>OX438769.1:9903996-12736996 GCA_949316455.1 Acleris holmiana
TTCAAAAATGGTTTAAAAATAAATTTTAAAACATTGACATAAAACTTATAGTATCAACTAAGTAGAGTTACGTTAAGGAAAAAATAATCATCTATGACCATTACTACCAAACAAGTGGAGACACATACTTCGGCAAACAGCACTCGTATTTTCTTAAATGTGCATTACATACCCGACGCACCGACTTCTTTAGTCTCTCCTGACCCGTCTCCAGATTCGGTAGGCCGGTTAAAGATCGGCAACATATCACGGTTACCGGACGCAATAACAGCTTCCAATTCCGCAATCTAAAATAGCCAATTTGTAAGATTAACATTGTCAGTACAGGAAACAAAGTAAAGTCAAATTCTAAAATAAATTCTAAAGTAATTCTTACGTGTGAAGGTACTTCCGTAGTAGCGATAGTAGTATTGTCGAGTGGCAAATCTGCTAGAGCTTCCTGGGATCCAGACACGAGATCCTTTATGGCTTGAACAAGACTCCTGTCAACAAATTAGCAGAGTTAATCAAGCTAAATATTATTTACAAATAATTTTTATCATAGTTCCCTTAATATATTTTGTTTTATTACCTAGCCTCAGAGATTTGCGAATTTCAAAACTAAATCTTAGGCTTCCTATCATAATAAAATAAATGTACTTACTTATAATTGAAAGAATCCTTGACACAGACTTTCTCCAATATGGCGCGTATCTGCGACCTCGACAGCTGTAAACCGAGGCTCATGAACAGATTCTGCAGATCCTTTTTAGAGATAGTTCCGCCACGGGCGGTGTCGAAGTAGACTAGAGATAGCAGCAAGTATGGGTCTGGCGGGAGTTCGACGCCACGGCTGCGACGCTTCGGAGAGTTGCTGCGCTCATCGTCACTATGAGAATCCTGAATTAAATGAATTAAATATGAGAATCCAGGCATGAAAAATTGATAAAATTTGATTTCATGCTTCAACCCAGAATCCCAGAAATAACATTATAATTTAGTTTTTGCTTACCCGCCTGTCTCGACGCCGAGAATCGCGTTTATCGTCACGGCGATCATCTTTCTTATCTTTCTCATCTTTTTTATCATCTTTCTTGTCCTCTTTTTTGTCGTCCTCTTTCTTTTCATCCTTTTTTTCGGTTTTATCAGCGGACTTGTCATCTTTGACCTCTTTGACCTCCTTAGGTTCCTCAACCTTCTCAGGAAGAGTATAAAGAGTCTTGTAGATATAGAAACCGAAGTCACGCATTAGCATCTCATTTAGGATTTCAGCAAAAACGAACAACTGTAAAAATAGACTGAATTAGTACTAGTTGACTGATATGAGTAATGAAAAAAATATGTAATGCAGATATTCACCTCAAAACTGTGTTCTTTGTTATCGGTGACGCGATAATCGAGCAGGAATGAAAGTGTGGCTACGCTGCAAGAGAACTTGCCGCCCTTAGCGGCGGTGGAAGGATGCACTATGATGTGGGGTGTGTTTGGCACCTCGTAGCGATTCTTAAGTGATTGCTTTTCCTTTTCCAACTACAAACGAAATTAATACAATTAGTTCAAAACAGATAACCAAATCCGTGGCAATAAAAGGAGAATGCTGCTAAATAATATCTATAATCATAAAAAGTACCTTTTTCTTCTCCATTTCAATCTCTTTTTCAGTTTTAGGAGCTGGTGTTGTCTTCTTATCTCCCTCCTCCTTTTTCTCTGTTGCTGGTGCCTCTACCTCCTTAGCTTCCTCCTTCTTTTCTTCTTTTGCTGGTTCATCCTTGTCATCAGGTATTTCAATCTTTTCGTTTTTACTTTGATCTAGTTCTTCATCTTCAAGTTCCATGACATCGTCACTCTTAGACTCTTTTTCTTCCTCTTGTTTGACTAATTTTGACAGACGCGACACAAGTTGAGCTCTAAGTCCTAAATAATAATACGAGCAAATTATTTTCAATTATAACAATAGCGTGATTAAAAATATTGTTTACGCAAGTCAGGGAGATAAAGTCTTGAATTGTATACCTTTACAACTGACATTGCGCGCCCGTAGTTCTTGACGCAACTGATCCACTTTAATTGTCCTTAAATCAATTTTGGAATAATGCGTAGGCTCAGGTTTGTCCTCATCATCGTCATTCTCGTCGATGGTTATGGTACTGTCATCATGACTCGCAGTTTCCTAAAAACAGTCCGAGTTATAGTTAATTATGGTGTGTATGGACGCGTCCTTTTGAGAAGACTAGAATCTTGGAGGGGTCTTTAATTTGAAATGAGATAATGACTCTGAATGTTATAGATGCTTATAAAAAGTGTGATACTAAAATTTAACAGGAGTAATGAGTAAGAAATAGATATATCCAATGAAGGATTATGAGTAGTTTGTTGCATCTCCAGGTCATCGGGTATTGGGAGCTGCTCGGCGCGAAGTCGTCGCTACGCGGTAGCAGACGGCCGGAAACTTAACCAAACAAAACTGGGAACAAACAATTTTGGATTTTTCCGCTGCAGTGGAGTCAGCGTCAGGCTGTGGCGCCGGCGCCGGCGCGCCCGGCGGGTTCAGCTCGCCATCCAGCTTCCTCAGCGCGTTGTCGCAGGCCGTCTTATACGTCTCCTGTACGTTGGCCCACTCGACCCGCGACGGCTGGGCGGACCACACGTCCGGCAGCAACAACACCACACACTCGAGCCGCGACTTGCCGCCGCTGCCCTCGCGCCAGTAGTAAAACTCCACCATTCGGTACCTGCGCGGGTAACACAGTTATAGTACAATACTCACAAGCACTGCGACCACTGCAGACAAAGGCGAGAGGGCAAAACTTCTGTATTGCTAGGACGGTTCAACGATTCTGCATCCAAATGGCCTCCTTTTCGTTGTACAAACGCCTTCCCAAATTCTCACATTGGGAATGTGCTACTACCGAGACTGATTTACAGAATGGTAAAACAAGTTTCTTTTTTTACTATTGTTGATTTGCATGATTTAAGTTTATTTCTGACACTCAAAAATCTTAGTAAAATAAGAAACTTTGGTTCTCAATTATACAAAAAGTACAAAAACCATCCTTATAACAGCATCAGGGCAGAAGACCAGTAACAGGTAGACATTTCAATCATGACACTTACCACTGAGTGCAGCTAGAAAGATCAATTCCGGTCAGAGCCTTGCAAGTACGTATAGCAGTCTTAACCAAGACGCCAGGGTCGGATTGTGGGTTTTCGCCATCCAGAGAAGGGCTCCAAGGTCCACCTATAGCAAAATTTTCACCACCTTTTCCTTTCTGTCCAACTAGGAACTTGATCAAGCGAGTAGGGTGTAATGGGGTTTTGCTGGAAGACCGTTTGTCTTTTTCATCTACTTTAGTGAGTCCACATTTCTGGTACAGAGATTCCAAAGTGGGCATACTGATCAGCATAACCTAAAGAAAAAATCGTTCAATTAGAACAATCAAACCACAAATTATAAATCAAAATACATTTTTGATCTTCTCTTTACCTTTGCAGAAAATCTGTAATCTGCATCTGGCGGCTCTAGAACTGTATCATTACCACTCGGATTTTCAATTTCTTTGTTCATAACATGGTATTGGCAAGGGTTGTTCAAGGATAGGGGTGATTGTGGTGGGAATGTTTCTCCCCATTTCACTTGAGCATTAAAGAAGTCGGAAGGTACATAGAGGTTTGTGTACCTTTGCGATAATGCTGGCACATCCAATTTAACACTGAAAAAAAAAATCGATTACTTTTGGAAATCTTATGATTACAAGAACGGAATAAAGAAATAAAATGATTAGCTACTAGAAAAAAAAATTCGTTAGGTTAATACATCATCAAAAATAAAGTTACCTAACAGATTAATGATTTGTAAGCTGGGTACGAATCTGAGCGGCTCAGCCTGAGGCATGCTCTGCGAGCGCAGAGACCGCATGGCGAGCTGCTCCAAAGACTACTATTGCATACGAATCTGAGCAAAATAAGTGAGCCGTGCGTGCAACATCCTGAAGCTGTTCTAATTCGTTCCCACCTTCATGGTTACTTGAATACTAAATGCTTGTCCTTTTACTGCATAATATGGTGTTAATTTTAAAGTTACACAACAGAGGTTTGTTAACCCATCAAATTAGTATCTTATGCAAACTGAAAACTTATAATCAATCTTACATGTCCAAGGGCATGCGAGGCACTCTGACAACATATTTAACAGGTGATGGTTGATGAATTACAGGGCGCTTGCGTGGGGGAGAGTCTCTCCTATTACGACTATCATGGCGGTTTCTGGAACGAGAACGACTTCTTGTTCTTGACCGTTTCTAAAAAATAAAAAAATATTAAACATCATTAGAAAAATATATTAATAATGACACCTGTATTAAAATGTGTGAATGTGTTGTTACCTGTCTACACTAAGGAATACTGTATGAAAGCTAACTACACATTTGGTAGCAAAATAATGGATTGAGATAATATGTATCTCAATCCATTAACTGTGTAGTTAGGTTAGGTACCTAATATGCAACCCATCTCTAGTATGTACTAGAGATGGGTCGGATATTAGGTATTCAGCAAGTTTTTCAATGTTCATGTTCTGCAGAATAGCTTGGTTACAATGCTGAATATTTACCAAATAAACAAAATAGATAACAAGCGTATGTTGTTTTATAATTCATCAGATTGACATTGTATTTCAGCATTCTTAGCAACTACCAAAGAGATAATATGCATCAAAATATAAATGCAATTATTTTGCAAAAAAACCTTAGCTTAAGTAAGAAAAACCAGAGTTGGTTTAGTTAAGTGTTTTTTAAAGCAGACCTTTTAAAACCTGTTTTCTAATGATTTGGCGCAACCGAATATTCATAATCGGCAAAGTCTGTTTTAGCCCATCTCTAATACATACACACTTGTGCTAGGTACATATTATGCAAGGTATGTTAAAATCAAATCTAATCAAAACATTCATCACGTGTGTAAAAATAACCAATCTAAATTAAACTTGGGATCTAATTTAACCTTCACGGACATATGTAGTAGCGATCACGTCTCACTATCACTACTACATACAGTTAGTTGTAAAACTGAGTCAATATTAGCACCTTAGTAGAATGTTAATAAGTCAATGACAATCAAAGCTATTTTCAAATGTTTAGTACAGAATAGTTATCCTTGAAGTAAGCTACAAAACTGCTGTATAAATAATTTATTTGTCATTTATATTTTTTAAAGATTTTGAACCAAAAACTGTAAAAATTCAATTTATGTTTTATACTAGTAATTTAGTTTTTTCTATGGCAACCTCAAATAAGAAAACTATTTAAAATAGAGAATTCCATTCTTTTTAAAATGAGGTATCAACTGCTTGAATCTGGGACGTAGTTTTCTAGTTATTGCAGAATTTTAATCCCCTACCATAGTGAACTAACAACCAGTTTGTATGGCTAATTTATCTCGGTGCAAAAGTGAACCGTGCACCGAACTAATGTTGCCATGCCAATAACTGCCACCAAAAGTACGTCCGATTTTAATAATTTTCTAATACTTGTTTTAAAAAGGCTAAATTTCTTTAATTTTATCAGGGTCCTTATTTTGGGTTGCCACAGAGAAAATTAAAATATTAGACAAATAAGAAAAGTAAAATTCAACAGTTTTTACGATAAAATTACTTAAAAACTGTAAATGACAGGTAAATCATTTGCTAGGAGTATTTGTAGCAAATTTCAAGGAGTACTTGTCGTATTAAACATTTAAAAATAACTTTAACTATCATCAACTTACTTGCAACTTTGTATGTGACTATTATTTTGAACTTTTATGTTGCCATGTCCTAAGTGTTACACAACCACATTATCAATTAAAGGTACACAAATACAGAACAAAAAAAATTTGCTTGAACTGCACATGTGCAAGCATGTTTCAGAACACCTCAAAAGGCTTTAGACAAAGGCGAGCGAAGGATGTTGCTTAAATGGTACTGAACAGCATCTACTACTTTCTACTTGTATGACGTTAATAAATTGAAGCCTATTTATTCTAAAAATAAATAGTTTTATTAACATACTACTTACAAATTGTATAAAAAATCTAATATTACTAAATCTGAGCAACTTCTGCTGTTCCATTTTCATAAAATGAAATGATCTACATAAAAAAAATAGTTTTATTCATTTTTACAAGTCACTCTTGACCAAAAAATAAGTATGCTTAACATGTTTTAACAAAAGTAGACCTAATGTTTCCTTAGACAGTTTACCTGTATCTCCTATGCTTTCAGATTTCCCCATACAGTTTCAGTAAAAAAAAAACACTGCATATATACATAAATTATTCAACATGGGCTAAGTTGGTACTGGCCGCTTGTCAATTTATAAATACATACATACATGCATACATACTATCACACCTTCATTCCCAGAGTGGGGTAGGCAGAGCTACAGAAATACCAATAACTACAAAAAGAGTTGTTGGTAATTCTGTAACCACATTTTGCATAAACAGGCTAAGATGTTTACCAGTGCATTAGTGACAGGTTGCAAGCCCATCGCCTAACAGTACTAGAAACCCTCATTCCCTTAGTCGCCTCTTACGACATCCACGGGAAGACATGGAATGGCACTATTCTAACCCGGCAATTTATAAATTGGGCTCAATATTAGGGTGAAAGATTTGTCACTTACCCTGTCATCTCTTCGCGGTGGCCGATCGTCCCGACGGTTGTTATTAGGCTTCTTCCCCGAAGGTGGTGGCACAGCATTGTAAGTGTTGCTTTTAGGATTGTTTTGTTTTTGTTGAGTATTCGGACCATTCTTGGGAAGTACTTGCACTCTTGTAGCATTCCACTTGAACGGCATGTTGGGGTTGTAAGTGGCTTCAACAAGTACTCTGTCATTTACTTTAGGCACGAGACCTTTGGCGCATACCGAAGTCTGATAGAAGACATCATGATCAACAAAGCCGAAGTCATTATGGGTCTTTGTAACAGTTCCCGTAAAGACACGCTGCTCGGTACTAGGCTGAGACTGGCCCGAGGAATTATTTTGATACATTCCCGGATTCATGGCACGCGGTGTAGGATACGCCACAACATTACCCGGGTACATTTGACCTTGAGCCATTTGGTTCATTTGCATTTGGCCGGCCATCGGCATGGACATTCCACCCTGAGCTTGCATCATACTGGGGTTAAACACAGCCTGGGTTTGCTGGAATGGCATCATACCCTGTTGTGTCATCATATTCGGGTCCATGATTTGTGTGTTCATGCCGGTCATGTTCGCGTTCACGTTTGATCGCGCCCATGGCGGGTTTTTAGCACCGCTACCAGTTTGCATTTCAGCCTAACCTCACAAGGAAAAATGTCACTTATACAAAGAACAACAGAAAATAGCATATATATTAATTACACAATTTTTAAACCATGAACCAGCTCAGTAAACCAAACTAAGGACGAACAATGGTCGCGTCGCGAAAACAAAACTGCACAAGATGGCCGGTTGCGTTGCGGGCGTTGCGGCCACAGATTAGAAGGTATGTTGCGGCACGGCACTCACTTAGTCTCACTTGCCATAAGAATCATTAGGATAGGCAGCAGGACTACTATGAAGCACTAAATTCAAAGTTTTGATTGCCTTCTCACTCACTCATGAATCAAAACTAAAACAAAAGAAAGAGATGGAGCTTTTACATCTTACTTCGATCTTCGATTTTTAAAGTAGACCCCGGGCAGTTCCACAGATTATAATAACACCGCAGTCACAGTCGGGTGAATCAACTTTTAAAGTCCTCCTTTTCTACACGCTAATAAAAACTTACTAGAATATGTGAGATTGATAATGGTTTACACATGTTAAAATTAGATAATCAGATTTTCGGATTTCACTATTCATAATCATAAACCAATTCTATAATTTTGTAAAAACATGGTAACGCAGTGGAAAATGCACGTTTTTCATACAAAACCCGGGGACAACGTCGTCCCCTGCGTTACCTGATATATTTGTGTAAATCATAGAAGAATTTTTAAAATTGTCAGCTAGAAAGTAAGTTTAATTGTCTGATTTATTCAATATATTGACCACATCAAAAAAAAATATTGCATTCTACCAAATTAAGGTGACATAGTGAGACATGTCGAAAATTGGGGAGTACCTTAAAAGTTGATTCACCCAGTCACATTCGATTCGTGCTCGCCACTCGACAAATTATTTGTGTACTGAGTTCACGAATGCTTGCAATGTTTAGTTAGACATTCGCGAGGTTTGTACTATTTTCAGATTAAACTAACCCTATAATTCAATAAATCACATCTACAACTTTAATTTATTTACCGCGGTAAAAATCCATTAACGGAATGCTGCCACCCATGAGTCCCAAGCAGAAAAAACAATAAAGGGACAAAGTAGATCAAAGTAGATCTACTTTGATCTACTTTGTCCCTGTTCCTCTCGAAGCGTCACTTTCTTGCAAATTAGTGACGCATTGAGAGGAAAAGAGACAGCAATAAAAGAAATTCGGAATACGGATTTCAAAGTAAAGTCTCAGCACCGGCCCCTAGGGGCTCTACTATGAAATCCGTAATTCGAACTTCGTCTTTTGCTATTCGTTTGGCTCTTGATGCGTACCTAACTAATTTGTAAATAAGTTTACTGGCTTTTCTGCTATCTTAAGTCAGTGAGGCAGTGTAACAGCGTGTGTCATGAATAAGAATATGTAAGTAACCTACCCATTAAAGTGGGCATTACATTATACAAATTGCAGAATGCTGATTTAGTGACTCTAGGTAGTGCTAAAGCGGCAGAGTACGTACGATCGCACTAGACTGAAGCACTAACTGGCTAGCTGTTTGTACACCATACAATATTAGTGCGCTAACTCACCTATAGTGCCCGGCCGATAAGAAGTAAATCTTGACACCCGTCATTCCAGTACACATTATAACCTCAAACCCAAGAATAGGTTATAAATTGTACTGCGATGACACGAGTCAGGATTTACTTCTTATCGGCCGGGCACTGTAGTGCCCTGCAATTTGTATAATGTAATGCCCGCTTAAGTGCAAGCTTAGTCGTAATCGGTTCGCCTAAATAGTACTTATGTTACAGGTGTCCCATATTTTTTAAACAATAAAAGACAAAACCCAAAACGCATTTTATATGGGGTTTCATAATAATTATGATAAATAAAATAAATCCTTTTTACTACTCAGAAGAGCCAACGGCAAAACGAAACGAAGCTCATTTATTTATTTATTTATTTATTTATTATTATAATTACAATTATAGGCTTACAGAATGGACCAAGGCGCCTACAATGTTATAGATTTAAGCGCTTACCACTGGTTTTTAGGGTTGCATGCCTGGGCCCTGTTTTATAAAGCTACAATTTACAAGCGGATGTCTCTTTCTAACTCCTTTTGCTAGAAAGGGAGTTCCGCTTGTAATTTGTAACTTGTAGCTTTATAAAATAGGGTCCGAAGGGAGCCTAACGGGTTTCGGGTGACCCTATTAATATATGCCTACCGGGTCCGTCCGTCCGCCCTAACTTTAAACCGCAATATCTTTTGAACCGTAATAGATAGCGGGTTCATTTTTAGAATATTGTTTTTAACAGCGGATTTACTAAAAATAATTTAATAACCAAGAACATGAAATAATTACTTAATAAAGGTTTTTTTATCAATGTGTTTTTATTTTTCTTGTTCCGTAAAAATTGCAAAACGTATAAGCGTCAAATTTGGTATGATTAAGATTATACATATGCAGTAAAAACTCTAAACAAAGAAACAAATACTAAAAAATGCTCAAGTGTGGGTTGAGCACGCACTCATTCCATTTCAAATTGAATTCAAATAATACCTACTGTGCGGCGGTATAATACAGAACCCTCGATGCACGAGTCTGGCTCGCACTTGCCCGCTTTTTTGGTCACTACATGTGTGTTGAGGTGGAAATGGGTCTTTAGTGAACTTTACGGAACCGGAACACATTTTGAAAATACGAGTAGTCAGGTGTTATTGTGCGCGGCCGCGTGGACAGCCCCACGATTCTCGCCGGTCTGGCGCTCGGCGCGCCTGAGCACAGGGGGGTGATCGACTCACCTGCCTGCTGCCTAATTGAGAAGGCACGCGCTAAAATGTGTTTTGTACGCTCCGACGGGACTTCTTAAACTTGCCGGATAAAACTTCGCCTTTGAGATCGACGCAGCGCTTTGTTGAGAGAATCACCCCCAGATTAGAAGGGTAGGTTAGGTATGTCTAACGCCCGAGTCCCGCACGCGCAACTGCGCCATGTTTAGCGTGTCCATCCATCGCACTATATGCTTCACGGCTAGCACATAACGAGAGATAGACTACCCGTCATTGTCTTATTAGAACCGTCAGAAAAAGACGGTACCTAGTCTATCTCGCGGGCGACAACTCGCGCGCCGTCATTTGCTAGCCAAGCGAGGGCTAGCACAAATGGTCCGCGACTTGTTTGTCGCTCGGATCTCCCTTTCCATCTAGTCTCCAACGTTAGAGACGCACTGAGCTACAAGCGAGAAAATGCAACTTGTGCTAAGCGTACAGGGGCTCTACTTTAAAATCCGTAATTCGAATTTCGTCTTTTGCTATCCCTTTTGCTCTGGATGCGTAACTAATTTGCAAAAAGTGACAGAGCGATCCGAAGTTCGAATTACGGATTTCAAAGTAGAGCCGCAGAATGTTGTGTTTGTGACATAAACGATACTTAAACGTGTCAAACACGATATCGTTTTAACGCACCTGAATAGAGGCCCTGATCGCGTGCTCTGACTAACCCAGTGTTTTTCAACCTGTGGGTCGCGACCCCCTGGGGGGTCGCGAAGCTTCTGTAGGGGGGTCGCCAGAGGTCGAAAGAACTAGGTACTTTAGTAAAAGAAAGACAATAAAGATTATTAATATTTATTTATTTATTAAGAAAGAGAAAGCGAAGGGTCGGGGGGTCGCGAAATGTTTTTTCATACCAAGGGGGTCGCATCATGAAAAAGGTTGAAAAACACTGGACTAACCTAATCGTTCTATTGTTGGTACTACCTTTAAGGTTTCTGCCCACTACACCGTATCATGACCGTACTATGACCGTAATAGGAACGTTTCAAGCCCGAAGGGGTTTCGGTCGGAACGGTCTAGTGGGAAAGGTCAACTAAAGGTAGGTACTTGTCAATACAAAGATATTTTGTTATAAATAATATTAAATATCAAGGGACAATGTCACACAAAATGACCTAGCCCCAAACTAAGCTCTAGGCTTGTACTATGGGTGCTAGACAATGATACACTTTCTTACATAGAGAAAATACTTAGATAAGATAGAAAACACCCAAGACTCAGGAATAAATACTCGTGTTCATCACACAAATATTTGCCATTACCGGGACTTGAACCCGGGACCGCTAGCTTCCAAGGCAGGGTCACTACTACTAGGCCAACGTGTCGTCAAAATGCCGGACACGTTCCTGGTACGGTCATGGTATGGAACGGTGTTATGGGCATAGACCTTTACACGTCGTTCTTCAAACTTGTACACATTCCGGAACCTTTCGTAAACACATATTGTGTCCAGCTTTCGAATGGGTAATGTGATTTCCCGTTCTGTAACCAGCTTGGAGATGGGATTTTTTCCCACCATTGTAGGTAAATATTTTTTTGTAGGTGGTTTGTAAATCGGGAAATATAGTATAGGGAAATAATATAGTAAGTTGGGATAAGGGCTTGTGATAGGTACTGTTAGGCGATGGGCTTGCAACCTGTCACTAATACACTGGTAAACTTCTTGGCCTGATTGTGCAAAATGTGGTTACAGAATTACAGACAAGTCTTTTTATTGTTGGTACTTCTGTAGCTCTGCCTACCCCGCTCTGGGAATGAGGCCGTGATGTTATGTATGTAAGTAGGTATGTATTCTGTAAGAGCCGTGACCGCAACAACACTTTAACTCGCCAAAAATCTACTAGCGCAGCGCTTCCCAAGAGGAGAGTACCTCTGCGGAGAAGAAGTCAGTTTCAATCCAACCGTAGTATTTCGTAATTTCAATCACTTACACACAATAAAACCGGCCAAGCGCATGTCGGACCACGCACAGTGAAGGGTTCCGTAGCTGGGATCAACGTTCATGGTTGAAATTCAATTTTTTTTTTATTAAAATCTCAAAAACTACACAGCGTCTCGTGTTCAAAACAATTTTGGTTGGAAGTATTTTGTATGTTCTACTACTGTAATTTTTATTAGAATATTTTATTTAACAGTTCAAAAGCTACCCACCCGGACAGAATTTTTTCGACTTTAGAATATCTCGCCAACTGTTCACTTACGTAAAAAAGTCACTTAAAAACCTCTGTATCATTTTGGATGCCCTATCTAAAAAATACCCCACACGCTGATGTAACTCAAAAAAAAAAATTTCGTCCCCTAGTTGTTGTATGGAGTGCCACCCCTAAATATTTTTTTTTTTCAATTTTACTACATTATTGTATAGCGGTTCATAGAATACATCTATCCTCCAAATTTCATTTATATAGTGCCAATAGGCTCTGAGTAAAATGGCTGTGACATACAGACGGACAGACAGACGGACGGACGGACAGACGGACAGACGGACAGACGGACTGACGGACATGACGAAATTATAAGGGGTCCAAGCCATTCGGCTCCGGAACCCTAAAAAAAGGCAATTAGGTAGTTACGAGTACATAAATTCTTGATCGGCGTTTCTATACTTGTAAGTACAGTAATACGTGTTTACCTATATGAAATGTCACAGGCATCATTCTAGATGGAACATAATAGAGCTTTAAAAAAATTGTGTACTTATTAAATTGTGCTTAAATAAAATGCTAAAATATATATCCCGCCCTGTGTTATAAATGTTAGGTTTATACCTAACATAATAGGGCATTAATAGGGCGAGGATAATGATTGTTTCAGGATTTTCAATTATCAACGGACCTTATATAAAAGAAGGACATTATCATTTCGTATATATCTTTTTTGTGTGTACGTTACCTACTAGTTTTTTTTGCGCCCATTGTCTACCGATTTTAATGTTTTTTTTTTATGAGTATTATAAGTAGGTACCTATATCTCAGGATCCATGGAAATTTAACGGTAATAATTTCGAATCAAATATTAAACTTCAGATAGGTACGTAAATTTAATTACCGTTGACATTTTTAACGCCGGCACATTAAAGTGGGATGCTTTTTGTTGTGTGCCTTTCTCTCCGTCTGGCTGCCATCGTCTAGGCTCCAAAAGGGTGAACTTAGCGCCCCCCTTTACTTTTTTAAACACTCACTGAGATAGGAAACAAACGCTTTGAACGATAGAGTACTGATTCATATATTTTTAATCACATTTTCTACTCCGAAATATTTGATGATGACTGCACTGAACTAATCTCTCACGTATAGAGATTGTATTCGCAGATTTCTTGTCATCTTTATGTGCATATTAACCATGTCAACTCATCCAGTGTATGCCGCTGCCTCGTTCAGACAGTCTGAGACTTCTTTTAGTAGCCCGCCAACCACTGCCGCGTTCGCTCGCGTCGCGAAAAATCAACGCGACATTTTCCGACAACAACAAGAAAATTTTATACTTAGAAAGTGCATACGTATAAACTTAATGTTTGATAAAGGCTAACTTTATTTATTTTCATATTGTGAATAAATGTTAAATTAATTAAAATTTGGTTTAGGACTTATTTAAAAGTAATATTCAAGGCGGTGCGATATTTTGGTACCCGGGCAAAATGCCAGATCGTCTTTACTATCAACAGGACGATGCATTTCACTAATTCGATCTGTAAATAATAAATAAAAACAAATCTGGTTCAAATGCTGATCTAATTACACTTTAATGAGCAAGACGATAATGTCAAGTAATACAAATTAAGTAATAAATGGAAACTTGCTAAGCGAGTTTGAACTTCCAAATAGATTGTTGTAGTGTTTTGTTTTATTATGGAAGAAGCCACATCAGATCACGCTGGTGGCCAGGGCGCCAGCAGGAGTCCTGCCACGAGGAGGACCCCTAGTCCACCTAAGCAGCCTCTGGCCTTAAGGCTTTGGGGCCTGTTACAACCGCTTGCAAGATTGTGGGGTCTTATTACGGCAGTTGGTAAGAGTCGACAATCGACAATTAACTTATTACTTACTTATTACTGACGACGATTTAATGTCTATGTTGATCAAGAAAACAATAAGTAAAAGAAACGAAGAAAACACGTGTTCTAAGGGTGTCCCATGATTTACCATACTAACACTATTGTAAATCTTACGTACATTTTGGGACACCCTGTATTTCAATTTTTTTTAGCTCCTCATGTTTTTATGAAATATTATATCTTAATTATTATTGTTGGTGTTACTACGAGCACCTCTACTGCTCGTGGAGCTACCAAACGTCAACAATGTGTGTGTAAAACAAATTGGAATAGAGGCCCAGTGGATGTGTAACCTTAAATTTAATATATCTTTAATATGAATTTCTTACTACGTTGGTTTTGTCCGAGCACATGGCGCTGCTTCCCAAGAATAGTGACACAAAGCGAAATATTTTAAACTTTGCTATTGATATTGTTCGGTGACTACAAATCGCACGTGTGTCAGTTAAATGGCGGTATCTCAAAGAGCTTAGGTTGGAACCCAACACTGAGCCTGGTCCGACATGCTCCTGCCTGTTTTTTAAGATGTACAGGTAGGTAGGTACCATGATTAGGGCGGTTAACGGTATACTATGTACATTATTTTTTCAATTCATTAGGTAAAAAAATACCATTACATCTATTCAACAACGAGGAAATCTATAGAGTAGGTTATATAACCACAGTTTACAACTTATCAGTAAAATAATGATATGCGGAAATTGAATTCTAAAGTGGAGTGGTCCTTGCAACCCCCATAAAATGTAAATTTCATAAGAATGATCCGGCTTTATTGCTTTACAGTTGAAATAAACCAAATAAACATTACTTTATAACTGAAGTGCTGTCGCTCAATAAAGACGAATGTTAAGTCGGCAAAATTGATTAAACTACAGAACTTGGAACTATGTCAGAGTTAACGTGACATAAGTTAGTCAAATTGTATCGTTGTTACTGTCAAGATTAGGATGTTATTCAATTAATATTGTTTATTCTCCTTACATTTTAAAATTAAAACAAAAACCAAAAGTTTCTTTTTTCATAGTTATTAATCAATGATTTTCTATACTTGTTCTTAGTAACGATTGCCGTATAGATGAAAATTTGGTCCGTAAATTACTAAACGTTCTCTAAACGTCCGCCGTCAACAGGCCTTCTTAAAATACTTGAAAAGACTGAAATCTGTTTTCTGATTCATGAAAGATATGTGATTTATTCACATTTTATAAGACTATGACTAAATGACCTACTGGACTTTTGGACATGGACTTTTTTATCTTAAGAGGTAGCAGAGGATTTTTTATAAATTGACAAGTATATCGACATCTTATTTATCGATTTCAAATCCCTAGGACATACCCCTATATATTATGTGTATGTGTATTATGGAACTGAGACATAGTTCCAATTGTGATCAAGGACTGTTCTGTACAATTGAATGGACGTTGCACGGTTGCGGTAATGTACGTACAATAAACTAAATAAGGTACCTAGTGGGACCGCGCTGTCGTCAATTGAGACTATATCTACTTTTGTTATTTCAGATATATATGTATATATTAAATTAAATAAATATCACAGGACAAAGTCACACAAATTGACCTAGTCCCAAACTAAGCTCTAGGCTTGTACTATGGGTACTAGACAACGATAAACTTCCTTACATAGAGAAATAATTACTTAAATACATAGAAAACCTCCAAGACTCAGGAACAAATACTCGTGCTCATCACACAAATATCTGTCCTTACCGGGATTTGAACCCAGGACCCCTAGGAGCTTCGAAGGCAGGGTCACTACAAACTAAGCTAGCGTGTCTTCATTTTTACAAGGATTTTTTTTAACCTTTTTAATTGACTCGAAAAGAACTGACTTTCACCGATTTTAAAACGAATAGTCTCCAACAATGCTAAATTATCTTTCATTTTATTACCTGCCTGCCGAAGGAGGAGGGTAACGTTTTTGACCTGCATGTATGTATGTATAACCATATCGTTCCCATGTAGAGGCTGGATGGATGGGCCGATTTCAACAAGCAAGCGTCTTAACGTCGCGAGTATCGCTGGGTACTTAAATAAAGACAAGAACAGTATGGCGGAATACAAAATTTAACAATGGTAGGTAACTAACATATATAGATGACATAATCGAGACATGGTGTCGGGTTTTTAAACTTGGTTTTTGTTAGACTTGTTATTCCACTGTTACATTTGACAAACACTGAAAAACAACTCCAGCGTGCCCCGAGAGGGAACTGCAGAAACCATATTTTACTAAGAGCTTTTTAACTAAGTTACCAGAAGGTTCGTGTTCGTTCGACAAGCCGTGTAGATTGCGGAATGCAGAATACTGTGCTAAGTGGAGATAAGAATTAGTAGAAAACATTGTTTTCTTCTTCGTTGGCTTTACTTTAGTTCGGTCAACATTAATGAATGAGGGGCTGGAGTGTACCTTAAAAGGATCTAATACATTCTTGAAGTTTTGAAACAAGGATCAGATCAACATAAAATGATTAAGTACACTTACAGTCGAGTTCATACATATGTTTTACACTTTAGTACCTTGTCACTTTAATCGCTGTGGCAATTCATATATGGCAGTTCAAGCATGACATTAATTAGATAAGGTACTAAAGTGTACACATATTTATGAACTCGACTCTACATAAAACTAATCGACCAGCAAGACACGCTTTTTGAAACTGGTTTGTACAAAAGTTACTAGAGTCCAAACATTTTAGGGATCCTCCACCATAATACTCGTAAAATAAAATAAAACTTAACCTAATAATGGTATTGGTGGAATGTGACACCAATAAGCTAGGGTCCCATTCAGCATTCAGCATGTGTTGCAGCACAACGCGGTGTACAAATATAGACGTAGACGGGACGTTATCTTGATATGTATGATATCTTAGCGTATGCACGCTTTCATAATATCTTGCATAATATGTGGGATGACTCTTCATATTTTTCTAAATACTTAACTATCTTGCTCAACTGAGGTTGACATATTTATAACTAAATAGGGTAACATAGACATTTGGGTCATCAGATAGAAATAAGTGCTTATATTGAATGGTGATTTTTGCTTCCTACTTTGCTACATAGCAAACCAAAACAAATCAAGAACAAAAGATCTCTTGAACATACCTATATTTAACACATTTAGTAGAATTGATGTCGTGATGAACGTCAACTTGATTAGTATACCGCCAATGCATTCTACATAGTTTCACAAACATTTCAGATGCGTAAAGAACTTTTTACATAAATCGTCAGAGCTGTTTGTGTTGAAAATGCAGCCAAAAGAAAGATCGATGCAGCTTCGTCTAGTCAGTGTGAATATTTGTGAATGCGTTTGCATTCTTTATTAGACGACTTCGCCCGCGTGATGAAAATCTCCGCATTTTTACACAGAAATCACCCAAAGCGGTGCAGACGTAACGTGTATTTAGTGCAGCTGTAGCTGTAGTGAATAAACGTACGACATCATTCTTGGTTAGAAAAACAGGTGTTTATTTTGTTTTCTCAGTCACTTTGAGTACTTAACTACCCATCAATAAGCTAACTGAGAAAATAAGAAAAATACGACGTCGATATGATTTTATGAGATGGACATACAGACTTAAATTTGTACACAAAGAGATTATCAAATAAATATTTTCATAATTTGACAGAAACCTATTAATAAATTGTAGTAATAGCAACACAGGTAAGTAGATGCAAAAATGTGCATGCAATTCGTTTCATAACGCTTCGACATTGGATTCGATCGATGCATGATCAATGAATTTAATGATAGCGATCAATAAAATCAATTGATGCGCTACAGCAACTGATCGAATGATAAAAGTCTAGTTATCTCAATGCGCCGGTGACGTAAGCGTTAGCTTCTTTCAATAACAATACGTGAAAAATGGTGTAGAGTTCAAATATGTGAGTTTGGTCGGTAAACTCAGTTTCCTTTGCAGTGATGAGCGGAGCGGGATCCCAACTATTGGTGCTTCGCCTAAAGGGAGCGATTGGCTTGCTGTGAGTACGTCGTCATTGTAATTTTGATAAGTAAAAATAAATAAATAAATAAATATCAGGGGACAATCTCACACAAATTGACCCAGTCCCAAAGTAAGCTCTACGCTTGTACTATGGGTACTAGACAACGATAAACATACTTAAATATATATAGAAAACATCCAAGACTCAGGAACAAATATTTGCGCTCATCACACAAATATCTTCCCTTACCGGGATTTGAACCCAGGGCCGCTGGCTTCGGAGGCAGGGTCACTCCCAACTAGGTGAACGTGTCGTCAAACTGATTTATTTTAGTCACAATGTAACCGTTATCTGCTAATTTAAAGTAAATGTACCTATATATTTGTGTATAGGTAATAAATATAAATAAATACTTCTTGGGTAGTTAGGTATAAATATTTACGGCATTGAAATCGATTCTAACGTTGAATATACAGGGTGTTCGGCAGATGGTTGTACAAACTTCAGGGACTTACTATGTAAGTCATACCTACTCATCAACTTACATTGTACAAAAAGGCTTCAAGCAAATAATACCTACCCCTCTTCTGTGTCAGGAGTTAAGAATACTTCTGCTTCTTCCTCGTACTTATAAAGGATTTATGTTGAGTACTCACTCATCTCCCACTTCTAAACCTATAAGGTATAATGTGTATGTATAAGTTCTATCATAAGTACAAAGTGGCTCTGGTACAACATCCTGTATAATTAATCACGTCCACATTACCGAGTATGGGTTGCTAGGTTGTTAGAGGCAAGTACTAAGAACGCACTTTCCCGTGCCCTTTTACGGCCGAACCCTATATTCAAACCGCGGATAGATAAGGCTTACTTCGGGTTGAAATTTGACATTTGCCCATACAAAATGTGTCAAATTTTAATCCGAAGTAAGGCTATCTGTCCGCGGTTTGAATATAGGGTTCGGCCGTAAGGGTTCCTGTCCGGTATCATAGACCCAATATTCGTACTAAGGAGCTGACATATGTCACCGGTGGCCGTCTAGTCGCATAAATGTTGTTTGGCAAGTCATAACTTCTTTTAGGCTGAAATTAAGGGATTTAAAAAAATACATGTCATCGTGTCAGACTAGTTAAGATAGATAGGTTAGGTTAGTTTTTTTTAAATCCTGTACTTACCTACTAGAAACGCACCGAAGTATGAATTATTTTAATTAATGCATACGTACGTAATTCCGTGTGGTTGCCGGGTTAGAATAGTGCCACTCCATGTCTTCCCGTGGATGTCGTGAGAGGCGACTAAGGGAATAAAGGCTTGTAGTACTGTTAGGCGATGGGCTTGCAACCTGCCACTAATACACTGGTAAACATCTTAGCCTGAATATGCAAAATGTGGTTACAGAATTATCAACAAGTTTAGAGTTGTTGGTATTCTGTTGCTCTGCCTACCCCACTCTGGGAATAAAGGCGTGACGTTATGTATGTATGTATTCCTCAATTCTTTTTTTGTGCGTTATCATAACATCTTTCAGGCTGAAATTAAAGGATTCAGGAAAAAACATCCACCGTGTCGATAAGTTAGAATAGGTTAGGTTTGTTATTAAGAATCCTGAAAAAAATAATGATGTAGTGAAAAGAATGCATTATGACTTGCGAAAATTATGACTAATAATACGTTTATGGCAAATAACATGTACGCGACCCGAACCTTACCCATATGTCACAAAGTAAATATCCTATCACATCTCACAATACACAATAGATAGGTAGGTACCTGATAATAACATAGATGGGAAGATATACTTGGGCGATAATAGTGCGTAGAGCACAATGTTATTTTCGTTCGGTCTATTGTTTCAATTTCTCATAATATCCGCCGCACTCAGAAACATTTTGCAGACAATAAACTCGTTTCATTTTAAACTTGTATGTGTTAAATCGTCTACTAACTTGTATGGCTCTTTGAGTGCGGCCGCTCAAAATACAATTATACTTATCCATTCCACAAATAATGTACTCGTGCGTAGGTAGTTGCAGGAAGTTGAAATGCATGCATTTTATATATACAATACAAAACACTTTATTGTCCACCAAAAAAAAACATTACAGAGAAATAGCACAATAGAATAAAATAAAATAAAATAAAACCGAATCCGTACCCAACCGAACCCCAAGCCCTATATCCATTCCACGACACATCTGACGACATACTCATACAAACATTATTCATACATACGTATATTTTTGGTTGTCTGGTCGCATCACGCGTGTATTCCCAGAGTGGGGTAGGCAGAGCTACAGAAATACCAACAACTCTAAAAAGACTTAAATATCAAGTTACTCCATAAGCCATAAAGGAACATTTGAGGATGAATAAAGTTCGCATTAGGTTCCTAGCTTCTGTGACCCGAACGCTTATACCTATATTGTTAGTGTTTCATTACTTAATTCCTTAATTCATACGAGTCAGTCAGTGCTAAGTACCGTCAAATAAATTATATTGTGTTACGCCTTTTTTTTTTTTTTGGTAGCGTCGCGTCAGCATGCGTACTAATACTGGAGACCATGTGGGTGGCAGCATTGTTCGTGGACGTGCTGTGCCGGCGGGGCGAGTACACGCTGCCGCTCCGGTGCTGGGACTTCACGCGCTGGTGCTGCGGCCGTGCGCGGGCGCCACTGTATGCGTGCGCGGCGACTGCACTGCTGTTCGCTGACATCACGCTGTTTGCTACTGTATCAGGTATGTTGCGATACTAAAGACTAGTGTGTGCTACTTTTGCAGCTGGAACGTTAGTATAGGTATAATGTATCTGAGCCGTTGGTAGCTGTTCTTTGAATCCAAGCTGTTTGCGTTTATGTTCATGACAACACGTCAATTTATCACATTTAACTTTATGTTTTTATGTGGCTGGGAGTTCTATTCATTTGTATTACTCTCATCGCGACCATACCAGATGTGCATACAGGCCATGCAATGTGGTTGGCAGTTCTGTTCGCTTATATCAAGCTCATCGCGACCATACAGTGGGTTGATAGGGTCACGTAGTTGGCAGTTCTCTTAGCTCGTATCACGCTCATCGAGACCGTACCACGTGTGCTTATAGGCCATGTGGTTGACAGTTCTATTCACTTATTACAGTTCTATTGACTACACAAGTTGCCTACAGCTTGTTTCACAAACGGTTATCCCTCTTAGGTATATTATCTCAAGTCTGCAACGGGTCATGACAACTCATTTATGGCTTTTTTAATTAACATTATTTTGTATTCATTTTTAAATACTGACGTAAATTATGGCTTTTTGTAGGCGCTTGTATTTTAACTAAGTACCTAAGTATCTATTATATTTGAATTATACTCGCTCTTGAGTACATACAGACACAACTTCTCAAATAACTAACTGTTCATAAAGATGTGGATTAAATTTACCAGATATTTTAAATGTAGGTAACCAAAAAATGTTTGTATGTTGTACCGTCGACGTCATAAATATGTTTACACTTTAGTACCTTGTCACTTTCATTCACTGAGACAATTACATATTATTACACATTACACATATTATATATTAAATTGTCTCAGTGAATGAAAGTGACAAGGTACTAAAGTGTAAACATATTTATGACGTCGACTGTACAAGCCGATGTTTACTAGTAAAGGCCATAATATCCTCCCGGCGACTCTGCACTTCTGCAGTGACTGCATAGGATAACTTATATTCCTGATTTCAGTTCTATCATGGTTCTATCTAACAAAATGTCATAACATAATAAAGAGATGAAACTGAAACTTAACTTTATTTTTGTCCGTTGGTGTGCGATTAAATTTTACATCCGTGTGTAGTTGTACATACAAAGGTTATAGGTTAGAGCGGGCTAGGTATTTTTCTGCAACTCAACAACTTAATTTATGTACCTATTTTGCATTCGTATGTAAATCATATGACTCTGAAAAGTATACGGTATAATGACTGTTAAAAGGTACCCCTTCAGTATCCTCTTTTCTTAACGTACAGCCTCAATCAGCAGTTTATGAACAATAGAAGCGTGCAATAGGCAGAAGAAGCTTATCTCAAAAATGATTTTGAGTATAAGTATCGCCATGTGCGAATGTTTAATATCTATACATATACAACTTTTGTGCCACCGACTGCATGACTGACAACGCACAGCCTAACACCTCTGGACCTAGGGAAATTTCAAAGTAATATTCTGTGGGCACTCTAGGGGTGCACTTAGAAAGTATTTTCCTATGATCAGCACCCCGGAGGAAGGAACGGGGGAATCGAATTCTACGTTTACAAAGTGACGGCGTACTCTAGTTTACATTATGAGAATGTCCACGTACTAGGTGGCATGCTGCTGGTGTTAGCTGCGCTTCGGGCCGCGGTCCCGTTCTCCCCCTTCGCGACGCACGGGCCGCACTCCCCCCGCGCCGGCAGCTCGCTGCTCAGCCAGCTGGACTCGCCACTGCCCGACGTATTCTACTCTCAGGCGGCGAAGGAAAGGTTAGTAGAACCACAGGTAGGTAGAACACACACAGCACCTGCTCTGATACTGCGGATTGCTTTATTTATCCTATAACCCTGAAGTTCCACGGGTGATGAGTTCCGTGGCCTATCTATAGAACCATTGAATAAACTTTAAAATGCAGAGATCGCAATGTTAAAATAATTCTAAATAACAATACTGATCATGATCATTATTCCACGTAAGTGACGGCAATTGTTGATGTACGAGTACATCATAATTTCATAATATTTATGTCTGTCGGTGAACCAGTGCTCCGCTTTACCTGTCTTTTAACATTTTGAGATTGCCAATAATACGATAAAAATGATAGTTAGAAGCTTAGATGACATATTTGTCTACAGCAAGTAACGACGCTATCCCACCAATTTGGATTTTAATTTATTCAATAGTAATTTCCAAATTTTATGAAAAAAATAACGCTTTAAGTTAAATCGCGTTGTTAAAACAAAGATAATAATGGAGATACTCGTAAGTACGAAACAAAAGAATCTTAAAGAGAATCGCAGTGACTTAGTTAATTTATATCCGCCTCCCTTCCCTCGCCCCCACGAGCCACTACGCTCGCAGAAGCTAAAGACAAGTTAATTGAAAAACCTAGCTTCTTTCATAGCCATTCGAAACAACCAAGCGACTGTTCCGATGAAAAATCGATATGTTAGTTTTGGGAAAAAAATTGTGCGTCTCAATTTGCCGGTTGGCACTTAAAACTGTTATTTCCATTTCGATACGCCGCCTCTGGGCCTTTTCATCCTGAATCGTTGAAATGTAGATTTTATGGATTATTCGTGAGATAACATCGTGCATAATACACAAGTATGTCCCCGTTTCAGACGTCCATTCAGTTGGTCGCTGGAACGGCACACTATATTCCTTTGGGAACTTTTCAGTCGTTTCCGTTCGTAATAATGTTTCAAGAGCGATATGGGGGCATGGGGTCCTAGTGCGAGAAAAGTACAGGATGTTCAGTCTTTCTACCCCAAATTGGCGATGCTGATCTAATATTCCATACTCATATTCACATTTCAAGCTTTATAAAATTGGCCCACTGTGATAAAGCTTTTATTGCGTCATTTCCATACAAAATATGTGTGATATTGAGTCATTGGGCGCTGAACGTGGTAAAAAACCTGGCCAATACGAGAGTCAAAACTGGTTCAGTCATACGAGTACGTCGAGTACCTTATCGCTGCGAGAATGCACGCGTTTGCTTAGGGTTTATTTCAATGTCGCAGCGCCATATAACACGTTTACTTGGTTGTTTGTTTACCGTTTTATTTATTGTATGTATTTGCAGGTGTGAAGAGATGGCAGTTCTGGATCTGAAGGTGCCGGAGCGGCCCCGCTCTGTCTCGCCGAAGCCGCCTCTTCTAGAACTCTGACTCAATAATGCTGTCATTATTAGAAATTAAATATGGCCTCTTTCTTTCTTTCTAGGTAAAAACACTACTTTCATATTTATTTTGGCTATATATTAAATGCGTGACAAAACGCTGAAATTGATCTTTCTAAGATTAAAACGAAAGCAATGAGAACCTAGAATTACTTAAGTAGGTATTTATTTTCGATTTACACCTACCGAACAACTGTGATAGCCTAGAATAGGTAATGTTAAACTTGGTATCAGTTATGGTAACAATGGTGTACTTATGTAATATTAGTATTACAATTAAAAGTTTTGTACTGAGTTTATAAAATTTGCAAACAAATTTTGTTTTATTTATAGTAATTTCCTGTGGTTTAGGCTTCCCTTTGACTCAAGACAGCGTAGTAGGAGTAGGCTGCTTTCATAATCTGGAAATAAGAGAGGGTTTGTTAGCATTGGAGTCACGTCCGGGATAAGTCGGGCCGCGCCGCAGTTCGTATTCTTGTAACACATAACTGAGCATATTCAATTTGTCCTCGATCGGAACAGTTATTTATGATTGCATCTTCTGATCATGAGACTGTACTTTGTGTTATGAATCGTTTTTTGAATAATTTTAACTGAAGATTAAACCATTTATTGTAATTGTACTGCCGGGTTAGCACTACTCAATTAATTAACAAGTGTAACAAGTAGCAATTTAAATAAAACTTCTGCATTATTATTCATAACTAAAATCGAAACAAAATAATCTGTGTGATTTTTACTTGTTAAGCATAAGGAACAAAAACTTATCAATCAATAGTTCGTGCAGTTCGTTATCACAAATAATACCCATAAATCGACCATTGACGATAACATTCATTTCTTTACTGAAGTAATGACACATATAAATTGAGGAATCCTGTAATGTAAAGAAAAGAAAAAATTAATTATGGATATTTGATAATAAAGCCACCATAAAACAAAGCTATATAGGTACATAATTTTAAAAACCTAAACACTCCAGATTTTATTATAAATTCTTAAATAGGTAGAAAGAAATAAAAATATACAATCAATTTTAACTTTAATTATATTTAATTATTTTCGATATAAAAACTTCAATATCAAAAATATGACTTGTTGGAAAGATCAAACTCGTATCTATTTGTAAATTGTATTATTTCACGTAGGCAGTTTAGTAAGCCTATTCCGCAAAGGGTTTTTGATAGCTCATTAATTAAAGTTCGTACAGCTCATTTTTAGTTTTCAGCGGAGCGAGTCGCCTGTTATTTTGCCTCGCAGCAACTCGCTCCGGCTTTGTTTTACAGCGAGGAAATCTCTGACCTATATCGGCCGCTGCTTTCAAATCTACTCGTACCTCTTCATTTTCTCTCAGCATTCCGTAATAGGTAGGCAGTTGGCGGGCGAACTTGCTCTATTGTAAGGTTTTAAACTAGGTATTATAAGACAGTTTAATGGATTGATGTTATTTCACGCTACAGTTCAATGAATACTTACTCTTTATTATTTTCATAGCCTACGGACCCCGGCATTATAATGACTTCAATCTACTAAGGCCTTACTATTTTATTCGCCACATCCAACATTGCGTCGACGAGTACGTTAAATTAAGTACGTACTACGTAGTGGAGCGTAACGTCGTGCATTAGGAACAGTTGAACAGTTCACACCTAGTGGTAGAAAGTTACGTAAGGTCAGATGCCCTAACTAAATGCAAGAAGGGATCGAACAGTCTAATCAAGTTGTACTTAAACGAGTATCCAACTATCATCAGTTTGGAAAGTAGTAGTGACGGATACCTAAACCCTTCTTCCTCGTCTATCCCGTTCTTCTTCTCCAAGAATCAAACTCATACCCCGCCACTTCTTGCCCCGCCACTCAAATTATCGTTGCAAGGTGGCGTTTATGTACCTAGTATATAAAAGGGCGTGACTTCATGGATTGAAACTTTATATTTATTGCACTCTTACCATCTCGTCACTCGCGTGCTTATTTTTTTCATGCTTTATGCTTCAATATTACCTACTTGTAAGTGGGCTATCTGACACTTATACACATTTGTAATCACAAGACATTTCACCAGTTGTCTCACCCCCTCACGGAATACAAAATCGCTTCATCGCGAACGCTGTTTGCCGTTAGGTTAAATGGTAAGATCCGGACCAACCCTGCGCAAGCAATGCAATAAAAAACTACAGGATATACCTACCGCTAGAAAACACCTATTGTCCATGTACGCGAAGCCAGCGGCGGTGAGCCTTAGCGGCCGCTGCGCGCGCATCATGGCCAGCAGGAGGTAGCGGCGCACGCGCGGCGACATGCGCTCCCATTTAGACTGCATCACCGCGTCTGATACCCGCAACGCCTGCAACCAGCTTTCTTGAATTTTGACCGATAAATGCATACATACCTACTTGTCATAATCTCATGAATGGCCTGAGAAAGACCTAGAGTTAGCAAATTCCACAGGCAATCAAAGCTTGTCCTGTGTGCCCGGTGTAAGTAGTATCCTTGGCAGCAGACCAGTTTCAAATCTAACTTTTAAATGAACAGCACGCGTATTATGAACTGTAACAATCAGTCAGTAAAAAGGAGAGAGCTGTTGGGGTCATATATCTCTGTTCCTTTTACTGCCTGGAATTTGTCAGGGTTTGGCAGTTCAGAGTAGGTATGGCCCCAGGTCTTCTAAGCTGCACCTACTGTAGAGATATTGCTAAAATAAGCGTGAAACTAGGCGCACGATTGATCGTCGTCTGTCATGACATAAAAATCGTGTCTGACTGTCTCTCAGTTCGCTGGGATCCAGTCCATATACATATATGGACATACACAATGATATTACAGGGTATATATATATGTCACGTTCTTAGTAAGCTGCGTTTGAAAATATACAAACAACAATATGTTCAATTGTTTCACTTATGAATGATGGACAGATACGGAAAACACGAGATAAGAGAGATGGCTATCGTCGACTCGTTTGGCGTAATTGGGTCTTTTATGAATCTTCAACTTTGGCGCGGCAGTAACATAAATACATATAAACAGGAAGTATGTATCCTGTTTATATGTATTATCGTTGCACAAACATATACGAGTATTTTTTGTGTGTGATACGTATTAGGTACTCAACTTGGAGAGGCTCTTTAAGACATTTAATTAAAGGAAAAAAGGTGCATTGATGCCAAGTCGCGTTACTTTTCTGAATTTTTCCTTATTATAACACTATTTTAGTATTAATCGAAAACTGGTTGTCTTTTACAAAAGCCGCTAGATAACAAGGCGGTCACGAGAGGAAAACTCGTCTCGTTGTATGCTTAATGCTGGCCTTCAGAGCTCAAATTAGTGTCAATTTGTCAAAGTGTTCTCTAGAGCGAGCGCAAGGGAGATCGGTCTTAGGTTGTGATTTGACAGTTGATTTTACAACGTCGCTAATAGGTATAACGACGTTGTAACTACATAATATTCCCTATAGGGTCCTACCGTTTGTGGGCCACTGTACCTTTTTTGCCACTTTATTTCCAAATCACGGTTCGAATCATTTTATAAAAAAATATTAAAAATTATATAAATTTATGCAAGTGTTAAAATTTCAAAATTCTTTAAAAATATTATTTTAGTATTAATACTTTTTAGTAAGTAATTTACAACGGCCAATAAGGCAACAAAAATGGTCAAAACCGGTACTTCTACCCTACTAAAAACAATAAAGGTTTTTTTTGGGTTACTTCCTATAAATCATTGTTTATTAAATATTTAATTGTACCTTACATTATTATTTTGAGATCATCTATATGTTAAAGGAAAAGTGTAAGACACATAGTTTAATTACCTACAACCTAATAAGTGAAATCAAAAAAGACAATTTTTTTAGCACTTTATCTGATGAATCTGGTATCCTACCGAACACTTTTTCCTAGATTTAATTTAATCTGTTTGTTTTGCGTAGGTGTCAATGCCGACATCCAATTACTTACCTGAAAAGTGAGCTCGTTCCCAGTAAAACATTGTATAGCCAGTTGTATAATCATCGCCACGAAGAACGCCAGAGAGGTCACTAACCGGATTGATTTGAAACTTGACGCATCTTGCTGCAAGAAATGAATTATTGATCATTAATATTTACTTCGTTTTAGTTTCTTTATGAGGAGCTTTATTTATATTAGCAGATTAAATATTGCAAATTTGAAAGTGCAATTTTCTTTTATTAGGAAACTTCTGAGAGTGCAAAGCAGTGCAAAGTCAAGAGAATTCACTAATTTATTGAATGAAAAATCCGGAGTCAAAAGGTCTTACCGAAACTTGGACCATAACGACGCAAATAGCCGCCATGCTAGACAGAAGCTGAGTCATGAAACCATAGGAGTAAGTCACTCGAAACTTTTCCACGCAACTAAAAAGAAAAAATATTATTCAGCTCAAAGAGCGGACACAAGTAAGAGTCTTCGAAAACTTCATCTCGATGTTGACTGAAGTAGAGTTGTATAAAGAAGCGTATTATGTTGATATAAGCG
Organism: Acleris holmiana; assembly: GCA_949316455.1. NCBI lineage: Eukaryota > Metazoa > Arthropoda > Insecta > Lepidoptera > Tortricidae > Acleris > Acleris holmiana. The sequence continues at coordinate 9,932,523 of OX438769.1, forward strand.
TAAAAAAAGCCGGAGTGACAATATTAGGGACGTAATCCTGAGATATTGCCGGTCGTCATTTCACGCGCTTCCCTCTCCGACAGTGCTTTCATATCGGCACTGTATCTGCGCATCGACAATTGTAAATAACGTCAGGGATCTTTCCAGTATTTGTCTAAATACAAGCAATGTCATTCAATTTCCTTTTCAGCCTGTTATTTTATTTGGGGCTTTCAAAGTTTGGCTCCGGTACGGCGCCGCCTGGCCTCCCAGTTAATTCACAGTGCAGTTTATGGCAATTTAACGGAGTTGGTTGGCCCTACACTACGTGCGCTTGCCAAAAGTTCCGAGCGTCTACCTATGTACGCTAGAGCGGTATTGCCAAAAGCATACAATTTATAGTGTAGATCGCGAACGAGTCTACATAATGATTTTGCGGTAACATCAAGTTTCATATTAAGTTTTTTTTAACGCGTTCATCATTGTTCGTACAATACCATTGCACTAATTAACTATGGTTAAAGTTTAATATCTCTAACTCATTGGGAAGCAAACAAACCGAGCCAATGAAAACGTGCTTAAAATTTGAAAATATCTTTACGGACCTGATTAATAGTTGATGCTGGCGAAGACAATTTAAAATTGTTTTTTCTATTGCCGATTCAATCTGGGCCTCAGTGTAAAATGATTTAGCTGTAACTTCCATTTTATCTAAGGAATCCTTAAGAATGTTATCGTTGTCTTCCATGAGCATGATTAAACTCTCGGCTATGTCAATATTATCAGGTCTATCTACAAGTAGTTGTGACAAAGTCCGCTCGTAAGCGGTTATGAATGCCTCTTGTAATATGGCAAACTGAGAGCTCATATGCAGGATGACAGAACCGATGAATGTGTCGATTGTCATCACAATGTGACCCGTCCACAGCAAACCCACTGTCTCCAAGACAAACGTCGAGATATATGACTCATCAGATTGATACTTCCATGGAATATAGATCGGTTGAGGAAGGGTTCTTATAGGCTGAAGCGCAGTATCGTTCACTAGCGCAACTTCGGCTTTCCAGCGAAGATCTTGAATCGTACCATACACGTTTGTATTCCCGATTGTAATCCAACCAAAGAACAAAAACGACGCTGTCATTATGCGAGTAGATCTGATCGTAGCGCGGTTTTTGTCGTTGTTTTGGTAGTAATTATGTATATCAACTTCCAAAGTCCGGACGATATCTTGAATGGCACGGTTTTTAAATAGGAAAATGTAGAGTTTAATAATGGTTAAATCGTGGGTAATGACGAAGGAGAGGCTAAACATAAAGCGGTCTATGTCTTTCTCGCCGATGAAAGGGTCAATGGATTCGAGGCCTACGAAGCCAGCGACCCACACAATCTGTGTGGCGATGGAGTAATATATATAAAAGCCAGGAAAGTTCCTGTAGTCATTTTCGTCTGGGTGGTGCCACCATCCCAACCCTAAGAACCTCAAAAGCCGAAAATGAATAGCAAAGTACCGTGTAGGACGGTCACCAGCTTTTGTATCCGGCATGGTTCGGATATAGCCAAACCTTTCAACAACCCTTGCCTTCTTACGTAAGTAGTTCTGATTTACCAAAGTTTAATACGTTGCATTTATAGCCTGTGTAAGGGGCTTTTCCAGCGAACAAACATAAGCGGAGGCGGTAACTAGCAATTACAGACTTTTTTAATTCATAACTTTATTTTTTTATGTGTTGCTTACAATTAAACTAAATGTAAGTATTATTTTATTAAAACTTTAATAAATATAAATGAATTAACAAACATTAACATTATACACTAATTAACAAAAGACTTGTAAAGTCATAAAAAAACACAACAAGTACGCATAGCGTCTGTGAGATGGCCATAGGCCCTAGTCAAGATGCGTACGCTAACTAGCGTTTATATTCGTTTTGATTTTAAACCAATCGTGTCACTGGTAGATCACGTGACTTTTCATATCACGTGATCTACCATTGACGCCATTGATTAAAACATTTTAAAATTCGAATATGTAGGTCAGTCAAACTGAAGTGTCCTATTGGTTAAATGTTTTGTGGGACGCCGATTTCAATTTGACTGATTTGAATTTGATTGAAAAGAAAATATATTATTTTTTGGGTTTTTGAAGGCAGTTTTTTGTTTTTTAAAATATTTCATTTTATTTTATACTTTTTAGTGATCATAATCCCAATGAACTCCCACTTCTCAATGAATAAGATCCATAGGGTATTTTACGCTTGCCGCAAGCAACGCCCCGGAATAGTCATAGTGCGTAATTATATTTAAACCATTGAAATTGCTTCGACATAGTCGCTCAACTATCTAAATCGAGATATCTATCGCCACCCTTGAAATAGGTGACATTGAGGAGTTCCAGTGGCCATCAGTGGTCTTCATCATCAGTATCACTTCACCAAATGATACTTTCTGCGTGCAAATGCTAGACTTGTTACTGAAAATACCAAAATATGTATACCTTTAATGTTTGAGAAGTTCTCTCAATTCCTCACGGATCATAAGATACCAACTTCATGACAATGGGACCACCTTGGGAATACACCCTATCAAACAAAACAATATATCGATCCACAATTGACGGAGTAATCGTGTAACAAACACACAGAAAAAAAACAGTCTAATTGAGAACCTTCTCCTTTTTTGAACTTGGTTATGGTACATCTTGGCTAGGGCCTCTGTTGTTGTTGTTTTAATTTTACGTTTCTCGTGCATTTCTAAGTTTCCGGCCCGATTATTCCAGTACCCAGATGAAAGTCTGTGCCAATTAAAGTTATACTTTCCCTTTGGTCATACAAAAGAAAAGGACGGTCTTAAAAATACCTGACAGACCTTCTGAAATGGAGATAGGAAAATCGGCCGGTTGATATGTTGATACCAAACAGTGCAATTTCAATGCACCTAATGAGTACTTATAACTATATCTGAATCGGTAAAGGTTTTTTCCGGGAAATCAAAAGAGTAAACGAGAAACAAACGCAGTTATGTACTCCTCGCATTGAAATCACTTTCTTTTCTGAAGTAGGTATGGTTCCCTAATGTTTTACCAAATCATCATTTGGCCAATTAAGTATATAATTTTATAAATTTTAATTTCGTAGAGTGGTCCTTTCCACCGCTTATTTTTTTGTCGTCATAAGTCTAACTTTACCCAACATTATTTGAAATGAAAAGTAATATGGTAACTCATCACTTCATCGAATTTAATTTCATCGAACGCTATTTTCTGCTGGAACCATAATGTTTCCAGGGTATTTTAAACATTAATTACATAGGTTAGGTTAGATTAGATGTTTAAGGTACCCTGAAAACATTATGGTTTCAGAAGAAAAGCGTTCGATGAAATGATGCATTCGATGAAAGGTGCTTCGATAAAATGATAGACACCCAAGTAATATCGTTTGTCAACGTTATGATAGCTCTTATTCTTGTTAGTAATGGCGGCCGAGTTAAAGACAACTCGATTATATGTCAAGAGCAATAATATTTTACTGACTAGAACAGAACCCCGAGGCTTAAATTATCCGCTGTTTCTTGTAACCGACACCATTCCCAATATGCTTTAAATCAAGTAATATTAATAAGATAATTTTCTAAATTATCGGTTGTATTTCGACAGCTTAATCGAAGCCGCATAATAAGCGGTTTACGATTGACACAGTCGAGGTGTTTATTATATTAAATTGATAACGGTTACGCGATTACCTTACCTTTATTCTTATGTAAAACCGGCAACGTATCTAATGGAAGTAAGTAATATGTAGGTAATACATGAGTTTAAAATATTTCATGGTAGATTTTTGATCAAGGTATCAAAATAAGCCAATATCACATTATTAACTTAGTTCACGTAGGTAAGTACATAGTTACTGTAAATTTGGTTTTTAAACTTATTTTTACTCGTTGCCACTTTTTTTCTTATTTCTTCAAAGGTTAGGTGGAAAAGATCCCTTAAAGGGATAAGATCGCTTTTCTACGTATTGTGTTTCGTATAATTAAGTGTTTAAATACATACATACATGTCATAAGTAGTTATGTAATCGTCAGTTTCAGCAAAGGAAGATAAGTTATGTATGGCGTAACAAAAATTAGCGCTTTAAAGCTACATATTTCATAAGGACTGTTTTCACAAACCCGTAATATTTTTCCCCTCCCCACACTATAGGGTAGACGTGAAAAAAATACATCCCCACGTCAAAACTTTTTTTAACATATTATTAAACCACTTTGTTGGCGTGACTAATAGGTACGCATATTCATGCCAAATTATAGCTTTCTAGTACTAAGAGTCTCTGCGCTAGGCTGCGGACGGACGGACGGACGGACATGGCGAAACTAGGAGTATAAGGGTCCCTAGTTTGACTACGGAACCCTAAAAACAATACTCATAGAGACAGGCATCAAAAAAGTACATTACTCTCGCTCGACTGTCACTCAATTGCATAAACAGGCAACGTTACATATCTTTAGGGACAAATATTTCCACGAGTCGACCTACTCATGGTCACAATTACAAGGTACCTAAGGCAATTTTATTTCATTTTATTGAATGCTACATTGTTGAAGAGAGTAGAAAGTACGCAATTTATGTACGCATAAATTGCACTTTCTGGCGAGGCAAACATAGTGATTTTCTTAACTATTACATATGAGGAAATAAAACATGTTTTTGATTAACTCTTAACTTAATTTACCCGTGTGGTTCCCGGGTTAGAATAGTGCCACTCCATGTCTTCCCGTGGATGTCGTAAGAGGCGACCAAGGGAATAAGGGCTTGTAGTACTATTAGGCGATGGGCTTGCAACCTGACACTAATATACTAGTAAACTTCTTGGCCTGACCGTGCAAACGTGATCGTGTGGTTACAGAATTATAAACAAGGATTTTTAGAGTTGTTGGTATTTCTGTAGCTCTGCCTATCCCACTCTGGGAATAAAGGCGTGATGTTATGTTATGTTATGTAACTTAAATAAGTATGAAATAGGCCAAGAATATTTCTATTTTGTATATACATGGCGTGTCATAGGAGTGATGTTTTCTGACCCCAACCAGAGAATAAATGGTCATATTTCAGAGCAATGTCGAGATTGTTGAGAAAATAGGGTTTCGGCTTTATTTTTTTGACGGAAACCGGACTAGACATAAATGAGCAATATATTATTGTCTAGTCCGGTTGTGAATTGAATTACTCAATGAGGCCATCAAATGACGTAGTAGACCAGAAGTTAAAGAGAAAAATTTAGTCTAATTACCTATGAGTATATCGTAAACATTTTTCTGTAGAATGCTAATTTGCTAGATATTGTTTGTAGGCTCTCGTACGAGATAGTACTATTTTATAGATTTATTGTTAATCTAATTAGTTTGACATAAAAGCGAAGATTACTAAAATTCCCAAAAAAAAATAGTGTCATAATGTGTTTAGCCTTATTGATATTTTGGGTGGATGCAGAACCATGGGTGTACTATGTGTACATTCGGTTGAATAAGTACGAATAGATGGTCTGCGAGGATACTTACAACGTATTTTATTAAATCTCGGAATATTTTATTCCGAATTTCTTAAAAAAATATTTTGCTTTCCCGATTGAGAAAACTCCGAATCCTCGCTAACCCGAATTTCAGCTTCACGAAATATCAAAACCACGATTGTTTATTTAATACATACATAATTATATTCTGAATAAAAAATTTCGGGGAAAAACTAGTTTTCGTGATTTCAATACCTACTCATTAACATAAAATTTGAGATTTTGATAATTCCAAGTATTCCTTATATACTTAGTATTCTTAAATTAGAATTTAATAATTCGAGGTTTTAAGGTGTTCCCATGCGACCTATAGGGTAAATTTCATTTGAACGCCACACAACAAAGTGGTCGCATCGCTCAATTGGCAGGGTTGACATGTTCATTTACTTATGCTGAAGTTTATATACACATTTGGCCATGGTGGCTGAATCTAATTGTAACGCTAAAAGCATATCAATCAATCTCTTGGAAGATTATATTTATGTGATTGTTCATGACTGGAGCACTGCCCATAATAGGACCTTATATGTTAATCCAGGGTATCAGCTCCATTTCAAATTTCATGCAAATCCGTTGAGCCGTTGCAGCGTAAGGGAGTAACAAACTTTCACTTTTATAATACTAGCTTTTGCACGCGACTCCATCCGCGTTGAAGTCTACTTCCAGACTATAACAATCTTAAAATATTATCTAGATCCGTTTAGCCATTCTTGCGTGATTGAGTAACAAACATCTTAACTTTCGCATTTATAATATTAGTAAGATTAGTGAGGTATCTCTCAGTTGTAACGCTTGACACGACAATCCCCGTTGGATAGTTATGTCTCAGTAACTCTTTAACTAAAGCGTTAACAGTTTAAAACAAATAAATAAATATCGTCACAGGCCTTTTCCCTAGTAACGATGGCCATTCCTAAAGTTAAAATACAGAGTAGGCAAGTACAGACACGGGTATTTTATTCATGCAAACTGAAGACAAACGGCGCTCCCGCCGCGACCCCATTTAACACGGCGGCGCAGCAAACACGTGGAATACCTACATAACGGCAGAATTTCAGATGACTTTCTGTGATGATGTTTTTGAGCTACTTTTCTAAGACTTTAAGGGACTATATTTAAATTATTCGTGCATTTCAGTTGATCCGTGCTCTCAAAAAATTAGAGACAACCCAGAGAGGTTTTCTCTAAGCTGACAAATAAAAAATATAATGGTTATGAAGTCATGATATTATATACATACATAACATCACCCCTTCATTCGCAGAGTGAGGTAGGCAGAGCTACAGAAATACCAACAACTCTAAAAAGACTTGTTTATATTGATGACGAGGTGATATTGATGTGTCTAGCGTCTTGAGAAAAAAGACTTGGTCGCTTCTAACAATCACAATCTTGTTAGAAGCAATCTTGTCAGTGATAGGTAAATTTTAATTAATTATTAGACTTTTCAATGTTAATTAAATAAACCCTTGATCACGATATCCAATGGTTTGGCTGTACTAGAAATACAATCTGTGAATAACGTAATGTATTGTTTTTCATCAATAAGCATTTTTAGGGCCCCGTTTTCTATCTAACTAGAAAGGAACCTGCCCGTCTGTTGATCTGTCCGTCAATCCGCAGCAGCTTAACTTAGAGGCTCTTTGTACTAGAAAGCCGTACTAGATTTGCCGTGAATATACATTTAAGTCACGCAAACAAGGTGGTAAAATAAAATCTTGAAAAATATTTTGTTTTGGGTTCCTCCCCCACACGTAAAGCGGGTATTTTTTTTCTCATCTACCTACTCCATGTGATACCTATCAGGTGTCGACCTATCCAAGTCTTTTTTTAAATATTGCGGGATTGTAAATAATTTGTCGATTGAGGAATCCGTTTGTGAAATATTAAACTGCCCCCTACAAATACTAAAAATCAGAAAAATATCTTAACTTCGTAAGGCCCAATGTCCTATTTCTAGGACTGAGAATTGTAGTTCTTGCGGCCGAGAGTCCTAAAATAAGGACATCCACTTCCAACAAAAACCCTTCTTAAAAAAAAGCGTGAAATGGAATTTTAACTTAGAATTTGCCTTGAATATGTCATTTAAAAATATTATAGCAACTCAAAGTTCTGGGCTTCAGGCATATGTGCCTTTAATTAGGACACTGGGTAATTATAACTAAGTCCTAAAAATAGGTCGGGCCTTACTAGGTTAAGCGAATTAAAAAGGAAAACTATCACGACTAAGTAGACTTGATCCGTTCTTAAGATACAGGCAAGTAAAGGGTAACTACTAAAAATCATCTAGCTTTAAATAGGTATTTTTCAAAGAAATTGTACCTAATTAAGGACTGAAATTAAGTTACGGTAACTTTTACATGTGAGTAACGAAAATTAGTCGTCCATTTATATAGTTAATTTTCGTTACTCACATGTAAAAGTTACCGTAACTTAATTTCAGTCCTTAATTAGGTACCTAAAATTTCTTTGAAAAATACCCAAATAGAACATTAGTTCATATCAACCCAGTTTGTACTCGTTGTTTTTTGTGTTAGAAGTGCTTAATGGCTTCGGAACCCTACACTATACTTACTTACTTCAGGTGCGTTAAAACGATATCGTGTTTGACACGTTTATGAATCGTTTATGTCACAGTCGCCATTATTGTAAATGACATAAGAGTTATCAAAACGTTGACAATACGGAAACAGGTCAAAAACGATATCGTTATTACCTTGTTGAAACCCAGCCCTGAGCATAGTCGGGTATTTCTACCAGCGTTTCAACCGCTTTGACTTCGGTGTCGCATTTTTAACCATTTCCCTGTACGAGTAGGATAACCATTTTCGGTTATTTTGAAGAATGCCTGGACTCCTAGAAAATAACCGAAAATGGTTATCCTACTCGTACAGGGAAATGGTTAAAAATGCGACACCGAAGTCAAAGCGGTTGAAACGCTGGTAGAAATACCCAGTCCTATATGCTCTGGCCCGGTTTTTTTGTTATTCGCATTCGAAAATGATACTCCCTAATTCCTATTTGGAGTCAGCACATTATTTAAATTACTCGCCATGAATATGCACTTAATAAAGTGAACTCTTTCTGGGCCACTATGAAACAGCAAGCAGGCAAGTTTTCTGACATCTCAAGAAAATGAGTTCTTGGTAATTAAGGCAATCATTAGAAATAATTCTTGTAGTTTTGAGATTTGGTACAGGTATTGCTTGAGATGTTCTTATAAACGTATTTAAAATCCCCGAGGGTAAGGGGTGAGCTTTGGGGGCGTAAAAGGTAAATTTGCAATGTATGTACGAGTACAATTTTATTTACCTGTGTATGTTCGGTTCACAAATCTTGCAAGGAAGATTTGAACCACTTCCCGGAGACCGATTGAGCTGAGATTTGGTATACCTACGTAACTCCAATGACAAAACAATAATATGGCACCATCATGCTGGTCTGATGAGGGAGGCGGAAGGTGGCGACCGGATCTCCGCTAAACTTAACGTAGACCCACCGAGATTGGACTCATTAGGTTGGTCTTGACAAGCAGTAAAAGAGTGCAAAAAAGTACAGTCAGCAACGAAAAAATGTTCCAATAATTTATTTTTTTAAAGAAACTTTTACAATTATTCTCGAAAAACCTTTAGGTACCCTACTATAGCGCAGAAGACAATAAAAGTGATTTCGTAATCGGCACTAAAAATACTTAAATGCATTGTAGAGCTGAAGCGCTAAAACGCTGTTGTGAAAATTAAAGACATAATAACATTCACAGAAAGTTTGATGACAGTGGACTTTGGACTTCTTTACGTTAGTTGTAGATGGCGCCCTATTCGCCAGTAAAATCAATATGATAATAATTTATCAACCAATGCGGTTTTGTCTAGCGTTCTTATTTTTTCATAATTAAAAACCTCAGCAATAAAATAGAATAATGTTTATGTTGCTAAATACTAGTTAGGTTGATTATTGTGTTTCTGCATGCCAAGCTGAAAACAGTGCGCGCGCAACACAATTCAGCGCTTTAGCGCTTTCTTTAAGTAGAGCGTTTACTTATACATATTCAAGACACATTTTCTTAATACAGCCCAAACCAGGTTCTTTTGTCAACAAAGTTAGCTTTTATGTAGTTTTGCGAATTGATTCTAATTCCATCCTGACAAAGAATCTAGTCCGTTACTAGATTTACTTTCTCTCTATTACCTTCTATTGTTTTAAAATGTTTTTAGTCTAAATAATTGCTGTTCAAAGTGTCTAGTCAAAATTTGTGAAAATTTATTCAAAAACAAAAGCAGGTAGGTACTTAATTAAAACTAAATACAAGCTTAAAACTAAATAACTATGGTGTATACAAATAAATGTCCCCTAGGCCACTGCCACCGGGGAATGCTACTGCTGCATTATATATAATACTGACTGCATTTCCTCGTTGGGTAGCTATTGCTAGCCGTTGGCCGAGGAAAGGGCCCTATGATCACCTGATGCACAAATCAGTTCATTTTTTAAATTCATAAAATGCTTCCCAGCCTCCGGGCCCCAAGGTCCTATATTACTTACATTTTCTTATAGTTGGGTTGCTAAGTTTATTCACCACAAAAATGGTGTGAGTTACAGTTAGGCATGTTATGTTGAAATAAACTGGTGGTTTAGTGAATTACGAAAGCTGTATTACAAATTAAGCACTTAATTCTACATGTTCGGCAAAAAGCCTTTCAGCGCTGCGAGCCGCTTAGTTCCGCCACGCCACATGTTGTCAGAGATCAAGATCGCTCGGAAACATAACCTATAAGATGTCAATGAATGCCACTATCAACAAAAATGGAAAGATCACAGCACTCCGCAAGTATTTCTGGCACCAGGCGGACGCGAGAACGTGCCACAGTAATATTATTGTTAAGTTGTTTCGTAGAATAGTTCGCTTAACATAAATATAGGTTAGGTTAAGTAAAAGAGTCAGTGGCAAAGTAGTGACAAACCAAACGACATACGTTATAAGTGAACGCGGTAATGTTTAAAACATAAATTAACGCGGATCGTTCCTAATTTCAACGGCAGTCAGGTAGCCTTGTAAGTATTTTCATGGTTATTGCTATTTTAACTCTTGAACCCGAAATAGTAGAGACAACACAGTTTTCCAAAGGCACTAAGATTATTCACTGTTGAGGTGATATGAGGAAAATGTATAGTAGTGCTGTTATGAGTAGGTATAATAATGATTGCCAACACTGTCAAAAATAGTAAAATTAGTTAATATAAAATATAAATGGGCTGACTCCATAGACATATTTTGTAGTTGATTCGTAATTAAAAAAGTAGAACTAAAGTAGCAGTTATTTTCATGGATTAACTGCTTTTGTGTTGGTTTAGCAAAGATTAATTCACGAAGTAAAAAAAAACCTTAAGTAGAGCCCATCTTGCATGTAGTTGACACATATTTATACAAAATTAAATATTTAAAAAAAACCGCCTCCAAAAATTTTGAAATGAAATTACTTTTGGATGTTTGAAGGCGGTTTTTTGTTTTTAAAAACATGTTATTTTTATACTTTTTAGTGATCATAATTCCATTGAACTCCCACTTTTCAATAAATAAGAATCACAGGATATTTCACGCTCGCCGCAAGCATCGCCGCGGGAAAGCCAAAGTGCATAATTTTAACCCATTCAAATGTGATCCGTAATAGTCGCTCAGCTATCTAAATCGAGATATCTTATCGCCATCCTTGACATAGGTACCATTGAGGGGTTCCGGTGGCAATCAGTGATCTTCATCATCAGTTTCACTTCACCTGATATTTTCTTCATACTTCGAATGATACTTTCTGCATGCAAATGCTAGACTTGTTACTGAAAATACCAAAATCGCTACCTAAATGTATGCCTATAATATTTGAGGAATTCTCTCAATTCGTCTTGGATCCCCTCATCAGATACCAGCTTGGTTGGCAATGGGACCACCTCGGGAGTACACCCTATCAAACAAAAAAACAATTTTCTAAATCGATCCACAATAAAATCGATGGAGTAATATCGTAAAGAAAACAAAGTCAAAACAATAAATAACAACATACAGTGGAATTGTTAATCTCCTCCTTTTTTAAGGTCGGTTAAAAAGAACCGACCGAATTAATATTATCTACCTATACAGACTGTTTGACATTCTATATTTGAAATACTTGAACTCCATAATTATTATCTAGTTTTGTACACAAACACGCACGAGGGGCTTTTTAGTTTTTTTTTATGAATATGCATACCACGCGCAGAGTTTTATTTAGAAACAGCAGTCTTTACAAAAAGACGAGAATTGTGTAATATGCATACTTTTCAATAACTACCAACATGTACATAATTTTGAATTTAAGCAATTATTCAAATACATAATGGGCGGTTTTCAAAAAACTTGTACATTTCGTCATGAAAATTAAGTAGATATCTAAATGTACGACTACTTGAGAAGAGAATAGTGAAGCGATGCTTATACTGTATTATTTTGTGCTGTGTGTTATTTTGTGTTCGATGTTTGATAGCTCTCAAAAATAATCCATACAACTTTAGCACCAGGCGATAATATTTCTCACACCTTGAAAATCTAGGTCTGTAGGTACGTTTCCGTTTTTGTTTTTTTCTCTTCAATATTTCATTTCTTGGAAAGGAAAACGTACATACCTAGTTTTTTTACAACATATTCAAAAATTGTACAAATTGGAAAACGTTTAAGGGAAGAAAAACATTATCGCATTTTGTATGGATTTTTTTTGCTTCACAGTCCTCTTAACGATGTACACTTTTTATGAAAACCGCCCTAATATGTTTCGATTTCAATTTAATAAGTAACTATATTATATTACACTAGAAACTGCAAAAACTTATTACAAGCGTTACACGTTACGCAACGTACCTACACCAGGTACCCACACGTACATTTCATGCCGTACGGGGCGTTGTTTAATGAACTATTTCTCATAGGAATTCACTGCTTATCACGCTAAATTTGGCTATAGCGATGGCACCTGAAGCAAACTAGTTGTGAATGAATGAAAAAGCTTTTTATTTGCTTGCACCGTTAGTCGGATGTCCATGACCCAACGCGTAACCGACAAAGTCACTGCTCTTTAGCTTCATTTGAATAGATTTGAATCGTGTCGGCTTTTTAATATTAGTGTATGTACATCCTTATAATATGAGGATATTAATGGCACTTTAGGACCCAGGGTGTTTTTTGTGTAATTACCTAAATATCTTAATGACCATTGACTTAAAAATATAATAATGAGGCCTTGTGTTGACCATTAAATAGGTACTAAAACTAGTCCAAGTTTCAGCCTGATTGCTTTAGCCATTCCTGGGAAAAAGAGTCTTGATAGACCAACAGACAGGGTTCAGTTTTCAGTATTTGGTAAGTTACCCTAAAAAGCACCTACTTGTTCCGAGCACGTGGAAAACAAATTAATTAAGCATGCTGTGTCATTTCGTGACTAAAAATAGAGAAAAAAATAGTGATCTTATTAAAGAGCACAATCTCGAACAAGCAATATAAAAGACTAAGTACAAATCACTTTATTATGTCGAGAAGAAATGTCTCAAGCCACCTCAAAGCAAACATAGTTCAATGTTAAACGAATCATTTGCCTAGCTTACCTAGTTAAGCAAGTAATAATGTATTATGTATTTTTTTTGTAGTGATTGTTTTCAATTTCACGCGATACGACCGTGTTGCGTTATCATTGGTTTTTTTTCTATGCAGTAAGTTGTGCAGGGTATTTTAAATATGAATGCAATTTTATTAATACTAAATAAACATCCTTTTAGGCTTAAACTACAATAGTAGATTGTTAAACAAGGGACTAAAGTAAGCCATTATGACACGAGATATTTATCCACCCGATCAAAGTGAAGGTGGATGAACTTCGAGTGTCATTATAGTTTTTTAGTCTCGACTTAAACACTCTGTTTTTCACTTCGATTGCGGGAAAAATAAATCTTGAATTATAATGTAGTTCTAACAAAAACTCAAACAACCGTTGAAAATTTGTTTAGTAAATGTCAATTAATAATAAACATCTCTAAGGCGTGTGTAAGATTTTGTAATAATAGTGTAATAGGTTTAACAACCTTAAAAAAATACAATTAATAGCGCTATCATTTGTACTCTCAACCCGTCACTGTAATGCAGAACGAGAGAACAAGTTTTTATTTGGGGTTAGAATATTAGAAATAGTCCATAGACAACATTTCCGAAACGAAGACTGAGGCCGTGGAGGTTGTATGCCCAGCCCCAGCCTGCCCTGCCCTCCACCGGCTCCACCGCGCACAATGACGTCAAGGGCATCATCATCAAATGTCATCATGTATCTGTCTGGTTGTGGTTTTCCTAGGCATTCTATAAGGAAATTAAAAAGAAAAAGTACTTTACTCTCTAGGGATTAAATGCATCACTTTAGTCTGCCTATACATGGCTATTATGAGTCATTTCAGAGCAAGAGAAGTGAAAAAGAAACATCTCTAGTGTAGACTGGTGAAGTTAGGTTTAGCTTTTCATAATACAGTTTTCAACAAAACGATTTTCGATCAAACAATTTATTAGGACACAATGATTATGCCACTCGATCTAGACCCCTCAAAAACCATCTACCGGTTTGTTCCTCTGTTACTCGCTCTCATACGCTCTTATACGCAAGTTTAATCAAGATTCCAAAGCAAAGGACAAGATATTGCACTAAAACGTAAAATAGCATCACAGGGTTTAAAAAATGCTTCGTTTTTTATGTTATAAGAGTGGGATTTGGCGGATGTATTTAAGCATTCGACATCTGCAACACTAAGCAACACCTCATAAGTCACAAGACACCATATACAATTTTTTCAAGGTTGCCGTTCCTAAGTATATAGGGTGGAAAAAAGTTATGGGCCCTGAAGGGGAACTAGCTACCTTAAATCCTTTAGTTATGGGCCCTGGAGGGGAACTAGCTACCTTAAATCCTTTAGTTATGGGCCCTGGAGGGGAACTAGCTACCTTAAATCCTTTAGTTATGGGCCCTGGGGGGGAACTAGCTACCTTAAATCCTTTAGTAAAATAAAAAAGATAAAAGTGGTTTATTTAGTAAATAGGCCGCACGGACACTCTTTCACGTCAAAATTCGAAGACCAATGCTGAGAAGAAACGCCGAAAAAAACTCAATAGTCAGTAATTTTTTCAAAATAAATATTAGTTATAGTTACCTCATTTTACTGAAAGGAAAGATTCCTCTATTAAAAGAAATAAAACTGCATTTAAAGATCGTATTATAAGATTAGTTTTACACTTTATCTGTTGTACGAGATACCCATGTAATTTAATATTTATTACAAGTTCTTTTTTTGACGACATGTTGGCCTAGTTAGAAGTGACCCTGCCTCCGAAGTCAGAAGTTCTGGGTTCAAATCCCTGTAAGGGCAGATAATTTGTGTGATGAGCGCGAATATTTGTTCCTGAGTCTTGGATGTTTTCTATGTATTTAAGTATTTATTTCTCTATATAAGTATGTTTATCGTTGTCTAGTACCCATAGTACAAGCCTAGAGCTTAGTTTGGGATTAAGTCAATTTGTGTGAGATTGACCCAAAACTACAAATATTAAAAATCTGAAAAAAATCTTAAATAAAAGACCGTATAACGAATTTAAAAGGAAAACTATCACGACTAAGTAGACATCATTGGTTTTTGAGATACAGGCGGTTAAAGTATTTATACATACTTAAATCATCTAAGACGGCACCAAATGACTTTTAGTAGAAAATTAGTTATTACTCGTTGATTTTTATGTTCGTAGTACTTAACGGCTTCGGAACCCTACACTGAGCATAGTGAGCATGGTCGGATATGCTCTTGCCCGGTTTTTTATAATTTCAATGACCATTGCAAAGTTTTATTCAACAAATTTTATCCTGAACAATAATTTTACCAATTCGTATAGGCGGACTTTATTTTTTATAGTTGGTTCGATTCCCGGGTGCGAAAAGCGAATTGTAAGGAAATTTGCATGCAGTTGTTTCTTTAAAAAAATAAAGCAATATTTTCTTTCAGTAAAATGTGCTAACTTTAGGATATAAGTTAGTTCCTCTCAAGGGCTCATAGATTTTTTCCACCATGTATATAATATAAATACATAAGAAAACCCTTTTAATAAAACCTGAAAAGTTGAATTTGGCAGATAATTATCCATACTGTGTACACTATCTATACTAATATTACAAATGTGAAAGTAACTCTGTTTGCCTGTCTGTCTGTCTGTCTGTTTTTTACACTTTCACGGATAAACCGCTTAACGCTTTAGTCCCGGGCAATTATAGGTCAATACAGACTTTTATTAGGATTTTATGGCAGCAGTTATAATTTGGCATTACGGTACATGTACAATATTGATGTTTTAAATACTAAAGTTTGAAGTTACTTTATTAAATATTAAAATAATTATTTAAAGAGACATCTATATAATAATACTTGTATGTGTTACGCATTAATAGTTTAGTTGATCTTCGTTCGAACATGGTCAAGTTTAATTCTTTTATGACCTCGTAAAATTTACTGCAGCCATTACATAGATACTCGTTTATCCTTGTAACCTTGCACCGTCATATTTATATTCTTATAATTAAGTGTAATTTAAAGTATTATATTTTATTTAATATTTATTACTCTTTGCATACCTAATTCTGAGTACTTACACGTTTTCCCTACGCATGACGTTTTATTTTATATTTATATTTTTATATCTAGGTTAATTATTATTGCCCCGTGTCAGTGTGGTTGCCGGCTTAGAATAGTACCACTCCATGTCTTCCCGTGGATGTCGTAAGAGGCGACTAAGGGAATTAAGGCTTGTAGTACTGTTAGGCGATGGGCTTGCAACCCGTCACTAATACACTGGTAAACTTAGCCTGACTGTGCAAAATGTGGTTACAGAATTATCAACAAGTTTAGAGTAGTTGGCATTCTGTAGCTCTGCCCACCCCACTCTGGGAATGAAGGCGTGACGTTATGTATGTATGTATGTATGTATGTAATTATTATCATTGTAATAAGTAATACCTATGTAAGAAAATCAGTGACTTGAGTTTCTTGCGGTGCTTCTAGCAGTCTCCTCTTGTGCAGGGCTGGTAGATGTGTAGAGGTGGACGTGTAAAAGTGCCTGTGCGGCCAACTTAGGTACTAAATTAACTTTTTTACATCATCTATTCATAAAAGGGAGTTTTCTTCCCTGCTAAGAGGGATCAAAGTGGCACTTTTCTGTTCAATGATATTTTGTTGCCAGCATTAAAATATAAACGCAATGAAGTATGCCTGCAGTGGGTATCTTTTAAACAATATGTTTGATATTAATACAGTTTTGTGAATTTGTCGTTTTAAGGTTATTAAGCGTTTTAAATTTGACAATTTCATCACTTTTAGAGAGTGTAAATGCTTAAATTTCATCACTAAGATATTTTATTTTCCTTATAGGTGATGTGAAAAGCAGTATGCGTCACACGGTTAGCAAAATTATTTCCACCTTGGGCGTTAACACTTGAATCCCTCACTGCGCTCAGGATTCAATGTGGCGTACATTGTCTCGCCGTAAATATGTCATTTTGCTCCCTTGTGACATAATCTACTATTTTTTTCTCTGGTGAACTTGAGCTTTGGTTTTAAGTTCGGCTAGCGCAACTTGATTGCTTATCTCAATCCGTCTCTTTCATTGTGGACTAGTTAAAAGAAGACGCAGGTATTGTCCAGTCACGGACGCAATGTGTTAGCCATGATACAGGCAGCAGCTGTTTGTATAGGTATAGTAAAATTATGAACTCAGCATTTGTAACTTGCCGGAGGTCTTTGAGTTTGTACTGCTTTCTCAGTCCCTCTTATGCGCTCCAGATAAGAGTCTAACCGATTTTTCCCGTAACTTTTGAAGACTTGTTGCAATGTATGTACATTCCTGCAAATTCCTGCCAAACCTTTACATAATTAGCCATGGAAAAATATGTTCGACGCAAAATGAACCATTGACTAAATTTAAGCACATTTTTTTATTCCTGATCATCACTAACTACCTAGATGCTTAGAATGAAATGAATAGCGATGTACGAGTATATACAAAAATAATTAAAACAAATGTCTTATATACTTTCGTTTAATTCTTAGCATTCGATGTGTAGGCAACCAAGCCAGCCAATATATCAGGCCTATTACGTAATCAGCCAGCATGCTGACACTGGCGACTTTCAATAATTAAAATGATTGAAGCAAAATAGTTTTGTATAGAGTCGTTAAATGATGCTGGTTTCAGAAGCTGATAATAATACTGCCCTCGTAAGCTAATAGGCAGTATCTCAAATTCAATAGCTAAAGCAGATTCAATTCCGTTTCCTTAGGTATAAGGTTGCATTTGCTACAGGAGTTTGGTTTCAGATACCGCCATTTCTCTTAGCAGGGCAGAATAATTTACGAGTGTTACAAACCTAGACCATCATTTTTGTGAAAAACGACACATTAAAAATATTTAATTTAGAAAGTATAACTTAATTAACTTAGTATAATTTTTGGATTTAGAAAGTATTACTTAATTTAATAAAAGAATATTTAATTTAGAATGTACCTACTTACTTACGTGTTACTTAATTGACTTATTTACACTTTTTCAGATCAAAATGGTACAATCAGTATTTGGAGTATGGGACTACGTAATAATGGCACTAACAATGGTTGCCTCTGTTGCGATAGGGCTCTATTTCCGATTCAGTGGTGGGAAACAAAAAACAAATGAGGTTATTACATTCACATTTGAAACGTATTCATAAAAACAATAATGTTTATACTAGTAGTTTCGCTTACTATAACTAATGATTGAGTTTATTATGTTAACACAAAGGTTGTTTACAGGAGTATCTTCTCGCAGATCGCAACATGTCAATTCTGCCGGTAGCGGTGTCGCTAATGGCGTCGTTTATGTCAGCCATCACTCTTCTCGGAGTGTCCGCTGAAAACTATTACTACGGCATGCAATTTGTCGTCATCAACATATCTTACGGCATTGCCACGCCGATCGCAAGCCGGTTATATCTCCCAGTATTTTTTGGATTACAAAAGACCAGTACCTACGAGTATTTGGAACTGAGATTCGGACCTCACATACGAATGCTGGCGTCTTTAACTTACACTTTACAAATGGTGCTATATAATGGTATCGTGCTTTTCGCACCAGCGATAGTCCTCGAAGCAGTCACTGGACTCGATAGACTGATTTCTATTTTAGTAGTTGGGTTGGTGTGCACTTTTTACTCCACTTTGGGTGGGATGAAAGCTGTGCTATTCACTGATCTGTTGCAATCGTTGTTAATGTTTGGCGCTGTATTTAGCGTGGTTGTATTTAGTTCTATGCAACTAGGAGGGTTTGATAAAATATTTACTATTGCTAAGGAAAGAGGACGTTTAGAATTCAGCAGGTAAGATTGCATAAATAAATACTTCTTTTGTTTACGTCTATGAACGTCTGCACTTTATAAATCCGTAATGTTTAGTTTCAGCATTGACCCGACGGAGAGGACGACGTGGTGGTCCTTGATTATTGGCGGTTTGATTACCTACTTGTCACTGTACGCTGTTAACCATACACAGGTAAGCGTCTTATTACTACAAGATAAGCAATTTCAGCAATTCGTTTCGTCTTTTGCCACGTAAATCGTGTATTTAATCAAAATCTAGGCTAGTCATGAACGCGAAGGAATCAATCATACGTTATAAGTTGTTGTGCAATAAAATCGACCGGCTGAAACTGGCTGTAACTAGCAACAGTAGCAACGCGCTTTTATATTTTACTTATGCGTTAATTAAGAACCATTTAGACGAATGAAAGGCTTCAACATTATACGACTTTAAACATTTTTGAGAACTTGCCATGAAGGCACCAAATCCCAAAATTTGTTCCTTTCTTTACATAACAAAGTATTCAAAATTTTTGTGCTTAAACGGTACTAAGAATCTTAAAAGTATTTATGGAGGCATGGCGTTTCATATAGCGACCTGTTTTTGGCTTTTTTCATCTTTAAAAATCGATCACACAATTTTTGGCTGTTCACTTGCACTTTATTGATTTATTCCATTGTACTAGAGTGCAGAAGTGTAATAATGTTTTTGATTGTTCTTTAGGTCCAACGCCTTTTAACAGTGAGTACTCTGGAGCGGTCACAAGCTTGCCTCTGGTGGAGTTGGCCGGTGCTGTCTGTACTCAGCATATGCACTTGTATCAGCGGTCTCGGCATCTTCGCTGTCTATAAAGACTGCGATCCCCTCGCCGCAAATAACATCACTGCGGTACTTACTGTCATATTAACTTCTAATCTATTAAAATATTATTAAATAAAGCACATGCTAGACACCTTTAATGATTCGTCGCTTAGTCAGCTAGCAAACAACAACTTAACAGCCTTGCATCACAATAATTTAATAAATGAGAAAGTTTGTTAGTGTGGGTGAGTGAGGTTTGTTACTTCTTCAAATTGAAATTGCTGAAAGGATTTCAAATTGGGAATAGAAATAGTATTCACTAATTAAAACTCACAAAAAAACACCGCAGTATGGTCAACGGAATGGGTGGTGTAGCGTGTTCCTAATTCTACATGGACGAAGTCGCGGGCAGAAGATAGTACTAAAAACTATTGTCGTTATTAGATGGACCAGCTGATGCCATTCTACGTGGTGGACGCGATGCAGCAGGTGCCGGGGCTCGCGGGGCTGTTCGTGGCGGGCATCTTCAGCGCATCGTTGTCCACCGTGTCGGCCGCCTGCAACGCGCTCGCGGCGGTCACGCTTACGGACTATGTCGGCAAGTAAGTACGACATTAGACACACAGCGAGCTGAGCCTTGAGTGTAAGTTGCTGTCCACGCGGCAAATCGTTTCAAACGCGTTTTCATCCATGTTATTTATACGAGAAACGCACGTTTTTTACATTAGAAGCTTACTCTAAGGGCTCTGGAAGTCGAGGGGGAGGGGGGAACGGGGACGCGAGCATTGGCAGCATAAAGGCCATACCAACTGACTTGCCTTATTTGGTAAACACTTTTTATAACCTCAAAATGCATCGTTTTTGGCTTAAACTGCCCTTTTCTCTAGAGACCAAATTTTGCAAGCTATTTTCCTGATTTTAAATCATAGATTTTTTTTAATTACAAAATTGTAATTTTACGCTAAAAGGGAGCATTTAAGACAAGTTAGTTGGAGTATGGCGTATTTTTGACAAAACCTTTTTTTCCTGTTAGCTTTTTGACCGTGGTTTATCGAAACGCACGAGAATGTCATCCCATACATTTTGAGCGATAGAAAAGAAAAACGTTAGGAGCGTTTGCATCTTGGCTAGGGCCCCAGAGCGTCGCGATCCGCTCGCGTCCTTTCAGTGTCGATGGCGCAATGCGTTTCGAGCCGTTTTACTGCAAAGTATAAAACAAAGAATAATAAAACAAATGTCATGATAGTGTCATTTGACGGCCAAATTCACACAAAAAAAATAAAGAATATCTCCATCAAGTGGATGATTACACAACGCTATAAACCCAATGGGAATTTACGGATCCCTCTGGGTCTATATCGTTTTCGTAAAGGCTTTTTTAAAGGCTCATAGAATTAACTTGATTGTTGCTCAAGAAAACTGTATCTATAAGGAAAACAACTTTTATTTTAGAGCTGTCAAAATTAACTATTGTGCTAGCCATTGTCTTATTAGCTCCTATAATATTTCAAACCTTAAAAAATATTACTAGGGATATTTATGTTTGTTGCAATCAGTCGTATTTATAGGCTTACTAAAAGGCAAAAATGTTTTTTTTTTTTCATGCTAATTAAAGAGGAATATTATCGTAAGTACCAACCTAAAACAAGTAAAGTTCGTTTTTAAAATCTGCTGTAGCTTAACTAGTATACAGGATGTTCTCTATTTAGAGGCCCTCATTCAAGCAAATATTTTACTTTTTTGAAATTAATACATCTTAATGAAATGGCACCCTGTATACATTATCTCAAGACAGGACAGTATCACAACTAGCATGGGTATAGCATAAAACTTGTTGAGGCTTGCTGTTACAACGTGCATCGTGATAAGAGACTAGATTGTCGTGATTTTATCTTGACACACAATTATTTCAAGATTAGCTACCCAGAAGGTAAATCTGGGGCCCTAGGTAAGATACAAACGCTACTAACGTTTTTCGTTTCTATCACTCAAAATGTATGGGATGTCATGCTCGTGTATTGTGATAAACCACGTACGAGTATGTAAGTACTACATAATGAGTACTTGTACATTTTGAGCGATAGAAAAGAAAAACGTTAGGAGCATTTGCATCTTGGGTAGGGCTTCTGGTAGGGAATTCTCTTCCAACATTTAAGGGCGATCATTCTCCGCTTACCCGCACTACCAGTAGAGTGAGCCCGCTCGACAGAGAGCTCTTTTTGAGAATAAAGCCTCTGTATACATTTCTGCGATGTGCCAAACGACCAATGGGTACGCAAGGTCATTTTTGGGACAAAAGGGAACTCGTTAAACAGGTTTTAGTGGAGTGAAATAGAATGCTCCCCGTGTTTCTAATATACATTTATTTCTAATATATATTTATTTGTATGTACCGCGACTCCCTTTACATGTTGACTCTTTTTTGCGACTCCCTTATAAACGTAGAAACCTGCGTGTACTGATTACGTTGTGTGCTGGTGACGTGAGCATGCCAGTTCGTGGCGGCCCTGGGACAGTTTTGTGACGCCCCGGGGCGCATCACGACGCACAGTTAGGGAACTCCTTTTTTTTTTTTTTTTTTTTTGTTAGGGTGGAAAATGCGTTACGCATTTCCCCCGCCATGGGAGTGGCGGGGGGGGTATGTGGGACTCACCCCTATGCGCCCCCCCTCTCAGAGCGAGAGGGGGGAGGAGTGCTACCCACTAAAAACCACCCTGACGTACCCTCAAGCCGGTTAGGCAAGGCACCGTGGTACCGCCGAAGCACTGCCCACGACGCCTTCCGGCAGCCCCAGCCAAACACCGCTGGGGCTACCCGCGCCAAAGGAGAGGGAGGCCGAGCACGCGTGGCCTCCCTCCCAGACCGCCGAGTGGCTATCACCAACGGCGGGAAGGGGACTCCCATCCCCCGCCCGCAGCCACTAAGGATTGAGGCGGGCGGCAAAACGCCTGCGCCTCAATCCCCGCCGTCTGCGCCGGAGCGGATGCGCGAGAGGGGACTCTTCGCGTTCACGCTCCGCGGCCTCCTTCTGCGAGATGACACACTCGCAGAAGGAGGCCACAGTTAGGGAACTCCTGCCCTAATAACTGGTATACCTTAGAAACGAGCTCAATGCTAACTTCAGGAAAACTGTTTCGTTACCTCGATATGTTTATGTTTATTATATGTCCGTAAAGTTTTTGTAAATAGGAGCTACGTTACTTGAAATAAGAGTTTTGTATAATTTAATATTTAAGAAAAATAACACGAACGAAACAAACATCTGCTTAAATCTCAAATATAAGTCTCTTTTTAAAATAAATACAAGTAGTTGTAGTTTGGCATACAAGACATAGAGACAGGTGAGCTATAATATTTTTAAGCGGAAGCCACCACAAAAATCGATCTTAGGTATAAATTGAATCAGAACAGCGCTTACATTTTTATAAACTTCTTTTTAAATTTACAAAATGTGTCTGATTTTCAGATGGTGCCACGTTCGTGAGTCCTACATCCCCTGGTTGACCAAACTGGCAGCGTGTGCCTATGGCCTGGTATTCCTGGCGCTAGCCTTCGTCGCAGAACACCTGGGCGGTCTGCTGCAGGCGGCCCTCACCATATTCGGGGCAGTCGGCGGACCGCTGTTCGGAGTGTTTACCTTGGGAATGTTTACCACGTACGCTAATGAAAATGTAAGTGATTGGTTTTTACCTATGTACCTAATGTTTTTTTAACATAATTCTGGGATTTCTGGAAACACCTTAGAGTTCCGTTTTTTCTGAATATGTATTCGTGAGCTATTTTAGATTAAATGCATAATTTAATGGCTGTACGTGTAGGCTAGGTTTGATTTATAGGCAATATCAAAAAAAAGTAGGTATAATCCAGAAGTCATCTTAGGTTGAGTCGATCTTGAATTTGTTATTTCTTGCTAACAACACATGCACATTAGTTAATAATTAGAGTTAACGGTTACACTAAATAATTCCGAAGAGTCGTAATTCCGACGCTTTATGACACGTCTCTACAATCTCATAGCTTCGCGCCGGCTTCGGTCTAATCTCGATAACTCTTCTAAGTTCTTATTCTTTATATTTGAAAGCTTTGTAATTACAAAATATATGTCATATAAGAGCGTAAAATCGAAAATCCTAATGATTTCAGGGTGTCTGTGTAGCATTGCTCAGTGGAATGGCCATCACCTTATGGATCAATTTCGGCGGTCCTCGGCCTCCCACCATCAAACTGCCTGTGAGCGTGGACGGCTGCTTGGCCAACGTGACTCTCCCCGTGGCTCCCGAGCCTGACGACTACTTCTGGCTCTACAAGATCTCTTACTTGTGGACCAGCCCGGTGAGTAACAGCTGAATATAATATTTATCTGTTATGGAGCTGTCGTTGTAGTTTACTATTAATCGATCATGCCGCCCATCATCTGGTGCGTAAAAACTGGTCACTTTCCTCTTTTCCCAATTATAGTTCCCTTTACAGTATTTATTTGTAGTGCAGTCGAGCGATTAACAGCTGTTTTATCTTTATAAAAAAGACGAGCTGGTGATCCTATTAATAAAATGATCAGCTTGATCCGTGACATGACGCAAGTGCTCTGCCGGCCTGTAACAAAAGAGTAGGCTCGTTGCTTCTTTGGAGGTCCCTAAGTCGCAACGATTCGTAAAAATACAAAAGCTATAGGGTTAATTAGGGGGCTAGGAGTAACGTACGTGGCAAAATGCCTGCTCAACTATTCCATGGTGGGTATAAGCCACTGTAATTCAACTTTATCAACTTCGCCGCTGCACGCCAGTGAAATTCATGATCGTTTATTCAAGAAATGTTAACGAAGGCAATATTGCTGCCTTATTCCTTGAATAAACTAACGGTGTTCACATAGGTTGCCATCATCTACTATCTAAACTGTGTTCTGATTGCAGATTGGTTTTGTGTGGGTGCTCATCGTGGGCTCGGTGGTGTCCCTGGCGTGGCGGCAGCAGCAGCCGTGGCAGCGCGCCGGCCGCGCGCGCCCCGACCCCGCGCTGTTCACCCCCCCGCTCGCGCGCCTGCTTAGGCGGCGGCAAGAGAAGCCCGACGTGCAGGTAACACCACCTTGTCAGGTCAATGCTTTAGAGTGTCTTCTTTGCACTATGGCTTGATGGTGCATGCACTGGGTTTCGTAAAAATATTCACGCGCCGTTATTTTCAACAGAGAATAGGTTGAATACTGTTATGCCGTAATGTAGAGAATTAAAATGTGTGGTTCTATGGATGCTGTGTTACTTAATTTTTGACGTTTTTCGACTAATATCCAGGTATTGATGTTACCTTCGGTAACTTAATATTTCATACATTAAGTCGTCCTTGCCTCTAATAATTTCGAGGATTTTATTAAGGTCTCGATTTCTTGTTTTCATGTTGGGTAACAAAAGTTATAACAATCTTTTTGCCCTAAATTTTATCTCATCAGCTACTCGTTCTGCAACGTAGCTAGACTTTTATTTGTCATTTTACCTAGTCTACCTTTTAGTACAATGACATCAAGACATCCATCAGTTTTATTGATCGTTTAAATCTCGTTTTATGCTATCATGATGCTATGACTACGTCAAGTCATTTTACGGCCCTATTGTGGAGTGCTATTTAAATTGGACAAATGTTTCTGAACTATAATTTATGGTTGACCTTTATGCTAGACATCCCTAATTTAGCTATATTCATATAGTGTACTCACTCCACGACGTCCTTCCCCACTACTTCATTTTTCATATATTGACGTTACCGTCCGTGCTACATCAATGTGACTGGCGCGCCGTCGTGTGTTGAAAGCACAAACCTAAACTTAACTACTGTATCCCGAGCACAAACATTTCAACAATATGTCACTTTTTCGAAACGCCTTTACTATTCGAAAACGAGTCCAGAACCTATCCGTAGCATAAACACCTTCAATAAAGTCACGTTTTCATACATTATTTTACGAATAATTTCACCTTTACTATCCGACGACAATACGCAAGTCTACGCTAATTTCAACTTGCTATTAAATTTACTAAACACATGGTAGAGGTTGATATTAACCGCCATTATACATATACTGAAGACGATCTGTTACCGTTATTTTATTACTTACTCGATAGAAGGTAAAGGTTTGTGCTCGGGGTATGATTATACCGTATGACAGTAGTTAGTTCAATACACGTTCACTTGCTATGACGGTTATGTACACGTTGTAACATGTACCTTCTTCGATCTAATTCTAATTTTTAATTAATAGCTTCACTATTTTTAAGGTGTATTTCACCAATGTCACTTTATTTACATCACACGCGAAGACAATTGCTCGGTAAAAGAGTATTTTCTCTTATGGACTGAACAGAAGCACATGGGGTTAGCTCCACGCGCTTCTATCAAGTCCTATCTTCTTCATTTATCCCATCTTTTCACTACCGTCTTTTCAACTTTTCATTTGCTTTACATGTTATTAGTTAGATGTTTAGAATATGTGCGTGCTGTTCTATTATAGTCTGTTTCTAGATGGCTGCATCTTTTGCTTTTTGACTTCTTTCTTCTTCGGGCCTTATGATCTATGCTTGTGGATTGACAAGGTTCGTATTTTTATTGCAGCAATTTGTAAAAATGTGCTTACTCTCGTAGATTCTTATACCATTTATATTTACGATACCTTTCATGGCTATAAACAAACCGCAAAGATTTAAACTATATATAAAGTAAAAAATTAAGATTCAGACTCTTAACGAATAAGAGAGACAACAGACTTGGGCCTGCGAGGGATCTCACAACTTTAGCAACGACGAATCACGAGACTTGGCAATTTCTACATGGAGTCTAGTTATTAAGTTATATCGAATTTTTAGGGGGCCATCTTTTCTCATAATAAGAAATTTGCTGATGTATGTATCGAAATTCGCCCTCTAGATTAGTTATGCGCACTTACGTAATCTCGTGAGAAAACGCAACGCCGGTCGCTATAAGTTGCTTTGACCGCAAAAACTAGACCAATAACTGATTCGGATTCTGATGTAATTTTTATCTGTTGTACGAGTATGTGACTTTATTCTGACCGACTTATGTAGTGGTGTTATTTGCTAACGCAACAGCGTTCGAATTTCCTGGCGAACTAGCTAATTTAGATCTTATTCTCAAAGGTTATTATGTAGCGCTAATGTAAATTCGGACAAACAAAACAGGTGATAACTCAAATTTGACCTTGGGTAGGTAACCGTTAGTATAATATGTGATTAATGAATTCCCTCTTAGGCGGAGAATGACAACACGGTTTACGTAGTCATTTTGATTTTTATATTCTTGTGTTGTGACAAAAATAAACACTGTTATGGCAAATCAAATGCCTGGCTTCGTAATGTACCATGAATTGACACAATATTAATGTTTTGACAGTGTACTCGTTACCTAGAATATCGTCTCTAAGTGAGTGACATACCTGTTAACACTCATTTCATTTTAATTTACTACTTGTATAGTATTTAATAAAGCCTGTGCTATTTATGTTTCAGTGCGAGTTATTAAAGCGCTGAGGACTCTCGTCGCAGAAAGTATTTTATTTATAAATAATTTTAAAAAAAAATGTATCACTTAAGTAGCTAGTACGCCTTTTGAGTACCTATAAAATGCGCATGTGCGATTGAATACCAGAAACTTGGCTTAAAGTAAGTAGGTGTAAGGCAAAGTTTACACTACTGTTTCTAATGCACATATATCTTTTTTTTTAGGAGGGAAAAAATATTGTTTTAGTGAATATCAAGAAATACGCTTCACTGAAGTCAAGCTATAAAATATTGAGTAAAATAAATACTGACATAAACAAGTACTTAGTAAGTGTCGTGGTTGTTTTTAGCTGATCGTGGTTATTAAAGTTATTATGAGTTGTGTTGTTTTTATGACTTGTAAAATGTACTTTTACCAATAAAGATCTGTATTCTGTATTCTGTATTCTGTATTATACTACGGTTCATGACATTCCTAGAGTAGGAGATATAAATAAAGGATGTATGTGTTTAAAAAACCCATTGATATAAACAGAATATTCTTTCGAATAATTTATTGCTCTACAAACAGGGTGCTTATGAGTTTAGGGCTATGTAAAAATTCTTCATTTACCTCAAATAAAACACCTTGTACAAATTTAGAAATAAGTAGGTACCTAGCTTAGCTTATTTTTATTTTTTGATGAGCAAAGTATAACTGGTCTTTACCCAATTATATATTTTCATTGTTAACATGAATTTTTACATGATAATATTGACAATATCAAAACACAGGCTATAGAGTTTTTAAAGATAGACTTATAACTTTGATTCATCCTATATCTCTAATAGGTAGGAATATCACCTAATTAAGTGAATAGTTAACAATTGAAATATTGTATTTATCAAGTTGTCACCGCCTGTCAACTATTGTATTTATCCTATCAAATAATTTTAACAACATCAATATATGTATGATATTTATGTATTTTCACTACGACCAATTTTATTTACCTAATATTTCTGTTGTGGGTAATTGTTTTTCCATTTACATGTTAAGATACCTAGTTGTTACCTTATAGGCCTTATAGCACGTAAAAATGTCTGGAATCATTGTGCCCTTAATTATTGTTAGAATTTGATGTAGGCATTAGCAATAGTTATTGTACTTAATAGGTTTGATTGTTAAACCAAAATTCATAATTCGATGGTACAGTTTGTCCACTCAAAATGCACTAAGTGGCACGAGCCACAGTAATCGCACTTTATGAACAGTAGGCAGTTCGTCTTCAAACAAAGGTAGGTATGTCGCGCCTCTTGCATGTGTGGGTGCTACGACTGTACTCACCTCAAGCCACCACAAGTAAACTCAATAGAATGGACCAAGGCGGTTTAGTCAGCGGCGGGCCGCGCAATTGCCGCGTTGGGTTGCGTGTGTATTAGTATTGAGCGAAGCGCATGGAGAGCACGAGCAGTAATAGTTAATGTAAACTCCTAAAGGGCCAGAGATGAACTACTATGGTATTCGTGTCGGTATTAAAAAGTTTACGGCTCGGGATACCAAGCAAATACCAATTCGGTACCTACCTACATAATGAAATATTTGTCATATTTTTATATATAATTTGACATTTTCGATTGTAATGGACATAGCCCGTCGAATAATGAACTATGGTATCATGTCATTCTTAAAGAGCTCCCTCTCGTTACTCGTTTTCTGCAAAAGAAAATAAAAATTATCCAATTCAATAATTGGCCATCAATCAATCTCTTAAGTGTCCGCAGCAACAGGTACCTAATATGTTGTTTAAATAAGTAGCTGTACGACTTCTTCATGAACAAAAGCACTCGAATGTTACATAGATATTATTGTACCTATATTTGCAATAGAATAACAATTGTTATATATTATGTAAGAGAAAAGTGGTAGAAACATATGACAATATAAAAATAGCTTTGTATGTGTTTAGACATCGCTGCAAGCCTGTGATAGTTGTTTAAGGAACGAGATCTTCCATTGCCGATAAGAATAGAATGATAAATTAATATAATGTATTTATTTTGAGCATGGCTTACTACTTATAGCTATTGTAAATCATTTGACGTTAGAAGATGAATGCATTTTAAGTAGGAATTACGTATTCTAATCCTATTTTAAACAAGTAATATTTTATTTATGATGTGTTAATAAGAACCTATTATATACCTATTTATCCGTACTTAAAGAATGTACTTATGCACAGCTCATCGTATGTGAACGTTGTTTGTGTGTTAAATTAAATGCTCGAATGGAGTCTTAAATCATAGTAAAGCTGCACTGGGTGTTTTTGTAAAATCAAAATATATTATAATATTAAAAAAGGTTATTAGCAAGTTTTTTGTGTTTTATTTGAATTGCTTTTTAATTTACACCTACCTGCATGTAAACAACTTATATGGAAATCATGAATGAAATTCTAGTTTCGATTTAAGTGATGTTAAATCAGGTCAGGCAGCCTACACAGCGGGGGTTGCAGTGACTGCAGGTGGGGGATGGGAGTCCCTCAGCAGTCGGCTGGGGCTGCCGGTAGGCGTCGTGCTTCCACGGCACCTTGCCTAACCGGCAGGATGCCAGGGTGGATTTTAGAGAGTAGCACTCCTCCTCCCCCTTCTCGCTCTGAGAGGAGAGGCGATTGGGTGAGTTACAAATACCCCCCGCTATTCCCATGGCGGGGGAAATGGGTAACGTGTTTCCCTCCCTGTCTAAAAAAAAGGTCAGGCAGTCTATAAAATTTGCACCTTAATACTTAAGACCTCAACTATCTTAACCTACCTACCCTAATCTAAATTGGACTCGCTACTTTCCTCAGTATGGTTTAGTATAGGGGTTTAGACTATGTTTGTGTGACAATGAGCATTCATATTTTTTATTCCCAACTGCTGTATAAAAAAATACTCAAAGACAATTCAGTTTGTGAGGCTGAAAATTTCAATACAAAATGCGGTAAGCATTTTCCTTTGCAAGAAAAACAAATAAAAATAAAAACAAACAGAAACGAACAAACCTAGTTATTTATAATAACCATAACATATTAAAAAATCGTGAAAATCGGACTTAATTTAGAGGGTGAGAAACGTTACCGCCTGGAGCTAAATTTGTATGGGAAATTTTCGACAGCTACACAATTTTAACGCATCAACAAATCCCACAATCCTCACTTGTGTATGAGAAATCGTCAATAACAGACTCTGAGTGCGACCGTAAGTTTTGAATGTTACCTATACATGAATTAATATATTCATCTTTCTATAAATATACGGGGTGACTGGTAATTCGATATAATTCTTTTGAGCATGTATAGTAGAGCTCGAGCAAATGACAGACAATGACATATTAAACATTAAAGTTTTTTATTCTTAATTGCGGAACATGTTTGAAAAAAAGTTATTTGCCATTTAAAGGATTGTATCGAATATCCTGTTACCCTCTATGTACATTATTGTTCAATACCTGCCCATAAAACGCGCTGGGTTGGAATTCTACAAGGAAATAACGATATCGTTTTTGACCTATTTCCGTATTGTCAACGTTTTGATAACTCTTACTTATGTCATTTACAATAATGGCGACTGTGACATAAACGATTCTTAAACGTGTCAAACACGATATCGTTTTAACGCACATGAATAGAGGCCCTGTTTAGTTTAGGTCTGGGACAATTGACAGCAAGACTTTTTTAAAGGTGTTCTGAAAAAATCATACTTATAGAGGATTATCTCAAAATAAATTATTTTGAAAACATATTTTTGTTCATGTTACTGAGAAAATAAAGTGACCAACCCCCCTAAACCCTAAACCCTATATTCAAACCGCGGATAGATAAGACTTACTTCGGGTTGAAATTTTACATTTGCCCATACAAAATGTGTCAAATTTTAATCCGAAGTAAGGCTATCTGTCCGCGGTTTGAATATAGGGTTCGGCCGTTAGTTATTTTCTTTTCGCTAGTTAAGCACAAGATTGAAGTTTCTTTATCCTCTAATCACGCACAATGGCTGAGTGGAATAAGATGAAATATTGCACACGTATATTCATATCTTAGATAAAAATAGAATAAGTACCTTTTATTCGGGAAAATTCGATAGTTCCCTAATGAAATTTAATTTAATATCATACTTTTACTTATAATCGTGTTGCTATAAAACAATTGTATTACTATTATCTAAGTAATGCAATTGCGATCAGCCGTTAGTATCCCACGCCCGCTGCCGCACAGAGACTGATACGAGTAGGCCTTTATTTAGCGCATTTATTATCTTTTGTCTTCTGTGATAAGACCTTGCGCGTGGCACGCTAGCGCTGAAGCGCTTCTATATATTTTGCTCCCATGATATACAATATATTTGCTCCAGATGAACACACGGGTCGGAGTATTCTAACTTTGTCCGTATATATAGAGGAAAAAGTCCTTGTTAACGAATACTACAGTAAACTAATAGCTAAATTACATCGAGGTCGTCGGCGAACAGATACTGGTGAGTGTAACATAAAAGTGTAAGGGCCGGGCAGCTCGGAGGATTTTTCAATGCCATCAATGATCATTTTTCAATCATCATCTGGCCATCATCCATCATCCTTGGACGTGTTTGTCACGAATCGGCGTGATTTAAGTAATTAGATAATAATTTCTAGTTCATCGATTACGAAATCGATTGTAAGAGGAATACATAAATTATCGACCTACGTTTATTTATTTTAATAAAAAAATATGTCCATTCACGTTTGTGTTTTATTATAAATATTATTATTCATAAGAAGTTATTCTATTGGTAATGTATACACAAAGATATTAAATGTGCTTAAGGATCGATTTAAAAAAAAAAACTAGTTAAAGGCTTAATGAAAATAAAATAACGATCGCTTCCTTTGTGTAACGAAAGTAAGTCATACAAACTATATGGGTTATTTTCGTTTCACAAAGGAATCAATAAAGTTTTGTTTTAATTAAAGCCCTTAACATTTTTTTTTAATCTCCCTTATATAACCCATAATATTAAATAACAAAATATTAAATCTCTTTGTTTATACATACAGAGATAATTCTAGCAATTATACATAAACTTCCTATTTTAAGTACGCTGTTTGAATCTACAATTTGTATAATTTGTGGTTGTGAAATTATCTGTACCTACCTGGCGTAAGTAGTTAACTTTTGAAGACGACGCAAGCGAGAGAGAACTGAAAAATAATAATTTAAGTTGTTAGACATAAGACTGTCCTGGTATCCCTGTTGAGTCCTTTCCGTAAAACTCTATCACTATGTTCCTTACTTTGTTTTGTAGTTACGAGTATCTGCGTATTGTCTAGGTGTAGCCCTGTGTCGCTCCACTAAAGTATAAGAGATACCATTGTGTACATGTTGATCAGTTATCTTATCAGTAGAATAGAACCAGAAACTTAGTATCAGCTAATCAATCAGTGATCAATATCAAAACAGTTTTCTAAGGTATAGGGTGACTGTAAGGGGAGGTCGAAGGTGATGGTACTTCAGTCAGTCAGATACGTGTGCACCTTGTGATTCAGATAAGATATTCGCTATCAACTTTTAATTCATCTACATGTATATGTATGATTTAGCGACAGTGTTAAAATAAGATCTAAATTAATTAACACCACATATAAAGGAGGAGAAGCTTGTGGAGAATTTGTGGTGTATGTTAATCGATCTTATTTCTACAGGAACAAGGACGATGATGCTTTGACAGTGAATTTCTCTGCGCTGCGCTTCGCTGTAGGTATCTATTACTTATTCTGTGGCTGTATGTGTGCCGGCCCTAATATCCGTGTAGCAGATTTCAATCTTTTTTTTGGGCCACTTTTGGTACCAACCGTGTAGATTGCTACCAAGGACCAGTAGTGTCATGCAATTAGTAGCGAATCGTCTATGTAGTAAAATGTCTAGTGATCCAAAATGACCAAGAAATAGCAAATTGAAAAAAAATAATCTTAAAATACATCATTAGCATCCATCCAAATGTCCATAAAGGGACACGGCTCGATAACAACAAGTCTAAGTATGTAAAATGACAAATATTTAAAAAAGTCCAAAACGCAAATTACCTCATGTGAAACCCTTAAGTAGCAAAATATCCAAAAAGCAAATTAATTAATGTCGACCACTTAAATGACAATAGTCATGTCAATTGTCTACGATTCCGTAGACATTTCTTTTAGTCGTGACAAATATATAATTTCCAACAAAGATTTTTCTTAATCTTACAAACCAACACATTATTGTAACAGATTTTTACAAAGCGACTCGCAGAAAGCGCTTTATTCCGAAGGAAACGTTTTGTTGACGTTCAATGTCACCAGAAAGTAACAGTATTCACTATTGCGAGTAGCGAAGATCTTTACGATCAACAAATTAAAATGTTGATAACCCATTCGGCTCGTGCGTAATTGTGCGTGGCGCTTGGCGCCGATCGCGTGTGTCACTAAAGTTTACAACTGTCTTGCGTGTGTAACATATTTTATTCAAATAGAGTATTTCTTCGGTTTCGTCGGAATTCAGGAACTAAGGTATTTTTCTACTGTTTGTAATCGAGTGTTTCTTGTGTAAAGGTGAACGTTTAACAGAAGTTTGCAATGATGGTTCAGAACTTCAGATTGTGTGGTGATTGTAAACGATTCGTAATCTAAATGACTGTTAGTAGAATCTGTTAATTGTTAACCAAGTAATGTAAGCGGCCAATTGCATGCGCGATGTAGCTAATGTTACAAAATATATTTTCTCCTCGGTAAAACTATATGGCTTTTTACTCGCTATCGTATTGTCTTTAACTCAGCCGCCATAACTGTAAAGTAAACAAGAGCTAGGTATGATAACGTTAACAATACGATATCATTTCTAACACAATAGGTCATATTTATGAGTGTAAAGGTGAAAAATTTAGTAAAGGACCGGTTGTATGTAGTTGTGTTCAAAAATAACATGGAATTCAAATTTCAAATATGGAATGTTGAAAGGTCTATAAACATGTGGTAATACTAGGTACATAAAACAGGGCATTTCCTTAAATTTTTCACCTATACCGGGTAGAATGGAAATGGTCATTTAGAAAAACTACGAGGGGTGATCCAAGAAGTAATGATAATCAGAATGAAAGGCACATGAAATGAAAAAAAAACTAATTTATTTTTCAACATAGTCTCCTTGCAAGTTTACACACTTAGACCAACGTTTCTCTAGACCTTGGATTCCCTTTAAAAAAAAAATGATTTCTTGACTTGTCAAAAATGCCTCCACAGCGGCCATCACTTCACTGTCATTTAAAAATTTGTTACCTCTAAGATCTTCCTTCAGGCGTGGAAAAAGATAGAAGTCACTGGGGGCTAGATCTGGTGAATATGGGGGGTGTTCAAGCACTTCAAAGCCTGCATCACGAATAGCAGCCATCGCAACACCGGCCTTGTGGAGGGGTGCATTGTCCTGGTGAAAGAGGACACCAGCACGAAGTTTACCCCGCCACTTTTCCTTGATTGCTTCTCTCAATCTTCGTATCTGGTCAGCGTAGTAAGAGCCTGTAATAGTGGTTCCTTTTTCGAGGTATTCTATTATTATGATGTTTTTTTTTTTTTTTGAGGGACTTACGTAGTTAGCCTCTGATGGTTTTGACTACTTCGCCGGGGAGAGGGCGGACTCCTGATGGGAGTCCACGCTATAAATGGGTTTTTACACTAGCATGCCTAAGGGCGCCCCTATTGGGCCGACCTCGGACTTAGGACGCTAGGGGAGAATTTCAATCGAATTGGAGGGCTGAGCTTGCAGTTTTGTCTCAGGATCAAAATGATGGATCCATGACTCATCCATGGTGACTAATCGACGCAAAAAAGTTTCGGATTCAGCTCGAAATTTTTCAAGATTACACTTTGAAATCTTATGTCGTATTTCCTTTTGTTCGGCCGTTAACATTCTAGGTACCCAACGGGCGGAGACTTTTTTCATGTGTATTTTATCAGTTAATATTCTTTAAACACTGCCATACGAAATCCCCGTGAGCTCAACTAGATGTCTGATAGTTATACTTCTATCTGTTAACACAAATTCATTGATATTTTTTAAATTATCTTCCGTTAGGGCCGTAGAAGGGCGGCCTTCGCGATGTTCGTCTTGAGCATCCACTCAAGACGAACATCGCGTTCCCGACTTAAAATCATGATATTAACATGATGTTTTAGGGGATCACAATAATGGTTTGCACTTATAGATTGATACCCATTAAACAAACCTAAATAAAATTGATAAATGGGTGTTTGGACATTAACCTTGGTGACAAATTTAGGATGCAAATTAGATTTGCAGTTGACTGGTTAATTATGTTTTAAGCTTCAATGCAGGCCGGTTCCTGAAAGGGACGAAGTTCTATTCTTTCATTATCTACTAATTTTTCCACGGTCACGGACTTTATTGAGTTTCTATAGAACTTTCTCCTCTAACAAAAAAAATATCTGCAAATTCTTACGTGATTAACGAACAAACTTACATAGACTAACTTAACATTCAACTTCCGTTAGAGTACAATCTACTGTTTAGATAATTTAGGTGCGTATTATGCATGTGGAATTTAAAGCAAGTGTTAGTTTAATCTATTATGGTTTTTCAGACAAAATGGTGCATTCGGTATTTGGAGCATGGGACTATGCCATTATAGTGGTCACAATGGTCGCCTCGGTTGCCATCGGCGTTTACTTCCGATTTAGCGGCGGGAAACAGAAAACCAACGAGGTCTGTAATTAATTATGCTTAAACATTAATAGCATGTCTGCTTTGTAGTAATCTATTCTATCAGTATGACTTTAATCTAATTATTATGTGATCGATCAATATAATGATTTTGATCGTTGATTTACAGGAGTATCTACTCGCAGATCGCAACTTGTCCATACTGCCAGTAGCGGTATCGCTCATGGCCTCATTCATGTCGGCCATCTCTCTACTTGGGGGGTCATCTGAGACCTACTACTACGGCATGATATTCATACTAATCAACCTGCCATATGGGTACGGTACGCCGATTGCAAGTAAACTTTACTTGCCAGTATTCTTTGGGCTTCAGAAGACTAGTACTTACGAGTATTTGGAGCTGCGATTTGGTCCGCGCATACGAATGTTAACGTCTTTGACATACACATTACAAATGTTGCTGTACAATGGCATTGTCCTTTACGCACCAGCAATAGTCCTAGAAGCAGTCACAGGACTCGATAGACTGATATCCGTACTGGTTGTTGGATTGGTGTGTACTCTGTATTCCACCCTTGGAGGGATGAAGGCAGTTGTGTACACAGACCTTTTGCAATCAGCTCTTATGTTCGGTGCTGTTTTGAGTGTAATTATATTTAGTTCTATACAACTGGGCGGATTTGACAAAATATTTATCATAGCTAGTGAAGGTGGCCGCCTAGATTTTAATCAGTAAGTACCTTGAGATTGAGAATACAGTAACTGAATGAACGTGTCTTAACCAGGAATGTTCAGTTTCAGCATTGATCCGACGGTGAGATCAACTTGGTGGTCGTTAAACATTGGTGGCCTTATAAACTATTTGTCGCTATATGCAGTCAACCATACACAGGTGCGCAATTTGATTTCGCTTAAAAATATTTTTTATTATAACTTTATGAATCCTTTCCGGCAAACTATTTACTTTAAAAAATTGCACACCATAATTTGTAACTTTGCATTTTATTCCATGTTTGTGAACTTATTCAAAGATATTTTCGTACATTTTTAGGAGAAAACTACAGCCCAAAGCCGACTTACATTAGCCATCAATTAAAACCCATACAAAATCTCTAATGTTTTATTCGTGCATTGCTTCTTGTTGTAATAAGTCCAGCACCCTATTTCATCGTTGTGACAATGACACGTGAAAGGTGACAATTCGGTTTACATTGCAAAGTTAACACGTTGAAACATCACTGGGTTACATATAAACTGCGCCATATACAATAAAGTGTCAACTGTCACCCGTCGTTGTCGGGATGGTGAAATAGGGGGCAGGCAAAATAATATTATTATATGTAGAAGTCAACGATTTCTAAAGTTGTTAAGGGTTTGACTTAATATTAACTTTTGTTGTAGTCCACGGACCTTTCTTACTAGTTCCTGGTTTACATTTTCTAGGTCCAGCGTCTGCTGACCGTAAGCACCCTAAAGCGGTCGCAAGCATGCCTCTGGTGGAGCTGGCCGGTGCTCTTCCTCCTGAGCGCCTGCTGCTGTACCAGCGGACTCGCCTTGTACGCCATCTACAAAGACTGCGACCCGTACACCTCAAACAGCATCACTGCAGTATGTAACAGATTGTTATCAACATACTTATATCAGCCGAATGATCTAAATATATTTCCTGCCTGCTAGCCAAAGACCTACCCCAAAGACCGCCACATTGAAAGGCCTCTGTAGAAACTTACCTATAGGTAATTCCTTAATTTTTTGAGCGTTAAGGCCTTTGGGTGTAATGATTCACCGCTTTACAAATACACAGATAGACAAGTTAAACTTATAATGCGATCCCGACCGATTACGGCCACAGCGACTGAGCGACGGCCACAGATAGCTGACGTAACCGATTTTTGCACAAAATATTCGTTGACATTTGGCCTAAACTTATATTATATTATATATAACACTCCTCTTTTTGCATTGGGGGTTAAATGACAAGTCACGGTGCTAATGCGTGATTGGTTATAAGCTGCAATTGCCATTATTTAGTACACGCCTTTTTTGTATGCAAATACAAGGTCGAAGTGATTAGGTATATCATTATCACGGTAGGCATTATCAAAAGTTGTAAATAAAGCTATAAAGTGAAGTGAGTTCCATACACCTAATAGTGCGTCCTCACTCAGAGCATTCGCGTGTAATATTCGAGTAGAATGGACGTTGAACCGAGCGTTACTATGGTCAACACCACTTGAATATTTGACCCCGAATGCATGATACACGCAAATGTTCTCAGTAGGGACGCATTGATCAACGCTAATAGTTTGGCATTTTTTACAATATTATAAAGAACGAGAAATATAAGCGCTGAATTAAACTAGGTCAAGGCATGTACAGAGCGGACAGCGCAGACACGTAGTCCTTACTGGTTTATCACTCCTTTCCTCAGACGGACCAGGTGATGCCGTTCTACGTGGTGGACGCAATGCGCGTGGTGCCGGGGCTAGTGGGGCTCTTCGTGGCAGGTATCTTCAGTGCCACGCTCTCCACCGTTTCCTCTGCTTGCAACGCGCTAGCGGCTGTCACTCTCATGGACTACATTGGCAAGTACGTCAGGGTGTCGTTTAAATTCATTTAAGGTACTGACTGACAAAACCTTGGGAAACCTAACTACTACAAATACGAAATAAAATGGGGATAGCTAATTTTACATTTTCATTGTTGCGGGTGCCCTTAAGAGGTATCTAACTACTGTACTACGGTACTGAAGTTGCATGACGCCGGTATTGTGTTATTTCGAGTATTTTGTTTTATAGTGAAAAACGCACCAGAAGCGTCCAAAAGTCGCTTACAGACAAACGGGACGACTCACACGTTCATGTGCTTTTGAGACGACAATTGTGTTAACCGTTCGTCTGGTTACATTCTAGATGCTGCAGTGTCCCTAAATCATACATCTCTTTACTGACAAAGCTGATTGCCTGCGCCTACGGCTTAGCGTTTCTGGGCGTAGCCTTCATCGCGGAACATTTGGGTGGGGTGCTGCAAGCCTCCCTCACCATCTTCGCAGCTGTTGGAGGGCCAGTTTTGGGCGTGTTTACGCTTGGCATGTTTACTACATTTGCTAATGAAGGCGTAAGTATTATCAGATCATCTAATCTCTGTGTTACATTACGAGCTTAGATAGAAGACCTTCAAATTGGTTTCATTACCGGCTCATTATCAATATTATCATGAAATGATAATAATAATAATAATAATAATCACAGGACAATGACACACTAATTGACCTAGTCCCAAACTAAGCTTTGTACTATAGGTACTAGACAACGATAAACATACTTAGATAGAGAAATAAATACTTAAATACATAGAAAACATCCAAGACTCAGGAACAAATACTCGTGCTCATCACACAAATATCTGCCCTTACCGGGATTTGAACCCAGGACCCCTAGCTTCGAAGGCAGGGTCACTCCCAACTAGGCCAGCGTGTCGTCATGATACTTCTACAGAATCAGATAGGCTTCAATTAATTTATTGCTCATGGCGCTGTGTGGGTGTCCAGTAAGTAATGCAGATTTGATGTTTGTATTACCACTTGAGAAACACAAACACGAATCAAAGCTGGAGCAATCCACACATGCTCACGAAGATTTAATTTATCTTTACAAATAAGTACAGCATTAGAGCGAGAAAGACATGTCGTAATATGATCCCTCCATACAAACTATTATACTTCCAGGGTGTCTGCGTAGGGCTCCTGAGTGGATTAGCACTAACGATGTGGATGAATTTCGGCGGCCCCCGGCCTCCCCTCGCAAAGCTGCCTGTCAGCGTGGAGGGCTGCACAGCCAATATCACTCTCCCTGATGTAGCGCCCATCAACCCCAGCGATTATTTCTATCTTTATAGGATCTCTTATCTTTGGACGAGTCCCGTAAGTACTAATTTCAGATCAATTCCATCTGAATGCGTTAACAGAAACAATCTAATTCCGTGACGCATTGTTGGTAGAGTGAATGGTAGAAGGTCGAGGAAAAACTGCTAGATGCATGCAGAACTGTACTGATCATTATGTTCATTGTCCTATTTCCAGCAGCACATGACTTTCTGCTATGATGGATAATAAATAGTGATAGATATCAGCAAAATGTTTGCAGATTGGCTTCGTGTGTGTACTGGTGGTGGGCGCGGTGGTGTCTTTGATGTGGCGGCAGCAACAGCCGTGGCAGCGCTCCGGCCAGGCGCGCCCCGACCCCGCGCTCTTCACCCCCCCACTCGCCCGCCGGCTTCGGCGGCTGTACCAACTCGAAAAGACTGATCAAGTAAGAAACGTTAGGGAATAATACATAAATACATACATAACATCTCGCCTTTAATCCCAGAGTTGGGTAGGCAGAGTTAAATAAATATCAACCCTAAGGGTTGATAATTCTGTAACCACATTTTGCACAATCAGGCTAAGATGTTTACCAGTATTAGTAACATATTGCAAGTCCATCGCTTAACAGTACTTCAAGCCCTTTAATAATAAGGGGTTATAGGTGAAAAACTTAAGTAAAGGACCTGTTGTATGTAGTTGTAACACATCTGTATGACCGTTTGACATTCTTTATTTGAAATTAGACGTAAGTTCCATATTAGTTCTACAGTGTGTAAATGGTATACGGGCGTTTATTAAAACTGGACATAGATTAAGACTCTACTAATCATTAACAGAAACAA
Organism: Acleris holmiana; assembly: GCA_949316455.1. NCBI lineage: Eukaryota > Metazoa > Arthropoda > Insecta > Lepidoptera > Tortricidae > Acleris > Acleris holmiana. The sequence continues at coordinate 9,973,209 of OX438769.1, forward strand.
TTATTTTGATTACGCTAACGTATACACCGTTATTAATTTTTGAACGTACTATCGACCCGCAATGTACATCGAAGTCCATCTGTCAGGTGTTATTTTCGTTTATAAATTCATTGCATTTTTCGTTATACATTGCGTGTTAAATTATTTTGTATGGTTATTTTTTTTTAATTTAATTTTAACAAAAGCTACCTAAATGTGCTCAGTAGGGGTTGTACTAGCCACAGTTAAAAGGAACGCCCGTATACCATTTACACACTGTATACCTACACAACTACATACAACAGTACGGTTAGCACAAATTGTATTTTATCGCTTGTCGCTCAGTGCTCAGCTCTATCGTTACAGACTAGATGGAAAGGGAGATCCGAGCGACAAACTTAAGTTTTTCACCTATAATAAGCTTATTGATAAGGGTCAGTCGCCCCAGCGTTGTAGTATGTCTGATATTAATAAATTAATAATACTACAGGGCCTCTGTAACTATTCAACTGCGTTATAACGATGTCGTTTTTGACCTGTTTCCGTATTTTCAACGTTTTGATAACTCTTATGTCATTTACAATAATGGCGACTGTGACATAAACGATTCTTAAACGTGTCAAACACGATATCGTTTTAACGCACCTGAAAAGAGGCCCTGGACTCTTAAAATCTTTAAAATGAACACAAAGTAGCAAAGTTTCACTGTCATGCTTGAAATAATTCAAGGCGAAAAAATTATCCCCGCTAATTACAGTGAAAAGGTGTTATTCTTATGACGCATATTGTTATTGTATTCAATTGAATTTAATGTATGGTAATTCTCTTTCAGGGTGTTGTTGAAAATTGATCCTGATACCCAACTCTTCGGCTTTAAGTATCAGTATTTGAAAAAAGAAACAGGTTTAGCTTAAATCTATTATTAAAATATAGTTTAGGAATGTGCAATGTGTTCATAATATAACACACCATATATTATAATTTAGTCACTTTCATTTTGAAACTTCTCTTGAATACTTACTTTTTAATTATTTTCATGTTATTATACCAAAAACAAAAATAGACGCAAGCAAGCAAATTTTACAACGATGCCAAATTACAAGTTAAAAGCTTGTGTAGACAGACAGACAGACGAAGGGATTACCATAAGGGTTCCTTTTAACCGATTAAGTTTAATTGACGTCTCTGAGTGCGGAAGTAAGTTATTTGGAATAGAGTATACCTAGCTGAATGGCCATTTAGGAGTGCAAATGACCCTTCTGACCGTAAGTTAGCTTTAGTAGGTATAGTATTTAAGTTAAAATAATCTAGATTATTTTGTTCAAATGTCACCGATTCTGCATTTAAAATGACTGCCTGTTACGTATACGTAAACTTAACAATAAAGGGAAGTTAACTGTTCTTACTACGATTAAATATAATGAAAAATAAGCGAACACTTTTTTTAATACGAATTATTTGTATTTGTCCTTAACTACTTCATATAAGGTAAAACTGATTACGTTTAGTTGCGCAAAAACTATGGCAGACTTAAGCTGATAACGATGTTCTCGAAGGTTTGGACAAATCATCAAGGCGGCGGCGTAAAAGTGTAATCTGAAAATTAAACGTAATCGTAAGAGTTTGTTAGTTTTAATCAATCAAAAGTTAGATCGCAACTAAGATTATAAGAAGTGGTCGTGACACATGTCATCGCAGTACAATTTAAACCTTTCCTTGGGTTTGAAGTTTATATAGGATAGGAATAACAGGGCCCTGTTTTATAAAACTACAAATTACAAGCGGAAGTCTCTTTCTATTTCCTTTTGCTAGAAAGAGACATCCGCTTGTAATTTGTAGCTTTATAAAACCGGGCCCGGTGTCGTGACTTCATAGGGCGCCGAGCGTCCAGCGGCGCCCTCATTGCTTTTGTGATTTCTAATAAAGTAAATTATTATCTTAAAATCTAAGAGTGCTTTAATGTTGTACAAATTAATACGCAATATATAGGATTTATGACTACTGACACAGTTTAAGAATCTTTAACCTTCGTGAGGTGGCCACTTTTTTCCGTTAAGTTGCTCAGCTCACTCTGAGTCATAGTTCAATTGTTGTTATGTCATTATTCTCTGTATATTGTGTATTCATTTGTACATCAGTAAAGCGTTCTTACATTTTAAAATAGTTGTTTAGTTTATTATAAAACACAATATGAGGGCACGACTGGACGCGCCCTGTAAAACTCTTTGTAAGAAGATTATATAGGCTGCGTTTTCATCAAAACTTTGCAAACTCTCGTAACCTCAAAATCGCATTTATACCTCTCGCAGCAAATCTTCTTCTCTCTCTGCGGCAATTTTAAGCATTTCTTTGGATTTTTCCAGCAACAAATCTTTGTCCAGAATAGTCCGCTTGAGATTAGCTATTTCAACGCGATACGGCTCTAATTGAATGCGGGCCTGTAAAAAAAAACTTTTCATTAAAACTCTGGAATTTGAGTTCAAGTGAGTATAAGTCAAAGTCAAAGTCAAAGTTCTTTATTCTTCAATTTAGGCATAATATAATGGACATATGAATGACAATAACCATTACCACCGGCTCGAAAAACCTTTGGACCGAGAGGAACCGGCGTAACAACTCGGCAAGATATAATAAAAAAAAGAAAGTATACATCATATAAATTTACGATATCACATTATTTTTTCACACCCTTTTTTAAGCGTACATACATTACTCATGCAGGATAGACTCACCGCCAAAATTATCCATGATACAATCGTGTACTTTATAATATGCTCGGGAAAATTGTTTTTGTTTTATGACCGATTTAAATTTAGAGTAGGCTCAGTAATATTTTTTGGAATTTTATTGTAGTAAAAAGAAAGAAAAACATTTATTCGCAACAATAACATCAAAAAAAAAGGAAAAGAGAACAGAAAAGTGATCTTTGTCGCGAAACGGTCCCAACTCAGCATGTGCTGGCTGTGAAGCCAACGCTGATCGTCGAGTACGATTTCCCAATAATGATTTTGATGTTTTTGCCAGTCTACAAAATGTGGTTTTGAGCTTTCCTGTGCTCCTGGTACCTTTGGGCTTATTTTGTTGGGAAATTGTGTACATTCTTCCTAACGAAAAATATTATTCAAATACATAGAGCGACGGCAGTGTTAGAATATCTACTTCCTTGAAGAATTCCCTCACTGACTCGCGCGACCCCAAATTATAAATAGCTTTAATATATAGCCCTTTTTGCAGAATAAAGACTGTAAGCGAAGTAAATCAACCGTGCCGTCGCTACATTAGTAAGCTGCCTTATTCCCCTGACTGCAAAAGCAGCGGAGCTCAACCTACTTGCTATCGCAGTTATGTGGGAACCCCACTGCAGTTTAGAGACCAATGTAATACCCAGAAAAACAGTTGAATCTAAAATTTCAATAATTTCACCATTTAGTTTAATATTCGATGCTAACTATATCTTTGATGGTTTTACTAATATTTTTTTTATACATTTAGTTTTTTTTTTAATTTAACCGTAAGTTATTGGCAGCAAACCTGTCAAATATCACGGAGAGGGTTTTGTTTGGTTCAATGAGGTCAGCATCTTTTCTATTTACCTTGAATAGTGGACAAGTGTCATCAGCGAACATGACAATTCCTGATCTTCGGCTTACCATATATGGTAGATCATTTACATAAACAAGGAACAGGAACGGACCTAAAATAGAACCTCGAGGTAGACCCATTTCTATCACTGTCTCTGACGAAACGGCTCCATTTACACCTTTTGATTTCTCTGTGTTAAATATGATCGATGAGATCCAATGCTTTTCCTCTAATGCCATAAAAAAGTAAGTTTACAAGTTAAAGTAAAATGATCTACATAATCTAAAGCTTTAGAAAGGTCGCGGAAAACTTCAATGGCGTCCTGCGACTCTTCCCAAGCCTGTAAAATAAATTTTATCAAACTTGCGCTCGCGTCAGTTGTAGTAAGTACTCTTCAAAAAGCTGAATTGTTGTGCGTGCAAGATTTTATTAGAATTAAAGTGAGAAGTCAAGGTCTATCATACAACATACATCAAAATTAATAGAATGAAGAAGATTAACACGTATAAAACATAATTTTGCAGTAATTTATTTATTTTATTTTATTTTCAGAAGTCCTATTAGGTATTTGCACAATAGTTGCTATTAAAAGCCATTGGTATCTATAAAACAAAACAAATTCAACCTTGTTACTTTTTCGCATTATTCAAATGCTTATTTAATTACCCAAACTTCCGAAAAATCACGAGCCATCAACATAATTTACAAATATTTGTTACGTTTAGTTCTATTACTAGAGGCCTTACAGCAGGTCAAATATTTTTGAGCCGGATGTTGATTAAGGATACAATGCTGGTAATAAAAGTGCTAAGTTTAAGTTAAACCTTATCAGTTCCGCTGTGTCCACTGCAGGGTCTCGAGCCTGAGTCCACCCGCCTATGCACCACCGACGACTTCTGCTCTGCTTGGAACTTAGCCACCAACCCTAGAACAGTAAACGGAAGCACATTAATTGATATAAGATGCATCAGTCAACTAAGAATAGAAATTAAACTTTTTGAATTTACGCACCGCGAGTATTTTCTAGTGTTCATGGTACAAACAGCAACACTCTTAACTGTACAATACAATACAATACAATACAAAACACTTTATTGTCCACCAAACAAAAACATTACACAGAATTTTCACAATTTAGAAGACCCAGGTAAACAACAGGCGGTCTTATCGCTGATTAGCGATCTCTTCCAGACAACCTTCGACAACTGTACATCGGTGGACCTTATTACAAAAGCCATAAGGTCTACCGATGGACAGTTAACAGTGTGGGCGATGGTACGTACCTAATTGCTAAATCAATTTAAATGAGTTTTGGTTTGAATGATATCTCCACTGTGAAAACGTAACAAACAAACAAACAATCGAATAGCCCTAGCACTAGCTAAAACATACGAGTACACATAATACGACGTCATATTATGCCGACTTTAAATGCATACAGCGAGCGAGCATTTTCGAAACAATTTATTGTGGTGTAAACGTATTGGCGACTAGGGTGCTTAAAAAGTAATACATACTTAACGAGCAAACAAGGCCTCAACCTCTGTTACAGGCTTGTATCTTTGGACATTTTAATGAAGTGGATTCAACTGATTATGTTTTGAGTGAGAATACCTCTCAACGTAAGTATGGTCTGCTCTAGGTCGTTGACTCGCTGTTGATGAGTGTTAGTCGGAGAGTTCTCCATGGTATTCACTTTTATAGACAGTTGTACGTTCTCTTCCTTCAACATCTCACAATAACTGGAAACATGAAATGAAAAAAAACATCACTTTAGCTGATTCTGTTGAAACACCTTAAGATATTGAGAATCTGGCAAGTCATTAAGATAAAAGAGCTGATTGTTTAATTGATTTTTAGGGAACCACAAATTGTAAAGAAAATATTAAGACATTCTTTTTTTTCGGAACAAGTTAGCGGAGAGATAACTGATTACAAGAAAGTATAAAGAAATAGCTTGCCTCTTCCAATATTCGAGTTCTGGCCGCGTGTCGGGAGAGATTTTGAGCGGTGATCGGATCTGCGACTCCAAGAGGGAAGACTCTAGTTTTAGCACTTGACCCTTCAGGACGGTGTTCTCCGCCAAACATTTCTCGTACTCCGACACCAAAACTTCATTACCCTGAAACAGATTACGTATAAGAGGCAAGTTGATTGTGAGCCGCTCCTGCTGGCCGTGAACATCAGACCATTCGCAGATTGATTTGAAAAACGGGAGACGGATTGCCAGACTAAACCATTCAACCGTAGTAATGCATAGTACCAATACCTATAACAGTCTTCCATTGACTGGACAAAATTATTTAAGATAACATCCTATACTATCAATCCTGGGCCCTAAGCATGGTCGCCTTTATCGATGTGGATAAACGTGAACAACACATCTGTCACTTTCTGACCAGTATGTGCGAGAGAGACAAATGTGTTATCCACGTTTCTCCACATTGATAAAGGCGACCATGCTGCTCTGTACTATTAAACGAGCAATATTTGTATATGCAGGGTGGCATAATTAGATCGGTCAGTAAGGGTAAGTCTGTAAATATAAGACGTACAAAGATCTGTTCTTAGGAACCATTATGTCATCGATTTTAATGGCAAGTAAAGCTTAATACATAGATTTTTAAAAAATCTTGTACTCAGTTCGAAGAAAATAGATAATTATGATGTTGATGAATAGCAATAAAGTAAGATTTATTTTTCAATACAACCGGGTTCGATTCCCGAACTAAGTACAAGATTTTTTTTAATTCTATGTACATAGATTCATATGTTACTAAAGTCGATGACTTGGTTCCTAAGAACAGATCTTTGTATGTGTTATAGTTATGACTGACCGATCTTAAATGGGCCACCTTATATATTTGTAATCACGTTCTTGAAAGCTCTCGGATTGTTTCCTGAACTTGTGCTGTAAGACCTTCCTTCGAAATAATTTATAAACTTTGATTCCTTTGAATGTCGAAATATTTGTTTTTTTGGAGTATATTTTTTCTGCATTAACTTAGCAGTTTGATTTTTTCACAGCTTTAACAGTCGTGAAAAAAAATGAAATTCTTTTGCACACGTCAATCGAGACTAAATTAAGAATAAAAACGTAAGTTAGAGAGAGAGAGCGTTACATAACGGGTTAAAGAATTCCATTCCTGTGTTTTAAATGTTAAGAAGAAAGCTTAAGAAACTAATTAGGACTCCGTACCTCAAAGACAAAAAACAAAACCTTACAGAATCTCTTTGTTGTCCGTCCGTCTGTCAGTCAAGACCCTATAGGCGGGAACGCGTAGAGGTATAAAGTTGAAATTAAAATTATAGAATCAAATCTACTAAAAGAAAACATCCGTAATACTGCCCTCCTAAGCCAATAAGCAGTATCTCAAATTCAATAGCCAAAGCAGATTCAATTTTATTCTGTTTGTAATAAGGTTGCATTTGCTACAGGACTTTTGTTTGAGATACTGCCACTTCTGTTAGCAGAGCAGAGTAAGCGTCCTGACCATTTCAGCGACCTCCAGCGCAGCGATCCTCCTCTGCTGCGCCTGCACACGGTCGAGCAGCGCGCGCGACGATACCGGCGGAGAGGACTCGTAGCGCTCGCTCTCAAGCTCGCGGAGAATCTTCTCCGAGTGCTCGCCGTCTTGCTTCTCTATTAACACTCTGCTTTCATCTATGGAAATTACGTAAATTACACCAAGTAGTGTGTTATCAGATCACTGTACGTATTTACGATTATCGTGTCCAATTTCAATTGCCCTTACGTGAAGCATTACTGAGGGTTATGTACCACGTGCCTCTTAATACTACCATGTTTGAGAATATTTCGTAGTTAGTTTACTAATAAAGATAAAAATACTATTAATATTAAAATTCAAATTAATAGTATTGTAATATTGTAATAATACTAATAATAATTATAGTTCACAATTTTATTTGCCTACCAGCGGGTTTGCCGCTGCTGCGTATTTCTACTTTCTTGGTGGTTTTTTCTGTCATACAAACCTTGTCCTGACAAAAACGAAGACAACAAAAAAAAACAATTCGGTGGATTCGTTCAGAAGTTATGCGCGTACAAAAAAAAAACGAGACTAAGTGCGGGCAATAAGAAAAGAAACAACGCAACTGTAAAACACCCGGACGTCCGTTTCAACATGTTGGAAAATATGTCAAGGTGCCCCGTTCCGCTTCAATTTGGGTGAAAACTTCAAATGTTTCCATTGTTTGATCTTTACCACGTTCGAATACTCACGTTTGGCTTCATGCAATCTTGACAACAGTACAGTTTTCTCCTTCTCCAATCTAGACAACGCTGACTTGGTAAGATTCAAGCTGGCTTCTAATTTTCTCACATCCTGGCATTTCTCTTCATATCGGGCTTGCCAGCGGTCTGATGATTGCTGTGCTCTACAAACCAATATTTAAAAAAAAAGTGCTGTATATCTGATGCTGAGTAGGTAATATTCATACGAGACAATTTAATTAATTATTAAATATTTTTGTAAATTTTTTGCGTGTTTTAACACACTGATTCAAAACATGCTCGAAACAAAACTGATGCACAGACGGCAGAGTGCTTGTAAAAATTAACACGCATTTATTCAAGCAAATACAAGGCAGCATCGATTGAGCTAGACTTATAAGTCTATATTGCATTATTAAATGCTAGTAAATTACCTCTTTGACTTGTCCCATAATGCTACGGTGGAGTGGGTGTCCCTTCTCGCACTAGACAGCTGAGCCTGCAGCGACGCGATCTTGTTGTGAAGGGCAGCAGTCTCCGCGGTCGCCACCTTGCTCCCTGATGTGCTTCTGGTATAAAAAAATAATCTATTGCTACATTGTGTCCTGAAGCTTACTCATGTGTGCAAATTCGATAATATGCTCGTAGTAATCATTTCGGGTGTATCATGAAGCCAGAATTTATAGATTAATCTAACAGCTATTTTCTTACCATCTTTTAAAAACGGCGTGACAAGATAATCAGGGTAAAAAGCCGGGTATAAGTAGTTAGAACCGCTTAAAAGTGTCAATAGAGGCTCCTACATTATATGTTGACAAAATTCGACTCGATGCGAAAACCTTATAAGATGTTTAGATGTTTGTATAGTATTAATTACATGCGAAACACTTGATTCCTGAGATTATGCGCATCCAGGCGCGCGCGCCTCTCCCTGGCTGCGAGCGCCTTTATCTGCCGTCTCAGCATCCCGTTCTGTTTCCCCACCATCTGCTTCTCGCGACGAAGACGTTCTATGACGGGCTCTTGCCTTAAATTTACAATCATTTATTGGTTAAACTAAAATACGAGTAAATTAACATGCGACCAACAATAAAAAATGTGCTGCAAACAAGCTGGATATAAAAATGCTACGTAGGTACTGTGGTAGAAACCTAAGTTTTGATATTTTTATTGTTTCACACCAAAATGCAAACAATCAAAGTTAACCAAGTAACCATTTTGAGAAAATAAACCAAAGAAAGAATGTACTTTATGAACAAACTTTAATAAAGTCTTTTAATTTACCAAATAGTTGTTGAAGAAGCAGGCATCCTCATGTCATCTTGATCCTGTAGATCGAGCGCCGTGTCGAATTTGAGCTCCAGCCGCTCTGAGCCTTGCTGTGATATTCCATCGCTGGCTTCTTCCACCTCCACTATTGCTGACAGGTCAAAACTAGGATCATTCACCGCCATTATAGTTTGCATGTTCATTATTTGGCTCTGGAATTAATTAAAATTTGTAGTTTTTAAACGCTGTCGTTTCAAGTTGCTTTACAAAATAATGTCCACCTGACAGGATGAAACGACGATATCGGAAAGGGGCTGTTTTCAGATACTCTGCGTTAAGCATTGACTTAAGCTCCTATTTTGCGTGACACGACTACATCGTCAATTTTAAACTAAGTTAGGATTTTTAATAGCAGAGCTTCTCTGTAACCTGTGGATATTGGCCGCAATAATACACACTAGCTCGGTTGTAAAGTAGGTATAACTTCGTCACCCCAACGAGAATAATCAACTCCGATAAACCTCTGTTGTTGAATTAGTCCATCATTTCTTTTTAAGTAGTTGCATACAATTTCACGAACCTTCAAAGTGTGAATGACTGAGCGCAACTGCTCAATCTGCATGTCTTTATCAGCGGCCAGCTTGACGTGCAGGGCTCTCTGCTCTGAGAGCTTGGACCGTAACTCCAAGTGCTCGCGCTGATTTTCGCTTAGCTGCGACAACCAATGCTGATTCTCGGCTTTGTATAACTCTACCTGAAATTAAATCGGAACTTTTAAGTTATCTTTAAACATATGTGCCATATTTTTGTCGTATCAAAGCGAGACAAACCTAGTTAGAGCATTTAGACGTAAAATAGGAAAATTTTAAACTAACTTCAAAGCTCTTTAGTTCTTTTCGCCTGCTGTAATTGAGACGCATACCTCAATTACACAATTTAAGTAGGTATAGATTAAATTGTGTAATTGAGGCTTCGCGTTTTAAAACGCTTTAAAAATTTATATTCGATATTTCCTCTAAATGCTCATTCCCAACATTTTTAATCCCTAAACTACTGTGTTTTAACACAGGATTAAAATGTAACATTTACAACTTACAGAAAGTTTCAAATTTTACCCCAGATTATACAAATCTAATAAGAAAGCAGTTTTATGATATTTATGATAGACGCAAAGTTATTCTTAATATTAAGAATGAGCATAAATAAGTACCTACAGTAAATACCTACTTACTTACCTCATGAGAATGCCTTTCTTCTAATTGTGAACTTAACTGTTCCATTTTTGTAAGCCTTTCAGAAGCCAAGTTCTTCCAACGATCAACTTCGCTCCGGTAAGATGTCCTAAAATCATGAGTTGTTGTCATTAGATCGCGCGCAAGTCTACAAAAAATATTTAGAGTACAGCCCCCAGCCACAGCTTTTACTTACAATTCTGCCTTGTTTCCATCCAATTTACTCTGTAAACTAAAACACTCCTCTTCAAGTTCAATAATTTTATGCGAATATTGGGTTGCTACTTCTTGCACTCTTTCAGAGCAGTTTGCGTCAGAGTCACTGCCTTGTCTGCAATTAAGTTATAAATTACTCGTGAATCGAATTTTTAGCCTGTTTGCTGTTAGGATGTTATCTTATAAGAGTGATTGATCGTTGTATAAGTGGATATAAACAATGTGACGTATGGCTGGATGAGGCAGGGCTTCTTAGAGATTGTAGACAATCCATTTTATCATAAGAATATTATATTACCTTTCTAATTGTGTTTGAAGCTCAAGAACTTTTGAATTAAGTTCTTTTATTGATTTTGAATATTCTTCTCTTTCACTAATAATTAATTTTTGATATTCATCAACGATTGTATTTTTATCATTTTCTATCTTTTTTAAGGAAAGTACCATGGTTTTTATTTCTTGCTGTGCAGCATCTCTAATGTCGTCTGATTCTATATTTTTAATGTTCTTGCTAACGAGTTGCCTTTTTAATTCATCAAGAGATGAATTTAAGTCGAAAATTAATTTGTCTTTCTGATCATGGGAGTTCTGTAGATCTTTTAACTTTGTCTCTAAGCTAGTTTTCTCAGAGTTTGAATGCATTATGTCTTTTTTTCGTTGCTTAGCTAAGTTAACAGCATCAACTATATCGTTTTTTGTTTCCTCGTTATCTTTAGTAAGTTTTTCTACCAGTTTATTTAGTCGAATAATTTCTGTATCGGCATCTGTTTGTACCAATTTATATATTTTCTCTTTTTGAGTCTCAATAGTTTGGACCAATACGTTGACAGTTTTTAAGGCTTTTTCCGGATGTGCTTCCAGTGTGCCGGGTAAACTATCAATAGATTTATGGTCTTTTGTGGATTTTTTATCAGAAATAGCGGGAGTAGATTTGAGAACTTTTGGGTGAGGTAATGTAATAGTTTGGCTTCCTAAAATGTAAAAAATAAGGCATTTACGTTAGTAAAAATAGTAATTTAATAAAATATAAGCAAGCATAAATTTATATTATAACTTACGCCGAGAAACCGATTCATCTTCAGATACCAGATCTTCCACTTCAATCACAGTGGCTTGCATATTTTTGTTTAACTTTTTAAATCCAAGCATGTCCTCAATGTTTGATTTTTCTAAGCCCTGATTAACGAGCAATAACACCTTCTCTAGATAATTACAGTGTTTCATTATTTCCTCTCTGGATTTTTCTAGTGCCTGATTTTTTTTATTCCAATAAATTGATTCTCGTGCATGTTCATTTTGCTGAAAACATAATGATATTGAATTAGTCTAATTTTATGTACTTATTTAAATAAAACATAAAGTAGGTTAGATTTTTTGTAAATTACTACCATCACAATTAGTTTTAACTTATGCTGACAGGCATCGTCATCCTCAAGGCATTTGTTTTTCGAAATATCTAAAACTTGTTCAAACACAGCATGTTTCATGATCAGGCTTTCTTGTAAGTCCTCTATTTCATTGAGTTTTGCGTTAACTGAATAAGTTTTTCGAGATAGATCTTCCAAGCAGTTTGTATAATTCTCAATAGACGTTAATGGGATACATCCATGGTATTGTTGTCGCAGAGCCTGCATAACCTCGTACATGTACCTTAAAGTGTCGTAGATATAGCAAATGTTCATAACATTTAAAGATTTTTTTTGCGAGTGATATTATATAGTACCTACCTAAATTTAGTTTCGTATCTAACAGCGTAAATATCAAATATATTTTGTCGTGCTTGCAACATCTCTTCGGCTTCGAGTCGCAATTGTCTTTCTTTGTTTAAAATTAAATTTTGTCTTTCCATTTTCTTGAGAGTCTCGGAGGCTTGTAGATGTGCAACCAACACTTCTCCACTGAGCCTACAATATTTTTAAAATAAACAAAAAATCGTCTTCAAAAAACAAGAAATAGCTTCTTTTAAAATAGTAGGCAATTGGTCTGTCTAACTGAATTCGACTTTTGGTTTAATTAAAAATATTGTTGAACGTCTACTTCAGTTGGACTGACCTCCATAATATACTATTTTTAAAGAAGTTATCTTTCTTTTGAAGACGGTTTTTTTGTTTTTTAAAACATTGATATTAGTAGTGTTACGTCGTCCCACATCTCAATTATTAAGAAACAAGCAACTCCGCGTGACCTTCAGTCATACGTTTAAACCATTTAAATGAGCTTTGTCATTGTCGCTCAACTATCTTGAAAAATCTTAATAATATCTTATCGCCACCCTTGAAATAAGTACCGTTGAGACTTTACCGAATGATATTTTTGAATGCATTTAGACATTTAGACTTTTCACTGAAAATACTAAAATCGCTATACGTATTCCTATAATATTTGAGGAGATCCCTCGATTACTCCAATATACCATCATTAGATCTTGACGTGCTGAAAATGGGACCAACTAAAAAGTCTAGCCATAAAAAAACAAATTGGTCCAGCGGTCTAAGAGTAAACGAAAACATACATTTAAAAAAATCCCAACGATTTGAGAACTTTCTCTTTTTTTTGAAGTCGGTTAATAAAACGACTTTAAAATATAAACTCAAGTAAAAAGACACGCAGTTACGTTTAAACGAGTTACACACTTTTTAGTTGTTGTACAAGATTATCAACTGGAGAGTTACACATAAAAATCTAGTACCGCTCTTAAATTTCAGTTGATTTAAGAAAATACTGGGGCCTTGTTGGAAATTTTCATTCTGGACACTAAGAATAACTATTTTTCATTCGTCCACATACATTGGACTCAGACTTAAGACTATGTTTTATACTCAAATGTATAGTATAATATCCAAGAGAGAAAAGAACGTGTCAAAAACAAATGGTAAATAATTTCTGGATATAATTGGATAATTGCTAATACATGGAGATTTGTACGTAATCGTTATAATATCCTATATCAGCCTAGTCTCTATCTTCTGTGAGGTCTAGGGCCCATTTCATAAAAGCTTGTAACTTGTAATACAAGTGGTCTCTTTTTAATACGAACTGATGAAAAGAGACTTGTATTACAAGTTACAAGCTTTTATGAAATGGGCCCTAGATATTCGGTGTCCGGGATCTTATTAAATAAAATAAATAAATAAATAGATATCAAGGAACCATCTCACACAAATTGAACTAGTCCTGAAGTAAGCTCTAGACTTGTTCTATGGTTACAAGACATCGTTATTAATATACTTCAGGAATAACTACTCAAATACATACAAACATCTAAGCCTCAGAAACAAAATATTCGCGCACATTACACAAATAATTTCCAATCACGGGAATCAAATCCGAAAGTTTTATTTTTTACTGGGTGTAAAAAATAATAGTGCAACGTGAGCTGTTGAAAAAAATAATTAAAGTTTAACGGAGGCGCGTTGGGTATGGTTTAGGTTTTTAGTAATATGCGTTTAACGTATAATGCATAAATCAATCGTGTTTAAAATGTTGTTTCCTAACTTAAGAGAGCCTATATGGGATAAGTTCGCCTATGTATATTATCTATATTGATGCAAACATATCTTGAAATTGTTTATGTGCAATTACGAGTTTACGTACATACAATCATACATTACTAAAAATCGAAATCATACCTTAAGCACCGCCGTAAAACTGCTATTTTTTAAATAGCTCTCATTGCACCCTTTCTACCCAAACAGCAAGAATGAAAACTTTTAGTATTCTCAAAATCTTTTTATGAATTTTACTTTTCCACGATGCGACTATAGTTAGGTATTACAAAACCGTGACAACTCTGCTAAAAACATTCATTCAACTGTACAGTGCGCAACCAACGCTCGTGAACTTTTAAATTTAACCACCCATTGTGTATGTTATGTTATGTGATATGTCAATTGCAGTTAATTTATAGGCATGTTTAAACCAATAAGATATACATATAGCCTTTTAAATCGGAAAGTCATGTTTACCGTCCAACTATTGCCTTGTTGTCACCTGCCGATTGCAAATCCAGTACTTGATGTCTTAACAAATTGATTTCCATATCGTTATCAAGTTGCTTATGTTCAGCGCCCTGCAACTGAATAAACAAATAATTGAAAGCAGTTATCCGATTAACTTATCCGTAATATGTTTACTTACTTGTAACAGAGCAATATCCAATTGTTTTGATACATGTTGGTTTTGCTCTTTTAGTAGTTTATTTTCTTCTGATATTTTATGTAACTGCTTATTTATACTTTCAACTTCTGTTTTTGTCATGCACGATAAATTTTCATCACTGAAAAACAGTAATTTCGATAGGAATTTCTTTATTATATTGAGTTCAAAAGTTAAGTTGAGTTTTACTTACATAAACCTTGCTTGTGATTGTTGTAATTCCATAATATTAATCTTTAATTGTTCAATTTGTTTATCTTTTTCATTTAAGGCATTGCACACTTCATTAAGTTGCCTTTGTAGCACTGAATCTTCTACAGAATTAAAGTAGCAGGGATCTTTGGGGACTTGGGTCGCTAAGAAAAAACAAAGAGTTACAATACTGAACACTAAGAAACTTAGATAAAAATAGTGTGGTGTTGTTGATTTGCGTTACCATTTAAATATTTTTTAACGGAATCTATAACTTCCAATTTATTGTCTTCTAATCTTTTCATGAAATTGAAAGGTTCTATTTGTTCTTTCAGTTTATTATTTAGTACATTTCGATATTTCGCAAGTATATCCAAATATGCGTTGTTTTGTTGCCAAAACAGATCAATTGTTACAGAATTCCTTAATTTGTCAGTAAGATCAGCCATGGTAAGAATAAGCTTGTTGATTTTGGATTCGTAGCGTGAAGCTGTCAGCATAGCATCTCTTTGACAATCCAAATGTTCATTTTGAATGTTTTCATTCAAAGTTCTTATGTAACTATAACTTTCCTCTAAATAGGAGCATTTTCGCTGTAATACGGCTATATTTGGTATAGTAACTAACCCTGGTGAATTTTCACTTATGCTTTCATCTACATCAATTTGCGCTCTTAAATTTTCAATTTGAGCTTTATACTGTTCCTTTTCAATTCGCCAGTTATTTTTATCATCCGTTGCTTGAATAGTGAGAGAAGTCATTTTCTCAAATAAAACTTCTAGTTTACCGTGAAAATACGCAAGTCCACGTTTTAGTTGATCTTCATAACACGAATCTCGCTTAGCAACATAATTTTCCATATCATTTTTGACATTGAAATCTATTCTCTCATGGTCTCTGTCAGACACCCAAGATCCAAATTCACCGATATTAAAATCAGTGTTTAAATTTCCAGATTTATTATTTTTGCCCTCGGTCGCCGTCTTGGATTCAATTTCATTTAACTTTTGTTCCAATTCAGTACTTTTCTTAGACTCTATTGTCAATTTCTCCATGACGTGAAACGTTTCTTTTCTGAAAAAAGTACTCAATTTATAACCAATATCTGAAATCTTGATTTAAATTACTGAAGTCTCGACGTGAGTGAAGACTCGTGTATTGAGGTGATACGAATACGTGAGTACGATTAAAATTTAATAATAGGAATGTAATATAGACAGCCCGCATTTCATAACGTATCTAATGATCTACCTCGCTTCATGCAGTGCAGTTAGTAACGCATCTCTACCTCCTAGAGCGGCTTTAAGCTCCATAACAGCCGCCATGTGTGGTGCGAACCAACCGGCTGCATGGCGTGCTTCCATGGATTGCAATACTGCCTCTAAACTCGGGCATTGCAAAGCCAATACGCCTGATGATGTTGTATCTGAAATAATGTACAATTTATGAGCAAACCTTATATAAGTAAACCTTATTATTGTTTTTAGAGTAAGTTTTTTTTTAACTTACTGTTGTCTTTCAAAAAGTTTAAAATCTCTTGAAGACCTTTCCGCAGGCCTTCATTTTCCTCAGTAATAGCTCTCATTTCTGCATCTCTTTCGTCATGTTTCTTCTGTTCTTCTTTGTTTTTACGTGATATAAACCTGATAATAGACCTTTGAAATATTTATTTATATAAACTACTTAAACCAAAAATTATAAAAAAAAACTCACCAAGAGGATTCTCCTCCACCATCCATGGGAATATTTTCATCACTATGATTCTGGTATCCCAATTCTTCAAGCAACTCCGTGAGTTTCTTAACCTTTGACAACAAGTGTCTATTATCAAGTTCTACAGATACTAGTTTGTTTTCAATGGAGCTTAGTTCTTTTGTTAGCAACAAATTTTCCTTGTCAGTTTGGTGTTTTTTTTTCATAATACCTTTGGTGTCAATTATTTCACTCGATGGAATATTTAGTTTTTGTCTGCATTGAAATAATAAATGTAACAAAAAATACAAGAAGAGAGTAATGATATTTTTTTTAATAAAATAAATTAATAAATATCAGAGACAACCTCTCACAGATTGATCTAGTCCAAAACTAAGCTCTTGGCTTGTACTATGTGTACAATGATAAACATAGAGAAATACATACTTTAATACATATATAGAAAACATCCTAGACTCAGAAACAAATATTCGCGCTCATGACACAAATATCTGCCCATACCGGGATTTGAACCCAGGACTGCTGGCTTCGGAGGCAGGGTCACTCCCAACTAGGCCAACGTGTCGTCTAACATTGACTTACCTCATAGTTTCGTTTTCTAGTTGCAAGTTGTCTACAATTTGATTTAACTGATTGACATCTACTACCAAGGATTTGATTTCCTCTGTTTTACTTTTTAATTGTTGTTTCTTTTGCTTTAAATTATCAATAATAGTTCCAATCCCCTTATCTTTTTCTAACAGTTTTAGTTGTGATGATATTTTGGCCATCTGCAAAAATATTACTTTAATTAAAAGTACTTAATGATGGCAGCGATCAAGAGACTGGCCTATACACAGCTTAGCGTACCTCTTGTTCCCTTTTAGTTAACATATCTTCGGACTCAGAGAGAGCCTCAGTCAAAGTGTTAACTTTCTTTTTAAGTTTATTGATAATTATTCTTTCTTTTCCTTCATCGCTTTCATTTTTCACGTCAGTTGTAGAATAATCGGCTGTATCCTCTGTAGTTTCTTTAAGTCGTTGGTTTTCAGACTTCAGGCGCTCTATTAATTTTGCCGATTGAACTAACTCTACCGAAGCCTCAGACAGCTTGTCTTGTAGTTCTTTTATTGTATGGTCGTTGACGCGAAGTTTCCGCTGTAGCATAAAATATCCCATTGAAATTTAGCTAATTTTATATTACAAGCCTTATTAAAATATTAGTATTATTTGGTTAAACCGCAAGGTTTCATTGAAATCATACTTCCATTAAAATGTGAACTGGTTTACCTGTGGTGAAGATGATTTAGGAGTTTGAATTAATTGCTCTTTCAATTTGGTATTTTCGTTCAAAAGTGTTTCAATTTCTGACCTCTTTGATCGTGCTAAAGACTGTTTATTTAAGAATAAATAATTAGTTAAACATTGAATTTAAGAAAATAAACAAATAATTAGTTCCAAATGTATTTAATATCGTAGTTGGTTACCTTCCAGTGCAGAGCTTTTGCTTTGATGTCAGCTAAAAAGGTCTCTTTGTTGGTTTCACTTTCAATAAGTTCCTTTTTTAACGATTCCAATTCAATAGACAATTGTGCTTTAGTGTGTTTGCTGTGACCTAAGTTTTCTGTAATTTTAGAGTATCAGTTCTTAAACACAGTAGGTTTCAAAATATAATATGTTACCCACCCACCACCACCACCTTTTAAAACTTCGACAAATAAAAATAATTTGAAATGGGTCTAGTATAAAGTGTTTTTTTTTTACTAAACCTTGTCTTTCTCTGCATCCCACAGGCTCTAAACCTAAGTTGTTTTCCACTGACGTGAATCTATGTCGTAGAATAATTGAATACAATATAGGATGACGTTGGAAGCTAGAGGTAACCAATGACGACGGTGACAAGTGAACTCAGGTCAGCAGGAGATGCGATGACATATTTCTCTTCTTTAACGACATCACTAAATTAGTGAAAATTCTATGTATACCTTTCAATTTTGTGTTTTCGTTATTCATTGTGAAAATTTGATCGGTGAGGTTTTCGATAAGCTGCGTTGCTTCTGTGAGTTTATCATTCAACAGTGAAAGTTTATCCTTAAGCTTGTTGTTATCATCATCTAAAACCTTAAACAACAATGTTTTTTTCAATACTTAGCATCATCATAGTTTTCATAAACATAGTTCTCAATAAGTAATAAAAAAAAAAATGTTATGAAATAATGGTCCATGCTTATTTTAGTATCTCGTATTCTAGCTAAAAGAAAACGTTTTTGTTGATTTCTGACACTGAGAACTGAATTCCTTAAAACCCACCACGCTCACGTTTGAATATAACAAATTATAATGCTCGCGCTCCATCCCTAACGCCATTTATTTAAGCCTCAATCGATATAGTTCAATAAATGAAGTTTTATTCCACCACTTAAAATCATAATACCTATACTAAATTATTTTATACTACACTTTGTTAGTAAGTGTATAATTACTACCCTAAAAAAAAGCGTCAAAGCCGTTCATTAAACCTTCTCAAAAATCAGGGTAGTAATATTGAATGGAATTTCATAACTACCCTGTTATCAGGGCAGTAATATCGTATGAAAATCCATTACTACCCCGTTTGATTTTTTTTTATAATCCTAGATGACGTTGTCATCAAGGGGAGTAAGGCACGAGTTACTAATCGAGTGTGCATTTGCTGCCCGACGAAATACCAACCCACTTTGACACGCACGCAAGTTGGACCCTGAAAATCGAAGGGTATTCACCTTCTTTAACGTCCTTTAGCACGCAAACTGTATGGAGCATTAAAATTCACAATTAAAAAAAACAATACTTTTGTTACTGCGGCTCTACTTTAAAATCCGTAATTCAAACTTCGAATCGTCCTGTATTTTTTTGCAAATTAGTTACGCATCGAGAGCAAAAGGGATAGTATAGACGAGCCCCTCTTTGATGGCGCGCTCATTCTTCCTCGAAAGAATTCATTTGTTAGGTATTTTATTTATTTTTAAGTGTAGTATAAAGCAGTATATATCACTCGAGGGTAAGTACAGATTACTAAACTCGTGTGGTTTACGGCCCTCCGTTTTGCGTCGGGGGCAGCAAATGCACACTCGATTAGTAACTCGTGCCTTACTCCCCTTGATGAATAAACTACTATTATTGTAATGAATCAGCCGGTTTATGGATTTAAATTTCCTTGTTATATGATGTTAAATATCACATATTACCTTGACGTCAGAAAGCAATTTTCTGATGTGCCTATTCTTCAATGTAAGTTCGTTTTCAAGTTGCGCTACAGCATTCATTTCCGACAGCGCATCTCTGCTAGATTCGGTATCATCTTCTTCATGTTTCTGTCCTAGTTTGTTCTTTTTTCCTTCTAACTCTGCTATGTCTGCGTACAGTTGTTCAAGAATTTCTTTGTTAGCTTTTATAACTTCCTCTTGGTCCGCGATGGTGTCTAGTACGCTATCATTGCTTCTAGTTGGTGAGGCTAAACACAAAAAAAATATGGTTTTAATACAACGTGGCATTGGCATGCACAGGTGGAAAGGTCTGAGAGTTAGGCCAGTACCATGTACAAAAATATGTATGTTCACGGAAAAGTGGTTCTAAAATTAAAAAAGCCGGTGCGAGTCGGACTTGCGCACCGAGGGTTCCGTACAAACTTATAAGAATGTACTTTTTTTTATTAAAGGGTAAAATTGACTTTACCGTTGAAAAACTGTTGTCTCGTTGCGTTGACATAGGTCGCGATTAGTTTACCAACTGCAAATAAGTTTGCAATCGCCAATTTTTTTGATGGAGCATGAATTTAACAATTTTCGGATTTTTTCTTTTACTTTTGCTGTACCTTCCTTCTTGCCAAATTTCGGGGTTCTAGGTCTATGGGAAGTACCCTATTAATTTTGTTGATAGTGTCGAAATAAACGTTTTCTGCGGCATAAACGGACATATCTTTTTTTAACGACACTTAGAAGTTTGAATTTTTCACTTCTTTAAGGGACTGATGAATTGAGAGACGTTTCCGAGATAATGGGGACATGCAGACGGACGGACGGACAACAAAGTGATACTATAAGGGTTCCGTTTTTTCCTTTTGACATACGGAACCCGTATCGCACCCGTCCTCGGTGCTGGTGTGAAACCAAACAACGTAATTTCAAAAAAAAAAATAGCTTTATTGCTTTATTGTTTGCTGCACTTGCGATAAACAGTAGATAACAGCAAAAACTATACAGCAGCAGATACTGAGTCCCATCCCACAATGCATCAAAGAGAATAAATAGGTCCCAAATTTAAAAATATAACTCCTTTTACGAGATTAAGTATTGGCCAGACATAAGATGTCACTAAATATTAACTCTAAATTGCATACAGGTTTTTGAAAAAAGTAACGCCATTTTCAATTGAAAGTATTGAATCGAATTATTTATATTTTGATGGTTTAAAAAGATAACACCCAATCGTATTTTTAAGTGGTAAAGATATATCTTTTTAGGGTTCCGTAGTTAAACTAAGAACCCTTATTGTTTTGCCATGTCCGTCCGTCTGCAGCGCAGCGCAGAGACTCTTAATACTAGAAATCTGTAATTTGGCATGAATATACATATTAATCACGCCAAGAAAGTGCTACAATAAAATGTAGAAAAAAATCCCCCCCCCCCCTAAAAATCCTAAATGAAAGCACAAATAACGAATTTATAAAGAAAACTATCACGACTAAGTAGACATCATTGGTTCTTGAGATACAGGCGATTAAAGTGTCGATCGCACCAGTGTTGGGCACTTTAAGCTGACAGGCACCAATAATGGACACTTTACTCTTAATTCAAAGATCATAAGGTTATAAATTGATTGTTGCAAAAGAAATTAATAACCTTTATTGTCTGTAAAACAAGAGTCAAGTGTCCATCATTGGACCTTGTCCATTACTGGTTCGATCACCCTACTAAAATCATCTAAGACGGGTCCAAATGTCCAAAATACAAAATTAGTTATTACTTGTTAATTTTTATGTTTGTAGTAAGTATTTAACGGCTTCGGAACCCTGCAATGAACATGGTCCGACATGCTCTTGCCCAGTTTTATTTAATAGAGCCATCGACGATCGATTTGTATTTGAATTTCTGTTTGTAGTACTTACAATAAAATGTTTACATACATACATAATCCAAACAAATACAAACTCACGCAAACACGTTTAATAAACGAGTTTGTCAAGAGGATCATCCAACTTGATTGACAAGCCAAAAACGTACAAACAAAGTTCGCCTTTGTACATTAATATCCTGTAAATATTGTATTTGAGTTTCTTTTTTATGTACAATAAATGGTTTATATCCATACGTACATGTTCAGTGACTTACACATAATCCAAAACTTACCCACATATGTTTTCACTTTCCCTTTCCCGCCTTTTCTTTGAGTTTCCAACTGGCCATGCAGGTTATTTACCTAATAACAAGTTTCTACTGTTAGTAAATAAAACACGCATTCCATACATTATGAATTATGAATGAGACACCCAACACTGGAAACGTGTAGGTACCTACCTACTTAGTGTCTGGTGGAAATTTACCAGAGCCTCTTTTCCACATTGTTTTAACCCATCTTAGTTTCTAAACCAAGTTCCATTTTCAACAACACTTACTTAAAGTTTTCCTTTACAGTCAAGTGCGTAAAAGAGCTAAGTACCAAAACGTTTGCAATATGATAACTACGGTTTAAGACAAAGTGGAATAAGTAGACCAGATGGTTAAAATTAAACAACTGGGTTAAGTAACTTTTAAATAAATTATCTGCTCTGAAAAAAATACATTTACCTGTTCGCTTTTAAACTTTAATATATCTTGGGCCAGTCGGAACAATGTTTTGAGATCCGTAAAATTTAACTCGATATCGTCAGCTTCCATCCATGATAAACATTCGCAGAGCTTCTCTTTGTCCGCCTGTTTAAGATCTTTTTGAGAGAAACTCAATAATTCTCTCCAGTCGGTTTCTACCATTTTCGTTTAGTCATTAAATTATTCTGTAAAAATTAAATAAAACCAAGTACTGCACCCACGCGATTGAGTCAATACAAGAATTGTTTTGAAGCTTGGCGCCGTTGCTTAGCAACCGCTCAACTCAAGCATGACCAACCTCCGAACAGTAACCACAGATTAGAAGGTATGACAGTAACTGAAGCGTAGAACGAGTTAAAACATAAGGTACAATCTTTTTTTTGGGCAGCCGTATAAAAATAGCAATGAATTACGATACTGATTAATTTATTTGTTTATTAGTTTTTATTTATGGTAACAGGACCAAGTTAGAAAGGTTGTAGGTACCTACATCATTAAATTTAGCTTCATGATCTTGTCGGGTACCTAGGTACCTAAGGCTTACTTACCCCTTGTATTAAAAGGAATACTCCTGGGGGCTTAACATGGTCTTGTTTATCGATGTGGATAACACTCGTCACACCCATGCTAAATTCGCAAATCTGTAATTTGACTTCAAAAGACAATGACGTAAACGCCATTTGGTAAAACAGCGAATCTGCTATTCTTATTTTAAATCGAAGAGCAGATTTGCGACTTTGGCATGGGTGTGACGACATCTGTCACTTTCTGACCAGTCAGTGCGAGAGAGACAGATGTGTTATCCATGTTTACTTATCCACATCTATAAAGGCGACCATGCTATGGGCCCTGAATTTAGAATTATTTTGGAAGCCCTGCTTTTTTGAAAGATAAAATTCACCATGTATATTTAAAAGATTACGTCGCGACCAAGAATCTTATAGGTATTAGTAAAAAAATCAGAGACTCTCCCTTTTTTCATATGGAGTCCAACATATTGATTCTGCCCGAAAAAAATGTACCTACCTTAAGTCACCTTTAAAAAAAAATTGTCACATAAATTGACCTAGTCCCAAACTAAGCGTTAGGTTTGTACTATAACCAATAATTAGGAATCGGTTGACACCTCATTTGTCAAAATCGGAAGGGTAGTTTAGGAAAAGGGAAATATATATACTCACATACATAGACTGCCCAAAATTATTTCTTTTGTCTTTGCCGTAGGCGGGTAAAAAGATGCTTGCTTACGAATACTTTTTAAAAAAAGAGTAAATTAAATCAATTGCATTAGGTACATAAAAATTGTGAATGGCATACATTTATCTTTTCGAGCCTCTGCCGTCTTCCCCTATCTCATAAAACCTTAGATGCGGACAGCGTGACATACTCCGCAATTTTCTGCTACAATGCTCGTGTTCGGCCAAACACGTCTCTTGTCATAAATAAATAACGTTTTCCTCCAATGCTCTAAACAAACTTGAGCGGCCAAATTTATCTTTTTTTCAGTCTTTTTTCGTTGTTCAGGCACATACTTAATTAGTTACTAAATTACTCGCTGTTCGAGTGCTGTTCGACTAAGTTACTAATGTTATTCGAACAAGCCATTACGAAACGCTGAAGTAATACTCATATCCAAAGGCCCTACGAGGTATATAATTTGAAATTTTTAGGGGAATATTAAAACCACAATTAAATAGAAGGATTATTTTATTAATGTGATGATTTTAAACAATCAATTACTGTTACCATTACGTCTTGGTGTCAACAACAAAATAAAACATTTGTGCTTTTAAAAATAAATTAACAAGAGTAAATACAACAAATAGGTTAAAATAAAATGTAAGCTTTTGGTATGTACTACGCAACACAGGTATAATATAGGGCGAGAGGTTTCGTCTTCAGGCATTAAATAGTATATGGAAAATGATTCAAAAACAATACATCGATTACAAGGTCATAGAAAATTTAACAAGCTAGACATATACCACAGTAAACATTATATTTTTACACAAGAATAAAGACAGATGAATTTTAGGCCGCAGTGTAAAAAATACATACAAATTTGATTCATGACTAGACTCAATAGTTCTTTAACGCATTCAATGCCGACATTGTTTAACAATCGCCAGGTGCAGCGCCTTTTGTTTTATACTGAGCTGACATACTTAAAGAACGCACCTATATAAGGCAATGGGTCGGTTAGGAGACCGCATATGAGTTGGCGGCAGTGAATGAGATTAGGAAAAACCAATCGGCGCATCCAATCGGGTTTGGCATTCGAACGGACTAACTCCGCCTAAGTTTCTTTACTATACTTATTTAATGATTAAGCATATTATAAATATTGTATTGTCAACCGTTTCCAAATAATTACTCGCCCTATTTATAATACCACTGGACTGGCTCTATTTGAGTATTTAAAATCATTAATGAGTTACGTTACGCGGTAACTAATATTTGGTAATCCCATATCAGATACTATAGATACTGGCTGTAGCTCGCATATTGATAACTGAAGCCAATCGACACAAAATGTCTAAACTTTGATACTGTTAGCACGTTACATTATAGCATAATTTCAAAGTTTGACTTTTGCAGATATGCACGTATAAAAGTTAGTAATTATTATTAGTAATCCGAACGCCCAGCTTCATTCTTTTAAAATGTTACTTTTAAAAGATGAGCCTGATTCACTCCTACATATAAATAAATAACTATGCTAAACAATTATACAAGTATATAAGTATTTTTATTAATTTCTTTACACAATTATACAACACCGTTTATCTTATTCTTTGGGACGCACAACGTGGGTACAAGGTCTCGTAGCGGCCGAGGGTCGGCTCCACTTACGGCTAACTCGACGACGGCAGAAGCGAGCGTACATACAGGGCTTGTAATGTTAACAAACTTTAATGGTTACATATGAGATTCTAAACTACTCATTAAAATAACCCGTCGAACATTACCGGCTTTTCACCAACAGTAATTTTATACCTTCCACAAACGTGACTACAATGAATAGGTACCATGATATAATAATGTATATAACTTTATTGGAGACTACAGGTACGAGGCAGATACACCGTATAGATAAATATACAAAAACGTTATAAAAAGTCATGGTAAAATTTGGTATCATTACACTAACAATTTAAAGATATGCCCGCGCTGTTTTATGATACAAGTAGCTTTATAATTTGAACACTAAGCGGATATTCTTAACCGTTGGCGTATCAACCCTCATTCGATCAGGCTTCATTTTAAAGCATTTTTCCATTACAATGTAGTGAGACCTTACATAGCTATCGGTCTAGGGTAGTCAGACACAGTAAAAGGTTATCGTTAACTATACAACTTTGGTATAACACTAACTTTACATACTGTCTCTACCCTCGACGATCTAGGCCGAGATATGACAAACTTGACATGCTACGGGCAGGTACAGTCTCATCACAGAGACAGACTACGGGCGGGTTGTTTTATTGTCGCATTCTCAACTCAACCCCCGCACCTCTTTTATTTCATAACAGTTTTTAGTTTGATATGTAAAGGCAAGATAACAAATATCTACCTAGTCTGTCAATAAGGATACGCAGGGCCTATTGTCAGAGACGTGCCCATATTTAAGCCGAATTGAGAACCTACATAATATTTATGGCCTCGACAGTACTTGCCAAATATTTCCCCAAGTTAAATATTGGCTTATAAACGTATTACCGAGTTCAGAGTAGGTTAAAGTAGTCGATCTTACAAGCCAATGTTTTCGCCTTATTTTCTATTTATGGCGGTCAAGTCAATGTGTATTCAGACACTGTCACCACAACCTTAAAAGAGCGATTTAGATTGTATTGTATTGTATGTACAGTGGTGGTGGTGGTGGTGGTGGTGGTGGTGGTGGTGGTGGTGGTGATGGTGGTGGTGGTGGTGGTGGTGGTGGTGGTGGTGATGGTGGTGGTGGTGGTGGTGGTGGTGGTGGTGGTGATGGTGGTGGTGGTGGGGGGGTCAGCGGCGGAGGCGCGCGCACAGCGCGGCGCGGCGCAGGCGGCGCAGGAGCGACGGCTTGCGCTATCAGATGCGCTCCACGTAGTTACCTGCACACAGACATGCACCATGTTATCATATTCATGATTGAACGGACTACTATGCGTGTGTGAATGTAAACACATTATTGTTCAAAACACAGAAATTTAAATACAATATTTACAGAATAGGAAAGTACAAAAGCGAACATATCCCTTTAAGGAATCTCTTCCAGCTAACCTTTGGGTTATTGAGAAAAATAAGGAAAGCAAAAGTAGCATCGAGTAGACATATTATGTACAAAAACCAAGTTTGACAAGTACGAGTGTACGAAATATAGTAGTTTGATGCAGAAATGTCGATGTTTCAATAATGTAACTGTAAGGTCTGTCAAGCCTGAGAAAACTACAATTAGAGGTACTTTGGCCCACCCATCTTTTGTTAGTACAAGTGTTTAATTGTATGCGTAATATTAACTTAATAAGTATATGGTACTGTTGAAGACTGTCTTAAAAATACTAATATTTTTGCCACAAAAAAATACTCTTGCATGAAAAATAATAATTAATAAGTTTATTTTTGCCAGTGACATTTATATTTAATAGAGTTAATAAAAAGAAGATGCTATGATGACTATACACAAGGACTACAACAAGAAAATAGTCTTGAGGTAGATAGTGGCGTCCTTAAATATTTATACTTTTTTTATCTAAGCAGTAGTGCTTGTGCAGTACCTGGGAAGGTGCCGAACCGACCGGTGCGCTGCGAGGAGCCGACGTACCAGCCGTCGTCACACTTCTCCAGCACGTACACTGTGTCGCCCTCGTTCAGCTCCAGCTCGTCAGGGTTCTGTGGCCGGTACTTATACATCGCTCGGTAGCTGCAATCAAATAACAATAATATTAGAGACCATGGAGAACTTCAAATGTAGTATTTGCTTCAACACAAAATTAATTAAACCTTAATCAATAGGCATATCATACAGAATTAGAATGTGAGGAACAAAGATAAATCCGCTATGACTCTCCTTGGCCTACCCTGCAATATAAATCAACTAAGCGGGTGGAACAAATAAGTTTACGCGGTCAGTAAGTATTATTTTACATTTATTATTATCTACACGAAATAGACAAATAAAGTAATCTTTCGTAAAACCCAAAATTATGGAAAATTTCACTTTAATAATCTTTGGACTTTTCCAATGCGCGTTTTATGAATAGCGTAAAGTGGGATCCACACGATGCAACCAAATTAACCGCTAAGCGACACAGCCTGGCTACGATTTTGAATATTATATGACTAAAATTTGAGAATGCTGCGCACAAGTGGAATATCCTTTATTGCATGTAAGCTCTTAAAGCGTTTGGATAACCTAAGTACTAGTATTACCTACACACTTGCCTACACCTAATTTCCTATAAACTTATGTGGTGATGAGGTCTATAAAATATGTGGGTTAAAACTGAGAGTCGAGAATCATACCCAAGTCTCAGACCTGGGACACTCTATTTATCACCTTCTCTAAAAGGTTATAATAAAAATGAAGTGGCACTCGCTTGCGTGAAAATGTTCTGCAATTGATTTTATCACATGTGGTAAAGCTCTCAAGAACTCTTTGCAATTCAAGACAATCGTTGTAGGTAATTTGTATTAATTTTAAATATTTATGTCTCGTCAGCATAAACAATGTCTTGAACTGGAGAACCATGAACCCATGTCGACCACAAATAAAATAAATAGAAGCGGTCCCGAGTGTGAGCCCTGAGGCACCCCGGAACTGATCTGTAAAATCCAGATGTATAACCTCTAAGCGACACTGCCTGGCTACGATTTTGAATATATGACTCAAGCCACCTGTAGAAGTCACCGTGTATACCGATTTCATGTTATTTATTTAATAGTAGATAGTGATTAATTTTTTCAAAATGTTTAGGAAAAATAGGCAAACACGGCGTCAACCTGATGACTCTCATCAAGAGCATTCAAGATAAAGTCCGTTAAAGTGACAAGGTTTGTGTCAACACTCCGTCCCTGTAGGAAACCATGTTGATCTGGGGAAACTAAACAAATAGCGCTATCTGTCAATTCAGAGGTTACTATCTTCTCAAAAACCTTACTAAAAATGTACAATTTAGAAATTGGTCTATATATAATGTCGCGACGTGCTTGTACCCGCTATTATGTATTGGTGTTATGAGAGCAGTTTTCCAAATATCAGGAAAAACTTTCAGACAAAGATTTGCGAAAAATGATAGTAAGTGGTATAGATAGATAGTTCTTTACTACATCCAGCGAGAAATTAAAATTGGATGAATTTGGTCAGTCACCGCACCTTTGTTTACATAGGTTTGTTGTAGGTGCTTAATAACTAAAGAACCAGTAATATTATTTGAAGAGATATTTATCGGATATTAATTTAATATTTGCATGCAGATTCAATGTATTAGAGGGATTACGAATGCAGGTTTTAACGAAAACCAAGTGGAAATAATAGTTAAATATGTAGTTAGCTACTGTCTCGCTAGTATTAGTTAAAGAATTATTATTATACGTTATAACGTATATAATAAATCCTCCGACTGTATACAGTCGGAGGATTTATTTGCAGAAAATGTTGACTTAATAATGTACGACCAAAAATAATTTTGGGCATTTCTGAATGTTATTTCCAGCATAGGAAATACACGTATGTAACAGTCTATTTCCATTTTATGTTCTCTTGCTCTCAGCAACTTAAAAGACAGGTAATCTAAGGGATTTATGTAAATTTTTCAACTTCACTTACAATTTTTCACGACTCAGCTTTAAACTATTCCAATCGTTGCTTTGGGAAAATTTATATAAAACGGTAGAAACAGGTAAACTTACGGAATAGCTTCGGCGTTGGTGTCAACATAGAGAGGCTCCGAGTTGTTGAGGTCGACCCCCGCGCCCGTGGGCGGCCCGTACCCGCGCTCCGACGGCGTCATCGATGCCTGCGCAGTTTTAGTCGTGTACCCTGAAACAGGAGTTACATGTTTAGACGCTAATTAAAATTGGGCCTATATAGTCTACCATAATTATTTTAGTCATAATGTTGCTTTAAGTCGTAATAATCGCAAGTTATAACATATTTTTTAGAAGTCTTTTACTTAAGTACTCAGGGTTTTTATAAAGCAAACCTAACCTAACCTAACCTAATCTTCTTTACACATTAGATATTTAAGAAATTCTGAAAAGTTAACGATTTCAGCGTTGTAATAAATTATGACTATCAATAATATGTACTGTTAGGCGATGCCTAATTGTGCAAAATGTGATTACAGAACTACCAACAAATCTGTTTCAGTTATTGGTATTTCTGTAGCTCTGCCTACCCTACTCTAGGAATGAAGGCGTGATGTTTTGTATGTAATAATTATGTCAACTATGAAATTATGATCAAAAAAATAATGGGACACAACGAGCACCCATTCAAATTTCCTGGTGTTGTTCTTCTTCTTGACCACACGTAGGCCTAGTTGGGAGTGACCCTGTCTCCGAAGCCAGCTTTCCTGGGTTCAAATCCCGGTAAGAACAGATAATTGTGTGATGAGCGCAAATATTTATTCCTGAGTCTTGGATGTTTTCTATGTATTTAAGTATTTATTTCTCTATATAAGTATGTTTATCGTTGTCTAGTACCCATAGTACAAGCCTAGAGCCTAGGGACTAGGCTAATTTGTGTGAGATTGATATTTATTTATTATTTATTGACTTGTACTTGTTCCTGAGTGTTGGATGTTTTGTATAGATTATATTTAAGTATGTTAGTGGCAGGTGTAGGTACCGGGCAGCGGGAGCTGCGCGGGCGGCGCGTTGGCGAGCGCGGCGCTGTTGGGCTGCGGCGTGTAGCTGTGCGCGCCCATGCTGCGCTTGGCCGAGCCGTTCAGCAGCCCGTGCGCCGCCGGCGACGCCACTGGCTTCTCCGACTGCTGACTCGATTGGATCTCTGGAAAGTTTCCATGAAACCTAATTCACGTAGTTACGCTGGGGTCGAAATCAACAAGCAGCATTATTTATTATGTTATGCCAGCCGGTTCATCGAGCCATATAAGCAGGGATCGGAATAGGCAGTACCTGTTTGCCTTAACTTAGTTAAGTAGTTATTTTTTAAATAATACATAAATGTGGAAAAAATAACTACTTCTATTCATAATTGACTCCGTGCTTAATGTTTATAAAGTTCGACATGACTTTAAGGTAAACTTACCAGGTTTACTCTGACTAGGCTCCTGCAGTATGGTCACATAGCTGTCGGGGAAAATGCCGGTCTTGGTGCCATTCCGACCCTCCCACCAGTTCTGGTCGATGCGGCGTGTCAGCACTACCACCTCGCCCTTCTTCAGA
This sequence comes from Acleris holmiana, assembly GCA_949316455.1. NCBI lineage: Eukaryota > Metazoa > Arthropoda > Insecta > Lepidoptera > Tortricidae > Acleris > Acleris holmiana. The sequence continues at coordinate 10,003,997 of OX438769.1, forward strand.
GGTAACTCGAGGTTGGTCTGAGCTGTAAAGTCGAACTTAGCGCGCGCCCTGCCTTCTTGTACAATTGGCTTCTTCGGCGAATGAGCTACGTCGCCTTTAAGGATCTGGAATGAGTCATAAGATAAATTAAACGATATCAAAACTTCAATTGTAGGTATGGGTACGGTAAGAACGGTGTGAATACAGTTGGTTCACAATATTAAAGTAGAGTCATACTAAAAGTACTCATTCCCACTATGCTACAGAACGAATAGTGAAAAAAGGGAGAAAAAAGAAAATTAAGAGAATATATTTAATTATGCAACTAGACCAGATGTACATTAAATACCAAGGACATGAAAAACATCATGTTTAGCTGTGGTGCTGCACCAATAAGGGCCTCAGTCATAACGATCCCGAGGTAAGCCACAGCGCTGCTTTTTAGATTCATACTTTACCTCGACGATAAAGTATCAAGAGAAAATAAAATATCAATACGAGTAATAAAAAAAACTAAACACAATTAATACACAACATTATTGAATGATGAAATCGGAATTTGATAAGTTAGTAGAGTTATCTAATTTAATTAATTGATTACTAGATGAACCAATAAAATGAAATGCTTCATTTATTAAGCAGAATTCGTAATTAATACCAATTTATTCCAATTGGTTTAAAGCTTACCTCAACATAATTATAGGGGAACAGTCCGACCCTCCCGTGTAGCTCTCCCTCATACCAATTAGAGTCTATCTGCCTCCGTACATGGATGAGGTCCCCTTTCCTGAAGCTCAGTTCGCGCTGTGTCTGCCCGTTGAAGGCGTACAGGGCTCTCGCGGCGATCATCTCGGCCTCATCGTACCGATTCAGGGGAACAACACTCTTCTGGGAGGGCGTAAAGTTGTCTTGATGACGCCGGTTTTGCATATCTTGCAGTTCCTGTAATACAATAAGGAAATTGAAGATTTTTTACAACGACAGTACACCTTTGAACACTAAGAATTTTTAGTTTTAATAAACAAAAATGTTTTTTTATTGGATGTAAACAATTTGAACAGCTGTAGTTTTAATTTGGCTCAACACCATGCGAAGCGAAACAAAATAGAACACGACAAATTTATGTTGGTAGCTGTATTGTATTCGATAAATTTTCAAAATGTTACCGAAGCCTTAGTGTTCTAGTGAATAATAAATGTTAAATAAATAACAATGATGATATCGATGACAGTAGCGCAACAAGTTAAACAGCATGATAAGTCGATAGTCAATAGATAATTGCAGTTAATAGAAACACTCGTCAGTCACTCGTCTCACACTCATCACCTTTATGGAGGCATCAAACATGTCTATGTCGTATGGATGTATCTCATTTTCCTGAAAATTCCAACATGTAAAGTACTTAATAAATTGTATCTAAATATAAACAAATTATTCCCTAATCTAATTTAAACTATCTACATATATTTCAATATAATATTTATGTTGATCTTCGTTTCTTTTAAATTTCATTTCGCGCCTAGATCCCCAGTTATTTTTATTTCTTTAAGTTATCATGATTTCGACAATGAAAATAAACTACACAATTTATAATTAACACTAACCATAATAACTCTTTAATTGTGACCCCTTATTGATCATAATAATATTGATTGCCCGGTCGATGACACGCACTTTTAAACTATTCTTAATTTAAATTCACATTATTTCCACGTAACACGAGTAAAAAGTATGCGCGCACGCAATGATCGTTTCTCGCGCACGCTGCGCTTACACTGTGGAAACTATGGTTATTTAGTTCCACGCACAAAGGCGTATTCTCACTGGACGCCAAATAAACTATTACTGTATCTGATAACCTCTATTATTCAATAATCACGAGCTAAATTCCTTTGGCATGATGCGTTGCGCGTTTGTATGGTCAGTTGGTCATCGGATTTTTGTTATTCAAGGTCGTCGTAATACCGGATTGGAAATTATCACGTTTCTTTAATTTATGCGTGATACATAAGCATGTTTTGAGCATCGTTAAAACTGACAATGAAGCAGTCTTAATTTAAGGAAACCTTGTTATATTAGGATAGTTGACAAAACCCGATTTTTTTCCTCTAAATAAAAAGGTATTCCAGTATCAAGCTAGCAAAGGTATCAATAAAACTTTGGATAAACTATATTGTCTTGATACTTCCTAAAGTAGTTAGTTGAGATCTTGACCATTTCAATACTATTGTATAGAGCTTTAGATGTTAAAACAAAATATGCGCCCACGCACCCATTGTGACGGTACTCGAATGAAATTACATCTCTATTCACAAACCAGGCTCGTGCTTTCTCGACGTCACGCTCTCCACATCTAATTACAAGTTAAGCAAATGCAACAACATTTTAGTGTGCATTGGCGTTGAAATAATTAACTCATTTCAGGAAATAAAGTCAATTTTATTTAAAGACGAGTCAGAGGATATGAAAGCACTGATTTACATTAGCATCAATCTTTCTTTTGATGTGTAGTTTTAAAGAGTAAAGTCTTAAAAAGTTGTAGATTTCCTTCCATATGTGTAGGTACAAAGATTACATTAGAAATCTACTTTACACGTTTTGTCGTAAGAAATGTAAATATTTTTAAGAGAATTACAAAATCATGTTTGTATTATGTTTATGTTGTTTTAGTTGTTTATTAATGCTGTTTTTCATTATTTGAGTGTCAACTTAATTTATAACTTGTAATTCAGTTATTTATTTACGTTCGTTCGTGCAATTTATAATTGTTCAATAAATAAAAAAAAACGATGACACAAATTTAATTTTAAGTACTTCCAATTTCTAAAACATTGTATCATACTCGTAAGAGTGAGTTTTCAGCAAATAATTTTGTCTTCCGTGCATATTCCCCATTATGGCCAATAAGTGACCATTTACTAGATATTTAATAGATTTGTTTTGATTATTTGCATGTTATTTTTGTATTCTTTGATTATTAGTATTTATGTCGACAATCTCAATGTAATTTCATATTTTTTGACATTTAATGCAATTTATATTGTAATATTACATTGATGAATAAATAAACAAAACTAAACTAAACTTGCCACCTCGCCCTTCTTCAGAGGTAACTCGAGGTTGGTCTGAGCTGTAAAGTCTTTGAATCCGTTAGGATGCTGCTAAAGAAAACTCTAATAAGTAGAAGGAAATGACAATCTCTAGTATAATAACACAAACACATCAGATTTCTCTTCCAAAGGTCTTTGAACATTGCACACAAACCGCAGTCGATTCGCGGATAATTTCTCCAGTAGCAATAATCGCGGTGAAACGCAGTGAAAAGTTATCCGCGCTGCCGTGCAACGTCCGGTGTTGTCACTTCCGCTTGTTTAGGATTAACACGGGAAAATAAACAACATCTCCATACAATTTATAAATAATTGGTCAGTTTTATAATGGCTAATAAATAACGCGAAAAAGCATTTCTTCGACACTAACATGGATTTAAAAACCGTCAGGGAGGAAAGTTGGCCGATTGAAAAATTTCCCGCGTTTTCTTTTAATTTATTTTATTTACTGATAATATTCTCACTTACTTAACACAAGCTAAAACATAACGGAGCAGCCATGAATAAAAATAAGAAGACACAAAAATAAATTAACTTTCGTAATAGTCACTGCACAGTTTAGCAAAACATAACATTCTAAATCAGCACAATTCTCAAACATAAATGCGAGTGGGAAATTGTTCTCTAATATCGCGAGATCTGCGATAACGTGACGAAGCCGCGCACGCGCCGGTAGTAAATCGTAACGGTGTGACTCGACACGTTTCGCTGTATGTAAATACTACGAGCACGTTTCGTAGTAGAAACTGGAAGAAAAGACAGCCATCGGCGCGAGAGAAACCGCAACTAGATAATCTTTCCCCCGCTGAGTTGTAGAAATCAGATAATTTACATACACATTTACGCGACATTTGACGTTTGTATTATGATCGCCAGACATCCCAAACCAAATTTTCAGAAAGCAATACTTGCAAAACCTAGGGCTCGTTTAACATCACTATAACTAAGTACTGCGAATTCTAGGAATAAAAAAATTGTATCGTTAAAAGTATGTCACATAATACATGTCATATAAAAAGATAAACGCACCTAATTTTAATCTTCGACTATTATACCAGTGCGATAAAAGATATTGAATAAAAATACCTATTTTTCACATTTCTTAATAATTCTATGACCTTGAAACACAAAGTATTTACCTTATGAAATCCCTTTAATACCGAAGATATACACCGATGGATATCGACCAAACTGCAGTCGCGTGCCAACCTAACAAGATTAAACAAACTGCGAGCGTTGACTGACAGGCTAATAGCATTCTGATACCGCTTACCGCGATACCGATACTTTGATCCAAGGTTTGTGGGGAAAACATACTTTATTAACTAGATGAACAACGTTAATAATAATTTATGTAAAGCGTTTTACAATCTAAATAAGTCTAGTCACATTGATGCTCAAATCCCAGAAACATATTTGATATTATAAACTTTAAATAAACGTAGTTTTTTTTTTTTTTTGGTTGCTAGGTAAGGGTCTAAAAGGGCAGCGTAAGTTATAACTTCCTGGGTATACTTTTAGCTTTTTGGCTTTGTTTTTATGGCATCATGACGTTGAGCTCGCGGAGTTCAATACAATGAGATCGCGTGACTGAGACGAATCACTCACCGTCATTATTCTGTTTACTAAAACGGTTCAACCTTTAAGCCTGACACACGCTAAACTTATTAGGCACGCATGACTCGATCAAATTAAAGTAAAAGCAGTTCGTTCGTTATCTTTAAGAAGGTTTTATCGACATAAACTTTCGATTTCAAATAGAATTGAGACGGCCTTTTTGTGTCAACAAGTTACATTTTATATTTTATAATTAACGGATGAAATCCTGTATCACTCACGCATATTTCCCGTTTTTTACACTTTTTTCTGCAACTTACCTTTTCTTACTCAAAACTTATATTTATTTAAAAAAATGACTGACTGTTGAGTTTCTTGCGACCTACATACTGAAGAAACAACTTTTTTTTAAAGCCTCAGTAAGGTCAAAGGTGGTAAAATCTGGGATCAACCCAATATCAGATTTAATTGGTTGTTTAGTTTAATATATTATTAATTAAGGATTTAAGGGCTACTGGGACTATTCTGTGGCACATTTCACAGAAAACAGGGAAAGAACTTCGTCAAAATAGCCCTAGGACCAACAGAGCTGAGTGTTAGTCATTATACATACTTATAGTCTTTGCATGAACCTATTTCATTTTCTACTATGAGCACCAAATGGAATGCCGAATTGAAAAAAAGCTATAAATTATAATTCAAAAACTTGTTCGTTTCAGGATTGATCCTCAATAACGAATAACCAATACACCATACCGAATTTCAAATTATCAACGCAATGAAAGTAAATCCATACCTTCTATACCACTACCGCATTTCTAGTTTTTCATTCAATAACTTTGACTAACCGTATTGAAAAAAAGCTTACACCTAGATAGTACTTTCTCTCAAAAGTTGGCACAGTTAATCAAAATCTCAAAACCATGCAGCAAGTACTACCTTAGATTGGCAAACAATTAAGTTACAGCTGCTTTACTTACAAGTGACCCAATTTCGGTTAAATTTCGTACCCATCCCAAAATATTCATAATTTAAATTATTCAGTTCTGATTGATGTCCTAAACCAAGATTTTAGCAGAATTTTACAAAACTTAGGTGCGCCTATTTTTGAGAAAAAATGCCACCTTGGTCTAGAGCGTTATTTTTTCAGTACGTTGAGTCAACGTAGTCGAATGAAAAAGGAGAAATAATTAAGTAGCTAACAAAGTATGGATTTATTTTGAATGTGTTGATATCGTGGAATTATGGTGTAATTCAATACATTGCTATTTTATTAATTATTGAATATCTAGTTTTAGAATTAATACATACCATGTAAATTTTTAGCCAAGGGAGGCGTAGGTGTACCGCAAGGTAACGTTCTTAACCAGTATCATTAAAACCTTAACAACTCTTTAACTAATTAATATATTGGAAAGTTAAAACCGGACCAGACCGGGTCTGGACCGATAAAAAAGGAGATTTCTTATGCTGTAATATTTACGCCAACTTCTGGGACATCTGTATATGTATGTATCTGCATTGGAATTCAACTTGATACCCAAAGTAAGAAAAACGAACTAATTCTGTTGGTTCTTGGGCTAGATAGATAGACCATACAAGAGTGCCCAAGGTCCTTTAGCTCAAATTTCCAAAGACATGACACAAATAGCGAAAGCACTCACCTGCAGATACTTGTGCCTCCTCTGCTCCCTGTAGAGCCTCTTCATGTGCTCGGCCTGCTGGCGCGCCAGCTCGCGCTCCGGCACCAGCGGCAGCGGGTCGTGCCGCACCGGGCAGCGGTAGTGGATGTTAACATCGCTCTCCACGTAGCGCCGTGGGGACTCTGCCAGGCGGGACAACAATCATCAGAACTTAGGGCCACACTCATTAGGAACCGTCAATTCATTGGAACCTGACATTTGTGACGCGTCTTGAGACGACCTTATTTACGATTGGCTTACTAAGGGGCGTATTAGTAAACTAATCTTAAGTATAATGCCCGTCTAACGACACGTCAAAGTTAAAATCAACTCATAGAAAATTCACACTTTGGACGCGTCTTAAGACGGACATCTTACTCAAGATCATTTGTTTGCGTAGCGCGAACCAGGAACGAAAGTATTCAGAGTGGGAGTTTTAAGTTGACCCTCACAATTCTAACTATGATAGTAACTGTAAAGTGAAAAGATTAGCCTTGCGAGGTTGACATTTCGTAGGTAGTTTAGTAAACCAGCAGCATATCTGTGTACGAATCTAAGGGTCATGATAGAAAAGTCTATCTCATTCTTTATATTTCTCGTGCGGCACTGTAGTATAGGATAATAGGATAAAATATTAAAACTAATTGGGTTGAAGTTGCTTTGCACTTAGCGTCGGAGTGACTTTGTTGGGATTGAGCAGCGCCAGCTTTGTGAGAACCAGAGGGTTTGTTTTCTACGAGTCTTGCAGTCAAGTCAAGAGAGAATAATAGTCAGAACTTAAGGTTTATGTTATAAAAAAATATGCTGGACATAGTTCCAGAATCACAAGAAAAAGTGAATATTAAGAGTGATTAAGATAAAGTGATTAGGTACTTACATCGAGCTATTGGATAGATGATAGCGGAATTTTGTTATTTGACAGATTTTTACTACGCTAAAATTTAAAAATATCTGCTAAATTCAAAAGGTACCTACGGTATAAAATACCAATGGAACTCTCGTACATTTTTAACCGACTTCAGAAAAGGAGGAGGTTATGCGTTCCACTGTAAGTATTTTTGTATGCATGTTCACAGATTACTCCGTCAATTTTCGACAGATTAAAAAATATTCTTTTGTTTGATAGAGTGTACCTATTTCCGAGGTGGTCCTATTCTCACCAAATCTTAATTTTATGAGGGGATCAGTGAAGAATTTAGGTAAGTCCGCAAACATTGTAGGCAAACATATAGCTTTTAGTATTTTGAGTAACAAGTCTAGCATTTGCATTCAGAAAGTATCACTTGGTGAAGTGGAACTGATGATGAAGACCACAGATGTGGCGGTATCTTCGGCGGTATGTTCAATGGTGGCCATATCTCGATTAAGATAGTTGAGCGACTACAAAGAAGAATATGAACTGTTGAAATATGACTATTAGTTTCCCGCGGCGTTGCTTGCGGCGCGCTTGAAATAACTTACAAAGTTTCATATTAACTAAGAAGTGGGACTACGTAACAGCGTATTATGATCATTAAAAGTATAAAATAAAATGTTTTAAAAACAAAAAACCGCCTTCAAAAACGCAAAAATAACTTCTTTTAGAATTGTAGGTAGGATCACAATACTTTCAACAAAAAGCCGACTTCAGTTGGACTAAACTATTAGGTAATACGGTATAAAACACCAATGGAATTCTCGGACACTTTTGTAATTTGTAACATGAAACGCAAAGAGAGCATTTAAAGTACAGTCAAGGTCATAAATATGTATACACTTTAATACCTTGTCATTTTAATCGCTGTGACAATTTCATATGGCAGTTTAAACAGACGTTAATTAGATAAGGTACTAAAGTGTATACATATTTATAACCTTGACTGTACATAATTATTTTTCCACTTTCACGCGATATGATATTATTTTCATAATTAACTCGATTATTTTGGCGAGTGTAAAGTATACCTAAATATAAAGATAAAATTTAAAAGTGAAAGTTGTAAATGTAATGTTATGGCGCCTTAACTCATGCCGTAACGCGGCCATTGATGATTTGCGCCGATTATGTGATGAGACGTAACTCTACACGCCGCCGGCGGAACTGGTTTTGGGCCACGGCTATAATATATCGTGTTAAAAAGTAAAAAGTGATAAGACAAAATGATTCACCTTTATTTTAAGCCTTGTCAAAGGAACTCTAGGTCCAATTTAAAATAGTCTCTTGGTGAGAATGGAATATTTATTTGTTTTTTTTTTATACTACATACGATTTTATAATGCAGTACTATGAACAACGTTCGACTATTTCTCGTTTCCGTCACCGATTTAAGATTTTATTGCAAAAGTGTGACGGAAGATATATTGACGGAGATAACGGAAGTAATTAAAATCAAACCAAAGGTGCAATGATTAGGAGGAATGAGAATTACATAACTTTGGCGTTACGGAAATGTGGTAATCTTCGTAGACACGTTAAAATGTAATAAAAAGACTATTCTGTCGTTCTACTTAGCTAGTTTTGATTGAACACGTCCGAACCTAATGGACCACAATATAAAGGAGCTTGATTTCCGGCACCTTTTGAAAGATAAGTAATACCGTTTCCTGTTAAGTACAGCTATATTTGTTATTGCCAGACCAAATCATGTCAAAGTTATAAAGTAGATACAGTATGAGTACGAATCGAATCGAAAGCCCTTCACGTAACCCAACTTTCACGATCTTGTCATTCCAACCACGTGCTTGCGCCACACATGGTCATTTCTACACAAAAAGATAAGACATAACTCACATAACAGTCGAAGCGGGACTTGCAGCCTTGTGTCATGGCACAAACTTGATTTCACTTACTATAATCGCATCTGAGTTTGTTGGAATGCTACTTGCGCATTCTTTAGTACGAGTATCCAGGTACGGGCTTATAATGTGTAAAGGATTGTATTAAACATTTCGTCAAATTTCTTTTGACAAATTAATAGAAAATAACTGTTAAATGGTTACAATATCATGTTCAACCGATAATGATCCACGTGACAGCTAACATATGTAAACACAATTTACACTTTTTATTTGAATTTTAATAAACAGTTACTACACAAATACAAACCTTTTCACGAATTTCTGTAATATTAATGATTAATCCAGTTTTTATACGAATATGCCTCGCCTGCGAGTAAAGTGTCTAGTTTTTACAAATAGAGATCATTCAAGATTGACTCAGAAATAGCTTTTATTGAAAAAAAAAAATCTCCTCAAACAAAGTATCGTTGGTTCTTAACCGAGTTACAGCGTTAAGTTATTTTTTTATAATTATATCAACTTCCTGACTGCGTCAGGTAATGCGACATGGCATGATGAAGCATTTAGGGCAATATAATAAGCAATCGATGTGTTTGTTTGATTGCGTGAATCAATCCGTTGGTAAAAAGTGACGGATGTTGGTATCTAACGACGAATACTCGAACGAAGTATTGGCGTGGCTATAGGCACTAAACATGGAACTATTTCCAGCAATGAAAATGCCGACACAATTATTGAATAGAAACGACAGAAATTGTGAGAAAAATGCTAGACAAACAGAAACAAGAAAAAGATGAGACAGTGTTGTACTCGAGAATTTCCCTAACTGTGATGAATTCGGTAAGATTAAAGAGAAAATCAAATCAAGAACTTCCTCCTTTTTAAAGTCGGTTAAAATGAGCTAAATTTTTTACTGTTAACGTTAACTCAAATGAGAAACTAATTAGGTAGTATTATGAAGTTATCTACGGACCGTGCTTTCTATTGCTTTCATCACGTAATTGCGGAAAAAGGTATAGCAAAGATAGTAACTTTCGCTAGCTGGACCAAACAACGTAAATCTTTGTTTTATTAAGAATCAACATAATAAACAGGTTCGTTAACTTCAAGAAAAAACGTATTGCCTTCACAATTAAATTAGAGTCAAGGCACTGAGTTGTTTTCGTTTGTATCTAATGTTTCTTGTAACAAAGTAATTATCGAAGACATTAAAATGCATTAGCAGAAGATAACTTGATTTAAACTGACATAAATTACGTTTATCGCCGGGCAATCATCTGCAGAACCTAATGTTATGGCTTTGTATGTTGTGGTAAGCCGCTGAAATGCGAGGAATGTTTAAAGATAAACCATGTTTATCCGCTGTTGACTTGGAACAAAACTGATAAACTAAAGGTTGATTGCAAGTAACAAAGGTTGATTCAAAGTAATCATGTTCGTCGTATTCATAACGGATATCTTAATCTTTCAGAGCAATCACGGATGAGTACGGGAGTTTCTTACTTGATATTCTTACAACATAATCTTTGCGTAATTCTATTAATTTCACCAAAGTTAATGATGAAAAGTAAGCCACAATTTCGTGGCACGACCTTTTGCAAATTTCATAATCCGTCCCTCGACCTCAGCACGACTAATCAACCACGGAAATCTCTAGAACGTTTTTACGAATAAAATTTTGCCATTTTATACAAAATGTTAAGTAAAACTTAAATGGGTAAATAATATAAATAGCTGAAACGACTTTATTAATATGTAGAAAATTAATGTATTTCAAAGTTTTATCGGATTAAGTAAAGCAGAGATAAACTCCTTTCTTACATTACTTGGATATACAAGTTCAATTTCTCAAAAAAAAAAACACGGAATTAATTATTACTTTACACCATTATTGCCAGCCAAATTGGCCAAATTGGCATACTTACTCGTAGTCGACAAATTTGATTCCTAGACCACCATATATCATAGTGATTGTTAAATTGTAATACACTTTTTACGATATTATTTATTGCGTCACTACGACATAGGTCTACTTTAGCCGAGAACTTGTATACGGTATATTAATATTGAAAGTGCACTAATAATATAATTCTTCTAATAACTATGTCTCTATCGGTCGCACTCAGAATCCGTTGATAACGATTTTGGACGTTCCTTAGTGGCAATTTTCATACACACTTTAGGAAAAGGAATAAGTTTACTGTCTGACTACAGTAGTAAGAGTATTTTTTTTATTTCTAAGAAAAGAGCAGTTTGGAAAAATAATCACCAAGGAATTTTAAATAGCATCAAACACTTAACTTATTGTACTAAAAAAATTAAATAAACAAACGTCGCACCGTGAGCTGTCATTTTCTTAATCTGCTTTAGAATGCCCATCTCAGACGCACGGCACTTCACTTAACACAATACAATTACGACCACACTACGATTTGTCTTGTCTAGTTGTCGGCCCGTCAGCGCGACCGCCACGACTGTCGTCAGCCGACGTCCACGATAGATCAGATGCTTTCTTGTTGCTTCCACTCGGCCACAACATTACCTTGTCTCCCGCCAAAACGATAATGCTTTTAGCATTCACGGACAGCGCGCGGCCGCGGTTACAATGGTCAATGGTAATGCCGAAAGTAATATTTTGATGGATCTTCTTTTTGAAATTTTAGATTATTCATGTAAATAAACATTAAATGTATTCTCGGAACGAAAACCTGTTTTTGAGGACTCAAAGTTACACAGACACAGATTTTTAGATATACAGATTTTATTAGTCATTCTATTATTCGCTGTGAATGAAGTTCGGCTATACGGAGGTATTGTACAATCACAATGCGGAATGCACACAAAAAATAAGCACGATAGGCGCACAATGTAGGCAATTTCAATTACATCGGCTGTAGAAAATTGTTCAACTAAAATGCAATTGTTCGCATTATGAACGAATACTCACTGTACGGCAGTGGAGCGTAGACATCCGGATATATTGTAGTCCTATTCGACCAATCACTGGGTTCATGCACGGTGTGACGATTTTGCGTGATTTTAACATCGCTCGTTTTCCCTCTTATTACAACTGGTTTTTCCTGATAGTTTTCTCTTTCTATCTCGTGATCACTAGATAAATTATGTATAGACGTTGAACGTGTTCTTATTTGAAACTGGTCGTCTTTATAAATAGTCTCAATTGGTGCATTACAACTACTGGCCTTACTTTTTCTTTTTTCTTTTAGTTGCATTGATTTATAATCATCGGTGAGTATATCTGTATTACTCACTAACTCGCTAATGTCATCAATGTCACTATGCGCGATAACTGCAGGCAAACTTGTAGCTATTGAATCACTGCTCTTCGTACTACCTGTATCATACTTAGCGATGGAATCTTTTGGGCTACTTTCTTTAGAAAAGTAGGCAGCATCATCTACATCAGTTTCATTCTCTTCGTACAGCAAATTTGTTTTAACGTACTTGTTCATAGCCATTACTGATTTTGATAACGACGCTGATGCGGGAACGTCGCTGAAAAATCCGTCATCTTCGTAGATGACATCACTGTTATTTGCAAATTTGTCCACCGTTGAATTATCCGAGTAAGTTTTATCCATTTTGTATAATTCAGTCTAGTCATACACTAAAAACACTTTACACAACGCTTGTTCGCATAAAACTGAAGTCAAGATAACAAAGATATGAATATTTTATCAGCGGAAAAATGAAGATAGCACTTGTCGATATGTTATACTTAACACAAAGCACTTCATTTTCACAAAAAGTATGTAACACCGGCTTGTCCGCAGAGCACTATTAAACTTGAACAGATGAGGCCACGCTATTTACAATCGAAAAACTTAACCAACAAGTTTTTTGCGCGTCAGGGTCAGAAATACAACCGCGTTTACGACGTTACACAAATCATTATACGTTTTGCTATTAGTATATCGACCGACAATCATTCGTCTATAAATTAATGACACTTTTGCCATTGACAAGTGGTTAAATGTCATGTCACTGATTATCGGGCCCTGACTTTATGCACTTTGAGGTCTTAATCGTAAGTCGACACGTATGTTGACGGCGACGGTCAGACGCACAACTTGAGAGCCCGATTGTTTTGAACAAAGGCTATTGTTTTTTATTCGCACAGTTAAATAATAAGTGCAATTCACGTTAACTCCCACAAAATTTCCGGTATGAAAGTACGGTTACAATGTATTATCTAATGTAGATTAACTTATCTCAATCAAAATATTAATTTGAGTTTAATCAATATTGATATTAGCAATATTTTTTCGTAAAATACTAACCTGCGTCAGAGTTGCTTCCATACGCTGCTCTCCGTGGAGGTTCTGGAGCCGAGTCGGTTTCTACCAGGGCAAAACAGGATGATAAGGAAAACTAAATAGGAAGTTAAGGAAAACAAAAACTAACACACGAATTACTAGTTAAAGAATTACTGACGACTCATTCTGGTTTGTTTACTAAAATACTTTACTGCGTTGCGGCAGAGCCAAATGGAAGTGTAGTGTTTTAAAACACGAAAATGCGAAAGTAAATAATTCTTTAACGTCAATCAACTCTATGCAAATATGCAGCTCCAAAATTGAACAAACACTATTGTTTAAAAATATTAAACTATGTAAATTAAAAAGGAAATGTAACCTTGAAATGTGACCGTGTGTCGTGGATGCGTGACGTAGGGCGCGAGACGGAAGGGCCACGAAGCAGGCGGCGGGCGCGGGGGCGCGCGTGGCGGCTCGTAGCGGCTCGCTGGCCGATGCGCTGATGCATTGAACTCCTGCTTCGCGAACGCATCGTTTTTGAGGATGGAACTTAACTTAACCGGGTCTTTGGCTACGGGTTTTATTACTTTTTTAACCGGCGACTTTCGACCTCCAACCAGAGTAGTACTTTTCTTGAGGGACCTATTATTATCGCTGCGTTTGGGGTAGCGATGTGCGACCCACGGACCGGCTAAGTAAGGCGCGATATCACGCAGCTCGCTCATATCCGGCGCGGAAGAGTAAATTTGACCTAATAGTGACATCGTTTCAAATCGACGCCGAATACGATAAACTTCACCGGAACGGCATTCTAAAGCTTCTTCAGCCGATCGGGAGCGGGGTGTCGAGCGTCTTCGAAGAGCTGCTAATTTTGATATGATATCGATATGAGGCATGTATCGGTTCGTTGGACGCAAAGGTACTCGTGCCACGGGTAATACTGATTTTTGTCTTTCCCGCCGAGAGTTTTCAAGATTTTGGTAAACAATATTTCGAGAAATTTCAGGGTCACTACGATGGCGCCGCAATACGGCGCCGGCCGCAGAGGGCGAGTCGAAGCGCCGCGCCAAGCGGCGCACTTCTCCCGCCCGCGCCAGGTTGAGGTAGGCGCGCCAGTACCGCTCCGGGTCGGGCGACGGGCTCCGACTGCGCCAGATTGTCTCGTCGCTCGAGCACAATAGCGTGTCAGGTGTACGTCGGCCCGTCACGTGCAATTCCGAATAGGGTGAAGGAGACCGCGAACATACTTCAGGTTTCGGCGGTAACGACATAAAATTTTGCTTTCCGCTCTCACCGAATAATTCCTTGAAATTTGTACACGACTGTGACTGAAATATATGTGATTTTCTCGGTTCCTCTTGCTCTACGGCAGTGGTTGTGCGGGGCGTTTTTATATCTCTTTTTTCTTTATCATCTGAATTTTCTCTTGCGTGATAAACGATTTTAGTTTGATCAGCGTCGTTCCGGACGGATTCAAAATATTCCACTTTTTTCTTAACATCTTTGCTAGGACCTCTATAAATGACGGTCTTATTAGAAACGTCTGAGCTACCCGTTTCAGTTTCACTTGCAGAGGACTGGTGCATTGTTTCGATACTTTCCAACTGAAGTAATGCTGCTTTGTTATCAAAACCTTCATTTTTCTCATATTCAACCACTATATCATTGTTGGGAGGGCTATTAGCAATAATGACCTGATTTTCGTTTTGTGCAACAGGTAGTGGAGGCAGTGGTATAGTAGAGCTTTCATCACAAATGGACACCGAGCTATCCAGCTTGTTAATTCTGTTTAAAATTTCTTTACTGAGTGTTTGCGAAATTTTTCTTTTTTCATTTTCACTAAGAGTCATTTGAATTTTATTTACATTATTTTTAAGATCTTTGACGGATGGTACTGAACATGCAATTGCAGCGATGGACTCAGATTTACTTAATTCGTTTTCCTTAACTGGGGAGGAATATGAAGAATTCAGAGAATTGCTTCTTACATGTAATGTAGAGTTTTTTATATCTTTCGAATCCTTTACTTCTATAAAATACTTATCACTATCTTTCACGGCTTTAGATTCTAATTCTTTACTATAAATTGCATTAAGTTGGTTTTTTAAAGCGTTTACTTGTTCCATAGACAGACTACTCCACAAGCGGTTGCCAAGTCCTATTTTCTTGCGGAGATCAGTAATGGTTGTATCTTGAAGCATTATTGTCGGTCTTACATGTGGCGAAATTTCACATTTCTTTTTACTTTCATCTTTTCTGTTTATATTAAACGCTGTTTCAGCGACGCTGGTTCCTCTCCAGAGAGGTTTATAAATATCTTTCGAATTTTCCATTTCTAAAGAATCAAAATCATTACCTTGTTGAAATTGTTCCTTAAGATCTTCTACTGATTTTTCTTTTATTCTTAGACCTCTATCACTGTCATAGTTCCATCTAAAATCTTTTAAATCTCTAGGATAAAATAAAACATCATTTTCGGTTTGAGCAGTTTTTAATTTATGGTAAAGATGATTTAATTCTTCTTCGGCTCTTTCTATAGCTCTTATTTTTTTCCACCTATCAAAGTCAATAATTTCTTCATCTTTTCTT
Organism: Acleris holmiana; assembly: GCA_949316455.1. Lineage (NCBI taxonomy): Eukaryota > Metazoa > Arthropoda > Insecta > Lepidoptera > Tortricidae > Acleris > Acleris holmiana. The sequence continues at coordinate 10,019,969 of OX438769.1, forward strand.
CTGTGGCGTAAGTCAGAAGTTGATGTTGCCCTTTCTAGCTCACCTACTCTTTCCAAGTAAGTGTAATACCTATTAAGTTCTCGAAACCTTTCAGATCTCATTTTTGAGTTTTCCATGTCTTTAATGTATTCATCGTAGTCAGGGTCTTCTGCCGGAATATTCGGATTACTTTTCGTTTTTGTCATTACTTTAATTGTTGGTATTCTATGTTTCGCATCATCCGCACTTCGCGTACGTATAACTTTTTTAATTTCTTCATCAACGTGTTTGCCACTTTGGATCCGAGCATTGTGTATTCGCCGGTAAGATGGGGATCTAAAGGAAACCGGAGATGAAGACTGGCTTCTATTAGAACAAACGGCTGGAGATATTTTTTTCTGCACTATAGGTGAAGCCGGACGTGAAGTTTGGGAAAAAAATATAGTCGATGGGTGTAATTTGTCGTCGAGGTTTGGGTTTCTCATATCCATATGAACGAGTTTACGCTTTATTATTGGTGAAATGGGTCGCGTTGTTTCAGTTAATATTATTTTTGATGGAGATATTGATTCCCTGTGGTTTTGAGAGCGTTCATCTTTTTGAGTTTTAGTTACTTTGCGTGTAACTTTTGGAGAAACAGGTCGGGAAGTTTCAGAAAAAACGAACTTTATGGGTGAAACTGAGTTTCGATTTAAATCTGGATATTTCATTTTGTTTTGGTTTTCATTTTTGTGAAATATTACTGTAGGCGATTTAGGTCGAGATGTTTGTGAAAAATATAATTTGTTTGTTGGAGGCTCACTTCTACTTCTGACCGTGGCTAATGAGGAATTGGATCCAAATTCTCCACATTTTGATAAACTATCAAACTTCCGTATTTCTTGGTACATTCTTCCGGGCCAGGATATGGACCGCGGACTTTGAATCCGTACAGGGCTAGGATATCTGTCCCACATTTTAAAGCGAGATAGTGAAACCGGTTTTCGGTGTATTAAATAGGAGTTTAAAGACTTAGTTGAGTAGGTGTCCTGCGGAAAAGATTGAAACATTTTAGCTTTTTGCAGCACAGATGTTTTTTCTTCTTCATATGGTCGGGAAATTGTAGGGACCTGGGAATTTCCTAAAAAGAGATGTTGAAAGAATGAATCTGTGATAACAGCGTCGCGAGTTTCCCTTATATCCCTGGCACTTATCTTATTTTTCTTTAAGTCTTCATAAGATCCGAAATTAGATACTTCGTTCGCCGTATCTCCAAATTGACTAACTGAATCACAATCATCGGATGATTTAACAGAACTTTTTTTTGAAGTTTTAGTTTTGATGATTTTTTTGGCTGGCTTATTGACTTCCTTTGGCTTTTTACTACAGGATTCATGGCACGGGACGCTGCGAGGTCGAAGAATAACACTTTCTAACGATTTTTTCTTCCTTAAATTTGTAACCGTAGCAGTTTTTACTTGATTATTATTTTTGAAACCCGTAGAAGACTTAGAAACGGTAGAAACTTGAAGTGGCTTTGCTGGCCGGCAAGGTGTTGCTAAACATGGACTCGACTTTGTGTGGTTGGATAACTTATATTTCTGAACCTTTTCAGCAGTCCGCATCATGTCTCTGCTTTTATGAGAATTTAAACATAAAGCAGATCTCGGACTTGAGATATTTGTTAAAGTTTTTGTTGGGCTGATTTTAGATGAACCAGTATTGGTTTTAGTAACGGGTTTAGATTTTACTTTAGACATTTCTATTCGTTCATTCCGTTTTTCTGAACTCCATAGTTTGTCTATTGGAGTTACTTTATCTAAAATGTTTGAAATTGGAGTTCTTCTACCAGCCCCGCCTTCAATAACAACAGAAGTTTGTGGCTCACTATATCTGCTATGCATGGGTTTTGCATATTCAGTTGGCAACATTGTTTTTCTAGGCGAACCAAAACTGCTTGTTCCTATTGTTCTGATATCGCCCGCTAAATTCTTAGGCAAAGTTTTGGCAACATGCACAACATTCGTTTTTCTATTAACAGCTGGTGGTGCGGACATGGACATGACTCGGCTCTTCGTCGTCTTATCAGTAGTAGGTCTACTACCAGGCTCTTGTCGACTGATTATTTGAGTATTTTGTCTAGATAACTTGTTACTAATTTTATTTCTAAGAAAGTCTACATTAGATTGACATTGAACCGAAGCAGACGGTGTCGACGGCGCCGTTGAAGTAACAAGTCTTAAAGTCCTGCTGTTTCTCGAAGACACTCTCCGGGGAGGGAAAGGCGGATAATTTGCGATTCTCGTGGGCACATCGACAGTAATGAATGATGGTATATTTTTCTTAAAATATGTTTCTACTTGTTCAGTGTTGGTAGTTGGGTAGCAAATAACTTCATGTTTTTGCGGAGTCTTCTTGTGAACTCTTATCTTGGTCAGAGTGGGTGATATCGGAATGTATTCAATTTCCGATTCATCTGTGGAATTTTAACCACTGTTCAGTAGCACAATTTTTATTTTTATTGTGCTCATTAGACGTGGGTAAAACGTGGTGGTGCTACAATATTTCTGTGTTTTTAAAAGCGTTTTTGCTACTAATTGTGGCACTACTTAAAACCAAATACGTGAAATCGATAGTGCTTGTTTTATTTTGGAGTTTGCTAGTAAGTCATGCATTACCTTATTAAGACGTCAATTGTAGTCCCAGCACCATGTTATCGTAGAGAAGTAAAGGCATGCAGAATTAGAATTGAAATATAGACTCACCTCATATATACTTCGTTATGAACTAACGTGTACGCGGACAGAATCGCTGTGATTATGAAGCGACCTTGAGCGGACCAAACTAACAATAGATCACATGTGAACCATGTCTGCATCACATGGATGCGTTAACCTTCACCGAGTTATAGAAATGTCGCCTTTTACGCCTGCATTTTTTTTTATAAATATAATATAACAATAGCCTTCGTTTCGTCGAAGTTACAACTTCCAGCTCCGATTACTATGAGAACTTATTTAAAAATGCATACTATATGTATGCATTTTTAAATACTTACTACAAATATATTAAACAAAAGTATTTTTTATTAGATAATTACCGCCGTCACCAGTTACAAACTAAAATTAACCATGCGATGTAAGTGTTATCTAATTAGTTAACTACTTTGCATTTTGGGTTACAATATAAAAAAACGAGTTCTCAGAAGGTACTGAAAGGCGAAAATAACCGACAAAGATTTATCTTAAACTTGATTGTTCACGCAATCTTATATTTAAAAAACAGCCTTGCTATTTTTTTGGGGATAGCAGATGAACTTATACATCAAAAGCTAATTCACCGCAAACATTAAGTACGTAGAGCAAAAAATGAAATTAAATGACCTTCTTGCATCTAAGCCCATATAACCATTAGACCATTACCGTCCAGCAGTGACAGGGACAGACTATTAAAATACGTGTAGCTCTGTGCATTTTACTGTCAGCAACTTGGTTTTAACAGTTCATAATACACATTTAGTATCCACTGAAGCATCAATGAGAGTTAATTACCTGTTCTAGGCGGCGCTGGGGAGCGGAACCCTCGGAGCGGGGGCTCGCCGCCCGCCTGCAGGTCTCTGTAGGCCGCTCGTCTTTCTGCAGGCGACAGGGGCGCCTCCGTGTCATCTCTACGACGGAACACCAACGTCGAGTCTGACTCGTAACCGGATTCCTTGAGGGCTCTGAAAAATAGACAAGTTTGAACACCCTGAAACGATCCAAAGTTACATACATACATAACATCACGCCTTCATTCCCAGGCAGAGCTACAGAAATACCAACAAGTCTAAAAAGACTTGTTTATAAATTTTGTAACCACGTTTTGCACAAGTATAGGCTAAGATGTTTACCAGTGTATTAGTGACAGGTTGCAAGTCCATCGCCTAACAGTATTACAAGCCTTTATTCCCTTAGTCGCCTCTTCCACGGGAAGACATGGAGTGGCACTATTCTAACCGGGCAACCACACGGGTAACGATCCAAAGTGATTTACTAACTTTTCAGTGTTGAGGCTATGTACCTCTTGTTATTCTGTTTTAGGAAAAAGGTTTGTACTAAATAAATATTCTTACCTGGCCATATTCGACTTCGATAAGATTGCTGAAGTGATGTCTTTCTTTTCCTTAGGTGATGCTTGTGGCAATGACGTCGTACTAGAAATTTGCTGCAAATAACAAATTATTTAGTTTCAAAGCTCAAAGATCCGCACAAAGAAATATGCAACAAATCCATCCACAGTAAACTTCTGTCAATATTACAAAAAACTGTTTTTTAGTGGGTCTTCTGTGGACATAAACATTACACACCGTCGGTACTGTCGGTTAGTACTAGGTTAATATAAAATACACACAAATAATACATTTTGAGATCTACTTCACCACTAAAGTCGAGTAGTCTAGTCAGTATACTCTTACTTTTCCAGTGGTATCACATGAATCAATTGTGTTATTACGATTTAAAAATTCTAGTTTCACTGAACTTGTTTTTTATGTCCTTAAATAGACAGACACAAAATATAGTACAGAGGATAACATTTTTCAAAAACATGTATTATGCGCTCTTAATTTCTTGGCATTAGAGCCATGTGAATATATTTTTGTCATAATAGAGACATTTTAAAGATAATTAACTCGTTCCTATTTCAAACTTGTGTGAGACAAATCGTGACTAACCAACGACTAAATCGTTAATAACTGAGTCCAGTGGTTAGGAAGCAACTGTATTGTTGATCTTGACTGTGCAACAAAAACACATCTATACAACGGTAGCATTATTGACACTAGTATCGTTCAGCTTTGCGTCTGTCCATTTTACGGGCGACAGAGATATTTCTACCCCCCGACTGCTAGTAGGTACGAGTTTTGATCCTAGTTTAGCTACTAGCAATAAAAAGCAACGCACACTTTCGGTCATGCTGGCAGTGGTTGTAAATGAACTAACTGTACATGATAAAGCTTTGTAATAAGAATAAGTAAGTAATACTTATTGTTTGCTTGGTTGCGAATTAATATTATCATCAAACTGTTAATATACTGTAAAGCATAACGGACTATACATATTACAATAATATATTAATTACTAGGTATAATATTTTTCAAGAATAAAATAGTTAATAATTATAAACTGCGATATGTATAGCTCTAAAAGTATAAATAATAAACAATGATGGTTATTAAAACCGGCACAGTAATCACAAACCATTCCAATTCCAAACCATGCCATGCATTTCAGTGTTATCTACTTAAGTAACACTGAAATAACAAAACTTTATACATTAACAAAACTTGCATTAATGAAAGAAATACTATGTAAGTAGTAACGAGTATCTTGAACACGGCTTAGCCGGCGGTGATAGAGCATGGCTATGAACCATCTCGTAAATATTGGTTTTCACATTGAAATCAGTCCTCACTCTCACTCGTAATGCGTCATAATAGCAATAGACTTTCTGTTTTCTACAAGTTTATAATGTAACCATCAAGAATCAAGATTGAGAAGCAAAAAAACAAAAGCTTTGATATATCTGTAGAACATGAACCTAAATCAAACTAAAGAAGAAAAAAAAGCATGCTACCCCGTAGACAGAAAACTGCTGCACTTCGAAGCCCAAAGAGCTCAGTTATTTTATCAAGTTTTCTATCTACATGGATGATATAGTCACACTTAAACACCAAATGCATTCAGGCTGACATGTTAAGGGTCTTACGCTCTTCTGAATCGCGCGAGCGAGCAATGTGGTGTAAGGAGGCAGGGGTGAGTTGTCATCTAGCCACTGTTAGTGCCACCAGCCCGGACAGCAATGTGAAACATGTTAGTGCATTGCGATAAAACAGGGACAATTTATACATAAAATTATAACTATATCATGTTCTGTACCAATGTCTTGGATATCTAGCAAAAGGGATACAGACAAACAATTGTTAGAATATCATTTCTCTGAATAAAATAGTATTACTCTAGGCAGTGTAATCAATACATTTAATTAAACCCATAGCAGACCGCACAGGGTTAAATATACAATGTTAACTAACATACAAAGGGTTATTACAAACACAATAATAATCAAAAGATTTTCGTACCCCATCAAAAATGTCCATGACCTCGTCCCACCACTAGAAAAGAAAATATATTTTGCTTTTATAGTGAACTATGCGGGTGTGAAGCTGTTAGTATCAGGATCTGTGAGTTATAATTTTTATTTGAATCACTACTGTATGGTATGGTCTACAGGACTTCTTGATAAATATTATAGGATGAGTGTCCATGATAATGAAATATTCCTAATGATCACCAATGATAATGAAATGTGCATGATGAGCTGGAGGTTTGAAATATATACCTGCTTGGCCTCCTTGTCCACAACAGATGACCTCCCAGGAACATAGTTTTCTATTCTTCCTGGCTGGTTCTTGTAGACCTCATGACTAGCTCTGGCTGAGGCTAAGGTACTGTACCTGGAAAGCACAAGAATTATTTTTAAAATACTATCTGTCTAATTAATTAAGCTCTAATTGTTGAATGGAAACTAAAACACAGCTTAGCTTAGATCTAGTACTTCTAGAAGGCTTGACTTTCGGAGTAAATATTCCAAGGGTACTACTCTGTAGGGGTGCACTAAGAAAGGAGTTGTTGAATTATGACATATGGGGTGAGTTTATGAACTATTTCAATTTCACACAATCTAAAAGAAAAAAAGGTAATGCCGCTGAGTTGAAACCAGAACTATTTCCTTTTTTAAGTATGTTATGCAATTTAAATCCAAAATCAATTAAGATAAAATAATTTTACTGATTATTGGACTTTGTTATAAATTTTCAAACCAATATAACCTAGGGCTGGTTATGAAATGAACAAGCATATCACTTACTTATTACTAGGTAGATATGGTGAAGATTCATCATTCAGCCGTCTCTCTTCCTGAACAGAGGTGGTTCTTCTTCGAGGGCTTGTGTTGATGTCACTATCATATGCAACACTCCATGTACTTGATCCAAGGCGGCTGAGACCACCCTCTGGTTCACTCAGATAACCAGAGCGAGGGTCGAAGTATGCATACTGGGACTTGTTTGCCATGACTCGCTGTGGTTGCTGGCCTACACAACACAAAATACTTAAGTGATATGAATATTAGTAGTATCTAAAAAACTGTATATGAAGCCTTTGATTGGGTTTTATTTAATAGCGTCTTGGCTAAACTTCTAAGGACCCTGGTATGCAAACATAACAGATTTATTGTGACAGCCATTGTTCTCATAGAGTGTAAACACATTGGAAGTATAAAATTAGAGTAGCTGCTGAACTTGGCTCTGATTCATATAGGATTGAAATTAAGAATTTGAATTTCTTTTTATTGATTTGATTTTTAAAGTTACATAACTGTTAGGTTAATTAAAACAAGATCTTAGTTTATAAATACACTTACTTATTAATTAAATATTAATTATTCTGTTAGAGTAGTAGTAAGTATAGTAGGTATATCCTTCAGCTAGGTAGTTACTATTACAATTAATGCTATTGTGAATTAAGAAATAGCTAGGCATTAAATGGTGAGTTGCATTGCATCTAAAATTTATTTACAGCAGTTATAAAGCAGTTTCATGTGATTTTTAAATTTCAATGTGGAGTTATACAGCCACCGATGTTGTGTGAAAATTTGGAAAAGTCAGCAATAATCACCTCGGCGGTTTTTGTACCGAATAGTCACATAATCGTCTGAAAAAGAAAATGTTAAGTATTGGAGCGCCGCCGAAAACAAAAAAACCTCAAAATAACTGAGTAGGTCGGTAAGTACTTATTTTATACAAAGTTTAATCGCTGAAAAGTGATATTTTATTAAGATTAAACTGATATTAGGTTACTGCAATGAAAACTAATTAAAGCTCACCGTCGTATTTGTTTTTGTGTATGGTGTCGTACATTTTCTTGTACCACTTGGACTGGTCCTTCACTTCCTGCGGAGTTTAAATAATACATCATTATCATTAACAACGTGTTGACTAACAGCCTAAAAGGTGGCAATTGATAAGATCAGCTGATCAGTATTTAGGTAGGTCTGTGAACTTGTCAGTGTCAGTCAAGTCACTTTCACCGCTTTCACGGGCTAGGTACCTATATCTACAGCTTATCTCAGAACTCAATTCCGTTTCATGAGACTTTGTTTCAAGTAAGTACCTACCTAATTAAATCAAGTTTTTTTTTATAAAGTAAATATTTAAAAAACGAATAACCGACTTTATAAAGCAAGAAATAACTTTTAAATTGATGACCTATTAGGTCAGTCCAACTAAATTCGGCTTTTGGTTAAAAATACTTAAAATACTTAACCTATTTATTACCTACCAATCATTTTAATAGAAGTTACCTACGTAGGCTATATATATGAAACTGAGTTGGTAAGTAGGTTGAAGACCTCCACGTCGCCTCTATGACCCAAAATTAAAATTCCTACGCCGAATACGGAGTATTCATACAGAGATGGGAGATAGCTATCATAAACAGAACTAGACAGAACCTCTCAAGATTTCGATGGACATATTTTGATAAATAATCAATCATGATGTTAATCTAATCTATTATGTTAATATAATTGTTAACTATTAGGCCATAGAGGAAACGTGAAGGTTTTACCACTTTTACAGGAGGTAGGTAGGACGTAGTTTTGCAAACAGGAACCAACCCACAATGATTTGACAATAGTATGTCAACTGTAATGCTGTGAATATTATACTGAGGGTTGACATTTTATTGCTAAATGATTGTAGGTTGGTTCCTGTTTGCAAAACTACGTCCATGTACCTATTTACTCAATCTAAGTTAACTTACAGATCTCAGAGCCACAGGCATGCCGTCCTTAGTCGTGGGTCCGATTCCTTCGACCTTTTCATGGGCCTGAGCCATCTTCCGCGGCCCGCCGGCCCGTCGGTCGTACTCGCCCCGGTCCGCTTCGCCCTCGCTCGCGTACTCTCGACGCAGTGCGTGCACTGTTTATAAAAAAAGGAAGTATGTGGAAACATTCTTATTTACGCGTTTTACTACTGGCACATTCAGGTTATATATTCCTGAACGGTCGATCTCAATTTTTTTTTGGCCATATTCTAGTAACTAGTCCAAGGACTAGCAGCACCTATTTCGTAGCGGGTTTTCACTACATAACCGCGATACCTAAGTACTATGCTACGTGTGTAGCTACATACGTAGCGCGTAGCGATAAAGATTGCTGTTCCAAAAATATCGCATGTCGGACCATGCTCAGTGTAGGGTTCCGTTCCGAAGCCGTTAAGTGCTTACTACAAACACATTAATCAACAAGTAATAACAAATTTTCCATTTAAGTCAGTAATTTTAGTACCTAGGTATAAACAATTTTATCGCCTGTATCTCAAGAACCGTGAATGAATGAACCGTGAATGAAAAAATGAAGTCGTGAATAGTTTAGCGTGGCTTGACTATAACAAAAATTTGCGCTTTAAACGTAAACGTTTTCATAAACGGATTCTTGATCGAAAAAATGTTTTCACAAAAACGCAATATTTTTGAAAAACTATCTAACGACACCCCATACTATTGGGTAGACGAGAAAAAAAAAACATCCCACGTAACGTGTAGGGGAGGTACCCCAAAAAAATATTTTTTTATACATTTTATTGTATCACTTTGTTGGAGTGACAAATATGTATATTCATGCCAAATTACAGCTTTCGAGTACTAAGAGTCTCTGCGCTAGGCTGCGGACGGACGGACGGACGGACGATCGGACATGGCGAAACTAGATAAGGGTTTGACTACAAAACCCTATTTTTTTTTGTCTTTGATTTTGATTTGTTTTCAAAGGAATAAGGACCTAAAACAATGGAGCAATAGAGCTCTTGTAAATAACTTGGGGGTGCGGACGGTGAAAGTATGTAGTAGTAAAGCTAAAACAACAATCATTCTAAATAAAATTGATGCCCACCCATCACGCCGTGGTTGTGTAAGACTAAGTGGCACTTGTGATTGTCATTTATTATTTTATTAGTATATAGCGACCCGCCCTCGCTTCGCTCCGGACTAAAGTATTATACATATAAACCTTCCTCTTCAATCACTCTATCTATTAAAAAAAACCGCATCAAAATCCGTTGCGTAGTTTTAAAGATTTAAGCATACATAGGGATATAGGGACAGAAGCGACTTCATTTTATACTATAGTCTGATTTTTATTCCCTCAGAAAAAATGTAAACAAAGGTGTTGCCGCTAACGAAAAACATTTGCAGTATACAAAATATTTAAACTACACATATTTATAAGAAATTGACAAACTATAAAAAATCTATATATCTCAATCAACATGAAATAAATGAATTTGTCAATAACAAACTTTATTTTATAATAAATTCTTTGTTACATTAATTTAAAACGAGAATACTGTTTTCCTATTCATAATTTATTTATTGCACTGGTATCACTGACTCGATACACCCGTGTCAACAAGTTGAGGGCCGCTTGATTGATGTGAGACGTCACTAGTTCACTACACCGCTTCACAGTTCGGGCTCCGTAATCTCTTTCCAGTCACTCTTGTAAATTGTTCTGTTAATTTTTTTTATTGTTGTTTTTATTTCGGGCCAGCAACATAAATAATATTAAGTTTTCATTTCGCTGTAACAGTGATATTAAAAATAAATTTGAGAAATAATTAAAATTTAACAGAACAACTAACAAAGTCACCGGAAAGCGATTACGACGGGAGCACGAATTGTGAAGCGAGTGTTAGTGACGTCTCACATCAATCAAGCGGCCCTCAACTTGTTGACACGGGTGTATCGAGTCAGTGATACCATTGCAATAAATAAATTATGCATAGAAAAAGAGTACTCTCGTTTTAAATGAATGTAACAAAGAGTTTATTTAAAAATAAAGTTCGTCATTAACAAATAAAATTCTTTCATGTTGATTGAAATATATAGATTTTTTATAGCAAGTCAATTTCTTATAAATGTGGAAAGTATAAATATTTTGAATGCTGCAAATGTTTTTCGTTAGCGGCAACACCTTTGTTTACATTTTTTCTGTGGGAATAAAAATCCGACCATAGTGAAGCGTAGTTACACACTTGTGCGCAAATGCCAAGTTTATGCGATTTATGTATACGAGTACATACCGGGGTCGCCTTTCGGTGGCGAAGCCCTGTCGCGGGGCAGGCGCGCGCTGTCTCTCTCCTGTTGCAGGTAGTTAGAGCCACGTGACAACTGCCCTTCTGAAATAAGATAAACATATAAATTAATACAACTGATTTACTTTTAATGTTTAAGAATTTGGAACGCCAGTCAAATGTTTAATACCTAGCTAAATCATGATTATAGGAACCTTGCTTACGCTATGTCTATAATAATTAACTTCGTGGTGTAGGTGGGTGCGTAGTTGAGGTCTTATATGAAGGTCGTTGATCAAGGCTACAACGGTATCCCTTTTAAACGCATTAATTTGATCGTCCCAATTTAATGTTAGGTCTAAAATCTTTTCGCCCAACATCCTTTTAGGCTGAAATTACAGAGTTTAATAAAAATCAGTAGATTAGTTAAGTTATGTACCTAAGGTTAGTTTTTTTAAACAGTTAAAAAATAAACCGTTTCAATTGTTAAAACCATTTTCGATGAAACGGTTTTCGAACAAACAATATAATAATATTTGGACAAACAATGATTATGCCACTCAATATAGGTAGACCCATTAAATAACCCTTCTCAAAAGTATACATTTAATATGAGAAGGCGGAACCGAAACACCCAGTCAAAGTCACTAGATATTCCTCTACGTAGGTATAGTAGGATAAGTACCCATCTATATTTTCTTAATTCTGGTCATTGCGCTCAGCCCCAACAATCTTCTTTTTTTTCAATCTTGTTTTATTAAATGGTTGTTATCAAATTATGTGTTTTCTATGTGTTTAAAGAGGATGCTCCGTGAAGCAGGAGAGTTCTATGCCTTTTTGGACGAAGTAGTTATGTTAAGTACAGGGTGTTTTTTTGGTCAGCAACTTCCACAATAGGGGTTACTATATTCATGTTTCTGAGCTCAAAAAAAATACAATTTTAATATTTTTTTTGTCGTCAAAAGTCGAAAAAATGTCCTTGCTATTTTATAAATCATGGTCTCTCGTTTCTGTAGCTACGAAGGGGGTAGGCCGCTTATCGTCACGATGTTATTAATTGATACTACCCTCACAAAACTGCGCAAGCGACGTCAGTTCCGTGTTTGTTTCGAAGCGAGTGCTCGTTAAGTAAAGTGTTACATCATTTAATTGATAAAAAAAATGTCTCGGCGAGAAAATTTACTTCTGGACAATCGTGAAATGTTTGCTGTTGTGAACATTTACTTTGTGAGTGGTCAAAACATTGCTGACACCGTTAGGATTTGGACTGAACGATTTCCTAATCGGCAGGCCATTACGCGCTACTTGGTAAGGTATCGTTAGCAACCTTTACGAGTGGGGTACTTTTGAAACGCCACGCCATGCTCAAGGAAGAGGCCAAAGCGGATGCAGTGGATTTTAAGCAGGCTATTCTCGATTACTTCGAAGAACATCCACGGGCAAGTACTCGCGACGCAGGGCGACGTTTTGGTCTCGCACATTCAACAGTTTGGAATTTGTTATGAGGTGAAAGAATGCACCTATTCCATTTTCAAAGGGTTCAAGACCTACCTTTCGGATTACGCTAGTCAAGTAAAAATGAAAATTTTATAATTTTTTAACAATCGTTGTACAAAGCTGATTCACTTTTTTAAATACGCCAAAGAAAACTCTTGCGGTTTTGTAATCCATACCGTTATCTGTAGTTAAATGCCATTTCAGAACGATTTTTAACAACTATTGTCTAACAACTATCTACAATTTTTTTAACCTAAACCGTGTTTGTAATCTTTGACGGTCCTAAGCCCGTAACAAGTATGAAGGGAAAGATGAATCATAACATTGTGCACGGTGATTACGTCATTAAAGTCTCGGTAAACACGGCGCATGGTAACAACAATTAAGTAAAATAATGGGAAAAATTGAAAATGCTATTTCTCTGACCTCCTTAGGTTTTTTAATTTTTTAATAAGTTATTCGGATTCAGCATTAATTGTACTATCTCTCCTGTTTTGGAAGTTGTCGACCAAAAAAACACCCTGTATATATTAGTATTGAATATATTATATTATTAGTCTTGTTTGGCTAAATAAGGCATAATTAGTTCCCTTTCGTAGCATAGTACCAAATTCGCAAAGTGCCAAAGCATCATATGACTATATGACCATTGCGCAAAACTCCAATTTTGCAAAGTACCAAGTTTGTAAAGTGACAAACTCGCAAAACACCATCTACGTTACCTCCCAACCTGAAATACTCATAGTACCAACTTTTCTACAGGGCGAACGATATGAAGTGTTACCAAATTCAAAGGCTACGATATTTTTTCTGTTGTAACAATTTATTTATTATTAAGAAAAAAATGAAAAAAAAACATCAAAATTTTAAAATTAACTCCTCATGACCACCTTTTGCCTTGACTATGTCCTTCAGAAGGCAGAAGAATGAGTTGCACGCTGCACGAATGTGTTCCTGCGGTATATTATGCCAATTGCGTATGATCCCTTTCTTCAGTGCATCCATACTGGCATGTTTTCTTCTGCTCACCTTGCTCTCCAAAATGGTCCAGATAGAAAAGTCCATAGGATTCGCGTCTGGGGAATTCGAAAGCCATTGTGTGAACGAAATGAAATGTGGAACGCGGTTTTTCAGCCATTCTTGCTTTATGAGCCGGGGCCGAGTCTTGTTGAAAGATCTACGGTCTACTACCAAAATGTTTACGTGCCCAAGGCTCCAATGCAGCTTCCAAAACATTTTCCCGATAGTAAGTCGCATTTACTTTGACACCAGGCTCGATAAAAACGACTGGAGAGCGTCCGTCAGCGGTCACTGCTGCCGACACCATTACTTGTGATGGGAAATTAGTTCGGGTGGCTACTCAAAGGTGTAAATTCTGTGCGTTCCGTCAAGTATACACGATCGTTTTGGGAGTTTACGAATTGCTCAATTGGAAAATATTTCTCATTAGAGAAGACAATGTTGGAAAATTGACCATTCTGCGTTTGCCCTGTATTTACCAAAACTTAACTCCTTAAGTACCATATGACACGCTAGTTACCAAAACTGCCTCAGATCAACGCCTCCCAAAAACCTCCCAAAAAAACAGTGAATATTTTCACAGACTACCAAATCGCATTTTTATAGATATTTATGTACAGTCGACGTCAAAGATATATTTACACTTTTCGCCAAATTACGATAGGATAAGGTGCAAAAATGAACTCATAATTATCTTTATAATTAGCTGTCCCAGCGAACTTCGTACCTCCGCAGAAAATAATTGACTTGACGTCTTCGTTTGCGTAGCTACATTTAATGCCGACTGTATGAAGACAATGTGTCCTTTTATATTATTGCCTGTACGGTTCTAAGATTATGATACTTCGCAAAAAAATATTTCGCGACACGCCAAATGGCTCTTTGCGAATTTGGCATTATGCTTAATGGCACTAAGCGTTTTTGGTATACAAAACAAAACATGAAAATATTAGATAGATTGAACCCTGAACCAAATAATAAATACATAGTTATAAATAACAATTTCTTTGAGAAGGTATGCCCATACCCTGTCACCTCTTTAAGTATTAAATGCTATCTGACCCTCGTCGGCGCATCCATAATAAGTTGTCACATATTTTCGCTTTTATTATAAATTGGGGCTCGGAACCACCTGGATAACTTTGTCGAATTTGTAGGGTATTGGGCAAGTCGAATATTAAGTAACAGGTGCCCATGAAATGTGTTTATCGCGATATCAACCGTTTTAAGCGGAAATAATACTACATCTTGTAATATTTTATAATATTACGTTCGTTATATTGTGATAATGATACAGGATGATTTGGAAATAGGGAACATGCATGAAAAACAGAATTGAGTAATATCAGAAATTCGACTCTATACCAAGGGCAAGCCTTAGTTTGGGACTATTTATGGCAACTATAAGAAACAAACCTTACATAGCTTTGCAATCGCAAATGAGATTTAATTTCAAAATAGCAACGCCATGTAAGTATGGGCTTCAACTTTGTTCCGACTCGTTGTTACGTTGACTTTACCTCTTGTCCTAAAGGCAACCGGAAGCATCGCTTATCGCTTATACCAATACAACGTTGAATTCACTCAGCTTAAATGATAAGCCGATTGATATCCTGTTGCCGACTATAATGCAGGAAATTATCGGGTTTTCAGTAATCTGTAATTACGGGGTGCGACTCGTCAGTGCGTAAGCCAATTACTCCGAGTTTGGAGGCAATTAGTCGTCATTCCGGCTGTGTGCTCGTACTGCTCGTGGAATAAATTACCCAGCTGATGTGCCCTACCAGCCTCGCAAGAGCCCCCTTATACAACGTTCTGGGGGGGTGATTCTCTCAACACAGCGCTGCGTCGATCTCAAAGATGAAGTTTTATCTTACAAATTTAAGAAGTCCCGTCGGAGCGTACAAAACACATTTTAGCGCGTACCTTCTCAATTAGGCAGCTTTATACGACACTGAACTCGACTCACCTGCCTGGTACCTAATTGAGAAGGCCCGCGCTAAAATGTGTTTTGTACGCTCCGACGGGACTTCTTAAACTTGCCAGATAAAACTTCACCTTTGAGATCGACGCAGCGCGAGTGGTGTGAACAGTGTATTCTCTTATACGATCGAGACAAGCCTGACCCATCAGTGCGAAGGAATAATATGACGGTAGGAGTCAACAATCCCGGCAAAGGCGAGATTCTAATAAATTTTAAACTTGAATGTGTATCTCACAGATCTGTATGTATTAATTTTATCATCTAATCTAGGTTTAGCGGGACGAACCCCATTTAATGATGTTTTTTTGCTTTTGTATTATTAGTTATGATTGTGGATAAGACATGACAACATCAATAAATACGCGCATTTTTCGGCCAAATCTCGCATTGGCATGTAGTCCTTACGCGCTTGCGGGTCGAGTTAGATTAGTCGGTTAACAATTAGCATGTCGACAACGTATTCCTCAAGAGAATAACTCCCCTGATTACTCAAGAAAGCTTCATTCGAAACTATAGACGTCCCGGCTTATTGGCTCTCTATTTGTCACCATACAGAGAGAAAGGGACATCGGGGCGATCATCGATTTGTTTAGTCAGTAACGATTAAAAAGCCATTAATACTGACAAGACTATACGTAGTTCGGGTAATGTCAAATTGGTTTAGTGCGGAAGCGAATATCACCTACTTAATGACAGGGGATGGCGACTTCCGCAACGAATTTAGGTAGCATTTAGACTGCTATGTTATGAATACTAACAACCATTGACTAAGCCTCTTAAGAATAGTTTCTAAACGAGTCTACGTGAGAGTAGCATGATTACCTACCGTTTTTCGCACTGTTTGCTGTTACTGTGGACATAACGTTCATATAGAAGCCGCTAATTTCGGACACTCTGGCATGCAATGTTTGCGTTTTCCTATGCTTATAATTTGACTGTGTAAGTGAGGTGATTAAGCAAGCTATACAACTTTCCACAATCTAAAACATATTAACAATGGAGAGTTTTATTCAAATTTAACTATCCCAAAAACAACACCTTAAACTTGTACCTACTATGGATTATTGGGAACGATATACACACAAATATAAATAAATAAACCTTCAAAACATCCATAGTAAGCATTCAAGACCCAGCAAACACCATTCGTGTTCCTAACGGGGTTCGATCTCGGGACTGCGTAGCCATTAAGTACCAACTTGTTTAACCCTTCCGTCAAAGGAAGATTAAATTATCGGCCGAGAGAAGCAAGGTCTACGTCAACTTCGACGGCATGGCATAGGAGTATATATTTTGAATGTTTAATCAAAGACAATTTGAGAATTATTGATCCGATTTTTATAAAATGAAAATAGAATTGTTAAATCAAATATATTTTTTAAGTTAGAGCATAAGTAGGGTCGGTGAGATTTTCGAAGATGGGGTGAAAAATCGCGAGATCGGATTATTCTCCAGTTGCTTACCTCGAGCCTTCTGCAGCAGAGTAACAGTCGGGTTTTGCGCCCTGGGGAGCCGGCTGGTGCTCAGCGAATTGAGTCCAGTGGCCGGAGCGCTGTGGCTGGTGCGCAGGCGGCCCTCGCTCTCCGAACCACTTGTGCAACCGTTTTGATCCGAGCTCTGGAAAATGTGGAATCAAATTTAACAACTGGATTTAAATTCAATATTTGGAGTCGTGTCGGTAAAATATAAGCTGCCAGCAGGTGTCAAATTGGGTTGTCAGCACGTTTTTGTACCTACTGTGGGTATCTACTACACAACGATAATTGTTTAAATAAGTATAATGAAGAGAGATAAATACGTTAGGTTTTATTTAGAATAGATAAGACACAAATTGGCGCACGTTTCTACCACGTGGGGGGGGGGGGGGGCAAAAATACCGGATGGTTTTACCGAACGAACTGGCCTCTGCGTGCCTCGGCTGCATAGGAATACCACCACAAGCCCTATCCTCCGTTCGCACACGTGGCTGGCTTCCCGTTCGTTTGAATTATTTAACCATAAGTAAATGCTGACTTAACGGTGCTGAATAAATTATAAATGTTCTTCCTTAATACTTACCTTACTTTTTACTTTTTTATACTAATTTAAAAACCATCCTTTTGTATTTTGCAAAATCAATTTTGGTTACGGGTTAAAAATCCGGGTGCGCCAAAGTTCACATAATTTTTCCACCCCAACTATCAGAAGTCCTGAAATGTTTCTCATACATTTTTAAATCATGGCCGGGTTCCTCATACCTACTTCTTTTCCGCTATGCCTCTATAAGTACCTAACTCTATCATCCATTATGTTCAAAGAGAAGTTACAATACATAGGTCAACTGTTTTTATGGGGCAGGTATAAATAGAGACTAAGCTACTTAATTAAAAGGGGGGAGGAAGCATTCTTTTCAAACCTAATCTTTGGTTACCGCATCCATTATTACCACTCAAGTGAAGAGATCTTGGGCAATGTCGGTAACCGTGATTTACCCTTGCGTATCAATGTTTCAAATAATCAATTTTGGCTGAAATTACGGAGATAGTTTGAGTTATGTTAAAGGACTTTATTAAAATTATTATCTCTGAATTTCGATCCCCGAGGGAAAAAATAGAAACGATTCAATGTGAACTAAGTACGTCGCGGGAGATCATCAGAATTAAAAAGTTTAATTAATTCCAATTTAAACATACCCCAAATTTACGGCGGGTGGGGGGTGTCTCCTCAAAGTGCACGGGGCGAAAGGACTTCCTGGGGGTCTGCGGCGAGGCACCTGCGCTGCCGGGCGTCCAGACGGGCGGCGGCGGCGGTGGCGGCGGCGCGCCCGGGCTGCGCGCCGGCGCGGGCGCGGGCGGCGGCGTCGGCGCCCCGGGCCTCCACACTGCTGGGGAAATACGCAACCGTTAATTGCTTACACTACTTCGTAGTTTTAAAATCATTTAAGACCAGCAAAACCTACAGGAGGCTTGTTTTCCCATCCTTGGAAATTGGTCCTAAATTCATTGATGCTGCCTTGTGTGAGTTAGGCCAGTCCGTCTGTTTGGGTTATCTTGTCTTGATGAAGCATAATAGTTTGATGTTTAATACATTCTCTTATTTCGAACATTATTATTTTTAATTTAGTGGTAATAAGTCATTTAGCCACAACATGAGTCAGTATTCAAACCATGCACAAACTCAAATAAATTATGAAAGATTTGCTCATGAAGAGCGTACGACAGATATACAACCTTTATGTACTTGTAGGATTCTTGCAAATGTTTACATGTTTAAGTATTGCTGTTTCATTATGCATTCGTGCATAATGAAACAGCACGTGGTATTCGTGAAATACCCGCACAAAAAGCCAGCACGCCTGACCCGAGGAAATGAATAGCAAAATAACAAAAAAATATTTCAATAAGCATTTCAGCAATACGTGAAGACTCGTTGATATGTCAATTCCAATCAATTCGGGCGCTTTGCATAGTGCTGTATTTTATGTGAAAGCAATAAATCTCAGCAGAGTAGAGCCGACACGTATGTTTAGTCGTCGTTTTGCACAAATTGGGTTAGTGGCGGCACTCCCGCCGGCGACGTAATCGCAAAGCCTATTTAGGCATGATGCCGTCACAGTTCACACCCCCGCCCGAGTGAATCTACTAATATTTATATCTGATATTCTCGTACGTCACCACAATTATCCATGTAATCTTTTTATCTTGGATCGAATTTCGTTTTTCTGTCAGTTTTGCTCGCGTTTAGAAAAAATATATGGGAACTCCATCTCAGAATACCAAGTCACGATTTTTATCAGAATCTCATTTGTTACAAATGAGACCGTTAAGATTCCGCAATAAATGTTAATACGTAACGAATTCCAGATCACTGCACGGTCGCAGGGATTAAATCGAATCGAGATAATTGGTTATTTATCTAAAAGCCCAGGCTTGCGTGTGCCGAGATCAAAGTGGGTGAGCGATCGCAAATAAATTAAAAATAAGTTAAAAGCGAATTCAATTAAGGCGCAAGTAAGAATCAAACGCTTTTTAAGTGAAGGGCGAATTTTGTTCATATTGTGTGCACGAATAATGCGGGGCCTGTGCCGGACACACGTAATTTGCCAAGGAACGTTAAGAATTCTTAGTACAATAAAAGTTTTATAATCGTGGTAACTTTGGAATGGTAAAAGGAAGACTCTTTTTCAGATATTTTTCTACGCTTAACTATTTAATTAATTAAAATGTTCTTGTAGTTACGTTTGATTTTCTAATTAGTATTTGGAGCTAATCTGTTCTTAACCCACTTGGCGTATCACGGGCGATCTCCAGGGCCACTAATGCATACAATCATTAGTGAAATGGATCACGTAGCATTACAAACTGTACACAGGCGGTATTTTTCTCAAGCATTACGCATTCCGGGCGCGCGCCGCCGTCGCACGCGCCGCCTCGCTAACTTACGGCACCCCCTAATTTAATTATGAAACTCCTTCCAATGTTAGCATTTAGGCAACTTTTAGAGATGCCCAAAACAACTTGTTTTTCTCACGACTCTCTTCTACTTCGTTATAGTTCGAGAGTACGATTTCAAAAGTGAGGTAACATTAGTCTTTGATACTAGAGTTTGAATAACAAGTTTTTTTTATGTAGGTAGCAAATTAATTATACACTTGGGCTACGGCACGAATGAAAATAATGCCGAAAGGTCTCTTTGAGCTTAATAAACAAGGAATTTTTCATTTGATTAAATAGTTAAAAATGTTCAGTAAGCAAACTGGCGGCCGAGGAATTTTAGATGGAAAATAAAAAGTTTATGCGATAATTTTCCGGCTTACTGACTAAGTCCGTAAAGATTGTCCTACACGGATGACTTTCGTATAAAATACAATACCAAAATATAAAGCACGATTATACTGCATAGAGCCATGGAAGATAAAAACTATTACACATTTATCTACTGCAAGTGGTTAAGTTATAAGTTATAATAACTCTATCATAACGATTAATCCTGTAATCCAACTAAAACACAATACTAATTGTAACAAGCAGCACGGTCAGCGGACAACCTCAATGATTAGATAAAATTAGATAATGTTCAGAGCAGATATTTGCGTGTATAATGAAATGAAGGTAATTTTATATTGCTGTAATGTCACACTATAATTAACTCGTAGCTCTCATGGCATTGGGCTATATATCAATAAGATTTAAAATATATATTTTTGATAACTGTAGTTTCTAAAACTAATTGAAATTTGTTGGAAACTAAGTATAGTTAAATTACATTTGAGTGCTTGCTTCGAACAACTGGTTAAAATTGTTATTAGAACAAATACTCATCTCGAAACTTTATGGCTGTACGATACTAAATTCAATTTGAATACCACGAGTATCGAGATATATATATACGGTTTGGAGCGCGGCAGCCCGCCGATATGTTTTTAACCATTCGTTACGTGAAGCGCGGACCAATCAAATTATCGAACACTCCGCGATGTTTATAATAGCTTCCGTAATGACGTTTGAGAACACCCTATATTTTGGACGTTCTGTTAGGGTACCCGTATGTGAAGTTGATTAGTAGACAAATATACGAAAAGTTTCCAAACAAACGACCATTTTGAGATAATCTCTATGATGATTAATGGTTTTTGGTGTGATATTTACTATTATTTAGAAAAAATCTCAGGGAAGATAATATATAAATTATACCTAGCCGAAGCCGGGGCGGGTTGCCAGTGTTAAATATAAAGTTATTACACCAGTTTCTGTAGATTAAACTTAGAACCGGGTGGCTCTTTATTTTTCCAAATTATTTAGAGTGGAATGAAATTATTGTCTTGAAAATGCTAATAGGGCCATTAGGCCCATTCGTTATGAGGACTGGCAAAAATTTGGAGACTGATGCCTCATTATGCGCAATACGCCGGCACCTTGTTCGCGTCCATCACCTGAACATAATTATGGAAAAACTGGCTCTTATGAACCGAGCAGAAAAATATAGTAATAAACCGGCAGAAAAATGCGGTGCTGATTTATATTATTCCAACCGTGCGAAAATATAGGTGAGAGGAGTACTAAAGTGCATCTGCAAATGGAACACAATGTACCGTTGCTTCCCACTCACTGCGATGTATGTAATCCTGAAGCACCTATAAAATGTCATGGCACGAAAAACATTTTTTTTAGACCTTTATCACGAGGAGTGCAAAATATGTGGAAAAATTTGACAGTACAAATTCTGTCGTAGAGCAAGCGCAAACATCTCTTAGTCATTTTCCCTTTATTAAAACTAAAGCCGAGTATTTAAACAGGGCAGAGTATTTAATTTGCTTTTAGCGATGAAATCTCTATGTTGTGGCGCGTCACTGGCGAAATTTTATAGATTTGGGAGAACTATTAGAACATCGACGCGTAAAACACTAGGTAATTAATTTGTTGTACCTATATGGTTAAACCCGAGTGACCTTTAACTTTTTGATATGAAGTTGTAACAGCCAACTGGACATGTTGCTTATCAATTTTGTAACGTTTACCCTAAAAAACCCATACTTATTTATCCTTGCCTAAAATTTCTTGTACAATAGTATTATTAGGATCACAAACGGAATTATTTGAAACACGGAAGTGAGTAAAGTAACGGTAACGATTACGTGGTTCCATTGAAATAAATACCGTAACATTATCTATTAGGAGTATTCAACATTTATAGCAGACGTCAAATGAATACATCCGTCAACCCTTTCTAAATTTTATCGATACATCCATCGTGGCATAACAAGTGAGCCAAAAATCTTAATCTAGTATGAAGAGCAGGATCCGAAGTTGTATAAAAAAAAACACCGCTTTTGTTTTCCTACGTGAGTGGGTCCCAGTATGGTGAGCTGCTATGATTTTAAAGCACGAGTTTTCGCGAAAATTCTACCAGATAGGAATATTGTGGTGAATCTGGCTCGCGTCGGGAAAGCCTGTCATTGTTGATAGTGCATTTTTATCCCGAGCCGAAATACCGGCGTTAAAGTGGCAGTGCGTGGCTACGCAAATATACGGGCAAATACGGGTCCGATGGGGATTTGTAACCAAATATTCGAATAACTTAGGATACAACGACATATACTTTTAATTATTGCGTGGTGCCTATGTAGATACATTTAATTAAATAAAGTATATTTGCATCATTTCTCTAATATATATATTGTATATACAGTTAAACCAGAGTATTAATTTAATCGGCTGTCTATCTATTTGTCAGTATATTTGTTATATGTACCAGAAAGAGAGTAATTTAGCCATAGAGCGCCGAGAACTACGAATGCTCTGGGTTCACTATACCTTGACGACGTCTTGTGTAAGACTAATATCGTCAAACCGTCCAATTTTGCCCATGAGGTATATTTTGCCCGCTGAGCCGAAAATAAGTTCAACCAACCATTTAAAAAAACTATTTGATTTCATTTCACTTATTTTGCTTCAACAGAAAGTATATTATTATTATTCCAACACTGATAGTTTGCTTTTCTATCTAACTTAGCTCAGTTACTAGTAAATTTTGCCCGCCAAAAAAAAGTGTGCAAAGGGTTGTCACTTTTTACAAAGGGTTGTCAGAAGCAATTAGTTTAATTCAAACTAAAAGTTTTCATGTTGGTATATCACAAATAGATACAAACCTAAAAGTATTTTTAGAGTTTCTTTCTTTAGAGGAAGGAAAAGAAGTTTAATTTTATTTTTTTCGTGTTTTTGTTAGTCAAGTATATTTGCTGAATTAAACCAGTATGGAATTTGGCACTAATGAGTAACTTTAATAAATGCCACGTATTTATGACTGAGCGTAATAATGCTGTGTAGACAATATAGGTACGTTTATTAAAGTACTAAAAAGATTTGAACCGATAAAAAATATTAGTAGACGAATATATCATTAGTACGCATTAGATATTATGAAACGAACGACAATATTGATTGGCCTTAGATTTTTACTCGTTCTTAGACAAGAATGCCATAAAAGCTATACAGCTATAGAGCTACAGAGCTGTTCAGCAGGTAATGGGTGCGGGAAACATGGTTAAAAGTTTGAAATGACGTGTAAAAGTGCCCGTGCGGCCTACCTACTGAATAAACTACTTTTATCTTTTTATCTTTTATCTTTAGTTAAGATAAGTTTGCCCGCCATTAAAATCTTAAATTACTTGTCATCTCATATATAAATAAGATGTGATCAAAAGGCTATCATTGAAATGAAAAAGTATAGCGAAACATTATGATTAAGATAACATTGAGATAATTATAATACTTGTAGTAAAAAATCGGGAAAAATTAGACGGTTTGACGGTATATGTTTTTTTTATTGACATTGAAGGACACAAAGGCAGATGGCCCACCTAATGGGAAGTGGCCACCGCCGCCTAAGGATATTTGAAACGCCGCCGGAGGCGCCACCAATGCGTTGCCGGTCTCGAAGAAATTGAATGACACCCTTTTTAAAAGCTCTATATTGTAGCGCTTTGAAAAATTATAAAATCATTTTAATTTAACTACAGGTGTATCAACATTACAAGTGGTACCTATGATGTAATGATTACCGCCAAGTATGTATTCAATTCCATCCAAGACCATTCTCCGACCTCGTCTTTATATCTTTTTCTCTGAATATATTCAAAAGCGCTGCCGATTGTAAATGTTTATTTAAACTACTTATATATTCCCGTTTCCTGTTTTCGCGGTAAACGTGTCCGAACTGTCTGAAGATTATGCAACTTGTCACCACGCCAAGCGTTCAGGTGTTCTGACCTCTGACGCTGTTGTGACACAGCGTCGTGTGAATCATGTGTGCTCCACTTCGTATTATCTAATCTTAAGACTATTAGCGTACACTCATGACTGCAAACACCAAAATATTATGGAATGATTAAACTATGTTTGTACGTCATATAAAGTTCAATGTTGGACTTTATTTGTTTTCTATGCAAGTAGGTAACAGTTTTTATTTACATCTGCTAGCCTAGTATCTAATCTTTATGATAAAAAGTGATTATAATATTTACATAGTGGGTATATTCCTAATGCAATATGACTAAAATAGCCACGGCGTTGACACACATTTGTGTCTCCTGAATAGATGCTGTTATTTCCGTCGTTCGACTCTCCTAATGACTAGACGATCGTCACACATCAAATTCATTTTGACTACTGTTCTGTAACTAAAACTACTCTCGAACAAATTACTCCAAACAGGTGGAACAGATTTTTGGTATATCACAGTCACAAGCGATCTAAATTCTTATATTTCAGTCGGGAATAACTTGTTACGCCAGTCAACTTCAATTTACTCAAGTATGAAGGTAATGTTGGATTTAGTTACCCACCTCGACTAGAATTTGGCGAGATGTCAGCTTCAAAAGAACGCTCTAGACTAGATTGTCAGTTATAAATTGGATGTGACTCTACAGGATTCATAGTTGGTCTGAAAGTAACGCCAGATCTTGTTTAATTTAGTGTTCGAGCTCTTTTAGGAAAGCAAATTACATCTGTTACTCATAAACGACTCGCTTAAACGCCATACCTCGATATTTGAGAACTTGAAGAATAATATTGTCTCTCGATTTTATTTCAGTTTGAGAACAGTACGTCGATAAAAATAAGAGCGAATTTAGTCGGGCATTGGCTCCGGTGGGAAGTTACGTCGGCAGTCGGGGTTAGCGAAGAATATACTTAGTTATGAATGAACGTATAAATAATTGGGCAGCCAGATGCGACGAGTTTAAATCATCATGATGTTAAAACTTCCGTGCTATGTTCGTAATAAGTATCTTTATTATAATATATAGCAATATTAAAAAGACACTAACGGACTAAATAGGTTTTTGTAGTGTAAAAGGATTCAGAAAATGAACAAAAGTTATTATAGATGGCTGTAGCGCTCGGAATCTTTCAGTCGATTGAGTAGCTTCCTTAATTAACTCCGATAAAAAGTTTTCGCGCGGACAAAGGCCGCTGTAAATTGAATTCATTTGTCGATATAAATAATTACGTCGGATAATTTCACATGCCTTAAGCGTTGTGTCTACAGAAAAACGTTTGCAACCACATTGATGAAACAATTAGGAGCTGACTACCCACGGGACTGTCAGTTTTTTTTTTATGTCATGGGGAGGCATGAAGCACCTAGAGAGTTAGTGGACACTGGACATGGACAATTCAATCTCTAGATACCACTAAGAAACGACTACAATGGAATGTCTCTATCCTAAGTTTGTTATTTCTCAGAATATCTTACTCACACACACACCAGAACACACAATGCGAACACTGCTGTTGGCGGCAGATTAGCAGGAAAAGGTGGTAGCGATCCGTAAGAACCAAGAGCAATTGTTGTAAAAAAAGGTTCACCGCTGAACTAATAATTCGAGTACGAATTGGTAAAGCGTGTCAAAACCAATCTTGCCAAATTATAGACTATTAATTATCACGAAATAGTAGCATCAGTTGCAGCGTTCTTTCTTAATTTGGGTTTGATACAAAATTATTAAATAAAAATATGACCAACAACATGCAGTGGCCCATTTTTAGACATTCCTCACGCTTCAATCATACTTATATTGTTATAAAGGACTATCGTTGCGTATCATTTTATACCTGCATGACACAGGGAATAAACCCTTTATTTATAATAATCGAGCTAAGCTATGATTGGAATGTCAGTCAGCATCAGTCACATAATAGACGGGATCAGCATTTCGTGATATTCGGTCCATTCAGCGTCCGCAATGCTAAGATAGTGCGCATTAGGCATCCACGGCTACTGTGAGCATAATAACGTTTCATTAATCACAACACTAACCAGATGTTTAGCATTCAGATTCAGAAGAGCCTATTTCAGAGACCATGTAGGTAACTATAGGTACACGCGTAAACAATAGTAGCGCTGTTATATTGTTATATGCAATCGAATAGTCATAAACTTGGTATGTGGAGGTAAATAATATGAAAATACAATGTACCGATAAACCGTATCCGTGTTACGGCCCAAGGCTGCAGCAGTAGCATGAGACAATGATCGTTCGCTCCGCAGTAAACGTTAATGTCGTGTGAAACACCGGCAATATTTAAAGGCGTTCGTGTAAAGCGGGTAATGTGTAAAACGGGGCAGCGCGTAAGGTCGCAGGGCATCTGGCGCCCAACAAGCATGTGTTCGCTATTTTTATCTTCACCATTCACAGAACTGATATCACTAATTACGTACGCTGTACGCGAACGTTTCGAACAAGTTTGATAAATTGCCTATTGAGACCCACTTTTTTATTATCTCGCGTTTTGACGCTGATTGTATGATTTAGTTTTGATTCTAACAAAATTAAAAAAATGACAGAATTCAAATTAAATGCGAGGTTTATAAATGCATCATGTCGGTTGTATCATTTAGGAGTTCAAAAATATCAACTTTTTAAGTGTGAAGAATATTGATATTAGCTGCAGATTCAGAGGCTCCAATAAGAATTGTTCTTAGTACAAAAATACCATTCTCTTGACATAGGATGATTTAGTAGAGCCTTCCGCTCCTCTTATTATCCTAAAGAATAACCTAACTAAAAAAGGCAAATATTATGATAGTAACTTTTACATACAAAAAGACCGAGGTTCTGGATTGCCTCGCCTCGCTTTTAGTGAACACGCGCAAACAATAACAGTACAATGGGGCTTTCAGGTAGACTAATTCTTTTGTCCTTCCGCGGGGTCAAACTGGGACGTTCAGGGCTACCAAAAACAGCCAGAAATGGCTGAGTTTTGTATTAATGCTATGTCTAATGAACGCTGAATGTGAACACCATAGCCTCAAATTGAAATACCGACTTGAGATGCAGCGCTTATTAGGTATAAGCGCTGTTTACTAACGTAGAGTGACAGCGGTATGTTCCTGTTACCATAGACGTCTATTACTTGTGTAATATTAATCAAATACTGACTTAGCAACCCGGAATACAAGAAGGTACGGTTGTTTAGGGGTCGTGACAGGCAAGATGCCAGCAGTTGACGGAACATTTCAAAAACTATGCAAAATTATGAATATTATAATATACCTATTCGTATGTAGTTTTTTTTCCTAAAACTTGAAATATAAGTTTAGGTGAGTAAGCACTCGACTAAATTTAATCAACAGATTCTTAATACCCCACATAGATTTGATGTTTTCCAAACTAGGTACTGTGTTGCGAAATTGTAAAATATAAAAATTATGTAAGATCATTTTTTATTCCTGGACATTTTTGATGTGGTATAAGTAGGTATATGATTTCTCGATTAGGCATTCATGTTTTTGCCATTGTTATTTTGTTTGCCGGATAAGGTTTGGGAACCGAAAGACATCAAAGGGCACAACATTGCAAATATTTTTATGAAAGAAAACAAAAAAAGTCATTGCACTGATTAATGACCTATTTATTTATTAATTTATGTAATAAAATACTATTTATATTTTTTAGGTCTTTCCCAATTATAAATATTTGGAAAATGGCTTAGCGAAATCACTGCGGAATACCATCGTAGTACACCGCCGTTAATAAAAAAAGAAGAAGAAGAGGCTAACATAATAAGTATAGTTATTTTGTTATAATTTCATTTGTACAAACGGCACAAGTTTTTAACCTTGATGATATTTTAAACCCTAATACTCATTTTATTTGTGTCAGATATGGTTTTATTGTTATATCTACCGCCTAATCGTCACGGTTCTTTACCATGAATCTGTCGGGACAATGTTATATGACTACAAACTCTTAAAACTTTTACGTCTCCTTGTTTTCAATATGAATATTTACTTGTGAGAGATAGTGTACCAAATGTGTAAAAAAGAAGAAAAGAGGAATAAAAAGCTTACAAATATAGTATTGACGGGTTCTTTGACCTGTCACCTTCTTTGTAACAACGTCGGTGAAACGTAATGAATAGCTTGACGGTTACAGAGCCGAGGAACGTCGAAGTTGCGCTCATTGCACCTCGCACGGAAACTTCATCGAGTTGGCTCAGGCGTCTTTCTGCCTCAAAGACATTTTTTCTCGGCGTACCTAAATCTGAACGACGTAATGGGAAAAGTTGTAACAAGTATTCAGAACCTATTATGTGCCATTAATATTCTGACGGGACGGACGAAGTCTAAAAAGTTAAATAATAAATACCTGTGTCAAGCGCTATATGCTCACTGGTAAGGGAAGGGTAACTTTTAAATTAAGTACCTCTTATGATAAACGGACATTTATTGAGACTAAAATTAGAGATAAACCCAGTATCGAGAGCAGAATGAGAAGTCTGGTATTTTTTCCACAAATTTATTAATGTCAATTTGGAATGCAGCCTTACTTTACTTTATTTTACCTTACCTCCAGCAAATCGTATATTTTCAGCCAGTTCTCACGGCTACTTTTTTTTGACAGCTATGATAAAGAAACAATCGCTTTGACTTTTGCAAACGTGGAAAAAAGTGTGATTCGTGTTCTGATTAAACAATATTTTATGCAAAAAAAAATAGACAAATATTATGGGAACTCTGCTCCATTGATTAAAATGATCCACAAGTGGTTTATGGATTTTCGTTGTGGCCGTACAGTCGAAGTCATAAATATGTTTACACTTTATTACCTTGTCACTTTCATTCACTGAGACAATTTCATATACATATAATATTATGTTAAGTGAATTAAAGTGACAAGGTACTAAAGTGTAAAAATATTTATGACTTCGACTGTACAAGCACTGCTGACCGACCCGGACACCCAGTTGAGATGATCACCAAAATCCATGACATCGTATTGAACGACCCAAGAGTAAAGGTCCGTGAGATAGCGGATAATTGTAAGCATTTAAGACGAACGAGTTCGTAATATCCTTCACGCTTATTTGGATATGGAGAAGCTCTCCGCCCGTTGGGTGCCGCGATTTCCCACAGTAGATCAAAAACGCACTAGGGTGACCTTGTCAGAGGCATGTTTGGCGAAGTTTAGGTGTAATTAAAAGGACTTCTTACGTCGTCGTAAGGGTTGGAGAAATCGTACTATACGGACGGAATCGAAAAGCTAGAAAAGCGTTGGATCAAGTGTATTGAGTTACATGGGGACTACGTTGAAAAAGATATTTACCTAGACCAAAAAAAAAAAAAATGCCAGTTTTTCACTCTGCCCTCGTGTCCTTTCACAAATCACGCAAATTAACTATAATTGACGCGGCATCTGGTTCCAGTTCTAGATGACACAAATTATGATCATCAAAAATACTAATAAAAGCCATAGTGGTGTCAACATTTCCTTAACAATTTTGATCATAGGTGTAAACAGATACGGAATCCTAAAAAATATAATTACCTACTTTAGTTTCATTATTGTATCGGCTAACAATTGTTTGATTAGTTTTTTGGCAAATTTTGACAACAAACACTGCTCAAAATGCCATGCGTACGAGGTACCTAATATATTTAATCCCATTACAAAATTACAAGACGAACATTAAAAAATATAACAAGTAAGTACAGTCATAAAAGTATTACAAAAAAAAGTGACGGGCTCACTGAAAACCGCAAGACTAGGCTTATGAACAATTACTATATAAGAGGCTTATAAACGGGCAGTAGTGGAAATCCCCGGCCGCGCGAAACCCTAATAAAATTAATTCAGTGGTAGCCCGCGCAATTCGCGGTAAATTTAAATCTATAATGCACGCATAAATAAAAGGATTCCTACGGACCCAACAAATGAAAAGCCTTTCGTTTAGACAAGCCATTGTTAGCATCGGGTGTTATGAGGAAATTACCTATTAAGGCTAGCAAATCCTTTTTCATACCGTCACCGTTTCGAGTGGAAACATTAGGGTACAAACTCTCATCGTCAATTACAATCAAAGTGATTGTTGTCAAACATTTACAGAATAATCATGGCATGAATTTAATTTGAATAGAATAATCTAACATTTCAATGAAATAATTGTTTATAGATTAGCATGTTTTGGTGTAAGTAATATGTGTGTATTTACGTCTTTTTGAATTTTTAATATTTGTTAACCAGTAAAAACGATAGCTTCGACTGCCTTGAGGCGACTTGTGTAACCCTGATGTTAGTTTTTACGACCTATTCGACATTCGGGCGTTGACAACATACGTAATACCTTGTCGCGCATGACCAACGTATTCGGACCCCAACAACTGCTATATTTATTTATAACAGAAGGTCTGTCATATGGACAAACAGAAGATCGGGAGCTCAACATTCAATGGATGCTACGGTTTATTTTACGGGGTCATTAATTTTGGTACCTACCCGTAAGGTGTTAGACGTGGAAACGGCAAGGATTTTTACTTATGCGGATATTCTGTACTGCTACGAATCGACAAATAAATCAATCTATCACAACACCATGTTGGAAAATCACAAGGTTTCCCCGCGACTGCCATCGCGTAGAATTCGATACTCGGTATCCTATTGTACCTAAATATCACATTCGTATTTCCCGAGATCGAGGACCGACTACAGAATGAATGACTGACTGCATGGCAAATATATTTACACTCCTTTTTAAACTCCTCAACGCGATGTTAAGTGAAAAAAACTAAAAAAGAAACATTTTCAGAAACAAGATATTTACATATCTAGTAAATTAAAAGAAACAAAATTATTGCATCATCAAAAATTAGGCTACAGACGGGTTATATTCATATATCCCATGTGTGGTAGTGGTTTAACCCGCCTCCCGCGGCGTTCTGAGAACATTGCGTTAACATTAACAGTTAGCGATAAATGTATACCGAGCCGGTTGCGTAAACCGGCACCTAATATTCGGAATATACCGGATTTTTTCGATAGAATTAGCCGTTATCTTGTAAAACACAAAATCACAAATTATTCATAGTTATTGGGTGGCCCACTGATTTGATTATAATTTATAACTGCAGTAATAGTGTCGAGGCAGGACACGTGAAAAACAACATTACAGTACAGTATACAGAATGTCTCATTTAAATCGGTCAGTAGGTATGGGAAATTCTGAAACTATAAGACATACGAAGATCTGTTCTTAGGAACCATGCCATCGATTTTAATAAGAAGAAAAACTGCATTAATACATTAAAAAAAATCCTGTATTCAGCACGGGAATTGAACCCGGTTGTTTTGAATAAATCTAAATCTAATCTAATTTCTATTTAGATATCGACTGTGTAGGTCTTAAGCAGTAAATTGCTCTATGAAATATTATATCTAAAATGAACTGTTTTCACATACTTTCATTTATTTTAGTAGGTGTTCGAAGTGACTACCGCTACTATTGTATTCAACAAGTTCCGGCGTGTAAAATTGTCTCTACTAAAATAAATTAAATTAAAGTATGTGAAAAAAATGCATTATATTCATTTTAGACATCATGTTTCATAGAGCCATTTACGCTTAAGATCTAGACAATCTATATCTAAATAAAAATACAGTGAAACCTGGTTAAGTGAGACATCAAGGGGCCTGCAATGTCGTTTCACTTATAGAGGTATTCCACTTACCCCGTGTCTCAGATATACAGGTATAAATAAATATCTGTCTCATTTACAGAGGGTGCCATTAATAGAGGTGAGAATACAGGTCATTTCAGTTATACAGGTGCGATCATTAAATAAAATAACGTGTTATGTATGTAAATGAGTTTTAATAAAAAAAAAATGTGATTCAATTTTATGTTTACTCTGAATTATTCTACAAAGAGTAGATTTTGGCACATTAAATTCGGCACAAACTTCTTCGCGTGTCTTCCCACTTTCATAAACGGATATTAACTTCAGTTTTTCACGTAATGATAACAATTGTAGCTTTCGTTTTGACATTTTTCAAATAAACATCTGTATGATAGTAAAGCGAAACCAAAACTGAAGGTAATTGAAGCTCAAAATTTGTACTTACGTACTTGGAATTACGTGTGGAATTTGTGGGTAGCATAAGAATGAGTAAACAAACAATGTTATCTCAGTTACAGAGGTTTATGCATATAAAATTTACTCGCTGTCTCAGTTATAGAGGTAACTATGATGATAAATCGAAAGAACAAATCCCAGATATAGAGGTTTACCTCGTCCCACTAACAGAGGTAATTCAGTGCCAAAGTGTTGGGACCTCAGCATGAGTTCCAGTTATGGAGCTTTCTCACTTATCCAGGTCCCACTTAACCAAGTTTTACTGTACTTAGTGTGAGATTTTTTTTCAAAACAACCGGGAAGAACAGGTTTTTTTAAATGTATGAATGCAGTTTTTCTTCTTATTAAAATCGATGACATGATTCCTAGGAACAGATCTTCGTATATCTTATAGTTTCAGAATTTTCCATACTGACCAATTTAAATGAGACACCCTGTATATTTAAAAGGTGCGCTATTCCATTTCTATTTACCGAGTTTTCATGTTATAATCTGAAGCATTTGCATTTGCAAATATTTGCAGTCAGATTTCAAATACGCAGTCGTATTTCAATTCAGCATTTCACACGGGCTATTTTACGTTTCCAATTTATTATATTAGTTGGATGCCGGATATTGTGACCCGATAAATCTTTGTATTGCCAGGATTACATGGGAACCTCGGGTGCCGATGCAAGTGCAGTATACACGTCTCGGTTTTAAATCAAGTCCTAGCATAAATGGCGAATGCAGACCACTTCAGAGCATCGCCGTTCAGTCGGATAGCTCTTTGTTTAAGAAAAATATGTATTGTACACTACCGCGGCGCGCCTCTCGCAAGAGGTCTGCAACTGCAGTTAAGTAATGTTCTTAAAGTGCTAAGTAAGACTATACAATGGAAGGATTCATAACGCTAAAGAACTGAACTGATGTCTCGCGAAGCTCTCAGCTTATTTTTCTGCGTTGAAGAAAATGTTCTTATTCTCATAAAGAGTTTAAGTTCCGTACGTCCGAATGAAGGTTTATTCGTATTTCCGTCTGCCACACTCTCACTCCCAATTTGCTCTTTGATACAATTAATTTAAAATTTGGCATGCATATACATTTCTGTGAACCAAACACGGACGACATTTTTGGGAGAAAATAAGAAAATTGAAAAAAAACTTTTAGAAAAAAAATAGAAGATTTACAAACTGTAACAATAATAACACTAATAATCACAGGACAATGTCACACAAATTGACCTAGTCCCAAACTAAGCTCTAGGCTTGTACTATGGGTACTAGACAACGATAAACTTACTTATATAGAGAAATATATAGTACTTAAATACATAGAAAACATCCAAGACTCAGGAACAAATACTCGTGCTCATCACACATATATCTGCCCTTACCGGGATTTGAACCCTGGACCCCTAGCTTCGAAGGCAGGGTCATTCCCAACTAGGCTAGCGTGTCGTCCCAACTAGGCTAGCGTGTACCTTGTGACAATTTGAAAAAGACATGCTGCGGCAACCCCAGATGATTGGGATAAAGACAAGAGATGATGACCGTCTGACAATAAAAATTTAATATAAATAGGGTTAAAGTTGTTTAATTATATAGAATAAAATTTACCGTTTCCCTACATTATCTCCGAAACAAGCGTGAAATAGTGTAATAAAATACAGAAAGTAGTTCTTAACTTATAAATTACAAAAACATCTATAGAATCATACAGAACCCTATCCACGCGAGTTTAACTCGCATTTTTGAGTTTTTTTAATCGTCAAAAAACGAACCTTTTAAACAGGAGTTTGTTTTGATTCCTCTTGAAAAAGCTTAAAAATATAAAACATTTTCCTGAAAAAAATAAACAAGTCCAATATCACATCAAACGGAAATCATGTAAAGAACAACGCCGCCGGGAGGCCCATTAGCATGTATATATATTTTGATACATAAAGGGTGTTCGTTACTTAATTTTCCATCGTTGCTAGCTATCGTTGACAAAAAGTGCCACATCAGGGCTCGTGGAGGGACTAATGCTCGCTTTATGGCCCGCCTTTTGATGGCTATTTCGGATATGATTGTCGAGCAACTCGTAAAAGAACTTGCCTTATAAACGTTTACGCACGTCTCGCTATATAAATTTGTTTTAAAGACATTGTTCAGAGTGGCGTTTTGAATGCCGGAGGACGACTTTACAAAAAACCGTTAACTTTATCTACATTATATTCTTAAAAAGCAGAATTGTATTTACGAAATAGGGCCTTGAATATACGTATCAAGTTTAAAATTACATTTCCCCGTGGTTTACCTGGGAATTACAGCCATGTAAACTCCAGCGACTGAACGCAGGATGTTTTTCCAAAGTTTAACAAAATTGAAGTCGAACTTTGGAACGATAGAAAAATTGCCTGTATTTATAATAAATTTGTCTAAACATATACATATCTATGTTATATATTATTATATGGCGAACATACCTTAAGTTTTCAATCAGTCAACCAACTGGCCAAACAGAATCAAGGCACACTTTTAGATATTTTTGTAGTTCAAATGAAAATTTTTCTATGATATGTGTATGAAACATAAAAGTTGTTCTGGTAGCTAGAACTAATCGAGGTTAATTAGTCAATAATTAGTAGGTCAGATACAGTTCACAGCAAACCAAACGTTTATAAACCAAGTTAATATTAGTTTCACACACTCTAAAACATCGATATTCTTCAAACAAGCTAACAAACAAAATATTTTTTCAAGTCGCTCACAGTCAGCATAAGCGGGATACAAGTACTCTCAAGGCAACTCCGTACCATTCTTATGCTAATGTATCATTTATAAAAGGTACTTTGTCATTCACCTACACGTAGCTTGATATTTTAATTTTACTGAACATTTATGAGCCACATATACCTACCTAGTCTATTTCTTTCCCTTATTTGTATGCAAATGTATTTTATGCTCAGCGTTTATTACATTTGAAAATAGGATTTGTATTCACAAATGCTATAAATTTGGTTCTTTAGACGGAGTTTAATTTGATGCATATTTGTTGACACATGAATGCCCATGCTTGTTCTCTACGTATACAAACGGACAGGCAAACATCACGATGGTACCTGGCGAAGTAGAGCGCGCTTTGAACCGCGGCGCGATCATGACGGTCTCTGGAAATCACAATCAAAACTATCAGACTATTGAACAAATACCAATTATCAATAAAAAGTGCATCAATCTAGTTCTAAAATCTAGGGCTCAATTATAGTTCTCTGTTTCCGCAGTGAGAATATGAGTAAAAGATGTCTCTATTTACTTGTCAAAACACAATACATTATAGGGATCTCAAAGAACTTCACCGGGAATAAACATGCGTATATAGTAAGGTTCTATTGACACACGCAAAACTTCACTACGAGTATATAACGTATGGAGTGTGTAGTCGACTAGTGGCGTATATTGAAATTCTTGCTCCATGGAGTAAATAACAATGGAAGCACTGTTGTCTCAACGCGCAATGTACCTACAAGAGGCTATTGTGGACTAATATATTATAGAGAACGGTGCAAGTTCATTGGGGCTCGTATCTTGTATGCCAAGATCACTGGGTAAATTAAACGATGAGGTACAGTATATTGTGAGCAATCTTCAAAACTCCTCTTAAACTTAATTAGGTGCTTAATTTAATTAGATTTTTACTTATCAATGTTGTTA
This sequence comes from Acleris holmiana, assembly GCA_949316455.1. NCBI lineage: Eukaryota > Metazoa > Arthropoda > Insecta > Lepidoptera > Tortricidae > Acleris > Acleris holmiana. The sequence goes on from OX438769.1 coordinate 10,056,165, forward strand.
TCGGAGAAATCTTTGTACAATAAATTAGTGATACGATAGCCAAACGCAAACTGTCTGGGTTAAGGTAAAGGATGTAGGTCACTTAGACTACGTCACTCGAGAACGGTGCTAGGTAAATATTGAATTAACGTGAACAGAATAATTGCGGAGAAAGCTCAGCGATTCCTCTGCTGCGGACAAAGTCAACAGCAGTTCGCTCGTAAATAAATTACGTGAGTAGAATGGTGTTGCTCTTCAGTGAAACAAACAAGTATTAAAAACATGTTGCCGGTTACTGTCACAGACTATTTGCGGTCTGCAATCAAACAACCATTCATGTTGATGAAAAAATACAAGTAAAAGTGCTAAACTAATTTCCATAGGTACCTATGAAAGTCAATTTCAAATAAAGCAGCTTTGGGCTAGCCCAATATCACCAGTTCATTTATATGCAAATGTGTGCAGTCGGGAAAAACTGGCAACCAATCAAACAGTATTGTTACGAAATCTGCCATCAATATACACTTCGGCGATAATATTTTCATTTTATTTATAATCGGACATCGAAGTGCTATTTGAATTGCATAAAATTAATTTGTTTCGTGTAAAGGTGAAAACAATTAACAAAACGTCCGGGTGTTTAATTTGGACTGCGAATCGGAATATATTTAGCCGAGTCGGAGATTCGTGATGCTGAAACTATTACAGAGATTAAAGCGAGCGTCCATTATCTAGGACCCCGCAGTATTCATGGCAGTGACCCGCTATTCGTTAGGGAGGGTTAAGGGGTCTCTAAACAAGCTAACACCTGGAGTTTACCGCGGTGGGCTAAAGCGAAATACGAGCATGAAGGCGCAGGTAAGCTTGCCAGTTGGCGTCGGCAGCGGTTGGTCCATGAAATCGAATTGGCCCTCAGTCAGAGACGAAAATAGTGGTAATATCATATTAGTAACAAGACTCCGGGGATCGGACGCTAGCGAGATTTAATTTTAATGAAGTGAGCTCGGGGCGGACGACCAACTGCAGTTTTAGTTAAACGCTAGGATTGGTAACTACGCTACAGAATAAACTTAATATACATTAGGAATATATTAATATTATACCACTTATTTAATTGATTTTAAAATAGTTTTAAACGTAAAAAAATACAGTTTAAATATCTCGTCAAAAGACCTCAATGATGTAATTGCGAATGTCATCAAGCATTCAAAAATAAATATATTACCTTCGCTTCGATTATAAGTAGGATCGTTAATGTAATGTGTTTATCGATTACGTTTAACATAGGAGTATTAATAACGACTGTCACTTGTTTACAATGTGAGCATATTCAAACTGTGGCGTGGCACCGCTCAAGGACTCGGCAAAGCGCGATGTCCTAGAATTATTTACTCATCATTTGCATTGGAGTTTAACCGCATTCCTAGATGAAGGTTTACAAGAAAACGTTATTCAACTTGCTAATAAGTACCTGTTAAAGGACCATGGGCAGAAATGTCCCCCCCCACCAACAGAAATGAAACATGTCTCATTTAATAGATCTCAGCAACATTATGTATTTTTACTATGGAGACGATCACCAGATGTATGGGGTTTTCTTGGAAAACCATAATCGTATCGTATGGAATTTGTTTGAAAATGAACACATATATGGATGATTTGCCTTATTTGGCCCTTGTTTTCATTAAAAAAATCCCATTGATTTTGCTACTAAAATAAGTATTTTGTCTTTTTTTGGGTCCTTATAAACATATAGACATGCATCCCGTTACTGTTGGTGGGGGGGGACAGTGCCCATACAAATTTGCCCATTGTCCTTTATTTCTCAAAGATAACTACTAGGCACTGAAGTGGGCTGCCATTAAGAGATGACTTCCCACACAGTTGCTTTTAATGCCTATGAACCCCTATAATGTGAAATAGGATATTTTAGGGTTTACTTATGGAGTAAAACCAAAACCCGGGAGCAGTAATTCTACTAAATTTAAGACTTGCCTTCAAAGATTTTATACTTTATAAGTTAAAAAGGCTAAAATGGTATTTAATGCATTTGCTCACTATGCTGTGTATAAAACGTGATGTTAAAAGCGATCCCCACGAGTTATTAGAGTTGGAGCCAGGCGTGTCGTCTCACATGAGTGCAAGTGCATCAATCGAGCCCAGATCCTGTGCACTGTGCAGCCGCGCCCATGCCACAGACAATCAATTTTTATTTCCTCTTTTCCATGTCACAGGCAAATACACCTCTTCTACATTGACGATACGTATTTCCACGTTTTAAATAAAAATGGCCTACAAAACCATTTTTATTGATTATTTTTAATCGATTGTGAAACATCGCAATTCTTACGAATCCATTAAAATATCATAAATAAATAAAAACCTTTCAAACTAAAAATAAATAAACGAAGGATAGAAAAACAATGTTTCTCTATGAAAGCCGTCTAATGGACAGGGCTCTAAATTTAATAAATTGAGGTCTATCGACATCACAATATTGGCAAAACATTTACCGAGCTACGAGTATTATTACGTGAGGGAAAAGTCTGAATTGCTAATCTCTGAGAGCAATTTTGTGAGCAATCCCTACAAGAGTTTACGCAGATAGATTACCAATTTTATGGCTTTTATACGGCTTCGTCGTCAATTAACTTTCCCTTTAATTCAAACCTATTCCTTCGTAAACCCCTTAATGAATAGGCATTGACACTGATTACTCTGCGAGTGTAGAATTATCCTTTAGATAAATCTGCATTTGCTATTACTAAGCTATTATTGTAATTCTTTGCAATCAAGTCATTATAAGTTGTAACGACCACAGCTATGACGCGTGGTTTTCCTAGCAGAACTATATTGATTTACTATTTAATTAACTTTGCGGAAAAACTTTGCACCTCTTTTATATAACACTCCATTTTCACACATCGCTTTACTGCTGTTCGTTCCGTCAGGATTTTCTGTCCTCATCTAATTTCCACAACGGCACAAAACTTTTCGGAAAGCAGCGAACTAAAAGTACGGCAGTGTAGTGTCGAATTTGCGGAATTAGCAAAATTAACCACGTGACGGGACGAGTTGACTACTCTTGTTGGCTTTGTTAGTCTGTTTGCAGATGCAGTGTTGCAGTTAGTACATCTGCGTCTATAGATACGCAAACGTTTATCTGCAACTCGCACGAGCAACTTCGAGTTTGAGTAGGCACTGTATACAATATAGTTTGTCTACTAGCGTAAATGAGTTTTGTTATGTTTTGTGATGTTGATTATAAGCATAACAAGTAACTCGTGGTAAAGTACTAACAACAATGATATTTAAACATTTATAAACGTGAACAGCAAACTAATGATGTTTATTATAAAATAAAACAAATTTACGTAAACAGATAGTCGCAAATCTGCTTTAATTAGGGAAGGAAATTCAAAACTCGATGTTTACTTGTTCTATTTACCTACAGAGTTAAAAGTTTACAAACAAAGTACTTGAAGGTAAATACTCTTAAGATTATGCTGAAGAGGTATCATATGTAAGAAATAAGAAATCGTAAGCACTTATCTAGATATTGCACAATCCGCTAAGCATGTGCACCTAAAGGAGCCGGCACCATGTGTGGGCTTTGAGACTAGGACATCGCATTCACCATAAAAGGCGCCTCAAAGGGTCAATTACGTTGATTTGTTGCAAGATGCAGGCGTGGAAATTGATTCCTCGATTTTATGGTACTAATTCAACGGATCAAAGGTCTCTAATATACTCCCATTGTGACTGGGAAACACTTAAACTATAAGAACGCCTACTCACTCATTGTATTACGCCATTACTACTAGTTTTTACGTCATTATCGTTACCACCACTCCACCTGTTTTAATTTAATGACAAGATCCTACGTTTTTTCCTTAAATCTTAAGGCCTCTTTATATTTCTTAACATACTGCAATCTGATAAATTCTTCTTCTTCCCACGTCATTTGGTTTAAAAAAAGGCGCTTATAAGTGTTAATGGCTTTTGTGTTTTCATCGATTCAAATGCTAATGATCGTGAATTTGGAGATTATGTTTAAACGTTAAATTCGAAGAATCGAAGATCAGCAATATTGGTCGTGATTTTAACTCTTTCCTGAGTAAATAGTGCGTTACATAAAGGCCCTGTTTTGCGGAAGTTAGTGGCAGGGTTCTAATCGTTTATCACAAGCCGAAGACTAATTGTGTAATAAGAGATTATCAGACATCAGTCTAATGCCGGCCGCAAGGCGGTGTCCAAGCCCTGACCTAAATATCGTCATCGTCCGCAGCGTTGTTTGCTTCGCGGCTATAACGACTATGGGAATATGTGAGGGGATAACGCTACTCGGATATTAATTAAAAAGCGAAGTACCTAACTATAGTCTGTACAAAACAATATAAGATAAAGGTAATGCTCTAAAAGATGAACTTAAACGTAAAGACGTTTTATACTTAGAACGCTGCAGCTAATGTTTACAAAATAGTTAAGGCCAAAACGTTAACAAGGGGTTCTTAAGGGATAATATCTGAATGCAATGTCATTAGTAAAAAGGTATGTGAAATACATATGTACAATATTTCATAACTCATACTTTACTCTTAGGTAAAGTGTCAGATAAAACTATTGTGTACAATACACAACCATTGTATAATAACGCGCGATATAGGATTTTGTCCACACAAATGGTAGGTGTAGCAACAAACCATCATAGAAGAAGGAACTGCATTTTTATCAGAAGTAAAAAAGACATCGGCAGGTCAGATATTTATCGACCTTATTAGACCGCTGTGTATAATTACGACTTCGGTTACGGAAAAGGTTTTCAACTCGAAAACTTTTTACGTATTTACGATATAAAGTTTTGTAATAAGCAATATAATGTTTCGTACAAAACTCAATAATGTAACGTAACCAATTAATAAATATTTCCAAAACTCTAACACCTATGTATTTCGTTTAGGGTTATAACGTTAGCGCTGTGGTGTATCTAATTTAAATATTTAATAATAACCCGCTAATGAAAGCACCACCGTTACTACTGTTAATTAACATTAATCGCCCTAATTGAAACAGGAATGCATTACACGCATTCATATCCTGCCCAATTCGTATGAAATCCGTTTTATAGAGTAGGCTTTTACGTAGAATAGAATAACAAAGTTAAAAGTTAATTTTGTTTGTAGCCTGGAATAAATCAGAAACCTTTCATTACAAAAATCTCGGTTAAATTAAAAGAAACAAATTCTCGGAAATCTCTCCGGGATTACCGTCTTAATCTTACCTATAGGTAATTTAAAGGTAACAAAAGAACTGCTCTTTGGATTAAGGAGATAAAGAGAATGTCCACAAAGGCGCCTATCTTTTACCTCTGACAGCTTTGCAGATAATAGAGTGTTCTTATTGCTAAGTACTCCGACCCTGACCCGACTGCATTTGACCGTCTTTTAAGTCTTTATTGAAACCGGCCATCGCGCCCACATTTTCAATTTGTGCACTAATTCACCTATTCAGTGTATATACTGTGCAGTTTAAAACCTATGCGATCATACACGTATTTAGCATGTACTCGCCGCTTACATTCATTCTTGGTCAACGAGAAACATTTTACGAACCTGAATGGAAAACTTTATTCAAGTCGGACCTTGTCAGCCTTTGTCCTGAAGTTAACAAAACCATTTCAAATTCAAAATTATGGTGCGTAAAGTTTACGCTTATTACAGCCATTTCTTTTTATTAATTGCTGAACTAGGTGGTATTATTTCGTACGTATTATGTATTTTATTATAAAATAATTATGCCGTTCACAAACAACGTATGCTGCGGTGGAAGCAGGAAGGCTTTGGATAGAATTATTGCAATGAATATGAATTATGTAGACGACAATGCTGTTAATTTACTCCTAGTCGGATCTTAATAATAAATTAAGCTGCTGTGCGCCTTGAGGCAGGATAATGTAGGTGAATGTCAAGTCGATAGGTATTACAGTTTATGACTTATCGTTGCCAATAAGCGGCATGTTAAATTTATCAGGCGTAAATAATTGATATTCAACGTGTTTCCATACAGTTAATACATACGTAGATATAGTTTTTTCAATGCTGTGTCAATATACACTCAAATATTAATAATAATGCAAATAATTCCAGATGAATAAACAACGCGCTGGTAAATTATTACCTACACGTAGGAGTGTACTTACTCGGTTTGGATATGAATCTGCTCGATTTATACAAAGATAGGTACGGTATGCTACTTACAGATTTATGTGCTCAAGTATTCAGATTTATGGTAATTTTCACCAATGGATCTTGGTAAAATTAATTCAACGATTAATCAGCAAGCTAACAAGAAGACAACTATTAAATTGATATTTCGAATGTTTTGATAACATTATGTTTTGAAACAATAACTTTATTGTGTAACAATCAACTTGAAACTCGTAAGACACAAGAGATAACGTCACTTAAAAATAAACGATAAAAGATAAACACTACAATCTGCGACCTTCCGGCATTCCGTCTCAGTTATCGTAGCTAATCTATAACTCAAACACGATCGCTCTCATCAAATAACTCTATTTAACAATAACCCATACAAACAAAATCCTTTACATATCGCCTACTTACTTTGGCTAAATAATAATCCTTTTGCGGTAATCCGATCAAGTGTGACTGCGAAACATATGAGACACTGATCGTGGTTCACATTATTCTAAGAGGCACTAAAGCACTGAAATATTAGTGTATACACACCGTTGGATAGGTTGGGGATCACGGTGACATTTCCCGATGCGTCTCGTCACGGTTGGGAGCGGGGATCGTAGAGCCGCGCGGGGAAATGTTGGGAAACGAGCGGGAAGAGCGACGCGACGTGCGGCGGAGCGGGCGGTCGCGGGCGCACTGCCGCGCCAGTGATAACGACACATGACGCGGAAAATGGAAAACAATGGAAACCCGGCGTATGGTCATTTTGTTGCACGCTCACTCACTATCCGCCGGGATGAATAGTAAGCGAAGCGTGGCCGTAGTGGCTAATTTTGTTTGATGTCGCCGGGATGACAGTTGCAAATGAGAACGTTTAACTAATTACGGTAAACCCTGAGTCAATTGATAAATACGGCTTCTTTTCCCGGCAATTTAATAATACAAAAGCTATTCCATTAGTAGTTTCCAATCTATAAAATTAAAGTTGGTAGGTACATTCAAAATGTAATAAGGGGAGGTCTATGATGTTTTTGGTAAATTTAATCTCTCGCACCCTATCCGTTTACAACTCCAGCTGTTTTAAAATTGGGGTCACGATATTTATCAACGATTACCCCTGGATGTTGTCGTCACGACCCCTTACCCCGACATATTGTGTTTTAGGGATGAAACGTTCCAGCGGATATTGGTTTACGGAGCTGCCATCTCTTTCTGGTATTTTATTCTATTTTATTCCGATTGCCTATTCTTTCGTTATGCTGTCACTTCGTAAAGTCCCTTCCTTTTCTGATGGAACATCGAATTATGCTCGTATATTTTTTTTACTTCTACTTTCCTTAATAGTTTGTGACAGGTATTGTAGAATTATTTTTGCGGTTTCTAATAATCCATTGAGATTACTTCGGGAATTAGATGACGCGAATGTATACACGTTATTTTAAGTCATTACATTATCTATTGCTTACTGTGAACTGTCTCGTTGTGTATCATTTTTTTATTAGTAAATGATTTTACGCCTATCTTGAATCTTAACGCCCAATGCATCAACGACAAGTTTAGTGTTGTTTTTCTTTATTGAAATTTAATAGTGTTCAAAGAATAATACCATAATACATTATCACAAGTGATGACTGGCCGTTTCAGTGGAAGTTATAGATTAATGTTTGAACAGGCTAAGGCTTCTGATATTAATCAAATACACGAACTTTATCGGAGCTACAATGATTGACACTAAATCAACAAGGAAAAAAGATTTCAATCCATGACATTTTTTCACTACGTTAACAATGTATTAATTAATAGCAATAAAAATGGGGTACGTGACTAAAGAATCAAAATGAAACAATATACCTACCATCGTTTTGTAATATCCACACATTTGCAACTGAAAGTTCTAATTATTTTCTAATACTACGTTGTAACTGTTTATTTCGATTTTATCAAGTGTCTCCTTGACAAGCAAACGACGACATCGACGAGGGCGAGCGCAATGATTAACAGAAGAAAATAACAGTCGAACAAATAATAGACCGAAACTCACATTAAAGTCGCCCTTAAATTCGCACGTCGTTCGTCGGGACAGGAAGGGCTGAGAATAGACCGAAACAAAATATCTCGAAATAAACTCTGGCGGAGTCCACTGAGTTACTTGGACTGCAGGGAAATGGGCGGCCGTGGCTCAAACCAATTCGTGGGACATTTACGTAATACTTGTGAAATCATAATGACTTCCAAGGTTAGGGTAGGCAAGTTAGGGTAAAGACCTGTTGGTAAAGGGCAAATTGCAGCAGATAAAGTCTTAATGTCTTGTTAATTTACTTAAGCGATTTTCGCAATAACTGCTGTATTGGTTGATTTAAATTCCATAGAACGCTTCGGGTTTCAGGCTGTTAAGTAGGTACTGATTCTCTTAAAAATAGAGCCATGCCCATGTTTTCGATGAATTACCTACCTTCTTATATTTCATTTTAATCAGTTTGAATCTTCAATATTTGAGTTAGTAAACCAATAAGGATATAGGATATCGCCGCCATGCGATAAGTTTCGATAAATTCACGATGACATAGACACACTAGTAACTCTAGATTATAATGACTACCCACTTAACTCGAAATTAAATTACACAGAAAGTCGTACTGGACTAGCTCGAAACAACAACTCGTTTGTAAATGTTGTTCCAACATAAGAATAAATACTAAACTCAAAGTATAGGTAGTTGGCAAAGTTTTGTATCGGGACCGATAGCGATAAGGGGGAAGTATTCGTAACCCGATCCTTAACATCCGTTCGCTCCTGCCTTCCTAAGTTCCTACCTACGTGCAGTAAGAAGTTTGCAAACAGTAAGTATTGTGAGGCGAGAACAAGGGTCCAGTTGTATGCTCGGGGAAGAGATCGCTTCAATATTGTAGGTAGTTCGGTTCATGGAGTTCAAAAAGTTTTCGCTAAAGAGCGGTCATATGCACGCTCATTAAAACATTGCCGGCAACTAACAATCGTATGACCGACTATTATATTAAAGTTATAACACCAGCGCAATGGTAATGCTTTTGAGGGCGTGCGAGTTAGCGATTAGCAATAATCTTATGACCAATCAGTGCTATCATTACGCTTAAATAATTTGTAGAGTTATGAGAATTCTCCCCGTGTGGTTGCCGGGTTAGAATAGTGCTATACTCCATCTATTCCCGTGGATGTCGTAAGAGGCGACTAAGGGAATTAGGGCTTGTAGTACTGTTAGGCGATGGGCTTGCAACCTGTCACTTACACTGGAAAACATCATAGCCTGATTGTGCAAAATGTGGTTACAGAAATTATACCTAAACAAGTCTTCTTAGGAATTGTTGGTATATCTGTAGGTCTGCCTACCCCACTCTGGGAATGAAGGCGTGATGTTATGTTATGTTATGAAAATTCTGTTTGGATTTGGTTTAAAAGTACATAATTTTGAAATTTATTATGGATACAATATTTACGCCGTTTACATAATACAACAAGTTTATTTTGACCTGTTTTAATAGGACCAAGCGGATTTGATTGTGCTCCTAATTTGCTGATGATGCGTTTAGGCTAACAAACCGTTAGTCTGTTTAGGCAACAAAGCTGATTAAGCAAAACTGGTTTAGTTATGTCTAAATTAATTGAATATTTAGTTTACTGAACTAAACTTTTAAAAGAGCGATCATACGAATTTAAAATTCATAGTTTTTTGAATTTTAAATTTTACTTCACCTTCAGACTTTGCAACGTCGAGGAAGAATTCAAAACTTTGCATTTCGTTAATGTAAGGTATAATTATTATTAATAATACACCTACTGTACACGCTGTTGGTTTGTATTTTTATATATTTCAACTTTACTGCACATAATACAAAGTAAGCACAAATAACGGACTTAATGCCTTAAGGCATTCTCTACCAGTTAACCACTAAGCCAAACAGAGACAAGATGAGGTTGGTGCTGAATTTGGTAAAACGTTAATTGAATTTCATGAAGTGGTGGTAGGGCCCTGTACAAGGTCCGTCTGGACTGCCCTCATAAGCCAATAGGCAGTATCTCAAATTTAATAGCCAAGGCAGCTTCAATCCTGTCTTGCTAGTGATAAGGTTGCATTTGCTACAGGAGTTTTAGCTGAGATACCGCTATTTGTCTTAGCAGGGTAGTGGATCGCTACCACCATCTTATCCATTAACCACCCGCCAAGCAACAATGTTTGCATTGTTGTGTTCCGGTGTGGGGACAAGACAACCGGTGAAATCACTAGCATCGAGGCATTCCATCTTAGTCCTCAGGGTTGGCAACGCATTTGAGGCCTCAGGATTGTAGTCTTGAGAATTCAAATGTCTATGGGTCTCAGATTCCACTTACCATCAGGTGGCCTGAGTGCTCGTGTGCCTTCTACTTAACATAAAAAAAAAAAGAAATAAAAATACAAATAATTAAAACAACTTTGAAATACGTAAAAACCCCAATCATAGTTAAAAAACTGGTTTTCTGGTGATAGAAAACAAACAACGAATTATTCTACTCAATCATTAACAACCGATTAAGATCAAGATATTATCTTAAATGTTGAACTATTTTTGGCCTTTGATTATAAGATTTTGGTCTAGTAGTTAAACATTCGAATTTTAAAGGCTTATAAAAAATGTGATAAAAAATGTTACGTGGTAAGTATATAAAAAAAGGATATGTGCTTAAAACATTTTTTTTGCAACAGTCTAACCTAATAGTCACCAATTATGTACTTAATATACGGAAGACTACCGGTAGCTTCACGGCCACCACATGATGAGTTGGAACCATTTCGCAACAACTACAACTATCTTTCGTCTCTTCTCCTTTTCTAGGGTTCCGTAAACTACGGAACCCTAGGAACCCTTATAGTTTCCCCATGTCTGTCCGTCCGTCCGCAGGTTAACTCAGATACTCTTAGTTCTAGAAAACTGTTATTTGGCATGAATATACATATTTTTTTATTTATTGAGTGATTTGCTATTCTGTAAGTTGTATGTAACATAAATGTACTTCACATGTGTATAGGCCAGCCAATAAAAAAAAAGTCACACCTACAAAGTGGTAAAATACAATTTGGAAAAAAATCCCCCCACAAAAGTACAAATAGTAAAAATCTGAAAAATATCTGAAATGAAATTTAAATGGAAAACTATCACGACTAAGTAGACTTGATTGGTTCTTGAGATACAGACAAAGAAAGTGTTTATACCTGCTAAAAATCATCTAAGACAGCACCGAATAACTTTAAATATAAAATTAGTTCATACTTTTTGTTTTTGAGATAGTTTTTGTGTTTGTAGTATTTAACGGTTTCGGAACCCTGCACTGAACGGTCCTACGTGCTCTTGCCCGGTTTCTTATGTTATTGTGTGTTATTTATTTGAATAAATGTTTTTCGTCCTTTGTAATAAAGTGTATATGTTATATATACAATTTATTATAAATTATTTGTAGGTATTCATCACATATCCCCGTGTGGTTGCCGGGTTAGAATAGTGCCACTCCATGTCTCCCGTGGATGTCGTTAGAGGCAACTAAGGGAATAAGGGCTTATAGTACTGTTAGGCGATGAGCTTGCAACCTGTCATTAATACACTAGTAAACTTCTTGGCCTGATTGTGCAAAATGTGGTTACAGAATTATCAACAAGTCTTTTTACAGTTGTTGGTACTTATTTCTGTAGCTCTGCCTACCCCACTCTGGGAATGAAGGCGTGATGTTATGTATGTATGTATGCATTAAATAAATGTGCTACATGTAAGCACGACTGATCTTCAGACTACGGCGGGATTACGCTTATTTATTGCACTCATGCGCACAGCCAGAACAGCGTAGCGGCGTCGGTGAATTCGCTCGGGCGCCCTCAGCTGGCTCCCATTAATCGAGGGAGCAAAATACATAGATGTACTTGTGTATACTTGTAGGGAAAAAACCATACAATAGCGAACAACATTTTAGTTTCAGAAAAAGCAGAAAAATACATACAATCACGCCTTCATTCCCAGAGTGGGGTAGGCAGAGCTACACAATACCAACAACCACAAAAAGAGTTGTTGGTAATTCTGTAACCACATTTTGCACAAACAGGCTAAGATGTTTACCAGTGTATTAGTGACAGGTTGCAAGCCCATCGCCTAACAGTACTACAAGCCCTTATTCCCTTAGTCGCCTAATACGAAATCCACGGGAAGACATGGAGTGGCACTATTCTAACCCGGCAACCACACGGGAATTTATACGGAAAATTAAAAAATGAAAAATATGTTGGGCAGGCACAGTTTAAACATACTTACTATGGATGTTTACGAATTGTTTATAACCCGGGCCCTGTAATTTGAATAAAAAACCCGTATTTCAGGATGGTTTTAAGGTTTCTTTGTGTAAAATTATTTTTATCTTTATCCACTTAGTTCTAAATCTTTTGGGGAGAGAGCGTCGGTGGCCTAGTGGCTTAGGGGTCGTGTCGTGATCGTAAGGTACCGAGTAAAGGAAAAACATCGTGAGGAAACCTGCACATTCGAACATCTGAGTGTGTAAGAGGGTAATTAAGGGGTCGAAGTGTTTTCGAAAGGGCCCAACTGCAAGATAAGATAATTTTTTTGGCCTGAAATAAATCACTTTTTAATTATAATGTTTGTTAAGACTAGGTATTATGTTTAGCTGTATTTGATTAAAATCAAGTTATTCACGTTGTTAATTATTGAATCTGCACTATCCCAATTCATCATGTATAGGTAAACAAACATTCCTACATCAAAAATGTCCTGCGTTGCGATACGAGTACTTTGTAAAATATTAAAGCAATGTAAGGTTATTATGTATCCCTGATCATTTTGTGTGTAAATATAACGGTTCTCTGCCTTTTCCCCGACTCTTTGACAAATGCATCGTTTCGCAACCTATTCATTTGCCAACCCGCTTTTCTTACTGTAACTACAAATAAGGATTTTCATAAAACTCACCTAACCTAACCTATAGGGTTCTACACGATGGTCCTGAAATAAATCCAGAATTATTTACAGTTTCGGAGAAAAACACAGGTTGTCAACATATCATTATATGTTTGTGAAACGTTGGATATGAAATGATAGGATCCCACATAGAACTATAAGGTTTTTCTATTGTCTGTGGCAAAACACGTATTATAACTGACGGACTATCCATACTCCGCTATGAAATAGCCTTGCCTCTCGGTCAGATGTCAACTGTTTAGCGTTATCGACTCATCAGTCGTAATAGAGAGGTAATGCGATTTGCATTTGAATGGGCCGTCGACATGAGGTCATGTCATGTCGCTCCACTCGCAACCTAATTAACAGGGTAACATTCATAAGTACCGATCGTGAAAGGCTATGAATGTATATAAGGTAAAGTTTCAATTGGCCATGGGAAAACGTTTTATTATTTAATCAAATATACGCAAAAAAAATATCTTTTTTAATGGTTTTTTGTATGGATTTGATAATCTTTACTACTTATATTGCAAAAATAATTGGCTCTAAAAAATAAGTCAGTCATTTAAGAAATGTGTATATATATTCGTACTATGAGGCCATTAACATTCATATCGCGTTCGTTCCGTATGATCTTCAAATGAAAATTTCTAAGGAGAATTTACGGAACTGACTAAACCAAAACTCATAGTTTATAAGTTTTATAGTTTTATAAGTTTTATGAAGGAAATTCGCCAAACGGCCCGTGCATGTTTTTTGCTAAACAAAACTCCCATTCACCGCTGAATGCCCTGTAATCGAATATGTCAGAAGCACTAACCCTAATAGGGAACGTGTATTAAAAACGAGAAGTGGACTAGGGTAACCAACTGACTTAATAAAAAATCATATACCAGGTATGTAGAATACACTCGCTGAATTATTTCCCGAAAACCGCAAAATAAAGCTCTCGCAATTAGACTTAAATCCCAAGCTGACCCGCGCATAATAGCAATACATTTTTTTCTTACGTTCTCCGGAAAGTGGTATGAAAGAGAAGGATAACTGTATACGTAAAACAATCGTCGTGTTACTTTTCATAAGAAATGCAGCTTTAAAAAGTCGTAGTTTAGACCCACTGCAAAACACTATAAAATTGACGAAAAAACAGCTGTTGCTCCATGTTTAAAATAAAGGACCGTGTTAAAAAAAAACGGAATAAACTATGTTTAAGCCAATGTCAATAAATTAAAATATTACTTAAATTAAATGAGGATACCAAAAATAGCAATCAGAACCTTAAAAGAAGATTTAATTTTTAAACAAGTTTTGATTCTGTATAAAATCTTAATAAACGGGTCAAAACTTAGTGTATTCCGCTTTATATGGGTATTACATTTTCTGCTAAATCGTATCAATGAAACTTAATTCTATTTTTCATGCATGTTTCCTATTTTTGAATTAATAAAAGCTATAAAGAGTAGGGGTTTCATCAGAAGCACGGCGTGACGTCATAGCTTGCTTTTTTACACAAAACTCTACACTAACCTGATTTAACTGGTCAGTCAACTAGCCCGATTTAATCGATGATCAAGCTTTATCATGCAATCACAATCGGTTCCCTGAAAAGCAAATTAAAAGAGTTCTGGCTTGACTCTATTTCCTAAATATTGTATCAACCATCTAAATGTTGATACATATATGTAGTTTATGTAAGTTTAAGTATATTTATTGATGTATAATTATATATTTTTCTATCAAATAGATAATGTATTTGAATTTATTAGTTTTGTTTTTATTCTGTATTTTTTTGGTCTTTTGGTTAGTTTTTGTTTTTTGGGTGCTCTAAATAAATTTGTACACATGTTTACTCGATGCACAACCTTTCACTTTTCTCAAACTCTCAAGGGTTAGCTGGAAGAGATCCCTTAAAGGGATAAGTTCGCCTTTGTACATGTTTTTATTATTATTAATTGTATTGTTTTGGTTTTTTCTTTTGTACAATAAAGTGTTTACATACATACATTATTATGATCTGGTTGATTTTACTGCCAAGGTAATAAGAGCTATCACAATGTCAACAAAGACTTGACAGGGCTTCTATTCCACATTGTACGAGTATTAGCATATCTTGCTCCAGCCAAATTATATTGTTGACTTTATTGTCGTGACATATTCATCACGAGATTGAAGCAAGATGGGCTAAATCTAATTGAAATAGAGGCCCAGTCAAGGCAACGGTATCGTAAACAATACGATAACGATATGCTTTAAATTTAAAATAAAGTGGAGTAGAAACCCATGGCATTAACTATTCCTCTTTGTTGTAGCTGAGTTTGTTTTCTAAACCATATTGATTTTCGCGATACCGCCTCTATCGATCCTCGATTTATACTTTCAAGTGAAATAACATCCACCATAAAGTTAATAATATTGTAACGATATTGTATAAGACAAAGTAGAATAGAGTCACTGGTCTAGGACTTCTTTTGTATGGTCTTGAAGTTTTTAGTGCAAGACCACCTTAATTTTTATTTTCATTTTAATTTCGAAATCAGAATAACTTAGTAGGTAAAGATATTTATTTTTGTATGGACATATGGAATTACTGCTAAAACGTAACGTAATCAGTTAATCACCAAATACCTTTCAATTTTCGACTCTATTTGTATGACGTTAACTCCCAAACAGGTATAGAACTTTCTTGGTCCACTATACTTATTAAAATTCATCGCCATTCATTAAGAATTTAAGATGATGGGTTTAAATACTGCTCGGTTAACCAGACTCCTAAGAGTTCTAAGATCTAACAGAGTTCCGTACTTTGACAATTATTTCCACATCAATAATTTTCATTACCCGAGTTTCTACTTCACTTCACTTCATTAATTTATTAAATTCGATGGCCAAGAGCGTTTGTTATCAATGAAATTCGTAATGAAGGAAAGCTGTTATTAGATAGTACCTACAATGATTGGTTTCGAGTTATGTAGGGCATGCGACCTGCCCCAGCTTGGCGCGGGTACAATTATGAATGTACAGAAGTACTTCTTAAGTATAAATATCTAAACATTCTTAAATCATAGTCAAACCCGCATTAAAATCTAAACAGTAGTGTCTGAGATTAGCACAAACATACATACAAACAGACAGGGACGGAGGCTTAATTTGACATTAATTTCACTAAATCAAAACTTTTTCCGCTTGATCGGTAGATACGTATTTGTAACTACGTATCGTAACAGTGCCATTTTTGTAAACAATTTGGTCTACGGCGAAGTGAAATAAAGCACGTGGCCGCTAGTTTTGTGTGTTCTTAATCATTTGAAAATTAATTCGTTTTTTTTACACCGAGAAGCCTTTTATTATGGATTTGATCTCCAGATTATGTAAGAAGTGAAATAGATTGGTTTCTATGTGTAATATGTAAAATAAAGATTCTGGGGTAAAATATGCAAGTTTACCACCAGCATAAAAGTATTGATTCATCAGCACACCGATGGCAGGCTTACATTGTTGAGTTAGAGGATTATTAGTTCACGTACGTGTTGGTTGCGTTATTAATTTAACCACAGCTCTAATTAATCTTGCCCGATGCGGACGCTCCCACGGTTTGGACCCACGCCTAGTAGGGATCGGGGCAGTGGCCAATCTCCAACGGTTATTTGTTAGGTTTTTCGAAGTAAAGCTGAGGATAAACAAATAATTCAGCAGGACAATTATCTTATCCAAAAAAAGGGACCTAGGTAAGCTTTAAAAGAAACAAAAGGTGTGGGAGGTGAATTTCTGAATAAATTCCTTAACTCGATTATAATCCATTTCTCCCTTACAACCTACTTTGCTTTGTGAACACACGTCCGTATATAGTTTGGTATCCACTCTTGCTGAGTACATCATTACTTACATAATATTCCACTTAAATTTTCACATTGCTATCAATCTTATTGTTTAGCCAATTCCACTGTTCCAGCGTTAAAAGACTTTTATGTTCGCAAACATGGTTCAAATTTGTTGATGTTATCACACTTAGGCTCACTTGCACCATGCTGGAATATCGTCATTAACTTAGAGTTAGATTTTAACTCCTGTCAGATTCATACCAGGACTGTCAGATTAACTGTAGGTTAAATCTTAACTTTAGGTTAAAATTTTGGTGCAAACCCGTCTTAGCTTTTAATAAAATAGCATAAAATGCTTTTCTCAATCTCTCAATTCAATTCCCAAATCAATCTCGAGGACAAGAAAGTGCTGTGATTATAAGCAGTAGGCAGCAGTACTCACAAACAGTAATCAGTGGCGATCACAATGAATACCAAGATCATGTAGATAATTACGGTCGAAATTAACAAAAAAGCCTTGTCCTGCTTGATAAAAATGAGTTTTTCAATAATCTTATCCTGCATAGGCCAGTGAACCATGAAAATCAAACAATATACAAACTTTCAGCAACTGCTATTACAGGGCGTGATGCTTAAAGCTTCAAATGTCGAAACATTGTGTAATTTGTGTACCTAAACATATTTCAAATTTCATCCAGTTTGTTTCCGTAGAAAACATTCGCGTCCAATCAACGTAGCGTTCCCCAGAGACGTGCCATCAAACAGGTTGCGCGATATAATTCGTCTAGTGGCATTTCGTGCTGACAAAACCCAACAATTACCCCATCAACATTCTAACTATAATTGTAACGATTTAAGACCCTTTCGTTTGTTTGTGTCCGGAATGGTCATTGTCCACAGAAAGGACCTGTGGGAAATGCTTTTATTAATGAATAAACTTCATTATATTGTGTTGGTTCAGTTTTAATAGGGTAATTTATATATAAAACGGACCAAAACATTAACTTAGTCTTCTATATAGTTTATTCTCTTCTCTTTTATGTACCTATGCCCCCACTTCTGAGAATCGGCCACTTTATATTTTTTACTTACCTGTTCTGTTTGTCTACAACGTGGCAACCTTTTACTTCTGAGATTTCTGTTTCAAGATTGAATAAATCTTAAAATAGAAAACTCTCCAAAGCCGACTATTGCCAGAAAACGAAGAAAGATATTTTTGGGGTTATGTCTCTTAGGATCACGGGGCTATACGAGTAGAACGGACCACACCTAATTAATACTTCTCGAAATCGTTACTATTCGAGTCTTGATCCTAAAGTTGGATGTAGTAGGTTTGCTACCTGCGAATTTGTACCTGAAAAAGCATTTCCGTGAATGTTACACAATCCTCATGTGCTTTGTAAGCAGAACTTAGCAACAAGGATGTGTTCGTGATGAAAGCTTAACAGTACGAGTATTTGCACTGTGAAACTACGCTCATGTACAAATAATACATATCGAAATACTACTGCTGACTGTACTTACAGCGTATTACCTATACTCGTACTATGGAACATGTAACAAAGTGACCTAGATAAGTAATATTGTAATTTAAACCGGGATACACAGAAAATATATGGAAGAATATTTAACTTGCATGAGGCAAAACTATTTTGTTTGATAAACTAACAACCGTCTTCAAAAAGCAAGAAATAACTTATTTTAAAAGGATAAGTAAGGAAAAGAATAAATAGGTCAATCCAACTGAATTCGGCTTTTGATTAAAAATATTGTGGGACGCCGATTTCAGTTGGATTGACCTATTTATTACATATCATTTACAAAAGAAGTTATTTCTCGCTGTTTGAAGACGATTTTTAGTTTTTCAAAACACAGATTTTATTATATACCTTTTAGTGATCATAATAATACTGTTATGTACTTCCTCATCTCAATTAATAAGAAACAAAGCAACGCCGCGGGACAATCATAGCCATATGTCTAAACCCGGTGGCCGTCTAGTCGCATGTTGTTTGGCATAAATGTATTACTCATTAGTCATAATTTTCGCAAGTCATAACTTCTTTCAGGCTGAAATTAAAAGGCTTAAAAAACATCCATCGTGAGATTAGTTAGGGTAGATAGGTTAGGTTAGTTTTTTGAAAATCCTGAGCTAGGTACGCATCGATGTATGTATGTATGTATTAATTAAAATAATTCCTCAAAGTATTTTTTTATGCATGATCATAACTTCTTTCAGGCTGAGTTTAAAGAATTTAATAAACATCCATCGTGTAGATAAGTTAGAGTAGACTAGGATAGTTTTTTTAAATCCTGAAAAAGTAACCATGTCGTGAAAAAATGCATTATGACTTGCGAAAATTATCACTAATAATTAATAATACATTTATGCCAAACAACTTGTATACGACGACCCGACCCTTACCCAAAATAAAAAAAAACCCCGATGAATTGGGAATCTCCTCCTTTTTTTGAAGTCGGTTAAAAAGTGTACTTACAGTAAGCACAAGCATACCTAACATCGATGGGTGCAGAAGCACATTTGATTTTGATTGGAACAGTTTCTTAAAAAAAACATTATACAACATAAATTAATCAATTATTATTTAATATAATATAGTTAATAATATTTTTTCTCAACTCTGTTTTAAAAAGCGACATTTAATTCCATTTAGTTCACTTTCTAAGTGAGTTATACGAAAACTTATTTATTCTCGCACAGAACTTGACTAGCATGTTTTATTCCTTAATATCTTTCAAATAAACATTGCTTGAGGGAAATAACATTAATATCAGAAGTTAGGGCAAGGTCCGGACAGAATACCGACCGGCTTCAATTTGCGTTATAGGAGGCGCCTAATCAAAAGTTAGAGTTGGCATAACCTCCCTACGGGCCAGAGCCATTTAGGTGTTGAATTTTAAAATATGTCCTTTAACCCAAATGAGACGTCACTATGATGTCTGACTAGAATATGTTACTTGTATCCTACCTAGTTTATTCGATTAACATAAATGTATCTTAGATGGCTCTCATTTTGGTTACTAATAAAGAGAGGTCATAATTGGTGACAACATGGTAATGGTCAAATAATTTAGAGTTCTTACTATTTCTTACAGGACCCTAAAAAGTAGAATACAAACGCACATCAGTTATTTTTAATTCACGAATTTAATACTAAATGTTACAGCTTAGGGCCAAGGTCGGTTATCACTTCGTATCACGTCTTATACAATAATGTGTCTGCGGTTGCCAAAAAGACTGTCATTAGTTATACAAAATAATATTGGCAAGTTTTCTTCTTGAAAACTAAAATTACCACTATTAGTCAGCGGTCGAGAAAAGAAACTTCCTCCAAAATTTAGGTCACTAGACATCTAGCGGCGGTGAGGTGAACTTCCGTTGTTGGTTCGATCGTTTTAAAATAGATGGCGCTGCTGCGGTCGATGCATCGTGATCCAATTCGCTACTCGCTAGTGGAAAATATTGGTTGCCCCGTGGGAAATCTTTGAATGCACGTATTGAACGGGTACAGGCTGAACACACTGACAGACAGACTAAAGCAGACCCCCTTTATAGTTCCTAGATGCTATGTAATCATTTTGTTACTTTCTGCAATCATGTGATACATTACGCCCATTAAAATTTTGCCTTGAAAGTTACTCGTATACGTTGGTATTTAATAGCATCAACTTGTCTCGTTGTTTGTAAATTAATAGCAACAGTTTAATTGCAGATTGAAATATAGGTTTATATATATATAAACAATAAACAAAAAAATACTTGAATTAAAAATACCACTTATTAGCAATTAGTGATTGCAGAATTATAGCCTCAATCGCCTTGAAATAAAGTACGTGTTGTCAATAATCGGTAGGGTGCCCATTATATGTATATGTATAAGACAGTTCCCCTACGTACTATTGGCTTCGTGCGATGCCGGGGCGGGTCGCAAACCCGCGATCTAAAGGCTGTTTGCGACAAAACGCTACCTCAATGCCTTTGGGCTTGTTCCACAATAAGCGCGGTACAATAAGCGAGCCCGGTGACGTCACATCCGTAGCCAAATCGTTTCCGGCGCGCCCGCGGGCTTTTTGACATCCACTCTTTGTTGGGCCCCCGACACGTCAAATTATGTCCTGGATGACACGACTGATTAACCACGCGAAAAATTATACGATGCGACGAAGTATTCGTGTATCATACGGTGCGCGTGAATGTGACACGTAGTCACATTAAATCATGATATATTTTCTTTTAGGTTCGAGGATCGAAGTAAAATCAAACTTTTGTTAACGGTCTTGGCTTTTATATACAAGCATTTCTTGGAAAATTGTACATTCAATTCGAAGTGAATCTGTGAACCAACTGATCTTCGCTGAGATGCCGGTCTTCATACGGGTTGCTATACCACGACCACCATCTTTATCCACTTACCCTGAAGTTTGCTAGGCTGCAGTATTTAAAGTTGTGTTAAAGTTAAGGCGGCAACATCTTAAACTTCCGATGTTTTTTTTCTGAATGTTTATTTGTCCGAATTTCTATTTTTCCGTAAGCTATGTTATGCTGGAGCAATTTTACAAGGTTATTCATAACTACTTAACGTGTAGGTTAGGTCAGGTTTCGATTCAAGATATCAACAAAAAAGTCTTCTATCAAAGCATTGCATTAGCAATTATGAAAATTTGGGATTTTGATCAATTCGCAATTATGACCTTTCGGAATTATGCAGTGTACCCAAAGTAAGACGCCTGTGAAATAACTAGCTTTGAGATAATGTATTTTTGTCGTCAGGGTGGCATGTGGATGGCAAATGTCCGTGGGTCTAGAGTCAACTAACCTGGTGAGAACATCCGTACCATAAAAGTCATAGATAAAAAATACTGCAATAATTAAATACCATTAGTCATCGTTGTCTCGGACACTTATTATTTAAGTGTACGAGTACTTATGCATATTTTATAAGTGTGCGTATAGTGTAAAACTCTCTTGATCGTGTTTTGCAGATATATTTAAACAATTTGCACTAAAATAATATTTATATGCATATTATAACTATACATTATATTCATATTTAATTGAACGTAAATATTTTTTTAAAACCAACCCAGTTAAAAGCCTCTTAGTAATAAAACTAACCATATAATCGAATGGCCAAGATAGAAGTTAAACAAGCAAATACCTAAGATAAACATCGCTGAAAGTAAACTATTCATATCTGAAAAGATATGAGTTTTCCTTCAAGTAGGCAACGAACATATTGAGTTTAGCTTCAGCTGCAATTTAAGTCCACTCATGACCCGTTTTATTGCATTTTCCATGCACATAAATTCGTAAATTCAATTCGGACGTCAGAGTTTCTAAATGGAATTTCTGACATTGCTGTAGCTGTATTATAAACTAGTTTGTTTTGGTTAAATATCCACTTGCAAAACATAACAAGTTCGATGGCTTTAGTATATGCTAATCATTAATGCTGATATTGCCAAGGTTAATTATATTTGAGGATTTAAATTTATTTAGAGAAGATGATCGTTTTGCTACCCGACTGCTGAAGAAGGAGGGACATATTGTATCTGACCTGTACGTGTGTGGGTATGTATGTATTGCTGAGGCTTAACGGTTGGCCCGATTTCGACAAACCGACAAACGAGATGTTATTCTGATTAAGGATTAATTACAAAAAAAAAAACAACTGAATAATTGAGGATCCGTCAAACCACATCCTGTGAGGAATCATAATAAAAGGTTCTCAACAACTTTAACTATGTGGAACAGTTACACGAATGAAAAAAACTCATGCTGTCAGCTTTATAACGCTTACTTTTTGAAAGACTTGCTTACATGTTTGTCCATGACTTTATTTCCAATCACATTCAATGAAGGTTTTAAAAGAGCTTAATTGACAGTTTGTTCAGTTACATCAACGACGTTTGTGTGTGCTTGATTAATTCTTCAAACATATTTTTATACAAAAAAACAATACAGCCGTAACTCGTAACTCTATTTCCTTAAGTCTCCTCTGTCTCCTTAAGGAGTTTTATCTTATCAGTTCACGAACGGTGCAAAAATGTCCGATTCATTTTTACGACTTACATTGGCGTCGCGTGCTTTTCCTTAATAGAGAATCCTTATATTCTGGGCAAAAATTGACTGCATCATTCACTGATGACGTTGGTGTGACGTGAACGGAAGGAAGGTATTTACACCATCAGACAAACGTTTGCCAGAACTCACAGTGTTACGTAATAGAATGAAGAATACGGATTATAGCTACTTCGCTAATGGCGGGTGTGTGTCATAAAATATTATGGGTTTCTGCAAGGTTATGAAGTTAGGACACTTGAGTCTAACAAAAATTAGCGCTTTAAAGCTTAAGATTTCATAAACGGCTTACTTAATCGAAAAACTGTTTTCACAAACATATATTTGAAAGACCTATCCAACGACACTCCCAAATTTTTTCAAAAATCCTCAAATAAACAAACTTTATAAGACCTCCCATGAAAGCAAGCGTAAAATATTTTTGTTTCTTTATATATTGTTGCATGATAATTGCATGATATATTGTTGGATGGCTATTAAAAACATTATATGTATGTCATTATAAATTTTCACATTCGGGGGACCGTTTAGGATAAAAAGCGAAAATAGCACTTTTAGAATTAAATATATTATATTAGTTATTTCCCGCGACTCCGTCCGCATAGAAGCTGTTTATCGCTATCCCTCAGGAATCTATCCCAGACTATAATCTATCTCTGTGCCAAATTTCATCTAGATCCGCTCAGCCGTTCTGGCGTGATTGAGTAACAAACATCCATTCATCCATACTTTCGCATTTATAATAGTAAGATTTAACTCTAAAAGTGCCATTTTCGCTAGAATTACGTGTCCTCACCCCGTAAAGCCAAAACGAGAAATGCTAAAACTAAAAATCTGGAAACTATCTTAAATGAAGCAACGAATTAACGAATATAACGGAATAAAACGAATTAATTAATATTTATTATTATAACGAATTTAACAGGAAACCTATCACGACCAAGTAGACTTAATTAGTTCTTGAGATACAGGCGGCTAAAGTGTTCATACTAAAAATAACTATAAATAACTTTTAATAGAAAATTCGTTTATACGGTTGTTTTTCGAGTTACTCTTTTGTTTTCGGTAACGACGTCATAACCTTACACTGAGCATCGTCCGACATGCTCTTGCCTGTTTTATTTAAATAAAAACATACACATACATACATAACATCACGCCTTCATTCCCAGAGTGGGGTAGGCAGAGCTACAGAAATACCAACAACTCTAAAAGGACTTGTTGGTAATCCTGTAATCACATTTTGCACAAACAGGCTAAGATGTTTACCAGTGTATTATTAAAATAAAAACATAGGTTAATTTATTCAGGTAGTCCGTGTGTTCCTTTCCTTTCCGTAGGTTCCTTTATACTTCTTAATAACTTCATTCGTATTTTTTTTATTTTAGGAGGTATACAATTAACAACGACATTTTACGACATCGACATCATCACCACATAGTATAAAACAAAGTCGCTTTTTCTGTCCCTATATCCCTATGTATGCTTAAATCTTTAAAACTACGCAACGGATTTTGATGCTGTTTTTTTTAATAGATAGAGTGATTAAAGAGGAAGGTTTATATGTATAATACTTTAATCCGGAGCGAAGCGAGGGCGGGTCGCTAGTCAACTAATAAACCTAAATCAAATGAACCGATACGCATATAATGCATTATCGACGATACTATCGAGGTTATTAATAACTTATTGAAATTTGTGTGATGGCTCAGTTAATCAAATTTAAATCGTTTAATACGGAGTTTGTGTACATTATAAAGTCTGCGAAGTTAATCGAAATGCCGCGTTACTGCCGGCGGGTCAGGGGTCCAGATTGAGCAGCTTAATTGACGGCGATTGATAAATTTAGATAGTGCCACTGCGGACCCTCGGCCGCCATCGTGTCAAGCTTAAATGTATTACCAATAAAATTGCTATTAAATAAACCGTGGGTCGCGCTTGTCTCACTAGCTCTATCTATTAATCAATGCCAAGGGTAAAAGGTATTTTATTAGTTTGTAATTGATGAAACTTTTCCTCTAAAAAGAGTACAACAGACATAAGGTCAACTGGTAGAGAATGCCTTACGGCATTAAATTCGCTTTTTGTATACTAAGTGGATTCTTTTGTGCAATAAAGATTAAATAAATAAAAAAGTGTTTCTAGGCTGAAAAACTCGAGTTTTCTGAGAGTTTTATCTAGTGATTGTCGATTACTAAACAACACCGTAAACGTCATCAAAACCATAAGTTTATTGTTAGCTTGCTAACAAATAAAATAAATAAACACGGTTGCTCTTTTGTCAGACTATTGTTTTCTTCGCATGATGAAAAACAAAACCGTTCGCATTTCTCTAACCTTAAACAATGCTCTATAAAACGTAAATACGTCCAAACTATTGTTGCTCTGGAGACATAAAAATCAGTTCGGTAGGAGATAGAGCACTTTGTGAATTTTATTTCACTATAAGTTGATGTCGTAAATCTAAAGTCATATATTTAGGCGGACAAGGTATTCTTAAGAATGTCATGATCATGAGTATCATGCATGACTCTCATGACTCTACCGTCTAGAGATCTATAAGAGCTTTTTAGAATATGCATATTTGAGAACTTTGTCATTTCAATATAAATGATTTGATGCTACTCTGATGATTATACAAAAGGGTTTGCCGGTGCATTGTCAATCCTCTATAAACGCATCTGTTATCCAAATCCTTGCATATTTTAGCCCGAGCCGAAAATTATACCTTATTCAAGATGCTTCTTAGTTCTGTGGTAGGGACCTTGTTGACTGGCAGTCGCCAATTACTTACTTTCAATGTAATAATAAGATGAGTTTGGTGCCTAAAAGCATTCCTAACTAGTCAGCCAATGACTTTGGTAAGAATAAGGTCATAGCAGTCATGCAGAACGTATTCGGAAGCTCTGTTGTATAGGTTTGGGTGGGGTTTAAATATCGAAGCGGTGGTCATACGCTAAGTATGTACGCACGTCACCAAAGGCCATGCCGGACGGAATTAGACGGGCTAAATATTTTCACGGACGATGCACTTGACTCCTCAAGAGGAATTCTACATTTTCCATGCGCCGTGCTCTCTCTCCTTGCCCAGAAATTATACAGCACTGTTTTAATTTAAAATACATGAATGTTTCCTTAATATCGCTGGAATAATAGTTAACGATAATAATTTTCCAGCCACGGCCTATTTAACTTGTTGATGCGTACATAGCAGGTTAATTTGAACTTTGATATTAATGCAGGTGGATGATCTTAATTATGTCGATTATTATCAAAACCGCATTATTATCAGGCGAAATGCTCCTTTAATCACGTAATTAAGTTGGTTCTGTACTTGGTCTAATCTAATTATCGTATTTATCAGTGTGTTCACGTGATAAGACATCTATCTCGGTACGGCAGGGCTGCGCGCCGTCTGTCACCTGCTCCATTACAAACACAGCAATCAAGTGCGAGTTGACAGGATTTTAAAACGTAATCTTATTAAGTACTTACGTTTAAAATGCGATATGATGTATTTTTATTCATCGTATTATTAGATCACACTATTTCTGACTAACGCGACAAATAAAATTGGTAACTTATATGTCCATGTAATTAAAGGACAAACTTCAATATCAATTCATGCGCCTCAAGTTTGTTGATATATTATAAGATAAGATGCACAGATAAGGAGGTCAGAACAGTACAGGAAAATATTCCTCATTGATGCAAAATACTAATTCCGAGTACATAATATGGTAAGTATTTGTAGATTCGTGTTGAGAGTGAATTTCGATTCCACATGGATTATTTTATTACATCTGTACGCACAAACGCAATACCTAAAGGGAAACTAAATGGAATTGGTTTCATCAAAAAAATTCCTTTCTGGGCTAATATAGGTAGGTACAGTAATGATTAATTTACATCAATGCATTGATTAGAAAACTTTGTAGTACACAAAGAATTTATTTAGAACAATTCATTATAATAGATATTATAAAAAAGTGCACATTATATTTATCTGATTTATATTTTAAGTCGTTACTGATGTAGCATCCGTCTGTAGGTACAGTGTAAACTGGGACTAAAGATCGACTAATCTAGCTGCTCTACTTTTCAACTCTAGTCTTAAATGGCCGTGGGCTGATCTATTTGTTATTCGCTGGTATCCGACGTTACGAAAGGTTGTTGTATTTGATTATTTAATTTTTGAACTAACGTTTATCATTATGTAAATAAAAGCAATTTATTTTATTTCATAATTTTATATGGACTGTCAATTAGTTTTTGGCACATATTCATAAAGAATACGTTCACGTTTACTTTCTTATGAAATTCATAATATCAAGCTTTTTGTGTGATGAGGTAGCATAATCCATGTCTGTAATAAATCTATTTCAATTCAATACGAGTACTGAATTGATGTATGTCCCGCCGAAAATACTGACTCATGCATTCTACATCAAGGCTGGGAAAATGCAGGAACGATAATACTCACCTCTTTGATACGATCAATTTGATTCTCCAATAAACGACACAGGTTTGATAGCTGGATACGGATAAAATATATAAAATACATTTGCATTCAAATTCTATAAACACTCATGCAACAGCACACAAAATCTAGGCTATTCACAAACGTTAGAAGGTTTCAGTCAGTATTTAGATGGGTTGGCGAATTATTTGTTAGTAGGTATCTAATCACTTATTTCGGAGCATTCGGAGAAAGAACTTGCCAACCGCTAACACTAAAATAATCACTGCACACAATATCATAACGTGCGGGGATGCTGGTCCAGTACTGGACTCACCAGGACTGTTTTTCCCCTGATCGGTGTCCTTAACTGTAAAACGCACAAATTCTTGCAAATGGTTTGGCAGTTTCTTCACATCTTTTTCTTCACCACCTTCAATCACTTTTATTTTATGTTCTATTACTTTTGGCTCTCGATAAATGTCTGCACTAGATATATCTCTCTCGTCTTCAGTCTCAGGGTCTTTTATTCCCAATTTATTCCATCTTTCTCTAGCTTTGCAAATAAATTCTTTTTCAATTCTATTATTAACTTTAGAGTCAAGAAAGTCTAAAGTTGGCATGCTTTTGGAAAATATTGAGTTAGGAATAGTGACCTGTTTATTATTATTAGTAATCTTAATCACTTTTTGTTGCCTTCTTTCTTCACGTTCTGCCATTTGATTGACATATTCAGAGTACATTTTATCACGAAGAAGTTCTTCTTGGCTGCTACTAAATGCAGATAATTTTCCCTTTTCTTGTTTATCAGACACTTTTGGTGTTATGGTAGTGGACACTTTCGAGTCAGCATCTTGTCTCAGCGTCATACTTTGACTCCTAGTACGTGTAATACTTTCGCCCCAAACTTTAGTATCTAAAATTAAGGGATTTCTTAAGATTGGCTTATCATGCTCAGGAACATTTAGTTTTTTGTTTTCAAGACGACGTATTTCAGCTTCCACTTCTTTTTCTTTCTTTCGAATGTATTCCATTTGCTGATCACATAAATCTTTAGGCAGTGAAGGCCTTCTAGGAGAATTTTGGTCTTTATAATGATCTCGAACGTCTGTGCAATGTCGATGCATGTTTTGTATAGAAGATATATCATTTTCGATCTCTTTGCTTAAGTTTCCGGTAGAAAAATGAAATAGTTTTCTTTCATTTCTTATAGAACGAAATGAACTGTCAGTGAAATCTGAACTCTCATCACTTTCATAAAATGAAGAGGAGAATTTTCGTATCCTTGGTGGCGGTATCGGTTTGAAATTACTAGGAATTTCCTTAGCAGAGTTGTAATGTTCGTATTTTTTATATGTTGATTGTGCCGATTTGGCGATTGGTTGTATTTGGTCCAACATTTCAAGTTGATTCTTTGTTTTCATAGAATTCATATTGTCTGTAACAGCTGGATCGCGTATTAAAGCTAGTAAACGAGACCCTGTCTGAGATTTAAATGGCACCACAGGGGGGTTATCACGCCGTTGAGTATCTTTTCTTTGGTCTTTGTTATAGTACTCGTTGTAACCTCTCCTATCAACGTATTTTTTATGCATATCTACAAGATGACTAGCATCTCCTTTTGTTATAACAGTGTTGGTTTTTTCCATTAACATTTTTTGTGATGGTGATAAACAAACATATACAGGTTCAGTTTCGGTTGGTATTCCTACCCAGTGATTTTCATCTTGGGATAATTTTAGTGATGAGTTACGTGGTTGAACTGGAGGTGGTGCATTGTCTTTATCTTTCGATTTCAAAGAAATCTTTTCAATGCATGAAACATCAGGCAGTGGATAGAAAGGCATATTACTTTTGTGTTGCGTTTCAACTTTCTTCAAAACCGTTTCATTAATTTTTTCATGCTTGTTTGATTTTTGGCTATAAATGGTAATGTTTTGCAATCGTTTTGAGACTGAAGCTAGTTCTTCTAGTATTTTATCACCGAAAGGAAATGCTGCGACTTTCTTAACGCATAAATCCTTCAATGAAGATGGCTCGTTATTTATTCCAGTTTTGGTATGCGTAGTGATTCCTGTAACACATTCAAATACGTCTTTTACATGACTTAAATTATTATTTTCAAATGCGTTTCGATTATTTATAGAGGTTTCGAATATACCATCATGCACAATATTAGCAACATCATTAAGGGATGAATAGGTTGGGTTATATTTAGCCGTGCATTGGGAGGATTCAACACTACTCGAGGAATCCTGTCGATTTAGTATTTGTTTGTCATTTTTCTCAGAAGACTCAGAATCGGATGAAACTTCTTTAATTAAATTATTAATAGCATCATTTAATTCACATTTCAAAACTTTCATTTCTAAGTCGTACTCATGCCCAGTTTGGTGACCGCCTGGAATACTTATCTCTATAGGAATACCTGTTTGCATTGCATCTTTGCTTTCAATAATCTCGTTGCTTTCAGATACTATGTCTTTTACCGTTAAGTTTGTCGTTATATTATCAGTTGAAAGAATAACTATTTCGTGAGAGTTAGGAGTTTTATCATTGCTTTCATTTATGGCGTGTTTTAGTATTTCATTCACGGATGCTTCTAATTTGATGTTTGTTTTGTCATCTCTCGGAGAAAATGTTTCCTTTAACAAAGTTTCGGTATCTGTTACTTCTATAGTTGGTGTTATCATTCTTACTGAAACATCAGTTTCAATTCCATCATCGCCTTCTTCGCTGTTATCGTATAATGAGCTCGTGCTACTTGAAGTATCTGTTAAATATACAACTTCAGCACCGATCATTTTATCTACGTTTGTTACGGACCAATCACCACGGGCCTCAGAAACTTCCGGTTCTTTTAATTTAGCGTCAACAAGCATACATTGCTGCTCAATTTGGCTTCCAAATATGCCTCTATTCATTTTAGTTACATATTTTTCCTTCTTGGTTTTGTCCTCAAATACATCATCATCCATGTCGTCATTGTCATGTTTCTTTTCATTCAAATATGATTGTCGTCGAGAGCTCATAGATGACTCACCACTTCCTTCTTCGTCGATAACATCTAAGGTTCTTGGGGGGCCTAGTCTATGAAAAATAAAATCATCAGCTAAGGCTTTTTTTCTTAGTCTATGTTTTACTCCATGATTTATAACTTGCACCGTTTGAATAACTATTTCTGAAGAATCATCT
This sequence comes from Acleris holmiana, assembly GCA_949316455.1. Classification (NCBI taxonomy): domain Eukaryota; kingdom Metazoa; phylum Arthropoda; class Insecta; order Lepidoptera; family Tortricidae; genus Acleris; species Acleris holmiana. Next base: position 10,086,890 of record OX438769.1, read on the forward strand.
GATGTATTTGTAAAAGGTAATTTATTTAAACAGTCTCTTAAAGATTTTTCTTCCTCAGATGTTAAGGTTCTGTTTTGTTCTTGGTGTGTCATAGTTGTAGGAATTTCGCAAGTTGTTGAAGGTTCGTCAACTAAGTCTTTTGGAACAATTTGATCTACCCTTAAATCGTCAGTATTTTCCCATTCTATGTCGTAATCAGCATCAGAAACTAAAACGCTTTCACTGTTTACTATGTTTGAGAAGTTTTCTTCGTCCAACTGGGAATTGCTCTCTACTGTGATTTCAACAATTTTTGTATGGTCGTCGTTATCTAGACTTTTACTTTTTACGTTTGAATTTAGTTTTGCCTTGCCTTTATTACATTGATTAGGAGACTCAACGACATATTGCTGTACACACTGGGGATCAAATTGTATAGAGTCAGTTAATTCTTCCTTACATGTTTTTGAAACAATAATACTATTTAAATCAGGCAAGTCAGCGCTATTGCTATTCAAATCTTGTCTCGTTCCTTGCATATTATCAGAAGATTTATTTGTTCCATTTTCATTACAAACATCGGTTGCTTCTGAAGCTTCGATTGAAAGGGAAGAATTTTCCGTAATTACTTCCTCATTTAAGGATTTTATTTGTTTATCCCCATCAACTGAAACACTACACGAATCCATACTCGTCGTTTCCACATTGTTAGTTTTATTAGAATCTTGTTTGTTTTTGTTTCTTTGTCGTTTATTTTTATTATTTTTACGTCTTTTAGGTTTCTCAGGCATATTTAAATCTGAATCTTTATCGTTATCACTAACACTACGTTATCACACAATCACACGCGGCGTCCAATCAAACGCTGTCCCGCGACACCGGTTGCCTATTTGCGTAGGAGTCACAAAACGGGATAGTTTTGTTGCGGCGTAGGGTGTTCGTTTGGACGGTGGCCCTTCAGGCCGGTGCAAGAGCCGGGTCGCGATTTTTCTTTTCAGCGAGCATTCGCCGGCCACGGCAGTCGTGTGCTCGAGCGGCGATTTACTGATAATTATAAATGAGTTGAGTACACGAGCGCGGTGGACTTTATTTTTACGCGGACGTGCGAGCGGCGCGCGCGGCTTCGCTGCCCGAGCGAGGGGAGTGAGCGCTGCGCCCGCGCACGCGGGGTTTATCGTGCACTATGTAAATAATACGGTGCTAATTATTATTGCACGCACACACTTCCACTTTTAAGGGGCGCATAACGGGCACAAAGTTAAAAACAATAGGCATTAGCCGGCGCATAAGGACATGGGCAGGACACTTTGAATTTATTAAGATTTACATTTATATAAAATACAAAGGAAATATTGATAATTCATTAACTTCTAAACATTTATATTACAGATAACATTGAATATACGTTTCTTTTAGTAGCTAGACGAGTTGCATTCGACAATCGTTAGCGTTTATATTTCGATTGAAAAATGTTTGGAATTGACGTAAGCCACCGAGATAGTACCACGTGATAATCTCGGTGGCTTACGTCTATTCTATACATTTGTCAATCGAAACATAATCGCTAACATTTGTCGAATGCAACTAGTCTAGCCCCACAGGCTCCGTTTTATCTCACGGTGAAAGGTTTGGGGCCAATATTATCGCCAATCGGGCTCAGTAATTGGTACACTCAAACTATTTTTGTAGATACGTTGAGGTTACTTTACGATGTTTACATTCATAATAAAACATGCGGTTAATTACAATTTCCATTTGACACGACTCTTTGCTTTAGAAGCACTACCGAATTACTTAGGCTACCCTATTGTCAGTTTACCTAATGGTTACTATTTACTAAACACTGTAAGTTCTCGCTATTTCCAACTGCACAGTTACATAAACGGCCGACGTTGAAGGATTAACCGCGTCTCTTTAAAACTTTATTTCCTTTGTGCACCCCGTTTCCGCAATTATATGGAAATTACTCTTTGCGCATTTTCTCTTTCCTCACGCCTTAGACCAGGTTAAAGCAGGAAAGGAGTCTAAAGCTAAAGAAACCAGATTTACGCATATACACCGACGATGCCAATGGCATCCTTATCCCAGCGGAGCCATTTTTCAGTAAGTGGTTTGATAAGTTAAGTTTTGCACTCAAGAAATTTAAATCTTTAACAATCGTGATAACTACTAATTATTAATTATGGAGCGTTGAAGATGTTTTGAAAAATGTTACTCAATGACATACTCTCTTGTCTTGGATTAACGTGTACTTTTTATTTCAAAGAACTTTACGAAGATAGCGAGGAACGACTTCTATGCTTAAAACGACGGCGCTATCGCTACTACATATTTTATAAAATTAATAACAAATAGATTAGTTTAAATATAAAATTTTAATTAAGGCAATTAAAAATTACATTAGCCCAAATGTCTTAGATAAACCGCTAAGCCAATGCGGCCTTAAATTGCTTATTAACGAGACACACATATTTTATATATATATATATATATATCTTTTATATAACGTACCTAATGTTTAGACTATTATGACACGATCAATGCTGGTTTTAAAGCAAACTTAATAAACCAGCAGCAGGTGTGTCGTTACCCAAATAGACCATCTATTAGAGGTAAAGTTCTCGCTCACTAAGCTGTGTTTATTTATAAAAAGCTCCATACGGAGTTAAGGCAAATTGCGAAACTTGAAAATGTACTGCGTACTGGCTGGTACTGGTTATTTTAAAGACACGTTGCACATGTAGGAGCGGCCGCTTGCTCAGGAAATGGAGTTACGTAGTTGGAAGTCTAGCTTAAAGTGGAATAACTAGCCCCCCTGTAATTGACGCAGGTCACCTAGACTGATTGACCACTTCCAGCATTGGTGCAGCTATTATATAGATGACATAACGGATGCTTGTGGCGCGTTATAGGTATAAAAGACCGTATAATATACCTACCACGCGTGTAGCCATAAATATGTAAACAAATTACACAAGCCCCATGAAGTCCATGCGACGCATGGAATCTAATTTGAACGTAATTCAGACAATGCATTTTCAGGGATTTCGACGAAATGAAAACTGATGAATTAAATGATTGACGTTGCATTGAAGTGACGTGTGCATCAACACGATGTGGAAAATGTTACATAGCAGGGGTGTGAGGGTGTGTCCATCATTGCCATAAATGGTAAAATCGTTATAATTTCGCGTAAAGCTTTGTACCTATTGATTAATAAAAGTCTGACCTTAAAAAATATTGTTCCAGGTAGATACATTTACGCAATACGGTTAGTTGCATTGACTTTCGGAAGTTTATATTAGAGAAGCAAAACTAAAAAAAAAATAGCTATTTCCGTTTCCGTTTCGGTTTGCTGCATCATTCCTCGTTTGCACTGCCAGGGAGTGGAATGCTCTCCCTGCGTTAGTATTCCCAGAATCGTATAATCTTGGTGTTTTTAAGGCAAGAGTGAATATGTTTTTTTCTGGGTGAGCGTGTATCACCTTCGACCTCGTGATTGCTTTTCATCTGGTGAGACTAAGGACAAACGCAAACGTATTTTTGGTAAAAAATTGATCTTTTACTACCATCAACATGTATAATGAACCCACTTTTCATACATAAATTATTATTTTATAATAAAATGCCAATAATTGTCGCCATCAGGGTAAGGACTAAAAAATTGGCCACGCTAACTCACTCAATTAAATTTTCTATGAAACTTTCCCGTTGTGACACGAAAATTAGCCATACATTTGTAGGGATAATTTTCGTGTCGCAACGGAACTTTTTTAGCTTTTGTTGTTTGTATGGTTAACTACGCCTAACTATGGTCGAACTATTTGGTCCCTACCCATCAGTGTTCTTCAATTTCAAAACTTTCGCGATAAAAGTATTGTTGAATCTGCATTGTTTGCTGAGAGTTGCCGGAGCCGTTATAAATATAAATATAACAGGGGAGCAGCGGCGTACACGACACCGTTTTATGTTGTTCGGTAACCGAGCGCTGTTCTTTCTCATTGTGAACTGTCAAAACATATATGTATAAACATGGACATGCGTTAGACGTTATTAATACTACCACTTAATTAACAACTCATTGTATCTTCTTATTTATCCGAGAAACTCTTAAAATTGAGATAAAAAACCCATGACGCGTCCATTATGATGATGTTCCCTCAAGTTTGTTAAATTTTATTATATTTTCTATTCCCCCACAATTTTAAAGTAAATCAGGTCAAGTCTGTTGTTTATTACCTACGTCAAATAAATTATCCCACTGACATTTAAAGGCCGTCTCCTAAAATGTAGAAACTTCAACGAAAATGTTGAAATACCTTTTAAAAATAATGACTCATCTGAATTTCAAAATGTCGTACTATCGGTGCTTAAAAAGGCATTTGGTCAGTTTATGATCTGTTTTCAGTCATAAATCTAATCCATAAATCGCCGTTTCTATAAATAACCCATCGAAAACCACACTGCACTCGCCGATGCAGGCGTGTCCAGGCAAACGTGACCTTCTATTTGCGACTGGCTATAAATAAGTGCACACGAGAGATGCAATAAAAAAGTCGGATTATTTGTTAGCGCCGACTGTGGAAAAACAAACGGCGTTCGAATCGCGGTGCATGACATAATCGCCGTAGAGATCCGGGCCAGTGTGCCAAAACGGCCGCGACCACTGCTACCGCTTTTTTGGCACGCAGTCAAGGGGTTATAAGGTAAATGAGTAGCGCGTGAGATACTCACTCTGTGGAAATATCTAGATGTGACAAAGAGGGTCAGGATGTACTCAAAGATTTAATTATTATTTATAGCTATAATAGAGAACATACATTTTATTTTCTAACGCTTTCTGGAAAGTGCTATGAAGGAGAGGAATAACTGTATACGCGAAATAATAATTGTGTAATTTTTTCATAATATATGAAGCTTTACAAAGTCATAGTTCAGACCCGTGCAGAAACACTCCATACAAAATCGACGGCAGGAATGACGTCACAGCTGTTGTAACATGTTTTAAATATACCTTATAAAGAAATTTGCATTTATTTCGTAAATTAGTATGTTTAAGGCAATATCGTTGCATAAAAATATTACGTAAATAAAATGAGGATGCCGAAAAGAACAGTCTAAACATTAAAAGAAGTTTTAAAATTTTAACAAGTTTTGATTCTATATGAATTCTTAATAAACGGGTCAAAACTTACTGCATTGCGTTTTATATGCTTTTTTTACATTTTCCCCTAAATCGTATCAATGAAACTCAATTCTGATTTTCACGCATGTTCTCTATTGTTTTAAGCATGCGTTTGTTCGATTTGCATAGCTTGACTATATGTTTTCTAACCTTTTCTTAATTGCTTCATATCAATTTTAGGACATCCTTTATACCATTCTAATACTATGGTAAATATTGCGTAAATTTTGGGACACCAAAACCGAGTAAAACCGAGGTGCTGATTTGTAACTTGGTCGACGGCTACAATTTAAATAGATCATCTTCTAGCTTTAAATAAGTAGAGACATAAATTACAGCTAATGATATTATGAACACTAAATGATTAAAACTAAAATATGAAGACTGCGAACTTTACAAAGGTTATTTTTTTATGATAGGTACTCAACATTGTTTGTGGTTTAAAGATAACCATAACGGCACACGTTATCACACGTTACGGCTAATATTGCGGATTTATGGATGTAAATCATGGGTATCCTATAGGTAAGTCTCCGTGGAGCCCGCGTGTTTCAGATTCCCTGCCGTAAAGTATTGTTCCAACAGGAATATCGAAAGGGTCATTTTATTTGAAGTTGCGGTCGACTCGATCTCTTTAACAACACAACCATTTCGTTAGCGAGCAAGTAATATTGAATAACCTTGTAATTACATTTTGTAAAATTAAGCAATAAAAAAGAGAATGCCATGACGATGTCATTGGATATACGTTATACCAACTTCAACTAAAGGATAAATTTCACATAATAGTCAGTATCTCGTCTTCATATTTCTAATTTTCAAAGCCAGGGCCTCTATTCTACTGGGTCATGGCATATTGCCTTTGTCATGTTATCGTATTGAAAACGATACGATAACTTTTATTTACAGTAATGGCGGCCGTGTTAAAAACAATACGATAACATGTTAAAGGCAAAATGGTTTTTGCCCAGTAGAAAAAAAAGCCCTGATTCATTAAAAACATGTAAGCAAAAATAAATTCGCGTGTCTTTCATGACAACCTTATTTTGCATTATATTGTGTTAATTCAGTAAACAATAAGACTCAAATGCTACTAATTTAACATACTCGTATTTGATATTTTATATGCTTAGCCGCAAATTTACAACACAACTTTCAACGACCAGTAACACCGAATAATTCTGAAATCATTAAGGGAAATATAATTGCCAAGACATCGAAATCAAAAACGCGAATAAACAAAAAACAATAAACCGAAAGAAGTTTGTCGCGAATAAAACATGATCAAATTCCAACACGATACGGCGATACTTCCACACGGCGTTGGAAATACACTAGAACCCAGTACTCTGTAACTTTTCCCCATCAGCTTTATATCATCAGCGCAAAGTTACTGAACATCGTGTCACCTGATTTCAGGAAGCGCACGAGCCAAGCGCGGGGTCGCTGTATCACAATCGGACATTTTACTTGCTAATACTGGCCGGCCATTCTACATTATACGTCCCGCGTCTGTTCCTCACGTATGTTATATGTTTATATACGACGCACTGTTTTCAACTATTATAATATGTACGATGGTAGAACATTGAATCCTCTGAGGGAAAAACTTAGTTTGCCAGATTATTATGTTTTGGTTTCCAATTGACATTAGATTCATACACACTCTTAAAAAAAAAGTTGTCCCTCCTGTGGTCAATAGTTAAATAGCTTGTATGCATATAAGTAATATTTTTATACGATAAGTCTAAAGCAGTCCTGACGGCGTTTGTGCGGGAATGGGCTTAGCCAGAAAATTAGGCCTTAAAAACGTTAATTTTCGGTGTGTCCACAGGAAAGACGGTAACCTAAATCTGTGTATGACCCATTAAGCATCATATTAATCTGGTGATGTGCATGTACTTTATTGTAAATTTATAATAGGTACTTTAGTACAGTATCTTAACCGTTCCCTCTTCCTCATCATAACTCTTTCGCCTTTCAAGATATCCGTCTGTGGAACTATATACTAGATCATTATTTACATTTCAATTTAAGATGAAATAACTTTTCATAATACGTTGTTTTTATCATAAACACGCTTGGTGAATATTTGAGGTTAAATGTGTCAATTGTGTGTGTGTGTGTTGTGTGTAGGAGGTTGTGTATGTGGTTTAATTTGTTAACATCTTTTCCAAGTTTAATCGAACAGACTTTATGTATATATTGTGTTTATATAAGTAGCTATATGGTTATATACTATTTATTTTTTGTAAAATGTTTGTAAAAGGGAAACGGAAAACCGTTCTGGATAAAGGAAAATTGGAGAGACGTATGCCCAGCGGTGGGCAAATACACGCCGATGCAGAAGAAGAAGATGTACTTTGTGGTCCGTTCCTTAACGTATTTGGTGTTCAATAAAGTGTTTTGTATTATATAATATAACTACAGATGTTTAAGTGTTGTAATAATTATGTTTTTTAAAGTTGTTTATTTTATAAATCAAGTTTATTTCTACATTTAATATTTTTTAAAGATCCTTGTTTGCACCCCCCAATTTGTTTTAATTTTATATTGCTGCGTCTCTTCTATCTAAGGTTCTCTAAAAGAGATCGCTTATAGCCCTAAGACCTTAAGACCGAAGACCACTATTAATTCTCTACTCTATAAGAATTTCATGTCTTGCCTCTCCTTGGATTTTTTGTGTGGTGTTTAATAAAGCGTATTTGTATTATAAAGTATTGTATATTATTGTATATTATTCTACTCTCATCATACCCACAATAAATAATTAAACATTTTATCATCTATCAATTCATTATCATACGAGTGCTACCCCAGGGCATGTTTTAGGAATTTGATATCAATAAATCAGTTCTCGATATACATGTTTATTAATAAAAATCCTCTGCTACTATTAAGATAAAATAGTCCATGTCTAAAGTCTATTGTCAATTAGTCATAGTCTTCTAAAAGTTGAATAAATCACAATATCGTTTATGAATCAGAAAACGGATTAGAGTCATTTTAAGTATTTGCTTATTGTTTTTATTTTAAAATGTAGAGGGAAAAAACAAAGTTTATTAATGTTGAATAACACTCCGATCTTGACACTAACATCGATATAACTTTTTGTCGCATAATTATTTTCATACATCACTTTAGTATTCGTGCCGCGAGCTAGCACACGTCAGTCAGCAACAGTCTCCTTTTGAGTCTTAAAATATGGTTGCAGAACGGATTAAAGTAACTTATGATGATGAAATTATAAATTTATAATAAGGTTTTACTGCCCGATTTCAATATATTCATATGTTTTTGAAATCAATTTAATTGTTTACCCTTGATTCACCGAAACTCATTTCATAGAGCGTATCACTTCACAGAATTTTCATTTCATAGACAGGCTTTTCTAGGCGTTAGAGTTTACATTTTGTGATAGTCACAAGTCAAACCCAACCTAACCTACGAATACGTAATGAAATAAATTAATTTGATTTTGATTTTGATTTGAATGTTTAAGATAACCTGAAGACAACAGGAAAATTTTAGCAGAAAATAGCTTTCGATGAAGTGAAATTCTGTGAAACCATACGTTCTATGACACGAGTGTCGGTAAAACAAGGAGACACCAAATTGAATACATACGCAGCTTTAATAAATTATATCATTATTAAATACGCAGTAATTCCGTCACCTAAAACCCGATATAACAAAGCATTACACTCCAAGACCACCTAGTTCTATTTATGTTACTCAAAACAAGAAACTCGAACAAAGGGTTTCGGGGTCAAAAACGTAATTCGAGCTAAGAGAAACAGTTGACTCACGTTTCGAGGGGCTGGGGGGCGCGGGCGCAGTCGGCGTCGCCGGCGGCTTGGCCGTCACCAACTCGTTCGGCGCCTCGGCTAAAACAAATTAACACATTAAAGTACATATATCAAACAAGTCCAACAAAAAGCAAGCTTTAAAACTATTATACTTTATATTGTTGTATTATAAGTCTACTTTGAAATCCGTCAGTTTTTAGGGTTCCGTAGTCAAACTAGGAACCCTTTTAGTTTCGCCATGTCCGTCCGTCCGTCCGCCCGTCCGCAGACTAGCGCAGAGACTCTCAGTAATAGAAATGTTATTTGGCATGATAATGCATATTAGTCACGCCATAATTGAATATGTAAAAAAAAAAAAGTTTTAGTGTACCTCTGCTACACGTAAAGTGGGGATGTATTTTTTTTCTCGTCTACCCTATATCCAGGGTGTCGTTGGATAGGTCTTTCAAATAGGTATATTACCCCCCCCCCCTCCCCCTACAGCCGAAACTACAAATAATGAAAATTTGAAAAAAACTTATATGAAAGGGCATATAACGAATTTTAAAGAAAAACTATCACGACTAAGTAGACATCATTGGTTCTTGAGATACAGGCGATTAAAGTGTTTATACCTACTAAAATCATCTAAGGCGGCACCAATTGACTTTAAATAGAAAATTTGTTATTACTTGTTGATTTTTATGTTTGTAGTACTTAACGGCTTCGGAACCCTACACTGAGCATGTTCCAACATGATCTTGCCCGGTTTTTAGGGTTCCATAGCCAAATGGCAAAAAACGGAACCCTTATAGAGTCGTCATGTCTGTCTGTCTGTCCGTCTGTATGTCACAGTCACTTTTTTCCGAAACTATAAGAACTACACTGTTGAAAATTGGTAAGTAGATGTATTCTGTGAACCGCATTAAGATTTTCACACAAAAATAGAAAAAAACATAAATTTTGGGGGTTCCCCATACTTAGAACTGAAACTCAAAAATTTTTTTTCAACAAACCCATACGTGTGGGGTATCTATGGATAGGTCTTCAAAAATGATATTGAGGTTACTACCATCATTTTTTTCTAAACTGAACAGTTTGCGCGAGAGACACTTCCAAAGTGTTGAAATGTGTGTCCCCCCCCTGTAACTTCTAAAATAAGAGAATGATAGAACTAAAAAAAATATATGATGTACATGCAAACTTCCACCAAAAATTGGTTTGAACGAGATCAAGTAAGTAGTTTTTTTTTTAATACGTCATAAAAACATTGATCAAAGCTACAACGAACTTTTATATTATGTTACTTGCTGCTACGGAACCCTTTTATGGGCGAGTCCGACTCGCACTTGGCCGCTTTTTTTTTATAAAGTTGCTAGAGTCTGCAACGTGAAGGGACAATGCACATAAACACGGCGCGGCGCCATTGAGAGGCACATTGCCGTGTGCGGTGCGGTGTCGTACCGTACATGTGGACAGACCCTTAGAAGAACTTGCTAAGTAACGATACCTCTTTATTGAAAATTGGGCCACCCGTTCAGCCTCTACGAGGAAACAAAGAACCATACATACATAACGAACAGGTTTGCTGTCGGGATATAGGGACGATAAATACATGTATTGATTAAATGGGTAATTACTGGTGTGATCTTTGTACTAACACACAAAAAGTCTCTTACACGAATATCATCTATGCTAGGTTACATTGTTTGTAGATTGTTTTAGTCTCATTGTTACAATCGGCTGTACGGTATAGTTTATCAGGTAATAATTTAAGAGAGTAAATATTTTTAACATTTTCGCTAAAACCCTGGGCAAAGATTTTACAGACTGATTTTAAACCAGACTTAAAATGTTTTATTATTACATCATCAACAGATTTGCTGACCCTGCCACAGATCGTGTTAATTATTTCCCAAACCCGGTTCAGATTTTGAAATTATTCAATGTATCCTTTTTTATGTAGTTATTTTTAGTTATATCTATATACAACGTGTTACAAAATAATCCATAAAAAGAAATTACAAAAGTAGTGTCAACCCTTATTAAATAACGTCAGTTCAGTATCTTACGTATAGAGTATGACACTAATTTCGTAATTTCTTTTTTTGCGGATTATTTTGTAACACGTTGTATTTATTTAATAAATATTTAGATTTATTATTATAATAATCGATTAACTTTATTAAATAAATTAAAATACCAAAATGCTGCCAAAAATCTAAAATCAACGTTGTTGAACGTTTCGTAAGATCCTAGCCACCTAGCTTTACCTACGTCAATCAAAAGAGGTAGGTAATATAAATGTTTAATTCACTTAATAATTCGTATTTTTGAGCAAGTGAATATTTTCAGTCATTATTCCGGAAATCAAATTTAACATCAAAATACTGAAAGCACTGCAAAGCCACTACCTATGCACTACGTGTTGAAAATATCATAAAATCATTATTAAATGCACTGAAAGCACGAGATTCTTCATTATGAGTGAAGTTGAAAACAAAATAATTTAAATACGACGAGTAGTGAAAAGCTGGAGGAATTAATTACGTTGACCGAATCCATTTTCCCGCGCGGCATTACGTCAAAGTTGCCCAACAAAGTTGCAGCTGGCAATTTGGATAATGCTGAACCTCTTTTTGCTTTTCTGCTCAATTTGCAATTGACGATAATGTATTGAAGCTACTTTACTGTGAAACACTCCTTTTGTTGTAAAATACATTGAAACTTATTGGGTGTTTCTCTTGGATTTAACAGTGCACAATTATGTACCTACCTATAATTATGTATATTTATTTATTTAGTTACTAGTAGCTACTTTAGCTTGTAGTGCCCGCATAGGTTCTCAGAGTATTTATTTCCTAAATAAACAATACTTAAAGTATCTTTCCAAAGGTTAATTAGGAAAGCATAATGATTAAAATAGGGTTGGTTAAAGAGGAGATCAATAACGAAAGGTTGAAAGGTATTATCGGCACTCATAACAATTACCTCCTCGCTTTCCCTACATAGCTTTAATAGACAAAAGCGGGGAGAAGTTGTGCTAAGTATTTGTGTAAAGGGGATGTTTCACAAAAGACTTAGTTCACTGGCCTAATAACATCGAGAGGTAGAGAAACAGAACAAATATGAAGTCGCGTCTTTTGCAAACAATAATTTATTTGGAAAGCCGATGTTCCCGTTCGCTTCGTTTATAATCTGTCGAGCGTTTCCACGATTCTGATCTTCGATTACTTTGAATAAGGATTTATACATTATAATCTACTAACATATATGTTTATGAGTAAGTTTAGACTGCCCTTCAATCACTCAAGTCACTAAAATATGGCGTACAAAAACTCGAAAAAAAACGGGCAATAGCATGTTGGACCATGCTCAGTGTAGGGTTCCGAAGCCGTTAAGTACTACAAACATAAAAATTAACAAGTAATAACTAATTTTCTATTTAAAGACAATTGGTGCCGTCTTAGACGATTTTAGTAGGTATAAACACTTTAATCGCCTGTATCTCAAGATTCTCAAGAACCAATGATGTCTATCTACTTAGTCGTGATAGTTTTCCTTAAAATTGGTTATATGTTCTTTAATTTAAGTCTTTTTTCAGGGGGGGGGGGGGGGCACTTGAGTCTAACAAAAATTAGCGCTTTAAAGCTTAATATTTTATATACGGATTACTTAATCGAAAAACTGTTTTCACAAACCCAATATTTTTGAAAGACCTATCCAACGATACCCCACAATATAGGGTAGACGAGAAAAAAAATGCATCCCCACGTTACGTGTAGGAGAGGGGCCCTAAAAAAATTTTTTTTTTACTATTGTACCACTTTGTTAACGTAACTAATATGCATATTCATGCCAAATTGCAGCTTCCTAGTACTAATAGTATTTGCGCTAGGCTGCGGACGGACATGGCGAAACTATAAGAGTTCCTAGTTTGACTACGGCACCCTAAAAATGACACAATGACATCATCAAGTCAGTCATAATAAACTTGGCTTTTTGCGAGGGGATTCTACGTATGTTTTCCTCACAGTTAAAAGTTGTTGACTGTATGTACATGGGTTGTAATAGTATATTGAATATTCCAGAAATAATGCTAGTTCCTAATATTACCTAATATTCTCATTTGTATAAAACTATTTTCGTTTGTCTGCTATATTGTACTCGTACGTATAGCAGTTTATTTATTCTTGTGAAATAAAATTATAATATGTAATTAAAAGTTTGCCCTCTTAGATTAAAAATGCACTTGCACCGCGTGTTCTTGAAATATCTTACCTTAGAAATACACAGATCTACACAGATTTTATCTACAGACGAACGAAAATAAATAAGGTACAAATTAACATAGAAGTCGTATTACGATATTCCCATGGGAACTGCTATTTATTATTTTTTATCATTATTCACTGCATGTTATAAAGGGAAAATATTTCACCTTATTTGGCAACTTTATCATTGACAATATTATCTAAAACGATATTTTGTTTTGTCTTATCCCTAATTTATGTTTTTACTCGTGATCCAACCCTTTTCCGTTTCGTAATATGTTCAGTTAAGTTCAAAATTTATGTTTATAGCCGGGGAAAAGATACGATCACATTCGCAATGATAATAATTTCAACACAATCGTGATTATTTTAAGATACAAAAACACTCACCGCAAATTCAATGTAATTTGTAAGTGATACCATTTATATCATTCGGCCGAACAATCAGATTAACCGGGCGGCTTCCTGCGGTGTTTTTGCCGTGGCAATCGATCGGGCTTCAGCTGGGGATTAATTTAGAACGTCATTATATTTCCAATAAGTCTAATATTAGCCGATATTCATTAGCCAACCACTTTCATTTAGGACACTGTTACTTTCGGTGTTTCGTCGACTGGCCGGTTGGCAGTACTAAAGCGCATCCAGGCCAGTCGCCTAGTTGTGGCAACCAGGAAGTTCATGGATGTCCACGCGGGATTTGGCACGGCTTTGTCTAGCAGAGCTCACGACTGCTGCTGGTTACTTGTAACGAGTTAATTCAGTTAAAGGTTCAGAGGAATGTTATGATTATTATTACACCTACCCAAAATTTTAAAATCTAAGTCTTTTAATAAACAGGACATAATACAGGATACGCGAGGATTATAAGTATTTATAATCTATCAAGAGTTAGATGCACTCCCTAATCAGTGTGGGTGGCGTATCAAAATTATGCAATATATAATTATATATTTGCAGTTTCCTCGGGTTGAACCCAGGACCGCTAGCTTTAGCAGTGTCAATACACCAACAAAGCTATCAACGTTGTTTGAAAAACAGACTGAACCAAACCTGAACAAAACCGTTTTGGAGTATAGTCCGCTATATAAAAAAAGTGTGGATTTTGAACAGAGAGCTCATTTTTCAATCTGGTTTTGGTATTTTTTATTATTATAGTGTTTGATTCGTTCAAATAAAACTAGTAAAAGGAATGTTCTCTTGAGCGTAAACATATTATGTAGTGTAAATACAAATCTGTCGGCTAGGCAATTAAAAATCAAAGGATAACAAACGAGTTTTTTTTTTATTGACAGTTAAATAGAAATTCATATTATAATGTTAATTTATCCGTGTTAATCATGTAAGTCCCGCTGAGGCTACGAGAGCTGAGAGCTAGTGTGTTAACTCAATCTCATAAGATAAAATTTACGAAGAATGCCGTTCGTGAAAACAGGGTTGTCCTCTAGAAATAACCCTTCCATTGAATATATTTACAGCGCTGTTAATAATTTATTAGAAGCAATTACTTCTAATTTGTTTTCGTCCCGCAAGGGCATCGGAGCCGCTGCCCGAAATCCCTGCCCACATTATTGACAGAGCCCTTAGGAGCGGCAAACATTTTCAAATAAAGTTGCCTGTCTCAATCACTGTTAAATCTGCCGAAGTCTTAATTAAAGCGGATACAGCGAACCGTCGAAAGGAAATTTTAATACAACTCAATAATTTAATGAACGGTGAATAGCTCTCGACAGAGCAATGAGTTGATATTTCGAGGGCCCGATAGCGGGATCTTAAAAAAGTTCTTTTTCTTGAGGAAAACGAGTGAAACTGAGCTTTTTTGCTCGATGCTTTAACCCTTGAGTACTTGAGAAAAATGTTAAGATGACTTTCGCAACCCCTTTTTTGGTGTGAACAAATGCTCTTTTAGAATAAGTAGCGCTTACTAAGTACTTTCGTTACTGCATAAAGCGTAATACAGGTTTTTTTAAAGGCAAAATCAATTTTCAATACTAAATTCATGTGAAGACGTCGCGTTTTGCATTATTATTTAAATCATTCAACAATTACTAAAGAAATCAGATAGCCGAGTGATGAATCTGTAATCTGCCCTTAAGTGAATAGGCAACTAATTCTCGCTTCGTTAGAGACGACATCAAGCGGGCACTGTTCTTCAGATATCGGAGAAATTTGCAAATAATGTATTTAAGGCCGGTAGCACTTTGTTCCGCGGAATGAGATTATCCCCGGGATGCAGCCGTAATTCGTTTTAGATCTCGAACAAAGAAGAATTAAGGAAACGTTTTAAACGTAGTAAACAACGTGAGTCGATTTAAATTTGTAACCTGAAACTTCACTGATTTTATGGCAATACGGTTCACATTTTAGTGTAACTGTATACTAAAAAACTAAGGCCAAGTTGTTTGATCAGTAGTAAACTAAACTAATGGTTAAAATTCAACAGAATAATCAAAAAATTGACACACTTCCTTGAGATTTAACCATTAGTTACGATTTTTAACAATATAGCATAAATATTACCATTACAAATTGAATGTCTTCCTAATACGAGCATTTATTGTTTATTATTACCTCCAACGATACTATTAAGTAATCTTATGGTATTAAATGAATATAAGCCGGTTATTACACAATTGTTAAGTGCTCCGGGGAAACAACACGTGTTAACAACACAAGCCGATGTCAAACAGAATCGATAAACCATAAATAAAATAAAATTGTCGAGCCGTAAAACGTTAATCGTTGACATTTATTTAATAAGTATTGAGTTTGTGGTAGACAGTACTTAAACCCGTGTTTATAAAACCTGATCCTGCAAGAATCCGTAGTCTAGAAAAGTCTGGTAAACATAGAATATCTTGGATTAAATCCGTTAGTCAAATCCTCTTGAACGCAAGTAACACTTAATTGTAACATAATGCAATGACTTGTGAAGTTTACCAACACAATTATAATTACAATTGCCGTTTATGATATTCAGCATGTCACGACCATAATTGTATACAAACAATCATTGCATAATTTTGCCGCAAAAACACCTCTTGAAACATATTCGGCTTACTTTGAACTGTTAGCTTCAATTTTTTTTATAGAAAGAAGCTCACCAAAACGATCTGGCTGAAGTTGAAATTTAACCGCACTATAAAGTATTTTTTTCGGGTCAAAAGACCACGGCACTGGCTCGCGAGGCCAGAGGGCGACTGTGACGGGGCGTGTGGCCACAATGGCGCGTTCTATATGTAAATCACAATAAAATACCCGCTTTGTGCACTGATTGCGACATGCTGGACTAAACACCCAACTGTCCTGGGTTCACTCGCTTTTGACAATCGAACTAGATTCGACCCAACCACTGATTGTTTATGGTTTGGTTTTAAATACCTGATGCAGATGATCGTATGAATTGGTTTCAACAGAAGTGCAGAGGGCTTACATTATTGGTAATTCGTTAAACATAACAGACTCAAAGAAGTTTTATAAGTTCAGAATTTGGTAATATACGCATCTACTTCGTTTTAAGAAATAACATAGTTTAATTAAATTATTCATTTCAGTCTCGTATCGTATCTTGCGTTGTAACTTGAAGCACTTCCGCGACGCACCAGATTTACTGAAAACCCCTTTACTTACAAGCAACTTTCAACGACCCTTACTCCAATCCCAACCAGCATAGTTATTTTTGTTAAGCGTTGTTCACGCAAACACCGGGCAAACCAGACAGGTGAAAAATTTATACCACGAAACCTAATTAGCTTCATTGGATAGTAACCACTATAATACCTGCCAAGTAAGCAAAATCTGTATTAAACGTATTGTTCATGCTTGAATTGACTCCAATAATTTGCATGAATTTGCACCTATTTAGTAATGCCTGAGCATATGGCTAAGTTTAATCAGTGTGACTCATTCCCATTTGAAAATTATATTTAGATATTTGTGGATATTGTTGATATATTGACTCTGGAATCTCCGAATGTTTCATAAATCTAGAAGTATGTCAATGCTCTAAAATAAACCACTATCAATGAATAGGAACTCTTTGTCAAGTATAATGCGCAGTTCCGTGCGTGCTGTGATTGACGTACAATTATATTGTCCAAAGATAAGGTGTGGCGGACTGTCAGGCTAATTGTGCGCGACCAAACAGTCAGCCCGACCATCCATCACCCTGCATGTCAGAGACAGTGTTCAACGTTCTACTGACCAACCTTAAAGTGGGCCACGATATTGCTCGGCGAATAAAAAAGTTTGGATAGGTCCGCTAAATTTTGGGTCGTGTATTCGGGTGAGCGTAGGTACCTATTTATAAAGTTTGCTGATTTCGAAACTAAATAATAACTCAAAATTTTGTTGAGACACAAAATAAATGCCTTACGGCATTAAGTTCGCCTTTTGTATACTAAGTGTATTCTTTTGTGCAATAAAGATTAAATAAATAAATAAATCAGAATTTAATCAATATTTATTGGCGTATTGTCATATTCAGGAGTAATATCACGGAATTTGGTATATATTATTAGAGGCCGGCCGCAAGTTGCTACTCATGAAATTCGTTTCTCGCTATCTATTTAACCCCTTAGAGGAAGAATTTCTAAAAATCCCTTCTTAGTGCACCCTAGATCTCATAAGGAACCTACGTGCCTTTGGAATCTCTAGAACCAGCGGTTTGGCTGTGCTTTGATATACCAGTTCCTTCTTTCATGTATATACTAGAGGACGCCCATGACTTCGTACGCGTATAATTAATTTAAACCCCCTATTTTAGCCCCTTAGGGGATGAATTCCCAAAAACTCCTTCTAAGCGCACCTCTAGTATATCCAAGGAATATTCCCTCCAAATTTCAAGTCTCTAGGCCCAGCGGTTTCGGCCGTGCGTTGTCTGTCAGCCAGTCACTCAGTCATGGTACTGTGAAAAAATAGAACCCTTACAGCAACACTCGTGTGGCTGTCTCTCGGTCCGTCTGTTACAGCCGATTTGCTCGGAAACCATAAAAAACGACACCCATATTGATATTTGGGTCATACACAGATTTAGGTTACCGTATTTCCTGTAGACACACCGAAAGTTAACGTTTTTAAGGCCTAATTTTCTGGCTAATCCCATTCCCGCAAAAACGCCGTCAGGACAGCTTTAGACCTATCATATAAAAACATAACTTATATGCACATAAGCTTTTAACTATTGACCACAGGAGAGACAACTTTGTTTTTAAGAGTTTGTATGACCCATTTAGAGATTTCAACCCCATCGCACCTTAACAGGGAATGATGATATTGCACGCCAGCGACCTTGGATGTTAAAATCGCTGTTTTCGTAATCTAATCAGCGACCCGATAAACCATACAAACAATACCCATGTTGATATTCAGACTTTGTCACCCCATTTCCCTCTTTCAGAGGTTGAATTCTGGAAAAACCTGAAACACTTGTTTACTCAGTTATCAATAAGAGTACTTGAAGTTTCGAATAAAATAGTCGAACAAGACTTGTTTACCTACAAACTTTGGACCCCGTTTCACCCCCTTAAGAGATGAATTTCCAAAAATCCTTTCTTCGAAGTCATAAGGAACCTACGTGCCAAATTTGGAATCTGTAGACCCGGCGGTTTGGGTTGTGCATTAATACTTATTATGTCAGTCAGACAGTCACTCAGTCAGATTCTTCTTTTAAATATTTAGAATTAGATTATTTAATAGTACAGACTTAACTGGTTCGTTTACTGTTACACAGACTAGATGATGTATGTTCCCATTATTTCGGGACTCGATATCATGTTCATACGGGAGGAATAAATGTTCATAATTATACTTTTTGGATTTGTAACTTGTATGTTTTTCCGTACTGATTTAAACACGCGTCGAATACCACCCTCAGTTTTTATAGGTAATAATAGCTTATAAGTAATATATTTAAAATATAAACGCTTTATTTTTTTATAAATCCTTTCAATCAACGAACGAAGTTGAAATTAAAACGCTTTGGGAAGGTTGATTTTGAAACCGCCCATAAAGTTTTCAATCAAGCGTTTGTTTTGTTGTCAGAACGAGCCATTATTAGCTTTGGAAACTCAACTGTTGTCTAGTTACACCGACAGGTAATATCTCTGAATATTAAAGAAGCAAATTATTACCTCAATTTTTATTTTTGTCAGTAGTCATCTAAAGTATGCTATTTAGGACATTACACTTCTTAAAAATTTATATTACGGATACGAGCGTTAAATGTGGGTTATAGCGGTCTTTTCCGTAAACGAGCAAAGTTTTGTAAAACTCAAGAGAAGTCTTAAGCCCAGTTCGATAGACCTCAGACTAAAGCTTCGGTGGACTCATAATGACGTTTCTCAGTAAGTAAGTCACTACTAAAGACAGTTATGATTGAGTGTTAAAATTTGTGAAATACACCCCACTTCAATTTTTACTTTTATCGTCCCGACGGCTATTCTTTTGTTTGATTAGTCTAATTTATAAATATAATAATTCAAAAGTTTTAAAAAATATAACTCTTGCTCTGTTAATCAATTTATGACCAAAGATAAAATCAGAGCTTGTTTGTTTATTCCGTTTGTCTTCTGAAGTTTCCATCATACCTAACGTAAGCAAAATCTACAGACAGAAAATAGACAGAGAGGAGGCGACGCAACAACAGCCGCCAGAATCTATTCGATAAATAAACCCCCGCAACTAGACCGGATTGCATCATTACAATTCAATAAAATTCGCGTGGGAAGCTCATCCACGGCGTTCCTTTCGGACTCTTCATTCACACAATCAGCCCAAGCTGACCAATATAAATTGGCCCAATAAACACAAACACGTTAGATTTTATTAGCGTTCTAATCATACTGGCCTAGTTTATGGGTAAAATCGTCAATGCGTATAGGTGATTATGCAAGAGCTTGATTGTCCGAATACAAAATGTATATACTAGGTAGTACATTTTCAATGGAGCGAGGGAACCGCTGTACCAATCAAAAGGACGGAACTGTGCCTGTCAGAATAACGCAATGCGTAGGCGCACCCTTTATATTTTCGATGGTGTAAAATGTAGCGACCATTGTAAGGATACATCCGGTTGTATATTTTGCAGATTAAAGAGAATATAGGTACATCGAAATAGTATACATGTGAGTATGTGCATATGTATTTTAACACATGAGTGAAAAAAAAATATGTAGATACGATGAAAAAGCCGGTGATATCAGAGTCGGACTAGCAGCGCACCGCGGGGTACAAACTTGTAAGTATGTAAAATTGGATTGAAGGATAAACATTGTCTTTGCCGTTGTAAAGGCGTTGTCTCTATGCATCGACATACTATAAGTCGCGATTAGTTTACCAAGTGCAAATAAGTCTGTAATATCGAAAAAAATATGTTTTTGTGGTAGAACAATTAAATCTCGATATTCGGATTTTTTCTTTTACTTGTGCTGTAAGACCTTCCTTGCCAAATGTCATTATTCTAGGTTTATGAAAAGTATCCTATACTCGTAGGTTGTGATTCCCCTGAGCAGTGTTAGAAAATAGGGCTCAAATAGCCGTATCTTTGGATTGCGTTGACTTAGAAGCTTGTTTTTTTTTACTGCTTGAAGGGACCGCAAACATAAGTATTTTATGTTAGTTTCAACTTGATACCTCTACATGTTGAGAAAAAGGGTCTTGACACTCTTGACAGACAGATAGAGACAGACGAACAAAAAAATGATCATATATTCCTTTATGAGGTAAGAAACCCTAAAAATAGGATGGAGAAAGGCGCAGACATATCCCTTTAAGGGATTTCTTTCAACTAATTCTCTAGAGATTTAATTCATATATTTTTTAAATTTATTTAATAATATAATTTATTTATTTATTCATTTGTTACAATTAACATTAACAGTACTAGGACCAAACATGCTAATTGAATTAGTATAATTATGTACATAGAGTAAAAGCAAAGTAAAAGCAAAATAACTACATTAATTATGCACAGAGCTTTTTTTGGCCCCAGCCTCCAGATATCTGGTGACTGATGCCACAAATCTTGGTTCAGAGCTAAAAAATATATCCAGATTGCTGTCGCTGAACAGAATATCATTTAATAACGCTAGCGCCCTATGGAGTGGAGAGTGGGAGTGGCTCCGAGTCCGCGCCGCCCGGCGGCACTGCGAACAGCGGGCGCCGCCGAGGGCGGAGAACTATGGTGGGAACTGGAGGCACCCAGAAAGAGATTTGAAATAACATATATGGATTGCTGTTCTTGCCACGTAATAATAGGAAAAAATATTTGAGAAGGTGGGTGTCTCTGCGTGTCTCAAGGGCAGAATAGTTAACCATTCCAAGAATAAATAAAGTCGGGTAAAGTCTTGGGTAATAACCATAGAGCTTATTGTAGAGAAAACGGATAAACGACTTCTGAATTCTTTCGAGCATGAGTGTGTACTGAGACTCATGCGGGCTCCACACAGCTGCATTTGTTTCCATTTTACTGCGAACATATGCATTAAAAAGTACTACCATTGCAGCCCTACAGGAAAATGATTTAGATTGTCTAATTACAAAGCCTAAGCACCTTCGAGAAGAATCACAGGTTTTAATTATGTTATGGTTAAAGCTGAGCTGTGCATCAAACCATGTACCGAGGTCCTTCACCAAGCAGATGCGCTTCATAGGCTCATTATTTAATATGTAGGTGTACTGAAGAGGACTCCGGGCTCGTGTGTAGGACATGATGGAACACTTATCTGTATTTAAGTCCAGACTATTGTCCACTCCCCAACCACAGACACTACTTATGTCCTCTTGTAGTTTTGCACAGTCATTAGAACTAGATACATCAAGGGCTAGCTTTAAGTCATCCGCGAATAGAAGACATGTTGTGTTCTTAATTGCAGCTGGGAGGTCGTTTACAAGGATTAAAAACAACAAAGGGCCGAGACTACTGCCTTGTCCTATTCCAGATGTCACTGGGTATAGGTCAGATCTTGCATTATTGTAAATAACATATTGTTCCCTGCCCGACATGTAGCTAAGGAAAAGCGCTAATAAGTCTGTTGATAATAACTAATTTAAATAATATCGTAGGATATAGAAATTAGAGTTCCATGTTTACTTATGAAAAACCTCTTTTTTTGATAGTGATTAAAATTCTAAGAGTACACCCATTTTCATTCACAATCAAATAAAATCGATAAAACGTTCTTAAGAGAAGTAGAGTGACAATAGACGAATTGGGTCATTAAATATTGATAAAATCGAATTGCGATAAAGCTTTTACCTGAAAGAACTCTGCGACTTGCGTAGATGTAATGCTATAAATAGACACTGCTGGACCTTTTTTCCTTTTAGGGGATTTTTTCGAGAACAGATTTTTTGCTGGTTTCCGTTTTAAATGGATAGGTACATTTTACTAGCTCTACCTAAGGTTTAGGTTAATTCATAAAGTGCATTTATTTATCCGCGCTTCCATCAATACATCACTCCTGTACCGATGTATAGATGCAAGCCTAGTGAACCGAGTATGAACTCTCGTGTATTAAATGCAACATAGTTCGGGAGCGTTGACCCAACACAAACAAATAGTCCATTCCATACGTTGAGCTTCCGATACATACAAACTTACAAAGTACGATCCGTATACACTATCGTAAATTCAAAATAATAAACATAACGGCTTTGTATTACAAATTAATAGTTTTAATTAAATTATAGAATGCAATACACAACCTTAATCATTTTTAAGAATACTTACGGTTTATACAAAGAAGGGAATTTCTTACCAGGCAATAATATTGCAATATCTATTCGAAATGGAAGGGTCTTTTTATCATAATTTTACGAAGACCAAAGGGCCGATACCGCAAGTCTGCATAAAATTCGCCAACTCGACAACGATATTCAAAATATTTGGGTCAGATCAAATATTCAATGGTCCAATCAACATTCAGGGACATCTCGTGTTCATTGGGGCCGTTTTAATGGTGTTAATACTGGTGATGAATAGTCGCTTAGACAAATCCTAGCTACCGCAAAGTACTTAAAAATAGTTAATCACAATGAGTTGAGTTTTGCAACTATTTTAAAAGTACCTACTGTTTAATTTTATTATAGTATAAAAATAGTTAGTTATTTCATAAATTACTTACCTAATAATGTTCGCTAAATAGGTTTGCGAAAACATCCTTATATTCGGTGTATGGAAAGGAAATATAAAATTCTGTGTCCTATTTATTTCTTCCAAAATCTGTCATCGTATGTTACGATGCCTGGAGTTCTATTGTATTCCGTAAATCCAATTTTTTTTTGACAAGTTATTGTATTGATTTAACTCGGCCGCCAATACTGTCAAGTAAATGAAGGCTGTCACGTTAACAATATGATCACATGTTAAAAGCAATTCGATTTTAGCAAGTATAATAAAGCCTCTGTGTGTTACTTAAAAACACCTATAAATAAGGAATGTGTAAGACAAAGAGCAAATGCAGAGGGTAAATGCCAAAGGACATTCCTTCGCGAATCTTTTAGCTGAACCCTAAACTAGTAGGTACAATATTGGTATAAAATAATGATGTTTCTAACGTACTCGTGTAGGTTATAATCTTATAATGTATACGTAGGTACGTGAGAAGAATGTTGATTATTGAGCTTTGTTGTTAACCATATTTGTTTTCTTATTTTATTACTTAAAGTTCCTTTATCATTGACAGGTGTATCATAGTTGATATAATTGGTCCACCATTTGGGTTCGTCATGGTAACAAGGTTTAGCATTTTTTATTAGGTAAAGTTTAAATACGTGTCTAGTGTCGTGCGAGTGCCCCTAACAGTTACTTTTTAAGTAAGTAATATTATTAAAACGGTAGGTACTATTCGCTGACATATCGTATTAATTATGTTATTTATTTCATTGATTAATTGATATCAAAACTATTTTAAGTGATTTTGTTCGTCTAGTAACAATGTCAACACTCCACATTTGTCACAAGAAAGGCATTTCACTTACGTTGTTTCCTCAATAAAAACAAAAAGTTCACGTAACTAGCTGTCAGCGGCGCCCCGCGAGGCCGCGCTAAGTTAACGACTCGCGTTGTAACTGCCAACGCCATCTTGTGGGTCACTTCGGCGGGAAAATAGGAATGCATTTATGTTAGATTAAGCTTTAAGTTTGAACTTTTTGTCACTTTGTTTATTTAAATTCACACATGACTTGATGAAGAAATAAGGACGGTCTGTTTTTACCATTTGGCTCTATGGAACCCATGACAACGAAATTTTTAAAATGAAATGAATCATCAAAATGAAAAATATATAAAATAC
Organism: Acleris holmiana; assembly: GCA_949316455.1. NCBI lineage: Eukaryota > Metazoa > Arthropoda > Insecta > Lepidoptera > Tortricidae > Acleris > Acleris holmiana. The sequence continues at coordinate 10,111,407 of OX438769.1, forward strand.
TGTTTTATATCATTTTTTTTAAAAGATTTTTGCTGAATACGTTAAATAATAAAAGCGGTACAACTTTAAATGCAAGATTTAATATTTACTTGTAGTGTGTCAGAAGTGGTCAGAACACACGAAAGTGTTCTGCATTTGTTACTAATATTATAAAAATAAATTAAACATCGCAAATCTAGTAAACGCTTGTTAAAAGATCGATGTCCAGTCTTGTAAAAATAGGGCCAAGTATATTTTTGTGTTTCATAATCTCATTCCTGATTTCTTATTAGGCTTTAGGTCAAGTTGATCATTTTACTATGCACTACATCCTTAATTATAATAACATTTAATACTCTACACCACTCTTCTAATATAATACAAAAAACTAAAAAGGTTTGCTAATGTCACAGTAACTTTGATTACAAATTCTCGTAAGCAAGTAATGAGGTTCTCATAATTTAATAGCTTTACATATTACGAAATGATTAGGTACTTCATAATATCTGACCTATGTATGTCGCCGGGCAAAGTTATTACCGCCACACAATCTGGCTATCACATGTCTGGAATTTACGGCCTTACGCCTTTTTACAAGGGGCCAATTCTTCGGGGAAAGGCATGACATGATATTTTCCGATATTAAAAAGACGTAGTAATATAATAATATAGCCCAATTTTTGTTGTTAGGTACTCGAGATACACTTATTATGACATATATTTAAGTACTATAAAAAGCCCTTAAATCTTAACAAGAAGACATTTTTAAACTTTTTTGTAAGTTCAGATTTATTCGTTGAGCTACTCTAGAACCTTGTCGAAAGCCAATAGTTAATTTTAACGTATTTTTTTCCTCGTTACTTTACGCTGTCATTATGATATTTATGACACGTAACTTTAACTTTAATCCGTGTTGTGTATTTTACAAGTTAAAAGTAAAGCTTAATAACACAAACCATTTTTCGCAGTCGTAGGCTCAGCTGTTTTCCTCCTCTTCTTATTCCTCTTAATATTACAGGTTAACTTCTCAATAGCTCTCAGTATCTTTTTGCTGACTTTATTAATAGTTCTTCGTTTCGGATCGACGTACTTTTTCGTTTGAGGTCCGCCATCAACGGTTTTTTCGCGGCCCGAGTGGGAACTGTCATCGGATTCTGTCGCAGAGGATTCTGATACGGGGTGAAATATGTATGGACTGACGTTATTGATGTTGAAGCAGGGGGAATTCATTGTTGGATCACACCATTGGACACAATTTTCACTATGTTTAAACTAACAACTAATCAGAGCGAAGTCTAGATGATTGTAGGGCAAAGTCGGCGAAGACACTCAATCTAAAGATTCGGGCTGCTTCATCTCAGCGGTTGCGGAGCGGAACGGCGCCGGCGCTCCCTGGGGCACGCCTCTGGGACCTTGGTCTTACATCATTTGTTCATTACAATTAATAGCGATTTGTTCCTTGACATGGATTTAGATAGATAATTCTTTTATTAGTTGACTAATGATATGAATAATATGGTTAAACGATGATTAAATGCAAATTTGCAAAACAAATAGACATTCTTAAAATCTTGGTAACGTTTAGATTTTATTCCTTATCTTTTAGTAGCTTTTTATTTCACTAGAATCTAAGTGTAGGTATTACCATAGCGTTGATTGTACTCTACAGTTGAAGTCATAAATATGTTTATACATTAGTACCTTGTCACTTTATCGCGGTGAGAATTTCATATATGATAGTTTAATAGACGTTAAATAGACAAGTACTAAAGTGTAAACCTATTTATGACTTCGACTGTACCTATAGGTAGCGCCTACGAGTATAGCTGATGTTATTGTTGATTTACACACTACAATAAACCGACCATGCTCAGTGTAGGGTTCCGAAGCCGTTAGCACGAAAACAATATTAATGGTAAAACACTTACGACAGTCCCAAAACATAAAAATACGATGTGAAAAAGTTTACTAGCAAAAGAGCAATTATGTTCATGGCACTCCATCCTTTTGTTGAGTTGAGAAGACTTTTGTCTCAACAAAAAGATCTGGTTTTTGGCAATAACTCAGAAACGGTACGAGTATATTCAATCATGTTGAAAATAATTTTCGTTCAAAGTTAAAGGACACCTTTGTATTTTTTTCATATTTTTTGGACATACGCTTTGAAAGATAAAGGGGGAAGAACTGTCGAAATTTATTCCACACGTTGATATTTGCCTAAAAAACTGTTTTCAGCTTCTGTTACATATATGGGGTGCATTCCCTATGTACCTATAATTATTTTTGATATCTAACTACCAAACTTAGTAGCGGCTCATCAACATACATCTTGTAGTTTTTGAGTAAAATGTCTATGACATACGGGCGGACGAACGGATATGAAAAAACTGTAAGGATTCCGTTTCACCATTTTGGCTACGGAACCCTAAAAACGTCAGTATAATATACAGTCACAACCCCGATCTAGGCAGTGTGTCTGGACAAGTCCGAAGAAAAAGCCGAGTGACGACACTGCACTTACTTGAACCCACTTGAACCCATTCAGGCCCTATATCCCCTTCTTCTTTTCCCAGTTTGAACCTATTTTACAGATTACTTAAATTTATGAAAGTCCAGTAAAAAACCAAGGGTTTTTAATAGGGATCATGCATTTTTTTTCTTACGCTCTCTGGTAAGTGCTATGAAAGAGAGAAATAACTGTGTGTATACGCGAAATAATTGTCGTGTAATTTTTTCATAAGATGTGAAGCTTTAAAAAGTCATAGTTCAGACCCCTGGAAAAACACTATACAAAATCGACGACAGGAATGACGTCACAGCTTTTGTTCCATGTTTAAAATATAAGGACCTTATAAAGAAAAATGCATTTATTTTGTAAATTACTATGTTTAAGCCAATATGGTTGCATTAAAATATTACGTAAATAAAATGAGGATGCCGAAAAAAACAATCTAAACCTTAAAAGAAGCTTTCAAATTTTAACAAGTTTTGATTCTATATAAAATCTTAATAAACGGGTCAAAACTTAGTGTGTTCTGTTTTATACGCTTTTTTACATTTTCTCTTAAGTCCTTTCAATGAAACTCAATTCTGATTTTCATGTGTGTTCTCTATTAGGTATCTCAAAAACTTTATTAATTTTCAAAAACAGCGTATTTGATACTGACGGACTGAATCACTCATCAAAACTTAAGTATAAGGTAACTATTTCCCGATGACCGGAGAGCCTCGGAATTTGACAACCAGGCAGGTACTTTTGGTAAGAAGGGGTTATTAATCCACTGAATATATTAAACGAAATTTACTTTACTTTTTACGTAGGTAGTACTTTTTACTCAATTTCAAAATCTTGTTTAAAAGTGCCAAATTATGAAACAAGATGACAAAAATAATCTTTAATGTTTTAGCATTCAAATAATTAGTAACTCCTAAAATAATGAACATATTGAAAACTTAAGCCTATATTCTGGACCGGTAAGGAAAGGGTTTTCTTACAACGTACCTAATATTCTTGTCAAGATTGGAACGTCCTTAATCATGCATTATGCATTTGTCGCTATTATTCATTTTAAGCTCTAACTTGGCAGATTTCTTAAATACCCCACTATTACAATGTCATGTCATGGAACATACTGTTTAGAAAACTGCCAAGATGCGGGTTTTTATTCTTATTACTGACCACCTCAATGTAATCTAATATATAAAATTCTCGTGTCACGGTGTACGTTATTGAACTCCTCTGAAACGGCTCGACCGATTCTTATGAAATTTGGTGTGCATATCGGGTAGGTCTGAGAATCGGCCATCATTTATTTTTCATATCCCAAAGTGACATAAAAAAAATAATTGCAGCGGGCGAAGCCGCTGGCGGGTCGCTAGTTACTTATAATTTGACATGCCGTGTAATTTATACTGTAACATTATATTGAGTAATAAATAAAATCTGAAATCTGAATGGATATGGGGCAATAAATATACTTGACTGTCAACAGTCTTGTCAATTTGGGACCTTTTACGTATGACTTAGTGGTGGTACATGAAAACTTGGCCTATATTTTATAATTATGTATTTGGTTTAAATCAAATCGCATGACAAGTACACTTTAGCTGAAATTGGAAAATGTAGCAAAGATCTGTTTTTGAAATATAGATGAGAACCAGCGAAATGCAAGTAGTATTGTTGACAACAAAAGGAAGCAATAAACATTACAGCCGAAAAAGTAATTAGGTACCCGAGAGAAGATAATTTTCTGCCCCGACGCGGATAAGATGGATATCCGCGAGGGAATGATTTCCCTTTCAATGAGAAATGTTCCTTAAAAAAAACTATTATAGCTAGCGTTCAGATAAAAGAGTGAAGTGTTCGTGTACGCCGAGGCGCCCTTTAATTACAAGACTGCCCCGAAAAAGGAGTGTAATGTTTTCAGGATTTATTTAAGTATGTATATTTGTGAGTTTATTTTTTGCACGATAACTTCATAATGCCTTCACCAAACCTAAGCCTACTTATGGGGTATCATTACAATCGTAAGATTACCGCGTAGCATGGGCTAGGTGTTTTCTATAAAAACCGGGCAAGAGCATGTCGGACCACGCTCAGTGTAGGGTTCCGAAGCCCTTTAGGACTACAAACATAAAAATCAACAAGTAATAACTAATTTTCTATTTAAAAACAATTGGTGCCGTCTTAGATGATTTTAGTAGGTATAAACACTTCGCCTGTATCTCAAGAACCAATGATGTTTACTTAGCCGTGATAGTTTTCCTGTAAAATTCGTTATATGTTTTGTTATTCGTTTTCATTGAAGTTTTTTTACAGATTTGTAGTAGGTATTGGCTGTTTGGGGACACTTGAGTCTAACAAAAATTTGCGCTTTAAAGCTTAATATTTCACAAACCGATTTCTTAATGAAAAAACTGTTTGCATAAACCCTATTATTATTATTTGTTAATTTATGTTTGTAGTACTTAACGGCTTCGGAACCCTACATTGAGCATGGTCGGACATGCTCTTGCCGGTGTGTTTTGTTTTAACGGTAAGCGTTCTTTGGACGAGAGTCAATGTCAAAAGAACCTTAAAATCGACAACTCACTAATCCTCACACACAACAATAGAAATGACCCATATTGGGAAAGTTCGTTAAGATGTTTATATTATGTATTATGCTTGTTACTTAGCTGAACAGATTTACATACGTATTGGTCACGTCCGAAATAACTATTGGAACATTTCGCACCCCAGTAAATATGACGTTTTCGAGGAAGGATTGAACGAATTGATCATTCATTGAGCGTTATCCAAAAAAGTGTAATCCATATTTTCCATAAATAATAAAGAGGAGAGGTTATTAGACTTATTAGTTATGGATTTTATTAGGGAGACTGAACTTAGTTTAGTATTCAACGCAAAATGCTAGCATAACTGCTAAAAAAAGATTATGGTATAGTTTGTAGAAATAAACCTAATAACGCGCAAATATTTATATCGTACTAACGTAAAGCGCCTGGAGCAAGTATAGCAGCAATAAGTTTTAATGATGTTTGTTGCCAAGCCAATATAACAGGCGAAAGGAGAGACGTCAGAGGTTAATTTAAAAAAAATCGGGGATACTACACAACTTATCTTTGTTGGAGTAAACAATACCAAACATATATTGATAGCTTATGGTTGAACTTGATATTAGATACATAAGTGAACAACCCGACGTAAAATAAGTGATTATTAGTCATTTCAAGCATTCCGAAATCAAATGACAGCGTTTGTTGGTACGGTTCGATTTTTAATTTGAAACGGGTTAATATTCCCATAGAAAATACAGAGAAAGAAAAAAATATATATTTCTGGCTAACCTAAAATCACGATTAAAAAATGGGAAGTAGTGCGATGAAATAGTAAAATTCGAGACAAGTGCGGAAATTATGTTATTTTACACGAGTCCTAATGTGTCTTGGCCCGAGCTGCAAGCGAGGAACAAGACTCGGGACGAGTAAAAATGTCAGTTCCGCACATGTATCAAGCGACGTTTTTGAATACATTTGCGAAAAAATATCAATAAAACAAAAATAAATCAGTAAATAAAACTATTATAAGCGACACTTTTACTTTTAATTGACACAAACTTCATAAAATGGCAACGGTTGTAACCATTCAGCCAAATAAAAATATATGTCACATAGTAATTTAATTACTAATATTTAAAAATCAAAATGTACAATCCTCTATTAACCAGCGGTAATGCATAAAGGTGGATTCACATTACGCCTTCCTGGGCTGGGCCCGGTTTCAGCATGGTGTAATGTGAACCCACCTTAATACCCAATTATCCGATCATTCAAGGAAAATTAAAATGCACTAGTGCGAAATATCCTACTTTCCGCACGATATACAGCTACAAAAAGTACCACTTTTTGAGCAACTATGTTAAAAAATAGTTTACGTCCTATTCACAGACCTACTGAATATACACACAAAATTCATAAGAATCGCCGAGGCCGTTTCGGAGGAGTTTTAAAATACTGTGACACGAGAGTTTTATACAATAGACACTCTAACCGAAAAAGGCTTTCGTGAATTGCCGATACGTAGCTGCATACTTAACGAGTATGGGATGGGAAGAGCACATTAAAATTTCACTGCCTCATGCACAGATATATAAGGAAGAATTTTGAAAAATGAGTAAAGATCTGCAATCAGAAACGTTGTGCGCCTCTCAGCCGCCTCGATAGCTCTTTAAACAAGCCGGGAACTGTTCTCACCCTCACACGTGACTTGCTAACTCGGCGGAGTTTTAAGCAAGTGAACTTTCCGAGACTTCCTCTAATGATGCAAGTCCTCGGTCGTACTTGATTTACTTCCTTGGAGCGAGCATGCAATATATTAATGTTAAGAATCGTTGATGAGTTAAATAAAAACTGAAGTTTTTATTTAACTCATCAACGATTCCGACGTATTTTCTTAAGATTTGAGAGAGTCTTTCGGGAGTTCCCTCAAGGTCTACAATAATATTGCTTTGTCATTCATTTATCAAAATTAACAAACAATTTAGAATAAACTACCCTTTGAGCTTAGCGCTGATATGTACGTTTTTGTTACGCGCTGTAGGGAATTTACTCGTACCCTACGTATACATTTACAGACGCAGTCCGTGGTGTGTGTTAATTACTTCGTATCACCGATTATTAATTGTGTCTCAGCTCTACTATCTTGCGACGTTAATTCCCGCGTAGGCTTTATAAAGGTGCGTACATGCGAGACGTGCTGAGGAAAGTCATCGACATAAATCCGTCGTATCGGAACCGAGCGCTTTAGCCCACCCCTTCCTTCCGGATAATACGTCTCCCTCAAAATTAACTGCACTGCATACGTGACTCTCGCACACCTATGATAAGTAATATTTGATGTTCAGAACTGAGGGGCAGAAATTTTCATGCTTTGAGAGCTGTTCAAAGCTTAGCTATTTTATTTATAAGCCTTTTTAAATTATGTTCATTGTTCTCAGGATTTAAAAATCTTTTCTATAATTTATAAATGTGAAAGAAACTCTGTCTGTCTGTGTGTCTGCCTGTTTGTAGGCTTTCACGAATAAACCGCTGAACCGATTTTGATAAAATTTGGTATCGATATCCCGAAAAATTGGAGGGTTCCTAAGGAAATAGCGATAAAAGACTTCTACGCGAACGGAGTCGCGGGAAACAGCTAATAATGTATTATAATCTAAACTTACCTCCAGTAAATCCATCGTTGCTTAGTTGCACGAAATGGTATTTGACACTAGGAGATGAAAGTTTTTGTTCTCCTTTATGATTGTTCGCACTGAAATTATCGTTTCGATGTTGCGTAGGGTTTGCTCCGAAATAATCGTTTTTTGTCGTATTCGGCGAACTTTGGTAGTATTGTTGCGATGATTGCGGCTGCGGCAGTCCGCTGTTTTTTCTATCTCCGTTCATATTTGAACCGGCGTTAGGTCCATGATCTTGTTCACTTCGGTCACTGGATCCATTAAGAATTATTTTCTTAATTGTTTTCACTTCCTCTATTTCGCTTATCTTATGCTCTGTGATAGAGGAACGCTCCGTTACTTCCTTCGTCTTATGAAAATTGTTTTCACTCATAGAATTGGTCATATTCTTAATCTCGCTATGCTCCGGACTCAAATATTTTTCAAAGGGGTCACTATTTATACGGTTAGATCTAAATGGATTTTTAATTTCAGTAAAGTTATCTTTTGGAAGACTCTGGTTTTCTTGCTTAAAATTATCACTTTTATCATTGGCATTTCTGTGAGGTTTGCCGGGATCACAGCCATTGCTCCTTTCAGAAAAAAAAATCGAAGAATTTAGATGGCTATTAGACTCAGGATCAGTGGAAAAGAAAGAAGGTGACTTTACATCTGGGCTATAATTGTACGACGACATTGCGTCTCTGGATTTATTCATCGATTTACTCCTATCTAAGCTAGAGATTGATGATTTCCCATTTGGCACGGGAAGTTTGGAAGCGCTTGAGTAGTTAGATGGCAATGTTGTGTAAAAGGGGTTGGTCGGATGGAATTTGGGAGGCGGTTCCACGGGCGCCGCGGACTTGACCAATTGTGTGGAATTTAGAGCTGCCGGCAAAGAGTTCATGGATGAGCGAAGAGGAGACGAAGGTGGCCAGTTCTGGGATAATGGAGGCTTGATCGTTGCGTACACTGGTTCTTGGGGTGTCGCTTCTTGCGTTTCCGCTAGCAGCTGTGAAGGCCCTGAAATCAAAGGAAACTGTATTAGACTGTGTAACGTCTCAATCTTTAAAAGGATATCATTCATAATAAATATAAAATATGAAAAGATTAAAGGTTTTAACCTAGAATGCCACCCTTATTTATATTTTTGTGCAATCTGAAAGAACTTTGACTCCGGTCTAAACGTTCATTGTCAAAGTTAGTCTACTAACTCGTACACATAGTTCTCTTTCCTTTAACATTCCGAGCAAACTGCGATAAAGTCGTCGCTTTGTAATGGAGCTCGGCATATGCGGCGCGGTGATAAGTATACATCATACATCGCAACTACAAAAGGAAATATACCCGACGACGGAGAACATAAATTATACGTTTCTTGGTGTATATTTTGTGGCTCATTTTGCGACCTAAAGCATAATAAATGCAAAACATACGTAATCATATTTAAAAAGATTTTCATAAGCTGCTTGCTATTGTTTATGTTTAAAAAAAGTCTGATTAAATATACAAACGACTGTTTAGATACATTGATTACGAGAGTAAAAAGATCGTGCAGTTATTTTATTAATTATTTTACAAAAAAAATGGTATATGTAATGGTAAAAAGAAGACGCATTAGTCAAGTCGCAATTGAAAATGTTTGTACAATGTTGCAATACATTTGCGTTTGTTACGACCCTACTATAAATTCGTTCTAAAGACAATATATTCGCATTTACTGCGCCTATTCCATATATTGTCGTATTTATCTCGGGCCTTAGCCTTTCGAGTCTTGTTTACGGACTCGAGATACGGGATATGGCTTTGAGCTGCCAACTTGATGTGTAATATTTAACCATGATTCGAATACGTAACTTACAAAACAAATGAAATTAGGTAATTTGATTTTATACACACTTGTTTAATTATAAGCTCAAAAAGTTCAACAAAAGATGTCGATGAACACTTGGTAATGTCAATAGCTCGTTATTTCTATGACTATTGTGCAAAAAAACGTGTGTTCACCGAGATAAATATATATATATAGACTCCGACACACGTTTTTATATAAGTATATAGGTATATATATATATATGGTACACTAGCCTATGTGTATTAAAAAAAACCCTATTTATTTTTATCAATTAATTTTTACTTGGTATCTTGACTAATATTGTTATGAAAAGCAAAACAAAATATTACAAAGTTAATGCCACAAAACAGCGGTTGAATTTTATTAGAATATCAACATAACTACAATAGGTACGAGTATGACAGAACCTGCACGCAACCTACAACATGATTGTGTATGTATGTATACAATCGCCATTTTTCATGCGACTTGGGCAGTTAATATTATCAATGTTTTTTGTCAAATATATTAAGACGACTTAGCTTTTCTAACAGTTTTTAGACCAGTCTGAAACATAACAAACCAAGAGTTTCCCATTAAGCCAAGAGATTGCGACTAATCTCATCCAAGCTGTGATGCTTTCAACTCGGGCACCTATTCCGCAACCTTTGATAAAAAGACGACCGAGTTTTAAGGAAGTGTTCCCGTGTTGAGACGTTATTTCCGAACGTAACAGCTAAAAACTCGATACCCAATTCACTGACTCATCATAAATATATTTTGACCGTGATCTTTCGTGCGAAGCAATCCAATATTTGATATCCTTTGAATAGAATAGAAACTCTACATCAAAATGGGAATATATAGTTGGGTTAGAATTTGCATTCTTTGAACATAGTAAGAATTAAATCACAAATATGGATTGATTCAAATATCATTATGCATTTCCAAATTTCAACTGTCTACAAAGCCTTCGAAAGGTTAATATAGAGTTCTGAGAGAATTTATATCGTACAACAATTTATAAACTTTATATTTTCCTAGTTTCCAAAAAAATGCGTGATTTTAGTGTCAACAGGGAATGACGTACAGGGCCTCTATTATATTGCGTTAGAACGATATTGCGTTTGACGTGTTTTAGAATTATTTTTGATTTTTGACTCGGCTGCCATTACTGTCAAGTAAATAAGAGTTATCAAAACGTTGACAATACGGAAACACGCCAAAGACGATATCATTTGTACCGTGTAGAATCTAAGCCCTATGCGATAGCCCATTGCAAAAGCCTTCGGGCTTGTACAATCAAGTCACAAATATGTTTACACTTTAGTACCTTGTCACTTTCATGGACTGAGACAATTTTATATATTATATATGAAATTGTCTCAGTAAATGAAAGTGACAAAATACCAAAGTGTAAACATACTTATTTATGACCTCTACTGTACTTTATCTCCCTCGCATCGCACTTGAAGCTCTAATACGAGTCTAACCGACTCTCCGAACCAGAAATACTTTCTAGTAGCAATAACACAACTGTACACACAGGAAAATCTTACAGTTCAAATATCTTTATATCTATTCGTTCTTTTAAGTAAAAAGTAAGTTGATCATTCTGATCAGGGGGTGATTTTCTCAACACAGCGCTGCGTCGATCTCAAAGATGAAGTTTTATCCGGCAAGTTTAAGATGTCCAGTGGAAGCGTACAAAACACATTTTAGCGCGTGCCTTCTTAATTAGGCAGCTTTATACGACACTGAACTCCTCACCTGCCTGCTGCCTAATTGAGAAGGCACGCGCTAAAATGTGTTTTGTACGCTCCGACGGGATTTCTTAAACTTGCCGGATAAAACTTCACCTTTGAGATCGACGCAGCGCTGTGTTGAGAGAATCACCCCCCAGACTAATAAAGGTTCTTTTTCGCTTTAGAGTAGACCCCTGGAAGATATCATTTGCCAGCAGACCGCCGCCGCCGCTGCACCCGCGGCGTGCAGTCGCAGATTTACCGATGATTAATTCGCTTCCGATACTCCTTTACGGGTAAAACTGGGATTGTAAGGAGTCCAGTGGATAGTGATTGGTTACGATTTTAGTTTACATATATTTCTATTGTAAATTTTTGCCTAAAGTTTATGTGCCCCGTTGTTTTTTTTTAGGGTTCTGTACCATAAATACTGAAATACGGAACCCTTCAATATAAGATGACTTTGTAGTCCGTCTGCCTGCCTGGGTGTCAGTCTGTCAAAACTCCTGTAAAAACAGTTTTTTACTACACAAAATTGTGTTTTTTTACGGTTATAAAAATGATCCGATAATTCTTTAGTGAGCCGTCATACAAGATGTTGTGGCAATGCTTTCTTTCTTCAAAAGTTGAACAATTTTGAATGCAATCCCCAACGTTCTTAAAATCAACCAACTTCCAGCTGTTTATTATTAAGTGATCTAAGGACACGTTTATGTTAAAGGATGTTAATGGTAGGAAAAAAATGGAATACAAAGACGAAAGTACGAGATTGAAGATACAAATTTTAAGACCATGTTCTAATAGAGCTCCATGTTTACACAATACCGTATTTAATTATATAAAATTGTATGTTACTTGGTGATTTTTTTTTGTGGATAAAAAGAGAGAAGCGGCAACAGAGGACCAAAGGTCAGCTTGTAAGATACAAAAACAATAGAATTAGATTGATTAATGTTCTTAAACAAGTCGGTTAAACAAGAGCTTACTTTTATTTTAGAAATATATTAAATGGATAATTCTATAGTACCCGTCAGTTTTGTCACTCCTCCTCTAGACCCAAGTAAACGTCAGCTTAGTCAGTCAGACGGAATGGACTCTAACCGCCCAAACTTTATGACACGTCTGGTATTGGGCACTCAACCCCTCGCGAGCTTGAAGTTTTTACCCAAGTGCGTTGTTCAGACAGGCCTTAGAGTTGGGCGCCTAGTTTTTAACAGTTTGCTAAACTATCACAAAAACTGAAAGAATATGATGGGTCAATTATTTATTTATCGCTAAAATGTTACAATGAAATAAAAGCCTATATTTTGTACCTACATATAGCTAATTTGGGATTGGGATAATCCAATTTTTCAAAGCACGCAAACTATTGCCATTTTAAACCATTTTGAGGAATGGACTTTCTGACTCGTTGGACTAGTTAACCATATTTTTTTCTTGGGTTTTTTTTTACCTTTAGATTAAACAAAATACGAAGAATAAAGAGAAATACTAGAAAAGTATTTTTTATTAAAATGCACAATTGTTTTTTCAGATAAGTCTAATATTAATTAAAAGGTTCAGAAGAATCCGGAAATAGGTGGGTACCCCTAGTCAAACGCAATTTGGCTAAGCATTTTAGTATAATATTTCCCAAACAAATATTAGTTGTCGTATTTGCGTAAATAACGTAATCAAATTCGTGATATAACTTACTTTTCAACTCGCCGCCTTTGCCTATTGATCTTCTTCGGGGCGACATCTCTCGGTCCCTGGAGACAAAAGTTATTCGTAAATATTTTGTTTATGACGCCCTCGTCACAACTCGTCCGGCACCTGTGAGGGACGTTGCGATAAATAAAGGGGAATAATCGAACTATTGGAACGTTTAATTAGGCTTGAGATGATGCCAATTAATTATTAAAACGTTACAAAAGATTAGCACAAGTAAGTTAATATTAAAAAACGTTTTGCATCAACGACTAATTTTCAACTCAATAACAGCTACGCGCGGCATTATTTAGTTGTAAAAAGGTCAAGTAATTTAAGTCTAGCATGCAAGTTCATAAAAAAAACATCGACACACGTCTCAAGGAATACTTACGAAGGCAGTTACCTACACTATTTGTAAATATTCTGTCATGATGTTAATTGTTTTGGGGTAGTTAAATGTAAATAAGATCGATATCTGCATAGTATAAAAACATCTGTTGAGTTCCACTAACTCTGTTAATTGCTCGAGGTGAGAAATGGCTTAACTAATATAATTATATCCGATTGTTAAACATTTAGTGGAAAACTACGAGGTTGGCAAAGTCGGCAGTCTATCATGAATAATAAAAGCGCTGCGAATTAAAATATTTTCTATTCTCTCTTCATCATAAATAAAAAGAGACATTCTGATCCGAATTATTGTAAATGTGACTAAGAAAGCATTTAAACAAACATTTTTATGACACGCTTCATTTCCGACTGTACAGTTGAACTCATTAGTAGCTATACTCATAAGTATCACCTTATCGCAATAACTGAGAGTAACTTGAATTTAGTAGATCAATAAAACAATGTTCAGCTACTACAGTGGTACTACAATGTACTACAATCTTCAGCTACTTTTCAGTTGGACCGTACTTCTATCTCTGCTGTGATAAACATGATATTCAAAGCAGAACAAAACGAGTCCAAACTCGGTAGTTCTATTTTTAGCCATTCCTATGACCACTGATTGGGTGGTATGGAACCATATCATTGTGTAACCATGTAACCATTTAAGTTAATTCGACGACCAAAAAAAAAGAAAAATTTATTGATTTGTTCAAGGAGGTACTGAGGTTACCTTCACACATACAAGTTAAGCAAATAAAATAAAAATAAAAAGTAAAAAAACGCGTTAAGGATATGTCCTCAATGTGCTTGCCAAACGTTAATCACTTTAACCTCAAAATGCTCCCTTTTCGCCTAAAATTAAAATGTTGTCATAGAAAAACCCATCCATGATGTAAAATCAGGAAAACAATGTGCAAAATTTGGTTTCTATACCACTTTATTTACCGAAAAACGGCTGTTTAAGCCAAAAGCGATGCATCTTGAGGTTATAAAAGTGTTTACTAAATAAGACAAGTAAGGACTTTACATTTTTCCATGTAAATGCAGCGGGGAGCAACATTTTAACTGACCTAAAATTTAAGTTTTGGCGTGACGCTCAATTGTAAATTTACGTTATGAGTGGCCATTGATTTAAGGATATCTCAATCAATTTCTTAACGTAAATAGTCTTTTCTCGAAATATCCAATGCAGCGTACCATTGCACGTCTCGAGTAACACGAGAAAGTCCATTTGGCTCGTCATAGAGATTAGGCTAAGTGCTTCAATTTGCGTCGGGCTCCAGCTAATCTGCGAATGGTCCAGCGTGCGGGCCCCTCGTGTGAAACACTGAAGAGTGATCGGATTATACTCGCCGGAGCGTGGATGTGTGTATTTCTGTGGTAGGTATGCCGATTTGTAATCAATGCATATGCTATTGGAAATGTTTTGTGGCATTTGGAATATGATTTTAAGCCTCTGAACTCGGTGTAAAAATACAGCTCGCACCTTGCTTGCTTGCCTTTTTTGACAGTCGGAAAATTGACGAGACACTATCACACAAATCTTTAAGCTTGTTCTTTGGGTAATAGGCATCAATAAAACCCACTTATATTCAATACTGACGTTTACATACATGAACATCCAAGGCTCAGAGATAAATACTCGTGCTCGTCTTATAAATATTTGGCATTAAATGTATTTTAATTATCAATGTGTCAATTAGATTAAAAGAACAAGGTTAGATTAATATACCTATATTAAAATCACGCCTCTTAAAAAACACCCTGACGTGACGTGACCTTTAAGGTTCCTCCGCTGAAAACGCAAAACAAACCTATTTTTACGCTGCGGTTTGAGCCAACTGTAGGTATTCCTTGTAAGTAGATCAACATTCGTGTATAGGTATCAACTTTTTTTTATGTTAAGGAGAATCTGAGACCCATAGACATTTCATTTTCTCGAGACTATAATCCTAAAACCTCAAATGCGTTGCCAACCCGCGTTGAGGACTAAGATGGAATGCCTCTATGCTAGTAATTTCACCGGTTGTCTTATCCCCACACCGGAACACAAATGCGAACACTGTTGCTTGGCGGGTGGTTAATGGATGAGATGATGGTAGCGATCCGGACGGACCCTGCACAGGGTCCTACCACCACTACACATCAACACGTCTACATCATGCAAGAACATTAATTAGAAGTAACGTTGGCCAATATAAGATGTCTAAGTAAATAAATAAGTTTTGAAGATGTCCTCCGTATTTCATAAGAAACTTTTCTGATGATTGATGTTTATAATGCGTATCTTTCGAAGCTATATAACCGTAGTTGAGTACAAAGGTGGACGCGCTTGACTCGCATCCGCATGTGAAAAAATAAATCAGTTGTAAAACAAAAAAGCTCGTTGTAATATTGTTTACGAGGAAAATCCGCGAACTTTTTCGATTAAGTTACTCGTTCAAGCCGAGCCAGGCGTAAATATGGATGCCTCTTGTCTGCTGTCATTAAATATATGCAACTTCATTTGTAATTTTTTAAGACAACCTACCTAGTGTTTTTAGTCCAGAAGTTTTTTCGGGCGTTTTATCTTTTCCCTGTTTGTAGTCCGATTAGATTAGAAAGGATTTCGCAAGGCAAGCCATAAATTATAACCCCGAATGTAAATTCGTAACCGCGGTAAAAAAGGTCTAAAACAAAAAGTTGTCGGCTTTTGAATTTGAATTTCTAAATTTTTGTTTATTTTTATTGCATCCATGACATAGCATTTTTCTGGATTTTAAACAGTACCCTTATGAAGTAATGGAAAGCGTATTAACATGCTTTTGTTAGTTATTGTTTGGGAGTTTGACGCCACGATGGCCTAGTTGGGAGTGACGCTGCCTCCGAAGCCAACGGTCCTGGGTTCATATCCCGGTAAGGGCTGATATTTGTGTGATGAGCGTGAATATTTGTTCCTGAGTCTTGGATGTTTTCTATGTAGTTAAGTATGTATTTCTCTATAAAAGTATGTTTATCGTGTCTAGTACCCATATAGTACAAGCCTAGAGCTTAGTTTGGGACTAGGTCAATTTGTGTGAGATTGTCCCCTGATATTTATTTAACTGATACCAGGGCCCGTTTCACGAAGCTACATATTACAAGCGGAACTCTCTTTCTAGCAAAAAAAGTTAGGGACTTCCGCTTGTAATTTTTAACCTGTAGGTTCGTGAAACGGCCCTCTGGCATACCTAGATATCTTCACATGTTGGATAATACCGAAGTAATCATGAATGAGTTTTAGAAGTTGAGTTTATTCGCTCCCAAACCGAATACCCAACGTGATATTCAAAATTTGTTAAGGTTACAGTTTATGAATGTGTGGCTTCGTCTATATAGAGAACAACGCCACAGGCTGTGTTTGGACCCAGCATTCACTGCTTGAGGCCCCGCCGCGCGTAGCGTCACTGGTAGAGTTGTCACCTTTAGGAACCCTGGGACCTTGCACTTACTCGTTAAGTCCGAGGCGCAGTACGGGCCCCGCCGCGCGCAGCATGGCGTGCGCGTCGGCGTTGCTCAGGCCGCGCGTCGCCCGCCCATTGATGGTCGAGATGACGTCGCCCTCGCGGATGCCGCTGAGAGAAGCCTTGCGGCCCGGGTTCACCTGCAATCGTAGGTTGCTGTCAATTGTAGGCTGTATGCCCAACTACATACTTTATTGGCTCCTACTTTAGATTCATATGTTGTTTGTGTGAATTACTTTTACTGAAGAGCTGAAGAGATAATTTAAAATCGTATTAACATTCGTTCAAAGTTCAGTTGTAATATAATTTTCAGAAAAAAAAATCGGATTCATATGACACGTACGTTATAGAACATAATATACAAGTACCTAAACTTTACTTTCTAAAGTTTTCTTCCTTTATGTCCCTTAGATTTAAAAATACACAAACCTTTTTGTTTGCAAATACCATATAATCTCACAAATACCTTCTACCGTATTTACTTTATCCTGTTACGCTTAAAAGAAAAACGTTCGCCATTTGTATGCGAACATAACGCCGCGATATTTGAATTCACTTTGATCACGTTCGTGTCGGCGTAATCTACCCCGGCCAAATTTATTTTTATCTCAAGTATCACTCACAAAACATTTTCTCACTTTCAAACCGAGAAGTATGACTATTACAAACCGCATTCGGTTCCCTTCGACGGGTCGCCGGAGAGCAGAACTTTAACATGTTTCCTTCCGGTAGCGCGCCCACCCTCTTCGTTCCTGGGAGCTCCCGGACTCACACTTACGCCACAACACACCCTAGTCCCTAACACGGGCACAATTAAACCATTGAGGTAGGTCGCCGTTGCATCGAACCATGAGACAGACACACCATTTATTAATTTCAATCTGGCTTGATAAAACAAAACACAAACGGCCACTAATGACACTAAAACTACGTAGCAAAAAGTTAACTACTTAACGAGCACCGAAGCACAATTATTCTGATGACATAATTAAGGCACAGCGAAGAGCATTAACCTGTTCAAGGAATCCTCAAGCGCGTAACAAGATGGAAGTTCTAAACGACCCAATGTTGCGGACGTAGGGCCAGAAGCGATACTGAGCTCCCGAGGTGTGTTTATAGGCAATTTCATCCAATCATTGTATGGGCATTATTCGAAAATGCATGCGCGTGAGGACACACGCCTATTGTTATGTCGGGGGCTGGCACTTGCCTCGAATATTAATCTTGTTTAAGCCGAACTGAGTCGCGTGGACATCGTGAGCTTGTCCAAGAGCCACAGTAGGCCAATGAACTTGTAATCATGTAATCCTATTCTATGCAAATGTCTGTGACAGTTTTGAACTAAATCTGCCTATAATGTTTTAAGCGCAGTTTTAAAGCTCGAGCGATAAGAGGTAGAAGCGGGTGCTAGCTTTAAATACGTAAAAGAAAAGGTATTCTCGGTATAAAGGAAATTCAAATTGTGCAAACCCATTGTTCTAAGTGTAAGTAAGTTTGCGAGCAAAGAGCTTAACCATGTTACCGCTTGGTCGCAGATTAATGGAAATTCTGAACAGGTGCCCATTGTCGATGCAGATTGAGTATAATGAAGGGATGTGTGGTCACGTAACGTAGCAGGAGATAGTTAAAGGATGGTATTCAATTTATTGATGATCCTCATAACGTTAATGATTTCTTATCCGTGTAGGAAGTTAATACATGTTCATAACTAGTGCATTATGTAACCACCTATCCAGTTTCCATTCGGATTGCTAATGCAAAATTATGATGTATATACAGCTGCTCTAATGGTGAAGTCGGAAGTTGTCTAAAAAAACAGTTTTTGACAACAAATGTTACCTACATTTGAATTTAAGCCCAGGCCATAATAGAGTTACTGGGTTCATTGCAAGAGTAGGTAAAATACGATTCAGTAATTAGGTGCTTGCTAAGTGGATAAAATGCTAACTAATTCCCTCACGGATTTCTCTGAACCGTTTGAACGAAATGCAGAAGTTCTCCCTTTTGTCACTAAGTTTATAATTGATAGTATGTCAATGTTGTTTAAATAATAGGTGTTCAAAGTAGATCATCTATACAGGAAGACTGCTTCAATGTAGCTATCATTGGACTGTCACCACACGAGAAGTTTTTTCGCGAATCAATAAATGTTAAATTTCATTTTACTTTGGTACAATTATTGTGACGGCTTAGCTTAACTACTTTTCGAAAGTCAATTTTAAGACTGTCTTGAAGTAATTTTTAGTATCTTATGTATCGAAAACCCTACAAACCATTAAATGTGTCACCCGTTGAAGCAAGAACAATAAAGGTGTTATTAGAGTTGGAAATAATAAATTATGATTATTATAATAATACGGGAGCGATTATCCACCCATAATATTTGTTTACTGTGAAAATTCCGATTCGTACTAATGTAATACTACCTACGTGTGATAGGATAGGGAATATTGTCACGTTGTATGGGCATAGACAATGCTACAGACCAGTTTAATTTGAGCTTTGGTTACTCTCCCTGTAGGAGTATAAGGTGGCTGGAAAAGAGTTGTGGGCTTAAGGGTCGTGCGTCTAGCCAGTTTGGTCGGGGCGTGTTTGAGGAGTATTTGCAAGCCGGGCACGCCAGCCGCGTGACTCCGCCACGCACGTGCGTCGCCTACGCGATCTAACCCCGCATCTACTGAAATCCCATGCCCAATTTATTCTAGTTATTTAGAGGCATTCTGTACACATTTAGCACTTAATCCGGTGTGATTCCGACACACGAATTTAAATAGGTACAGATTTAATTTAAGTACGCTTATCGTTGAAACTAAATGCAATAATCCTGTATGGCGCTTAGATGCGCTCGCATTTAATTGTATTTTTACGTAAAACCACAAATAGCTATGTAATCCAGGCAATTTGCTAAATGAGCAGGCTTCGTCCGTATTTCATTTGGAGTATTCGCAGAATGATTTACGCGCCGGCAAACGACAAAGCATTGTCAACCCCCAATCTCACGTAATGATGCCTGCGCATGACCTCGGAAGGTCGGGCTGGAAAGGCCCTTAATCCGAATTATCCGCTTTGATCAGGCAGATTAACCGCACGATAGACGAGAGACGCAGACACATTAAAGACAGGTAATTAATGAAAAAGTCTGACGTTAAATTCAAGTCAACGCAGAGTTGAATTTCTTAATAAGTCGTTTAAACACATCTCACTCGGGGCCTGAAAATACTGATCCTAATGTAGGAGTAACCAGCCACAATAAGGTTAAACAAGCTTAATTGCTGTTGGTAGATGTGTTAATTATAATAGTAGGTACTGTACAGAGCCGTCGTTGTTATAACCCGTAATGAGATCTCACTATTAAATACAGGACAGATGTTTTTATTCAAACTAGATCACTTAAAGGGCTTACTAAGTTTGGCATGGGCAGTAAAAGGAATATTTAAGCGATTTCAAAGCATCCTCAAGCCTCTTCAGAAAATACTTAAGTGCCACCTGCATTCTTAAGTTTTATAAGAAAACTTTGCCTGTCGAACTACAGCGCCGCACCGCTAGACGTCACTTTTGTGCCTTCTTGTTTATTTTTCTTTTGATTTATTAGCAGTTTTTTTCTATTTGTGTAGGTGTTTTTGTTTTGATTTTATATACAATAAATAGCTTTATAACTGTGTATATTTTAATTTATTCACATATTGCATCATTAACCTCAGTTATAAAAGAGTTATGATTTGTATAATTTGCAAAGAACTTCTTACATTGTGACTAAGATTTTTCACACATTTTTAGTGTTTATTCTATAAAACTTACCTTTTCGTTTGTTATCATAATAATAATTAGATTAATTATGTTAATAATCGTAAAGTAACGTTAGTGCAAATTGTATCTTTAAGCCACATGAAGTGAATTATTACACCAACGTAACACAACCGCAGGTGCCTACCGCCGTAAATATTTCTAGATCGTTGAAAACATACATGCGGCAGCACGATCCATTACAAATAAAGCATACAATTTCTGTTCAATCCCAAGGGGCATAAGTATGTTATGGAAAGCCAATTTAATAAAGAAGGCACTGAACATCGTCAAGAGAAATGATTGATTATTGTTTGCAGAACAAACAGTTGTTTCAAATCTTACTCACATCAAATGTGCGACGCGGGGTATCGCTCAAGCTCTGCAAGAAATAAATTATGTAGCAATTTCATTACCGAAGGGAAACAAATAAAGAGAGGCGTAATTTATGTTATAGTACTGAACCCGTTGACATCTCCTGGAAATTGAATAAAAAACCAACAAAATAAAGTGCTAGACAGTTTGTGAACTAAAATTTTCACGACCACGAAAAGATCTTGACATCAGATGAAAAGTTAAGGCGAGGCAACTGACGAAAGTTCCAAAATTTGCGCGATCGTGCGCGATTATTTATTTCAATCGAAATATAAGAAAATATAATCTTGTCGCAGAATTAGGGGATGATTTTGCCGTTATCTTTATTTGCTACTGGACGCTATTATTATGACAGTATTCTATGGTGGCTCAACAATTAAAGTTGAAATCTACACTAACTATGTATGACTAACATTATTTACAATACTGGGCTAGGATTCTTCACGGTAATAACGATATCGTCTTTGACATGTTTCCGTATTGTCCACGTTATGATAACTATTATGTCATTTACAGTAATGGCGACCAAGTCATAAACGATTCTAAAACACGTCAAGTACCGTGTAAGACTTATATTGAACCAATAATTAAATGTTCTTGTATTACCGTATGTGCTTATCTTAATTTATGTTGATAGCATTAAAATTGCAACATGTTCCGTTATCAAGTTACTTTGATGTAAGTAATTAGCTATACCATCCCGTTGGGGAAAGAACGTACCTATAGTATTCACTATTTAGAATCAATTGATTAAGGGTGAACTGGTAAAGTACTTTTTATGACCACGGCGAATAGTTATAAGTTTCGCAATTGTATAAATAAATGTTAATGAAATTTAACTGAGAAACTAAACAAAGCTAGCAGAATTAAGCTCATAGCAAAGAAATACTAGCAGTTTAAATATACCCCTACAAAGATATGCTTCTTGTGTTTTTCTAACGTTTTCGAACGATATTGCAATCGAACTTATTTACGAGCTGCTGAATCCTTCAGAAAAATCCTAATGAAAGTAAATATGTTTCTGTTGAAGGGATAATACAGTCTCAATAAATAATAAGAAACGATTAAACGGTTATCTTAGCAATTACACTATTTGTCTATGATTTGAAAAGCTGTGACCTCGACTATCGGAATATAATTTGGCTTGTTCTAATCTCTCATAAGCCTTAGATAATCAACCTTTATGACTAGGTTTTTAAAAAAGACGTTGATTTGTATTTAATTGAATAATAAGTTTATCTTAGGTCTCTAAAAACCGCTAGATGCTAATAGCACAAGGCTGATCGTTGTGGTCGTATTTGGGAATCCCCATTTCTCCAGTGGACGTCTTTTGGCTAAGATGAGAAATCTCTAGTGATGATGATGAGAAATATCTTGACTCACCCTAGATATCCTCAAAGGCTGGTTCTGGTCGACGCCGCCATGCAACCGGAAACCCCACGGCGCCCCGCCCGACAGTTCCACTTCGCGCGCGCTCATGTTATCACAACATCGCTGCTCTTCAAAAATCTTTGCTTTTACTCTCGTAGCGAACCATCTATGTAAAGCAACAGGCGCATTATATCATCGTTTAATGATGGGTATCAGACTCCATTCTTTTTTAGGGATGTTCTGTCTGTAACAAAAAATGAAAATTGATCAAATAATTACGTTTATGGGATCATCAAACAAGTAATTTTCTGTTGCCGGGTTAGAAACGGCCACACCATGTCTTCCCGTGGATGTCGTAAGAGGCGACTAAGGAAATAAAGGCTTATAGTACTGTTAGGCGATGGGCTTGCAACCTGTCACTAATACACTGGTAAACATCTTAGCCTACTAGTGCAAAACGTGGTTACAGAATTATCAACAGGTCTTTTTAGAGTTGTTGGTATTTCTGTTGCTCTGCCTATCCCACTCTGGAAAGAAAGGCGTGATGTTAGGCTATGTATGTATGTATGTATTTTTAGGGTTCCGCGTCTTGAAAATAAAAAGCGGAACCCTTTTAGGATCACTTTGTTGTCCGTCCGTCTGTCCGTCTGTCTGTCAAGACCTTTTTTCTCAGGAACGCGTGGAGGTATCAAGCTGAAACTTGTATCAAATACTCAGGTCTACTGTCCCTTGGAACTATAAAAAAAGTAAGATACAGCTGTTTATGCCGCAAATTATTGAAACTCGCAAGGGAATCACAACCTAAAGGTTACTTCCAGTCGATCTAGAATCTTGAAATTTGGTACGAAGCAACGTCTTATAGCACAGATAAAGTAAAAAATTGCGAAAGCCGATAATTTTGAGCAATATCACAAAAAAAATACGATTGCAAACTCTTATGCAGTTGGTAAACTAATCGCGACATATCTCGATGTATGGAGACAACAGTTTTTCGACGGCAAAGTCAAGTTCGTCCCTCAATACATTTTTACATTCTTATAAGTTTGTACGGAACCCTCGGAGCGCGAGTCAGACTCGCACTTGACCGGCTTTTTTTAAATTGATTACAATTACAGTTACAGTTGAACTCTATCTGTTAACATTAAAGGAGCTATTTAATCATAAGGTTCGTCAAAATGAATCGTAGGAGGCTACCCAAATGCTGTGCTGCGGGGGAACTCGTAGGTACTATACGAACGTCATCAATATAGTTACTCAATCACTTAACAGCATGGGTGGCGTATATTTAGCTTTATGACTGACTGTTTGCTCGCTTAATACCTCATAAACGTCCACAGTAGATACAATAAATTCAGAAGCCCAATATTTTATGTCATATTTATATGACTAAAAGACATTGATAGTGATTTTTTACTGTCTACAATACAATCTGACCAAGGGTACCGAAATACTAATCATACTCACCATAGGTTTATACCGAAGTTAGTTTATAGATTGACATAAGTGTCGGTCTTAATATCAATTAATCTTAATCTTGGTCATTTGATTGGTACGGAGAATAAATTTGTCCTGATTTATACTTATTTGCATTTAATACATAATCTTACGCTTCGGATGTCAAAACGAAGAGGTGGGCAAACATTTGCATTTTAATTTCTTGTCTACCCAGTTCTGATTCTATAAATTTCTACCTTCAACGTGAAGGATATTTAGTTGACTGAATACTTCAAGGCATCCAGTGCCAATCTTTAAAAACCTCCTCTACAAAAACAACCCTGTCCTAACATTTATCCTAAGCATCAAAACTAATTTACAATGCAAACACATCTGGCTAATCACGGGAAGTTCTAAAAGCTAAGCAGATCTATAAATCTCGGAGTAATGCGGAGTGTAGAAACGATGAGGTCAGTGCGAGGGTGGACCGAAGAGTTTACGATAAAATGGTAAGTATTTATATACGTGCCCTGATTAAATAAAACACGATTGGGTTCACAGCTGAAGCAGGATAAGTTTGGATACTTTTATCGGCCCCCGAACGCCGTATTAAAAACATCTACGGATCCCAGGTAGAAGTCAGCGTCGCGTGTGTTATCAAGATAAACCAGACAACTACCAAAGGAGCGTAAAATAATAATAATATATAAATATCACAGGACAATCTCTCAAAAATTGACCTAGTCCCAAAGTAAGGTCTAGGCTTGTACTATGGGTACTAGACTACGATAAACATAGATACTTATATAGAGAAATACATAGAAAACATCCAAGACTCAGTAACAAATACTCGCGCTCATCACACAAATATCTGCCCTTACCGGGATTTGAACCCAGGAGTTTTTATTATTAAATTAACTTTACCAACCAATACTACTAAATTAACTAATTGTAAAAATGGGTGTTGGTCTATTTTCATATTGGACTACCATTTGTTTCATTTAGCAGTCGTAAACTCGTAAAGGAGGACAAAATAATATAGGTACCTGGTACCTACACTCGGCGTCAAAAATATCGCCCCTCCTCGGAAAATAATTACAACCGACTTTAAACCCTATTTGATCAAGGACAACAATATGATTGTTAGGTATCATTTGAAAGGTAATAAAGTGTTTTTTTAGGAAAATTTAAAAAAAAAGGATTTTTCCTTGGGGTCAAAAATTAAAGGAAATGACATTGCGAACAGTTGAAAAATGTTTATTCAAGTTTAAATTTACAACAATAAATGAATAACAAAATTTTACAAAAAGTGCCTAAAATTAACTTAAAAACTAGTGTTACCACCCCCCCTTGCCCTTATCACTGCCTCTAAACGGTCTTTCATTGATCGCACCAACTTTACGATGTCCTCTTGTGGAATGTTGCCCCATTCTTCGATGACTGCGTCCTGAAGATCTTGCAGGGTGGTAGGGGCGGCATCTCGTGACCGAACCCGTCGCTTCAGCTCGTCCCAAAGGTGTTCAATCGGGTTTAAGTCAGGACTCCTGGCTGGCCACGGCAAAACGGGAATCCCGACCTCCTCCAGATAATCCCGAACAATTAATGCAGTGTGGGAGCGAGCGTTGTCGTGCATTAATGTGAACCCAGAGCCGACGTAACCCGCATATGGCATCACATGCTCTTCCAGGATCTCGGCAATGTATCAGCGAGCATTCAGGGACCCTTGGCCGCGAGTGCCTCCAGTCCTGGAGACGCAGACAAGGTCGGTTTTGCCGTCTATAGACATGCCCCCCCAGAACATGCAAGAGCCACCTCCGTAGCCCACTGTCTCTTCAATACAGGCTTGAGCAAATCGTTCGCCCGACCTTCTGTAGACTCTGGCCCGCCTGTCGTTGCAATAAAGACAGACTCTCGTCTCATCGGTAAAGAGAACCTGCCTCCATTGCTCAATCGTCCAATCGACGTGGTCGCTGGCAAATTGCAAGCGTTCTCTGCGATGCTGTGCGGTCAACATTGGGCCTGTAGCAGCCCTGTGAGCCACGATATCCTTCTCCCGCAGTCTTCTTCTAACCGTAGAGATGCTAACTGATCTTGTCCGAGCTTCTCTGAGGCGTTGTTGCACCTCAACAGCACTAGCGAAGCGATTGCGTAGAGATGATGTCACGATGAAGCGATCATCTCTTTCGGATGTGCAGCGTCGCCGACCAGCCCCACGACTTCTGATGTAGCCCCCAGTCTCCTGGAACCGCTGAAATACTCGGCGGACAGCATGACGGCTTAAATTGAGTTGCCGAGCGACATCACACTGCCGAACTCCTGCTTGCAGTAGTGCAACCACCTGAGCTGATTCAGCAGCGGTGGTCTCCATGTTCGAGGGTTGTTTTCTTGCTTGAGTTCCTTAGATGTGTTCTCTTCGACGTCTGGATAGTGAATGATTGACATTTGACCTTGTACAGGCATTTTCTACCCCTGGAAAAGGGCACAACTCGCGACCCTTCAAACGAGTATTTGCGCACTTTTTTTTCGAAACGCTCTGATTCACAAGCCATTACGTTTTGTTTAAATTAAACATTATTAATTTAAAACACATTAAACGTGCTTTTAATTGATACTAATATTAATTATGTAACATAATTTCGCTAAGGTCTAGATTAGCTTGAATCTGATTTTTGCGGAGGGGCGATATTTTTGACGCCGAGTGTACTTAACACGTTCACTGTGCGTGCATCATATACGCAACATTCCATGGTACATACGACATACAGTACATGAGTGCATCACATATGAGGCACAATCACTTACAATGTTAAAGGCTTATTAAAAACAGCACGCATGAGCTAAAGTATTCTACTATGATTGCACGCATGAACTGATTTTTTTAGAACAAAAATGCCTTTGCACGTGTGGGGTCATTTTTTGATATCTAGCAACACCGTGGACGTGTTAATTATATCCATACTAAAGGTATAATATTATTTTAATATGTTGGTAACTCTGTCTGTTTGTAAGGCTTTCAAGTCCAAACCGCTTATATATCCGATATCGATGGGTATGGAGATATCCAGAACCCCGAAGAAGGACCTATTAGGGGTTTTAGTGCGATAAACTACTTCTACGCGGACAGAGTCGCCTAGTATTATATGAAACCGAAAAAATATTTGATGGGAAACCTAAATTACGGCAGATTTACAATGTAGGTGTATCTATTGGCTTAAAGAAAATGCCCTCCCGAAATGAAGTTCTAGAGCCGCCACTGTCTATATAATATGTAAGTGACAACGGAAACTGGCATTATTTGAGGTTTGTCTTGCTTCCGAGAAAGCCGGCCGTTCGTGTATCCGGTGACTAAACTAATTAGTAGGAGTCTTAATGTGAACATTCTTATTGTGCTTACTACATTGAAGGAAGTTTACTAATTAGATTATTTGTAATTTGCTTGTCGAAATCATTGTTTTTTTCGATAACATTAGAAAATACTGAGAGTATCAGACGACTCCATTATGTAGGTATTCCCAGTTAACTAAAAAGAATAATTAGCAATTTGTCCTTGATCCATCCGCGGAGACGACAATGTTACTCGTACAACTATGCGAACCCTGTAAAATGACAAGAAAATATAGAATGTTTCGTTTAAATCTCGGGTGTCGCTAAACGTGTGGCCACGTCCTTACTTGCATTACACCGAAATTATTTTCAGGCTATGATCTCGATCAGCAGGGCAAGGCCGGCGCTTGCGCGCTGCGCGTATCGGACGGCTATTCCCGTTACATTGTGTGTGTTTTTCATGTAAAACATTGGCTCAATACGATCTGATTGAGGTTAATTCATGTATTAACAGATACTGTTCAACCACCTTAATAGGTAACCTTAAAAAATATGAGATGAGAACTAACCTTTTCACGTTGATATGGTTTTTTTTTTTTTTTTATGTTAAGGAGAAGGCACACGAGCACTCAGGCCACCTGATGGTAAGTGGAATCTGAGACCCATTGACATTTGAATTCTCAAGACTATAATCCCAAGACCTCAAATGCGTTGCCAACCCTGAGGACTAAGATGGAATGCCTCTATGCTAGTAATTTCACCGGTTGTCTTATCCCCACACCGGAACACAACAATGCGAACACTGTTGCTTGGCGGGTGGTTACCTAATGGATAAGATGGTGGTAGCGATCCGGACGGACCCTGCACAGGGTCCTACCACCACTAAACCCGGTTGTTTATTGTAACCCAGAGCCTTTATTCGACAAGTGATGAACAAGCAGAGGTATTAACCCTACGTTGCATCAAATATTCATATCAGTTTAATGGCTAAAACAAGTGGTGTGTCATCTGCTGCTATCTCAGTTTCAAGCATCGTAAGTGAAAGCACTTGAGAAAAGATGTTCACCCCATAATTTATTAATTTAACCCGACCGGGTCACATTTATTACTTGATTACATAAATTACTACAAACGGAAGACTAAAAATAAAGCGAGTGCAATTGAAACTTTTTATTACAACTGTAATGCAGCGCAGTGAAGTTGCAGCTATATGTGTTTTATACGCCAATACTTTTCTGCATTCGGAATCCTACATCATTCGTTCATATTGAATTTACATGCAGTTTTTTTATTTTTATTTATGGTCATAGGTACTTAAATAGTTTTTTATTTCATGGTAATGTTTGTAGTGATGACGTCCTTTTGCTAGAAGAGCAAAAAACTAACAACATGATAAAAAGGTTTGAAACAATATTATTGAGCCATGTCGATTTTAGACGAATATTGCTGCGTGTAAATGCAGCAACATTTGCATTTATACGCAGCAAACGAGTTTAGGTAATAAAATAAGAATTACAAAACCTCACGTTACATATTTCGATTACAATATTAAAAGTCGCAAAATATTTATTTTATTAAGTGTTTTTCATAGCATCATGCCTTAACTGTGTCAAGTTCTAGGTACTAACTACCCCACCATCAGACACCCACCGCAAATTAGCCTTAAGGAATACGTAATCTAAGTCTTCTCTTGTTGTCATGTATCTTTTGTATTATTATTCTTACACTTGCAAGCAAAGATACTAGGTAACTTTTGTTAAGAATTTCAGTAGAACCTGACCCCGTTATATTTGCTCATGAGTGCTAAATATCATCCTTTCTGGTAGCAAATTCTCTTTGAGAGACGTAACAGCCTTGGATGGCGGAAGCTGCGAGTGACGTTTGAATCAACCCCCCCTCACCCATCGAAGCCGATGTGTCACTGACAACGGCCCTTTCAACTGCTACCTGCTAAAGTAGATATACATTTACCTATTCAGCAAAGTTAACTTTGACAATTTTCTCATTGACACCGGGCAAACTCGATTTGGAACTCGGTTTGACATGTTAAATACTCAATCGAGTTCCATAACTCAATTTAGCATTCATTGCCTAAATTAAATTCACTTATACGTCATTTCAAAATTGCAAGGTTTTAGAAATAGGACTACAGAACTCCATGTAGGTACAATAACAATTTAAAAGCATAGAACCATTTCTTTGAGAACTTGATACTTGATATCGAATCGGCTTGGCTATCGCAACAATTCTTATAATTATCTCTACTAAATATAAAAAATGCGAAGTGTTTGTTGGTCTTTTCTTTCACAACAAAAGATCAACATGTTTAAACATCAGACAAAGGATACATTTTATTCAAAGAAAAGAAACACTGCGGGAGTAGTGATAAGCAATTTATATGTAGACGGAGAAGCGATTCGCAATCAAAAGCGCTTTCTATAAATTAATTTCAAATAATAAAATCTAAACAACACAGTTACAAAAAAGGCTGGATGTAGCATTTAGAACTAGAGACACGCACACGAGCTTGTTTTAGAGCTGAAGATCCTACTGATTATTCTATATATTTATTTGAATGAAATAACGCAATAATAGTTTACTCGTCCAGGTTCTTGACATCAACAACAACGGGAAAAAAAGACTTCAAACCAAAACACCCCCTTATTTATGACGGGGGTAAAAAATACGAGTGAGTATGTTAAATTATTAATTGACGATGTATCATTGCTCTCAAGTTAAATAAACTAGACAAAGTGGTAATACAACTGACAATAAAACACCTACAAGCAACAGTGAACATTAAGACGCGGTATATCTGTTTCTGTCGTTCTCCTGATGGATCGGCCACTGGATTGGGTACGTGAATAGAGCTGCGTCAAACCAAACGGTACAAAGACGCTAGCTTATAATAGAACCGACTGAAGCTGACTCACCTTACATTTGGTTAATCGAAGGTTAAATATAACCCTAATATTACGTTACGTTTATAAAAGAACGCGCTATTCAAGCGGAACCAATTTTAAAGTTGCATCATACGTTTTCACGTGCGCACGCTATTTTTATAACGCGTTTTATTAACAACAATTTGAAAAACGCATTACCAATTAAGTAATCTATGATTAGTTACAAAATTGAACATATAGTTGTTTAGTAAGTAAGGTATCAAAGTGCACGCCGTAGCTATTCAATAAACTTTAATATCGCAAATTGTTGTTTATTGCGCTCGCTTTACGCAAACTTATTTCCTATCCTCGCAGTAAGGGTAATATTAAACTTTTAATATTTCAATTATGCAGCTTATGAGAAAGTAAGCCGATAAATTAAGAAGAAACCCGTTATATTGCCTATACGGCTAATAGACAATAACAGTAAGAGCCCATCGGTCGTAGAGTAATATAATTCTGCACAACAAAGACTTAATAGGGGGCATGTCGCGGTTCCCGTAATTAATTAAATTGACCCTTACCCCTGCGCCCAGGCGGCATCTAAACAAATACTTATCCTCATCCTCATCTAATTTTATCTACTATACTAACGTAGGTAAAGGCCATGTTTGAGATTACACATTTTAAGAATTTTGTATTTTATTATTTGTGGCCGTTCAAGACTAACGGAATCATACTGTAGCTGGCGGTTAAGCTGTTCTCCTTGGGACTATTACACTAATAATACGTTAAAAAGTTCTAAAACAGCGTAAACAGCAGCCGCCAAAAAGTCTCTTTTCGTTTGCGCGGCTAGGTTTGGTAGGTTTGCCTAGTTTCGCGAGGGTCCATGCCGGCGTTTCTCCTCGGGTGGTCGGTAATAAGTTTATGAGGAACAAGCCTTAGGTACTTTGATTCGCTTTCAGTGTTCCTCCAACGATATCGGTGATCGAAACTTCCCCGAAGTTTTGGTAACAAATAACCCGAGCGTATTGAGATAAAATAATACATTTAAACTTATGGATATAACATCTTGAAACAAAACATTGTTATAAGTTTTAATTAGTGTACTTTGTTATATTTAAAATAAAACGCAGAAACAATATTGATAACAAAGAGCTACACGTTTTGTATATATTTAAAAAAGTTATTTAATTAGAACAAGCAAAGTGCACTTTCATGAAATCTTATACGCAAGTATGCTTTATTTAATTTGAGTCCATATGCATGCATATGTTTTGTTTTATTTTAGCACAGGATGACAAAGATAAATGCATTACATAAACATAGGCATAATGAATTCATCATACAGTTAAAAACTATAAAATTATTTTTTTTCGTGCAAACATACAAACAAGGGAACGAAATTAGAGATACAAATGAGTTTTTGCAGGAGCATTCAGTAAAATTCATCTTGAAATATTGATAAAAAAAAACAATTTACAGTAGACGCATAACAATATCTAATAACAGTGCAAATACTAATATTAACTCACAGTTACGTCCGACAACTTTATTTTGTCCCCTATTTTCGTAGAATTTATATATTACAGTAGATACAAGATACAAGCGAGTCCTCCTGCTACAGATAAGCTTATTATCTACTAGGAGGCCTCAACAACTTATGTAACCTAATTATTGTTGTATGAATAAACGATTTTAATTTTTTTCATTTTTTTTTCATACAAGCTGTTTCCCATGACTCCGTCCGCGTAGAACAATATAACATAGTGTATTTTCAAAATCAGTCCAGCAGTTTTTGAGTTCATTCGTTACAAACCTAAAAATATACAAATCTTACCTCGTTGTAATATATGTGTAGAAGTGTAGATAGGCTGGTTTGTCCAACAAAATATCTACCGTAAAAACTGGTGTCTGATTCGGAATAAGTCCTTTAATGGCTCTACCTTAGAAAACACCCTGTACCTACTTCCGATTCCACTAACGGGTGTTAAGACCGAGGACTCTGCGGTGTCATTGCTGTCAGCCTGATTTATATCGGTCGTATGTTTGAATCCTATTCTGCCACACGAAGTTATTATTTAAAGTGCATTCCGAGTAGATAATATACATTGACTGGTTACTAATACATTTTAAAAGATTAAGTACGTATGTATTGAATGTATTGATATCAACGTTGGTATACGAATTTATTTGCCGTCGCTGGTATATACAGTTTGTTAGATTATTTTCCCATGTATTTTACATTTGACGTGAATGGTCTATTCGCATTTTTTCCCAAATAATTTTTATTCCTCTCGTATATTTTTTATTTGGATTTCTTCCCGTCGCATTTTTTGTTGTCAATAATTAATTTGGTCGCAAAAATAGGTAGGCAGGTCTAGGTTTTGTTCGTTTTCTTTCAAGCAAAATGATTGAAAAATATTTACGTACAACGTTTTGTTTGTATGTCACAGCTGTTTTTTTCAGCAATTCTATATAGGCAATTAACTTGCCCGCATCTTTTTAGTTAAAAACGCCATGATAATAATTTTATCATCAACTATTGTAAATAGGGTCTATAATGAAGAGTTAAAAAAAAAGAAGGTTGTTTCAGGTGTGTCATTTTGTAAGGGCTTTATTAACATATTCCAAAAAAGGTATTGGTAACCTTTGATTTTACCTACGATATAACATTCGAATAACTGAAATACCAACTTTTGTTTGCGCCCTCTTAATTTTTCTACCAGTAACTTTTGCAATGGTAATAAAAGAGTACAGGCAGCAGTATTTTTTACTAAAAACAACAAACACAAACATTCGGCTTCAGTTATTTATCTTCGTAATTCCATTGGAGTAAAAGGCATGTTTAGAATGGAATGCGTCTATCATATGGTACGCAGTCCTACATTAATATTAGGTCAGAATAGTATGAACGGTCCGTTGTACGTAAATACCGGGCGTACCACACATGAATCATGCGCTGTAATCGCTTTTCCACCTCATCCGATTATTACGCCATGGTATGAAAAATATTAAAATTAACTTTCTTAATTGTATTTTGGCGATTATTCCGCATTAATTTGAGCAAAGGCTTGTTACCGAGCATGAAATATTGTTTCAATGATAATCAAATAAAGCTACAAACAAAAGAGTCCTCGAAACAAAGTTAATATTGTTTGTTCGGGGTTGTTCCATCAATTAGAGTCGTAATTCTCCAGTGAGGAATATTGTAAACAATGTAAAACAAAGTGCCACAACTCGTTTAATTAAATACCATATAGTTTCGGTTGTGACTAACATTAAGTACATTGGTGTGGAGTGGAGTACAGAACTGAAAGTTGTAGCACCTCTTGCCACGATAAAGGTAAACCATTTACGGTAACCACCTACTCGTAATCGATGTACATGTATTTTAGGATCAGCGGGAAGCAATTGAATACGTTGTCAAATAAGTGTAGTCGATCATATTATACAGAAGCACACACTTGAGCTAAGATGCTGTGGTCAAGTTGCGGCTAGCCTTTCAATACTCTCTTTGTAAGATTGAGTACCTCTCATTTTGACCTCGCTTTGAGCGATGTTTAGAACTATTTTAATATTCAATATTAGTTTAGTTCATTTTAATATTTTCTTACGATTTTATCAATTTATATTTAGATTTTTTTTTTTATTATTATCATTTTCATTTCATAGGGAAATTGGTTTTTGTTTTACCAATTTAAGATAATTCAATAAAGCTGGTAGTTGAGGTAAAATTTTATCTAGATCCAGTTTCAAGCTAGTAGGTAGGTAGGTGGTCTTAGTAGGTTTTAGCCCGTCTACTTACGCTATACTATAAGTTTAACAGTAAGTAAAATATAGCGCATGAGTATCCTTGCCGCTGAAAGGATTATACATTAGGAAGAAAGTGGGTCGCAACAGCGACAGCACTGTATTTATCTGTTGTAATTTTTCACTGCGCTATTGAATTCTGCATTTCCAGCTGGAACATGGCCAACTGACTTTTTCGACTGAATTTACAGATCCTTTTCTGGACTTAAATGAGGCAACTGAAAAATGGTTTGGCAATTTATGATATTTCGGTGTGGACAACTTCTTTTAATCACAACATAGTATAAAACAAAGTTACTTCCCGCTGTCTGTCCCTATGTATGCTAAGATCTTTAAAACTACGGGTATTGATGCAGTTTTTTGAATAGATAGATTGATTCAAGAAGAAGGTTTATATGCACAATACTTTAACCCGGGGCGAAGCGAACGCGGGTCACTAGTATTGAATAAAACACAATTTTAGTAATTTTCGTCGTAAAAAGCGTAACTTTACACATAGACAAAAACCAATTGAAATTTTCCAAATGTAAACATTACTTCATTTATTTTTAACCGATCAGTGCCACTTTTAAATCAGTACGTATTTTCTTATTTCCTACCAGGCCTTAAATTGGTAATGCTATAGAAGTTGCTGCTTTTCTTTTTATTTTCGGTTACTTATAGCAAAGTCCCGTTTTTTGTCATGTATGGGCAATTAATCAACAGGGATCGTAAAATGTAAGCAAAATTGATTGAAATGACGTATGACAATCAGTTAAGGTTTGCGATGTTTCTAAATTTATGAACTAAAATATTAGGTACTAAAATAATACAAATGTATTTTTTTACTGATAAAATTGAATTCAGTTCGAAACTCAGTTTACTGGCTGGTATATTTATCATTATATTTACAATTTCAAACCAAAAAATCATTAACTTGGGTTGTAAGTAACAATTTTCGCAAGTTCGATGGCGACACGCAAACAACACAATCCGCTGATCAATTTTCTGAGAAAAAAACAAATAGGTTTACCTATTGATTTTAAAATCGACAAATAAGCTTTAGTTTAACATTATAGACAAACTATGAATACATATATAATACCATAATGATAACAAGTGCTTTCATAAGTATGAATACATTCCTCCATACATATTTAATTAATTCTATTATCTTATAAGTGACAGTAAATGAATTTTGCTCGCATTTTACGAACCCTGGTAATTAATAATCCAGCTGGTGCAATTTTAAATCCGCGTAAATGCTGTAACCACCATTTTCATAAGTCGATTGGATTAAAACATCGTAAATTTGAAATGACATTTAGCTACTGCCATCTTTTTAAAATGTTATGATGAAGAATGCCAAGAAACTCTGTCATAATTCTTATTTTAGAACGTTCCCTTATTTTCGAGGGTTACAAATACGGGGACGCTTCTATTGGAGGTGGGTTTTGGTTGTGAAGACTGCGTAAAACACGTTATCACCTCCTACTGCTTTTATCGCGCTAGAATAATTAGTTTATCTAGTTCATAGCTCAAAGCGTGATATTATAACTAAAGAAATGTAAAGCCTTCTTTTTGCGAATTTATTTATTCTGTAGAGATCTCATTGAGGTTTTCAAGGAGCTGGATGTTCAGTCAGTACACGTCTAAGTGTTAGTGTTGCGGTGATGGATGTCTGACGATAATGGTTTGATCAACAAGACTGCCCTTTTTATGTACAATTCCTGTGTAAATTGGATTTGCTTTATATTTCAGCCTAGTGAGAGAGGACAGTACGATCACAGTAAGTTTACCACTTACAGACTTAGCCTTCATTAAATTTCAACTTTAATTTCATACAAATAAAGCTTTTCAGAATACTGTTACCCATGTCTACCGATTTAGTAACTATTTTATTTGTATGAGGTTAAAGCTGAAAATTAAATGAAGGCAATCCATCTGTCAATGGTAAACTCAAAATAATTATACTGTACAAAGAGTGTGTAATAAAAGCTCAAGTGAACAGTTCTGTGAAATACTTTATGTAAGTCCATCAGGACAATTTCGTTGTTACGTCCAAAAAGAGCAAACAGATTTACAATGTTTTTGTGAGTGTGTGCAAATCCTTTATGGATGAAAAATATTTTTTTGTTACAAAAGCCAGAAAACAGAATTTTCTTTAGGTGGAAAGCTTGGTTCTGATGTGAAATGTGTGTTTTTTTTTTCTGAAAGAGTCATCTAGGCATTTCTCAGTTGATGATTATGAAAGAAAGTTGGCACCGTAGGTACGTTTTCTAGGGCCTTACTCTGTAAAGAAAACAACAGACTTAGCTCCCACTAGATGACTTTTTTTCTGATTAGTAGTATGTAGATGATGTTTGGTATCAGATATTGGTAGAAGATCTAGGCAGTTTACCTCTAATGAATTTAATCGGGTTCTTATTGTGGTAATGAATCGAATAAGCCCAGCTATCTCCGATTTTTTATTGTCAAAACAGTTTACTCAATTAAGCGTAGACCGGGAGGTCTATAAGCGGGAGTAGCGCAAACGCAGTAACCCCGCGTTTACCCGGATCAAAAAGACGGTATGAACGGAACTCGTTAAGGATAATGAATCATGATCAAACAGTGTCTCCCGCTCTGTATAGACCAGGTATCATACTCTTGGGAATTAATGTTTTAAAATTTGCTGCAGAATAAGATAATTGCAATTCAAGTCATGTTTTTCTATTATACCTTCCTGTTTCCTGCCGTTAAAGTTGAGGCATTCTGAGTTAACTTCTCTTATCATCAGAGGACTGCAGTCTTCTACGGAAGAATACTCTCCCAAGAGGGCCCTTTATTATATGTAGTCGATCGTCTCTAGAACGAGGTGTCATTAGCTGTAATAGTGGAGTATATCGAAGCCATACTTCTGCTTAGATCTATCTTCCTACTACCGCTAACGATAGAAGCTCACGTCCTTTAGTGAGTTATTTATATCTCTTTATTTTGGTAATTACCACATCTTTTATTTAATTTTCTAAATACTACATTTTACTCTTTTTTTTCATTCTATGATCAGATCACTTAGTCATAGACACACAGTGTAGAAAATATGCCTCTTTAACAGTCGCAGACTAACAGACGTGAGGGGTAAACCCCTACCTCACCTCGTGACCGCATGTTTAAAAACAAAGTTACAGCTATAAAAAATTCGGAAGACAACACTTATAATTAGCGTAACTTAAATGCATTTAAAAAAAACCGCGAATATTTATTCCTGAGTCTTGGACGTTTTCTATGTATTTAAGTATGTATGTATGTCTATTTAATGATGTTTATTGTTGTCTAGTACCCATAGTACAAGCCTAGAGCTTAGTTTGGGACTA
The DNA here is from genome assembly GCA_949316455.1 of Acleris holmiana. Lineage (NCBI taxonomy): Eukaryota > Metazoa > Arthropoda > Insecta > Lepidoptera > Tortricidae > Acleris > Acleris holmiana. The sequence continues at coordinate 10,148,567 of OX438769.1, forward strand.
CGTAATTTTGTGTGAGATTGTCCCAGATATTTATTTATTTAAATAATTATTTCTGTATGAAACGTAGCAAGTCAAGATTATTTCAATATAGTATGCTAAGAACAAAGTATACCGTCACATTTTATTGAAATACGCAAAAACGCTGTAAACAATCGTCAAAAGAATTTTAACCGCAGTAACTGGGCATTTTCATTATAAAGTGTACCCTAGTTAAGGAAAGTTAAAAAACGTTAACTTTTATCAGTTTTGTGACTGTATTAGCCACATACTGGGTGTGGCCTGTAAAAGGAGCAATAAATTGAGGGATCGTGTCCACACCACAAACGTAACAACATTTATTCTACAACTTTTGAAAATAACTTATTGTTAACTAAATATTAATGAATTTAGATTTTCCAAGCAAGCAATGTATTGCGAAAAATGCCCAAGTACCGGGCTCATGATACTCGTATTAGAAAAATATGAATTGTTTATAAATACAATAAGAAATACATACAATTCCAACGCTGCTCAAAACTGTCTAATGGTTGTAAAATCCACGGGAACCGGACCATTCGAAGAAGAAAAAATTTATAAAAATATGCAAAAACAAAATTTGGTACATTATTGTGAGTTATAGCGTTTACGTTTTTTACAGTCGACATGGACTGAAGAATAAAGGACACCATAATTAGAAATGTAATGAGTATAAAATAGTTAGATATTATAAAGATAGAGGAAGACGAAAAGGGTTGAATATGAAAGGTGTGAGTAGGAACTGGGTTAACAGCAGATAGAAGACTCGTAGAAGAGGCATGCAATTAAGAAGAAGAATGCATAACATGTTGTGCCGGCCGCTTCCTGTATTTTTCTTTCCCGGACAGCAATAATCCTATCTCACAACAGAAAATCAAGATCAATTATTGGTCATGTACCTAACAGTAAGAAAGGGAGGAGTTCTCAAAGAAAAAAAAACCAATCTGTTATTAATTGGTGAAGTATCTTTAATTGCAGGAAACCAGCAATGTTAGTCGCCTGTAATTTTACAATTATCAGTCAATTGCCAATTTCGAACATCATTAAACCGTGGAAACGTATTGACGTTCAGCTCAAAACTCATCGTATGCGGAAATCATAAATACGTGGAAGTTCCATTAGTTTCCGTAGGAGTTATATGAATAAGTTATACCACCAAAAACATTTTTAAATATGGCCAAGCCACTTATTTTGACTAAGGTGTAGAGTTTGTGAAGTTAGGGCTTGTAGAATTAGGGCGTGTAGAGTCAGAAGCTTGGCTGTACTTGAGATCTGATAACTTTTTGACAGTGCAAGCCATATAGTCTCTTCTTGGCAACATTTAACATGAAAATGATTTTGGTGGGATTTCACTTCTTTTTGTGACTTATTTTTCATCTATTTTTTTTTAAGTTTCAGAATTGTTTTGTTGTTTGTGTACTATTTCTAGCTTTCATAGCAAATTTAAGCTTTCTAGGATTTCAGGAAGTACCCTAAGAATTTTGATGATCATCAGCGAGCGAGTCAGTAATGAAATCCAAGTTATTTAGATATCAATAAAATGTAAAGTATAAAAGCCATGCAATTGAAACTTTATATGTTTAACAAAGTTCATTATAGAAATCATATTCCGTGAATTTTATTTATGTGGTATGATCCAAAGTCAAGTTATAAGGTTTAAAAAAAACGACGAAGCGCTTCGAGAAAAGGTGGGTAGGTATTGCCCTCGCGCTTCACTTGACTCGTCTTGGCAGGGGCACGACCGTGCCCCCAGATTAGGTTATTATTCTTATATCTGCAACATTGATTTAAGTCACCAAATAAATGTAACACATTATCTATACGGGGTGTCTTGTATTTAGAGGTCCAAATATACAGGGTGTTAGGCAGGTCGTGTGCCAAATGAATACGGCGGGTAGGTAGGTTCACTTACAACACACTTTAGATTAGGTAATTAACACTCATCCTGGCCACGATTTTTTTTTTCATATTTTTTTTTTTTTTGTTTCGATATTTCCCAAAATTTCACAATTTTCTTTACCGATCTTTTTTTAAATGTCGCAGTAAAGAGATATTTGTATTTTTTTATCACTAATGTATGCTTATTTTATTAACATCTTATTTGCATTCCCATAGAAAACAAAAAAAAAGATATGAACCGACAAAGTATGAAAATTAGAAAATAAAAGTCGTCAAGCTCAACTTTACGGCACAGTTTAAAAAAAATAGGACCTTTTCGGATCTTCCAATTTCACAAAAACTTCTCCAATTTATGACCAATCTAACGGTATAAGTACCACATGTCTAGAATTACTCTGAATTTTCTGGCATAAAAATGTTTTCACTCTAAAATGACATCATAAGCGACCCGAAACCTGCAACATTAATTTAAGTTAACAAAAAAATTTAAAACATTATCTATACGGGGTCTTGTATTTAGAGGTCCAAATATATTATTTCTGTATTGCTTCAGAGTTCCATCGTAAAGTTCAAGATTTAAAGTTTAATGTTGATTAAAGAGAATATTACAAAAGAGTGTTGAAAATTCTTATACTTACACATCTTATAGAGCAAATAAGCAGCAGCAGTATTTCCTAAATAATGTAAGTTTATCCTCAATTTCTGGAAAAGGGATAAAGAAAACTGAATTAATTTGCGAAATATCGAAATTTAAAAATAAATATCACGGTATAATGTCACACAAATTGACCTAATCCCAAACTAAGCTCTAGGATTGTACTGTGGGGACAACGATAAACTTACTTATATAGAGAAATATATACTGAAATACATAAAAAAAAAACGACCAAGACAGGAACAAACACTCGCCTTCATCATACAAACATCCCCGGGATTTGAATCCGGGACCACTAGCTTCGTAGGCAGGGTCACCAACGACTAGGCCAACGTGTCGTCGTTTCGATTGTTGTGTTCCGTTCATCTCAAATACTAAGAAGTTACTAGACCTATACGTTAGGTTGTTTAGGTGGAGCAAAGGACATCCTGTTTATTTAACACATTACAAATTGGAGAAAACTCAGAATCAAACATTGAATAGAAACCTCGAACTTCACGTTAACTGTTCGTTACGCAGATAAGTGAAGTGCGTAGATATGTTTAAACGAGTGGCAGTGAAAAGGGTTCGGACCCGATAGATAAGGACGGGTCGTCGACGGATCGTAAAGCCATCGGCGAGGACCGTTTATCGCAAATCTTTTGCATATTAAAATGATTCCCTTGAAGCTTAGAGATAATAGAATCTGCGCAAGTGGCAAGAGGATTTGTTCTAAGTTTTTAGGTTCAGTATTCAGTCTCCGGGCTCTAGTGTATGAATTACACTCGCGGTCAAGGCATACGGGTCAGAGTTCGTTTTTCATACTAAAGAGGCTATTTCGAAGCCTTGGTCCGTCGCCAGGGAATGTTTTTAGTGAAATCCTTTTTTTCATTTATTTTTCAAATAACATATACACAATTAATCTGATAACGGATACCCCGAGCATCGATACAGTACTTCCAGGGCCCGTATCATGGTCGCCTTTATCGTGGTAGATAAAGCATGCGTCACTCTCGCACTGTGCTTGTCAGAAAGTGACGGATGTTTTATCCACGTTTTGTCACGCGATAAACACGTCTAGTCGTCTATAATAAGCCCCCTGAGTACCTAGGATACCCAACTGATTGAATCTGCACTTTACGCCGGAATCATGCATGTTCAGAAAAACATCTAAAATGGCAACAAAATGTAAGGAAATCCAAATGCTGACCCAAACTCTCTCGCTGTGGAATTAACTAACAGTGCGAGTTAGATATCTTGAGAACTTCTGACCTGTATTAAACCTCGGAGTATCCACCATTAAACCTCACTCAAAACAACCCCTGGCCAAGAAAACAAGGCTTCGAAATAGCCTCGTTTGTATGAAAAAAGCACACTGACCCGTATTATTTGACCGCGAAAGTATTGAGTAAGGTATGAGCGAAAATTTTTCTAAAGCCAACAATTCATATAACAAAGTTTTCAACGTCTTTTACAAAAGGTTACAAAACGATTCCTAATTTCGTTAACGTGCTCAAACAATAGGCGAACGAAAATATGTAAGTCGCATACAAAAGTACGTAACAACCTCACAACCAACTTTTATGTTCCATACATTCTCAAAAATTGCCACTCTAAGTATTATTATTACTATGTTACTAAAAAACGTATTTATCGCTAACGCTTTTATGGTGATCAACTTAAAGTAAAAAAAAAACGTATTTTATCGGTAACATGGTGATCAACTTGACTATGAAACCGAACCCATTGTAGAACCAATGTATAATGTAATGATAAAAACATTGAAATAATTATGGCACCACTTTGTTAAGTGCCTATTAGTGAGGTGATATGATTGTGTTGAAATTTATACCTCGCTTAGGTCAGTCACGTTAATAACAATAAGTACGAATAATGAAAATTGAACCCTGGCAATGCGACGAATTATTTATTACGTACTGAACCCTAAAATGATACGCAAAAACTCTAGTGTCATCGATCGAACGAATCTTCAATCTGTGATGCCCTTCAACGATAGAGTAGGTAGGTACGAGTATATTAGAGGTAGGAACTGGTTAACGAAATCTTTTTTGAAGCAACGAGTATGCATTTCATGGATAATTTGGTTTTGAACTACTCTTGAACTTTGAAAATAAGTCAGCAATTAGCATGCATTGAAGAAATTAGAACGACCTACGGAATAAAATGGTTAACATACTGAGCTGAAGTATCTCAGTTTACGTTCATTTGATGCGGGGTCATAAACTCCAGGTCATTGTTCTGAAGCAACGCCCCGACTCTGTAACACTACGAGAAATAGGTGGGTACATGAGTCTTGCTTAGCACGCGATTGTCTTTTGTTTTTTTTTTTTACTTTAAATCGCGTTGCTACTCGAGTTCCTGTACCCACTGGCAGGTCTGTCTGTATCGCTTGTAAAAAGGATTTTCCGTAGACTACGTAACACTAGTGATCGTATTAAAGTATTAGTTAAATGTAAAAATAATCAGTGGACAATCTCACACAAATCAATCTAGTTCCAAACTTATCTCTAGGCTTGAAGGAACTACGAGTATAGTGGTTGCCAATTAAGAATAAGGTTGCGCCTGCGTACCGTTATCGCGTTAAATTATTTTATGCCAAAGCTAGACCAAATTAATCATAGTTATAGTTAAGTTGGTCTGGGGGTCAGAGCTTATGCAATCATACCACTGGACGAGACTCAAAATGTTGAGATTTGAATATACTAGCAGATTTTTTTCAAACCCGTGGATAGTCGAATTGGAACGTATGCATGGTGTAAGAATATGAAATAAATATTTACTTACCTTAAGAATTTAAGGTTCAAGAACAAAACAAATTTTTGAAAACATGTATAAGGGAATAAGGGCTTGTAGTACTGTTAGGCGATGGGCTTGCAACCTGTCACTAATTCACTAGTAAACCTCTTAGCCTGTTAGTGCAAAATGTGGTTACAGAAATATCGGTAAGTCTTTAGAGTTGTTGGTATTTCTGTAGCTCTGCCTACCCCACTCTGGGAATGAAGGCGTGATGTTATGTATGTATGTATGTATAAACATTATAAAAAGGCCCATTTTTAAGGTTCCGTAGTCCGACTCGGAACCCTTATAGTTTCGCCATGTCCGTCCGTCCGCAGCCTAGAGCTCAAATACTTTTAGTACTAAAAAGCTGTAATTTAGCATGAATATACATAATAGTCACGCCTATAAAGTGGTGAAATAAAATCTTGAAAAATATTATTTTTTAGTGTACTTCCGCTACACGTGACGTGGGGACGTATTTTTTAGTTTACGCCATAGTGTGGGGTGTCGTTGGATAGGTGTTTCAAAAATATTGCGGGTTTGTCTTAACAATTTTTCGATGAAGGGATCCGCTTATGAAATATTCAAATTTTAAGCGCTATTTTTTGTTAGAGTCAGGTGTCCTCCATATAGCCAAAACTACACATAGGTACTAAAAAACAAAAAATATCTTGAATGAAAAGGCATGTAACGTATTTAAAAGGAAAACTATCACAACTACGTAGACTTTATTGGTTCTTGAGCTCTGAGAATCATCTAAGACAGCACCAAAATGACTTTACTTAAATAGAGAATTAGTCATTACTTGTTGTTTTTTATGTTTGTAGTACTACGTACGGCTTTGAAACCCTACACTGAGCATGGTCCGACATGCTCTTGCCCGGTTTTTATAGTTCTTTATTACATTACATTTTGCCGTTCCGAGTAAGCGACCAATCTTAACCGACCGAGTTAATAAAAAATGTATCAGATTTAAAACTCACGTAAATGCTTGTCTGAAAATAATGTTTGTAAGAGCTACAGCTGCCAACCCATCAATCATAATTATTTTAACGAACAGTTCATAAACTTCTCACGAAAACTAACTTTTCTGGTCTGAAAGTATTCTTAGAGATGAATTAGACCAAAGAGTTGAGCGGTCAGGCGCATGAATAGGTTCCCAAATTGTTTGTGTTGCGTTTGTTAACAAATTGCTTCGGGGTCGAGTTCAGAGAAGGTTCACTTTATTTAGGCAGTTGCCTTGTATTCCAAAAGTACGCCTAAGTGTAACTATGTGTGCTGTAGTCAGTAATGCACACACATAGCCCTAATTTACAGCAATAATTTTACTCCATATTGCGTGCTGTAGTTTTCCGTACGTAGTAAGCATTAAGTTATTTTAATATACAATATATCTCAAAATCAATGTACGCACCGTAATAATAATACTATCACGATGCGTAAATTTTTATGATATTATAATAAAAAAAAGCAAAAAAATATGTTGCTGAGGATGTCGAACAAGTGATATCGCTTTGAAACGCGTATAAAATTGTGTGGCTTAATGTATTGTTTGATCTAAAAAAAACCCTCGCTTACTTTAACGTTGAAATTAAAGAATTGGATAAACATTTACTATGTAGATTAGTTAAGTTAGGTCAGCCTTTTAAGCGTTCGGCCTTTTAATCTTTAGACATGCAGTTGGTGGATAATCTTTACTTACCTAGTCTGTCCGGATCGCTATGTTAAACCGCAATGTTCACGCTATTGTGTTTCGGTATACAAGTAAGACCGCCAATAGAATCAATAGCGTTAAGGCATTCCAAGCTAGTATATCTACTCACAGCCAAGGCTCATTTGCTTCTTTCATAATTATCACAAATAATGTTCTAATAAGTATTTGAGGAAGCTGTTTATTTTAAAGTATATACAGTCTGCACATATCTTTATATGAAGCATACACAACAAAAAGTGACGGAACCAGAAATTACCTTTGGGCAAAATTTCACGATCCAGTTTTAACGTAAATAGCGCTTTTAAATAGGTACCCATAGACCTTTGAAAATGGTAAAAAGTGAAAAAAAATATAGTAGGATGAAATTAAACCCATTGGATCCCGGATCCCGTACCTCAGAACCCGGTAAATTCTTTTTCCTTTAATTTTTGTTGTAGTCTCTTCCTTTTCCAATGGGTTTCATCCTACTATTAGTCGAGTACCTACTGGTATCACATCTCCATGTTTAAACTTAGATACTAAAATGAACTGTGAAGTTCACAGTACGTATTAGATTTAAATTATTCTTCTTCCATCATAATTTATAACTACCTACACAATGGTGTAATATTTTTTTCCAAAAATGTTGTGGAGATGAAATTATTAACAGTAAGCTCAACCGGGGTAAACACGTCACTGTTTTTAGTATTATTTTTTCTTTAATGTGTAATTCTAAATTATGAAATATTTATCGAGTTATTGAAATACTATTTCGATCTGTCTTTCAAACAACTGTTACCAAATTAAATTCTTAAAATAACTTTTTCACTGGACTATAATAAAAAAATATAGCAGCCTTTTTGAAAAATGGGATTATAGACGCTTTTGCCCCAGTTAGGAAAAATGCATCATTTAAATAATTGTTAAACGATTGGGATTATATCTAGGCCATTAAAACGTCACGGCACGTGTTCACAATACAGTATTTTAGAAGGTATTATGAATAAAAGGGACCAAAAACAGCTAATAACGAGCTGAGACAGAAAATAGTATAATTTGGGAAAAAGAGTCGTAAATTTGCAGACGCATTTATCCAAAACTAAATATCAAATATTTCAATATTTTTTCTTCGTTTTTATATCCTTCTCTATGAGTGACCCATTGACAGTGTTCGCATTGTTGTGTTCCGGGGTGGGGATAAGACAACCGGTGAAATTACTAGCATAGAGGCATTCCATCTTAGTCCTCAGGGTTGGCAACGCATTTGAGGTCTTGGGATTATAGTCTTGAGAATTCAAATGTCTATGAGTCTCAGATTCCACTTACCATCAGGTGGCCTTGCTAGTGTGCATTCTCTTTAACATAAAAAAAAAAAACTTGAATACGATTCGCCAAAACTCCTCCATGTTACGTGTTGTCCTCCAAGTAGTTCAGGTGTCTATCACTAGATGACGCGGGCTGTTGTTACTTACGTCGTTTAAAAAAGAACTCAAATTAACGCAATAACCCCATAGTGGCTTATACCCCGGTTCACATTAAATAAAAAGAGTATTTACTGAAAAGCAACCATTTGGCTGTACCTACCCCTGGCATTGCGTTTATGGCCAACGGTGACAGGTTACCATAAGGTAGTTCGTCTGCTCGTTTGCCTTTTATTGCTATAAAATAAAAATAAATGTTATTTGCAATCTACATAAAGTACCTATAGGTTGATCAAAGCCACAATCATTAGCTTTTTGCACATACATGGCGTTCATTTTCTTTGCCAGCTTTTTCACCTCTCTATACTACGTTACGACATGCTTTATCCATATTGTAAGAGAATAATGGAAATTACGTACTTGACCGACAAGAGTATGATATGAGAGATAGAGAGAGAGAGAGGGATTACTTTTATATCTAAATATATAAAAGAAGAAACTGACTCGAGTGACTGACTGATTGAATCGTACAGTAGAAACAGCTGGGTCTAGAGATTCCTATTTTGGCACGTGTAGTTGCCTTATTATGAGGTCTAGGGATACACAAAGAAACGACTTTTGAAATTTCCTCTCCTAAGGGGTTAATATGAGGGAGTAGCTGGAAATTAATTATATGCGGACGAAATCGTGGGCGTGCTCTAGTTATGAGATATTTTGCCATCACACATTCTGCTTATTGCAAATAACATAATGAGTTTCGTACAGGTTTTTATAAATCCGCATGTTGTTGATCTTCTCTTCCTCATGTTGCTCCTCAATTATGTAGAGCCGATTCTGAACTCTTATTATTATTATTCTATCTTTTTAAATGATCTTAGTACCTATCTACCGACATAACTATAATTAATCAGCAAGCGAAGTAACGTTGCAATTAAATACCTACTTATTAACTTCATACGATGAACCATGATGTGGTTTTTTTTATACCTAAATGAAATTATAAACCTTCTGTCAATTACAAATCTACAATTGCAATGCGGATAGTCAGTTTTTCCGCATTGCAAGCCAAAACCGCATCGATAACAATTAAAATAATATTTTTATCCTTACCTGCATTCACGCTTCCCGCACGTATCTCGAGTAACAAAACGTCAACACTGCACTAGACACCGTACCGCACAGGATCCGTCCTGGTTATAATTACACTCCGTTCATAAACGCGCATGAAATCAGTTAACATCTTTCATGTCCCGGGCCTTAGAACTGGACTACGCTCGCAGAAGCCGGCTGTACCAATCTGTTGTCTTTCAATACATAAACAAACTCGCAGAGCGGGGTGAAGCTAGCCGCGCTCGCGGCGCTACCACGAGCCCCGAAGTCGGAGAACACTCGCGGGTTTATCGCAAACGAACCAATTACGACGAGGACGTTTTAACTAACTCTAACTCATGTTAATTAATAGATATGACGGAGCCGTGAGAAGACAGAACGCCGTTAAATTAAATTAAGCCATTCATTTAAATGTTGTTGTACCCAATATGAACCCTGGTCTTGAATGTAAGCCAAAAATAACTAACAAACTCATGATGAAGACGAGTTGCTCTCTACGAAGGTAACAACTGCAGAGAATTTATATAGGTATTTAATTGAAGTATCAGCTTCCGTGCATTTAGTCGTTATAATTATAGCTTATGACAATTACTTCGTTTATTCAGATAGGTACGTATCTATGTTTTCTTTCGCAAAATACAACTTATAATATCTCTACAGACCTAAGACTGACATGAAACGTACATTTTTTGATAAAAGACATCGAGAAGAAAATACGAAATGGAAACATTGGGTAGGCCCCAGATTAGCGCTACAGTGACGTAGCTTCCGCGTCTGCGCGATGCGCGTTGGGGTCGAACAATATGAAATATTTCCCCAAATTGAACTCTACGCCGTTTCTATAAAGTTGACGCGAAGTTTCTTCAAACACCGCATGTTCACCCCAGATTTCAGCGTAGTAATAAAACTATAGATCGGTTTCAACTCAATGCAAATGTCGTTAAGGTTGGAAGTTGGAAGTTCTTTGACGGTAGTAATAAAAAAGCGGCCAAGTGCGAGTCGGACTCGCCCATGAAGGGTTCCGTAGCAGCAAGTAACATAATATAAAAGTTCGTTGTAGCTTTGATCAATGTTTTTATGACGTATTAAAAAAAAACTACTTACTAGATCTCGTTCAAACCAATTTTCGGTGGAAGTTTGCATGGTAATGTACATCATATATTATTTTTACATTTATCATTCCCTTATTTTAGAAGTTACGGGGGGGGGGACACACATTTTTCCACTTTGGAAGCGTCTCTCGCGCAAACTATTCAGTTTAGAAAAAAATTATAATAGAAACCTCAATATCATTTTTGAATACCTATCCATAGATACCCCACACGTATGAGTTTGATGAAAAAAAAATTTTTGAGTTTCAGTTCTAAGTATGGGGAACCCCAAAAATTTATTGTTTTTTTTCTATTTTTGTATGAAAATCTTAATGCGGTTCACCGAATACATCTACTTACCAAGTTTCCACAGTATAGCTCTTATAGTTACGGAATAAAGTGGCTGTGACATACGGACGGACAGACGGACAGACATGACGAATCTATAAGGGTTCCGTTTTTTGCCATTTGGCTACGGAACCCTAAAAATGCTGCACCCGCATTTCGTAGGAGTATGGCACGTGCGTATTAGTCCCCTCTTATGATAGCGGCCTGTCGGCTAGAGGACTCGCCAACCCTAGTTTCGGGTTGCAAACTAAATAAGACCGTGTGTGCCGACACACCATGGATATTGCTTTCCGGAACATGTGGCTTGCTTTAAAGTAAATTAACGAAGCTACAAATATCAACGGCATTCACGTGCGTTCAAACGGTTTCTGTAATTGTCCTTTCTACGAAATAAACAGGTTGTCATTGCCACTGAATATTTTGTATTTATGTAACTACATTCGACAGATTTTTTCCAACTTAAAAACGTATAACATAAATCGGCGTCTATGTCAATTTCAGTAATTTGTTATATCTTAATAAGTAACAAAACTCACATAATACGTACAGGTAGGTAGGTCTGTTTTTACTACAAAGTACTACGCCATACAAATTTTATGCAAGAAAAAAATAAGCAACAAATGGGTAGGGACCAAATAGTTGGACCATAGTTAACCCCTCGTATGCTTAGGCACGGATCCGTGCTCAAAATTTGGATATCTTTTTGTATTTTTTTTAAGCTTAATTTTATATATATCGTAATCAGAAGAGACTAGAACTTGGTACTTTTTTGACCTCCCGCATACGAGGGGTTAAGCGTAGTTAACCTGTTAACCATACAAACAACAAAAGTGAAAAATGTTCCGAAAAACGGAAAAGTTTCATAGAAAATTTAATTGAGTGAGTTAGCGTGGCCAACTTTTTGGTCCTTACCTAAATAGTAATTTCTATGGGCAGTACCTAGTTAATTCTTTAAAAAAACCCGGCTATACTTAATAAACTTAAACTGCGTATGGAGTGGCAGTTAAAAGATAAAATTCTCAAAAGCTACAAGTGTCAAAGTTCGCTAACGCTAAAGACTCAAGCTTCGAGAATTTGCAGGCTCGTGCCACAAGGTGTTCCGCGCCAGGTTGCCCGACACCCATACAAAATTGACCCCATATGGAGTTACTTTCAACCCGAATATTTTGATGGTTACCCGTGTAAAGAAAGACACACGGAAATGTATTCGCGTTCCTCAGTGGACGCTGTCTCAATGAGACGACGTAATTAATTCCACATCGCTAAAGTTTGAATGATGTGGCCTGTCATTTCAGGAAGGGTGAATACCGTGTTAAGCAAATACAATGCCTTGACTACACATAGTTATGTGGATAAAATCAAGGTTTATGCAAATAATTAAGCATCTTTACAGGGCTCCATTGAAAGTTTCGGGAATCTAATAGGTACTTAAAACCGGGCAAGAGCATGTCAGACCATGGTCAGTGTAGGGTTCCGAAGCCGTTAAGTCTACAAACATGAAAATCAAAGAAGCAATAACTAATTTTCTATTAAAAGTCATTTGGTACCGCCTTAGATGGATTTTAGTAGGTGTAATAAACACTTTAACCGCCTGTATCTCAAGAACCAATGATGTCTACTTAGTCATGATAGTTTCCTTTAAAAATCGTTATATGCTCTTTTATTTAAGTTTTTTTCGTATTTTTAGTGTTTGTAGTTTTGGCTGTAGGTGGGGCGGGGGAGGGGAACACTAACAAAACTTAGCGCTTTAAAGCTTATTATTTCATAACCGGATCACTTAATCGAAAAATTGTTTTCATAAACCCTATATTTTTGAAAGACATCTCCAACGACACCTTACACTATGGGGAAGAGAAGAAAATAATTACAGGTATTCTAAAGGATGATTTTAGGATGTTGATGTTGGCGTGACTAATAGGTACCTATGTATATTCTTGCCAAAGTCGTTATATGCGCTTTCATTTAAGATTTTTAGTATTTGGGGGAAGAAATTGGCGCTATAAAGCTTAATATTTCATAAACGGATCCGTTAATCGAAAAATTGTTGTCACAAACCGGTAATATTTCTGAAAGATTTATTCAACAATGCTATGGAGTACACGTAAAAAAATATTTATTTTTCAAGATTTTATTTTACCACTTTGTTGGCGAGACTAATATAACCTATATTCATGCCAAATTACAGCTTTCTAGTACTAAGAGTCTCTGAGCTAGGCTGCGGACGGACGGACGGACATGACGAAACTATAAGGGTTCCTACTTTGACTACAGAACCCTAAAAACACACTGGCCACACAGAAAAAAAGGAATGGTTCGGTTCCATTGTTTTTTGAAGTCGTTGCTGCTGAAAATGGACTCGACCCGTCAAAATTTAAAAACTATGATTTATTACGATTATAAAAGTGGATTAACAGATAATTGCTGCTTTAAGTAATGAAGCACCTTCAAAAACGTCAATATACAGGTGGTTTTCAGAATGTAACTTGTGGCAGGCGCGGCACAAGTTACATTCTTGTTGTTTAAATTTGCATGGTAACGTAACGCATTCGTTGCATTATTTTATTTTATTATACCTACAAATGTTAAAAAAAGCAACAAGATTTTGCATTACTGTGGGTTGCAGTAAAGCCAATAAAATGTGGCCTGGCGGTCTTGATTCTTGGTGTACCTATTCAATTCGTCCAAATTGTGAGATTTATTATTTCAGAGATAAATAATGAAATGATGTATAATAATGTACCTATGTATAATATACACTTATTGCTGTCTATATTGAATGCAAGAAATAAATGGGCAATACATTATTATTTTACTTTTAGTCGTTGTCAGCCCTCACTACCGGCGACGCGGCGAGTGAGCTAATTCATTTTCACCGTTCGTACACAGCCTTAACTTTCCGTTTGGCTTGCGCTGGAGTCGACAACGTCAAAAGGCCATAAATCATAATGTTTAGGCTAAGAAAAAAACAGCTTTTGTAAAGATCAAAGGAGTGTGCCTTCTGTACTTGAACTATTATTTATTCTGTGCTTGTGGTAATTTCGTAGGTTGATGTTAAATTCATGTTTTTGTTACCTGTACTATACTGTCGTTATATTGTACCGTTGCACCCAAATAAAACATTTAAACGTAGTCGAGTACCTACATATCCCTCACGTAGGTCGGGGAAAAAACATCGATGTTGTGCGTCAACTGATGAAGGAACCGGCATGTGACCTATCTGGAGATTAAAAAGAATGGGTATTGGAATAAGTAAATTAGATACAAATTATTTTCAGGGAGAATTAGATGTCCGAAGTTGTTTTCCAGTTGGATCCTTTACTTATTGTCTGACGAGCAGAAAACGTGCTCGTGACAGTTGGGATTGTTTATTTTTGCTAACCCCACATTTTTATTTATTTTTTATGGAAAAAATTAAGTATTTTAAGAAACTAAATTGAATATTTCAGCAATTCATCGCTTTGATCGTGTTTTATAATTTAAGTATTAAAAAAAATGAGATAGGACTTCTCGTAAATTACATGTCGCGGCAGAATCTATAAATCGATTGGTTCCTGATTCGTCATATTCCAAATTGGTCAACTTCCAAACTCGTCAATTTTCTAACTGGTCATATTCCAAACTCGTCATATTCCAGATTCGTCATCTTCCAAACTCTTCATTGTACCTACAGTCAAATTAAATCGCGAACACATGCTTACAGGAAAAATAACTATTACTTAGATTGTACTTAGTAGTAATACTTTGTACTACGGCTATTAGACAATAATTTACTTAAGGCCGAGTCCAAAGGAATTGGCAAATGATGGAACAATACCACATTTACCACAGAGGATTTCTATAATATTTTTGTGCAGGTTGTACAAGGTATGACGAGTTTGGAAGATGACGAATCTGGATAATGACGAGTTAGGAATATGACGAATCAGGAACAAATCTATAAATCAGAGACACAAGAACGACAAAAAAAAGTAATAATGTCAGTCAATAGTTAGTAGTTGTCAACTGTCAATGTCACCGTACATGCTCTGTTACAGTGACAGATGAACTTTTTTTTCATAACTAAAGACCAAGACTTTAACAGATTTTGCCTGTGAGGATAAACAAAGGTCATTTGTTTATTTATAAAAATATATTTAATCATTGATTATTTTTTCGAAGTTAATGTCGGAGTTTTTTTCATAACCTCAAATCTCGAAATGGTTTTCGAAAACGCTTAAGAAAAAAAAATAACAATCCCAATTGGAGCCGCAGATCATAAATTCAATGGAGGAAGCTTAATGCAGTGGTGGTGTGTGCCTTCTCCATGCTATTAAAAATGTACCTATAAAGATACTTTACTTTCAAATTTTAACTACATTTCTTACACATTTTTACGTTTCGTGGAGAACGTGCGAAATGACATAATACCGGGTGTGGCCTGTAATAGGAGCAATAAATTGAGGGATCGTTACCACACCGCAAACGTAACAACATTTATTTTACAACTTTTGAAAATAACTTATTATTTACTAAATATTAATGATGTTAGATTTTCCAAGCAAGCAATGTATTGCGAAAAAACGAACGTTGTTAATAATTTCCTTAGTTCCTAAACGAATATAATTCATAAGGAACTACTCGTAAAAGCAAAACTTCGCCAGTCGTGTTATAGTTTTTAACGGTAATTTCACTTACTATTGTGTAACTATTTTATTTTTCTTTATTTAAATAAGTACCTACGTCGATTTATCATTCACCTGTATGTATAAAATATGTTTAAGGTAAAAGGTAAATGGGTGAATCAACTTTTAAGGTACTCCCCAATTTTCGACATGTCTCACTATGTCACCTTAATTTGGTAGAATGCAATTTTTTTTTTTGATGTGGTCAATATATTGATTAAATCAGACAATTAAACTTACTTTCTAGCTGACAATTTTAAAAATTCTTCTATGATTTACACAAATATATCAGGTAACGCAGGGGACGACGTTGTCCCCGGGTTTTGTATGAAAAACGTGCATTTTCCACTGCGTTACCATGTTTTTACAAAATTATAGAATTGGTTTATGATTATGAATAGTGAAATCCGAAAATCTGATTATCTAATTTTAACATGTGTAAACCATTATCAATCTCACATATTCTAGTAAGTTTTTATTAGCGTGTAGAAAAGGAGGACTTTAAAAGTTGATTCACCCAAATAATGAGGAGAATGTAAAATAGAAAGTAGATTTCAATGCAAGAGGACTTTAATTGGTAGATAAAGGTGTAAGTACATAAAAATCCGTCACGCGTGCTATTTTAACGATCCACAAATAACAATTACACCTATATGGCAGTTTTAATAACAGTTAAATTAATAATTTAATAAAATAATAGTAAATTTGTATTAACTTGACATTTCAAACAACTAAAGTACTTTATTTAGACCTTTTTTATTTAACAATATCTCAACACGCATAAGCAAGCATTACATCAATTATTCAATTATTATTTTATGTTAAATATATTTTAAGGGTAACAAATATACTTCAGAAGTATACAAAATACACTTTTATCATTTTAAATTACTGCCATACAATTGTAGTATTAGGTATAGGTACATACAAAAAATTGTAGAATTAGGTAGGTATACATAGAATTCTATTTATGAGATCAGTCACAATGATAAGTTTATTTTCAAATTCATCGCAATTAAACAAACTAGTATTTACGTACTTCATTATAATAGTTAAGACTAGAAAAACGCACTTTTACCTCAACTAAATTAATCACAAATTCGGAAAAATTAGGCTTTTTCGAAATAAGAACAACTACTAGCACTACTGGCGCCACCTGTAAGAAAAAAATTGAACCCTATGCACTCTTTAAGTGCATCGCATTTGCGCACAGCCTTAAAAGAGTTAAACGATGTCAATACAACGCAAAGGACATAACGTTGGAATTATATTTTCGAAATGAGAGTATAAGTTTTGTGTTCGGAATCCACAAGCCCTTTTACAAAAGCTACGCTTTCTACTACTCTGTCCGTCGGTTTTGAATCGTGCCTAATACCGGTAGCCATTTTTACAAAATAATAAGTGGTGACGAAAAGACACCAATCACTCGAACTTCTGCTTATTTTGTTCTTGCCTTTGAGTAAGTTTCAAAAGATTTGGTAGATGGGTGCCTCGAACGCATTTTTCATCGGTAAGATTTTTTCCCTAGTCGCATTTTGCCACGATCGTGTTTTGCCACGTTCGCTTTATGTATAATCGATTTTCACCTTAGTCTCCCATTTCATAATCTCAGTTTTTCTAGCCGCATTTAGTCATAAACGCATATTTTATAATCTCACTTTTTCTCATTGCATTTAGTCATAAACGCATATTTTATAATCTCACTTTTTCTCATTGCATTTAGTCATAAACGTATATTTTATAATCTCACTTTTTCTCATTGCATTTAGTCATAAACGCATATTTTATAATCTCACTTTTTCTCATTGCATTTAGTCATAAACGCATATTTTATAATCTCACTTTTTCTCATTGCATTTAGTCATAAACGCATATTTTATAATCTCACTTTTCCTCGCTTTAAACATACATTTTAAAATCGTTGTAGTTCTCGATTATGTATGACACATACACTCATCATCATCAAGAGTACTTGGGGCTTTGACTTGCAGGGGCTATTAATGTACTGCTCAATATGTGCTCAATAAAGACCTCATTGCTTATCTAAAGAGTTCAAACGTAATATCTTCATAATTAATTTCATACTTCATGTTCATGCATTTATCATGTCATTGTAATTGACACTGTCAATCACAGTATGCACAGGTTTTGTTTTAGATGCAAAAAATTGCAATAAAGTCGTTAGTTATTTTGAGTTATGTCGCTTGTAACGAATGAAGACAGTGTAAATAGTGAACCTGTTAGTTTTATAGATAGTACTCATGGAGTGCGACATGGACAACGGTACCATTTCGACCGAGAAAATGTAGATGGATCGGTGGTATGGCGGTGTCATATACGGTCTTGTAGTGGCAGTGTTAAGATAAATTCAGGAAAAACAAGCGTTATTCGAGAGGTACCACATGATGTATGTATCCCAGATTTCCAAAGTACGGAAATAGAAAAGAAATTTGTCCAACTGAGGAAAAAAGTCCAGATGGACATTAGTCCAATGCCATCCCTATATTGCAGTGAGATGCCCTGTTTCAGGCAAGAAGAATTCGCTTATAAGTGCCATCATATTACACAGTACGAGACACGTTGTATAGAAGCCGTAAGAAAGGCTTCGAAAAGTTACAGTTTAATTCGTGCGAAGAGGTAGAAATACCCGAAAATCTGTCTTAATTTTCTAATTGTGAACAAAAACGGGATGACAATTTTCGCCACGCCAGAAATCAAGAAATATATCCAACAAGTGGATACGTATTTTCTCGACGGCACTTTTAAAGTGACGCCACACCCGTATACACAGCTCTATACTATCCTAGGTGACGTAGGCAGCACTCAGGAAGTGACTAAAGTCGTGCCTGTAATATTTGGTTTGCTGCCAAATAAACAGCAGCAAACATATGCTAATTTCTTTCAAGAATTAAAAGAAAAAATACCAGAATTCAACCCCAAAAAAATAAAGTTGCTTCGAAGTTGCAGGAATAAATGCTTTACAAGAAACTTTCCCTTTGGCTCAGATAAGTGGATGTTTTTTTCACTACAGCAAAAATGTATGGAAAAAAGCGAGGGAGTTAGAAATTGCCTGCAATCGTGAAGGTTGTACATATGTCGCACAATGTGTAGCTTTAGCACATTTACAGCCCCGCCATATACCAAAAGCATGGCTTACAAACTCAAACTGCTGCCCCAAGTCTTGCCCACATTCATCAGTTCAATGATTATATGAATTTGCAGTGGATCAATTTGAAGTATATTGAGATATTATCATGTCATGGACAAAGGCATCGCACCAACAACGTCGCCGAGGGCTACCACAGCAGTCTTAAAAAGAAAATAACTTACGGTAAACATTTGCTTCATTTTATACAAGCCATGAAAGTCGAAGCGGACCAAGTAGATTTCCCTATAATAATATGTCAACTTCACACCGAAACTAACATTTTTCGGCGTCGAGAAAAAAAATACCATATCATGGACTGAAAAATCACCAGTATTGCAAAAAGTTTTGAAGAATTCCATATGCCTTTAGCAACTTGTTTAAAAAAAATAGCTTATATATGTTCCACTTATAAAATAAGATTTAATTATAATGTTCATGTAATGTTGTGTCCCATAAGAGTTTTTCGTTATTTATAAAATATAAGATTGGTTTTATTACATTACTACTTATTTTAAATGAAAGTGGGTACTTAATAAGCTAAATAATAATAATAAGCCAAATAATAAAGGACAAATAATACAATACAGTGGTTTTTCTCTACAGAACCGAAAAGCTCAAATGGATTTACACGCTACTGAATTATCAAGAGAGAATAAGTTTGTGTAAATATTTTTGAGCTCTTTGTCTGTATCTGTTGGTGCATGTAAGTTAAAATGACGAAAAAAAACATACTATTTTCATTTTCTACGTAATAGCCTGTTTTTAAATATTTATTAAAATATTTTGAGGGTGATACACGTAAAGACAAAACAAATTGCAATCTGTCAATTTACAGTAGAGCAAAAAGCATATTAGACCACATGCTGTTAGGCAAATTATTTATAGACCAAAAAGCGAATCAGACAACATGCTGTAATGCAAATTCCCCATCGGAAAATATACGATCAAACATAAAAAGCACGTGACAAAACACGATCGTGGCAAAATGCGACTAGGGAAAAAATCTTACCGATGAGAAATGCGTTCAAGGCACCCATCTACCAAATCTTTCAAAAAAATGTAAAATCAATATATTTACGATACTAAGAACCTACACTTAGTCTTGTGGACTGCGGTACAGGGCCTTTATTCTCTGAGTAAAAGCCGTATTGCCTTTGAGGTGTTGCCGTATTATCAACGTTTTGATAGCTCTTATTTACTTGACAGTAATGGCGGCCGAGTTAAAAACAATACGATAACATGTCAAAGGCAATATGGTTTACCCTGTAGAATATAGGCCCTGAGCATTTGAGCGCTAGTCTAACTCATATTCAGCCGTCTTTAATAAGAACCTAGAGAAAATCGACAAGCGTCAGTTCAAAAAGCTTAAAAGAAAAGGGCCAAGAAAGGAGAGACCTAATGCAATGTTTTCTATTGCCCATAGGTTACATTTACCACTACACCTGGTTCCCAGTTTCAGCTTTGGAATCAAAGTAACATTAACAAAAAAATATCATACAAAAAATCTTAATAATGTTACCCGTCTCGTAACCATTATTTTGTAGTGTAAGAATGTTGTGAAATCGGAATCTATATCTAGTTATCATATTTATAAAATAAAATACTTCCACTGCTGGATAGAGTGCTCCCCTTAGGGGCAACACAGACTAGCACTCTACCGGCCGACATGTGGCCTGCCAGTTCATCTTATTAGAATAAAGACAGATTAGTTACGTCCCTCTCGGC
The DNA here is from genome assembly GCA_949316455.1 of Acleris holmiana. Lineage (NCBI taxonomy): Eukaryota > Metazoa > Arthropoda > Insecta > Lepidoptera > Tortricidae > Acleris > Acleris holmiana. The sequence goes on from OX438769.1 coordinate 10,169,111, forward strand.
CTGAAAGTTTAACCGTTAGTCTGGGACACCTGTATCGGCTGTGCTGCGTAATTCTACTCACGAATAATATACATTTTATAAATTATGTTTCATAGTTAATTAGGACGTTTTCAAAAAAAATGTACATAGTTAAGAGCTTTAATTAAAATTTCTTAGTGTAACGAGAGTTATACGTGAAAAACTTAAGTAAAAGACCTGGGCCTCTATTCAGGTGCGTTAATACGATATCGTGTTTGACAAGTTTAAGAATCGTTTATGTCACAGTCGCCATTATTGTAAATGACATAAGAGTTATCAAAACGTTGACAATACGGAAACAGGTCAAAAACGATATCGTTATTACCTTGTAGAATTCCAGCCCTGTTGTATGTGGTTGTGTACAAAATTAATAGGAAACTTATGTCAAATTTCAAATATAGAATGTCAAACGGTCTATACAGATGTGTTACTACTACATACAATGGGTCCTTTACTTAAGTTTTTCACCTATAGGTACCCATATAGTTTGTATGACTAACTTTCGTTACACAAAGGACGCGATCGTGATTATTGTTTTCATTAAGATTTTCACTGTGTATTTTTTTTAAAACGACTCAATTACGACTATACATCACCGTAAAGATATGCGATTCTATTAATTACATTATACATGCATAAAAATATAAAAATATCGCCATTTATGCGACATGGTTTTGCGACTTTATCTAAAACTGTATGATTATGTTAAGATGCCAATTTAATAGAAAAACTCCATTAATTACTTAAGTATATCAATGGCAGCAAATTTAAAAAAAACGGCTTTTATTCTACTTTACTTCAGCCCGTCTTGCATTGATATCGCAATTATATTGCTGACATTAGACAGATCTGTTTTACCTAACAGTAACAGCTGTCATAATGTCAATCGTGTGATAAAGATATCGAACCAAGATTGGCTAAACCAAACTAGAATAAGAGTCCTGTTGCTTATATTAGTATCTCGAACTAGTGTCAAATAGAATTTTGTCAAAATAACATAGATTTATTTCTTATTATAGGTGTAGGTTCTAACAGGAACACACCTAACTGACCACTAGTGAGTCTTATTGAGATGGCAAGATTCACATTAGGTCACAAATGGTCAGTTAACTATGTTGCCGATATTACCACAAATGTAAAAAAATATTCGAAGTGTGTTTTGATACCTACTAAATGTCTATTGTGTATACATAATAGATATAATTTACAAATTTCCAAAAAATAATAAAAGAAAATAGATTTAATGATAGTCAAAATTATACGTATAGCTAAGTGTTAATATGAAATAAAATTATTAAATTTGACATCTTGCGAGAAAATTCCCTTATTATCTACAATTCTACAAATATAAAATATTACAGTAAAATGTTACCAAATGTACATGTTAAATATGTATAATACTTGAATTGATGGACCTGTAGGCCAGATATATCTGGGAAATATTTGGTCCTAAATATGTCTTTGTTACAAATTTGAATGCTTAAATTCGTAGTATTTATAATTTTACAGTACTTAAAAAGATACTTAGGTTCTTATTCTAATGGGGAACATAATGTTGTAATTATTATTATTTCCATTAATTCCGCGAGTTTGTTTATTTATCCCTATTCCAGTTGTAGTTCGCGTAAAAGTGACAGCAATAAAAGTCACACTATTCCGGCCGCCGCCAGCCCGTGTACCCGTGCCCGTAATGTTAATATTATGCAAGAAAAACATATGTGCAACATTTGTGACTTACAGAAACACTTTGTGCAATAGGATTTCGTACCAAATTTTAATAATTACAATTTGACTAGATTTTTATCAAGGTTAGTAGATAAGTACCAACAAACTTACCGAACACCTAAAATAATCTTAAACCATATGGAATAAGACATGTTCTGTCAACCCACCATTAACTGCATAATATTTGTACTTTTAAATAAAAAACAGTCCCTCACACTGTATTAAGTGAGAAGTCTCGTATTAAATTAACTTTTAAAATCGTTTTGTGATTTTCAATATATGTTTTTGGCACGTTTTAGGATAAAAATATAAATTCGAAAATATATTAGGAATGTATATGAATCACAGATAATGTTATTAGCACGTACACATCTTTCCATCCTGCTTGGCCTGAAGCTTTTGCAGCGACTGCCGACGCCGGCCCGACGCGCAGAGCATTGCATACTCTACGGACGACTCCATCCTGAAATATGACATAATTATATTAAGGGCTTAATTTTATTTTGAAGTATTTGTCTGTGATTTCGTAGCTCCCACACGGACCAATCCGGACGTATACAGAAAAAAAAAGGAAGTTACTTTAGACCAGCTGGTTCTTAACCAGGATTGATAAAAACCAGCTGAGCCGTATAAGAGTTATCAGCTCAAGCAGGCAATATTTTGGGCTATTATAACCGACTTAAAAAAAAGGAGGTGGTTCCCAATTTGGTTGTATGTTTTTTTAATGTTTGATAGCTCAGAATTCCGACGTTTATGAGACAATTCATTTTTTTATTTTTATTTGATTGCTTATTATTTCAGATTGGACTCGTTTTTGTCAAAATAATGTTCTGATGCTAGGATCTATGAGGAATCGACAGAACTCTTCAAAAATTATAGGCCAACTTATAGTAATTTAGATATTTTCTTTATTTATGCATTTATGTTCAGAAAGTAGCACTTGGTTAAGTGGAACTAATGATGAAGACCACAGATGGGCACGGGAACTCGTCATTGGTAGGTACCTATTTCAAGGGTGGCGAAAAGATAGTTGAGCGACTATGACGAGGCATTTAAATTATGTAAATGAATACACTATGTAGGGGTAAACTACACTACTTGAGTTGATAAATGATATAAGTGATAAATGTTAAAGATGATGCTGATCGATCGGAGGCGATGATAAAAGAAACGATCGAATTGACTGCTGAATAAAGAATGATTTATTTAATGTAATTTCTATGCTAAAGTTAATTGTACGCGTAGGCACACGGTTGCGCAATAATTGGGTTTTGCCGAGTGATATACAATTTAATGTACGCTTGCCCGTACACACTATGATCTTGCCGCAGCGTTGTTGGTTGCGGCGAGCATGAAATATCGTATACTTACTGTTTTATTAATTGAGAAGTGGGACTACATAATAGTGTATTATGATCACTAAAAATTGTAAAAAAAAAAATGAAATGTTGAAAAATACAAAAAAACGCCATCAAAAAGCAAAACATAATTTCCTTTTTCAAACAGTAATAGGTCAGTCTAACTGAAGTCGGCGTCCTACAATATTTTAAACCAAAAGCCGAGTTCACTAAGACTATAATATTTGAAAAAGGAAAATATGTTTTGCTTTCTGAAGGCGGTTCCTTTTTATTTTTATATCTATTTAATAGTTATTTACAAAAGTGATTAGGAAGATGGTACATAAGGAAGTTGCTATATAAGATACTCAATAATCACATTGATGCCCCTAGTCTGCTAAAAGACGTTCAATTTAGAGTTCCGGGTACAAGAGAACGCCAATGTCGTGACAAATATAAACATCTTTTCTCCATACCTCGTAGTAGAACCAATTACTCTAAGAACATGTTTATCAAGCGTGTGTGTTCGCTATATAACAATGATAAGAGACTTATAAATATAGACATATTCAACGTACTATTGGCTCAATAAAAAGTGTTTTTGGAAAGTAACATAGATAAGTATACTCTGATTTTTTATGTTGTGTGTAGAGTCACCGTTTTTTGTTTTTGCTTTTTATATATATTTTGAATTGAGGCACAGAATAGATATACAGGGTGACCCACGATAAATGACTTTTGAGTTAAGGGGTAATAGAGTAGGTCAAACTGAACCTAACTACAAGTTTTTTTTTTTTTTTTTTAATTTTAGGCTTTCTCATAATTTAATTTAAGCATCAATATTTCCTAGTGTGGTTATGCCCTTATAACCGATACACTCAATGACGGACATGTGGGTTCCATTCATAGCTCAAAAGTTCATTAAACTTTAACCTTGACACCAACGGAATTTTGACATCGTCAAAAAGGATACATCTTCATTGCAATACCTGAAGGATATTAAACTCTGTACAATTATAAATAGGGTTGAATCTGGAATATTTTTTATAACAGATGCACCATTTTTAATAAGGAATTAATTGAAGTTTGTCTTCTGTCACAACAATTCAATTAATAGGCACCTCTACTCAGTGAAAAGCAATTGAAAGGTAATTTATTGGAAATGTTACGTTTATTTCTTGCACAGATAAAGTTATTATTGTGTTAATGTACCTAGGAAGTAAAAATACAAGTAAAAAACACTTACTGCGCCTGAAATTGTACCTAATTTCTCAACTAATCTTGAAAGTTATTTGATGAATAACTACTATTTCTTATGTCCTGTGTTTATATCAACAGTTTAAAACTCAAATTACATGAGACACAGTTGAGTAAACACTGAATGTTAAGATTGACTAAGTCTCTACAAACTAAGCACATTAAACCTACGTCACTGTAAAAATCGCAGACATACATGTCCATCGCACTTCCTAAAGTTATCAAAACAAGAATCATACTACTAAACCGTTTTTTACACAGGAATTAATAAAAAAACACCGAATTATTTTTAGCAGATGAACAGTTAACGTCATTACTCATTAATCAATCGACCATAGACCAAGGCGAGTCATGACAGATTTTTAGATCCTCTAAAGAGGTATTACGCTAACAAACCTTCACCGCCTGCCGAGCAACATAAACCAAGTGATCACTTAATACGGTAATTAAGGCTTTTAAAACCATTATTTCAAGAGTGGTTCATTTAAGTATAAGAGTATAATTATTACTTCAACGGCAATTTAATAAAAGTCTGGCGGAAAAGTCGGCCTTACTGCTAAAATCGAAGTTTAACGCTACAATAGCACTTTCCCTTTCTTTCGATTGCGTTAAAACTGTTGAGTGTAAAGGATATACCTAGCTTCCGAAGTTTCATATTTAGGAACAACCCTACCAGACTGCGATTTAAAACCGAATACCGATTACAGAAATCCTCATAGTCCTCAGTATCTTGGCAAAATAGGCGTAGAATCCTTTCTCTAAGTACGTAAAGGAAGATGTTTTTAAACTTCTTTATAAGTATGTAGTGAAAGAGGAATAGAGAAGTTTCTCAACATTAATAACGAGTACACTACTGACCTTCATTTAATTAATTAAATTAATTAAGGCTGTAGACGCAGCCATGCACTCAGTCGCCCTCTAGAGTCTTAAAATTGAAAACAGACAGAAGACAAATAATTATGATCGTCCCAAGCCCGTAGGTTGGCTCAAGTTGACGGTAATGAGGAAATTAAGCGCTACCGGAGGCAACTGCGACGCACCTCGCAACAGTTGCCTTACATCTTTAAGTTATCCTGCAACAAGCGGCATACGTAGCATGGAGAACCGTGAAGATCCTGGCCCTTTACGACCGCACCGCTCCAGCGCATCAACGGCATGGCTGCGCTTACATTCAAACACAAGGCGCTAACGCGCAGGCAACTTTCGTCGAGGCTACGCGCAGCAAGTTTACCATTATTTTCAAAGATGTTTCTGTCTTTTAAGATTTACAACTAAAATGATATTCTTATGATGAACCTCTTTTCGTGTGATATTGATTAACGATGGATGACATGTCATACTTAAATGACACACATCGACTAACTTTTTATGTGGCACAAGCCCTGTGGCTGCCATTAAAAGAGAAGAAGAAGAACTTTTTATGTGACAAATGTCACAGGAATTTTACAATGTTGTTCTCTGTTTTTGAAAAAGTATACATAAATATAAATACAGTAAGTATTACGATGAGTATTTAGTTAATATCGCATAAAATTATTCAAGGTGATCCTTACGTGGAAAACTTAAGTTCAGTAGTGGATAGCCAATTTTATACAAGGATCTTAAACAAATATTTGTTAATGTTACAGCACAAAGGTATGAAATTAAAAAAAGTAATTGAAGGGGACTGTATTCCAATGCAAGCTTTTAACGAAGAGAGTGCAAGTCGGGACTCCAAGGAACTATCTCGGAATCCGTTTCAGCCAGTTGCTCAATAACACCGGAACGATTTAGTTAAGTACTTACTCACTCAGCTTGGCACAGATTTGCTGTTTACTCCTCTATTGTAATAATATCTTGTCTTCTCTGTCTTTTATTATAAAACGAATGCCAAATTTAGTTTGCTGGTTAGTCTGGGTGTATGTATATTAAGTTTACACGCTTAAACCATTTTTGATGAAATGTGGAAATAGTGGAAATAGTCTCTTTTTCTTGGAGTACGAACTGATTCGTACTTCCATGCTAGTATTAAGAATGCGAAAGTAATCCTATTAGTCTGTTTGTATGTTTGTTTGTTGCGGTTTCACAGATCAACCGGTAAACCAAATTTAATAAAATCTGTTGAGGATATAGCTTGAAGCCCGGAGACCCGAAGAGGGTCATAGGGTACACATTATGTTGGAAAATTGCATAATTCCCGAGGGAAGAGCGACAAACGGCTTTTACGTAAACGGAGTTCAATTTTAGCTAGTTTCTAAAATTGTTGTTTCAATGTCTATAAAACCTTATGTATGTCTTGTTATGTGGCCTTCATCGCTACACGACTGAACCGATTTTCATGTAAATTATAAGAAAATAGTTTAACCCCAGTTTTGGTCCTGGGGTATTTTTTATCCCAGATAGTTAAACACTGCACAAACTACTTTACCATCGGAAGACGGAAATTGTAGTTCCTGATGAAATAGCGATTAACAACTTCTGCGCCGACCTGCGCGGGCTTTAGCGTATAATAGTATCTGAAGACAATGCAACATTTGGATGACTTAGAGCTAATCTGAAAATACAATCGGAAAGTGGCAATAGGATCTCCGCTGAATTTTATAAATGCGAATTTGTGTCTGTCTGTCTCACAAAGTATTACATTGATCATACATAACCATTCCTACTTATTTTCGCTACCCCTACTGCCCTAGTACCTACTTAGTGTTTGTTTGTTAAATTTTCAGAGTATAAGGCTTCAACCAATCGATGGAATATTTTATAGCCCGGATACGAACACGGGTATTTTTTGTCCCGAATAGAACAGTTCCCGAGGATTAACGAAAACCTACTTCTGCGCTGTTGAAGTCACGAGCGAAATCTAATGGTATGCATAGTAAGTGGTATAAATACCAAGCTAGGTTTTCTGTTTACTAAAAATCAGAAAAAAAACTTAAATGAAAGAGCATATTATTTTAACGAATTTCAAAGGAAAACTATCACGGCTAAGTAGACATCATTGGTATCTTGAGATACAGGCCATTAAAGATTTTATACCTACTAAAATCATCTAAGACGGCACCAATTAACTTTAAATAGAAAATTAGTTATTACTTGTTGATTTTTATGTGCCTCTACACTGAGCATGGTCCGGCATGCTCTTGCCCAGTTTGTTTGTTTGTAGTACTTAACGGCTTCGGAACCCTACACTGAGCATGGTCCGACATGCTCTTGCCCGGTTTTTATGTTTGTAGTACTTAGCGGCTTCGGAACCCTACACTGAGCATGGTCCGACATGCTCTTGCCCGGTTTTTATGTTTGTAGTACTTAGCGGCTTCGGAACCCTACACTGAGCATGGTCCGACATGCTCTTGCCCGGTTTTTATGTTTGTAGTACTTAGCGGCTTCGGAACCCTACACTGAGCATGGTCCGACATGCTCTTGCCCGGTTTTTATGTTTGTAGTACTTAACGGCTTCGGAACCCTACACTGAGCATGGTCCGACATGCTCTTGCCCGGTTTTATGTTTGTAGTATTTAACGGCTTCGGAACCCTACACTGAGCATGGTCCGATATGCTCTTGCCCGGTTTTTATGTTTGTAGTACTTAACGGCTTCGGAACCCTACACTGAGCATGGTCCGACATGCTCTTGCCCAGTTTTTATGTTTGTAGTACTTAACGGCTTCGGAACCCTACACTGAGCATGTTCCGACATGCTCTTGCCCGGTTTTTATGTTTGTAGTACTTAACGGCTTCGGAACCCTACACTGAGCATGGTCCGACATGCTCTTGCGCGGTTTTTATGTTTGTAGTACCTACTTAGCGGCTTCGGAACCCTACACTGAGCATGGTCCGACATGCTCTTGCCCGGTTTTTATATTTGTAGTACTTAGCGGCTTCGGAACCCTACACTGAGCATGGTCCGACATGCTCTTGCCCGGTTTTTATGTTTGTAGTACTTAGCGGCTTCGGAACCCTACACTGAGCATGGTCCGACATGCTCTTGCGCGGTTTTTATGTTTGTAGTACTTAGCTGCTTCGGATCCCTACACTGAGCATGGTCCGACATGCTTTTGCTCGGTTCTTAGCTTTACATAATGTTTGTGCGCCAGTATTTTCATTTATTTCAAATGTTACAAGTCAATTTGAAAACATTTAGTTCAAATGTTACAAGTCCTGTTATTGAAATGGGCCTTCCCTACTATCCATGTCCATATTCCATATTAACTCGTCTTTATCTTTTCTTTATTATTGCTATTTTATTACATAGTGCAAAACAAAGTCGCTTTCTGCATCTGTCTGTCTGTCTGCATATCCGCTGACTCCTCCTAAACCACGCGTCGGATTCTGATGCGGTTTTCAATATCAGATTTCTTTTTTCACGGGAGGCTTTTAATGTATAATAATTTCCGTTTTCTGTACGGGTATTACAGAAACACACGTAAACCGAAGCGAAGCGAACCGAGGGCGGGTCACTAGTACTAAATGCGAAAGTAACTCTGTTAGCCTGTTTGATTATTTGTTATGGTTTCACAGCTAAGGAGGAGGCAGGCACACAAGCGCTCAGGCCATCTGATGGTAACTGGAATCTGAGAACCATAGATATTTGATTTCTTAAGACTATAATCTTAAGACTGCAATCCTATTACCTCAAATGCGTTGCCAAACCTGAGAATTAAGATGGTATGCGTCTATGCTAGTAATTTCACCGTTTGTCGTATCCCCACACCGGAACACAACAATGCTAACACTGTTGCTTACTTTTTTACCTTTCAATTGCGAGGGAATAAGGGCTTGTAGTACTGTTAGGCGATGGGCTTGCAACCTGTCACTAATACACTAGTAAACTTCTTGGCCCGATTGTGCAAAATGTCATTAAGGAATTATAAACGAGTATTCTTAGAGTTGTTGGTGTTGCTGTAGCTCTGCCTACCCCAATTTAGGAATGAAGGCGTGATATTATGTACACGAAATTTGAAAGAGTAAAATTTGATAATGCTATTTTATGGTATCTAAGACCTGATCTGATGATGGAGTCGGTTTGTGGCGGAATTTTGAATGTGGTCAAGTGAAACATGGGAAATGTATCACTTTTTTTACATATTCTCGATCCTTACGTACATTGTCAAATTGTTGTTGTACCTATGCTTAGACTAATTGATTTTAATTTTAGGTTAACTGAAGAAGAAGGAGACACTACGTAGGACTATTAATTTTGATAAGGAATCATAAATAAGAGAAGAAAGAAGGAAACAATGATTTGAGGAAAATAAAGCTATAAGTGTAATATGAACTTCAAGACTATCAGAAGAAATGTTAATATCATAGTTATAATAGTTCATAAATAATGCTCAAAATAGGGTAGTTAGGTGCGGTCTGTTAATTGCGCATATAAAGCAAAGCAATAATACCCATGTAGCCATAGGTTGTCAAAGGAACTAAGTCCGACGAATAATCCAAATGCGAGCCATATCGATCCTGCATAGCTACAGAACCTGTCGGTAAAACCATATTGCTTTTAACACCGTATCGTATCCTATTGTTTTTACTCGTCCGCCATTACTTTCAAGTAAATAAGAGTCATCATAACATTGGCAATACGATAATATGTCAAAATCAATATTGTTTTACCAAGTATATCAGAGGCTCATTATGTAATGCATAATCATACGCATGGTACACTGTCGGTTAAGTTCGTATTCGTCCTGCTGTCTCAATTAGTTTATCGATGGGTAAGTACTGAAGCCACCCTGTAAAACTAACTGTTTTGACCGAAAAAAGGTGTAGTTATGACTCTTCAATACATCTGTCTGTCATACTACTTCGGGCGTCATCGACCCCACGGCAGAAATCTGCAGAGATGCAGTCGCGATACAGCATCGCTAAGCCATTGCTACAACCGCGATGCAGCATCGATAGAGTCATAATGCAAAATTCTTTAATTTTTTCACTTTTCCTATACTTGTCTATCCAAAACAGTGTCGCGCGTAAGTTTAGTAGCGATGCTGAATCAATACAGTCGCGCGTTTGCAACGATGCAAAAGCTATACTATTCAATTGCACTGTATTGCTTCAGAAAAGAATTCAGATAAAAAAAACTAGGGTTAGAGGACTTATTATACGTGTAAAACCAATCGTAAATATACTGCACCTGTGGCACCCATAGTGAAGTGTCACCGGTGTGTCGGAACAATGATTGGTCGCCTGTGTAAGTGCCAAAGAATAAGAACTAAAGGCATAGAAGGAGCGATAAAATAAAAGGTAACATACAGATAGCTGTTATACACAGTCTTTTTGGGATTCAGTGTGCCGAAAAGAGACAGCTCTGTAAGCTAAAATATCATGGTCGTACAATGTTGCTGTCGCACACTGTTGCATGTATAATCTGCGACCATGATGCCCAGTTGGTGTCGTTGGAGTCCAGTTTACGCAAGTTGACAACTGTGTACGGCTAGTAATTAGCAAGAACTGTACTCTTTCCTTTTTTTAACTTAACGTATTGAAATTTTCGGACGGGTATAGATTTACGCTTTCGCTTTAACACGTTCCCTGTCCGGGTGCCCGCAATGTGGGGTCATGCATGAACATGGGTTTTTGTTTGGGGACAGTGAACGTGTCTATGCCTTTAAATCTTATTCTACGGTAAGTGCATCTTAACGCTTTTCGGTTATAAATATTATTATTTAAACTTCTTTCGCTATTGTCCACTCAAATAATGATTCGTTACTTTTAGATTTTATATCAATGTTCTTAAGGTCCGAAAGTGACAAATCATCTGCACTCTGACTATGCATTATGTGTTTTTTGTACTCGGTATTATTTACGTCAACATAATAAAAAAGTACCAAAAATGTCTCATTTTTATTTGTCCGTTAATCAAACAGCACAATGTAGTCCCCTCATTGAGGCCAAACGGACCAGGGAACGTGTTAAAAAACTAATGAATAATATCAAGGTCATTACGCACTCGGCGGTCAGGTCGCCCAGTGCGTAGCTGAACTTATGTAGGTAGTGTGCTTACGCTAAACCGCGCCACCGACTTCGAGGAGGTTCTATTCATAAAATGTCGTTAAACAACGATAGTTTAGGGTTCAAACTACTTATTCAATACCTATTTCACGAAAAACGCCTGAAGCTGTCTAGTTAAAAGTAAATTATGCTTACTGTCACGTAACTTTCTGTCATTTCATCATACTTCATATTTTGTTTGAGTTTTGTTGAATAACAATTTAATTTGCTTATTTAAATAGAAACTTATTAAAATACTACGTAATAAATATTAGTAAGTACACATAGGTATTATTATTATGTATATTACTTGTATTTATGAGAATGCAGTGTTTGAAATCGAGAAACGGGAAACTTATGAACGTGGTTAATCATTTCATAATGATAGAATGAGGATCAAATGGAGTAACAAACGGTATGATGCAGTAAGAAAACCTTTACGCACTTCATATTTCTCGATATGTTGAAGAATATTTTAAGTAAATTGCGGTAAGTTTGGCATGTGTCAACAATGAGTGATCATTGATAGTGACCTTGATCTTGAACTGCTCTGACATTAAATACTACGATAGTACTACAAATAGTAAAGGTAGGAACACACCTATTTTAATATTTTATATTATATTTTTTTTTAATTTTTTTTTAAGTGTGTAGTTGAATGAAAACTTCATAGGCCTATTCAGTATAACGTACTTTATCACCCCTTGACTCCAAAAGCGATTACTCGCGGGTCACCCTGTATAAGTATTTAGGTAAAAAATAATCATATTTTTGTATACATTTTTGCTTGCATTGTTATAACTATGTTTTATGTTTAACTTTGGGAACTATAGGTCTATTTAGTAATATCTATTTGTAATTGTATTGTATTTGTATGACTGTTTGTTCCAAAATAAATAAATAAATAAATAAGAGTAGAGTGTACCTCGCAGATACATGAATACAAACCTTATCATTACTTTGTCAAGCAGAATCTCAATGGCACGATCAATGTTCTGCCCTGACTTGGCGCTCGTCTCCAAGTATGGGAGGTTATAGTTTTTAGCAAACTCTCTTGCACGGTTTTGGTTCACCAGCCTCTTTTCTTGCAGATCACACTTATGTCCACAAAGGACAATGTCGGGGTCATCATTTAAGCTGTGCGTCTGAAATAAAATAAAATAATATTGTTTAACACTTAGATGGGTGGTTGATGAAAGCCTTTATTCAAAGTCATTAATTCATCAGTTTGTAAAGAATTTGGATGAAATTATGCAATTTAAATGATATGTTAAATCTCCTCTTTATGTAGGCAAGCATCATAGTAGTCAGCATCAAATATCGACGACCGTAATCTAAATTGATGTAAGGGACAAAATGGCGAAAATGAGTTATGAATGAAGTTCTATTCAGTTTTTTTTTCTCTATCGATTGGTATAGGTGACGTCTCGATAGCCTTAAAAACATGCCCCTTACAGCCTTAAAAAAATGTTACTTTGACTCCGTATTTCAAAAAAATACGACGTATCTACAGCAATTAAAAAAACTGCAATTTATTCTTGGTGTAACCTTCATCTCGCAATTTACCTAACGCTGTAAGGCGCCAATAAATAAGTAAAGGTACGATACATCATTTAACGTTCTCAAAATTATCTACAAAAATAAAATTGATTCTATCACAATTAGACGTAACTATAATTTTCTAAATTTACCTGCGTCGTAAAAGACTATTCTGTAAGCAATTGTATGTACGATACGCAGTTTTGCTTTCACAAATGTAAGGCAACAGTGACCCTTACGGTAATTTGTAAGTGTATTAAATATTTGCTAAGAGTATATACGACATTTTTTCACAACTACAATCATAAAACTACCGTCCCTTACATTAAAATGTTAGCGTTATCTCTTTCGTTAGATGACATACTCAGTGTTCGTTAGTATAGCTAAATCACTCTCACGCACTTAAAGTTGCTTGAGGGTGAAAGAGATCTCACTATCACCTCGTGTACGCAACAAAAAACATTTTAGAAAGAGCATGTCGCTGCTGGTTGTGGTTGACAGTGTTACCGGTTCATCAGATTTTTACGAAATCTACTGAATTTTCTTGACAATCTATTGATTTTTGAGCCTTGGACATCGATTGAAAATATGCCTATAAATGCATTTAAAATAATATTCCAAGGGTTAGTTATTTGTGCAAACCGAGTATAAAGTATTTACAATGAACACGACAACAATGAAATAAAATAAAATAATTTTAATGAGAGCACTATAGTTCAATTGTTAGTTTTCCAATAAAGCTTTTACATACATACATACGTACAAGAAAAAATCCAGATTATTAATCGTTTATTCAAAGGTATTTTTGACTGATAAAAAACTATTCATTTTTCAAATTACACCTGGCTACACTGGATTGAGTGCTGCCGCTGCTTGCTCAGTTCTGTTTTGCACGAGCACTCGTCTTCACGCACGTTTCAAGTACTTAATAATAAGGAAGGCAACTGAGATAACGATGAATATAAACAGTATTGAATCACTCTTAACTCGACGCAATAAATTACTGCGGGATCGAGACAAGTTATTGCAGTAAGTATTTTATTTAATAAAATATCAAATTGTCGGCTACATGCAATTACCGTGTTTGTGTCTACTTATGTAGGTAAATTTTTTTGCAAGTCTTTAGAAATGCTATGAGGACCAAAATACTTTATCACGTTTCTAAATATATTAAATACCAATTCCTTCTAGGTATTGCGTCATAACTTCCTAGGAAAATACCAACCAAGTGGCGTGTGTACTATTTTAATGGTACTATCCCAAAGCGTTTTCATAACGAATATTTAACTTTGCCTCACTCTGAAATGATAACAGCTACTTTAGCTGAAACTGACGTTGATAATGAGAGCAGTGATGAACTGATGAAAATTAAGATAGGATTTGGCCTATTGCTAATTGTACTACTATTAGTAACCTAGGTTCTAATTGATACTGTCGAATTAAAATTGTTTATGTTTTTATATTATATCTCTAATCGTTTTTACACCGAATCGTGTATTTTGTTTTATTTTATTACTTGTTACTAGTCTAGCTATCGACAATGAGAGCTCATAATGGCGTATGTAGTGATGTATCGTTGAAATATAATTATAAAACTAAGTATATGTTCTTCAGAACACTTTACTTTAATTACGAACCTCGTATATTGCTGGTAGTAACAGAAAAATTAAGATTCAAATAATGAAAGTCCTGTAAACACTCAAATACCACTAAATAATTGCGATTCTGAGCTCTGGATAATTATGTCTATACTTCCATGATTGATCTCTTAATTATCCTAATAAATAACACAATTACATTTTATGTTTTCGTTTATTATTTCACCTAAGATAATTTCCCATGTACCTTTTACACCCTGTCATTGATTACTTTCAATGGAGTTACGATCACTTTAACTTCATTTCTTTAAATTTATTTGTAGATACATCAAATTTACTCTAAAGTCAACTGTTGGAGAAGGGTGGTATTGGACATTATAAATTTATTTTTTGACGTAAGGGACATGCTATCTCAGTAACTAACCGTTGTATGATAAATTGAGTTATTTGTAGTTAAAGAGTGGAAAAAAGTAAGTAATTAGCTATTTTTAGTTACATGATACGTAAACAAACAACAAAACTATGAATTTTAAAAGAAAAAAAATACTGTTTTTTGGCTCTCTTGAAAAGTAGCCATTTGTCCGTTACATCAATTTAGATTACGGTCGTCGATATATCGTACCAGCCAAATGACCAACTGATTCATAACACCATATATTTTGTGTATGTGACAAACTATTTGGCCAGATTGGCTGATATAATACATGTGATGCTGACTGTACATGTTAGAAATATGAAATATACACATATCGAGCCAGGTATACTGGTATAGATATCCTAGCTTGGGACTAGTTATGCTCTGCATTTTAAGGAAAGGAAGAAAAATATTTTATTGGAACGGATCACCTCCACATCTTCCACACCGACTAAGCGCTCTCAAGCCGAGTGTATATCATAATTAAGATATCATTATTGGTTTCCCTTGCTGTGCATAGTGCGCATAATTACCTTTAACTGCTCAATCCAATTCCTGACTTCCAAAAAAGATGCCTCATTTGTCAAGTCAAAGAGAAGCAGAAATCCCATTGCATCACGATAGAAGGCTGTAGTCAAACTTCTGAACCTGTAACACAAAATATCAAAGCGATGAAATTTTATGTTGATTGACAATTACTATTAGTTCTTATTAAGCTGGGTAATCATCTGTAAACATTTGTTAATAAACTGTTTATGAATTTAGCCGGGTATTCATCTGTAAACATTTGTTAATAAACATTGTTTAATCACTGTTTATAAACAGTGTTGTACAATGTTTCATCATCTCTGTCAACATGTTTATAAACAAGGGTGATGAAACATTGTTGCATAAACATGTTGCTTTGCTCCCCACTCTGTCGTGGAGAGCAAGACGAAACATTACGAAGAATGCCTGGCTTTAGCCAATTTTATAAATATAAACAATACTTTAATACCTACTTTACATTGTATAACGTCACACGAAAACAGCAATTTGATTTAGTTTAGATGTAATTATATTTAGATAAATTTCTTTTTTAATTAAACCAACTAAATCTGTTTACTCTCCAGGTGTTTGAGGAGTAGTTATGATAGTCTTTTCGTCCATTCAAATGAAAACCATTAAAAAAAATGCATATAAGTTATTATTAAAGCCTTAAAATTTACTTTTATCTCTGATTATAGGAACTGTTTTTTAGTCTTTAATTTTCACTTTGACATCATTTGCTAAGCAAAACCTTATGATTGTATTTTAAAAAAACTATTGTATTGCAGCAATTCACAAATGCACTAGCTTTTTCCCCGTGGATGAATCTACAATCAGTCGCTATGAGCATGTGAGTTTAAAGGGATATGCTAAAATATTTTTTTTTCAAAGTTATTCAGTAAAATAGTTTGAATTGTTAATCAACGCGTGGGTAGCAGGCTGCCCGGCGGCGACCGATGATTTGTAAGCTTTTGAACCCGGACTACAAATAAAACCTCTCCTGGATGTTCCCCAGTCATCATTTTAACTATTAGTATGGAGGGCAACCCTTATCTAAGATAAACTCCGGTATAGTTACTATTTAAAACTCAAAATTAAATAATACACTAGTAAACTTTTTGGTCTATTTGTGCAAAATGTGGTTACATAATTATCAACAAGTCTTTTAGAGTTGATGGTATTTCTGAAGCTCTGCCTACCCTACTCTGGGAATGAAGGTGTCATTTCATGTATGCATGTATGTACATTTATTTGAAGTAGTCCATCGCTATTCCCTCAGAAAATGCTATCCCTCCAATTTTTCGGGATAAATAGTACCCTATGTCCTTCCTTGGGTCTCAAACTATCTCCATACTAAATTTCATTATTTCAGAAGAGAGAATACCCCCGACATCCTCACAAACTCACTAACTTTACCTTTTTATAATATTAGTATAGAGTATAGATGAAAGAGTCCACTTTATTACTAGATTTGTTGGTATTCCATAGCTTTGTCTACCCCACTCTGGGAATGATAGTGTGACAATATGTATGCATTTCCAATTCTGAATTCAGCTGCAAATGCACAGATAGTGAAAGCAGGGCAAGATTATTTTAATAGGCTTACAACACTTGCACTCTCTGTGCCTGCAAGTGGCTTAAATGTTATTCACATAATGTTATGCAGGAATATTTTCATCATTATATTGTATAAAATGTAATGGTTATGACAAGTGTAATGTTGTATTACAACTTTGCAAAATACCTTTCTTGCCCAGCTGTGTCCCACAGTTGCAGATGAATCCGATGCTGCCTTGTATTTTGCTGATAAATCTGAAATTATGAACAAATAGTACAACAATTATTCAAGTTCCTGTTTTGATCATTGTTATTCGTCTATTCATGTATTTTTTTCGGAACCAGAGTAAATAACTAGGAAAGGTTACGTACCACCGATTTTTCTCGGAAATCTATTCCAACCGTTGAGATGAACTGCGTGTGGAAAACACCGTCCGTATATTTATACAAGAAGCTGGTCTTCCCAACACCTGAATCGCCTACGCACAGTAGTTTTATAAGATAATCGTAATCCATAATTAATTCGATAATATAATGATTTAATTAAATGATTAAATTGGTCAACAACTTTTATTCATAATAAGTTAGATAAAATATAAATTTGACTCTTCTTGTCTGTATCCAAGCACATCCAATTATATCTCAATCCTAAAGTAAAATAGGTATATTATAATAACTTATTGTGAGAAATTGAGAATAAATGCACCCTTCTAATCTATGGAATAAATGTCAGTTTGACAGCAAGCAAGCAAGTACTGTAGTGATCACACTGTTTGAGGCATAATTATAATTGCATTCTTAGCATATGAGTTCAAGGGAAGGAACAATAACACAAAAATAATACCTGCTAAAAATATTATTGGGAAGAAACACTAATAGCCATCCTGGAGGAAACGCTGTTGGAGTTTGTACATTCCTAACCTGTAAACATCGGGCTTTTAACTTTTTTTTTTGATCAAGTATAAAATCTTTGCCTAGCTTGCTACTATGAAAATGTTTTTCCTATTGCTTCGTTTATGATAAGATTTAGGTAAACCCTTATTTCTGACATTTTAATTATTTATATTTTTTATTCACCCGGACTTTTTGTATAAGTACGCTCTTCCAGAAATTTGGCAGGTTAAGCATGGTCTCCTTCGCCTTTTCTGAAGTTTTCTGGGTTTAGTTTTGACTAAAATGAAATGACAATCATTGACATCAATCTGTCTGTATGTATGTATGTATCCGAAAGGAAGATGGTTTACCCGACGACGTTTAATCGTTTTTATTTATAGTTTGTTATAAAGGTAATTATCATTATAAATTACAAAAAAGTACGGAACGAAGAAAAATGACTGAATTAAGCAAAAACACTGATACTGTTAAGGTTAATGTTGAATATTGGTAAGGGAGATATAAATGGTTGTGATTCCGAGTTGACGTATCTTAAGTTTTTACCATGATTTTTATTTTAGCGGTACATGTGACTATGGAGGGCACTGCTTGGCGTTGGCTCAGACTATTCGAAAGGGCACTCCAAATGCGACGGTCTTCTGCAAACGCGGGCGCCAAGGTTTGTCAGGTTTTGTCTTGCTCGCTGTCGCGACGTCAACATTGTAGTAAATTACGTTGGCGTTGGCGAAATTCTGGTGGCTTGTCACGTTGAACAATGACGACTCGCTCTTATTTTCCTATCGATTAGAATTTTTGAATGCCTATATAAGGCCAGCGGTAATTGGTGGATGGCAGGGCAGAGGAATTTAATTTACATTTTTAAATCTTAAAAACGTTTTACCCTGACATCTGACCAATACGTTGCCCATAGTTAGCATAGTTAACCATACAAAACATTAAAGGCGAATATAGTTCCGCGTCATATAATGGAAAAGTTTGATTGCAAATTTCATTGTGTGATTGTTGAATGTCATCATGCCACCTTCTTTGTGTCTCCTACTCCATTTATCCTTTTCTCTGATCATATGTGGCCTGCCTATTTCCATTTTTGTCTCCTTATTTTTCAAAGTTATGTCCTGTCGGCGTCTTGCTTCTGACGCTGTTATTCCTTACTTTGTCTTACCTTTTGTTCCCTGTCATACTCCTTTCCATGTTGTTTGCATACGTAGAGTTTGTCTGCTACGTTTTTTGTTAAAGCCCATGTTTTGCTCCCAAATGCCTGACAGGCAGGATGCATGTGTTAAATAGTTTGCTTTTCATTGAGATATGTGTAGGTTCTTGTCTTTCATTGTTTCTTTTAGGCCCCAGTGTTTTTTCCAGCTATTCACAACTCTTCTTTCAACTTCTTTGTTATTGCTGTCTTCTGGAAATTCGAGTCTGTTCCACAGTTACAGGATCTTTGTTGCGATTTGTCATGATTCTTGTTTTCTCCGAGTTAAACTTCAATCAATCTGCCCTAAATAGGCATTCAATAATGGTTTTATAGGAAACAAAAGTGAGACGCTAGTTAGTTCTACATGTTACAAAATAATCCGTAAAAAGGAAATTACAAAAGCAGTGTCAACCCTTATTAAATAACATCAGTTCAGTATCTTAGGTATACAGTATACTAGGGTTGACACTACTTTCGTAATTTCTTTTTTTACAGATTATTTTGTAACACATATATTATAGCACACTACCAATTATTGGCACCATTACCTTTATTTTAAGTTAATTGAAGTAATAATCCTACAATCACTACATGCTAGTAATTGGCCATTTTACTCTAAATTCGTTTTTGAAGGTGGTGTGTAGCATTTAAATCACCTAGAACTGCAGTACCTTGTATTGGCTGTACAAGGGAAAAACATGGTAATTTTAATGAAATTTTGTGTAATTATGATTTTGCAGGTAGTTTTGAGGTAGCCGTAAATGATAGCTTGGTTTATTCCAAGCTCCAGACTATGGCCCTGCCTGACTATGATGAAGTCTCACAAGTAGTAAATGATGTTTCCAATGGGAGCGAGCCTAGGGAGATTAAAGGACAACAACCCATAAATTGTGCGATATCATAATATTTTAATTAACAATCCCTGTATTGTAACGGGTTTTTTGTGTGATAATGTATTAGTTTTAAGATTGTAGTTGTTTAGCCTGTCAATCAGCCATGCATGGCATTTTCGCAATTAAACATTTCAGTTTAAAATAATTATCTCTTACATGTATATATATCACAATTTGAAATGAAATAAAAGAAATCTAATATAATATACTAATAATATATTATTATAATCAATTATTTCTAGATAATCTTTAAAAAATTACCTAGTATCCGAGAACAATTTTAACCTTTCATACTGATCTAGTGATCTCTAGAAGCCTTTTTTCAAATAGAATACAATGCAACTGATGTGTATGAATAAGATTCCTTAAAAAATGAACAAAAACAAACTCTTATATCATAAGCACTTATGTAGGAAATTCATAAAAATCCAATCCGTGAATCTGTAAACAAAAAGGAACCTTACTAAGTTTTGGTATAAAAAGTTAACTACAACCATTTCCAAACAAGTTTATAACAGCACAAATATTGTATATACAAGCTTGATGTTGAATTACATTCATAATATTACATACTCTTCCTCTATTTGGAATAAGGTAAAGCCTGCTTTCACAATCGGCTAAAACTGAAGCTTAAAATACGCTGACGCAACGATTACGATTAAGCAGTGGCACGTTTCGGCCGCGTCTTACTCCGGCCGGACGTCAAATAACGCCATGAATGACATTTTGCGATTTGATGTTTTGGCTCAGTTTGCGCATGCTGCTTCAGCAAATTTTAAGCTATTTTTTTAGACAAACTACCTAGCATGCGGGTAAGGGTGAAATCACATCTATCAACACCGATTCGCATTTCGTCTATAGAAAATGTCTGATGAAGATGCGTACGCATTCAAAGGAGAATACCTAGATGCGTACGCATCTTCATACAAAGTAGCTATTGTACATACATACATAACATTACGCCTTAATTCCCAGAGTGGGGTAGGCAGAGCTACAGAAATACCAACAAATCTAAAAAGACTTGTTGATAATTCTGTAACCACATTTTGCAGAAGTAGGCTAAGATGTTTACCAGTGTATTAGTGACAGGTTGCAAGCCCATCGCCTAACAGCACTACAAGCCCTTATTCCCTAGTAGCTATTGCTTAGTAGCTATTGTCTATAGACAAAATGCGAATCGGTGCTGATAGATGTGATTCCAACCTAAAGGGATGTATTGCCCGCCCGTGAACACCCGCAACTCCAGTAGAGTTGTGGTCCGTTACTGGCCTTTAACCTGTGCAGCGATGTGTCAAAGTTTGTGTAAGTCAAAATAACACTAAGTCAAATGAATTAGTCACGTAATGTCAAAAAATCTACAGAAACAATATGTCGTGCGTAGGACACCTGAGGGGTGAAGGAAAAAAGCTCTTTTCTCGAAGGCCCCCATGTCATAACTGGCTGGAAATACCGCCGAAGGGAGTTCGTTCCACAGTTTCAACATGAGTTAAGAAGTGAAACGCACGGTGGAAGAACGACGTTCATCAAGGTGATGTATGACCCTTTATGTATGCAGGATGCTTTCCTTGACGTTAGGGACCAATTATTGAGACCACAATCTAAGTGCTTGTATTTTGGGCGCCGTAATTTGGCGTTTGACCCTACTAGAAGGGTTAAAATACTCTTAACCTTTTGAACGCCGCGGTCGGCTACAACTTAACGTGCCCCGGACGCCAACGACGTCATATGCCGCAAATGCACCGATAGGAAATGTTTGGACCGTACTGAGCGCTCGGCGTCCCTGACACGAAAATCCGATGACATGATTTGCCGGCTTTGCGGTTAGAGGGTTAAAAATGTTAACCTTATTGTTTTGGCAATAATGCTGTTCATGTCACAGCCAATTGAAATAATTATGAATGATTTTAAAGTTAGCATTTCTCTAAAAAACAAGGTTGGTTTGCGAAGACCATTTAGAAAAATACCTTGCGACTGCCGTAATTGGTAAAGGAAGTGCAATCCCGTGGGGTGTTATGGAGTAGTTCTTAATCGGATATAATAAATGTGCAATAAAACCTTAGGTATGTTGAATCATTTTTGATAATTACAACATATATGTATGTTCGCACTAATAATGGAGTTTGATGAGGGTTGTCCCGACATTGAGACCATTTAACAGGGAAGGTTTAAAACTATGCAGTGATACTTGACCGTGCAAACCCAGGGCGAGTTGCTAGTTATATTTTAAAATAAATGTGACGAATCCTCACCAATTACTATAATTTAAGTTCATTTTTATACTGCCACACTGAAATACACGTATTGTAAATGTTGGCTACATTTATTTTAGGATTTTGACTTTATCTAGATAAGAATATAGCACTAAAAAAAATCAATTTATTGCAAACACTATAGTAATCCGTAATTCATACTTAATGTAATTTATTTCAAATTGCACTACCCTGTTCAGATCATTGGTGTTATCAATGAAGCAATGTTAGATACTAGTTAAAAGCATTACTGTGATTATAATAATTATAAGTAGTGATTACAACTAAGCATATTATTCTAGCTATTCATGACATTTTGAACTTATCCAAATAAAGCCACCAGAAAGTGTTTTTTTTATCAGTTAGATAAACATGCCAATAAAATATGTAGTGTATATGCGTTCTTCATCAACAATGAGTCTGATAATAACTCTTCGAACCTTAACCTTTTGACCGCCACGGCTGCCTGCTACTTTTCGTGCCCCTGACGCCAATGGCGTCATAGGTATGCCGCAACCGCGGGGTTACAAAATCTATGGAGCGTACAGGGCCGAGATTCTACACGGTAAGAACGATATCGCTTTTGAAGCGTTTCCGTATTGTGAACGTTTTGATAACTCTTATGTCATTGTCAATAATGGCGACTGTGACATAAACGATTTTAAAACACGTCAAACGCGATATGGTTTTAACCCACAAGAATAGAGGTCCTGGGTGCCCGGCGTTCCCGGCACGAAAATCCGTTGACGAGATTTGCCGGCTTTAGCGATTAAAGGGTTAAGATAATATCACTAAACATAATAGTGGGGCCAATTCATAAACCTAAATTTATAAAGGTCAAACCTCGATTCAGTTTCCTGATAAGAGTATCTGTCAGTTTAAAAATAGATTTGTTCTTAACTTTTATATGATATGATATGACAAATGAGGAAAGTGATATCTTTAACTGTCAGATATAGATTGGTTAATTTGCCCCTATCAAAAATAGAGATTGACGTTTACAAAATTCAGGTTTACAGAGAGTAAATTAGAGAACACTACGTAGGTATGTATGGCCCATTCGCTTAGATAGTGTCGTCACCTTTGTATCGCGCCGCCTTGGCAAGTGCCGCCTTTTGTTTTGTCAAAGGATGCCACCGCGTAACAAACAAAGAATGCGAGCGGGGTACACCACAAGTAAATTTGGCAGTTCACATCGAATTAAATTCGTAATTCATTACAAAAACCACAAGTGCGTGCGGGTGTAGCAACACTATCTAAGCGAATGGACTATAATACATTCAGGGCCGGCGAACCGCACCATTTTAAATGAATAGCAGAGTAAGGTATAGAAAGTGTAAATACTAGTCGTAATTCTACTGGCCATTCTATTTACAATCAGTGGCAAAGATATCTACCATTTTCTTAAAGTTTATATAGAAAAGGTAATATGTTACGTGCAAGAAAAGTCAAAACAGTAAATGGTGACTACTATTAATAGTGCTTAAATAATAATTACATAGATAAATTGTCCATTGTTGGGTCAATCTAGGATTATCCCTGTGACAGGTCATATAAACTTGTGTCTTTAACTTTTCATAAATACTTCACTTATACTCTGTGCAATCTAGAATGTTGCCAATGCCAGATGTATACATAAGTGGTTGAATTAAATTCAATCGCTTACTTTACAAGCGACTTATCGAAAAATATGCGATTCATCATTGAAGCAAAACTCGCGATGACACGACGTTCAGTCGTTTAAACGAATAGGTAATTACCTTTTTTATATGCCTCGTTTTTACGAGTTTAGTATGTAAATGTTTATTTTAAAAAATATACAGGACACAACACACATTCACCTATCTCAAACTAAGTTCTAGGCTTGACCTTGTATAGATAAATAGGAACAAACTTATTAAATACCTACATTGAAATCACCCAAGACTTGGGAATAAAATTCCTGTTCTCATCACAGAAATGTTTGCCCCTGGGAATCGAAACCGGGATCGCCAGCTTGGTAGGTAGAATTACTACCAACTTTACTAGAGTACTTAATTGTGTCATCAAATTGTTTAAAATCACAAAATATGGCATGCCATGTTACCGGGATTCTACATTGACCGAATCATAAAATATGTTACATTCGCTATGTCACCTGCTTATGTTATCGTCATTGGGTATTGGTTTAATTGAAGAGTTTTTCTTTAGTACACGATCTTTGGAGTTGTCATTTGCACCGACGTAGGTCAAGTAGATTCCAAAGCGTAGTTTTCCGCCGAACTGTTCCGAAATTGTTCTAAGGGGCTCTACAGTCTTCGTGCCCGTTGTCTGGTCAATGCACACCATCTGGCAGCGGTTACATTGACCCTCCACCTGGAAACGTATGTATAGCATATTCTTGATATGTTTTCTTACAGTTACCTAGTTAGAAAGGAGATCGTGACACGTGGACTTTTGACACCGTGCGGAAAAAACGTGCGCCTATCTATGATTACGTTGTAATTTGCTTTAAATATAATAATGTATTTTTCATCACACTTGCTCTTAAAGGGTATTATTACACGCAAGCGTACAGAGCAGAACAGCCGATCTACCTCCCTCGGGAGTTAAGAGTTTAGTTTTAAAATATAGAATCCACTCGTACGTCATTTCAGTCTAAGGAGGTTTAAAATCAGCCAAGTTTATTTCCTATCTTTAAAACTTGACTACAAACCAACTTTACTGTATATTAAACTTATACGGTACATTTAACTGCATTAGGTATATTTAGTTTTATTATTATTTCAGAAACATTTGGAACGTTTTCAATTTTAATTACTTTCTAATTAGATCAGGTCTATAAATTAGCACGCGAGGTGACTTTTCTCGGCAATTTCGCAATTTTTACCTAAAATGTTCTTATGTGTTATTATATTATTTTTTGGGTTTAGTTGTAGTTTTTTTACTCCTTTGGCTATTTGCAAACGAGCACAGGCCACCTGATGGTAAGTGGACATTTGCATTCTCAAGGTTACAGTCCTAAGACCGAAACTTCGTTCCCAACAATGAGGACTAAAATTAAATTGATCTATATGTTAGTAATTTCACCGGTTGTCTTATCCGGACACAAGTACTTAACAAAAAACATAATAACAGATTTCGCTTTACTGTATCTACCAGTTAATTTCTACCTGCCCCCTATTTCACCATCTTGACAATGACACGTGACAGGAAACAACTCGATATACATTGCAAAGTTAACACGCTGATACATCACTGGGTTTCATATACGCTGCACCGTGTAGACTGAAATATCACCAGTCACCTGTCATTGTCAGGATGGTGAAATAGGGGGCTGATGTTCAGCATCAGATGGGTAAAGTAACGCCCACTTTTTCGCACCGGTTTTTTTTTACTTTCGGCAAGTTCCGCCGGGACAAATTCGGACTTGGCATCACTTTTATGGGAAACCATTCTGCATTTCATCGCGGTATCAAATCGGTACGAAATTTTTAGAAAATTGTGAGCAATAGGTACATTGCCTTGAATATTGGAAAGGATGTTCCAGGCGGCATGTTCTCGAGAAACATAACCCTCTTTCGGGCAGCCGGGCAACAAAGTCTGTATACCCAGTAGTGCAAGGTAGTTTACACTAGAGTTGTGCAATTCAGGTAAGTAAGTGTACGAAAAAATACTAATAGGATCACTTCATATTCGTAAGTTGGTTTATTTTGTTGCTCGCGCCCAACTTAAATAACTCGCCCAGTTAAGGTCGACATGCGGCCTGAATAGGCCCAACAATATTTAAAAAAAGCTGTAGGTACCTTGAATTCATGTTTTCCTATTATAACTCGCTGCCACTCCCTTTCAGCTAGTTCTTCATCCATATCTATAATAAGATTGCCTCGGAAGCGATCAGTTAAATTATCTATGTCGTCATTGAAATAAGGATCTTCAATTCTATCTTTTAGCCATCGCACGGTGGCCTTGTTTATTAGAAGAAATTGGGCCTGGTTACTCAGAGAAAGCAGCTTGTTTGTGGATTCACCTTTTTTCTTAAGAACCCTGTCGTTTGACTGTCTGACTAGCCTTAGGTACGACACCTCCAACGCTTCGGATATCCAGTTGGCTACATGATCCCCACAATCTATGCCTTTAACAGTATCTGTGCAAACTTTCGACTGGCAAAATATTGCATCTCTATGCTGGCTTTCATGGTCAAAATCTAAACGTATTGTGATTGGGGACTTGCCTGAAACCAATAAAGTATAAATCTCATGATATGAGACTGATTTGAAACGGAAATGACAGATTACTGTGATAGGAATACGTTTTATATAATGTCCGCGTCGTTCACACGCGAATGAACTTGCGTTAGTTTTAAATACTCTGCCTATTCCGATAGCTAAATATGAGAAACTAATTCTAGCTTTAAAAACAAAGGTTTAGAGAATTTAAGATGTCTACCTTGAAAATTCAAAATAAGCAATCCACGCTTCAAGTCTATGATTGGTTTAATCAAACACATCAGCATGTTCTGTTTTTGAGTTAGGCACACGCCATTATCTTTGATTATCATCCACTCTCGGTCGTACTCAAACCCTTTTTGTCCGAGTTTCCAAGAACTTTTTACTTTGAATCCACCACATGACTTCACTGGAAAAATAATTATATCCTCCAATATTATTTTAGATGTAAGTTGATGGGCTTCCGGAAGAACAACTTTTTTCACATATTGTTGACATTGCTGTTCCTTTAAAAATTTCAATGTGTCGTCCTTGAATAGAGATGCTTTCGGATCGTTAAAAATGCTAATCATTCGTATAGGTCTACTAAATTTAGTCTTGACAAAGCAGCGGCAAATCATAAGGACTAATTTGTCAACATCATTGTATGTGTTGTAATATGCGAAGGACACGCGGACTGCACCAGTTGGCCTTCCTTTAATTAAGTCTATTTCATCTCCACATTTATGGCCAGCATTAAACGATTCTTTCATCTCCTTATTGGAGACTTGGAGATGACGTTGGCATGATCCAGAATTACAAAAGCATCCTGTCCTGATATTTATGTTGAAAAGATCCGCCATGACCTGAAACTAAAGTAAAGATAAAAATTAATTACACTAATGAATAAAATCAATTTTGCATCAATTTGGTTGGAAAAATATATACCTCAGCAAAACCAATGTGGGATCCATCTTCTCTTAAAAGACTAAATGTCACGATTCCTCCTTGTTTTTTGATATCTTCAAAACCAGTGTCCATATAGAGAACAACAGCTTTAGCATCATTAGGGTGCCTGAGGTTTGTCAGTTGATCGTAAAGATCTTTGGCAAGGTGATATGTATGGAATGATATAGTTTCCATGAGATCATTATGTATTACCTTTGGTATTATTCTATGCATAGTATCAAAACAGTGCTTTAAGGCAAGTATAGATAGAAAATTAATTGTACCATCTTCAAATCTGTAAGCAAATGGAAATATTTATGATTTTTACATACCTTATCAGAATCAGAATCAGAATCAGAATAATCTTTATTCAAGTAGGTTTACAAATAATAAACTCTTTTGAAACGTCATAGTAGCAACTTAGCCTAAATTGACTGCAGGTTCAAATTATTTATTAAAAACATAGCTTTAAATTGAATGCTTTACTTATACTTTTGTTTTGAAACCATTACCTTTCATGAAGGTTTTCTCTTTTCATATGGTAATCTTCAGTACTTAAGACAATATCTACTGTACCTCCGCCGAAGTACCGTTTCTGACTTAAAACATTTGCACTACTATTTTTTATTAATAGTGCTCCTAATCCAGTTGGATATCCAAATATTTTGTAAAACGAAAGACACACATAGTCTGGCTGTGTCTTTGATAAGTCCAATCTATTTGTAGGAACAAATGTGGCAGCATCAAGTAAAACATACCAATTACAATTCACTTGATACATCAGTTTCGTTTTGTATTTGTTAAGACATCCATCCTTTATTGCACCTATACAGTCAAGTGGATATTTAAATCCGTTAAAATTGCTCTGTGCTGCATAAGCCAATAGAGAGTTGCCTTTTGATTTGATTGACTTGTTTTGTTTAATAGATGGTTGTTGCTGAGAACTTTTCAAGGCCTCTAGAAAATCACGGTGTGTGATATGAATGACATCAGCATTCTTCTCTTTAGCTAACTCCCTAAGACCAAGGACGGATGTGTGATTATCTTGTAAATAAAGAAAGGAACCACTGTTTTCTTTATCATTGTCAAACTGGAATGCTTCTACAACTAGTTTAAGGGACTGTGTTGTCCCCGAGGTAAATATCACAGTGTAGTTGGATGAGTCTGTATTAAAATGGTTTAGCACGAGGCTTCTTATTTGCTCTATGCAGTCTCTTGTATACTTGTCAGAGTGTGGATTCATATACACATTTTTTGATAGGTCATTATTCACAAGTCTGAGCAAACATTCAGGGTACAATGTAGCACCAGCATTTTCAAGGTAGCATCTGTCTGAAAATAACAAAATACAGGCTATAATGTAAATAATTGCATCATTATTTGCACAAATGGAATACAAATAGTTACAGTCAACCAATTTCACTCCTAGGCCACTAAAAAACTTGTTACAGCAAGGCAACAAACTTATAATATTTTGAGGTAGTATCTTATGATGTAATTCAATTCAGTTTCAGGAATATTTAATCTCATAAGTCTTGTAATGATTCAATATTAAAGCTGGACAGTAAACCATTGATATTATGTGCTTTGGTTAAATCATTACTTTTACCTGACATTATGTCATGTCTTTATTTTATTCAATCTTTGTTTTAATTTTATTGTGTTCCCCGAGGTAGCCTGCCTCATATCTAAACTTCTTTGTAGAGGTCGGGTACACTCCAAAAGCACAGAAAGGCTCCAATCAGAAATAAATTAGAATCTGGTCCTCCCAAACCTACTTAACGCCCTACCACTGCGGAAAATAAGACTATGTCGGCGGTAGGACATAATAACATGTATGTGTATTGCACAGCACCTGCATTTGTAATATAATATTTTTTGCATACTTTGATTAGGTATGTTTTTACTCAGTTGTGATCAGAGTGTTAAAGATTAAAATGCAATTCTTAAGCCTAAAAACTTAGTAATTCATATTTTTGACTGACACTCAGTCATCATTAGAATCAGAATAAGTAGTGTAGGGTTTATTTGTAATTAACGACATTTTAATTTAGTCTTTTTAATGTTGTTAGCAATTAGAATTTTTAAATGTTCATTTATTGTATCTCAGTAAAGTTTGTTTATAAACATTGTTTTATTCAGGGCTCGCAACAGTTAAAAAATACTGGTTAATATTGGTTTATTTAGGTTTTGCTCCAAACTTTTCTAGGTAACTCAAACATTTTGAGAACTGTATTTTAACCTTACTTGACCGATTTAATCCATGAGTGGTGAGTCACAATAAAAACATTAAGCGGCGCTTGTTTATTGTGCGTGACGTGCGTCTGGATTAACCGGTTTTTTAGCTTGATACCAGTTAATTCTTAAAGAACCTTATATGAACAGAACCATAATGAAAAGGTTTTTGAGTCAAGTACATAATAATGGTTTGAAAACTTAACCAGTATCTGAGCCCTGCTTTTATTAAAATCAAATCAAATCCTTTATTTGCTATTATGTACATAAAAGGTAAGCACTAAATACTATGACGGATACATTCGTATGACATGAACCCTGGCAGGGTATAGCAAAAGGTTTCTTATTTTATTGTACTTGAATTTCTGTTTTTGAAAAGAAAAGAAATGAAAAATATTTAAAATATTTCTGCAGCAAAAGGAGCAAACTCAGCTGGTGCTGACCATAAAATTCTCGTGTCACAGTGTTAGTTACCATACTCCTCTGAAACGGCTCGACCGATTTTTATGAAATTTTGTATGCATATTCAATAGGTCTGAGAATCGGCTACTATCTATTTTTCATACCCTTAAGTGACATGAAGAAACAAAAAAAAGTAATTGCAGCAGGCGAAGCTGCTGGCGCGTCTCTAGTAAACTATACATAACTGCCTTAACCCCTCGTATGCTTAAGACAGGGATCCATGCTCAAAATTTGGATATCTTTTTGTATTTTTTTTAAGCTTTATTTTATGGACTATATCATAATCAGAAGAGACTAGAACTTGGTATTTTTTTCACCTCCCGCATTAAAAACAAACAACAAAAGGTAAAAACTATTTATAATCATTGAATAAAAAAAGTTTATAAGTAATGTATTAATTTTATGTATGTAAGTACTAAAATAGTGAGATTTTTAAATTTTATCTTCTATGATCTCTGTTATGGAGTAAGTAGTAGTATTTTATTGCAAGAGTTATTTTTAGTTTGTTAATAAAACCATTAAACAATTTTTCGTATTTTATGTGTTGTGGTATTCTATTATATATTTTTATGGATCTATACTATGGACCAATTTAAAATAATTCTAATATCGGTTTCCAAGATCAAGATAGGTTGAGCCAATCAAGTACATGTGTGTTAGCTCCTTTAGCTTTAAGATCTCTTTATTTTTCCCTTTCATATTTACAAACAAAGTTGTAAAATTATGTGTTAAGTGCTTTTTTCTTAAACTTATAGTAATAAGTATTTATAGATTGGACATATATGTACATAGATATTAATAGACAAAAAAATAAGTAAGTAATGAAGATTTTAAATAAGTTGTTTTACAATACATGTGCAGTGCCAAAAATAATAAATTGCTTGTGTATGGATCTAAAAAGTAAAAATGTATGGGTACTTAGGTATATTTCAGATAAAAAACAATTTAATTCATAAAACTATCCATATTAAAGTAGGTACCTACTTAACTAGTATTAACTAACGAGAAAGTAGGTATTATGCATGACTAACCTTTCACTTTTAATAATAATCACAATAACAAGATCAAAAAATTACATAACCACGTGAAATGCGATAGTAGGTACCTCATGTGTGCTGAGATCAAAGCAGGGAAAGTAATGTAATGTACTTACCTAAATAGATAAATATCCTT
This sequence comes from Acleris holmiana, assembly GCA_949316455.1. Taxonomy (NCBI): domain Eukaryota; kingdom Metazoa; phylum Arthropoda; class Insecta; order Lepidoptera; family Tortricidae; genus Acleris; species Acleris holmiana. Next base: position 10,200,285 of record OX438769.1, read on the forward strand.
GATGTTAATTATTATTCATAACTTCGTACTTCTACTTTGCACAACTCACCTTTCAATCTAGTAAATTCCGCCGATATATTTTTCATTTCATCATTACCAATAACTTTACTCAATATGGTCATCTCGGTAACAGTAGTGGCGTTGCATTAATGAATAGTAACTGAAGCAAAACAATATCACTTAAAGTAGGTAGATATTCACGAACGCAATAAATAATTTAACTAACATGGAAACCTACGGATGGCTGCGGCAGCAGATTTACAACTGATGAAAACATCACTAACGATTACTTGGTTATTCTGCTGCTAACCTTGTATTGTTTGTGTAGTAATAACACTAATTTCATTAACTATTATCTCTCATTCATTGACAGTTTACATGACATGTAACTAACTGTTTTAAGTAGTGACGCGATAAACGCTTTAATTATTTTTCGTTTTATCGCATCGAACTGTAAACACTCTTATTACAATGTGATAATGTTCATTTTGAAATACCCTGTATGTAACAGAAATAAACGGAAAACTGAAACTAGCATCAACCGGAACGAATAAGTGTTCGGATAATCTAAGAAAGATTCACAGTACATTGAATAAGAATGTAAAAATTGTTAAAAAAAACCCTCAATAGTGAATTTCAATTGTAGACAGAGTATTACCTAGACAAGCCACGCATTAGAGATAGCAATAAATACAACCCGATAAAATCACATATTACCTTTATTAGCAGTAAAAGTTTTTGTCATCATAATGATGATCAATCCAGGTTTCATCAAAAGTTATAAAACGACGCAAGAAGTCCTTTTCATTACACCTAAACTTCGCCAAAAATGCCTCTGACAGGGTCACCCTAGTGCGTTTTTGATCCACTGTGAGCAATCGCGGCACCCATGGGCGGAGAGCTTCTTCATATCCAAATACGAGAAGTGTATAGGATATTACGAACCCGTTCGTCTGAAATGCTAACAATATCAGCTATCTCACGGATCTTAACTCTTCGGTCGTTCAATACGATGTCATGGATTTTGGTGATCATCTCTGGTGTAGTACCCTAAACTTTGAAAAATTAAAAAATTTAAATATATTTATTTACTTTAAGCATTACATGGCTTCTTATTATATTATCGTGCCGATTGTACAGAGCAGTTTGTCGGCACTTACTCCTGGAAATAATTTTATCAATAACGCTCACAAGTGACACTTTACAGAATATTTTAATTCTACTTCGGTAGTTCATTAAATATTTGTGGAAGGAACCAAATAATTACTTGTTCTACAACCATAATTAAATTATTGAATTTAGGCAAGATATGTTTTTAATCTTTTTAGGTCGACTTGAGAAGCTTCGGATTTTTTTTAATCTATAATTTAATTTATCAATATATTCAGTGGTCAGCAAAAATTTTACTTTCCTATCAACAGGCATAATTTTACAAATTTCGAAAATCTTTTCATAATCTTCGTTACATTGGTCCTTAACCTTTTTAGTAACTAGACTAGAATCTTATTTGCAATCGTTTTATTTCATTAATGGGAGTTGGAAACGACTTGCGTAGCTACTCAAGCAAACACAAAAAAGCACTGACCTACTGACTGAATTCATACTTAAGGTTATGTAATTGGGTTAGCAATGCTTAAAGTTTAGTGCACACTTGTTTTAGTGTGATTTCCAATCTATATCTTGAATAATCTTGATCAATAGTTAATCCTAAGTATTTTATTAACTGGGGGTCTGGGTCAGTCGGCGGCGTCAACAGTGCTTGTACGGCCACAACGAAAATCCGTAAACCACTTGTGGATTAATCTAATCGATGGAGCAGAGTTCCCTTAATATTTGTCTAATTTTTATTTTGTATCCATATTGGTTTTTTTTCGCAAAAAAATATGTTTAATCAGAACACGAAACTCACTTTTCTCCATGTTTGCAAACACCGGTGATTTTCTTTTTCATAGCTGTCAAAAAAAACTAGCTGTGTGAACTGACTAAAAATATACGGTTTACCCCCAAAAAAGGCTGCATTACAAATTTACATTAATTTATTTTGTAAAAAAGCTACCATTAATATGATTTTTTACCAGACTTCTCACACTCTACCCACGTATAGTGTGTTAAATCCCAATCCATCAATCAAGTAATCAACCATAACTCAATTACATTTTCAAGTGGCAATGAATGAACTCTTATAATTGTATCATTAGTTGATTTACGCAGAGAAATTTATTGGGATGATGTGGGCAACATTTGCTATATCATCATCATCATTCCAGTCTAAAGAGGTCCGCTACCTGGACATTGGGCTTCCCCCAAGATTTGCTAGAAGTAACATGGAAAAAAATCCTACACGGCTCTGTTGTTTTGGCCGCGACCATAATAATAAGAATATTGTTGTCCATGCCCGGTATTATAGCAATTTCCTTACTATATAAATGGTTAATAAAGTAACAGCCAGGTACATTATTCCGATTTACGCTGCAGCTACGTAATGGCGCACACATCCTTACCTTCACAGCATCGCCTTACTAAATTGCGTTACGACAATTTAATTATTGCTTTTATGGAGGGCTTTTAGAAGCTTTTAGTGGCAAGCGGTGGCGTGATCGACTCTCCTTAACTGAATTGACGTCCGCGACAGAGGACATTCGCTTTACTACCTAACACACTTTCCTTGCCGCACTACAGCAGTTTCGATGTCGGTTGCATTTACATAATATATTTACTTACCGTTTAATATTGGCCATAGGAATCTGTTAAAAAAATACATTTTATCTTTCCGGTTCGAAACGTTCGCTCAATTTTTGGCCCGTTACTCATGAAAAAATCTTGATGAGCCATTACGAAATAACTGACTTTTTTAAACAGCGCAGAGAATAAAATGACACATATTGACAATAAATGAAGACAAGATCATTTTTTGTTGAATTTCTACTTAATCGAAATGTGCGTTAGGCGTGTATTTAGCTAAGTTTTGAGATAGGAAAAAAATATTGGCTTTACTATAAAAAAAAACCGGGCAAGAGCATGTCGGACCATGCTCAGTGTAGGGTTCCGAAGCTGTTAACTTACTACAAACATAAAAAACAACAAGTAATAACTAATTTTCTATTTAAAATCCATTGGTGCTGTCTTAGATAATTTTAGTAGGTATAAACACTTTAATCGCCTGTATCTCAAGAACCAATGATGTCTAATTAGTCGTGATAGTTTTCCTTTAAAATCCGTTATATGCTCTTTTATTTAGGATTTTTTTTAAGATTTTTAGTATTTGTAGTTTTGGCTGTAGGTGGGGGGGACACTTGAGTTTAACAAAAATTAGCGCTTTAAAGCGTAATATTTCATGAACAGATTACTTAATCGAAAACTGTTTTCACAAACTCATAATATTTTTAAAAGACTTATTCAGCAACACCCCACACTATAGGGTAGACGAAAAAAAATACATCCCCACGTTACGAGTGGGGGAGCTACCCTTTTTTTTAACTTTTTATTGTACCACTTTCATGACGTGACTAATATGCATATTCATGCCAAATTACAGCTTTCTAGTAGGTACTAAGAGTCTCTGCGCTAGGCTGCTGACGGACGGACATGGCGAAACTATAAGAGTTCCTAGTTTGACTACGGAACCCTAAAAAAATGATTATTTTTGCAATGTACACCGAATAGTCACCAGTCACATGTCATTGTCACGATGGTGAAATAGGGTGCAGGGCTGGGATTCTACACGGTAATAACGATATCGTATTTGACGTGTTTCCGTATTGTCAACGTTTTCATAACTCTTATGTCATTTACAATAATGGCGACTGTGACATAAACGATTCTAAAACACGTCAAACACGATATCGTTATAACGCTGTTGAATAGAGGCCCAGGTCACGTGAGTTTTTTCGGCTGTCAAAGCATGGAAATGGGAATTATCGCGAAAATGTCTTTGCTAATCGCCATTGGCGATGGAATTTGTAGTTTCTTGTAGATATCTCCTCATAGATAGTTTTTAAAAAAGCCAGTAAAATTTTCGTCGGTGAGCTTTAATCATAAGTAAGAGTTTTTATACAAGAGCGGCACTTTGGTAATGGCAGAGGGGTTTGTTCCTGGTTCGTCATATTCCTGTTTTGTCATATTCCTGTTTCGTCGGATCCCTGACTCGTCGAAATGTCAATATGAAATGAAACTATGCGATTACCCTGACTTCACCTTTGATTTTAACATTGTGATGTTTAGACCTTTTTAGACAACTGCCCTATACACTTTGTATTATTTTTAACCGACTTAAAAAAAGGAGGTTATCATTCCGGTTGTATGTCGTTTTTTATGTGTGTTACCGCAGAATTCCATAAATTCGTTTTCGCCTAATCGACTAATTCGCGTTACTTTTGTATTACTGTCTCATTTTCCTAAATTTTATCTGTGTTAACGCGTAACACGGAGCGGCGGCGGAGCGGGGCTCGCGGGACGCGGCAGCGCGCGGCCGCGCCGCGCTGCGGCGACTGACGACACTTCTTTTCTACGCCTTGACGCGAACGCGCATGTCATTTTTATATATTTTAATAAAAACCTTAATTACAGTCCGCTTGCTATTATTTCTTACTGGCCTATCTATGGTCCTTCTACGCCGTCTAAAGTCTATAAAATTAAAAAAAAAAAATAGTCATTCGCATCGCAATCAAGCCAGAACAAGCAAGAAAGAAGTCTCACACAATCATTCATCAAGCCTGGGATTCAGTTAGAGATCACGCACCAGCGGTCATCGCAGCAGCGACGGCAGCATCGACTAGCACCCGGCAGCATCATCAGCAGTCGCAAGGACAAGCATAAGGGTTTGGTAGCAGCAGTAGTGAGTTCGATCCAATATCAATCTCATCTGACACCATCTCACCTCTTATTCATTCCCAATTTCATATTTTTCGTTAATCGTTAATCTTATCAGCGTAATCATAACGCACATTCCATTAACAAAGGAATTATTGCATCAGCGTCAACTTCTCCACCTACCCGATTTTTCAACTTAAAATTTCACACGCCTTAAAATCGATAATTTCAGTTTACTAGCCTTCCCAAAAATAACATACCATTATTTGCCGTTCTTAAATATATATTTTTTAACCTTCAGCATAGGTACTTCGCCTCGCTCGGCGGCCGTTGCGCTCACGGGCGGTCCGCGCTAGTGCCTAGTTACGTAATCATCACGCGGCCGGCGCCTACCTTCTTCGTAAATAATATAAGTATCACCATTTTTAAAAGATAAAAATATAATCTAAAACAAAATAGTAACAAACATGCCACCACCAGAAGATGACGATACACAGCTAGGTACTTTAAAAAAAAAACGAGCCAGTCATAAAGCAAAAGTTACTATTTTTAAACATTTTCTCGATTCATTAAAATCAAAAAAATTAAAAAGTTTGCCAGAAATAGATCTTTTGCAACTAAAAAATCGCTTCGAGACCTTTAAGGCACTTGCAAATGATTACGAGGAAAATCAAAGCTTAATCGATGACATTGTTGGCATTTCAGATGAACAGCTGAAAGACCGAGAGCAATTTGAGATGGACTATCACAATCAACTCGCGTTTGCCATGCAGCTGATACGAGACAATGACCCGAGGGACATCGCCATCGTTGACGGGTCTGTACCAACTCCAAAAGTAGGTGGAACCCATTCATTTATTAAACTACCAACTATTGACCTTCCACACTTCTCTGGTGAATATCATAATTGGCTCGAATTTCGCGACACTTTCGAATCTCTCATACATAAAAATTCAAGTATAGATAACATACAAAAATTTCATTATTTACGCGCAACTTTGAAAGGTGAGGCCTCACAAATAATTAAATCATTAGAAATGTCATCTGACAATTACAGAGTAGCCTGGGAGCTTATCACTGACCGTTACAATAATACGCGTCAACTGGTAAACAATCATGTGCACGCATTGTTCACCATTCTCAGCACACAAAGAGAATCTGCGGCGGCACTGAGACAACTATTAGATACGGTTAATAAAAATCTCAGAGCACTCGAAACTTTAGGTGAATCCACAGAGTACTGGGATACTTTGATTATTTATTTAGTCGCCAGTAAATTAGACTCGGTGACACTTAGATACTGGGAAGAATACAAAAATACACTTCCGCAAATGCCTGTTTTACAAGATTTAAAAACTTACCTTAAAGATCGCGCCGATCTGTTACAAAATCTGGAGGAAAGCAAGCAAACAAATTTAAAAACAGATTTGAAATCATACAAGCCATACACACAAGCACATGCAAGTACATCTCGAATCCATAATTGCCCGTTATGTAAAGCTCAACATTACTTGTTTTCGTGTCCCGTTTTCAAGCAGATGTCAATCGAAAATCGAATAGAAAAAATTTCAAAAATGAACATTTGTTCAAACTGCTTATATCCGGGACATGAGGTCAAGTTCTGTCGAGGTGGAGCTTGCAAATACTGTTCTCAAAAGCATAATACGATGCTACATATAGAAAAACCAAGAGGCTCACAAGTCACACTCACTAGTACAGAACCCGCATCAGTCCTACTGTCCACAACACTGGTGCAAGTACGTGGCAGTGACGGTCACCTATGCGTGGCGAGAGCATTGTTGGACAATGGCAGTACTTCCAGCTATATTACTAGTAACTTGTGCAACAGACTTAGCCTTTCCTTAGAATCAATTCAGGGCTCAGTTTCAGGCATTAATCAACAACAAACAAACATATCGCATCGTACAAACGTTGTTTTACAATCATTACATAATGCATTCAAGATCAACACATCATGCCTAGTACTCGATAATATATCTAACTCGATTCCTAGCATGCGCATTCAAACTGAATGTTTGAATATACCCAAACACATCAAACTAGCTGACCCGCAGTTCCACGAACCAGCTGCCATTGATCTTTTGCTTGGCGCTGGTATTTTTTGGCAAATAATGGGCAGCGGTCGAATTCAGTTAGGTAAACAACAACCTACATTACAGGAAACTGAATTCGGCTGGTTAGTTTCAGGGTGTACTCCAGACACAAACAAACATACAAACAACACATGTTTTTTTATGTTTAATAACTCTGATCAACTGTCACGTTTCTGGGAGTTGGATAGTTTATCCGCTTCACAGGTCATTGACCCGCACGAATCAGATGCATGTGAAGTTATATTTAATCAAACTACCACTAGACAAAGCGACGGTAGGTTTATCGTCACTATGCCATTTAAAAAATCACCTGAGTGTCTAGGTGATTCCTACTATCAAGCAAAGAAACGTTTCCTTAGCTTGGAACATCGCATGAATGCAAATCCTGAATATAAAAATAAATACTCAAATTTCATTACAGAATACATAAATCTCGGTCATATGACGAAAAACCAAACCATTCCATCATACACCAATAATCATCCACACTCAAATAATCAGTTAAAATTAAATCCTCAATCAAATTCATATAATAATAAAAATCAAAACACAAATCAACATAAGAACACTCAAACAAACACACCTTCGTACTACTTACCGCATCACGGTATTATTCGCGAGTCGAGCTCAACAACGAAATTCAGATCGGTCTTTGACGGTTCAGCAAAAACATCAACAAAATTATCGCTTAACGATATACAGTTGGTGGGACCTGTCGTTCAAGACGACCTTATATCTATCTTAATACGTTTCCGTCAGCATAAGTATATTATATCAGCTGATATAGAAAAAATGTTCCGACAGATCGCAGTCGTAGAACATCAGAGACCCTTGCAACAAATAATATGGCGTTATAGTAGTACGGAACCCTTACAGACATACACACTAAACACGGTTACCTACGGCACGGCGTCAGCGCCGTACCTAGCCACACGATGCATTAAACAGGTAGGCTTAGACTGCCTCAGTAAAGCAGACACGCACGAGGACAGGCCGGATAGTTATGATTATAAACTAGTCTCTGAAGTTATACTTCACGATTTTTACTGTGATGACCTCTTATCAGGCGCGGATGATGAGTCCACTTTATTTAAAATAGCAAAAGGCGTCTATACAGAACTTAAAAACTATAAATTTCCATTAAGAAAATGGCTGACTAACAGTCCTACAGTTATAGAGAAGTTTGGCTTATCAAATTCAAATAACATGACAGTCGATTTAAGTACAAACGATCCCTCGAAAACGTTAGGAATTTATTGGAACGTTAACGAAGACACAATTTCATACTCAGTACATATAGACAATATAACGAAAAACAAGATAACAAAACGCACTATTCTTTCTGCAATAGGACACATTTTCGACCCACTCGGTCTCATAAGCCCTTGTGTACTCGAGGCAAAATTAATAATGCAACAAATGTGGTTACATAACATTACCTGGGACAGCGAAATACCGGATTCGATACAACGACAATGGGCTAAGTTCATTCAGTCCTTATCTTTTATCAACCTAGTATCTATTCCCCGGCGTGCGATCAACTATGACTCACCGCGTTGCATTGAGTTGCATGTTTTTAGCGATTCATCCCGGCATTCGTACGGCGCGTGCGTATATATACGTTGCTATAGCACGGATGGCCGCTTCAATGTGCAGTTACTAATAGCCAAGGGAAGAGTAGCACCTTTAAAAACATTAACGATACCGCGACTCGAATTATGCGCTGCCCTTACTGGAGTTAACTTATGTAACAAAGTTTTAGCTTCACTTAGAATTGTAAATAACACGTGTAAATGCTATTATTGGAGCGATTCAATAATAGTTCTATCATGGATAAACTCATCTCCATATAAACTGCAAACATTTGTAAACCACAAAGTTACAGAAATATTAAAACACACACAACCGCAATCATGGTACTACGTACCTACTAAACAAAACCCCGCAGACATCATAACTAAGTGTACCAACTGTCAGCAGTTAATTAAATCAGACTTATGGTTCTCAGGGCCAAGTTTTCTTAGGACAAGCGACAACACCAGTTGGCCTGAGCAACCAGGACACCTTAGTGTATCAGAGCTGCCGGAAGTCCGGTCCCAATCACACTTTGCACAAACGGACAAACAAACATTCATATATAATTATTCAAATTACAATAAACTTTCACGGATCGTCGCTTACATATTACGATTTATAAATTCATGCAAAAATAAAAATAATAAAAAACAAAATCAATGCAAACAAACAATTAAACCATTGTCTAACAATGAACTTATCCTGGCAAGGTATCAACTAGCAAAAATAATACAAAAAGATGCTTTTGCTATGGAATATGATTTACTTTATAGTAACAAAAGATTACCTGCTAAACATAAATTAAATTCCCTTAATCCATTTTTAGGTGATAATGAGCTCATTCGTGTGGGCGGGAGGTTGGCAAACTCCCCATACAGTTACGATAGAAAGTTTCCAATTCTATTACATTCCGATCACTGCCTTACTAAAATAATGTTTTCTACATATCATTTGACTCTCATGCACGCCGGCCCTCAACTGTTGCTCGCGCATATCCGTCAACTATATTGGCCAGTATCAGGTCGTAATTTGGCAAGAAAAACTACACGATCATGTCTCACATGCAGACGGTTTCAAGGAAAAACTGTGACTCCTATAATGGGACTGTTACCTAATCAAAGACTACATGCAAACTTTATTTTTAGTGACGTAGGAGTAGATTACGCCGGGCCAATTCAAATCAGTAACCGTAAGGGGCGTGGAAGTGTTCTCATTAAATCCTATATTTGCATCTTTGTCTGCTTTGCAGTAAAGGCAGTTCATTTGGAGTTGGTCACAGATTTGACGACGGAATCATATATGGCAGCAATATACCGATTCATATCTCGTAGAGGCAAACCAAATAACATTTATTCAGATAATGGTTCGAACCTGGTAGGAGCCGCCCGTGTGATCACTCAGTTTCTAAAACAGTACGGCGACTCCATATACAGCAGCGCTGCAGAGCATGGCATTTCTTTCCATTTTATACCGCCATACACACCTCACTTCGGAGGGTTATGGGAAAGTACAGTCAAATTAATCAAGCACCACCTCAAACGAGTTTTAGGCTCAGCTCACCTCACTTATGAGGAAATGTACACCCTACTTGTCCAGATAGAGGGCATGCTTAATTCAAGGCCTCTGACGCCTCTTTCCTCCGATCCATCAGACCTATCGGCCCTCACCCCATTTCATTTTTTAATTGGCCGAACTCTTACTGTTTTACCTCACCCACAGATGTCCGACTGCGACCCAGCACGCCTGCCGAGATATCAGAGAGTCGAGCTGCTACGCCAACATTTTTGGAAAAGATTTAACACGGAGTATATTTCCCAGTTACACCAAAGGGCGAGATGGCACAGATCACGTGGCGCGATCACGGAGGGCTCCCTGGTCGTCGTGAAGGACGAGGCGCTCCCAGCGGTGCAGTGGCCCCTGGGGCGCATCCTGAAGCTGTATCCTGGCCCGGATGGAGAAGCACGCGTGGCGGACATCAAGATTCAATCAGGAACGATCAGACGGGCATTTCACAAAATTTGCCCACTACTGGAACAAGAATAAATCAATAGTCACCACCATCAACATCACTCCACTGCTGGCCCGGGAGTATGTTAACGCGTAACACGGAGCGGCGGCGGAGCGGGGCTCGCGGGACGCGGCAGCGCGCGGCCGCGCCGCGCTGCGGCGACTGACGACACTTCTTTTCTACGCCTTGACGCGAACGCGCATGTCATTTTTATATATTTTAATAAAAACCTTAATTACAGTCCGCTTGCTATTATTTCTTACTGGCCTATCTAATCTGGACGCATTTGGCATTTCACCTCTATATTTATTGACTGTCAATACCTACCCTTACATTATACTGTCCATGATAATAATTATATAATTAGTTAGTGTATCAAACGTATCATTTCCTAATCATAAATATGAGATAAGGATTTATTGCAACTGTAATAGCCATTTTCTCGTATTGTAAATTAACCCTTCACTTCATTAAGCATATTCGGTTGGGTAAATCGCCATTAACTGGCCAATTTTAGTAACTGATAGCCACCTTATGTTAAAAGTGATTTCTATTTATTGGTTAACAAAGTTCATTTTAGTACAAGGTATATATTAAGTAAATACCCAATAACCCTTTAGTGGGTAACGGCAACATATTTGCCGTCATACGTGTCACATTAAATCTTCATATTTAGTAAATAGTGGTTTACTGCTCGACGTATATAATTATAATGTATATAATTCCGACGAAACAAGAATGCGACGAATCAGGAATCCGACAAAACATGAATTCGACGAAACAGGAAGACGACGAATCAGGAACAAACCGGCAGAGGTAACTTTGGCAAGTGATAATTGACTAAATGCTATATTTACAAATATCCACTCACCCTCAAAATGTAACAGATGTGACATGTAAGGTTAAAACTTCGACACAAAATGACCCTTTATACTATAACCACATGTTGGACTGATTTTAGATCCACAATAATAGTGATGCGCTCACGACCATCGCGGTGTACTTATAGGGTGGCAAGTCGGGCACCTATTGTGTTATGGCGCTGGAATGTAAATGAACAACCGAAGACAATGCACCTAACTTTCTCAATGACCAATCTGCCTGCACTCTAGCCAGATTACCTCATTGGTAACGCTTTATTTACAAATAATGCAATAATTAAAATAATTAAATATGTTTATCAACAATATCATGAATACAAACTAACTGCTCTGGTCTTACGAGTATATCACATATTACGATACGTTTCAGTTATCGGAGAGGCTTTTTGTGGTTAGGGTTTGAGCAAGATCGAATTCAGTCGTAAGTCGGTCGGAATTCAAGCCCTACTATAATATCTAGCTAGCCTAACCAATGACCGGAAGGTTCTCGAACAAGTTTACTTAGTCCCAGTTATCTCGATATACGGTTACCAAAGAGCACGTTCACAAACATAGGTTCGTGAACGGTGTAGTCTCAGGTATTGGGATTCTGGAACATGTTTACTCAGGCAAGTTTCGTGACTACCTATTGACATTTTGAGAATAGGACGTGCCGATCTGGGTACTTACATCTAAATAAGTTTCAATAAGAACAATGAAACGAATTTCAACTAAACGTCAACATAATGTAAATTAATACGTTATAACCAGGGATCGAAAATTCAGATCGATATTTACCTAAAATCGGGCGGCGTGAACGGTTTTTTTTTTATGTTAAGGAGAAGGCACCCGAGCACTCAGGCCACCTGATGGTAAGTGGAATCTGAGACCCATAGACATTTGAATTCTCAAGACTATAATCCTAAGACGTCAAATGCGTTGCCAACCCTGAGGACTAAGATGGAATGCCTCAATGCTAGTAATTTCACCGGTTGTCTTATCCCCACACCGGAACACAACAATGCGAAACATAACATGCTTGGCGGGTGGTTAATGGATAAAATGGTGGTAGCGATCCGGACGGACCCTGCACAGGGTCCTACCACCACTAAAGACAAAACTAACTAAGACTAAGGGTATGAAGACAGGACGCAATAATTTCCAAATTTAGTAACTAGGCATTTATATAAGCTTATCGCTTATTTATTTGAAGTTATTTTCCATGCGAAGGTATCGAACAACATTAAGAACTCATGTTATGTACTTACAAAAATAGTCATAAATAAATAGCCGTACGTATATTTGTGTATTTTCACCTTCTCGTATAGTTGTATGCCGGAACTTGGATCATATTATTAAAATAATTTAATTCAGAAGCCGCCTCCATATTTTCCTAACCGTTGCCGGGTTTTTGCCAACGATCCCTGGTTATAACACGATAACGCGTACTTCAACATAGGTTTGCGACACTACCTAACGATAGTTACCTTAATTACCTACTTCGTTTCTTTTACATACAAGGAAAAAAATACGGTAAATAATTCTAATCTAAAAGAAACAAAGTATAATTTAGATTTGTAGTTTTGCATTAGGCTATTAGATTTAATGCTAAATACTTTTAAGCCAACTTAGGCTAGGCTCAAAAAAAGTAATGACTAATGACGCTAGGACCGATGCAATATTACTATGTTACCAAATAAATTCATTTACCAAGATTAATATATTGAAGTCGATTAAAATGTGTGGTAGTACTTACACTGCCGGTTGCTGTAATGTACCTAAATACTTGAGGTGTCATTTGTTACATGCTAATGCGCAGTAATTAAGAGGTAATTGAAATTTGTAAAAAGACGAGTGTAACACTTTTTGGCAGGAAATAACATAGTTTTATCAGGCTAAAGTGTATGGTAACCATTGTTTCATTCTATGAGTACAGTCGACCAAACAAGTGGTCTTTAAATTTTGACTCAACTATAACTGAAATTGATAAAATACATACATACCTACATAGCATCACGCCTTCATTCCCAAAGTGGGGTAGGCAGAGCTACAGAAATACCAACAACTCTAAAAATACATGTTTATAATTCTGTAACCACATTTTGCACAATCTGCAGGCCTAGAAATTTACTTGTGTATACTTAGTGACAGGTTGCAAGCCCATTACCTAACAGTACATAGCCCTTATTCCTTTAGTCGCCTCTTACGACATCCACGGGAAGACATGGAGTGGCACTATTCTAACCCGGCAACGACACGGTGGTTTGATAAATAAAAAACTTTTTTTTATTACGAATTTTAATAACGTTTTTTTGTTTTCGGCTACTTGCACGTTTCTTTTTTATGTTAACCAGAACTTCGTCATAAATCTTCATTGCCCCCTAATTTTATGAAAAGTATATTTCTTAAGTCCGTCCCCTAGCTACACTACACTACTCGTATCTTAGTACCAAATTTCACGTTGATCGTTTGAGGCGTCAAATCGTGAAAACGGAAGAAAATACGAAGCTTACTACAGAGTCGAGGGCAAAGAGGGACCAGAAACTTAAATTTTAACTTAAATTTAAACTTAAACTTAGTCATAATAACACGTAAGCAAGAAAGAAAAAAGAAAAACATTGATTCGCAAAACTCACACATTAAGTAACTTAAAAAAAGCGGCCAAGTGCGAGTCGGACTCGCCCATGAAGGGTTCCGTAGCAGCAAGTAACATAATATAAAAGTTCGTTGTAGCTTTGATCAATGTTTTTATGACGTATTAAAAAAAAACTACTTACTAGATCTCGTTCAAACCAATTTTCGGTGGAAGTTTGCATGGTAATGTACATCATATATTATTTTTACATTTATCATTCCCTTATTTTAGAAGTTACGGGGGGGGGGACACACATTTTTCCACTTTGGAAGCGTCTCTCGCGCAAACTATTCAGTTTAGAAAAAAATTATAATAGAAACCTCAATATCATTTTTGAATACCTATCCATAGATACCCCACACGTATGAGTTTGATGAAAAAAAAATTTTTGAGTTTCAGTTCTAAGTATGGGGAACCCCAAAAATTTATTGTTTTTTTTCTATTTTTGTATGAAAATCTTAATGCGGTTCACCGAATACATCTACTTACCAAGTTTCCACAGTATAGCTCTTATAGTTACGGAATAAAGTGGCTGTGACATACGGACGGACAGACGGACAGACATGACGAATCTATAAGGGTTCCGTTTTTTGCCATTTGGCTACGGAACCCTAAAAAGGAAAAGAGACGAAAGAAATATGATAGTTGTCGCGAAACGGTCCCAACCTAGCATGTGCTGGCTGTAAAGCCAACGCTGGTCTTCCGTTGGGACCGCTCGGCGGCACTGACATTACGAATAATTTAAGAAACAAATAAAACAAGAGTAGAAAAGACTAAAATAATTAAACAACAATAAAAATTAAACGAGTGTGTCAATAGTCCATGAAAAACTGGCAGCGCTGGGGTGGCAACCACAGGAACCAAACACATTCTACTCTGCGCCATACGAGAGGAGACATTATAATAAACTTGTGAAATTATGAATATTATATCTTGTTACGGTTTATGTAAGAAAATATCGAAACGTTTTTTATGTGGTAGTCTAGCACCATCATTGTACCTATCCTAATCCTAACTAATTAGTAGTTAGGATTAGGATAGGTACTATTAATATTATGAATGAGAAACTTTGGTATGGATGTTTGTTACTCAATCACGCCAGAACGGTTGAATGGATCTGGATGAAATTTGGCACACAGATAGATCATATTAGGGAATAGGGCTTTCAGGCTTATTTTTATCCCGAAAAAAATAACAGTCCTGAGGGAATAGAGATAAACGACTTCTTCGTGGACTATATAATATAATAACCATTGAAATGAGAAAAGAAAACTCGACAAAACAAGTCGTTTTCAAAGCCCACTAGAGTGCATTAAATAATAACCGGTCTCCTTTGGATCCAGATCCAGAAGTGGATAATATTTGGTTGACAAACTTCACTCAAGATTCCAAAACACATATTAAGTATTATAGTAATAACATATACTGACTTCATTTATTGATAAGAACAAAGATTCTTAAAGCCGCCATTCAATAGCCTACTCTTAGGATTCTACAATAGGTACACAGTTTAGCAACTGGATCCGGCGACAGTGTCAATCTAAGTTCGGTGGTGTAAATATTTCATGAGTGCCAAAGCCAATGCAGCTCCCCGGGCGACGCTTTCGGCCCCGAGTTTAATTTGGGCCCGATCGACTATGCCGCTGCGACCACCGGGTCATTGAACATCGAACCTCTACAATATAAATCTGATCATGCAATATGGAAAATCGCTATCATTTTAGCACTACGTAATTTTACTAACCACCCCAGGCGATTATTTGCGTTCCCATGTTTTCATGCGTTAAGATTGTGATAAGTCAATTTACCAGTGATGTAATGTGTCGTCGGTCTTAATGGCAAAAAATATTATAAATACGTATTTACGATTTGTAATTTAATTTCATTATTTCAACTCAACAAGAAGTACCTCAAAGGTTTTGATGTATTCACTAGCGATCTGCCATCGCTTCGCTTGGGTTTATGTGTGTTGTTATTATACATAAAAACCTTCCATAAAAAAATATCTAACTGATGGTGAAAACAACATCAAAATCCGGTGCGGTTACAGTTAGCGGATATAAAAAGAGACCGACAGATTTATAGACGCGGAAAGCGACTTTGTTTTTACTTTATAAAGATAAACACAAGCATGTCTTAATTGCGTTGACTTAACTAAGCTTGATTTTTTCAGGGGACGGTAGATATCATTAATTTAACTTTAACTTGATAGCTCTCCGGTAAGGGGCCTTGACCGACAACAAATTATCCCAAAAGGTATCTGTTTTTCCTTTATAACTACGGAATCCTAAAGAAATGCCAAAGAGCACAATCTTTACATTTAGGGCAAGGCAGGTACACAGAAAGTTTATTAAATCATGCTCAAAAGAGGAAATTCCAATCTCATGCGGTACCGAAATGTTTCTTTATTTTCTTACATTCTTTTGTATACTTACCTTCCAAATTGACTTATTTTTATGGTTCCGTAGTCAAACTAGGAACCCTTTCGCAATGTACGTCCGTCAGTCCGCAGTCTAGGTCAGATACTCTTAGTACTAGAAAGCTGTAATTTGGCATGAATAATTAGTCACGCCAACAAAGTGTAAAAATAAGTTTGTAAAAATAAGTTTTCGATTAAGGGATTCGTTTATGAAATATTAAGCTTCCCCACCTACAGCCAAAACTACAAATTCTAAAAATCAGAAAAAAATCTTCAATGAAAGCGCATATAACGAATTTAAAAGGAAAACTATCACGACTAAGTAGACATCACTGGTTCTTGAAATACGATTAAAATGTTTATACCTACCTAGTAAAATCATCTACTCGTAAGACTTGTTGTTCTTTGTGTTTATAGTACTTAACGGCTTCGGAAACCTACAATGAGCATGGTCCGACATGCTCTTGCCCGGTTTTAATTCAAACAATTAATTTTACCGCCCAAGCACCGCCGGTCTAGACCGCACATGATATGCCACAAACAAATTCAAAATATTCCACAAAAATTCGTTAGAAGCCTTTCTATTCATATTTTCCATCAAATTGAAAAGCGATGTACGCCAGCACATATTTGGAGTAGGGTATGGGAAAACAAACATTACCTGCAATGCTAGGCCAAAAATTAAAAACCCCGTTGTCGGGCGGTGTGTCGCGGGCAGGCGCCCCAGTCAAATTGCCTCTCTACACTCAATTTAACGTGGAAAACACTCTGCTTTGTCCACATAATGAACGTGCCTATCTACACCGGCCGACAGGTTGGAAATTAGTAAAGGTCAAGTTATAAAACGCGGGTAATCGTTGTGGTAAAGGTGTAAGTACCGGATTATTTGGGCTCTTTTTTATGTTACGTGTTTGCAGTTTAGCCTTCTATAGAAACCTGGGTTTCTATAGAAGGCTAAACTGCCATAATCGGCAAGATTGTAATTTTGATTGCATTCAGCGATGATAACTTACCATTTTGTCACCGTAGGACCCTCTTGGTTGATTTCCCTAATGAATATCATAAAACAACAATGCAAAAAACGAAATGACGTAGTACAATCGATGACACTGTAAATTTACAATCGAACATAAACCTTATCACATCGTTTTAAAGTCTATGGGTGGTCAGTTAACAGTGTCTTCGTTTGTACAATAACAATTTTAAACTACTTGACGTTTGGAAAATCTTTAAGAAACTTCAAAAATAACCAAAACGTCTGTTACAAAACAGCTGGCATAAATTGATAATATATATTATACTTAGGGCCGTGTTCACCAACAATTAATCGGACGGTTAAGTCTTAATCAGCTGTTAATCAATACATCTGACACCCGTTAAACTGCTAATCGTCCGTTTAGTTGTTGGTGAACACGGCACTTATTCATTTACTTACCTTTAAGTTTCTTAAGTATCAAAAAATGATTGTCGTTTATTATTTGTAAGAAACCAACCCATTTAAAAGAACTTTTTACTTTTTGTAACAATTTAAATATGGGGATACCTTCTTATCTAATAAAAAAGCAAGCTTTTCAGCGGGGAACGCTTATACTAAGAGCCAATTATTATATTTCTAATAATTTAAGAACAATTAAGGACCAAAAAAAAAAGATCAATATAGGTGACTAACAATATTTAATTTCTTTCCGTCCTGTTATTGTATGTGGTGTTCAATAATATTATTCGTATTGTATTGTACTTTATTAAATAGGAACTTAAACAACGTACTAGATAGATAGGTACTCCGTATCTTTAAATGCTCGTAATCACTCATGCATGTTGTTTCGAATTAATTGGGTTATTATGGTAATTTGAGTTTCACACAGCCATTTAACAGTCGATTAAAGGTTCAACAGTATTTGTCAACATACAAGTAACGGTTAATTAAAATTTGGCATTTTGTTATAGGTTTTATTTAATGCATTATGGGTACACTTACTTGCCAGAGCCCTATTATTAATAATAATAATATCAGGGGACAATCTCACAAATTGACCTTGTCCCAAACTAAGCTCTAGGCTTGTTCTATGGGGACTAGACAACGATAAATATACTTATAAAGATAAATAAATACTTAAATACATAGAAAACATCCAATACTCAGGAACCAATACTCGCGCTCATCACACAGTTTTTTTTTTAATGGTAAATAGAAGGCATACTAGCACTCAGGCCACCTGATGGTAAGTGGAATCTGAGACCCATAGACATTTGAATTCTCAAGACTACAATCCTAAGACCTCAAATGCGTGCCAACCCTGAGGACTAAGATGGAATGCCTCTATGCTAGTAATTTTCAAATATCTGCCCTTACCGGGATTTGAACCCAGGACCGCTGGCTTCAGAGGCAGGGTCACTTCCAACTAGGCCAACGTGTCGCCATATTCAATTCGTTATCCATTTTGGCGATTCCGTATGGTCGTCTGCTAGCTCACCTTTATTTAGTGATAAGATAACATTAAACTAGTATGTACAACATGATACTCGTACAGGGATACAGTAACTTCTTAGTTTATTAATAAACAACTATGTTTATTAATAAACTAAGAAGTTACTGTATCCCTGTCTAGATAGTTTATAATGACTACATTATAAACTATCTAGACACGCGGGAGCGTGTCAAGCCAAGTTCAAGAAACCGAACTGGCGACCCGCACCGTGTGTAATATTACACGAACCATTTGGAGCCACTTTTGACCCCCTCATAAATCAAAAACTATTTTACATAAACGTATCAAATTTGGCTCATATATTGAGACTTGCGAGATACATATGTGTTCTAAATTTCATAAGCTTATCTCAAACGGTTATTTAGATATTAATGTCCAAAATTCCTCATTTTTATCACTGACTGACCTATAGACCAAAACTCTAACCCAGTTCCAGATGACCTAGAGAGTTAAAATTTGGTATGCAGATAGGTAATTAGATGAATACAAAGGAATAAATAAAAAACAATTCAATTTTTAATTTTTAAATAATTAGATTCTATTATGAACGCTTAACATAAATACCTAATATTACTTAGGGTACCTACGTTATTAACTGGGATTAATTATTATTTTTATATTTAGCGCACATCAATAGTGTAAAATCTTTACCTACTCATAAATAATGATAAAATAATAGGCATTAACATTTTCGGTATATACACGACGCGCGCGCGCCGAGTGACGCCGGAGCGGCGCGGGCGGGGTGGGTGGGTCGCTGTGACAACCGAATCGAACCGTTGACGCGAACGTGGCCGAGTGTCTTGCTGTCCGGTTGTCTTGTCTCTCGATATCTGACCTATAAGGTTGCGATTTATGCTGCGAAATTGCTAAGTTTTCTTAAGGAAAACTTATAATTTGTAGTAATATTATTATTACAATTTCTTTAACAAGTAGGTACGTACTTATAGTATTATAGTATAGGCAATAGTTTAAATAAATAATAATTTTATAGTTATAAGTAGGTAGGTGTATACACTTATTATTATTACAATTCCTATAATAAGTAGGTACGTAGGTTTAGTATAGTATAGGCAATAGTTTAAATAAATAATAATTGTATTTTTTAGTAAGTAGGTAAGACTTACCTACAAAAAGTAATGATATCCCACAAAAACATAAATGTAAAAAAGGAGAGCCAAGTTCAATACAAAAATTATTCTCTGCTGTGGGCTTCGCCGCGAAAAGAATGGAGATCTGAGATTGAGTGCCAAGTTCTATGCAAAATCCAAATATGTAGTCTAAGGGCTGACTTGGCTGGTTTTCCCATACGAATTATATAGCCTTCGCATGTTCTAAACCTGTTACCTTTCGGTTCTTATTTTATTATTCCGAAAATTTGGCTTGCTGGTAGAAACTACCGATCGAACATAAGGCTCTTCCATGACTGTGTAAAAGTAGGTGCTTAATAATAATTCGTATGGGAAAACCAGCCAAGTCAGCCCTTAGACTACATATTTGGATTTTGCATAGAACTTGGCACTCAATCTCAGATCTCCATTCTTTTTGCGGCGAAGCCCACAGCAGAGAATAATTTTTTTATTGAACTTGGCTCTCCTTTTTTACATTTATGTTTTTGGTGGGATTATTGTATTCTTGACATTGTGATTGTAGCATTCGAGACATCTTTTTCTACTATTTTTATTTTTATTTTTAATTTACAATTAGTTTTTGGTTTTGTATACTTTGTCATTATTTGGTTTTATATTTTTACACTGACGATCTTATTGTGGAGTCATTATACCTATGCGACATATAATAATGTAATTTCCAATATGAAATAAATGACAACCTACCTACCTACCTAATGATTGGTTAGGTAGGTAACGGTTGAAATTGAAGATCATGCATGGTTGTTGGTTAACACACAGACAGGGGTGAGTGTTCATTCCGTGTAGGTAATTCAGTGTTGGCAATTTAATGTTTTTAACTCTTACTAAACCGCTATTTACTGATCATAATTTAAAAAAAAATCCCAGCTTGTCAACATCATCGTGCAGGTGCAGGCATCAAGGGTAAGAACTGCATAGACATGTCACATTATTTTTGTTAGGTACTTAAGTTATAAAATTTTGTAATGTAACAGTGGCACTGTGTAATGACTAATGAGCTGTGGTCGGAATAGGTAGAGCTTTTTACACGACCGCTCAGAGAAAGGAACGTTATGTTGTCAAGATTAATTTGTGTAGGTATATTTGTGAGTTTATTTATTCCACTTCTTTATGCCTGAATCAAACAGGCGTTGTATCATTAGAATCGTAAAATTACGGCGAGTAACATAGGATGGGTGTTTTGTTTGAAAAAACATGTATTGTCAATGGTAAAAAAAATAAACGAGAAATAAAACCAATCGGCATGTTGCTTGAATCATGGTTAACAAATTAAAGAGTAGGCCCTAAAAAAACCACTAAGATCCTTGTTTAAACACTCATTAAACTTCATGTTGCATAGTTCCGCTACCCGATAATAGATAGCGGTTGCAGTAATTGTATACATTTGTATGGATTATAAAATCGAATTTGCATGTTTAGTTTTTCAATTATCGTCTTGTAACTATCGTCACTAAAAGGAATCAAATAAAAAACATGTTATTAAAAATAATAAAAAACACGCCCGTTATGCCTTAAAATGCTTTTAAAAAAGCAGTAACAAGCATTACCTACAAATCCTACAATCAATGTGATAATTATGACCAACAAAAAAGGGGATCAAGAGATAAACAAATTTGTATTGCAGTCGGGGGACAGTTTTGTGAAACATTATCTCGAATTGCTTTTTTAAATTCACTTTAAGGCATCGCAGGCGTGTTTTTTTTTTTTTAATAGTTGCCTAAATAAACTTAACGCATGTTCACTCATGCGCGAATGAGACGTGGATATATTATTGAATGCACAAAGTATTATGCGTCAAGTTTGGGCAAATAAACTCTACCTATTCCGATCACTGGTAATGAGATAGAGACATTCGTTTGTATCTTACTTACCTACTTTGATATAACGTACGGGCAGTGCCCTAACAAATTTTACAGCGTTGTTCTTACGCAAAACCGCGCACAATGGTCCGGCCGAAAAGTTCGTTAGAAATAATAATAAAAGTGACCGATGGCAGTCCTTTATATTTCGCCGGCTTGCGCTGTTCTTATTGGCCGTTACACGTCGCGGCACTCGACCGGTATATTGCTGCTACTGAAATGAATGGCCAACAAATGTCTATCATCATTTTTTCGACTCGTACTCATTGCTGTAGGCTCCGTTGAATGCTGAATGAAAAATGAAAATGTAATATTTATTCACCAACCCTACTTAAATATACATCACCTTTCAGGCATTTTGGACAGACAGATATTCGGTGGTATTATTAAATTGCATATTGTTTATTCGTAGTACCTACATATTTGTAATTTTGTTTATTTTTGCCAAATGTAACTTGATGTTAAAATAAATTATACACAACCACTGCGTACACGTTTGTGTCTTAAATTTATGTCCAAAAAATATTTTTGTGTCGAAATGACGAAGTTGGACGTGACGATACAAAACCTACCTATATAATATTATTGCGTTCACAGTTCAGAGACCTCGGCTTGTCTGAATGATGATGGCGGCTAATGCGCACTTAACTAGTGACTCTAGTGATCGTGGCAGTTCACAGATTGGCAGATATTCGCGTCGCTGTGAGCTGTCAACTTTCGATTTGTCGTCGAGCTTTACCCTGAGCCGTCGCGTGAAACGCGATAGCGGTTACGTATATTTCATTTTCCAATATTTCAGTAATCGAACTAGGAACACTACTCGTGTGAGTCCGCAGTGAAGTTCGACGTGTGGCGTTTATTGATAAAGTTGAAACTTTTGAACGTGCTTGTAACTCTGTGACAGAATCATTTAGTAAACTACATTGTATTTTTTTATGGGTTTTTCCATTTCTATATTTGTTTTTCATTTCCACCAGAAGGTTTAAAATCATAAAACAGTCCATATATGTATATAACTGAAAAGTATAAGTAATGTTTTTATATAAATAACTAGTTCTAGGTAAACTAAACTGTTAACCTAATGAGTTATAGAACCTACCTATATTTGGTGAATCGATTTATTCCATTGCAAAGCTAAATAATCTCCAGCAACTTCTTAATTACATGTAATGAAAAATCGTCGCGTTGGTAATTTGTTATTTAAAATTACGGATGGATAGCTTTTATATAAACGATACAGGGTCTTGACCGGCAGACTAAGAACACAGTGATCTTAAAAGTATACATTTTTTGCATAACAGAAAAAAAACGTAACAACTTCCCTGCAAGTAACTTTCTGGCAGAGTTTCAGTTTCAGACCTTGTCCCGTTCGAGGCGCTAGTAGATTCACTCTATCTTATTAAAGAGTTAACATGCCATGACGGATGTGGCCAATTAATTAAACAAATTATTTAGGATTTAATGAAGAAGTGCTTATTTGGAAACAATTGTGTTACAATACAATTATAAATCATGATTTGAAGCCTTATACACTATAGCAATTTTTGAATTTTCTACAGCAAAACTGTTCTAGACACTACCCAGCTGCTACGTTTTTATTTAACAGACTGTGAAATTATCCATTTGCTCTTAACCAAAAATCTGATACAAAACAACATTTTCAATAGAATTGTTAGACTCGATTTTGCTGTATTTTAATAACCAGGCGCTTTTGAAACAGAATTTCCAACATTTTAACGGAAGGTTTCTATTGTTTCGGCCTGAAATCAATTTCGTTACAGACAGAGAGTTCCATTGATCGAAAATTGAAACGTCAACAGTCTTGTGAAGCCGAGTAACGTACCTACGACTAATTCGTGCTTTGTGTTTGTTGAAACGAATTTAAATATCTTTCTTTCTTTATATAAACTCCTGCGTATTCGGCGTTTATTTATTTATTTATTAGGATTACCAATAGTGGATACAATGTTTTAGTAGCTATAAGCATTACATCAGAATTGGTTCAAATATAATGTTCCACCAATCACAGGCGAGCACAGCATGCTTTAACAGTAATCTTATATTTCCTACAAATATTTGCCATAATAATAATACCTAACTAAGACCTACCAAAACCTAACTAAGACCTAACCAAGACCTAACTTAATCCTAACTAAGGTCTAAGGCAGACAAACTGGTCGATTCGGTGGATGGGCGCTTTTGTTAGCTTTAACATTTAAAAAACATGCGATTATTTGGTCGATTCACAAGAGTTGGCACGAATGGATTGATTGTAAGTAATGTCACTTGTCACTGTATGCCTTTCTTATACCGTTATTTTGTTACCAACTGGAACTTAGGTACATTCTACCTGCACTAATAATTTAGGACCAAGCAGGTAAAATGGTAGGCAGTATTTTTTACTGTGGATTGCGACTACGGATTTAAGTACCAATCAACGACATAAATATTTATTTACCATGATTGAGAATTTCATTAATTTGTTTACACTGTATTTGGGCGGTTATAGGACAGAATTGTCTAAAAACACGTTTATTACTTATTGAATCAGCCTGTATGTAATAATTTTGTGAAGCACAGATAGATATTATCATTAATTCATTCGATTCATTCATGCAGCTCTTGCGATTCACCTATAAGCTGTATGTACCTACTGGTTCTTGGATGGTTGACGAACGTCAAAGTCAATTCAAACACTAGCACAAATCGCACTACTTTCTGATCACGACAAAATGCCAACTGATTCGACAGAAAACCTTCTAAAGCAATAGAATGAAGCGCAATACCCTACATAAAAATATATGTTTAGATAGGTACGAAAAGATAGGACTATAAATGGAAAAGCGTTTTTGCTAATCTTTTGGGCAATTATACATTCACATTTCACTTATTTCACATCTCTCAAGAAAAAGTCATTAAAAGATGGGTAGTTATAGATATAGAGATGATAAACCTAGTATTTCCAATCCTCGACGTCTCGCCCCACCATTTATTTTCGCGTAGAATGCCGCAACACCGTGCAACCAAGTGCCACAACCCTAATTTTACTGGCGGGTTAATTTTATTGAATCCACGATAGCGCCATCGTAGATTCAATTTTAAACACTATAACAGGGTTAAAGATTCATTTGAGATTAAAACGTAGACTTAAATCATATTTTTCAGTATTGGAAAAAATCGTTGTACGTTAATTTACCCAAACTAATAAATTAATAATTATTAAAATGCGAATGTGTAGGTACGAGTAAGGTAGAAAAAATTAAAAACCAAAAAAATATAATGCCACTTTTTTCCCCGCTTTTAAAAAAAAGTTATTTGTTTTTCGTTCTGTGCGCGGATAAACTTAACAATGTCTGCCGAATGCGGAAATTTTGATAAATTTGAACACCGCGCCGTTATTAAGTGTTTTGTAAAAAAAGAAAAATCGCCTAAAGAGATTTTTGATGATATGACGGATACTTTCCATCATTTAAGCCCTTCGTACACTACGATAAAAAATGGGCACGTTTATTTCAACAAGGACGAGAGAGCTGCGAAAATGACCCCGCCATGGGCGCTGTAACGGTGGTCACTGACGAAAATGTTGAAAAAATGTGTTCTGCCTGACAGAACAATTAAAATCTGGCAGATAGCGGAGGAGCTACAAATTAGTAAAGAAAGGGTAAGTCATATTTTACATGAACATTTACACATGAAAAAAAATACTGCGCGCTGGGTGCCAAAAATGCTGGCACCCCTTGACAAGGAACGGCGACGTAAAAGTTGCACATAGTTTTTGGATCTAGCTGAAGGGAATCTGGACGAAATTTGCAACCGAATTGTAACCGTAGATAAAACGTGGGTTCGCCAATATGATCCAGAATCAAAACAAGAGTCTATGCAACGGTTAAAAAGGGGCGAGAGGCCACCAAAGAAATTTAAGTGGAAAAGTCAGCTTTGAAGCTTATGGCGACCGTGTTATGGGACTGAAGGAGTTTTATTAGTTGATTATTTGCCAAAAGGGACCACAATGAACGGTCAATATTATGCAAATTTATTGATTCAAGCATGTGACGCAGTCGTCCAGAAGCGACGTGGGAAACTTAGCCGTGGAGTGTTGTTTTTACAGGACAACGCACCAGTTGACACTTCCTGTGTTGCTAGGCAGGCTCTAAAATACACTGGTTTTGGGGAAATCAACCAGTCATGTGGTGCTTGTCATTGGCAAACCGGCGACCACGTAAGTCTTTTTTCAAATTTGAAAAAAAAAGAAAGTCGCTAGGAGCCAGGTCTGTGTTGCTAGACAAGTTGCATTCGACAATCGTTAGCGATTATGTTTCGATTGACGTGACACTTACGTCAATTCCATATATTTTTCAATCGAAACATAATCCCTAGCGAGTGTCGAATCCAACTTGTCTAGCACTACAGACCTGGCTCCTAGCGACTATTTACTTTTTCAAAGTTTGAAAAAAGACTTACGTGGTCGCCGGTTTGCCGATGACAACCAGATCAAGGTTGCGGTAGATAGACATTTTGAAGCGAAAAAAAAGATTATTTTTTCAGCGGTATTAATGCATTGTTTGCTCGAAGCGAAAAGTGCTTATCACTCTATGGGGACGATATTGAAAAATAAAAACAACATTTTACTTTAATACTCTCTTTAATTTTTTTTCTAAGGCCGCGATATTTTCAGCTCCCTTCGTATGTGTTTGAGTTTCTGTTTGTTACACCTTCAAGGCTAAACGGCTAAATCAGGTTTGATGTAGAGATAAAAATAGCTGGGCAAGATCAAAGCATTTTCTTTATTCTGGAAAATTCATTAGTCCCTGTGGACAAGACCTTTTCGCTTTTTTCGGGAATAATCTAGTTAAAAATAAAAGTTACTACCGTTATCGGGGTTTATAGTGTTACTACGTGTGGCCTTCAAAGTTTGTTGTGTATAGTTACTATAAAATATTAAGTACAAAGCCAGATTCCTAAAATAGACCCAACATCCAGTTCTAAGAAGAGAGTAAGAGAAACACACTCTTAACATACATTGCTCTATCTTAGGTTAAGGGTGTGTTTTTCTTTACCAAAACTGAAAAAATAAAACTGCAGCTGTGCTGTGAGAGTGAATAAAACCAACAATTAGGATAGTTCCCAGGTAGAATCTAGGAGAGTAATAATGAAGCGATCGTATTGATGATTTTTCTCGGTTACCGCTAAACTTTCTCTTACGGCTGTGGTGGCAACGCATCTTTGGCTATGATGCTCTTGAAACGGGAACAGTTTGGACAAGGTAAGTATTAAAGTAAACTCACCCTGATCGTCGTTCAAGCGCAAAATGTTTGCACCGGCTATAAACAAGTTCTTTGCTCAATAAATACGTTCTAATTTGTCTAATGCGATCACCCGGCCCAGCGGACGTGTGAGCTCGCCTAATTAACCCTTTCAGTCGCCTGCCCTACATCAAAGCGGCATAAATAAAACCTGCTGAGCCGATATGACTACTGGAGTAGAGCATTTAGGTTAACGAGTTTCAATACATGCATTCATGTCCTATATCCTTATAGCACTTTGGGATTGCACAATTCATTAGGCAAAAGCTTCTGAAGAGATGAGAATAACTGTCGTTTGGCGCACTCGGTGTTCAAAATGCATTTTGATGTATTTGGCTGCCTTTGTAACTCTTACGCGAAACGTAATTATTTTGACGTTGGTGGGAACTCAGCTTTAATTGCAAAATGTTTTAAATTACGTGTTATTAAAAAGAGAATTATACAGCCCGGAGTTGTTTTACCGACCGTGGCTCTATTTGATTTTTATGCTGTTATATGGATTCCACCATGTCTTACGATCTCTAAGAAAACCACTTCAATTTCCGACACTGCGATGATATAACTGTATAGTTGCGCATTATATTTAGGTCTGCAAATTTATTAGGCTAGTAATATGATACACGGGTGTAAACATGTATCATATTACTAGCCTAATAAATAATAAATAAATAAATAAATATCACAGAATAATCTTACACAAATTCATCTAGTCCCAAACTAAGCTCTAAGCTTATACTATGGGTACTTACTTATATAGAAAAATACATACTTAAATACATAGAAAACATCCAAGACTCAGGAACAAATACTCGTGCTCATCACACAAATATCTGCCCTTACCGGGATTTGAACCCGGGACCGCCGGCTTCAGAGGCAGGGTACTACCGAAAAAACACGCCAACGTGTCGTCAAATAATCAAAAATATAATTTCATTATAAAATTTGTATCCTCACCATTATAGCTAGGTACTAAAATTAATCAAAAATTTGTATTTCCATTCGAAACAAATAAACCGTAAAACGATCCAGTATGTACAAAAGGCCTACAATGATTTTACTTTTGATATAAATCAGCCAGTGTCCTGAAACTGTTATTGAACAACCAAACTAATTGTTTTAAAAGCTTTTCCATTGATGTCGGATAACCGCTTGTTGGTACTACATATGGCGGGGAAAATATCGTGCGAAATATATTAATGCAGTTCAGAATTAAGATGAATAACACTGAAAATAACGTTTCAATACCATAGCTCTTAAGTGAATTTACTTGTACGGGAAAACAAAAATATTATTTCAGAGTTACTTTTTATACTTTTTATAATAGTATAACATCACACCTTAATTCACAGAATGGGATAGGCAGAGCTACAGAAATACCAACAACTCTAAAAGTATTGGTTTAAAATTCTGTAGCCACATTTTGCACAATTAGGCCAAGAAGTTTACTAGTGTATTAGTGACAGGTTGCAAGCCCATCGCCTAACAGTAATTACTACTAGCCGTTATTTCCTTATTAGTCGCCTCTTACGACATCCACGGGAAGACATGGGTTAGCACTATTCTAGCCCGGTAACCACACGGTTCATTTTATGTATAAGTAATAAAGTTTAAAACTCCTCCGCTGCTTCACATACCTAGACTTTTCCTAATAATATCCTCTAAGATCGGTTTTTTGCTATATGGCTTTTTAGAATTCTATAAAATATTACTTTATACAATAATACTAAACGAACGAATAATTACTTTCGTTATTTAATAAATAAAAAGGGCAATTTCTGAGGTATACGTTCGCCCTCAGCCCTATATAAACATAAAATTAATGATGCAACCATACATGCACCGGTTCGGAAGAGAAGCATTTTGTGTCAACCCTTACGTGCGAGTAAAGGGCGAGTATGCCGTAGTTGGGAGCGGCAGCTAAAGGGGTGCCAGTAGGCCAGCGAGCGAAAAATCACACACACAATTCCACGAGGACGAAGCCGCGGGCATTAGCTAACTAGTAAGAGATAAAGATAGAAATACTTACTCGTACTACAGATATTTGCCTTAAATTCGATAAATTGAACTAGTTCAAGCGAAAAAAGGTCGTAATGCTACACAATTACTGTTGTTACGAGTAGGTGCATTCGAAAGCCATTGCGTCAATTGGGATTGTTTATTTTTGCTAACCCCCATTTTTATTTTTTTATTGAAAATATAAAGTATTTTAAGAAACTAAATTGAATATTTCAACAATTCATCGTTTCGATTATTATTTATAATTTATTGAAAATTTGAGATGCGACCTCTCGTAAATTACCTACATGTCGCGGCTGAATTTATAAATCTATTCTATTCTATTCTATTCTTTTCTTTTTTGGCAACCGGTCGAATTTATAAATCAAAGACACAATAAAGACAAAAAAAAAATGTCAGTCGATAGTTAGTTCAGTTGTCATCTGTCAATGTCACCGTACATGCTCTGTTACAGTGACAGATGAACTTTTTTTTCATAACTAAAGTCCAACACTTTAACAGATTCAGCCTGTGAGGAAGGTTAAACAAAGGTAACTTGTATATTTATGAAAATATCTTGAATCATTGATTATTTTTTTCGAAGTAAATGTCTGTTTTTTTTTACGTCATATCTCGAAATGGTTTTCGAAATAGCTCTTGAGAAAAAAAATGGACAATCCTAATTGGTTGAAGTTATAGAGACCTTATTGTCAGTGGCTTAGAAAACATTAGATATTTTTACGTCTTAGAAATAAATAAATATCACAGGACAATGTCACACAAATTGACCTAGTCCCAAATTAAGGTCTAGGCTTGTACTAAATATAAAAATATATACTTAAATATATAGAAAACATCCAAGACTCAGGAATTAATGGGTGAATCAACTTTTAAAGTCCACCTTTTCTACACGCTAATAAAAACTTACTAGAATATGTGAGATTGATAATGGTTTACACATGTTAAAATTAGATAATCAGATTTTCGGTACGGTTCGGCGGGTTCACTATTCATAATCATAAACCAATTACATAATTTTGTAAAAACATGGTAACGCAGTGGAAAATGCACGTTTTTCAAACAAAACCCGGGGACAACGTCGTCCCCTGCTTTACCTGATATATTTGTGTAAATCATAGAAGATTTTTTAAAATTGTCAGCTAGAAAGTAAGTTTAATTGTTTGATTTATTCAATATATTGACCACATCAAAAAAAAATTGCATTCTACCAAATTAAGGTGACATAGTGAGACATGTCGAAAATTGGGGAGTACCTTAAAAGTTGATTCACCCAAATACTCGTGCTCATCACACAAATATCTGGTCTGTTTTCCATAATTTGAGCGTTAATGAGTGTGTCGATTATTTTGATAAAGTTTTGGAAAAGTTAATAGCTGTATAATATGTTCCTAAGCACAGAATTATACGTAATTTCCTCCTCGGTATTCTCGCTCTCTTATAAAACTAGAAAAAGAAAAGAACAAAATACATAAAAGATGGAAAATCTACAAAAATCCAAGAGACTACAATGAATTTAAGCTGCTACGTACCCGTGTAAAGAGACTAGAAAAAAAAAATTATTTCGCCTATATACAATATGCCGAACAAAATATATCAAACCTAAATATTTCTGGACCTTAGTAAAATCAAAATCTAATCACAATCCTATACCAGATACAATCACCTACAACACCAGAACCTCAGATAAAGGTGAAGTCATATGTGATTTAATCAACGACTTTTTTAAATCTGTGTTTATTGAGTCTAACTATACACACGTCGCATCCACCAATGGTCGGGCTATTAACTCTGTGGTGTTTTCAAGCGAGTGGAGACCATTAATGTCAATAAGGGTGCAGTTTTTGATGATGTTCATCCTTATCTGGTCCAAAACTGTGCAAAATCCTTGACTGCCCCTTTGGCTACTATCTTCTGTAAATCGCTTGCTGAGGGTATTTTTCCCGATATTTGGAAGCGAAATCTGGTATTACCCATTTTTAAAGGTGGTGACAAGACTAATATAATTAACTATCGCTCCATATCCAAGCTATGCGTATTTGAGAAACTTTTAGAAAAAATTGTGTCGGAGCAGTTAACAAATACCCGTTGCCCGGCATTTTCCTCAAAAGCATGGTTTTGTAAGAGGTCGTAGCGTCGAATCAATTTAAATAATTTAATAACCTTTACTGATTTTGTTATTATGTGCCCTGCAGGATGGCTTTCACGTGGACGCTATTTATACCGATTTCTCAAAGGCATTTGACAAAATAAATCATGGCAGTCTTTTAAGATGGATCGAGTCCTACGTAAGCAGACGCTCACAAGCCGTTGCTCTGAAAGGTTGTATGTTGAAATTTTTGGAAATCACCTCTGGCGTACTTCAGGGCTCACACCTAGGCCCGTTGTTGTCACAAATGCATTGACTTATAAAGTGCTTTTCTTCGCTTTTGTTTGGAGCTTACTTGAATTTGGTGTGGAGTCCAAATTATACATTACACATTGAACACATAGAACAAATTCAAAACAAATATTTAAAAGCTCTCATTTCCGAACAGGCCCACAAAGCATTGTTTATAACAAACTTTAGTAGCCTTCATAATTTGCCCAGTTTGTTAGATGCCTTGCGTGTCTAGGAATGCGCTGGTTAACTTAAACTCTGCAGTGAACTCTTTGTTAGCTAATTTAAAAGTGAGCAGTATAAAAAATAGAACCTCACTCAGTGATAGAACCCCTGCTATTTATAGCAGTTTCATTTTCCATAACTTTGTGCTAAAACTAGTCAAGTTTTAACGACAAATAATGCAGCCTCAGTTCGCAGATTTAGATACTTATATCCGCTGTAATTGTGTTGCTTAGCGTTAGTAAGCCGGCGCGATGAGAGGCACGCGCTAAGCATGTTCATGAATTATTAACGGGCCGCGGCCGATGAGTTTGAACTCGCTTTACTATCGACATCTCTTTGACACTCGAGTCTCTAAGCTCTCGGCCGTAGGCTGTCATTTTCGGAATGATAAAAAAGTTGGATGTTCAATCAGTATCGGTTGTGTAATAAATAAATAATAAAGCGGCTAAAAAAATCACAGACGTACATAGGTTGCACACAAGATCCATAAATTCAGACTGTCATTGCTGTTCTTTTTTCGGATCAGAATTGGACGCAGGAGGTATGGAAGAACCATTATAAAGTTTATTCGTTCGTCGTGCAAAATACTGTGGATGCATTTTTTTATCAATGGCTGAACGTTTGGGTATAATTTTGCGGGTTATTCCCATCTTCCAACCTATCCAACCCAGGTATATGGACGCCATATACCTGGGTTGGATAGGTTGGAAGTTGGGAATAACCCAATTGTGTTTCTGTTGACGAAACCAGAGACGGTACTCTCATCACAATTAGATACCTAAGTACTAATATTTTCACAGGTACTAATCATTAGTAATACCTAGTTTCATAGCTATAGTGGAGGTAGGTTGTGCAATTTTGACCTTGTGCAAGGTCCGTCCGGATCACTCCTCTTATCCTTTAATCTACCGCCAAGTTCTTTGCATTGTTGCGTTCCAGTGAGGGGATAAGACAACCGGTGAAATTACGTCAGGATTGGCAACGCATTTGCAGTTTTAGGAATGCAGTCTTCTGATTGTAGTCTTGAGAATGCAAATGTCTATGGGTCATAGGTCCCACTTACCATCAGATGGCCCGAGTGCTCGTTTACCTTCTCCATGCCATAAAAACATGAAAAAAGTCGTTTATAGCTTTAACTCTCTTCATTCTCTCGTCATTCTCGTTTTTTTCTGAAATAAGGTCCCATTTATTAGAAAAGGTCCTTTTTTTTCTCGGGTGTTTGTCGGGTTAGAATAGTGCTACTCCACGTCTTCCCGTGGATGTCTTAAGAGGCGACTAAGGGAATAAGGGCTTGTAGTACTGTTACCCGATGGGCTTCCAACCTGTCACTAACAAAAATGTAATGTAATGTGTATTTAAATGTACTGTTCCATGTTCTGTTTTTATTTTTTATTTTTGGTGTTCAATAAAGAGTATTTGTATTGTATTGTAACATTAGTAAACATCTTGGCCTGATTGTGCAAAATGTGGCTTCAGAATTATAAACAAGTATTTTTATGAATGAAGGCGTGTGTTATGAATGCATGTATTATTTTTTTGTCACATCTATTCCCGTGCGTAACATGATTATGTTATTTATTTATTTTGTAATGGCCGATGCAACAGTAGGTAGTTAAATAATTTAAAATCCAGCATAACCGCAGTAAGTAAATATTTGAATACGAATGTGAATTTGAAACTACATGCTCCTAATTACGACCCATCGGCGATCCAATACACAGTAATTACTACAGGAAATTGGTTAACGGACTACAGGATCAGATTAGTTATTACC
This sequence comes from Acleris holmiana, assembly GCA_949316455.1. NCBI lineage: Eukaryota > Metazoa > Arthropoda > Insecta > Lepidoptera > Tortricidae > Acleris > Acleris holmiana. The sequence goes on from OX438769.1 coordinate 10,233,899, forward strand.
ATTGTTGCCTGTTATTGGCGATGCGAAACACCGCACTACCACTAGATATAGGTACAATAATTATTAAAATTTTGAATAAAGTTATGTAATTTATAATTTACAAGGTCTAAATTAAATAATAGCGATGCCAGGAAGATTTGAATGCGTATTTAGCGATTGGCGGGACGTGGCGTCCATATTGCACTCAAATGGATAGGAAAGGGAGGGATTGAAGCCATTTGCCTAGGATGGTCACTCGACTAGTAAATCTAGCTAATTGAGAATGCACGTCCTTAAAGGTTGCTTGTACGTTCTGACGTGACAACTTCAACTTGCCGGTTAATAATCCGTCAGTCAAGTCCAAGAGCGAGTTGCTTAAGACCTTCCTGCCGTGGGACATTCACGCACCTGAAGTTAAAATAACACTATACATTGGGTTAACAGTAGGTCATTTTACCATGGGAAGTTGATGCTTAAGCATATTTTTCATCAATCAAATGAAGACATTAACTAAGTATCCGTTAAGGTTTTTATAAAAGGAACATGCGAAAATTTGTTATCGGTTAACGTCTAATACCGCGGCGAAGTATCCTAAAATCCTCTGTAAGTAGGTTACATTCCATTTGGCTAAGCCTAATGGCTTCTAAAATTATAATAGGGAGGGAACCAAATTCTTTCCATTTTACCACCACGGAAATGTCAGTAAAATATGAATAAGTTAGTTTATCTCCAGCTGTGACATACTGTGTATAACAAAAAGATTACAACTAGATTAAAACTTCATACATTATTTACAAAAACTTTGTTTTTGCACGGCGACGCAAATAGGTACATTTGTGCTTACCCAATTTACAACCGATCAATTCGAACTACTAGACGGGTATTACCCCTATATGTACGCTCGCATGTACTTTAGTGTTTATACCCTGACATTATGGCAATCCCGATGTTCAGTGGCTCAACTGCCTGTGAAGTCGTTCTCGTTAACTCGACTCCGCAATAACTGTTCCTTCCCCTTAAGGAGCCCGAGAATTAAATGGTAGGTTAAGCCTAATGTACCTGAGAATATTATGCGCTTCAGTAAGTCATTTCTCAATTCTGCGATTCGGTAGTTTTAAACGTTATGAAGGGTGGGCCAGTGTGATTCATTCTCTTTTCGTCTCGACCTCTTTCATGTTATAAACCGAGACGAACGAGAAAGGTGTCATTGTCAAAATTGGTTTTAGTTATTTTTAATAAAAATGGCGCCTTACATAGAAGAGCATCGAGCGTTTTGATGCGAGCATATATAAAAAAAAATGATCTTAGTTCTGCTAGAAATGTTTCCTCAAAAATTGATATCGAGGCGAGGTGATATTGCTTGGCCTCCAAGGAGCCTTGACTTAACTCCAGCAGACTTCTTTTATGGGGTTAATTGAAAAGTAAAAGTGTGTCCAAATAATCCGTCAACCACATCAGAGTTAAGGGAGAACATTCGTCATGAAATCCAAACAATATTGCAAATTTTACTAAGGTTTCCAAAATTTACAAACAAGGCTGGAAGAATGCCCGCAACGGGCAAAATCTAGATGATAAAAAAAAAAAAAAAAATTTACAACGTAAAATTTACTTTATTAACGTATTTTGAAAATATAAGTATTGTTTATTCGAAAACACAAAACGATATTTATTGGTTTATTGTTAAATTAAGACTAAGGGCCGAGTCTTCAAATACAGGCTGGGCTCTTGAAAAATGCAATTTAACAATAAACCAATAAATACTTAACGTTGTTTTTTCGAATAAACAATAAACTGATCTTCACTGAAATGCCCGTCACAAGAAATGTCACAAATTACAGTTTTATATGGCTTTGCGTTTAATTTGACGTACGAGTATATTAAGACGGACCTTTAAGCTATAATCAATTTAATAAAAACGGCCCTTAATTTGCCGATAAAAATATCAACATCCAATATTGCAAAGCAACGACTTGGTTGATACTTATTTGCCCACCAAATAAGTATCAGCGCAAAAACCCGTTGAAAAAAAAGGATGAGGTAGTTACTACATAAAACACTAAAAATATGATCACATTTTTTATTTCACTTAGGGTGAATTTTCTTATTCAGACCCAGCACGTTTGGTGCCGCTGACGTAAAAGTGACGTAATTTCACATACAGAAGGTTGTTTTATAAAATTATAACATTTCCGTTAGGGTTACCAAATTGATATTTAATTTTCTTAAACTATGCACGTAAATAAAAACACATACATATAACTATTTCAGTTTACATAATAATTAATTGGCTGCGTAGGTGAAAGACGGTCAAAAATTAATTAACCTTTTGAACGCCACGGTCGGCTGCAACTTTACGTGCCCCCGACGCCAACGACGTCATATGCCATAACCGCACCGATACAAAATGTATCGAGCGTGCTGAGGGCTCGGAGATCCGGCACGACAATCCGATGACGTGATTTGCCGGCTTTGGCGGTAAAAATCAATTAGACATTTTGTAAATCTTCGCTTATTTTTAATCTCGATAAAGATTAACTAAAGAAATTGACATGTACGTTATAAATGATTACCATAAAACTAATTTGAATAAGTCTTTATGCACCGTGACGTCGATTTTGTGTCAACGGCACCAAATGTACGGGGTCTATAACTTATAAATAATTAAATGACACAGAACTGTAACTTCTTCCCGTTTATAAAGAACATTACTATTTCTTTGTAGTGTTGATGCCTTCCTTGACCTCCTCTTAGACACTTATATTTCCGTGACAGTTCAATGCAAAAACTATTGAAATTGTATGTGACAAAAGCATGAACGTGTAAAGTAGCGTTCTCGTGATTTCCGGTGAGGCTCAATAGAATAGTAGTGACGTGGCGCTGCGTCGCGCGGGACCGGAAATAAGGTGCCACTCAAAGCGCGGAGGCGGTGACGGGCGGACGTCACGTATCCTGCTCCGTCGCGGAGATGTCACAACTCTGAACCAAATATTCTCCAATGATTTTATAGGAAACGAGCCTTTTCGTTTTCGAACGCTCTGAAATTGCATTTGAACGTTTGTTGAAAGAAGTAAAAGTTAACAGAGCTTTAGATTATGATGTATTTTAAACTTAAAATATTATTTTTGGTTAATAGATTAACTTACTAAGATAACAAGTATATATAAATTTATATTAAATTTTCATAAACTAATATACACAGAAATTGTTTGTTATGTTAAAGTAATATGAGCTGTAGGTAATTAACGCCATATATTGTGACTTTATTAGTAACAGTTTAATCAAAGCTAGTTATATGGGAGAAAAGGGTATGCATGAGTGGCTGGATTGATAAGAGACGCTATTACACCCTGATGATAACATAGGTATTTCTCTCTCTCTCTCTGTTTTTTATCTTACACATAATCCGCCAGTTTATACACTTATATCAACTAACTCAATAACGATTATCACTTAGTTATTTCTTAAATGTTTGTATTTTTTTTAGTTACGTACCTATTTTCAATAAAAAAAACGTTTACAGTTATTATGCGTATCACAAAAGTGTTTTGCGATCAAATGGAGAATGGACCTTAAAGAAAAAACAAATAACTAAAAATAATAATTTTAACAAAAATGGCGTGACTGAAAAATTAATAAATAAAGCTTCCCGTCTTTTAGCTATAAAATCTAGTAGGTACTTGAATATTTCAATTTCAAGCTGCTTTCATAATTTAAAGTTATTTTGTAGTTGTTATAGTAATGGTCGCTTACAATGGCTTAACCGGCGTGGACTGATGGTCTACACGACGCACACGTATGTAACAACCGCAGAAGCTCGCAGGATATCGTAATTGACATGTCACGACCAGTTGTGGATACAAAAGGACAGAGATTGTAGAAAATTCGCCGCAACGATAATGTCAGTCCGGCAAATAGGTTTCAGCGTGACCGCGGCCCGAGTGCGGTCGACAACTCACCAATGGAGACGGACGGTACTCCATGAGGGATGGATTTAATCACAAAGGCAGTGAAAAGGTTTCAATCTCATGGCATTATACGGATGATGTGTATAATTAACAAGTTGACCCACATAATTAGTTTCGAAGAGGCCTCTGTTATTCCTGACACAACTTCATTTAACAGGGATTTAATTTTGATCTAAAACAAAATATTGAGCGTCGTAATTATAACACAGAGATTTAAATGGTTATTTTGCATGAATGCTTTACTTCAAAGTTGCTAGCTTTCATGTAATCCTATAAAGATACAATAGCTATACCTCCATGTTAATTGAATTGGCTTCCGATTGCATGCAGGACGCCGTCGGTGCAGTGGTAATTGTGTTACCAGCAAACATGTCCGAGCTCTCAGCTCCTAATGGGGCCCATTCAATGTGACGGCTTTTTTACATACGTGCCAAAGAGCAGTGCGGTCAGACTACCCAGCTTATCAAATATTTATAAAGTGTTGATTCAGTTATAAATGTTACCATATAAAGTGTAACTATTTTCCCTGTGTCATGAGGTAAAAAGTAAAAGTAGGAAGTAGGTGCTGTAAGTTATTCTACTTTAAATATTCTTCTTACTGGGCTGTAAATAGTAAAATTTTACCCAACTGTCAAAAACATATAATTTGTCTGTTTTTTACGTAAGGTTCTTTGTTCCCTCGTAGCGGCTGAACGGATAGCTATTTTCGATAAATGAGGTGTTGTTGGAATCGTGTTGAGGTAACTTAATTAATAAATACCAAAATGAGGGATTTAACTCACACTCATAATATAGTATTCTGGTGAAATCATTTCTAAAATCGGTCCAGTATTTTTTTAATTTATTGGTACCTTACTAACAAAATTCCTTTCTCTTTATTTTTGATTTATATTGGTGTAGATGGGTATGACAAATGACAATATTGAAATGTTTATCTACATCATAAGCCGATAATGCGTTCAGAACCCGTTGGCAATGGCCAGCATTACAAAATTCAATTTTGTTATCTGCGGTGGTGTGGTCGTGGTGGTTGTGTGCAGGCTGCTGTAGCGTAATGTTATAACGATATCAAATATGATAGAAGAGTTTTGGGTTATGGAAACGACTCGCCTTGGGCTGCTTCATAAAACTACACTCGTGTGACCCCTCATTATCGGTATCAGTTATATAAACTACTATAGTAGACTTCTTGAACATTGCACTAACATATTTGAGTAACTTACCTCTCCAGAAAAAGGCAAGATTTTCTCAGTCATAATTTTATTAATTAAGCTTTCAATTTTTACCGATCGGAAAGTCTTAAGTCTTTTTCATCTCATTCAGAAAAGGCTAATCCGAACTTCTCTGGGTGAAAGCTGACTCCCATTGAAAAGGAAAACGAAAATTCGATTTTTATCTACGATCTCAAGAGGTGCTATGAAAGACATTTGGTTTTTCTCTTATTCACTCGAATAGCGAGAACCAATTATAACTTGTAAGTAATCCTCTTATCTGAAACTCTGCGAGTCGACGCTGCCCGCCACTCAGAATATAATTCACTTTATCCATATTCAATATCAGATCGTGCGACGGCGAGCAAATAGAGCGATTCAAGTGAGAATTATTATTGGATAAAGCTCTTCTCTTTCCTTCTTGTCCATTTTCAATGTTCACTGGACCGTAATAATTTACGTGTTGTATTCGACGTGGATTTGCCAAAGAACTTTCTTTCATAATATTATCATATCGTGATTTTGAAAATTTATCAGCTGTGTGATAAATATGATGGTTGTATGAAGAAATTATTAAAAAATCACGTTTTGTATATAAGTCATTTTGTAGCTTTAGCAATTAGTATGTTTACTCGTAATCTTAAATCACAACGTAACAGATTTTAAAATAAAAAAGCTTTACCAATAAACTACGTTTAATCTAATTTCAATTTAAACATACATACATACATAACACCACGCCTTCATTCCCAGAGTGGGGTAGGATGAATTACAGAAATATCTACAACTCTAAAAAAACTTCTTGATAATTCTGTAACCACATTCTGCACAAACAGGCTAAGAATTAAGTAAGTAACTAATTTGACTTTAGTCTCACCAACCAAACATTTTACTGTTACCTACTATTAAAGAAAGATCAACCGATACGGCAAAACATGTTCGACGAGGGTAAATAATTGCTTTAGTGGGTAACAACAATGTATTTGCTAAGCCCCACGTTGGGCGCCACTTTTACGTGACATGAATTTTTACGGTGTTTTATATAAAACCCTATCTACATCATGCACAAGTGAGTAAAAAATATATTAGATGTGTTAATAGCGATTAAGCCATTAAAATTCTGTTTTGGTTAATAGTTCTTTAGCGAAAATATTAATATGCATATTTCTATATTTTTGTCTGCCGCAACATGTTGAATAGTGAATACGCTGACGCCATTTTCTGCAACCAAATTTAAAATTATATTACATTTAGTTATTACAAATATATTTTCCAAGTAAGTGAATTTTTGCTTACTTACACTCGAAAATGTTTGTATCGATACCTCCTCAAACCCTGGGGCTTGAAGCGGGAGTGGGCGCAGTGATCGCTGCATGATAAGAACCAAGTAAAGTCTTATTGTTGGACCAGCATTCCAAAACTTAGTATCCCAGCAAGCATCACACACTGATCTCACCTAGGAAAAGCAGGATAAAATACATACCTTGAACAATTTACTTCAGGTATAGGTGGGTAATTATCTCAACCACATTTTTTGAGCGGCGGACGTGATAATTGGGGTGTAAAGTACATGTATTGGAAAACTATTTATTTTATAAATAATCTTACTCAAAGTACCATAATGAGCCAAAGTTAAAATTATTATTAACTTATTATATTTATCGTAAAAAAATATTTTCAATCCAAAATCAATTTTGGTGTCGTGTCCTGTACTTCCCGCATATACTGATATGTCGTTGTACAAACTTATTAAGCCTCAACTAGACTTATATTTTAGTTATCTGTATTCCTTATTAGTTGAGGTATTTTAAAATGTATCAATTATTGCATTTGCAAGTAAAAGGAAACTGGGAGCAGTGTAAATAAAACTGCCCAAGCGAAATAGTTAATTTTGGTGGTGAATATTGAAATTGATTTTATGATCGAACGAAACGTGATTAAACAAACAAATATAGCGTCAGATGTTCGTTCAGTTCCAGCAATAGACGGTGAAAGATTCGTACCATCTTTCTGCGTCTTCCCGCTAAGCACATAAGTATCTAATTTTGGTGGTATGAAATACACTTTATTAATCGTGATAACTTAGATAAGTCATTATTTCGCAAAAAGTTTTGTTGTGTGATAGTTTTTTCATGTATGTTTATGGTGTCTTTTTAACTGTAATGAGTTAAGTTTTTGTTAAACTAAAACATTTGTTTTTAATTTAAAAAAAATGTTAAATTTTATAATTTTGGTGGTACAATTTTGGTGGCTTTTGCGAAACACCAAAATTATCAAAATTTCTGGTCTCCACCAAAATTATTTAAACAACATACATACATACATACATAAATCACGCCTGTTTCCCAGAGGGGTAGGCAGAGACCACTTCTTTCCACCTGCTACGATCCTGACAAAGCTCTTTCGCTTCTTCCACATTTATACATCGAGTCATGCATGCACGTCGGTTTCGGGTACTTAAGATTCGGCCCTTTTCCAGTATTTCCCCGATTTGATTCAAAAAAGTACGCCTAGGGCGCCCCCTTCCGACCCTTCCACTCACTTTAGCACTGTAAATTTCTTTCGTCAATCTTTTTTCATCCATCCTTTCCAAATGACCGAACCATCGAAGCATGCCCTTTTCAATTTTAGTCACTACATCTTCTTTCAGACCACACTTCTCTCTGATGTTTTCATTCCTTACTCTATCACACAGTTTCACACCACACATACTACGCAAAGAGCGCATTTCTACTGCATTTATGCGACTTTCATGCTTATCCTGCCACACCCAACATTCACTACCATACATCAGAGTAGGGGCCAACACTCCATTGTGAACAGCCAGTCGAGCTTTTTGTGAAATGCCCCTTCTGCTCACAAAGGAGTGCAGGGCTCCATTTATCTGATTTCCTGCATTCACCCTCCTCTCAATATCCTTCTCACACTTACCATCTCTTGTAAACATACTTCCCAGATACACAAATTCACTCACTTGTTCTACTAGTTCACCATTTATATTTATCACGCACTCAGTAATCTCTTCGTCCTTTTCTATCACCATGACCTTGGTCTTAGCAACGTTTACTTTCATACCCTTTTGTTTAAATCCCTCATTCATCACTGTCACCATCTCTTGCAACTCAAGTGCCGATGGAGCAAGTATAACTTGATCATCGGCATATAAGAGGCATTTGATGAGTAACTCTTGCATACGCAAACCCAAATAATCAACAAATAATCATTATTTATTATATTAGAAAATTACGTCTTGGATTTTCAAAAATAACAAGGAAGATTCCCTAACGATTATATTTTAATTAGCCCGATATGTTATTATTGATCGTGAGTTTTTCTAAGAAAAGTAATTTTGGTGGATAATAACAATTTTGGTGGTACATAATTAGTAAAATCGTTATATCTTAAAAAACACTTGGTATAATAAAGGGCCATTTTAACACTGTTTTTATAATGACTAATGACGTCACTTATACGTTTAATTGTAAACCCTACTAAGAAAATAAAAAATACCACCAAAATTAGGATAATTTGACGCTTGTTGAAATTCACCCAGGTAATACATTTGTTTTATCTTACCTTTATAGCGAGAATGGTGCACAAATAACTTGGGATGAACACTAAAGTCACTGTCGAAATGCATAACAATACTAGTATAGCGTTAAACTCCCCCTCTTCCAATTTCTAAAAAATACAATAAATATTAGCATGATTCCGTTTTTCAGATCGACTGATTTGTCAACTAGACTTTTTTCTTGCATAGCCATCAGTTTTTCTTGAAAACTAACAAGTACAAAAATCAACTGAATTATGTTTATTACGGTTAAGATCCTATCCGATTTTGTCAAAATAAAAGCAGGAAGTATGACACGGAAAAGTATCGGGCCCCTGTCGCCACAATCTAATAAATTCACGTATAGTGTTTACGACTAATTCCAGAAATCCGGTACCTACTTGTTCAATAAAAATAAATCAAGCTTTTACCCGGTTTTTACCACTCTAGGTATCCTAGGGTCCTCTCTCCAACTATAGGTCAATTAGCTCTCAAATATCCGATCCCTAATAAAGTATTGAATGTTAAGAATCGGCTTATAAAGCCCTTTTATTTGATATCCCACACGATAGGGAAAAAATCCATACAAATATATGATGACGTAATGACCCCACCGATCAACAGCTGCCAGGCTCTCGAAATGAATTACAATGGTATGGCGGTGCCCTAATTAGAAGGGTTTCATTGCTTTATCAATTGCAAACCTTTTTCCGCAGCCAGTTCTCCGTTTGATACCGGGTCAGGGAAGCTAAATAAAACTTAGAAATGTAAAGTAAGAGTTCATGTCCAAAATACACTTCCTGATTTTACGACTTTTAAAAAAGCGTTATTTATAACCAATATCTTTCTAATCACCAGTTTCAGTGAAATAACGAATGAATTATTGCGATCTAATATGTAATTCTAAATCTGCTAACTACATGAAATAAGTAAAGCTTTTCCTACTCGACTCTGCCGTTAAATTGTTTAAACTGTCTGAACAAAGATCTTTACAAATATTTGATGAAGTTACCTGGGCAGTACAGTAGGCCGTTAAACAGACCACAGGGCCACAAAGTTTTTGCTCAAACATTAATAATTTCTTATAAACTCCAGCGTAGGCTTCCATCAAACTGCGAAATTAGTCACAAGGAAAGCTTAAAACATATTTTTGAATCCAATGTTAATTGTTTTAGTTCAAGAAACCTCTTACGTATACATGGAGTGATGTTGGGATATAATCGCTTTCATTCTGTATTTAATGAGCTCAGCGTAATACACTTTCTCTGCCGCGTTAGTCGCCGGATAAACGTCTAGCAAAATATCTTGGATGGCCCAAATGACTAGATCGGCTTTGGTGGCTATTTGTCTCACCCAAACTATTTGGGTTTGAATCATAACTGAAACAATAACTCGGCGATTAATATTGAATTCCATCCAACAGCTCTTTAATATTTAGCAGACAAATACTTGACTTACAGATGTAATTGTATGCGTAAGCAATAGCGCAAAAGTTTGAAAATGTCAAGGCTGATTCATAAACAGGTGTCACTCCAAAGTCTACATCTCTGAACCAGAAGGGAAACAGTAAGGGTCTTTGGCTTCCGTCATCAGGCGTATGGAACAGCAGGTGAAAGAACAGGCATGCCATCGCAAACATAACCATGCTAACGGCAGTTCCCATGGTGAATACCACAGCGCAAAGGCATACCTTCCATGTGTCTAACTGATTTTTAAAAAATCTCTCTCTGAAATATAACATTGCTGTTAAAATACGGGATATCCCCAAAGTAGGTATCTCATATGTCAGCTCTTGAGTTGAAATTACCTGTACTTGCTCCCTTCTGAACACACATAACGAAAGTCTTCACGCAAAATGCGTAGAAAACAGTGATAGTGAGGTTTGTTGATCTGAGTGCAGGACAAAATGAGCAATTTGTACCCCATCACGATGCAGTATACCAAGCCTTCCGTTACGAGAGGAATGTCAAATTGAGTTAAACCATGAAATGCAGCTGACACTGTAAAAAATATGGCGATTGACGCATCAAGCGTCATAATAATTATAGAGAAGTACCTAAAAAAACGAATAACGTTTATAAATATTCACAAAGTAAGTGGGTACAGAAGTAGGTAGATGGTTAATTTATTCTAAAATAGGTACTTAGATATTATTCTATTATGCTCTACCACTTAAATAATATTTAAAAAATATTGAAATCTTGATCTTATTTGGAGCTCAAAAAAGCGGGTTCCAATATAATTATAATTATAATGGCCATAACTGAAAATGAAATCGGCTTAGCCGCGTAATATACGTTGTAGGTTTTTAGATGGATTATCTTAATGATAGGTATAAATACTGAAATAAATTAAAAATGCTTCAAAAATAAAACATTGTAAAAAGTTCGTTTATTTCAATTAAATTTCAATCTTGTGATTGTTGAGCTAGGTTATCGATTTTTTACCAAATTGAATTCGGATATGCGTCTATAGAAGGCGGCGTTTTACTTGTTACTTAATATGCATTAAATAATTGTACTTACGTCCATTTCGGTATTGGTTCATTGTCAAGCACTTGAAATGCTTTGACAATAAAATAAAATGTTGGATGAAATTTAAATGCATCAATTTGTCCAGTAGAATAGTCAAAGTTGTCTTTTTTATACAATTGCTTTACTTTCCTTATCATATTAACAGCGGCAAGTAGGTATCACTTGCAAAATGAAAGTGGAGCCGTGCTTCTTTGACAAAACATTTTATGGCGTACCTAGTTAAGTTTTTAAAATGCAAAGCGAAGTGATTGCCATGGCAATAAAAATAACGATAGTAATGTTGCATAACGTTTGAGCACTTTCCTTTGTTTTTCATGAAAACTGCTAGTAAATTTAAAAACTGTTAGATTTGCGAGGAATTCGTTTGTCACTATTTTCTCAGTGAATTGAAAATGTTTGAACCCAGTATGAAAAGCCCACATTTTCCGAAATTGTAAAATAACAGTTTTCGAGACATTTATGAAATTAACTAAACAATTGCGATTTGACTTCCAAATTGTAAAAAAATATCATTAATTACTAAAAACGTATCGTTGGAGATTAATATCAAACGTAATTGAGGAACGTAACGTATCCGCTAGATTATTGAAAGTAAGAATTTACTGGATGCCTTACTCTTTTATTAGGAGTTTACGGCATTTTCTGGCTCATAATTTCGAGGTTTAAATTGCATAGAATTTGCCGAGACGCCGCGGGCGCCGTGCGCGAAGTAGTTGTGGAACAAGCGTCCTTGACTCAATTTGTGTTACATTGAAAGACAGGGTAGGTACTCAAACTTTCTGATGAGAAACTAACATTCATTTAGAGCCGAATTTCTCACACTTTTTAGTGTTTAATCAGGTTCTGAGTCACTATTTTAGTAGTGGGTTTGACTAAGAAGAACTTGTTCTTATTTGTAATTCCATTTAGAACTGCTAAATTGTACAAGATTAAATAAGTGTATTTTTTATTTTTATTTAAGTAATAAGTTTCTATCAAAAGTTTTTGCTGCCGTCTGTACTTTTTATTACACAGGTATCGTGCTTATCGAGACCAAAGTAACGAATGCAAACTCGGTAGAGTTACTTTATGTACAGCAGAAATCCTGTTACCACCATAAAACTCCATCATGAGATCAGCAGCTGTTAAACACCATAATACTTCATTGTTATCGGTTTAACATATGTATTACGAACTATATCTCATTTCAATAATCGTAACTGGTCTAAATATCTCGCAAAATGTGACCCAAACATAGTTCATAAAAATGAAGTTAAATAAAAGTTGAAAAATACGGCTGTTAGTAACTGTAGACGTGATGCAACGCATAAAATTCATGAGGCTGCCTGTTTTTTACCTTTTTTTTCCTGGATGTCGGAGAATAAAGTATGAGTTGAGTGATTTTTGTAAAAATATTATTTTCCGCCGTTTTGTTTTTTTTTACCTGAAATGAATACAACAAAAACATTAGTGCACTAACTTAATTATGCACAATTTTGTTTTGTTTACATTTTTCATTGACACTTGTCGTAAAGTAAATTGGCGCCTGGCACCTACCGAAAATTTGCAGTTTTATAACATCCTTAGCGACTTAATAACATTCTTCAAAAAATGAACTATCATATGCTCTACTTCCCTTTTGTAAGACATCGGCCTTTTTTAACCGACGAAAAATCGGAGGAGGTTGCCAAGTCGACGAGTATTTTTGTTTATGTATGACCCCGCATAACTTTTTACAGAGTAGCCCGTTTTTTATTGGATTGGTCATTCCCCGTAGTGTGTTGGTCCCAACCAGTTGGTAAATTTCAAGGTAGGTTATAAATTATTTTACACTCACCAGAAGTTACATAATAATAAATAATATTAATAAAATAACAAAGAACAATATCTAAGGAAGTATCATAGAATAAACCAAGCCTGAATAGAAGTAGATATAAGTTTACAATTTTGCTGAACGTTAATACAACCATCAGTATTTTTTCTGTATCCTCGCAGGACAAGTTTTCGAGAACTTTATATAGGATTTTTGTACATTCAACTAGGCTTAGATGATAAATGCGTAAGTCTGCGTTCAGCCTATTGCATAGAAGAGGACCTAGAAACCCAAAAAATCTCGCTCTCTCTATTCTTAGTAGCAAGGTTTTAGCTGCTCCATCCCACGACGTGTTACAATTTGTTAGTAATGATTGGCACAGTGCATAGCAGTGTAAAAATCTTAGTTTAATTAAAACGAATAATAATTTACGACTTCAATTACGTAAAGCTTCGATATGGGGCTTAAAAGAGAGAGTATTATTGATTATGATACCAAGGTACTTACAGGATTTACGGGTAAAATTGTTGGACAGTCGCAGGTGGTATTATACCCCGGGAGGTTACAGCGACATAGACAGGTGGATCGGTCTTAAAACGGTATTTTTCATGAAGAATTTAATGTTACTAGCTGTATCGGTATTTAGTGTTAGTCGATGAAGCTGTAGCCAATTAATAACAACATTAAAATTTTGTTGAGCGTATTCGAACGCCTGTTTGTCCGTACTAGCTGTAAAAATTAATGCTTCAGCATACAATATTTATAATTTTACCGCGGTGTAATTAAGGTCATTAATGTAAGTCAGAAATAAGGTGGGACCAAGGCTACTTCCTTGCGGGATTCCATAATTAGTATTTCCCTGATCAGAGCTGACGAGATTTCTTATTTTGACACACAGACATCTATCGGTAAGGTAACTCTTGAAAAGGTTATGTTGAGTTCTTCTTATACCCAAAATTTCAAGCTTTTGCAACAAAACAGGAGTGGATACTGTATCAAGGCTTTAGCAAGGTCGACAAAAATTCCAATTGTCTGAATACCCCTCAAGTCAAGTTCCCGAGCAATGTGCTCGGTCAAATTATGGACGGCGTCAGCCGTTGACAGTCCAGGTCTAAAACCGTACTGCGTGCCGTATAATAATGAGTTTTTTTTTCTAAGTATTGTTGATTATTTTTAACCCCCGACGCAAAAAGAGGGGTGTTATAAGTTTGACGTGTAAGTGTGTGTGTGTGTGTGTGTGTCTGTCTGTGGCACCGTAGCTCTTAAATGGATGAACCGATTTGAATTCGTTTTTACTTAGCGGTCCCAAGTTTTCTAGCGGTGGTTCTTAGACATGTTTTATAAAAATCGGTTTAGCTGTTTTTGAGATATTGAGCTTTTAGGGGGTAAAAAGCCCCCAAAATAACGGCGACACCTACTTTCAGAGCTAATATCTTTTAAACGGCCCAACCAATTTTCATGAAGTCTTGCTAATAACCATCCTGATTAATGTAGCTTTATTTTAAAAAAAAACCTATGTTCAAATCCGTTCATCCGTTTGGGAGTTACTATGCCACAAACAGACACTCAGATGAAGAAGATTAAAAAACGTAAAATAAAAAAATAATTAGAAATTTAAAAACCCCCGATTAAATAGTCTGTAGAAAAACCTCTAAAAAGAAAAAAAATAAGTAGTGGCCCTAAGGGCTGATTGTTTTATAAGTAAATACTTAACTGAACACTGACACTAACTTAACTGACACGTCGGGGACCGCTAAGTAGCTGGGGTATTTTATGTTATTTCATTTACTTAGCGGTCCCCCGCCGTGTCAGTTTAGTTAGTGTCAGTGTTCAGTTAACTATCTACTTATAAAACAATCAGCCCGTATGGCCACTACTTATTAATTTTAACTTTTTAGAGACTATTTAGTCGGGGGTTTTTCTAACACTTTAGATATTGCTGAAAGTAATTATATAGTCTGTAGTCAAGGGCTTTGTAAGAAATTTAGGAAAAATACCTGTGGCTAAACATTTTTGGAAGATATAGGTTATTGGGGGGGCTAAGATATGTTTAAATTTCTTTAGGATTTTGTTGGAGACATTATCCCATCCTACTGCACATTCTTCTCTCAAACCTGATATAATTCTAATAACTTCGGCTAAATCTGTATCTAGGAGCGCAAAGGACTTAAAACTAATATTTTTCTGAGAGGAGATATGCCAGTTGGGATAGGGGTGACCTGTCAGGTATCAATTTTATCTGCTAGGTTTTTCCCTTTTCTTACAAAGTAATCGTTAGCACAGTTTTAAAAGACAAACGGTGAGCAATGTCTATATTTTAACAAACTTGATAATGATTTTTATATTTATATTCTTTGGACGTAAAGGTCAGCTTTTTTATCCGTTTCCAAACTTGCTTACTGTCTTTAGCAGTTTTTTCCAACTCTCTTTTTTCGTAGTTGATTTTTGTCTGTTTTAGGAGGTTATTGCAAAAATTTCAGTGCCTTTTATACGAAAGTTGTATTACTTATAGAGTTTTCTGAGTTTGATTTAGCTTTCACATTAAGTATATCTCTATGACGCATACAACGATTTAGCCCCGGGGTTATCCACGGTTTTACATTGTAGTACCTCTTGTTTGCTGTAACAGTCCTGGTATTATTTAATATCGCGTTTTGAATGTTTTCTATTAAGTATGACATTGCTGTGCATCAGCGCACTTGTAAACTCGGTCAAGTTGAATAAGACATAAATCAACTTCAAGCTTGTTAAAATATAATTTAGTGTTAAATTAAAAGCGTATCGGTTTAGTGACTTTTAGATTTAAGGTTAGTAGGACGGCGGCGTTGTGGTCAGAAACTGATGAGTAAGTAACTAGAGTAAATGATGACAGGCTTGTTTTGAACATTAAGTGGTCTAAACAGGATCCACTTTAATGCGTCGGGAGAGTATGGGCATCGAGTAAACCATGGAAGGAGCACAGGTTTTTTTTTATGTTAAGGAGAAGGCACAAGAGCCCTCAGGCCACCTGATAGTAAGTGGAATCTGAGACCCATATACATTTGAATTCTCAAGACTATAATCCTAAGACCTCAAATGCGATGCCAACCCTGAGGACTAAGATGGAATGCCTCTATGCTAGTAATTTCACCGGTTGTCTTATCCCCACACCGGAACACAACAATGCGAACGCTGTTGCAAAACTGTTGAACACTGTTGTTGTAGGTTTAGGTAATCCTGGTTAGCAGTGCAGTCTTGGAGAATATTTATATTTATGTTACCTGTTACAACAACATTTTTGAAAGTTGACAAACTTTGAAGAAGGAGATCTAATGAGTTGAGAAAGCTATCTTATTTCTTATTTCATTATGGAGGTCTATACATGGCTCCTATTGCTACATCTGTACCAATTATATGTAATTAGTAAGCGGTTGTATTGCAGTAGGTTCACTTCCTCGATCAAAACGTCTAAGGACTTCTTTATGTAAACTAGAACGCCATCATTTTGGTTAAAAGTGACTTTGCTGCTGAAAGAACTATAGCCATCTAATGAAGGTAGAAAGTCATTGTGGTAAGTAAGCCAACATTTTGATAGTACGAGAATGCCACAGTCGATATTTAGTCGTTCTAGAAAAATACTTAAGCTATCGCAGTTCTTATAGATACTCTACGGATACTCTGTGTAAGTATTTGCTAGTCGATTTGTGTAGCGTGAGAGATGCTGCTTGCAAGTTTGCAAAGTTTTTATATGTCCCTAAAAACGCAGTTTGGCGTCACATTTTCATTAACGATTCAATGGAAATATTTCGTGCATAGTGCTTCAAAATGATAATTATCTTGATCTATACATCCGTCAAAACTTCTGGTTGTAGCCGGTTTAACAAAAAAAATGGATGGGATTTGAATATTTGAAGGAAATTTACTACTTAGGTGCCTAGGGGTGCACTAGGCAAGGATTTTATGAAAATCAGCCCTAGCTACTTGAAAAGGGGGAATAACGGAAAATAAAGTCTACGCGTACAAAGTCGCGGTCCGGTATTATGAAATAAAAGAATAGTATATGACGCGGGTCATTATGTAACTATTACGTCACAAAGTTTAATTACGTGCGAAAACCATTAACCACTCTAGTTTGCAATACTAAATTGTAAGACTACTATTAAGTAATTAAGCATTCAGCGTGTAATCTCCACGGGGACCTATTAATTTGTCGTTTCAGCTTTCAATATTGATACAAAGTCGGCTAATGGTTGAAACAAATTGTCTCGAGGGTAACAGTTTAGCGATAAAGCTAACGTTTACAGCTGGAGACACAGCTGGCTGCAGTTAAACACTGGCTTTACGTTAGCGGCTCGCTATCGCGCTCCAGGTACCACTAAACCGTTCAACCTGCAAGAACAGGTCTCTCTTTCTTGCTTTATCCATCTTTACAAAGCATGAATGGGACGAGATAAAGTGAATGAAATAAATCTTATTCTCCAGCCTTTGAATAATATTGGTGTAAGAATCATGGAATCATTTTTCCGTTTGTTCGTCTGACCGTCAGTCTGTCTGTCTGTCCGTCGGTCTTTTTCTCTGGAATTGCGCCTGAATTTTAGTAAAACGCAAAGAAAACCACCGTCTCCTAATTACTCAAGGTAAAAATCTGAAAAAATCAGATTGCGTAGTTAGAAATGTAATTTATGGTTATTTAGGATACAGTTCAAAGTTGTCAAAAAGCAAAAAGGGCATTCATATTTGAAAGTAGCTAAGGCTGTCTGTGTGTGATGTGGCTCTAAAATATAATGAGACGAAGCTGCTTTCATACAAACAAGACGTAAGCGTTCCCCTAAGTGTGATGCTAGGTGTCCGAATCCGACTGGAACTTGATTTTTTATTATATAGATCTGTTATAATTTCATCATGTCCGTCTGTCTCTGCTTGTGTGTTTTCGCATATCACAACCATTTACACAAAAACCATCGTGGTGATGTGACTGATGGGGTTTTCTTTTTAAATCAAAAACGTGCTGTCGCCTTATAAAATAAATGGGTGGTTATACCTGGCCAAGAAGAACTCCTTTCTCCTACAACGAACGTAATTATTGTTACCTGCGAATTTGTAACAGCCGCTTTGTCGAGCTCTTATGAAAGCTAGGAACAGGGATTTGTATATTATATTTGTATGGCTGGGGATTTTACAGATTTGTTATTTGTATCGTGTTCCTATTAACTTACCTTACCTATTATTGTTTGGATACATTTGTGTAGCCGCGCAACTGGAAGTAATCAAACTGGAATATTTATAGACCAACTTTTAATAATAACAGTCGTTGTTACAAAATTGAAAAGCTTCCTTTTTTGCTGATTCAGACGATATTAATAAACACTGTAAACGGCGGCGTAAGAAGTTTCTGATGGGGCGTTTACATTATTCGGTCTCTGACTAGTTTAATTGGTTTTTAACCGACTTAAAAAAAGGAGGTGATTATACGTTTAATTGTATGTTTTTTTTTATTTATGTTACGATTACTCCATCAATTGTTGACCGATTTTGATATATATTTTTTGCTGAGTTATACTTTCGAGGTGGTTCCATTGTCACCAAATCTGAATCTGATGAGAGGATCAGTGAGGAAATGAGGGAAACAAATCGAATATTTGCATTCAGAAAGTATCACCAGGGGAAGTGGAACTAATGATGAAGACCACAGATGGCCATCGGAACTCCTCAACGGCACCTATTTCAAGGGTGGCGATAAGATATCTCGATTAAGATAGTTGAGCGACTACAACGAAGAATATTTACTTGTTGAAATATGACTATGACTTTCCGGCGGCGTTGCTTGCAGTACGCTTGAAACTTAAAGTTTCATATTAACTTAAAAGTAGGACTATGGAACAGCGTATTATGATCACAAAAAGTATAAAATAAAATAAATGCTTAAAAAAACAAAAAACCGCCTTCAAAAACGAATAAAATAACTTCTTTACCTTAACCTACCTAATAGGTTAGTCCAACTGAAGTCAGCGACCACAATATTTTCAACAAAAAGCCAAGTTCAGTTGGACTAACGAAGTTATTTTATTCGTTTTTGAAGGCAGTTTTTTGTTTTTTTTAAAACATTTATTTTTCATAGTAGGTAGGGTTGTAACAAATCCAGTTAAACCGAATGCGGACGACGATTTCAGTCACTGAATGCGGCGTTCTTCCGAAATTCTGCGTTAAAATTAAGAAGAATTCAGTTATTGAAGTAAATTGCTATATTACGAGTAGTTAGTCAAGTTTCAAAACTAAGTACTGCAGTATGTTTGAGTACAAACCGTCACACATTTATGACTATCATTCTTTTTCGTTTATGAATGGAAGCAAAATAAAGTGAGGGTAATTAATTGGAGATCAAAGGAGGTTTGTTGGAAACAGTTCTAATTAGGCATTAAAATCCTTTAATGCCCCAAAGGCTTATGGGACGTCTGAGCCCTTCCTCGCTCGCTGGGATCTCGTCTGAGATAATGATATCGATTTGTATTGATGATAATACTTTAGTAAAGCTACATAAATATGCTATTCTACCCTTGTGCCTGGATACGTATGTATAAACATGTACAAATATAGGACTATTTGCAACTGATATTCAATCTGACACAGTCTGAATCGTGTGAGTCAATTGTGTTGCTAGGTATACACCCTCGCCCAGGTCGCAGGAGATCTCAATTCGATAGTATTAGCATTTAAAAGTGATTTAAAATTTCATTTTAGTGTACAGTCGACAATACTTTCCAATTTTGTAACCGACTTCTAAAAAGGAGGATGTTCTTAATTCGACTGCATGTCGTTTTTTTGTGTTTGTTAGGCTTTTAGGATAAATTTTGAAAATTCTTTTTTGTTTGTACCTATACTCCCAAGGTGATCCCATTGTCACCAAGTAGGTATCTGGTGAGGGGATCCGTGAAGAACTGAGCGAATTCAAATATTATAGGCATATATATTTATAGCCACTGGAAGTTTTTTTTTGCGTTTTTGAAGTCGATTTTTGTTTTTATCCCTCGTTAGTTCAATCGGCGATGGTGAAAATATAACCATGCATAAAGCCACACCTGAACATGCGACATCATGTTTTAATAAAGTAAAATAACTGGTTTATCAGTAGAATTAATGACAGTAATAATTATAGTCACGTTAATCCTAGTCAGAGAACAATTTTGTGGTGGTGGTATACCTGAGCACGAATTTCCTCCTTTGATAAAGAAATAGGTAACATTGTAATATCGTCATCGAAAAGATTGGTTTTTCGATAGCCGCCTTCAAAATTTCACTATACGCTTAAAAGTTATTCATTCTGACATGCCTATCATTTCCTATGAACTTCACTTAAACGACCTAACCTCACGTTCCATAGCGATACGAAAGTGAACTTCAAAGTTCCCGTTGTTTCAAATCATCATACACATTTTCTCGGTGACGATAGTATAACGTTTCTTCTTGATTAAAGAAAGGGGGAAATCAGAAATGTTAACATAATATGTATAAATATGAATTTTACACTTCAAATGAAACCATGAAGAAATGAAAGCTTTTAGTTTCTGAGCGTCACGTTTACACCGATAAGTAATTAAAAAAAATCATATTAAACCCAATTAACCGCACATTTGCCGATTCCAATATTCCTAAAAAGCTGTGGCACATGTCTCGGTGCTGGAAGCTTAATTTGTCCGCGACCGGATGTGAAAAATGAATGTGTTCCGTAATGGGGGCTGCCGTGTCCGGCAGAGACTGGTCGGCGGTCGGGCTCTTGCTCAGTGCTCAGTTATAATATAACAAAATGTCACGCATACATTTTTCAGTGGTGGGCTTTGCAAAAACCTTACTTTTAGTCTACATTATTATTAATTGCTATGAATTTTAAATACTTATAGTATGTCTGATTTTAATTAATGTGTTTAGTAGCATAAATTAAGAAGGCTCTTGATAGGAAGGTCTTGTTAGTGGTGTTAATAATTTTACCAACATCATCATATTTTATTTTTCTGGAACTACCCGCTTAAGAAAAGTAGCCTATGCCACTTACTGGTATCAGGATAACATCAAATGGATCTATACTGAAATGGAAAGATTGCGTTTATAATACTGCGAAAATATCTTCAAACGGACCGAACCAGGGATTCCCTTTTTCTAAGATCCGTAAACATACAAATACAAGGAAAGACAAATATTGTTGAATGAAAAAGAAATCGAAACAATTTTTCTATCTCTATTAAATTTAGCTATCCTCTTAGTAAACAATTGGTTTTTTTTTTGTAGCCTAAAATGCTTTGTTTGTTTCCGGTGCGTAAGCTACAAAATTTCTTGCAATTCTCTTAACGATATGAAAGTAACCAAGTAAGCTTCAGTTAATTTAAGTTAACTCAATTAAGTTAAATATTACAGTTGATGCCAAATTTGCTGTCAGCAGTCTAATCCTGTGCCGTTATTCTACTTTGCCTTTACACGTATTGTACACATTTTGTTTTACGAGCTCCAATGCAAAAGAGTTCGTCAAGTCATAGATTGTTAAGTATATGAATCTTATATCAACTCGTTTTATTTCTAGAAAGGCATTAGCAGCAAACCATTTATACAATATTATACTCCATAAATACAACGTTGCTTTTACACTATTGCACAATAAATCCATTATAAGAAAAAAAAACCTATATATATTAATTCATATTATGGTTTCGCAAAACAGTTCGGCAGGTTCTTAATTGATGCAAAATAGTTCGTACATGCCTAACGTTAAGCCTCTTTAATTTTATTACTCAAAAAAAAACCAAGATTGAAATAAATTAGGAACCCATTGTCATAAAAAACATGTCAAAGGGTATATATAAGTACATACCCCAAGTATTTTTCATTATTATAAGTTATTAATTAGAGCAACATGGGCCGCGGAAAACCAGTCACAGAAGAAGTCAGGAAAATTATAATTTCCAGTAGTGAGAGTGGAAAATCTACCAACCAAATCGCCAGAGATTTATAACTGCCAAGATCCACTGTCCAGTCAATCATTGAGCATCGCAAGAAACACGGCACAATTTCGTGTTTGAAGAAGTCGGGTCGACCGCGTATGACAAGTGCCGCTGAAAACCGTGTTATAAAGAAAATTATCAAACAAAACCGCCGTGCTCGTGCGGGGGAACTTACCGTAAAATGGCGTGATATGATCCAGAAAGACGTTTCAGTGGATACCTGCAAAAGGGTTCTCAAAAGAATGGGATATGGTTCTTACAGGGCCAAGGAAAAACCTTTACTAACGGAGTTACAGAAAGACGAGGCTGAAATTCGCTCGCGAGCACTCAAACTGGACTACTGAGCAATGGCGTCAAATAATATGGAGTGATGAATCAAAATTCAAAGTAACTGTCGGCGACGAACGGAAAAAAATCATTCGAAAGAAAAACGAAGTATTCATCAAAGACTGCATTAAGAGAAAAGTGAAGTTTCCTGGGTCTGTGATGATATGGGGTTGCATGTCGGCACAAGGGGTAGGCCGCCTGCATTTTGTAGAAGGGACGGTTAATGCAGTGAAATACCAGGACATTTTGAAAACAAGTTTAATTCCATCTATTCCAAGCTTGAAATATGAAAATGTCTACACTTTTCAACAAGACGGGGCTTCTTGCCATACTGCGAAAACCACGAAGACTTGGCTCGAGTTTAAAGGAATCCCCACTATGGAGTGGCCGTCGAATAGTCCAGATTTGTCACCCATTGAAACATTGTGGTGGAAAATGAAAAAAAAAATACGCAAGTTTCCATCGAGGTCAAAAAGTGATTTAAAAGAGAAAATAGTCGCTGTCTGGGAGTCTATAACCCTAAAAGAGTGTGAAGAGTTGGTAGAGACGATGCCATTGAGAATCAAGGCTGGTCTTAAGAGTAAAGGCGAGACAACTGAGTGGTAGTATAACTATTTTGCATATTCAAGATCGATAGCCGAACTATTATGCGTTGTCGTTGATAGAAAATTTGTATTTTTTTTATTTATATACATAAATAATATTAATTTGTATTATGTAGGAAATAAACTTGATTAATTTTACAATTCTTTTTTTTATTTCTTGTTTCCATGCTATTAAAATTACTAACTAGATTTGACTTTGAAAAAAGTTACTTTCAATTTTGCATTGGGGCTTGTATTACTCGGGCGCATAACGCATGCGGAGAATACGATAAAAATAATAGTTGTAAAGTCATTGTTGTTTCCAGTCTTTCACATCTCCCTGCCATGAAAAACAAACCTTAGCTCCCAAGTTTGTACATAATTAAACCTGGCAGGTCCTTAACTAGTTTAATAAGACACATTTAAAAAAGAAGTTTATTTTGATGGTGTTTTATTTAAGAAAACCTTAGGTCTACGTCCAACTATGATTTATTATAGTTCGGGTCAATTTTAAAGTATTCTAGCACATCTCATTGGATGTTATGTTACCTCTCCGTCAATTTTAATAAAAACCTCACGCAGCTGCGTTTCTCTGTTCCAAACTCACTGACACGGACTTCTTTGGCCAGTGTGCATAAAAATTGTAACTTATTTAAAATGGGACCTTATGCATATACCACAAAATATGTAATGTTTTGAGCGATTAAGGCCTAAGTTTTATTAAATTAAAATAAATACGGCAAAATTCCAACGGTTTAACCTTGAATTTATATCGTATAAATACGATATATGGTAAGACGTCAAGCTTTTATGGCTAATTGACCTCTTATCCAATTACCGCAATTCAAAGTGTTCAAGTGACAGTTTGTGTGAACATAGAGTTAAAAGTTATTGGAAATAATGATGTCATGTTATGGAGTTAACTTAATTTAAGCTGACATTATCCTAGAAGTATAAGGGACTTCTTAATAGTTTTTCAAGTTTATAAACAATGTGGCATCATAAAGGCGGGGGTGGACCTGCCGTAGTTCATCAAAGTTAGTGTGTGAATACGTGACTTATCTTCAAGTAGCAGGCTGAAACGGCGACACTTCCCTCCAGCATCCATAATACTTGCGCGGTTTCTGCCAGCTGACTATTACCTACGTGCTTTAGAGCTTAATGCCTGTACCATCGTATGATCATCCGACGCATAAAGAGGTTGAAGCATGATCCGTAGATACAATTCTTATTCCTGATTAGCAAACTGAGTGTTGGCCGCTTAAATTAGGATTTCTTCAGTGGACAGATTTACAGGGTGTAAAATACGAACGTCACATGGACGGGTTCTACATTAAATAATATATTTACGCGTTAGCCTAGTTGGTAGCGGCCCTGCCTATGGAGCTAGTGGTCCCGGGTTCAAATCCAGCTAAGGTTAGATATTTGTGTGATGTGCAATGCGCGAGTAGTTGTTCCTGGGTCTTGGATATTTTTCATGCATGTTAATAATAAAGAAATAAGCAAATAACTTATTTCTTTATTATAAGTATGTTTATCGTTGTCTAGCTCCCATAGTACAAGCTTAGAGCTTAGTTTGGGACTAGGTCAATTTGTGTGGCATTGTCCCCTGATATTCCTCGTACAGTTTCCTCAATCATGGTCAGGTTAACTGGAAAAGAGACAATAAATAGTAATAAAAACAACAGCTATTTTTTTTTTAGAAACCTTTCATTTGTGCGTGTGCGTGTGTGTGTGTGTGTGTTGACTGTTACGTGTCCAGCAAACACACTCTCACTGTTAATTTAAAGATAACCTTTGAGCAACTGAATATGTCAATATCTGAGAAAAGCATATTATAAGTGCGAACAATACGTGTTAGGACTGAGTTTTGACTTTAGTTTGTTCGGTGGGCGGGTAGGTATATTGAACAAAGTAGTGCGACGCGTGCGTCGATGAGGAACATACAATACAATAGCGGTTAGTAGATTTTATAGCAAGTAATTTGATCGATTGTCCCCAATCCCCACCTCCACACCGAAACTCAACAATACATACACTTTTGCTTGGCGGTAGGTTAAACGATAAGATCGGGGTAGCGACCTGGGCGAAATCTGCACAATGCTCTACCACCCCTTAAGTATTACAATAAGTTTAATATTGATCCAATAAGTATACCTAATATAACTCTTACTTTTTATACTCGTATGTATTTACAGAACACAAACGGTCAGTTTATCTTACAAACATAAGAGTAAAAATAAATAATCCCATTTGTAACTAAAGCAGAAGCCCCAGCTTTTCAATTATAATTTTCCCGTTACCTTTGAGAATATATTCTTGATGTGTATGTGCTAACTTATACCCAAATGCTAAGTTTCATCCGAGACTACGCTCATCCAGCTAATGTGGTTTCGGAGAGCCTGTGTGTGTATTACTTACGACCTAAAGGTCGTCTGGAATTACGTTCAATCGTGTAGTGCTTTCTAATGCTAGTCGAGATGACCTCGATCACTAAAAAGCCAACAGTCGGGGGATAGATGTGCGCCGCTGATCCAAAAAAATGAAGTACCAAATAAAAAGGTAATTTGTCATTCGATATCTCATTTTATGTTTTATTAGTCATTAATTATGGGAAGATCAAGCCTGTTATGAATATATATTTTGACCAAAATTATACTATGTATGTACAATAGGTTCATTTAGCTCTCGTTGTCAACTTGCTATTATTAAGTACTAAGTGAATTAGACGTAGCATCTGTTATTATTTAGGTCTGATGGTAGATAGGTCTGGTCGCTTCGAGCGCTTAAGTCGATTCTTTACAGTATGACAGTGACTTGAAAAGATATTTCTTTAACATTAGCGTTAGGTATGTATCTTGTTTAAGACGACTGAAAATAACATTTGAATGTTCTTTTAAGATTTCACACAATTCAATTGACTCAACCTATCGCAGAACATCCACGGATGCGCCATTCCTTTAAAATCCATTGTGGCTTCGTCGGGAGTGCGGTCACGTAGCGCGCGACCTAACCGGTCGGTGTTAGCCGACAAATTGATATTTTCAGATACGCGAGAAGTAAGTAAACAAACTTCTTCCGAGAGTGTATTATAAAATGTTTCCAACGGAAACAAATAAAGAGTTCTTTTGTAGACTAGATATTTTCACTTTGCGAAACGATGCAAAAGGATGCATACGATGCATACATATATTCATTCTAACGGCTATTAACCTATTTCTACGTAAAACTAGAAGTTATACTGATTAGTAGTTGCCAACTGTTAGCTAAGGAAGTTTAACTATTGTGCGGTTTTCGCGCGGTAAATTTTAACGGCAAGATTTGACTGAATAGTTCGAAGTGACAGCTAAAGTTGAGCGTGTGTGGGATGAACACTAAAAGTGCAGACGGTATGCGTGCTCCGCTCCAAGGGAAAGTTTGAATAATTGATGCAAAGATGGAACTATTCAATTCAGATAATGAATGTTGTTTAAGGTATGTATGTTGTTTAACCAAGAAGCCGTCAAAGGTTGGTCCATGAGTCATGATACATTTGGCTCTTTTTGTCGGTTAATACTTCGAATACTGCACGAATAGTTAAGCTGTTTGTTTATCTCTTCAAGGATCATGTGTTTTGTCATGTCATCGGCAGAAACGATTAGAAGGAAAATATTTAGACAATTCCAACCGGTTACTTCTTAAATGAAAATAACATAAACTGTCTATGTACGTGCGGCTGCTGGTCATAAAAGCCTTCTCTCATCATGTGAGAGCCTGGCGCTGGTCCACGTGGTTTCATACATAGACTCAAGAGCCATCTCTCTCGCTAACCCGTCAGGTAAGTACCTACTGTTCCTGATGACTAGATTAACCTAGCCTCCCTTTGCCTTAATTAGTTTTTAAGGGTAGTTCTAGGGTCTAATTTATATCATCGATAACAAGCAATGGCAGCAATACCAGCATACAGCCAATGTATTATTGTGGCTTTCCCAAACTTTTACGTGATTACTCGAGTTCGAGTGGTCGGTCAGTTCAGCTGGGTCTAAAATTCACGTAACCGTTATTTCAAAAAACTCTAGCCATATACTTACAACGCGAAATTATGGTAAATAGTAACAGATAACTGAAGAAATGGTTAGTCGGTGGAATACTACGGAACCACGCCTTGACCACAAGTCTGATATCTCTTTCAGACAATTACATCAGGACTAAAAAGTGAGAGGGACACGCATGACGCAGGTTACGGATTTCACGTCTCGCAGTAACCTACCAGGTAGCTCGCTTTAATTAACCACGTATCACTTTGCCGAGCACAGGCACTTGACTTTCGTAGGAAATTAATTTGAATTTGTAACTCGTCTCGTATTCAGTAAAATTTAATGTTCATTTATATTTCACTTTTAATAAGTTTCGTTGAAAACTTCTAACGAAATTACCTATCTGCTGAATTTATCGTTACACAGAAGTATCAGAGCTTTCTAAAAGTTGCACTCAGATTATACGGAGAAAGATCACGTACCTGGCGAACTTTTAATAAAGTTGCGAGAGTAAACAATCCGCATATCTGCGGACGAAGCCAGCAGGTATTGGAATATCGGAGGTATTTGTTTGCGTTACATTTGCTAACTAAACTATTCCAGAAATTTAAATGAAGAGTTAAGCTGTTATCATTAAGTTGCCAGCGTGAAGCGATTTCGAATAATACTTAGACAAAACTTGCAGGTTTCTGATTTCAGGTTTTTCAGGCAAAAGCAACCTTTGTGTTACTGGACTCCGTATGATTCTTTCCTTTCTTTCAGTGGTGTATGGATCTCGTGCAGGATCCATCACCATCTTAAGTAAATAGCAGTGTTCGAATTGTTGTGTTTCGGGATGAGGGTGCGCCAACCGGCAAAGTCAAAACAGTGACATTGTGGAATTTCATCTAACTACTTAGAGTTGGGATCGTATTACAGTCTTGAGATTCTCAAAACAACAAGAATCCTAAAACCGATAAGTTCTTATGTATTTTTATTAGTAACTAGCGGCCCGCCAGCGGCTTCGCCCCGCTGCAAATTTCTGACTTTCCCGGTGGATTTTTCAATTATTTTCGCACCTTTTAAACCTTCCCTGGACTATGACAAACATTTTAAAACCAAAATCAGCCAAATCGGCCCAGCCGTTCTCGAGTTTTAGCGAAACGAACGTACAGCAATTGATTTTTATATATATAGATAAACAAAAGTTAAAAGTTTGTGCTGCTATAATAATCACTTCAAAATGTTATCGGTCCGTCGCGACGGTAAAATTTTAAATAAGTAGTTACTTCGGTAACTAAATCAGTCGCGATAAAACGCCCAGAATCAAACTATCGTGTAATAAATCCATTGCAGTTCTACGAATCCAATTTTGTTCAACTCGATAAAATCCAACGTATAAAGTAGGTACCTCAAACTGCAAGACAAAGGAAACAATACTATTTAAGCTGAGTGAATGCATATTAAATTAACAGCACTTTCCCGTTACAGAGAACGCAACTTCGTATTAACCCGTGTCTAAGCTTTGCAGCAACTGAAACATTTCGGCTCGTCAGACACGTCTTTGTTGTGTGCTCACATGACGTTCCGTAGACGCTAGAACGCGTGTGCTCCGTAGATAACGCGTAAAGGCATACCAACTGCCAATAATCAAATCATTTACCGTTCAATTCTCAACCTTTTAACCTTGCAATAGAGAAAATGGTTGACTTTTACGTGGAAATAGCTTAGTTGCAAGTTTGTGACACGTGATGGCTCGCCGATGCGATGGTTTCTGTCACTGTTAATTGAGCCCGAATTCTCTTGTCACCAATCGAAACCTTCGCATCGGGTTTTACCTTAATACTTTTTCATGACAACTTTAATTTTAACAGGGGATCTCTGTTACGAGAACGAAATTAATATGACAGATTTTAATTGAATTTCGATGGCAGCAGTGTAGAAATAATGTTTAACACGAAAGTTTCAGAAGAAGTTTTTTTCTTAAGTATTATGTTTTTAATGGGTTATTAAAAAATTATTATAAATAAAAATATAATAAAACAGATGTGCTATATACAAGTGTGTGTTAAGTATATGATTAGATTATAGTCTCATTGTACTTAGTTATCCTCTTATTGCACCTAAAATGAAATGAAATATAAGATTATCATAAATTCAAGTGTTAAATAGGTGAGTATTCTATAAGCTACGTTAAACTTCTTAACATCCTGAACATTTCAAGTTGAAACTGAGTCAAATTTCCTCATGTAGAATTATTATACATAGCGACGCGACGTACGAATATCGGATGAATTTTGAACTTTAAGTAAACTCCTAATCTAAATTCATGGGACGAAGGTTCATGCCGCGCCGGACCGCACTTCGCTTGACTTTTGTGCGGATAGTTGGCTTGGCTATTTTAGGTGACATATATTATTGTAAGGTATTTCATAACCATCTATATAAGAGATTTCACTTGGTTTTGACTTTAACTATACGGTCACATTCACTTTTAAGTTAATTAGATCTATCTTAATGTTGACATACTATAAAAATAGGTTTGATTTTAAACGGGCTTACAATTAGTAATAAAAGCAAAGTTGAGTCAATCTGTTTTGCTTATTAATTAGCTATTTACTCATAATATGTGACTTATTTCGACAGAATGTGGTGGGTGACAATAGCTTCCCTATCTCATTGTAGTCGACGCTGAAAGCGCGGCACGCGTGATTGAAGCCCGTTCAGATGTGAACTGAACACTCAGGTGTATAACCTGATAACGACTCCGTGAAATTTCTCTTTAAGCGACGATTTTTGAACTAAAGTGACGGGAATAGTTTTATTTTATGCGCGATTTATCTCGTATTGTTTTGGTATTTTGCATAATTGAATACTGGTTTGCTATTTGTTGTAAGGATGTACTAAAAATAACAAGTTACTCAAATAATGCGCTAATATTTTGTTGTTTTGGTAATTCAAGTAGTATTTTTAAGCATATATAAATGAGATATAAATTTCATTGCTTAAAGTTTGCTTTAAGATAATTTAAATCACGTCAAGATAATTTTAAATTTATGTTAAATGCAGATATATTTACTATTACACCGCCTTCGGTCTAGTGGTTACCTTTCCCTTACCGTTCTTTCCAACAAGAGATCTAGATCTATATCTGTCAGT
Source organism: Acleris holmiana (assembly GCA_949316455.1). Classification (NCBI taxonomy): domain Eukaryota; kingdom Metazoa; phylum Arthropoda; class Insecta; order Lepidoptera; family Tortricidae; genus Acleris; species Acleris holmiana. The sequence continues at coordinate 10,263,961 of OX438769.1, forward strand.
TCATTGAAGGTTAGGCTAAAGTAGTTCTGGCTAACTCAACAAGATGAGTCTGAGTGTTGATCCTTAGCTCATTTATAGGTTTTAATTGCTGTTTACGTATGCGCTAGTATATATTAGTATCTATGTCTGATTATCAATATATAAGTATTTTATTAAACTAGTTTACTTTTTCTTCCTATCTGCTTCTCGGATGTATTTACTATTTGTTATTTATGTTTTTTTAATTATTTGTTTATCCTTGTCCTTGCTTATTCTACGTAAGGGGTAACTGGAAGAGATCCCATATGGGATAAATTCGCCTATGTACATTATCTTTATTGATGCAAACATGTCTTGTAATTGTTTATATAAAAAATAAATATGAGGGGACAATCTCACACAAAATGACCTAGTCCCAAACTAAGCTCTAGGCTTGTACTATGGGTACTAAATAGACAACAATAAACATACTTATATAGATAAATGAATACTCAAATAAATAGAAAACATCCAAGAATCAGGAACAAATATTCGCGCTCATCACACAAATATCTGCCCTTGCACTTGACACTGCTATTTACTTGGCAGGGTCACTCCCAACTTGGCCAACGAGTCAATAAGAGTTTACATGTGTATATAAATTACAGTGTTTTCCTCAAAGCTTATTCACCAAATCCAACACGTCAGAAGCTTATACAATATCTGAGTTAGTAGTAACGGTTAAACCTCTCGCAGGCTCACTTTGCCTGATTGGCTATCAAAGGCTAGACATCAAAGGCAATATGTGCAGCGTTAATTCGCTTGGACACTATCATTAATGATTTTGGAGCCTTTGGATAATTGCTTACCAACCAATAGTAAATATCACATCTCATGTTAGGGTGGAAAATATAAATAAAAAAATCCATATAGCTATCTGATGGCAAGCACAATATCGGAGACATCACTTTTGAATTGCATACCGTACAAGAACCTAGTAAGTAAATAAGCTTCTTTCTTATTACAAAAACATATCTACTAATTATGTCTACTAAATATATAAAAAAACACAGGCTTCGTCAACCGTCACGTAAGTATATATTTGTCATATACTCTAATGTTTTTTGTTATGATATTGTTTTGGCATCAACAATATGATTTCGATTTAGTAACGATATAAGATAAAACGAATTAGAAGAACGGCTCTGGTTGACTAGTACATAGATAGGTCTAGTGCAATAAATAGATAGAGATAGGTTATAATTGATAAATTACTAGCAATGAACTTCAGTGCAACTTATAAAACTTTCACGAGAAAAAGATCTTATCACCGAACAAATATTTTCTTTGTTTAATTAGGAGGGTGGGAGGTTTTTCGACAGTGATTGATTAATACTCAGGCGATTTGTTTGAGGCGCATAAAAGCAAACATAAATTGAATTTTCACAGGGATAGACAGGTAGGGTGTACTCATTTTCGATGTTGTTTGGCTTTTTTGTAACGCGCAAAGTGCCGGAGTAATGTTTTTTTGTCTATTGTTCATAGCGCGTCATGGAGGATTAAGTTACTTACTTCAAGCGTGAAAGGATTTTCATTGAGCTTTGAATGTTAATTTTGTAACAGGACTATTAATGTCTCATATCCTTTGGTTTACATTTACCGAGCGCGTTAAAATTTAATAATATCTCTGACACCAACTACACATTGATCTAGACTAAAAGTAGCATTCTCCGTGTTCTATGAAGTTATAAGTACTGTTTTTTTACACATTTTTATACTTAACGTCTATTGTTTGATTATGATTTGGTTTAAAATATTCGCGCGGCGCTTATAACTAGTTTAAGCTAGCCGTATACAAACCCTTTAGCAACACAGCCGTCACCCTATTTCATAAAGTTGACAAAACAGGTGACGTTTGACAATTCGGTATACATTGTAAAGTTGACGAGTTCCTTCATTACTGGCCCAATACTACGCTACGCAATGTACAGCAAACTCACCTGTCACTGTAACCTTTGTAAAATAAGTGGCTGTTAATAGAGTCACTGAACTACTGAGTAAAACCATATTGTTTTGGCATAATTACCATATTGTCAAAATGTTACGATAGCTCTTATTTACTTGACAGTAATGGCGGACAATAACATGTCTACAGCAATATGGTTTTACCGAGTAGAATAGAGCGCTAGTAACCGACTAACCAGCTGCATTGAATTTTAGTCGTATTACATAGCATTACCTACCTAAATCCCCAGTTACAACAAAGTTTGTTGATGCTTAATGAATTTATATTTCATTTGTTTAGGGTCTAAGGACTTAAGGCTGTGTAAACAATGAGATTGTTAATAAATTTCAGTGTAGCCAGAAACATAAAGGAAATGCGATTACGGAAGCGGAAGTTAGTTCAACTTCGGCGCGGGGAGGAGCTTCCGTGTTTTGCGGACATATGCGGAACACCATTACTGCAGCATCGTTGTTGGAACTTGTAACTGTCAAAGCGCTTTGCAATATTTGCGAAATTTGTGGTGGTGCAAAAACATGAGTTGCTGGATGCATTTGCATAGTTCTTAGGTTATGGCACATTGATTTATAGTTACTGGAGTGCGGTTTGGTTAAATAACTAAAGTCTCGGCTCAGTCACAGGTATCGTACCTACTTCAATTAAACCTGGTGTAAAGATTCCTGGGTCATATTAGTTCAATACAACTTATAGGTAATAAGGGACGTTTTTAGGGTTCCGTAGTCAAACTAGGAACCCTTATAGTTTCGCCATGTCCGTCCGTTTGTCCATGCGCAGCCAGCCAGTAATTTGGCATGAATATAAATATTACTCGCGCCAACAAAGTGGTAAAATAAAATCTTGTATTTTTTTTTGTATCTTTCCTACACGTAACTTGGGGTTTGTGAAAGATTTTTTTTTATTAATGAATTGATTTAGGAAATATTAAGCTTTAAAGCGCTATATTTTGTTAGACTCTAGTGTCCCCCCCCCACAGCCAAAACTACAAATGTTATAATTCTTAAATGAAAGAGCATATAACAAATTAAAAGGAAAACTATCACGACTAAGTAGAGATACAGGCAATTAAAGTGTTTATACCTAGTAAAATCATCTAAGACTTTAGTAGAAAATTAATTATTATTTGTTGTTAATGTCTGTAGTACTTAACGGCTTCGGAACCCTACAATGAGCATGGCCCGAAAATGCTCTTGCCCGGTTTTTACTAAAATAGCATCAAGTGCCGGTCGGATTCGAGAACCGAGGGTCGCGATTTATTTGTTTGAATTATTAGTAACTTAGTAACGTTGTTATTGAATGGTTTCACTATTTTATCAGCCTCTATACGAAGTTCGTTTTGTGATGTTATCTGTTCCTAAAAAAAACCTTTAGTGACTCGGTTATCCTATTTAACTTAGTAGCTTGCAACGGTTGTCAGATATAAAACGTATTTTATGACGAAATTTAAAGAGGTAGAGGTAGAGGATTAAGGTGGTCTACAACTCGGCCCATTACATAAACCAAAAACATTATGTACTTGAGTAAATATGTTTTGATACAGACATAAAAATATATGACCACCTTCAATGATGTAGAGACACTTAAAGAAGAACATGAAGAAAATAAGCACCATTAAAAAAGGCATGAATTATTTAAAAAACTAATTTAAATATCGTACAGAAATGAGTGTAAAAGTACGAAATATTAGCTTTCTAAATGCATAAAATATGCAGTCCACTTCATTTTAAATGACTGCATCCTACAGCGAATGATTCTTTTTTATCTTACGCGTTAACTCTCTTACGAGGAAACATCGTCGTCTCGAAGAAACCGTTGCCGTCTTAATGTTTGTAAAAGTAAGTCCTTTGACAAGCTTCTTATTTACCGAGAACGATTCTGTAATATACTACAACTTTTAAATTGCTTATTTGAACTAGAGGGTGTTCGCAACTTAGTCTTAAGCATAACTTTTTGTTTAATTATAATACTTACAGGTTGTTTATACGTGAAGAAGACGAAAAAATAAAGATTGTTTACTTAGAAAAATAAATAATCTAATAAGGTTTGGTTGTGAGTGATGGATTCATTCGCTGAGAGAGAAATTTGTAGAAAAGATTTTCGTTGAAAGTGTATACATACGATGACACCATTTTACCTCTTACGGCTGCACTTAGAGTCAGTTAATGACGAATAAAGTCGTTACTTAGTGAGGATTTTTCATATATAAGTTTGAAAAAGGGACGAGTTTATTGTCTCTAAAATATCTCAGAGTGCTCCGGTTAGCCTCTTAACTGTGTGCTTATTTACACTCTACAACAAAGCATAGCGCACTGCCAAGTTTCAAGCTCTGTTCGCAGCCCACGTCAACATATTGCCCAAGCCACAACATCTATCTTGATTAAACTAGCTCAGTCGAATATGTCAAATACACAGCAATGGATTAAACTAAATACGAGTTGTCAGTGAAGACGCGCTGGCGCATCAATCAAGCGATGGACATTACCCGGCGCCATGCGGAGTCATGCGTGCCGTCAACGACCGTGTCTGACGATTAACACAGCGCTATTGATGGGTATTAACATGACAATAATGATTATGTTGTTAATTTAAAGGAACAACACGGACGGTGGTGTAGGTAAGTTAAATCGCTGGAGTTAGTTCTGATTGCACGTATGATGAAGACACAATAGCGATTTGATGCATAGTTATGTAGCATTTTCGTATTCAGTTGGTTTTTAGTTATATTGTACTTGGTTGTAGACTTGGTGAATCCCCATCCCCCCAGGGTTATACGGGGGTCAGATGACAATCGCCCTTCTGTAATTATGATATAACTATACGGTTTATTTTACGGCGAGCGTAAAGGATAAAGCTATACCAGAGCTCTGTCTTTTACGCTCGCTGTAAAATGAACTGCATAGCTATGTCATAATAACCCCTCTGAAAATGTTTACCTTGAAAAAAAGATCCTTATTATTTGTTTTGGTTAGAAACTTAATTGTTTAGACAATACCAATTGCCGTAATGTGCGTATTTGTGTGTAGTATGCTTATTCTGCCAAAAATATCGCATCACGTAATATGATAAGTACGCAATAAATTACTTACCTACTAAATACCTCGCTCTAATGTCCGTTAGACGGAAGGCTAGAAAAAAGAAACTTTCCTACTCGTAAATGGAAAAAAAGGAAAATTGCGATTAAAAGTGCAAAAGTTGGAAATGTTTCGACACGACCCGCTTGTTTGCACACAGCGCTGGCAACTTCCGGCCAATGCTCGCTAAATATTTCCCTTTAAAACGTTTACATCATCCGGATTGTAGCAAATATATGTTTGGGTATCTAATGAACTTCCACTAAATAATTCGCGTAGTTGGAATTAAACGTCAACATTCTGCGGGAAAATTTCATCTCGGACTGAAGTTGGGTAGTGAAATAATTAGTGTGCGGGCCGGTAATCTTTATCTTTATCTTTATCTTTATCTTTATATATATAAAAATTGAGGTGTGTGTCCCTATATTTCACTTTGTAGCCAAAACTACATATCGCAGACGCATAGTGTTTGTATGTGGCAATAGGTACAAGGCTCCCATTGTGCACTATGGTGGTTGCAAGTCAATAACTATAAGGGTGTGAAAAATACGGGGGTTGAAAAAAGTTAACTTCAAAAATGTGAGACTATCATTGATCTATAATGATCTGGATGGTTCTAGAAAATTTCTAGAATTATCTGGAAAGTTCTCAAATATATCCCTAGATTCTGATTAAAGAGAATGTTCTAGAAAATTCTAAAATGATCTAGGAATTTCTTGAATAATCTAAAATATCCCAGAATAATTTGGAAATCTCTAAAATATATTCCAAGGCTCTAATTAATCGAGCATTTTTTAAATGTTCGACAAAATTCTAGAATGATCTAGAAATCTCTAGATTGATCTAGAATGAATTAGATAGCTCTAAAATTGATATCACGGTTCTGAACAATTTAGAATTATATTATAAATGCCAAAGTTTGGATGGATGGATGGATGGATGGATGTTTGTTACTCAATCACGCTATAACGGCTGAACGGACTTAAGCTGAAATTTGGCACAGAGATAGATTATAGTATGTAATAGGACATTAGGCTACTTTTTATCCCAAATGTACGTGTGATGGGAAAATTACGAATTCTACGCGGACGGAGTCGCGGGCAGAAGCTAGTACATTAATAAAATTGTATTATTGTTAATGCAGAAGGTGATGGTGTATTTTTTAAACACTGCCATTTATTTATTAAATACATTACATCCGAGAGCTATTTAATTATTAAAATAAAATACCTACCTGTGTTTTGTGCGAAATATGAATAAAAGCACAAGCGCATATATTAAAGTTATGGAAAATGGTATGGGGACGGGAGCAATCGCTCAGCAGTAGTTAATGGATTGATGGATGGACATTGGTGGTAGACACGTCAATTTTAATATTGTGTTATTTGCCACTGAATAAGGATAAAACCAAAGTTCTTAACCTGGGAATTCATAAAACTAGTTGGTGGAGCGAAATGTTGAAAATGTTACGTTGTCTTGTTGAGAGCTCTCGTTCCCTAGGCTCTGTCCACTCGTTTTGTTTCCGCTTTTAATGGTAGTATTTTTTACTTATTCAAATTTCGCAGTAAAGTGAAAAGTAAAATCTCATGTTTGACCGTGATGTGATGACTGATTTTCTTAGAAACTGATAATAGAGTGGAGTAATCTACGATTGCCTAAAATTTCAATCAAACAGATATTCGTCGAACGTAATACAAGCAGGATCTTTTGCCCTAGAATCTTTAATTTGGCACCAAGAAAAGCCTCGTTATGCAACTGATCATGGTCTATAAACGTCCCGTACCTGGATTCCGAGCGTCGCTCGGGTCGAAAACTATGTTTCCGAAGATGACAATTTAACAAATCGATTTTTCACTCCCGTAAACCACCATATTACAAATTTCATTGAAATCGTTAGAGCTGTTTTCGTGAATGTGATTACAAAATTGACGTATATGCAATTTTGTTTTCATTTAATAGTATCAGCTTAGCTAGGGACTAGGTCTGATAATTATTTATTTTACTGACTAATAATGCAAATAAAAAACAAATTGTTACTTTTCGGAGTAATGGATCCTTTCAAAGCGTTTTGCCTCTTCTTTGTATACGAAATGCTTAGCAGTTGAATTAGCTTGCTTCATTTCTATTTCGGAAGTGATATAATTTGGGTGTCTTCAAGACGAGAGAGAGCTAAATTGGCTTAAGCAGCAAACCTGATCACATACCATATAAAAAATATAATTTCCTAAGAAATTAATAGTTAAATAAAATAAAAATAAAAACAGTAACTAAGGTCAAGTTTTCAGTGCTGTGGCGACTGACATTTTCCCCTTTTTACACAAAACAGGTAAGACCACTTAAGCCAACCTTAAATCTCATCTTTCGAGAGTTAAACTACTTTAACGTACATAAGTACCTGTTTACTCGGAACAAAGGATAAACGATTGTAAAGAAAACTTGAAGGGCAAATACTTGGAAAGTTAAGAATAAAATATGAAAAAAGATGTTTAAAGTGAGTTAGGCGACTGTTCAGCGTCAGGTTTACAGTGAATTGTTTTAAACTTCCTTTTCCAGCATAGTTTATGGAGCGGAGTTGGAGTGCGTGACACGTTGACTCGCGTCCCCGAAAGGGAAATCAACTGCCAGCCTCAAAGTGATGAAGCTAAAGTTTAAACTCGGTTATAATACAGTTACGAATGACGACTGTTAAGATAACAAACTGCATAAAATCAGGTAGCGAAGATAATGACGAATAAAATTCAGTTGTCATTGAATAATATGCGGAACGTCGAACGATAATGAGATTTTTCAATGTCGATGAATCATGAAACACTCGTAATTTTACGTAACGTTTTCAAATGCCCTCCAAACAAACTTTTTTTAGTTTATGTGTTTTTAAAATGTGGTAAGTGGACAGACCGTATTCATGGGTGTTATTCTCTTAAGTTAAAGCGCTGTATCGATCGGTCTGTCGAAATGACAGCTTCGTCCCTCACATCCCAACTCACGTCACCTTTGTCAACAAAATGCTAGAGGACTCGTCTGGATTGCTAATACTCAATACTATCATATTAGATGTCCCTGATACCAAGTTGCAGTGTTTATATTAGTGCAATTCGGTGTTGAGGATAATACAGACTGTACAATTAATAACCTATACGCGTTTCTATTTATGTCCCTAGGGTTGGCAACATATTTGCAATCATGAGATCGTAAATGTCCATGAGCCTTAGAGTCCATTTTCCTAATAAAATAGCAGAGCTACTCGTACATGCTAATAGTTACTAGGGAGTGATGTTTCTGCACTTGCGATATCATCTATTCTGTGGCCACAGTTTATGTGCTTCAATTTCATAAAATAACGTTGACAATAATGCAAACTGTAGCACTAAACTTCCCTCCAAGGCAAGATACGTAGTACACCAGGTAATATTCCGTGCCCGTCACTCCTATCTAGAAATTCAGTGCGCAATGTTTGTTCCTACCGCAACTTAGTTGACAACGTAAATATATTTTCTTGCCTACAGTTGGAGTGTAGTGAAACACGTAATAGCCGCCAGTTAGCTTAATGAGAGGTTAAATAATTTACTAACAAGTTAACAACTCAAATTGTAAGTTTCGCTCCGAGATGCTTTACAAATAAAAACTGTTTCCTTCAAAAACGAAGTTATAAGATACTGGAAACGTGTAGATATAGCAGCGGCGCGAAGCGTTTGAGGGGCTCGGAGCGGGCGACGCGCAACTTGAATATTTTTACAAACATCCTTCTCGTATACTTGTTAATTTGACAGTCAAACGACAGGCAGCGGATTCTGTTCACGCAATGAGAGTTTCTTTACTACCTCTTTAATGGAATCAATAATTGTTTTTTTTATTAGGTAGCTTTAACTTTTGTTAGTTAATTGCAGTTAATGGTATTTCGACAACGTCGTCCTGTTACAATGACATTATGCCATACCATTAAAGTCTCTCAAAAAAGCTAACCACACAGCACTTTAGAATATCGATCAACTCAACTCAACTCAACTTGAAAGAGAAAATATACTCTTATACGTTACCAGCACTGTGTGTTGTGTAAGACATACCTGTAGGTCATACAATCCTGAAACTGAAAGTACTAATTTTATTGTTGAGGAGAAAGCACCCGAGCACCCAGGCCACCTGATGGTAAGTGGAATCTGAGACCCATAGACATTTGAATTCTCAAGACCTCAAATGCGTTGCCAACCCTGAGGACTAAGATGGAATGCCTCTATGCTAGTAATTTCACCGGTTGTCTTATCCCCACACCGGAACACAACAATGCGAACACTGTTGCTTGGCGAGTAGTTAATGGATAAAATAGTGGTAGCGATCCGGACGGACCCTGCACAGGGTCCTACCACCACTAAATGTGAATCATGTACTAATATTTATAATTAAATATTTCAAATAAACTGCATCTCTTTATTGTTTCCCAATACAAAGCACAGAGGTACTCTCTAAAAGCTCGCTCGTACGAAGGACGAGGAAATTTCAGAGTGCACAATACAAGCCCGTAACGTTGCATAATATGGCGCGTGTTCAGCCAAAGTATTCGTTATGGTATTTTCTACACCTAGCCAACCGGGGCATATGTTTTTCGATATGACGCCGAACGTCAGGTGTTCCTCTCGCGACCGACATTTACAAACCGACCTTAAGATGAGAAATACAAGGTGCTAATTATAATGCCACGTGTTTTGCAATTTGTGTCATTCTGGAACCGCAGAGGAGAGAGCCCTCCCTCTCGGAATTCGCGTTGCAGTGAAGAGTACTTGAGACTCTGGCGATGTGATCCGAGCGGCGATATTTGCGGGCTCGGGGGTCCCCTCGCTGCATCCCTCTTGCTCGCGGCTCGCGGCTCGCGGCGGCGCTCGCGGCGCGCGGCGCTCGGCGGGCGGGAGGCAGCCCGGCGTCACTCACGTCGTCTCGGTCTCCTCGGTCGTGTGTCCGAACCTCTCCTGTCCGCGACGTACGATCTCTCCGAACCCTACCGGTTCTGACTCGAGCGCCGCGTCCTGGACGCGACTCAGTACATATCCTCTCATTAAACTTAATTACCCTACTTAAACCCGCTCTTCTAGGCTCCGTACTAACGGTCAGTATTTTTTTTAAAGTTTTCATTAGTTGAGTTTTAAAGTTTTCTCTAAGTGTTTCCGAAGACTATTTAAATACTTCTGAGCGAGTTTCGTTTCGATTAGTTTCGAAGGGCTTGGGCCCTGGTATATAAAGGATTATCTGGATTGGCGGAAAGTGTTTGAAGTGAAAAGCGGGCCGGTTAGTCGCGGCGCTTCATTTGCATCTGTCAAACAGGTAAGTGCGCTGCAGAGCGGAGCATTGACGCCGGTCACACGCGGCGCGCCGTCTGCCGCCGGAGCCGGCTGCGCGCCTACATTTGAATTATTAAAATCCTGACTGATGCGCCCGAGGCAGGTTTGCTGTGACTCTTGAGCCGTGAGTTATGTCTACAACAGTAATATGCCTCATTCATAAAGGCGAGAAGAAACAAAAGGCATCGTGGCTTAAAGCTCCCCGTTTTATTTCAGATTTTTGTCACAAAAACGTTTTCGGATCTATTTTATAAAATGGCCTAATTTCCATACGTATACTTGTCATATCTCATTAAAGCTCTTAGTTTCCTAATTTCTAATTACCAAACCGCATTCGTACCTGATTTATATTTTTAGACTGCCATCGAGCAACGTGATTCCTGGACACGATATTAATTACGTCGTATATAAAGTCTATAATTTATGTTTATATAATAAATGTTACTATTAATTTATAACGTTATATACCTTTGCATAATTTTGCAGCAAAACGTTATGTTACTGTGATATAGGTAATATTTCTGTGTAACAAATAAATCAGTCTTGAGTTAATAAGCGTTACAACTTGCATTTAATGAAAATAAAATACTTTGTTCTAACTAAAATTCGTACATGTGTTAGCTACCTTTTTCTATGCAGATTTTGCTTGTACCTTTTTTTGTACATTAACAAAGTACCTACTCAAATTAACTTAACATCAATTCCTTAAATTCCTGAAAACTATGAAAGTAAAGTCAAGTAGTTTGATCCTACACCACTTTAGAACCTTGTTAAACCAAGTCATCTACATATAATCTATCATTTCGCTGCCGTAGTTCCTTGCAGTTACTACAACGCCACATTGAAAACAATTCTTCTGAGTTTAAGAAAAACTAATGGTATGGGTACGGTATTTATATGATTAAGTTAACTACAATAGCTTTCTCTCATAATGGATCATATTTAGGTCGAATTGAATTATGAAATAACAATAAGCTACTTTTTAATATTTGTCCTACGTATATTCTTAATACTAACATCATTTCACATTTTTTTATTGCCTTATATCGAGAGCAAAAGGAATGCTTAGAAAATTTAAAAAAAATGTATACGAATATATCGGACTGAATGGCTACACCAAAAAAAAATTTTGCTGAGGAAAAATCAGAGCAAATGCCAATTAAAAGTCTTAACAAAGTTTCTAATGAGTACTTATCTATTAATAATTGTTATTTTAATGTATTTTTGGAAATAAATACATAATATTATGTACTTACTTCACTTACAGTTATTTATATCCTATTTCTCGTAATAAAACTGAAACCAATCTAAACTACTGGTATAATTGTCGCATATTATTTCCTGCCAATACAAAGTTACAATCTTCAACAAGCTTGTATTCAATAGTGGCAGGTAGGCTTGCTTTTTACATCCACATAAATAAACAACATTACTTTAAAAGTTAGATTTTTTTTTAATGAGTAAGTTAACTTAAATTCACTTAAAACCGAAGGCATATAAATAATCTAAAAATACCTTTGAAAATCTTGCGCATATTTGCTTCAATATAAGGGTCCATGAATTTCTCGAACACTCATAAACGGTAATATCCAATGTTAAATGATTTATTAACATCTGGAAACGCCTTCCCACGTTATCACCCAAATGTATTCAAGGGTTTAAAAGGGATATTATTGAGATGGGTAAAGCTATTGTCATTTTGTGTAACTTGGCTGGCGCAGCGGATTAATTGTTAAGCTTTATGTTTAAAGAAAATAAGGTAAAAATAATTCTACCGCGGCGATAAAGTGAAATCTTAGATTAAATTTTAAGTTTTAAACGACCAATGAAAAGAAATTGCACAGATTGTACTTATGTTTAAAATAATGGATGTATTATGTATGTATCACATTAGTGCACATAATCCATCACAAAAAACTTGCACTTCCACTCTTATTTTACAAAACAACAACTAGACGTGGCGAAACGATTAAACGCCAATTTTAGCCAAAATTTCATCTATAATCATTACAAGAATATAAAAAATCCAGTGGAACAAATACGCGAGTTAGTTTCTTTTGCTTCTAAATATTAACTTTCATGATTTTTTATCTTCATATCGTTTTTGTAAGTGATCTACGTAAATTTAAACTGATTGGTTTTGGTATAAAAAATAAAACGGTTTATGTACGAATTATACGGCGCCAATTTATCTTTTCATAAAATCTTTTCATTCCAATAATATTGATTAAGTACGAGTAATTCAAAGTGCAATTTATCAACAAACAATGTTTACGATTTAATTTTCCTGTAAATCGTCATCATAGGTTTCGCCATTTGTTTACGGATTTACGATAAACGCCTCGATCATTTAAAAAACGTTATTCGAAATCGGCGAATAGCAATATTAGTTTATTGTATTGTTTTCAATTCCTTTGTACCGAATGCACCTTTCAACTCTACATCAACCAACAGCAAAAACCCTAAAAGGACGAGTACAAACGAAATTAATGGACACGGCAGATAAAGCAAATAATAATCACAACCGTCAACGGAGTTACAAACTCATTCCCGCAAATAAAATAAATATGTCGCAAACTTTCTCCTTTTAGGACCTTTATGGGTTAAATTATATACGCCTAGGGGCGCACAATGGAGACATATTCCACTATTGGGACCTCGGGACTTATTATGGCCGACCTAGATGCCCCGGCCACGGCGAGTGCTATATTCCTATTCATATTTCATACCCCATTTCAGAGAGAATTGTGTGTTTTTCAATAGGCGCTGCGACCGCAATTTATGGAGAAAACGCTCTTTAGACGTCTATTACACCAGGAAAACATGGCAAGTTTTGATACATTACAGATTCATTGGACTTACGCTACAAGCTCAGAAACTAAAGAAATAGGCAATCATGTTTTATCAATAAAAATATAAATAGGTGAGGTACCTACTTCCGTTATTATCAACAATAATAATTTCAATGTTTTCAAACATTTTAACTATAAACTATGATTAATTATGGCAAATTGGATTAGCGAAACTAGAATATTTTTATAAGTTGTATGCACACATAATACAAGCAAATAATGTCGTAAATGCCTCACATAACATACGAAACTACCCCAAAATATTACGGTTTACCTTCAAATGTAGGTACAGATATCTTTAATATGAAATATGCTCGCTCGTTGAGGAGTTGGGAATAGAAACTAAGCGAGGAATGATGGACTGCCGCCCCACAACAGTCACTTTAAACACGATTTATGTTGTGTCGGTAGTACTATAAATTATTTAACCCTTTTGTGTAGTTTCTTTAACACAGTAAATGATTTGCGAAAGAAATAGGCCATGGTCGGTAAATGACAATTTTTATTTGAAATAGTAGATAAAAAACATTGTTCTTAGCTTTTTGGAAACAAAAATATGTCTTCTTTCAAAATGGGGAATAAACGAGGTTGGTTGTAAAAATACAGATTCTTTTTTGCGATTTTATTCATGAGCCGCGCCTGACATTACGATAATATAGGTCTTCTTTTTACTGCGGTTTGTATAAATTCCTGGTTCGCGATGTTCTAAGAACCCGCAGAATTGGTTATCCGTGATCATGACGATTGCAACATCATCGGTGTATCGGAAACTCATACATTTAATCAAACCGCGGTAAGAACGAGTTTAATTATTATGATTGTCATAGAGTTCTTTAAGGGATAGCCGCAGAAAATTACATAAATAAATCAAAACTAACTGTTTTAACTTTTTGTCATCCTGTCTCATTGCCTCATCCACTGTCAGCAAAACGGCCGCAATTCCCGATTTACCAGTTTTTTGACAAAACATAGGCATGAAAACAGTATTTTCCTGCTTTGTATGGCATTTTGTTTGGGAATGCAATATTATATATGAATGCATAGGGAAAATGGAAATTATGATACGGTGACAATTTATTGAATACAAACAACATTTGTTTTTCAAAATAGACCATTGTAAAGAAAAAAATGTTAGTTTAAATGTCACTATAAATAATTTCGTCCACTTTAAGTTCATGCAATGCAAAAGATATTTTTAGGATTTCGTACCTGAAAAAGAAAAAAACGGAACCTTTATAAGGCCAATTTGTTGTCCTCCGTCCATCTGTCTGTCAAGACCCTTTATCTCGGGAACGCGTAAAGGTATCGAGTTGAAATTAACTCATGTCTACAGTCACATAAAGCTGTAAAAAAATCAAACGTCTAAATTGACGTAAAAAAAATGAGACCGTTTATGCCGCGAAAAACGTATATTTCGACACTGTCAAAGGAATTAAAATTTATAGGGTACTCACATAGACCTGGAATCCCAAAATTTGTCAAGAAGGTCTTACAGCACAAGTAAAGGAAAAAGTGCGAACATTGGAAAAAAAAAAATTTGTTACGATTGCAAAGTTGCGACCTATGTCGATGTATGGGGACACCAGATATCAACGGCAAAGTCAAGTTTCTCCCTCAATACAATTTTACGTTCTTACGAGCATAAGTTTGTACTGAACCCTTGGTGTGCGACTGCAACTCGCACTTAAATGGCATTTTAATTTTAAAATTTAGTTTATTTAACCGCTCTACGTATTAAAGTTTCAATCCATGCTTAGACCGACGTTAGTCACGACGATTGGTACAGCAATGCCATGGCTCGCATAACTGGTACGACGAGATACTTGCTTTGAAACCCGGTATCCGTGAAACGAAAGCCGCTGGGACGGATGCTTAGCTTGAACTTGCGGCGTCAACCAGTACGTAAGCTGCAATTTTCTAACATTAGATACTTGTCTTGAGACCTCGGAGCTTGTTAATTTAAAACTCGCGGAGTGTGCCTAAATAAGTGTGTTATTTGTAACCTCAATTCGAAAACATTTAAGGAATGTTCAGCTTCAAATTATCAACATTTTTTATCAGCGGTAGATTACTATTTTTTAATAAGACTGGCTTTTTTACTATTAATATTTATTAAAAAATATACTTAGGTAGGTGTTAAATAGGTACGTAATAAAGCACCCATCAATAATTATTATATCGTACATTATCTGGGTACAAATTATGCGGGGTTGCTTTCTAGGGACTCATTTAATTTGGTTTTTGATAATGTTACTATTACTGCAACGTAAATTTTGAATCATTAGCTTAGTTTTCTTTAATGTCGCTATTTACATCATGAAATTTCAGAGCTTATACGTGTATGTTATGTGTTGTTACGTGCACAGAAGTCGTGACTTCTGTGCCAATAAAGGTTTGGAATAAAATTAAAACAATTTGGTCAACCAAAGGAGATTTAGCATATCGAAAACATTGAAATAACAAATAGATTATTGAAAATATTAAGAGCGTGTTCAATGAGCCATGGTTCTAAAATAATGAAAAACACCGGGCAAGAGCATGTCGGACCATGCTCAGTGTAGGGTTCCGAAGCCGTTAAGTACTACGAATATAAAAATCAACAAGTAACATTCAACAAATTTTCACCTAAGTCAATTGGTGCCGTCTTAGATGATTTTATACCTTAGTGTTCATACCTATATAAACACTTTAATTGTCTTTATCTCAAGAACCAATAATGTCTACTTAGTCGTGATAGTTTTCTTTTCAAATTCGTTACATGCTCTTTCATTTAGGATTTTTTTCTGATTTTTAGTATTTGTTGTTGTACTTGAGTCTAACAAAACTTAATATTTCGTAAACGGATTACTTATCAAAAAACTGTTTTCACAATCCCGATATATTTTTGAAAGACCTATCTAACGACGAGAAGAAAAAAAATCAGCCCCACCTGATGTTTTTGTATTTCTTTTACATTTTATTGTACCACTTTGTTGGCGTGACTAATATGCATATTTATGCCAAATTACAGCTTTCTAGTACTAAGAGTCTCTGCGCTAGGCTGCGGACGGACATGGCGAAACTATAAGGGTTCCTAGTTTGACTACGGAACCCTAAAAAAGGCCTACTGGTTTTGCGAAGTACAACTGCATCTTAGTACAAGTTTTATCTATTACAAGAAAAACTCGACCGTTGCGTAGCAAATAACGGCATCCGCAGTCTCCATCCAGGAGCTGATGGCCAAACGGGTTCCGTCGGTAAAAGCAGTTGCTAAGCCCTTATACACTCTAATGGTGCTTTTCTTGGAATCGTCGGATAGCGGTTAAAACATTGTTTCTTTTCAATGCGATTTTTATCGTTCCGTACCTAAAAAATTAAAGTCTTTTTTTAAGATGAGTTTGATGAGACCCTTTTGCTCTGAAATGGTTAAAGCTAAAAGTGGAACTCACTAGTATGCTAAAATTACGCAGCCAAAGTTTGGAGTAATTACGTACCTATGAGTTTTTAATATCCAGCATTGCATCCAACAAAAAAACACGCCGCTTAAAAAGCATAGCATTTGTAGGTAATCACGTTGAGTTTCCGCTTTTAGTATGCCACAGTGGCCCTACAAGGCTTCATAATTATAAATTATTTTATAAGGCAGCGAAATGTGTCACCAACCACCAATTCATTACATCTAAGTAATAAATATTATTTAAAAGTTGTAGTATTGATTATTATATATTTATCATTGCAGATTTTTAAATATTTTAGCAATTAAAGCAAAAGAAAAATTGTCTTCATCTTTTAGAAACCCGGGATATAAGTATTCTATATCGCTCTTAAGTTAAAGAGAAGCCGTAACTTCCATTTATGTACTTTTTGCTTTTTTGTCGCCCGACTAGTTACCTATTTTATCAGGCTTAATTTATATTAAAGTTCGTTGCAAAGATCTGTGGTTCTTTTTATCTTTTTTGGAAGAAAGAAGAAAGCATATGTGTTACAGCAATTCTTTTATTTTTCCTGCAATTAATAAATTGATTTTTATTTTTATAGATTCGGATATCAATGGCGTTACTATGCAAGGGCGGGACGTTATTACACAAATACCTCAATAAACACCAGTGTTAATAACTTATGAAATTAGCTTACTTTTATCATATTGAACTTAAGAGATTTCAAACTATATATTCGTAATTTCCCAACACTAAACAGGTACTACAAATATTCCAAATTTAAACCCCATGGCTATACGAATTGTCGTTTCAGATAAGAAAGTTATACAGGATCCCGCTTTTTCAGAATTTGGTACAGAAAAGTCGAAAATTAATCACTACAATAAAATATTACGAGGTATGATCATAGTGATGATCATACTTTAGTAAAACAAGTTATAAAATCTTGAATTTTTCACTATTTTACTTTTACGCTCAACCTAAATAATGCCACTATCTTATACACTAAACTAATATCTAATCTAATGTAAATAAGGCAACGTCAAGAAATTAAGAAATAGGTAGGTACATTAGGTTCCGGATATCTAAGTGAATCTACCCCTTCAGGGAGTATAGGTATAAACGCGGCGTGCGTGGTCCGTGATCCCAGAGACAGCCAGCAAAGCTATCATTTGTAAGGCTCGGGGGAACAGCCGCGACCCCTCTTGTTGGCGGAGATCTTGCTTGGCGACAAATTGTACCTATTATCTTAGTGCACTGCTAAACATCTATGTCCCCATTCATCCGTGTTAAAACATATTCTTTTACGTTTTACCTCTCGCCCCAGCGCTTACAAAAATAACGCTGTGTTCGAGCCCGCGGTAAATTTACCCTCCGTACGTGTTTCATTCCCTTAAAGGTTTGTATTGCAGTGAAAACTAAAAATATACAGCTGGGAAATAAGTAAAGTACAAAACTTCCTCTAGTAGAACCTATAAATATTATAATATTAAATTTAATATTGAAAAGGTATTCGAGACCGTCAAGTTATTATTTGCCCACAATATTGCGACGTAAATATTTTAAATAACTTTTTGTGATATAAACTCGATTGAAAATAACCGTGCTTCCGCATGGATAACTCGAATATTGCGTTTTCACTCGGATGACGTGTCGACTGCATTTTAAATAACTTAGTCGGCCGCGGGCAGATTCTGTATTGATTTTAGGGTATTTTGGGAACATTTGCCGGGGAAGCTGCAAGTCGGGTAGCTTTGCAAGTTGAGTCTGTTCTATCTGTTATTAGGTGAAAGATTTTTTTTGTTAAAGTTCATTCAAAATACAAATTAGAGACGTGGAAAATACTTGAAGCAAATTGATCGTCCTGGAACAAAATTTCATCGTTTTTCAGTGGACATTCCACTCGGGCACCCTTGTTCAGTTCCCACTCCGTTTAGCATCCGCATCGCAATGGGGAACGTGCTTTCTCGCTTAAATGTTCAAAAAGATTCGATGATTCTCGTCCGTGCGTCCAGGACCTGCCTGTATTTTGGTATTTTTCGTCAGTTGTCAATCTGGTACGCGTGACTGGGTGCGCTCCTTCGCCCCTGCTTCGCGCTTCACTGCTGTGACGAGATCGAATTTGCTCGAAACGGAAACGATATCGCTTCCAACATGAAATCTTTTGAGATTTTCTCATTGTGAAAAATAATTGAATTGTAACATTTGGTTTGAGATAAGAAATACAAAAACGTTTGAGGAATATTCAAACAAATCAAAATTTCCGCTATCGCTTTATCAATGTTTCAAGGAACCAAAATAAGACTCGCTTAGAGAGTGTAACTATTTATACTCTCTCTCTCGTAGGTACTGTTACTTGCCTAAATTTATATGCTGTTAAATAAATGTCTAATAGCAGGTAAATAATGCCTAGTATTATCGTTATCTGCGCCGGTTCACTGCAGCGCCCGACGCAGTCACATGGGAATTTTTATGAACAGTTAACAAATAGGTAGATAGAATAAATAGCTCTCGGCAATACTATGCTACGTAGACTTTGTTTCATTTTGACTATCCATCTATATGGATTACTCTATAATAGTAATACTGACTGAAATAAACCCGTTTTTAATGTGTTTTCATATTTAAAAGTTATTTCTTCAATTATAAAAATAAGTAATAAAGACCGTCCCTTTCATCCGACCAAAGTTTACGTAAAAAATATAATTATTTCATAAGTACGGCAGACATATAATTATTTTTATTACCTAATATTTCTTTGTTAGTCATATAATTTAGACTAACAAAAAATACTTAAACTTTTCATTGGACTATTTTACATACAAAATTACACGGAAATAGCTTTGAAATGAACTCACTTGAGTTCATTTCAAATTCAATACATATTCAAGGCATCCTAATCATCGAAGCTTTGCTGGGCTGTATGTGATTCGTTGACGTTTTTATTCGTAAGTAAAGAAAAGTTTAAAGTACTTTCTGACGTTGAATTGAGTTTTTGCATTCAGATTCGTGAATATATGCCCAAATTGCCATGACAATGAGCCAATTACGAAGATTAAAAAAATGGTATAAAAGGAGGTAAATAATCGAGAAAAAGGTATAGAAGATTTAACATCACTGTTAACATTAAATATGGAAAATATAAACAGGTAAGTAAAGCAATTCAAATATTTGAGTATTCACACTATCACTAACGACTCGAGATGCACTCAGGATATCATTGCCCGAACTAAACCCGAAGCTAAAGCGAAGAAAGCTTTAAATGCCAAGAACCCTCTACCTACTCGTATTTAAAGCTAGCATATCAAATAAAATACGCAAAAGTCTTTATTAAGGTGTACATATATATAGAGCATAGGCAGCGAAACGTGGACAACAACTAAGCGGGACTGAGAAAGACTGGAAGCCTTCGAAATTTGGTGCTACAGACGGATTTAAATAAGGAAAAGAGGTCTATTGCAGACAACAGAAAATAGACGTGGGAAGATGTTTGATCACCTGTTACGGTACGACGAGTACATTAAGATGATAATCGATAAACAATAGAAATTATTCCTCTAACAAAGTCAAAGTAAAAGTCAAATAATTTAATGCAATAACATACGTCAAAATCACAATAAAATATAAAAATAAAGAAGTAAAAAAGAATAAATTACAAAAACATAAAATTAAATATATCCATAAAAATCCTTAATACTATAAAACGCTTTTTCAAGTTAAAATATTTTTAACCTACTGACATACAAATCATAAGATGACGCATTCTTAATGTCTAGGCTCAATTAATTATATTTTTTTACGAACACCCACCGCCCGCAGCGCATTTGAATTGCGCGCCAAACGGACCAACAAAGGGTTTATATCCATACAAGTCTGCCTCTGATCGGCTCGGCGTGCCCTAAACTCATTTTTATGCATCCACATGTATTTGGCTACCTCAAAGATGTACAGACTCGGAACCGTGAGTATTATCAGCCTTACAAAGTGCTCCTTGGTTGGTTAACAACCTCTTATATAAATGATGATAATGTTATGATGAACGCTCAACGCTGAATGAAATGATATTTGAACGCTTAACCGCAGTTCTAGGATGTTCATATATCTTATATCCATTGACAGACAACAATATAAATCGAATAGTAAATAGGTACCTTCACCACCTGTACCTTTGTCATTTACGTAATTGAGGTCATAAAGCCATGCTCAAATAGGAAAGCTATCTACACTTCACTCTAACTTTTTAAAAGAAAGAAAAGGTAGGTAATAGAATTTTTGACATGTCAAAGTCTACTCGGTTTATGCATTAAGCCGGGGTTCGTGTCAATAGAATAGAAATGCATCGAGAGCTAAAGGTGCACGTCTCAATATCAGCTTGCTGAACGCCGGCATCCTTCGAGTGGATTCCATTGTTTCCAATGGCGTCTAGCTAGTTACTCAAATAAATGTTCTACGGAGCCATTCAATAAATGTTGGAGATTCATCGCACTCTTTGAATTGAATGTTTTAGGGTCGTGGCACGTTTACATGTTGAAGTTTTACGTAGCTGTTCATCATTATGTTTTTATATGAACAGTATTTAAATATGACCAATCATTTAAATCGTGGAGGAAAAAAACACTAACAAGTCCGTATTAATAAACAGCTACCCAATTTGCTGTCTACGCACGTGGCTATAGACAGCATGCATTCGCAAACATTACCATTAATAAAAATGTATGGATTTTACATAAGTGAACACTGCGTACGTCAACCCTAAGTACCTAGCCATATTCGTTGATAGATAACGCGTGGAGCTTCGCACGCGTAGAATTTTCGCACGCGTAGAATTTGTTAGTCAATCAGTCTATGGATGGATATCTTTATTAAATTTTTGTATGTCTTTTGTCTACAGATAGATTAGGTACTTCAATGACTTCAATATTCAATGACTCAACTCAACGTTTAGTTTGACGTATCTTGATGGGGACATCTTACTCAAGATCAGCTTATAATTACGACCCTAAGACTTTAATAGGCGTTTTAATACTTATGAATGCTGCGGGCTTGTTTAATATTTGATTCTTAATTTTTAGATAAACAAACACGAGAACATAGACGGAAGCATAACGGAAAGATATATTGTCGCCGTACAAAACACTAAAATAATTCGTGACATGACACCTACATTCGCAAACACCACACACACAGCTGCAAAAGAATGGCATATAAATGCATTAAGGAGCGATAGAGTTAAATTGATGGCTAACATCGTTGCGAAAGTGAGACGGCAATATATCTCGCAATAACGACGCGAAAGATGACAGGACGCGTATATACAATTGTGTTACTCACGTAAACTTTATATCTCGCTCGAACACGTGTTGAGTGATCGGTGGCAGCCAGAAAACTGACTCGGAATAGGCGCTCAGCGCCTATGTTGAGGCGTTCAAGCTTGGTCACGTATCTTCCTCTTTTTGTTTTTATCTTAGCACGAGAAACATGATGGGAGCGACCAAACCGACGCATAAAATACGGTGTCAAAACAAAAGAATGGGTCATACTAATTACATGACGTCAATTTTGAGGGGCCGTAATTTACGCACCGTTAAACTCCGGTGTGGTCGATCCCTTATTCCGTCTAATAATGACATTAATCGTCACCTAATAGAATTACGATCAAGATAACTTCACTTTTAGATAAAAGCACTTAATAAAATTTACCTTAGCCATTAACTACAAATAAAAATTAATAAACCCAGGCTTAGCCTTAGTTATCTTTATTTTTTAGTATAAAAATACACAAATAAGCTAGCACCTAAAATTTAACAAGGTTCAATAATTAGGCACGAGTAAAATCCAAATATTAGGCAGCACAAAATGTACTGGTGAACATGAAATCTAATATACTATCATTTTCGCGTCGTGATTTTATAATTGAATTTGAGCCTTTGTGCGATGACAGGGCCTATTATATTTCACATTGATCGTACGATGTCACAAAATATTTAGTGATATATGTATGGTAATTCTTATTGCCAGGAAATACCTATGCCGTAGGTATCTCAAACAAGTCTAACAAAGCAAGATTTGAAACTCCATTTTTACGATTCCGTACCTCAAAAGAAAAAAAACGGAGCCTTTATGGGATCACTTTGTTGTCCATCTGTCTGTCTGTCCGTCCGTCTTTCAAGACGCTTTTTCTCAGGAACGCGTGGAGGTACCAAGTTGAAATTAACATCAAATACTTATGTCTGCGGTCCCATGAAGCTGTAAAAAATAGCTTCTAAGTCCACGCAATCCAAAGATACGGCCATTTGAGCCTTATTTTCTAACACTTTGCAGGGGATTTATAACCTGTAGGTACTTTCCATACACCTGAAATCATGAAATTTGGCAAGAAGGAAATTCTGGCAGCACAAGAAAAGAAAAATGTTAATTTATGTAGTTTTTATACATAATATTACCGAATGGAGAAACTATTTTATTTTGTGTGATCATAATGTTTATGACCTTTAGTTTATTTTTATTTTTATTAATGACGACCTCAGTGGAATAACTTATAATTTGACATGTCGTGTAGTTTTTTTTTTGTTTAAATATATCGTCATTTTTTCGCAACGTTTTGCTACATCACAACGTAATCAATATCGCAAGAAAACCAGAATAACGTTATAATAACGTTATGAATTGCGCGTTGTTACCAGTTTGTACCTACTGTTAATGCCCTAAATCAAAGAATCGTGGCGCTGGCTACTCTTGATGCATATTAGATGAGCGGCAATGACCGCGGTATTGTACGACCCAGCAAAATATAGTGCAGTAAAAGTGGCGAATTAAATGGAGTATGACATTATTATACCTACGTCTTTATAGCAAAATATTGTTAATATACATATATCGATATCAATATCATATATAGCTATGGGTCCGAGTTTTATAACGTTACAGCGCCTGACTAACGATTTAATTATAACGTTACCGTAAAAAAGAGCGTTACCGTGAAGGTCTGGACAGGATTAAAATGCAATCCGCCATAGTGGGACGTAACGAAGAGAGGCCCTAAAATTAATATTTCCTATCATCTACCAATCAATTTAAATCTGCACAGAGATCAGATTTCAAATCTGAACCCGTATGTATGCAACTGGGTTCGCGCGGAGTGGGATCGGCTGTGTGAAGTGACCCCGCAGACGGCTTTGTCGTGACGCGTCGAGGGGACAGCCAGCCGTCGAAACAGCGAGCTCGCTGCAAGCTCGCTTTAATTAATGTAACGTAAAGTGCAGATAAGAAACGGGAATAAACGCAGAGAGGTGATAAGTATGGAGATGAATTTAGTGATTAAATGTTAATGGATTTCAACCAACGTTTAAAAAGAAAAATAAAACTTTATAAAGTACTTACTTTGAAAGTTGTTTAGGGTTTAACTTAACCGCAAACTCTATTTCTATATAAATCTTTAAATATTACAATTGAACCGCGTGTGCGTTGGACAATAGTTTAGGATTTCTTTTTACCAAGTTCTGTTATGAATCATCTAAGGCCAAAGTTATTGATTCCCGGTTCCTAAATCGGCTTATTGAACCATAAACGTAAAATTTTAATTTAAATATAATGTAATAATGTGAATAGTTCTTCAATCTACATTAAATGATTTTTAAACTTATGATTATTTACTTTTTTCTCATTCCCTTTTTGGCATACCATGGTTAAGACTCAATATGATAATGTTGCTCATACGTGGATAACCTTGTGGAAGGTCTATGTCCAGTAGTGGACGTTCTTTGGATGATATTATGATGAGGATTCAGAAATAGAAACTTATTTTGCCCAAAATTCTTGAGGATATTTCATAAACTTGCATGGGAATAATTGTTCTACATGGACTGGGCACTCGTACCTATACGAAATGCTCAAACTAGAAGCAAAGATGAAATAAATACCATGTTCGGTATCCGGTTACCTGCATTGACTAACGACACTCTAACGGAGGGTCCCTACCTCACAAGTGCATGAAGCCTTTTTATAGGTCGTCAACCCAAGCGCAGACCTGCAGCTCAATTACTGGAATAGGCTTTAACCATTTGAATTTTATTCTAAAATACTTTGAGTTCCCGGGATTTATCAATCAGTTGTACTTTTATAAATGGTATATTTCCTGGATTATATCGCTACATTAGGTAGGTAGGTATCTGACAAATTAATCACTAATACAAAAACGGGGCCTATATTCTACTTAACTGGGGTAATATGATATTGACGTGTTTCTGTATTGTCAACATTTTGATAACTCTTATTTAGTTGATAGTATTAGCGGCCGAGTGAAAAACACTACCATAACACGTCAAAGACAATATTATGATCATCTCAGCCCAGATCTATAGACTAACTACTATATAGTACCTAGGTTAGTAGGTACTAAAATCTCGTGGATACGCTTGATTATGTAATATTGATTGATTGGTTTATTAACTGATTTCACGACAGGAGCGATGACATTTTACAAATGTACTTATTCGCATAGACTGATTGTAATATGAGACTAATGACTGTTTTTGCGGCAAAAATCGCGAGTAAATGCTCTTTTAATATAAGTACCGTCATGATTACCTTTCTTATGATAAATTGATTTCCGTAATGCCTATATCCCCTAATGGGTTTAAATGTAGAGACAATTTGCGGGTCTCGTGTGCTATTGAATGAGCTTCAGCTGGCTCCAAGGTGAATCATCAATCCTGCGCGTGCTAGTATCCAGTTAGCAGAGCGCATCTATTCGCTGTATATCAGCGGAGGTAATAGGAATTGCGCGGTATGTTATAGCACCGCGACACAGTATACGGCTTGAGATCAGTTATGCACTTATAATAAAGACTAGATGTGTTCATGTTATAAGTAAAGTAGATGTCGCACGCTTCTTCCGCTGCGCTGTGTAAAAATTCAAGATTGGATTAATTTGATGTCGTTTATTAATGCAGTTTAATGACATATTCTTTAATTCAAAGCTAATATTCTAATATCATAAATATATTTTAATATTATCATATATTTTCCATATCTTCCCCTGGATGTCGTACGAGGCGACTAAGGGAATAAAGGCTCGTAGTACTATTAGGCGATGGGCTTGCAATCTATCACTGATACACTGGTAAACATCTCAGCCTGATTTTGCAAACTAAATTACAAGATGTTTAGAGTTGTTGGTATTTCTGTAGCTCTACCTACCCCACTCTCGGTATGAAGGCGTGATGGTATGTATGTATGTAATATTCTAATAAGAATTTATAGTAAAATTACATTGAAAAAAAAAGAACCTTAAAATATTATAATACCTAAATTTAATAAGTCTTAAAGGTCCTATCCTCTTTCTTGATAGAAAAAGGAAATGTCAATATATAGTGATATCTGCACTGTAATGGACATTACGAGAGATTGAGATTCAGGCCCCGAGTTTGTTTTCTTACTGCTTGTAACTTGTTGACTGTGACCGCGTTTACTGGTCGCATAGCACGCCATTACTTATCTACCCGTTGCGCGGGCGAAAAGAAAGTTTTCTATTTTCATCTGGTAATTTTCCTCTGAGCCAGGTACTGAACAAGACAATAATGTTTTACGAGTAAATTAGTCATACGTATGTTATATACTCAGCGTCAAAAAAATCGTACCTTTTGAAATTTTGACACGAAGCAGATATTATAAACCATACTTATTTCATCCAAGGCAGTGTACGTGAGGGCTCTTTTGAAAATTTCAAAATGGTGCGTTTTTTTTGACGTTGAGTTTATTATACACGTTAACTGTATGAAACGTACTGTCAGTGCCTGAAACAATAATTAAACAATCATTTATTAAATACTTGGGTCATAAAATCATGAGAAAATAAACGGAAAGTAAACGTCGAATAGCAGTGTTACTTTTGCTAGTTTATTCCTAAGCCTTTAAGACACCAACACATATAAAAGGCTAATGTTCCGTAAAAAGGCGGATATTTATTTTGTTGCCTCTAATAACAAAAAAATAACTTGCTCATTGGAATACGGCAGGACTTGTTTAAATACCGTTCAATTAAAGGTTCAAAAGCTTTTACGTTTTGTTTTTATTTATATTTAAAACTCGATCGCATCAAAATAACTAAAATAACGGTTTTAAATTTCACGGTAATTACTCGTGAAATAGTGAAATCGTTGCCAACAGCAATTTTTACTAATACCTGTAACTGCTAACAACATTTGCAATATTAATTATGTCATGCGGACGCGCGCTTAATGCCTGGGTTAATAACGGCCGACCCGCCATAGAATTTACAAACGACAATATGCCGAGCATAACTATTTGATGAGACCTTTACAGAATCATAGATGTCGTGCGCTAGAATCCTTGGGATTTTGCTGTCGCCACATTCATTAAACCATCCAAGGCCTTCTCAAGTTTCAAAACATAAACTTAACTTGACAAATGGGGAACTTAATGTCTATTCTCTACTCTAGTGCCAGGGTCACTTTGTAAACTAAGGGCGATAATTTATATCTATATATTTTTATAGCATAAAGTACTAGCAGCCCGCGCTTCGCTTCGGTTTCTATGTACGGTTAAAGTACGGGGAGTAGCGGGAAACTAATTCTATACGTCCGAAGTCACGGGCCTTATCAAGTTAAACATAAAAACCTTCAGTGAAAGATTATCCTACTGATTGTGAAAACCACATTAAAACTCGTTGCGTGGATTAGGAGAAGTTAGCGGGTACATACAGACAGACAGACGCGGAAAGGGACTTTGTTTTATACTATGTAAAGATAATGGTAAAGATGAAGGCGTAGCCAATCCTGAGGAAAAGTTTTAATTCCACCGGATTAACGAACACGATGGCGACAGGTTAAAGGGTAAACGATAATAGTGATCTAGACGGACCCTGTACATCTTCCTACCACCACTAAAGTAGATACAAAGTAAATATAACTATGAGTACTATGACCAGCGGTAAATGAGCAGAAGCCGGAGATATGCAACTGCTAGACAATAGTGTTGTGTCTCACTACCTGGAACTTGAATAGTTTTGCCACTACGAAACGTTGCTGATACTCAATTATTTAATAAAATTAAAATGCGTTACATATTTGGGTCATACACACTCTTAAAAGCAAAAGTTGTCTCTCCTGTGGTCAATAGTTAAAAGCTTGTGTGTATATAAGTTATGTTTTTATATGATAGGTCTAAAGCAGTCCTGATGGCGTTTTTGCGGGAATGGGTTTAGCCAGAAAAATAGGCCTTAAAAACGTTAACTTTCGGTGTGTCCACAGGAAAGACGGCAACCTAAATCTGTGTAAGACCCATTTACGCAATAGTTTTCTACGAGCTACCAAATTAAATACAAATACATTTCGAATGAACTTTTTCGACGGCAGCAAAAAGCGGAACCGCATTCTATAAAGTTTCCGGGACGAGCTGCACTGAGTCACGTATTGCAACTGTCAATCTTTCAACGTTTTTGCGTTCTCGGATTTTTCGTGATTACATTTTACCTCTCGTGAAGTTTGCTCTGTGCCTGTCAGTGCTGCGAGAGATAATTGAATATCTATAACATGTGCCTAAAAATCAAGGCACAGTTCATCAATTTAGAGTGGATGTAGAGTAAATTACTTTGTGTGGAGACACATTAATCAATAGCGGATGATTAATGGAAGCCAGCACACGATCCTGATCGGTGATGGATTAGCCCTCCATATGGCCCTGCATAATTCGTTGTATGATAAGCAACACCTGTGCCCTTGTTTGTTACGGTTCGTAATGCAATTATAAATTATATCTAAGATATTAACATAGCAACCAATACAGTAAAAACGTTTACACACAAAGGATAGGTCAGTGAAAATTATGATTTATTTGTGTGAAACTATTAGGGAATGTAATAAGGCCTGCTATCACGTACCTACGCATTGTTACCCTAACAAAAGTAATGAGAGAAATATGTTCTTATTTTCCTTTTGGAGGTTTCTTTAGAAATCTGTTAACAAGGAATAAATAGGACCTTTTTATCCGGTCGAAGTATTCAGTTGCCTCGAGCGCTTGCGGCGTGGAGATTGGCAGCTTAAATCCGAACAAATCCCGCCTAGGAGCCTCTGCCGTGGAGAAAAACACAATCGTATCAAAACATTCGACAAAAAAGATGTCGCCCCTACCTCGTAATAGAAAGCAACGCGACGTTTCCGCACACCTCATCGTTATCATATTTGGGGACTGTAGGATAAAAACTGACACGTATTTCTAACACAATAATAATATATTACTCGTATTTATGTACTCGCACTAACCAGATTTTATGATATTGTTAAAGCGATATTTTTATTTGTTTAAACAAGTGGGTTTTTAGTGTTCCTTAGTCAAACTAGGAACCCTTATAGTTTCATGACGTTCGTCCGACCGCAGCCTAGCGCAGAGGCTCTAAGTACTAGAGAGCTGTAATTTGGCATGAATATACATATTAGTTACGCCAACAAAGTGGTATAATAAAAACCAAAAAAAAACATTATTCTTAGGGCGCCTCCCCTACACGTAACGTGGAGACGTATTTTTTTTCTCGTCTACCCCATAGTGTAAGGTGTCGTTGGATAGGACTTTCAAAAATATTGTGGGTTTGTTACTATTTTTCGATCAAGGGATCCGTTTATGAAATATTTAGCTTTAAAGCGCTAATTTTTGTTAGAGTCAAGTGGGGGACACCCTACAGCCAAAACTGCAAATACTAAAAAATCTGAAAAAAACTTAAATAAAAGCGCATAATTATAATGAATTTAAAAGGAAAACTATCACGACTAAGTAGACATCATTGGTTCTTGAGATACAGGCGATTAAAGTGTTTATACCTACTAAAATCATCTTAGTTGGCACCAAATGACTTTAAATAGAAAATTAGTTATTACTTGTTGATTTTATGTTTGTAGTAAGTACTTAACGGCTTCGGAACCCTACACTGAACATGGTCGGACATGCTCTTGCCCGGTTTTTTTTTAGTTTACAATAACACGATTAAAGTGAAACGTAACTTTGTGTCTGCTATGATACCTACATATTGTATTGTCAACAAAACTACAGAAAAATATCGACTACCGATATCAAGCCTTTGCTATGTCAACACTCATATAGAAAATATGTCACTGATTTTAAATAATAAATTTTCCAAAGCAGAAGTTGCAATTTGGAGTTATTAATAAGTGTTACACAGTCAAACTTATACAAAGGACATCATTAAAAAACAAGACTTCAAGATACAATGACTTCTAAGTAAAAGGACAATATTTGTTATTATTTGAGCGAATCCATAGGTACGATATGTTTATACTTATCTGGTTTATCTGCAAAATATTGATCGCAAATGATCGTGTACGTCACACGGAAGCAGGAATCTATCTCCTGTCGCCTACAATCGGAAAACAATAGAGTGCACCCTCGTCGTTGCAATGGACACGAAACTGCACAAATATAGAAATACACCAGAACTTTATGGCTTTGCAACATTGTCATCCATATTGTGTATTGGCCGATTTAAAATAACAAATGGGTTATCGGAAAATTGATAGGTTTAGTTGACGATTGTGTTTGTACGTAGTTACTGCACAAATATAAAATGGTATTAACATTTCCACGATTCAAACTCTTATATTTTTAACTTTCATCGTACTCTATCGACTACCATACCAACATTATGAAATGCGAAATATTGTGTGTGTTACTTTGCTGCTCCCTCACGCTACAACGACTTATCGGATTTTGATTAAATTTGGAATGGAGATAGCTTATACACTGGATTAACGCATAGGCTACTTTTCATCCCGGAAAATTCCCGAGGGAATAACGATAATCGAAATCTACGCGAATGAGTTCGCGGGCAGAAGCTGGCTATGCATATGTATTGTATGGTGGCGACGGTACTTTACGAATAAGTCTCAGCATATGCCCTCTAACAGAAGATTAAGAGCCCTTATATTTATAACTTTTTTCGCTACAATTTTTTTGCTGTACTATACGAAATAAAAAGATTTACGTTGGTAGGTAGATTACTTTAAACATTTAACAAATGCAACATACATTTTTTGTTCCTGGAAACCGAGTAAGCTAGCATCAAAGTGCAACACAAACGTGAGCTGAAGCCTTTCACGAGTTCCGACCATTGTTTCAGCTATGAACGTGGTAGCGTATAATTGTGTACCATGCATCACAAGTTCAATGTAAAGTTCTACTGCGAATTATACAATTCACATGTTATGTATCCAATGGTCAACGTTTGGCAAGCCAAGAGAACTTGGTTGTACAATGTTATAACCTTCAGTAATATGCTTTTAGTTTTTTATATAAATGCGGGTAAACTTGTATGCGGATTACATAATATTTTACTTTTCCCGCGTGAACACTCGCTGTTTCAGATATTTGCTGTTTGTATGTGGTGTTTAATTAATATTATAAAATATATTCAAAAATTTAGCAGTAGGTTGAAAATGGGAAAGTCTTGAAGTCTTAACCAACTGGCACTGTCACTGTCCAATCGAAACACAGTAGTTGCTAGTGCTAATTGACGCCTGTTCTGACTCGGGTCGAGGTGACCTATTGTCTGCAATCAAAAAATAGTCACAGCTTTTCCACTGCAAAAACAGTTAAAGCAAAACGTTAAAGATTTTATTAAACATGAGAGCTAGAATTACTGACAGCGAAGAAATGTATCAGTGTGGTGCGACGCAATAAAGCAATAGCTCGGCTCGAGGCAGACAAGTTGGCTTTTAAACATTTTTATCTGCGCCGCGAACGCAATAGACGATTGCAGCCAATTATTCCTGGAGATGCACTCCCCTATTGTTTCATGGCTTTTCTCTGGAAAAAGCTGTTTCTTCCTAATTAGGCTCAAATTGGGCGTGGTAGACTATTGACGGTTGCTCGTAGATGTAAGTATACATGCATAGGGGCTGCTTTCCTAGTATTATTACATTGCTTATGAATTCATATAAATTATACTGAAATAGAATAATCATTTATTTATAGAGTTTATTAAGAATATAAAAACAAAGCACAAATTTGTAGAATGATATACGCAGATTCGTGTTTTTGAAGTAAACTAATCTCTTTGAAGTAGGCTTTAATCACTTTTCTTTAAAGATCAAGTAAAAAAATGATAATATAATGTGTAATTAATTCAACCGACATGTTTGTTTGTTTGGTTGGGGTAGTAATTTATTCGCTAATGCCAATGTCTAGAGTTGCCCGTTAGTGCAATATCACTAGCACTAGTAGGTACGAGTCGTTTTATTTAAGGCTTTTCATGTAACGAAATGTTAGATAAATTGTATTAAACGCAAATTAACCGATATAAAAATCAAAAACATATATGGAACTGATGTAAGCTCCCATTAGTTTAATAAATCATCGACATATCTCAATCATTTTACTTCTACATTACGTTACTGCTTTTAATGTTGAAAATACCTGAGCAAAGGAGCAGCAGCGATTATGTTTACTTTCGTAGAATGTATCTAACCTTAACCTTCTGTCTGCACCACCAATTGTCATAAATTACGAGTATATCCCATTCATTTTCATTCTTTAATCCGTTTTTATAATACTTCTGCAATTTGGTAGGTTTCCCATTGCTAAATTGGAATTTTTGTTTTAAACAAAAGAATACATACCGTTTCAGTAGTGATTTTATTTAAACTTAAACCTTGGTAAGGTACAAACTAGCACTTGCATAAATTTGAGAAACAGTTAAAACTCGTGATTGCCTCGCCCGGGATCATGAACCAGCAGGTTGTTGTGCAGGCGCAAACTTGACAGTATTTCAAGTCTGGCTGCGAAAGTTTCTGCTCAAGAACTTCTATTAAACCCTGTGTTCTTGTAAATATAATTATTCTTATTAATACGAGTACCGTTGTAATTTACTAACAAACGTACTATTTTAATATCAAACCATAACATACAGTACCTAATACAGAATTACAACGTTAAGATTTACAATTTTTAGAACTGATTTTAACCGTTTAAAAAAACGGACGCACCAATATATCAATTCAGTTATAAAAAATATCAGGGGACAATCGCACACAAATTGACCTAGTCCCAAACTAAGCTCTAGGCTTGTACTATGGGTACTAGACAACGATAAACAAACTTATATAGAGAAATAAATACTTAAATACATAGAAAACATCCAAGACTCAGGAATAGATATTTGCGCTCATCACACAAATATCTGCCCTTACCGGGATTTGAACCCAGGACCGCTGGCTTCGGAGGCAGGGTCACTACCAACTAGGCCACCGTGTCGTCTTCTGTTATGCTTTTCTTATAACTGTTTCCATGCGACATAGTTTCTAGAGTGTTTTAGCTCCTAACCGCCGTTTTTTCACAGTCACAATATCCCCTTCAACCTTCAAGATGTCAGTAATTATTCAGGTTAGAGCTTGACGGACGAATTCGGTCTTCGCGTTTTATTGAAAACTTATTTTACCTGGAGCTTCCCGAACACCAAACTAGTTTTCCCAGTTAAAGTAATCCAGCCAGTATCGCTACTCGTTCAATAAAACAGCAATCCTGCAACTGCATTGAACTCCTTTAAATGAAAGTTTTGATTAGTTTCTACACCAATCCGGCGCGTTGTTTTTGTTTCGGCTCGTTGAATGCTGTCATACTGACTACAAAAACTTTTAGCGCCCGCCGGTTTAAACGCCACCGTATCAGTTTTCAAAGGCACAAACAACTGCTCGCTAAAGTTGATCGTGTTTCCATGAGTTTATAATCATTATGAATTTGTTTTATTTAAACACAGTTACAAAGAGATATAAGTAATGTCATAATGTAATGTGTATGTAAATAAGTTATGTCTAAGAGATTAATTCGACATACTCGTAGTTATGTTAATATTTACAATTGGGAAATCATTTTTCATTTTTTGAAACGGCGTCATCATTTTAATTGTTTGCAACTCAGCATTTAATTATTCAACAGTTGCTTCATGAATCCCTATAATTAACAAATACTGTTGCTAGATGTCAGCTCTATATAGGACTAAAGCTTAATTACGCTTTTGAACATGAAAGGTTATTTGATGCACTGTAGGAGCATCGATATTAGGGGAACATGGGCGGTAGACGATCTCAATGCAAAATACGGTACAGAATGTATAGATGACATTGGAATAGGGCAGGATAGGATTAGATCCCCATTATTAATTATAGCAAGGCTAGCTATTTTATATAAAACTAAGGATATAAAATATGCGTTTTTATGCCATTAGCTGATCACGATGACAATATTGACAAATATTAAAAATTATGCTTGAACACATTTACGTAAATACTGATTAGAGGCGATTTAATTGGTTGTCGATACTGTAGTACATTTAGTAATAGAAAAACAAAATACTCTAGTGCATTTAGTACTAGAACAACAATATCCATAAAAAAATAAGCTACAGTAATGAATTCTTGGCACTCAACATCTCGATCTACTATGTTAACACTGAACTGATATTCCAAAGCCGATATTCAGGTTATACAATATTAGCCTGCAGTTACACGTGCTAAAATATCTTTGAGCTATTTATACTCCTGTTGCAGTGACAGATTCGCTCTTAGTATATTTAGCGTGAAATGTATTTCAATAATTAGGGAGTGGCACTAGTATCTATCTGGAATGCACTTCCTCAATGCTGGAGTTTCATTAGCTTTTCGATTTGACTAATTAGTCGCAGGCAAGTAAAAGTGCATAGTTATTGAATTGCTAGTAATATAAAATGGTAATAGTAAGAAACGGTATATCCTATGGTTATTTTACTGATTTTTGTGTAACAATAAGCCATCAAAACGTTATTATGGTATGCGTAGCCACTGAATTTCGGTGGCTAATTATGGTACCTACTCATATCCTCGTAAGATCCAGTGTGCTATAGGAAGTACATAATCCAGGCAATTAAGTTTAAACTATATTTCAACAAGCATAAAGTTCATTTTGATTTGTTTCAAATTTGAAAATGGCATTTAAGAGCAAAGGCAAGTGATCTTTATTTCATAGCTGTTAGATTCAAATTCCCACTTATTAAAATCTCCCTGTTTATAATACGGTGGGCCTCACGAGGATATGACGGTATGACATGCTTGCTCACACACAGTCAGTGAACGCGGCCCTTATTACGCGTACAAGCCTGCTCTTTAGTTAACATCACACACTGCATGGTAATGGCATAGTGTATTACCAGCATAGTTTGCACCAAATGTGTACTATTATATTACGTTTATACAGGGGTTAACATGAGCTCGCTCACAGTTGGTGGCTGAGTATACAAATGGTGTAAACGCCTCCTAAATTTAAAGATCTGGGGGGTTATCATGACATAACAATGCAGTTCTGTTTACGCTCAGAGAATAGGACAGAGCTATGACGGTTATATAGCTCTGTCCTTTTCTCTGCGCGTAAACAGAACTGCATTGCTATGTCATGATAACCCCCCTGAAGTACAAAGTTTTATTTAAAACGAGTTATTATTGCTCACGTAATCACTATTAACATACTAGTACTTCATAAGTGTAAAATGAGTAGCTAATTTTGGTCCAGTTTAGTGTGACTTGGTGTGTTTTTAATTTAGTTGTGAAAGTTTTTACAGAAAATATTACTTACTATCGCACTTTATTGTTTTTTATTATATATATATTTTTTTAATGATAAGGTGAAGGCACACGAGCACTCAGGTCACCTGATGGTAAGTGGAATCTGAAACCTATACACATTTGAATTCTCAAGACTATAATCATAAGATTGCAATCCCAAGACCCCAAATGCGTTGCCAACCCTGAGGACTAAGATGGAATGCCTCTATGCTAGTAATTTCACCGGTTGTCTTATACCCACACCGGAACACAACAATACGAACACTGTTGCTTGGTGGTTGGTTAATGGATAAGATAAGCAGTCCGGACGGACCCCGCACAGGGTTCTACCACCACTGACTACCATTAGTGTCTACGTACCTAGTTACGAGAAAGAAAGAAAACTCTCGAAGTTAAATTATATTGATATGCACAATTTGAGTTATTTTTAATTACCAAACAGAGTATTTTTACTCTTAATTCTAATAACAAATATGTTTCTGAAATATAAATAAAACAACATTCATGGTTCAGCTTACTGGATTCCCAGATGTATTTCGCAAATGTTTTTACTTTTCCTTTAGCAAAATTATTTCAATTTCGCCAGCTTACAAATATTTTTGATGTAGGTAGTAATTTCACCCAACGCTTCTTAACCGACGTTATTACATTAAAATAATGATATTTTTCATTTTACATGAAACTTACCATGAATATACTCATTGATTGGATTGTAGGTTGGATAATTAATTATCGATAATAAGGCTCCGCCACTCACTACGCTCTTTTTTGCTAGGTAGGTACCTATGTAGTTTCCTCAATTTACATCGTCGTCACACGTAAAATAAAATATTGCACATTTCCAGGTGATCTGCTGTAATACATATTATTTGCTACAATAAACATTGTGAAAACGATATTAGGCTTGTCGGTGGATAATTGCTGGCTAATAATGCAAAACCTTTTTACATAACCTTTTATACGCCATCCGAGTATTTCAATAAGTTACGTAGTAAAACATCAGACAGTTCACGCTATACTCGTATCTCCTTTCGGCTATGTGTTGTCCCAGAAAGATTTCACCGCAGTGTTTTAGGCTTATCCCAAACAAATATGGGAGCAACGTATTATGATCACATTTTCTTTTATAACCTTTCCATCGCTTTATCCTCAGTAGTACTTCGGCACCGAGGAGGGAAGGTGCGGGGCTTTTGCGCGTTTATTTTTTATTTTTAACAAAAAGGGCCACGCATTATTGACTGGGGAGATAATGGAGGGTCCGGCATGATGACGGCATAGCGCGAAATATTTTATTACTCACATTAGTACTTCCTTTGTCTTTTTTATGTATTCTGCCCAGATTCGATCAAATTCCAGCCCATACTGTCAAAATTTACGTTTTTATTTCATGGTATAGTTTTACCAATGAAAGGAAACCTTTCGCCGTTTGTAAAAACGTTGCCTTTTTAGTGGATATGTCGTTTTAATAACGTCCGAGTTTCGGCAGTGTTCTGCCCGTTCGACGTTATTGCACGTCCTGCGGGTGACGGGACACGTAAAATTATTCAGGCGAGGCTTAATACCGGGTCAGCACGAGATTGGATCGAGAGCCGGTAAATAGGTACTTAAGAATATTATAGCACAGAAGTATTTTGGTAACGAGAAATAAGCAGTAGGACCTAAAGTCTTGCGTAGATAAGTAGTTCGATAGTAATTATATATTTGCATAGTGGAATAAATTATCCATTTGAGCTAGTATTAAGTATTAAATTAAGGAACATTTTGATGATCTCAGTGATATAGATAGGATTTAGTTAATTCAGGTAATTTTATGCAGGTTGTGGAACTTCCAATACTCCCTAACGCTCTCAAGCTCCGTCGAGATCGTGTATATTTTGCACATACACATGTATTAAAGATAGCCTTATGTTGTACATATACCTGTAGTTACGTGACAAAGGCACCGACACACGGACGGACGTGAGATTTACAGCACAAGGGTATGACATGGGTGTTCGCTTTTACAAGCAACACAAACCCTAAAGGTATATTGTGGAATAATTAATTTAAGATACTCGTACAACAGAATACAGATCAAGAAGTTTGTAACAATTAAAAATAATCGCGTTGGGGCTCTATCCTACTCGGTAAAACCGTATTTCTTTAGACACGTTACCGTATGGTTTTTTGTCTTAGCCTCATTAGTTCACTACTGTGAAGTATAGGTATAAGAGCTATCATAGCGCTAACAACACAATAACATGTCAAAAGTAGCATAGAGATACTTAATTAAACCGGGCAAAAACATGTCGGACCATGCTCAGTGTAGTTACTATATTTATTTTATTTTATTTATTCAATAAACCCACAGAACAATAATATATTGATAAAATATAGGTATGATACAGAAAGCTTATACATAGGCCAATTACGGGATTTTCTTATATAATAACTAATCAAGGAGAAATTTGGGGGGGGACATAAAAAAAAAACAAAAAGTAATAACTAATTTTCTTTTTAATTTCTTTTTGGTCTTAGATGATTTTAGTAGGTATACTTTAATCGCCTGTATCTCAAGAACCAATGACGTCTACTTAGTTGTGATAGTTTTCCTTTTAAATTCGTTATATAAGCACTTTAATTTATGCTTTTTTTCAGATTTTTTGGCTGTAGGTTGAACGAAATATTTCATAAACGGATCCCTTGACCAAAAATTGTTTTCACGAAACCACAATATATTTGAAAGACCTCTCCAACGACACCTTACACTATAGGGTAGACGAGAAAAAAAATACATCCCCACGTTACGTGTAGGAGAGTTTCACTAAAACATTTTTTTTCAACCTTTTATTTTACCACTTTGTTGGCGTGAATTATATGTATATTCATACCAAATTACAGCTTTCTAGTACTAAGAGTCTCTGAGCTAGGCTGCGGACCGACGGACGAACATGGCGAAACTATAAGGGTTCTTAGTTTGACTACGGAACTAAAAAACGTTAATCCTGCGTATGACTAAACAGTTTCGTTGTTTAGCTTTGACGGAAAGGCCAGCTGCACTCTTTCGTAACATGTGGATATCTTACTCCTTAGTGTAAGATATCAATGTGCTTATTCGTATGTTCATAAGGTTGATGTTAGTTCAAAGGCGTATGTATTTCATAGCCGTGCACGTATTATAGGCGTTAGCTTGTGACTGCTTGCGGTCTGCGGTCGGACCGCAGACTATCCGGCGAGATACGACGCAATGCTGTGCTTATACAGATAAAACAAACATTGTAAAGCAATAAAAGTACTACCAAGAGCAGCCAGAGTACCTATTAGTACGAGTAATACGTTACAAATAAAGTATGTTGATTATTTTGAGACTATACTTTTCTACAAGATGGTGCCAATGTATTTTCATTGCCTTATTTCAAATCGGGTAACCGCTGGATGACAGCAGCAAAGGACCGGTCGTTGTAGAAAACCTTGGGAAAGGCCTTTGTCCAGCAGTGGACGTCTTCCAGCTGGATAATGATGATGTTGATGATGATTTCAATTATATTAGCTAAAAACAACCAAAGCTCACTGAAATCTGGGTATAGTTGAATGTGTCCTGTGGGCCATGGGATAATATATTGATATAGGCTAGTAGTGACTTTAATTTGTCTATTCTATATTCTAACGTAAGAATAACGAGTAAACGTTTAAAATAAGAGTGTGTTTTGTGTGACTTGAGTCCTTTTATTTCTAAGCAACTTAAACCTCGGGTGACTTTATTTGACACTAGTTCCCGTTTGACGTATTTGAGACTAGTTCCCGTGGCAGCATGTTAGGCCCCCTGGGGGTCGGTCATTCTTCGAGGAATCTATTACAATGAAAACACCACCGTTCGCCGATCATGCGTTTATCCGATGACGAGGGCATGTTTTAAAAGCTAGATTGCACAAAGAACAAGGCTGTAGTTATATATTGGTTTTTGTTCACTTATAGCGTGTGTGCTGGACTGAGTTAATCCACCGAACCGAGCAAAAAGCGTACTTTCTCCGGCTTATGTAAATTATCTTCTCTGAACGTTAGTTTATTTAGTTCCTCTCGCATATGATGTGGGAGTGGTTCTCTACATGATCATTATACGAACAATGGGTTCAAGATTAGCGCAGAACTAAAATAATGCTCACAAAATTGTTTTTAATTTCTAATGCGCTCGAAGCACGGAAATACGCTTAATAACCCGAATGTGTAACCACTAATTAGCACACTAATAGCGAAGAGTTCATAATGCGCCCTCCATTCTCTATATTCCTTTTTAGCTTCGCTAATAGTTGTTTTTCCCCAACGCGAGCTAAGTGCAATTTATATTAATACCGTCATATTTTCACGTTGGTTACCCGCATTTTCATATTAACCATCCGGGCTTCATGATAATGCGAGGGACCCACCTTCGTCATTTGTTTGGGAGATGATTAAATTTACACGGCTAACGCGGTTCGCTGGTGTTGGAATTAATTCCCCAATCAGTAGTGGGAAACAAAGGATTTTTAAAGAGAATAAATATATTTAGAAATATACAGTTTCAAAAAATATTTTCTCGTTTTAGTCTATTATGGACGTTGTACATTATTTCAAGAAAAAATAATTGCTGTGTATCTTTCCTTTTTTCGATTTTTTTAATTAATTTGATCAGTTCCTGTAGGTACCTATTTTAAATGTAAAAATAAGGTAAGACACTCTCATCACAGTTATGATTTTGGATTTCATTTGCTGATAATGTATCTATATACAATATCCAATGTCCGATAGATATCTGTTTCCTGTATTCTGCCCGCGATTATTCATAGACTATACAAACAATGTCGCTACATACAAAATGTGTCCTTATTTATTTAAGCAGTATCTAAAGGAGGCAATAAAATATGCCCTATACCTTCCGAGATACGATTAAGTAGCAGTTGACAATTAGGGTTTTAACAAACTTATGAAAGTATTTAATAACAGCAAACTTTGACAATACTTGTCTATACCAATTATAAGAGAAAAGGTCATGCTATTTTGTTAGATTTATGCATACAAACACAGACATGCGTCACGGAGGCTTCCTATGGTCAGGTTCTTCTTTGTTCCCCTGTAAAACATGAATTATTCCGAGGCCCGTCTCTCGTATTCTCGGCGAGGATATTATTTCATTCCCAATTGCTGAAATCTCTCCTGACAGTTTTAATACGCGGCTGATTCCTATTTAATATTTATGTACGGCCAAACTGCGATACGCTGCAGCTTTTTAAATAGCAGAGTGAAATTATTCATTGTTGCGCGCCGCTGTACAAATTGCATGGATGATATGTATTTTATGAGAGATCTAGGGGGTTATTATGACATGACCTAACTATGCAGTTCATTTTACGGTGAGCGTAAAGTACAGAGCTTTGGTAGTTATATAGCTCTGTCCTTTACACTCACCGTAAAATGAACTGCCTAGTTATTGTTTAATTGTTTAATGTTTATTTGGGCACAAACGGTACCCAACGGTCTGACTACGTATTTAATTAAATAATCTTAGTTCTTAATGTAGGTTAAATATATTAATTGTCCGACAAATTGAATTGTAAGGCATTTTTATAAAATATGTTTAGGTCTAAGTACCTACCAATTTTGCATGCTGTAGTACGGCTAAGTGTACGATCTGATATTTTATTTACTATGAAAGACCAAATTGTAAAACACATTTAATGCAAATAAAGCTTACTTACTTACTTACTTATAAGTAAAGAAAAAATATTACAGAAAAACTTACATAATACATTGACCAGTGAAGTTACCACAGTTAACTAATACAATACAGAGTAACACGTTAAAAATGTGTGTT
The DNA here is from genome assembly GCA_949316455.1 of Acleris holmiana. Classification (NCBI taxonomy): domain Eukaryota; kingdom Metazoa; phylum Arthropoda; class Insecta; order Lepidoptera; family Tortricidae; genus Acleris; species Acleris holmiana. Next base: position 10,305,052 of record OX438769.1, read on the forward strand.
GTATGTTATACTTAGTGTTAAATTCAAGTACAAATATATAATTTAAATACAGACAACACTTAATGTTTAGACAACGCTATCCTAAATCTAAGAAGGGAAAGACTAAATATATCTAAGTGAGAAAACGTACTACACTCGGCGTCAAAAATATCGCCCCTCCGCGAAAATCAGATTCAAGCTAATCTAGACCTTAGCGAAATTATGTTACATAATTAATATTAGTATCAATTAAAAGCACGTTTAATGTGTTTTAAATTAATAATGTTTAATTTAAATAAAACGTAATGGCTTGTGAATCAGAGCGTTTCGAAAAAAAAGTGCACAAATACTCGTTTGAAGGGTCGCGAGTTGTGCCCTTTTCCAGGGGTATAAAATGCCTGTACAAGGTCAAATGTCAATCTTTCACTATCCAGACGTCGAAGAGAACACATCTAAGGAACTCAAGCAAGAAAACAACCCTCGAACATGGAGACCACCGCTGCTGAATCAGCTCAAGTGGTTGCACTACTGCAAGCAGGATTTCGGCAGTGTGATGTCGCTCGGCAACTCAATTTAAGCCGTCATGCTGTCCGCCGAGTATTTCAGCGGTTCCAGGAGACTGGGGGCTACATCAGAAGACGTGGGGCTGGTCGGCGACGCTGCACATCCGAAAGAGATGATCGCTTCATCGTGACATCATCTCTACGCAATCGCTTCGCTAGTGCTGTTGAGGTGCAACAACGCCTCAGAGAAGCTCGGACAAGATCAGTTAGCATCTCTACGGTTAGAAGAAGACTGCGGGAGAAGGATATCGTGGCTCACAGGGCTGCTACAGGCCCAATGTTGACCGCACAGCATCGCAGAGATCGCTTGCAATTTGCCCGCGACCACGTCGATTGGACGTTTAAGCAATGGAGGCAGGTTCTCTTTACCGATGAGACGAGAGTCTGTCTTTATTGCAACGACAGGCGGGCCAGATTCTACAGAAGGTCGGGCGAACGATTTGCTCAAGCCTGTATTGAAGAGACAGTGGGCTACGGAGGTTGCTCTTGCATGTTCTGGGGGGGCATGTCTGTAGACGGCAAAACCGACCTTGTCTGCGTCTCCAGGACTGGAGGCACTCGCGACCACGGGTCCCTGAATGCTCGCCGATACATTGCCGAGATCCTGGAAGAGCATGTGATGCCATATGCGGGTTACGTCGGCTCTGGGTTCACATTAATGCACGACAACGCTCGCTTCCACACTGCATTAATTGTTCGGGATTATCTGGAGGAGGTCGGGATTCCCGTTTTGCCAAGACCAGCCAGGAGTCCTGACTTAAACCCGATTGAACACCTTTGGGACGAGCTGAAGCGACGGGTTCGGTCACGAGATGCCGCCCCTACCACCCTGCAAGATCTTAAGGACGCAGTCATCGAAGAATGGGGCAACATTCCACAAGAGGACATCGTAAAGTTGGTGCGATCAATGAAAGACCGTTTAGAGGCAGTGATAAGGGCAAGGGGGGGTAACACTAGGTTTTAAGTTAATTCTAGGCACATTTTGTAAAATTTTGTTATCCATTTATTGTTGTAAATTTAAACTTGAATAAACATTTTTCAACTGTTCGCAATGTCATTTCCTTTAATTTTTGACCCCAAGGAAAAAAACCTTTTTTTTTTTTTTTTTAATTTTCCTAAAAAAACACTTTATTACCTTTCAAATGATACCTAACAATCATATCGTTGTCCTTGATTAAATAGGGTTTAAAGTCGGTTGTAATTATTTTCCGAGGAGGGGCGATATTTTTGACGCCGAGTGTATTATAGTTTTTAAAAGTTCTACATAAGAATGAATTCGATGCATATTTGTTACGAGTGAAGGGAACATGAAATAGATTGGTATTACCTCGAGCATTAATACGAGGAGCCCTAAGGCCAATTTTACCTAGCAAGTACGGGGAATCAATCTCACATGAAATAATTTTATGCAATAAAATTAGGTGTCTAAGTGTGCGCCGACTCTCAAGCGAAACGACATTGCCGCGGCAGAACGAACAGTCCGACCGCTTAGATTTCCACTCTAAGTGTTTGAATAATTTGTCTTGAAGTTTTTTGATGGAATCAATATAGATATGTTATGTCATAATAATCCCCCTGGTTTTGCAAGCGAACGTAAATAGTGCTTTAAAACATGAAAATGGAGTATAAAATTTATTGTGATCAGTCTATGGATAATACAAACATGCATTGAAGTTATCTAGGAAGTCAAAATTATATGATTGCCACTGGAAGTGTGTTTTGCTAACACAGTCAATTCCATCTAAGTCGTCAACGTTGGCAATGCGTTTTCAAATTTTTAAATAGCATATTTCCAGTGACCTCAGAGTCCGCTTACCTTAAGGTAACTCGCGTGGCGGTTTTCTTGCTCTATACCATAAAACATTAAATCTCAAATAAGCACCGGAAAGTGTCTGCGTAAACTTTGTTCTGAATTATATTATAATACTGAATCTGTTACGTCTGTAACTGCACAATAGGGACTCTATTCCACTCGTTCAAACCATTTTGCTTTTGACAAGTTTTGGTATCGTTAATGTTTTAATGGCTTTTATTTACTTGAAAATAATGCCAGCTGAGTTAAAAACAATACGTATAACGGATGACGTAGAGGTGGATATTAGATAATAATATTGATTTCAGGCCCTAGCCTAGGCTAACCTAACATGGTGCTAGCAAAAAATGAAGTAGGTACGCTACACTTTTTGAAGTGGTTGAAACCAGTGGGCCTAACATGCTGTGATGGGACAAGATTTTGACTTTACTCGTAATCCTTCTATTTCATACTCCAACGTAAGTATAAACTGTTAGGTTTAAAATAAAAGTGTAGGTTGTGTGCCTTGAGTCCTTTTATTATTAAGTAACTTAAGCCCCGGGTGGCTGTCATTTTAATAATTTCATTATAATAGCTACTTTTTATTTGACACTACTAGTTCTCGTTTGACGTATTTGATATTACTCGTAGTTTCTGGTAGGGCATAATGATAGAAACAAAACATGGAAATCTTTTCTTTTTACTCTTACAAGAACCGCAATAAGGTTATCTTTCTCTGTCTAATTGTGTCAGGCCCTTGGGCGTTTTAGCCCCACTGCTGTTATTGTCACTTTACAGATAATTTACAAGATTATTTGATAAAAAACAAAGTTCAAAAACTAAACCCAACTACTAAAAAGACGCTCTAAAATGTATAACACAAGAAACTATTGTCATCTGAAATTTATTACGTACAATCTATTCAATTGTTATTGTCTAATAGCTGTTGCCCGCGACTTTGTCCGTGTAGAAGTTGTTTATCGCTATTCACAGGATAGCCGTGGACATTTTTCCTTCGCCGTAGTCGGGTAAAAAATATTTTAAACGACTATATTAGTGTAAGAGATTACGCATTTTTTGTCAAAATTCACGTTAAATTTATTTTTACTACATACTTATTGATTATATTATCTTTGAAGGAAAGATTCCTCCACGCTGCACAAAAGCTACAACATCGTAAACAACAAAGGATGAACCTTTTCAGGTATGCTACAAGCTCTCGTTAATCGTAATTCCTCAAAAAGTTCTGAGTTATGAGTTCCTCGATCGGTATTCACTCAACTTTTATTAAAAACCGAAGAAAGGCTTTCTAAAGATGCGCGAGAAGCGCCTTGTGAACGTACAAACTCTTTGAGTGTGATGTGACTCAAACGTGCACTATACGACTACAGCTCACATTACTTCTACCCATTTTAAAGCTGTACCTACTTATAAGTCTCGCGGCAAAGTTATTAGCGATAAATATTTATTAAAACCATTCGTTTAGTATTTGCTCAATTAAAATTTTACCTCATCATTTGATTATCATCATCATCATGGATTGCCATCTTCGAAGTAAAGGGTCAGCTAGTAAAATTTACCGCGGTCATGAGCCACTTATTTGATTTGGGGATAAAAGGTGACCGGTCTGATCCGTCCACTTCCACTGTGGTCGTCCTAAAATGTTCTTTTTTCGGCCTTGCAGCCTAGGATTAATCTGAGAAATTTAACTTAAGTTTAAAAAATATATTTTTTATTTTGGTAAGTACTGGGCTTGTATTTGTTTGATGTTGGTGTCCCCTTGTTTCACCGACGTTAATTTTATAGAATGTATTGTTTCACAAAAACTCTATTGGTTTCAGGTTATTTTACGGAAACATTCATTACGTAGGTTAGGTTAGGTTGGGTTAGACTTGTGACTATCACATAATCTAAATTTCTGCACCTATAGAAAAGCCTGTCCATGAAATAAAAAATCTGTGAAGTGAAACGACGTTACATGAAAAGAATGTCAGTTAGGTGTTATAAATTTATTAATAAATGTCAGAATGCAAATCATCAGTTAATATTAAGATATCTTCATAGGTTGTATAAAATGAAACGTTTTCAATTACAAGATTTTCAGATAAAGATAAATAAAAATACCAGTGAATAACTGACCCGGAAGTATATTATTTTCATCCACTGCACACGTTAGTCTTGGGTGAAAAGGCCCGACACGTCGCCTGGACTGCGCGCATTCTTTTCGTGCCCCGCGAGTTTCAATTTCATTACTCAATTTACCCTTTATAAAAGGAACACCCTCTACCAAATAATACATAATTATAATTTTATAAAGAATTAACATCTTTGTGTATAATGCGTCTTATTATCAAGCGAATGTTAGCTTCACTTATCACTCTTAGTATGGAAACCAACCTAGGAGGTCGATTTAAACCTACTTCTGTTAGTATAGCTAATTATCGTTGGAAATCACATTAATAAATGCGTCCCACTTAAACTAGGAGTTATCTAGATGTTCCCTTTCACTCATATGGATAATAATTTAAATTGTTCTCTGCTTCTTTAAAAAAAAAAGCAAATATGTTTGATAACAGTTAGTTTTACGGGTCACCCGTATCGACTGCACAGTTGAGTAAACGACTCTCCTTATAAATAATAATTATAATAAATGATGATTATTTTCATTTACTAAAAAATCTCGTATTTATCTTATCATATCACCCAAATCAATAATTATGCATTTACTATAAAATGGTACCGTTAAGTTGGTATGATGATAGAGACAAAAGGTGCCCATAGGAACTAAACAAAAAAAAAGTTATTTATAGTTTTAATATTTTAGGCGTTCATGCTTGTGTTTTTGCGCCTTCTCTTTATGTGGATTCACATAGAAACAGTGGTAAGCCTGCTTTCAAAAAACAAATATCGAATTTAAGCCTATGAAAAGGTAAAGGGTATTATCTCGTAAGGGGTTGCATCATTTTCATAATAGATGAGATAGTAGACGAAATATATGGAAACCCTTTGACATTTCCATGATCCTATGGGATTACTCTACAACATTTGTACAGCCATTGCCAAAGAATTACGTCCGTGAGTGGCTTCTGAGGAACCAGTTGATTGAATGTGGAGCCAGGCTTTGTTCGGCTAAAAATAAAGACTAATTACTATTATGAGGGCTTGATTGAGGTTTTGAATTCCGTCCTTATTATATTTCCAAGGGACTTTCAAAATCAGATTGAATGACTACCGGGGGCAGTTATGGCGGCATAGCCTTTACAAAACGGCTTCCTTCTGACTTCATATCCGAAAAAACTAATATTGTAATATTAGTAATGCCAAGATTCATGTAAATGAAAAGGTAATTTCCGCTGCTTAAGTAAGTTACAACAAGTGTTTTTATTTAAACAATTGACCTCTGAAAAGTGACAAAATGGAAAGAAATGATAGGATATGGATACTACACTACTAAAGTGTTGCATACACATCGTTCGCAGATATTTAATATGTGCTACTTTTACATAGATACAATGTTTGTAAATGCCGTTCATACAAATGTCGGCCAGTGAAAAATCAGGCTTTAAAATACAACAGAGTTAATTAAAACTGAAAGTGTGCCCCGGGGACAGTGGGATCACGCGTTGGCCACTCTTTGTTTATCTCGCCACCGCCGAAAGTGTGTTTTGTACCCGTTATAATTATAAATAGGGCCTAATTATTTATAAAATTATTATTTCGTAACTTCTGAGAAAGTCTGGGACACGATCATTTAACCAGATCATGGACACAATTAAGGACAGTAGGAACAATGAAACATATTAAGATCATATTTTTAGCATATAAATAAACACATACTTTGTCCGTACTGTGTCAATTATGTGAGTACGTAGAGAAGATACTCGCTGTATTGTATATATTAGTTAGTAATGAAGCAAAACTACATAATTATGTGAGCTTGTAATCATTTAAACATATTCATGATTTTAATAAAATTAAACCCTATTTAACCTATTTGCTATGACACTTAAACTCGTAAATTTCCTACCATATATGAAGCGTATTAAAATTGAAGAGGCGATGTTACCTCTATTAAAATTACCTCTCAGCTGGATGACAATAACCGCGTATTATTAATTAACATTATTACACTACCACTCGACGCCCGAGTGAAACGTAAAAGGCAGTGAGGGCGCTGATAACATTTCCGACTAATATATAATAAAACCTTAGGGGTCACACATAGGGGACCCGCGCCACATTTCTGCGGTCGGTGAAGTTGAATTCAAGCGTTACGCCTCTGAGAGAGTCGTTACCTTCCTCTATTACAGCCAAATCACGCAGTCGAGTATTTTTAGTGCGACCTTTGCTCGTATTTAATATTTTATCATTTGACATTGACCGATAAAAAGTGGTTTTATTACTTATAAATGATTGTAGAAATTTTATTAAAATGTAAAAATAGAGAATGAATCAAATAAACATCAGGAATGTTAAATAGATTTACTTATGCGTAAATAACAATAACATTTAGCAATGCGATCCTCAAAATTAATCTGGTTTCCATAAAACTAATTATGTTTTACAAAATGAAAGGTTTGGTTTTATAACAGAAAATGCGGAAGATAGCTGACACCAAATTTGATTTTGTGCTTACCCAAAATGCAAATTTGGGAGTGAGTGAACACGGAGTGGAATATTAAACGCGACTTGAGAGAGCATGATACGCTGCCTACACTCGAGATCGAATTATATTATTGAATAAGTGTACTGCGAGCAGAGATGTTCTCAGGCGGGTCATAAAATTGCAAGATGCCGGCTGACAATTTTCCGAGGATGCAAAATCTTGTTAACATTTGCAGTCTGATCAATTTGCGAATGCAGAAGAAAGTTAGACGAAGATTAACAAGCAATAACCTGGTTGAGTGCCTACTAATAATAATATTTATGAAATCTCGTTTGCACAAGTTGCCATAACTATTCCAATTATTTTTTTATTGATATTAGTAACTGGAAAAGCAGAATTTCATTCCTAGGCTAGCTGGCTTATTCAAGTCAGTACAGAAGGGGTTCTGACAGGTTAGCCTAACCTACCCTGCCACGACACTATTTTTTCTAATTATCATAATTTTTATTTTTTTTAGTTTTTACAGTAAATTTACAGACTCTTAAAGGTTTGTTTGTCTCAACCTCTTTCTTATTCCGCTCAACAATCTGAAACTAAATTATAATAATAAACATTGAATAATTTTGGCTCTTAATAGATGTCGAATATCTAATCATTAAAACACATTAACTCTCGAATTTTGATAATAGACTCCTAAACCCACAATCTCTTAAAATAAACAAGGAATATATCTTAGGTACAGCATCTAAATTGATCGTGTAATGCCTGAATTAAGGAAACTACGGGATTTTCTAAGGCTGTATTTCCATCAGATTAGTGAGACCACTAGGGAAACGGAAGATGATCTAAACAATGGCCATTATGATGAAGATTTAACAGAACAGTGTTAATATCGTTGTGTTCTAACAGCGCCGGCTTCTTAGACCGACTTATCGGTATTACAGTCCAGTGAAGCCCCCGTCAGGCACATTTCGAATGCGATTACTAGATGTCAGTATCCCTCCCGGGTTTATACCCGCTTTCGTATTTATTTTATTATGTCAATGAAAAGCGAATAGCTCCAGTTAAAGGATAAATCATAGTAGTTGTGCTAATAGATTTCCGGTTTATGGTTACGTACTGTGATATATGATGGATGATATTAAAATCTGAATTGTTAAGTTTTCTAAATTGACATCGCTCAATTCCGAAGTTTACGAAGTTTTTGTTGTTTTAATATAATAAAGTACGTATATAGTACATTTTCAAATAAATTTCATAACTGTTATTTATTTATAACAATAAATCTACCTACGGTTCAGTTTTTTTTATTTAATTTACTTGAATATTTTAAAAGATCCCGAGGTTTTATTATAACTATCATATTCTTTTTGAAATTATTACCTAAATTATCAGGATGGTAACTAATACCTATGCTGGAAACCAAAATTAGTATAACATCTTTAACTTCGTATTTTGATAATTATATGACACATATTATAAAAAAAAACCTTCGTTTGAAATAGAAAACATTAGCTAGGACTATTTTAACTACACGTGTTAACGTTAAACTGTACTTAATTTAAATCCGACCACAAGTTACGAGTAAACCATGATAGCGTCAAAAGCTGTGCCTGTTTACATCTGAGGGGGATTAAGCAGAATCCCTATCAATTTGCGCACACGATCTTCTTAGCTCACAATAAAACCCTTTTATATGGAGATAATCCAGTTTGTAGCTCACTAATTCGCAGAGACGTAACGTACGACCCGTATCTCGGTTTTGACGTAAACATTCGCAGTAAACCTGAATTTGCCAACCCAATTATAAATTTTCACTCACTGTTTGTTGCGATGTAAAAATATCAAATGGTTTGGGAATATTTTGCGTTTTAATTAAGGGGATGTTCGAACTGACGCGGCCGGCATCGATCTCGATTAGCTGATGTTGTGCTACATCAACGGTCATTGATGATGACGCAGGCTGCTTTCGGTGTGGTCAGCGGGAGCATAATTGTATTCCGTGAATCTCACACCGCGGCTGCTTTACGGTGCATGCAAGTTGTGTATAACTTTGAACAAGTTTATTTTTTAAATCTTGAACTAAAACTTAATGTTTTTCAATTGATGTAAGACATTATAACAAGTGTAGCAGCCTAAGCTGTCATTTCCTATCTAAAAAATGTATAAAAGTATATAAAAAAGTTTATTTGATTAATAACACACGAGTATAAATAAAAAGAGATATCTGGCGGACCCCAAACTAACGACGAATTATACAAAACAACATTTCAAAGGCAAGGATTTAACTAATTTACAGAGCGATAAGCGCATGCGCGCACCTTGTGTGTGTGTGTGTGTGTGTGTGTGTGTGTGTGTGTGTGTGTGTGTGTGTATGTGTGTGTATGTGTGTGTGTGTATGTGTGCATTTCTGTGTATGTGTGTGTGTGTGTGTGTGCCTGTGTGTGTATACGTGTATGTGTGTGTGTGTGTATGTGTGTGTGTGTGTGTGTTTGTAAGTGAGTGAGTGTGTATTCGTCTGCAGCTGAATATGTACCGTCAGGAATATACATTAACTAGCAAACAGAAGGGCCTCTGTTTCTTGATATGATAAAGGTCAGTAGCCACTTCATCGCAGTCACCTTAGCTTTACGACTAAATAGTGCAGTGTTGAATGCTGAGCACCTTGCAGATATTATTATAAATACGTCTATGCATATAGTCTGGTGAACGCTTTGCGAGACTCGATTTGTAACTTGGCAGGGGGACTCTGAACGTACGTTTAGCCAATACATACATACATACATACATAACATCACGCCTTCATTCCCAGAGTGGGGTAGGCAGAGCTACAGAAATACCAACAACTCTAAAAAGACTTGTTGATAATTTCTGTAACCACATTTTGCACAATCAGGCCAAGAAGTTTACTAGTGTATTAGTGACAGGTTGCAAGCCCATCGCCTAGCAGTACTACAAGCCCTTAGCCAATAGTGCGTTATAATTTGGTATTTTTTTTAACTTATAAACTTTATGTGTTAATATTATGGACATTACACATTATCTGTAGGCTGTAAGAGCATGAACTTGGTTGCAAACTTGACTAAGTTAAAACTAAGAAAAAGTTTTAATGAGACCTTTGACAAGTAAAAGCAATTTTGTTTTACTGGCAGAAGTTTAACTTATAAAACTGTAAGTGCGACATATATTAATTTTCATCTGAACATGTTTTCGTAAAGAATACTTTTGTCCAATTACCTACAACATACGTGTAATTTAAGGAAGTCGCTAAAAGGAAGCCATGTATTCGCTTCCAAAAATATTTTTAAAGCTATGGTATGTTTTCTCGATTTAGATGCGTAATTGGTGTTTGCGCAACGTAACGGAGCAATGCGTCGGCTGGAATTACGTCAACTAATTTGGGCTTCGAATTAATGTTGATTTTGATCAATATACCTACAACGGAAACGGATTGACTTAAGGTATCTATAGGTGCAAGACTACTTACGAGTGTATACTTCTCACGATTTTGATTATCTATTTTATACGCAACAGTTGCAATTTCCATTTAGGTATCTCTTCAATATAGATATATATTTTTCATTTATTCATAAAAGCGTTTGAGTTTGAGGGTTGGGTTGTCCCCACTTACTGCTTGCTGACTTTACTGTCAGATTCAGTCATAGGTCAAACATTAATATTTTTAGCATAATCTATTAAAATCACTAAATACTCTTACCATGACTATTTTGTGTGAAAATACACTTTACCTCAAATTAGTATTAAAACTGTACAAGACCACATCGGACCACCTGCATCGCTGTAACTGTGACTGTAACTTTAATAAATAACTATGCCAAATTACAGCTTTGTACCAAGAGTCTCTGAGTTAAACCGCGGACGGACGGACAGTCGGACATGACAAAACTATAAAGGAGTTGGAGGTAACGGACTGACGGTGTATACCACGTTTTGATTGGAAATATATTTTAGCTGTCGGTTGCATAAATCTTGATTGGCCAGCCGCTGGATTAATCTAGGGATCAGGTAATCATTTGATACACAATTAGCATAATGATGATGGATTTAACATGCGCCTGGTAATTGCATTAATACTAATATTAAACATTTTGATAATGTATCAATTCATACCACGGCCTAATACTATTAATTCATCTAATTTATACATTACCATATTCCATTATTATAGGAACATACAAACGTGGGATATTATTGCGTTGGAACTTGTAGAGACCGTAATACGATTTTACGAGCTATTACGGGCGGGAATTGAACTACGACATTTAGCTGCGTACACATTCACTATAAAATTGTCATTTGGGTTTATTTTACAGTATCTTCGTGTTAAGAAGTATCTAACTTTACGGGTATTCGAGTAAGAGTAGTTTCCTATTTAAGAAATAAAAATCAGCGGTGAAAAGGTACAGAAAAAGTTTTTACTTTTTGAGAGGAACATGTATGATTAAAACTAACACGAATCAAATAATGTAAATAGATAGTGATTAAATCCGCGATTAAAGTTTTTACCACTTTTATTTACATGACAATGTCACACAAATTTACCTAGTCCCAAACTAAGCAATAGGTTTCTTGTAGTTACGAGAACTAAGACAACGATAAACTTACATAGTTTATTTAAATACATTGAAAACAACCAAGGCTCAGGAGTAAATACTCGTGCTCGTCACATAAATATCTACCCTTCAATAAATAAAGTTAATTAAAATGGATAAACCAAACCAAATCATCAAATCATGTATAACTCAAACCAAATAAAATTCGGTGTTAAGACAATATCCTATTGATACCTACAGAGTTATTACCACCCTGACCTATTCCAACTGTTACAAACCTTCCAATTCCACGTGCAATGTACCCTTCAAAAGAGTTCATGAATCTTGAGCACTCCTTGGCTCACTGAAGCTGCAATGCGTTTTAAATTTCCCCGTCTCGGGCGAGTTCGCATGCACTCTTGGTTTACGGTCAAGAGGGCACGCCGGCAACACGTATCGCGGTCCTAATGTATGCCATCAATTTTAGATGACCCGACCTGTGTGCAGTGCGACGTGGGTCACATCCCAATCAAGCATGGCGGCTGTTCATTTGCTTGCGTGAGATCTAGTACAACATTCATTAGTTTGCAGCAAGCCACGCGCTTAGCTGAATCCTGCTGCAGTAACACACTAGTGGATTATTAATATTGCATCCCGTTGGCCAGCGTGTACCACAGTGATTTGGTTGATTCAGAGGTTAATCCTAATAAAGCATTTATAGCTTAGTGGGGCCTTACTTTCTCGTGTACTTCATCAAGTAGGTTTACACTTGTTCTCAACTGTACATGTTAGCTGGTTAGTTTCAACTATTTTCAAAAAAATATGTAGAGTTGCATATATATGATAGAACCAGCGTTCGTTAAATTATAAAAAAATGCTTTTTGTTGTACCTACCAATTTACCAATTTAGGAGACAAGAAAAATCCTAAAGCAGTAATAAAAAAACTTTTTATAATTTCGTTGTCCATCCACCCTCATCAAATCTAATCGTTTTGACATGAGTGCATCCGCATAACAAACAATTAAGATTTCATCTAAATAAGTACCCAAACTTTCTGCGGCACGCATGTTTTGCTAATCAAGAAAAGCGAAGGACCGAAGAAAATAATCTTTCTTTGTTCTCTTAGGCTCGGGGAGCTTACTTTACTCTGAGAAAGGTAATTGTCGGGCGACCAAAGAGAATAAACAATGTAAATCGTGAACTATATAGCACACGTGGGTGCTCCGGGAAGAGTACAAATACTAATGGACTAATCCACATTGTAGGGTCGAATCAACATGCGTTATAATCTAATCATTTACACAACTAATATAAAACTGTAATATGTAGAAGTAAGTTTACAATTTGAAGATACCTATTAACAAAGGGGATACACGGTATTAACCTTACTTCGCATCACAGATTATTTAATGTTACTCTTCATCAGTTATTCGTAGTCAAGGTATAGTTTCGCCATGTTCGTCCGCTTGTCCGTTCGTCCGGCCATCCGTCCGCAGCTCAGAGACTGTTAGTTATAGAACACTGTCATTTGGCATAAATAAACATACTTAAACATACTGTAATTAGTCACTCCGATAAAGTCATAAAAAAAATCTTAAAAAAAGATATTTCTGAGGTACATGTAAAGTGGGGTTGGTTTTTTTTAACCCTGCACCCCATGGAGTGGGGTATCGTTGGATAGTTCTTTCAAAAATATTGCGGGTTTATAGCAACAATTTTTCAATTAAGGGATTTGTTTGTGAAATATTAAGCTTTAAAGTGCTCATTTTTGTTAGAGTCACGTGTCCAAATACAGCCAAAACTACAAATCCTAAAAATATGAAAAAAACCTAAATAAAAGCGCATAATATGCGTACTTAGTCGTGATAGTTTTCCTTTTTAATTCGTTATAGATAATATCTATAACGAATTAAAAAGGAAAACTATCACGACTAAGTACAAATCATTAGTTCTTGAGATACATGCGATTAAAGTGTTTATACGTACTAGAATCATCTAAGACGGCACCAAATGATTTTAAATAGAAAATTAGTTATTACTTGTTGTTTTTTATGTTTATAATACTTAACAGCTTCAGAACCCTACACTGAGCATGGTCCGACATGTTCTTGTCTAATTTTTACTTATTTTTTGTTCAAGTATAATAACACAAGCTACTTAAAATTTCACTTGAAATCTGACGGCCGCTGAAGATATCAGAATCCTAATCCCATACGGGCAGTTCAAGATTAAAGTCTATGTTTAGTGGCTTAAAAACGTTACTCTCGTGCGTGTAATATGGACAAATTAAATTTATCTCTGAAAGAAACAATTTATTTTATTTATCATTTGTGCAGTATACAGAAAACTATAGGAAAAATACCTTCAATAAAACTTTTACTAACCACCGAAAGAACGTCGACAATCTCAACTGCTACACACATTCTCAGCGATTCGCGTCGATTTTCAAGAGTGCATCGACGTAAGGCAGCCTCTAGGATCTGCCTATCCATATTTGAACGGATTTAGCCAACAACACTTGCCCTATCCACCACGGCAACTCGTGCCAAGGTGCTCCGAACATTTTCTCTTTGTACCGGTATTCAGCGGTTGGCTTGGAACCGGATTTATATTCCCATGTGCAATTTTATACAGCGTCAAGAGTATTAAGTCAATCTTAATAATCGCTGCCAACGAAAACTGACTAAAATTCCAGTGAATTAATAAAAGAGGGGCGTTTCGTTAATTTCGCGAAGTAACAGAACATGATGTAAGGGGAAATTACGTAGGAATGAAGAATTATTTTTTGTGATAAAGAAAGTCAGTTTATACATCAAGAAAAAGTAAATTAATAAGTACCTACACAGCACGTATCCATTTTCACAGGTCTAGTTTGAGGTATGTATTTAAACCAAAGCAAATCTTTATAACATAGTTTTGGCGTGTAACGTCACTATTCGTGCAATATGTCTGTAGCAGTTAACGTCTAAAGAAGTGTCAATTTGTAAGCCGTTAAATCAGTTTATCGCACCAATAAGCCCAAGCATAAACTAACTGTAACTTCCCAAAACTTGATTCGTCCTAACTCCCAAGTTGCGACTTGTACCGAGTTAGCTAGTTTCACCCAAACACCATATCATACAGATCATTGTGACTGAATTTCGCTTGGGTATAGTGGATTATTTGTATTTGTGCAGCATTTAGTTAATTATTTCTAGGTGTTACATGTTTTATTTGAATTTACTTTTATTTTCGCGATGTATTTATTCATTAACAAATAAATTCTATTAGAATGTTTAACTTTTAGGGTACACGGGACAATAAAATCTACTTAATAAATAGTACGAATTAACCTAACGTTAAATTCAAAATTGAGAAGTATTTACGTTTACAAAAATATTTTCAAATATCAATTTACTTGTTTCATTATTATTTAATCTTATTTATTTTCTTATCTTTTATCGTTAGTTGGGATGAAAAATTACGTCCATAAAATGAAGCACTCCAGCAGCTGAAATAAAAATAAAAGTAGGTTCATAATAAATAAACATCTTGTTTAACGTGAAAAAAGTGAGCAGCTACATTAAAACGGACTGAAACTCGCAATCCTCGGGAAACTTCGCTGGAAGTATACTAATTATGAGGTCTATTTACTCGCGATTGTGATTTTTTGTATTAATTAAGCTTTTTGCTTCGCTAATTATCATCGTGAACATTAGCCCGTACTCGCTTGACCTCAAAATTGTTACAGATATTGTTTGTTTATTCTCAAGAGGCATGGCGGCGAACAATAAGTAATTTTTGTAAACAAACGGCGATGGGAGCAGGTAATGAATATGCTGGAACAAAGAGCCGAATGCGGGGCCTCATTAGCCATTCACTTGCTGCGCCTGCCTTCAAAATCATTTATGAAAGTCTTGATGAATGTTGCCCCTCTTCATTCTGTCTGTCTACTTTTCAGAATTGTTTAAAACCCTGTACTCATATTTACGGAAATATGTTTTTGTTTTAAATTTAAGCATCAATTTGAATTGTTAGTCGCACAGAAGCGGCTTATCGACGAGCGGCAACAATAAAAGCTATAACGATCAGATTATATATTGGGCTTCGTTGTAGACGCTGAAAGTTTTCGACAAATTAAAATGATTTTGCTCAAATCGCAATAACGTATTGAAAATCAATTTTAGAAATTGGTAGTCCGGCTGTTGCATGAAGTGGTTTAAATTATAAAAATATGCTAATTGCTGGTTTATTTGCCACGTAGCATCCCACCAACAGACAAGCTAGTGAATTATACCTCTCGCTTTCCGCACCATACCGAAAGCTGTGGTTTAGGTGCACCGGATTTGCGAGAGGTAAAGCCGTATTTACATTCAGTGCATCTAGAATTCTGTCAGTAATTTCAGACTCGGATTAATAAATCAACATCCTAAAATTGTATGAAGCATAACAACATAAGTTTGTTTGCGATAAGTAAGCATCTGGGGCGATTAAACGAGAGTTGCGACGCGACTTCGCGAGCCTGAACTTCTACCGCACCATGCTTAGTGATTTGTAAATCTCTAAGCGACTCTCTGAGGCTTTCCTTTATAACTATTAAAGAGACTAGCTACATTACAATTCAATTTACTTGCTAACGCTTGTTAAACTAAAGTGAAATTGAAATAGTATCTATTGATCTCCCTTGTGTATTCTTTCATGAGTTACTTTGTAGTTTAGATCTTAATTTGCTTGAGTAATTTCAATGCAAAGTGTTTTTGAATAATGAAGTATCTTTTGGTTTACCGTAGCCAAAGATGTTATATTTGTTAATAATAACGCTGTAGTTTCAGAACTGTTTGACTATCTAATGTGGCTAGCAAATTGAAGAATAGATATGCCTTATTTTAAATTTGAATCTTGCCCTTTTCAATTGTGCGATTATTAATTGTTAGATACTTTTATGACTAAGTATTTAACGTGGTCTCAACTAAAAATTAAACTAGATGATTTCCAGTGTAACACGAAACCATAAAAAAGCGTTAATCAAATCATTAATAAGAAAAAGTAACTCAAGAGCCCATCTTTTAAATTAGGGTATCATTCAAACGAATCATATTGTTTAAATGAGACACGAACAGAATTCATTAAAAATAAAATCCAAACGCCATTTTAACTTCTTTATTAACTTACAAAACTTGAAGAGTACAAATCTATTGTTTGTGCCTCGCGATTCAACTTGCAATAGATGTTCAAACTTTTAAGATAAATTGCTGCATTCCCAAGGAATCTTAGCTTTTTCTTCTTAGCTATTACCAAGCCTGTTGGTTCAAGTTTGCTTGTACTTCGCATTCGGGATCAGTTTATTTCGTGTAGTGTTGCACGCGACTCGATCTGTCCTGAAACTGGCGTAGACAAAACAAATGCGTAATTTGGTTTTCACTTGTAATTGTTTGTTAAAATAATGGGTCGGATGTCGAAAAAAAAATTAAATTAAAGGATTAAAAAAAAACTTACGAATAGTGATCATATCTATCGATTCTTTTATCTCTGATAAATAAATATGTAGATCGCACGTTCTACTCGTGGTCATAAAACGGGAGGGTTAGAAGATACCAGCGAAAGGTCGTGTGTATAACCGTCCTTATGCAAATGTAACGATAACATGCCTTTAGGGTCAATAAACTGTTACCTACTCACTTTTACGACATGATAAGTCGCACTGCTCGTCTTATGCGCGCCTTGCATTACCTTTTTAGGTCACGGACCAATTTGCTGATCTTTTTAGGTATTAATATTGTATTTTTTGTTACAGATTGGAAAATCATCATTTAAGAAATATCAATATTCAGGTATGTACAACTTTTTTTATTTATCCTGCTTTGATAGGAGTTTATGCGGTCACTAGAGGACGCCCGTAACTTTGTACGCGTAGTATTAGTGTCCGATATTCTCCGTTTTCATCCCGTTGCGGGCGGATCGTCAAAAGTCCTTTTTTAGTGCAGTTCATCGCATTTACTTTCATCTTTTTACCAGACCTAAAATTAGGAGGAGATTATACGTTCCACTGTATGTATTTATTAATCATTTTTATATGTATGTTCACCGATTACTCCGTCAGTTGTGGTCTGATTATGAATATATTTTTTGGTTTGATAAAATATGCTTCCGAGGTGGTCCCATTGTCACCAAATCTGAACCTGATGAAATTTTGGCAAATTTTTAGTAACAAGTCTAGCATTTGCATTCAGAAAGTATTACTTGGTGAAGTGGAACTGATGATGAAGACCACAGATGGCCACCGGAACTCCTCAACGGTGGCGTATTTCAGGGGTGGCGATAAAATATCTCGATTAACTAGTTGAGGGACTACCACGAAGAATATTTACTTGGTGAAATTTAACTATGACTTTTCCGCGGCGTTGGTTGCGGCGCGCTTGAAATAACTTAAAGTTGCATATCAACTAAGAAGTGGGATTTCGTAACTGCGTATTATGATCACTAAAAAGTATAAATAAAGTAATATAAAAAAAAACACCGCTTTCAAAAACGCAAAAATAACTCTATGTATTCGGTAATCAAAAAAACATTGTTTTTTTTTTACTGTTGATACGTATTCAAACTAATTATAATATTACTCTATTCATCCCGGGCTTCCAACTGACAGTTCCATTTCTTAATTGGCAATGTCCATGAACATCCAAATACCTATAAACAGCAACTTCGGAGAGGAAATAGTCCATGTAATTGTATTGATATGGCCATGTAATGGAGAACAATGTTAGCCATTAGAGTTGTTAAACAAGTTATTTAAGAGATAATGGCATTGGATACTCGTACACGTTTGAACAGACGTAGGTAAAAAATATTTTATGAAATAATATCAGAAAAAAAAATATATTAGTTCATTGTTGATTTTAGTTTTTAAACTTATAATATTTTTATTGATCAAATCTTGTAGTAAAACAATAAGGACAAAGAAAACATAATCCAATTGCGTAGTTAAAGTCATTAATACGTGATCATTTTTACGTTAGTGTATTAAAGTCAGATCTAAAATTCGATATAAAATTATATTTTCATCCACCTATAGATAAGTTTGTGAATCACTGGGTTCATTATTTAAGATTCCTTATCCGCAATACTTCAATTACTTCTACAAGATATTTGTGCTAAACTATCGACAATACTGTCAATCAGTGACATCAGATCAGCCCGACTGCATAGTGGTTGCAATGGTGACTGCACATGACAGTGCTTTGTGTTGATAAGGCCGTAATTAGTGCATAATTATACCTTCACAGACACTTATACAATATGTCGGCAGAACACACGCTTCTTGTTATGTCGCACCTTCGGAAGAACAAGGGCACAATGTACGATGTGACTACAGGGGAAATTGTGCCCTTGTCCGGTAGACCAAAGGCACAATGTACAATTTTACTAAAGGGGAAATTGCGCCCTTTTCCTACCGAAGGTGCGATGTAACACCGTGAAATTGTGGTGATTTTAGTCTGCTTTATTTATATGCTAATTAAAACCTATCCAACGCCATTGACGGATATTTCCGTCATGGATGACAGCGCAAAATAGACCTTAGCATTAGTATCTATGAGGCAAAGTTGATATTCGCTCTGGTTTTGTATTTGACATAGCGTTGAAAAGGTTGAGTAAAAAAAGTTTTGTTATACTTTTTTCACAAGTCTGATTACTACTTTCAAAGAAATACAGTCGGGAAGTAACAATGTCAATTACTAGCGTAGCGGCATTCAATCTTAGTCCTCATGGTTGGCAACGTATTTACAGTCTTAAGATTGTAGTCTCGATCAAAGCTGGTTTACCATCAGGTGGCCTGTGTGCTCGTTTACATTATCCATGCCATAAAGAAAATTATAATCATGTGTGAACTGATAAATGTAGCTACTGGGTTTTAAAATTAACACTGAAGAATCAATTACTAAGTTTATTTCCTGGATTTTGTTTTTTTTATTTATTAAAAAACTAGCCCAGCTCACACACACGTCCTATCATTCTTGTATTCTTCCTCTATCCCGCTCACTCAATCATCGTTCCCAGCGTTGCCAACCCTTTCATTCAATCATCTTTATCATCAGTCTTTTATCTAATCCGCTCCCATCTACATAAATGTCCTTGATTAAAATATACATGTCATTCGATATTAAGTTTGAAATTTATGAGGAAAAGGTGTGGTTAAAGTTTTCAACATTTTCAGTTGGACTTGATATTTACTCATAAATTAATAGTAGATTGTTCAACAAGGGACTAAACTAAGCCATTTTGACACGAGATGCGAGAGTGGATGAACGTCGAGGGTCATTATGGCTTTTTATTCTGGAGTTAAACACTCTGCTTTTCACTTCAATTGCGAGAAAAATAAATCTAATAAAAAAAAATGTTGTTACAAAAACTTAAGCAACCGCTGAAAATTAGTGTAGTAATTGTCAATACATAAAAACCCGGCAAAAGCATGTCGGACCATGCTCAGTAAGCCGTTAAGTACTACAAACATAAAAAACCACAAATAATAACCAATTTTCTATTTAAAGTCAATTGATGCCGTCTTAGATGATTTTAGTAGGTATAAACACTTTAATCGCCTGTATCTCAAGAACCAATGATGTATACTTAATCGTGATAGTTTTCTTTTTAAATTCGTTATATGCTCTTTCATTCAACTTTTTTTTCAGATTTTTAGTATTTGTAGTTTTGGCTGTAGGGAGTCTAACAAAAATTAGCGCTTTAAAGCTTTATATTTCATAAACGGATTACTTAATCGAAAAACTGTTATCATAAATCCGTAATATTTTTGAAAGACCTATCTAACGACACTCCACACTATAGGGTAGACGAGAAAAAAAAATTATATCCGCAAGTTACGCGTAGGTACGCAATTTTTTTTTTTTTAAATATTTTATTAAACCATTTTGTTAGATATTCATGCCAAATTGCACCTTTCTAGTACTAAGACTCTCTGCGCTAGGCTGCAGATGGAGGGACGGCCGGACATCGCGAAACTATAAGTGTTCCTAGTTTGACTACAGAACCCTAAAAAACGGTCACTTTAAACATGTCTAAGGCGTGTCTAAGATTTTTTTAATAACAGCAGTCAAACAGTCAGTGTTATAACATAGGTCACCCTAAAAATAACAATTTAATAGCGCTATAATTTTTACTCTCAACCCGTCACTGTAATGTATAACAAGACAGCAATAAGGTTGTTTGAGGGGTTTGAACATTACAAATAGTCCATAGACAACATTTCCGATACGAAGACTGAGGCGGTGGAGGTTGTATGCCCAGCCCCAGCCCGCCCTGCCCTGCACCCGCTTCACCACGCACTCCGACATGGGCAACATCATCAAATGGCAACATTGTATCTGGCTGTTTGTGGTTTTCCAGGGCTAGTTATGAGGAAAATAAAAAGCAAAAGTACTTTCGTCCCTAGGAATTAAATGCATCACTTTAGTGCATACA
The DNA here is from genome assembly GCA_949316455.1 of Acleris holmiana. Classification (NCBI taxonomy): domain Eukaryota; kingdom Metazoa; phylum Arthropoda; class Insecta; order Lepidoptera; family Tortricidae; genus Acleris; species Acleris holmiana. Next base: position 10,325,999 of record OX438769.1, read on the forward strand.
TGGCTACTATGGGTCATTTTAGAGCGATAGAAGTCAAAACATACCATTGATTTTGACGATGATGTTTAAGTCCATTTTCATGGAATCACCCGAATAACTTAAAAATACACAGATCAATCAAAATTTGAGAAAAAAAAATGTATCAAGAACCACTGTATTATCTCGAGTAGCTTCTCTAAAAGTAAAATCATTAATAATTAATACGCATTATAACCTAAGCGGGATTTAATCTACCTGTAATGGGTGAGTATCGCCTATAATATTTAATGAGTATGGATCAAATTCCGATTACATGAAAATACCTTTCACCAGCGCTTAATGTTCATTACTCTATCAAAATGATAAAGGTAATCATTAATGAGGTCACCCTCCGAGGTTATAAACGTTGGATATGATTAAAACTATAACTGGTTATTAAGTGTAAAGTTAAATTAACTAAATGTATAATGTGTTTTTAATTATATATAGGTAATCAAGTTATTCTTTCGTGATTTGTGATTTTTCTTATTTGGAGAGTGATGAAGACATCTCATTTAGAATGCATAAGTCTAAAAATAACGGGCGCTATATAATTTTAGTAAAGTAAAAAGGATAAATTTACAATACATTCAATCGAACTGGCCTCAAACAAAGTTTCTTTAGTCGCAATGCGATTGACCGTCACCGTTTTGGAGTAACCGAAAACGTTTGTCACTGTCCAATTACCCAATATTTTCTGACAGGAACTAAATAAAATCGGAAAACTCGCGGCCAATGACCGGGTGAACACGCCGCGCTCAAAACTGCTGACCCAAAGGACTTGACATTTTAGGAGCGCAGCCCCTCCAGCCCCAAGCTAAGCACTCTTCAAGGACCTTTACAGATTATTAATATGTCTGAATAAGTCGATTGAAAAACAAGTTGAACATAACGAGATTTAAGCTTTATAATGAACGAATAGAAAATTAGCACAACGGAGCTCCTTTTAAAATGTTTTGAATAAAGTTTGAATGTGTCCGACATCTGGATAAGAAAGCTAATACGTACACAAACGAAGGAAAGCGGACAGAGAAGACAACGCTTTGCTCCTTTGGTAGCACAATAAGGCTTACACCCATATTTATCTGCATTTAATACTGCAGTTATTTATTTGCGAACCGTCAACCATAATTGTTGGTGGTAAAATTACTCAAGAGCAAACTTAACGAGGTCATGTTGCACTGAACAGGGCCTCTATTCAACTGCGTTATAACGATATCGTGTTTGACGTGTTCTAGAATCGTTTATGTCACAGTCGCCATTATTATAAATGACATAAGAGTTATGAAAACGTTGACAATACGGAAACAGGTCAAATACGATATCGTTATTACCTTGTAGAAATCCAGACCTGATTTACAAATCACTCGCTATATTTGTCGCCAGTTTATTTTATTGTCTACGAATTCGATTTAGTAATTTGTTTGGTACTTATAAAAAGAACCTTGGAAATATTTTTCTCCTCCGTTACCCGATACAAAAGCCAATAATACTCGATAGCGCTCCAAGAGACAAAGTGAAGTACAATTCTTCCAGAACACTTGAGTAATTTAGCCATAAGTGCGTACTTGTTGACCAACGATGCGATGCTCAAGATGCGGGCCAATGTAGCCAGTGCACGGACACCGTGCACAGTGTACACAGTGTACATACAGCTCTAGTGCCATCAACACGCTTTAATAGGCTGTATGACGTAAATTGCTTTGCCAACAAACACTGGCTCGGGTGTCCTGCCTAGTTTTACATTTAATTAACTCGTATGCTATGTTTTACTTTAAAATTATACAATTAAGCGTCCTAGTGTCAGAAAAATACGACCAGGCTCAATTCAACAAAAAACACTACAGTAAATAAACTTCCGAAGACATTTCCTAAAAAGATTGTCCTACGTGCCTGTCCTTTTATATTCCACAAAGTACAGCGCCAAGTATTAATAAACCTTGCTCCTAACAATGAAGGTGACTTGACTTGTTCAAGCGTGAATTTAGTGTTCCTAGTTTATTTAAGGAAGCGAGTCGTATTGTTCACACAAGCGGACATGGTGCACCTGAATATTCCAAATCGCATGTGACCCATAAAGTTGCGAACATCACAGGGACAAACCTTCCGATATTGCGAATTACGGTTGAGTGAAGTCTTTTAATTAAACCGGGTACGCGTCGCGTCTATGTGGGCGTTCGGAGCACCCCATCAATTTCTGCTTGACTTCTGATTGTTTGAGCCAAGCTCGTTAGCGTGCGACAGGCCCGGCGGCCACTCGCGCCTTGCAGCCGGGATAAACCTGGGCATGCCTTCTTTATCGATATCATTAAGTGCTGTGCGTACGAAAGGTGAGACCAACCAGCGGTAATTGCTTCTGCGCGCACCTTACAACTGGCTGAGGGTTAGAACCGAGATAACGCTGCTTCAAGTTTATGATTATGAGTAGAAAAAGTACCTACTTACCTATAACAATAAAACACATTTATAATGTGCTACACGGTTTTTTTCTGCGAGTGATCTTTCTTAATTAAATCTTGTCTTTATCCCTCAGTGTCATCTTCGCTCGTAATCAAAAATGTATTAAGGTTAATGGTCCTCCTTTTTTGTTTGGCACCGTAGGCATTATTGTTCTAAGGTATCGTTTTATATGACACTTTTGAACTACCTATCTAATAAAAACAACGCTAATGGTATAGAACTAGAACCTGATCGAAATTTGCTCGGAAAAAACTCGATTTGATTCGACGATTGTATGTTGTAATAAAGTTCTACAGATAACGCAACAGACTTTCCCGTAAACTAACAACGTTTGAAAAAGTTGTTTTCCTGGATTAATTAAGATACACGCAATGACAGCCTACTAAATTCTTACCAGGACACTTTTTTGATGTTCATCTAAACTGCCGAACGCCCGTCAGGGATTTATAAACATTTCTGGCTTAATTATATAATATTAGTTATAGTAGACTATGCTTTATTGTCAACTTGAAGGCAATAAGAATCTTGGTTACAGTTTATCCGCAGTAAACTTGTAACAAAGAAGTAGTTTTATCTTTATTTGCGATGAAAATTTAATATTGCTTTGCTGAGCACCGTTAATCGAAAAAACAATATTTTCGTATTAAGCTGGCGTTTCACTGCGTCAAGATTAGTTGTAAGAACTTTTGTTCCAGATACAGGTCTTAAGTACGACGGTAATTCTAAGGGGAGTATCCTTTCTCTGAATATTTTAGCAACTTGACTGTACTTTGTTGCTGCTTTATTAATCTCTTACTTTCTGGCTACGTTGAAAAATGAAAGGGCATAACCAATTTCTTACGAGCCTTTTTTCATTACTTATGTTTCTTGTTTACAAATTTATTTTATGCTAGTAAAGATTGAAGAACCAGTGAATTTGGTGAATTATTATACTAATGGGTACCTATATGATGTTGACTGTAACATTCATTTCGTTTATATGACATGATGCATATTTACGTAACACTAAAGACAAAAATCAAGCGCTAAGTACGATATGTTCCCAAGTACAAAATTATGTCAATGTAACATAAAACTTGCACAAGCCAATATTTATAAAACATGGCTGCAAAATTCATTGGGCCATAAACTTCAATAAGTTAGTAGTAAATTATTATCGCGGGCTCTACGCCGTAGCGACGTAGCGCGCTCGTAGCTACGCGCGGGTACTAATTTGCTGTTGATAATGCTACAATGTTGCTTCTACGTCATAATGTCGTAGCAGCAACGTATTTTACCAGCGTTTCATGTAAGTATCGTGCTTGGCTCAAATATGCTGAGCAAATCTCGGCCACCGAAAGTAAACAATATGACGGTAATATCTCCCCCATGTGGAAATAGCTGGCGTTTGTGCTTAATTGAGACTCTTTATGTCAGTTGTTCTTTTTATATTCGATATTTGTTTGTAAAGTTTAACGAAATACATTTTTGGAAGCTCTATTTTATGATATAAAAAATAATTACGTATTATTACACGTTATATAATACACACTACGTGGCTAAAGTCGAAGTCGTCAGTTACAATCAAAAGCTGATATTATCGTAATTACCAACATTTATTAATTCACAGTATGACACAATTTGTATCATACTCATACTCTTTTATTGATAATATTTTAAAATATTACATGTTAAAATAGATTAAAAACATTTTAATAAAGTGTACAAAACAAAAAAATGGTCATAGCATACATAATCTCCCCCTTAGCCTAAATAGTACCGTGAACTCACTCGTACACCGCACAAACTATAACGTTGTTAAAAATGCAACACCAGAGTTGGCATCCTGTTTGTCGGAGGTAAAGATCATTCGGCGCACGTCCGACCCCCAAGGCGGAAGGTCAAGCAAGGCTGCCCTTTGGCTCAACGCCACTAGATTGTAACCGGCCTCCCATATTATGCATCCAGATTGCCTCCTGATAGAGATCACCCGGTAAGGCCTCCCTAATGGATAGCTAGGTAAATTCTGAAAATATGCGAGCGCAGCTCATCTTGATAACATCGCGGGATTTTAATATTAGCTCAATTTCAATGCACCAGGTACTTCAACTTGTTCGGCAATTTGATTAAAGTCGTATAAAGTTTTGTATTTTATTTTATTTTCTGTTTTATATGCAATAATGGAGTCAAGGATACGGTTTTTAACAATTATTTTTAAATGATGTAATTTAAGAGTGAGTGAATATAAATTAATATCAAGGGATTATTTTATACAAATTCACATTTAAAAAAGACATTTAAATCGTTATTTTATATAATAAATTGGTAGCAGAAGATTCACATTTTGATTTTGTAAAGATTAAAATTAATCATAGTATAAATTGCACCACATGTTAAATGAATTATAGAAGAAAAAAATATTATTGGTAGTACAGGTAAGTTTGTTTTTTTTCCGCGACACCAACACCGAATACGTACTCAGTGCAATTCAAATTTATCTAAAATCTTTAAGATTTGATACATAATGTGTAAACAACCTAAACAACACCAATGAACAAATTGTAACCTCACTAATAGTTCCAGCCACCCACAGATTCTGCGGAATTATAGTTAAGTGTAAAAATAATTCACATTGCCCCAAGTTTACGAGCGGGAAAGTGCAAATTGGCAATATGTGCCGGGTCATTAGGCTACTTACTGCCGTTATGTGGCACCTAACGCACGGCGCACTCGAATTTCGATCACGACTACACCGCAACAATATCTCTCGAAAACCACCAAGACCCTGACCATCCGAATCATGGACTTACTCCATCTGGCGGTTACGCTGTTCTTGCCAACGACTTCATACAAGTAATATGACAATAATAATAAAAGTAGCGTAAACGCCAGTCCCTGTATGGTCCCTTTTGATTTGGGCCACAAATTTCGGAAACCGCTCGCCTCGGCGGCGTTCGCACGGTCGAGAGAATGGTCAAGTCAACCAGTACTAAGCACTGTGCACTGGTAGTACTGTGTGGCTAAAATCCAGCGCAAAATAATGATGCCTTAATCTTGTTCGTTATGTATAACGTATGCTATAAATGTGTATTTGATTGTTAAAACTTTATCCAAAGTACAGACTGGTGTAAAAGTTGTCAGTTTATTCGGAATGTGATATGACTGGGATCCCAATGTCACCCATAAAATTATTGTATCGAATTTTGAAACTCAAAAATATTTCCATACTATTGAAGGTCATAAGTGTCGATAGTTATACAAATTGGAAAGCATAACGTTTAGTTATTCTAACGTTAATTATTCATACATTACTAGCGACCCGTCAGCGGCTTCGCCCTATGCAATTTTTTTTTTGTTCCTTTCATGTCACTTAGGGGTATGAAAAATAGATAGTCTATTCTTTATAGAGAATCGGCTATTCTCAGACCTACTGAATATGCATATAAAATTTCATAAAAATCGGTCAAGCCGTTTCGGAGAAGTATGGGAACCAACATTGTGACACGAGAATTTTATATATTAGATAATATTCTTAAGTTAAAATTTTGATATACATCTATAACGTTTAAAAGCATATTGATAATTATTTAGAAACATTTTATGGCATATATTCTTAACTGATAATTGTTTTTATTCATACCATTGAATTGCCTAAAGTTCCAACCGTCTCTGTCAGGTTAGCTTGAGAAGACTACGCTACGCTGCGCTGCCGCCTTAGTCTGCGATGTTGGGCATTTTTTTTACATACCCACAGAAATATTACTGCTAAACATCCTTGCAAACGTTAGGTATTTAAATTTGATGTACTTTACCCCATATTTACCTTTTACAATATGAAATGTGATATTAAAAGTTATGAAAATATTTTTTATGACTTTCGACAAATGTGACTCGCGAAAATCGGAACTGCAAATTATACTTTCCCGCATTATGAATCTCAACATTATGACTAACAATAATTATGCTGAAAAACGTGACTTTAGAAAACTGAACTTTAATTATATGACAGACAATATAGACCCGATATGACTACTTATGACTCTACAAAGATGCAAAGTAATCTATCCGAATCTTTAAAGTAAGTATTAAAGACTTGACAATTTACCATACAGACCGATTAGCTGATTAGCCTTAATATTTACAATAACTATGGCTTTAAAGTATTGAAACTTAATGTTTTAATTGAATGACAAAGACGCAGTCAGCCCACCTAATTAACGAACAGTGGTTACCGCCGCCTAAACGCATTATTAACATAACAACCCATATTACAACGCGGCGCGAAAATCTCAGCAGCAAGCTAATTTCGAAATCTTAGTGTACAATCGCTATTAAACATTCATGCTAGATCATATTTGGTGCCGAAAAATATCTGACCATGCTATAATACTTTCAGGTGTACTGTCAAGTTAATAATGATTATTTTATATAATTGATGACAACGGTATCTACAAGGAACGTCCTCAAGAAATGCTGCGTAGATGAGCGGAAACATGATGAAATGGGAGTAATAAACATCCTGAGGAGAGGTGGGATGCTGGATAGATAATAAAGCACCATGAAAACAGTTTCTTGAAGCATTCGAGATTTTACAGACTGTAAAAAACGCAGAGAGTATCAAAGTCTCCTAACTGGCTGAAATAAATAAGACACAGTAGGTCCGTAACAATCCTAAAGTGCACAATTAAAAGACACAAGGCTGGCACGCTTACTCGCAGCAAACATGAGATTAAACAAGATATAAAAGCCATGTTTAAAAAACATGATAGAAAACACTATAAAACCCGATAAAAAATAAACACGGAGTTCACAGTGTCGGAGGAAAATAAACAAGATAAAGCTTGCGTCTACACCGCGGGCGCAGCCAGCCTTTGTGGAGTTCGATGGATAAAAAATGCCAGACGACATTTTATAGGAATTTTGCAACGTTCCTGAAAGCTCGTCATATTTAAGTCAAAGCCCTTGAAAAAAATTGGGAAACCACTATGAAGCCCTAAGAAACAACTCGCTGAAAGCACCAAGTAACTCGCTGAAACGCTTCAAACGAACCCTGCCGAGAAATACTACCTAGTAGGTACTAATCGGCTCTCAGCTAATGGGTTTCCTCTTTTTCTCTGTTTTAAGTTTTATTCCTTTGGCGATTGGCTGAACATAAAAATAATACTTTTAACGTTTGTTTACTGGCGTAAACAGTAAAGGTACTTAAATTATTAGCTGATATTTGTCAATAACTGGCCTTTTGTTATTTACTCGTAACTATGTAATGGTATTTTGTTATTTAACCACTGTATGGATGGTTGGTCGATGCATATTGAGAATCGTGAACCTTTCAATAGTTCCATTCTATTGAATAATGGTATTTAAACGTAAGAAAAGTTTCATAATAAATACTAAGTCATATGGTCTCGATTAGCAAAAAAATATATTAAATCAATCTTGGTGCAAAATATGTCTCAAAAGTTTAGGAACAGCTAAATAAATATTTAAATTTCTGATATGTAATTGTGAGTTGTTTTTTTTTTGTAAATTCGTCATAGTAAACTAAAACGAGGGGCCAAAAGCAAAACAAAAAGGATGAACATTAAAATAATTATGTGTACTCACCTACAATCTTCAAATCACATAGAAATAAAATATGTACCTACATGTAGTTACTGTAAAACTTGTAAGCCTTCTTCCGAATACGAAAGATTTGCAAAAATAAACATGACTTTAAGTATATTTTGAAAACTACAAATAAATCCTTTCAAACGAATGGTCGTTTAGTTTTCAGTTCTATTTCATACATAACTTTTTCCCACCTTTAAAAGCGTTCAAAACTCGAAAACAAGTAATTTATTTTTTATCCATTCCCACAAATTATAAAGTTGTGGGGTATGAAATTTAAATTATACCTATTACACAAAAACGTTGTTCGACCGTTTTTAGCGGCCCACGTAAAAGTATCAGCAACAGACGCGTGTCGTAATTAAAATTTTAATTAGTCCGTCCTTCACCAATCACGAGCAGTGTACGGTAAAGCTGCGAACATCGCCGGAGTCCGCTTTGCATTAACTGAAGTCATGGCTTTTTTCTAAGGCATTGTAATTGGTAAAAATAAGAGTATTGTTTTTTTTAATACGTATACTGCATGCAAAAGCATGCAAGCAAGGCGCTTCTTTATTGCTAGTAGTTAGTTTAATATTAGTAACCAATTATTAAAAGGTGCACGATTTTCAGATCTGACAAAAGACTATTAGAACTATAGCAGCAGTTAAGCAGTTAGTTGTATAAATCAGATAACGTGGCTAAAAATGTATGCTTCTTGCGTTAAATTATAATAAACAAACTCAAAAAGCGCAGATTTTTAAAAGCTATCGACTGCTTCTTCTGCATCTGACCGCATTACATATTTTTGGGTTTGTTACTTTTCAGAAAATCGTATAAGGTTATCACTTTTTATTTATTTGTTTTTATTTATTCTTAAAAGAGGTCTGTAGAATGAAATTGGAATAGACCACGGTGAATGATAAGTTATTATAATAAATAGAGAAATCTAAAACGAACTCATTGATTATGTTCAAGTGGAATATGGAAACAATCGGTTAGTCCTCCGCGCCCGGGGACCTTTTCTTTAATTTAAGTAATTGCTCATGATTCAGGAACTTGCCGCAAGCAATTAGGATTGATTAAAATTTTCCCAGATTGTGAGAGTATTCCGAATCTACTCATTTATTATGTTATAATATAAATGATGTAGCGAGATGCGACTTACCTCCGTTTAAACAAGTATCTTACTTATGCGGTGATAGACTCGTAATAAAAGTTACATTTTGGTTCATATTTCCTTCCTGGAGCGAGCTTTTTAGCCGTACATAAAGCGTACACTGTCACCGCTGTCGCTCCTTAGGATAAAGCTCTTTACACCTTCTCTATTTGACTCTGAATAATAATAATATGAGCAGAAAGCAAAGCTGTAGAAACAAGGAACGATAAAAAGATTTCACTATCTGGATTGGAACCAAATAATTTAATTTATCCTCATTTAATTAGCTTTATGCCATCTCTATTTTAAAAGTGAAAGATAGCAAAGCGTCTTGGGAAAACGTTCTGCCCGTGGCAATCTGCAAAGTAAACGAAAAATACATAAAGTATGCATATTTTACTGCTCATTCGATTAAGTACATATGTCTGCGGAGCTCGAAATTACTTTAATGTGGCTGATTAAATATCACAAGATTCGTGAGCCTTTTTATTATTCTGATACGGTAATTTCTGAATCTCTACTGAGAGAAAATATTTATTGTTTTCTTTCATTTATATAAATTTTGTAAATGATAAGTCAAAATGTAAGAGCATGGCGCTATGTTACCATTATTTATCTCTCGACGTTTGTTTTTTTTTTATATAATACACGCGACCCGCCAGCGGCTTCGCCCGCTGCAATTTTTTTTTTCTTGTGAATTTTAATATTAATTTTTGTAAAATATAAAAAGTATCCTATGTTACTTCTAGTACCTCCCAGAATATGTGTGCAAAGTTTCATGATGATTCATACACATTAGTAAGGATGATTCGTCAAGTAGTTTTTGTGTGAAAGCGTAACAAACATCCACGCTTTCACATTTTCACTTTTCCGGTTGCCTTAATGTTCTATAATGTATAATGTTTTATTTTTACCTATGTGTGTCTTATGGCTTTGAATAAATGTATTTCTTCTTCTTCTTCTTCTTCTTCACATTTATAATATTAGTATTTGACAAACGATATAAGTTCATATTCATTTAGCATTGCGTATAAGTAGCGATATTCATAGTTTAATGCTGAGGGGTAATATTAGTGCCAATCCTAAAACGGCTGGCCCTTGTAACCGCAACTCTGTGAACATGGAGTGGCATGTCCCCTCAGGAAACTTTGTTCAAAAGGCAATACTCATCAAGCGACAGAAGGTAATGTATCAAGTCAATAGTGATTCCGCTAATATCCCGGAGTAGGGTCCCGCCCGCAACTGCCAGTTTACCTCACGCTTTCGACGAAAATTAATGGTTCCGAGGTTATGGTCCGAATCGCAATATTGATCAACAAACTAAAAGTTTTTTATTTAGAATTGAATCTGGATTACTTTCACGTATGAATACGAGTTATATCAACATCACTTTCTCATTTGTGTCCCTCTCGTTATATCTTTAAAATATTGTATGTGTGTAAACTAATGATAACTAATCCTAATTATTGTGAGCATGTTTAAATTTTTCTGATGTTTGTCATTGAATCACGCATAAACAGCCGAATGGATTTAAATGAGATTAGATGTGCTGAATTAGTCTATAGTAGGTACACTTTTAATCCCGGTAAATTTCATTATTATCGTGAAAGAAATAAAAAGTTAGTTCTACGCGGGTGAAATCACGGACAAAGGCTGGTTTGTAATAAAGTTTAAATAAAAGGAGAAGCTTTCAGCGCTGTAGATAAAGTAATTACCCTACAACGCACTTTTCGTAGAAGTATTGAAGATAAATTCAATTACAACGCAGCGAGGCGTGCACTCCGCTTTTCTCTTTGAGCTGGATGGCCCATGTTCAATTTGCCCTGATTGACTTGACGGTGACATTCAGCACTCGATACTTGCTGATGGAAATCGCGATTTTGACGATAAACCCAATTAGGGTGTTTGAATGGATCCGATGATTCGTCCTGCGGACGTAACCGTTTTATACGCATTTGATTGTGCCTAACATCCATTTAGCAATAAAGTTTCATTTTCAAAATGTAAAACAAATCAATAAAAGTTTGCATTACGTCAACAGTGGATTTATTTCATGTTGGTTTAGCCCATCTTGCTTCGATATTGTTGAGTTGGTATTTGCTCTTACTGTCAAGTGAATTAGAGCTGTTATATTGTCCGCAAATGATAATGTCATGAGTCATGACGTCCAAAACTGTTTTTTTGTTTTATTGATTATACCCCCGAAGTGTCCCATACACACATACACACTCTTATACATTCATTAAGTCCATTAAATCCGCTTGCTCGTGTAAATGCTCCGCGTGTCCGCTTGCTCATTTCTTTTACTGAGGCGGAGTTTGTCCATGCGCGGAAAGTTAAACTATGCATCATGATTCATTTAAGTCGCGTATGGCTAACCAAATGCAGCTAGCAACTTGCAATCATCGCATTGGAACTGGCCAGCGGCAAAAAGTTGGACAATGGGGTTTGTCATGCCGGCTGACCCGGCTGTGCGCTTGGCGGGATTTGACCAAATGTTTGCCTTGCTCGCCAGTGTTAAATATAATGAGGCGAATATTCGGCTAACTACAGCGGGTAAATAAACCTCTGTTAGTGCACTTAATACGAGCGGTGAGAACGCGTTAATGTTAATGTAGCTAAATTAATGTAACATTGAATTTATGATTAAGTTACGAGTACATTATGGGCATGTGGGCCCTGTTAATAGACGCTTTGAATCGGATCTGACAGTAGAAACCTAACAATACCCCATTTTTCATCCTAGAGCATGTTGCGCTGTATAGAAATCATTAAATTTTGGACCCGGAGGATTTTATATTTTTTTTAGGACAGAAAAAATACAAAGTGTTATTTGTTCGAACTACGCTTAAATTGGGAAGATAGGATATATGACCCGTAATTTTTAAATCCTCCAATGTATCCCCCAAAATCAGCATACGAAAGCCGTTATGTTGTTTTTTACGATTCCACGCAGCTTTTTAAAGGTTTACTTGTATCACATTTTGCTGGACATTACCTCAAATAAGCTTAATATCAGCTATTTTCCTGCAACAAAACGTTAACGCTTTACCAGTTTGTGATGCCGCATCACACAACTGACAACATATTTACTAGTTTTTTCCACAATTATTCCGCAATTTCCCACCAGATGCAAGTCCTATGTAAACTCTGTGTATTTTAATACTGGGTGATTTTGGGGTCAATATCCGGAATGGCCAAAAGTTAATAAGATGGTCATACCGAACAATCTTTCCGATGGGACCAACCACGAAATAGTCAAAAAAATCCCAGCTGTTCCATACATTAACTCTCAATTAATTCACTGTTAATGTATGGAACAGCTGTTTTTTTTTGGCGATTTCGTGGTTGGTCCCATCGGAAAAGTTGTTCAGTATGACCAAATTATTCACGTTTGGCCATTCCGGATCTTGACCCCAAAATCACCCAGTATATGAAGGTGGTGAAGAAATAAAAATCTGGCCTCGTACAATTATACCTTTTTATTAACTACAGATCGAAATAACTTAAGCTTAATGCACAAATGATTTTAATTTTAAAATTGTAACGCTCCTCTTTAATTACGACCTTTTCTTCAATTATACATCGTGGAAGTGTAATGACTCCGTTATCACCGTTTCTCTTTTGACGATTAAAAACAAGTAACAATATACTCTATTGAGAGCACATAGTTAAATTTACTCGAACTTTAGAGTAAGTTGTCAAGAAATTAGAATGTTTCGCGCGCTATTAATTTCGCCTCTCTCCGTTACCACGAGAGCGTACCGCGACAAGAACAATTTTCACGCTGCAACGAATTTTAGAACTTGGAAGTGTATATTGGAAATTGAATAAAAAAGCATTTGTATACAAAGTGAGCCGATAATCGATGCCGTTGAATATTTCAAACAGGCGAAACGTGATGAAAATACATTGCCCGCAGTTCCGCGCCGCTATTGCCATACATTTTAAACCCGCTTTCAAGTTTGTTTAGCGAACAATCTGAGAGGTTTTCGTAATAGATATTTTATTCAGCTCTTTAATTTTACATTAAGGACAAATTTTACTTGAAAAGCGTTTTCATTTTAAATGTATTTTCTTTACAAGGCCTCCATATAGATAAACTCACTATTTATAAAAAAAACGCACTATAAAACTATTTTGTTTAAAGTTTACTTCATCAAATGTCACAGTAACAGATAAAAATAAGAGGGATGCAATCTTGATGATACGAACCTAAAAAGAAAAGTAACAAACATCTTAGCGATGTTTAAATAATTTCAAACGTTTGAAGTTGCTTTAGTAAAGGTTTAGAATGAGATTTGCTTATGTAATTACAGCGGTATGTACTGTAATTACATAAGCAAATCTCATTCTAAACCTTTACTAAAGCAACTTCAAACGTTTGAAATTATTTATCTAATCTCACAAATGTTGAACTAAGTATCCCAACAGACCAGGGCCTCTATTCAGGTGCGTTAAGACGATATCGTGTTTGACACGTTTAAGAATCGTTTATGTCACAGTCGCCATTATTGTAAATGACATAAGAGTTATCAAAACGTTGACAATACGGAAACAGGTCAAAAACGATATCGTTATAACGCAGTTGAATAGAGGCCCAGGTTTACCGAATATGAGTTACGCCGTTAACGAGCAGCAATAAATCAGAGAGCAATTTATTTTAAACTGAAAATCCATACAATTAATAGGCAGTTCCTTGTTGGGGCGCCCGCCCCGCGCCGCCCGTGTAATTTCTAAACAGCGCACCAGCCTCCCGTCAAAATATCGTCTGCGGATACCTAGGCTGTGTGACGTAACAACTCACTCCGGCGCTGTGTGGGTGAACCAGCTTATTGATTCATGGCGGTGGGATTTATGCCTGCCCTCTTGCTCCTCATCAAAACCACGTCAGAGCAACAGAGACAGAGCCTACCTGCCGACAAACTACCCACGTGGCTAAAATATACCTCCGCAGACGGAAGTTATCCTGTTATATTGCATGGCCAAACATCAAGCATTATTAAAGCGCCCAAGATATAAATGTCGGATATAAATTTCCATAAAAGCTAGCATAACGATAATTATTTGCGGGCGAAGGGAGCTTGCGTTCACTTGTGAGCTATACGATCTGTCATGTCAAAACAATCAGCCTGTAACTTCGTTTTGACGGCCCATTTAGCAGAGTGGTTTCTATATGTGTGCGCCGGGAGATAGTCACAACTCGCAAACTAAATTTGTTATTCATTTCATGAGTATAGATATTTCAAACAAGTCACAGTTATCAAAAATTTTGGTTTGATTATAGAGCGACACTTTTTTGCTTTGATTTATTTATGAAACGTATAATCAAATTTAATTATCTTTTTTTAAGCTATATTGAACATGGCAATTATAAATGTATCCTGTAACTATTACTTTATTGCAAAACACAAGCAAAATATTCTCACGATCAAGTTGACACTCACAAATCTCGCATATTTACCTCACTACGTTATTAAATTCATGTCATATCTGTTCCAATTCGTATTTAAACATTCGGGGATAGAATATTAATTTACATTTCCAAGGTAGCGTCTGGGAAACCAGCTATGTTCTCTTGAGCCGTTCGTTCGCGAATGGCTGGCGGCAACGAAACAATCGCGACCCCAGAGCAAATACTCTAAACGGGTAATTAGTTTGTTTTACCTTTTGCGGGCGACCTCGCTTCTGTGGTGCTATTCTGTAAGCAACAAAGGTGAGCTTACTCCATCGAACTGACTGGACGAGCTGTGTCTACCAGCGCCGACACTATATATAAACTGTTTCCAGAAGTGTAGTTCTCTTGAACAAATCTTTAATGACCCATGAAGTAGAATCTTTACACAGTAAAACAAAGATTCGCTTTCCACGAATGTCGGTTTTTCTATCTGTCAACTCCTCCTTAACCACACGGCGGATTGATGCAGTTTTGACCATCAGTGCGATACTTTTTTACGGAAGGCTTTCATGTATAATATGTACGAGAGTAGCAGAAAACTCTCTTAAACCGAAGCGAAGCGAGGGCGGATCGCTAGTAGTTTTTAAGATCTTTTGTACAATATCAGGCCGTAAAGTATATGACTATAACTATGAAGATTAAATGAAAAACCTTCGCGCTAGTAGGCACGTTAGGACGAGTGGAACAAAACCGGCGACCAATACGCATCTTTAGAATTATAGTGACCTAATCCACATATTTTGAATTTCGACTTAGGTCTCTATAGTACTAAATTTAAGACTCAAAATCGAAAGCTGAAAATGTTTGAATTAGGTCACTATCATTCTAAAAGTGAAATGCGCTCAAATAATAATAATGCTCTGACTGGACAAGTTATTATAGGATCACCGGCTTATACCTACTTTGAAAATGTTTTAAGTACCTAGCAGGTCGTAGGCAAGAATCGCCGCGCGACTTTAGCGCACTCATGGGTCAAATTAGGCTAGATCGACCGAGCGAGTTCGCGGTTACATAAAAGAATAATACCGGCGGCTCGAATCGTAATCACATCTCTAAGGCGGAGGATATCGGAACTACGGGCGAACTCGTAAATTTGAGAGTGTGTATGTTGAGGTAAATTTGCCATTACTTTTGCCATTAAATTCGGGATTCTTTATTTACTCCCCATAGTCTAAACTATAAGTAAAAGAAATAAAAAGTTAGTTTGGACTTCCAACTACTAACTACTTAGTTAGGACGTTAAAGCTTGATTTTCTACTAAATTAGATACCCGGTTGGAAATAATGGTTAAGTGCTTAACTATTTTATTATTGCATATTGTATTTTAGATTGATCTAGCGACAGCAGTAACACTGCTACTATAATTAAAAGATACAGTCTGGTTGCATCTGCTTACTTATTACAGAATATAGAATACGGTGCTAATCAAAATTTACTTACGTGTCATACAATTACATACTTACATATTAATAAAAGCTCATTCGAATTCTACATCATTGAACGTCATGGAAGTCTCGAGAATCATTACCCAATAATATTATATCATGTCTACAACATTACCATAATTAACTTTAGTCACACACATAGACAATTTCAATTTTGTTCACTGTGCAATTTATAAACGGTTTTAGTGACAATTACAGTATTCACTTAATACTTCGTCTTTACTGGAGTTGTTAGTAAATATTTCAGTATATTTTAAATACCCAAAACTGTCTCTTACCTACTAAAATAATTGTATTGTAAAGGAATTACATTGTACCTTAAAAGCGGTTTAAGCGGTAATTTCTTCGCCTGTCACCTTCATTCTGACTGTAATGGAAGGCAGGCTTAAGAAGCAATTACAAAACTTCCTAAAGATTTTAATACAAAAAACCGTTACAGCCGCCTTGGTGGACCTCATTCAAAATTCGTAACAAATTAGCTATGCTCAGTGTTCGCTTCATTTCGCAAACTCCTCATTCTAAGTTTTCGAGAGCATTAAATTTTCACGAAATTGCTTTCGAACTTTTGCTCTCTCAATAAGCTCCAATCTCGATATCGAAGTAATAGTTCGGAGCACGATATAGAGTCAGCTGCCGAGGTATTAACATCAATTAGACAATTACATTGTTTGCGTTTGTCACCTAAGCGTACAAGTATCATACCCGGACGTCGAAGGAAATATTAATATACGCCACTAACTAAGAAATTACGCAATTACTAATTGAAATATTAAATCAGAAAAGCAAATACGATTTGCAACGGAGCAGCGCCTTGAAATCTAGCACTTAACTATTTATGGGATAAATAACGCAATTGCCGAGTTCGCTAAAAGGTTACAAAGAAGTTTTTTAAATCGCCGACTGCGGCTATATTCCGACCACTTTATCCGGGTGTCAGAATTGAAAATGAGCTGCTTCTGTAAACGGACTATTACCTACGTGGATATATTTACGTACCTACTGACGGTCTGGCCGCAGTACGAATATAGAGCCAGCCGGAGCTGCCTTAATAATTCAACAGTGCAATGCTTTTACAAAACCTGTCGACGTCAATCCTAATTTAGCGCCGCCGATCGGGCCGCTTTCGGATAGTGTCGCTAGACATACGTAATGGAACTCTCCTGTACCGACTGATCAAATGTCTTGATGGAAAATGTTATTTTAAAGTTTCGATTTTAAATTTAAAGCTCTTAAAAATATTGAATCTAAACCACCTGGATGCCCAGTAAGCTTTATTGCGGAACCTATGCATTTTCCCAGCGCTAAAAAGGTAGAAAAAAAGAGCCTCTAAAAACACTATGTAAATTATTGTTCCTATTACTGGGTTATTGGTCCTGGGTTCAAATCCCGGTAAGGGCAGATATTTGTGTGATGAGCACGAGTATTCTTTTCTGAGTCTTGGATGTTTTCTAAGTAGTTAAGTATATATTTCTCTATAAAAAGTATGTTTATAGTACTAGCCTAGTGCTTAGTTTGGGACTATTTAGGTCAATTTGTGTGTCATGTCCTGTGATACTCGTTTTTTTTTTATTTTATAACTCCCAACTATGTATAAGTAAATGCTAAGTTAGTAGATACAATTGACCTGCATTGATTTGAAATGACACAAGCCGCGAATTTCATTAAGGTCATTATGATTAATGGTAGACAAATGTGAGCGCCGCACTACGTTCTTCGATCCGGGAGTTGTCCAGCAATTTGGTGTACAAGTATAAAACAACAAACAAGATTACTCTTAAGACCAGTGCCTCTATTTTAATTTGTCATAATCGGTATCGTTATTATATTGTAAACGTTATAGTAGTTCATATTAACAGGACTGGGATTCTACACGGTAACAACGATAACGTATTTGACGTGTTTCCGTATAGTCAACGTTTTGATAACTCTTATGTCATTTACAATAATGGCGACTGTGACATAAACGATTCTAAAACACGTCAAACACGATATCGTTATAACGCAGCAGAATAGAGGCCCAGTTGAGGTTGCCGTATCGTAAACAATATGACAATGATATAATTTAATAAGGCATAGTTGATTAAAGATACTAATGAAGTTTCAGAAAATTTCATTTAGTAAGTAACTTTATTGGAATTGATATAAATGTCAGATACATTTAAGGGATATTAACGAGCTTTATATATTTTTCGTCTGATTTCTTCTAACCTAAGTGATTGGCGGCTAAGTGATTAGAAGCTTTGCGGATTTTGATGTCTAATACTTCGTATTTTATCCGTTATTAACTATTTCAATCTAGCAGCGAACTCATTTCATCATTATTATGCTCAAATCCATACTCTTTTGCCGGCTTAAATTTACTTAAGCAGACGTGCGTAGTGCACTAAGAGAGACTTATGAAGACTGTCACATTGTTTACCCGGCGAGTAGGTCGCGCGGGCAGACGCCGCGGCAGCGACGCGAGCTGATTGCTTTAAACTTTGCCGACACCTGCACTTACACTCCAGTTCATTTGCATTAAACTTGAAATGTGCCAGCATTGTTAGATAAAAACCCCTTAACTTTACTACAGCTTGGACGTAAAACTAAAACGCGATGGTTGTTTATTGCGATGCAAAACTCTTTCAGAAATGAACTTTTTCATGGCGTTCTTTTCGTTCTTTTACGCGCGACCCGAATCAACATTTACTGAGTTTAAGTAGTTCACTTTAAAAACTACGCTTTGGGACTTTCAACGTAGTCAAGAAGTTTTAACTTCCTTAACGCGTAAATGCTCATTGAAGATGGCAACAGCTACGAGTAAAACGGTTATAATTTCAATTTAGATTCCATTAAAGCATCCCTGGCTGTGTAATAATATCAAAATACCCGTAATACTCCCCAACGGTTAACATCATAAACATTTCAATTAATTAAAGTTTCCTTGTCAAGAGTGTAACTTAGAAGCCCCTCTTTGTTTGTCCCTCCCGCAAACTTTACGCTTCCAGAGTTTGGATCTATATCTGCTTTAATTGTATAGGTACCTGCTTATATCGTGCCCAGTATCCATCAAAATGTTCATCGCAGAATATTTCACGCCATAATTAAAGTGAAATAAGCAATGATTAACCTGCATATTACTGTTCTACATACATGTGATCTAAATGTTCACCTAAGTGATTAAATATTAAGAAGTATTTATACATTTTTCAAACGTTTGTAGGCATGAATACAATTAATGAACTAAAACGAATGCGTCATTCAGTAACCATTGTGATTTAAAGCTAAGAAGCTGTGTAAATTTTTTTTGGCATATTTAATTGAATCTTTTTTCAGTTTGCTTGAGGATATAATTTTAATAGGATGCTTTCTACGATTTGGTGAAAAAATCAAATGCCTATAGTCCGATGATGTACATAGTCTATCAAAACTCCTTTGTTTAAGCTCACATTAGTTAATGCTTGGAACAGTGAGTATTGGCGGCAAAGGACGGAACCTCGCGTTTACGTATATAACACAATTACGACATTTGCCTAACTGAATAACCTTATTTATTTAAATCACCAGCGTTGCTTACGCGAGTGTTTATGTTTTCAGACAAATACAATGGTTGAATAGCTGTGATTATTTTGTTCGGTTAAGTTAGTTTCTCGAACAATAGAAGCAATTAGCAAGATGTTCGGGGACTCGGAACATGTCCGCGGGCAACGCAGACCCTCATATTTTAGGTAGTAATATCATTAGCTGAATAATTTTACATTATAAACGCCACAATCTTCCGCGGTAGACTGCGACGCTGTTGGCGACTGTTTGTTGTTAACATTCTAGCTGCTGAAATACCTCAGAAGCCAACGGCAATGACGGCCTAGTAAATAATTAAAAGCCGGTCAAGTGCGAGTTGGACTCGCACACCGAGGGTTCCGTACAAACGTATAAGAAAGTAAAATTGTATTGAGGGACAAACTTGACTTCGCCGTTGAAAAACTGTTATCTCCATATATGTATAGGGCGCGATAATTTACCAAGTGCAAATAATTTGCAATCGCAAAAAAAAAGTTTTTTTTTGTGATTAAGCAACAAACTAACATTTTTCGTTTTTTTTCCCGTACGTGTGCTAATCTTCCTTCTTGCCAAATTTCAGGATTCTAGGTAAATGGAAAATACCCTATATTAACTAATAAACTAATTTTGGTGCCCTTGACGGTGTCGAAATATACGTTTTATGCGGCATAAATCCGTATATATTTTTACGTTAAGTTTGATGTTTTCACTCTTTCAAGGGACTGTAGACTTGAGTATATGGCTTGAATTTCAACGCGATACCTCCACGTTTTCCCGAGATTAAGTGTCTTGACAGACAGACGGACGTGCGGATGGACGAACAACAAAGTGATCCAATAAGGTTTCCGTTTTTTCCTTTTGAGTTACAAAACCCGAAAAATAAAACAAAATGAACATTTCCCTAGCTAAGTCAGTTTTCCACTAGCAACCTTTTAGGCCTTTTTAATCCTTGACGCTTATATTTAAGGTAATGCCGCCCGACCTACGCCTTTACGCCATTTATTATCAGATTGCGCAATCGCGATTTAACGACGCAAATTAAAAATCAATACGAGCCCAAAACTTTGAGATGAAAATTATTGTTTATTCATTATAAGATATTGATATCGCTTGTGCCCTTGTTTAAGCCTATGGAAAATTCAGAAGACACCTAAGTTTTAGCTTTTTGCATATTTACTCTCAGTCAAACCCTAATTATAATTAAAAGAACCCTCACCCTTCTGCTACCCTCGAGAGGATTAACTAGTAGTTACATATGTAAGGCGCAGGAATTTTTAACAAGTTGCGAACATAGTTCATAAAATAACATTTGCCAAGTTACCTCTACATATTCAGAGCAGGCCTCAGCGGTAATTAGAATATTGAGTTGAACGCAAACATAAATTCACACAAACGGAATGAAGAAAAAATAAATTATCACTGGTCGTTATCCTGTGAAGCACGAGGAGGAAAAGATCAAAAGATCACTTAAGAGGAGTCCCTTTGAAACATTTGCACGTATATCCCACCAGAGCCAGCTGACCTGCCTCACCCCCCGTTTAAGTACTCACAGCTTCGTGACGAGTGCTTTTTATGAACATTTCATGTACCCACTAACGCTGGACGGTCCGTAAAACAGCCTGCTGTAATAGTATTTTGCGATGTAAACGTATTTGATTTTATTTTTAGACCTGTGTATAAATAAAATATCCATTGAAAATTTGCTAAATTTATTTTACGTCCCAAGAAATTACATCTATAAAAATTACAATTTAAATGAAATCTACGATGTGAATTTCACCTCGCACTAGTAAGCAAACTCTGGAATGCTGTTTGAAAAAATAGCGCCTTACTCGTAATTCTTATCATTAGAAAAAGCACCCGATAGGTATGTCCCCATTAAAATGTATGTCCGCTTTCTTACGAAAATGTGTGGGTCATACACACTCTTAAAAACCAAATTTCTCCCTCCTATGGTCAATAGTTAAGAGCTTGTGTGCATATAAGTTATGATTTTATATGATAAGTCTAAAGCAGTCCTGACGGCGTTTTTGCGGGAATGGGCTTAGCCAGAAAATTAGGCCTTAAAAACGTTAAATTTCTGTGTGTCCACAGGAAAGACGGTAACCTAAATCTGTGTATGACCCGTGTATATGATTTTGGTAAACGGACTTCTTCATACATTTTTGAGGAAATATTGAAAATCTATTTTTATTGTTCTCCATGTCCTCGGTTACCTGCGACGCCTGAGTCGCTTTGGAACTTTAACAAATATTTTTTGTAAACTATAATCATTATTATGATATCCGAGTAAGTTAACCTTGTATTGTCCCAGCGAACGCAGGATAATCTTTTTGTATATTACTTTGCTTACTCGATTTAATGGCATTACCGATCAGTATCGGTAATGCCACGTATGTATGTATTTATCAGCTATCAGCATCAGTATGCTGATAGCTGATAAATACATACATACGTCACTCCTTCTTTTCCAGAGTGGGGTAGGGAGTCCTACCGAAATACCAGCAACTCTAAAAAGACTTGTTTATAATTTTCTGGAAGCACATACTGCACTATCAGGCCACGAAGTTGACTAGTGTATTTAGTGACAGGTTGCAAGCCCATCGCCTAACAACCCCTCATATTAAATATTTTAAACACGTTTGAACACTTCGTCAACTGTCAAAGTGAAATTAGTTTCACCAAAAACTTACGCTACACACAAGGTTTGTTTCGAAATCTTGAAACAACAATTCAATTAAAGTTTTGTAGTTGTCCCATTCATGCGCAGTTACTTTAGCGAGTTCTATTAGGGCCTGACTGGAGCAGACTTGTATCTTAACACGTGACATATTTAGACGAATTTAGTCTAAGAAATCCGATGTCCCCTTGTTTTACAGACAGAAAATTTACAGAATTTTGTTTCACAGAAAATGTTTCATATACTATTCGGTTCTTGTATTTTTGTTTCGATTTTATTTTTTTACTATTTATTTGAAAGAAACAAATTCCACAGAAAATCAATTCAATGAATTTTATAATTTAATTTTTTCATTAAACAAACCTATCAAACAATATAATTTTTTTTAACGATACCTTCTTTTACAGAATATTTTTTCATAGACCGTATCACTTCGTAGAATTTTCATTACTTATAGAAAGCTAATTTCTGCTGAAAGCTTGTTGTTTCCAGATTTTTTTTAATGGTCACAGGTCTAACCTAACCTACGTAACCCATGCTTAAGATAATCTGAAAACAATAAGGTAACAGCAGAAATTAGATTTCTAAGTAATGAAAATTCTGCGAAGTAATACGTTCTATGAAATAATGTTCTGTAAAACAAGGTATCGTTAAAAATAATTATATGTTCTCCATGTCCTCGGTTACCTGCGACAACTGAGTCGCTTCGGAACTTTAACAAATATTTTTTGTAAACTATAATCATTATTATGATATCCGAGTAAGTTAACCTTGTATTGTCGCAGCGAACGCAGGATAATCTTTTTGTATATTACTTTGCTTACTCGATTTAATGGCATTACCGATCAGTATCGGTAATGCCACGTATGTATGTATTTATCAGCTATCAGCATCAGTATGCTGATAGCTGATAAATACATACATACGTCACTTCTTCTTTTCCAGAGTGGGGTAGGGAGTCCTACCGAAATACCAACAACTCTAAAAAGACTTGTTTATAATTTTCTGGAAGCACATACTGCACTATCAGGCCACGAAGTTGACTAGTGTATTTAGTGACAGGTTGCAAGCCCATCGCCTAACAAGCCCTTATATTAAATATTTTAAACACGTTTGAACACTTCGTCAACTGTCAAAGTGAAATTAGTTTCACCAAAAACTTACGCTACACACAAGGTTTGTTTCGAAATCTTGAAACAACAATTCAATTAAAGTTTTGTAGTTGTCCCATTCATGCGCAGTTACTTTAGCGAGTTCTATTAGGGCCTGACTGGAGCAGACTTGTATCTTAACACGTGACATAGACGAATATAGTCTAAGAAATCCGGTGTCCCCTTGTTTTACAGACAGAAAATTTACAGAATTTTGTTTCACAGAAAATGTTTCATATACTATTCGGTTCTTGTATTTTGTTTCGTTTTTTTTTACTATTTATTTGAAAGAAACAAATTCCACAGAAAATCAATTCAATGAATTTTATAATTTAATTTTTTCATTAAACAAACCTATCAAACAATATAATTTTTTTTAACGATACCTTCTTTTACAGAATATTTTTTCATAGACCGTATCACTTCGTAGAATTTTCATTACTTATAGAAAGCTAATTTCTGCTGAAAGCTTGTTGTTTCCAGATTTTTTTTAATGGTCACAGGTCTAACCTAACCTACGTAACCCATGCTTAAGATAATCTGAAAACAATAAGGTAACAGCAGAAATTAGATTTCTAAGTAATGAAAATTCTGCGAAGTAATACGTTCTATGAAATAATGTTCTGTAAAACAAGGGGACACCGATAATATGTAATTATGTATTGTGATTTTGTTATTATTGGTGTACCCTTACTCTCCAAATAGTAATTTCGTAGAATAGTGTTTCACAAAAATTATTTACAGAATATTGAGTTTCCCACGACTTTGTATACTGTTGTCGTTGGTGTCCTCTTCTATTACAGAACATTATTTCATAGAACGTATTACTTCGCAGAATTTTCATTACTTAGAAATCTAATTTCAATACACTGGTAAATATTTTAGCCTGATTGTGCAAAATGTGGCTACAGAATTGTCAACAAGTTTGGAGTTTTCTGTAACTCTGCCTACCCCTCTCTGGGAATAAAGGTGTGACGTTATGTATGTATGTATGTATTTTAAATCTAACTAAAAGCATCTAATTAAGGTGATGCCGGCTGGAATTTTCAGTCTCAAAATTGCAGATGTAAGGGCCTCAGAACCGATATACAGGTGGAGTATGTGCTCGTTGGCCTTATCAATGCCATAAAAATATTAAGAAATTAACGGAAACAAATTTGAAGCTGACAGAATCGCGAACAGAAGCTAGAAAAAATAATGGAAAAAACTCTTTTATGAACTATACTTTCGTCGGAATACTAATAATATCCGCACTTAATCTCCATGACTTCGATCTACATTATATTTCACGGAAGTAGCCTTACGTTCAGGAACATCTCGTTACCGCCCACGAGATCGCCGTTAAAGTCGGGGCTCAAGCCCGAGTCCGTTGGAGGGATTCAAAAGGTAGGTAAAAGACGTTATATCGATCGCATTCTCAATTTACCCACATTTATAAACCAGACGAAAAATTATCGTTAACAGTTACAAAAGTATTTTTTACTAAAACTGATAAACCATAAATATTTTGCATACGCTTGCGTTGCTAATACATACATACACAACATCACGCCATCATTCCCAAAGTGGGGTAGGCAGTGCTACAGAAATACCAACAACAGAACTCTAAAAAGACTTCTTGATAATTCTGTAACCACAATTTGCACAAAGAGGCCATGTACCAGTCTGATAGTGACAGGTTGGAAGTACATCGCCTGACTTTATACAAGCCTTTATTCCCTTTATTTCCTAATTTAAGGATGAATTGACCGCAAATGACCAGTGCACATTAAATTACTTATTAATAATCCATTTCCCAATATTATTGACGTTGAGACGCCTTGTATAATAGGTGGTTGACTGACCGGGTCAACTTGATCCTGTCTACAAAGCCAGAGTGTTTGCGTTCGACCCGGTAATAGCAAATATTTGCATGATGTATAAACGCTAGTCTTTCGTTCCGTTTAAGTAGGATTATTGACGCCTGATATTATTTTTAATTTTATTTAATACGATGATAAGCTCGTAACACTTAAAGGCCTTTTAATAGGTTTATAATTCTCTTGAACTTTAAATTACGAGTACCTATATATGAACCTATTTATGTACCTATGTACTAATTAGAACTGGAGCGGGCGTTACGGAGATTTTATTTTTCATAATTGCATTTTATTCATTTTTGTCCTTCCTTTAACACCCTTATCTAACGACCTACATATGTGTACTTGTTTAGTGAGTAGGTAGTAAATAAAATAAGCAGATGAGTTGGCAACAACTGCTCGATTTACCGGCGTCTAATGACACATAAATAAGATCCGAGAGCGAAATAATACAATGACAATAAAGCTTAAATTAGAAAAACATCAATTTAATAAACTGTAAGCGTAAAACAGAGATAGTTAACAAATTTAAGTTACCGTTTTGCGCTGAAGCCGTACCCGACTTAATCACGCTGAGGTAAGGTGATTTAAAGTTTCGAGATTTATCTTATTACATTACGATTATGCAAGTTTAAGTTTAAGTTATTTATCCAGCTTGCTACGTTGCAAAACTTCTCATTCCTTTCATGCAAGGTGACATTGCAAATATGGTAATCGGCAAACTATTTTGTGCATACTTGCCTTCTTCAAGGAGTGTTGAGCCGAGTTTCTTCTTTGTTTTGTATTAAACTGACAGCTCTTGCATTAATAAAGTGGCTTATGAAAATGCAGCGACGTAGGTACATAAATACCTACAACAATGTGATAACATCTTTTAAATTCGTCCTTTTTACTTACATGAATTATAAATGTACAAGTATTAAAATCCCACTGCAAGTATATTGAAATGACCAACATTTTAAAAAATCACTTTAAAACAAGCAGATTAATTATTAATATTATAATAGGAGGTACATTTGTTTCCTCCACTTATCCCTAAAGTGGTGTGCGAAATTTATAACCAATATTTGTGTAAGTATTTTTATTAGGTACTTAATTAAATTGGTTCTATCGTGGGTGTAAAGCAGTGAATGTTATTATAATAATAGTAATAACTAAAATCGGTTCCATAGGCACCTCTACTTGTCTAGTTACTGCTACTATTAAATTTGTATCTCGTTTAATCGATATCGGGCACCCCTTGAAATAACTCCAACATATCACCCGATCCGCTTTGATCTAACACCCAACACACTGTCTTAATGCGTTATTGTATTTGTCACCTCACACCTCACACGGAGCTCTTTGATGTCACGTAAGGGTTACATATAAGATTTAGGGTCAAATTGCTTTAGGAACGCCGCAACTGCTGCGGTGCTGACAGACGCATTACGGCTGATGGAGCAATCAACCGGCTCTCTCACGTTAATGGAGCACATTAAAAATCGATGCACTATGCGAGTGCCCCTTAACGTCACGTACTTTAACATAAAGCTACAACTAAAGTGCTTAAAATCCGGCGCTTTGTGGAAATAATGCTTCTAAGCGACGTTGACTTCAAAAGCAATCTCTTCTATAATTCAGCTCTGGTATTCTTTAAAAATATTGTTTGTTCAGATTTTAGGGCGAAATATTTACCGGCAATAATACAAATAAATTGCCTATTACAATTTTGGTAATATTATTAATTTAGAAACTGGTTGCCGGGTTAGAGTAGTGCCACTCCATGTCTTTCTTTGGATGTCGTAAGAGGCGGTGTCTGTTAGGCGACGGGCTTGCAAACTATCACTAAATACACTAGTAAACTTCTTGTGGTTATAGACTTATAATGAAGTTTTTTTAGAGTTGTTGTTATTTCTCTGCCTACCCCACTCTGGAAATGAAGGCGTGATATTATGTATGTGGGTACATATGCAGAAACATAAATATATTATTTCAAAACTTAAGCATAACAAAAATGTTGTAGAATGTAAAATATTTACTTCCAAATAAAATTTACTGACACACGGGAGAATACAGAAAGTTTTCATAGTTGTACACTCGCATACGGGGATGCGATGGTATGTGCTCCGTACAACGGCGTTGTTGCAGAAGTGCATTGCCGGAGTGACGCGAGTTCACGGAAAGGAAGGAATTTTCATTGTGACGAGAAATACTTGACATATATTTATAATAATAAAAGTTCCTTGAATCTTTAGACGTTTAAATGCGTGAAGTTGACAAATAATTAGAAGTTTCCTGTAAAAGTCAATTAGTGCTGGCAGCTTTAAATGTGCTAAGGTGATGATGAGAGAGCGTTATACTAAGATTTCAATATTATCATCCCAATTAAATATGCCCCATAATA
Source organism: Acleris holmiana (assembly GCA_949316455.1). Lineage (NCBI taxonomy): Eukaryota > Metazoa > Arthropoda > Insecta > Lepidoptera > Tortricidae > Acleris > Acleris holmiana. Next base: position 10,353,720 of record OX438769.1, read on the forward strand.
GCCTTGTGTAAACCGTAACTGATCACGGTCATGATCAAGATAACGTAAGGTAAGAAAGTATATTGGTCTGATTTAACATTTCAGCTTTGAACTGTAACAAATTCAGTATAAAAATTGTTACATGTCAATTATAAACATGTCGGGTTCGTACGTCCAACATAAAGAATGTTTCGCGGAGCGGAGCCTGGAGCGACAATTCTAAAGATTTGTACAGCCACCCTCTTAGCCTTTCACCTACATTCATAGAAGCTACACTTGACATCGCGTCAAACGTCGACATCGACCTCTGTTTGTATCGCGCTTTCTAAACAAGAGTTCCGATAGCGGAAAACTTTAATATTTTTATGATATTAATCTTATGTTCCAATAACAAGTTCACACTGTTCAAAAAGCAAACACTCTTAAACCAAACTTCATTGTTTTACAAAATCACAACGTGTATTTTGAAGGGTAAAATATTTCAAAGGTCTAAACTTTTTACATTTAGTCAAGCAAATAATTTCTGTCATCGAGTTATCTCCGCTCGGCTTACCGAAATGACAGGCCCCTTGCTTTCAAAGGCTGAAACATTCTCTAACAAATGCGGATGTAACCGTCAAAACTGTTCCAAAAAGAGTTACCAACTCCGTCACGGTGCTTTTGACATAATCGATTATTGGCTCCCCTGATTGCCGATGTAATTGGTAAAGACCCTTTTTCTTCAGGATCAGGAAGTAAGACTAAAGTTCTAAGTGAAATATCCTGCTTGGTTTGCTAAACAAGTGCTTGGTTTTCATTCGAAGTTAAAGCTTTGCTAAACACACCTTATAATTATTTAATTAATTATTATACGATAACTCATACTTCTAGTCTTTGTTGTTGTCTAATGTCCCAGGGCACTTTAAGTGTTATGTTAACGTGGAATTTAGTTATGGGAATATATTTACCACTGTGTAAGTAAACAATAATACTTACTGTTTTAGTCATTTATTTCATGAAATTTGTTGAAAAACAAGCTCTACAGAAACCATGATTTTTTTGACTAATTGATAGTGCTTATCACGCTGAACACACATACAAAATTAAGGGTATTTTTTGTATGCGCCATTATTTTCTCTCCGGCTGATTTATGATGCAATAAAAATGCAGAAGATGCCTTGGTCTTTTATCTACTACCTTAAGCTTAACAGTATTTGAAGATTTACTGATATGCTTTCAACTGGAACTCTTTTAGATAATGGCACCTAGTTAAAAGTGTCGGGCGTGATGGGCGTATTATTATATGTATAACAAAGTAAACTTAATCTTATTCCTTCGCTCATGATAAAGACTGAAGGCTCTTTAGTTTTATGAAATCCAAAAGCAAGCTTTCAAAGCAAAATTTTAGTTTATCAGGACCTCAATTCTACTGTGTCGTAAACCATATCGTTATCGCTTTGTTTAAGTTATGGTCGCTCTTATTCATTTGATAGTAAAGGCGGCCGCATATTAATAGAGTTATTTGATATTTATTAGAATAATATGCAGGTCAACCAATTTTATCTCTTGATTGACTATACACGAATTACCTACGCCGCACCTGATTTGTAAGAAATTTGGCATAGAATACCTTTAAGATATATATAGGATCACCCAATGAGATGAATTGCAGCTGAATGGTCGGTTTTAAGGAACGAGTTTCAGAGAAAATTGGAATCGGGAGTCAAAACGGAGAGGGAACTGATAAATCGATACTAAATAGTGATAGTAATAGTTACTTTAAGCTGATAATTTATGACAGTGATGCTGAGCATGAACTAAGAAGTTGATGCGCTTAGCATGAAGAAAGCAAACCGGCACTCAAAGCTGCCAAATAAAATGGAATGCGCTTTGAGGCCCTACACAAAACCGCAGTATTTGACTACGACATTGCTTCTGAAAATGCTAAACGTGGGTGAACAAATCTCAGCTTAGTTTTGACGCGGTAATTTAAAGCCCAGGTTAGGCATTGGAGACAACGGCCGGAGCCGGCGCCATAAGCGGAAGCGTATTGTCCCCGTAAGTGAGACTCGCTCCGCTCTTATCTGGCTTTGGCTGCACACAACCGCATCGACTTATTTCTGAAGAACTTTTATGCTTCGATGACATGTCATGTTTGAAACAGACAGCTCTTGCAATAAATATTTTCACTGTCCACAACCCGTGTGCAACCGTTGCTTAATATTAAGTTTGGTTATGGTACGTAGGTTATTTTTGTGCAAATTGGTCCAAAGTTTAAGTAAGCGCCAAAAGAAAACCAGTAGCGGCTTGGCCAATCGCCAAAAGCAGCACAAAAAACAAGTGCCATCCCATAATCGCGAGTTAACCACAACGTGTCCTAACAAAAGCTCAACGTCCTAAATACGAAAGTACACGTTCAATAATAGACTATGAATTTCTAATACTATTTCTGTAGCTCGGCGCTGGCAGCGGGGCGGGCGGCGGGTGCATGCATAGCGTCTGAGAGCATGTGATATTATTGCCAAAATAATAACGTCGAGTAGACAACCGTCTTCCCCAGTTAGGGTTCCCATTACACGCGCGTCACTGCAAACAGGGATAGCAAAAAAGTAGTTCGCATTTTATATTCAAAGAATATTCAAATTAGGTTAATAGAAAAGATGGGCTTTATGCAAAATAATGAAGGTCGATTTGGGTTAAATTATTAAGTCTTAAGTAAAATTATATGGGTAAATTGTTTGATGTTAATAAGTGTGTAATAAATACAGATATTTTATTATTCTAGCTTTATTTCGGCTCGTCTTTTAAAAACAAAAGTGTTAGATGGTTTCACCCTTTATACCGTTAATAAAGAGAGACTTACAGATTGACGTTAGCTTTTATGCAAAAAAAGGGACCAAAACGCGGGAAAAACTATAAACTCGATAGTTAGCAACACGCAAATACGTTGATAAAGACGCAATTAATTTCACCGTCATATTTCAATTTACAAATTTATGAGGAAACGCTGTGCCTATTCAGTGTCAGTTTGATATTCATGGCTATTCATAATTAATTTCGGAGGTCAATACTCGGCCTGTTATAATTTAACGTCAGGTTTGATCGAGTTGAAGTTATTCCAGCTAAATGGCATGCCGTAAAGGTTTAGGGCAGCCCTGGCGATTGAGTTCCAAATTAAACGCGTTCGGCGGCGGAGTTTAATCGGCGGACAGGTGCGCCTGCGCTGGCCCTCGGACCGCATTCTATTTATTGTCTGTACCTTTACAGCAGCTATTGCATAATCTATAGCATGAAAATATTAATCCAGGCCAACTAATTAGTGTAATAAGTCTTGTGCATACGAAAGACCGATTTCATGCGGTTTAAGTAGTCGTTTAGTTATTGTTGCATCACTTTAGAAACAAAACAACAATCGACGATGTTTTTATTTGTATTGTGTATCCAGAAAATGTGTTCCAAATCTGCTAAGGCGGTGCTTTTTCATTAAAGCGTGACATTTTCCTTAAAATCATCAATGTTATTTCGAAATTGTGATTAAATATTAAAAATAGATGTGTAATTACTAAACTCATCTTCAACACAGCCATGGGGCATGGGCATGGGGCCTCATTTTCAACAGGCAGATAACAAACCTTACACACATGTTAAATTTGTACATTTTAACTGCTGACGCGCGCGGCAGAGTTGACGCGCCTCATTCCGCGACTTCCCGGCTTGTCAGACACAAAATGGAGCGGAGGCAGAGCCTTTTGTACTTGTAGGCTTTGTGTGCAAAGTAAGCTTCCTACCGACGCATCTGTGCGATGATGAAACTTGCCAGACACCGCTTTTAAGCTCGCTTTACGTCTCGAATTAAAACTTTAAAGAAGGAAATTAAACGATGGAAAAAACTTGATCACATAGCGTGGCCATGGTTTTGTGTACAATCGTGACTTCGCTTTTAACGTTCCAAGTAAAGATTTTGTAGGGTAGTTTTTCTTTTTTTATGGTAAGGAGAAGGCACACGAGCACTCAGGCTACCTGATGGTAAGTGGAATCTGAGACCCAAAGACATTTGAATTCTCAAGACTATAATCTTAAGACTGCAATCCTAAGACCTCAAATGCGTTGCCAACTCTGATGACTAAGATGAAATGCCTCTAAGCTAGTAATTTTACCGGTTGTCACTAATACACTGGCAAACATCTTAGCCTGATTTGTGCAAAATGTGGTTACAGAATTATCAACAAGTTTTTTAGAGTTGTTGGTAATTCTGTAGCTCTGCCTACCCCACTCTGGGAATAAAGGCGTGACTTTATGTATGTATGTGTCTTATCCCCACACCGGAACACAACAATGCTAACACTGCTGCTTGGCTGTTGGTTAATGGATAAGATGATGGTAGCGATCCGGAGGGACCTTGCAAAAGGTCCTACCACCACAAAATAGTACCTATAGTTAATGCAGTCAAACAACAAATAATGTCAAAATGGATACCTGTATTCCAAATCGTATCCTATGTAATACTGTGAATCGCGTACTGATATACAACAAAATTTATGCGGCCTATTTATTCAACCTACTTGCCTTCAAGTACTTGATTCAATTAGGACACACGAAACAAGCAGAAGAAAAATACACACTTTTCAACTTCACTTGGGCACATTAAAAATAATTCTTCCCAAATGTGGTTTCCCATCCACATTTTCTGCTTTATTGCTCACCGAAGTGAATTGTCGGTTCGGCAAAAAGGTATAACGCCCTGAAGTCGTAACTCTGAGCCGTATTACGAACGGTTAGTAAACAAACTTGTGCGCGAGTGTGTTTTCGCGACCGCAAACTTATCACTGTCAGGATGTATATTTCCGCCCTCTCTCACAAAACAAATTCCACTTGTCAAAATGTTCACGCTATATTCACGGGAATCACAAAGCGAGACGTTTACAAAGAACAGTCCTAACAAATTGTGCCGTCAAGCGCCGAGCTTGTGTGATGCATGGTCGGCTGCCGCTATCAACACTACTCACATCACTTTATTCGTACTTTCCTTAACAATGGATAATTTGTATTACCTACTAATAATCTAGTTGAATATATTATTCATAACAACGGTTTTTTTCCTGAATCCAAATCATCAGTCGGTTCATCGAAGGAAAGGTTAAAAAAAAGGGCGAGAGCATGTCGGACCATACTAAGTGTAGGGTTCCGAAGCCGTTCAGTAGTACTACAAACATAAAAATCAACAAGTAATACCTAATTTTCTATTTAAAGTCCGCCAATTGTGCAGTCTTAGATGATTTTAGTAGGTATAAACACTTTAATCTCCTGTATCTCAAGAACCAATGTTTTCTACTTAATCGTGATAGTTTTCCTTTAAAATTGGTTATAGAAAGAAGAAAGAAAGAAAGAAAAGAAAGAAAAACATTTTTTCGTGACAAACAAAAAGTAACAATTTTTTTACATGAATCAAAAGACCTGTGTTGTCACGAAATGGTCCCAACTCAGCATTATGCTAGCATTCAAACCAGCGCTGGTCTTCCGTTGGAACCATCCAGCGCCGCCACGGCAGATCACACACACATAGCACAAGCACTGAACTAAATTATACGCTCTTTCATTTAGGTTTTTTTTCTGATTTTTAGCATTTGTAGCTTTAGCTGGGGCGGGGGCGCTTTAAAGCTTAATATTTCATAAACGAATACCTTAATCGAAAAATGTTTTGTGCAAACCCATAATATTTTTAAAAGACCTTTCTAACGACACCTCAAACTATAGGGTAGACGAGAAAAAAAAATACATCCCCACGTTACGTGTAGGGGAGGTACCGTAAAAAAATATATTTATTTTTACATTGTATTGTACTACTTTGTTGGCGTGACTACTCGTAATATACATATTCATGCCAAATTACTGCTTTCTAGTACTAATAGTCTTTGCGATGCGGACGAACGGACGGACATGGCGAAACTATAAGGGTTCATACTTTGACTACGGAACCCTAAAAAGTTATGGCTAACTTAAGAAGACGAGTCGTTGTTAACGTATGAGGTAGTATATATTAGATACCTAATTACGAGATCTATGTATGTATTATTATATTCAAGCACTTTTATTTTTTTCTGTTTTTCGGATATATGTACTATTTGTTATTTCTGTTATTTTGTTAATTTGTCTGTCCTCCTGCATTGTTCTTGTTTATTCTGCTCCAGAGTTAACTGGGAGAGATCCCTTATGGGATATGTTCGCCTGTATACATTATCTATATTGATGTACTAAACATATCTTGTAATTTTTCACTAGTAAACATCTTAGCCTGATTGTGCAATATGTGGTTACAAAATTATCAACAAGTCTTTTTAGAATTGTTGGTACTTCTGTAGCTCTGCCTACCCCACTCTGGGAATGAAGGCGTGATGTTTTGTACGTATGTTTATGTGCAATAAAGAATTTGTATACTTACACAATAAAAGAATTTCATAAATAAGTAAGAGAAAGCATATTACTAATGCAACGAATGTATATTATCAGTATCACATCTCTTCCTAACTTAATATAATAAAAGAGTTAATTAATTTATTGGTGCCTGAAAGCTGGGTCATATCAATGTGCTTCTTGCGCGTGTTGTATGCTAAAACATACCTTTGGTTCAATCAATAGTACACACAAAGCCTCAGGGAATGTATTCTATGCGGCAGAACAATATTACTTTTGTCATGTTATCGAGTTATCGTATTGCTTTTAACTTGGCTATTACTGTCAAATAAATAAGAGTTAATATTACGTTGACATAACGATAAGGTGTTAAAAGCAATATAGTTTTACCGCGTAGAATAGAGGCCTTGCTGACATAGTAAAATCTTTATCGCTCTATAAACATATAAAAGAAGCTTTTAAAAAGCAAGCCTTGTCAGAAAGAGCTATTAATCCTGTTTGCTGACGACTATAGATGCGTAAATGTTAGTTGAAGTACATTTCGTAGTAGATCCCCCACAAATAAACAAAATTCCTTGTACTAAATCCTTCACAAATAAGTTCCTAATCGGATTGGTGGGCACACAACACACACTGTTTATTAGGGGGTTTAACTCAGATCGAGATGTCTATTGCAGTATTATTTTATGGAAATGCTTACCATCAGATGTCGGTAATTGAGACGTGCTTACACATAATTGTAAGAAGGCATAAAGTTGAGGCCGTAAGCAGCAAGCTTCATACTGCAGATTAAAACAAAGTTTTGAACATAACTTCTCGGGAATTTCAAACCATTAGGAAGATGCTCTAACCATTGTAAAGGATGATAGGTTAGTTAAGTAGTACGTAAAGATGAGTTTACAACTTTTTGTTTAAAGATAATAATGTTCACGTTGAAACTTTAACGCGCATGTAGTTAAAGAAAACAATGTAGTAGATAGGCAAATGAATATAATTATTTATATAAATTAAACCTTAAATTCCTAGTGATGTTGGTCATGTCATTGCAAGATAGGGATAGGTACGTCATTTGGTTAAAGCGCTGTTAAAATTTAAAGCGATAGTTTAGATAAGTATGTCGAGGTAGAGATGACTCGGTGGCGGGACGGAAATTTTTTCCTTTGTAATGTTTAGATACGCTGGCATAAGTGCTAATTAAATAAATAAATAAATAAAATAATATCAGGGGACAATCTCACACCAATTGATCTAGTCCCAAACTAAGCTCTAGGCTTGAACTATGGGTACTAGACAACGATAAACATACTTATATAGAGAAATAAATACTTAAATACATAGAAAACATCCAAGACTCAGGAAGAAATATTCGCGCAAATATCTGCCCTTACCGGGATTTGAACCCAGGACCGCTGGCTCCGGAGGCAGGGTCACTCCCAACTAGGCCACCGTGTCGTCAAATTGACTTTTAGGACTGTATTGGTATTTTATTACTTAGCCGTTAGTTTGTATTGTTAGCATCTTGACTATTTCAGCTATTTTACCTCTCTTTTCTCATTGTTTTATTCATAGAATGCAATGGTTATTGACTGAGAATTGGCTATAGCTTGCTGTCTTACCATGACATTCGTGTTTTTTTGTTTAATTGGACAATAATACAGAGACAAGTTAGCGTTGCGTATGGTTGTAATGCACGCAAATAGCGGTCTGAGATCCTACCGTGATTTCCTATTCATGAAAGCATGTTTACTTTGAAATCAGTTCACATACAGTCACAATTGCAATAAATAATTTGTCCACGCAATTCCGTAAGTATTTCAAATACGCCGTGACCGCAGTGAAAAAAATGAAAGGTGTCAATATTCACAATACAAATAATTGAAATAGAATTACAAAGAAAAAACTAACTTTATAAGTGTAAAAACTCCGGCCGCTTTTTATTGCCCGAGCAGCCTTCTATATCCGACGTTCACGTCTCTTCTGCGAAGATTAAACCTATTGTACTGTCACTCAAGGAATCGCATTTCTGACAAATTTTTCTTCACGTAAGACGAACCGTGTAACCTGAGTTTTACGCGTCCTTTTCGTTTCGTCTATTTATAATACTGCTCAGCTCATTTCCACCATGACAGTAAGTGGAAACCGAGACATGGGAGACTTTGATATATTGGACGGCTTACTTTTCTTTTTGAATCTATTGTTAATGTAGAAACGTATTCATATTTGCACGTGGTTACAAAAAATAATTACACCGGTTTTTTTGTCAAAATTAAACTGCACGTTTAAATAATAAACTGAAAAAATCAAATTACTAAATGAACAAGAATTTGCGCATTAAAACCCAAAAGGGAGGCAAAGCGGGGCCACTCAAATATTTAATTTAATATTATCCTCGATTCTATTTTAAGGTGTTGTGTACACCTTTGCGGTGGGTTAGTCAGTGGCTTTACAAATCTTATAATAAATAAGGACATAGACACCAACCGGGGCTTGGTCGCCAAGTCGGTATGTAGAGCCCCTTATTGTTACTTAATTAAAGACATCTCATTTTGTAATATAATATGAGATGAGCAAAGTATAATTACTTTTAAGCATGTAAGGCTTGATTCAGTAACGCGATGTTTAGGGAAGCCCGACATAATGTAAGTACCTGAGTGAATACTTGATACCGGGCGATCGTACGCGCTCGTTACCCCGCCGAGATGTAATAAGGTAAATGGAGCCTAAAATTACCCCCTTCTGCCAGGTCTCCCTAATTTTCTAGTGTAACAGGATATTTTTCTTGTTACTACCAACACTTTCTTGCACATAAATTCCGCGGTTTTTAATGTAGCTGTGCCTATCGTGTTAATATAACACATTACACGTTTTAGGTGTAGGTAAATCAAATAAAATATTCCTTTGCAACATTTACACATAATTATGTGTAAATGTTGCATAATTATGTCCTCTGAACTATGTGTTAAAATGTGTGAATGAATTCAATTTTTGTAGGAGATGTTTAAATGAAGCTGTAAAAATATGCCAGATACGCTTTAGTAAAAATTTGCAATGTATCTGAAATCTGCGAGACTCTGTTCCGGCGCGAAATTATACGTTATATTTATCCTACCTTTATAGATAAAAAAAACAACTCAAATCACTCACAACTTCAATAGAGTGGTCTAAAACTACCGTTTTAGTTTTCCGTTGTTTTTTTTACACTCGAATTAATAAGTACGATCTAAAAACTGCCCCTTAGCAAAAACTGGACTAATCCGCTGTTGTTGTTAAATTGTAAAACCCCAGCACGCCCAATACTCTGGAGCGAGCGACCGCAGTAGGTACTTGCATTCGTATACCACCTCGAAAATTAAAATAGGAACACGGATAAAAATCACAAAACGGCAACGTGGCCAAGTTTGTCCGGAACTTATACTAAGCTAACGCTACAAGCGAAAAACGAATCACGATATTTCAATTTTGCTCCTGAATCGGGATTATTGCATTTAACTGGTAATCCCGCTAGCATAGAGCATACGATTTTTTATTATTATTATAATACCTATATAGTCCTAAAAAATAATAACGCAGGCAATTTGAGTTTATTTTATGAACATCCGTCCAAAGACCACGTTTTAGCGCTTATTTCGGTAAAAATATAATTGATTAATTTCGCCAGGTTTTATCTACATAAGGTTCTATCTATAATAATAAGTCATTAATTGTATATTCATTCGCATCGGTTTATTTTATCACTAAACAAGAAAATCACTAAAAACAAGTAAGTTCAAATTAACTTTCAGCATTAAAATAATTAAACAATTTTATATTTTGCACAAACCATCATCAATGCAAGTTTTTGAGACATCTAATTTTACCTCTTCTAAAGTGAAACCCAAATTTAACGCTTAAAAAATTTGTACTTAAAGGCTATTGCAGAATTTGCTTTGCAACTATAAAAGCAGTGTTACACTATAAAGAAAGAAGCAAGAATTCAATTTGTGTGCGCTAACTAACCAGCCCCTCTATTTCCTAAAACCACAATTCCTTCACTGAAAGTCACACCGCAAAGACCTAACAGCCGCAAACACTAAGTGTTTTATCTTTAAACACTGTTGTAAAAAGTTATTGGACGCAAGAGAAAAAAAGCCTTCTGCGGGAAAAGTTACGGTCGGTCTTCTAAAATACTTAATGCCTATATTAACGCTGAGTGATTTGTTGTGTTGTGGTCAATTGCATCGGCTAATACGAATAGTTTCTTCTTTCTAGCACATTAGTGACTGTAAACCCTTAGGTCAGTCAAGTGAGGTGGTTTTTTCTCACAATCAAACATATTGAACATAGCTTCTCATAACATAGCTTATCATAGCAATCTCAATACAAAATATGTACCAGTAGATATATTTATAATATAAAACAAGTAGAGCTATGTATACAGCGTGTCAATTTCATACGGTCATATATTTTATCTGTACGTAGTTAAAGATCATACGGATCATGTGAGAATGATATTTTAATGGTAACTTCTATTATTGAGGCGTAGTATTTTTTTGAAGTTTGTCTTAGGAGCAATGTACGACGTGTGAGAGCGTCCATCAGTAGTCAATGTAATTTCCTGTATCCAACTGCAAGGACGTCATGTAGAAAATAAGATTTGTTCCTGATTCGTCATAATATTCCAAATTGGTCATCTTCCAAACTCGAAAACTTCCTAACACGCTGTATTATTGTATTTTTATCACGAACTTGACCACAGAAGGAGTGTAGGATTGGTGTATAAATGCAGTCAACTGAAATGCAACGTTCAATTTATCAGTGTAATTTTAATCTTCGACCAACTGAAAATCAGCCTACGACAAATATCCAATATGCTTATACTTTAGTATTAAATTTTACAAAAACGGAAGGCTAGGTTCTATCTTATGTAACATTGTATTTTTTATCTTTGTGGACCTTGCGCGGTTTCTGCTTTACGAAAAGAACCACTTTTTGAGCAACTGTGTTAAAAATTCATTTTGATCATGGTTTGAATTCACTCAAGTCGGTGTTGATTGAAATGGGCATAGATGTTAACAAATTAGAACAAAGTAATTTACCATTATTACTCCTTATTCAGGAACTGTTCAAAATGTTATGAGATCTTTCTTATGATTTATACACTGCATCATTACCTTCATATTAAATCAAGTAAGCATTTTTAAATAAAAACACGCTTCAAACAGTTAACTTTTTTTTTACATCTTTGCCCATTTCAATAGACACCGACTTTTACTTTTTTGCATGTAAATGACTACTTCACAATTACGCATACAAGATATCATCGAGTCGCACTTGACCCCAACTTTGTTCTAAGTTCGATCTGACACGTACGCACTTTTGCTTGACACTTTAATTAGTTTCGGCATCAAATTTGTTATTACACAAATTAAAGTTTTATAATTTAATTAGCTCGCTTTCTTGTCTGTCTGTTCGGTACAAATTACTTTTAAACTACATTCCCGATGAGCTAGAGATTTATAACTTTAAACATAGGTCAGAACTAGGTGACAATGCAGTAAAATAAAATGGTACCTACATAAAATTTATGAAAAAATACAGAGTTACTACACGTTTCCTTGTTTTTCACAACTCCCTTTTAAATCCGGTTACTGGATTGACGTTATACTTGTTATATTATTGATGTGATTTAGTTAACAATGACATTTTATGTCGTAAATATATGTTTAGTCCTTCTTTGGAAGGGTTACTAGCAATATCATTCAGATTACGTAATAATATAGGTCCAGATCAAAGTAGAATGGGGTAAACATTATCGTTTACCTGAACCAAGCTATATATTTACAAGTTGGTTAGCAAAATACAACGAACTATTTGCCAGGTGGTGTCCCGACCCAGCGCCGGCGAACAAAGAAAACGGATAATTAAAGTCAAGCAACGTGAAAAGAGATTTTAACGAGGCCGCGCTCTACTGTAATAAGGGTTTATTATAATATAACCATAAAATCACATAGTTCATTGACGTCGTGGTAAACCTAGTTGGCAAGTGATCCTGCACTAAGCTAGCGGTGTTGGGTTTGATTCCCGGTAGAGGAAGGGTTCAATTTTTCCCTTAATGATATCATTCGTACAATATTGCACCGCCTACAACAATTTTCTGATTTGCTTAAAGGTCAAAGATTGACCCCTGTTATTTTTTATTTAGATATATAGACGAGGGTAAGGCATGCTCGAAAGTTTCAGATACGTCAGTTTCTTTACAAATATAAAAATAAATTAATATTTAATTTTAGTTTTTTAGTATAAAACTATGATGACTGACGTCAATTATCTTTTGCCAAGTACTGTCACAAGCCAATAACAATAACGTAGCATTCGTCTTGAAAATATCTGACACGGTAAAAATTAAAAAATCAAAAAATCAAAATCAAAATATTTTATTGCACTCACGTAGTGATAAAAGTTCTTACAATATATTATGCACAGTTAACACGTGAACCCTGCAAGGGCATCGCAAAATTTGAAGTAAACTAGCCTAACATGTTTTACATGGTTTTTTTTTTATTTTTTTTTTATTCTAAGTGTTAGTATGGTTTTCTTAAAACTAAACTATTGTAATACTTAATATCTTACGAATCTAAAGGTACTGGTTTCAAGGAAATCTCTTACTGAATAGAAACATTTTTCAGTCAGCCAAAGACGCAACTTATTGCAAAAATGTTTTAACTGTAAGTCGCTTATTTCTTTAGGTATCGCATTAAATATCAACGAGGCCATGTAGTGTGTAATTGCTTCGGTACAATTTTAGTTTAGGTCTTGGCATTGACACGGGCATATGTGTTGCTGATCTTTTATTAGTATTGTCTCGCAACTTAAACAGTGACATATTCTCTTTTACAAATTTGCCAACTTCGTAAATATAAATGCTTGGTTGTGTTAGAAGCTTCTTGTTTATGAAGGTTGGCCGACACGAATCAGTTTGTCTCAGGCCCCAGATAGCTCTCAAGCAAGCGAAGAAGCGATAACATTGTGCTTGATTATTGACTACCTTAACTTGTAGTAACAATTAAGACATCACTGTCTACATATCTTACTTGATAAACTACCTTAATAACAATTTTCAAGCGGGCAGGTTAGTCAAAGCAATAATGCCATCTCAAAGGCGGCCTGTCTCGCATATAAATTGACGAATTTGCCTCCATTTACACCTTTCTGTCATGCAAGCCGGCTCCAGGCTTCAGCTAACAGTCGTTAGAGCTTAGGTTTATATAATCGCTCCAGTTTAAGATTCTACGTGCTTTTTACCCTGTTATCTATCAATATCAATGTAAAAAGCTTTAAAGCTTTATTACATTAACTGGGGTTTTAGTGAAAAAGGGTATAACTCTTCTAAATATTAAGTACCAATTTCACCATACGAACCACTTAACAGACGATTAGGGTGTTAACAGTTGTCAAAATGTATGAACTAACAGTCGATTAACATTGATTAAATTTAACATCGTATGGTGAAATTGGTACTAAGTGAACCAGTCTAACAAAAAGCATGTTTTTAAACCCGACTGCATGTTTTGATAGTGTCGTCTATACATGTTAATTTTTCTTTATTTTTTTTACCGTTATATTGTTTTTTATTTAATGTAAGTACCCAGTGACACTTGCGATGTTAAGACAAATCTAACGACTCTTCGCTTGTTGAAATCGGCACATCCATCCAGCCTCTACAAGGGAACATAGAGTCGGCCATATGTACAGGCCAAACGCATAACCCTCCTTTTGGGCTTTGCCGCAGTCGGGTAAAAAGTATTTAAATCTTAATATACTCAATATATGATATATACTGTTTAATTATAGGTTAAGTCGGTTCCTGGTATTTGGGAATCAAACTGGGGACTGCTAGCTTCATAGGTAGAGTCACTACACCTAAGAAAAGTAAATTTGTACCACTGAAGTAAACGGTTTAACTTTGACATACACACCTTACTAAACATAGGGGTAAGGACCAAATAGTTGGACCATAGTTAAGCGTAGTAAACCATGCAATCATCAAAAGTGAAAAAAGGTCCGTTGTGACACGAAAATTATCCCTACAAATGTATGGCTAATTTTCGTGTCACAACGCAAAAATTTCATAGAAAATTTAATTGAGCGAGTTAGCGTGGCCAACTTTTTGGTCCTTACCCATAATCTTATTGTGTACCTGCGAGTATCTGTGTAAATTCAAAGATAACAGTTCCCTCGCACAGAAAAACAATAGAAAGCGAAAGAAAATAACAACATCCGCTCTGTTACAGAGACAGATTAATAAACCCTGCGTTCTTGGGAACCAATTTTTCACAAGATCCGCCGAAATTCATTAATTCCTTTAACGGAAAAAGGGGAATTGAACGACGAGTGAAACAATGTTAACTGTGGCAAGCAAACGTGTTCAAGTAGCAGGTCGTGCTGGCTCATAATAAGGGGTCCCATCAGGGCGCGGAATACGCCTGCGCCCTTCATCCCTTATCTTATCACAGATCTCAAGGTACCTCTCTCTATTTTCACTTTCCGACAGGTGACCGGTGGCCTTCGCTGCGATAGCGTCGACGCTACGGAATCCGTTCCTTGAGCTAAGACTTCATAAATCCTTTACAGAGTAAATTGCGGGCGATAAGGATAAATGCTTAAAGGAGCAATACGGCGTTTACGCTACGATCTGACACAGTTTCCTCTTACCTCTTTATCTCGCATTCAATTGGTAGGCAAACAAAAAAAAAATGTTTTAAAAAACCATCTTCAAAAAGCAACAACATCTTATAAAATGCCCAACTGAGACAGGCTAAGTTAAAAATATAGCGGGACGCCGATTTCAGTTGGACTTACCTAATTTATCATTTTAAAAGAAGTTATTTCTTGTTTTTTCAAAAAAAAAATTAGTTTTCTAAAACATTTATTTTATTTCATACCTTTTCGTGAACATAATAATACCGTTATGTCGTCAACGTATAGTTATTATAATATTGGAGGAGTTCCCTCGATTTCTGCAAGATCCCATCATCGATATTGACGTGCTATATATATGCGACCAACTAGAAAGTATATCCAATCGAAAAAGAAAATTAAAATCGGCCCAGCGGTCTTTGTGTTATCAACGAACATACATAAAAAAATATCCCGACGAATTAAGAACCTCCTCTTTTTTTGAAGTCGGTTAAAAATAGATACCTACAATAAACAACAAGACTTTAATCAAGTTATAATCACTGCCGACTCAGTCAGCTTATGTCACAATAACTATACTAACAGTTAAAAATTAAAAATTCTATTTCTAAAAATTCAATTCAATATTTCGATTAACCGATAGAGATTTCAATTTCCTTTAGTCACGTGCGCTGGGATATCGGATCCCGCGGTTGGCTCAGTCGGTAATGAGCGAGCGGATGGCAATTTCACTAGATGGGCTTTTGGTTACAGGGGGAGACTGTTTTTATGTCAATGTTCTTTTAATATGTCTTGCTTGTGTCATGGGACTTGAGGGAGGTTTTGCATTTTATCGAGTTGCTGGCGTCGTGCAAACTGTGTACAATACGCGATATAGTAGGTATTTATACATGATGCTTCTGCATTCACTTACTTGTAAACATGTCAGTTGTCAATGTTTTATTGAGCTAAATTATTTTAACAAATTGATTTCACCAAGCACATTCTAATTTAATTACATGCTATTTGTAAACAAGTAACGAGTAATCCATAACATTAAGTT
Organism: Acleris holmiana; assembly: GCA_949316455.1. Lineage (NCBI taxonomy): Eukaryota > Metazoa > Arthropoda > Insecta > Lepidoptera > Tortricidae > Acleris > Acleris holmiana. Next base: position 10,369,807 of record OX438769.1, read on the forward strand.
TATTAGATTAAACGCTGATTGAATCTGACACATTGAATCTCCACTGATCTCCATAGCAGTCATCAAAGTGTAATGAAATTCCTGCTCAGTTTAGCTTCAAACTTGATTTGAATAATTATTATCGCCATTCCATAACTACGAGTATGATGATAATCAGTTTATTCATTTTAGCAATCAAACTTCACGTTCATCTGTCACTTAAGGGTCTGTTTAATAATAGATTTCTAATTAAAAGTAGTGTTTAATGTTCGTAATTATTTTATGCTTATTAAACAGATTTATTTAATATACTATGTAGTCAAATAAGATTTTTGATTCTTATAAAACGTGTGTAAATGTGTATAGGTTCAAATGACAACGCCAACACTGCGTTAAAATCTAATCTAAAACTATAGCGCAACACGCACTATAATATTACGGTTCTCTGTTCTCAGAAAAAATGTTATCTTCAAACGTAGTTTAAATGACTAATAATAGATACCAATACGGTGTAAATTGATTTTACATGAAGCTAATATCAAACTTTTTTGTAGCGCGCAATCAGTTGGAAATTTCCGTGAGTAGGAACTTTTTTTAACACCAGATCTCAGCAAACATATGTACATTAAAACCATATACGCGTTTCAAACAATATTTTGCTCCCCAGTTCTGGTTCTGTCTTTACCCCTGATTAATATAATCAACTCTCGCCCACAATCTCGTCCTGCAGTAAGTGTTATTCCGACGTCTTCATCGCGTCTACCGAACCTTTCATTTTGGCTTTGAAAGAAGAATGTTTCAGCTATTACTCAGGCAAGTAGGTGCACCGCGAGTATATTAGACAAAGTACCGGAGCGGGTGGCGTAGAAATTGAATTTAAAAAATATCACCGGGAGGTGGGGCTCTTGGAACCATTCCATGACAAAAATTCACCCTTGTGCGGCTAGATACGTAGACAGCGGTAAAAGTAAATAATTAAAGGACACCTGCTACGATATGATTTGACCTTCCTTAAAAACATCATAGAAGGAAAGATAGAGGAAAAGAGAGGCAGAGAAAGACCAAGAAGAAATTACTTTGAGCAGATAAAAGAGAAGGTTAAGGTTGGGTCGTACCAGAAAGTCAAGCAGTTGACGGAGCACCGGAGTGCTTGACTATTACTCCACCGACAAGAGCATGGCTCTTAAATAAAGAGAGAAAGTTATTACTGCAAACAGTGATATTGATAAGAAACTTTAATGAAGCTAAAATACTTTCTTAATAAACGGACAAGTGACATGTAGGTCGAATTTGGACGACATAGTTAAAGAAACCATTTAATTAAAATCAATATGAAACCCTAAACTCCACCTTTACAAATTTCCAACTTTACTTCTTTTTCCTCTCATACAACACGCATGAGGGCCTTTTAGAAATAAATAAATAGCTACCTATTCCTACACCCCATTAGGCAGGGAATGAGGAGATTTAACTTTTCTGGCTTCAGACAATTATCCAAAAAATAAGTTAGCCTAATCTCATTTTATGATAAATTACCCTCCGCGCGGCTCTCGGCCCCAATTAAATTAATAACAGAAGTTTGTTCAAAAATGTTTACGTAAATATGGCGACGGGGTTTATAATACTATGGTGCAGTGACAAAATCTTAGTCGTGTCCGGCAGGTTCGTTTTCACTGTATTTTATGAAAAATGCAGCAGGTTTGTTTTAATCGCATGTATAAGGAATTAAGGACATTATAGGTTGTCATTTTGAGTATCTTTCTATATTTTATAATAGCTTAAGCACTACGACGGAAAAAAGTGGTAATCACCTTAACCTTATTGAGATTTTACAGTAAAATTTTATATACCTGTATAAATATAGACAGATTATTACATCTAAAAGCAGTGTACGCACTAGCATTTTGAAGTGCTTACTTTATGTTAATATGACTGATGGTATTATGATCAATGTTTCCTTTGAACAGCAGGTCGTGCAATAAATTAATCACAGCCTTCGTTATTAAAACAATGTCGTTAACTAATTACATGTATTAAGTTTGTGACAAAATAAATCACCGAAGGCAAGTGATTTGTGTCGACGCCGTCCCGTTCAATTTAAAACGTTTATATATCATTGCGGATCACGACCCTACACTCTGTAAATTGCAAAATAATGCTTTCCAACAGATTTTAGAAAAGTTTTTTTAATGAAATAAAACTTAATTTTTAATAAAAAAACAATCACAAAACGTAACTTTGTATTAAATAAATAAATCCAAATTAGACTTGTCTTAAAATTCAATCAATCTTTTTAATTCTTCTGTGAGTGCTTACGACTAAAAAGAGCTCCTACATTATGATTCAATCAAGATTCCATTTATAGATGCTTTAGTAAAATTAAGCGGCCACTGAGAACCTCGTCGCGGTAAACTGTTATCCCGGAAACTCATTATCGCCTAAACCGACCGAGAAATCTTATAATCCTCCCCTTGGAAATGGAAAATTTTGAATAATTGAACTTTTAAAATAATTATGCATTCGAAATTAACACTCTACGTTTCTCCCCTCGCGGAATGAAGCAATATATTTAATAACGTCTTGGCTACACAAATTGTGAAAGAGAAGTAATAACGAAAGTGTCCTGCAGGAGCGGAGACCTTGGCTCCTGGAGCTTATAATTTTATTCAGGTAAATAAGCAACGACTGTGCATTAAACAAAGTAGCCTACGCCGCGCTTTTCCTCAAATTGAATGTGAAATATATCGCCTCCCGTTGCGCCGCCTCGTTGGACACTTTCCAGTCCCCAATTTTTATCTCGGAGCTGGTGGGCGTCTGTCTCGAGTCACTTACAATTTATTATAAACTTATACTTTTGCCCACTTATCTTATCGGATTTCAAGTTTACCTTCGAGTGTGCGAGTAAATTGCAAAGGTTTGGGGAGCGGGGTGCGTGATAGTTTATGTTCAAATAAGATAAAGCAGAGATCGCGGGCCTACAGGTACGCGGGACAATTATGCGGTAACTTTTCACCTGCTTACACTACCGCGGCCCCGGATGAGCGAGGAGTTTCGGGTCTATTAAACTTTTTGGGGTGTTATTTAAAGGCATTGTTCCAGAGCTCCACGGTAACCGTAATAATATTTATCTGTCGAGTTAAACCATTGCGAACGCAGCCACCGAACTCGGTCGTGCTAAACAGTTCCAAACATATTTATCATATTACCCACAGTCAGTTAAACACTCGTTGCGCAAAAAGTTGCATAAATCAGTCTGGCCGAAAGTTTAGTGAATACCATCATCTCCATTGTCTTTTTATGATTAAAATTTCTCTGAGGCGAGAGTTTTTAAATGAGACCCCGAACTTGTGCGTTGCAGTTCGAGCAGGTTCGAAGGTACAAACAAACAGACTGGGCACGGGCTAATGTAAAAACTTCCACGTGGCGGAAGCGCTGTTTTGTTCACGTCCGAAATACCATCGTGTACGTACAACTTTGACTCCCGCAGCGGACATTATAATAAATTATCGTTTTGGAAATATTTTTATCATTTTCAACTAAACCAACACGAATTTAGGTTGAGGTTGCCCGTGTGGTTGCCGGGTTAGAATAGTGCCACTCCATGTCTTCCCGTGGATGTCATAAGAGGCGACTAAGGGAATAAAGGCTTGTAGTACTGTTAAGCCATGGGCTTGCAACCTGTCACTAATACACTGATAAACATCTTAGCCTGATTGTGCAAAATGTGGTGGTGTTGGTAGTTCTGTAGCTTTGCCTATCGCGCTCTGGGGATGAAGGCGTGACATTATGTATGTGTATGTATGTTATACATATGCCTACCTAAGATGCAAAAAAATGGTAATCTGCTAACAGGTAATAGTGCATTTATTCTTGACCGACTGTTGAGTTTCTTACGGCGTTTCTTCTCAGCAGCAGTCTACTCTAGGGAAGCGCTGGTAGATTTTTGGTCTACTTATTGAATAAACATCTTTTATCTGTTTTATCTTTAAAGCCACCTTTAAATCACGTTGTTACAGATATTTAAAATATATTAAGATTCTTTGTTGCCGACTGTATTTCTAACACTCATGATAAACTTGCTATTGAAAGAAGAGTCAGATGAGTCCAAACTCGACGGATTTACTATTAGCTATTAAGGCGTTCCTACGACTAGCTCCTGTCTCCATCATCATACCAAATACAGTATGATCGCAATCATATAACTATAAGTACGTTAAAATAGGTACAAGGGAAGTAGTAGTACTTAAGTGTAATGAAAAGGAAAAGTTAAGGTATATTTTTTTTAACAGTCAAGGAGAAGGCACACGAGCACTCAGGCCACCTGATGGTAAATGGAAACTGACACCCATATACATTAGAATTCTCTAGACTATAAACCTAAGACCTCAAATGCGTAATGTGTGGTATTTTAAAGAACTATTAAAGAATAATGCAAAACCATCCGATTTTGACGAACCTCTGCGAAAGTCTCTGATGTGCATTCAATTCTAAATTTCGGATGTAGACACACTGATAGTAGAAAATCACATTTTGAATATCGCCCGTTCAGAGTCTGTTCTCGGTTCAAAAGAATCTTAAATGGACCGTGAGTGCTGGCGATATACAAAGAATACATAATATTTAAGGCACTTTATAGAAATGTAGACGGAGGTCATTATTCAGGAGCTCGCAGCGCTCAGTCGCTAACAAGCAGGAGCTGTGCTCGCGACTTGTGCTTACACAAGAGCAAGTACATATTTCTTTTAAATGAATATATAATATATAAGACGGGCTTCGTATTGTCTTTTGGAGAGAGGCCAACAGTTCGCGAGCCAGTAATATTTTTTAAATTCAATTTCGGTGAAGCCACAGTCCTCTATCCAACTGGCTTAATGTACACCTGTGAACGCTTAAATGAGGTTTTGTATGGAAATTTTACTTTTTCGAGCATGTCTGTCCCGGGGCTCTATTTTATTTTATTGACAAAATTACAATAGCTCTAATTTACTTGACACTAATGGCGGCCGGGTTTAAAACAATGGGTACCATAATACGTCAAAAGCAATTGTTTTATCGAGGTGAATAATTGAGAAATTTTCTCAACTTCTACTTCTTAAACTGTAAAATTCTATTTCACTGGGGTAAAACTATATTGACTTCGATGTGTTATCGTACTTTATGATAGCTTTTATTTACTTGATAGTAATGGCGGCCGAATTAAAACCAATACCATAACACGTCAAGAGCATTCTGGTTCCACCGTTTTAAATAGAGCCCCAGTATCAGCCAACGTGCTATTGTTTTTCTATTGCAAACCACGCGAAAGATTTTAGCGTCTACGAAACTGGCCGAGATTCTACGAAGTCTACGCCGTAGCCGCGCGTAGTTAGCCAAGCGGTTAACTTAGATCGAGCAGAATATGAACACAGTTACTTTTTTTATCTCAGAAAGCTACGGCGTTTAAATGGAAATACGTTGCATTTTGAAATGGATACAGAAGCAGTGTGAGCATTAGAAAAAGTTAATAAAACACACTATTCATGGCGCATAAAAGCGGGGAATAATCCCTTCATAACGCGCGGGTAGCATCCGCGGCCTCATTAGGACGGTTAAGCCCCACCTGCGGGGCGCTTCATGCTAAAATTCATGAAATATATCGTATAAATTCAGCAGTACTAAAATTTTCCTTAGTTAAGCATAATTTAGTCGTGTGATTCAATTACCTATACATTTTTCTAAGATATTTAGATAAAGAAAAATCAGATAATCTATTTTTTTTACATAGTGATGGTGCTACGCTTGCCACTCAACTTAATGTGTATTTATAAACGGTTTGTAAAAAATAGCTCGACTACATTAACACAAATGAAGGTAAGTTAGCTCCCGATTTTCCGAACATCTATAAAACATTGATAGATTCCGGGGCGGGTCACTAGTACTCTGTAGAATAGAAAGCTCCCGAAATACTAAACTTGGGCTCTACCGTTCTATTGCACTCTTTTTCTTCTTTTTTTTATTACGAGTTCGTAGTGATTTCGCTAATGTCAATTTAATGAGAGTATTTGCAGTAAATAACAAAATCAAAAGAAACAGCCGGATATTCTTAAATCGGCCATCTTCCCTCCCTGACGGTTAAACCATATCGCTTTTGACATGTTATCGTATTGCCAACGTTACTCCTGGGCCTTAATTCTACTGCGTTATGACGATATCGCGTTTGACGTGTTTTAGAATCGTTGAAATCTGTGACGTGTCACAGTCACCATTATTGTAAATTACATAAGAGTTACCAAAACGTTGACAATACGGAAACACGTCAAAGACGATATTGTTATTACCGTGTAGAATCCTAGCCCTGGGCCGAGATTCTACACGGTAAAAACGATATTGCCTTAGAAGTATTTCCGTATTGTCAACGTTTTGATAACTCTAATGTCATTGCCAGTAATGGCGGCCGAGTCAAATACAATAACATATCAGAACAAATATGATTTCACCGAGTAAAAAAGGGACCCCTGTAGGATATTTTTATTTCAAAATAAGTCGGCTTTATCTAACACTGGGCTTGTTAAATCCTGCACCAATTGCATTCAGGGCACCACCGCTCTCAGGTTCGTCATGCAAGCCGGGTTAATTACGACTTTTACAACGCGCGCCCTGCAGTTGAAAATAAACTATTGCAAACAGTTATTTTACAACTCTGGCAACAGATTTTAATTCTAGACTAGTGAAAATTCAAATTTCTAATGGTTTAAAAAATTTTAACTTTGACTCTAGCTAGAGCGCGGACATTTTCGACATACGTCACGCTCTTGAATCGCTTGTAACTGTTCGAAAACGTGTTCAATACTTTCATAAAATCTATTCGTATGTCCTAATTATTTATACTTAACCTTCATTACTCGATTTAAATTACGACGTTAAAAAAATATTCTAGTAATGTTTGTACACAGCTGTTCCATACATTAACGGTGAATTAATTGAGAGTTAATGTACGGAACAGCTGGTTTTTTTTGGCGATTTCGTGGTTGATCCCATCGGAAAGGTTGTTCAGTATGACCATCTTATTCACTTTTGGCCATTCCGGATCATGACCCCAAAATCACCCAGTATACAAAAATGGGGGTGTTCTCGATGACCGTACGTTAACGTTACTAACTCGGTAAAAGGAAAAAAACCAGGCAAAAGCAGTCGGACCATGCTAAGTGCAGGATTACTACAAACGTCTAATATTTCCTAAAAGGCACCCTTAATCAAGTAATGTATATAAATTACGTAGTGATATTTAATAGCTACCCAAAGAAAGTTCATTCGGTATTATAATGTAAATAAATAAGAGTCTCGGAGTTAAGCCGCGGATAGACGGACATACGGACATGATGAAACTATTTAGGGGTTAGTTTGTTTTCGGAACCCTAATAGTCGTATTCGAGGTACAGTTCAGCTTAATTCTTTTGAATTTATTCTTGTGCAATCATTGACGTATTAACAATTATTCCGTGTTTTCAAGTGTTTAAGCCAAACAATTTCAAGTGCGTTCATAGTTAATCCAAAAATCGTTGTTTAACTTATCATCTTTTTAATTGAGATGACTTTGAATATTGTATTAAATATAGTGTTCGTCACTTCCAAAGGATAAATGCAATATTTATAAACCTACCTTGATCTGTAATAATTAACTTTAAAAATGTAAAACTCCATCCTTAATGTCCCGTGAACCCTTGCTGAACAACAAAATAACTAATTCGTATCTCGATACCGATCTAAACAATGTTAGTTTGCCGACCCACAGATCCCCTTCACACTCCATTTACTCCCAAGTTTCTGTTTATGTTAAACTTTAGCATCTGGAGCTCGTCTTGCAAGTTAACTTGCCATTTTGCACAAGAAGAATCCACTTCTGTCAAAGTATTTCAAGAAATTTATGTTTAATGCAATGAAGCAAAATTTAAAATTGCTTAAATCAGGGCCTTTTTTTGACACTAGTCAGAAAAAAGTGACAAAATACTAGTCATATGAATATGACTTAACATTTGATATTAAAGAATAATCTAATTTAATATGATTCTAGATGTGTGATGTCAATATTATAATACCATGATCCAAATCTTGAATCAATTGTAAAGATTTAACCACGTTAATAATGTAAGTTGTAGTGACTAACGCAGCGCGGCGCATCCAATAAAAGCTCGTAAGTTCTTGTTGGACGTTACTGTTAATTTCAGTGGTGTTGAAATATTTTCTTCGCAGTGTACATTACTCGGGGCGGCAATAAAAGAGCTTAGCGACTTGGGTGTTAATCAGATTAACTTTTATTAAAGTTGTGTCGCGAGCACGGGCGGGATATAATTAATCTGGCGTCAACTCTTCATCTTTGTGTCACAATGGGTCCCGCCGTTATTACAGCACCTATTTTGTATACTAATTGTTGTAATAATATTATGACAGGCTCAATTTTCCTTTTAAGATTTATGAACCTGTTACGCTTTCCCTTAATATTTGATTAATGTTTTCTCTTAGAACTGTCATGATGGATGTCAGTTAAATATCTTGTACTAAGAAAATAACTATGGAAAATGAATGATGCTTTTATTAGACCGTTTGAATTTTGCTCAGGTATTTTATCTGTAGCAAAAACTAAAGAAGATCAATATTTTAACAATGGTTCAGTGGGTCGGCGTTTTGAATTCGACACAATGGCCCTAGTTCGGATATCACTGTAAAAGTTTGCTTAGGACGTGAACTCATTCACTTCTACCAATCCCTTGCTCCCATTATTTGTTTACTCGGCGGCAGTCTAAACGACACATCAGCTTTCATCTGTACAACAATTGAAACCTTAAGCTTGTTACCCTTAAGACATAATCTTACATTTCACTCGAAGCACATACAGCCACGATTGATTTCAGATAGCTAAACAGCTATTGCAAATTCACAAGAGGACCTTCCATTTACAAGAGATCCAAGCGGATGATTTGTTTTACTTTGCCGGGCTCTTTGTAAAAATAAAAGTAATTAGCGATGTAATCATATTTTGTAAATGCCATTTATAAGCTTGTTAATAAAGAGAGTCAAGTTGCAACGTGTACAAAATTACTTCAGTGCTTCACTGGTGAACAAATGTCTCTGTTATATATTTACAGTTAAAATTGCACTCTTTTCAACAAAGCTGTAGCCCCTATAAGCAAGTTTATTCATTCACATTATGTGCTCATGAAGAGCTTTTAAAAAACTATAAAACCACTGCCTTTAAAATCGACTAATAGCAAAAACAATAATTTATGTGATAGTTGTATATGAGTAATTAAAAACTCAATTAAAATCGAATACATGTCATCGGCCACCGCTTGGGAGAACTCGCTAATTAATATGTCGCGTGAATATGTTTTAATTTCAATACCCGGTATCACACCCCGGCAGCGCTGCTTACATCAAATACCCGGATGAATTTAATGACGAAGCATTATTAACTCTTCATTAAGAACAATTTCGAGCCATAGTATTAATAACTTTTATACAGCATATAAAAGGTAGAATTTAATAAATATTTCATAAAGTAAGCAATTTTTTTTACATTCCGGAAATAAATAAACCGCAAAAACGACCTAGTTAACGGTGGCCAGCAGTTTAAACTCAAACAAAGACTGACGAGTAACAAAGGAGGCCTTTCTCAATTAAAACACAATTTCTTCGGGTTGTCTACGGTTTATTTTTCCATTCGTATAAATGATCTCGGCGAGAAAGTTGGCTAATAGTAACAAACGACGCGCTAAACGCGCAACTCTTTGCGCCTGGCTCCATTCGTCTTGCGGTAACGACTTCTGAAAATAACCTGACGGAGCCTAATGCTAAAACAGAGCAGGAAAACCAAGATAAATGATACCGTATCGAAATAACAACCAAAAACTCCAACGCCACGAATCAAAATGCGGTTCATAAAATTTTGCTGAAATAAAACATTTCGCAGAAGTGTAGACTACCGCTAATTATGAAAACAAACCGAGAGCACAATAAAGCAAGCTTTCTTTTATTGCGTAGCAGCTATTCTTCGCCAGACTCCGGACTGAATAAACTCTTGCCTTGCCTCGTCTTCACAATACAACCCCTTTCTTTTAAAGCCTTACGATCATTTACGAGGGGTTAATGAATGTTAACGGTCGGCGCAATCATGGCTTAATTTTATTGTTGTTCATGATTTTATTATGGATGCAGAGTTATCATTATTACTTTGAATTAATACCTATTTATTACTAATTAGAATCAAATTACGAATCCTATCGTTAAAAATCAAGTAATGCGTTTCCCAAAGCAACCTAATTTGGGAGCGAAATAGCGGGCTTTATTGGGTTTAGCACAAACACTCCTGTCGACTGGTTGTTTGCTTAGTGGAACCATAGCTGAGGCATTGAGGCATTCGATGGAAGCGGTGAACCAATAGACATTACATTAATCTCGTGCTATTACATTGCAGACGCGGATTTGCTTCGCGTCCCCTTTTTCCTTGTTAGTGGGCGTTTAATAAAAAAAAAACAAGAATTATAAAACCGTTACTCTTTTTAGTTGGAACCTAGAGCTAAAAAGATAACTAGTATTTTTCACAAAAATTGCAGCCGTTTGTCAAAAACCTGGATTTTTGTTTGTTACTAAAATAGCTGTACGTGCAAGAAACACTTAAATTTAGACGTGGTTGATAATCCAACAAATAACGTCCATTTGAGGACATACAGGTTTACAAAGCCCTAAATAAGTACAAAGCTAAGGACACATCAAGAGAAAACTAGTTTTGTTCTTCCTATGGAGGATAAGGCACTTAGAGAAAATGTTCTAAATGATCTAAAGAAAGATATTTAGTTTTAGTAGTCTTTTGTTATCACTCTATCAGCTTAACTGCATTTCGATGTAAAGGCAAGTTAATGTAATTGTATACTTGTTTTATTTTAATATCTTTCACCCATACAAGCTTATTAAAGTTTATGAAAAATGCGGGTAAAAATTCCACGTTAATAACGTTACGTAGAATTATCCAAAGATTCCATCGACCTAGTCCTTTTGTTGCATAACGTCATATTAGATTTCACAACAAAATATTATACTTTAACTCAAATTCTATTTTTATTTATATAACAATAAGTATAGCTTTCATTACAGCCTACATTATTATATAGGATGGGCCAAAAGAGTCAAAGTTAAAAAAAAGTTAAGTTGGGTACTAGGTCGATTTGTGTGAGATGGTCCCCTGATATTTATTTAATTGCAATAGACCATAGAAAGCAAAGTTAACTACTTTTAAAACAGAACGTAAACTATTTATTTATATTTTGTTAATGGATCTCGAACGTGACTTGATAATCTTTTGTTCTAGGGATTGGGTTCCAGTTGTTTGATAACCTATAAATCTCTTTCTTGTTTCAGATTAACTTAAAGCTACAGAAAATCTCTTGAAGTAACCAGGTAAGCAAAAATTTACTTTTCTTGCAACCGAAACCTTTTTAACCTTTTTAAACCTTAAAGCTATCTAAAATAAAATTATACAATTACAATGAAGTCACGTTTTCGAATCGCCTTTAGTATTCAAAAACGTGAACAGAAATCCGTAGCACGAGTTCCTAAAACAAGACTCATGTTTCCATACATTATTTTACGTGTACCTACTGTAGTAAATGTCAACTTCAAAGTTAGTGATAGTAAATTTTAGTAGGGAAACGGAGGCACTGCTCCAATCGCCTTAAAAACTGAATGACGATACTTTAACGTTATTTACTCAAAAGAGGGAACTTTTTGAATTTGAATTTTGCATTTTGCTTGCTACTTTGTCCTTTAACTTTTTGGGTGATAGGTGCAAGGCTTTAACCTAAAAAACAGAGAATGAAAAAAAATTAAAACACGCCTGCCGTGCCTTAAAGTGAATTTAAAAAGCAATAACAATCCTTGCAATCAATGTGATAATAGGTATGCCAAACGAAAAAAGGAATCAAGAAATAGCCAAATTTTTATCGCAGTCTGGGTGGGGACTTGCAAGATAATGTTCCACCAAACTATTCCCGACTGCAATACAAAGGTTAACTCTTGCTTCCCTTTATTGTTAGGCATATTACATTGATTGCAATGTTTATTATTCCTTTTAGTGATAATAATTATTAAACGCGGATTGAAAAACAAAACCTGCAAATTCGATTTTATATTCAATACAATTGTTTTTTATGTATATACAATATACTGCTACCGCTATCTATAATCGGTTATTGGATTAAACATAAAGTTTAAATAAGTTTTACTTGTAAACTACATAATAGTACCCTAGTATTATATGTTTTTGAAGCCTATATACTCAATTTCTAGACGATGATTGAAGAAACATAGCAATAAAAAAATAAAAAAATGTTTTTTATTTTTATTTTGGTACCATTACCAGCACATTTTTAAGTCAAAGCCTATCCTGTTACTCGCTTACTTTTACGATTTCAATGATATCCTGTACGCCTAGGTTTGGTTTAAGCATTAAGAAGTTATCGTGGAATAAAGAAATTCACACACATTTGGGGAGTCGTGTAGTAAAAAACTAACTTTTTCATCGCGCATAGGTTTGAATGTTCGTTTCCAGTCTCTTTTATAACCGCAGTCTTACGAGTACGCGGTTCTATATAAAAAATAAACTCTATTGTAGCTTGTAACAGCGACGTTGTTGCTTTAAACGCTACGCTGCGTTATTTTAAACATTCTCTAAATAGAAACGTGTAAAAAATCGCAAATAACTTCATCGCAAGTCTCGCAATATAAAATAAAAAATGCTAGAAATCGTTTGGTATCCTGTTCATTCAGGCTCACTTCAGAGAGCATCAATTATTTTAAATCCGGTGCAACGCAGCCGGGCATAGTTTGTTTGTTGCAATACGAGAGATCGGGATCAAACGTTGCTTTGAATTCGTAAGTTATTGTACGTGAACAAAGATTGCGTGCAACTTGTTCGAACAAATAATATTGTTATTTATTTCTAAGCACTTTTCACAAAGGATGTTTTCCTGAAAAGTTGAAGTTGGAAATTTAAAATCACAATGAAGCGAAAGTTCCGTCAAAGTTTGACGAATTAGCCTCGTTGCTAAAATGTGTAAATTTAAAAAAGAAAAGTGGTTCTTTTACCGTTATATTAGAAACCTACCAGCTTAGAACATTTTTTTCAAAAACGCGCATAATATACATTATTGATTTTTGCAATGATGATTGGTATGACAAAACATTTAGATTTTACTGTACCTTGCTTTAAGTATAGTAATTAAGAGGTATAACTAAATAACCACGGCCTTGTGTTTGCAACGTTTGCACACGTCTGCGGCTCGACTGAGTACCTACTGAGTATCGCGTACTTAGGGTAGGTAACTACATACCCTTAGTACGCGAAGCGTGAGTAGCGCACTGCAGTGCAAAAACAAAACACTGTGTATATTTAGGTGTCTTTATTTATTATTATTTATTTAATAAGTTTCATTTTAATTAAAAAAATTATTAAACATTGCCCCATAAAACTGGAGTAACAGTTTGATTGAGGGTCAGCATTAAATAACAGTACTGTCTATAAAACCAGTAATACTAAAAATACACGATAGTTTAAGTAGATCTAGGTAATGTTTTATTAATGCTTTCTTAGAACAGAATATCTTATCTAATGCGCATCCATTTTGTTTTGAATCATTGTTATGATGGCTTTACCATCACCTCCAAAGACGGTATCAATTAATTTACTTATGATTACTTCATTTTAAACAAAGATACGTTTCTGGGGACATGTTTTGGATAATTACTTTATTAATTACGTACGTCAATCACGGCTTATCAATATACGTATGACATGCAATGCAACTGAATTAATTCCGAGGTTTTTTTTTATTAAATAGTATAAAGTACTATATTTTTACATTAGGAACTTTCACAGTAACGTCAAAATTTACTTTAAAATAAGAACGAACGTTTGCAGTCAGCACATTACCTTATAACTTATAACTTTGTACTGCAGTGTACCAACACATAAAGCAGAGTACAAAGTTGGCTATGGTCAAACTTAGCCGCAAGGATGCACATGGCGACACTAAAACCCACTTTACCACTATATAACTTTGTCACTAACACAACTTAATGACCAGTTAGTAACACTTAATAGTTTATAGAGCAAACTGCGTTAAAAGATTACCTGTTATTTAATAGTGTAATTCGGAGACACCAAACAAAATATGACATAGAGTTGAGGAACAAAATGAATTACACTTTGTTCTGCTATTGTTGGGTTAATACTTTTTATAGGTTTTAGTAAGGTTTTTCTGACCTCAAATGTCCTAAAGTCGTAGATGAAAAGGTATTAATCGAATTAATAATACATAAAATATTTTTTGCAATCATAGTACTTTCAGTATTTATTCGACGGTCACTCGTCAAGACATAAAACAACATCAACAAAAATGTAACTAGAACCGAACAAAAACAAACAAAAAAACTCTCTCAGTTCATATTGGTAACCGCAAACTGTTTAATTGGCATAAAAATAACGATGTCGGTAATTGAATTTTGTGTAAGTTAATTGAAATACACGACTGGAATTACTGCAATAATCTCCTTTGACACATATTAAAACCCTAATTAGTCGTGATTTTGGTTTCGTGTTTACATTTCATACGTACTCACCTCACGTAGACCTTATATAATGGAACTGAGTTATAAGTTATAACTGTTATAAGCCATGAACCACTTTTAAGGATTCGTTTCGTTTATACACTGCAAGGCACTTTTTTATAAATGAAGTACCACACATTTTATAAAATTTTAAATACAGCCACCTCACCGGTACATAAATGTAATTAGTAATAGTACTTAACTATTGTTTTACATAGCAACACCAAATATAATAAAATATGGGGCTTTTTAAAAAGGGTGTCAATTTTTTTTCGAGACCGGCAACACATTGGGTTATGCCTCCGGCTTTGCGCATGTCCATAAGCGGCGGTGACCACTTCCCATCCGGTGCGCCGTCTGCACGTTGGCCCACCGATAGCAATAAAAAAATACAAACCTTTCGTCTTTTAAAATGTCTCGTGTTTCTATGCTACTGCGAATTTAAAGATTATAGAGACTGTAAATCTATTTTCCGGAAATAATTAAAATCAAATAACAACCTTACATCATTCTACCGATTCTCGTTATTACTAAATAAATACGATTTCAAAGGCAACAAAAGGTGAACTGCGTTCAGTTTCATTTTAATTAAGAATCCTGCGCACCGTTTGCTTAACAAAGTAATTTGATAGTTTCCCAGTTCAAAACTAGGATATTTTAGTTTGAATATTTCATGGAGTCATTGTTAGCAGAAACTTAAGCAAGATTTCCCTCGGCTCCACGATTTATAATCACCACCATGTTTCATTAATTTCCGGTCCATTTTCCGATAAAACTCATGCTTCACGAGCGTGCAGACTTACGGGAAAATTGAAGTTAGTTTTCACATAAGTTTCATAAAAAATGTTTATAGATAACCGCTCACACAATTTGCATGGGCAGCTCAATAAAATATTCACCAAATTAGCTTTTCGTTTCTGCTTATTGTTAGCGCACCACAAACAGCGACATTATTTAATACACGAATACAATACGATACATAACTTCAGTAATGAGAATTCCCAAAGTATTTAATTGTGTGTTAACACGAGAATTAAATGAGCATTCCTGACCAACGAGCAAAGGTTTTAATTTCGCTGCGTGTAATGAGTCTGAATAATTTAATTACATAGCTACATTACTCTGTACCTATGCCTTACTTACGAGAAATAATCAACAATACCTATCAGATGCTGTAATTTATTGCCTATTTAGTGATGACGACGGTCTACAAACCACCTACCATAAAGTTTATTTACATAAGTACCAATTCCACCATACGATGTTAACCACTTAACAGACGATTACAGCGCTAACAGCTGTCAAAATGTTTGAGCTAACAGTCGATTAACATTGATTAAATTTAACATTGGTACTTAACATCAGTTCAGCGTTAACGAAATGTTACGACCGAAAATCACGTATTTGAAACAGTTAACACCTCGACTTTGCACAACGACGGTGGAATGAAACAAGAAACATAGAGAGCTGATAGAAAATGCGGCTAATTCTAGTGGACCTCTGTACCATTGATCTACCTGTCCTGAACGAAACCGCCGCAGCCAAACTACCACTTATTAGTTAGGTATTTTCACGCGAAAACTTCAATTAATTCCGTCAAAGCGCCCACTGGCAGTTCCGTTGCCTTTTTGTTGGCGAGAAAAGTCAAAGGCGCCGCAAAAATCGGAATGAAGTAATGAAATTTCCGTTGGCGAGTCTTTTCGAAACTCTGCGGTTTCTTACTTATCCGTTCCGTTTAGCCGAGCCTTAATGGTACGAGCTGAGCGATTTAGTGTTCGGTATTTCGTCGGTCCGTCTGCCTGCGGCGGCGACGTCTTCGGCCGCGGGTTAAATTGGATCTTATCGATGTTTCGACGATTTTTACGAGTGAGTTGTAGTGGACTGTATTGCGTGTTATATTTTTCTATAATTTTCTTGCTGATAAAGCGCCTAATACACGACAGTAACGCGGAAAAAATCACGCAGAAAATCCTTAATAAAGGCCGCAGCGCGGCCAAGCGCGCACCCGCCGGAGCGAAGCATCCGCGGACGCTTGGGATAATCTCATTGAAAGATTTGATTTTCCGCGAAATTAGATAAAAGTAATGAAATACTCCCTCGAGATTTTGTCAGCTCCATGACGAATGAGTATTCACGAGGGACATTGATTTGATCTAACGTTTAATATTACTTGTGTCACCGAAGTTAAACTTTTAAGTCTTTCTTAAGGTTTAAAGCAACGTGAAATAACTTATTACCATGCTAAATAAACATTTATGTTGAGTAATGAAAAAGATTTAATCATGAACTGAGCAAATCTACATACTCGTACATCTTTTAAAAATACTGAATGAATAACTACGCCTTTTATTATTTAATTTTCTTTCTTATTTAGTAAAAAGCACTCTCAGCTTTGGAAATAAATAATCACTAGCAACTTTTAGATTTTATTAGTGGCTAAAGTGCAGTATGTTATGAAGGGAGACGGCGGCGCGCCGTCCGGCCCCGCGGGGTATATTCCGTACCTCTTATTCAATTTGCGAGCGAATCAGTTCCGCCAACCCGATTATCTTTCGTGTCCGGATTTATATGCTTACAAGAGATCCTAGCGAGATTTAGGAACGTACTCAACTTTATAAAAATCTTTCCCTCATTTCTGTGTAGGTGTCTGATTGACTTTTCTCGGCGTTTTATTGCGTTGCTTTTTGAACTCGATTCTTTTTATACATGAAACATGATTACGTTGCTTTTATTTTGAGCTAGTGCTTTTTATTTCACGTAGATTTTATTTTCTCCATATCAAAATGTTAAAAAGAGCATGCTAGAACTATGTATCTCTAGGAGTCAAATTATCTTTCATTCAATCTGTATTCGTCACTTTAAAATTAATTGAAAGGAAAGTTGTTACTACCACATATTATATCTATAAATATCTAGGTATGTTATAGACACAGGCAATTAATGTCACCTCGTCACGCGAACTTAAAAAGGCAGCGCCAATCACAGTTTGACAACCACCCGCTCTACCAAATTGACGCTGAATACGTTTCTTTGCAGTGAAACATTACTGCAGTGCTAGCCGCTATGTAGATCCTCTTTATTGGCTCATTGCACTGCAGAGACAGAGAAAGCAACTAGTAAGTTGCTTTAATGGGGAATCGCTTGGCACATGTACAAGCGGAGAGCAAGAGGCCACTTGCTTCCGTAAACATTTGCCCAATAATTGCCAGTCTTCAGTTACGCTACTAGAATAAATATCTCCGCTCCCGTACGGAATCTACGACCGAATGCCTTTAGCACAAAGCATTCCTTTATTGGATGAAAATCATGGCTTATTGTTTTATCAACGAATAACTCGGCGTTTTATCAACAAAGTCGAAGATGAGTTTATGCGATATCAAGTTTATTTATGTATTTGTTAATTCGTAAAAAATCTGTAGGTACAATTCGTTGCTTAATCGTGAATTTCAGAATAAGTAGAGCCCTTTGTTTTGAACTCATCACAGTCTAATTACACGCTCAGTTTACAGCCAATTAGTAACATAAATACGCCCTGTATGGAATTGCCACTTTCCTTGGCAACAAAGCATTGAATGCTGATTAAGTTTCTATCTGAAATCTAAATGAGTAACTTGGAGAATACTAGAATTTCTAATATTATTTGGAAGGAATTTTCAGAAAATTAGTAGTTAGTTACAAAGACTACCACTGTACACAATGTTATATGTTACAAGTTTAGTATATTATACAAAAATAATAACAAAAGCCTTTTTTGGAAAACATGACATCGCAATCATTCCTAATTCGTTTCAATATATCATTATCATTATGAATTATTTTCTAACGATGCCAATTTCTGACGGTTTCTGGCGAATACAGTACGTTTCAACAACAGTAATCCTACTGAACATGAGTTAATCCATCCTTCCATAAAACAAGGATAAATTCCATCATTTTTCATTGTTTTCAAATACGGTAGTAAAAGTAAAAAAAAAAAATGCTGTCGTTAATTAGTATCTTTGCGACTTAATTTGGCGAATAAACAAACAGAGCATTTGACAATATTTCCTGAAGTAAATTCATCTCAATAATTCATTCGGGACTGACGTATTTATCTATAATTACTCTTAACCATTATAAAAACCAAAGTACGAAGAAAACTCTTTCTGTAGCGATTAGCGTTCCATTTAAAAATGAATTCGTTTTGATTTTAACGGATTAAAAATGCTACGTTGATATTTTCTACAACAACAAAGCGGGCAATAAACAAAAATCTGAGCCGCCAAACACTTCCGACATAAAAGAGAAAGTTATTGCATGGCCCGCTTAGCTGGAATTCAAAATTAAATTAACATTTAGTAGGTATCAGATCGAGCCGGTCCCTCATGGGCCGATCGCCCCACCTTCATGTTTATTTATCAGGTCCTCGAAAGGATACGGTTAATAATATGAGCTGGGCTTAAAGAATTTGCATTACTAATTTGTCGCTTAAGCCTTGTTCAGTGAAACGTTTAAGTATCAATGGACTGCGCTGAACGCTTTTAAATCGTTTCCTGCGGAAAAGCATAATTTAAATTGAGCTATTCTGTGAGGTGTTATGGTCGGTCGACTGCTACTGTCGGATAACGACTTCGCATCCGAAGGTAGCGCAGTTGAAGTAATGTTTACTTCAAAGTACTACTCGATGTTAGTGCGCGAGTCGCGCACTTGACAATGTCTCAGTCTATTCAAACATTTTATTTAAAATAAAAGTATATTTACTAACGGTCTTTTCTGTCAGTCGCATATCAAATAGAAACTGTGATCACTATCCATAACCGTATTATGTATTCGTGTCCACAAGCCATCCCGCCGCGGCGTGAGAGCGTCGGTAATACAACAACATTTATCTAAACGGCGTCCTCTCAGCCATTGGACAGTGACAAGTGCTTCCGTGAGTGTTGCCCGTTATGCTTAACAATGGCCACCCTACATCTGTTCTACCCACTATCGCATTACAAGTCTTTCTACGCGATTTGTAAAGGCTTCCTCCTGCTCCACTTCTGATATCGTATCTTGTTGACGCTTTCAATAGGCAATAGCTAGATCAGAAACACCCTCGTCACCGAGCAAATTCTTGTCATTAAACAAAAGGAAACCACCGATGAAAGTTGCAACTGCGTTTGCTTTCTCTCTTCTCTGGCATTCTCATAAATTTCGAAATGCGACACTGCAAATTGAGAACAACTAAATATGACAAATAATTTCCGCGCTGGGACACGAACTTTTCAATTGCACCACGAGAGCAAGTTCATTATTATTTGTTAGCTCAAACACGCCTTGCGATGAAACTTTCTCTAGATCCGAATACCAAATAAAGTTGGTTAAAAAGTATATTTGTTTCTACGCCACTGAAGAGTTCAGCTTTGTTTTATCACATAAGTCCATATAACGAGATAATAAGAACGTTGTTTCACTCCATTTTCATGTAAGGAAGTACATGCAGTTGGGTAAGATAATCAAGAAATTTCCAAGTAAACGTCGGAACATTTGGTTTAAGAACAACCGTACAAAGATCAAGTTTGTACGGGTATAACATCGAGCTCTCAGCCGTGATCTTGAACGCGCAGCTGTGTAAGTGATTACTTAGTCCAGTAAACTAAGACGAAAATGATGATTTAAGTCAATTACAATCCTGCGAGGTTTGATACCCTCGTAGGATTGTAATAGCTAACGTGTTTACTTATGAAATTACGGTTTTAGATTTTAACGAGGATATAATGTTAATTGATGTTAAGTGTGTACCTGCTAGCATAATCCATGATACAATTTGAGTGCGCATGTAGCATATAGTTTTACATATCTAATCTTAGCATTTTTTTATTATAGAATAGAAATTAAAGAAAAGAATAACTTCAAGTCCGAAAACAAAGCCCATATAACTTAAAATTAACATAGCTACTATAAAAAAATACATTGAATCTTATTTTAAAAGTCCTGTCTTAAATATGATTTAAATATATTTACTTGTTTTAAATATATCAAAGCTTTATTTTGTCAAATCTGTAATTTATGCCTTATTATTTTAGAAAATATTTTTAAGTGAGCTTTATAATAATTTATAAAAAAAGACATTGACAAAAAACATCAATTTGCTCTGTCACTATATTCTGCACACGTAGTATTTTAAATTATTGTGTATTGTTTATTATTTGTAATTTTTTGTAGCTCACTATCTAGGATTAGTTAGATTAGAGAATCCTTTTAAAAATATTTCAATACCGCGACTAAACAAAAAAAAAGTGTGATGTAAAATTAAATATAATTATATTGAAGTTTGTTGCTATTTTCGCGAGGTTTTCAACGTAAATACTTAAGTCGAAAATGACAATTTGGAGATCGCGGACATTTTCACTTTATTGCAGACTCTTTAAATGTATTATGATGCGTGCCACTTATGAAAACAATTTAAAGGTTAGATTATGAAACATCTGTGCGGAGTCGATTTTGGAAAATGAAACCTAGCGATGGTCTCGTTTGTGAGTGGGTACTTGTATTTAATATCGTAGACGTAGGAATTTCAGTCTACGGTGAGATTCCAAAATACGGTCTTCTAGAAATCAGTATAAATTCGCCATTTCGGTAAGTTTAATCAACCTGGGCCTCTATTCAGGTGCGTTAAAACGATATCGTGTTTGACACGTTTAAGAATCGTTTATGTCACAGTCGCCATTATTGTAAATGACATAAGAGTAATCAAAACGTTGTCAATACGGAAACAGGTCAAAAACGATATCGTTATAACGCAGTTGAATAGAGGCCCTGTTTAAGTATTATAAGCTGGATTCTATATAGCGCTCTAGCGCTGGGATCGAATATAATAATAAATAATAATGATATATAAATAATATATAATATATAAAGTTCATAATATATAAAATACATAATGGGACATAATGCGTAATGGTCATAATATATAATGGTTTTATTTCTGAAACCGTAAACTTTTCAGGATTTTTTAAAAGGTCGTTACATAGGTTAGGTTATGTTTGTTTTATAACAATCCTGAAAACCTTGCGGTTTCAAAAATAAAATCATCATATATTATGACCCATCATGTGTTTAGAACTTTATATATTATGATACGTACCCTCTGCGCTGCAATTTCGTGAGGTTAATTAATTTGTTTTGGACAAAATCTATCGTAGCTCTCAATGAAAGCCCCTAGATTACTCGGCACAGTCCAGCTTGCAATTGCTCCGCGAAGTTACCTGCTCGCCGAACCGCTGACTCTGTCAAACTCCTGAAAATTAGTTTCAGAATTCTGATGAAAAGTTTAATTGGTTCCCATAGCCAATATGTGCTTGTTTCTGATAGTTCAATCGAAAAGTTGACATGGTAGTAAGTTAGGCAGGGAAGACTGTTTAACTTTCGTAATGAAATAACCGGTGGCATTATTGAGGATCGCACACACGGTGTTGTGCATCTATACACCGGAACCAAAACAAATCCATGGCAAGCTTATTTGATGACACTGGCGTACCAACTACCGCTTATTCAAATGGACGTCGATACACAAATGTTTCATTGCAAGACATTAAAGGTAAATTTGTTAATGATAAGCTATACGCTATATATACTAATTACTGTGGACATTAAGTTATAGGGGTGTTATTGTTCGGTGTGCCATACTTCTTGGCCCGTGCCCCACAAAATCTGATTAATGGCAGCAATATTCGAGCATGCCTGTATGGACCACAAGAGTTGTGCTCACAAGCCGGCTAAAGTTTGTATTCGCTCGTAACTCATTGCCACCACCGCTCCCATTAATATTTTATTGTGCAATAAGAACATGCTCCGTATGTGAAATTACTCTTAAATCTGCCAGTGCAGATTAGTGGTACCGTTAAACCCTTACAATTACACGCGAAACATTTCTGAAAGAGCCCCGTTTAACAGGTCTGCTTTTATTTGGCGTGATCTTTAGTTTACGTTAACGTTAGATCACATTAAGCAGATAAATCTCATTAACTATTGTGTTAAAATACATATTTTTTTTAGATTAGAATCCGATCCCCATGTCCTGAACTATCCGGTCTCGTTAGAAAAGCCTATGTAGAATCAACGTCAATTACTTCACCAACTGAACCACATGAAATATATCAATACTCCCAGCGATTGCTTGCAATATTATTTGCCAACCCTTCATGTTTTTAGTAAGAACCTAAACATGGAACATTCGTCAGCATTACGTCAGACCGTTGGCTTCCAATCGGAATTCTACACATTACTTAATGACTTAGGCACTTTAGTACCTACCCAAACTTCCATTACAAAAGTCGAGAACTCCATGCGTAGGATATGGCTACCGCTTCACTGACCCCGTGTACAAAACGTAACTATACATATTATGTTAGAATGGTTTCTTGGTAAAGACTTTTTAAGTGGACCTTATTTTTACTAGGTACTATTTAGTTAAAAAATATTTACTAAACAAATCATTCAACGAAGTATGTTGCAGGTGACTCTCTTATAAAACTTGATCTTGAACTTGACGCACCAAATATTAACCGGTGAGTTTAAGTTGTCCCGTTAAAGCCACTTTTAAGGGCGTGCATTCTCAGCTTACCCGCTTTACCCGTCAAAAGAGCGAAAAAAGATCGATCGTTCGTAAAGAGAATGACACCTCTGGGTAATGATGTCTTGATGATTTGGTAGAGATAGTAAATATTTCAAATTATATTGATAAAAGTTCATTCAACTTCAGCATTGATGACCGACTGTCAAATATTCGTAATAAAAAAAGAATCATTAAACTCAGGTAAAATCTGCCTTGTTAACATTAATTTAAAAAATATAGTATATAGGTGCTCAATTGACCAAAGTACCTACACCATGAGCCTAATGCCTTTCCGCAGTCGAATAAAAATCTATCCACCACATACAATAACTTCCCTAACCAAACCAAAAAATAGATAATCAAATTGGGATACCTTTATTTGTAATATAAAACGGCTTGTATCCACAAATTCTGGTTAGAACGTGTTTGCAGAGGGCGCGGCAGCTATTGAAAGCGATCGGTCTGCAAGGGTATAAGGGTATTTATTTAGTGATCCCGCGGGAACAGGGTCGCGACCAACGATAGCTTATTTGCCAATTTGCATCATTAATTCGACACGCATAATTGATTTAATATGTAAATTCAGCAACAAAATTTTCGTGTCATACTTTTACGCGGTGAAAGTATTTTCTGCTTGTTCGAATAATGAGTAACGTTCGAATATGGATTCAACTATGCTCAATAAAACAAACAAAATGTTGTCTTCGATAATAACAAGCGAATAGTATCTGGGCCTCTATTCAACTGCGTTATAACGATATCGTGTTTGACGTGTTTTAGAATCGTAAATGACATAAGAGTTATGAAAACGTTGACAATACGGAAACACGTCAAATACGATATCGTTTGCCATGAATTTGTGTCCTCAGTTATTTCTCTTACAAGGTTATCTGGAAGAGATCGCTATTTAGCGGTAAGACCGCCTGTTGTATACCTATGATTTAAATGTACTGTTCCGTGTTCTGTTATTATTTTATTTTTTGGAGTTCAATAAAGAGTATTTGTATTGTATTGTATTGTATTGTTATTACCGTGTAGAATCACAGCCCAGAACATGTGTCAGCATTAGGTCAGACCGCTGCTGTTGCTTCTTATGTCTACAAATTACATTCTAACTAGTATGTAGTTTGTTGCTATTGTGTTTATTACGTCTGGTCTTTAAACAGTTTTTTCCTTTCGTGTGCTTGTCGAATAAACGTTTCTACTTTTTCTATTTCTATTTGTATCATCACCATCATGACGTCAACTGATAAACGTCCACTCCTGGACATAGGCCTTTCCCATCGCAATTGGTTCTATGCATCCAGCAACAATTTATGTTATTCCCACGAGGGCCATCAAAAATTTCGGGATAAAAACTGGCCGCACACGAGCAGTTGCTGTGGCCCCAAAACGTCGTCACAAAACTTACAAGTGCACAATTTTACAAGTTAGTGTGGTTTGTTATGAGTTTGCTACAGAAAACGCTTACAAAGCATCACTCGAGAATTAACACCCAGCAGGAGGAAATAGAGGCATATGGGAAAACCGTTCGATTTCGCGAGAATCCTTTAGTGTTTTTAATGAAAAAGCGCTTTCATTTTTTATTAATTGCATTGTGCTATGCATAACTACCGTATATTATTATGCATATGATTGATATTTCAATATTTTCATTGTCCTTTTGAGTGACGAAATTTCAGATACGTATTCATTAACAAATTAAAGGCATAATATCATGAAATTTAAATCTCTCTGTGCACACAGTTATATATTTTTGCACAAACGAGAACACGTCGTTAAACAAAATGAGATTTTACTGGATAGTAGTGTTTTAGTGAGCTATGTAGGTATTTTAGTACATAAATCCATACATTAGTTTAGTTTATTTATTCATCAATGTAATATTACAATATAAATTGCATTGCATTTATTAACTGAATACGCTACGTTGTCTATATGAATTTACTTTAGGGTAGACATTGTATTACCACTATACCGTAATCATTTACTTGTGTTTTTGTCCTTTGTTTTTTGCACGTGTTATTTTATTATACCGAGGATACCATAGCAGCTATATCACACGAATTTGGTAAAAACACATTATTTATTAATCTTTCCAACCACAAATTTCAATACAAAAGGTGAACTTAATGCCTAATGGCATTACGTCGTCATTTTACAAGGTAATAAGATAATATTAAAGGCTTCGCATTATTGCTGCCACTTTACGACATTCGCGAGGACTCTTGACGTTCAACACTTTAATTTTAATAATAACAGTAATAAAAAATATCATTTTGTTTTTTATTTCAATTGCGTAACATACGTTTTTGAGGTATACCTCAGTCGTTCTTATAGACTATTTGTTCATTTACTTTATCTTACGTTTTTATGCATTCTAATGACAACTTTTCCTTTACAAAGCAGAATTCTTTTAATGTACTTACGTATGCATGTGTCTTTAAGGGGGCACCGAGCTTTTTGCGCTCATTAACTTTAGGTATTTTATGCACTCTGTGTATGTGTGCGTATAGCACACCAGCAAGGAGCGAGCTGGAGCCATGCGCCGGCCGCGCGCCGCGCCTGACGAGCCGTGCGCCGGTCCACTAGGCGCGGAGGTTGCTACCAATGTTTACAAAATAAAAAAACATAATCGATTCCGAATACTTTTATTCAAATATTGACTATAAGAAGGTAAAAACTTTTTTCAGTCTACATTTTTTTTTTAATTTGTTGTTTACTGTCTGTAGGTAAGGTAGGATTGAATTACTTGTATGAGGTACAGTCACATCACGAGATTGTTGAGCCACTCTAGAACCCACTCACAGATAGATAGATAATTTTTAATTAATGTTGTTTGTACCTACATCTAAGGTGTATTTAGCTAGTGTTAAGTTATTTATAATATTTATTGGGCAAATTGTTCGGCTAAAGAGAATAAATCATAAGTAAAAGCCGTACATCTTCCAATCGGCCATCTTCCCTCTCCGAAGGTTACCGGGAGAACCCTTTCATAGAAAGTTGACGGTAAATTTTGACGTAAATAATTTCTTTTGCGTGACTTGACGCTGTCATTAGGACAGAGTTCTATGGTGGCTCAACAACCCCGTGATTTAATGTGACTGTATATTGAAATGAAATAAAACCTAATTACCTTTATTGACAATATTCTAAGCACAAAATAAAGTGAACTCAATACCTAATGTAAAGTAATAAGAACGGCTGAGTAGGGCAAAAATCCCAGTCATGGACCCTTTCTTCAAGATATTATTTTTAACTGACTTCAAAGAAAAGGAAGTTCTCAGTTTGACCTGTATGTATGTATGTATGTTTGTCCGCGATTATCTCACGTTTGGCTGAACCGTTTTTAATGCGGTTTTCAGAAAAGTATTTGTTTCACATAGGAGAAGGTTTTGGTATTTTAACCGTCTTTAAAAAAAGGAACGAATGTTTATCCATGATTATTTCCGCAAAAACTTCAATGTCTGATTCTGATCACTATAAAGTATAAGATTAAATTGATGTTTTAAAAAACTAAAAACTTTAAGGTGCTGTATCAATCACATATTTAGAAGTTACTACTTAATGTTTGTATGTATATAATGTAATGAATAATGTACGCAGGTATCTTTAGAAAAAAATATTAGGACATAAGAAACAACAATAATCAATATCGGATTTTACTTCACGGCATTATTTTGTCTGTGTGAGTAAGCAATGTCATTGTCTATTTCTCCATCCACTAAAAGACAAGAAATTTGGTCCATTAGCATCCTGTAATAAAACAGAACGTTTTGATTTAACTATAATTTATTTATTAACAGAATTAGTTTTTGGATGAAATTTTGTAATCCTCATTCTATAAAAATAATTCGTATTTGGGACTTACAATTCCATTGTGTGGTAAATTTTATAATCGATGTCAACCAATTCATTTACTCTGTAAATTGAAAAAATATAAAGATAATGTGAAAATTCATACTAAATTTATTAAAATGTTTTCCTATACACCTCTTACTATTTTTACGCATACCTCACCGGTTCATTAGGTACCTAACTCTTCGCTTTGTAGCGAAGTGCCAACAACTGGAACATTAACCCTATAAATAAAAAAATATGAATAATTTTGCAATTTTACTCATTTGTTGAAATATAGTTGTTAGGTACTGAGTATACTTACGGAGTATTCTCTTTGTATTCACATTTCTGGAGATGTCTTGCTCTAGAAATATTGAAACCATCCCAAGAAGTAACAATATTATATAATTAATTATAGTAAAAAAAACCTCGGGTCGTTCTAAGAAGCTTGATTTGCCTGTAAATGTGTTTTTTTAGCTAAACTATTTTTATATCTTGGTAAATATTCACCATAGAAGTGTATTTTTTATATACCTACCTACTAATTGAAAGAACTTCGCGTGTTGTTTAAAATTACTTGTGTAAATAAACCAATTTTGGCCCAAAACATCAAGACTACAACTAAACGATTACAAAGTCTTAGTAATACAAATCGATACATCTAGAAAATCAGTCTATGTTGCTACCGATTTATTTTCTCCTCCCTTAGCGTGGCATTTTGACAACTGTCAAATCAGGTTTCTTAGAACTACTCCACTATCGGTAGGTTTACGATTTTAACTAACTTCATTTCTTCACGCAAGCGTTTAGCATTGTGCTTTTGCCAACCCCTTCTCTTCCTTTCTTGGTTGTGTTTGATCCCCATTTAAAATAAAGTGAATAATCACAAAAATCGCGATAAACGCAACCAACCACCAAGCGACACAGCCTCCACGTCCGACGGCCGAAGCCTGACTAATGCGGACATGGGGGAAACGTGACGGCTCTGGCTAAAATGGACAAAACGCGTGCGAATTTAGGTATTTCCTTCATATTAGTAAAATAAAAACACATTTTCAAATCTAAAGTGTAGAATATATAGAAGACGTGTAGTTTTGTTGTAAATCCAAAACTGATGATCTTCCGTGAAGTAATTACGCCGTACTAAGTGTTTATTTTGTTATGTAGAGGTATCTTTGGATGTGTTTTCTATCGAGGGAAGTACAAGTAATCGTGTTTCTAAAGTATATGATATATAGAGTGATTCCTTAAATATCTTACATATGAATTGCATAACTAAAGCTTCAGTAAAAACAATGCAGCAGGCGATCAAACAAACGCATTTTTTTCGTAATTACGTATCGTTGCCTCGGCGCACTCTTAACGCTTACTTGCGTACTTATGTTTTCATGAAGAGAAATCACAGGTGTTGTCTGTATTAATCGTACAGCAGAAACTGTAACTGCTATATAGTTTTGAACATCAAAATATTCAATTATTAGGTTTCGAGGTACATACCCCCGATTTTTACATTTTTTTAACAAAAGTTACCAGTACGCAACCTGGTTGGTATATTTGAAGCCAATCTAGATACAAGTTAAGATACTGATTTTCCTTTTGAACTAAAAAATGTAGCCAGCTGAATCAAACCAATACATAAGCTAGAATATTAAAACTTTAAGCAGCTTATGACTGAAACTATGAGTGGAAGTTCTCTTAAAATATTTGCAGGAAAAGGCTTCCGCCTTTGCCCGCGCCGTGAATTTTTACTTTTGTTCTCAAAGTTGGGCTTGAATTAGCATTTATCGTCTATAGACTGGATTAAAGAGCACCGCGAATTGCGATTTTAATCAGTCGCTGCAAATACTGCAAACTTACTACTTAAAAAAAAAGTAATCAGTACTTAAAACTCTTTTCAATCTGTGAAAAAAAATACAACGCCCCTAAATTAGTCTTAAAAAAATACCTAAAATTTATCGGCTATCGAGCTGCGGGTTTTTAGTGCCACCGCTCACGAGTTATTTGTGGCGTGTGGCGACCACCGACAACGTTTCGTAAACTTTTCGATCGTTATCTCCGGTGGCTGTCACAAGACAGTGGCAAGAACGACATGTACAAGTATTTAAGGTAAACCAACATTTTCATTGCTGTAAATTGAAATGTAGCGTCTCGTCGTAAGTACCCCATTGTCTTATTAAATGTAGCTAGTAGATGTGCAAAGCTGAGCCTAGGAAAAGACTCAAATGAAATTATGTTAGCTGTATACGGCTTCACGGACTGGGATGCATTGCTTCTTTTATTTTCAGAAAAGCTTGCACGTAATAAATTCTGTGTACTTAACTGGCGCTGTTCACGAGTATAAGAATAGTATTTATTAATCGTATTTAAGTACCAACGTTTGTTTTTAAGTGCAATTTCTTGACATAACAAAGACACGTTGTAATATTAGACCGCCTGTTGTATACCTATGATTTAAATGTACTGTTCCGTGTTCTGTTTTAATTTTATATTTTTTGGTGTTCAATAAAGGGTATTAGTATTTAATTGTATTGTATTAAAACCACTTTAACCAGAATGATATTCACCTATCAAAGTAGTAAGAAAACCATAGCTGTTATAAATCTCACACGCTGTTGGCGTATAAAACTTCTCCACTTTGCTTTCTTCTTGACATTGTTTTCGAATGCCTAAAATTCTTCCATGTGATCTTGAAAAAAATGGAGATAATATGTAGAGCCAAATTTCTTACGTAGCAAGTATTAAATGACCAAACTAAATGAAATCACAACAACATTCATGTACATATCAGAAATGCAAAAATAAAATAAACAATCATTTTTATTTCTCCGTACGGCTGTTTGAAATTGTTTTAAGTATTATGATGAAAGCTTGCAATACAATAGCAAAAGGCAACGCTACAGATTTTGTAAGTATTTTTTATTCGGTATACATCTGTTGGTTCTCATACCCTTGTCTCGTCCCTACCCCGCCATACATCAATGCTGTATATCCTAACACTCTATTTTTATACAACGAATCCAATGAAGCGAAGCATTCTCAAACAAATAAAGTGACTTTTATTTTTTGGGGAAGAAAATATTTCCGGCGTAGTATATTTTTATTTCAAATACTATGATATTTTCATTTCGAATACCCTTCAGAATATATACTCGTAAACGAGAGTAAACAAAACTAGGTATTTATACCAACCAAATTTCTGGGATCCTAGTGAAAAAGTGTACAAGTCATCTGAAGAATATACCCATTATGTATATGCCTTTTTTATTACGAGTTAAGTCGACTTATACCCTTTTTCACTAGGATCCCAGATTTCTTTGTCTTACAGTATCATTAATTAATTTTCCACAGCAAGCCCCCATAATATGCCAAATCATCCGATATAAGAACACTAACAGAGGAAGTACTCAGTTAGAACTGTGAAAGAATCTTGATATCCTACCATAGGTCGTTGGGTACAATCGGTCAATCGAAGCATATTTACAACAAACTTCCCTATTCGCAATCTCTTTTATTCTACCGACATCTGTCCTGCTTCCGGACCCTTTTCGGACCCTCGTTGAGTTTCCGACACTATTGCCTGTCAATATCTTCATATGATCGTTTGTTGCGAGTGTCCTTTTTGAATATTTATTGGTGAGTAGTTGAACTTTACAAACAGAATGTAAATTAGCCAAAGTTAAAGTTTGTAAGTCCGTTCGTTTGTTTTTATTGTTTCTTTTCCACTTGTATAGTTTAATTCGCCATTATACGTCGGTAATCAAACGTGGTCCTGTGTTGTAACCTGATGTATAAAGTTAGGTACCTTTTTCTATTAAGCATATTTAAAAAAAACGACCATTTATATTAAAACAACGCTGCTTCACAGCTTAACAAAAGCAAGCAAAACTAGCAAAGCTTTTCTAACCATGCATAAAATTTCTTCCTTCAAATAGAAACGGAACATAATGAATTTTTTGCCAGGGATGCATATTATCTACGTTGTTATTAAAGTAGTAGTACCTGCTTAGGTAAAAGGTCAAACAAAAAATAAGTCTGCAAAGTAATATTTTATCAGTACTGAAACAGGTATTCGGCTGAGCACGAATATTAATTATCTGAACTTTGTTAAATACTCGGCGCTTTAATTGTAAGCACAGCAGAGGACAGAGGATTACACTTCAGTAAATAAATATTACTCAAAGCAGAAAGGGATTCTCTATATTTATTTTAGTTTGTATAGTTTATGTGATAAAAATATTTAAACTAAACACTGTACTTACTTAAACAATAAACCCACAAGTATTTTAAACTATACGTACAACAATACACTTTAATCTGCTATGCCAGCCGGGTAGGCAAATAGTCAACAAATTCGCTCCGAGCGCGGGCCAAATTACAAGGCCTAGATTCTGGCCGCCCCTGACAAAGTACTCTCATGGAATATAACATTCACCTTGAAATTATATTTTTTTATTTTGATCTCTACTTTATTTAATTATAACAAGATATTCTATCCTAGTTTGCGAGGATGTTTTTCTTTTAATCGCGCATGAATGGCTGACCGGATTTGGTTAAAATTTAGCACACAGATAGTTCAAATCCTGGACAGAACAAATAGTGCACTTTTTCTGAAAAATTTCATAGTGTCTGAGAAAAAAACGAGTTCTCCGTGGACGAAGTCGCGGGAAAAAATTATTATTTATTACAAATGCAAAGTGTCAGTTTGTTCTCTTTTCTTACAGCGACAGATCGAGGTTTATTTTTGCTTAAAGGTAGAATAACAAGAGATAACATAGACTACTTTTCATTGGAAAAAAATACGCAGCTCCCACACAAAACCGATAAAAGACTTCTATGCTAACGGAGTATCAGGTAAAAGCGACTAAGTAATAATAAAGTACTTTAGAATGGCATGGGTTCAGCTTGGTTGCCGGATTAGAATAGTGCCACTGCATGTCTTCCCGTGGATGTCGTAAGAGGTGACTAAGGGAATAAAGGCTTATAGTACTGTTACACGATGGGCTTGCAACCTGTCACTAATACACTGGTAAACATCTTAGCCGGTTTGTGCAAAATGTGGTTACAGAATTATCAAGAAGTCTGTTTATAGTTGTTGGTATTTCTGTAGCTCTGCCTACACCACTCTGGGAATGAAGACGTGATGTTATGTATGTATGTATGTAGAATGGCAATTAAGAAGTACACCGGCAATGGAACAATACTGCTTTCCTAAATAAAGAAATATCATTTTCGTGACCTGTCAATTAACATCTTCTTTTTATATCCAGGCAGTAAAAAGTAATAAATGAAGCCAAAAATACGACATTATTAACCTTTAAAAATATTTTTGCAGCTCTCAAAGCGACATGAACGGCTACAATGTGTCAAAGCATTTGATAAAAACCATGCATCCGTAAATCTGCATAATGACAGTTGCCGTCCGACGGATCCGGCAAATCCCGGGCGGACGCTATCTACAAAAACATTCATACATTTTGATAGCGCTAGTTAACACCTCGACTAGACGTTTTAATTAAATTTTCACTCTACATTGTTACAATTTAGCGCCCTCCGCGTTATAAAAAGTAATGTTAATAAGATCTGGCCTCGGGTTTTACGCAGGTACTAAATCAGGCCTCTTTTCATTTTGGCAGAGGTGTCTGTTCATTTCTTTCCGCTCCGGAAGGAATTAAACTCGTCTATGAGAAATTTCAAGCTCATTCAGTTTGTTTAACTGGGTTAAAGTAAGCGAGTTAAAATTAATTTTGGTTTAATTTAATATAAAACTTCAGAGTTAAATAAATTCTTGAATTTGGTGTAAACTTTTGGTGCCTACCTGAGTTCTAAGAATATTTGACATCTTCTAAACTTGGGAGGGCACAACGGTTATGATTAAAAATCAATGGCATTGGTATACCGATTTATTTTAAGTAGGCATCATTTATTGTAATGATAAAATCTCCCCAGTGGTATAAATTACGGTTTACCTACAGGGCCCGACTTTCGGTTGGAATTTAACTACACCATCATTCTTACCGGCCGCCTAACTCGGGTAACAACTCAATTTTATAGTAGTAATCGATTACAGGCTCGCGGTCCCTCGCGTCCAGTTTCCAGCCAATAATATAGTCACATGAGTTGTAAAATAATTTTAACGTCCGTAACATTTCTCCAGTAATTTATACAGGGAATGTTAGAATACATCAACTCTAAGAAATGCGGCACTCAATCACTGCTGAACTATAAAGCGTCGGATCGTTAACTCTTGAATTATTGTGTAAGTACCTACTCATGAACATCACGGCAACGTAACATTGTAATTTTAACGACATATTGCTCCTTAACAATTTTTAACTTTACAGTGATACATTTATTCCGTGGCATTCCTGCGGGCCTATTATGGCCGTGTTAACAAGTGTAATTTTCTGACCAGGGCCTATATTCTACTGCGTTATAACGATATCGCGTTGACGTGTTTTGAATCGTATATGACTCGGTCGCCATTATTGTAAATGACATAAGAGCTATCAAAACGTTGACAATACGGAAACACGTCAAAGACGATGTCGTTATTACAATGTAGAATCCCATACCAGTACGTAAGTGCGAAGAGTGACGGATGCTTTATCCACCGCGACAAAGGCAACCATAATAAGGGCTTTGGGGGCCTATTATGGCCGTGTTTATCGCGTGACTAAACGAGGGTAAAACATCCGTCACTTTCTGACAAGTACAGTGTGAGAGTGACAGATGCTTTATTCATCGTGATAAACGCGACCATAATACTGGCCCAGGGGACCTAACATGGTCGTGTTTATCGATTTGGATAAACGTGGATTACACATCTGTCACTTTCTGACCAGCATGTCAGTGCGAGAGTGACGGAAGCGCTATCCATGTTTATCCACATCGATAAACACGACCACGTTAGGTCCAGTTAGGCCCCCGGTGTGGTTAAGTACGAGGAGATGTTATTCTACACGTTGTCTGCTAGAGCTTAAACGATAAGAGTGCATTTTGTACGCAAGATAGACAATAAGCTCTGCCATTGTCCTCATAAAAGCATTACTTATAGCATACACGATGAGAAAATATATTCACCAGGACATGGATTAAGAGGAGAGGACACAGGTCAAAATGTATGTTTTTTACGGGATTTGTTTCAATGGAATATTGACCGCAATTTTTTTGTCTACCCGTTATTCTGACGCATTCATGTGGAAATATCGGGATCTCACTTATTAACTAAACTGAACATTAAAACAAAATCGTTAATCATTTAACACAAATAAATACAAATGCATCCTCAACTGTACCTAATCAGTTCAGCGTTCAAAGCCAAAAATTATTCTTATTATTATTGACATCTGAAAATGTACGACATTAAGTAACCCCCCTCTTCTTTGTTTACTTGTGGAAAATGAATCACTGGTTGTAAATAGGCAAAGAGTTGAACCAACCCCATATAGCCATACGGGTATTGGTGTTAAACAAATCATCCGAGTAAATAGATAAATCATCTGAATTGCCAGCGGCCTCTAGCCAGGTATGCTATAGAACGTGCTACGTATAGCTATGTATTATGCAGAGAGCTCTCGATATTCTGTCCATTATGTTAGCTTGTGTGGACATGACGTTGGTTGAGTACGCTGTACATTTAGTATTAAATTAATAAGAGCTGTTGGAAACTTAACGTTTATTGCAAACTGGTTAAACTTATTTATCCATTATTGGAAACTAACAATTTACTGTAAACATTTATTTTGAGAAATCTTAAAAAAAAATCAAATAACGCAGGCCTTGTAAATGCGATTTCTACTGCCTTAACCACATGAGTTTAACTCCTAAAAATGTATTAGTTCGGAAGGGTCTGATAAACTATAAGTAGTTTTATTTCTAGCGAGTTGCTGAGGTTATTAAAACAAGAAAATAATCTTAACCTATGGCCCTACATTGTTTTATTGACTCAAGACGCACTGCAACGGCAACTGATACGAAAGTAAATTGTGTTACTTATATCTTAACCCTACGCTACCCTACTCAGAATCAAGCAGCATGAGCAAAAAACGCATCGCCGAACGCAACCCCACCCAGGAATAAACTTATAATAACAAACCATTAAAAATAGAGGCAACGTTCGTCGATATACCATGTAGTCGTGTAGCCTCAGCATCCCAGTTCCTGGACCAAAGAGTAATCCGATTACCCCACTCCACAATATTATACGGGCACGAGGGAAATATGTCTAAACACTACAATCTGCTGAGTTCCGCTTCGTTGAACACCCAAAAGGCATATCGAGCATAGATTGCATAGAGTAAGGCGTGAACTCTGCCTGAATTGAATGCTAATCGAAAGTAAATAAAATTTTTTTAGATTTAAAACGCTTCATATGTTCATAGTTACACACTATAGGTACATAAGCTACCGTAGAATCTTGTCGGTTCGCGGAGCAAAATATTTTCTTGAAACGAAAATAATCAAGCCATTGAAATCGACCATGGAGAAAATTCGTTTCATAATTTGGCTATTATATGTACCATAAAACTGTATAATAAAACGTTGATAACGGCTGGAGCAAAATATATACTAGAAAAGAAATAAGCCATAGAAATGCAAAATATAAAAAAAAGTCTTTCATAGCATTTTTAAAATAAAAACAGATATTTTGATATTTTGCAATTTCTGCGTGCATTGTGACACATTGTCAAATATCAAAATAATATTGAGATTTTGTTGATCCTTAGACATTTTTTTATGTGTGTACCTTACTTAAAATAGCGTGCTGTCAAGTCATAATGTCTGCTATCGCTAATTTAATTCGTTTCCACTCGTGCACACTGCAATATTGATTGTTGAAATCTTACTGAAATAGCATTCAACTTCAATACAGTTTGCTTTATTTTCACATATATATCGATAGATATAATCGTTAAATTTTTACGTTTCATAGTGTTTCATTGAAAATCGACTGATTTAACTGAATCAATGCATCGCGGTAGTAAAGCAAATGTTTTCATTAAGATTTTCAATGACAGTTCAGACAATGCTTCCAAACAAAAAAAAAAAGTTAAGGCAATGTATGCACCTTACAGAGTTTATAAGCTAACCACTTCAAAAGCACTATTATCACAAAGTATTAAAAAGGATCAGTTCACAAAGTCTTTGTGATATTTATAATTGAAATGACAGCGTCGCATGCATGAATTTTGCAAGCGCAAGCGAGCCAAGCTAGCGATGCATCTCTTTACAAGGGCGAGCACTTTACTGGGACGTGGTCGGTGAACGAGGCGAGGGTAAGTCACATGGACCAATTAAAACTCACGAGTGAACCTGACGTTATAATTAGGGAACGTGTATTGTGTTGCCGCCAAAAGTTACTACATGTAGGTAACGTTCAAATGCATGTGGGGTGAGACGTCCTTGAAGCCATCAGGGTCTCTATACTTCACTCTCAAGAGATCCTATTGCAACGGAATAATTTGCGGCACTGTATAGAGTCACTGTCAAATAAAGTCCCTGTTTCGATTTGTAAATGGAAGCAATATGATAATTCAATAATGGCCTTAACTGTTTTTAGCTAAGTGATTACATAAAACAGGTCCTTTCAATACTTGTCATTTTATTTATTTAGACTGTGAGTCACAGGGCCAATATATACTAAGACGACCCGTTACATGAAAAATGTGATGCGGTAATCAACCTTACGTAGATAGACGTTTTTTCGAAAAAAGTTCATGTGTCGAAATCCGGCCGTGAAACTAAGGGATAAATAGAGGAGCATTCTTATTAATAACCGGTCACAGCAGCTTTATCGGACATGATGATGACAATGATGATTAAGTCGTTCCTTAGTGATAATTTATTGTCTCTTAAATGTCAGTCAGTCGTAAAAGTGAAATAAAATAACATAATCGCAGTTGCGGTTTCGTGACTTCACTTTATAGCACGCAGCGATTGAGAAAAGATTCGATAACTAAAACCAAACTTTATCTTTTTGCTCTCGGTGTACTATACTTTCGAGGTATGAATTACGTTTTTATATCGCTATTATATGCTCGTTCTCTTAT
The DNA here is from genome assembly GCA_949316455.1 of Acleris holmiana. Taxonomy (NCBI): domain Eukaryota; kingdom Metazoa; phylum Arthropoda; class Insecta; order Lepidoptera; family Tortricidae; genus Acleris; species Acleris holmiana. Next base: position 10,406,890 of record OX438769.1, read on the forward strand.
CTTACACTACAATGGACCAGTGTACTAGTTGTACTCGGCTGTATGTCGCTGTCACACTCAGGCATCTGACAGTATACAGGGTATTTTTTTTATCAGTGCACAAATTTTAACGTATGTTTTTGTATCGTTAATACAATATATTACGACAGTAGTGTTACTGTATTTTTTTTTGTTGTTACCAATTATCTCTCTTTTACCTTCTCGTGTGGACACAAAGTCACACTAGAAATGATGACACGGGCTGTCAAGCTGTAGGTATGCGATACACTGTATTGATATTCGAAATTTGAAATTTCATGTAAGCTTATCAGACAACAAACCCCTCTCCTCTGATATTCTAAAATTGAAATTTAATTTATTAACTTACTTAAAAACACTCCTCTCTCCTCGCACCCCTGCATTAGGCGGTCCATGAATATCGTTAAGTTATGGAATCATTGAATCGGCAATATCCCTAATACTTTTTAAGCTAGAGTAAAAATAACACAACATGTGTTATTGATTAACACTAGCGAAGCAAATAATAACATTTGTGCACCTATTAAAAAGCGGCCAAGTGCGAGTCGGACTCGCCCATGAAGGGTTCCGTAGCAGCAAGTAACATAATATAAAAGTTCGTTGTAGCTTTGATCAATGTTTTTATGACGTATTAAAAAAAAACTACTTACTAGATCTCGTTCAAACCAATTTTCGGTGGAAGTTTGCATGGTAATGTACATCATATATTATTTTTACATTTATCATTCCCTTATTTTAGAAGTTACGGGGGGGGGGGACACACATTTTTCCACTTTGGAAGCGTCTCTCGCGCAAACTATTCAGTTTAGAAAAAAATTATAATAGAAACCTCAATATCATTTTTGAATACCTATCCATAGATACCCCACACGTATGAGTTTGAAGAAAAAAAAATTTTTGAGTTTCAGTTCTAAGTATGGGGAACCCCAAAAATTTATTGTTTTTTTTCTATTTTTGTATGAAAATCTTAATGCGGTTCACCGAATACATCTACTTACCAAGTTTCCACAGTATAGCTCTTATAGTTACGGAATAAAGTGGCTGTGACATACGGACGGACAGACGGACAGACATGACGAATCTATAAGGGTTCCGTTTTTTGCCATTTGGCTACGGAACCCTAAAAATCACCCTGTATTTGTAATGCCAGAGAGTGTGAAAGCAATAGATAACTGAGTACGAGGTATTAATACTCTGGTTAATTAGCTATAAGAGAAAAGAGCGAGCATACAATATTAATACTTGCTAATATACATACAATTTATTTAATACGAAGATTGAATGATTCAAAAAATATTAGAACTCCAAAAACCCATTACGCAAAAAACATTTCCATTAAAAGGTCATATGAAAATTCGATTTATTTTCAACATTTCCTCGTCCGCTCGCAGATGTCAAACGGCGAAAGGATATTAAACAGAATGCAGGAAACATGCAATAGTGCCGAATTGGCTGGAGACTCACAAAACGAACAAAACATGGCAGTGTTTGTAACCTGTCGAAAAGTAAATACAAACAAACTATTCCAATATCGTTGAGCGCTACTCTACAATGGCGTTCCTGCGTTATGGTCGAGCGGGCAAGCGATAAATATAACCTGGACTTATTGTTTTACCGATGTCCCAATCGTTTTGCGGCTATTTTTATTTTTACACAAAGGATAGCTTTAAATATTTTCAGAAATGGTTTCCGATGAACTGACTTTGTTCGGTAACGTACCATTATTCGTTTTGTAATAAACGCCTTGAAAATATTATTTATTAACGTTTAATCATAAATGAGAACCCGTTACGAAACGTTTGCATGAGCAAACCAAAAAGTATAGGGATCGCAACCTTTTGAAGTTGGATAGAAGCAAAGTAATTATTTGTCCGGGGTTGTTAGGGACGGTAGGTCACAACTCACAGGGATTAAAAAACTTGATAAATAATTGTTTATGCACCATCTCTTTTTGTTCATACTAAATTGCGCCGTTAAATCACGCGTAGCGGTTTTTTGGTGCTACACTTACTATGCTACGCCGTAGCATGTAATAATACCGTAAGATTTTTAATAGCAATAGCTAGTAGTAGTTAAATAAAACCAACATTTTAACGAATTAATGGGGTAGTTCTGACAGGATAAAAAGTGGAATTATATTTCTAGTACCTATAATTATCGAACTACGGATGAGAAGCAATAAGAATTATGGCCCGCCGCACCAACTCCGTGGAGGTTCATCTGTCATGTCAGTTCACCAATTTTCTTCCCAAATACCCAACTTGTGTTTTCTTTATACACTCAATTAACTTTCTCGGCAACCTATCCATCAATCGAATCATTTTATTCAATAAATAACTCTCAGTGGGAAACATTCGGCTGGTCATACTTTTAGTTACGGAAAATAATGTTTTTCTTTTGTTAACATCCAGTTATTACATTATCCCTACGAATATAAGAGACCCACCAATGAGAGATCTACCAATGTTAACTATGTGAAAAAAAGTTTGTCCATCTGTTTTAACGTTTTACGGCTAGACTGCTAAGAGTCATAGCTTAAACAGTAAAAGCACTTACTCCCCAAATTATTATTTTGATCCTGGAATATAACATTCAACAGAAAAACAATACATACATCCTAGGAGTGTTTACATATATTGACTGACTGACTGCATAATTATTGTAAGTGCTTAAGAAATATCGCAAGACCGCGGTATAGTTTGGGAGGTAAGTCCATCTTTAAGTCAATCCCTTATAACTTCGTCCTTAGGTAATATTATTGCTACATACACACAGGCATCTATTTAACAAAACAACTTTAATTCGTAATCCAATAAGATAAGTAAATTAAATTAACTCCTGTCAATAGTTTATTTACCTACAGAACCTTACAAACGAAAAGAAAATGAAAGGTACATCGTAAAAGAACGCAGGAAACGTATTTTTCATAAGTAATCTTTACCGTGAGTGAGACCGCTGGGTACAAGAGTGGGGTCTCAAAGAAATCAACGTGCTCGCTTTTCAGAGGCCCGAGTGTGCCGGAAGCATTGAGGGCTTGTGATATTTTGTAACGATATTTTAATGTCCACATTCCATATTTGATTTAGGCCCTATAGATGTCTTTGTAATGTCGAAGGGAATTCTTGTTTAGATTCTTTATGGCAGCAATGTTATTTTCAATTGCAAAAAACCGGCCAAGTGCGAGTCGGACTCGCGCACGAAGGGTTCCGTACCATTATCTATAAAAACGGCAAAAAACATGCTTGTTGTATGGGAGCCCCCTTAAATGTTTGTTTCAATTTAATTTAATTACTTATTTTTAGAGAATATATAACTAAATATTCTGTTAATATTTCAAGCGTCTATGAAGTTAAAGTCGTCTGTTGAAGTTATGAACATCGAGCAAAAACAAGCAAAAAAATCACGTTTATTGTATGGAAGCCCCCTTAAATATTTATTTTATTTGGACGGACCGACGGACAGAGGGACGGTCGGACGGACAGCGGAATCTTAGTAATAGGGTTCCGTTTTTGCCCTTTGGGTACGGAACCTTAAAAAAGAGAGGTCAATCACTCACCAGATTAATTCCACCAATACATTTTTTATACATCTTGTAGCAACACGTGTGAAGTAAACTGCCCTCGTATTAATTTCTCATTAAAAGTCACGGTAAATGATATAAAATAAAATATGTTTATTTAGTGAGGCCACTCCCTTGATATATTTTTTACCTTTTCTGAAGAAGCTCCGCAAGACTCAACTAACTCAACAGTCAGTCTTTAACATGTCACTTTTGACAAAGATAATACTTAAACTAGAATAACATAAAACTATTAATTTAAAATCAATCGGATAATAAAATGTAACGTCATGCGTAGTTGAGGAGGAAGCCGTGTCAAAACTCCAAATCATGAAAAAGGCAAACATAGTATTTGATTTTACTCTAATTACGTAAACGAAACATATAATGTTAGGGTATTTAAGGTTGCATGTGATTTATATATTGCATTTTTAATTGTGAAAACAATCGATAAAGCCATAAACGAAAAAAAAAAAGATTCATCAATTTTTACTGGTTCTAGAACAGCATAGCAGAGTATGCATGGATAGTTTCTTATGGAACAGTGATAGAGAATTTCCACGTAAATATAACCGAGAGTTAAAATCAGTATAAACATGATTTATTGGCGGTTTAATTATTGATATTACTTAGTTAAGGGCCTTAATCGGCTTGGCGCTCACTCGACTCAAGTAACGGCGACCCTCTCAATTAGCCGGGGGTTACCACGTCGGTAGCCACTTTATCTTTTACTTTACGACTATGTATACGATTTCATGTTTGCTTTTGGACATTACTTGCCTTGTTTTCGTGGGTCAAGGAATGAAAGGAAGAACATGTATTGGATATTAAAGGATAAAACAAAAACATTATATATGGACAACAGTAATGAAGAACCGGTTAAGTGTTTTTTTTTATGTTAAGGAGAAGGCACACGAGCACTCAGGCCACCTGATGGTAAGTGAGACCCATAGACATTTCAACTCTCAAGACTATAATCCTAAGACCTCAAATACGTTGCCAACCCTGAGGACTACGATGGAATGCCAGTATTTTAGTTTGAGTGGGAGTCGCGCAGTGAGGGTTCCGTGCCACCCGACTCACACGTGAGCCGTGGCCGGTTTTTTATTTTTTTAGTCGCTTTGTTTTTTCAAAACTGACGCTTGTTTGTGTATTACCGGTACTAATCTCTCTGATTATTTTACTTTTTAATTATTCGCTTAACAATCCGCCATTATAATACATTAATTAACCTACTTTAAAGGTTAAGATTTAATGAAGTTCTACTACTCTTGTTAGTATAATTTGTTATATCTACTGTTCGGTCTCATTTTATTGTGAATGTTGTTCACGACTGTTATATAAGTATAGGTTTGATGTAGTCCCTATTCATTTAGCTACAAAATGTATAACTTTGTACGTTGTTGGTGTGCCAAATAAATACATAAACAAACGGGTATCTATCACAGTAAAAAAATATAGGTAAAGGTAGAGCAGAGGTCGGATGGACAGCGCAGGTTTAACAATAGGATTCCGTTCGGCACCTTTTATGTACAGAACCCTAAAAAGAGAAGCAGCTAAGCCCACTTTGTTTTAGCTGATCTTGCTTCTATATCGTAATCTTATCGTGACGTTATGGGCGCTTTTGTTTACTTGCCAGAATGAATTACTTTAACACAGTTGGGATAACACAAATTGAAATAGACCGCCATGTGTATTTCATAATCTAGACAGTGCAAAAGAAAAGCGAACGAAAGGGAGACATCGCATGTTATAAGTATAACTGATGCATGTCTGGTTTTAACCATTTGTAAATGATACGTAAGTATAATTATATGTTGTTTATTTTTATGTAACAATAACATGTCATTTAGATATATTTTATCCTTTATCACGGTGAAACCACGCCACGTCTAACTTTGCCCGTTAGGTGACGGCCCTGTTGAAAATTACACAACCAGGAAACTGAGTTTGTAATGAATTTTCACTTAAATACACCCTACCTACGACTTAAATATAACCTACCTACAAGTACAGTTTTAAACAATTGATCTAAACTATACTACTACCACTGTTACTATTGTAGGTTTTTTCCACCGCAAATTCTAAAATTTTGGCCGTTAACGACTCGATCAAGTCGATCAGCCCTTGCGACGAGCCCCTTGTACGGCTCTTGTCGGATCACTTTCGGAAGGGACTGCTATTCCTCGCTGTACTGGGTTTATCCCAAGTCGCGTTAAAAAATATTGAGGTGGATTACATCATTAGTATAGTTGGCACTAGTATGCTGCATTATATAATTTCTACATAGAAATTGTGCAAATTCCAACACATGCGCTATTGAAGTTTAATACTAAACCGCAACACAACATAACAATTATAACTCATTCAATACGCGCCGAATGCCATCTGTAACATTCAAGTAACACCCACGGACTATATTGTACTGGAATGCAATACTGAGAATGCTGAACATTAACTGCTCACGTGAATTCCTGAGGCTTCAGCTTTGTGTACATATTACGTGTGCTAGTGCTACGGTTAATTTATGAGGGAAATTCCCATATTCGTCGTACTGCCACGATGACCATAACCTACGATCATTGGCCAGTGAAGTGTTAATCCGACTTTAGGGTTAGTAAATGGATATCACCGGACAATTTAAGCATCAGAGTGTTAACCCGCTGTGTTGTGTGTGTGTGTGTGTGTGTGTGTTGTGTGTGTGTGTGTGTGTCTTGTGTCTATACGTAATCTTTAGGATTAAGATTACTTTTTTATTTCCTTTTGCATGCCAAAATAAAGTAAGGAGCAAGCGCAGGAGGTTAATTTTAAGAGGATTATAAAGGTGCAAATTTCTATACATAATGTGGTAACGTGTGTCTGCTCATAAACCTAATCAGGTTTTTTCGATGTTTGGATATGTTGTAGATATTATGGAAAACTAGGTAAAAAGACAAACGGAAACGTAGAAACCAAGTTTTTTTATCAGCTACAGGATTTAAGCCTCGCTTTACAATCCTCTTAACTAACAGTTATATAATTTCTCGACAGCGAAAAAATCTGAGCTTAGAAAGTCGTTAATCGATTATGGAATTACTAGTTAAAAAAAAATAAGGTAAAATTTTATGAAATTCAGATCACATACAATTTTACCTTATTTTTTGGGCGTATTAAGTATTTTTCTTATCATCTTTAAATAGCATACACAAAACAAAATCTCTCAAAGAAAGGATGAAAAGGGATCCAAGGATCCAAGTGATCACTGTGCCTTGCTATAGAATCCCGCATTTTGTACGAAGGATATGGCAACTCGCCGAAATTATTTACATAAATTATATTTTTCCTTGTAACTTCATACTGAAAAACGCATTTCCTGACTTCGTTACTGATTATATATCCTATTTTTTTCGCGTGCGCGTAATCTAATTGTGCGAGGTGGAAGTGTGAAAACAGTCCGCTTGTAACATTTTTCGTTTTATCAAATTTTTAGCTTATGCATTTATAAAAAGTCAAGGCTCACGAAATTCTTCCTCCGATGTATGCGTAATATGCAAAAACATAAATACGCCGTCGATGAGCACATTTGCGTGAGTGCACAGTTGAGGACAGAGAAGGAATAGAAGCGAGCAAATTTTTGAAATAATGAATCTAGCCTAGCTTTTAATGGTTTTAACCGTTAAGCTTTTTGATTGGATTTTTTTACTCAATTGTCTAACAAAACATGAAAATGTATTTTGTAAAACAAATGTCTACAGGTCAATACGGCAATCTTTTAAACTCTCAGACTATTATATTATCTGGAGCTGGTTATTTTGTATTACTTAAAGATGCACTGACCGAGATAAAACAACGGGATCCACCGGCTTAATTTAAAAAGAGATCGTTTTATAATCTTTTTGTGAGAGGATTATTAACTTTAATTGGGTTCTGGAACTGTGATACGGCGTCTTTTGTAGCATCGCTCCTTCCAGCTTCGCTCTCGAATATTTAAATAATTATATCTATAGTCGAGTTGGAGTTTCAAACAATCTGTTTGTTTGATTTGCATTCTATTGTCAGTTCTTCCAAAAGAATACGGAGCTACCGAGAACCATAGATATTAAATGCCGATGTAACTGTAAGTACAGCAAAGCTGTAGTTCCACCCACCAGAGCTTCATTTTAACAAATGTAAGCGTTCCGTAGAAAATACTAGGTGCATGTTGCAGCGGTGTTTTTACGCGTTTCAAAAATATGCATTGTAATTCAAACTTGACGTTAGTGGGACTATGTACAAAATATATATGACGTTGTCTATACCTATAGGTAACTCTGAATAATTATAGAAATGAAAATGTTGGTTTTTACTTTGTGCTTATTTCACGCTCAAACTTTGAATTCTTTGCTCCCGTTATTTTAGGACTGACGAGAAATCCCATCCTATATTATTGTACGAGTAATACTTGAATTCGTTGAAATCTACAACATGGGGATTTACGGGGGGTTCGATCTGTAAAGTCTTTGGGAAAGTTCAGTATCAACCCGAGCGGCGCTCGGTCTTCCAGGTATGTATACCTTTCATACATAGACGACACGTTCGCCTAGTTGGGAGTGACCCTGCCTCTGATGCCAGCGGTTCTGGATTCAAATCCCGGTAAGGGCAGATATTTGTGTGATGAGCGCGAATATTTGTTCCTGAGTCTTGGATGTTTTCTATGTATTTAAGTATGTGTTTCTCTATATCAATATATTTATCGTTGTCTAGTACACGCCTAAAGCTTAGTTTGGGACTAGGTTAATTTGTGTGAGATTGACCCCGGATATTTATTACTATTATAGCAAATTTGTACATTTTGAGAAAGAAGGCATATGATTTTCGCGTATATGTATGTATGTATGTATGTTTATAAGTCCGTTCCATTGTGACCTCCTATGATTTTAAAGAGTGAGGTGTCGTTAAATTAGTCACATAAGCTTTTGTTTTAATCAAAAAATAGAAACAATTAGAAAAAATATGCTAAAACTATAACATTACCTGTATCGACGATAATATCAAAAAATGAAGTCAGTTTTTTTAAAGCTTGCTTTTTATTAGTTATCTATTGATAACTGTAACGCTATTATTGACCCTCAAAATTCTAAATTATTCTTGGCTTGTGTATGTTTTTAATGCAAACAGATATACATACAATGCACGGGCTTTGTACAGTAGACGTCATAAATATGTTTACACTTTAGTACCTTGTCACTTTCATTCACTGAGACAATTTCATATATAATTATATGTAATTGTTTCAGTGAATGAAAGTGAAAAGGTACTAAAGTGTAAACATATTTATGACGTCGACTGTACATACAGCTATGTTTAGACAGAGGCTCGATCTCTACCGACCAAGTGGCGCTGTACCGAAGCCTCCCCTTTGCTCTTAGCAAGCAAAATTTGCCTTTTCCAGAAAGAGGACCTCGGTAATTGAATATCCGAATTCTGAATACCTACAAAAGTTACCGGCACAATATTGCCACTTAAAAAGAGATCAGTTAAAAAATAATGAAATGAATTTTACGCCCAGCACGGGGTTTTATGAAATGGTTGTAAAATATGTCTTTTTCTTTGCAGATTTTGGTGGAAGTACAGTTGGAGGTTTAAAGGACATTGGAATGTAAGTATAATTCTATACAAATACACGCTTACCTCTATACATGTTAATCCATAAAATAGTTAAATAGCAGGTTATCAGTTCTTGTACCTATCTAATGAAGGGTTATAACTAACGAGTTAATAATTTAAGGTTTTTTTTCACGAAAGTAGGATCTGACCATTTTAACAGCTCAATACAGAAAATAATTTCTCATTATAATATTAATTCCTAAAGAAGCGCCAAGCGTGACCCATTTTTTTATTACTTTTACTATATTAAATGTATGTAATAACTAACATAATACAACCTGGACCGTAATAGTACCAAGAACATAAAACACTTCCATTCGAGAAAACTGTCAAAAAACATATAAAACACGGTACAAAAGAAATGGAGCCATGGCAGGTATATATTTAATGGGGGAGTGACAAATTGAAAATAATACCACTCCGGGGACCACGCCACAGTAAAATATGGACGGAAGTTACATCAAGGATTATAACAAGTTTGATAGTATTCCGAAAGTACCCAAGCGATATGCATTGAACTTATCGAAATTTTTTTAACGTAACAACCGTTTAATTTTTTGCATAATAAAAACTGATCTCTATTAAAGCAAAAACGGACACTCAATGCATTGATACAATTTTGGTCTTTCTGAGGTCCAACAGGGCAAAATAAATACAGTGCGTTACGCGAGGTGACATCAATTTCTTCGATGCCATACAGAACTGAGCAACTAAACACGTTTCACGTCTAACAAATGTCTCTCTCACCTGACGCCGACGCGCCCTGCACCGGCGTGACGGGAACAACGATGTCGCGTCGGTTTGGTGACGGCTTAATAAACGACGGGCTGTTGACTTAGCCCGTCGTGAACAACAACTATAGTTTTAATTACAAGCCGCTCTACTAGTGTAGGTATATAAATAACGTCTGTAATGATTCGTCTTGGATGATCCAACTTTAAAGAAGAAAACGTTAATTTACCGTTTCATCAATTTGTATAATAAAATCCACGAACACCTGCAACAGTTTGCACTAATTACTTTACGAGTAAGAATGGTTCCATTCGTCTTCTCTCATTTGTTGGTGGTAATTTCCAATTTTTATTGCACAAGTTTTTTCTTAATTTACGCATATTATCCCCTGTTTTTATACATTATTGTACGTACGTACTCGATGACAATACGAAAGTCAACGTAAAAGTCAATTTGCTATCAATTTCTATCTAAATACATACTAGAGGGCGCTGATATAAATCGACACTCACATTTTCTCTATGACGATACGTTATCGTTAAAGGGCGGACAGTGGATGCAATATGGTGACGAAAGCATAAGATGGATAAGACTTAAACTAAATTTCGAGTAATGCTATGTATAAAAATTTATCCAGATATTTGTAGATATCCATATTACGTATATTGTTTGACGTGATTTTGACGTACTTTGCATCCGTTGTCCGCCCATTAGTTATCGTTACTCACTCGATAGACGGTAAAAGTGCGTGTTTGGGGAACTAGAGCCATTATTCGTACTCATCATAAATGCAGCATACATTAAAATATTCACACTTTATATAATTATACATAGATATAATAAAATCATACTCCTACAAAGATTCTATTTGAATGTCAGCAGGCCAGTTTTATACAATCATCTACTAAATTTGATGAGTTTTATAATAACTTTTACAATCGTATCGATTTTTTTAGTTTACGTTTAGGCAAGCTTAAAAATTGTGGTTAAAAATATTTTAGATGGGTACTATATTTCCCGTGGCCTAGTTCCTTAATAGAATCCTACCGCTTTACCGGTACTATAAAATGAAATTTCATAAAGTGCATAATAGGAAACCTTTTTCATAAATTTCATTATCAATAAAAGCCATCGCAAAATTGTGAAAAATGAAATACGTTGCCTTTTTATCAGGCGGATTAAAAGCACTTTGCTTTCGCCTCGGGTCCTTTGTGAACCGATATTTAATTTAAAAATCTTAATTTAATTTATCTTGCCCCAAACATACGGACAGACAGTCATTCCATTGAGCAGCTTCCGTTTGTAGCGGAAACCTCAAAATAAATGGAAATTAATCTGGATATGAGAATTATCTACGGTGTTCCGTACGTTTGGTCCCGGATACACGGAATCAACAGATTGCAGATATTGAATGAGTTCGTGGAATATTCCATATTAAAATATTTTAATTGCTTACTACAATTATTAAGCTTATGAAATCATTGCGCGCATTGTAAAATAAGCATTATTGGACGAATTTTCAATATTTCAATTCGGTTAGTCAATTTATACAAACTAGAGAGAAAACTCGTTAAAATTTGTTAATCAATTAACCTTAATACGTTAGTGTATACAGGGCCTCTATTTGGGCCTTATTACTGGGATAAATATGCGTTTCACATGTTGTTTTTAACTTGGCCGCGCGGCCGCCACTGACTGTCAAGTAAATAATAGTTATCAAAACGTTGACAATACGGAAATACGTCAAAGGCAATATTTTTACCGTAAGGAATCTCAGACCAGGGTGAGCAATCTTGAGTAATGGGTCAGTATCGGAGATTCGAAAAGTAAAGAGTTAAGGTAATCGTAAAAAACATAGACACTATTCCAGAATCAAAGTCAATTAGTTTCTTTCTGACACATACACATATAGTAATTAATTGATAGTGGTAAGGAACGATTCTTATTCGAGTTCAGTCTGTGCCTAAACTACCTAAACAAAAACTCGAGCTTTGTTTCCAGTCTAGACTAGAAACTTGTAATTTAAGTCGAGTTATATTACAAATATATCATTATGTTCTTTCAAGTAATATCTTAAGGTTATGAATATTTATAGTTCCAAATTACACAAGTAAACGAAAAAAAAAACAATTGTTTACCGAAAAGCATAAAGACTTCGCCACGATTTCAAACATTTTATATCAACGGAAATCAAATGCATGTCAAAGGAAACGCTCTCCAAATCGTTAAATGTTACCGTTAAAATAACCAAATAAATTCAAATGATGAACACCAAGTTTCATGATAGACACAGGACTTCCCTATCAACAATGTAAACATTGGTGCGGCTAATGCTAAAGACGGGAACACTGTTCCAAAAATTCCGCTTGTATTTTCCGGAACGATGGAATTAATGCCCCAATGACACTTAGGGCCGTCACATGTTTCGCGGGCTTTCGCCGTGATGAATGAATTGTTGTAGCACCGGGGCCGGCGGGATTATGTGCTCACCCACAATACGTTATCTTTCATGTAGCGACCACCAAATTTGACGCGGCACTTACGGGGTTCAAGCTGGGCTCAAATTACTGTTATTGAATCAGATTATTCGTGAATAAATAATGGGGGTCTATACTATAAAATAAAAAGACTTTAAATTGGATGCTATTTACTCATTTGCTATAAATTCACGGGCTTGGTGTAAAAGCTATTTTCTACTTTTATTTAATTTAATTTTTATATGTCTAAAATTCTTGATACAAACCTATCATTTATATATGTACATAATTGTTTGTTTGTGTATAATTTATTTTCTACAAACGCTATTCATAATGTTCATTCATTAAAATATATAACTCAAACAAACGTTGATTTCTGCACCGAAATGTGCACGGTAAAAAGTGATGTGAAACTAAGAGTACCATCATGTTTTTTATGATTGTTGTTTACATTGGTCCCAGATCGATCCACGTTAATTGTAATGTATTGTTTGTGGCACGATTATATAAGTTAAAAATATCTGAGACGATAAAGAAATAACAACACCATATCATATTTATGTATTTAGTATTATTGAACATGTCTTTTTTAATTAACTGTATGTTTCTTGCTTCCCAATTGATATTTCCCTTTATTTATTATCCCTCAAACTCAGGCAGGCGTTCTAACGAAGAGTCGACGGAGTTTAAGATTAGTGAATGATTATAGCAAATTAATTTGGAAGTGTAATTATAGCTATTGTTTTTATAGGAAATAAGGGGATACTTAAATAATGTGATCGTTGCAACACTGAAGAATAAAATTAATGTAGTCATTTTTCTTATCTACTAGATTGGCTATGGATCTCGAGTTCGTAACTGGACGATACTCATTAGAGTTAGTGTCTACCTATAAAAGTAAACAATAACAATGAGAAATATTCAGAGCGTAGCATATTGAAGTAAATGAATGAGTATATTAATCCAATTCAAAATAGTTTAAGTATTATTCCCCATATACGCGTAGGTACACCAATATTATTTGGTAATTTAAGAGACAACCTTTTGCCACCGCTATTGGGTATCAATAAAATAACGAATATTTCGATCGAATAAACTCAAACAGTAGGGATTTAAAACAAAAGGACAATAAAATCGAGGAAGATTTAATTCCGTAAAGGGGCTGTGAAATCCCGAAGTGTCCGGCCTACATGCAAATGGTCGTATAAATTTTACGGCTTTTGAACGTCGTACTTCAACAACTTTTTTATTTATTTCACTTTATTACTCTTGTTCTAAAATTCTATCACACCTTTACTTCGCCATATCAGAAGGTAAAAAGCAGTAAAAAGTAGGTTTTTGTGACTCGCGCGTGACTTGTTTGCGACAATCTTGGCTTAATTTACATTTCCCTTGTGGCTTTTTAACTACAGTAAAACATTGTAAATGTGCGAGCATTACAGGGACATTGAACAGATATAGGTATTTATTGTTTTGGGAATAGGTATGTTGTTCTACTGAGCAATCTAGAGTATTCTAGAGCATAACTTGACACTTTGACAGTAACTAAAACCAAGCATGGCAGGTTTTCCACGCTGCAGCTTTACAGGACCTCTATTGGATTAAAACGATACTGCGTTTGATATGTTTTAGTGTTGTTTTTAACTCGGTCGCTATTGCTGTCAAGTAAATAAGAGTTATCAAAACATTAACAATAAGGAAACACGTCAAAGGCTTTATCGTTTTTATCGTGTAGAATTTCAGAATAGTATGTACATCTAATACGAAAAAGATCGAGCCGAACTTAAATCCATATACGCATAAGTACAAATAAAATAAAATTAATATCCCGACGCATTGAGAACCTTCTCCTTTTTTGAAGTCGGTTAAAAATACAAATAACTTTATTTAATTACCCAGCACGTACTCGTACAGTAGATAATACAGTGTATTTAATAAGCACGTAATGAAAAGAGCGTTAGCACAGCTGCACTGGTTTAAATCCCACCCGCGGTCAGTAAAAGTAGGTGGTTAATAATTTAAAATAAGTCATACTAATATAATTCTGTCTGTCAGTCTGTCCGTCTGTTTATTTGTTTGTTACGCTTTTACGGATAACCCGCTCAACCGGCTTAGTTGAAATTTGGTATGGAGATAGCTTGAGTCCCGGCAAAGGACACAAAATTGGACGGTTTCTGAGGGAATAGCGATAAACGACTTTTACGCGGACGGACTCGCGGGCAATAGCTAGTATTATATACGCCTAATCTAACCAAGCAGCGTAAAATACCAATACACAGGCGGCTCGAGTGCATGTGTATGCACGCTCACACGAGCACCAGTGCAGGTAGTTTTGATACAAGTTCTACTCGATGCTAACACCGGCCGCTGCCGCTAAATGCTAAGATAGAACCGCACTAAATAAGTTTCCAAAACTTACAAGATCGTTTTTTTTAATAGACAACCTAAAGAAAAGCTTGCGCGCTATCTGGTCACAAAGACAGTTAATACGAATATAAAGACACGGCACTCTCTAGCGTGTTAGTGTGTTAAGAAGCGAAGTCGTTACGTTACGTGGCCGTAGGTACACTTCGCGGGTGATCCCGCGTCGCAAACAAGGAGTGAAGCAGTCCATTAGTGCTGAACCTGGAAAACACTCCACATTTTCCCCCACAAATATTTACTGCCAGCACTTTAAGTGCTCATGATGTAGTTGAGAAACATGCATAAAATAATAAATATAATGTGCGCGCGCATTTTACGAGATTTATAAATCTGGGGAGAGATTTTACATATTAATGGATATGTAGAGGTGTTAATATTTTCATTTTAAACTCTTAAGGTAAACAGTGTCAGTCGGTAATCAAAGGCTATTAATATTATTACTATAATGCTACTATAGTTACGGCCACACTCAATAACGATTAAGTCGATCCTCAGTAACGATTTTTCATAAGTTTAAATAAGGAATGAGCTAAGTGTCTCTAAAATAACTCTAAGAACGTTGGTTAGACTTAGGTTTCAGTGGCTTCACGTGAACAAAATAATCTATGAATAAGTAATTCGTATTTTTAAATCCACGAGGGCGCACCCTGAATTTTACGTACATTGATGTAACCTTTATCAGATCTTCGGTTCACCCTATGGGAAGCCTGCCAACATTGTTCCGTTACGTGGTAAAGTTGGTTGGTTTGGTTGATTCAGATTCAGATTTCATTTCCCAATATAATGTCACAGTATAAATTGCACGGCATGCAGCATGCATGCAGTTGTGCAAGTAATGTGACGTGCTTACCGCCACTAACGGTTTGCTATTCGCAGGGTTAGGTCGGTAACTTTAGTTTTTCTTGCGG
Source organism: Acleris holmiana (assembly GCA_949316455.1). Lineage (NCBI taxonomy): Eukaryota > Metazoa > Arthropoda > Insecta > Lepidoptera > Tortricidae > Acleris > Acleris holmiana. The sequence continues at coordinate 10,422,633 of OX438769.1, forward strand.
ATATCCTCATTTCTGTTTTGATAATAATACGAATATGTTTAACTTTTACGTCACACTTGATTTTCCTAACAATTCGGTTTTTTCGGTTACAATAAAGTCATTTTCTAAATTCAACTCATTTTTTAATTTTGCTGATTGCCAAAATTTTCAAAGATTTCGTGCAAGTTAAGGACCTCTTCAGCCAACAACTTCGAAAGAAATTACGCATGTTTAAGGGTACCTCAAGAATACTTTTCGTTTGATTACAACTTGAATGTGCTGGTTATTATATTCCAAGGCTTACTCGGGAGAAATGTGCTCATGCCACTTGTAAAAAACCTTTCATACGTCTATTATTGCTTATTATACCATTAATTCCTAAAATGATCTCATACTAGCTTTTTGTCATTACTCATTTCAATTTGATCCACTTGGTAAGCAAAATGTACTGATTGACTTGGATTTTAAGTTAGGTAAGTATATTTATTATTATCGCTTTAAAAATGATGTATTCACAGCAATGTACATGCCAGCCAAGCAAAATGATGATCCAATAACCCAAACCAATTCGTGTTCGGAGTTCGGACACTCGCAGCACGCACCCTCATTACTTAAACAAGCATAAATCATTTAAAACTTTAGTTTAGCAAAGGTTATTTAGTCACTTTCTTTCAGTGAGTATTTCACTAAATATTTGTATTTCTTTACCAATCACGGTACATGGAGACGAAGCCAACACGCAGAGGCCTTTTAGACTACTTTAATTTAGTAACCTGATGGGGCACCAACCGGCGATTGTCCCTGGGTAAATACTATAGAAGTTTAGGACTATTTAAAAAGGATGGAAAAATTAATAATAGACTATATTAATAAAATGATATGGATTGGTGAACTAGACTAATGGTGAAACTATGGCGCCTGCCTGGAAAATGCGCTAATTACTTTGGTTGAAATGGCCGACGGTGACTCGCCAACTCAATAAAATGGCCCTCCCACAATAGTCGCATATAGATAGCAGCAAAGAGGTAAATATTTTTATCAAAAACATTAAGAATTAAAAACTACAAATCCATTGAAAATAAGTTTATGACCACGTCGAGTTTTAATAAAAACGCCAAGTTTAATAACAATGTTCGCGTTTAAAAAACAAATTTTTTGGGATCAAACTTTTAGGGAAACATTCATAACAAAGGAGACACAATAATATGATTTTCAACTTGAAGTACAAGTCGGGAATATTATTCAAAAATTTAATCCCATTTCATTAAATTAAATTACTTGAAACCCTAAATGCGGTACATAAACTGTAGAAGACTTTTTGAAATCTACTTATTCTTTTATTTTGGGATGACTGAAATACCTTTTCAAATTTCTGACATCAAAATTAGAAAGATGATTTGTCTTTAAAATATGTACTAACATAATTTACAAAACATAAGCTGCGGATAATTTGTGAGTGTTTCCCATATTTTAGTTTGTGTAGGTAATATTAAACCTACCCTACCCAATAATGAAGGTTGATTAGGTGCTTGGTTCCCAAATAACACAACTGTTTTAAGGGGAAGGTAACGCCATCTCGTGAGAAGTAGCTTTCCATTGTTTAAACTAAATAGGTAACTTAGGAAAATGATTTTATGTATGACAATGAAGCAATAAAACAATTATTTACTATAACTTTTTATTGTAGGTAAGTAAGTACATAGTTTAGTACATTACAATATGTTTTAAGATACGTAAAACAATCATTTCGTAAGTTACATTGTTATTCGCCAAGAGATGGAGTATGTAATGTATCCCTTAAACTACAAATTTATACTGTATTGTAATAATAAGTTATAAACATTGTTTATTTTGCTAATCAATTAATCATAACACTTATGTTTTAGGGTTCCCTAGTCTAACTAGGAACCCTTTTAATTTCGCCTTATCCGTCCGTCCGTCCGGGAATAAAGCCCATTTTTCTTTGTTGAAAAATTGAAATTGCCATTCTAGAGCAAACGCATTTGATATTTGCTTCCTTATATATCCGTAGATTCGCATTTCTCATAATTTCCAGTACCTATATTTTTTTTTTAAATTGCTTAAAATCCTTTTAGAATAATAATATTGTAAGAGCATCCTAAACCTATGCCCGTGTAACAGACTACATACTTAGGTACCTACATATTTTTTATAGAAGTCACTTTCGTAAATACCTTAAGAGTAAGAATTCAATATTAGTGAAGAGTACGAATAAGGAAGTAAATGATACCATTTAGATCCATCGGTTAAAGTTCCTTTTTGCGAGTGTTTTCCAAGTACCTCGTAAAACAAGCTGAGCGTTTCTCAAGTCCGTAGAGCGTTAATTTGAAATGTTTAATTACCATAGCTTTTACGTTATCAGGTGCCAAAAGGTGGTGTTTTAATGAGAAAGTCACTTCTTATTGTATTTGAACGCAAAACCTTGTTTGTTACCGAAATAACAAAGTTTACTCGTAGACTTTAAATGTATACCTAGTGCCTTTGTAACAAATGACGGTATGTAACGTTACGTTAGGTGAATTATCACTGCAACAACTTGTTTTTTTTATTATTATAACAAGATTACAATTAGTAATCTTGTTCTTTTTTTTAAATTGGATTGTTAAATTCAAAGTATTAACAATAATATAAATAGTCAAGATCGGTTAACGCACGTTAACCTTTTCCTGAACCTTTTCCAAACGTTACTTATCTTCGCGAGTGAAGCCGCAGGCAAATGTGGTCATAAATATTGCATTTAAGTGCCTGCTCATTTATTTTGACGTGGACGGGACGCCGCCGCGGATCGCAGCACTAGACTATAAAAATGAGCTCTAAAAGAGTGAGGTGCCATCTGGGCCCGCTCCGGAGCATTAGCGAGGAAACACCGTTTATAGCCCCGAGCGACTTTCAATCAAGAACTTGAAAAACGTTTCATTAGTACTCTACTTGGGTCAGTTTACTTTTAATTGCACTTTGCAAATGGTGGCCTAAATAAAAACGAATAGAATAGGTACCAATAGGCATTTAAAATACCTATGTTCTATTGAACTAGGCTTATAAACTCGTTTGTACTTTATCAATAGCCAAATTTTAAACTAAACTACTCGTATCTACGCCGAACGTTTTGTTACACATGTCACAAGATTATTTACTTTTTGGGACCATATTATTGAATTTCCATTCCTTTCTGATTTATGTTTACAGTTAAAGCCTTTAGGTCATCGAGAAGTAAGATTAAAATTGATTGCAAGGTTTGTAGTTACCGAAGAGACAAACAAATAATCGATGTACCTAATAAAAAAGGTGTGGAAAGAGAGAGAGTTGAAATGAAATGAAATGAAATGAAGTTCTTTATTCGTAACAATTGTTATAAGTCAATGTGAACTTTCGTTTAGAATACCTTATGTGTATACATCATAATATCATTATTATATTAAATTATTATTCAATAAATTACTAGTCACAAAGTGCAATAGGTAGCTTAAAGAATATGATATAATTATTATTTGTTACCCGTTAGCAAAAACTCGCTATAATCGTAGAACAGTCGTTCATGGAGCCATTTTTTAAGTTTCGTCTTAAATATAGGTATGGAAGCTGCATCTATTACGGCTTTTGGCAGGCGATTGTACACAACGGGTCCTATGAAATAGACGGATTGCTCTGATTTGACCCGTTTGTGCCATTGTGCAATTTTGATAAAGGTTCTTCTTCTTCTTTTTTATTTACATATGGCGGTTCGTTATAGATTTCGCCAAGCGAGTATAACTGTATTAATCTTTAAATATAAGAAATCAAAAGTAGAAGGCGGACATTTTTTAATCGGTTCCCTCCCTAACAGTTACCGAATCCTCATAGGTAATAGAGGTTACAAATTTAATTAAACCACAAATTTCCAAATATTACATACATAATTATATTGAAATACCTACTACCCATTTTTTCATCTTTCACAATGCGAAATCATTCTTATTTTCGCTTTAAACGCGAGAAATAAGTCGACTTAACAGCTTGTGTTTTTGGTGCGGCCGGATATTACCTATGTAAAAAGTAGTAGGTACCTGTCATAGTTTACTTTTATCCTTGAAAAAAAAAAAAAAAAAGGGGACAGGATCGGGCGAAAACTAAACATCTTCTGTAATGTACCTACATTACAGGAGTTATTAGTTTTCGCCCGACAGCAAGTTGGTACCTACCAACTTGCTGTCCATGCTGATACAGTAGGTATAATCAATCATAATTATACAATTCATAAAATCTCGATCATGACAGATAAGTACATCCCTAGGTTCTCTGCCTTTTTACCGACAAATCTTTGACAAATGAATCATTTCGCAACCTATTCATTTGCTAACCCGCTTTTTTTTCTGTAACTACAAATATTTCAGGATTTTTATAAAACTAACCTAACCTAACCTACTTATAGGGTTCTACACGATAGTCCTCAAATAAATTGACAATTGATAATATGTTTGTGAAATGAATCATTTGTAAAACATTGGTTATGAAATTATAGGATCCTACATCCCTAATCTTAATAAATGGTAGGGCGGCAACAATAGGTTGAATCTCAAATTGTTTGCAAAAGGTGCAAAATGACGTTTCGCTTCATCAATCCTTTTTCCTGCCCGTTTTCATTACGGATACAATAAAATCGATGAGAGATTTGCATGTCACAAAGCTCTCCAACTTTAATATAGCCGTGTAAGGGACTTCCTCTCTTTCATTTAGAGGAATGAAGTAGACGTAGCAGTTTTTACGGGAACACAAAATTCCGTCCAAGCGACCGAGTATTATTAGTCGGAATTTAAATTTTTCCATGATTTGTAAAAGTTGCAGCTATGGATTTAGAAAGTCTCATCTTTTTCAAGGGGATAATTTTTTTGTAATTCATCCGAATCTTATACCATACATAGTACCTATTTTAAAAAATGCCGACTGCCATAGTCTTCTATCAAAACATTGCATTCGGAATGATGGAAATTCAGAATTTTAATTAATTGTAATAAATGTAGCGTACCCAGTTTTTACACTTTTTTACTTTTTAGTCAGCTATAGGTAGGTACACACATACATACATCACGCCTTCATTCCCAGAGTGGGTTAGGCAAAGCTAGATAAATACCATCAGTATCAACTATACTCCAACACTGATGTGAAAAGATCAGGAAATCAAATAGTATCAACTCCTTTTATTCAGTGTACAGTCAGTGTAAACAGCTGCAGGTTTTTTGAAATTGCCGCTGTTTCTCTGGGACAGCTTTCGTATGCCAGACTAGCTGTAACTGTACTGTACTGTGTCTGTAGCTGTAGGTAGTATACCTAGCTAAACTTATTTTCACCTCAGCACCTCAAAAAGGGTGGTTTTGCTGTTTAAAGACGGTGAGCAAAATTCGATTTTGCTGCGAGCATGAGACAGTAACTTTTTAATTTTGGTTCACAATGTAAAGGTGGCCGTCGTGGTGCGGCGCACGGGCGCCTGGGGGATGTCGTCTTATTTTTGCCATGTTGTTTTTTTTACCTTATAGTAGTTTATATGACTGTTACATGATAACATGACACGAGTTTTTTAATTCCTAATTATGTATAGTTACATAAAATGCTTTATCTACATACATACATATATTATTATAAAAATAAAACAAACTAAACTATTTTTTGCGACAAGACAAATAGAACGTCAAAAATGGCGGCACCCGTAGTTTTTTTTTTTTAATTCAGAGACAAACTAGAGTCGGTCTCCACTATCATATCGTTCGATATCAAGTGACCAGCGAGATATGTCAAAATTGTATGCAAATTGACATTTAATTTCGAATAAAATGTCATCTCGAGCGATATTAGAATCGAGGTCAAGTAAAAATGCTTTGTTTTACAAAGATGTTCAAAATTTTAATGCAATATTGATGTCGAATTTGATGTTATTAGTAAGCAATAATAACACTTTCACGAATAAAAAATTGGTTCTAACAAAATAGTTTATCTTTATGCTGGTCGTAAGTAATTTGGTTTATGAACGCATCAGGTACGGACGGTAGAGGGTTTATGATACGTATGTAGATAACGCTACACTCAGGATTGAAAATCAACACTCGCAACAAAAAACAACTTTGGTCTCTTGTTGCACAAATAACTATTTCAACCCTAGCTGTACTTACTAGCTAAACCTCGAATAAGTAGGTAAGTAATGTGTATGAAATAATTCGGTAAGTACCTACCTACTATCTTATCTGTTTCAAAACCTGAATTGCTTATATTTGAAGTTAATAGACCAAAATTAAAACATTTAGAAAGACGAATGGGTAATGGTAATGGGTAATGTACTTATCAATATGGTATCAATATGGTACCAATAGGAATCAATCCAAAAACCGTGGAAATCGACTATTTACACTAGCTGCGCTGTACGATTGTGCCTGTGACAGCTCAAGCACAAATAAATACGACATTGGTACAAACCTAGCGACGCTGTTCAGGATTTTAAATAATAAAGAATCGCCTATTTTTAAATATCTCATCAGTCGAAATAAAATGTTCGTATCAAGGGTAGCTAGGTATAGTTTTCAGGGTTTCCTACTAAAAGAACTCCTTTATAGCTTTACATGTTTATTCCGTAAGGTATACGTGGATATAATTGCAGTCAATTCCGATGTACATTTCCAATAGGTGCATCCCTTTGTCCGTTCCAACCAACGCCCCGGTTACTCCTATGTGATATTTCATTTTTTTACAATAAATTAATTTTACTAATATTATAAACGCGAAAGTTTGTAAGTATGGATGTTTGTTACTCTTTCACGTAAAAACTACTGAATGGATTTTGGTGAAATTTGGAATGCAAACAGCTTGTACCTTGGATTAACACTTAGGCTACCTTTTATATCGCTATTCCCTCGGGAACTGATTTATACGCGCACGAAGTCTCGGGCGGAAGCTAGTTAATTATGATGAAATCACATTCCCTCTGTTTATTTAGTTAAGTAAATTATCAAAACTAATAAACACGTAGTAATTATGAAATTTAAAATCTAATTATTCATGAATTATATAAAAATAAATACACAACCAACAGAGTGGCAACGGGTCCCTATTGCTAAGCCCGCCTGTCCGTCTATTTGTCTGTCAGCGGGCTATAGGTATCTCATGAACCGCGATAGGTTGTTTCCTTGAGTTCTCACAGAGTGTTTTATGGCCACTATAATAAAAGATAATATAAGCTTGTACAATGAAATACATACAAAAATATATATGTATAGGTACTTATTGTCATTTTTTTCTTGACTTTAATAATCGCTGTCTCTTTAACCATAATACTTACTTAAGACCAATTAATATTCTCAAGTATTTTTTTTGGGTAAAATTGCTATTATTTTGCCAATGAGGTACTTACCTATTCTCCGAACAGCGTAGCGCACTTATATGCTATTTAAACTCTATTTTGCCAAATTATTTTCAATATTTTTCTTATACAGATCTAAATTGCAACTAATCCTATCGATTTTTATTTAGACACTATGCAAATAAAATGCTGTCATTTGTAAAAGTGTTTTTTTTTTGTTTTTATGTGAGCGGCCATTGGTAAAGTGGCCTATTATGATAGATGTAACGCGGTGATGTTTTTTTTTCTCGTCTACCCCATAGTTTGGGGTGTCTTTGGATAGATCGATTAAGGGGTCCGTTTAAGAAATATTAAGCTTTAAAGCGTTAATTTTGTTAGATTCAAGTGTTTTAATTAAATTTGAATAGAATATTAGTTATTACTTAAGTACCTAATTGTTGATTTTTATGTTTATAGTAACGGCTTCGTAACCCTACACTGAGCATGGTCCGACATGCTCTTGCTCGGGTTTTTAATATGATGTAATTATTAAAAAACTAGATTGTAAGTTTCCGTTTTTATTCATTTGTTTCTTTCTAAAAAATATTTTCTGGAACATGAAAGCGTAAAGACCTATAGATTGTTCATAATCTACATACAACATAATTATTAAAAAATAGTAAAATCGGACTATTTTATGGGAAGAGAAACGTTATCGTATTTTGTATGGAAATTTTTAGCTTCACAATACTCTTAACAAAATGTTTAATTTAAATTCTACGCTCTAGAACTACTTACATCCTTCTATTTTTTTTATCATGTACTAGCGACCCGCCCTCGCTTCGCTCCGGATTAAAGTATTATACACATAAACCTTCCTCTTCAATCATTCTATCTATTAAAAAAAACCGCATCAAAATCCGTTGCGTAGTTTTAAAGATTTAAGCATACATAGGGATATAGGGACAGAAAAAGCGACTTTGTTTTATACTATGTAGTGATAATATTATGTCGGAAACCAGTGTTAATTTGTAGGTGCTCAAAGAAAATTTTGGAAGAAGTTTTGCCACTACAAAATATACGTTTTTTGTGTGACAGCAACAAAACAAAACTGCTGTACCGACAGTGACGTTTAGACTGTCAAAAATAGTCGCGCTACTCTCCACCAGAGGCGTGGCCGACGCCACATCGCTCTATAGTCTTTGTTTTGGTATGGCATTACAAGCAAGACAAGCTACAGACCGACGCGTCATACGTCGGGTTTTATTTAATTTTATAATTTTAGTGACAAAGAAAATTGTGATAAGTGTGATTTTATACAAATCTTGGTGATATATATTAGATTTAAGATTTGTTATGTTGTTGTTGAGCCGTGGAAAACTATACGAGGTAAGAAAAGTGTCACGGCTCTACGTCTAAGGAATTTGTTTGGGAAGTGCGGGATCGATAACCCGGTCGGCTAGCCATGAGGCGCGACGCCGAGGTTATGTCGCGAGCGATCCGCGGAGTTCAAGTAACGGTTCCGGCGGCCGGAGCGCGCCGACCGCCGACCGACTCGCGTTACAGCCGCAGAATCCGGTCCGGCCTGGGACCAGTTAGTTTATAATAGTGTCTTGATCCTCATTCGCCGCCCTCATTCCGTTACGCTTGCCGACAGTCACTGTAAATAAATATTCGGTAATCAGCTTCGCTTTTGAATAAGGACGAGTGCCCATGTCCCATACCTTTAGTACGCTCGACACCTCTGGACGACCCTTTTGAGATGTACGCCTGTTTTCCAGCTTACCTTGCCTGCAGTGCGTGCCAAGAGCCCCAGAGTCCCAGCCATTAGATTGAGTGGAGTGCCCCCTGTGTCTACCCACACGTAGCCCCATAAGCAGCCAATATTCCGCGCGAGTCGGAAACATCCTCCAGCATGGACCTGGAGAAAAACCCCACTCTCCACGAGGAGGACTCCAAAGTCACCCTCACCATCAGACTGATCATGCAGGGGAAGGTAAGAGAAATCACTCAAACTTTAAAAAATTTCGCATTTCAAATATAAATATTGTGAAAGTGTTCACTTTACCTTCTTCTCAATTACTGCTCAGTTTCAATGTGTGAATGCATCACAAAATATCCTGTCGAGTAATTCCCTAGCCTTGCATGGAAATAATCTGTCCAAATTGTGTAGTTTCTCTTTCTCTCTCTGACTATTCCGAGTATGAAGATGATATCTTATGTCTATGTGTAATTTTGTTCATAATAAAAAAAAAGGAGTAAAATTCAATATAAAAAGTTGATTTGAATTGAATTTAATTATATTTTGATTTAAAATAACTTGATTTTGTAATTTTTCATCATTAAACATCTTTACTGTAAAGTTAGTAAAAAAATATACATTGTCCTTATACTTTATAGACCTTAATGGGCATTTCTCCACTAATTGGAAAATTGCTGTCCATGGCATGTTTAGGAATAATGAGTTTAGATAAATGTCAAATAAAACGTTTTTCATGTTAAATAATAGCCATATTTTTAAACTTGTCTGATATTATACCAAGAATAAGGCTGCCTATTTAATTATTTTTTTAAATAGGACAGAAAACAGTACTCTGTCATGTCTCAAACCCAGAATTTGACAAGTATCACATAATATACATTAGCAATGTGTTAGAATTTAACACAATTTCTCTATTGAACCTAAGAAGGTGAATACATAATCCATTATAAATGTTATAATAAAGTAGCATCTAAACTAATGTGGAAGTTATTTTATTCGATTTTTTAATCAAACTTTGTCCCAATAGTACAAAAACAATCCCCTGACGCTTGATTGTGATTAACAAAAATAATTGATAAGATTGACTCTTGTACATAAATTGATATTACGGTAAAAGATATTTCTTTTCTCAAAAGAATACAATTCACTGACAGAGAAAATACAGGTTTAAATCATAGACAATGCGTACTTATGCGTAGGTAGAATATAATTGAACTTAATATAACCGATGCTATTTGTGAGAAGGGTAACATAATATATAAATAGATATATATATGTATATGCATATTCGCTAATGAGTCTGTATACATTTTGGTATGAACAACACTGAAGTTATGATGCTAGACCATTTTTACTATTTAATTCAGTATTATTTGAAGAGAAAGTTATCAGGGAACTGTTAAAATTTTCCAAACAGTGGAGAAATACCCTAATATCTTTGTGTGAATATCAACAAATAGTCTTCTTCTAATGGTGTTTAACATAATTATACTTGACTACTGTTAATTTGATTATATCCAAAAGAGTTGTACAAGTTTTCAAAGAATGGTAATCTAATATGACATTGGTCTTACAAATCTTGTTATGAACAGTGCACTTGTAGGGATGCTTGACACCAGATCCTGTTTGCTACCCATACCGGCTTGCCTTCTACCTAGGCTTTCATATTAATGTCAATCAATTAGTGTACCTACTACCTAATGCTCGAGTATTTTACTAATCTCATAATTATTTGTTATGTTAACATTGTCTTGTACTTAAGTTGTAGAAGGTTCTATGTAGATCAAACCTGATATCAGTACACCTACTAGATTGCCTAACAGAAACTAATTTAGGACACATAGATGCAGCAAGATTGCCCTGACATGTGAGATGTATTGATGTTAAGATACGAGTTGGTATAACTAACTCTTACATCTAGGTGCTTTTAATTGGCTGTAATCCAATACAAAGTACATTTGGCATCTGTCCAGCTATTGGCACTTACTCTGTTCATGAAACTTATCGATTTGTATCTTTTTCTAATTTGTGTCTACATATTGAATGTTTTGTTTTAGTCTCTCCCACTTCCTCAATCATGTGACTTTTTCATCTATTTGTTGTGTTCGTGGCATGTGAAAGGAAACTAATGATAGACAATTTGTCATTTATATCTAAAACAAATAAAAAATGTGTGATGGCTCCCCTACCTAATAGTAAGCAATTTCTTATAATGTGACATTATAGACATTAATTATGTCCAACATGAACATTGAACATATGGTATCAGTGTGTACACACTCCATATGGCGCTGAGTAAAGACGAAATAAATTACTTGCATTGACTAAGAGAAATAAGACAAAAAGACTACTCAAGTTACTTGGAGATCCCATGTGTAATTTATACTTAAAAATTATACACTTGTGTTTACACGTAAAGATAACGTACCGCCCTAGTTCTAAGATAACGTAAGTTTTTGATTATAAAACGAGTGTACCTTAATGACATGTCATTAATGTGGGTAGGAGAGTTCTTTGCACCCGTCTGCTTTCGACATGTATCAGCTTCGCTATTTGTGTCTGATGTCGGGGCGCGCGACGCCTAGCGCAAGAGCATTGTTGACATACTGCAGGAGTCAGCGCGGCGTGCCAGGAACAAACTGACAACGCGACAGCACTGCTGCAGCCCTGGTGCTATTATTGCAGCAAAGAAATGCCCGACGCTGCTGCTATTATTGTCACAGGAAATCTTTGATGCTATAAATCTTATTGCATCTGCTTTAAATACGGTGTGTTGGTTGCACAATAGTTGCCAATCGTACACTTCTAATTGGAAATTATATATGGACACTTGGACTGGTGTTATATTTTCTGATTCTTGTCTTCAGGCAGTTGAGAATAAAGAAGTATAACTATCTGTATGTTTCTGTTGCAGGAAGTTGGCAGTATTATTGGAAAGAAGGGAGAAATTGTTAAAAGGTTTAGAGAAGAAGTAAGTAAACTACTAAATAGTAGAACTCTTTAATGCATTTGTCAGTTTTGTTACAAAGTTGTATATGGATTCAATGGATTTATTTTTATTTTTAGTCTGGAGCCAAAATCAACATATCCGATGGATCGTGCCCAGAACGCATTGTCACTGTCACTGGCAATACAAGTGCTATTTTCAAAGCCTTCACACTCATATGCAAGAAATTTGAAGAGGTAAGAGCTCTTCTATTTTAATTTTTTAAGTTTCATAGAATTTAGTACGTAATCTTTATCTTACGTACATGTTTAATCTCATGTTTATTTAAGTGGAATTTACTTTAATAGCAGCAGACATTGATAAAGTTATTGTATTTACGCTCGACTCCCCCAAGGTCTTGACAGATAAAGTTGCATTAGTCTAGTTACCTAATCAATGCGATCTTTATGTGTATGCAGATACAGTAACTGCATGAAGTAGGAAGTAACATTGTCTTGAAAACCGCAAAATAGCTACGAGGTCTTGAGTCTGTTCAGAAGTTTCCCTCAACTTTGTTGTATTACGCTGCTTCATCTGCATAATCATTTATGTAAAAGGACGTGTCCAAACGCTGTTATAGGTATTGCTATACATTTATTTTAGTTCCGCTTCCTAAACCTTTTAACGAAACAAGGATATTATAATGTTGGCCCTGTCTACGTTGTCTTTACCATCGTTTTAGTTTACGCGTTGTGGCGCAGATGGAGCATGAGAATGAAATCATTAGAAATTATGCATTTTAATGAACCATGTAAGTTATGGTATAAGTGTTACTTCCAGGCAAATCATCTCAACTTTTTTCGATTGTATTAAATTGCATGTATCTTGATCGATTCTTAGAGCTAGGAAGTATCATATAAATGAAAAATAAACATCGTTCTAAAGTTGATTATGTTTGTCAACACGTAAAAAATGATTTAAATATGGTGCACAACTGCAAACACATCTTTAACGTCCACTGAATATGATCAACCTTAAAATAAAAATTATTGGAACCATGAGCCGTCATACGCATTATGTAACAATTTAATTGACACTTCTCACAATTTGATTTGTAACATCACTGTGACACAGTTCTTAGTGGGCCAGGGTTCCATCCTGCTGATATCAGGTATATAAGTTAAGGAGGAAGGAACAGGGAATCTTGTGACCGATGCATAAAGTTGAACTTTCATAAAACCTTATTTGCATTATATATTGCTTGTTCCATTATACTTATCATATAAATAGATCGATGCCGTCATCTTTGACTTTACAATACATTTAGCCTCAACGGTGTTATTTTAGTTTAAGTAGACTTGCTTTGTTTAAAGGGATAAGTAAAAATATGAATCGCGATAATACCTACTCGTAATTATCAGTCCAAATCAATGGGGACCTACGTGATAAAGTTTATTAAGACGGCCACGTAAACAATATAGTGCGTCAAACTGTAGTTCTCTTTATTAGTTGTTCAACTGTAACTGCAATGACAACAACATGATAACTGGCAAATAAGAGTTTCTCTTTAATGTGAAAGACCTTAAGCCAACGTATCTCGCGCATTCATTTACACGTATCGTTGACGTCATATAAATTGTTACTCGTGCGTAAAGGCCGTAAAGCCGAGGCGACGTTATATTTATGTTTCGATATCGCATTATTATTTAGAATTGATGTGACATTATAACACTTGTTTCGGAATATCATTATTTTTATTACGTCTCGAGAACCTTATAAACCCACGGATGGCTAGTTGCTACAGCGACTTCTTGTCACGGAGGTAGTAAAATTGACACATTTTGTTTAGTTTGTGCCAACCCTGACTACGCCTGTAGTGGCTATGTCTAGACTCAATAGATTATCTTATAATTAAAACGATAGATTTGTACTCCTAGATTTTAACTCCTATGCTCATGTTGCGTTCATGCTAAGGAAAAATGCTATGATATTCGTTCTATTCGGTAGCTCAGGGCTGGGATTCTAGACGGTAATAACGATATCGTCTTTGACGCGTTTCCGTATTGTCACGTTTTGATGATTCTTATGTCATATACAATAATGGCGACTGTGACATAAACGATTCTAAAACACGTCAAACCTGATATCGTTATAACGCATTAGAATAGAGGCCCAGGTTCGTATACAAATTTCGTACAGTCAAGGACTTTAATTGGTATGCCACTATGGAACCATGCCATAATAACAGCGTCAAACCACATGAAAAAAAGCTAAAATTAATTATTAACGCTGTTAGTCCTTGAATTATGTCCAAATAATAAAAACTTCTATTTTTAATTATAGTTTAATTCGATTCAATTCAATAAAGACCTTGTTATTTTATAAAGCAATGTCGTTGGGTATGAGAGAATTTCTTAGGCCTGCCCTTTTTCACCAAATCTTATAATGTTTTAGGACCGATTTTCTTAATAAAATTATCTTACGGATATCATTTTCCTTTGATCAGACTTAAAAAAGAAAAGAGCAGATCTTAATTGTAGGTACCTGACTGACACAAGGAGTCCCTTTTCAAAGCGTATTAAATGGACACTTAGGAGGTTTGTTCTGTTTCCAGTGGTGCTCTCAGTTCAACGAGGGTGGCGGCGGCGGGTCGCGCGCGCCCATCACGCTGCGGCTCATCGTGCCCGCCTCGCAGTGCGGCTCACTCATCGGCAAGGGCGGCTCCAAGATCAAGGAGATCCGCGACGTCACCGGCGCGAACATACAGGTAACCGACCTCCGATCAATTTAAACTTAGGAGAATTGTGAAGTGATGCTTATATCGCGTAGCTGTCAAAAATAATCCATACAAGTTTAGCTCCGGGCGATAACGTTTCTGACCCCCTAAATCTAATCCGATTTCCATGATTTTTTAATATGTTGAAGATACATACATACATACATACATAACGTCACGCCTTCATTCCCAGACTGGGGTAGGCAGAGCTACAGAATACCAACAACTATAAACTTGTTGATATTTCTGTAACAACATTTTGCACAATCTGGCTAAGATGTTTAATAGTGTAAATGTTGTAGATATTATGACAAATAGTTCTGTACGTTTCCGCTTTTGATTTTTTTATTTATTTTCTTTCCAATAAATATTTTCTTGGAAAGGAAAACGTATAGACCTAGTGTTTCATAATATCTACAACATATTCAAAAATCGTCAAAATCGGATAACGTTTATGGGGAGAAAAACGTTATCGCATTTTGTATGGAACTTTTTTGCTTCACAGCCCTCTTAAGGCGTTCTACCACCGGCGAGGTGGGACGAGAACATTTCGCGGGTTAATTTCTGCTTAAAATTACCATTGTAATTCGTTATTGATCAACAGAAATAACTACCTAGCCAGCATGATCCCTCGAGCCACCACGACAATTGTGTCTGTTGCGCGATTAAAAAACACCACATGCATTCATTCACCTTTTGCACTAAAATTTTCATTTTTCTACAGTGTAAGAATTCTGTACAACTTTATAAGCTTTTGCCGGCGACTTCGGTCTCGTAAGTCAAGAACTACGATGTTATCTAAGATCAGAAGCATCTTTTTCTTTTGTCCTAGCCAGTGCAGAATATCTCTGTGACAAATTTTAGCGTCCAGTTGCGGCCTCATTATTATTGAGTATTCTAATAAACTTAAGTATTGTCTTGAGATCGAAGAGCGGTTTTTGGTTGTACAGTCGACGTCATAAATATGTTTACACTTTAGTACCTTGTCACTTTCATTCACTGAGACAAATACATATTATTATATGAAATTGTCTCAGTGAATGAAAATGACATGGTACTTAAGTGTAAACATATTTATGACTTCGAATGTACAAGTGGCCACCTTTTTCTGTTAAGTTGACTACACGAAGGTTTAAGGTTATAATATAGTATACATTGTGTATTCATTTGTACAACAGAAAACCGCTGTTCGATCTCAATATAATAGTTTAGTTAAATAGAAAACACAATATTACTAATGAGGGCGCCACTGGACGCTCGGCGCTCTCTTAAGTCATACATAAAAAAGACTTCTCTATTCATAAACTTAATATCCCGCTAGGAGTATAATGTGAAATCTAAAGCCTCTTGCACCTATAAGAATCTATAGTTTTAGTTTCAAGTACTCTCCGACTGTGTCAAAATGTATGGAACTATCACACTGAAGAGTTTGGTGCAAGCCACCAGCCAAATTTTAAGATATGATTTCCTTATGCTTATGTGTATTTAAATTAAATAAAATGATTTATAGATATAAATTCCACTGGGCTATTATTTGATTTTAAGCAATTAATTTATATATTTTCATTGATAATTAAATATCCACGCTGTTGATTTGATTTCGACTCGCTGATAAGTTGGAACACTATATTATACGTTTTAACTGTTTCACATACCTAACCCGCCGATACTTTAGCGGCCAAGCCAGCGGCTTTCCATCATTGTCAACATGCACAATCATAAATAAATAATAAATAATAATTAGATTTTATTGGGGCCAATTTTGCATTATTATTGCTAAAATGTTAAGCACTTTAGTGTCTTGTCATAATAAACTTCAAGGTTCAAGTGTATGGTCAACATTTTTATTGGTTGATTCTACAGTTTAGTTCAATTATTTATACGAAGTTCGCTGGCTGGTGTACACAGCCCTTAACTTAATATACGTATTTCATTTGGCGCTATAAATCCATACAAAGTACAATATAATTTTTAATTTATATTTACGTTTCGCAGGTGGCGAGTGAAATGTTGCCGAACTCGACTGAAAGGGCCGTGACAATCAGTGGAACCTGTGATGCGATCACACAGTGCATTTATCACATTTGCTGTGTTATGCTAGAGGTAAGATTTTTTTTGCCTAAAATAAAAAATATTCTTAACACCCCAGGCTTAAAATATTAATATTTTTATATTAAAATGTATAGGAGTATATTATAGTTCTTGATAACTTTACTAAACTGTATCAAATCGAATACCTTACAAACCTCATTTAATGCAAAAGGTAAAAGGGTTGTCATTTGTAAAAGTGGTATATTACTACAAATCTATTCAAAATAAAATAGTTTGTTACGTAATGTAATGTCTATAGGGCATCTGGGCAGAGATATTTAAATATTGATATTTTGATACTTTTAGTACCAAATGAGTAATACAAATCTTTTATATCTCGGGTCCGTTATTATTTAACGTATTACATTTCATGTAATTATGTGTATTTAGAGGTCCTCTAAACCATTATAAGAAAATCATCCACGTTCGCCGAAAAAAAATTACAATGATGTTCATACAAACTTACCCAATGCCCTTTAAAATACATAATAATTACGCCTGTACCCGTACTTAATATTCACACATTTCTCTCTCACATCTAATACATCATCGCTTCTATTAAAACAAAAGTACATTTAGTACAAATTAAACGATTTCGCTGTCGTTTCGCACTTGCAGTGAAGGTATTGGTTACATGAAGCCATAAACCCGTCCTCACCGAGCTATATTGATTAAGCTCATTCACAAATAACTCGTTTGAAATACTAAGATAAGAAAAACACAGAAAACGAGAATATGTGTCGTGTATTGTCTTTCAGAGTCCGCCTAAAGGAGCTACAATCCCATACAGACCGAAACCAAATGTTGCTGGACCCGTCATTTTAGCCGGGGGACAAGCCTACACTATCCAAGGAAATTACGCAGTTCCTGCCCAGGACGTAAGTTACCATATAAATAGACTACAGTGACGCTTATTACATTTTACAATGTAACAACGAATAAGTATTAAGGTCTCTGCCCATTACATCGTTTCTTACCGTACTAGGAACCGTGTCTCGCATAAAAAATATCTTTGTATTGACAAGTATGAGACCTTGCCCACTAGACTACCACTTACCCTCCCGTGCCTGACACGTTCCTATTACTGTGCTGACTACATACTGCCCACTACACTGTGTCATACCATGACCGTACCATGAGTACCATGACCGTAATATGAACGTCTTAGACAAAAAAATATTGTTTGTATTGACAAGTATGAGACTATACCCAACTAGACTGGTCCGTCACCGACCGTCACTTTCTATAGCATTGGTGATACGATCATAGTCCATTCATGGTATGGAACGGTGTAATGGACAGAGATCTTTACTTGAACTAAAACAGTTTTAAGCAGTTTCCAAACACAATTATGATATTGCGTGTATTAGTTGTTAATTGTAGAAAACACATAAACAATAAAACGAAATTGTTACATTTATCTGATGAAGCGTGAATTTAATAAAGTGAGCTAATAATTGTTTAAAAGCTTTAAAGCAGAATAACAGTTTTGTTTCTCTCACAGTTTTACAAACATTTTACATGGGACGTTTAATAATAAAGGGAATAGCTACAATTTGCAATAAATTAATGTCTGAACTAATCTAATGACTAGCGAAGTGATTTCGATTATTGACGTAAAACCTATTCGTCATTTCGTAAAAGCAAACGCCCTGCGCCCTACTATCTCCCTAGGCCTCCCGGGAGGTGTATTCGATGTCTCGCTCTCACCTTCAATGGGGGTATACTTAGATGTAGTACATAATCTTACGACATCGTAATTAGTCGAATAATTTTCTTTCGTCTTGCTTTTTCAATAACCCCCTCGTATGCGGGAGGTCAAAAAGGTACCAAGTTCTAGTCTCTTCTGATTACGATATAGTCCATAAAATAAAAGTAAAAAAAAATACAAAAATATATCCAAATTTTGAGCACGGATCCGTGCCTAAGCATACGAGGGGATAAGCTTATCGATGGGTACTTCAGCGGACAGGGAAAGCAAGATAAATCCGAACTTTCCCGACCAAGGAACACGTCCTACATGGTACACCTATATTCGGTTATCGTTACCGTCATCGCCTCACGCCTAATTACAATTGTTCCATATGACTGATTACTCAGAGGGTATTTAGTTTAAATTATGAATAAAATCGATCGGTGAGATATGAATTTGGACGTAAATGTATCGAGTGAGTGGGGTGGAGTGGGTCGGCGTGGCGGGCGGCTGATGTGGGTCTGGTCCGCGTGCAGGCGGTGTGCGCGCCGGTGTTTCCGCTGCTGGAGATGAAGCCGCCCCTCGTGGGCGCGCTGCCGCCGCACCACCTGCTGCCGCTGCACGACCACCATCTTGTGAGTGGCCGTGGCGCCGCCTCATAGAGAAACGGGGGACCCTGTGCATCCCACCCCCAACCGAATAATCACACGGCTGTCTATAAAGCTTCCATGCGGTACGATTTCTTTGACGCCGATTAGAGGGTGGTTTTTCAGTCGTGCTTACTTTCATAGCGAGTAGTTTTTCATGTTTAGGTTTCCATTACGAATA
Organism: Acleris holmiana; assembly: GCA_949316455.1. Lineage (NCBI taxonomy): Eukaryota > Metazoa > Arthropoda > Insecta > Lepidoptera > Tortricidae > Acleris > Acleris holmiana. Next base: position 10,442,009 of record OX438769.1, read on the forward strand.
CAGGTTATCATTAGTGTGGCATCCAATAGAAGGCAAACGAAAAAAAAACTTAGTTGCTCTTCTTACTCAGATCCCCTATAGTACAGTAATGACGCTCTGATTTTCACTGTGCTGTGATGTGTATGCGTATTTTAATTATTTAATGAAACAATATTGCACAATATATAAACATTAATTAACCTGTATGGTTATTCGAAAATACTTCATCGTCGAATGAAATATCATTCAGCTTTCCCTGTGCGCTTTCAACGCCGAAGGTTAGTATGATTGGAAAATCTGCCGAACGAGCTCTGTCCTCGGCCTGGAAAACTACTCTTGCATTGGGACCTCTATAGACAATCGTGTATACGGTGTGTTGGAGTAGAGCTGTATTAAAACCAGAACCGAGAACCACTATTGCGCAATAATGCTGCGCCTATTATTTTGACGATGTTATTTCACCCTGAGAACAGGTAATAGATACAAGTAAATTAAATGTGTAATTGAAATTCAGTTGTGTCGAGGTATGTGATAGTCGGATCTGGTTACTTAATACATTCAACGTGGTTACCGTTTAGGTGTCCTAGATAAAATAAATTAATAACGGGTAAGGTGGGTGAATCAACTTTTAAAGTCCTCCTTTTCTACACTCTAATAAAAACTTACTAGAATATGTGAGATTGATAATGGTTTACACATGTTAAAATTAGATAATCAGATTTTCGGATTTCACTATTCATAATCATAAACCAATTCTATAATTTTGTAAAAACATGGTAACGCAGTGGAAAATGCACGTTTTTCATACAAAACCCGGGGACAACGTCGTCCCCTGCGTTACCTGATATATTTGTGTAAATCATAGAAGAATTTTTAAAATTGTCAGCTAGAAAGTAAGTTTAATTGTCTGATTTATTCAATATATTGACCACATCAAAAAAAAAATGCATTCTACCAAATTAAGGTGACATAGTGAGACATGTCGAAAATTGGGGAGTACCTTAAAAGTTGATTCACCCAGGTACAAAGAGTTGGGCATTGTAACTTACGCAAATGAAAACTTTATGAAACTTACAAATTTGCAAGTTGACTTTTCGTGGCCAACGGAACTTTTTCGCCTTTGTTTTTTGTATGGTTAACTACACTTCACTATAGTTCAACTTTTTGAACCCCGCCCTTATAAATAAAATAAGAACTAAAATTGCATCATCTGAAGGAATCACAAATAGAAATTCTCAAAACAATGAAAATGATGTCAATCAGGTGATGCTGGTAATTTATGACTACATCGGCAATGTTGAGTCTTTAATTTCGTATTGTGCCTAAACAATGTCTACTAAAATTACACGCGGTGACCACTGCGACTCAACTCTGACACATTTTCTGTATCTACCTTGTAGACTACAAACATTAGTTTTCGGAATGCTCTATCGGACGTTTATTGTGGTAGATCCCCTTTCCGGATGTATTCAATCCAGTTTGCTAACATTTTTCTTCTCCTCTTATACTTAGGTTGGTTAGTACTACATTCGTTTGTACGGAAAGAAAAATGTTAGTAAATGTATTTAATTAAAAAATTAATTCCGAAAACGGTGATTGATCAGAAGCGCTCCTATAATTTATTCAAATATTTTCTCTATGAGGCTGCGTGAATACGGAGTGTCATTATGTGATTGGTGCTGCCCCAGATTCCCTTAAATTGGTTTGGATGTGTGGTGTCGAATCCCCATTAGTTGCAGATTAATAACAATGTAAATAAATAGATTTAGAACCCCGGTGATGTGGACTTTAGTATGAATTTTATTTATTTTGCGTTGTATTGCCCCCTCGCTTGTGATTCATGATGAACTCCCTTATCTTAAGTGCACGTAATTCCCGACGGCTGATAATGTTCTTACTTAGATCCCCATACCGTAACCATGTACTGATCCTTAGAACTAGCTGTATCACGTTAATTTATTAAGCACACTGACCGAGCGTGACATTGGCGGCTCATTCGTAGAGATGAACACATTCACACTTAAAGCTTTATCTGTTTGTTTTCTGGCATCGCCGAGGTACGAACCTGTTGCGTATCCGAAAACTGCTCACGCACATTGCAACGTTGCCAAAAGTTTTCGGCCATCCCTGTATTGCACCTCTCCTTATTTGCCTTCGCCTCTTCCGAATTTTGTTTTAATTATTTGTTCTCTTGCGAAATGTTTTGTTGACATTAACCATGGAGACGCATGGCTAAAGCGACTCGTCAAATAGCGCTTAGAGTTCACTTGGATGTTGCAGAGTTAAAAGATACGGGAACTATTTAAAAGGTGCATTTTATATTTGGGCAGCACCACTCAAGAACTCACAACGTGGATTGGTTATTTCGTGTTCGCTCCAAGGAAATATGCCAATATATGTTTCACGTTTTAGAGTGATCGATTTTTGTGAATTCTCTTAGAGGTACTAATAATTATTTGACATGAAGATTCTACCCAGGTTACCCTATCCAGCGATCCCATCCCGGCAATGTCAGAGAAGACGAAAACAAGCAGCTGGAGCTGAAATCAAAATGTTGAACAGTTCAATTGATTCAAGAGCACGCATCATCTTTAGAATGTTCAAGTTTGAGACTTATTTATATTTTTAGATGGGTGGTCTCGCAAAGTCGCCGCTGGCCGGCCTCGCGGCCCTAGGCCTGGGAGGCCTGGCGCCCTCCAACACGGGTGGACTCAACCCGGCAGGTATAGGCAAAAGCACGTACCCATTTTTTACCTTTTTTATTTTTATTCCTTGTGCGCTACCTCCATCTTTCCTACGAATTGTAATGACAGTAAAAATATACCAACGCGGCGAATTTTTAAGTAAATGATAAATCTAAAGGCGCGCATTTTTTAAATTTAATAATCGTTAAATTAAAAGGTGGAGTTGGAAGCATATTTGAATCCTACAAACTGTTGGAATAACCATTGTTCTTTTAGCTAATTATTTCCCCTTTATTTTTCCTTTTAATATTTTGGCTCCATGTAGATAGAAAAAACTAAACCAATAATTTAACCACTTTTTTGTTTGTTTAGTGTAAATAATAAGTATTATAACACTTAAATAATGTATCTTTGAAGAAAATCGGTTGATAAATATTTATATATAAAACAATTAAGGCGAAGTTGTTATAAAATAATCTAATAGTTGTACAAACATGTATGACCAATCATCATTCACAAGTAACTTTCAAAACTTTAAAAATCATATGACTTGTATGAGTAAAGGCATTAGAGGAAAGAGGCTTTGGCTTCGTTCATTTCATAATTCAATGGTTATTCACTTACTTTGAGTTTTCCATATTAACTGTGTTGTATTTGCAGCTCTTGCAGCTTTGGCGGGGTCACAGCTGCGCACCTCGAACCAGTCGCGGAACCAGCCCGCCAGCAACCAGCAGTCGCACGAGATGACCGTGCCCAATGAGCTCATCGGGTGCATCATCGGCAAGGTAAGAAGGGGACCCTATATGTGGGAACAGGGCGGACGGATCAACGCGACGACCGACCGCCCGCCTGCTCCGACCGACCCATCAACGTTGTGCGATTAATAAACAGAGACAAAACTTTTAATTACTTTATTTATAAAATAAACTTATTTTTGTAAATGAACAAGTTTTTGGGGAGCGGCCTGCAACGGCGAGCATTGTAAAGAAAAACACTTTCTGTACAAATACCGATTGACATGCAATGTCAAACTAAACATAATTAAATAATTAAGTCGTAAAAAATAAGAATAAACTTATTTTTATAAACAAAGAGCGGAATTCTTCATAGCGAAAATCAAACTGTCAGGGATTGACCTAACTGTTTTATCGACTTATCGATAAATATTTGTCACTTAACGAAACAAAGTTAAAGTAATGAAATCAGGCTTTTGGATATACATACAAACAAACAAATTAACGGTGTCCCTAATTAGCTGACCGCCACTGTACTTTAGTATAATAGTAAAGAATAAAACATTAAATACTTTTTTTTATTTTCTATATGAAACTTATCATTAAAAATTAAAAACAAATATTGCTAAGAGTAGGTAACTAATCTTCATTCAAAATAACAAAGTCGAAATCTAAATCTGTACTAAATATGTTTTCTTCATCTTCCCTGTAGTAAAAGAAAATAGTCATTATTTTTTCAACATTATCACCTTTCAAATTACTCCTTTTTTCATTGTAGATCTAGGAATTTATAAGATGAAAACGAGCGTTCTACCTCAGTTGAAGTAACAGGAGCATATTTGTAGTACTCGATAACGGTGTTTTGGCTGTAATCACTTTTTTCTATAAAATCAGCATATTTGCGTATGATGTCGTAGTCCGGAATTCTATCTAGTACTTTTTCAAGTTTTATTTGCACTGTCTGAGATCCACACCAATTTAGAATACTTCTCACCTGGTCAAGTATTAGAAGAGAGTCTAATAAGGATAAACAGGATGTTTGTAATTTGATTATTGCGTCACGTAAAATGCCATAACTTTCTTTTATGTACAACAGATCATTTCTCAAATTGTTGTGTTTGAGTACTCTTTTAGCTTCTCTTATTGCAGCCGACTCTTTTGAATTTAAGTTTGAAATTACTTCTGTAATACATTTCAAATTTTCTGCATAATATATATAGCTGCATTAAGCCATGTGCCCCACCTAGTTATAATAGGTTTTGGAGGCAATGGTACGGATGGACAAATTTGTTTGAATAAGCGGACTCTATGTGGAGACTTTAAAAATATTTTTTTACGTTGTATATTAAGGCGTCAACACTTTTATATTGAGATCGTATGTGCTCGCAGACTCTATGTAATCCATGTGCCAGACATGTAACATGTAGTAGATTTGGAAATGTAGCTTTTAAGATTTTACCAGCCTTTAGCATGTACGCGGCACTATCAGTGCTCAAAACAAGGACATTTCTAACATGCTCATTATATGAATTGTGCCAAATAAACTGCAATTGCTTTTTTAAGTATTCGGCCACTGAGTTACCATCAACTTTTTCAAAAAAAATACTTTCGATTAAGTAAGATTTGCAACAATAATTTTCGTTGACTGTTATCCTATCAGGTTCTTGAGTATGTCTTGAACTGTTTGTTGGTAAACTATATCTAAGTATACTTTTCTCAGCAATGATTCATCCGGAAGTGATTTTGATGTACAGGAACAACCAATATATTTTTGGAAAAAAATTATAAACTGTGGTTGTTAATCTTTTTCCATGGAATATTGCACAAAACTAAAAATATGATTAAATCTATATAGAATGTGTCCGAACTCGTACTTTTTGAGCATTGTGACGAATGAGTTTTACTCACTAAATGACTTTCAACACAATGTTTCTTTAGCTGATGTAAATGAACGTCACATTTAGAGCAATATATTGTGGAAGAATCTTCTATGAAACTAAGAGAAGAATCTTTCTGTATCCATTTTTTTATTGTTTTTCTTTTAGGATTAACCATTTTAGTAGCACGGCACGGAAATCACTCATGAAAACTCAAGTGACATAAATGACATATGTGACGCTACATGATTTACTTTAATATGGAGATGCAAGTTGCTTATCAAAGAGGTCAAATGTTACAGAATATTTTTTTAAGTTGATTATGGATACCTAATGCGATATTATTCCGTAACATCGATAAGTCGATAAAACAGTTAGGTCAATCCCTCTGACAGTTTGATTTTTGCTATGAAGAATTCCGCTCTTTGTTTATAAATTAACAAATGGGGTGCGGCTTGCATCGGCGAGCATTAAAAGTAGTTGTTGCCAGGTGGCAGCACTTTCTGTACAAATAAAGATTGGCATGCACTGTCAAGCAAAGTATAAAGATACACTCATAATCAAATAATTTATTTAAAAAGATTATATATTGAACAAACATCATTAGGTCCCAATCGCACAAATCACACGTGTACGTCATCGACTTTAATTGTTGTGCCCCATAAAAAACTTTTCATAATGATCGCGTCAAGTTAGAATGATTGGTTTTCCGCAACAGGGTAACATTGTACTGTGGCTGAAGAATTTAAGTCCATGGCTGTATAAGTTGACAAAACTTAGTGTTTTACATAGATAATGTTTTTGTGGGGGATAAAAGCACTACTCAGCTTGACAAAAATTAAGCTGTGATACCTATTATATAGCAAATTAATTAGTTCAGGGGTAAGAACATGATAATTAATAATTAACTTATAATGTGGAGACGGAAGTTTACCGGGCTATGATCTGCTAAATCTGGGATCGCGTGAAAGTGTACACACACAGAAACGGTGTGCATTAATGAAGAATGAACAGCATGCGCGTTTGTATACGGAACAGCACTTTTTCGCTTCATTATTTGGCGTAACAAAATATGAATGGCAGTAGTTTCATTGAGCGTTGTCGGTTCATAGGGCGGTACCAAGATAGCGGAGATCCGCCAGATCTCGGGCGCCATGATCCGGATATCGAACTGCGAGGAGCGCGAGGGCGGCAGCACGGACCGCACCATCACGATCTCGGGCAACCCGGACTCCGTCGCGCTGGCGCAGTACCTGATCAACATGAGGTAGGCCTCCATAGGAACTGCACCTTACTCCCTCCAACCAACGACTCACCTCTGATCCGTTTAAGACGCCTTGCCCTTGAGAATCGATTATTTTAACATCCCACGATTATCCTCTGATTTATCTTTACCTTTTTGGGCCGATTCGGTTACCGCGCTGCTGAGTAGATTCTAAAATGAGGGGCGAGAGAACAGTTCAGTCCTGTGCTTGGCATTCTTGGATTTCTCTAATTGGCAATTTACTGTTGTAAATAGCTGAAGGCTTATAAACAGAAATGTTGTAAGAAGTATTGAAGATTATCCGGCCGCAATCAGAATGGAAATGGAAAGTGCCGTCGGCACAGCAGTATAAGTTGCAGAAGCGTAGTATAGTAGTACCTGTCGGTTGAAGTATTTTATTTTTGCGTTTTAGACCTGGATAGCTACTTATATATTTTTTTGATTTGTTATTACTTAATAATTATTTTAATTTGATGATCGTTCATCTATTTAATCCATCTGCTAATGAAAAATATTTTGTAAATATTATATTTTTATAAAAGTAGATTTTATTATTCTTTGACAAAATTATTCTTATTATTGCATTGAACAGGCGATAAGTTACACAGCCTGTGCTACGAAATATAAAAAGAAATAGTTAAGTCATTAAATAAAATTAAAATGTAAGAAAATTTATTATTTGAAGAATATAATTTGTGTTTGTTAATTGAATAATGTAATATTTGGGGGACTAATCTCACACAAATTGTCTTGGTCCCAAACTGAGCTCTATAATATAATATCACTACGTCAGTAGATGCTTACGAAAGTTAGTAGTGACGGCGGAAAACTCGAAGTTTTTGCACACATTACAATTTATAAATTTCAACTCATATAGGTACTTGCGTAAAATCACGTTCAAGTCCATTCCTTTCCGATGGCGATCTGGTAATAAAACGATTTTAAAGAGACACGCGACGTTCAGTGAGACGCGCGGTAATTTTTAAAACGTCAACGCGCTCCGAACGTCAACCGTTCGACGGAACCGAGCCGGGCCGACTCTATGCCTAACCCTTTACAAGTCCTGTCCCGCTCCCGCAGTGTGGAGCTTCAGAAGGCGAATCTAGAGGGCGGCGGGGGCGCGGGGGGCGCGGGCGCGGCGGGCGCGGCGGGCTCGTCGGGCGCCGGGCCGCTGGCCTCCGCCATCCCGCTCGCGCAGCTGCTGTCCAAGAGCGGCGCGCTCGGCGCGCTCAGCTCGCTGTCCGCGCTGGGCGGGCTGTCCGACCTGCTGGCCGGCGCCGCGCCCGTGCAGACCACGGGCGTGCACCGCCACAAGTCCTTCGCCCGCCGCCAGGACGACGACGCGCCCGCCAAGACCTCCAAAGAGCGGAACAAATACAACCCCTACTAGACGACGCCCGCCCGCAGCGAGCGAGTCGGCTCTCCGCTACGATTACCTCACCCCGGTGGGCGTCGGAGACCGCCTCCCGCTTAAGACGGCGACGGTGCGAGTCGACTTCCTTGAGAAATGACTAAATCATACTTTAGCGTCACCGGTGACGTAGTTTTATTAGATTGAAGAGCTGACACGTTCGTCTAGTAGGTATGTAATGGTACCGGAGACGTTTTCTCGGAAAAATCATTTTAGGAATAAGTTCAGATCGGGAAAATTCTATTTTATAGGAAGCTACATACCAACATTTTGTTGTTTTAAAATCATGTGGCTTTTTAATGACGACTGAGATGACATGGATCGAACTATGGATGTGTTTTATGAGTCGTTTTACGAAATGACCTAAATTAGCGAGTTAGTTTTATTACATAGTTTTCCATATTTATTAGATTTATAGTTTAAAACCAAAAACTTGTGTATTATGCTCCGAATTCAAAAGTTCAATATTTTATGTAACAAAAAATGAGCAGACCACAAATTAAATACGGGACGATTACTTCAAATTTGCCCATCAACAAATGTTTTTTCTAGACATAACTTACATAATTAAAGTATGCCGTTTTATATTATGGCAATTGTACATTATTGTGTTGCATAAATAATCGTATGTTTGCTAAAGACATTTGTGACATCCCTTGTTTTGTTTTGTAACTAAATACCAACTAAGCTAAAAAGAAACTAATGGTAGTAATGGTAACTTAACTTTTAATCTTAGTTAATATCTGCAAAAACATAAGTCTACTGTTTTGCGTGTCTTGTAAATGTCATTCCATTAGATGGCTTACATTGCATATTTGTAACTGCCTAGTACTTTAATTGTATTTAAACCATGGTATTTAACTTTCGAGAAGATTTAATAAAAACCGAGACGTGCCGATAGGTAAACTTATAGTAATCGTACTGGAAGATGGTTAATTAAACAGTTTGAGGTCTAGTTGAAACATAAACAGTGAAAGTATAGATAAAGGGAGACTGATAGTAAAGAAATACCAATCAAAAATTACTATTTCGCAAACGTGGTTCTGCATTTACATTGAGTAGGATTTTAAACAGCTTAATAAAAATACTTAGCGTAGTTCTTCATACTAGTAACTAGATATGAAAATAATTTTAATTTTAACTTGCAACGAAGCAATAATATACTTACTACAAAATAGTTAATGTATTTCCCTATCTATATTTCTTCCTTTATCTATGGAGTTAGTCTTAAAAATAGGTCATAGGTAGAAGCGGAGCTGTCTAGTCTAAGACCAATTTTGTGCGTTTTCGTCATTTTAAACATTAATCTTCAAAATATTAATAGAGATCTAAAGGAATCGCGGTTACTCATTGAAGTTCAATGAACTCCGCGGATGAAATCAAATTTGATTGAGTCCATTTAAGTAAGGTGTTACAATGGCGTGACCATGATCTTGAACTGTTCGCGTGCTTGTGAACATATTTCATAAAATCAGAACAATCATGTTCTAAATGCATAAATCGACATTTTATGCTACAATTATTGGTATACTGCCTCGATACATCATTGAAATGAAGTCAACAAAAAAAAATGTAAGTGTCGAGAGATAAATAGGGACTGTGACAATAGTAGTAATTACATAGATGCTTATATGATATTTATTAAAATAATAAAAAACAATGCTTCGCATGTGAAAGATTGTACATAAATATTTGAATTAATACAGGGTGTTTAGTGAAAACATCTAAGTACCTACATCAGAATTTCGCTTTTTAGATCTTAGCTTTAGAAGTCTCTCGATTAGATTTAAATTAATACCATTAAAGCAATAACGTTCGTCTCGATCGAAGTATTTTTGATGACTTCTGTATTGTTGAAAAGTTTGTACTAAAATTTGCGCAGTTACTGTTTAATATTGTAGTCACCAAGGTATTTTAGCACTTATTTAAATACATGTAAACTTTGTGAAACGTAGTATATTAGGTATTTTGTCTCGCTCTTGGCTATTGACATTGTTATCGTTGCCATTCTTAGTTTTAATAACCACCATTTGGTCACCGTGAAGTAGTAAACAATATTATCCCTTAATCAAACGGGACAAGTATGAAAACTATGAATTGAGTGGGAAATAGTTTCCCAATATTTGATTAAGGGACTTGAGTGCATAAGGGTAAATTTTACATAACCCGGAACGACCTCTTAGTTCGTTCGCCCAAGCGGCGATGCCCCTAATAATCAATGGGGACTAGAATGCGTTCCGATGTTAAAACATGAAATTAATTTATCATTATTTTCTATTAATGACACTAGGAAATGTCACGACGCTGAGGCGCTTTTTCTCTTTATTTCTGATGTATATACGGATGTTATTATGTCGTATGGACTTGTACGATACTGTTGAAAATATTTTATTTAATATCCTCGTAGCTATGAAGGCTACGTTAAATTTAAATCAGAAAGGTTTTGGCACTATTGATAGTTGCACAGTAGGTGTAGATGTTTTGTAATGACTTGTTGGCGAGCCGAAGGCAAAGCGACAGCGAGGTAGTTCCCTTTGCCTTTACGCTGCCATACATTAGTTAGTGCAAAATTGAAATCGAGGTCCAATGGAATGTTTGCAACGGTACTTGTAATTCGACCGCCAAGATCAGTTTTATTTGTAATGATAAATCATGTTAATCTTAAGGCACTTAATTAACATTTTTCATATCGTTTCAGGAATTATATTACTCGCTAGAATCGTTAAGTAAAAGTGTATTGTTTCAAGTACATATTTAATAAAATAATAATATTTTGTGTTAGTTTTCTTTCCACGGTCTGGTTCCATTCGCTTTAATTGCGATGTAATTGTTAAGCGCAGGTAATGTCTTAAATTAACCGAACTAAAGCCTCCCACTCAAGAACCCACGCCATTTTCCTGCCTACCCAGGCACCAAACATTCCCGTGATACCTGACGCCGAACGCTCCACGGACCCTTCTCCTACAGCTCACCGGATCATCCAATGTCCTGGTAAGATGTTTCCTTTACATTTTTAATTTACGTCCTAGAATATCCAGACGCATTTTTGGGGTCCATCATTTGGCATGTTTATAATTTTTGGAAAATACTACTTTCTTTGCCCTGATATTTCAGTTTCCTCTTTATTCCATTTCCGTGCAATCCACATTCAATCACATCACGTTTATTCTAGCATAGCATTCATGTACCTAGTGTGTATAACCTGAACTTCCTAATGCTGTTGATATTTAATAATCGAGTAGTTATGGAGATGTATTTTTGATTCACCTGTACCATGTCGGTTGAGCAATTTGGTATGTTATAGTGAAGTGAGTAGGCGGTGGTTGTTATGTTCGTCGAGTGTGATGATGCGGCGTGTTGCAGGATCACCATGGAGACCGCGGGCCTGCCGCTGCCCGGCTACCACTACATCGCGCCCAACCACATCGTGAAGGCGCCGATCCATTGAATGGGGCTCCGCGGCCAGACTCCCGGCGCGGCCTACAAGCCGCCCCCTGACCGCGCCTACTACGTCCACCCGCCGTACGGGACTCTGGCTCCGATATACTTCTTCAAGTGAGTGCGAAGACCAAACTGTATCTCTAAAATGAAAGGAAAAGCGATTGGCGAAACACTAGATACCTAGCTGAACATATGTTTACATTTGTTACGAGTTTATAAGTATTTTAGATATTCTTATATTTATTCTCCACTGTATTTGATTGATCGTCCGGAGAGGTCGGTCGAGGGATCGATAAATCGGAAGTTTGGCGGAGTTTGGCTGCAAAAAGTGACTGACGTTAAAAACATGTTAATAATCCGTGAGCAGTGGCCAGCAATAACATGAAGCACTTATTTAAATAGCGGGCGATTGGTATTTTATTTAACTTCACTACGTTCACTGGTCACGGATTATCGATTGATTATTGTAATAACAATGTATGCAACAGGATTTAGCTAAGCTGATCGAATTTACTATGGAGTTAAGCGGTCGTGTTTTAATTATTTGTTAAATTTGATTTGGGTTTGATCAGTACTGACCATGAATAAATAAAATGTTCAAAGTATGTTTAGGCGAGCGTCGGCGTATTGTAGAGTAGCGCGCTACACTCGACCTCGGACCCGCTGGCGTAGCGTAGCGTAGCGTTAGATTAGCGGACAGAGTGAGAGGGTTCAAGACAATATTTGTACATAAATAAACGTAATCACCTGGAAATTAGGTATTACAGTAACAGTTGCGTCGCTCGGGCGCGGCGCGGCGATACGAAACCGATGGGATCAAATCCTTTAAGAAACTTACATTAAAACGGCGATAGAGAGAAGGAACATTCGAGTACATCACGTAGAGTCGTCTTCGATCACAGTCACACGTTAGGGTTATAAAAATAGTGTTGTTAAATGTGATAGTGTTCTAATTTATTTAACATTTGAACTATTAAGATCTCTGAACACATAAGCAATATGTGCATCGGCTGCTCGGAAATAAAGTCGAATAAATAATATTGGTCTAGGGATCAAAGCCAAAGATTGTTGAAGTTTGTTTAACATTAATATTGTTGTGGATTTATCATAAATTATTCTGAGAGTATGTAGTTAATGTTTAAAATGTAACGTATAAAAGTTAATTTGAATTATTTTATCACCCTCTCCAGACTGCTCATCGTATTTAGTCTTAGATCAAGAATATAGATAGTCCTGTGGTAATCGACATATTTCCCAAAAAAGTAAAAAAAAATGTTTAGCATAATTTAGATTAAGGTAAATATAGGACCAGTGTAATGACATGCTTTCCAATGTTTTCCGTCTTCGACATCAACAAATTTGTGCCACGTGACGACAAAAATACAGTGCCAATGATTTTATCTTAATCTCTGTTTTGTACGTAAGCAATATTATATAATGTTAAGATAAACAGTACAGTCAGTACGGTTTTTAATTAAAGTGTCAAGTTAAAACATATATTTACAAATTGTATCCACACTATTAATTTAGCAACCTAGATAATAAGATTCACAATTTACTAGATTTACAACGTAGACTTGAAACATATCCCAATAACATATTTTCCCTATGTCTTCCCCTTCAGTATTTCACTAATTAATTATAGAAAGTAATAATGAATGATTGTGCCAAAGTTGTGACTAACATTTTATGTATGGATTTGAATGTGACGGTATAGTACTGATAAAATAAGAACATTATCATTTTATTGATATCACGGTTTATGCTAGTCAACATGTTCTAAAAAAGACATTTTAAATTTTATATATTCTAGTCGAAATTTATTATGTTTCTATTTGTGTTCTCCTAAATTTTGTCTATTCTGTGTGGGATTGCTTGAACTAAATTTAACTAGAAGTATTTTTTTTGATAAAATCAATTATACTATAGTGTAATGAGTCGCAATTAAGACAATGTATAGAGCTTTGTACATTAAGTACCACACAGATATTAATAGGATTAATAAGTAGTATTAGCTCTGGAAAGAGAAGGTTGGAAAAAGACGTAAAGTTAATAAAGAGATGAGATTTTATAGCTGTGATTAAAATTGGGAGTGTACTTTTGTGCAGTTCGCGTCAGGGATGCTGGCGAGTGGGTAGAAGGGCGGGGTAGTGTGCACGCGTGCGGCGGCCGCCACGTTCTTGGAAACGGTATCGGCCGCACAGGCAGTTTCTCTAAAAGCAATCGCGTCACTGGCAGACTGTCAATAACGTTTATTTTGAACAATGCAATTAAACCAACTAGAATAAATCATTAATTTATCGTTGTCACCTTCAGTTTTTATAAATCAAGTCGAATTATTATTTTTATGCTCATTAATTATGTACTCTTATTATCATTGTTCATTATTGTTATTGTTATTTTAATTTGCTCAATTTTGTAAACTTTTTTATTAGCATATAGATTCATATATTAATTTAAGTTTATTTGGTCTGTTTAGCATTTGTATGTTCAAAATTTATTTATAAGTTTATACTTTTTTATGTATAAGGGCAGAAAAGGCTTGTTTACGATTGGGGCATGAAATTTAAAATGAATCATTTGATGATCTACCGGCCCTCGCAAATTTTAGGTTATGGACTAAAAATATTTTATTAATACATGAGATTTACTCATGTATTTTTCTTAGTTGTCAGACATCCAAGGAAAGTGGCGTGTGTTACAGGCACGCCGCGGTACCCTGCTACAGGTTCTAAGAATCTCTTTCGGTTTATATTTAGCGTGCGTTCATTTCGAAGCATGCCGTAACTATAACGTTGGTGCCTTTGTTCTTAGATTTCGCTTAAATGTTTTTATCGTTCAGTTAAAGTTATATAAATTAGCCTTTATTGACAGGGTCGGACAGCGTTGTATGATAGTGTAATTATTAAATTCAATTTTAGCAAATAATTATAAATGTAATAGCGAATTTCTTTTAATAATCGTGTTAGCACCTGTATTTTAAATTTTAAATGCACCATTTTCAAAATTCCCTCGTAAATTGTATGGCTACTAGATTATTTGGTTGTAATGTAATTTTTGCCTAAAATATTTACAGAACATATCGTAAATTACGACGGCATTCTCGAAGTCTGTGTATAGTGCAATATCAACTGAATATTTTGCTATGTGCTTTGTACAATCTAATCCGAGTACAGGTTCGATACGTTTGGGTAAAAAGGGTTGTGTGATTTGTTATGAATTTACGAAATTCAATATTATATTGCTTCAATCCCTTTTAGATTCCTACCGGAAACGACCTAATTGAGGACGGCAAGAGTTTATCTTATTACTATTCTAAAATAATACACCAGGGTAATATTATGATACAGATAACTGCACTTCTCTTCCACGATCGTTCAAACTGAACTTTCAACTATACCTAGTAAGTGCTTAAAGATCTATTCTGTAGGTACTGCATATTTAAACACCTGCTTTTAATCCATAATGAAAAATCAATAAACAGCAACTGAAAGTTAATTACGAATGTCCTGAGGATGTCTTATAATCCTTAGTAAGTAAAGAGGCATAGTGAACAAAGTATACGACCATGATCAGTGTGCGTGTGTAATTTACTTGAATTTAACAAGTTTCCACTATTGAATACTATTTGTACAGGCTATGTCGAGTCGTGTCTCCAGTGTACTCACTTAGTAATAATGCTAATCATATTGACTGAGTATGATTAAGAGAAAGTATCAAACATGCCAAAAAAATATCCATCTCGTCGTTCTGCAATTTGGGTAAGCATTTAATTTGTATTCTGTTGACTACAGTCAGTGTTAGCATAAACTTGATGACACCGGGTAGGTTGCTAAACATATCTCACAGTAAAGCAGTGAAACGCAAGCAAACTTGTTCATTCAATGCAAGATACTGTAGTGCCCTTTTAACGCATTCACTGCCACCAACGCATATATCCGTTTTCATTACTTTCACCCAGTGCCTTGAACGCACAGACTCGTTCATAATATTAGGTGACTTTCACCCTGTGGCTTCAACGCATATATGAGTAATGAATTTTGAAATGTTCTACTTTTGTCTAATATGTTACTTCTTGGATCAGAAGATCTAATCCCCAAATTATACTATAAGTAATTGTACAATATTATTATGATAAGGTACTTTCAATAAAATATTTGAATTATAATAAACGTCAATAAAAATCATCATATTATAAAACATATTTTAAGAATGTAACATATTTATTAGGTACCATGTTTTATTCAATATAACGTGTTCTTGGTAGAATAATAAACTAGTTCCAATGCGAACAAATCAAATTAGTATGAACTCATATGTGGGTTGGAGGCACTGGGTAATAGTCGGTCGAACTCACGTGTGCGTTTGGGGCACACAGCAAAGTGAGAAAAGAGGGTAGCAGTGACTGCGTTAAGCCAATAGACAGTATCTCAAATTCAATAGCCAACGCCGATTCAACCTTATCCCGTTAGTAATAAGGTTGCATTTGCTACAGGAGTTTTGTCTGAGATACTGCATTTCTCTAAGAAGGGCAGTGCTATGTTTGCGTTTTGCGCTGCCAACTAGATGTTCACTTGTAATAACTTCGTATCACTGTAATTGTCGACATATCTAATCGTTTGTGAATTGTTAATAAATTTAAATGTACTTACGGTTACAGTATACTACTGTCTTGAGGTTAATTTCAATATAAAAAAAGTTTGTTTCATTACGTTAATTCAATAAAGTGTGTAAATATACATGACTTTTATTTGCCACCCGACGTCACTTATACTGGGGCTAAATCACCTGGGCCTCCCCCATTCAACACGGTAAAACCATATTCCTTTTTACTTGTTATGGTATTGTTTTTAATTCTTGCCCCCATTTCTTTCAAGTAAATAAAGAGCTATTGTAAAGATGACAATACATTAAATCTTCAAATTCAATACGGTATTACCCCACTAGAATAGAGGCCCAGGGGCCTAATGGATATAAAATAATAACTTGTTTTAAAAGCAGAAATCTCTTTCCAAAAATATGTAGTCACCAGCACTAATATATTGTACAAAATCGCACTTTTAAATATCTGACACGCCTCCAGTAATGAAGACGGGTCAGATATTTTTCGTCCCAATGTTGGATCATATATTATTGTTGGTGACTACTTATTATAATGTGTTCCACTTGTATTACATTTACAAGTTGCAACCTTTTATGAAACGGGGCCGCGGTACTTACCTACGAAATTAAAATTAAAAAGGATGAATGCCGTTATTTAAAAAAATACTTAAAAAGATGATGTGTGTGTACAACAGTCAATTATTGGCATCCTAAATGCCAATTACCTATTGATTTTACAATTATCACCTCTAGGGACTTGAAATAAAGTTTATGATGCCAATAATCGGTAGAGTGCTAACAATAGGACATAATGTATGTATGTAAATACATTCATACAACATACATAACATCACGCCTTCATTCGCAGAGTGGGGTAGGCAGAGCTACAGAAATACCAACAACTCTAAAAAGACATGTTAATAATTCTGTAACCACATTTTGCAGAAGTAGGCTGAGATGTTTACTAGTGTATTAGTGACAGGTTGCAAGCCCATCCCCTAACAATACTAGAAGCTTTTATTCCCTTAATCGCCTCTTACGACATCCACGGGAAGACATGGAGTGGCACTATTCTAACCCGGAAACCACATGTATGTAAATAATAATAAATAAATAAATGTCCGGGGACAATCTCACACAAATTGACCTAGTCCAAAATTAAGCTCTAGGCTTGTACTATGGGTACTAGACAACGATAATCATACTTAAATAGAGAAACACATACTTAAATATATATAGAAAACATCCAAGACTCAGGAACAAATATTGGCGCTCAGCACACAAATATCTACCCTTAACGGGATTTGAAGCCAGGTACACAAACACCATTAACACCATAGCTGGGCATTAACTCGTTTATCCGTTAATGAACAAAGTTAACATTGTGACTAACGGATTAACTCTAAAATTAACTTTAAAAAATGTTAACGGACTCTTTGACTTCCGTTAAATTTCCCTAAGTCCGTTAATCCAGTACCTACCTACTATTTACTAAAAAGATACTGCACGCACCGTTCCGCGCCGTAAAAAAACACGTTCAGCCTCGCTTTCAGACGAGAAATTCAACATAATTTATCTTCATAAAGGGGAATATCCACATTATGCCTCATAACTAAATTACACACTCCAAAATAGTACCTGGTCTAGATCTCTAACGCAACGATTAAAAAAATGCAATTATTATCACGTGTAAGGGATTAAGGATTAACGTTAACTTGCGTTCAATCTTCCGCTTAACGTTTAACGAAGTAAACTTTTTTAGTAACGGATTAGCGATAAACGAAATTAAAAAATTCTTAAACTAGCGGTAAGGAAGGTATATGTAGGAAAATTAAAGCAGCCCGACAATAAAGTCAAAATAATGTGGAAAATTATTATTGAACGAACTAACAAAAATCAGAACAAGGAAAAAATTACATAAATTTAAATATAAATGATACACTCACCTCAGAGCCCAAATTGCTGAAACGTTGAACGACTTCTTTACGTCTATCGCTAACGGTACTGGAAACGCGAACAGTGCAGGGGCTGCTGCCGGGCGTCCCGTGATATATCCCACCGTAAATACGATGTACCTGTCTCCTGGGGGGGTACCATGACCTAACTATTATACAGTTAACTGCATAGTTGGGTCATGATAACTCCCCAGTAAACCCTCGTGAAATACTAAACGTATTAAAGAAACTCAAAAATAAAAATAGCTACGGTATAGATGAATTGCCACCATCCTTAATACGACACTGCGCAAACCAACTAGTTATACCGCTCTTAGGTCTAATAAATCAATCGTTTAGTGAAGGTACCTTTCCCGATCATTTAAAAACAGCTGTAGTTAAACCTATTCATAAGAAAAACTCCAAAACAGGCCCTAATAATTACCAGCCCATTGCCTTACTGCCTACAGCGCCACAGCATCTAGAATATTTGAAAAAGCAATATCAAATCGCATATACGCCGCAAAAAATACCGAATATTTGATGACTCCCAGAATGGGTTTCGTAAAAAGCGGTCGACTAGTCAGTAGTGGCAGTTTATAAATTTATAGAAGAAATCAATATCATCAATAAAAAACAATACGCAATAGGGTTGTTATTGGATATGACCAAGGCCTATGAAATAGTGCAATATAAAATACTATTGAATAAAATATATGGTATAGGAATTCGCGGGAATGCTCATAAATGGCTCGCATCGTATCTCAAGAAGATAACGCAACTTGTAATGATCGAATATTTCAACCCCTCCACTGGCAGGATAAGTAACGTCCAGTCAGGTGTAAAAATAGTTAATGCTTCGATCCCACAAGGAAGTGTAATTGGTTGCCTTTTGTTCTTAATTTACATAAACGATCTCCCCAAAATCACTTCCGAGCCCTGTGTCCTTTTCGCGGATGACATCTCGCTGCTCACTTTTAGTCAAAATAGTTAAATAATAGGCTTAATTCTACCCTAAAACAAATATCAGACTGGATGGATGACCATAACCTTGAAATTAATTTCTAAAAAACTTAAATTATGACCTTCCACCCCATACATTTAGAAGTTGTAGATGAATTTACTTTACTCGGTATAAACATAGATACTAACATAAATTTTAAATCACAAGTGAAAAACCTTAAATCTGTTTATGCCCTTCGCGAAACTAAAAAAACAACTGACCTACAAACAGCTCTTGCCACATATTATGCCTACGCCCAGGCCTGGCTTACCTACGGTATAGTACTGTGGGGTAATAGTACCGAAGCGCCATCCCTTTTCATTATGCAGAAGACATTATTGCGCATTTTGGTGAATATAAATCAGACGGATAGCTGTAAACCATACTTCATCTAACACAAAATACTTGCCCTCCCATCTCTCTACATCCTTGAATTGTGTAAATTTGTGAGAAAATACCCCGAATTCTTCAAAACACGCGACGACCTCCCTGCGGCGCGCTCTTTGCGCTATAAGAATAGGCTCTTACTTCCACATTCCCGGCTAAAATTAAGCTCTAGTGGTCCTTCAGTAATGAAAACTTAACAGAAGAAAAAGAAGAACAAATATTTATCAAGACATTAAAACTTGTGCTATTTAACAAAGCGTATATACTTTAAATTAGTATATCGAACATAAATTGTGGTAATTAATGATAATAATAATAATTAAATTATATTTATTCAAATTATACAATAAGCCATCCTCTCTCCTAATGTTGTTGTGCGCTTTAAGGTTCATAGTGTTACTGTAATTTCCTAGGCATGTGACATTATGAAAAAGCAATAAATTGAATTTGAATTTGAACTATTTGATTAACGGTGCCCAGCCATGGAAACACTTTATTGTACAAAACCCAGAAATTCAAATAAAATATTTACACAAAGGCGAACTTGTCCCTTATACATATACTTAGCTTCTTCATTGTTAATGACCCTATTTAGGCCCTCGATTTGAATCCAAGAGTCCAAGATTACGCTTCGTATGAACGGTTGCCCATTAGATAGTTATTTCGGACCGGTCAACGCATTAAAATTTTTAGGATTGTAATCGGAAAATGTACGAAAGCGCCCCTATGGTTTACACAGAAACCAAAAGAAGTGATTAGTAGTATTACAGTATTAGTCTAAAAATATATCTTATACAATGTGTGACTGGTTAATTTCAACCTAATTACGTTCATAATAAGAATTAATGTTCTGATCGCACTAGCGGCGCTAGTCGCCAACATCGGTCTGTCTTGTCTTCACCACTGGCTAGTCCACAACCGCTGTGACCCAATTCGGTATCTCGTAAAAAAAACAAGTTCTACTTAGACTCTTCGGATTATGATCAAGTCCATAAAAATAAGCTATAAATAAACAAATAGCTAGGTATCCAAATTTTGAGCACAATCTGTGTCAAGACAGAGTAGGGGTTAATAGATAGATATCATCAAAAATCTTCGTGTTTTTATGAAACACTAGTGACATTTCAGTTAGGTTCGAGGGCTAGTGTGATAGTGATTTGATGGCCCCGCCAGCCAAAATACTTTTGATTGGGAGTAATGTACCTACCCTAGCTAATAAAAACAGGGAACTAATAAGTACTACGTATACACCTGAAAAGTGCACTGCTACTAATGAAATTAAATGTTTTAAAAACCAATAAAATAAAATGTGGGAGGCGTCCCAACTGAAGTCGGCGGACTTCAGTTTGACTTAGGTACCTATAAACATTTGAAAAGAAGTTATGTTTTTGGTTTTCCAAGGCGGTTTATTGTTTTTTACTTACATTTAATTTAATTTTATACTTTTTAGTGATTATAATATGCGTTATGTAGTCCACTTCTTAATGAATAAGAACCACAGGATAGTTTTACGATCGCCGCAAGCAACGCTGCGGGAAAGTCGTAGTGCATTCCATTCAAGTGCTTCTTCATAGTCGCTCAACTATCTAAATCGAGTTGTTTTATCGCCACCCTTGAAATAGGTACCATTGAGGAGTTCCGGTGGCCTTTAGTGGTCTTCATCATCATTTTCACTTCACCTACTTTCTGCATGCAACTGATAGACTTGTTACTGAAACTACCAAAATCGCTATTTGGATGCCTATAATATTTGAGGTGTTATCACCATTCCTCACGAGCCTATCAGATACCAACTTGGTGACAATTGGACCACCTCGGAAGTCACCTTATCAAACAAAATTATAAGTTTCAAAATAGATTTACAATTAACGGAGAAATCGTGTAAAAGACACACAAAAAGAAATAGTCGAATTGATAACCTCCTTTTTTGAAGTCTTAAAAAAATGTTCCAATGCGATAGTAGGTAAGAGGTAACAGGGCGTTTTCCAAAAAAGGTGTACATCGTTAAAGACAAAATTAAGAAAATTTAATTCTTTCCATTTCGTCACGAAAATTAACGTATCTAAATGTATGGCTAATTATCGTGACGAAACGGAAATGGTTTAGAAAACACCCAACAACACCGCCAAAGGCTTATTCTTTTTACGGGATTATGGAAACTTACATTACCTACCTATATACACACTGTTACCAAAAACATCATTTTGAGGCCCGTTTCAAGAAGCTACAAATTATAAATAACAAGCGGAAGTCCGCTTATAGTTTGTAACTTGTAGCTTCGTAAAATGGGCCTCTGGACAGGACAACGCAAACCATCCATGGCAGACTTTAGTTATTTTGATACTTGTAAAAATACCTCCACTTACGGTCGAACCCTACATTCAAACCGCGGATAGATAAAGCTTACTTCGGGTTGAAATTTGACATTTGCCCATACAAAATGTGTCAAATTTTAATCCGAAGTAAGGCTATCTGTCCACGGTTTGAATATAAGGTTCGGCCGTTAGTGGTGGCGCTTTCAATCGGATTTATTATTTATTTTGAATACTTTGCCATCTAGCGTTAATTAGCGTAACGTCCGTAATCTGAAGAAGTGTAAAGTCACACAAGTCACCCGTGTGGAAAAGACACAAAGATGGCGTTATTTTTAGTGTTTTTCCCGGGCACAAGATGGCATGACGATACATGTGATGAATAAAAATCTAACTAGAGTAAAAAGTTAACTAATAATTGATTAACATTGATCAAATTTAACATCGTAACGTGAAATTGGTACTTAGTCTTTATCGTATAACTTAAGTACCTATCCAGGAGTAGGTACCAAAACCAAAATACTCCAAGATACGGAAACCTTCTCTGATGCTGGTGTCGGACCACGGTTGTAACTCTGTCATACTTACAAAGTCATAAATATCTGATCAAGTAAGGTAACTATCCGCTAGTATGTACTGATAAACTGACCTTGTTGCATGAATGGAAATAGATACAAATAAAGTTACCCTTTGCGAAAATGATTACTAAGTAAGCAAGCAAGCGAAGCATTCTTAGTAAAATCATACATCTCAACAGGTACTTAATTATGATAGATTAGGTTAGCGTTTGTACCAACACGCGATGTGCACAAGCAACTTCGCTTTGTTATAAAGCTCCGCAGAGATCTGTTTACGAAAAAGGTCATAGAGTAGGCACAAACACCAATTTGTATTGACGTAGTTAGTTAAGAGCTGGAAATAGTGGTGAGACATGGTTTACACGGTGAGAACTAAACTGGTTTGCAAGTGAGGGATGTTGACGTACGGACAGTGAAAAGTTTTATGACGGTAGCGACGGCGGGCGGACGGCGCGGCGCCAGTGCGCATGCCCGCCACTGCGCCACTCCGTGCGCTGCCCCCTGGCGGCGCGCTCCGCAGTGAGTTGCGTAACAAAGCACACTCGCCTTCAAACGCTACGCTGAAAACTTTCGTTTCGTGCGCGCCCACGGAATGGACAAGCGTAAAACGACTTAACTTTCCCGCGGTGCGCGCTTTTTCGCGAAAATCGCTTATTAACCACCGGATATCTTTAATGACCCCCGATTCAAATCCCGGCTTTTCTTTTTAAGTTTTATAAGTTGTTTAAGTTGATTGTATGAAGTGAGCATTGTGCGATTTAAACAGTGTAAACGTTGCGTGTTGTGTTAATTGGTTTTCATTAGTTTTGCTTTGCTTGTTTTTTATAATTTCTGGCGAGTGGCGGAGCCGCCGGTGGCTCGGCACTGGTGGTGAATCGATATTGCTGCGGTGGGAGCGGCGAAGGTAATTTTTTTCTACCTCATTGTTTATCAATCAAAAACTATGTACGTTTTGTATAGTTACAGTCGTAACTTTTATCGGATCCCTTTAATAGTATGCTAAACATGTAAAAAGCGTCAGTAGACATGTACCTAACAAGGATGTATTTAATAGGTTTCACGTAAATCAGTAGTAAGAAGAAACAAGTTTTACTCTAATGTTTTCAATTATCTGTAAAACTTGTACGTAGCCTTATATACTACTATTATCCCGTTAAAAACTAACGAGTAGGTGCAGATCTATTAAAGGATTAAATATTGTGATAACGTAATTAATATTACAAAATTAAATGAATTAAAAACTCCAGCCGTACTTATTTGTAGATAACTATACTCCTATTTTCTTACTCACTTACAATGTCACAGATTATATAACTTAACTGAAAGTGGTTTTCCAAATTTGGGATTCAGCCAAACTGTGACGTAGGAGGTAGTACCCTGTAGGAAACTAGGTCAAATAGACTACGGGCTAACAGTATGAGATATTTCACCTCACTCGAAACAATGAAGAAATTCCCTTATGAAATAGTAATTTACGCAATAAAACTAAAGGGATTTGGAAATATTTTAATCAATTAACAACGGCACGTAATGTAAAAGAATAAGAAAAAATACCAAGACAAGATAAGGTAAATCTAGATTTAGGCTTAAGTTGCGTTTATGTGTCAGAATTTCAAGATATGACAGTTTTACTCCAGATTTCTCGAATTAACCTTTTTCAACAAGTGGCCCTGAAAGTATATATTTGGATACATTCTCATATGAACCAAAAAACGAGTAACGACAAATTAGCAGAGATAGCCGTATCATAGGTCATGTTCTAGCACAAGATTTTTATAGAGTAAAGTCACTTGGAAAAACATGGGCACATAGGTTCGTTAGTGTGTGGCCCAATCTAAACAGAGCGAGCATCATTAAAACAATGGTACCTAAGTAAAAAGTAGTAAAAGATAACACATATAACAATGTTTGATAAAAATAAATGAATTCTTCACATTTTTATAATTATCATGAAGCTGTGACATACGAGTCGCCGATGGAATAAGGATCACGAGCGTTTGAAACGCCCATTCTATGTGTTACGATAAAATAAATATAAATAAGCATATCACATTAACTTTTTAGGGTTCCTGTAAGAACATTCGCACATTTTCTCACTTGTATCGAATAGCAATCTAATGCATCACTCCCCACACATACCTAATGTTTCGTAACACTCGGGATGGGCGTGTCAAATGCTTTTGAGCCCTTGCCACTCGTATATTACTGGTGTATAGGTTTAAAATGAAATAAATTACTTACTGTAGGCCCTAGGGAACAAAACTCAATTTAAACTCTTCGGGACAGGGATTAAAGTAGAAAGTTACGAGCCCGAGAAATGAAAAATAGTGCGTACCAGTAGACTTGGATTTTTTCCCAAAAACTTTTTTTTTCCGATTTGTACACTTATAAAGTTTTGTGGGATAGGGGGACAACTTTTTTACAATCGCAAATACCTGTTATTTTTATGCCAGTTTAACCAATTTGATAAAGTACGTAACCCTAAAACATCTCTCCTGTTCGGTAAGTAAGGATTTTATATCTTAAAATGGTAATGAACGGTATGACAATAGCATTTTTTCATGTCTCATATTCTAAAAGTAGGCCATTGTTTATCCTAGAAGCGGTTTAAAAGTGATGCAAGTCAACCCTGAAAAGAAAATAATAATTTCAACATTATTTGATGATCATGGTATTCAATATTATTATTGAAAACTAATGTCCCGAAATATTCTCCATTGTCAGGCCATTAGTGTTCCCAGCAGGATTCCTGTTTCATCGAGTGAAACCTCTCTTAAGTAATTACGAGGGTTACTCCGCTACCTCCCGCAGGATCTCACGCGGGTCGGGATAAATTCATTATCCACCCGCAGCAAATATCACCGCAAAAACTAACGCTCTGAATCGCCGCGAAACATTTATATTTATCAAATTAATGTACAGTCGCACTCACGTGCTCGCACCCGACACAGTTAAAATTAATTCAGACGTTACTTTAGAATAAATACTTTATTTACAAAATTTACACTAATATATGTGTCATTATTATACACAAAAGGAAAACTAAACGGCTTACTCACATATTAGTTAGGCAACGGCACGACATGTTTCGGAAGTCGTCGGAAGGAGTCCTTCATAAGGGGTTTTTTTTTTAAAGTTACGTTTAGCTAAATACTGATTGTTGATTTATTTTTTGTATTATATACTCTTGTTCTGTATTCAACTGGTGCCTGTAACACAGGGTATCCTAGCTCAGTCCCTAGAGCCACTGTTTCGCCTTTTAAGTTTTTATGATAAAAAAATTCATTATCTTTTTTCATACGTCGGACAACAGAATCTATCCGTAGCACGAACCCCAGACAGACTCACATGTACATAGAATACAACAGAATAGAATTAATAAACGTTTATTCGATAAAGATATCAACCTGTGAAGGAGACATAGTATAAAGACACAATGACATAATACAACTAGCTCTTATCTCGTAACAAGCGACACAATTTAACTAATAAAAAAGTTCACTCAGCTAAATGGTTTCATGAGCATGTCAACCTGGCTGGTTTACAGAGTGGGTTGATTGGGACAGTGTACTGTGACTCACGGAGGATACCTGGATACAGGGCTTCTATTCTACTGCGTTAAAACGATATCGTCTTTGACGTGTTTCCGTATTGTCAACGTTTTGATAACTCTTATGTAATTTCCTTTACAATAATGGCGACTGTGACATAAACGATTCTAAAACACGTCAAACGCGATAATTTTATAACGCAGTAGAATTGAGCCCCTGTAACGCAGTAAAGTGACAAATTACGGCGATTTAGCAATAAAGTGTCAACCCTCAGATAAAATAAATAGATTTTTAATCTTGATTGCATAAAAATAAAAAAAATAGTACAAAAGGCAACTTGATGCCTAATGGCATTCTCTACCAGTTGACGTTTGTGCATATAAGAAAATTGTACTATCGTTGTGGATTGCCATTTAATTGCTAAATAATTGTGGGATGACACATTTTTGCGTTACAGCATCGACTACATATACAGGGTAATTTTTTAATAGGTGCACAAATTTTAATATTTGCTTTGCTATTGTTAATCAATAACACATCGTACTTTTAGAATTATAGTGACCTAATTGAAACATTTTCAGCTTTCGATTTCGAGTCATAAATTCAGTATTATAGAGACCTAAATCGAAATTCAAAATATGAGGATTAGGTTACTATAATTCTAAAGATGCGACATGTTGTGTTATTTTTACTCTAGCTTAAAAAATATTAGAGATATTGCCGATTCAATGATTCCACTAACTTAACGATAGTCATGGACCCTCTAATGCAGAGGTGCGAGGAGAGGGGAGTGTTGTTAATTAAGTTAAGAAATGAAATTTCAAATTTAGAATATCAGTAGGAGAGGGGCTTGTTGTCTGATAAGCTGTACATGAAATTTAAAATTTCGAATATCAATACAGTGTATCGCATACCTACAGCTTGACAACCCATATATGTCATCATTTCTAGTGTGACTTTGTGTCCACACGAGAAAAAGAGAAATAATTAGCAAAAAAAAAAAATTGAATTCGTTTTACTGTCGTAATATTTTATATTAACGATACAAAATCATATGTTAAAATTTGTGCACTGATAAAAAAATGACCCTGTATATTACACAATGACAAAAAATTCACTACTAACTCTGAAATACCATAAATTCAAGAAATAAATTAACATTAAGAGGTACTGTTAAATACAAACTATGATAAATGAGGGGGTATAAATAAGCATAGAAAAACACCTACATTTATGCGTACCTGGTAGCGTATAAAAAAGCCGATGGTTTGACTACATGCCCCAGATTTTACTACTTCATCTTACCTACTCGGTGACGATACGAAAATCAATTTCACTGTAAACAAGCTAGAAAATTTTAGTTCTGAAGACGACCACCTTCCCGAACATTTGGTTTAGGGAGGCGCTGGCTGAGATACGCGTCGTACTCGTGAATGAGTGCTGTCTATGTGGTCCAGTCTGTTCACACTTGCAAGGACCTGTTTTCCAGTTAGTTTACTTAGTTACCTTTCCTGACGTAGAGACCTCGTCGCGTTCTCCAAGGCATTATTTTTAATTAAATGTTTTTTTTTTTTAATCTTGTTTAGTAGCACTTTAGATTGTTGTGATATAAAAAATATATATTATTCCTTTAATGTTAATGACCTTACATTTGTAATGATTTTATTTGTGATAATTTAATAATAATACTTTATTACCTTTTAAGTAACTTACTAGTTATTAAGAAAATATTGTATTTTATTCTTCTAAAAAGGACCTTCTGTAAATAGTGTATAAATATTGTAGTTAGGTTATAGAATCGAAGGTAGGTTTAGGTTATGTCAGTTTTACAGCATGCCCGGAGAGCCAAACTACTCAGAAACAGGAGCTCCGCGGGAGCTCCTATTTCGTGTGTGTGTCGCTCCGTCGACGCTGTCTAATTGATGTCTTGCTAATAAATACCTTGTATTGCGAATATCATGTGATGCCAATATCGTGATTTGCGAATATCATGTTTTGCGAATATCATGTTTGGCAAAAATTATATTAATATACCTTATAGTCTTAGCCCTTATCGACGGGTTCGAAGTACAACGATATATGTGATTTTAGTACGAAATCGTTTTTATTGTATTTTTGGCTTCGTTATATAAAGACCTAAGTATTGGTATGATTATTATTATTTTATGTCGTATAGTTTCTGAAATAATTGAATCGAACAACGCACGATGTGAACTCTGCTGCGTGGAACAACGGACGAAAAGCACAAGGAAGCGCCCCGCGCTACCCCGCGCGGGCGGGGACAGCGCCGGCCGCCGCGCGATCGTCACTTCGAGCCATGTACAGCGGAGAGTGCGCGTCAAAATGTTCAACTCAAGGTCGAAGCGAATTTTAAGTTTAGTGAATACTATTAAGCAAAATGACAAAAATTCAATCAAAGATAAAAAATCCATTGGTAATTATGCTGTGCAAGGTAAGTTACGTTTAAAATGTTAATGGTTTTATTTATTCAAATTATTTTATGTCGACAAAAAAGTTTAATATTGAAAAATGTGTTCATTAAATAGTCCGAAAAATGGTATTAAAATGTATGTTTGTTAGTTGTTATTATTTTATGATCTATGTGTGGTGTTTGGTAATGTTTATTTCTAAAATTTGGCAAAATTACGAAATTTTTCGTTCTATGTTCATATGTGGCGATGTACTACGGAGTCAGTCATGTTACTCGCAAATTATTAAAATTATTTGTTATTACAATAAAATGATTAGCTTTCTTATTTAGTCTAAAAACACTTGTTATGTACACGTAACAAAATTACGCGGTTTATATTCAAATCGATCCTTTTACTACGGACTTTGACCGTATCTATATGCACATTTGCCGTCTGCAGTTCCGTAATAAAACGGGCCATGTATACATATAACCCAGTAACTCGGAAAATAATAAAGTAATTAAATTATTTATTACTTTTATATAATCATTGTCATGCTATTAATCACCTCTTAGAATTTTAAAAAGCTAACTTATATACTTTATGAAATATACACGATTTAATCTTTGGACTGCTCTCCTGAAAAGCAGACATTTTGCAGATAGGCCTTTGTTCTATTTACCCGTCGTTATGTGGCCAAAACATGAATAATTATTTTGAGATTTGGATTTTGGACACGACGCTGACTCCAATATACGTATACAATTTGTCTGCATGACATTATGTTGATGTTACTTACTTCATCCTTGTGAGGCCCACCACAATAGAATTAGGGAGATTTTTGTAATTGGGAATTTTAATCTACCAGCAAGGAAATAAAGTTCAGTCTTAAATGCCATTTTCAATTTTGAAACAAATAAAAATTAACTATATATTCATTAAAATAAAGCTTAAACTAAATTGGCTTAGAAGGAAAACTTCGTACTCGAGTTTCAAAGACCCCAATTCGATTTTTTCCTTATGTTAGTTATCCAAGACATAACATTATGGGGGTTTTAATAAACCTCCACGTGACCTAAAAACATAGTATTAATTTATAGTACTCAAAGCTAAATTCTGTGGCCCTAGTGAAAAAGGATACAAGTCTTCCAAGGTTTAGGTGAAAAACGGCATAAGTCTAGTATACTCTGTACATAACGTGTACCCTTTCTTATTAAGAGCTAAGTCGACTTATATCCGTTTTCGCTAGAGCCACAGAATTTACGTATAACGACTACTTGTAATGAGGGCCGCCGTCAATTACCATAATTGATGCGGGGTCGACCAGGTACTTATAGATTCTGATGAAGAAATTGTTTCGGAAACCCGAGGGAAAAAATAATCTTAAAATATGTTCTTAAAAAATACTACTTTAAAAGTTTTCCTATCAGTTATCAAGTTACTCCTACGGGCAGTTAACTTTCATTTAATTTAGCAATTTATTTGGAAAACTACTTTATATCTTTATTTAAGTCAGTCTAGGATGATTCCTGTGACAGGTCATATAAACACGAATTACGCTCAGTTGTTTGACTTTTCATAATTATCAAACACCGGATTGACGGGAGCAAAACTGTACCAGTGCTAGTGATTCATTAAATATCGACTAGTTTATCGACAACTTTCTTCATGACATGGACTTTACATTTCTTGCAAAAGTAAATCGTACCTTTATCATCTATATCTAAATGATCAGCATTCCATGAAGATAAACGATATTTTTACTTGCGAGGCATTTTTAACCGACTTAAAAACTAAAAGGTTCTAAATTCGTCGGATGCTAAAGAATATTATTTTACTGAATCAATTGTTGTTCAATGTAATTTCAATGGTTGTCAAAAGTGACACGAGTCCAGAGTCAATGTCAGATACCGGTTATTCATATTTGCGATAAGTATGAATAAAAGAGGTTCGCACATGATGAAATGGTATTCAAACTTGGTCATAAGTAATGATGATTAAAAATTGTTATTATCGATGTCGATAAATTTAGTTGATATTTAATGAATCACTAGCACTGATACACTTTTGCCCCCGCCAATCCGGTGTTTGATAATTATACTACATTTATAAAATTACGACATGGTCTTTCACAAGTTTCATCCTACACTGACCGAATTATTATGTAAGTGTAATTACTTAATTGTACGTAAATCAACGTTTTTGTTAGTATACAATTTAAGTTTTTTTTTACTCATTTATGATGACCATCGTAGCCGATTAAAATTACGATTTACATTAACATCGTCCCTCATTAATATAGAAGTAATACTTGTTAATTACTACATAGCTTTGTGGTAAAGCATCCATTACGATACAGCAAGGTAACTGGGCTAAGGTTAGCTGGTGTAAAAGGCCTTACAGCATTAAGTTCACCTTTTGTAAACATACTAAATGAATATATACTCGTATTACTCATATTAATACCTACAGCCTGTGAAGTGTGCTTGGATACACAGAAAGCACATTAAGCTTAATGAATACTTTTTCCTTTTTTGCTATTAGGTGCTACGGCGTAGAGCTCCTTAGCACAGCTCATCCCGTCAAACAGGATAATGAAAAAGCTTATTCTCAACTTTAAATGCCGACAAGGTTAAATTCCTTAATGAATCGACTGTCGATTACGCGAAAAACCTTTAATACAAGAAGAACTTGATAAAAACCTGAAAATCATTAGCAGCCAGAGTCAACATTAGCTCAGCGTGATCCTTTGTTAGTACTCTCGCGGGTCGTAAACCCAGAATGGGCCATCGAGCCCCTCACAACACTCAGGTTACTTCCTGCTGATTGAAATGTTTCGTAATTAGTGTACTTGTGTACTGGGTAGTCCACGTAACCTGCGTGTTTGTGTGAGTACTTAACTGCGAGTTTTAATGGGGCCACGACTCGCTGTCACTCACGGGCTAAGGTTACATGTCTCAGGCTGAGCAAAGGGGTGTTTACTTCTATGTTAAGTCAAACCTTGGACTACTTATCTGTCCACCTAGATAAGATATTATTTTTAGTAATTTGTTATCGCCATCGTTTAAAAAATAAAACTACCTTTATCTTGTCATATGACTGGACATGGGGTAGGTTTTCTTATAAAATTTGAGGCCACTTAAACCACTTTTTAACCGACTTCAAAAAAGAGGAAGTTCTCAATTCTACCTCCTAATTATTGTTCGTTGGCAAGAACACTTAGATTTTTTTTTTAATAAAATAACAAGGCTTTTGCCTGCGGCTTCCGTCCCATCCGCATAGAACTCATTTATGGTTTTTCCCTTAGGAGCAGTTAAATTTTCCGGGATAAAAAAGTATCCATTGTCCTTCCCCGAGGCTCAATCTGTCACATATACAATTGTTGCAGCGGTTTAGTAGTGAAGGCGTAAAAACCAACGAACTCTCTTTCGCATTCATAACATTAGTAGGCAATTAGTAGATTCATCGCTCGTGTAGAACAAAAGACTCCTTACTTTAGACGTGCTGAACAAAGACAAACTGACAACAATGTTTAAGTGCACTTACAACTGTCGAGAAGTTTGCGAGATCGTTTTACTGATCGCGTCGTGTTTCCGAATGCCGCGGAGAATATTTCAGCGCAGGAGTGGGCAGGATGACGAATTCGTTTTCAGATGCTTTTTGCAATATTTTATTAATAGCATAGGGTTAGCAAATTACAGTTGACGGTGAGGAGCGACCTGGTGTTTGTTTTATAATAAATTTTAGTTATTTTTTGGGTATGGATGTATAACTATAGATTATGTTAGTTAGTTAGCTTTGTTTACTGCGCTCTATGGGCATTACTTAACTATCATACAAATATACATTTAAAACAAGTTTATCCTAAATAACATGAGATCTTTAAAATAACATTATATCACATGATAGTTCAAAATAAATATATTACTTATTTAGTTTCTCGATTTATTGGCTGATTTAAAATAATAAACCCTAATTTTGATTTTCTATTGATGAGACCTATGGGCCCACGCTGTCACGGGAACTTTTATCAAATACGACAAAAGGGAACTAGTGTCAAATAATATAATCAAATTATTAAAATGACAGCCCCCCGCGGTTTAAGTTGTTTAGTAATAAAATGACTCAAGTCACACAAAACAGATTTTTATTTTAAACCTTAACACTTTATTCTTAGTTGGTGTAATAGATGAATTATAGTCAAAATGTTGTCCCGTGGCAGCGTGTTAGGCCCACTAGTGTGGGCCACTGAATCCTGCATCTATTATAAGCTTCAGCTCAGTAGATCCAGCCATTTCAGAGAAATCTACTTCACAGACAGACGAAGAAGAAAGTAATCTTAAAAGGGTTCCGTTTTTCAATATTTGATACGGTACCCTAAAGATTAAGCAACAAATTCAGATCAACAATAAACAACCAAATAACATTAAATGGCATGAAAACACTTATGTGAAATTACTGTAATTTTTGTCATAGCTCCATGATAGAAGGCCCTCTTGTGACGCATATGTAGTTAGCAGCTTAAATTCAATAATTACCTACCATCCAGTTTTTTATGCCTACATTTAATGTCCAGATGCTCTTTTCCCGTTTTCATTTTGAAGCTACTCGTAACACACAAAAGATAACAAAGTAAAAAACGAAACAGACACACAAAGGCGAACTTATCCCTTTAAGTGATCTCTTCCAGTTAACCTGTGAGCGATTGAGAGAGAAATAAAACAATGGATGGCTAAACGTACAACAATTAAAGAGACAGAAGATAAAGATAAAAATAGCATTCACATACGTATAAACATATACATGTAATAAACAGGATAAATAAACAAATACATGCTAGTATAATTCTAATTAAATAGATGTTTTAAGTTAGTATCCTTACATTAAAGTTAACTATTTCGAAATATAAAGCAGCTTAATCATTTGCATTTACCCCTCATCAACGTATTGATTATTCCAATAATTACAAGCCATATGTCAATTCTTAGAGCTGCATACAAACGTACCGTATCATCATGTGATTAAACCACGTACCGAGCCCACCCCTTCATCATTGGCTTCATTATTGAAAACGAGCTCAGACTGTTAGTCGCCTAACTAACAATCAGTCAATTGGCAACTTCAAGCCTGTGTGAGAGTGGTGTATTTTATTTAACTTATTGTTTTAGAGGAAGTAAAAGGATATTTCAAATATTAACTAAAGTCAAAATGAAGGCAAAGTAAATAAACCATATAATCATTAATTCCAAAAACAACTACGCAAACATTTATGGATTTAAACGGAAGCAGATACCGCTTACCGCTCAATTATGTCAATGTCTTTGCATGTGAATGTTTATTTACCGTCACGTCGGTTATAAATAGTTTTGCAGCGTAGATCTTCATTCGCCGCGTCGCCCGCGCAGCGTGCTGGCTCGCTCTTTCACGATACTTTAATGACAGATGATGACCGTGCTGAAAACTATTTTTACAAGATACTTGCAAATTAGAATACGTACGCACGTGTTTGCAAAGGTCGGGTCACCTTTCTTTGTTAGCAAGATTGGATTGAGACATTGTTGTTGAAAGATTTATTATTTTACCCGTGTATGCTTTCAAGGCTATTCAAAATAGAAATATGTATGTAGGCAATTTAAATTTACTATCAATCAAAGTAATTGCTTTTCGTTCTTTCTGCATATTTTACATTAATACCAATGATTATGTTGCAAAAGTATATATTAATAGTTTTTATAAATGGCTATTGTTATATGTATCGAACATTTTTCCAACGCAAGTTGGAAGGAAATTTATTATTTTCTACGAAGTCGGATGCCGACCGGCCTCAGCGAGGAGGCATTTTAATAAATTATGGTTACAAAAGTAGGTCTCTACCAATCGATTAGCGGGCCAGCCTTCAAATGTCAATCTCTCTTGGAACCTAATTGCTCGTAATATTTAAAACTGCCTGCTAAGCTCAGGCAACCGAGACCTTTCCGGATTTGGTTCAACATTTTTAAATGTCGTTTCGGGTAAAATACGCGGTTCGGGTAATCCAAAGGGATTTGTACTCGTAACATTCCGGCCGCCATGTCGCGCTCCCGTTCAGACTTTCGTAAATGTGTGTTACAAAATCCCCCCACTTAAGTAATTCGAATAGACTTTTACAACTATTTCTGCAAGGTTTTTACCATTATTATCTCTAAGTTTTACCAGTTTTTTTTTCTTTGCAGGATTAAAACCTTTACTGCATTGCACGAAAGTATTGTCAGTAGTTATTAATGAATAAAAAGCTAACGCGTGGCTTTCCATGCGATGGCGTAGAGTTTAAAGACCTCCACAAAATCGATAGTAATGGCATAGTTAATATGGCTGTGCTACTCGCTGTGCTTATATTAACACAGGTTTAAGTTATTCATGTTTGATCACAAGTGGTTCGTTGATTGAATTCTTGGGAAGCGATTCATATTGTTTTATGTTTTATTCAATATTTATTCATCATCCTGCTTTATTTTTCAGTAAGTGATATTTGAACTCTTCCACCTTTAACCGACATTTCATCTCTTATATATAGGTAAAAACAAAATCCCACATGTCAATTATTTTATTGAGGATCAAATAATACAAATGACAAATCGTCGATGAAACTGCAACACTGCGTAATTAAAAATGTGTCAAAGTTAAGTTTGGGTAAGTCCCACACCAATAAACACAAAGATATTAAATTTTAATGCTCTCCTGTAAAATTTGCCACAAGTCAGTTACGCGGCATTAGCAATTGTTTGTTACGCGTTATTGCAGTTTCATCGACGAATAGTTGAATAAAAAATAACTTACCTATTGTCAAACTAAAGCAATAAAACTCAGATAAGCAATCTGAGTTTTATTGCTGAGCATGTTGCCATTTTATTTTCTAATACTGGGATAGATACTTTTAAATTATTTTTTGAAGGAAACAAGGAGTACATTTTATTTATTTAAATGATGTAAAAAATATATTCACCCAAGTCACGATCGCGAGAATTTAAGCTAAAATATCGAACCAGACATAGGTAAGTTATAGGTATTTTTATGTTCTGGTGTTCACAGCCGGATTTGGCATGAATATACATAGTAGTCACGCCAACAAAGTGGTATTTATTATTTATTTATTTAATCTTTATTGCACAAAAAAGAATACACTTAATATGCAAAAGGCGAACTTAATGCCGTAAGGCATTCTCTACCAGTTAACCTTTAGGCAAAGCAGAGATTGTAGTGGCGGTGCAACATAGATTCTGACTTAACTATATACTATATACTTACATAAACATATACACTTACATAATATCAATATGCTACATAAATATAAATACATGAAATACACTAATAAATAAATACATACATAAAAAAAACAAAATCTAATACAAAATCTTTAAAAAAAACCACCCCTACACGTAACGTGGGGATCTATTTTTTATCTAGAGTGCGGGGTGTCATAAGATAGGTCTTCCAAAAACATTACGGGTTTTTTGAAAACAGTTTTTCAATTAAGGCGCTTAGCGGTAATACAAAATCTTAAATAAAACACCTCCCCTATACGTAACGTGGGGATCTATTTTTTATCTAGAGTGCGGGGTGTCATTGGATAGGTCTTCCAAAAACATTACGGGTTTTTTGAAAACAGTTTTTCAATTAAGGCGCTTAGCGGTAATACAAAATCTTAAAAAAAACACCTCCCCTATACGTAACGTTGGGATCTATTTTTTATCTAGAGTGCGGGGTGTCATTGGATAGGTCTTCCAAAAACATTACGGGCTTTTTGAAAACAGTTTTTCAATTAAGGCGTCAGTTTAGGAAATATTAAGCTTTAAAGCGCAAATTTTTGTTACAGTTAAGTGAAAAGGCAAGGCAAACTTAAAATACTAAATATCTGAAAAAAAATATGAAATAAAAGCGCCATTAACGAATTCAGCCCCGATTCGACCAAACTTTTTACACGGGGGTAAAGCTTACTCTGAGATTAGTAATGTCAAAATGCCATAGAAAACTGTCATTTTTTGACATTACTAATCTTAGAGTAAGCTTTTACCCCGGTATAAAAGTTTGGTCGAATCGGG
This sequence comes from Acleris holmiana, assembly GCA_949316455.1. NCBI lineage: Eukaryota > Metazoa > Arthropoda > Insecta > Lepidoptera > Tortricidae > Acleris > Acleris holmiana. Next base: position 10,478,255 of record OX438769.1, read on the forward strand.
CCTCAAAAGGAAAACTATCACAAAAATTAGAAAATTACTTCGGTATTACTTGTTGATTTTTATGTTTGTAGTAAGTACTTAACGGCTTGGGAACCTTACACTGAGCATGGTCCGACATGCTCTTGCCCGGTTTTTTACTATTTGAATTCATCACAATACAACCTCACAATTTATTAATCTAAATGTTAAGTAGAGATTAACGGCGATCATTAAGGGCTAGTTATTTCGATCGAGAGTGTCGCGGCTCGCCGTGTTAATCCTAAGCCGACAAGCGCTAAGTAAGCCGACTACTGCTCGGTTTGACAGCTTTTTAGGCGCCTCCGAGAGAGGCTTAGTGGGTATCGATAAACAATGTACAACAGCATAGTTTCATAAATAATAACTGGCCCATGCTCATGGAGTTCAATATTTATGCAATGATGTCACTTTAGTGCGTCACGATGTTCACAAGGGAATTTTTAAATGGTTGGCACTTTTACGGGCTCGGTTTGAGTACGTATTAGGTACAATCAACCATATTGTTAGGTTAAAACAGGTTTGTCCTGTGAAAGTCCTCTACAAATTATGGGTATTATTAGTATTAATCGGCGCGTTACAATGTTTTCATGAAATTTAAGTAAAATAGGATTTAAATTTCTATATATAAAATTAATGCAGAGGTGGGTCAACATATAAACGTCGAAAAGAAACAAAGGCTCGTAAAAACGTAAACAAAAACACCAATAACATGGTAGATGGATGACATGCAACGCAAACCCTCAACAAACCCAATTCGTTCCGGTCCAAGCCAATCATCAGATCGTCGCCGTGAGGGCAATTACAACCCAACACATTTTATGTGAGGAGAGGACGCTATTATTGTTTCAAAATATTCACACGCTTTGGTGAATTTTGACAATGGTTTCTGCTCGAGGCACCATAGTCCCTGATCGTAAAACATTTAATTTGCCTTATTTTATTAAATAGATATATAATACAGCCCTTCAGTAAATTAACTGGCTCATTTTCCTAGAACAGCCGCGGAGCGGAATTACATTAACTCATTTCCTTTAGCGAGATGTCGGCGGCGGCGCGCCCGTCTCAGCCGCGCTTATAATTTGACTACCACAAAAACTCTTAGTTTGACATCCGAGCTGTCTAGCTGAAAAAAAGCCTTTGAAGAAAGTCTCGTGCCTTTTTGGCTTCAAGTTGAGACCGTTAAACTACTTTTTGTTAAAAATCAAAGAGTCCAGAGAGTCCTGCATTACAAACTACTAATAAAATCGAGGTAGAATTTGGCAGTTTTCACGAAGCAGGCCGCAGTGCTGTAATCGAGTTAACCTAAATCTGGAATGTTGTCGGAGACATTATCCCGTCCCCTAGCCGTGGCACTGTGTCACAGTAACGTTAGCAACATAATTGTAAATTAGTGGTCGGATAGCGCGTCGCTAATGGCACGCACACATCCCTAAATATAGTTAGGTAAGCAACTACTATTGTATGTGTGACGATGCAATATGATTCCAAGCATAGTCTAAAATTAAAAGGCTGATAGAGATCTTTTGATATTGTTAAATGCGATTATACTGAATAACTCGTAAAAAAACACAAGTCAAGTACAAGACGGTCTCGTCACCGAGGATTCCGTACCACCGCACAGTAGGTCAAATAAATTATATTCTATTCTATTCTTAATCGTGAAAAATAAGTTGATTCGAGGAAAACAAAGAACAAATCCCAGATAAAGTCACCGGAAAAAAACTAATGAAAAACCCGGCGATCTAAGTGCTAAAATAAACTCATAAAGTCTCAGCCTCGTTGTGGCAACCCATTTGTAAATTCATATTGAACGAAAACACTGAAATATAGATTTCATCAATTTGCGTGGAATGGATGTGGGCTGTTAATCCCACTTGCTACCCTTCATTTGGCCCGACAGTGCCATTATTCTCTACCGGGTCTTAACTAAGCATAAAAATATTGCAGTACTCAGTTTCCTGTTCTAAAAGCCTTTGTCTTTTTACCGGATGACGCCCATTTGTACGAGATCGTTGTTCCGCCGAGCTCTTATTGTACAAGGGTAATCCGGACTTAAGGAACAGATCGACTTCAGAGTTCAAAAGTTTTCTTTAAATGTTATTCGAATAATACAGCCATTGAAGCAGTCCTGGAATGCATAGGACGAAATCATGAACGAGTTAGTAGATGCGGTCATAAGTAGATCGACATTACTTATTTGCACAAAACAATAAAGTACAAATGGCGGACTTAATGCCCAATAGCATTCTCTACCGGTCAACCAGTAGGCGAAACAGAAAAAAAAACTACTATCATTTAAAGGGCGTATTAAATAATGTCTGAATAAGAACCCTTGGAAAAAATTTGACATATGTATTGCCTGACGTAGTTACAATTTTGGATTTCCGTAAAAATACAATAACATAAGAAAAAATCTTATTACATATCTCGTAAATGGAAGCTGGAGGAAACGGTAGAATACAAACAAAGTTATACTGACGCCTTAACTCCTCGGCTAACTTTGGCAATAATTCTCGGGAAAATCCTTTGCGATAGCTATTTATCGCCTTACGCTTTTCATAACGTTGTTAAAAAAACTATACATTGCATGTTCTACACGAGCTTCATGCGACCTTTATTAAAATGTTCAAGGAATGTTCTGAATAAGGCATAACGAGATGGAGCGAAGTCGTGATGAAAGGACGCTCTGAAACCACCCTAATGAATAGTAATTATCGCCAGTGGAGCGACGAAGACAATCTCAGGGCTGAAACTAAAACCCCCTTAAAGAGACCGTTACTTATACATTGTTCGCGCCGCATATGGCGCTGACAACAAGCCAAAGGTTTGGAGTAGGTCTAACGTCTTTGGGCCCACATTAATGGGACCTGTCAACTCTGCATGCGCCGCCTTAATCCATATCATTATTATAATATGTATGTATAACATTAAAGTAATACTCGTATAATGAAAAAGAAAGTGAGCGAGATTTGTGGTGTGATGTTAGTGACCAAATTTTAAAGAGGTTGAATTAAATTTCAGTGTCAATATATATATCGGACTTTAAAATAATATCTCGCAAATATTTTTTCAATATTTGCGAGGCATTTCTTGATTTATTTTTAATGCTGTAAATAAAAAATGCTTTCAGACTTTGTGTTACCTACACGAAGAGAAAATGGACTAATCTTATGCACCCTATCCGTTTTTCCAACATTTATGACGATACCAAAGCCGTTTATTAGCAATGCAATGTTGTTTTATTTGCATAAAGAACGCGGCAAGTGTTTGTTACGACTCCATTGTCGGGAAGTGTTCCGGTCTCGGCGCATTTAAGCGACAAACATTTTGGCCGGGAGCTACTAACTCACTCGGATCCATAGTAGACGGAAATTATGTAATTGCTACTCTCATCGGATTATGCTACAAATTTCAATTTAATGTAAATAGGGTACATTTTTAATGCCGTTTCTTTGCGGCTACTATTTACCACACAAGTTAACAGCCAATGTTAATTAAACAAGGAATAAATGTTAAACAATGGAAATTAATTCCTAAATCAAGACCTATTATTTCTCCAACGTATTGAGTATTTTTAAACGGTTTCTTTACCAACGGGTCATTAAAGAAAATTTAACCGACACATCTTTTAAAGGGATCAGTTCCTGACTTTGTTCCATTGTGTTAACCTTGAGTTTCATCCAAAGATGGCTTGTTATATCCGATCGAGGCTTTTATCTAGATAAAGCACACGGCCGTCCATCTAATAAAGAAAAGTTTTTCCAGGGAATTTAAAAACACTGTGGCCGGCGAACCGTACTCTCACCTCGGTTTAATTTTACCAGGCTATATTGAAACCAAATCGATAGAGCAGACTATTTTAAAAACCGTTTCAGGAATAAATGCAGCTCACGGAACCGAGTCTGAATTTAGTCTTGTCGTTCTAGAGTTAGCTGTGTTCTGTTTACAAGACACAGACCCACCAGCTTCGTGATGTGGAAACTTAAAATTGAGTTTGTAAATTTGTAAAGCTCCCTCCCTCCTGTTTGCTTATTGTTTGAAGTAAGTTTGACAAGGCAATTGGCTAAATTCATTGTTTGTTCGCTAATAAATTGTGTAAACTGCAATCTATCTTCGGCATTGTCTGAAGTTAAACGGCCGCAATAATGACGGATGATGAGGAATTTGTGAATGTAGGTACTATGTGTATTTAAAGCCATCACAATTTTACTCGTACCAACAGTGTTTCCTATATTTATTTGTGTGTGAATTTAATTTGTCTTCGCAATGATTCTAAGCCTTGATACTGGAATGAAGGGATGCGATGAGTGAGAAGCTTTTACCTGTCTAATCGTCCGTCTGTCTATCATTGTCTAGTGCTCTCACTCTTAGGTACATGTCAATCGGTTTTACGAATCAATAATTATCATATCAATGTATACCTTCTTTGTTATTTTTTCTTTTAGTTTCCCTCAAGGAGATTTTATTTGAAATAAGTCACTAAAATACACTAATTGTTGGATTATATCGAAAAACCTTATGTAACGATAGTACAATATACTCGTAATACACAAATTTTAGGGCTCACCGTTTAATCTTAGAGTAATTTATCATCTGTCTTCAAGCTAAGTGGTTTCCGCAGCAAACTGTACACAGGAATATGTAAGTAAGTTTACATACTACAAGATGGCGAATGCCAAGAGGCAGACTGCAATCCCTTTGTTCCAGCATTAGGCATACCTTTACTGTCAACCGCTTGCAAGCAGTACATATAAGACGGAATTTTTGAACTAAAATAGGGAAAACATCTTGAAAATAAGTAACAGCTTTAAAAACTATCTCCCCTGACAAAGGCAATATATAGAGAAGTATTCAAGTTTGTTAAGGCACCTACTATGTAATGAGCTCGTTTTATAAAAAAAAAACTTTTTTTTCAAATTCGGCCTAGTATACGCCTATTTGATATTTTCATGTTACATTTCCATTTAATTTAACTTGGGAATAACCGCGATGGAAACCGCATTTACCAGTTAATTATCATTACGACAACAAGCGACGTTGTTGCGAAAACAAACCAAATTCACACTAAAATAAATTTTCATGGAACGCAAAACACGTCACCGTAAATTACCTGAATACAATTAGCTTTTTTATTCATTCTTTTTCCAACTGAAACCTTATAGCCTTTTTAAAAAAGTGTTTGTTTTAGCACAGATTGTTATCGAGCTATTTTTAAACGCTTCACAGTTTTCGCGCAGCACCTTCGCAATCATTACCATAAGGCGCATTAATTTATTTATTTTGGTAACTTTACAAATACTATAAACAACAAGTTAAGGACAACATTAACATAATGTGAGGTTAATTACGCATAAATATAACGTAAGGGTATACTCTACTCTAATTAACGTTTGATGAAAAACAAAGGTCGTGGACGCGGTTACTATATGGCGACCGACGTTCATGTCACTTGGGCTGATCAATGAAATCTATTTTTAACGACGAAAAATTTGAGTAACATGAGTAATCCTTTGTCTGTCTCGGTATCTGTTCCTTTGTCCATTGTCGCCTAGTGATAGAATGAGATTCTTTTATTAGCAAGAGTTAACAACTCTGAAACCGGGTCATGTGAAGGTCTTCATTTTATAGTACTTTTAACCAAACATAATGGAAGTGTTCTCTCCGTGAAGGTTTATTTATTATCCAGGGGAACCTAAAATCATAAAGTATTATCGCTTCTTTGATCATGTTTCGAAACATTAACCCTCTTTTATGTTAAAGCTCCTATCATCCAATCGGAAACACGAAATGTATGATGGAAATACTCGTTTGTTTTTGCTAGTATAATTGATGAATGTACCAATACATTTTTCGTAAAAAACTCAGTTTATTACACTGCAGCACTGAGCTGAAAGCCCATACGTAATTCAATAAAAATCCCAGGCACACTTGTCCCGACTGTCACTCTTGTCTCAATCCATCTAGTGGTTTCCTTTTCCGTTTCATTTTTTGAGATCACATCGGATAATATCTGCCTTGGGTTTCTATTCGACATGGTTTACGAAAGAGATAAGTAAAGTTAAAAAATGATGAATCACTTTATCGCCAAGTAAATAATTATGGCCATCTGTCGACCTAGAGAAGTTGCACTAATTCTCAACGTTAACGTTACTTTGGAAGCTCCCCAGACTTTTAGTGGTGGTAGGACCCTGTGCAGGGTTTGTCCGGATCGCCTCCAAGTAACAGTGTTCGCATTGTTGTATTCCGGTGTGGGTTTAAGACAACTGGTCAAATTACTATCATAGAGGCATCCATCTTAGTCCTCAGGGTTGGCAACGCATTTGAGGTCTTAGGATTGCAGTCTTAAGATTATAGTCTTGAGAATTCAAATGTCTACGGGTCTCAGATTCCACTTACCATCAGGTGACCTGAGTGCTCGTGTGTCTTCTCCTTATTAAAAAAAACTTGATATCAGGGATGTACTTAAAAGTTAAACGATTGAGAATTTTATAAAGGAAAACGTACAATATCTTCTTTGAAGACTATATTTAACTACCAAATTAAATAAAGGCTCTGTACTAATTTAACTACCAAATTAAATGGAGGCTCTGTCATCTCCTTAGCATTGACGTATTGACATTTGGATGCCATTGACTCGTAAAACATCAAGCTTTATGAAAATGTTGCCCAAAGTACGGGCAAATAAATAAAATTACGTGGAAAACGGTCGTAAACATTTCGAGTTAACTTCTAGTGTTCATAAAATTCCCGGTTCTAAAACACCATATTGCCTAAGCAATCGTCAAATGAGACTTCCTAGGCTAGGCAATAAACTGCCTTGATAATCAACATTGAGTTCGTAAGGTTGGTAGCTACTAGCTAGTCAATAATGGCTTGTTTAATATTAATGGGTTGTTGGGGATTAAACGCGTCATCATCGTGTGTGGAGTATGAGAGTCGTAACTGTTTTTTTTTTTTTTTTTTTGAGGGACCTACGTAGTTAGCCTCTGATGGCTTTGACTACTTCGCCGGAGAGAGGGCGGACTCCTGATGGGAGTCCACGCTAAAAGTGGGTTTTACACTAGCATGCCTAAGGGCGCCCCTATTGGGCCGACCTCGGACTTAGGACGCTAGGGGAGAATTTCAATCGAATTGGTTTTATGCTACAATACGCTTCGGAAATTTTACGTTAGACCAGACTGAGAAGAAGCGTCAAGAAACTCCATCTGGGTGTCGATTATGTGAGTTAACCGGTACCGGTACCGGTGCAAAGTGGGGTCGCCCACGTGTAGGGTGAGCCGGGGGACGCCGACGCCTCCGCCGCGGGCGGAGACGTTGTGGTGTGTATGGATCTAAGCTGGTGTTGCCCTGTGAGACGGTTGGGCGACGAATATCTTCGCGGGCTGCGAGGGCAGCCGTGATAGTGTTATCGGTGTCGGTCAGTACGTGTCGGGGACGCCTGTTCCGAGAGGATACGCCCACGAGCGGGACGTAATTTACGGCATTGCGTAATAAACGCGGGTTAGGATGGTGAGGAGCGTTATTGAAGAACCGCCGAGAGGCATCCTTCATAAACTTGGCCACGGTTGGAAGACCGAGGTCGTCGTGAAGATCTAAGTTGCGCATGAACCACGGAGCGCCCGCGGCTCTGCGCAAGAATCGATTCTGCAGCACCTGGAATTGGTACAGAGCAGTCGAGTTCGCATGAGCGAAGACCACACTAGCGTAAGTTAGTATGGGGCGAACGCACGTCTTGTAAATTGTCATCTTATTTCTAAGCGACAGCTTACTGCGTTTGTTCAACAACGGATAGAGACGGCCTAGAATGAAGGCCGCGCGATTCCGGACACGCCTAATGTGTTGCCGGAAAAGCAATCGACGATCTAGGGTGACCCCTAGATATTTGACCTCGTTAGCCCACGGAATGGGACTATCGTAGAGTCGAATAGAATTGTAGGAGGGACCTAACCAACTGAGACTGAGTTTCCGGCAAAAAAGCACAGCGGCGCTTTTCTCCGGATTCACTTCGATCCTCCAGAGCCTAAACCAACGACCTAACTCGTTGATGGCGTCCTGGAGGCGACCGTGTAGAACCGAAGGGCGGATAGAAGTCGTATAGATGGCGGTGTCATCAGCAAAAAGTGCATAATGAACATGCGGAACTCTAGGTATATCGTTTGTGAACAACGAAAAGAGAATTGGGGAGAGAACAGAGCCCTGCGGGACTCCGGCTCTGATCGGATGGGGTCGTAACTGTGTATTATATTTTAGAGCAGGGCTTAGATACCGGTTAAATTTTCAAACCGTTGTTATGTACTTGACGCAAAACCTTTCTATTTCGGTTCCGTTGGCATAAACCGGTTTTTTAACCAATCATTGAAGAAATTTATATTAAGTTATTTTTTAATTAATCCAGACGCATGTCACGCACCATAAAAAAATCCGCTTAGTGTTTTTATTCAGTACAAAACTTTTGGTTTGTCGACTCGCCGCTCGTGGAATAAACCGGTTAATTAAGGTTAAAATAAAGTTCTCAAAACGTTCGGGCTCCTTAGAAAAGTTCGGAGCAAAACCGAAACAAACTGGTACTAACCGGTATTTTAAAACCGGTTCCGGGCCCTGTTTTAGAGTTCACGGCAAATACACGGTAATTTTAATCACCTTGGGTCTCTATACCACTTTTTTTTTAACCATATCGTTATCACATTAGTAATGTAATAGTGGCGCCGTCCCTTTTTACACGGCTGCCCAAAAAAAGAGTTTAATGTTTTCAGGATTCATGTAGGTATGTATATTTGAAAATTTATTTTCTCCTCGAAAATTTCTTAATACCTGAACCAAACCTAGGCGTATGGGGTATCATTTGAATTGTTAAATTACCGCGTATAACATAGGCTAAGTATTTTCTTTAAAAAAACATGTGGCAGCAATAGCACCAAAATAACAAATGCCAAAAAAAATAAGTGTAGGCCCCAAAAAATATATCTCACTAGGGTCCTATTTTGAGTCGTTTACGAGTAATACTCATTTAAAATTTATGCTGCATAGTTCCGCTATCTGATAAAAGGTAGCGGTAGCAGTCATTTTATATATATATCTGTATTGAATATAAATGAGTATTTGCCTTTTTTTTCAATCATAGTCTAATAATAGGGAAAATGCATTTTTTTCTCTTAGGCTCTCTGGAAAGTGCTATGAAAGAGAAGAATAACTATACGCGAAATAATTGTCGTGTATTTTTTTTATAAAATATGAAGCTTTAAAAGTCATAGTTCAGACCCCTTGCAAAACATTCTATAAAAAATTGACGACAGCTGTTATTCCATGGTTAAAATATAAGGACTTTATAAAGAAATTTGCATTTATTTCGTAAATTACTATGTTTATATCGTTGAATTAAAATATTACATAAATAAAATGAAATGCCGAAAAAAACAATCTAAACATTAAAATAAGTTTTAAAATTTTAACAAGTTTGATTCTATATACAATTCTAATAAACGGGTCAAAACTGTGACTTGCGTTTTATATCCTTTTTTGCATTTTCTCCTAAATCGTATCAATGAAACTTAATTCTGAGTTTCATGCATGTTCTCTATTATTATATTATTAAAAAATTAAATAAAATATAAACAAACAAGCCTGTCATGCTTTAAGGTGAATTTCAAAGAGCAAAAACAAGCATTGCAATCAATGTGACTATATGCCAAAAAAAAAGGCAAGAGATAACGATAACCAAATTTGTATTGCAGTCGGGGGACAGTTTTATGTAACATTATCTTGAAATTCCACCGACTGCAATGCAAACTTGGTTATCTCTCGATTCCCTTTTTTGTTTGGCATATCGTCACACTGATTGCAATGCTTTTTTTTGCTCTTTTTAATTCACTTTAAAGCATGGCAGGCGTGTTTTTTTTTACAAAAACTTCTAGCCGCCTGATGAGAAGTCGCTCTTACCATGCATCGTTTTATACCATTATCGTCATCGTAGCAGTCAATAGTTACTCAATGTCGAATAAAAGATTAAAGGCCCAGATTTCGTGTTGGTTGTTTTTTCTTCAAATGTAACCTCTCATTATTAACTTATGATGTATGGCCGGATAACAAACTGTACGGCTAGCACAAGTTTTATATTCTCGCTTGTCGCTCAGTGCGTCTCTATCGTTACAGATTATATAGAAAGGGAGGTCCGAGCGATAAACAAGTGCGAACAACTTGACGTTTGGCTGAGACGTTTGTTGTCAGCTGTCGTTTACTTTGTAGGAATTTAATTTCAATACTATGCGCTTTTTAATAATTTTTAATGTTTTCTATTCAGTCTTCACATAAATTACAATACAATACAAAACACTTTATTGTACACCAAACAAAAACATTACAGAGAAACAGCACATTTAAAAATAACGCAGGTAAGCAGGCTGTCTTATCGCTAATTAGCAATACAATATTGTACCGGTTGTTGTTTTTATCCCCGCTAATTGGTATTTTAATAGGAAGGCCGTCAGCAGTCTTCCACGAGTAAAGCGCATAATCGCTTGTTTGTGAAATTAGCTCATTTTCCACCATCCGTTCGGTTATTTTCTGAAGCTGTATAATTTCTATCAATTTTCGGTTCAGCGAATTTAGAACTCAGCAGCAAATGTGGTCTGAATACTTAACTGTTTTTATTATTTAGGCAATAAAATATGTATGTTCCGGTACGTTATTCCTTTAGCAGATTTCATGAAAGGCGCGCGTTATTTCCTTTATATCGCTTTCCATCTCATTCATCTTTAAGCTGCTAGAGCCGTCATCGGCAAACATAAATCATCATGATCCTTTGAGCCCTTCCTGTGTTAACTTCTAAAGTTATGTTCGTTCCGAACCATATCGTTTTATACGAGGATCGTCGTATATGTTAACGCTCATATTATAGTAAAACCGATATCCATAGGTATGTACCGGTGTACCTATAGAAGTCTTTTACAGCCACTAATTCCGTGACTTGCCAACTCTGTAACAAGGAAATTGTGATCTATGCAGAGATTTTAACAAGGTGATTGGTCGACAGCATAGATCGATAAAATTATCCCACTAGCGCTTGCCAAGTTGGCCACTACTGCCCCTGACCGAGTCTGGGACATACATTTATGTCATTACTTCTGGCATCTTTCGCCTTTGTTATTTGAAAAAAAAATGTTCCTAAAGTTGATATATTTAAAGAAATTGATAGCAACTAGAGAACTGATTGCTTTTTATCAGCACTATGCAAAGTCACATTACAGGGATGGAATTTTAGTGCTACAAACAGGAAAAAAAAACTTCCCGTAGCATGTAGCAAGGGTATTTCGGGGTTATGTCTGTATAAAATATTGAGCATTAGGTCACGTAAGATTTCTTGAGCTGTAAAATGTAATTTGATAAGGATGTTCGTAAAATGCACAAGAGAAGTCATTATCACCATTTTTGCTACTCATTTTATACCTGTAATCTAATAGTCCTACAATGCTTAGCAAATACAGTACAGTACGTACTCAGTGAACCGTTAGAATAACGTTGTTTCTGCAGCGCATCAAGGATGTCTGCTGAGGCACACACATGGGTTGAACAGATCAACTTCCCATCAGGGAATAGGCGAGAGTGCAGTTCGACACTGGCGGACTCCAGGAGGTATTCTCGTAAAATTGGGATTGCCCGCTAATCAGTTATTGGATTGGAATGGCATAATAAATAAATAAAAAAATACTCCAAAACAGAGACATCATCTGTATTCACTTGGCTTTAAGTATAATAGTAGGTATTTATAGCTTATTAATATTTTTATTAATTGGGATTAATAATAACACATTTAACACACATTGTACCTTATCCATTTTCCATAACCAAAGCCCGGAGCTATATATATTCATTGATTCCATTATATATTTTTTTTTTTTTTTATGATAAGGAGAAGGCACACGAGCACTCAGGCCACCTGATGGTAAGTGGAATCTGAGACCCATAGACATTTGAATTCTCAAGACTAAAATCCTAAGACCTCAAATGCGTTGCCAACCCTGAGGACTACGATGGAATGCCTCTATGCTAGTAATTTCACCGGTTGTCTTATCCCCACACCGGAACACAACAATGCGAACACTGTTGCTTGGCGGGTGGTTAATGGATAAGATGGTGGTAGCGATCCGGACGGACCCTGCATAGGGTCCTACCACCACTAAATATATAAATATACTTATATTTTCTAGCTTCACCATTTTATATTCAAATGCCTTTAAAACTAAAGGCACCACTTGAAATATTGAAAGAAGCCCAGTAAAAGGCAAGTAGCAGCGCTCCGTATATCTCGATTCAGCGACCGCAATGCATACGAATTAGTTAGTCAGACTTCGTTATCGGTATTTTACCCGTTACCCCTTCTTGCCGGCCGGTGGCGGTCTGAGAAATAGTCTGAAATCTTTCGCTCCCGAACAGGTTGCCCAGGCTTTATTTCGTTAACTCAATTTATCAGCTCTAAGGCTTGTACAGGGTTGACCTAAAAATTCAGTGAATCTGATGGAACGTAACGCTGATGTTCTCTGGCGTTAGAAAATTAGTTTGTAAATTACCACACTTTGCATAACGCGTCAACACTAGACATGTGCGATATAATAAATACGTATCATCTGCTTCGACTGACATGCGTAAACGGTTAAGTAAAGTTAAGTTTTACACGTTTATCTGTCACCACTAACAAAGACAGTTAAATTTTATCGTATTGTAAATTATAACGAGGTGAGTGGTCGTTGTCGTGGTTAATTTAAGCCCAAATGGGAGGCGCGGGTCGACGATTTATATTCGTTTTATCGCCAGACTGACCACCGTGTAAGGACAGTATCTGAGGTACAAATAGTGTTACTTGACGGCCCGTCTTATTTATCGTACGGTCGTCGACCGAGAGAAAGGTTGGTGGAAATTTATGCAGTCGATTTTTTGAGGAAGCCTTTGGCTTACGCAGAAAAAGGTATTATTAACTTAGACTTGACATGCTTATCATTCGGTGATCCTAATCATAATATTTCATGTTATTTAATGTAGACTCCATGATTATTGACTGAAAAACAATATTCCCATTTCGCGAGACAAAGGCATGTTTGTTAATAATTAGGTAGAAATATGAAGAAGCTTCCGAGATCAGTTATTCAGGATTTACTTGTTTTATGTGTTTGTAAGCGTTATGTCAGCCGCTGTGTACATTAACAAAAATATACCAGCAATGTTAGTTATAATGTATTCCTAGATAAATACAAACTGAATAAGTACCTTAAGGGTGAATAATGTTATCTAGTTCATCATATCAGCCGAAAGACGTCCACTGCTGGACATAGGCCTCCCCCAAGGCTCTCCATTCAGACCGGTCCTGTGCTTTTCGCATCCACCGCGTTCCCGCGATTTTTACAAGGTCGTCGCTCCATCTTGTTGGAGGCCTACCTACAGCTCGTCTCCCGGTCCGTGGACGCCACTCAAGAACCTTCTGACTCCATCGGTCATCAGTCCTGCGAGCAATGTGCCCCGCCCACTGCCACTTAAGTTTAGCTATTCTTCGGGCTATGTCGGTAACCTTAGTTCTACTGCGGATATCATCATTTCTGATTCTATCACGCAGAGAAACCCCGAGCATAGCTCTCTCCAAGTTATCTAGTTAGTAACATAATAAATAAATAGTTCAATATACTACATGCTAGTAACTCAAACTATTATTGTAATCTATCTGCTTTCCTCGTCATGGCAAAGCAATATCAGGTATAAACTGAACAGCTAGCATTGAGCTGAACTTTCAATATCTATAGAAACATGTTTGTTGGCCCAATAAACAAGCTGTGAAATGGAACATATCTGTGCATTGAGTTGTTAACGATGACATTTCGTTCACTGTATTGTTCCAGGCATACGTGCCTGGAACAATACCATAGATATTCAAAAATATTTTTTACATAGACAGATATAAGAGTACATTAATTGCTCACCACACCCATAAATAAATGATTTTTCCTCTCTAATGTAGAAACTCGCCTTGCGTGTTTCCGCCTTACCCTTGGGGTAGAGGAAGTGTTTGCCCAATAACAGCGACAGTGCCAACGTATCTTTATGGGCGGAAATTTAATATAAATATGCATACATGGCGCCCTGAGACTTATATTTATCTACCTTTATCAAAATTACGTTTATAAAAAACATTCAACCTTCGTCAAAAGTGTGTGACAAAACTTAGTAGGTACAATTAGGTGAAAAGAGTGTCATGATCATAGCAAAGCGGGCGCAGTGTGCCTTGTTAAAGGTCATGCTGAGAATTTTTGCTTCCTGACTGTCAATTTATATAAGGAGGTGTCTGTACTTAGAGTTCGCCAGCTTTTCATACTGACAGCTGTGGTAAATTCTCATTGAAATGCCGTTACTTTCACTGACATGTATGACAAGCGACGTCAGAAACACCTGCTGTGAATACCTGTTTAATGCTGCCCAAGAGTTAAAACCGCTTTTGCCGAACGCTTTCCTTTCTTTCTTCATTCCTTTGTCTGTAACAGGGTATCCAAAGCATGTGTTATCGACAATTATTCCAGATTCCAGCTCAACCGTTAAATCCAACTGTATAAAATAGCTGCTATCTTGGTCGTACGATGAAACCTAGGACATACTCAATTTATAAATCTTACCAAATTACATTAGGGAACCACACACGCGCACAAAAATAAACACAAACAAACACATAACCCACCCTTAATTTATTATGTAGGTTATTAGTTTTGTTTAGCTTAGCATAACAGTACTCGGTAATTTTTCGTCGGTGAGCTTCAAAAATTGGACCCCTGTGCCTACCGATGGATAGTTTTTTTGTTGCATTATCATATATTACTTTTTCATTTGTTATTGCTCTGACTTGCTGTTCGTAGTTATTGCTCTGTAAATTCAACATAAAATCTAAGTAACAATGTATTTTTTGTGACAAGATAAATAGAACAATAAAAAGTAACGAAACGTGTAACGTGTTTTTTTTAAGTAATTAATTATTATTATTATAAGTACAGTAATCGCCGGCGTTTTACACTTCTGGCCGTGTAGTGCAGTTCTTTTTTTCCATTTCTAATTAGAGAAAGCACGGCTTACTAACGGCGAACTTCTGAAAATCAGCAAATACCTAGTCTCGCTCGGCGACCCTGCTCTCGGGAGGTTCTATAGCACCAAATAAATGGGAACTCAGCTCATCAAGCGCAAGGTGCCGTTCAAAGTTTAGCATAGTTAATTATTCAGCGCAGCTGTTCGCGCAGCTGTTCGCGCACGCTCCCCAGGGGACGTCTCTGAGCAAAGGTACGGCTTTCGTATGGAGATTTTACCTCGCTATATTTTTTCTAAGAAATATGCCTTAGCGCCGTGCTGACGCGAGACGTGAGGCAATCCGGAACAACTGTGTCTTTATTTACATTATCCTGCTTATTTTATGAAACAACCCTTATGTATAGAAACTTGAGTTTAGAAGCTTTTCTAAAAACCCTTGTCATTGTAGTTTGCTTTCATGTATAAGCAAGTGCAAAGAGAACGCAACCAAAAATTTATTTTAGCATCGTGACGTATGTGCATCAAGTTAGAACTATAGTTATGATGTTAGTTTTACGTTTACACCCATAGTCCACATACTACAGGTGTACAAGGGTTACACCTACAGGATACATTTTATTGTACTTATCTACAGTGTGTAAATGGTATAAGGGCGTTCCTTTTAACTGTGGTTAGTATAACCCATACTGAGCACATTTAGACAGCT
This sequence comes from Acleris holmiana, assembly GCA_949316455.1. Taxonomy (NCBI): domain Eukaryota; kingdom Metazoa; phylum Arthropoda; class Insecta; order Lepidoptera; family Tortricidae; genus Acleris; species Acleris holmiana. Next base: position 10,494,027 of record OX438769.1, read on the forward strand.
TTTGTTAAAATTAAATTAAAAAAAATAACCATACAAAATAATTTAACACGCAATGTATAACGAAAAATGCAATGAATTAAAAACGAAAATATCACCTGACGGATGGACTTCGATGTACACTGCGGGTCGATAGTATGTTCAAAAATTAATAACGGTGTATACGTTAGCGTAATCAAAATAATTATTTTTGTTAATGATTAGTAGAGTCTTAATCTATGTCCAGTTTTAATAAACGCCCGTATACCATTTACACACTGTATGTACAAAGTGTAGGGAAATTGATATGAAAGGTGCATTCCCGTTATTTTGAAGGCTCAGTAACATTAAATAAAATTGTTCTCACTGTAAATTAAATCTTTAAAATCCTTTGAAAGCGTTGCGGCCCAAATAAGCAAACATACGTGTAATCCTTTAATCTTCTGGTTGCTGCTCGACGCCATACAATAATAATTATGCTATTGCTTACACTGTGCTTTGAAAATAGCCTGTTGAGTCGTTAGAATGAAAAATCTTTCCTAGTTAGATTAGTTTAATGACTTTTTAATCATTACACTGAGTTTGATATTTATTCTTAAGAATACATTAGCGGTAAGACCGCCTGTTATGTCTGCCATATAAGAATATCAGGTTTATGTCTTTCCTCATATATTTTCCTTTGTTTGGTGTTTAATAAAGCGTATTTATATGAATTGCATTGCGTAACTCAAACAAATTACTTCAAACTCAAACAAATTCCAAATTCAAATTCTATCCATATTCTAACAAATAATTAAATAAATAATCAGGATCAGTCACTATATGTGAAATAGTTTAATTGTTTTTGTGTTTCATAATATGTTGTAACTGTAGGATTTCCCACAAATAATTATATATATAATAAAGGATATGTACAGTCAAGGTTATAAATATGTATACACTTTAGTACCTTGTCACATTAATCGCTGTGACAATTTCATTTGGCAGTTTAAGCATGATGTTAAACAGACAAGGTACTAAAGTGTATACATATTTATGACCTTGACTGTACATAAGATTACATAATTAGCGACTAATTAGTATAACAAAGAGAAAGAAAAACCAAAATGAAAAATCATCGAACGAATCACTAATGCTAGTGATTCAGCCATATTTGTAGTATTTTAACGCTCTCTGATCGAGAAATCTATAAAACGGACATTCATTTGTCGGCTGCTACCCAACACCAATAACAAATAAAAAATAATAATAATTTCATAACAAACCGTTTTCGTAAGAAGTTTTATATAATAGCTCGTGTTTGAAGGAAAATAACGCTATATCCAACGTCGTTGTTTGGCAAAAAATCTGAATATAGCATGAATAAGTAACAACACCCCGGTTCTGAAGATAACTCAAAGAAATATTTAGTTAACAGGTTCGCACTAGCACGTTTCAGCATAATGCGCCATCCCGTTATGAATATTCCGAAATGCACCTTCGTTCACACATATTTGGCTGGCTATTTTCTACTCACAACCAAAACTATTGCTATCCATTACTATGCCTTGTCTTGTCTACGTGGTAAAATAATGTTTTAAAACTAATCATTATCCCGTTATGTTCCACTGAATACAAATGAGGATAGCTTTCTCACCCCAAGCCACTAAAATAGCCCGCGTCGCGGCCGCCCTTGACACACATACATTTCCCTGTGATTTACGCCATAAAGTTCTACCGATAAGAGACATGTATTTACTTAAGTATAGTTTTACGCAAATAGCTAAGTATGCTGTCTGAAAATTGCTCACGAATATTTTGTTACCACTTAGCCTGTAATAGCACTGCATTGTAGCGGGTATTTATTTGTAGAATTAAACTAAGCATCTGCGGCGTATTTGTTCAGCTTGGTGCAACTCCTTGCTGCCCGCAGCGTTTACTTTAATGCATTTAGGTCGATGTTCGTGCCCCTTGTTTACTGTTCTAAGTGAATGCCCTGCACACGTGCCACTTTGCCTAAAAGGCTGCATTGCCTTCAAAGTTTTAGAACAGCGGCACGTTTTGCTCACCATCGCGGTAACATTAACAGCGAATATTACTAAGGGCCCAATGTCATATAGTTTTCGTCAGGTATCTATTATAGTTAGTTGTAGCTATACGTACCTAATTACTTTACCCCAGCAACACGCTCCGGTTTACGGCGTTTTTACGAGTTTGCTTGTAAATATTATTTCTCTCTTATTATAATTATGTTCTCGTATCCACGTAAATCCACGCCTATAGTAAGAAGAAAATTGCTTCACCCTTATTTACCGTGTTTGAGATTACGCCGTACATTTTTCAGTAGTTCTGCAGAAGTTGTAAAACTTGATAAATCCGGGCGTGTCTGTTTTATTAACAGTAGGTACCTAACTCTGGTCTCCTTTGCCCGGAGTATATAAAATTGTAGTGTTATTACGTGGAATCGCCGACGTCTCTCAATTTGGCCGTTGATTAAAGCGGTGTATTATTCAGGGCTAGCAGGCGGGCAGGCGTCATGTCTATTCAATGCACTATACAAGTACTACTCGTGCACACTCGTAATGCATTCTTGCGGTGCAACAATCCGGAGCTACTAATACAATGTGCAGAATACGATGCAAGTGATATGCACGTGCAATGTGCATCTGGTAGAGATGGGACGTATTTCTTGGAATAGGTTTTTTCTTGGACATCCAAAAACGCCTTCCCTACATAGTACGCCTACGCGTATTGAATCGTGAAAAGATCGCGGCGTATGAAGAAATACAAAAGTAGTTGAAATAATATCTGCGGCTGCACAACACAATAGTTTTTTATATACGCAGGTATATATTATACATATAAACAGACTCTTAAACTCAACACTTGCAAAAAACCCGAGCCGGACGCCACGGTCCGCGTACCGAGCCTAAACTATTAAATTTTAGGGACTGACAACTCGAAAATACTCTACAAGCCTCGGACTTCTTATTAGTCGTGGATCTAATCTTTGGATCTAGTCTTTTTGTGGACGCGTTCTTGAAAGACTCAGTACGAGATTTGCCTAGTGCGTCTCACCTCTAGCATCTGGCTTCACAAATAGAATTAACTTATTCTATTGAATAAATAAATAGACCTAGTATTATCATCAGACGTTAATTTCTTTCCACACGTTTTAGCTTTCGGAAGACTATGTCCAGCAGTTTCAAACATACATCAAGTAAGCAGTTGTACTCTTTCTACATTTTTTATTGTTTCACCATTCCACCTAATTGCCTTTCATTCAAAACATTGTCGATAGTTCCTACGTATCTACTGTGTACTGTGTAAGCCTTATCTTGGTTAAAGTACAATTACTGGACTATTTACGGAGTCAATAGAGAATCTTTACTAGGGTTGTACCTACCTGCCATTTCTGTTTTGTGAATTGAGGCTACTCTTTGACCTTATTTCATTTTAATTGGTTTCTTCTGCTCATTTTCATCTCTTTATTTTTTTTATAACATGCTTTATATTAAACACCGAAATCTTTTTACTACATGTTCTATGATAACAATTTATGTAACGCATTCAACGAGCCGTAATGTCTTTAAAAATGCTCTTGCGTCAAATCACAAATGCACATTAATTCTAATGACTCGTCCCTAAACAATTAGCTGCGAAGACATGTGCGTTCAATTCAATCCAATCTCGATTGGTTTGCACTAAAATGCTTGGTGGCGATTCCCGCTAGCTCTCTCGGCCTGTCGTACAGGGCTATAATTAACGTGCCTACAACATGTGGCTTTATTAGTCCCTCTATCTCTCTCTCTCTCTCTCTCTCTTGTCCTCTTTTTTAAGGGTCGGCTAGTTTCAAGAACGAGTTTAACCAATTTTATATTTACCCATAGACTTTTATGTGAGGATTTTAAAACACAACTTACTTACCGTATAACGATATACATTATAACCAAAAAAATGGTAAACTATCATACAATCACAAAAAATACAACACTTGAATTGCTCTACATTAAACTTTCCGCGGTACAATTTGAGTTTCTTGTCTTTTCTGATGAAAAATGACAATCTTTAACTGACCAACCAAAAGTTATTTTCCAATTCAAAATAATGCAAACTGAGCTTACAAACGTTTAACTTTAAAACGCAAGACTACCTAGGTACATCGTTGTTTATGATCTATAAACCACTAAAACCCTAATTATTATAGACTCGTTTAAAAATGGCTTTTGAAACGTTTATGGTCCAATTACCATTGGCTTTAAGGCCTTACGTGACCAGAAAACGAGACGAATGGTCGGCGAGGAGAATTTAACAGATTCTAAAGAACCCGACCTATTGGACCTGATTCCTGAAGCCACGCTGACTAATAGCTCTTCCGACGGATGATAAACGAGCCGACGTAGATTTATTGCGGCCAACAAACGGATCTACAAGACCAGTAACAATCTGGTGGACGCTGTTAGCGATAATCGCGGATGTAACAGAGTGAGTAGTGACAGCCTTGCGGCCTTGGCCTGAACAGTCCTCTACTAACGTACGAGTATATCGTGATTTGTATACAAAATCTTAAGAAGCCTTTTACTTACGTAAACTGGTTACTATTTACTCAGCTGCCTCTTAATTGTACTTTCAGTGCAGCAGTTCAACAAGATGGCCTCCCAGCTACATACTTGTCAAATTACAAAGAGAAATGCTGCCACTTCTCAGCAACATGGTGGATATATTTAGCCATAACTAGACTCTACCAAACGAGTCTAATGACAGCAGCCCTCACAGCATTTTTTTTGTGGCGTCTGCCCATTCGCTATCGCATAAAAGTTATACTGAAAGCCTTTTCTTTTCATGAAATTTACATAAAAATAAAAATTTGTTCTAATTGGCTTGTAGCTTTTTTATTTACAAAATGTAAGATCAACAAAATTATTTTATTTATTACCTTTTACGTACAAGAACCATGCGTTCTTCCCACCGACCTCGATATACAAACTCGTATTACGTGCATTATTAAATTTATCAAATATTATATGCAGGCACCACATAGGCAATTAATTCCAAGAAGATCAAGTCATTATGTCTTATGCATTCTATCTTAGTCCTCAAGTTTGGCAACGCCTCAGAGTTGGCAACGATCTTGAGCTTACATAGGCCCACGTAGCTCCTGGCTCGGCCTGTGCTCGTTCGGCTTCTTGCTATGTACCATGGATCTTTATAAAAAGTTTCTAAGCCAGTGTGTACCTACTTTACCTGTCAGAAAAATGCCCAGAGCATTTCTGCTTTTAGTCATTTACCTTGCGCCGCAGGCTTTTCACTCAAGAACATTCGTTTATGCTGCTTGAGCAAACAGATATCCTTCCGACTCATGTTTTTTATCTTTTTATGTTTGAATATCACATACTTAGTTAATGTTTCGCGCTTTTTCCCTCCGGAATTGGGGTCGGAGGGTAACATTTACATGTGGATGAATTATTCTGCTAGCTCTGCTTTAATGGGCTAAACAGCCTGCAGCTTTTGATGAATTTAACATAGAAAAGGTAATGCATAAATGACGTGCAAACCCAATGAATTACTTATTTATTTCGTTACGCGTATAACAATCTAACAAAATCCCGTAATTATACCCAAGTAACTTAGCTTTGCACATCAGGGATGTTAATCCGTTGTTAACTTCGACAAAGTATAATTACGAGTCAGCCAACTAGAAACTAAAACGCATATTACAAATTTAGATGAGGTGGTCCCTATATGACTCGGTACTTTACCCCGGGACAATTTAAGATTATGTTTGTGACATTTCATTATCGTTTCAAATTCCGCGCTGCGATCTACACTGATATTACATAACTCGATGTAAGAAACAAAATAGGTTCATATAATAAAGAGATCGTTTTATATATTACAGTCACATGTGTCACGGTAATATGCTCCTCGTATTATTTTAGTTAATTTTCTGCCTAAAAGCCATTCGGGGCTTCGTTGCCAAAAGTTTTGCCAAGTTGGAGGACCCTCCGCAGCTGAAGATGCCAAAGTGGCTTGCGATAAGAGGGCTCGGGTGACCCATTGTCAACTAGTGAGAAAGCACGTAACTTCCCTTTGTCGACAACTATTTTGTGCTAGAACTAGTTAAGAAGATTAAGTATTGATGTTAACAGCATTAAATCATAATTTCCAAGTGTTGCTCGGTATTTTCGTTTAATAATGTTAACATGTTTTCGTATGTGCACTTTTAATTTGTTTTGGCGATGTTAATATCTTGTACCTACTAATATCTGCAGTCTTAATTACCCTTATTACGTGCTTTAGGTGACCCGTTCATAGTAAGCCGCTGCGATTACGTAGGTGTGTTAATTATGCTATCAATTAATCATTTCAAAAAGGTTGTTGCCAACTATTTTAAATGTTGTGTATTTACTAATAAGACTTCATTCGTATAGGGCCGTATATTTTTTTGATCTCGTCTTGTTACCTTCGTAGTCATTATTTTAGGAATCTACTTCGCCCGAATTATAAACTATGCAAAAATCCGCCTAGGGGAATAAATTCCTGTACGTTCCTCATATCCAAAGAAAACAATCATATTTTCTTTACGACGGGGTGAAAACCGAGGGAATTGGTTCTTTACTTTGGAAGAGGAGGATAAAGAGCGTGCGCGGGTAACCGGGAAAGCTTATCGTCGCTCGGGCAGTTTGAGCCTGTCAAACCCTCGATGTTGAGGCGCGAGTACATAAGCAACCAGTTTTAGAGCCACAGCTCAAATGTCTGCCTCTTCGTTAGCGTTTTAGAGCAAATTTTAGAATCATTTTTGCAGGAGTTTATGGCTTACTGGGGAGTTACCATGACATGAGAAAGAGACAGAGATATATAACTACTATAGCTCTGTCCTTTACGCTCATCCTAAACTGAATTGCTTAGGCATCTCATGGTAACCTCCCTGTAAATACTTAACTCACTGAATTTTCGGATTTTTTACATACTTTACAGTGCAAAATGTGTACATTCGAAACAAATGACAAACCATTTAAATAAGTCTCGTTTTGTAGACGAAAAGAGAAATATCGAATCAAAATATTGTTTGGTTTTATTCTTACAATACAACTATTTCTCGCTTACCGCAGTAAAGTTCATTTTTTTTAAATTCCTTACAAGAAGCTTTTTATCTTGAGTACAACGTAAGCCTTCGGAATCACTTTATAACGAGACCTCTTACAAAGGCTATCTGACAACATCTGATGTTCTCGTTTTTCTTCATTATAAAAATAAAATTGAGCAAAATTCTCTTATGTAATCTTTAAAACCTATGCATCTGGTGTATTGAAATGTGTTATACAATATTGTTCTATGATGTGGTTCATATGTATGTTGGTATACACTTTTTATACAAAAAAAACACAGGTAATAAAAATAAACAAGTACAACAGCGCAGTTACATCTTTAAGAGATTTCTTCCAGCTAAACCTTGAAATAATAGTAATAGAAGTACCCTAGTGACTAGATCCCGATATCTAACGCTCAGTTTGGGGGCATGATAAAATAGTGATGTTACTTCACATCATTGGTTGATTCATATTTACTTATAATGAGTTATTTGTCGAAATTAAATTCTTCTTTTGCGAGTGCTCTTGAGATAACTCATTAATTGCATCTTGCTGATCAGATAGAAGGGCGACAATTATTGAATAGTAACGTATGGATACGACTGACTAGGTAGCTGCATACTTGTTTTTATTATTTTGTAAATAAACAAGTAGTATTTTTCTTTATTTCATAAAAAAATAAAAAAAGCACTATAGCAAAGCTATGTTAAGTATGAATCAAATCTTTTGATATGTTAGTGAGTGAGTAAATCAACTTCATTTTTGTCGACGCAGATTATCGAAATCGCTCCATCACTTGCCCCCAAACTGAGCGTTAGATAACGCGGGAATTACTAATGACAAACAAACAGTAATTAATAAAAAGAAAAATAATATAAAAGCCGTACGTAGCCGTACAAACATAAAACCAACAAGTAATAACAAATTATCTACTAAAAGTCAATTGGTGCCATCTTACATGATTTTAGTAGGTAAAAACACTTTAATCGCCTGTATCTCAAGAACCAATGATATTTACTTAGTCGCCATAGTCTTCCTTTAAAATTCTTTATATGCTCTTTCATTTAAGTTCTTTTTCTGATTTTTTGTATTAGTACTTTTGGCTGTGGGGGGGGCGGGGGACACTTGACTTTAACATAAAAAAATACATCTCCACGTCACGTGTAGGAAAGGTAAATAAAAAATAAAAAAACAACATTTTATTTTACCGCTGTTGGCGTGGCTAATATGTATAATCATGCCAACTTACAGCTTTCAAGTACTAAGAGTCTCTGCGCTAGGCTGCTGACGGACGGATGGACTATAAGGGTTCCTAGTTTGACTACGGAACCCTAAAAAGGGGAGAAAATGGTAACCCGTACCAGAGTCAGACGGAATGTGGCTTGCAGGTTGTATATTTATTTACTCAGTAATACTCGTAAGCTATAGTTTAAAAATATTTTAATCTATTCTCAATCACATTACACACATCTAAATACACTAAATGTACTTAATAGATAACAACTTATGAGGTTGAACCTTAATTTCACATGGATAATCATGAAAAACAAAATATGTGACGCTCCCATCACAGCTATTGAAATAGGCCTTTAACGAGGTCTGCGAGGCCTAAAATTTCCATACAAAATGTGATAACGTTTAATATCTTCCCCTAAACCTAGACCAATTTTTTAATATTATTGTCCTTACATTTTCCTTTCTAGACTTATTAAGGGTGTCAGAAACGATATCGCCTGGAGCTAAATGTGTAAGGTTTTTTAAAGCTACCTGATTGTCGCGTCTGTTCACAAGCCTCTTAACTTAGACTTATATTTACGATCACGTTTCGTACTTTGTTAAACTATACGTACAATCACCAGAAAAAAATGTTGACCATACTTAGAACCTTTTTGTCATGCTTGTCATTGGATATAAACTTTGAAGTTTATGATGGCAGTGCACTAAAGTACTTGAAATTTTCGTTCGGGTACTGTAACATACAAATGTCATCAATTTTATTAATGGTGCTGTCCGGTTTTCATCATATAGTACAAGAATCAAGCACTTGAAAGGTGATTAAATAGATAGAAACTTGAAATGATGACGACAATTTGCCACGTGCCAAAATAATGGCTATTGTAGAGCTTGCGAATTGCCAATCGATTTGGGATCGAACGAAAATAAGATGTCAGCCGCCCGTAGTTCCTACAATTTCCTGAGTAGCGGCAGAGTTGTCTAACGTTGATTGATGACGCTAAAACACTTTTCGAGTGTGCTTATTGAACATTTATTTTTTCTCACGTTTTCTTATTTAGGTCATGTGAGGCAGATTATAAAACTTATGTGATACAGCGACATGTTATCATTAGTTCAAGAATACAACATTGTTTATTAATCGTAGGCGCCTTAGCCAGATTATGCAAACAGTGGTTCCGAAATGTTCATCTTTTAAAAAAAAAGTGTACTTCTGTAGCTCTGCCTACCCCACTCTGGGAATGTAAGCGTGATGCGTATGTAATCGCAGGCGCTACCTCATTACTCAGGGACATTTTGGAAACCATTAACTCGTTTATTTTCCAAACTTGTGTATGAAAAATCGATACAATAAGGAACGAATTAATCGTCATTAACTGGCTCTGAGTGCGGCCATAACCGTAATTGCACCTATATGCACCTGTAATGTATATTCCATTATATTGCGGTAATATCAGGTAAAAATATGTGCAAGATGACGTCTCAAAAAGATTTTCGGGTTCGGGTAGAAGTTAATTAGACTCGCATAAGAACATAATATATAACTAATAAGAGAGAAGTAACGAAAGCCTTATTAAAAGCTATTGCACTGTACCACAAATCACGCTTATTATAATGTACGTAATGTATCCAATATGTGAAAATGTAATGAGCAAATCTACACCATATACCTAGGCTATTTAATAGTACATATTTTAGCTGCTTAGGTGATTGGGCAAAAGTTTAACATAATATAAACGTTGACCACATCATATTGGATGGATGAACAAATAAATCACAAAACCGCACAGTGAGTTTATCAAAATGGGCATACTTGTGACAAAACTCATGGAATCGTTCACCCAATAATTTATTATTGAACCAGCATTTCAATTTCACAAATTACACGGTTCAATATAAGTTCATGCTTAGTTTTAACGAGATAAAGTTTACACTTCACTGTGGACAAATACGTATTGTAAGTTTTTATTTAATGCGAAACACAAACTTGCGCAATGCAAACTCTATGTAGACTTCCTGCACTATTAAAAAACTGTGGTTAGTGACGTCGTAGCTGGTGGCCCCGGGGCGCCCCTGGTACACTGTCTTTTTTCAAAGCTTGACATTTCAAATATCACGAGGGAATCGTACGTACATAACATCACGCCTTCATTCCTACAGTGGCAGAGGCAGAGTTCCAGAATTACCAACAACTCTGAGTGGTTGATAAAATTCTGTAACCACATTTTTCACAAACAGGCTAAGATTTTTACTAGTGTATTAGTGACAGGTTGCAAGCCTATCGCCGTCGCCTCGACATCCACAGGAAGACATGAAGTGGTACTATTCTAAACCGGCAACCACACGGAGCGGAGGGAATACTTTGCACACATTACTCCAGTCACAGTGTACTTATAAATTATTTTTACGACTAACGTGAAGATAAACACACATGAGGCTCGCGACGCTGCTTGCCGGTTTGCTATAAAAGCACGGTAACTCTCAATAAACAAGTGAATTGTGTTCCTCAACTCTCTATGGGTTTAAGCCGTAAGTTTTTATGTCTATTGCAATGCTCACTCACTTAAGGCAAAGACGACCAGCTACTTTCAAAATCACTTACTTAAAGTAAACTCGGTTCAACTCTTACTTTCTTACAGCCGACACCATTATTCGACCTATCTTTTACCTACAGTATGAGCTGTCCTCGTCGGCTATGCGAAAATAAAATAAAGTTGTAATTTAGTGCCACTTGAATAAATTGGATAAATTAACGGTTCCGTACATTTTGACATAACTAACCTAAAGTTAAGGCTAAATCCAATTATGTTTTTTGCTGCAAGTGCCCTGACAATAGTCAGAAAGGTTGAAACAAGAAATCTACCTAGATTACGACGCGGTTGGCCTAGTTGGAAGTGAATCTGCCTACGAAGATATCGGTCCCGGGTTCGATTCCCGGGGGTTCAGGGTAAATATTCATAGCGCTTGTATTTGTTTCTGAGTCTTGAGTGTTTTCTATTTACCTATGTTAGTATGTATTTCTCAATATAAGGATTTTTTTTCGCTGCCTAGTAGATACCCATTGCAAGCCTCGAGCTTTGTTTAGAACTTGGTTCATTTGTGTGAGATTGATACCCGATATATGTATTCTTTATAATTATATTTATCGATTGATGGAATTGGAACGTGCCGTTACGTGGTGAACGAGTTTTCTTATTTTTTTTAGGTTTATCTTTAAAGCTGGAAGACATTTTTGCATTCTCGACTACCTATTTCGTTCTACGAAGACACAACAATGTGTGTATTTGTATTGTTATTATACCAAAAATTATATTTTTAAGTTAATTAGTATATTCCTTATTTATGGACGCAACAATAAAAAGAAAACAAAATGTTTTAATTTTGTAATCAAAAACAAAAATGCTATGAGTATTATTTGCTATAAATATTTACTGACAAAATATCTTAATTAATCATTTTTTTTGTCAATACATATAAAATCCACTTATTTTTTTGTTACTACGTCATATAAAAATAATATTTTGCATTTAATTGCATAACTTGAATGAAATACATTATATTACTTCCGTTTTGATATGCAACGTGTAAACTCATTTATAAACCTCGAATTGAAAGAATACGATCTGAATTGGCCTTAATATCAGTACAGTGATTCTATTTTCTTAATGTCCCTCGACTAACTGTCGCTCTCTCACTCCCACTTGCATCTGACAGTGCATTTGTCACTCGTGTTTCATAGAAACGAAGCTTCATTTCTTATTCAATCAAAGTACACAGTTACTCTCGCGACTCTAAGACCAATCTAACGACACCTCGTTTGTCCAGATCATCCTTTTAGCCTCTACAACGGAAACCAAAACCATACACACCTCAAAAACGTAAAACATATTTCTTCGGCAGCTTCATAAGTGCAAAGTTTAAAAAACTCTCAAACAAATTCCATATACAATAACGCCGTAGTCTGCAACAAGACTCATAATAGAACCACGATTGAATCAAGCAATGATGGCCGTTGGTTCAATAACGTAAGAACTAAAACGTAGTCATTGTGGTAGAATAGAAGTGGCACGTCCGCTCGATACCGCCGGGTCGATACGGCGTCGCATAGACGCCGTGTCGCCGAATCGCTCCCAATCCGCTCGACGGTCAACGCTCTGAAAACACTGTAACTGACCTTTTGTACTACAATGCTTTGAAAACAAACACTGACTTCAAAAAAGGAGAAGGTTATACGTTCCACTGTATGTATTTTTTTTTGTATGTTCACCGATTACTCCGTCAATTGTGGACCGATTTTGAAACTTCTTTTTTGGTTTGATAGAGTATACTGAATCTGATGAGGGGATCAGTGAGGAATAGAGGGAACTCCTCAAATATTGTAGGCAAACATATAGCGATTTTAGTATTTTTAGTAACAGGTGTAGCATTTGCATTCAGAAAATATCACTTGGTGAAGGGGAACTGATGATGAAGACAACAGATGGCCACCGGAACTCCTTAACGGTACATATTTCAAGAGTGGCGAGAAGATAAATCGATTAAGATAGTTGAGCGACTACAACGAAGAATAATTAGTTGTTGAAATATGACTATGACTTTCCCGCGGCGTTGTTTGCGGCGCGCTTGAAATAACTTAAAGTTTCATATCAACTGAGAAGTGGGACTACGTAACAGCATATTATGATCACTAAAAAGTATTAAATAAAATAAATGTGTTTATTTATACCTACTAAAATCATCTAAGATGGCACCAAATGACTTTAAATAGAAAATTAGTTATTACTTGTTGATTTTTATGTTTGTAGTACTAAACCGCTTCGGAACTCTACATTGAATATGGTCCGACATGCTCTTGCCCGGTTTTTTAAATATTCTTTTGACAATGATAGAACTGAACCTAGCATTATATAAAAAACAATGAATATAAAGTAAAGTGCTGTTAGGCGATGGGCTTGCAACCTGTTACTAATACACTGGTAAACATCTTAGCCTGACTATGCAAAACGTGGTTACAGAATTATCAACAAGTTTAGAGTTGTTGGTATTCTGTTGCTCTGCCTACCCCACTCTGGGAATAAAGGCGTGACGTTATGTATGTGTATGTATGTATAAAATAAAAACATAATGCGTAGTTAAGCACGAAAACGTGTCGAAACTTCAAATAATCACAAGAACGAATAAATAAATAAATAAATAAAGTAAAAATATGTACCACTCATGCCAGCAGAAAGACGGGACATAACGTTTTTCCCAGGACCTTAGAAACGATCTTTTAGAGACATACTCATCTGAACCCCACGACCCACACTAGGGTGAAGGCATGAAGGCATGCGAACGTTAAGGATTGCAAAAAAGTATACTGATATTGACGTCTCCACACATTTGGTTAATCGTTGCATAAAATGACTGTTATGTTTGTCAACTTCATAGATTAGTACCAATTTCACCATACGATGTTAAATTACATCAATGTTAATTGACTTTAAGTTTATACATTTTAACAACTGTTAATGCTCTAATCGTATGTTAAGTGGTTAACATCGTATGGTGAAATTGGTACTTACTATGGCACTTTTAATCTGGCACCAGGGCTGGGATTCTACACGGTAATAACGATATCGTCTTTGACGTGTTTCCGTATTGTCAACGTTTTGATAACTCTTATGTCCTTTACAATAATCACGACCGAGTCATAAACGATTCTAAAACACGTCAAACGCGATATGCAATAACGCAGTAGAATAGAGGCCCTGATCTAAAAAAGAGTTTTTTTTTAACCCAGACTGCAAACAATTGATAACATTCTAATTACTTAATTCGAACTCTTACAAATCGTCTATATAGAGGAATAACTCACTAAGTAGGTACATATAAATTACCAAAAACTTAGTGAGTTTTTCCTCTATACAGACGAAATTGTTAGCAAAAGGAACTATAACAATGAAACGCGAAATGCTTGACATTTAATTTTAATTGCCATAGGACGTAATAACTCCATTGAACGGGGCTAATGTCACGGACTAAAGATTCAAAAGTTCATTTGCTAATTGCGATATGCTTTGCTAATTATCGCGACAACTGAAATGTTTATTCCAAGCGCTTAGAGTTCGGAATCGTCAAGAAGTCAATTTGCAAGCGGCATAGCGAATCAGTTCGTTCTAAATTAGACTCCATTTGCGTTCCATATTTGGAACGGCTATTTCTGACTGGGATGACGTCGATGTCGTACTCATAGTATTTTTATTTACCGTCTAATGTTCAAGTATTTTAATAAGCTCTATGATTTTAACATAAAAATATGAATTAAGTTAAAATGTTGATGAAATAGAAATGTATGTTACACATTATTTCTAAACCAAAAACCCTGACTGGTTGGTGGCTGGGTTGTGTAATTAAATTATCCAAAATACCAACAACTTTAAATAAAGCATATAAAATTTCTAAACGCGAACTGTTTTTTTTATAATACTTTGTATAGGAGAAAAACTTAAGTGAAGGACCTGTTGTATGTAGTTGTGTACAAAAATAAAATGGAGCTTACGTCAAATTTCAAATATAGAATGTCAAACGGTCTATACAGACGTGTTACTACTACAAACAACAGGTCTTTTACTTAAGTTTTTCACCTATACCCAGTTTAGTTTATTGTTAATTTGATATTTTTTAAGCGATTTTTTTAAATTATATTTTTGAAATACCTCCAACTGTCAGACTCAGAGCTAAAGTAAGTAGGTAATAGTTCCTAGTAGAAAATTAGGTAACGTTGGGAACGTTTGTTAAATTATTGGTGAACTCCCTCTTTGAATCTAAAATCTTTACACGTACACCTTACGTAACGTGCCTCTTTTCAGCGACAAAGTTACTAAAAGAGACCTAGGTAGCTAGGTTGTTATTACCGCTGCTACTTTATTTCATAATAACAGCGCTGACGCAAGCCGCCGTTACTTTATGTTTATGTTTAAAATGAAAGCTTGAAAGGTATGAAAACTTGGCCACTCCTTCAATGTTGCTGCTGCGGAAATGTCGGAGGACCCAACATCGCCGGCAAAATGGAAACAGTCACGCAATGAATCGTAAATGTGCTAAACGCCCTACATTTCGCGATTAATTTCACTGAGTAAATATTCAATACATTACCAGTGGGGCTAAATTAATGAATATTCATCAAGTTATATTAATAATTTGCCAGACGAGTTCGCTGTGTAAGTTACCAATGGAAATAAAAAATAATAATAAAAAGTCGTATCGCGTTTCAAGTGTTGCGAAGGACTCGAATAAAACTCCTTGGTATCGCAATCACTCCTTTGGGGACATTAAAGCGGCGTGCTCGCCGTAAATACTAACTGACTGTATTTGTCTACAGTTATGTACAGGAATACTCCTCTATTTTTGGTAAATAAATCTAGTTAAAATATTAAAGAGGTAAGGGACCTACAACAGACACTAAGCCTTCAAAGGAAACAAATGCATTGTAAACTTTTTTTCTTATTAAAACTTTGAACCTTTTACTTTCTCCATATTGTCGTTACGAAAATCGTTTAAACAATACTTTTATTAGCCAATTACAAAAGTTAAAACAAATAAATGTTTCTAAAACACAAGAATGGTGGAAGCCATTTGTCTGACAAATATCCATAATAAGGATATTAACGGCGCAGGTTTACAGAAACATTTCACATTTTATAAAACACATTTTGAAGTTAGCTCATAAAAATATATTGCTGGCATTTTGTATCGTGTCCGGACGAAATAAATTACCATAAAGCGCAATATTCAGGCCGCCACGAGGATGCGTAAGGACTTGGGAAGTTATTACAAACTCTTATAAAGTAACGGTTGTCTTTTTAACTTATGAGACAGTGGAGTATGCTCTCCGTTATCCCTGTGGACCTAGTACCGTCAAGCGTAAATACTCTCGTATACAGAGTGACTTCAAATTGGTAATACAAAATCAATGTTTTACACACATTTCCCCTAAACTTAGCCCCTCAATTAAGTCTCATACTTTTAAAATAATCAGAAGTATTTTTTTTTTAATTTTTAAATTATCCCATTTTAGTTGGCTTAACATGGTTATCCTACCATAATAATTAATAAAGAAGTTTAAAGAATTTCAAATGAACACTTTCCTCTTTGGTTATCCGTCACCTGTCACAATTTATGAAGAAAACGTGTTTTGATTAGTAATTGTCACTTATCAAAGAAAATAAGATTGTATTGTAAATGTAGTGTAACCACAATTTGGGACTTTAATTATTTGTTTTGTTCGAAAATTAGCATTAATTAAATACAGTTAATTTTAACAAAGGGGTTAATGCATTATACTGTGTGGCATAAACTAAGCCACAATCAAGTGTTTTGTATTACCAATTTGAAGTCACCCTGTATACATTTCAAAAACAGTATCTTTCACATTTTTAATTCTCTACCTATATGTAAAAACATAGCATAACAACACAATTTTGTACAATCATAAATATAATAACAAAATTATCAGTTCCGATAAACTGCCCGCTCTAACCTAAGTAACATGTAATAGAACAAAACTGACAAGAACCTTATTGTTGTTCCAAAATAGAACCCTGTTGGAGAATGCCAATGATTTATTTCTACTTTATTTATTTTTGGTGACATAACATAACTGAGTCATTGCGAATGTTTGAAGGAAAGTTCTCCGAACGAACCTATACCTACTGCAGCTGATTTTCATCAAACACGAGTTTAGGCAATAAAGGTACTCCACAATTATTCAATTTAAAAATACGTTAGATATATATACACTTTTGCACCTTAATTCAATGGGATAAGGTGCAAAAGTCTGTACATTATTTTGTACTCGACTGTACCTACGTTTTTACCTACTCTTGATTTCTATGCGTCAGTTAAAAAAACGGCAGTATAATGGCATTTCAATAACTTGCTTTATCGAAACGCACGAGAATGTCATCCCATACATTTTGAGCGATAGAAAAGAAAAACGTTAGGAGCGTTTGCACCTTGGCTAGGGCCCCTGTCAAGTTATTGAAATGCCATTATACTGCCGTTTTTTTAACTGACGCATAGAAATCAAGAAATACACCATCTATCTATTGATATTCTATAAAATCCTTTCCCTGCCAGTGGAAAATTGCTTTGTCCGTTTTATTATTAATTATTATTGATCACACAAAAATATTTTCTTTTCACTATACAAAATTAAGCCCATTAAAAAGTAGAGCATTTTACAACGAAAAAACCACCTTGAACTAAAATAAGCTAACGAAAAAAGCTGCACAAACATCCAATTGTTTCGGCACTGCGATGCCTCGGATAGACCAATAGGCAAAAGAATTAGGTCAAACTTATAAGTCCCACTTTTTGGTCAGAAGTTAAAAATAGATCCAAATTTTCTGGCAAGCTATAAGCTTAGTTAACGATCAAACAACTCTTCCTTAATTGCTCAGTGAATTCAAACAGCAAATGTAAATAGATCACTGCATTTGTTTACCTTGAACTGGAGCTTAGGCACTGCAGCCTTGTAAGCAGAGCAGTATTATCTTGTTAAATTTTAGCAGAGAATAGCAATGTTTGTGGAGAAACTGAGTGTCGTGGCACTGTCTCTTTCGATTAATACTTTACAGTGAAGGAAAGTAAAGGGAACGGAATGAGGCGCGGTCACGCGATGCGCCAGGGTTAACATTCGTAAGGTGAAAATTAAGTAGAGGTTAATGTCGACGCGGACCGTTTCACCTTATAGCCGCCACCATCGAGCCGTTCCTTTCGCAGCAATCTTGCAAAAGTGAGAAGTAACGTCCTGTCCAATCTAGTATATCGTATGAGTCTTCACAAACACTTTAAAGGGTTTTATTCCAATATAGAACCATGCGTTCGCATACACGAAGTATATTTAAGACCTTCTGTAATGCATTGCAAGGAAGTGGGGTAACACAAGGATATTATTACAAAGCAGAGCGAACAAAACCGACCTTCAGCGCTATTTATTTATTTATTTATTTAACCTTCTTTGCACAATACAAATAAATGTAAAAAGTACAAATGGCGGACTTAATGCCTAAAGGCATTCTCTACCAGTCAACCACGCTATGAACGAGTAAATTATGACTAAGAAGGCTGTATAATTGAAGTCATCAAGTGGCAATGTGCTACTGATCTAATAGTAAGATAGACATGTATGATGCTTCTAACTGATATTACTTAAAAAAAACTTTACTTACATACAGTTTCATTAAATAAACACCAACTCACAATTTATAAATAGGTATATACAAAATAATAAAAAAGATAAGCCAACATTATTAATGTAAAACAAAAGAAAACATATAAATTATCAATATTCCTAGCCAACATGCGTACGCTAACTAGCGATTCTATTCGTTTTGTTTTTAAACCAAA
This sequence comes from Acleris holmiana, assembly GCA_949316455.1. Taxonomy (NCBI): domain Eukaryota; kingdom Metazoa; phylum Arthropoda; class Insecta; order Lepidoptera; family Tortricidae; genus Acleris; species Acleris holmiana. The sequence goes on from OX438769.1 coordinate 10,512,698, forward strand.
TATGTATACATAAATTCTACGCAGACAAAGTTAAATAACATACAAAACTTTGCGAAATTTCAAGGGAAAGCGCCCGCGAAATGTATTTTTGAGGCGGTTTAGGACATTCTACAAACTTAATTTAAAACACTTCAGTCCATGACGGGTTCCATTTGGAAATTATACAGCCGCCATTTAATATCGACCCAACAAATTTGTGTTCCAAGCGCGTCCGGGCTGGCGGTCGCACTGGGTACGATCCCTTTGTTTCTTCCCGCAAGCTACCTGTGGTTTTATTCTTTAACTTTTAGGGCAATTTCGCAGTATCGAACTAGCTTAACTTGAACCATACAAGGGCTAAGATAGTAAAGCAGTTAAATCACTTGAGGGAAACAGCCTTGGTGATTAGCAGACTCCGGTCATGTTTCACGGTTCTCGTGTAAGAATTGTGAGATTCAATTCTATGGCTTGCCCGGTACCCTACGTATAGGCCAGAACCAGGATTTACAGGACTTTTGAGACTAACCCATTCAAAGTCAGTCCAACCCTAGTTAGTTCAGCCAAATGTTCAAATTGACAATTACTTGTACAAATTACACACACGTAATTCAAAAGCAAGTCTAAAGAGATTTTGCTTCCACCACCATACTTACCCATTGACCTGCCACCAAGCGGTAGTTTTTACACTGTTGTGATAGATAGATAGCATAGAGGTATTCCATCTAAATCCTCAGGGTTCCATGGGCCTGTGAGCCCACGTACCATCACGAAGCTGTGTGCTCGTTTGCCTTGTCTATGACATGAAAAAAAATGGTCTTATACCCAGCCCAGCCTTGGATAAAACGCATTCCATGCACGATTCTTGCACGTCCGAGGGTCAAGTTAGACCAGTTCTGTCAACCGAACTCACTTTCTCTACGTAATAAATAGGCCCGGACAGACACGTGTTGACGTGACACGTACAAAAGTAAGGACGGTTTCACCGTTTTGTTTGGTGTGATCGCGGTAATTTACAACGCATTTTATTACTCCTTTGCAAACACAAATTAATCAAACATTGTGAATGGACTTATTAATTGTTTAAGTAAGTCATCATAGTCATTCCTTGAGGTACATATAACTTAAATCAGGACAGAAAGGAAGCAATTATGTTGTTGGGCGTTTTCCAAAAAGGAGAAAATTTAACTTTTTCCCTTTCGTCACGAAAATTAGCCATACATACGTTAACATGTTGATTTTCGTGACGAAATGGAAAAGTTAAATTTTCTTAACTTTTGTCTTTAACGATGTACACTTTTTTTGGAAAACGCCCTGTTACGTTGTAGGGTATATAACTTACAGAAACACAATTAAACCAATAATTAAGAGCTTTATTAATGCACTCACATAAACGTAACTAAGAATAATCGCACCATAACACTTTGTAGTTACTTCGGATGTATTGCTTTGTTGTTTGTTATAGTACGGTATCTGATTACAGGTTTACCTACGTCATCGAGTACCACATATAAATTTTATTTCACTCCGTACAATCTAGTCTGCCAGGCTTCTTTTGTTCAATAACCGTCTTCCACACTCAGCTCTTCGAGTGTGCAGGTTTCCTCGCGATGTTTTTCCTTCACCGTAAGAGCTTCAGGTAATTTTACTTCAGTTAGAAAAACTCATTGGTAGGTCCATGGCGAGATTCGAACTCGGTACCTTACGATCACGAGTCGACTTTCTAAGCCAGCTTAGAAAAACTTGATATTAATATTATTGATTTGATTTGTGGTTAAGCCACTGAAAACAATCAACCGAAGAAAACAATTCTCTATGTTTCTAAGCTGTCACCAATCCTGTTTTGGTCTGCTTCTGTTGTTGTAGTTTTGCTGGAAGGACCTTTTTCACGTACTTAAATACTTTCTATGGTAATTTATTATCGTAGTTTTCATATTTTTTTACTTAGCATTCTTATTGTGTAATTGTGTGGAATCATTGATGCGCAAGTCTGACCCGCGCTTGACTGGTTTTTTAATGAACTTCCCAAAAAAAATGTCTTTTCTAACATCGATTTGGCTCTTCCGTTAAAATACGCGGTTTCATCACTATTCCAAGAGGCTTTTAATATCTCAAACAAACGCACGCAAATAACGCGAGCGCAGCCACCTAGTAAGTAATTCCTAAAAAAAACAATTCCAAATACAAACTAAGTAGAACTCTGCAAGAAGAAACAAATATCGAGAAAACAACTACAATCACGATATTGGCATGGCAAAAGCGAACTCACGGGATGGGATTAAAATCGGATAGAAAAGGTTTGGTCTGAACTTTACGTTTATTGCAGCCCCAGATACCGACTACAAGTATTCTGTTTACGTTAGAGGTAAGAATGGTGAAAACTTTCCTGTAACTTACCTGTTTTATGTACGATAGGATTATAATCTAATTGAACTAGCGACCCACCCTTGCTTCGCTCCGGTGGTGCTAGACAAGTTGCATTCGACAATCGTTAGCGATTATGTTTCGATTGAAAAATATATGGAGTTGACGTAAGTGTCACGTTACTATCTCGGTGGCTTACGTCAATTCCATACATTTATCAATCGAAACATAATCGCTAACGATTGTCGAATGCAACTTGTCTAGCACCACGGGTTATTTATACATATTATAAACATACCTCTTGGATCACTCTATATATTAAAAAAACCACATCAAAATCCGTTGCGTAGTTTTAAAGATCTAAGCATACATAGGGACAGACAGGCAGCGGGAAACGACTTTGTTTTATACTATGTAGTGATGATAAGTATGTAAAGTATTCAGACACACTTAGTACATTGTTGCAGAAGGTAGAAAGTGCGCGATTTATGGACGATCCATATAGATGACTGAAATGAAGTTGAGGCCCTCTAATGTACGAGTTCGTGAATTACCCTTTGTGTCGAGGCAGACATAGTGCTTGTCTCAACTACCGCAAGAAAATAAAACAAAAACAATTCACATATAGGTCTACAAGAAGCTCATAACAATAAGAGAAATTATAATTTATAGCTGGTATTAACTCCGGGGTAATAGGATTTAAAGGTATATTTGATTTACTACCAGTTCTATAAAAGTATGATATTCTAAATCTTTTTTTTTCTATTCCTCATAAAAAACATTTTAAAAGCTCTTTTATTCAAGATGACAACTGCATATAAAACTGTTTGTTTGGACAAATCTCTCTTGTTCGTTTATCTCGAGAATTGGCACCAAGTTCGAATGATGTTTAAAAAATATATTATTCGAAAATACACGTAATATTTTAGGGACGGAACTAAATGGTATTTTCTGATTGGTTGATTTTATTATTTCATTACATAATGGCGCTATAATAAAACAACTTGCATGTATCTAAAGTGGTTGCTCACTGTTTATTTTTAGCCTATAGGTAGATATCTGTAATTGGCTCTATTGTCTGTAAAAAAATACTGCTTTAATGAATTGTAATGTGCTGTTGATATCCCTAATAAATAAATAAATAAATAAATTGATTGATTTATTTTCATGGTTCTCAATTTTGGACAACAATTTTGAGTAGGGCTTATTCCGCCTAATTTTAATAATACCTAATTTACTAATTTAGATAAATTTCAATTTGCCATGGGCTCATAATATCCAAATATCAAATTGCCTCATTCCTAAAATTAACAAAAGTCATAATGACTTTGACCTATAACGTCTCATGTCCGAAATGCCTAAATATTGAAATATACTTGTCCTTACAATGCCAAATACGACAAAATTTCAAAATAGCTTAAACTGAAAACTCCAGAATGCCAAAATGACACAGTTTCAAAATGCCTAAATAGTTTGCATTATCTTTATAATATTGGTACTTCAATGTAGGTGCTCAGCTCTTAAGGAAATAGTATATCAAGGTTACATGTTACATGAAGGTTAACTAGCCTATTTAAAACTTAAGTATTTTGGTACCTGGTTGTTTTAAACATACGGTATCCTGCTATAAAGCTGTTGTGAAGTTTGTCCATTATGAGGATGAGACATTTTAAAATTCAGCTGTATTCAAATTAAGATGTCATGAGACAAAATGTTAGGCATTCTGGGCTTTAGGTATTTTGACACTAAATCCTTTTGAGTATTGGTAAATTAGGCATTATGCAAATTAGGTGGAATAAGCCCTACTCACAATTTTGTCGACTAATAGCAAAAATTCTTGGGCAGTCAATAAAGGTGATGTTTTGTGACCCGAAACCCCATGTTGTGCAGCCAGTATTTCCATGTTTAAAAAAATCATTTTTGATAATTTTTAAGAGATAACGACAATAAATGCGTAAGCCTTTGGCAAGATCTGCATAGCAATAAATGTATCGACGATTTGTGTGCTCCTTATCTATTTTTTTAACCATAACGTCCCGTTATTTATTCAGGAAAAGATTGAATCAAACGTCCGCTGTTTGACTTTATACCGAATCAATAAGTTATTCAACGCCATCGCGACTTAAGGACGAACATTGAAAGGAAAACGAAAGGCCAATTAAACATTTAAAAGGAAAAGAAACTAATTTCAGTTTAGATCTTACAAAAGGGTAAAATATGAATAAAAATGGTAATTCAGTTACTTGGCCGTTACGTAGGTAAATACCGCCAAATATTTGTTAATGCTGGCATGTTTATCCTCGACGTCAGTTGGCTTAAATATGTACGAGGATTACTGCACAAAGCCGCCTGACATTTGCGATACCCGGTAGGATTTGTCGCGAACCTGCATATGCAAAAGTTATTGCTCATTTCACTCTGCAAAATTATAACAAACCACATTTACCCACAAGCCTTTTAAATGTGTACTTATATCTAATCGGCGTGTACCTGCCAAAAAAACTTACGCTAATTAGCTCCGCATGGGAGTAAAAATGCATATTTTCCACTAAAACTTTTGCATTTCGCCATCACAAATTGCATCCACGAGGATGAGTTATAACTACATTAAAATTTCAAATATTTTTCACTTGGAACTAAGTTTGTTTCTACTTTATCATGCAGTTACAGTATTTACGTTTGTGTGATACAGTAATAACACTCCTTTGCTTTCATACAGTAAAGGCACCGGTAACAGAGCGAGAGAGGATATCTTGGATTTCCCTCAGGCAACATAGCTGAAGCGAGCTACCTACATCTCGCAATCTCGCGGGAGGCTGGTTTAGGGTCCTTCCTGGACGATACAAATGTTACGTAATCAAGATCAAAATGTATAAATATACTGAGGCTCTATTTTACTCGGTGAAACCATATTGCTTTTGACATGTTATCGTATTTCTTTTACGTCGGCCGTCTGTATTGTCAAGTTAATAAGAGCTATGTAACGTTGACCATACAATAAGATATCAAAAGCGCGTTCTTTATAAAATCTGTGCCTGTTTATTTTATGTAGTCCGCAACAATTGACAATTCACTTTCCATCCTTGCGAACTCTACACTGGAAATCACTAATAAAGAATCAGGAAGCTTCGAGAAAGCACTGCACTCGACAGACTGGGCTGAAAATGCAGGTAAAACGCGGAATACATAGAACGAAAGCATTCGCTAGACATTTTACCCGGTATAAATTCCTTCTATCTTGTTGGAATTCCATAGACTATTCGTTGATGTCCAGTATGTAGTCGTAGTCCAGTCTCTTCAGGATCTTGAAAATTTTAAATTCTCATCGAAATTGAGTACTTAATTTACATTTTTACCGTAGCATGCAAAATGTTTTAGCTGGCACAAATATTTTGTTTTAGAAGTTGTTTAATTTAAGTGACAAATGAAATCAAAAACAAGAATTAGAGATAAATGTAGTGAAGCTTGAAATCGTATACATATACAATACGGAAACAGGTCAAAAACGATATCGTTATTACCTTGTAGAATTCCAGCCCTGATGATAGGTAAGCTACAGGGTTCTATAAACGCCCGAAGCATCACATCAACCTTTCATAGATCAGGCTGGGCACTGGGCAGCCCGACCGTTATTCTTCGTTTATATTTAATCTGCCGCACTCTATAACATTTCCAACTACTCGAAATTGATGGAGAAATGAATCAAATGTTTTATGCTCCTCGGAACAGAAATTTAGGGACTTTCGTTTATAACGCGGTAAATATTTCTTAAGTACGTGTATTTCCGTAATGACTCTTTCCTTTTTAAAATTTAACGAATCAAGTAAGTAGTCTATAAGTGTCCCTTTGGTAACTCGGCTTTAATCTGCACACTTGGCGTGGTGACTTCAAGTGGCGAAAAATATATATATATATATATATATACATAAAAATGAATGGTTGTTCGTTTGTCTCGCTAAAACTTGAGAATAGCGGAACCGATTTGGCTAATTTTGATCTTGAAATATATGTGGTATTTGTGGTGAAGGTTTAAACGGTGAGCAAGATAAATCATACAAACCACAATTGGAAAATACTAAAAACGACAATTTAATTTTCTACAAACTGTTGCTAGCTATGAAACATTTAATTTTGACGTCTTTTGTCTTTTTAGGAGTAAAAAATTGACACTTGTTTGTCAAATGTATAACTGCGTTAAGAAATTTGACTATTTTATAGCAGTAGTATAAGTTCTCTTTGGTCTAATTTGTTGAAATACAAAACAGTTCTGTTTCATAAATAAAAAAAAGTGTCAATTGGTTGTCAGAAAAAGAAAATAATGAAATTTTCAAGATGATTATTAAAATCTATCATCAGGGCTGGAATTCTACAAGGTAATAACGATATCGTTTTTGACCTGTTTCCGTATTGTCAACGTTTTGATAACTCTTATGTCATTTAAAATAATGGCGACTGTGACATAAACGATTCTTAAACGTGTCAAACACGATATCGTTTTAACGCACCTGAATAGAGGCCCAGTTTGACAGTGCGCGAGAACTTTATTTACTGTTATTGTTTTAAAGTGCTAGGGCGAAGACAACATGATTTAGGTCGTCGAAGTCAATCAAATGTGCGTTAAGTTAAGTTATTAAGATTTGACCACATATTATGACACAAATATTTGTAAGTGATACGAAGTTCACCGGGTCATCTAGTCAATTATAAAAACATGATTACCGTATTCCATGTTTAAAGAAATTGTAATGGAGTCGAAGGAAAATGGATACAAAAGTAATTTTTCTCGGATTTGTTTGCGGAGAAAAATGCATACTGGAACATTATTCTTCACGTCACGAACGTACGCCAGAATTTGATCATAAATTAACAGTTTCATAAGCAGCTGTGGCATACTCCGCGCAACTTATTTTTGATCATAGTATTTTTACTCTAACCACTAAATAAAGCTAATGCCTCTTTTGTTTTTATTTTTAAAATGAACCACGCATAATTAAATCATTGGAGACTTATATCTACTAAAAAAGAGGTCCAAAGCCTGAGAAAAACTTTTGCCCACTTTGTTAACATGACGGTGCTTAAATCAATTCAGTTTGTTGTGCATATTTAAACGCGGGCCGCTCGTGACTCAGCCTCCATTAATTCTAGACATGGCATATTACTCTCGGAACAATACGCCGCCCGAGGCCAAACTGTTTACTCTGTTTGGCGCCACCTCTCATTTAATCCTAATAAATAAATAATATAATAAATGCGAAAGTTTATGAGTTTGTCTTTATTTAACTTTGTACTTGATGAGGGGTAGGTGTTTGTTGAAAACGAGTGTCTTCCCATCACCACTACCTAAATGGATAGCACTCTACCACTGTGCGATTTCTGCGTAACTTTTTACCACCCACGACAAATCCGTACCGCTTCGTGTTTTTTTTTCTCCCCTGGAGGATTGAAATGGCCTATAACATAATATGCACGTAAGTAAAATCCAGTCGAATGTGATCTGATACTTAAAAGCTGATCAGTTTATGGAGACGGAAGGTGGCTATATGATCGCCGTAGAACCTACTTAGCCTAAACCTATTGAGTTTGACCTCGGTAGATTTGCCTCGATAAGCAGAGGATGACTGCAAAAACAGTCCTCAAAATATGTTATTTCAATTATTTTGGGTCAATTTTTATTTCCAACTCTTTTTATTTTGCACGACTGATGCTCTTCAAGACCAAACTACTAAGTTCTAGCTCGGTTGGTGCAGTTATAGGTCTAGTTTATGTGCAGTGGATATACTGGGCAAAACATTATTTATCGAAATTAATTTCATTGAACGCTATTTTCTCATGAAACCATGATGTTTTCAGGATTTCTTAAACGTTAATTACAAAGTTAAGATTGTGTTATATTTATGACCAAAAAAAAAACTAATGCGACAAGAAATGCCTGTCGATGAAATATAAGTTTTGTGTAATGATACGTTTGTTGAAAGGTGTTTCGATAAAACAATAGGTCCCACAATTGGGCCCAGCTCTCGACTCCATCACCTTTTAATTCTTCTGGTGCCTCTCCAATTACTAAAGGTTGGCCATCAACTCTGAATATTTGTCCGTATCCTTCCTGAGACCGAAGAGCTCTGCAGCACTCGGGACTCCGGTCCATTCGCGATTGTTCCTTAACCAGGATTTCTTTCTTAGCCAACACCGCGTTTTCTCTCTACTTTTCTCCCTCCACCATCAGATCATCATTTTAGCAATATCGAGCTAGCTCAACAAGATGACAGTTAGTAGTTTTAAATAAAATTCTAAATTTGCGGGAAAGAAGGTAGGTACTAAACAATTGCAAATAGGAAACATGCATCAAAAACATAATGAGTTTCATTGATAAGATTCAGGAGGAAATGTAAAAAAAGCATATCAAATGCAATACACTAAGCTTTGACCCGTCGATTAAGTATAGAGATCTGAAGAGAGAGTATCTGAACTAGGACTTCATAAAGCTTCATATCGTATGAAAAAAATACACGACAATTGTTTTGCGTATACAGTTATTCTTCTCTTTCATAGCTCTTTCCAGAGAGCGTAAGATTAAAAATATGCATATTGTAAAAAGTTATCATTTCGCCGGAACGCCCTCAGTGGTTGCTGCATATACTGTAAATTGTATGATTTGGCTTGTTTTTGGGTTAATGAAGCACCGATAGAAATACCAGAAATGATTCCATAATTTAATAAGACCGGTGCTATTTCACGGTGAAATATAAAGTCATTTAAATTATTCGAAACATTTGAATAAGACCTATTTCCTATTCTTATTCGACGATTGAAGTTTACAAAATTCTTTTGCATTCAAACTTAAAATTTTCATTTTTTTTTTATTACTGTTCTTTTAAAGCTCGTTTTTTTAAGTTTCGACAAGTCCAAGATCCTAACTTAAAATTTCATTCAAAATGGAACTATTTATGTTTGTTAAAAACTGTGATCAAATAAACAATGAATAGATCCATAAAAAAGAGCCAAAACTTTAACTAATTAGGTAAAATAAAATCAAGTAGGTACCTGATTCACGCAAAGGACTTTTATTCATTTATTCATAAGTTATATCGTTACCTTAAGTTTCAATTCGCGTAAATAAGCGTCCGAGTGCTCGGCGCTGTACTAGTAGTTGTCACCACACTTTGAATAGCGATAAATAAAATAAGATCAAAATTACTTTTATCACCACCCATTTAAACCATAAGAAATGTGTTGACTTTGATATTTCACACGCCAACTTCAAAATATAGAACTTATTTTCAATTGAAAGCACCTGACATTTACTCATACAATCAGATTGACTAACTTTTTTTTTTAATTTTGAGAAATTTCGTTATGGTCACCATGTAAAACAAATTCATTTGATAAAAGTAAAGGTCACATCTCCCAAAACACATGAAAATGTTTTGGGTATATGTATAAATAAACGTAATATCACGACGCAAATAAATATTTTCTCTTGATATGTCGAGCACTCGGACGTCTACCTTGTATCTTTATCCAATGATTGTCAATACACTCAGTATTGTTACTCATAACTTTCAGGATCCTAAAAGGAGAACTTTTAGGAGACAACATTTTGGTACTTTGTTGCTTTAGGACTAAGACAAGAAAGACCCTTTCTATAAATGTTAACAATTGCAGAAAAATCATGTAGATTTGATGCAAGTTGTCGTACGCCCAATCGGTAGTTTAAGTCCAATCATGAGAGTTTACTTACATTCATTCAATACATTATTACCAATTTTTGCAAAGCATCTTAAATGCAAGTTTAAATAACTTGTCCACACTTTACTTTAGGATCTTTCGTCCCCTCTTATACACTCGACTGTTCGAATCTGCAGGTCTCCTATGTTTTTACTTCAATGAAAGAGCATCAGGTAATGTACTACAGTTAGAAAAACTCATTGGTACACGGTGACCGTGGGGCCACAAAATAAGTAATAGTACAAGGGCGGGGGTTCGAACTCGGTACCTCTCGATCATAAGTCGATTCCCTAAGGCCACCAACGCAGTCCACACCTACTTCGAGCAATTTAAAATTCGTGTAAATTATTTAATGATGTTTTACATACAGTAGGCCGATTGGTTAATATTTATTCCGAACGCTCGACATTCAATTTACTACGCCATATTAAATATTAATTTGAGTAGTGTTAGGCAATTTAATCACACGTTATATAAATGGCAAAACATATAGGAATTAAACAGTCCACGTTGGTACCCGTCGGTTTTTCTTTTTTTGTTCATAATGTACCGTAAAACGGGGTTAATAAAAGGTGAATAGGGACACAACCTACGATAAGGCATAAATTGTTACAAATAAGAACAAGTATTAAATGAAAATAACGTCATGTTCTATTGGAAATTATTTAAGTCTTATAATTAATAAGTAACATTTGCTTCATTTAAGGTTGTGTCCCTATTCACCCCGTTTTACGGTACCTAACTTAGTGAACATAAACATTGATATTTATATTTTTATATCAATGCACTCGGCGCGACGTCAACGACGTTACACTATTGCCACCTTGTGCAAATAACAGCTTTCCGAGTTTAATTTTAGTTCCGGAATCAGTTATAAGTTAAAGTTAAAAGTTTTTGGGGTGCTAGTAAGTTCGGTAAAACTCGCATAAGAGTGTATAAGTGCGAGTGAGAGAACAGAACCGTACGTCATTATATGTAAATCTCAAATCCTCATATACAAAGCATAAAAGCAATTACCAAAAAAGGTTGAGAGGAATTCGTTACACATATCAAAGCAGCATGAAAGGATGTAATCGTTCCGAATGGGATGAAGGGATTTTAAGGGAGGTAAGGGTCTACTCCTACTTGCTAGGCAAATATATGGTTATGCGCGGATCTTTAAAGGTACAGATATTAGAATAACTTATGCGGGCATTTTTTTTAATGGCAAGGACTTTCTCCTTGCCACACGAGCACTCGGACACCTGATGGTAAGTGGAATCTGTGCCCCATAGACATTTGAATTCTCAAAACTATAATCTCAAGATAATCTCTGCGATCCTAAGACCTCAAATATGTTGCCAACCCTGAGGACTAAGTTTTTTTTTTTTGCCAGTTATTGTGGCCCACTGCAGCGCAAAGGCCTCCCCTGTTTTTTCGCCAATCTTCCCAACTGATTGCGTGTTTCCGCTAGTCACTTTAAAATTTGTCCAAATCATCACGCCACCTCCGTTTTGGTCTGCCTCTGCTCCGGTGGCCATCCTGTGGGGTCCATTCGGTGACAATTCTGGCCAACCGTTCCGAATGCATACGACAGACATGTCCAGCCCAGCCCCACTTGAGCTTAGCGGTCTTGACACCCACATCCACGATACCGGTCTTAGAGCGCAGATCAGTGTTTCTGATTCTGTCAGCTTTGCGAATACCTAGTATGCTGCGCTCCATCGCTCGCTGGAAAATCTTGAGTCGAGACTTTTGGGCTTCGGTCAGTGACCAAGCCTGGGCTCCGTAGGTTAGAATGGGAAGAATACAAATGTCAAAAGTTTGCGCTTCGGTGACAATGGAAGGTTCCCCTCCATTAGCGTTTTCATGGAGCAGAAGCTCTTCCAGGCGTTTTCAATCCGTCGATTGATTTCTTTGAACTGCCTGTTTTCGAAGGATACTATCTGGCCCAAGTAGATATACTCGCTGACATATTGTATATTCTGTCCATCCACCACGACCCTACGTTTCGTGCTATTGCTCATCAGTTGCCCTATTCATTTTGAGTCCGACTTTAAGACTTGCCGTGCAAGGAACTAAGGACTAAGATGGAATAAAATAGTTGTACTTAAAACATATAAAAGAGGAATTTGTCGTACCGTTATCTATAATCTACCTTAGTGGTAAATAGTTCAACAACCGATAGCGTAAATCACAAATTATGCTATGTATGCGAATATAAATTTAAAGTATCGCAATCCTGGAGTTCTATAATGATATGTGTTAAAATACAATACTGACCTCAATCATAAACTCTCTTCATTCATCTACGCACTCCAGCACCTCAAACGCGTCACCGACACCCCGGCGGCTCTCGCGGCGTACTACGCTTACGCCTATTCAAGGATGTCGTACGGCCTCATACTGTGGGGACGTTGACGTTGTGCAAACGTTGACCATATGCAATCTTGTCGACCTTACTTTATTAAGTTTAAAATCCTTACCTTAACGTCCATGTACATCTTTGAATTGAGTAAATTTATTAAAAAACATTTAGATCTTTACACGCCTAAAACAGATATTAGAAGAAACGATAGATATCTCAACAAACTTATATTGCCCTTCTCCAGAATGAAAATAGTAACACATAGCCCCCACCATATGATGATAAAAATTTATAACCACCTACCTAATTTTATAAAAATATAGAAAAACCTACGGCATTCACTAAACAATTAAAACTATTCCTTATTTATAAATGTTATTACGCCTTAAACGATTATTTTCATGAAAGTTTATAAACCATACCCCACTGAAAACCACTTACGGCCGAACCCTATATTCAAACCGCGGACAGACAGCCTTACTTCGGATTAAAATTTGACACATTTTGTATGGGCAAATGTCAAATTTCAACCCGAAGTAAGCCTTATCTATCCGCGGTTTGAATATAGGGTTCGGCCGTTAGTTACGTTATAAGAAGTGCAATAACATATAGTTTATAGTGAAAATAATATTTTAAGTAATGTAACCTGGACATAAATTAGTTATTGTATTATATAAATATAGCCCTCTCGTGTTGCTGTGCCCTTGCAGGGTGTCACATGTATGCCTATTCTCTTTTGTTCCACCTTGGATTGTAATGTGATACGCAATAAATTATTGAATTGAATTGAATTACGGCGATAGCGATGGTTTTCGAAGGAGTTTTAAGCAAAAATCAAAAAGAATAAATTAGTAAGAACCCTTTTCCATGTAGTTGTAACACATGCTTATGTATAGAAATTTGACGAAATGTTCATATTAGTTTATTATCAACTACCTACATCGAAGAGGGGCGTGGGTACTTCCGTTTTTTACCTATACTTACCATTGAAAATGCGGAATATGGTTCAAAAAGAAATGTTCGGATATTCATAAAGAGTAGTAATCTAGTTTCCCTTTGTCAATCGAAACTCGTAGTGATGCGATCTTGACAGCCTTGGTAGCCGCGGCAATGTCATTTAATAGCTCATATTATTTTTTATAGAACATTTACGGTACAAATTACACGCTTTATCGATGTTATGTCAATTTGTAAGTATTGATTTATGGTTTACTTCACGAAAGCAATGAAGTAGTTATTATTTCCCTTGGACAACGGTCCGATATTTTTGTATAAAAGTACTCATATTTGAGTGGGAGATATAATCTCTATACTTTTAAATTTTAAGCTTTAGGTAATAAAGCGGTGAACCGTTAAGACAGAACAAACAAACTAAGAAACACAACTTCGCATTTATAATAATATTAAAACCTACCTACCTATACATATAGTACGTCAACATGTAGGTATGTACCTACATATATTTTTATGTCTTATCTAATAGTAAGAGTACACACACACATACGCACACACTCTCACACACACACACACACACACACACACACACACACGCACACACACACACACACACACACACACACACACACACACACCATACTCACGCGCGGGCACGCACGCACCCTGATATATACGAGTTTATGTATATTTATAAAGTGAATAGTTTTAAAGTAATAAACAATAATGTGATAATGGAAGAGCGGTGCCTCCTAGCACAGGTTATTTTTTAAATAACCTAAAAGGAGACACCAGCCACTGTATGAATTGTACTTTTTTGAGTGAAATAAAACAATTTTGATTTTTTTGATTTTTTTTTTTTTTTTTGAAGAGTATGTCTTTTTCTTGAATTGAACGAAAAATATTCACGCTGTATGTTTTTAGTGGAGGTTCTACGTTAAAAATATATGAGCGCACTTAATAATTTACTCGATATTTTTCAGACTTCGGTTCGCTCGACTGTATCAAGAAAGCATCGAGTCCTATGAACTCCTATGTCGACACAAATTCATTTTCACATTCCTTTTGAACGAAATCAATACCTTGCATACTGGCAATTGTATTGATATGAATAAATAGCATCACATGACAATCATACACGAAACTATAAGTAGGTACTTACTGATTACAGAAGAACTAACCAAACGTATACAGAAGACTAAGTACCAATTTCACCTTACGGTGTTAACCACTTAACAGATGATTAGAGCGGTAATAGTTGTCAAAATGTATGAACGAACAGTCGATTAACATTGATTAAATTTAGCATCGTATGGTGAAATTGGTACATACGATACGATACGACGTCAAATTTAATAAATGTTAATCGACTGTTAGTTCATACATTTTGACAACTGTTAACGCTCTAATCGTCTGTTAAGTGGTTAACATCGTATGGTGAAATTGGTACTTAGTCTTCTGTATACGTTTGGTTAGGTTAGGTCTATTAAATACATTTATTATTTCTAGCTTTTACACTAACTCAACTGAAATACACTTGCTTACTTTTCAAAGGCTTCCAGTATCATAAACAACCGTACTTTATAAAAGACACATGCTTGTACAGTGGTCATTGCAGCCCGCCTTATTTTAGCGGTCTTTGGCGTATTTTGATTTTTTAAATGATTGATAGAGGAAATGCTCTAGGATTAAAAAATATTTATTTCATCTCAATAGACCTCATATGAGGCGCGATATTTTACTTTGTTCCGATAGGGTAGACAGCAATCAATGTTTATTTATCTTGAAAAAAATACACTATATCTATTAAAATATTTTTGTCGGTGAAATTGCATCTAGTTTAATCCCTATTCATATGTGCACTTTTTTTAGGGTACCTTTCCTACACGTAAATTGTTTTTTTTTTCTCCTCTATCCCATGGTAAGGGATGTCGTTGGATAGGTCATTCAAACACATTGCGGGTTTGTGAAAACTATTTTACTATTAAGGGATGCATTTGTGAAATTTTAAGCTTTAAAGTGCAATTTTTTGTTAGAGTCAATTACCGCCCCAATTAAAACTACAAATACTAAATATCTGAAATTAGAGCACATATAACGAGTTTAAAAGAAAATCTATAACGATTAAGTAGACTTGATTGGTTCTTGAGATACAGGCAAATAAAGCGTTTATACTAGAAATCATCTAAGACAACAACATATAATTTTAAATAAAATATTATTTCAAACTTGTTGTTTTTGAAATAGTTTTTTGTGTTTGAAGTACTTAAAACGGTTTCTGAACCCTACCTGAGCATGGTCCAACATGCCCTTAACCGGTTTTTTTTAGGTAAATAATGTGCTTAACTCGTTTCACTACTCTGTGCAATTTTAAGCCGAGAGGATATTGTTTAAAACTTGTCGTCACTTAACAATATTATAAATATTTGTGTATAACTGTGCTATAAAAGATACAGGCTTAGCTTAGTTTGGTAAATAAACCTTTACAAAAATGGCAGTCTGAAAGTGCAAGCAACACATCCCTCGTCGTTCTATTTTTAAAGATGGCACTTCTGTTATCGAAGTATTATTGCATATGCGACCCTTCACTTTACTTCCTTTGGCAGTAAATTGTAGATATGCCCTTATTACCTAGGGGAAGGTTTGCGGTTGGCCCTCGGAAGCAGAGGGTTAATCCTCTCACGCACTGCAGGTAATCCTCTAAATAAACAACACTGACTTCTCTGACTTTGTTCAGTTAAAATGCAACGTTGATTTTAAACAGTAACATACAGGTTTACGTTGGTTTTCTGAACCCACCAGTCTCAGTGGATGTAACCAAAATTACATTTATTGGTAAACAGGCCGTTCGTCTGTAAGCTAAGTAATTTCATTTTAACGCTTCTTGGTCCGTGTGAATAAGTATAAGCGCGATATAAATGGAACATTGTACTGTACTCAATCAAAAGAATTATTGAGGAGTAAATCAGGCCTTCTATTCTACAAGCATTTTACCTAAACCATTTTACCTTTGACGTGTTATGAAATCTATCTTGTTTACTTGACAGTAATGGTGGACTAGGTAAAAACCTGGGCCTCTATTCAACTGCGTTATAACGATATCGTGTTTGACGTGTTTTAGAATCGTTTATGTCACAGTCGCCATTATTGTAAATGACATAAGAGTTATCAAAACGTTGACAATACGGAAACAGGACAAAAACGATATCGTTATTACCTTGTAGAATCCCAGCCCTGTATGATAGCACGTCAAAGACAATATTGTTTTACCCACTAGAATAGAGTGCCTGATTTACTTGACAGTAACGGCGACCGACGTATAAACAATACGATAGCATGTCAAAAGCAATATTTTTTTACCAAGTTGCATAGAGGCCACAATTTGCTTTTGATTTAGTACAGCATGCAGATTGATTTTAGAAAAATTGACTTCTCAAAAATAGAAAATAAATCGCCAGCGAAAGATCGTCACAACCGACCCCGAACTTTAAAGACTGTGATTTACCGTTTCGCCGTCATGTTCAATTTTCAAAACTCGACCCGCGGGTACGTTTCAACCATGACTAACATGAAATCAAGTGTATTGTATGTTTAAGAAAGTGTTAAGAGACTTCGAGCGTCTGACATATTTACATGTAATACCAATTTTAATAACATTTTACTTTTAAATATCAAATTATTTTATGAAAGTTAGTATAAGTATATATATATAGACGACATAATATAAACAGTGCCGATGAATCATTGAACGTCTTCGAATAGTTTCGTCTCCCAAGATTCAATCACGGCGTGTAGCGCGTAGCAGGCCTACGAGCTACGCGCTACGAGGCTTCACGTCACGTAATTGCATTAGACTGTAAGCCGCAATAGCCTCAATTGCCTTTCCCATACACACAAAACTTCACCTTTTAACGTAGAAACTAGTCTGTGGCACTCATTAGCATGGCAAAGCCCTTAGAACAACAACAGGCTAAAAACGAAAATGTTTAAACCGTCATTAAAATGTAACGCAGACACTAGCTTAAAACACCACTGGACGTGATATTTTTAACTGAAGTAATGAATAGTGGGTAAATGGAATATCATAGACGCTCGTTACAGATTTGATTACGTTACGAAATGATTCAAAACGCGATGGTGTCAATACGCTAAGGCATGTAAAATTAAACCAAAGAGTAATGTTTATGGAATCCTTGCGAACCAAACCAATTTTACTAATTTACCTATGGTAAATATGACATCTAATTTTCATAAACAGCATTTTTCTTAAAAGTTATTTTAGGTTTTCATAGCTGTATTAACGCAGTAATAAAATCATGTTTCTAATTAGTTCTTAAATTTATCGTACCTTAAGGTATTCGGTTTCCTTACTAAATCATTTTTGGACCAAGATCTCATGTGAAATGGGTTTCACAAGGTAAGGAGAACGCTGCTTTATATTAATCATTTTTAGTTGTGCAATTATTTAAGATCACTTACAGTACTTTCAGAAATAAAACTAAAAAGTTGATGACCTTGAAAACGTTTTACGTAACTTGCTTGAGAGTACCTACTATTTATAAAACAATGTATTCAATTCCTCGGACGCGACGTCAACGACACCAAATAATTGATATTTTAATTGGAACATGAGTGGTCGCTCTTAGCGGCTACGTCAGCATCATTGTTGCTACATATAAGTCGTAAACGAGATGCTTTGGCATGCATTACAGGTTCAACTCTATTTTCTTGATGCTTCCGAGACCAATATCTAAAGTTTTGAATTTCCATCGGTTGCGGTGCTGAGACGTAAATACTTGGAATTTGCTTTAAGAAGACAGGAACTTTTTCTCGTCATAATAAGATACCTTGTTAGCCTTTCCAAGAAAAACAGAGACTGTGTTTTTCTTGTCGAAACTGATCTCGACGGCTTGGCAAATCCTATATTAGCATAATCCTCACGGACAGACGACACTGGTTTCTTTATCGACCTCGAATGCTTTGTGTTACGGATTGTTAGCTTCAGTACAACTTGGAATGAACCAACATGGAGACGTTGCCGCGGAACTTTAGATAAACTAGTTTAAAGATACTAATTTGCTTTGTTGCCAGGCTGTTATAAAGTTATATCTTACTATTTTAGTAATATTATAAATGCGAAAGTTTGGACGTTTGTTCCTCAATCATGCCAGAAAATCTGAACGGATCTGGATGAGATTCGGCAAAGAAATAGATAATAGTCTGAAATAACACATAGGGTACTCTTTTCTCGAAAAAAGTCAGTTTCGAGGAAATAACGATAAATGACTTCTGCAAATCGAGTTGCGCGCAAAAGTTAGCAATATCTAAAGTTCGATCACAATGTTACGTATTAAAAGGACCATTTGTGGTGTAAACGTGTCCGAAGTCATATTTAAAATTGGTGAGATAAATTAGCACGGTGATAGAAACATTATATTTTTTTTTCTTGAATTAGGAAATAGTCACATGAAAACAAGATTTAGAATAAGAATAAGAATTTATTTAATCAAAACACATGGTTACAAACACAGGCATTATCCGGTGGATATCAAACTATGTGTGTGTGTGTGTAAGCTCCCTAAGCACAAATACGCAAAATGTCTTCGGATTCCGTATATGAAAGAGTCGCGACCCACTTTTTAGAAGTGACTTGACCTCGTAGGTGGTGCTTTATTTAACTTGTTAAAATCCATCATAAATATATGAAAAAAGCAATACATTACGTACCAGCATCTTCGATCACGCGCTTATGAGAACTAGTACCTATTAAACAAAAATATTATTATGTTTGCAATTATAGGGTCCATATGTATGGAAGACACCATTATTTTCTGATTGATTATGGTAGACTATGTCCCTTCTTTAGCTAGGGTAAGGCGTTGGTTATTATCTCTCTGCCTACTATTGCTTGCTACTTTCCCGTGCGTCTGGAAACTTACAAATGCTTTGAGCATTTATTGAGCTTCATTAACTGTCGCGCTTTGAGCTTTTTTTTTGTTTCACATACTTTCTTGTTTACATAATTGAGAAGTTAACCGTGCAAAAATACGATAAAAAAGTCTGCACCTAATAGTAACACAAATATGTCAAGGATGAATATTTCGCTGTTATTTTTGTCAAATGACCACGCTAATGATCCCCAAAATCTTTTAAATTCCACACTATAAAACAAAACACGTCCGCAAAAGAATTGGAGAAATGGCAAGCCGTTGTTGATGCAATTACGCTCCGTGGAGAGCTGATGAAAAAGGGTTGTATGATGTTAAAATATGGCCCGGGCCAACATTTGTGCTAGCTAGCGCAGTAAATTAAACCCTTAATTGAAACATAACTGTACGCGAGCGCCAGCCTGCTTTCTAAAACCATCTAAAATAAGGATTTCTGACGGCGGCCCCAATTTTAAACATAAACAATTACACATTATAAGTCATACGACCTAGATGAACGCCCTGTGGCAAATTTTGTGTAACTCGATATATGTAAAAATCATATTCCATACGATTCATTAAGAAACCATATTATAAATATACTAGTTTTTGAGGATGATTGTGTTTGTCTTTTAATTATAATAGCAAAATGCATAATAATGTAAGAAATTTCTTGGCCTGATAGTGCAAAATGTGTTTACAGAATTATCGACCAGTTTAGAATTCTTGGTATTCTGTAGCTCTGCCTACCCCACTCTGGGAATGAAGGCGTAACGTTATGTATGTATGCATAATAATATCTACTCCGTGTCCTGGATAATCACCTAAGTACTTCTTTATTAGATTTATAGCGCTATTTTTATCGTTGTATAATTTATTTATTGGATCCGGGTAACATATTACTCGAGTGACAACGGAACAAAAACCGCAAGGCCGATTGTAATCAGCGCCATCCCTTCGTGGTACGATTGTGCTTACATTGTTTTAGTTCAGACCGATTCAAATATCTACTTCAAATAATATACCCTGAATCTCGAGCGGCACTAAGTAATTTGATTTTTATTGTTGATCTTTAATCTGTTTCAAAACCACGAATCAAATCAACAACTCTACAAATCTTTCTAAATGAGCTGATAACAAAATTGTTATTCTAGCCATATATGTTAAGATGATTATAATGTCTTCTTGTTATCTCTCAACAGGCAAGTATGGCCCACAGAAAGGCCTTCCAGTGTTTACGATCTTGCGCGGCAAATCAAAGATCTTCCCAACCGAGACCAATCGATGAAGCCTCGTTTTTGGTTTACCATTATTTTGATACAAAACGTTTCACCAACTGATTCATTTCACAAACATATCATTTGGCAAACCGCTTTTTTACCTAACTTAACCTACCTAAGGTTCTACACGATTGTCTTAAAATAAATCCTGAAATGTTACGCTCTTTTTCAACTGATAGCCTCCAGGTGGTAAGAGGGCGGCGAAGTATCCTTTTTCGGATGGTTTGCCACTGAAGACCCTGATTGGATGGTGGTCTGCTCTCCGCAATACATGTCCAAATATGTTAAGAGGGAATCTTTAACCCAATAATTATTAACGTCTACCTTCCAGCATATTTATATCGGACTCCTGATAGGAATATTCTAAAGAAAAGGCAATAATGTACGTAAATGTTACAAAAATGATTCCGCGATTCCTGCGTGTTGATATAATATATTGATCACGTGTACTAACGTAGGTACTCCTTAGAAAGATTAAGCTCCTGTGAAGATTTACAATCATATTCCTACAGTTTCTAGCAATGGCCGGTCGGGTAAAAATAAAAAATAATTTTAACATGAACCTCATTTTTAAAAGTAGTTGTTTTCCTTACGTCTAATTACATTCAATGCGCTGTCCTCACACAGTCATTCCATGGTTAGCTGAAAGAGATCCCTTAAAGGGATTACTTCGCCTTTGTGCATACTTTATTTTAATATACGTGTTTCGTGAAACGATTTCTTTCTTGCAATAAAGAGTTCACTTAGCTTTATTATAATAGCTTTCGGTGAAATGAAATATTCTATACAATGTTTGTCGGTAATTCAAGTACATAGTCCCCCATTAAAACTATGAACGGAAGTGGTCAGAAGTCTAAAATCATTATCCCCAGGGCCTCTACATACATAGTACATAACAACACGCCTTCATTCCCAGAAGAGAAGGGTAGGCAGAGCCACAAAAATACCAACAACTCAAAAGACTCGTTGATAATTCTGTAACCATATTTATTTATTTTTGTAGGCTTCTAGGTGTCATAATCTAACTGAAATATTCGATGATGAAGAAACCTACTATCTACATTAAGATGCAAACTAAACAATCCTAAATATATAGTTTCCCTAAATTTTATTAGAATTATTTAGATAGTAGAAGGTATTGCATAAGGTGAGGCACGACTCTTGCAACAAAATGAAAGTACCTGATTGCCTTTCATTTTGTAGCGAGATGCTTGCCTCTTTCATAAGTCTAGCAGACACATGATGAATCATTGATATATTTGCCTACAGGATGTAGTAAATAATTATACGAGATCGTTTTAGTCGGAATAGTTCGTATTTATATTGCTTTCTCAATTATCTTATCGATGGATACTGAAGCCGACTGAAAAACCCACGTTAAGACGCAATTTTTTGACCAAATACGATGTCGTATGTTTATTCGCTGTATTGCGTGTAAACGTGCACATAGATAACAATCGTAACGTGTAACATTCGATCATACACGAACACCGTGTCGTGAGAGCGTCTATTTTATTTCAATGTTATAGTTTATTAATTGGTTTTACCATAACACCCAAGCCCACGACGCTGTGGGGCTAACATGATCAACATATTTATAATAGCAACACGGTAATATCATTATTGAACAAAGTGTTTATAACTGATAAAGATGTTAATCTTGACAGCCCGATTGTAATGAATAATATCTGACCTACCAGAGAGTTATTCACGTCACACGTCGTTGCCGTTTTGGAAAAATATTTTTGGTTGAATATATATATTGTCCAAAACTTTAACACTATTTTATTGTAGTGACTTGTCGAACATGGAAATGAAAATTAGGGAAATGATATATTCGACCAAAAATGTTACGCTCAAACAGAAGCCATGGCATGGGGGTCATTCGTCATCGTCATCATCATTTCAGCCGAAGCTCATTCACTCCTGGACAAGCCTTCCTTCCTCAAAAATGTCCACTGTGATCGATGCTGTGCTACTCGCAAACAACGATTTCCTGCGATCCTTTCAGATCGTCACCCAGCAGAGGTTATTCGTTAACGATTATTTGTAATGTAAGATTACCATTGTTCTTTCAGACACAGCGTGATAATGCGGCGGTTGACACCTGCGAGGACGCGTTGATCTGATGCTGACACCGCTCTGCAGTCAGCAGAAAGGTACCCGGTGCTTTTGTGAGACCTTAAAAGTTATATTCTACACATCTAACGACTGTGGAAACGTCAGAAAATGTATGACGCTGACGTCAGTTGTTGTGTGCATATCGTTTTAGCGAAAATAGTTTTAAGAATGACTAGTTCCGCTCTACTCTGGTTTATCATCTCTAAATTGTCTCGTTTGTTTGTTTTTGCGACCATCTACCAAATGTCAACATTCTCATATCCTATGACAGACATAAAACAGTTCTCACAGCGTGTTTAGTATGATAAATAATGACTGATTTCCCCATTTTTTTGCTTAAGTATATGGTTAAAATCGTTTCATGAAATATTTGCGATAAATGTGTATAAGCTGCTTAAGATTTTGCTCGTTATTATCTATCAAAAGTCCACAATGCAATCTCGCTTTATATCGAGTTTACGTTCATAGATGAATCCTCGAATTAAGCGAATGAAGTTATATAATAGACGATTCGATTTATTGCATAGTCTATGCGCTTTTTCCAGAGGCCGCATCCAATTAACAACCTGTCTAAAGCCGGGATGGATCTAACTGGGAATAATACCTACCTATGTGACGTTCATTTACATAGTTCGACAGGGTTGGACCGAACCCTCTCTGTTGCAGGCTTACCGGAAAACTATATTTACAATTGTGTAAAGGTTATATTACATTACGCTATGAATTAAAAACTGCCTTGTTTCTTTGTGTATTATATAAACTAATCCTTACAATATCAGATCAGGGGATTGATTTTTACTGATTTCTCTGGACTAAAATACCAAATACGAGCGCTGCCCACTCGTAAGCGAGATCACCGCGTGACCTAATTACTCACCAATCATCAGTGAACTTCACAAATCGACTCCCGGGGCCAAAAAAAAAAAAAACACCAAAATTTCAAGTAAACTACAGCAATGGTTTCAGTTTGATTTGAAAGTTAATTGGAAAATTATTTATAAAAGTGCTAATTTAGAAGTTATTTCGATTAATATAATTAGCAATCTCGCAGGCGCGGCAAGTTTGTTACTTAAAGGCGACAAGTAGAGCAACCGTCCTTCCCCACTAACTTTGCGCAGGCTTTTTTGGATCTTAACTCTTTTTGTAGTTGTTGGTATTTTTATAGCTCTGCCTACCCTACTCTGGGAATGAAGGTGTGATAGTATGTATGTATGTAATTTAAGAGATAATAAATAGATTAGTGAAAAATACATGATTTCGTACCGCCACAAAAAAAACTTGCACAACGTTAGTATGGAAAGAGGGTTGTCCTACCCGTCGCTATAACCTTAAAATCAAATTATCAAGGCCGCACGTTTCATTTATGTAATCATAAAATTCCCTTCAAAGAGTTTATCGATTCCACTAGTAAGAGCAAAGTTTATTTCCTCAGTCCAGACAACACCAATATCGCTTGCAAAGAACTTCGGAATCCAATATCAATGAAATTTTCGAGCGTATGGTGCCTTGCCAGACCGAGCCAATCGAACTTGATAAAGAGTTTCTGTCTGCGCCGCCTCTTGGGGAGGTTGCTTGTTTTGCTTTCAATTGTCCAAGTCACTTTATTCATTCTACTCGTTGCTATTGACGTAGTTAGAATTTAACGTGATTGCTGTTAAATCCAAGTTTTTGTTTTGGTTCAGTCGCTATAATTTTTCATTTTAATGGTAGGTACGATACTCATAACAGTTAAGAGTAGTTTTTTCCAAACTGTACTTATGCCCAATATCACGTTTTGAATAAGTTATTTTATAACACAAAATTGCAACGATGCCATGAATTTTTTTGTTATTATTATAGAGGTAGCTATAATAAAATGTGCCATTTAAATAATTTCGTTGGTCCGCAATTTAAATTTTAACCACAACATTTTACATCAAAGCTTCGTGCCTAAAGCGTTATTGACGTCATAAGCATAACAACTTTTGAAAGTAGGTCGTGTATTCAATTCCGGGCCGTGGCAAAAAAATATAATTATTATTCACGACCTTGTGACATGTGAGTTACTCGTGAGCTGCTCGCATGACTTCTGCTCGAATGAAATTATGCATTTAACTTATATCTACGGGGAAAATCTTAATGCAATCAATAAACTTCTTATGAAACTAAGTTAAAATATAAAACATGCGATGCAGTTTTAGGATGTTGAAAAGTTTTAATGGAAATCCGTTGTAAAACAGGAATTAATGTACACCTCCAGGTACGTAGCTGAATAAAATGTTGAAAATACACAGATAACCTGTCCTTTTTTCAATTGAGTTTCCGTGTAGGTGCCAATTTCAATGGCTATTAGTTTTTCGATCCGGTCAACATACGTGCATCTATTAGTTTTAGACCATTTTTTATCAAAGCACTGTAATTAATAAAAATATCTGTCCACATAACTCGAACCGTGCAGTAAATTTAACTCCTGGAATATAACATTCCAAATGGTTTATTTCTACAACATTTATGTAGAGCACTGTGAAGCTATTCCTTTAGGGTGTCTGGTTTCAGTACAAAATGCCCATGGGAGCCTGGACTTGTCTAGGCCTAGACTTGTCTAGGCCCCCATGGGCATTTTGAATGCATAACGGTAAGGTTAGCGATTTCTGAAAACTGTCGGATTAGGATAGATCTTAAACTTACATCAAACCTAGGTATACAATTTATCAGTTTTTCAAAAATCGTTATGCATCTTGTCTGGGCAAAATTACTCTCGCATGTGACTTGGATTTTGTTTGCAGATGTCCTAATATGGGTTGGTCATGCATTGTGGCACGCGCCGTGGCCTTCTTCCTCATGCTCAACCGAGTCTCGGCTCTTACCTCCGACATGTAAGTACTTACTGACGCTTAAAACATTAATTTGACCGAATTTACTTGTTTCGTTAAATTATCCTATTAGTTCTTCAATCTTTTTTCTATAAACAGTTTAAAGTTTGTACTATAGGTAAGAAATGAAAAGAAATACTATTTTACTACCATTACAATATTTCTACCGTTAATTCCAAATGACATAAAAATCTATTGACTTATTTGTTTCGATAAAAGCTCGGTTCACCATTGCTCCGGACAATATTCGTAATGAAAAATATTTTTACTCAATTGTACATCCATTCAAATCAGTCTATTCAAGCTAGTATATCCGGGCTCTTAGAAAGAACATGCACTATAGTGCAGTATAGCGGTACACCGCTATGCTTTTTGCGTCCAGCGAGTGCCTCCAATATCGACATTTCGCTTTAATTGAAATCGAGTGGTCGTCTCGCGTGTGGCGAGCTTGATAATGAGAAATAGTTAAATGTTGAGGATTAAAACTCATTTCAAACGTTGAGTATAAGCATGGAAAGACGAGTAGTGGGCGCTGGAGCGAGCGTAACGCGGTAGCCGGCGCAGCCGTCCAGGCGTGAAGTTTCTCACCCCATTTATAGACCCTTTGGAAGGCGCTATGTAAATCATCTGCAGAACCCTACGCCCCTCGTGTATATAATTATCGATTTAGGGTGGAATTTGCTAAACCTCTTACAGCCTCGCTGAAGTCACTTAGGTCAAACTAGGTTTACCTGTTTTACCTCTCGTTACTTAGTTTCCTTCCTAAGATCATAGCGTTTGCGTTTTTGGATATTTTCAGCACGTTATCTTACTGGTAATAATCTTCTGCCTTTTTAGTAGTTGTGGAGCCCAGCCCTTTGTTGTGGCAAGGTAATGGGTGCTAATCTGAAATCAATACTCAGTTTGCCATTCTACGTTCTCCTACACTTAATTTGCCGTGATATGAGACTAAGATTAATGTTTCTCTGTTTGTGATGGCGAGGCTATTCCAGTTCAATGGTGATTTATAACATCATTATGTGGGATCGAATAAGGTTTTAAATTTAACATTTTTACTGAATTGTTTTCAGTTTTGCAGCGGGAAAGTCGGACAAGGAGATATTGGACAATCTACTGAAAAGTTCCCGCTATGACAAAAGACTGCTTCCACCTGTGGATGGTAAGATGACTTTTGTAATACAGACGTGCTTTAGATCGTAGTGTAATGTGTCTGCATTTGTTGTTTGTTGTATATTACATAACTAGATTAGTGATCATGTTACTATAGGTTCTTAATATTGGTGTAATAATTGCAGATCCAGAATTTTGTTGTGGTCTAACGTCACCCAATGACTCTCTGGCGCAAAATAGGGTCGGGCTGTCGTCGCTCCGGCCGCGCTCGCACAACCGCGGTGCGTTGTGTTTCATGTTTTTGAAAAGAGAACCCCTTCCTTGTGCAGTCCTATGTATATTATCTCTATTTTAGCAGTCTTCCTATGCGCCTACTTTGTTGCACGCTATTTGTGTCTATGAGTTTCTTTTCACGTTGGCTTCCTAACGGTATGTCTGTATACAAAATTATGATTTATTTTAATCACTATATTTAATGTTTTTTCCATGCACCTCGTCTTACTGTGTTAGTTATACACATAAGTTAGCACCGAGTAGGTAGTTCGACATCAACTTATATCTCTGTGGCCACGTTTTATTCTAGGCATCTTTCTTGCGGTTTATCCCAAATTTAAATCCCCATTTAACAAATAAACATTTCAGTAGCGTGCCTTTTATTTTTTCCGCTTTGTTACTTCCTACGTTTTCTCTTTTCACAAACATCAAACACAAATAGTAAAATAATATTATGCTATTCCTTTGTCTTTCAAATCTCGGGTCTGCCTATCCTTAGTTTGGATTATTGTTTTTAAAGTTTTGCGGATGCCATGCCTATTTTACTTATTCTGATTCCTTACTAATAAAATAAATGTCAGGCACTTGATAACACAGTTTCAGTATAAGATTATTGGTGTAAAGTCTAGGTTACTGCACTGAATATAGTCACTTCCTAATGTTGTCAATACGAAACCTATAGATAGATGATGCCTTTAAATGCATGTATGTGTGTACTGTGTGTTATATTAAGTAGTATTAAACTATCGTAGCCTTTAGTAAATACGTGCGAACTTACGATTTCTTCCTATTCGTTTTCAGGTGTCCTCACCGTAAATGTTAGCGTGCTACTTCTTAGTTTAGCATCTCCAGACGAATCTAGTCTTGTAAGTAGCTATCATATCCCATTACATATATCATAACTTTGTGGTTTAAGTGTGTCAGTTAACAATTCTGTAATAGGCTTATCGAAGCCATTGCCATTTAGTAGTAGCCTCTAACATCATTATATTTAAATGGACTGTAGATATAGTGTTTTTAATCTTAAATTCAGGATCTTAAACATTTAATTGTCCAACGTTGTTAGTACCTTTACAACAAAGTTGGATAACAAGTGATTGAAAAGTCGTTATATTTTTTTAAAGACATATAAATGTTCATTGGAATACTAAGAACGAGTATGTTTTAGAAATACGAGGTGGAATTCCTCCTGCAGCAGCAGTGGTATGACCCGCGGCTGCGCTACTCCAACCAGTCGCACTACGACTTCCTCAACGCCATCCACCACCACGAGGACATCTGGCTCCCCGACACCTACTTTATCATGCACGGAGACTTCAAGGTCGGTCACCGCAAGACCCCTCTAGTATCGCACAATTTAACCAGTGTTATCCAATTTTTATAGTAAATTGTTTCCACCATGCTCTCGTCTGAAGGAATTTTCCCAGCACTCATGGGTATTTATGACAATGCAACTAGTTTTAACGCTTCTTGAACTTCATTGGCCATTATGTATATACATGCCTTTTTAAAAACTCATTTAGGGTCACAAAGGTCGTAATTTAAACATTACACACGCTCTCGACTCTCATCGATATTGCATTTGGTGTAACGTGTAACTGTGTTTCAGGACCCAATAATACCGATGCACTTTGCATTGCGTATTTATCGTAATGGCACTATAAACTATTTGATGCGGCGGCATCTAATCTTGTCCTGTCAGGGGCGGCTCAACATCTTTCCTTTTGATGACCCATTGTGTTCATTTGCCTTAGAAAGTAGTAAGTAGAACTTTCATACTAGTGAAGTTACAATATTTCTTGGTATTAACTTCGTAGGTATAGGAGAAAAGTAACGCTGTTCTGATTTTCAGTATCATACGAACAGTCAGCAATTACGTACGTGTGGAAAAATGACGAGGATACGCTCCGGAAGTCGCCTTCGTTGACTACCCTGAACGCGTACCTCATCCAGAACCAAACCATCGCGTGCCCCATCAAGGCCAGCTGGCGAGGTGAGTCGCCCGCCGACCAGACCATGACACATCAACATTGCTTATTATGACATTATATATCTTATGAAAAACCTTGATTTAAATTATTTAGCTTAGCCTCCCCAACTTATTTTATTTTATTAAAGCACATCCTTACACATTGCACCAGAAGGGATAAGTGATGTTTCATATATTCAAATTCTAATTAACTCTTTTCAGCTTGGTCTTGATTTATGTTCAAGGTTATTTTAAACTTTATTTATATCATGTTTACATAAAGTAGACGCTTCTAGACAGTGGAAGTTATATTTAGTATAGCTAGCATGCTCATTAGTGGTTTGATCAGTAAATCAAATAGATTTGAATCATACGCAGTTCTAGTAATCCAGTATGGCGAAAGTAACAAAGTTGATTCTCATATAAAGTAGTAGTAACTTATTGTAAGTGTGAGTGAAAATAATTAGAGTATAGAATGTAAGATTGTATTAACGTCTTTGCAAGCAGCTGAGGGTAATTCACTTTACGAAGAAGATGAAGAGCTGACATGTAATCTTTGCCAGAGACGTTTTGAGGAGCAAGGTACTGAGTGCGCCGGTGCCGACGGTCGTATTAACAGTATTATTCCGCTTATGTGTGAGTAAATGCGTTGTTGTGGACAGTGCTCGATGTGCGCGGCACGTGGCCCGCGGATTTGCGCCCGGGCGGCCTGCTCATTCAATCGACACTAGGTTGTTTCATAGTCGCTACAGTTTTACATTTTCATACACATTTATCCAAGCATGCCTTTAGTTTAATTCGACTTAGTATAAAATAATCCGTAAAGTACCTCTATGTTCAACAAAGTTTTTCTTTAAATTGATGTTCAATTAGCACAACCAAACTCTGACCTACCAAAGAACTGTGTCACACTGACGTTATAATCAAATCGTAAGAATTTTCACTGTGATGCTATTCTATGGTGGATTGTACATAAGGATGGTACTTTACTTACATACTACTAAACTGTCTCTATTTCAACTTAATCAGAATCTGTAGTACCAACCATGTAGTACTCTTTTGAATCCCTAATTGCAGCTGTGGCCGCGACTGAAACAACCGACCGTCGGGACTCAGTTTCATCTTTTTATACTTGTACCATGCACGTAGTAAATTTAATGTACTTGAATGCACGTGTTTGAATTAGTTTGCTCTCATGTTTTTCGGACCAACTACACTCCATTCAATATGTTCCTATACATCAGAACACTATACGCTTTACTCATACATATCGGATAGTATTTTGGTTTACTTGTTACGTTAAATATTTGGTTTGACTCGCTACAAACTTGGTGTTTACTACAAGACCACAGACTGAATAGAGTTACTTGGAATATCTATTCACGTCATCTTCAACCTGTTTTACTTATCGTATACATCAAAGAGTGAATGTTATTGTTGTATGTGCTAGTTCCGTAACAGTGTTAACTCCGCAGGTAACTACAGCTGTCTTAAGGTCGACCTAATATTTACGAGAGACCGCGCATTCTACTTTACGACAGTGTTTATCCCGGGGATTATACTGGTGACGTCTTCGTTCATCACGTTTTGGTTGGAGTGGAACGCGGTCCCGGCGCGGTCCATGATAGGTAAACCGGGCGGCCGGGCGGTCTTGCATCCCAGCATCCTCTCTTAGCATCTAGATGTGGCTGCGGCTGCATGAAACACGCTATCGACTCATTTCGCAGGTTCTCCGTTCGCAATGTAAATGACGATGACCACCTCACGGCCTACGCTTATTTATTTTATTATTTCTAGAATCTGCTTGCTATTTCTAGGTAATTACAGCTGCCTGAAGGTGGATCTAATCTTCACACGGGACAGATCATTTTACTTCACCACAGTTTTCATTCCGGGCATCATTTTGGTGACCTCATCGTTTATTACTTTTTGGCTGGAATGGAATGCAGTGCCTGCTAGAGTTATGATAGGTTGGTGTTATTATTTATCTTGGTTTTATTTTAGTAAAATTAGTTCTTGATAATCTTCTTCTTTTTCTTAGCGTGTCGACGGTGATTATAGCAAAGAGAGATAATTAGTAATAATGTATTTATTTGTGCAATACGACACACATTATTAAAATCGATCAGCGTAATTATACACATTGGCGGAAGTAAAACGGATATATTTTATGTCTTGAAAACTTTAGAGCGCCATTGAGAATATGAAAAAACTGTAAAACGAAATATTAACAGTAACATGACCTTTTCGTCCAAAGATTTAGTGATAAAGATTTTTTTATTTCGTGTACATGCAATTCCCTACACTTAGTCGCATAAGTTTCTTACCAGTATATTAATCAGAAAGGCGAGCCAATGTTTCTCAACGCATTTTGTTCAATAAATATTTCGCATGAATCACTAACAATACTTTGTTACATATAACTTAATTTTATATTTTTACTGTTTCAATACACATTTGATTCGATGTTAGCTGTCATTTATTGTAGATGTGTTATGTATTAAACATTTTTAATCTATATTAATTACATAGTTTTTGGCCACTTTTAGTAATACATTTTAATACATATTTTATACATTTTCGTCGTGCTTGAATTCATGTAAATCTAGGTGTTTTAGCATATATGTAAATAGTTTATATATTTTACTTAATCGCTTCTACTTTTATAAGTACTACTAGCATTTGTTTTTCTTTGCATTATGAAGTAAACTTTTCCTTAAGTACTTAATCTAAAACGCTTATTTTCTTTAGTTTGTTAGTTTAAAATCGTTCTTAATTCGAAATCTAACATGTTTGTTTCGCTATGCAGGTGTAACGACAATGTTGAATTTTTTCACAACATCCAACGGTTTCCGTTCCACCCTGCCAGTGGTGTCCAACCTGACGGCCATGAACGTGTGGGACGGCGTGTGTATGTGCTTTATTTACGCCTCGCTCCTGGAGTTCGTGTGTGTCAACTACGTGGGAAGAAAGCGCCCTCTGCACAACGTGGTCTACCGACCCGGAGAAAACCCGGTCACGCAGGTGAATATGGACTTATTAAAAACTGCAATCTAAATGTCTCTTTGACGTGGTTTTGTGTTTTCTGACGAGGTTTCAGGTCGCTTGCAAAAACTTGAACGACCTAAAATCTCAGTGTTAGTGTGTGTGTTGTTCAAGTACTTATCGATATTTGCAAATAATAATTTGATAGATGTGCTTATCACCTGAACATATTCCACGTTATTTCTCTAGTTTACCAATATAACGAAGTTACTAGATGGTAGCAAATATTATTAAAGATACAGTTATCAAATACTATCCATGACCAACTAATATTATGGGTGTCACTTTTTAAAAGACGTTAACGATATTGTTAGGTTTATAAAGTCAAGTAGACATCTTTAAAAAACCATACGTAAATTATTTCGAAATCGACTCCTTCGAGTCCTAAATGAGACGATACTTAGAAATTTAACAAAACAATGTGCTTAATGTCGCATGTACCTTACGCACTTTAATCGATCATGTGCCTACGGAACTGTTTTGTCTTGTGACCAATCCCTTGATATCTGTAAAACAAGTTGCCTCACGCTTACTACTCACTCCCTTGTTCCGAGCAAAGTCATGTCAAAGGTGACCGTCTTAAATTTTCCTAAGTAGAAATGTATTTTTCCTATGTATTTCTCTGCAATGTTTTCCCTTTTAAAATTCATAAATAATTGGCACCTTTTGTTCCTCGGTAATTTTCCAAACCCGTGTTGTTGGATATCAGAGCACCGTGGATAATTAAATTGGCAGTCTCTGCGAACGACGCCTCGTTCAACGTTTTAAATTACTGTCTATCAATCAATCACATTATACGTACGTTAATATTTATTCTTACCACTGAAAACTGTTACAAACTACCTACTATAAGATGTTCTTAAAGCAACGTTTATTCTCCAGACGTTTCTCACGGTACTTTTGACACTCCAACAACATAGTTTACCTAGTAGGTACTTTATTGTATCAGCATGCTCACAATGACCAAAATTTTCTTGCATGAACTTGGCTCAGATGTTTAAAGTGTACTCGTACTTCGGGTAGGCCAGAATTCATCACATGGTTACACACATATAATGTCAGTGTCATGCTCCGATATATAAATAATAAGCTTTACTTCTTTACTAACCGAAAAATGTGGCCCCACGGTAATGATTTTACGTTGTTATGCGACTGGTTTCTTGCATCCTAGGGGCCAAACTTTTCGCACTGGATGACGACGTAATGCTATCATTTATATATCCATGGTTGTGATGATTAACATTAAGACTTTTTTGTGTGGCCTGAACTTTACTCGCTTTTAAATTTATCATAGTCAATACTGATGATCAAAAAAGGAAACATTGCAAAGATTACATTGACTAATACTTGTGAACCCAAAACCATGTCCTTACAAGTTGAATTTGGACGTGAGCATTCCTGGCCACCACAAACTAGTCCGTGTTCACGGTTGCCATCGTAAGACCATCAGTCTCGAGTGAACAATATGTGTGATGTGTTCACAGCGACTGCCCGCAGTCCTGAGCAGAATTGGCATTATACTGGCCAGCCCCTTGGTAAGAATTCGCCGCATTCATTGGCACCTTCCAAAAACGCTGTTATATTTCTTATTCATTCCAAACTTCACAAATATCATGTGGTATCTAAACAAAATTTCCAGGTATATTTATGCGATCCGTAATGAGCAATGAAAGAAATATAGCATGATTTGCCAGACCGCTACCTTTTTCAACCGAACCATCGCATGGTTTATTTATGCATGTTATTTTTTAACTGTAGTTTATTCTTCTACTACCTGGGTAAGTACGACGAGATAAAACTTATGTAAATTATTTTAAATTATTTTCCTTACATTATAATGATAAGTCTACTATACTACAACTCACTTGCATGATCTATGAAAAAGTGTTTAATGCTATATTATACCACTTATTTAAAGTGACCAATTTTTAATGAGACTTTGCTGACTTACTTTAACACAAAAGTTAGGGTGGGATAAACCAAATCGTTCAAGGCAATATCATCAACATAATATGTTTTGTAATGTAGTTAATAAACACGCTACAACTCGACCACATTTAAGAGTAGCTTCTAGGTAATTTGTTCCAATTTTTTAAAATTAATCGAATTTGTCACAGCTTCTAGCAAATATTTGTAAAGTTTTAACTACAATCTACTCGTAATAATTTGGCTGATGCAGACAAAGTTGAGCAAGCGGACATCAACATATGCAACGATGGCTTCTATTAAAGCTTTTGTAGATTTGAAAGTACAATTAAAACAAGTAGAAGTTTGAGTAACTCAAGAACAGTCGATGAGCTTCAGCCTGCCAGTAATCACAGCCAAATTGAATTAAAGGGCCTCTTGCTTGAGCTAAAACATATTTGTCAATTTATATAGGAGGCGATGACTTTTCTACCGTGGGCTAAGTCAAATACACCCCAGCCAGAGTCGAGCGGCGCTGTAAGTGATGCTCCATACTACTGAACCGTCCAAGCGTTGCCCTCATCATCATCACAAACCTGATTTCACAATATTAACGCATGGTTTTTTTTTACGCTGCTTCGGATTACTCTAGCCTGTAAGTATTCTACACTTGTTCCCCTAATAATCATATTATTAAATGCAGATCCCTGTTGCAACTTTGTCATGTGATATTTATTTTCAAATTTTTGACCATAAGCATCCAATCCGTCATCAGAAACATTATCCTTGTGAATGTGTTTGCTATCTTTGAACGTTGTCTTCACGTAGTCTACTACCACTTAATGAAGAAGGCGCTGTAATTTAATTATAATTTTAGGGGGACAAAAAGAGGGATTCGACGGGTGCCGCAGACCTGGTCACGTGCACCACCTGCACGGGGGCGCCGGGCTCCTGCACCCATACGGCGAATAACGGCGGGGTTTCCGAGGTATACCTCACTATTTGAATACTAAAGACAATTATTCAAAGTCCGAATGGTACATACATACTTATATGCCTTCATACTTTCACTTTCATAGTTTAGGATCGCCCACGCGCTAGATCGTACCTTAGGCCCCTTAAGACATCCCGTATAAACTAGTGTCGTTGCATACATTAAGTAGAGATACTGCCGCATATTATAATTAGTAATCATTTATAGTGCCTATATGTGCCTAACAGATCATAATGCAATTTTAAAAGCTAAAACAGGCAACTTATTAAATTACAACGTCTTTCGAAAATTAACACCTCATGCTAACTCACATACTTAGTTGTCAAAACATTTTCAATAGCTTGTAGAGCTTCATTGCCATGGTACAATATTGCAAATTAATTTCTTTCAGCCATGTTTCGTCCAGGTTCGCAAAAAAGAACCCCCTCACCCAATCCGCGTGGCGAAGACGATCGACGTCATCGCGCGCATCACCTTCCCCTCCGCCTACGCCGTGTTTCTCGTCTTCTTCTTTATCCACTACAAGGCCTTCTCTTAATGCTGCCTCTACTTACCTTCCTGCTTCAGGTGAAAGGACAGTTGTGTCTTTAGATCTTGTACTTAGTTTACTCGCCACACGTATGTTTAAAGACCGCGCGGCACCCGGCAGCCTCCCGCGAGCGGACTTCGTCTCCATTACCGATTGTGATGACTACCTACTATAGTAGTAGTGGTGTAGTATTTGATATTAGGCTAAGGACCATATTCGAAGCTGGAGACTAGTACGCAGCTTGCTGCTGTTTAATAGAACGCCATTGAAGATAAGATTTATAAGCGATTAGAGAAGAACGCGAATTTTCTACAAGTTTTGAAATAGTTTTCAAAAATATTCATAAGTGAACGATTGATTAAGTATGGGCTACGATTTTATTCATTTCTTGTCAATATCTGGAAACTTATGATAGGATAAAGAGGGGATCAATAAAATATTAGTGTGAAAACCAACTGCCGGCGCAGTTGAGTTTACCGTTACGTTGGCAATGCGTGTGTTGGACGACAAGCCTCGAGGGCGGCCGGGAAGGCCTTATCATTGTTAATGTAAAGAAATCTATTTCAAACCTGTAAGTCCAAATGAAAATCATTGCTTTAAGTTCATAAAATGTATTTTAAGATAACAAAAGACATAGTAACTTTTATATGCGTTAGATTAAATCACCACAGTTATTCCTTTATTAATATTTATAATATATATACATATATACACCTACACAAGTTAAAGTTGTGATAATATCATAAATTGATGGTAATGTTTGCTTTTTAGAAGTGCTACGTAAGTCAATGAAGGAAATAAATTTAAATGATGTGTTTAATGCATATAGTGGTACACCAGCCTTTTGTTTCTGATATGTAGTTTCTTCAATTAGGTATTAAGACAAGATGAAGCTCAAGATTTTCAATTCAAAATTTTATATTTTACTAGAATTAAAACGATTTTTTTTTTATTTTCCTTGTACTGTTAAGACACATTCTTGCAATTTTTGTTATTATGATTTTAACAATGTTTTGTTTGTGAGCTGCGTTAATGTGAAACCATGAACATGCCTTCTAATATTTATATTATTTCCAGGCTTGAGTAAATTAAATATGTATTTAAACGTAGCTGTACTGTCACGAGTAGATGCATAGTCAGTTGAATACTATATTGACTACGTATTCAAGATTGATGGACGAAAATATTTAAGATTACGTATAATATGCCAGTTCATATACAGTCATATAATATAGATATATACTTTTAAAGCTTGCACGCACGTTGTCATAATAAAACCTCTAGCAATGAGAGATGAAATCGGTATAATTGGTTTATAATTATTGTGGTTTCTAATACTATTTTTTAATAAGGAATATATACATTATAACCAATATAAAATGGCAAGTTCACCTTGTCCCAACGGTTACCATGAACACTTGAATAAAAAACTCTTTAATCTGAAAATAAGTGTTGCGTAGGGTAGCCAACTCACCAATAGTTTTCCAAGTAATCACAATTTAGCCAATAACAATTAGAGAAAAAAAAACAAAAATTAAAAATAATTGAGTTTAAACATTAAAAATGGCGAACAAAACTTGGCCATCTACGAGATCCATCTCGGTGGAATTGGGTTTTTGAGTTTAAGATGTGACTCAACTTAACTCAATTGAGTCGTCCATTGTGATTGCCCACCGAATTACGTCCCTAACCACATCAGCTTAAGGACTATCGTGCTTTTTTGGGAAGTTGTACTTTATAGATACCATTGTGGCGTCTTCTACATGAATGCTATGGTTCTTTAGCATTCGTGTCGCGAGATGACATACTGATGACATTTACTCGGCTTTCTTGTCCATTTTGTTCCCAATCAAATTTAAATGCGTTAATTTTGATGACTTGAAAATAATTTATTTCTATTATAATCATCAAATTATAACAGTTTACAATAAGTTTTTATGACCTATTGCAGAGAGACATATATGTGCCCTAAAATCTTATTTTTGTATGCAACATTTGTTTTTAAAGGAGTATTCATCTTCAAAGACTCACTATTTTTAATTGTCTATACCTTGCCTTTGCTTAAAAGAGCGGACCAACCAGTCAAATGTTTTGGAACGTAGATTTAGTAGGTGTCTAAAATATAATAGAGTACGTTTAAGAACAAACGCGTTTTGGCTGTGCTTTGGCTACATTTAATATATCTGTAAGGACCTGTTACGTTTGAATTAAGTTTTATAAATTCTCTTTGGGTGACGTGAACTGGGGCACTCAGTGTTCATGTGTTTTTGTGTGAGTACAGTACTTTGAAATAACGCGTTACTAGTAGCTCTAGCTACTCAGGGTTTCAGGTTCGCCTGTTTGTCTTTATGAATCCTAAATCCGAGTACAGATCGACGCTGAGGCCTCGCTTCAGAGGCCCTAGTCAAGATGCGTACCGTGCTAAGTAGCTTTTCTATTCGTTTTGTTTTTAAATGAATCGCGTCACTAGGTCATATGACTTTTCGTAACACGTGATCTGCCAGTGAAGCGATTGGTTTAAAAACAAATCGACTAAAAAACGCTAGTTAACGTACGCATCTTGGTACGCTGTGCACTGTGCGACATCGGCAACGTTTCCTACACACACTGTAACCAAAGATGATTAACCAGAGATCTCTTGTTATATTCTACTACGTTACTAATATTTAAAAGTTTATTGATATTTAAATACAATTATTATGGTCATTCCCTAAATTCTCTTAAAGATACGAAAGTGATACTACTTTAATTCGCGACATTTTAAACTATTTAAAATATAAGATAAAAATAACATATCATTCGCTTTATAAGATACCTACATAAATTATGCTATCTATATCCTGATAAACTAAAAGTTAACTGAAATGTATATTTTGTGCTGCCTTTCTATATTTGTATCTATTTTTATTTATAACCTAATAGGCGTATTGTATAAGTATGGTGCCTGGTGATGACATAATTAGAGGTTGCCGCCTTAGCGAGTTCTCTACACACGTTCATGAAGGCTTTTGCTTTTTACTTCCTGGATTTTAGCACATCACAAAACAGTTGTTCTAACTAAATGAAGCGAGATTGCATCGATAAGTTTAGAATACGTACACTAAATCACCGCTAAAATCTATGAAGTTAAAGCATTCGTTAATTTGGGGCTGTTTTTGCTCGCATGTAACTTTATGTTGTGTACTTGTTGTCTATACCTGAGGTATAACTTATTGAACGACCCGTTTTTTTAATGATATTTCTAAAAATAAGTTAACGGCTGTTGATGTAGACCGTAATAATTATAAGATAATTACCATGATGTAAATGATCCTAACGCGCTTTAAGAATCACTTTCAAGTTAAAATTGTATTGGTCAATCCGACATTATTAAAATGAAAACCAATATAACCTGTTTTTCGATATTTCTTAATGGATGGCTAGAAATTAAAGTTTTTTTCTAGGTAATCATTTGGTTTTTTTGCTGCTGTGCTGGTTAATTAGGACATCAGCTTATTATATTAAGTACGCTTTTTTTCGCATTCCGAAGCGAAACCATTTGTATTTCAATAGTGTTGGCGTATTTCATGCCTACCATCAAAATAACTTAATTAGAAAGTACACTTTAAACGGTACAGTCGCTTTAAAGTGATATTTTCTAATCCTACTAATTACTGGTTTGTAAATACAAACCAGAATTTTCTGGTTTATTGTACATGCAAACCTGAAATTCTGGGATGAGGTTGTTTATTACTTTTTACATCACACGATAAAATATGTATACGAATTGTATTCCACTATATCCGTTGTAATTGCGTTTTCAACTAAATTAGTTCTGTAAAATACTTTGTCCCGTCCATTTCAGTAGGTAGGTAAGCAAATGGTGCTCGTGCTTAGATGGGATGCGTTATAAAAACCTATTACCGAAATAAATAGAGATAACGTTTGCCCGAGCCGCTGAAACGACGATTATATTGCTTTTTAAACAATGCATAGTTGCATTGTGTGTGGGAACATTGTACAATAGTTTGTACAATGTTCCCACATTCAAAATGTTTCATTAACTTTTATTTTGACATAAGAATGATGGTCCTTTTAAACGAGATCGATAATTAACTTTTCTTAGTTTACTACTTAAGCAAATCAAGAGACATCACGAACTAAGAAATATCTAGTCAAAATGTAGGTAGTTATAAGGGGCTATGATTTTAAAATGCATATCTTTCGTAAAAGCATGCTGACGCCACATGTTACCGGCTGCTTGCAGTAGCATGCACTTCAGTAAGGGTGTCCAAAGCGGCAGTAACTCTTCTAAAAACTTGTTATTAAAAGTTACCGTCTGATTAGAGCAGATTCTTCGTTATCGTTTAAACGAAAACTAACCGATTGCTAATAAAAACAATTAAAAAGAGCAATGATATTGAGGCTGTGACTGGAAAAGTATAACTAACTAACTAATTGATGGTCTAGACAAATTTCATTGACAAAAGTATCGATTTATTTATCACTAGCATTGAATAAAAATTAAATTAAATCTTGCAACGTACGCGCCCCGGACACCCCTTTCCTTAGAAATTAGGTAGATAAATACTAGTTAAGACAAGTATCTGTATAATTAATAAGGAAAAAATATATACATTGCACGAAAAGACATTAGTGAGATAAATAATTACAAAAATAAACAATATTAATTACTAGTATTAATGTTAACGCTCCTTTATGTGGTTTTGATTGTTTTAAAGCGAACCCGTAGGGTAGCAAAAAGTATATAAACGCTCTTTAAATTTATATAACAATCTTTAATTAACTGAGGGACTTCATAACAAAATGTATCATATCTTGAGCAATGCCGTGTTCAGATCCCTCAGTTAAAAGAAGAAGGTAAGTCTATAAATCGTTGTATTCTGTTTGAATCTCACTTCATCGAGAAAACACGATCTAGAAACCAACCATAACCTAATGTCGACGAAAACGGGCCACTTGTAGTGGCGACCATTGGAGTATTATTTATTACACAGTGTGTAAATTTCATACGGGCATACATTTTAAAAACAGTTAATACACACACTAATTAACGTAAAAACTTGTGTAACAGCAACATTCGTTGTATTTTATTTTTTCCTACTAATTAATTCAGCAAGCAATGTATCACACATTGCGCCAATTCAACTAAAGCATCTTCGTAAACTTCATGTCATGAATTAGGTTTCGGAATTTGTTTACTTCAACAATAAAAGTCAAAAATAAAGAACATTCATTTATTCTGTTTTAAATTAAATTACTTATTAATGGTGGCGGTTTACTCCCCTGAAATAGGTCAATATTTTCCACATGTCGTCCTTGCACTTGGATACATTGACAACTGATGGGCGCATTCACACTTTTTAAAATCTTTTTGTAATAGGAAGTTGCACGCGTTACATTGCTCCTAAGACATACTTTTAAAAAATAATTACGCTTCAATAATAAAATTTACTAACAAAATATTTTTCTCACATGATTTCAAGTATAATCGTTAGCTGCGTCTGGATAAAATATATGCCTGTATAAAATTATACGCCAAAATTATCAGATGACTATCCAAGAAAGTAAAATAGGCTACGGTATCAACCATTGCGTTTCTTGGAAAATCACAGGTTTACGGTAAAACTTTATAAAAAAAAAACTACAGCCGCAACTCTCGCCAGTGGAGCTACAGGCAGCCCGTGCACATACAACATACAAATCTGCTTGAAGTTGTCAATGTCCTTAGAGATGCCAAGTTATTTGTAACTTAGAGGAAACTCAACCTTATTGCTGTAAGTAGAATGTCAGATTAACTTTGGACCTAAGGTGGGTACAACACAAACGCAAGGATCACTGGTCTATGTAATGCCGGGTACTCACTAGCGAGCTGTAACGGTTACTGTTGCATGTAAAATTGTTGATGTGTACGCGGCTCGCGAGCCTGTATTCTATTAGAAGCGCGATACTGTAACTGCTACGGTTACAGTTACAGCTTGCTAGTGAGTACTAGGCTTAATACACTCGTACCTACTTGTAGCCTTACAAAATACCCTAGTGACTACAGAACTTGATTTTTAAAACACTCGCATGTGTGTAGTTATTGCAGTAACCTGTATCATTTGACCCATTATTTTAATCTGAAATGTTGACGGAACTGAATACCTCTGATGATCCAATTACATTCTAATAAATTGGATACATGCAAGTGTAAATTAATACCTAAGTAATACTTAGATTAGGCAGGAGACAACAAAACTGAATGTCAGCGACCATTTAAAAAAGTAATAAATATTGAATTAATTCACATTGATTATTATTATTACTTATTACTGAAAGTAAAGTATAAAAATCATAATACAAAGGCACGTGTTATGGTATTATCTTTAACTCAGCCACCATTACTGTCAAGTAAATAAGAGCTATCAAAACGTTGACAATACGATAACACGTGAAAGGTAATATGGTTTTACCCCGTAGAATAGAGGTATCATAAGCTTAATTCGAAGGTCTTATTTAAATGCTTTTATATTTTAACTTAACGTTGTATACTTAAGTAATAACGAGTAGAGTACAGTCCAAGTCATAAATATATACACGTTCCTAAGACATCAAATTTAAACAACACGCCCCTATACTACTGACAATTAAGGTCTACTTATAATTGGCGCGATTACCGTATAGATATTAGTGCTTTTGACTGTACAGACACCAAACGCGATAGGTTGAAATAGTAAAAATGTTATTATTCTAATGAATTTCTATTTGATGCTATAAATACGTTAATTATAAAACTCTTGCCTAGTTTGCAATTATAGTCGTGTTTCGGTACGTTCATAATCATAAGACAAAATCTGTCATGTATAGTTAAGCGCATTTTATCTGTAATATTTTATTTAAACTAGGCGTAGGTCGGAAGCGCTATATGTAGGCGTTTAGTGCATGCATACCACATAGCCTGACTTGCCAGAGAATGCGCATTGTTTTGTATAACTTAGTACGCCTGGATGTTCAACGAACAGTTTTTAAAACGCCGCCAAGCATCTGTCACTTTCAATAATGTGTAAAAGGAGCTGATGCTCTACGTATCTATTCAATAGTCAAGAAAACTGTTTCATGCAATCTAAGTAAATCACAATAGTCATGTATTCAGGCATTTAACCTTTTTTGAACGCCGTTGACGGATATCACCAGCACCAGCTTAACGCCAACGACAGGTATATCCGTCACGAATGACCGTGCAGAAAAGATCTAGTACCTATGACGTAAGGTTCAAATAAGCTCTATTTTCTAGCCGTCATTGTCGTGTGACAAAGGGCTGAAACGTCACCTTGTTACGACAACTAAGCTATTATTTCAACGTTGTGTTTGCCTATCTTGCTTCTATATCGTAATCTAATTATTGATGAACTTACTGTGAAGTATTTAAGAACTAGGGGAGAGCGGGGCTGAAAGTGCCGGGGGTAAGTTGTTCCGATAATAATAGAAATGCAAGTAAAAAACGGAGCAATTTGTATGATGTTTGACGCGAAACGTTATGAAATTATGCCGTTGCAGGAGCCGTTTAAGTTGCTTCCATTTTGGTATAATAGTAGTTATGGAAAAAAAAACTAAATCAACGGAACAACGAACCCCACAAAATAATACTTTTTTGCCTTTGATTTTTTGTTAACCGAGTTGATAGTGCACACAAAATAAACACATATTTTGACGAATTACAAAATACTCATTTAGCGTGTGAGAACTGAGATTTATTTGTTTAAGGATAAGTTTGTATTTCAAAAGGATGGAACAACCAGCCCCATAGTGGGGTTAGTTGTTCCGTTCCGATCGATCTCATAAAAAATGATTTTATTTGAAAACTGTTTAACGATGCACAAAATAATATCACTATTCAGAAACTCAAATAACCATTCTTTAAATGTGTGTGTAAGCCACACGATATATACACTATTTTCATAGCTCAATTTTGTGTTTTATGAAAATCGGCACTTGCAGCCCCGCTCTCCCCTACCGTTACGCCAACCATATATTTACTATAGAGTATAGAGAAGCAAGATGAACTAAAACAAAGAAAGTGTGTGAAACAGTTTGCTTGGCTGTAAGGTACGGTCAAATAATGGTGCTCCCACACTGCGATTATGTAATGAACGTTAAGTAAATAACGTTATGAAACATTTTATAACTACTGTGTGAAAGCACCATAAGACAGAGTCTAAGGCGTAAGCACACTAGCGTTTATCGCGGACACAATATCATGTCCTTTTCTAATTAAATAATTAAGTATTGAGTGAAATAAATGCTTTACACCCGCAGTCAAGGCTAGTGTGTTTGGGGAGCTGTTTTTGGCAGCTACAGTATTCTAGTTAATTTATTGCAATCACGAATTACAGTGAATATTTTGTAGTTTGTATTAAATTGAATATATATGTACAATAAACACTATCACGCATAGCCTATGTAAATAAAATGTCTAAAGAAGCGATGACGGCCGTCATGACCGTATTGTGGCTGCAAAGTTGTAGCATTGTAAATACTTTTAATGTAAAATTTATGAATTACAATTTTCATCAAATAAAACACAAATTCGATTTACATTGTTGTTTCTCTAACCACCTTCAAAACAAATTACTTACAGGCTCTAGAATTTATGTGGCATACATCTGCATCTGCGCTGAATCAGTGTTAAGTTCATAATTTAACCTCGTGCCGCCCAATGTACGAGCGGTGATCCATAAGTTTTGATAATCGGTATGAACTAACCCCATAATGATATTCTTATAATTAGAACTATACCATGCCACTAATCAACCTTAAATTAGAGAATAATATACACCGTGTTTTTTTTGATTTACGATAACTTCGGCATATTGTTAGGTACACGTATAGAAACTACGTGGTACATTAGATTTTAAAATATTGCAAAAAAAATAAAAAAATTGTTTAGAACAAAGTAATTAAATGTTGTGTCTTCAATCATTCTAAAAGGGTCTTTAGAGTTAACTCATAGTTAGTGTCAAATACGTCAAGTCAGCGTGACATACACACACACAAGTAAAGATAACACTTGACAGGTGCACGACCTAACAATTGAAAACTCTTTACTCATAATAGGTAATTAAAAGAAAATTGTTAGGTATCAATTAAGAGCCTTTTACATTAGTTTAACGTGATTAACTGATTAATTTTAATAATTGAATATCTTTATAACCGTACGAGTTATCATATGTCTGTCTTCGGGAAATTAGCTTAATTTGACTTGAAGAACGTGCCCTTAAAGTTATCGTAAATCAAAAAAAACACGGTGTAGAATCTAATTATTTAAAAATTGACAGTTTTTTATTTATTCCTTTGTATTCATCTAATTACCTATCTGCATACCAAATTTTAACTCTCTAGGTCATCTGGAACTGGGTTAGAGTTTTGGTCTATAGGTCAGTCAATGATAAAAATGAGGAATTTTGGACATTAATATCTAAATAACCAAATTAAATTTATTTAAACTAATGTGAATG
Organism: Acleris holmiana; assembly: GCA_949316455.1. Taxonomy (NCBI): domain Eukaryota; kingdom Metazoa; phylum Arthropoda; class Insecta; order Lepidoptera; family Tortricidae; genus Acleris; species Acleris holmiana. The sequence continues at coordinate 10,557,566 of OX438769.1, forward strand.
ATTTTCAAAATGACCACCTTCATGCTCTAAACAAAGGTGTAATCGTGTGCGTATCTGACGATTTAAATTAACTTCAGTAGCACGCATGTCATCAGCTACTTCCCGAATCCTTATGAGTAAATCTTCTCGTGTTGAAATTGGTTTTGAATATACACGCTCTTTAAGAGTTCCCCAGACGTAAAAGTCCAGGGGCGTTAGATTGGGAGACCGAGGACACCAAGCAAGGGTTGGACTACCGCGTCCAATCCACCGGCCGGCGAAATTTGTATTTAAATATTCGCGTACGCGAAGAGCCAAATCTGCAGGTGCCCCATCATGCTGTATCCAATGTGTACGTAGCGTTTGTAATGGTAATTCTTCAAAGTAATCCATAGAATGGAGAGATTGTAAAAATTCTAAGTAATTTTCACCGTTCAGTCTGCTTGGAATTTCTACGGGACCTATCAGTTGGTTATTTAAAATTCCTGCCCACATATTGACCGAGAACTCATGCTGAAAAGAAGACTCTCTGGCTAGTTTAGGGTTGTGCTCTGACCAATGATGGAAGTTTTTTGTATTCATAATACCTGCTCTTGTAAGTTGTGCCTCGTCCATCCACAATATTTTCCCGATGAGTTGTGGATCTTCTGTCAAAAGTGCGTTCATTCGTTGGCAGAATGCAATTCGTGAAAAGTTATCGTGCGGCAAAAGGCCTTGCACTTTGCGATAATGATATGGATGTAGACCATACCTCTTCCAAACTCTCCAAACCTTATCGTGATTTACATTGTAAATTTGCCCCACACGTCTTGTTGACAAGGTCGGATCTTCAATTATTGCGTTCATGATCCCGTCTTCGTCCTGTACTGTCAAATTAATATCCCTTTCGTGAGGAGTCTTTTTTAAACCCTGTTCTTTAAATCGTCGGTGTAACTGTAACAATAATAATTACGGTTTGTTTAACATAAAATAATCTTAACATAGTGTAAATTTAAGTCGCTTCCGGTGTCTGTCTGTCTGTCCCTATGTATGCTTATATCTTGCAAACTACGCAACAGATTTTGATGCGGTTTTTTTTAATAGATACTTAGAGTGATTCAAGAGGAAGGTAAAAAAATAATAAAGGAAGGTAATATTCCCTCGGGAACCGCGTAAACGAGCTCCACGCGGACGAAGTCGCGGGCAACAGCTAGTTACTAATAAATTAAGGAATAAAGTACACATTAGAAATACTTACATTTATGAACGTATGAGGGTTAGGCGTCCGTCGGTCGGGATAACGCCGCCTATATTCTCGTGCCGCTTCAGAAGCATTGCCGTCACATAAGCCGTAAATGAAGTGCATTTCAGCTTCTTCCTCAGGACGATAATTAAAACGAGGCATTTTTTATTTATATGATTTACATTTCCTTGACATTGTCAGTTTACATTGACACGTAGGTATTCAATATCATAGACATAATCATTAGTGTGTTTATGATTATTCGTAAATAGGTTTTACTAGCCCTCCTAAGACTTCGCGAATTAACGTAAAGCAAGATAGAAGATAGGGCGTCGTTATAGGCGGTTTAACCCTCTTTGATGAAAAGAGACAGCTTTCAAAATACAGCAGTTACTGAGGACTAGGAAAACCAACTTGAATTTCATTCAATTTAATGTCATGTGAATACTCGTATACGTAACATAAGATACCTATTTTCTTTAACCTTCGTGTTGTACCTATAAACCTAACAATTGAAAACTCTTTACTCATAATAGGTAATTAAAAGAAAATTGTTAGGTATCAATTAAGAGCCTTTTACATTAGTTTAACGTGATTAACTGATTAATTTTAATAATTGAATATCTTTATAACCGTACGAGTTATCATATGTCTGTCTTCGGGAAATTAGCTTAATTTGACTTGAAGAAGGTCCCCTTAAAGTTATCGTAAATCAAAAAAAACACGGTGTATATACATTATTCATTTGTTTTTCTGTGCTAAACAAAAAACATAATAATATGTATGAACAATTTTACAAGTCCGCAAAATAAGAGTGAGTTTTGTAATATTTGGAGCGGTGTGGAGGAAGTCCTGATGCATTATTAAAAAATGTTGTTAGTGAAAATGGAACCTTGGTTTATCTTTATGATTAAGGATAAATAAGTCAACATTGTAGTATTTCTTTTTTATCTCCAGCTCTGTCACCAAAATTTAGGGTAGGTTTTTCGCCCTTTTTCCGGATTATTGAGGCCTAGGTACTAATAATAACTGTGACATTAGCTTTTACTACTACTTCTCATTCAGTAATGTTCAAAAACAACTATATAAAAATCAAGAGCTGATGATGACTTAGTGAAGGTACAAAAGTGACGTCTAAAAGTAAAAATATTTTTAAAGGGATACAGTAAAACTATTGAACGACGTCATTAAGTTTTTGCAAACACAGAAAGTGTGCATATTCCAATAAAAGTATAACGATTTATTACTTATCTCCAATTTTTTGTACCGATTATCAAAACTTATGGATCACCCCTCGTAAGTACATCAAATTGTACAAAATGACACTTAGCCCTAAAAAATTTGATCTAAACGCCCAGTGTAGGTACATTACACTGTACTCGGGCAGTTTGGACATAAAAATCATTGCTCCCAAACGCATGTACTGATTAGGATGCGTTTTTTTTAAAAAAAGGTATCTTAATCGGGATCGTTCTTAGCTAGGTTTCATGAAAACTGATTGGCCCGTTTAATAGATATCAGCTCTGAAAGAAGAGTGACCATTATCTATACTCAAGTGCAATGAAAACGGGTATGGAAATTCTGCACAAAATGACCCGTTTTCATTGCTCATGACTATATTTATAATAGTTACGTTATGGATATTAAGCACCCACTTATTTCGACCCCTACTTATAACACACGGTGCGGTGCAGCCCCATGAGACCCTACAGCATGGTTCCAAAAACCCGCTTAAACATGAACTTGTGTTGCTCGCCTTAAGAGTGCGCCGAGGCAACGACACGTAATTACGAAAAAAATGCGTTCGTTTGATCGCCTGCTGCATTGTTTTTACTGAAGCTTTAGTTATGCAATTCATATGTAAGATATTTAAGGAATCACTCTATTTATCATATACTTTAGAAACACGATTACTTGTACTTCCCTCGATAGAAAACACATCCAAAGATACCTCTACATAACAAAATAAACACTTAGTACGGCGTAATTACTTCACGGAAGATCATCAGTTTTGGATTTACAACAAAACTACACGTCTTCTATATATTCATCACTTTAGATTTGAAAATGTGTTTTTATTTTACTAATATGAAGGAAATACCTAAATTCGCACGCGTTTCGTCCATTTTAGCCAGAGCCGTCACGTTTCCCCCATGTCCGCATTAGTCAGGCTTCGGCCGTCGGACGTGGAGGCTGTGTCGCTTGGTGGTTGGTTGCGTTTATCGCGATTTTTGTGATTATTCACTTTATTTTAAATGGGGAACAAACACAACCAAGAAAGGAAGAGAAGGGGTTGGCAAAAGCACAATGCTAAACGCTTGCGTGAAGAAATGAAGTTAGTTAAAATCGTAAACCTACTGATAGTGGAGTAGTTCTAAGAAACCTGATTTGACAGTTGTCAAAATGCCACGCTAAGGGAGGAGAAAATAAATCGGTAGCAACATAGACTGATTTTCGAGATGTATCGATTTGTATTACTAAGACTTTGTAATCGTTTAGTTGTAGTCTTGATGTTTTGGGCCAAAATTGGTTTATTTACACAAGTAATTTTCAACAACACGCGAAGTTCTTTCAATTAGTAGGTAGGTATATAAAAAATACACTTCTATGGTGAATATTTACCAAGATATAAAAGTAATTTAGCTAAAAAAACACATTTACAGGCAAAACAAGCTTCTTAGAACGACCCGAGGTTTTTTTTACTATAATTAATTATATAATATTGTTACTTCTTGGGATGGTTTCAATATTTCTAGAGCAAGACATCTCCAGAAATCTGAATACAAAGAGAATACTCCGTAAGAATACTCAGTACCTAACAACTATATTTCAACAAATGAGTAAAATTGCAAAATTATTCATATTTTTTTATTTATAGGGTTAATGTTCCAGTTGTTGGCACTTCGCTACAAAGCGAAGAGTTAGGTACCTAATGAACCGGTGAGGTATGCGTAAAAATAGTAAAAGGTGTATAGGAAAACATTTTAATAAATTTAGTATGAATTTTCACATTATCTTTATATTTTTTCAATTTACAGAGTAAATGAATTGGTTGACATCGATTATGAAATTTACCACACAATGGAATTGTAAGTCCCAAATACGAATTATTTTTATAGAATGAGGATTACAAAATTTCATCCAAAAACTAATTCTGTTAATAAATAAATTATAGTTAAATCAAAACGTTCTGTTTTATTACAGGATGCCAATGGACCAAATTTCTTGTCTTTCAGTGGATGGAGAAATAGACAATGACATTGCTTACTCACACAGACAAAATAATGCCGTGAAGTAAAATCCGATATTGATTATTGTTGTTTCTTATGTCCTAATATTTTTTTCTAAAGATACCTGCGTACATTATTCATTACATTATATACATACAAACATTAAGTAGGAACTTCTAAATATGTGATTGATACAGCAGCTTTAAGTTTTTAGTTTTTTAAAACATCAATTTAATTTTATACTTTATAGTGATCAGAATCAGACATTGAAGTTTTTGCGGAAATAATCATGGATAAACATTCGTACAAACTAAGATCCTTTTTTTTAAAGACGGTTAAAATACCAAAACCTTCTCCTATGTGAAACAAATACTTTTCTGAAAACCGCATTAAAAACGGTTCAGCCAAACGTGAGATAATCACGGACAAACATACATACATACATACAGGTCAAACTGAGAACTTCCTTTTCTTTGAAGTCAGTTAAAAATAATATCTTGAAGAAAGGGTCCATGACTGGGATTTTTGCCCTACTCAGCCGTTCTTATTACTTTACATTAGGTATTGAGTTCACTTTATTTTGTGCTTAGAATATTGTCAATAAAGGTAATTAGGTTTTATTTCATTTCAATATACAGTCACATTAAATCACGGGGTTGTTGAGCCACCATAGAACTCTGTCCTAATGACAGCGTCAAGTCACGCAAAAGAAATTATTTACGTCAAAATTTACCGTCAACTTTCTATGAAAGGGTTCTCCCGGTAACCTTCGGAGAGGGAAGATGGCCGATTGGAAGATGTACGGCTTTTACTTATGATTTATTCTCTTTAGCCGAACAATTTGCCCAATAAATATTATAAATAACTTAACACTAGCTAAATACACCATAGATGTACAAACGACATTAATTAAAAATTATCTATCTATCTGTGAGTGGGTTCTAGAGTGGCTCAACAATCTCGTGATGTGACTGTACCTCAACAATACAAGTAATTCAATCCTACCTTACCTACCGACAGTAAACAACAAATTTAAAAAAAAATGTAGACTGAAAAAAGTTTTTAACTTCTTATAGTCAATATTTGAATAAAAGTATTCGGAATCGATTATGTTTTTTTATTTTGTAAACATTGGTAGCAACCTCCGCGCCTAGTGGACCGGCGCACGGCTCGTCAGGCGCGGCGCGCGGCCGGCGCATGGCTCCAGCTCGCTCCTTGCTGGTGTGCTATACGCACACATACACAGAGTGCATAAAATACCTAAAGTAAATGAGCGCAAAAAGCTCGGTGCCCCCTTAAGATAACGTAATTTGTAACAGAATCAACATCCGAGTAAGTAACATTATAATATAATAAATCTAATATACAAAATTCTCGTGTCACAATGCTCGTTCCAATAGTCCTCTGAAACGGCTCGACCGATTCTTTGAAATTTTGTGTGCATATCGGGTAGGTCTGAGAATCGGCCAACATCTATTTTTCATACCCCTAAGTGAATGAAAGAAACAAAAACGGAAAGGGCTAAGCCGCTGGCGGGTCGCTAGTAATAATATAGGTATGTGGGCAAAATCCCCAAGCATGAACAGTGCGGTTTGAAAAAATTCAAACAACATTAAATTGTATCACAGATGCATGCAAGCTTCCTCACTATTGTTTCGTGTACCGAAAAGCATCTGGCAAATTAACCAATTCATGAAGGAGTCATAATTTTATACGTGGGCCATTTTGATGGGAAGTGGGGCCGGAAAACTATATTTACATTCTCAACTCTGGAATCCTAAGACTGCAAAAGCGTCCAACCTGAGGACTAAGATGGAATGCCTCTATGCTATTAATTTCACCGTTAAGGAGCGGCCTCACTGAGAGCATTCGCTTGTTATATACGAGTGGTGTGGATGTTGAGCCGAGCATAATTACTGTGGTCCACATCACTTGAAAGAAAGAAAGAAAAACATTTATTCGACAGCGGAAAACTGATATTTGTCGCGAAACGGTCCCAACTCAGCATGTGCTGGCTGTGAAGCCTACGCTGGTCTTCCGTTGGGACCGTTCGGTGAAAACACGGACTTGAATATTCGACGCCGAATGCTCATTTCACGCGAATGCTCTGTGACGCTCCTTTTATCCCTACCGGGCGGTAGCACAGAATAAACAGTAGCAGGCCTATTATGGTCGTGTTTGTCGATGTGGATATACTTGAATAAAACATCTTTCACTTTCTAACATATGTAGATAGATAGATAGATAGATAGATAAACATCTTTATTCATCTCACACAATACATGGGTTCTTAGGCTAACAAAAGGAACATGCAAATATCAATTATTTATAAATATTGTAAAAAGCCTTACTTGCGAAATAAAATTAACTTAGAACTTAAAACATAAATGCAGAAAAAGAGCCATGTGATGGTGAGACGAGAAGGCGCTGGCTCAGCATAAAACTGTGGTAAACCACAGCACTGATATTCTGCCAGAACCCTAAAAGTAGTGACGCCAGTTAAAAATAATAATAATAAATATAGTTCGGTAAATTGTGCCGTATTAAACGAAAACAAGAGGCCCGTAAACTAAACGGAATAAAAGTGAAATTTAAAAGTTGCTACGGTGATGCCAACAGTAGATACCAAAGCTAAAAGTATTAAAAATTATAAAATTTAAAAAATATTATTTCTGAAATAGGGAGATTCTAGGAAGTATTTTTTGTAGAATTTGCAAATGAAGTTTGAGTTTTTGTTTAAAATTTTGCTTTGATCGGATTTTGCGCAAAGGTGGTGGGATATTATTCCAGCACTTTGTCGCCTGGTACTTGAAACTCCCCCTGAAAGCACAAGTCCTGTGAGACGGGACAAAAAACACTAAAGCTCGTGTTGCTCTGGCAGTAGAGTATGATTTAGACCAAGGAAGTTTTTTGTATAGGTATTTTGGGGTTTTAAATTTAACGATATCAAACAGTAAGCACGACAGTAAGAGGTCATAACGATAACAAACTTTTAAGATATTTGCTTCATTTAAATAAGAAGTAACATGAGTACGCGGTGGAATTTTGAAACAAAATCTAGCACAAGCATTCTGGATTCTTTGGAGAAGACGCCGTGATCGCTCTAACAGGCATGGCCAGTAAGTGGTAAGGCAGTAGCTTAACTTGGAAAGTATGAGTGCTTCACATAGTCTGACTCTGAGATCAACACTGAGAAAATCACGAACATTATACAGAACTTTCAGGCGGTAGAAACAGTTCCGGGCTATCCCAATGACGTGATTCTCAAAGCGCAAATTACTGTCGACTAGTAAACCAAGATTACGCGCTTCAGAGACACATTCAACGCGAACCCCGTCAATCATAATGATAGGATCGCATATGGAGATTCTTTCTATTTGCTTCTTGGATCCCATTATCATGAATTTTGATTTAAGCGGGTTTAGAACAAGACAGTTTCTGGTGGCCCAGTCATGTATCCGTTCCAGATCCTCGTTTATCTTCGCGATTGCCTCAAAAACATTCGTAGTATCAAATGAAAAATAAATTTGAAGGTCATCAGCATAGAGATGAAATTTGCAGTGAAGTATACTTTGAATGATATCAGCGCTGTACAAAATGAATAGAAGAGGACCCAAAATCGATCCCTGAGGAACTCCTCTATTAACAGGACTAGGATCCGAATGCAGACTACTACCATCACTTCGCGAAATTTTCACTAGTTGCTGACGATTAGCAAAGTAACTACTAAACCATTGAACAGCGGCATGGTCGAACCCGTAGTAATGCAGCTTTGAAAGAAGAAGATTAATATTAATGCAGTCGAATGCCCGCGAGAAATCAAGAAGAACCACGATGGAGCCCTGACCGGCATCCTGAGCCTCCAGAATCTCACCAATTACGTCGTGTAGGGCAGTGGACGTACTACGTTTTTTCCTAAAACCACACTGCAAATCGGATAAGATCTCATTTGATTCTAGGGATGCAGAAACTTGATCGTAGACTAATTTTTCCAATATCTTGGACATGTAAGGCAAAACACTTATAGGTCGCAGATCCTTAACACTTACGGGATCATTGATTTTGGGTATCGGGCACACTAAGGCAGTTTTCCAAAGTGCGGGGACAGCTGAATTTAGAATAGAGGAGTTTATTAAATTAGTGATTATAGGCAAAGTGTGGGGGAGAGTCAATAAAATCATATCAAAATTAATTCCATCATAACCTAAAGCATTTGATCTTGTCCCTAACAGGTGTTTAGCTATCTCGAATTGGTCCACTGGAATTAAACTGAAAGACGAGGAGCCAAACTCATGAAATTCAAAGAAAGTCAGAGTTGATAGATCGGCTGTACCACTACCGGGTACATCCAGAAAGTGTGAGTTCATGGCCGTTGGGCAGTTAAAGTGTTGAGGCAAATCAGGTTTCTGCTTTAAATTAGTAGTAACATGCTGTTTTAGTCTTTTCCACAAAACTTTGGGATTATTTATATGGCAATTAATGTTCTGTTGGTAGAATGCCTTTTGCTCATAATAGAGACTAGAATTTACTAAAAGTTTTAGCATTTTATAATTTTTCTTATCAGTGTCAGACCTAGTTTTAACAAATTTCTTTTGAGCCCTGTTTCGAATGTGCATCATGTAACGAACGTTACTGGTCAGCCAAGGTTTAGAAGATTCCTTAATAATAAGGTTACAGACTGGGGCGTGGGCATCAAAGATATTAATAATATTCAAATTAAATGTATTTAACTTAGCATCAACTGTAACAGAGTCGTAAAACTCATTCCGTTTCGATTTATTTCTAACTTCCGTTAAATAATCTTCAGGTTTGAATAACTACATACTAACTATACTAACTATGTGCTGAGTTGTTACGTACTTTTAGATAAACCATTTTTCTATTTCAACTTTCGCAGTCAGTGTGAAATTCGCTAATAATAATGATATCAATGATAATGATTACTCGTGGTCACCCTACTCACAGAAATCATCAAATCACACAAACTAGCCTGTGGTAGGATATTCCTGTATACGATCATTTATTCCAGCCACCCACAGTACAACTCGTATTGCAACATTGCTTTAAAGTAAATATCACACAATAACACACAAAAGTCGAAACAAATCTCAAGTGCCACAGTGAGGTAATATTAAAGTAACTGCCATTTTGATCTATTGGTGTTGCTAGTTTATTTTATAAACTCCTTCTATTAAGATGATGAGCAGTGATTGAAGTGGGTTAACTTTAATTTTAATTTAATACGTAATAGGCACATGCATTCCTACTGCCTAAATTGAATATAGAGACATCTATTACGCTTTTAAAAATTAACATGTACTTACTTCCTAGTTAACATTTCGAACTAAGGACATCGTTACTTTTTAACATGGCAATTACGTAAGAGGGACAAACAAAGACAAAGTAAGTCTGTTTCGGCTTTTACACATTATTACCATAAATACAGCCTTCTGGGTTAAAACATTGAATTCAATTATACTTGTCACAATTTTGGAAGTAAGCATTACAGATGTACCATACTAATTCCATGCATGGCAACATCCTTTTATTATAAGATTTCCATGGGCTACTGTTTTAGAACGTCTGTGCTAGAACAAGAAGCCATTTTTTCTGCCTTCTCACTGAAAAGTTAGGGTACGACCAAGAAGCTTATTAGCTTGACACTGGAGACTGCACGGCGAACAATGTTTTGAAGCGAAGAAAAGTGACCTTGAATGACGTTGTTTTTGGTCCCTTTCTCAAAAACTCAAGATCACGTTTTAGCGCTTTTTCTTTAGAAAGGGACAAAAAACATAAGCAAAGTCATTCACAGTCACTTCTTCGCTTGAAAACGTTGTTCGCCGTGCAATCTCAAGAAGTTTATATATATATTTCGCACATACGATGCAACACTGTCACTTATGCAAAAAAGCATTTTTCCAGGAGAAGCATTTAAAGATTTAGTGTGGTATACAATTATTATACTTTCTGATCTAGAAAAGGCGATTTTTTGATATGATTAGCTACTGCTACTTTTAGCTTACTATGTTGCTTCAAGGACAGGGTACTTAAAGCGACGTTATGGCATACTTAACTCTTCTTCTTTTTTTTTAATTAATGGCGGTCCACACAGTGATTTCGCCAATGTCAAGTGAATAGAGTAAATCAGTAAACAGAATAAATCAAAAGTAAAAGCCGGGCATTTTTCAATCGGCCATCTTCCCTCCCCGAAGGTTACCGGAATCCTCCATACTTAACAAAATTTTCAAAATTTTGCAAAAGTGACAGTGTCGCACCGTAGGTGCGATATATAAACGTCTTGGGTAAATATTAATATCAGTTAACTTCTGCTTTTATGCTAGTAGTCCGTTCCACATATTAAATAAATCTAATTATCATTTTTTAACAACACCAATTCAAAATATTACCCAAAACAATTATTTTAATTTTTGCGCCATCTAGCGTCGAATAGCCTTTTAACAAATTATAACGTTTACACCGGAAACGTTCATGTAGCGCAACTTTTCACATGTCAATGTCAATTATACGTCAATGAAAGCAATCGTCATGACAACAAAACACATCAACTAGCAGGAAAATGCGTAAAGTGAAAAGATATTAAATAAATTATCAATTAAAATGGAGCTCTTTAACTTTTGGGCAGTTCTACAATGGTATTTGAGACCTTTTATAAAATGGTTTCTTAGGAAAACGACTCGACTATGCGAGTTACAAAGGATCTGTTACGGTGATAAACCTGGAGCGCAGAGGTCCTGCAACGTAGAAACATCTCTAATGCTATCCCGTACACCGGACGTGAAACAAGTAGTTTCATACCTAGATGCGGTAGTGTACGAGCGAAAGTTTGTTGCAAAGAACTTTCCTGACATACTAAACCCAACAGTGGCTATCATTCTGAGAGCAAAGAAGATCAATCCTAAACTTCACGAAACCTTTATTGTGTCGTTCCGGCGATGCCTTGAACAAATTTGGAGCTATAGATTATTATTGCAAGAGGTGGAAGAAATGCGTAAGACTCAATATGACAGTACAGTGGAAGCACATGAAGAGAAATTATTTAAACTATGGTCCTTGTTAGTACCTAATGAAGAACTAGAGAGTAGAGTGACTAAACAATGGCAAGACATAGGATTCCAGGTCAGTAGGTATTTAAATCTATTAATATGATATTGTCATAACCAATTCCTCTTATAACCAAATTTGGGATAAGCTCTGCTGATTAATTCCAGATATTTTATCGTAAAAAGTATCAATTTATTCTATTCTCACTGGGGATGACAAACACATTTTCTTCACATTAAGAGTGTACTGGCCTACCAAATTGCACTACCATTCTAATGCTACTGATTAAATAATTGCATGCTTTATTGTTTTTTGTAAATATGTAATGAATTTTTTCCAGGGTGACGATCCTAAGACTGATTTCCGTGGCATGGGTTTGCTTGGATTGGAAAACTTGTTGTTTTTTGCTTCAGAGTATCCCCAAGCATCAAGCCATGTTCTGAGTCATTCACACCACCCAAAGTATGGGTACACTTTTGCAGTTGTGGGTATTAACCTTACCTCCATGGCATATTACTTACTAAAGGATGGCTCTGCTAAAACTTACATGTTTAATGCTAGACGACAATACTTACCTACCATGACCTTATTCCATAAGTTTTACTGTTACTTGTTTTATGAATTTGACAAAATGTGGATAGAATCAAAACCAGAAAATATGATGGAATTTTCAATAATATTCAAAAAGTTTGAAAATTCAATCCGGAATGAGTTAGCCGATCCTGCCTCAGTGTTCAGAATTAACATAGAAGTTGATACAATTTAATAAATCGTTTCTAGTCACATTTTTTCTATTCTTATCATTTTAATTTATTTCAACTTGTGGCTAATGATTGAAATTGCACTTTAGTTCCCAAAAGTAATCCCGCCTGACACTTAAGAATGGACTACAATTCTTGTTTCAAGTACAAAAAGATTGTGGCTTTGTCTAATTTAAATGTTTTGATGAAGTGATTTAACTGTAATAAAAACAATATCAGAGTTACAATATGTATGTGTGTAATTACAAATAAAATTCAGTTTGGCGGATTGTTTCGTAAACAGTTCTGGTGTAGCCTTAAAACACTTATACCCTTAATTAATTTTTGACTAGTCACAGGCAGTTACAATTGCATTTTATGTGTACAATTCATCAATTAAGTCATCGACGTTTGAGTCTAGTTTCAAGACACAGGCGAGTTGTCAGTCTTTGAAGTTTTATTAAGTATTTATTTGTGTTCTCTGCCTTTTCGCCAACAAATCTTTGACAAATGCATTGTTTCGCAACCAACAAGGTTGGTTCATTTGCCAACCTGTTTTTTTTCTGTAACTACCAATATTTTAGGATTTTTATAAAACTAACATAACCTAACCTGTAGGGTTCAACACGATGGTCCAGAAATAAATCCATAATTATTTATAATTTCGGAAATAACGCGGGTTACCAAATGATAATCTTTGTGAAATGAATCATTTGTGAAATGTTGGTTATGAAATCCCATTTATTTAGCAAACTTCATTGACAAAGATAACATCGTTGCAGCTGAGTTTATGAATATGTATACAATTCACAATCTTAATATAATGTGGCAAGAAAGTGTCATACCTGTGACCTCAGCTGTACAATGAATAAAATTATGTACTTATGGATATAGCTTTAGTTATTTGGATTTGCATGTTTGAGTAAGATTCTAATACTTGAAAAGTTAACCACCCAATTATTGCCATCCAAAGAAGTTTTCAACTAGTATTTAACAGGGACGTATTTAGAAATTTGGCGCCTCAGATCAATAAGTTTCGCCGCCAAGTCAAGGATAAACCCGCCAAGTGCGAGTTGGAATCAAGCGCGAAGGGTTCCGTACCATTATCTATACAATATTAGATGCGATAGTATAACCTTTTTTTTTAGTTTCTCCTATCCCGGTGTTTGTCTGCAACCATGGTGTGTGTCTGTATTAAAATCAAGAGAAAACCTGCAAAAGAAACACGTTTGGTGTATGGTAGCAACAGGTACAAATTAAGGGGCTTGTTTTATTTTAATTGAATTATTTATTTATGCAGTTCAATTTTCTGTAAATATTTCAAAAAACGGCAAAAAAATTGTTTTTTGGATGGGAGCTCCCTCAAATATTAAATATTCTGTGAATATTTCAAGCATCTAAGTACCTGTTGCTGCTATTAATATCGAGCAAAAAACGGCAAAAGATCAGGTTTGTTGTATGGGAGCATGGGAGCCTCCTTAAGTATTAATTTCATTCTGTTACATCATCTGTAAAAATTTCAACTGTAGCTAATATGGTTCAAGAGATACTGCCTGGTGACAGACAGACGGACAGCGAAGTCTTAGTAATAGGGTCCCGTTTTTACGCTTTGGGTACGGAACCCTAAAAAAGGATTTTAGAAAAAAAACACAATCCGCTAATGGCGGCGTGCCCTTAGCGGATTGTATTTGTATTGTATTGGCACCCCGGCCCATGGCCCGGAAGGCCCTAGGGTAAATACGTCCCTACTGCTTAATTCTTCATGCATAACTGCAACCAAGAAATGTCAAGTTGAATAGCGGGGCACGTTGTAGTGGATTGAGCACACTTTACAACTTATTGGCGAAATATCGTTTTCGATTGACATGTAGTTCAAGATTCCAATAAGCAGTAGTCCACAATAGAGCAGTTTCCTTGTGATGGCAAATTATTTTAGGATTACCTGGTATCCAGAAATATGATAAGTAACGTAGTATTCTGGTATTTACATTCGCGACTCGTTATGTAACGCGAATTTAAACACTATGTTTACATCTGTAGACACATTGAATGCTGCACACTTTGACAGATATACCTAGGCTAAGTCATTGGCGTGTAATCCTTTTCCAGACCGCAACAATCGAGATGGTTTAGCGAAAATGCAATACATATCCATGTTTTTAATATATTAGGAATAAACTTCAAAGCAAGTAGAACTCATGAAGCAAGTAACGTTTCTCGTAAATTTATATTAAAACCTTAATTCAAGGGACTAAGGTTGAAATTGTAAGTTAACATATGCGGGTAGTTTAAAGCTGCTGTCTGGAAAAGGAGTTCTGTGTGGTGCGGATATATCCGTCGTATAGAAGAGTCTATTGACATTCATTTTATTTTAGAGTAAGTAATGAGGTTGCTTGAGGCCTTACTTAGATGAAATCTCGATCTTTAGCGAAGTAATTTGTGTGTGTGTGTGTGTGTGTGTGTGTGCTTTTAATAATGGACATTGAAGCCATTTGTTTCAAATCGCATAGAGCAGATATATAAAGCTTTTTTAACTTCTATAGTTTGAACACAGGATTAAATGGCTTTTGCTAATTAAATGCATAATATTTGTCTATATATTTTTATTAAAATGCAGTTTTAAAGATTTTGACATAATCTTAATCACAAGTTAATAAATAATTAATTATTTATAACTATAGCCAAACTTCATTAAATCAGTGAATCAGTCATAATAAAATCACTGGGTATACATAAATCAGAGGGGCTATTGTGTAACGCACTCGCAATCGCAACCGGCTTCAAAATGGAGCAATTGTTTTCATATTGTATGCAGACGAGCGTTCGATTTTCAAAATGAAAACGATCGTGATTGCGAGTGCGTTAGACAATAAGCCCTCGGGTTTAAATCCTGAGCAAAAATTTACAAAAAAATCTAGTGCTTGTGTCTTGTTGCAGTCCAATATTTACATTCCTAATACAAAAGTATAAAAATTTGAACCATACGTAACTTATTTCTTAGTCTATTATAACTAAATAAATCAATCAATCTTGGACGGACAAAACAACACATAATTTATGTAGGTGTAAAATACCCTTTTAAAATGCAAACATAAATGCTATTCTTATCTACGTTACGTTGATCTATACATGTACATAAATAAATAGATGTACATGAGTCAATCAACTTTTTGCCATCTTAATAATTATAAGTTTGTGAAACATTTATTACAAGAAAATAAACACACAATATTTTTATAAAAATGGTAGTTTGTTCCCTGGGTCACTTTCTGCAAAAACTATTCTAATTTTAAAAATAAAGAAATAGCAATCTGGCTCCATTTATACAGTGACTTAAAATAGCAAAATATTGCAAAGACAATCTAAAGTTGATTAACCCATATAAAAATAGACAAAATACACATAACATAAATAATCACCATATTTTGTTTTTAGGGTTCCATAGTCAACCAAGAACCCTTATTTAATAAATTCCTTTTTATCACTATTAAATTTAATGCTGTGTATAGACATGTAATTATTTGCTCTTTTTGTCTTTTTTTGTCTGTTTCACTGGTTTGGACCGTCCAGCTTTAATAATAGCAATCAGAGCCGTGATGGCCACGAGGCCAAAACCTGTCCCTCCTATCTGCCAAACCCAAGGGTATTTAGCCATTAAGTCTAGCCCATAGTCGACACCAAACTTGATCATCGCCACGGACCAGTCCACAAGTTCATCACTGCAAAAATTAAATAAATTTAATTGGCAAATAGTGTTAAGTTGGATATCTAACATTCATATAACAATTAAATAGAAAAAGCACTTACAATGGAGATGCCAGCAAAGGAACTGGTTCGGCTTTTGCATTTTTGTACCAATCCTGAGCAAATGTGACAAATGATTTGACGTCATTCTTAGGTATATTGTACCTGTAAACTTTTCCAAGTCGGAAGCTGCAATAAAAGTAATTTGAACCGTGTTACAGACTTTTAACCAATGGTTTAATATTAAGAACTTAAAATGACAGGCTCAGGCGCGGTTTATACAGAAGAGGCGTGGCGAGGACACATCAACGTATGACTGGCGGATACTCAAAGTAACACGAAATAAACCTTAATAGTACGAAGCATGGCGTCGGCGCACAATTTTGTCGCGGTGGCGCGTCACTTAGTGGCGGGACGTCGCCTGGAGGCGCGGGCGCAATTCTCCTTACGACAAAAACGATGCTATGCTGAGTACTATTAAGGTTTATATTTTGTTAATTTGACTATCCGCCATAGTCACGCTCCTTCTGTATAAACCACGTCTCAAGATAACTTCACCCACATTTCTTTTTGTCACCTTATGTCGTCCACAATTCCATGTCGTCTGCATACAATTCCCATTTCATCTTCCGAACTTGTTCACATTACCATTTCGAAAACTTCTTATCTGGCCTACTTTTCTATATGGTCTAGTCTACAGTCTACAGTGCAAACTCGTCCACATTCCTATATGGTCCAGTGCTAAGTGCTCCACAGTCCCAGCTCGAGCGCATGTCTCAGACATGTCTTACTGATGTCACTGATATACAATTTTATAGCATTTAATAAATGTCATTTCAGAATCAGAATCAGAATCAGAATAATCTTTATTCAAGTAGGTTTACAAATAATAAACTCTTTTGAAACGTCATAGTAGCGACTTAGCCTAAATTGACTGCAGGTTCAAATCGCGACCGATCAGAGAAGAACCTGTAAGAAACTCTGTCGGATGTCTTTTTTTTTCGACGTTCGCAACCTTTTGTCGTAAGGACTAAACATTTTATTACAAGCAATTCAGTCCCAAGCATTGTTATCATTAATATAGTCTTTAATACTATAATATGCTTTAGAAATTAGTTTACGCTTAACGTAACTCTTAAATTTATTTACTGATAGTTCAGTAACATTACTTGGGAGCTTATTATAGAACCTAATACAATTACCCATAAAAGAGTTTTTTATTTTATGGAGCCGCGTGAAGGGCACTGCAAGCTTATATTTATTTCTGGTATTAACATTATGTATGTCACAGTTCTTTCTAAATTTAGCGATGTTTTTATGAACATACATAATGTTTTCATAAATGTATTGACTGTGCATGGTCAATATGTTAATTTCTTTAAACTTATCTCTAAGCGAGTCTCTCTGGCCCATCTTGTAGACAGCACGAATAGCCCTCTTCTGCAGAACAAAGATGCTATTTACATCAGCAGCACATTTTACAGAACCAAGCCAAATTTCTAAAAAACTTGGATGATTTTACCAGTTGCTTGCTATGTTTTGACAAAATAGGAATGTAGACAAATCAGGACAGTGGACAATTTCATAATGAGGACAAGTTAAAAAGTTGACAAAATAGGAATTTGGATGAATCAGGACAGTGAACCATAGGGAATTGTGGATGACATAGGAAGGTGACAAGAAGGGGATGTGGGTGAAGTTATCCTGAGCCAAATGACACTTTTTATTCTTTAGACTTACAACAAAAATGCTGGTAGTTTAGTGACCTGGAACCTCTTAGCTGTATTGAGACCTGCTAAGTTGGCATCTATCCGTGCGACATTTATCCGCCCTCTAAGCGTCGCTCCAACTCCCTCCCACACGGCATGCAGTCTTTGACATTCCACACAGGACGCTCCATAGCTAAAAAACACATTTTCGTGATACAGGTAAATTGTTTGCTTTGCCAATAAATTAAATTCACAAATGAAAACATGGTGTTGAAGATAAAACAGCCTCAAGATAAGTTAGAATGAGCACAGGACATTTTAGTATTAGGATCTGCCCTTCCTCAATTTTTATTTTTATACATTGATGATGCAACCATGCAATGTCAATTTGACTGCCAGGGTGTGCTGTCATAAAATTGAAAACACTATAGAAGTTTTCAACATTCAAAGGTTTTGTAACAAGTATAGGTGAAAAACTTAAGTAAAGGACCTGTTGTGAGTAGAGCTGACTGATGTAGTTGTGTACAAGTGTGGAGCTTACGTCAAATTTCAAATATGGAAAGTTGAACAGTCTATACAGATGTGTTACAACAACATACAATAGGCTCCTATAAGAATTTTACAGCTCAAATAAATCAAGGAAATGTCAGAAACACTCCTACAAACCTTGGTACTCCTATTAGAAGAGTTCATACTAAGGAAAATTATTAAGAATCATCCTTCTTCAGCAGTTAGGTAAAAATTACAGGAAAACAATAGTTTTTGTAGCAGATTGCCTGCTGACCATCAGAGTGACCACAAAAAATAAGGTATACTCAATGGCAACTTTATAAAATAAATGGGAACTTACAACATTATGAACCAGTCTCCAGTGGTGGCCCCAGTAGCAGCCTGCGTTATATGCTCAAATATTTTATCATTGAGCTCTTTAACTGCTGGCGATTGGTTCTTTTCAAGAAAACCATAGATTTCATTCTCATCTGGTTCACCTATGAAATCAATAGAATTTGGCTTATTAAAAATGGACCTCTAGCAGGTTGCTGGCAATGAAAGTGTTAAGAGAGCCACAGATTCAACATTTTCCTTAAGCAGCATTATTATTAAAGCCCACTCTTTATTAATAATGCTGCTAAAGGAAAATAAGACATGTAATAACAAGGAAAACACAACATTGATAAATACTATTAAACATTCCTTGCATAGCAACTTTTTCAAATAATGGAGTAATTCTTTCTGCATTAACCCATTGAGTTGCAAGAAAATCATATGTTTAAGTTATCCTCACTTGAGCTTATATTTTCGGAAAATAACACTAAAACATAAATGTTTTTAAAATGACTTGATATCTTGCTGGCCCAATATAGGGTTTTTTTGTTACATTTTTTCTATATTATGAGTTTTGATTAGTACATAATTCTGTGTGCCCTTATCCTTATTTTGCATCATCCAGGATCTCAATATTACCATCACAGTCTAAAAATCTTGATATTACATGGTTCTATGTTGTGGCTATAAGACTAATAAGAATTCCAAGGTCCTATGTTTATTTATTTCTGATTACAGAATGTGTGGCTATATAATAATATGAATAAGATGTGATGATAATTGTTGTACTCCAAAGATTTTGATAAACATATTGTAGGAAAATCCAAAATAGACACTATTAAATCAATGAACAGGTGGATGCCTACTATGACGCTATTTTTAACAAACAAGTCTAATGCAGTGGGAATTTTTAGTTTTCCATAGCCGAAATGGTAAAATCTGAACCCTTATAGCTTCATTAAGTCCATCTGTCTGTATTTCAAAAGCATTTAATTCATAAAATATAAAACTAAAATACTATGCTACGGACAAACAAAGTCCTATGTTACAGAACAGAATATTTTTATAACAGTTCTATGTAAAAAAAAAGTTTATATTTATTAAATAATGAACTAATTATGGCCTATTCTTTTATTTTCAGCAACAGTATTTTTATGTTTCTACAATTGACATATCTGTTTATATACCAGCAATCAATTAATCTTTTTTGTTTATGGCATCCATCACGTAGACAAGCTAGTTAGCTGATCTTTAACCAGCAAAATATGGGTAAACTTATTTTCAAAGCTTGTCTCGGTTCAACATTCATGTAACATTCCCCAATGTAGTGATCTGATAATTTGCCACTTGAAGGACATATTTTAAACCTTTCCTTTTAAATGTTTAACATTTACAAATATTTATAAGACTAATCACTCTTACCACTGTACAACAATGGTATTCCGTGTCTGAAGAACACAATTGCGGGCTCTTTAGTAGGGCTATACAATCGTGCTAAGTGGCTGTTGATAATCTTCACAGTTTCTGCACTTAAGTGTTTCTTAAGGTCTTCTTGCAATCCTTCCAAAACTCCGCTTAACTTCCCGCACAAAACACAATTGGGCTTCGCTGAAAGTTATAAAGTTTGTATAGTCATAAGAATTTAAATCGAGATGATAGTTGCAATGTAAGTAACATTGCAATTATCATCTCGACATAAAGTCGGTACATTAAAAGCGGAACTTTAAAACGAAAACATCAACTCCTTACTGAACAATACAATAAGTTTTTCTCTTTCCTTTATCAATTGCAGAAAGTCATCATCACTAATTGCTCGCAAACTATCACTATCTGCAATAACTACACTAAGTAGCAATAGAAAAATACCGACTTTTAGTTGCATTTTAACAAGTATTTCAATACAAATTTATCGGCTATCGCATTTGAGCTGAGTGGGCAAAGTGAGGTTACTTTTTTTTTCTTTATTTATGAACTTTATAAAGGTGGCGGACTGAATAACGCTTATGACAGTGTAACGCTGCGGTCACACATGCGGGCTTCGGCTAAGATTTTTTTTTGGCATCGACCACAGACCTATTAAACCTATGAACTAGAAATAACTACAAAATGTGCGTGTATACCTAAAATATCTTGGCGCACAATACTATACTTAAAATCACGATCGATCGATGTTGTTATTCACTTGACAGCTCACGTACTACAAAACCGTGGTAACTAAGATGGCGGACTGGCAGCCTAATGAAGGTATTCTACGGTCATGTCAAAATGTTTCAAAATAGGGAAGAACTAAATATGATGCTATCTCTTTTGTCATACGCTACACAAAATTAGAAAGATAGAGATAAAGTATGGTTTAATGTTGCTATATCGATTATATATATATTTGTATACGACAATGTGTCTATAGCAAAGTAGGCCATCTCCTTATATTTCTATACTCTAAGGCATCGACACATTGATGTAGCCAAGCCTGGAACGGGCGATAGTCACGGAATTCGGGAGCGTTTGTGGCGTCCTAGCGACATCTAGTGACAACTTGTAACAAACAACTCGCCAGCGCCACCAGCGTCTGACAACGCAACTAAATCTGACAGTGCGCTACATCGCGCTAACGAAGTTTCTTTAGTCGGTTGACTTATATACCACTTCCAACTTCATCCAAATGGACTTCGGTCCCCAGGCATGACACCCGCCTGGAGAGAGATCTCTCTATTGTCCTCTCTTCCTACATTGGTGACCCCGACGTGATTGTCTTCCTACATTGGTGACCCACGACAATGGACATTTACGCAACCTGACGACCTTCAAGCACTATGACGCAGTCTCACAGCAAGCCAGACAAACCACACTGTGCACCACCACTAGCATTCTGATATATCTCCATGCCTGGTGTCTACAGTGTGCACAATACTCACAATCAGCAACGCGACTCACTGCGTCCTACTACGAGTACTTCACGGAGCAGATACACGACTCACTGTGTACTCTCCACTCCACTCCTCTTCTCCTGCTACGCTCGCCAACGCGGCTCTGAGCTCTACTGGAGACATCTACTACTACTGGCACTTGCAAGCGGCATTTTCAACGCACAGACTGCACGTCATCCATCACAATCAACCTCCGGTCTCAAAGGGGGGCTGGTGTGGCGACCTAGCGACATCTAGTGACAACTTGTAACAAACAACTCGCCAGCGCCACCAGCGTCAGACAACGCAACTAAATCTGACAGTGCGCTACATCGCGCTAACGAAGTTTCTTCAGTCGGTTGACTTATATACCACTTCCAACTTCATCCAAAACGGACTTCGGTCCCCAGGCATAACACCCGCCTGGAGAGAGATCTCTCTATTGTCCTCTCTAATACATTGGTGACCCCGACGTGATCGTCTTCCTACACGTTGTTTTCTCAAACGTAAAGTTTATCCTCTTTGAGATAAAAAAAATATAAAAGATAAAAGTTGTTTATTCAGTCAGTATGCCGCACGGGCGCTTTTTACACGTTAAAGCTCTACAAGCGCTTCAAAGAGACCACTGCTGAGAAGAAGCGCCACAAGAAACTCAACAGAAAGTATTTTTTTTTAATATTGCTTATGACAATGATTAACCTAACCTAGCATTATATAAATAAATCAATTAATAAAATTTAAAAATGTATATATCATGCGTAGTTAAGCAGGAAAAAGTGTCGAAACTTCTAATAAACACAAGAGAAAATAATAATAATAATAATATTATACCTACCCATGACGATGCTAAACTGAATGAAATAAAAGATTAACTAATGTTTCGATACGTTCTTCTACAGAAATCGTGTCCCCTAGGCTAGATAGGTACAAGCTGTTACGTTAGGTATCTTAGGCCAAGCATTTTTGTCTGTTAGATAATCCTCGACCCTATAGTAAGCTTTAGACATTAACGACTTTTTCAAGTAATTTTGAAGTGCTGAAAATGGTAACTTTAAAGCAAATAATTTATATACTTTGCGGACACGAAATTTTCTAATGGCTATTTTATTTTTATTTCTAGTATTAAAATTATGAATATCACAATTTTTTATAAAAGAGTCATGGTTCTTAATAACATAAATAATATTCTCATAAATAAATTGTGAAGCTACAGTCAAAATATTAATTTCTTTAAATAGTGTTCTGAAGGAATAACGGGAGTTTAGTTATACAGGGTGTTTGGCAGTCGGGTGTAGGGGTTTTAAGGGATGATAGTTAGGGTTATTCTGAACATTTTTGACCACATTTACTATTATGCTAAGTGTCACGGTTTTTGAGATATTGTCATAATTATTTATTTTTTGAAAAATCACTCTGCCAGTTTTTTTTTATTTAACACCCTGTATAGCTTGTATTGAATTAATTTTTAGTGTTTTGCCATTGCTACACCTTGGTTCTTCAAAATCAATTCAAACAATTACCTTCTACTGCTACAATTATTAATAAAACCTATTTAAACATGACGATAAAGTTTTTTTTAGATAATTTTACAACTTTGCATGTCTACAAAAAAAAAAGTAACAGCGATTTACGCGTAAAAAATACTTAATAAACTTTTTTGATTTACGGGCTTTCTAAGCATGTGCCATTTAAAACCAGAAAACTAAAAAAAAAAAAAAGGTATTTCCAAAAAAAGAGACCTCACTTCCATACGTTGTTTAGTGTAGTGACTGGATAGTTGGAGTATTTTGAATTTGAATTTAGAATGTTCTTGTAAATTAGTCGCTCAATCCTCGTCAGAAAAAATCAAATTTTAAATAAGGAACGTTCTAGTTCAGCTTATTTTTCAATTAGTCTGTTTTCGAATTTTGCTTCGTTTGTTTCGCTTCAAATGTAGTATAGTGAATTCAATTACAGATATTTAAGTAAGTTACCAGTTCAGTTCCTTAAATTTTAACGATTTCACAATGACTTCGTTTTCCAATCACGAGTACGCAGACATAATTTTTATGTACGGGCTTGCTCACGGAGACGCAACAAGGGCTCGTAATTTATACCAGGAACGTTTTCCCTCTCGAAGACTTCTAAACGCACAAGTTTTTAGGAATACCTTTATAAAACTTCGGGAAACTGGTAATGTAGCCTCAAGACGTCCTGGTCTCCACTATCCTGGACATTATGTTGTTGATGTCGACGAAGAAATATTAGCACAATTCAGTGACGATCCCACGACGAGTATCAGGAAAGTTGCAAGACAATTGAATTTAACTGAGTGGAAAGTGTGGGCAGTTGTTAATGGTGATGGCAGGCACCCGTTCCATTACACACCTGTTCAAGGTTTAGACGAAGGAGATCCGATTCGTCGTTTAGCATTTTGTCGTTTTCTATTAAATTCAGGCATTGAAGAGCCGTCTTTTCTTAAAAGAATACTTTGGACTGATGAATCTAAGTTTGATAGAGATGGTATTACAAATTTTCACAATTTCCACTATCGGGAGAAAAAAAATCAGAATCCACACATGAAAAAGCAAATTTCATCCCAAAGGCGTTTTAGTGTCAATGTCTGGGCGGGCGTCATTGGAAATACTTTCGTTGGGCCACACTATCTGCCAAATAATTTAAACGGACACGCGTATTCATCATTTTTAAACAACGATTTACCAGTATTACTTGAAGATATGTCTCTGAACATAAGAGGCGATATGATATACCAAAACGACGGATGTCCCGCACATTACGCAAGATCTGTGCGTGATTATTTTGATGGTAATTTTCCAAATAGGTGGATAGGTAGAAATGGCCCAATATTGTGGCCCGCTCGCAGTCCTGACTTAACTCCAGTTGATTTTTTTGTCTGGGGTATGCTAAAAGACTTAGTTTACGATGAGGAAATTATGGACATAACACATTTAAGACGCAAAATTGAAGCAGGATGTCTCATAATGAAAAATGAAATGAAAGTTGGAGTGACGACCACCGAGGTACGAAGGCGTGCTCGTGCTTGTGTCAGGAACAGTGGAGGACATTTTGAACACTTAAAACGTAATTAAGTAGTTAACAACATCATCTTACTATTTTTTTTTAATTATCTTACTGTTTTGTACATGAAATAAACGCTATCTATCTGTTTAACTATCTTAGTAGGTTACTTAGTTAGTCGTCGTTTATAAGTTCGTAATTATTCAGTTTAGTGACAATTAAAAATCTGACAAAAGTTGAACGTGTTTTTTAGACTAACACAATTGGTTTGTTGATCAATAATTCCCTTCTATCAAAAATTAAAGAGATGCACTAATCAAAAAGCAAGAAAACACTAATCTTTGTAGTTGTATAGCCAGGTACCATCGTAGTCGTACACAATTGCACTGTATGGAAGTGAGGTCTCTTTTTTTGGAAATACCTTATTTTTTTTTATTTTTTTTCGTTTTCTGGTTTTAAATGGCACATGTTTAGAAAGCCCGTAAATCAAAGAAGTTTATTAAGTACTTTTTACGCGTAAATCACTATTACTTTTTTTTTTTATAGACATGTAAAGTTGTAAAATTATCTAAAAAAAACTTTATCGTCATGTTTGAATAGGTTTTATTAATAATTGTAGCAGTAGAAGGTAATTGTTTGAATTGATATTGAAGAACCAAGGTGTAGCAATGGCAAAACACTAAAAATTAACTCAATACAAGCTATACAGGGTGTTAAATAAAAAAAAACTGGCAAACAGAGTGATTTTTCAAAAAATAAATAAATGACAATATCTCAAAAACCGTGACACTTAGCATAATAGTAAATGTGGTCAAAAATGTTCAGAATGACCCTAACTATCATCCCTTAAAACCCCTACACCCGACTGCCAAACACCCTGTATATTGAACGAATGGCCGTTTTATGCAACACGAATATAGTCTGTATATCAGCCGCTTTTTCCCAAACTAGAATACCGTACGACATAACACTATGAAAATAACTATAATAAACTAAGCGAGCTGTTATATCCCCATATAGCATATAGCATTGTGCTATCTAATCCCTAAGAAAAGAGTCTTATCGACCATTTCTAAACACTCGTTATTCCGAATTATGCTTTATTCTACTGGTTTAACATTAGGTAAAGTGAACCTAAGCTAACCTTTTAGTATTGAGTAGTAAATTGTTACAAGTTAACCAACTTAGTACTTTATCTAGGGTGGCGTTTATCCTACTGTAATAGACAGATTTTCAGTCTACCTTGAAATTAATGATGTATCATCAGCAAAAAGCACAACATCACAAAGTTTATCTACCGTAGCTGGTAAGTCATTAATATAAACCAAAAATAAAAAAGGACCTAATATAGAGCCCTGAGGAACACCTAATTTAACTGCTGCTCCAACAGACTGTGTTTGGTTTACAACAATTGTTTGTGTTCTATCACTAAGATATGAAGACATAAGACTTTGGGAATTATTTTACAGACCATAATGTTTTAATTTCATTATAAGAGTCGCATGATCTACGCAATCGAAAGCTTTGGAAAGATCACAAAAAATAAATCCTATTGCATCACAAGATTTATCCCAAATGTTATATAATATAATTATTTATTCCACAAATTTATTCTTGAGTAAACAAGTGGTTTTTATTCCACGTGATCTTATGCTGGCACTCCACTTGGCGGTATTTGCCCAAATATTCGTGTTGCATCTTTTTCCGAGGCAACGACGCAACGCGAACACGCGCACCCCAAGTGGAATGCCACCATTAGGCATAGCTATACTTGGAATTCATAAACTCGAATAGTAGTCATAAATATAGTAAAACACTAGATCCCATGCAGCCAATTGTCAAGCGTGGCACTATTATTTTAGTGTAACAACACAGCTTCCCGCCAAATGCCCATTGGTCAAAGCCTGACGTGTTAACACTACTAAATTGGGGGCATATAGATAAAATAAGTAGCCAGTCGGATAAATAATTAAGAAAAAGTGACAAATAATTAGTCGGGTAGCTGTTGTCGTATGTCGCTTAAATGTCAGTTAGCAAAGATGGCGACTGCCACGGGTTCAAAATTTGTCTGTGTTGCAATAAATGGAACAAAGAAATAGGTTATACGATTTAGTATAAGAAGGAAAGGGAGTGGCATTTTTCACACTAGTCTATGTTGGCGTGAAATAATGTTTAGTCTGCTAGTTTATATAATGTCTGTGTAGTTTATGTAATATCTGTGATCCTGATGTTGCCTTTTATTTTATCGCTCCTTCTATGCCTTTAGTTCTTATTCCATGGAATTGTCACTAAGATTTGACATGTTGTCATGTTGATGTCATCTTAACAAATGTCAAATAAACGTCACAGCGCGCGTCAGTCAGTCAGTCCATTCAGTTGATGTTACGAATTGGATCGTATCGTCACATAAATTTAATTCGTGATTCTTGACTGTAAAGAATTTGTTTGTTTTGTTTTGTCCTTGCTTGTTCGGAAGATTTAAATATCAGGTATGAGCTCATATGTTTTGCGATATTGTTATCGTTTAGTTTTCAGTGTTCTCAAGTGTTCCATTTAATTGTAGTTTACTAAACAAGCTCGCCTTGTAATACTTTGTTTGATACTCCCGCTTCAACATTTTGTGCGCGAGTCTAAGTGACCTCCTATATCTTTACATAGTATAGTATTGGTGCAACTCTGTACCATTCGTCATGAATTAAAGAAAGAAGTGACTCATCGAGGTAGCCAAGGCGGGAACGGGCGATAGTCACGGAATTCGGGAGTGTTGTTTTCTCGAACGTAAAGTTTATCCTCTTTAAATACAGATAAAGGTGTAGCGACTGCTAATTGATTTTGCGGTTAACAATCCAATTGAAGTTGTATAAGAATTAACACTGATGATTAAATTGTTTTTCATTTTTCTTTTAATTTTGATTAATTATTATAATCTAATTTCAGATAATTTTGTAATAATTTAAACATGGCCGACATAATTGAAGAAAAAGTAATAATGACACCAAAATGCAAAACAGCGACATCTACTACACTGGTGGTTGAACGAAAAGCAGTGCTCCCTGAAGCTAGCGACAAAATACATGTGGCTGGAGGAGACCATACAGGCATCATTATCAATAAGGAACAAGTTTATGGTACGCAGTGACTTTATCTATGCATGATTTTATTTATAGATGTTACAGATATTACGAGTTATTTCATTTTCTTCCTTTACCATTTTTATTTACTCATACAAGTGTGGACATCATATGGCATTACATGGCATAATTGTATGCATAAATCTTGGGTTGAACTGTCAGACCTTAGAAATTTTAATTTAATTTCAAGTATTTAAACTAAATTGATTACCATTAGATTGGTGTGCTTCAAAGATCTTATTAGAAATGAGACTGAGTAAAATTTGTTGTAAATTAATTTGACTTATTGCACATACTCATGTATTGCAATAAGTCAAACAATGTTGGCCTAGTTGGGAGTGACCCTGCCTCCGAAGCCAGCAGTCCCGGGTTCAAATCCTGGTAAGGGCAGATATTTGTGTGATGAGCACGAGTATTTGTTCCTGAGTCTTGGATGTTTTCTATGTATTTAAGAATTTATTTCTCTATCTAAGTATGTTTATCGTTGTCTAGTACCCATAGTACAAGCCTAGAGCTTAGTTTGGGACTAAGTCAATTTGTGTGAGATTGTCCTGTGATATTTATTTTTATTTTTTTATTTATTGAGAATTGGTACTAGGAAATAATAAAATTTTATAATCGACAGGTATTATTAAATTACACATATCATACATCATAATCTCATAACAAAACATTTATAATTACAAGGCCGTTAGCCCGTGTGGTTGCCGGGTTAGAATAGTGCCACTCCATGCCTTCCTGTGGATGTTGTAAGAGGCGACTCAGGGAATAAGGACTTGTAGTATTGTTAGGCGATGGGCTTGCAACCTGTCACTAATACACTACCTAGTAAACTTCTTGGCCTGATTGTGCAAAATATGGTTACAGAATTATCAACAAGTCTTTTTAGAGCTGTTGGTATTTCTGTAGCTCTGCCTACCCCACTCTGGGAATGAAGGAGTGATGTTATGTTATGTATGTATAATT
The DNA here is from genome assembly GCA_949316455.1 of Acleris holmiana. Lineage (NCBI taxonomy): Eukaryota > Metazoa > Arthropoda > Insecta > Lepidoptera > Tortricidae > Acleris > Acleris holmiana. The sequence goes on from OX438769.1 coordinate 10,586,098, forward strand.
ACAAGAGTGCAACATACATACAAATGAGCTTCTTAACAAAAATAGTAAACTCCTATGCTATGCTACTTAATATATTGTGTGGGTCTGACTAAAAGGTATGTTTAAAGGGAGTTGAATAATACTTCACAGTAAATTAAATACAGTGAGAAGGAAGTATTGAATAATGATAATTCTCATACCTTGCTGCTGATAACATTGAATAATTACCACTTGATTCTGTTTTGTAAATTGTATTTTATTTGTTCCACTGACCTAATTAAATTATATTTTTATTTGTTCCATTGACCTAGTTAAGTTTATTAAGTACTAGCGAACCGCCCTTGCTTCGCTCGGGGTTAAAGTATTATACATATAAACCTTCCTTTTGAATCACTCTACCTATTAAAAAAATCCGTTGCGTAGTTTTAAAGATCTAAGCATACATAGAGACAGACAGCGGGAAGCGACTTTGTTTTATACTATGTAGTGATACTAAAGATATTATTATAGCAGTTCTGTTTTTTAGGAAAGCAAGTATAACTATTGTTCAAGGTTCTAACCTAAAACTATTTATTGATTTACAATCAATCAATCTTTTTGGATATGGCATCTGTCACTTGGTCAATTTTGCCAATGTTGAGTGAGTCAGGGCATGATGAATGGTATAATGAGGCCAAATATTTTTCTCCAACAGGTGATCTGTTGAATGACCTAGGACAACACGAATATAAATATATTGATTCACATGTAGTTAGAACTTTGTTAAGTTCTCATGATGCATCCTCCTCCGCAATTTACATACAAGTGTGTCTTTTCAACTGACACAAGCTCTACCAGTATCAATGTCTTTGATAGAAATGTCCAGCTGGCCGTAGACTGAAGTAGTAATTATCTCTAATGACATTAATTAAGCCCATTAACTTTTCTTACGCACTAGATAACATTGTACAATGAACTCTGTTACTGCTTCTCATTAAGTGGCTACTCATTAACCATTACAACCACTAATTCATTCATTCTAAATTATGTCCATTATAAATGACAAGGATTTGCTTTCTAGCCTATCTACATTGTATATACTTATTATTTACTTTCAAACACTCACCAGTACCTAACTTTAGAAATCTTTTTCTTACATGCAACATAGTATACTTACAAGTCATTATGATATAAAAATCTTACTTCATGTGGGTTTCTGTTTACTCTTATTATTAAACCTTTTTGATGTCAGTCCTGGGTTCAAATCCCGGTAAGGGCAGATATTTGTGTGATGAGCGCGAATATGTGTTCCCGAGTCTTGGATGTTTTTTATGTATTTAAGTATGTATTTATCTATTTAAGTATGTTTATCGTTGTCTAGTACCCATAGTACAAGCCTAGAGCTTAGTTTGGGACTAGGTCCATTTGTGTGAGATTAATTATTAAATTAATACTTCAATTTAAATGTTACATGAATAAACGCTCATCTTACCAAACAACTAAAATTAAAATGTTAATCATCTTTCTGAAAGCGCTTGCGTTCTATGAACTTCTATGATTTCGGAAATAGGTAAGTATGGACTCATGAAAACGGGTCTGTAATGATACAAACAAATGATATATTTTCATCCAGCGTTCAACACTCGTTTTAACAACGCTCGATATAATTCCAAAGGATATTATATGACTCATCTTCTAAATATATAGGGTAGGGTGGTATAAGATTGCGCACTTTGCAATCAATAGGCCATTAAATAAAAAATCTTAATCCTATCTGAGACCAATCAATTATTTATTTTACCTTATTAGTATAGCAACAAATTATTATACCAATGTGAACAAAAAACATAAAGTCTTCTTGATAATTAAACAAAAATCACAAATCAGGAATTGCGCAATTTTACACACCCTATGGAGTAGCACAATGCGGTTTTTGCAAACGGAATCGTAAAGTAGACTCTGCCATCCCTAAAGACGCAGCCACGGATCTTTTGCTTTCGCCATTAGCAATTCGCCAACGAGCCTCCTTAATAGTCTCATCAGAACAAACTTGGCGAACTGTTTTGCTTTCTCTTCTCGACATTCTAAAAAACAAAACATTGAATTGTGTATAGAGGCAAGAAAAACGAATAAATAATTAATTACATAATCGATCGAAATTTAAAAGAAAAAAAAACCTGGCTGAATAATACGAAAATAATATTTATATTTATCAACTAAAAAATCGGACGTGTAAAATTGCATGAAATCAAAAATTCAGACGTGTAAAATTGCGCGCGTAATCTTACACGCACCTAAAGTGCGCAATTTTATAGATTTCGATACCAATCTAAACATCACGATTTCACTGCCATCTCTTAAAAAATGTTGGATATACTTCCAGTGAGGCCGAAACATGAGTGATACTGCCGCAACAAAATAATGGCAAATTACTAAAAATACGTACATTCTCGGTACAGTAATGCATTCATTTTATGAAAAAATTAGATCAAAAGTGAATAAAAACTTTGTACTTACGTATCTTTTTTGTTTTCCACCCATACTTATACGATTTTTTTTGGGAGCACATGCCAGTTGCGGCCTCTAACAAAACACAACTGATGTTGGCTACGAAGCTCACTTCGTTGTCCTATTATGACGTACCTATGCGCAATTTTATCGCCCGCGCAATCTTATACCACCCTACCCTACTCGTAAAAGAAGAATCTGACTGAGTGACTGACCAACTGACTGAAATATCAACGCATAGCCCAAACCGCTGGGTCTAGAGATTCCAAATGTGGCATGTAGGTTCCTTATGAGGTTTAGGGGTGGGTGCACTAAGAAGGGATTTTTGGAAATTCATCTCCTAACGGGTTAAACTAGGGAGAGTAGCGGGAAATGAAATCCACGCGTACGAAGTCGGGGACGAACTCTATGAATACTACTGCTATATAATATACAGGGTGTTAGGTAATGAGTGGATAATCCTTGAACTACGGATAGAGGGCACTTAGGACGTTATGAAAAAGCTAAAATAGGTCTAGTAAAAGTCGCACGGTTTTCGAGATATTTGGACTTTTAATCGATTTTTTTGTCATTTTTCCTTATGTCCATGTTACGAAAAACCCTTAATTTCATGTATTAATTCATATTTTTTTCACTTTTTTCTTGCATGGTTAGAATCACTATGAACTAAGAAAGTTTTTAAAGCTACATGCCAAGTTTTTTTCATGACAACTTTTTGAGTAAACTCACTAAGTTACTTTTTCCATACTAAGAAATCCCCGCGTTTGTTTTTCACGTAGTATGGAAAAACAAACTTTGTGCGTTTACTCAAAAAGTTGTCATGAAAGAAAACTGGGCATGTAGCTTTAAAAACTTCCTTAGTTCATAGTGATTCTAACCATGCAAGAAACAACGAAAAAAAAAATGAATTAATACATGAACTTAGGGGTTTTTCGTAGCACGGACATAAGGAAAAATGACAAAAAATCCGATTAAAAGTCCAAATATCTCGAAAACCGTGCGACTTTTACTAGACCTATTTTAGCTTTTTCATAACGTCCTAAGTGCCCTCTATCCGTAGTTCAAGGATTATCCACTCATTACCTAACACCCTGTATATCGCACCTTTTTTTGCGACAAAACAGTTCGGAGATAGCACAAAGACGAGATAGCGCAAAGGTGCGATGTGTTCATTAGGTATATAAAATGAGGATTATGCTAAAAGATGCCATGTTATGTTTAATGTTATTATACCAAATGCTCATTATAGACAATGATAATTATATCCTACGAAAATATATTAAATGTTGTTAGATGATTCAAGGATTATATCAAACTAGCGACCCGCCCTCGCTTCGCTCCGGATTAAAGTATTATACATATAAACCTTCTTCTTCAATTACTCTATCTATTAAAAAAAAAACGCATCAAAATCCGTTGCGTAGTTTTAAAGATTTAAGCATACATAGGGATATAGGGACAGAAAAAGTGACTTTGTTTTATACTATTTTATTAATAAGCGTTATTGCGACTAATATAGACTAACATTTTTATACCGATCATACGAACCCAAGAACAACATAACCGATTAGCCTACTTATATTCGCTGTATAAACTTGAGTAGAGTTTACGCCAACAGTATGTTACAGGCTCCAGAGGCCGCCAGGACGTCATACAATACAATACTTTTTATTGAAACACCACAATTAAAAACAATATGCCATCGCAAAGTAGGTACATATCTACCCTTCGTACAATAAACTAGGGACAGTAGGGAGTGTGCTTACCGAGTGAGGTGTTTTCAATGCTAAACACGTCCTGCTATATTCGTAATAGTAAATAGGTAGGTAATAGCGGGAGCAAGCAGTGTAGCAAAGGAAGGAAAGAACGCACAACCGCGATACGTAGGTAATGGCATACGCCTAAACTGCCCCAACGTTTATATATCCCCCATCTGCACCTATCCGATTTATAAAATCCTCTTTCACTTGGTATTTGCGAAATGTAACGTTGTCAATGTCGGCGACATGCCTGGCATGTTTATAATACATACAATTATCAGTTTATGGGCTGTATGGGCTGTAAATGTAACCGCATTATGCTCTCCTAATTACAGAAAACGGAGTAACAGAGCCATGTCACGCGCAGTTGGAGTTCCGCGTGTACCTTGTCTCAGGGGCGACTGGGTCGCACACGCGCGAGGCGCGCGCGCTGCGCTTCTGGTTCAAGCCTCAGACGACACCTAACGAGCGGCCGCACGAGGCCCAGGCCTTTTTCCGCGAGCTTGTCAGCCCGCAAGACTTCCCCAAAGGTATGTGACCCCGGTAAAGCCCGTAAAGGTTTACAATTGTAACTGACAACACGAATGGGCGTGATGCGATTGCTGACAATGCCCGAGAGCCTAATTCCCTCTCATTTTATACTATTCACATTCTGTATTTCTCCTACTCAATCCTTAATTGAAGTTCTTCCTCTCGTTTCTCACGCTTTGCAGCGGTCCGCCAGTCTCCTAAAAGTTTTTTTTTATGATAAGGAGAAGGCACACGAGCACTCAGGCCACCTGATGGTAAGTGGAATCTGAAACCCATAGACATTTGAATTCTCAAGACTATAATACTAAGACCTGAAATGCGTTGCCAAACCTGAGGACTAAGATGGAATGCCTCTGTGCTAGTAATTTCACCGGTTGTCTTATACCCAAACCGGAACACAACAATGCGAACACTGTTGTTAGATAGGTGGTTAATGGAAAAGAGGGTGGTAGCGATCCGGACGGACCCTGCACAGGGTCCTACCACCACTAAAACCCTTTTTCTCCGTCCACCATTTGGTCTACCGTGACGCCAAATTTTATCATATGGGTTAGTTTAGTTGGTAGTTAATTCCGCCTACCGGTCATGCTTGCGAGAGAAGTAAATTACCCAATTCCAGAAATTTTACATCTGAGCTTCAAGTTTCGGTAGGTTGCAGAGATGGTCAAACAATATTCCACACCTTTAGTTTTTAGCATTTTGGTAATTTAATTTACGACTGACAACGTTAATCAGGCAATCAAGCGGATGTTGTTGACGAACTTGAGGGACCAGTTTAACGGGGCATGTGTTAGTCATGTTTACAGTCATTAGAATATAGAAAATTATGTAACTCGCCATATTTAATAAAGACAGCAGAAATTGACCTGCTCTTTCCGGAACAAAATTGTGCGTACTATTAATATTATATTGTTGACAAGCCTTTATTACTATTTTTTTTTTTAAATTTAGATTATTTCCCGGGATGTAAATTTGTTTAAACCGATAGTGGAAAGGTAAAAACGCTTAAGCGCCGTACCCAATAGGGCGCTTAAGCTTAACCTCCATACTTAACAGTGGCGCTTAAGCATTATTACCTTTTCACTGTCAAAACTATAGTGGTGTTTATTCAAGATACTAGAGGTAATAAAACAGGCTTTTACCATTCTTACTCGTAATTATTTGGCGAGTTTCCGATAATTCGATGATGTTTGAACCGTATTAAGAACCGTGTTGAGTATTTTCTAGAAATCTTACAGTTTACTAAAAAACAGTCACGAATTCTGTTACACGTAATCCTACACAATTTAGACATAATTTAATGTCATGTCATTATGTCTGTGCTCCATGGTCAATAATTAATTCCATGACCATGACCATGACTTGATGTAAAGATGAAGCAGTTCAGACCTTCACTACTTTAATAATGTTTGTAAAATATAATATGTTGAAGGTCTGTAAGGAAAAATTGCTTTTGATTTTGCCATTTTGTAATAAAAAATAATAAGTTGCCTACATAACCTACTCATGACATGACATCTACGAAACTGTCTCAGTAACCAACTATACGAGTATACTGGTCCATGAGTCAAGTGGAATAATGATTTTAATTTTGTGCTTAATACACACGTTAAGTTTTTTAAAGAAAGAGAGATTCCCTTCTTTTAAATATCAAGCAAAAACACTGTTTATTGAAGAAATACTGGCTATTTATAATATAAGGTAGTAATGGTGTTAAATCTTTCTTTTTTGCAGATTACGTGGGATTCATAAAGAAAATAATAAAACTAATGCAACACAAATATTTACATCTGAAAATACTTGAAATAGAATTACGACAAGAAGGATCCGGAACCCCGCCACCAGGTATGAAATCAATCTATTTGTGAATAATTTCGTCATCGTTACATAGTATAAAACAAAGTCGCTTACCGCTGTATGTCCCTATGTATGCTTAGATCTTTATAACTATGCAACGGATTCTGATGTGTTTTTTTTAATAGATTGATTCAAGAGGAAGGTTTATATGTATAATACTTTAACCCGAAGCGAAGCGAGGGCGGGTCGCCAGTAGAAAATAAAATAGCGCTAAGTGAAGGAACAAATCAGCATAGAGTTTGAACACACGTACTATTTCTGAAGCCAATTAGCGTGTTAGAATGAGTTTTATTCATCGCTATGCCAAACAATAGTCGATAATCCCACGCCAATATAGATACGGGGACTTCGAGTGTTTTTTAGCTGTTGGCCGTGAAAGATTTACCGGTGGATAGCGGGTTCTTATTTATATAACATTTGCGTGGAAAAGGACAACATCGACAACAATAAATTTCGTGACATCCATGACTCTTCATACTGAAAAGTAAATAATAAATAGACTAAATAAAGTTACAGCTACTCTTCTTCCAAGCGACCTTATTTCGGTTAAATTTCGCACTTAACCCAAAATGCTCAAAATCGGAATTAGACAGTTATCGATGTAAATAGACGTCATTTGATGCAATTTGACCTACCTATACCTATTATACTCAATCAAATCATATAAAAAAGGTTATTTAAAATATATATAAAAAAAGGTTTCATCATCTTAATAATCGTTTTATAATACTCGACCAAGAAACGCCTCTTTACCACTTTTGAATATATTTCTTTGACATGAAGGTCTAAAAGAGGTAAAGGGCTAAACAATTTATTTAAATTGAAGAACAAGTTTTAACGTTGGATTATCTTGATTGGCTCAACTATAACTTAGGGGTGAAAAATAGTATAAATTGCAAACATGTCAGTAAAGGTAGCCTTCAGCCTTAACAGAATAGAACAAAAAACAAAGGATCGGACTAACAAAGCTGTTATTTTCTTAGCAGTATTACTTATATTAAGTAAGTTAATGGGTGAAGACCAAAAAGTTGGACCCAATTAGCAGATAGGTAACAGCGTAGTTAATCATACAATCAAAGTTCAATTGTGCGACGAAAATTTTCCTCACAATTGTATGGCTATTTTTTGTTGCACAACAGAAAGTTCCATAGGAAATGTTAATGAACTTTTTGGTCCAAATATTGTTTGGGTGCTGGTTTATGGTATATTTTTTATTGAGTATTTTTTTTACTGCTGCATTATAATTATATTCATTATAACTTTTGTTATTTATCGTACAGAATCGAATGGCGTTATTTCAAGTAAGACATATACTTACGTGTATTGTAATGGCTGTATGTATACAAATTACTTTTTCTTTTATTGAGTGATGCATGGTTTTTATCATAACTATTGATATTTTTTTGTTTACGTGCTTCGAAATAAGTTAACGATGCTAATTATTATCTTTTATAGCTTTTTATTATTTTTGAAAGTATTAACATTGAATTGTTTGCGGTCTAATGACGGATGATTTAAGACACATTTTTATGCCATGCCAACAAACATTGCATGATAAATCTAATTTATTTCTATATGACGATATAACATTTATGATTTATGTAAATATAACCGCTTGTCCAGCTAAATAATAACGAAAACAACTCAGACTTGTTGTCGGCTGTCGTTCATAAAATTTGCAACATCGGCGCCAGTCGCATTTTATGTATTATGCATAAAAAAACGTTACAAAGGAAACTCTTGAATTTAATTAACATGTACAGTCGGCTACAAAAAAATGTATCAAATTTTGCACATTATTTTGCACATTATTGCACATTATTCAATGAAACAAAGAAATGTATGTATTTTTGTACATTATTTTAATGAAATAAGGTGCAGAAAGGTGGTCTTTGTAGTCGACTGTAAGAATGGGCAATATGTTTTTTTTAATCTGATGTAAATTTCATAATAGCCCTGTACACTACAAGCCAGTTCCTTTCTAAACGTTTTACCTACTAATTAAATAAAGCCTATAAGCGACAACCGGTGACTTGGAAATTGCAAAGCACATATCGAGTTGTCGGAATGAACCTTACATAGTTAAATGCGATTGTATGACACTGTTACAATAAAATTTCGAAGAAAAGGCTGTCCATAACATTTATTTCACAGAACACCTTAGTGGGTCATAGTAGCTCGTTAACATGGAAATTAGTTAATAGATGGTAGTGTTATTAATGTAGGCCAAATTTAGGTATAAATCTGTGGTTATAATTAGAATTGTTATAACTGTTATTAGCTAGTTTTTAGCTGTACTATTTTTAGAGTACATTGATATACAAATTCGCTCAAATTATTCTGAATCACCAGAAAATAAATATTACGTGAATTAGTATTTGCACATTTTTTACATTATGCAGGTGGGTCATACACACTCTTAAAAACAAAAGTTGTCTTTCCTGTGGTCACAAGTTAAAAGCTTGTGTGCATTTTAGTTTTGTTTTTATATGATAGGTCTAAAGCTGTCCTGACGCCGTTTATGCGGGAATGGGCTTAGCCAGAAAATTACGCCTTAAAAACGTTAACGTCCGGCATGTCCACAGGAAAGATGCTAACCTAAATCTGTGTATGAGCCAGGTATTTTTATAGCTATATTAATACGAGTGTGTGTGTTTCAGCTTTTATAGATGACAGCGTAGCCAACCAAACGCCTGTGATATCGGAACAGAGAGTGCTGGACATGATTGAAAATGCATACCCCAATGCACTGACTGTAGAGGACTTCATTACGTAAGTTTTAAACAAATTAATCATCCTTGACATATGCAGACATCAGCATTTTATTTTCTCATTTTTACAAGCTCTATTTCTTGGCCGTCTATTCGGTACAAATTTTGCTAACCCTTTTTAAATAACATAATTGGATGACAATGCAATATGGTCATTAGAGTCATTACCAAAATGTAAGTAGTTAAAATTAAACCGATTTATAAACGAGGTAAGAAATATTGTTTTTTTTGTTTAGGTTAGTTAGATACCTAAATAACTCTTAATTTACGTATGTATCTCAAACGCCGACGTCATAATAATGATGTGTGAAGCGTAAATTAACAGATTTAAAGTTGGCAACCCTTGACTCCAAAACACGCTGACGCGGCTTGCCGACTACGAGAGACAGAGATACACATAAATTTACTATTAAGTAACCAGAATACATATAATACTAGTTTATTCAACTAGGGGAGCAAGGCGCGGATTACCAATCGAATGTGATACGAATGTGAACCCACAGTGATATACCTATACTGCTTTATACTACACTTAAAAATAAATTCTCTAAAGGAAAAACGAGCGCGCCATCAACCAGGAGCAAACATTTTTTTGTAATAAATTAATATTATTAGCGCGCGTTAAAGCGGGTTAATTGACAACGTCAACTAGAATTTCAGAAAAACAAAACGGGTAAATTATGGATTTTCATACGATATTACTACCCTGATAACAGGGCAGTAATGAAATTCCATTCAATATTACTGCCCGGATGTTTGAGAAGGTGTATGTAATGAACGTTTTTCACGCCTTTTAGAGTAAGAAAGTGTAGTAATAACGGTTTTAACAGCAAGGAAAAAAAAATGTAGTAATATAGTGGTCTGTCTATTAGTAGAAATTAATTAGGGTATTCTTAATTCCTGCGCATAAGGTTCACATTGTGATCGTCAGATTACAATTTTGAGATTGCAAATGTCTATGGCCTTCAGAATCTCCTTACCATCAGTGGGCCGTTACACGAAGCTACAAGTTACAATTTACAAGCGGAACTCTCTTTCTAGCAAAAGGAGTTAGAAGAGGAGTCCGTTTATAAATTGTAACTTGAAGCTTCGTGAAACGGGCTAAAGGTTCACTTCATTAAATTAGGAAATACGCTACATATTTTTAACGAATTTACTCCAATAGCCCTGTAAGCTAAGTTGTTCATTATATTAAATATCGCGTTCCCATTTTAGCGCGGGAACATGGTCCAAGGCAGAAGTAAAGGATGCCCTGGAAGCGCTGGAAGAAAAGGGACTTACGAGAGCGATGTCCGAAGGACTATACATACGACAGCACAGTGTGGATACGCAGGTAAAAATACAATGCTGAAAATGGAGAGGGCTTTCGTTTCGTCAAAAAGTTTTTGCCAAACTGATTCATTTCCCAAATATTTAATTTGACCAAACTGTTTTTTTTTCCCGAAACTGTAAATATTTCAGGATTTATTTCAGGACCATTGTGTGACAGTTTTGGAAATAAAGCAGTTTGGTCAAATGATATGTTTGGGAAATTAATCAGTTTGGCAAAAACGTGTTTAGATAGATTTTCGATACACCTATCGTACAAGTATGTGGGTCATACACAGATTTAGGTTACCGTCTTTCCTGTGGACACACCGAAAGTTAACGTTTTTAAGGCCTAATTTCCTGGCTAAGCCCATTCCCGCAAAAACACCGTCAGGACTGCTTTAGACCTATCATATAAAAAATAACTTGTATGCACACAAGCTCTTAACTATTGATCACAGGAGAGACGACTTTTGTTTTTGAGAGTGTGTATGACCCATGTAGAGGAATGAGTTCTAGTCTTTTGATAAATTGAACAAGTATTTAAAAAATAATAGCTGTATGTAGGTAAGCCTTTTAAGAAAACTAATTGAGGAAACTATGTTTTGTTGTTATCTCCTGGGTTTTTCTCGTCAAACAGTATAAACAGTAAAAAAAAGCATACCCTCTTTAATAAAAAATATTTTTCATTTTTAATGTAAGTAACATTATATAATTTTTGAAAACTACCTAAACAATGGATTAAATAGAAAAAGACTTAAAACAAGAGTTCTTTGTTGCAGTTTAAGCGCACAATTCACATTAACAAATGTTTACATGTAAATTGTGTAGGTGGTGAAACAAATGCCGACGCTGTGTTCTTCGCGACAACCCAGTATCGCGGTCATCACGGCGTTGTACTGCGAAAAGCAAGCCGTTGACGCTATGATGGACAACCAGGAAACCTTTGTTCGCTATACGACAGTTGGTAAGTATATTTTGACAACTTACTAGAATTTCAACAGCACCTCATGACAGACGTCGACATGTTTTTTAATTGGGATTGTTTATTTTTGCTAACCCCCCATTTTTTTTTATCGAAAATATAAAGTATTTTAAGAAATTAAATTGAATATTTCAGCAATTCATCGCTCCAATCATTTTTTATAATTTATTGAAAATTTGAGATAGGACTTCTCGTAAATTACATGTCGCGGCTGAATCTAAAAATCAAACACAAGAAAAAAAATGTCGATAGTTAGTTTAGTTGTCATCTGTCAATGTCACCGTACATGCTCTGTCACAGTGACAGAGGAACTTTTTTTCATAACTGAAGTCCAAGACTAACAGATTCAGCCTGTGAGGAAGGTTAAACAAAGGTCGTTTGTATATTTATGAAAATATCTTGAATCATTGATTATTATTTTTAAGTAAATATCTTAACTTTTTTAAAACCTCATATCTCGAAATGGTTTTCGAAATAGCTCTTAAGAAAAAAATTAACAATCCCAATTCTCGAAGTAAAAGGTAATCGCGGTCCAAATGTTGCTGAAAGACATCTAACGTTTTTATCATCATTATTATTTATTAGTCATGTTCTGTCGGTATGTACTTACAGGTGGAATAAAACTAGCCTTACCTGCACATTACGAACAAAAATCTTTAAAATAAAAATAAATGTTTTAATAAGAATATTATAACGGTAACCATATATTTTTCAAGAACTCCTTACCTCAGCCGGTAATTAAACCAAATAAAAATGCAAAAATACACACTTTCCATTTTATTGTACCAACCGCCTATCGGTTGACGTTCAACGATAACGATGAAGTCTTTCTAGGGTTCTGATCCTCCAGGTAATCTTCGTTTATTTAGCATTTAGCAAACTTGTTCACCCGCTGCGCTTGCTTACTTCACTCAATCAAGGATTAAAAAACAGGCAATGCTTTATTTAAGCAATAAAACAATAATTAACAAAATGAATTAGTACAACCACCAGCAGTAAGGTATTATCCAACATTGCTCTTAAAAATACCTGACACGCTCTTATGCTTATATATTATTGCTAGTGATTGTACATATGAATATATGTATAACCTAAATATTTATTGTATTTGTTTGTTTGAACAATATATATTTTTTCATTTTCTTATTTCTACCACAGAATAAGTAATAGTATTACGTACAGAAGGTTCCCTGTTAACAAATTCCCTATTTAGGTATGCCAAACATGCCTAAATGTTGCCATTTTTACTATAGCATGCAACGGGCTCTTTGCGGAGCCTTAGAGTTAGGGTTGCCGCCAGCTCGACCTATTAAATTATACGTTAGTTATATAATAGTGTATTTTACTAACGATATTACGATTATTCTTTATTTACTTAGGATCACCCAACTACACAAAAGCTGTGTAATTTGCCATTAGGTTATGACATCAAAACTGCCTGTTTCTGCAAAATGTAAGACTAAGACACACATTGGGGTACCTACATATATAATCTAAAAAAAAATGTTTTCAACCAAGATAAATAGACATATAGATAGAGAAAAACAAATGTTCCGTATTTTTGTCGTTGTTATTACAACCCGCTGCGATACAGTATCTTTTAGCTTTTTTGTTTAGGCATATTTATTTTACGAGCGAGCGAACGCGTGCGTTCCGGAACAGCGCGCGGCAAGTGCGGCAACCACTAATAGACCGCCGCATGTAGGGGCGCGACGAAATCACAGAGTGAACCGCCCCTGTTTCTACATAATGATCAATGTGCAATATCAACAATATTAAAGATTATAATATAATTTATGGAACTACATTATGGATACATAATTATCAGTGATCAGATTTCCAGATCTGATCGTGCAACGCGGGTTAAAGCCCTTGGAACATTATGCTGATATGGATATGTCCGGGATTCTGGGAGTTGTTGATATGAGAGGATAGTGATTTAATCGAAACTAACAGGTTGACCTGTTAGTTTCGGTGCGAGTGGCGTGGCTGGCGAGAAACTGCCCCAGTTTTGTTCATTATTTGTTATCTCAAATGTAGGATTGAACACAACACTAATTATGTCACTTGTTAAAGTCGCGTCTACCACACTTGCCACTGGAGCAGTATTACAAAACCGTTTTTTCTAATCAGGCGTAACTACCATCCACCATCCCGAGTATTGTTCGAATGACGACTAATTTCGATACCTTCGCGTACTTTTCACAACGAATAAAATACTTTTCCCTCGCCAACACTTCTACCCTATCAAAACGTAAATAATGCGTCGAATCCGAAACGAGAGAATGAATACTCCGTCACCGCAGAACAACAGCTATCCTATTTTTTCATACTTCGTAATGTTTAGTCACTCTTGTGGCAATGTTCCAGACACTCTCTCCTATTTACTTTTTCCTTCAATTACAGGGAATCATGTTAACTCCCGGGACGTCCAAAGGCTCCTTATCTTTTGGCCAACGCATGAAATGTCTGTGTGGATGTGAGGACGGAAGATAGTCTTAATGCAAAATCGGCGTAAAATGTGTCCTATCTTATTCAAATGACAAAATGACAAAATGACAAATGACAAAATCTTTATTCGATACAATTTTAAGGTTAGAAACAAACGCATCCTTTCCACCACACTCGGGCAGGGACGCGCAGGTGCGTTCGCAACCCGATAAAAAAAGGCTCAAATTATACCCGTTTCACGTGATTTACCTCCCATTTTACATATTTGGTATCACACAGACGCAGGGCTCTGTTAATCATTGTCCTAGGACAAAAGACAAATGACAGGTAGTAGTGTGAATCTGCACAAGGTCACTAATGCTAGTGTCTAGAATATCTAGAAACGGGCGTTTCCCTACACTTTCCTGATTTATTTTTGGAAATTCGTCTCACGGCAGTTTTATGATTGAAACTACAATATACTAATTTATAACCTATCATAGGATCATCCTAGATTGACTCAACTATAGCGAATTATTTTAGGGAATTTACTTTTTCCTTGGTTTAATTGGGTAATTCTCGGATAATGATTAATTTTATGATGGTAGTACTCCACTTGGGGTTGCGTGTTCGCGTTGCATCGCTACCTCTCCTTCATTTGCTGTAGGAAGGAAAAAGATGTAACACTAATATTTGGGCAAATACCGCCAAGTGGAGTGCCACATTAAACATTCTATCGCATGATAGTATTCGCTCGCCTGGCTTGACTTAAAACCCTGGACTTTTGCAGTTTTTGGCGTTTTGAGATCTTGTTGCGTCGTATTAATTGTGATTACGCATCGATTTGGGCGTTCAGTACTTTCCGATCAGCGTGCCAGAGTGTGCGTGTGTGCGATCACTATCACTGTGATCTTTGAGTATACTTTATAATTTTTCAAAAATTTATTCACTTGAGATATTACTTTAAAACATTGATCCAAAAACCAGTTTGTTGTAAAAATGCTTTTACGATCACCTTTTTACACTTACCTGCAGTCATCTAAACAGTTCGTGGTTAGATAAGCTTTTCACATGTCCACCACTATCCCCAATAAATTCTGTAAGTATTAAAAAAAATGTTATGCACCTATATTGATTAGTATTTAAAATTAGACCTTCCTTTCATATAGATTCCTACTGCTTAAGTGCATTTTGCCTTCATTGCTTGCTGTTTATTTTGTAACTATATTACTTTCCGTGAAGCGATGTGAAGAATTTAAATCTGTTACAAGGAAATTTGTAGACGAAAAATATCGTTCGTAACTTACTTACCTCGCCGTTATAACGACAATTACATTATTATTAGTACTTAACTATTACTAGCGTTTGCCCGCGACTACGTTTGATTTTTCTTTTCTTGATTATATTTATTTGTCTGTGTGGTTGCCGGGTTAGAATAGTGCCACTCCATGTCTTCCCGTGGATGTCGTAAGAGGCGACTAAGGGAATAAAGGCTTGTAGTATTATTAGGCGATGGGCTTGCAACCTGTCACTAATACACTAGTAAACATCTCAGCCTACTTGTGCAAAATGTGGTTACAGAGTTATTAACATGTCTTTAGAGTTGTTGGTATTTCTGTAGCTCTGCTACCCCACTCTGGGAATACAGGCATGATGTTATGTATGTATGTTATTTACACTTTCCGGGATAAAACATGTCTAACGGTGTTAACGTTAACAATATGACAATGATATGGTTCGGTGGCGGTTAGTCTAGTAGGTTATGACTTATGTTATGACCCTGGCCTACGAACCAAGTGGGAAAAAAGGAAGAAAGTTAGGAAGAAAATGAGGGCGATTATTTGTTCCCAACTTATGATCTTTGTGGTGACTCTCTATGTGGTGTGTTTTTAATACACGAGTCCACGACGACCCACTACTGTATCTTTAATACATTAATTGAAGCACTTGTCCAATGTAGAGGAGTGTCCTTAAAATATTTAAACTACTCGAAAGAAACTTAAGTGCCCGTTTTCTTTGCAAGGGGGTTTATAAGTATGAATTTCTCTAGTAAGTATGTTATCGTTGTCTAGGAGTTACCTAAAGTACACTCGAGTTCATAAATATGTATACACTTTAGTCTAAACATGACATTAAATAGACAAGGTACTAAAGTGTACACATATTTTTGAACTCTACTTTACAAGCCGAGAGCTTTGTTTGGAACAAGGCAAATTTTTGTGATATATAGTTAGTAGGGGAGCCTACGACCTGTTTAGGGTTTCGTAGTCAAACTAGGAACCCTTATAGTTTCGCCATTTCCGTCCGTCCTTCTGCAGCCTAGCTCAGAGACTCTTAGTACTACAAAGCTGTAATTTGTCATGAATATACATATTAGTCACGCCAACAAAGTGGTAAATTTCAATTTGTGTACCTCCCCTACACGTAACGTAGGGATGTATTTTTTTTCTTGTTTACCCCATAATGTGGGGTGTCGTTGGTTAGGTCTTTCAAAAATATTACGGCTTGTGAAACCAATTTTTCGATTAAGGGATCCGTTTATGAAATACCCCCCACGCCTACAGCCAAAACTACAAATAATCAAAATCTAAAAAAAACTTAAATGAAAGCGCATATTATAACGAATTTAAAAGGAGAACTGTCACGACTAAGTAGACATCATTGGTTCTTGAGATACAGGCGATTAAAGTGCTTATACCTACTAAAATCATCTAAGACGGCACCAAATGAATAGAAATAGAAAATCAGTTATTAATTGTTGATTTTCATGTTTGTAGTACGTAACGGCTTTGGAACCCTACACTGAGCATGGTCCGACATGCTCTTGCCCGAATTTGCATTATCGTTTTACGGTTAAAATCGTATATCGATTGATAGAGCGTATAGTAGGTATATCGTCGCGTCTGACATAACCGCATTTTCAATTATGATATAAACAGGCAAGTGCGAGTCGGACTCGCACACAAAGGGTTCAAAACGCATAAAAAACACTTTTCTTGTATGGGGACCGCCTTTTATTTATAACTTTTTTACTTTTCATATATTTTTATAGCGGTTGTAGAAATAAGTACCTACACACTGTTTGAAATTTCTACCTATTACGGTTTATAAGATAGGTACCTACAACATGCGTTTGACAAAATAATTGATTACTGATAACTGATACAGAGAGATTACAAGTGTCAGGATTAACTTCTATCTTCCTTCTACTACAGGTAATTACTCATGCTTGCATACTTTTTTAAATTTCAATTTGTATCTCATGTAATGTTCCCACTGTTCAGAATTACATAATTTTGGGTTGGTGAAAGGCTACCAATATCAGAATTTACCACGCACATGGATTGAATTTAATTTCTTTGAAACAAACCCATTGTTATAAATGGTCAAGATTTATTTTAATTCCAATTAATATGAACATGCATGTAGAAGGAAAAGCGTTTTCAATGTTAATAAGTTCATCACATATTATTAATAAACGTATGTCTTTTAAGTTAGATAGTGCATTTACGTCAATGTGATATAACAACACCATTTTCTGTATTCCCCGAAAGGAATTATGTATGGTAAGAAAAGTCGTTCTTGGAGTTATTATGAGTAAAGATTATTTAACAGTGATTAATTTGTGGTATTTCACAACAGTATGAATTAACCTAAACACAACTAACGCAATCAGTTTTCAATAGCTATTAATTATAGACTTTTTATTTCTACAAACCGATGGGCTTGCAATCTGTCACTAATACACTGGTAAAACATCTTAGCCTGTTTGTGCGATATGTGGTTACAGAATTGAGTGAATTGAGAGTTCGTCCGTGTGGTTGCGGGTTAGAATAGTGCCACTCCATGTCTTCCCGTGGATGTCGTTAAGAGGCGACTAAGGGAATAAGGGTTTGTAGTACTGTTAGGCGATCGGCTTGCAACGATTCACTAATACACTATTAAACTTCTTGGTCTGATTGTGCACAATGTGGTTACAGAATTTTAAACAAGTATTTTTAGAGTTGTTGGCATTTCTGTAGCTCTGCCTACCCCACTCTGGGAATGAAGGCGTGATGTTATGTATTTATCTATGTAAATTCCTATGTGACATTAAATTGCTTCGTGAAATGTTTTCTCTTGATTGGGTTGAATGGTTACAAGCGTTGCCATTTTATATAAAATCTGGGTCAATTAAAAGAAAAATTGTCTCTTGTATTATTTACTGTTTTTTTTTTATTCATTGAACTTTTTAATTACATACTTTCTACACTTGCATCAAAATGAACTATTATTGAACATCACATACAATCAGCTAAATAGCGATCTCTTTCAGACAACCTTACAACGAGAAGTGAAAAATTACCAGAAATTAAGTCAGTTCACTTCGTCTGATAAAAAATTGTCTTACAATTCTTAATTAATAAGGTAGTTACCTTATTTGACTGCGTGGATTTAGGACTTTAAAAAAATACTACGCACCTTCAGAACAATAGTGACCCAATTCAAAATTTCAGCTGCAACTTCAAGTCATAAAATTACTAAAGAGTATAGAGACCTAACTAGAAATTTAAAATTTCTGAATTCGGTCTCTATTGTTCTGAAGGTACTACTAGCTGTTTCCGGTGACTCTTATTTCCGCGTAGAAGTCTTTTATGGCTATTCCCTTAGGAACCGTCCTATTTTTCGGCATAAAGAGTATCCTATGTCCTTCCCGGGGACTCAAACTATCTTTATACCAAATTTCATCTAAAACGGCTGGCTGGTTCATTCGTTAAAGCGTAACAAACCGACAGACAGAAAGAGTTACTTTCACATTTATAATATTAGGATAGATATAGTATTTAGTTATTTGTTCGTGAAAATGGCAGCATAAATGGTCTAAACATATTATCATAATAAGCTTTTAAACAAAATAAGTTTCATTAATATCGGTCTAGGTACTTATTGATTTTTGCGAAAGGAACGAACAAACCAACAGAGGCAAAATCATCATAAAAAAAATTAAACTATGGTCTTATTCTATCTTCTATGTTCTTATTACCATGTTTTTATTAGGTTGCTTTAAGCAGGTACTTATTGGTTTGGGTCGATTGTTTAATCCCATCCAGTGAGTAGTCACTACACACTTACTAGATTTTTACTGTTTTCTAAAGATCGTAATTTACCACCGGACCGGTAACTAAAATTTCAACACCTATGACTTTAAATACGACAGCCCCCACGCACTCGTGCACGAGATCACCGCGTGACTTAACAGGGTTGAGATTCTAAACGGTAAAGCCGGTTTTGATAGCTCTTATTTACATGACAGTAATGGTGGTAGACTTTAAATGACACGTCAAAAGCAATATTGTTTTACTGCGCTGCGTTTTCTATGTATTTAAGTATGTATTTCTCTATACAAGTATGTTTAACGTTGTCTAGTACCCATAGTACAAGCCTAGAGCTTAGTTTGGGACTAGGTCAATTTGTGTGAGATTGTCCCCTGATATTTATTTATTTATTTATTTAATATTGTTTTTGACCTATTATCGTATTGTCAACGAATTGATAGCGCTTATTTA
Source organism: Acleris holmiana (assembly GCA_949316455.1). Lineage (NCBI taxonomy): Eukaryota > Metazoa > Arthropoda > Insecta > Lepidoptera > Tortricidae > Acleris > Acleris holmiana. Next base: position 10,605,752 of record OX438769.1, read on the forward strand.
CGTGACAGTAATGGCTGCTGAGTTAAAAATGTTTAAAAAAAACAATAAACCGCCTTCAAAAACGCAAAAAATAACTTCTTTTAAAATTGTAGGCCTAATAGGTGAGTCCAACTGAAGTCGGCTTTTCTGCTGAAAATATTGTGGTCGCCAACTTCAATTGGACTAACCTATTAGGTGCCTATAATTTTAAAAGAATTTATTTTTTGCGTTTTGAAGGCTATTTTTATATTTTTAAAACATTTATTGTATTAATACTTTTTAGTGATCATAATACGCTGTTATGTAGTCCCACTTCTTAGTTGATATGAAAATTTAAGTTATTTCAAGCGCGTCGCAAGCAACGCCGCGGGAAAGTCATAGTCATATTTCAACAAGTCAATATTCTTCGTTGTAGTCGCTCAACTATCTTAGTCGAGATATCTTATCGCCACCCTTGAAATAGGTACCGTTGAGGAGTTCCTGTGGCCATCTATGGTCTTCATCATCAGTTCCACTGCACCACGTTATACTTTCTGAATGAAAATGCTAGACTTGTTACTAAAAATACTAAGATCGCTACATGTTTGCTTACAATATTTGAGTAGTTCCCTCAATGCCTTACTGATCCCCTCATCAGACTCAGATTTAGTGACATTGGGACCACCTCGGAAGTATACTCTATCAACAGAAAAAATAATTTTCAAAATCGGTTTACAATTGACGGAGTAATCAGTCATACATAAAAAAAAATACGCTTCGACTTGAGAATCTCCTCCGTTTTTTTCGTCGGTTTAAAATGCCATAACACGTCGTTCTCTGTCCCCATACAAGAGTGCATTTTTATCGTCGATCGCCACTTTTGCTTGTGAAGTTATGTCCAAATTTGATCACATTTAATTCATGAACGCACGATTATCAGACCTGGGAGAAAACTGCGTTCATGAATCATAATATATGTGATTCTTGCGACCAGGGAACTAGTTTTCATTATAATTAAATCATCAAAGAGATTAAAAAATCGACTGCCATGTCCTCCTTACTCTGTTCGTCTGTTTGTATGTCAGTTCGGTACATATTTAGCAAACGATTTGAAACTAAGTAACTTACTTATATTTCACACTTTTTAAAACGTGATAAAAATATTTTTGGTAAGAGGATTATGAAGCGATGTTTAAATCGCGTAGCTGTCAAAAATAATCCATACAAATTTAGCTCCGGGCGATAACGTTTCACACCCCCTAAATCTAATCTGATTTCCACGTTTTTTTAAAAGGTTGTAGAAATTATGAAAAACTACGTCTGTACGTTTCCGCTTTTTTTTTTTCAATAAATATTTAATTGGAAAGGAAAACGTAAAGACCTAGTTTTTCATAATATCTAAAACATACTAAAAAATCATAAAAATCGGAATGTATAAGTGGAGAAAAACGTTATCGCATTATGTATGTTTGTTTTTGGTTCACTCTTAAGGTCAGTCTTTAACGGCCGAACCCTATATTCAAACCGCGGACAGATAGCCTTACTTCGGATTAAAATTTTAAACAATTTGTTTGGGCAAATGTCAAATTTCAACCCCAAGTAAGCCTTATCTATCCGCGGTTTGAATGTAGAGTTCGGCCGTAAGTAAACCATCTCAAATATTCAGAACATTTATGATACAGTTTATTAAGAGTAAAATAAAAATGTATTTAATTAAGAGCATACATTTATTTAATACTTTTGAATTTACGAACACAGATATTCGTATGTGATGTAAGAATAAATTATGACTAAATAAATAATTAGACTACCAATCAAATGTATTCAACTAAAATCGCACTTTATTATGTACCGGACTCTCCGGACAGCACATTTTAAAAACGTACTTGTTACAAACTATTTGTATTACATTTTTTTTCGTTTCAATCTTTAAGTTACCATTCATAGCTATAAAACACTCATTGATTAATCAGAAGATAATTATGACTAATAGCTGTAGTAATAGGCGAAGCTTTGATAACAAATTCACAATGATTACAGGGCTCGGTTATAATTAGTCAACCAATTACAGTACCATTAATAGTTTTAAAAAGATTTTAGTGTTCGGGTTAAGGCTTAGCACGCACTACGGTTACCCGAGTGCGGTTTCTTAACCGGAAAAAAATTAACGTATGGTACCTATCCCGTAAAAGCCCGCGGGTGTGTAATGAAATGAATGTATTATCTGCCATAAAATTTAGTTTAGCTTTTCACTGACCATAACATTTTTCATAACATTCAGGTTTTCGCATGTCATATTAGTCAAAAGTGATGAAAAATATATTCGTAACCTTCAATGTCATACATATTACGCTTTATATGTAAGTATTGTAAAAGGTAATAATATTAAGGTTTAAAGCCTAAAGGCGTTTAAGTATATAACGTTTGCCAGTACAAGTACGCAATAGCAGAACTATATATGCCGGCATATTATAACGGAACTTTAGGCAATGTAACGATATATTAATAAAAACAATCACACAATTATGAACTTAGAATAATATGGCCCAAAATATTTCTAAATAATTATCGACGTGCCACGTTTATAGGTATTACATTTATAACTTTAGAAAACTATAATCTTTAACAGTATGGATTGTTAAACTAAGACTTATACTTAGAGCGTTGCTTTACAATTTTTCGAACCATCAATACTTATGTATGATAGGAGCATAAATAACATGAAAATAATTTCTGACCTTTACAATTCAATACAATATTAACCTAAGTTTATGGATGACAAAGAGATCCCTCCTTTTTGCGTAGTCGGGTAAAAAAACCGAGGTTTATTACTTTTTACTATATATGTGATGACAATGAGGAAAAATGATTAAATATAATGAAACTCATTTAAACAATATGGGCACTATGGCATTGTGATAGCTTGGTAATATTACATTTTTACTTTCATCGTTACAAAAATGCAGCGTTTTCTTGCCTGTAGGGAATGACAATAGTATTTACCAAGTAAGTGCAGGAATGATGGTTTAAAAAGTTATTAAACAGTAAGTATATAAACTCGGTAAGTTATTTCACGGATTAAATTATTCCTGTACTGTAAAAAACATTGTTTTTAAAGTTACACCAGCGCGTCTATTCAACATTGTATTAGCCACCCATCTAGCTTCAATATCGTAATCATATTGTCGACGTTACGACGGACAGCTCTTATTCACTACAGTTTCACTTAACACTTAACTGACAACATGTGACTACAATATCAAGATGAGTTAAAATATCTAATTGGTTTGAAATTTTTCACTTCCTTTATTTCGATATGGCGTTTTTATTTCCGATAACTTTGTCATTTTGCAAGGTGCCAAGAATGTTGAAAACGAATTTTCTCAAAGATGATCGATTTCTTTTTGAGAACGCGATTACAAATAAATATTGCTTGTGTAAATAGGATAGGATAGGCTTTTTTCGTATCTAATTTTATTAGGCACGACCACTGCTCCACGGTTTCGTTTCTGTCGAGGTACCTATTAAAGTGTCAAAGTTATAGAAAATAAAAAAAAAATATTGTATTCGGTCACGGTTTTCAGTCCACGACGGCGCGCCCGACCAATCAAATTGACGTTGTATGGTTGCGTCATCAATGTAGGGAAAAAGGAAATAGTGGGGCGGAATTTTGATTTTAAACAGAAACACTATACTACTCTTCCATAAGCCTATACATACTTAACCCCTTAAGCGGTGGGAATACAATAACTAATACTTACAGCAGGTCATAGGCAGGTATTTTAGCGTTCAGCACAACCAAAACTTAACATAATTGTACAGAAGTGTATAAAAAGCTAGTATACTCGGGTCGACACTACAACTATCTGTTAAGTGCATGTACTTGTAGGTACAATACAATATTTATTGGTCTGTCTTTAAGCCAAAGTTGTATTTTCTACCTAATACAATCAAGAATATCCAAATAACAATGAAGTAATCTGAATATTTTCACTTACTTTCAAAAAATTTATTGTTTCTATGTTATGCAGTATTTCAAATTGATATAATTTCGATGTACCTATATATATGTCTATAAATGACTTTACAGTGGTTTGATCAAATTGAAACTTAATATTAAATGTGGAATCTGTAAAAAAAGAAAATTATTTTGTTAACTAGTTCAATTGTAATTCTTAACAATTACTTATTTTATGATACTAATAAATAGTCCTAGACAGACTGCAGTCGTGTGGAGATTTTTTTTTTCAAGAAAATTTAGTAGGAGTCTTAGTAAGTATTTTTTATAACTTATTGAGTCTGGTATTAAACGAAAGGGCTCTATGAGCTGATTCCAAAAATATACCACATTATTAAATTTTAACCAGTTTTATAAAAAATAGAAATACATTTTTAAAATACACGAAGTTCAGGCTCATCCTGGCAGGAAATGGTTGACCTTTTTTTTTTAACATACTACAATTGACTCTTTATATCCTCGTACCTAACGCAATGAAGAGATTATTTATAAAGAGCAAGATAGTTCTTACTTCTACCGAACCACAGGACTGCAGTCAGATTCTGGATAAATAAAATAAAACATGCACTATAGCCATTTTTTCTTACTAAAGGATACTGCCTATACAAATTAGTACTTGCTGCTCATTTGCTTGTTGTACTTTATAGCAACAGAAAACAGTGAATACACATAACAATACTAGCTTTTGCCTACGATTTCATCAGAGTAGAAGTCGTATAATATGGCTTTTCATAAGGAACTGTCGATTTTCCAGAAAAAAAGTTGGTTAGACTATCTCTTCCTGTACAAAACTGTGCTCTTCGATAAGTTTAGGTAGGCGGGAACCATGAAATTGGAACAAATAAGCCAACACACTTTTCGATTTCTAATGTTAAAAAGTAAGGATTCCTTGAAAGCTGACCAATTTTCTAACAACTCTTTACTACCAATGACTTGTCTACCGATGTGCATCAAGATTTTTTTCTAGCGCAGACTAATCAAATGGTTGAAAATAATTGCACTACGACACAGAATGTACTTAAAACCTCATAAAACAAGAATATATAATATGCACGCGATTTTTAAAATATTGATTATTCTGATTATCATAACATAATAAGAAACATTACATTGTACAATTGCCAGTATATAATATTAATTCACTAGAAACTGTACACTTGAGAAATATCTTAGTATTTACTATTAATCATAACATTGCTACTAAGGTCTTACTGTAATTGTGCACTAGAATGCAAAACGCTACTGTCAAACCTTAAAAATAATCTATTCCTTTATGTGGTGGTTAGCCACTAAAGATTTTGAAGGTTCACCATTTTTACATTTTATACTTGTAAAATCTACTAATATCAATTTACAATCAAAAGGACAAGAAAAAATGCAGTACAGCCAAGTCTACTCTTTGTTTTAAGACAATGCTGTAATGTTCTTAATTTTTTATAAATAGGTCTTTGGTTAGAAAAAAATAGATTTAAAAGCCGCAATATGAGTTGTATATTAAACATGTTTCTTATTTATTATTTGACAATTAATTACTACTGAAGTAATTTATTTTAGATATTAGCTTTACTATATGAAGTCTTAATAAACCCTTTTTTAAGAAACAAAATGCTTTAAATGATACATACCATTGAAAAAACTTCCATTTAGGACTTTTTCATCCAATATTTTTCCTTCATCTATAACCCTCAAAGTAAAATTTTTTGCTTCAGTTATTTCTAGTTGGCAGGCTATGTTATAATCTGAATTATATTCATCTGTCAAAAAGTTGATTGCAAACCTGTAATAAAGAAAGTGTTTAATGTTTCAAACAAAGTACAATCATTAAGTCTTAACTCTTAAATACAAAAATATCTTTTAAACTATGGCATCAAGCCCACCATTTGGTAACTTTTAGATATGGAGATCAAGCATTTTTTACATGGATGGCATAATTAGGTACGCTTAAGGAAGTAGGTAGTATAAAAATTGTCTCCGACTCAAATTGCAACTGAACAAAATTGATAATTAGTTTTTTCTACAAGTGCTCTTATATCAATATTTAATAAATACTATTGTGAAAACACAACGCTTTTGTATGTACTTACGTCTCTGCATAATTGTGATTTCCGGAGACAATTACGTGGTCGCCGTAACGAAGCTTCCTCGGCAAGGTGTACATATTTGCTTCTTCCGATGATCGAGCTGGGCGCAGCGGAGCTCTCTCACTGCCTCCATTCAACTGAATGCCATCGTTTTCCCCGCCGTTCCTTAATATGCCGCTTCTGAATTGAGGAAATACGTACAAATAATATTGCGATCTGATATAACACAGCAATACAGGTAAAACCTAGTTGTAAGTGCTCATGTCCCGTACCATTCTTTTGATAACTCGTTTTGTTGTGTTATTGACTCAAGTGCGTATGTAATCGGTATCCCACACAACTCAAGTTTAAATACCAAACTTGAGACTAATTATAGATAATCTCGATCACTCTCAAACTGCTTTCATAAATTTCATAATCCAAACCATTAACTATTTAACCTTGAAATGTAATTTGACGCAAGCCTTTGACATTGACATTTGGGAAACATTCGGTAATAATGAATGAATAGGTACCAAAACTACCAAAAAACATTGAGACACCTATGGTTTAAACTTATAAATAAACTTAGATAAGATAAAACTACAGGCATTTCAATATTTTGATTTCTTTTTAGATAGGTAGTGTTTTTTTATTGATTTAATTTATAGCATTTTTAATAATATTTTTGTGCAGTCCACAAAATAATAAAAAAATAAACGTACACCACCACAATTTAATAGTTAGAACTTTTCTGAGTGTAAAATATTTAAAACAATTAGGTATATTTATTACCCAGACACACAATCCCAGCATGCTTTCAACATCTTCGTTCACTTGCTAACACTAAACTGCGGGATCTTTGACGTGTACGAGATGATACCAATATAACCGTAAAGTACTTAAAATTCCGATACTAAAAATGGTTTCAACTGTGACGATGACGCAATCATCATTAGAACACACCGTTGTTAACAGATATCACGTCATCTGTATCTCGTAGTAGGTAGTCGTGTAACGAGATTTTGAACCAACACTTATCACAAACGTCGCTCCTCTGGAATCTTTACTTGCACTGGCGTATTTACGTTTGATTAGCGCAGTGGACCGGTGTGCATGTTGCCACTGTTAACGCAGGCATAAAGGTGCACACCTCTACGTTCATGGTAGCCGACTCCTCCGACGACGGCAGCTATTCTTACTTAACTTCGCAACCTTCTACTGGACTATAAAACAAACTTATTTTTGCGGTGACGAAAGGTTGATGCTAAGCCGTGCGTCTACTTCACAAGGTTTAAATTATAATCTCTTTTCCTTAATCTTGATATCTAGTCGACTGGCGCCTTTGAAAATGTTGATTTGTTAGTAGTTGTGAGGTGGGAGTAAGATAAATGGGCAATGTGTGGTTTCTCGATGTAGGCCAAGCGGTGCATGTGAGTGCGATGTACGAATACGAGACGCTAATGCTTTTGGGTGTGCGCGTGTTTATTCAGGTTGTATAGCTGTGTGAGTTACATTCCACCGCACACCAATGGAAACAATCCTAGTAAATTTAAACATCAAGTATTTCCAATACTTCGCTTGCGGAGGTTAAGGCCGGTAAAATAATAAATATCCATAGTTAAAAACGCAATGTCGTTGTAACCAATAGGCAACAAATATAATGACCGCCAAAGTTATCTTTCAGAGCCAAATTAAGAATACGACCACCAAATTAAATTGCCTCAGTGGACCAAATTTAGTAAATTTTACAAGCTATGAATGTTTTAAATTGTTATAGTCCTAGCTATAAGGACCGTATCGTTAATTATGGAAACAAATAAAATGGTGTAATCTGTATAAATACTTTTAATTACAAAAAAAAAACTTAAACTACGCGATTCTTAGATCTTCAAAGTGAACCATAAAAACTACTCTTAGTTATTTATTGATCCCCATTGCCAGTTTTCTCACTTTGCTTTTGATGATCTTCATTAGCCCTTGGACATCGACTGTTTTGAAAGTTTTGTGGGTACGGATCCAGTCTTTTTTGAATTGGTCCATGTTATCTGTTGGTTTAGCTTGTTTTCGTAGCTTTGCCTTCATCAGAGCCCAAAATTTCTCGATGTGCCTGATCTCAGGGCAATTCGGGGGATTTAATGATTTCGCGACAAATTCGACATTATTCTCTCGATACCAGTTCAACACATGGCGAGCATAGTGACACGCAGCTAAATCGGGCCAGAATAATGTACGACCCCTGTGCTTTCGAATGAGTGGTAGTACCCGCTTTTGAAGGCATTCCTTCTTGTACACATCCGAATTTAAGTTTCCCGTTACGAAAAACGGAGACGTTTTCATGCCGCATTGACAAATAGCTTGCCAAACCATCACTTTTCCCAAATTTCTCGCAAAAAATGGATTTCTCGTCTTTAGAGACCTTCGTACCTTTTATTACGGTGTAAAACTGCGGTCCGGGTATGGTTTTATAGTCAAGTTTGACATAGGTTTCATCGTCCATTATAATACATTGTTAATTTTTAGTTAAAATTTGGTCGTACAATTTCCGAGCCCGAGTTTTGACAGAAGACTCCTGGGTTTTGCTGCGTTTAGGCTGTTTTTGCTTTTTATACGTTACAAGCAAGTTACGTTCCTTGGCACGCTGAACCATTGCAATAGAAGTACGACATTTTTTCGCACAATCCCGAATCGATATCTCTTTTTTTTGAGAAAAATATTCGCATATCTTTTTGTCCAAATTAGGACATGAAGGGCCTCGTTTTCTACCTCGACCAGGTATGTTTTTTTAAGTATTATTCATACTGAACCTTTTCATCGTATTGTAAACAGTTTTCAGGCTAACCCCTTCTTCTGAAGCAATCTTTCTCATAGTTATACCTGATTCTTTACAGTATTTGGTCACAATTGAATGTCGTTTTTTCTCTGAGAGACCCTTCATCTTGCAATGTATACGAATTACACAATTTTTTATAGTTAGTTTTAACACTTGACTGTATGCTTAACAGATTGACATATGACGGAAAAGACAAAATATTGTAACTTTTTTTCTGTTTCCATAATTAACGATACGGTCCTTATTAGTGATGTCTGTACTTTTAATTGTATCAGCAGACAAAATTGTAAGCCACCATCCTAGCGATCAAATTTAGTCGCGATTACCTACCTACGTAAATAAACTGCTGATTGCTATACAATTTTGGTATATGACCAAATATAGTGTAACAGTAACAGCGCCAATTTATCAAGCTTGCAGTTTAATAGCAGCTCCAGTCCTTAACACCGCTCTAATCAGTCACTCACATGAGTTGCGTCTTAGCCCTTAAAAGTTTAAATGCACCTAAAACCGAATCAGAGCCCGGTTTCACGTGGTCTTGTCTGTCCTCCCCTAGAGTGTTTATGAAAAGCGCGGAGCCTGAAGCTCATGAGTAAACCCTATGCGCGAGATAGAGCCCACGAGCTACGAGGCTCGAGGTCTAGGAAGGCGACGACGACCCCCCGCCCGAAGCGAGAGTCGAGTGCGTGTGGTGCGAAGGAGCGACGAATGAGAGTTCCGTCATAGATAAAGTGATGCACAATATTTGTACTAAGTATGTTTTTAATTGGAATGGGTTTAAGATTTTGGCCGTCGTTTACCAATATTGGGTTTATTACATACATACATAACATCACGCCTTCATTCCCAGAGTGGGGTAGGCAGAGCTACAGAAATACCAACAACTCTAAAGACTTACTGATATTTCTGTAACCACATTTTTTTTTTTTTTTGGGTTTATTTAGGTTATTTATTCAGCAAAAGTGGTGGCACAGAATAGATAATTAGTAAAAGTAGTGGTGGTCGATATTTCGATATCACTTTGGTGATCATGTTCTGTTTTTTGTAGGTAATTGGGTGAATCAACTTTTCACCTACACAATTTTGTCTCCTGCGTTACGGTGCGATCAACTTCCACATCAATATTATTTACATTTACTTAGTTGCAATATTTTCAAATGCTATTATGATTTAAAAAGATCTATAATTATTATACTTATTATATAATTTAAAGATTATAAAAGGAATCTTACAATATAATTAAAAATTACAAAAATTACGTTTTGTAACAAAACATGATCCCGGTCTCCTGGGTTATCGGACCAAATTCTGCAGATCTAGAAGTTTACTTACCCAATTTGAGGTATCTTTTTGTACGTTATTTGTAAATAAATCTGATCCGTTAAAAACATATAAACAAATAAATAATATCAGGGGACAATTTTCCTTAAATTTACCTAGTCCCAAACTAAGCTCTAGGCTTGTACCACTGGTATAGACAAAAATAAACATACTTGTATACAGAAATAAATACTTAAATACCTACATAGAAAAAACATCCAAGACTCACTGGGAATCGAACCCAGGACCGCTAACTTCGTAGGCAGGGTCACTCACTAACACCTAGAACGCGTCGTCATATCGTTCCTGTACTATCTCAAACTCGTATCGTATCTAGTTGATTAGTGGGAAAAGCACTCATATTCCAGGAGGAATAAAGACTAGTTTTCTATCAAACTATTCGACCAGATAAGAGGTTGAAAAAGTAAAGAAACGATATGCCTAACTAATATAATATTACTTACATTTAGCTTGGCAAATAACAGTTAGACAAATAGGATAAACAAGACCCAACCAAAATTTGTTGGAAGATTAGGAGAAAGTAAATATTACAAGAGGATAGACAGAAGAAATAAATAACCAACTAAGTTTTCGGGGTAGAATTCTGGTTTGTTTTAATATAACGAGTCTACAGACTAGAATCCTGAAATTTGACAATGAAGGTAAAGCTTACAGCAAAAGTAAAGGAAAAAAAACCGAAAGTAGTTAATTCGTCGCTCCATCGCAAAAAAAATCTCCGTCACATAACGATTGGTTTTTTTAATCATCCTCATAGCTTACCCGGCAGGTGCAGCGCCCGCTTGCGCGACCACTATCACTGCTATGTACAAAACAAACTTCACAAACTTCATGGCTGCACTTGAATATTGCATTAAACTGGTCCTTTTGATTGATGGTAGTGTAGTGTCCTTTTCGAACACTGTTGGTTAGATGGAACAAACTTATAAAGCAGGCCTATGCTACCAAAATATTGGCTATGCTAATAGGTCCTTACTTATTTGATCCACATTTAGAACTGCTTTTGTTTGTAAAGCGATCATCCTTTATACTTTATTGTGTGAGTCATTAAATTATTACAGCATAGAGTTGAATATAATGTTTATTTTCTGTTCACTTTTCCCTCCCAGATTTTTCATAGTAATTGCATGATCCTAGCGCATAGGTTGTTCACGTATTCGGTTAAGCACCTGATAACAGGATCTTTTTATTTAGTCTCACTTAACTAGAAAATTGATAGTATTTATTCTTATTTGTTTCAAGGTGAATCCAACGTGTATACCTTGGGTACTATTGGAGCGCATCGGGTGGTCACCACTAAACTACCCTCAGTAGGGCGGACGAGGGAAGCGATGACAGCCGCTGGAAACACGACTACGAGACTACTTGGTATCTTCCAGAAGGTAATCCGTAAAGAGCTTTCGGTATATTTTAATATTAAGTATAATTTTAGAGTCACCGTGAATCTCCAATTACTAAATCTAGAGTCTATTCATTACTATAAACTGGATATAAAAGGAATCATTTTTACCACTAAAATGCTCAACTATGACTTGGCAGGTAATCCCTTACACACTGGTAATTTTCACGCCTTTTTGTACGTCATCGATGATGAGTGTAGCATTTGTGTGCCGGTTAAACAAACCTTTCGATCCGATGTGTTTTGTGGTCATACATTATTGTGTAACTTATTTCATCATGAAATTAAGCAGCATAGCGCATTTTCATGTCACATATTTTTTATTTAAAACATTTAATCCATACTTGAAATTATAAATGTGAAAACGGATAAACTGTTGATGCAAATTGGATGTGTGAATGTGGAAGAAGCGAAAGAGATTTGTCAGGATCGTAGCAGGTGAAAGGAAGTGGTCTTCCCCCTGGGAAAGAGGCATAATTTGATGTATGTATTATGTATGATATGTATGACATAAGAAGTTTTGATGCCGGAAAATTGAATATTTAAATTGTGGGCAACGGCTAGTATCGTCTATATTTAGGACATAGACACAAGCAAATATTGTAATGATGCAATGCACATTTCCCAGTAGGTACAAAACTATGGCTGGCGTCTGTTCTCTATTGAGGTAAATATAGCTCAACGAAATGAGCCTAGTAACCGATTAGAGCATTGCTAAATGATATCATAAATAAAGCTGAAAAAAAAACAGCTCAACTGTTAAGAGTGTTTAGCACAATTTGCATCGAAGGTTAAATTAGTGATGTAAAGGTTTAGGGATTTCAAATCAAATATTAATAAGTCGGTACAGTTTGTGACGATATTGATATAATATCTAGGAGCCGTATAAAGTTAACGTTAGCTATTTTCGAAATCTTACGAAATGTATAGGATTAACGTAAACTGACGATCTATCTCTAATGTCTAAAAACCAACAAAATGTTTAGAGCATTCCGTTAGTTTTCGTTAATGTTTTAAGCGTTATACATGCAGCTTATCGGTCTAAGACGTGTGGTATCTGCGAAAGTTAACTGAAGGCGTCAGGCATATGGCAAGAAATGACGTAAGCTGTCTTTTGGTAGCCTATTTCAATGCCACACATTTTGATAGATTTTTACAATAATTAACATTCTCAGAAGGGCTCTTAGCCCTACCGATCTGTCAAAACTTATTTGCCGTACTTAGAGAAGTCAATTAATTTTAAAGTGTGATTAAAGTTGCTGTTGCACTTTCTTTGCTATAGAAATAGAAAAAGATAACACGTCATTTATCGAGTATTAAATTTAATTAACATGTCTGCGTGTGGCCGTTAGTCTGTCTTGTGAAGATCGATTGCAGCAAATAGGTAATTAAGGCTAAGCCATAGGATGAAATCATGGATTGAATTTAAACATACTGCGAAAGACATAATTATGGTTGCGTTTTAACGACACTGTGAACTATACGTCTAGAATAGATCGATCTTATTTCCAGTGTGTAAGGGTTTAGTTTGGCCGCTTTGAATACGTTCTGTGGTTCAGAGAGCCTTATAAGGTTAAGTGGGTTAATTTGTTTATGACCAGGTCGTTGACAATTGCGTTATTAAGCGTCGGCGAACACATCATTGTAATAGAATATTACTAAATAAGACGGGTGAGACACCTGAAGCGAATTTAGGTTACAATTTAATTGATTTTGTTAGGTCATCTTGCCGGAGCCAAATCTTTAGGTCAGAATTACTTATTATTCAATAAAACAACAGTTTATCGGGATAATCAATTTGCGTTTCGAAATTAACTCTTGATAAACGAGTTCTACTAAGAACTAAATAGAAACGCGAGCTACAAAGTTAAAATAGAACTATGTTGCCATCTCAAATCTCGCTTTATGGTGCGTATCATAGATATACCTAAGCGTCTACATCACAATTGGTTTCGATACGTATTTATGAGTTAGACAAAAATAAGTATGACTCGTACTGCCAAGGATATCTGGAAGGGTGGGGCGCCAAATACACCAGATTTATCAATACACAGATATATTAGAAGGTATACATTTGCTCAGTCTTAGCGAATTTAATTTAATTTTATGTGTAGAATATGTATGTATTTCTTGACAGGTGGAGTATGTGTTCTTGGTGGGAGTGGGCGGCGGAGTGCCACATTACACTGACTACGCACGACACGTGAGACTCGGCGACGTGGTGGTTTCGACGCCGGCCCCTGACCTCCCTGACAAGTAAGGAAAAAGGCGTTCAAACTGGACACAGTGCAGTAACTAACACGTAATTTTTACTGAGTATGGCTTAATAGGCAATGTTTATTCATCTTTTTCGATGACAATTAAATTTATCCTTTTTTGTTCATGCGGGGTCATCATACGATTGACTAATTGTAACTTGGCGATCTCTTTATTTATTATGGAATAAATCATCTGGTTTCGCAACTAAAAGTTATATAATAAATGAGTGATAAAAAAACCGCATTGAGATCAGTTGAAACAAACGGCAAGACAATAGCATGCGGTATATAGGTATTTAACGAATCAACGCTTTCAAATTCATTTCATATCATTGGCATGGATGTATCTATGTAGATTTAGCAACCAGTTGCTCGAGCATGAATGTTGTAAACCTATCCGTAGCACAAAAAAAACTCACGTTTTCGTACATCATTTTACGTATAGCTACTTCACCTTTACATTATGATGACAATACGAAAGTCAACGTCAGCGTCAACTTGCTATCAAAAATAAGTACAAAATACATGCTGGAGGAGCTAATATCAATCGCCATAGGTACACATTTCCTAGATGACTATAATGTTAACGTTAGTTACTTAGGTAAAAGTCGATGGAAGGTAAAAGTTCGTGCTTGGGTTACAGCTCCGCCTTCGGCCGGATAACGTGTATAATACATATACATACATCCTGTATGTAAATGTATTATACACGTTAAACTTTCCCGAAGACATTTCCTGAATGTGAGTAAAATCGCATTAACATCTATTGCATAGGTAGGTATTATAAAAGAACTGTACGAAAACACAAATATACCTACAGAGAATTAGCGAGTTTATTGTTTATGATATGAAAACAGGTAGGTACATTTTCCGCATAATTCCATTTGTTTTTTGTGGTGCAAAACTAAGTTCAATCTCGGTTTTTTTTTGTGCTTTAACGCTTCCGTCAATCTTCATGTTATTTGGCATATGTATATACGTATATGGTTTATGAAGAGGATAATTCTTAAATCTGCTTTGATTTCGACGATCCAGGGTCTGAAGTGCGTATAGGGTGTTTTAGTAGGCATTCATTCAGATGTGAACTGGAACCAGTATATCACTGGCGATAAAATTAAGGACAAGTTTATACAGTTAAGACAATCATAATAATTATCACAGCAACATCACTCACATTTTCACTCACTCTGGTTAAATTTCTCACCTCCTTAATCAAATTCGATTTTTAAATATATTATATGTAGTCATTACATAATGAAAAACTAGGTTTGCACTTTTCCGTTTTTTTGTTGTGTAAATAATAAGAAAATATTTCTTGGAAAGGAAAACGTACAGACCTATAGAGTTTTTAATATCTACAACATTTTTAAGTCTTAAAAATCGGATGAGGTTTAAGGGGAGGTTTAATTTTCAGCCTCACAATCCTCTTAAGAGGCAATAAGAAAATCAGGTATACCTAAATTTAAAGTTATGTGACGTTATTCAAGTATTCATTGTTGTTCAAATCGGGCTTATGTTGATTTTAATTGTCTTTGCCAATCATTGTGATGAGTGCAGAGTGATAATAATTGGAAAAGCCCAATAAAGTAACAAAAGGAACGTACCTATATGATGTCATGGGAATGCCAAGCGTGTAAGTATCGATGTGTTTAATCGAGTCGGCAAAATTCCATGGGCCGTGACAATATAAACACTGATTATCTGGACCAAAATTAGTAGTAAGTACACTATTACTTACTACTAGTTTTGGTACTTACAACTACTAAGTCTAAGCTTCTATAAAGATTAACAGTCAACTCCCCGATTCCTACCAATACGATCTTTTTGACCAGTTCCAACCATAGATTAATTATATCTAAGAATCGTGCAACCGTGGGTGCAAAGAGATCGCAACAAAAATATGTTTACAATACTCAATAATAAGCTTTACAAATAAAAATATAAAATATAACACGCTTTGAAGCCGACTGTATTTCGAAAACTGATAAAGAACTCACTATTAAAGACAAATCAGAAGATGACTATCTGAAGTTTTTGTGGTCACCTTCCGTCTCCATTATCATACCAGCTCGATGGTGACATTGCTGTATTGCCATTTGAATTGCATAAGTATGCAATTTTTTAAGTCCGTTCTAAAGCTTCAAGTTATTACTTCTTAAATTTGTTTGCATAATGAATTGGAACAAGAACAAACAAATACCTACACTGCACTGGACAGGTTGCATAGAATGCCTATCACGGAAGCGAACGTGCCCTAAAATGATTTCTGTTACATACCTGTTCGATTACGCACATGGACGCCAGGCGCGTTACGAGTCACAGCGCATTGATAACGTTTAGTTGTTGTAGATGGACGACATCCTCATGAAAAAGGAAAACCATATATGGTTAACGCGTGGAGAAGTTTTAACGGATGATAGGTAGTTAATTAACTTCAACAAACAAGTTCCAATATTCGACACACGTACTGACCCACACTGACTTGGCTCTGAGATAAAAACAATTAATTTGTAATACGAATATCCGTCTCTGATAATAAAGTAAGAAAGTCAAATGATGACGAATATAATATACCTATCACTGAAACCATATTTTGCGACAAAAACTGATTTCATCCTATATATTTAGTCGAATGAATAATGATTAATGAGTCGGTTGATGTCACGACACATTAAATCCTTATATTGATAATTAGAAAGATTTTTCGCATGTTTAATCCAACAAAGAATTGACTCAAACCCAAATTCAGTTTTAAATAAAACTCTACTTACAGAAGTCAGGTTTGAAATTAGAATGTATTTATATTTCACGATATTTCTTTGTTTGATTAAACGTGCGTTTTGTTTAGATGTAGTGTGGCGTATAACGTATTTTTTTCGGTAAAGTTCGTATTCGTTTTGCTTTCTCAATTAGTTTTTCGATGGTTACTAAAGCTGATTGAGAAAGCAAAATAGGTAAATAAGAAATTTTCCGAGGCAAAACGATGTCGTATGTTTACTCACTATAACTCGTCACGCATGACTGAGTAAAGAGATTACTTTTTTACAAGATCTAATTTATTCACCTTCTTGTTGTTGTTGCATCAAGTGTATCGTAATTGCTTATCAAATTGATTTTTATATTTAAGGTAAAAACTGGGATTGGCTTAAATGGCTGTTTTTCTTTATGTAATGTAAAAAATATCCAGGGGATTCAGTATGCGTTCCTCGTGCTGTATATTTTGTACTTCTAATTATAATACTGGTGTACTCGAGTTAAAAGCAACATCAAACATAATGCACTACCTTTGGAGATATGTAGGTACATGCAATAGCGCGTAATTAGCAAGTTTAATAATTACACAGTATTTACACCTTACTTTGATATTTACGCGTTATTGCACTATTCCAGCATTATTGCATTATCAGCATGAGTGGACGTGTCTAGTACGATGGCCGGGCGGGAAACACCCGGCTGACTCCGCAGTCAGTCACGCTGTGACGTATACATAGTTGAATAATAACTAAATACGTACCTAAACAGTTGCACAACAACAACGTGGGAAAAATATGAGCTCGGTAAAGATACATATAAATAATATGAAAGTACATACATACATAACATCACGCCCTCATTCCCAGAGTGGGGTAGGCAGAGCTACCGAAACACCAACAACTCTAAAACAGCTTGTTAATAATTCTGTAACCACATTTTGCAAAATCAGGCCAAGAAGTTTACTAGTGAGTGGTAGTACACTAGTATGAAAGTAAAAAAAATAAAAAGTTACTTTGTCTCACGCTCGCAGCAAAATCTAATTATCACTGTCCTTAAACAGTAAAACCACCCTTTTTAAGATGCTGAGGTAAAAACGTATTTTTTTTGCTCGATATTAATAACGGCAACTGCTAGACGATTAAAATATTCATAAAATATTTAGTTGTATATTTACTTTAAAAACAAATAATTCAATTAAAATAAATTAAGGGGAGCTCCCATACAACAAACGTGTTTTTTTGCCTTTTTTTTTTAAATAATATTATAGTGTCTTATGTTATATAGATAATGGTACGGAACCCTTCGTGCGCGACTGCATTGGCGTCACGATTGCATTCACGGCTAAAATATGAGCAGTGGCAAGTGGCTGATCAATTAAAGTCCGTGACTGTACTACTTGACCTTTTGAACGCCTTACGTCAAAATAATACAAATGTGTCACTCACACGCCAAACATGTGCAAAATTTTACTTAAGCCATACGAAATAACGTCTCTTTTAAACTGTACCTGTGACCTATACATATAATGGTCGGTGGCGTTGTAGGCACGACAGCTCATGACCACTTTAGTGGTCGTTGGCATTCGAAGGGTTAAAGCCGCCATTTATTTCAAGGATACCTACTATTCATTTTAATGTACCTTTTCAGAAGCGTGTACGTATTCTGCGAGAAAGCCGACCGCAACGAGAAGGGCGGCTGGGACTATGAGGTGAAGCCCTATAAGCCTGATAGCTTTTTGTTGCAAGACATCGCGCTGCGGCTAGCGCAGTCTCAGGCGCCCTGGGACTCCTTTGTCGATGAAGGTAATAATGATAACACTTAACGGTCTCAGTCATCCATCATGCCATGAGCATGGATAGGGCTTAGCAAAAAGAGTTTGAAAAAAGGATTGCGCTGTCCGGAGTGGAATTGGCAACATACTCCAATTTTTACCCAAAATTAATGCTTATTGCGGTGGTTGCCAATTGTGAAATTTGTAATTACACCTTTCGCCGTATCAATATTTTATTTGGCAAACTATAGCAGGCGGAGCAGGGCGTTTTCCGAAAAAAGTAATTTTTCCATTCCTATAGCAAGTATTCTCAGCAATATGTAGCCGACAAATATAGCGATATCCAAAAACAAATTTTCTATACTAGAACGTGACTCCGGCTTACATAAATATTCTCCAAATATTATTCGTAAAACTAAAATTTTTCACTGGCCAATGATACCCCGTAACTTACTTCTGATATAAAAATGCAGCTGGACACAACTTTAAAATTTGAGAAATCCCAAAGGTCTAATACCATTATACTTCATTAGATAATGAAGATCAACAAACTGTTTAATTAAGGCAAATCCCTTTTGATTTAACTTAACGTGTTTGTTAAGTGTCCTAGTAAAACATCAAGAGTAAGGGCAATAATTTATTTTATTGTATTCAAAACAAAGTCATCATTTATTGAAAATGCCATAACGCACAAACAGTTATGCGTTACTACTACTATATAGTTAGAAGACAATCGTTATAATATAAAGACATTTGTCGGAGATTTAAACTGACAGAGACACATCTAGTATAACATAATCTTGACAATAGATAGAGTACCTCGGGTATAGTGGAAAATAACAATTTGTTAAATAATGTATGCGAAATAAACAGCAAACGATTGTTAAACCTAGATTCCAACGATTTTGAGGATATGGACCTGTATTTATTTTTTTGTCTTGTTGACTACCTACCTTCCTAGTTACTTACTTTTACTGCTTCAATGTTTTGACATAGTTTATAAAACCTTTTTTTAATAAAGATTAAGGGCCTGTTTGATCAGTAATTAACTGAACTAATGGTTAAAACTCGAAAAAAGAACGAATTTGACACATTTCCTTGAGATTTAACCATTACTTACGATTTTTATCAATTACTTAGTTTAACTACTGATCAAACAACAGGCCCTTAGTGATTATTTTGGTTCAGCCGTGTTATCTTATAACTCGTCAGCGAATCGGCACTGGCGGCGAGCGTAACTTGCGCGTATGTTTTCTATGAGAATACATCGGAAAAAAGTAAAACACCGTCAACAGTTGATTAACATGGCATTATATTTTATAATCAACAACTATGGGAACAATACTTTATAAGGAAATTTCGTATGACAAACACCTATGGATACTTAATTGACCTTGCAAATTTAGCAACTGTGACACTTCCTGCATATTAAGGAAGGAATGCATAAGAATATTATTTAATTTACGTCAGTAGTTTTGCTTTCCGGAATTCATAAAATATTATTACAGACATAAGCGCTAGGTATTTTCTGACTGCTTTTGTTATATGGGGTTTTATTATTAAAGCAGTATTCTCTAAAGAAAACTCAAACTTTAAAAGATAAATGGTTTAACTTTTATCTTATCTAGCTATTTCTGTCCCACTGCGAGGAAAAATCCTCCCTTAGGTCTCTCCACAATTCCCTATCCGCTTTAAGAGGACTGTGAGAGTAAAAAAAACTATACAAAATGCGATAACGTTTTTCTCCCCTTAAACGTTGTCCGATTTTTTC
Source organism: Acleris holmiana (assembly GCA_949316455.1). Taxonomy (NCBI): domain Eukaryota; kingdom Metazoa; phylum Arthropoda; class Insecta; order Lepidoptera; family Tortricidae; genus Acleris; species Acleris holmiana. Next base: position 10,625,912 of record OX438769.1, read on the forward strand.
GATTTTTGTATATGTTCTAGATATTATGAAAAACTAGGTCTGTACGTTTTCCTTTCCAAGAAAATATTTATTGTAAAGAAACAAATGAAAAAAAAAACAAAACCTAAAAGTACAAACCTTGTTTTTCATAATAACTACAACATATTCAAAAATCATGGAAAGCAGACTTTTAGTGGGTGAGAAACGTTGTCGCCCGGAGCTAAATTTGTATGCGTTTTTTTTGACAGCTTCGCGATTTGAGCGTCGTTTCACAGTCCTCTTAACACTACAATAAATTATACATAAATTTAATTGGTTTTTCTGATAGGTGATGTGTGTTTCAAAACGATGGCGTGCTACTACGCCGCTTAACATTGGTCGCTTACGGTCGAATTTTCCATCTTTCTGTCCATACACCCGACATGTAATCGGTTCGGTATAGGCCTCTTTTTCATCTCGCCACTCTCCTGGGTGCTTAACTAATTGCCAAATGTCCTGCCAATCTCCACTTAACATTCCTTATTCGTCCCCGACGTTAACCATTGTTGTTCTAAGTAGAATATCAGTATTTTGCACATGATCTACAATAGAGATGTCCAGCAAAGCCTGCTCTACAGAATTCCCTTAGCTATTTCACATGAACAAAAGCCGAGGTTTTATAATAATAACGAAATGCTTACTACTATCAAATAGATCGATACCTAAAATTATACCTCTTGCGGTTTTTGTGGTTTCGTTTGTACGTCTTATGAATCACGTTTTATTCCTAAGCACTGGTAGATGATTCATTAAGTACCAATATCACCATACGATGTTAACCACTTAAAAGACGATTAGAGCAGTTGTCAAAATGTATGAACTAACAGTCGATTAACATTGATTAAATTTAACATCGTATGGTGAAATTGGTACTAAACCTGACTTAATCAGGTAATGTTTGCAAGCAAATTATTTTATCACGTTATAAGTAGGTACTGCTAGTTACCTTTCACTTAGTTTAAAGTCTGTTATAGATTGTGCGGTATGATAGTTGTAAAATACAGGTTACAAAACCTAGTTCGGACTCAGTCGATTATGAATCCTGTAACTTTAAGAATAAGAAAAAATTAAAAAGTTTTTTTCTGTTTTTGACCAGTAAATTAATAAAATAAATTATTTTACATATTTACATTGTAAGTTTTTAAGTACTTAACTAATATTTTATTAATACCCGAAATTTTGTGTACGCCACTCATAACAATTTAACAATATAGACATAAAACAGCCAAAGCCGTATAATAATAATAAAAAACCAGAAAATCTGGGAAAATGGGCGGACACTTTGTTAAGCTCCTGTAAATAGTTATTATGGGCTGGAAGGAATGGATGGAATGGTAATAAATTACTTAAAAAGTACAAAAACCCGTCGTCAATAAAAATATCAACTGAATAGCGAAAAACGAGCTCTATAATATCGACGGTTCTGTGACTCAACCTCGTATATAGAATATTGTCCAGTATAAACTGACACTCGCTAAGTACGCGAGTACATACTTAGTGCGTGTCAGTTTATACTGGACAAAATAAAATATACGAGGTTGAGTCACAGAACCGTCGATATGTTGAATATTGTAAATTGAATATTGGAAAGCCAATCAACCGCCAAGCAAGTGTTCCGGTCCATTGTTGTGTTCCGGTGTGGGGATAAGATAACCGCTGAAATTACTGGCATAGAGGCATTCTATCTTGGTCCTCTGGGTTGGCAACGCATTTGAAATCTTATGATTGCAGTGTTAAGATTATAGTCTTGAGATTTCAAATGTCTATGGGTCTCAGATTCCACCTACCACCAGGTGGCATGAGTGCTTGTGTGCCTTCTTGTCATAAAAAAAGCATTTTATTTCATCTTAATGGTGTATGATTTTTAATACATACTTATTATGTAAACCCGATGAAAATGCAATATCATGTTATTGAAGAGCTGATCTGATGATGGAGTCGCGTAGTAGTTTCATAAGCAGATGATAACTGCGCACAAAAGTACAGACGGTAACAAAAGCTTGTCCCAAAAAACATTTTTGGAGAAACATTTTGATTAAGATTGACGCGATAATTGTTGGTACAGATAATAGTAGGTATCGTACTGCTACAGGTTTGCAGCGACTTCGCGGCGTCCCCGGACGCTGGGAGCCGCCGGCCGGCAGCACGGACCGGCTGTGCGTCGACGTCGGCAACGGCGCCTACATCGAGGTGTCGCACCCCGCGCCGCAGGGCGACCAAGTGTGAGTCACCACCATTGCAGGTGGTAGGACCTTGTGCAGGGTCCGTCCGTATCACTACCACCATCTTATCCATTAACCTACCGCCAAACAGCAGTGTTCGCATTTGTGTTCCGGCTTGGGGATAAAACAGCCGGTGAAATAACTAGCATAGAGGCATTCCATGTTAGTCCTCAGGGTAGGCAACGCATTTGCAGTCTTAGGATTGCGGTATTGTGAATGCGAATGTCAATGGGTCACAGCTTCCACTTACCATCAAGTGGCCTGCTTGCTCGTTTTCCTTCTCAATGCCATAAAAAAACCACTGGGCGTTTTCCAAAAAAAGTACCTATAGTCAAGGACTAAAATTTACAACGGTAACTTTTCCATTGCGCCGCGAAAATTAAGTATTACTGCTTCAAGAGGAATAGTGGCATCTCAGACAAAACTCCTGTAGCAAGTTCAACCATATTACTAACAGGTGAGGTTTGAATCCGCTGTTTATTTAAATTAATGGGCTTAAGAGGGCGGTATATGATAATTTTTATAACGTATTGGAAAAATTACCGTTGTTAATTTTTGTCCTCAACTCTAGGTACTTTTTTTGGAAGACGCCCCACTACATTTTGCTGGTGTGGATGTTTGAAATTTCTATAATTTCGTGTATATCCCGCGTTACTAGGGCCCGCGTTTTAAGGGTAAAACATTGTTGAAGGTGTGTGGGGTCCGTTAGCTATCAAATTAATTGAAATCAGTCGGCTATATTATTAATGGGGTTGCTATTTTATGGTAGCATTTCACTTGGTCATGTTTGTTAAATGTTGATCTTACATTATTATTTATACATTGCACAAAAATTCAAATAGTGTACAAAAGGCGAACTTAATTCTACACGCATTCTCTACCAGTCAACCTTAAGGTGAAACAAATCAGAAAATAGGTAGGTGCAATAATAAAAAGACCATCTTTGACATTTCACGATTAATAACAAAGTGAAGTGGCCACCTTTATAATGAATAGCACTGTATTGGTATCATTTGTTGTATAAGATGGAAGCGCGTCATACTCGTCTCCAGTGGAATCGAGGTAGTGAACTGTTGAATGTTTGATCCCAGGGACCACAGCGGGCTGCGCGTGCACTGCGCGCCGGTGGCGGGCGGGCGCGTGGTGTCGTGCGCGGGCGAGGCGCGCGCCGCGTTCGCCGCGCATGCGCGCGCGCGCGCGCCTTCGACTGCGAGCTCGACGCCGTGCTCGACGGCGTCGTCGGCAACCGCAAGGACTGCTTCATCTCCATACGAGGTACGCCCCGAATAACTGGGCTTTCATTGTGCAATCTTATAGCGCGGTACGGGTAACTATTGGCTATTATTATAACTATCTCTGGGCTCGGATTCTACACGGTAATAACGATATCGTTTTTAACCTGTTTCCGTATTGTCAACGTTTTGATAACTCTTATGTCATTTACAATAATGGCGACCGTGACATAAACGATTCTTAAACGTGTCAAACACGATATCGTTTTAACGCACCTGAATAGAGGCCCAGTAGGTACTAAATTTACCGTCGTTCGGTTGATTTGACGGACCGCGAAGGCGCTAACAAACGAACACACTTTCACATTTACAATATTATAAAGGATCAGACGTGTGCTAACTCGGGGCACGAATACTAAGGCGACGTAATAAAATATTTTTGCGACATAAAATATATATCGATGTTATTGTCAAAATCGGGATGTTATACTACATAAATTCTCAGAAAATTTGAAAATTAAAACAATTAGATAAGGATGAAAAAGCAATGTTTTTTTTTTCATTTGTCTTAGTAACGATTGCCGCCTGAATGAAAATTTCCACTTGAAATTACTTAATGTTCTCTCAACGTCCAACTGTGGCCAACTTCAAATAGGTATTTAAAATTACTCAAACCTGTATTCTGATTTATCAACGATATTGTGATTTTATCACTTTTTATAAGACTAATGACTAAACGACACTGGACTTTTGGACATTAACTTTTTTATCTTTTAAGATTAGCAGAGGATTTTTATCAGTAAACATGTATATCGACATCTTATTTAATCGAAATCAAATCCCTAGGACGTGCACAGAGTTAGCGTAATAAGTGTGTAAAGGATGTTCAGATATGTTGGGTTTTTATGAAAAAAATAATAATATTAACAACCAGTTTAGCTATAAGGAAAAATATTTTCCTTGTAGATAACTAGTTATCAAATTTGGTTATTTACGTCAGGTATATCGGACTACCGCGACGGCACGCGCGGCAAGGACTGGCAGCCGCACGCGGCGCTGGCCGCTGCAGCCGTCATGAAAGCTATCGTCGCCGCCATGGATCCACCCACCGACTAACTCGAATCTGCTAACTACAGTAGTAGTGACTGACCCCAGGCTCAACTCAAGGACCCAACTAATAAATTCGACTAAGTATGTACTCGTATGAATTGCTACTTTTGCCCGTAGGGCAAACCACCCAGAAATAAGAGCCCATCAATTATGTAATTTGGGTACTATTTAGGTACTAGTTGAGCCTGGGGTCAGGTATGAAAAGCGTTTACACATTCCCGTTATTAGGGGTCAAGCGAATATTTTTAGTTTACTTCAGCAAATATGTGACCAGATCTAAGCCTTCCTGTTAGCTATTGCCTTTTTTATATTTGGAACTATTTGTAATACATAGAGGCGATTTTAACATAAACGTTTTAGAGCCACGTTTGCATGCTTTTCAAAGAACTGGAAGTCTTTCGCTCAAGCTAGTTTGCATGGTCTTCTTAGGGATCTTTTAATTTATAAATTGTGACATTACACTTATTGCCTTTACAATCTCTCCAACTACCTATTAAGTCTAATTACAGCCTACTTATGCCAAAATTACGCGGTCGAAGTTCGGCGTTATTACGCATGCTGTGCTTTTTAAATTACCAGCCGAAAATTGAGTGGATTCAATGTCGGTTGCGGTTGGGGGTGGTTTTTTACCACTGCCCTGAGTATTTCTGAGTATTAGAGATTGAATTTAGCTTTATGAGCACAATTCTATTATTTATTAAACGTCTTGGACTCCGGTTTGGATGAAACCTCGGCGTATACTTTTGGAACGAGCAGCCAAGCAGTGTTGAAGTTTTTCTAAATGAACGGTTAATTTTACGAACAGTTCATCTGAAAGATACTTGTCCTTGCCCCTTAAACATTAAAATTAAGCGTAAAATGCATCTCCTTAGCAGTGAGTGCGACAAGCGCCTTACTAAATTGGTTTAGTGCTACTAATTCTATTTGAAGATTTTTCTTTCGTGTAATATCAGAGGTGAAGATACTCACTAAGTATTTTTAGTTATGGAGGGAGTACACATTAATCTGTTAGTTCAAAAATAAAGTTACCGACCAATATTTATATTTCGAATTTTTTTTGTCAGTGCGAATTCAGTTACATTTTAAATCAACGAAACTGCCATCTCACTGAGATAATAAAATAATATACTTAGGGATGCATAAACAGAAAATAATCACAAGTACTCCTAGAGTTGTAACTAGTTTAAGATAAAATTAAGAGTTTAGATGCATATTCAAACTTTTGACTTCTTCACGAAGTAATTTAGTGTAACTATAGTCGATGGGACTAGGTAAAATAATTTACAGGATTACTTGCCTTATATTTGGCTGTTGTGAAAGTTTATACAATATTTTATCTGATCTAAGATCTAATAATATCGATAATAACATTTATAACGGTTCCACAGATGAATCGTGTAAAATTTGCTGTGAGATTTTGTAGATATGAGCTATTAATTTCGTATTTAAGTTGATTAAATTTAACGTGTAACGTAACTATGTCAAATTCGTCACGCTCAATTTGGGACTTCCTCTTTGATTTGCCAAATACATAATTTGCGTTTGTTTCGTAATTTAAACATTCCCCGGCTTCCCGAAGTTCTTCAAATTCGTCCCCTGCTAATAAGGAATTGGTTTGTACTAAAGCAAGTAAGCGTATGTTAAAAAAATAGCAACGCGATTTTCGGGTAGATGCACAGCAAAAATACACCTTATTCCCCACGGCTAGCCAGAACATACAGCTCTGACTTAATTGAACAACAGCATGATGCAGGTTTATTTAGTTACAACGCGTTAAAATCGCATGTTTATAAAAAAATACGTTACGTGATTTACGTAATACAATTGTGTCAAGAAAATTATAATATGAAAACGATAACAGTTACCAAAGTTAAATTATTTTGAAAAGCGACACAACACAAGTGTTATTAAATAATTATAAAATTGTTCCATTTTTATAGCATACATTTTCTATACTTTATTGAATAGTTGTGTATTAGTTCACAAGCACAATACTATACAAGTTGTAGTGAAAATTTTAAATAAGGTTTATTTATATGATAGTTTTGTGTAACACGAAGTCTTCAATTAGAGCTTAGTTGGTAAGGGTCTAACTATAAACATATAACTGCCTGCCATTAATGGCCTACTAACTATATAGTAAGGTAATGATCTTCAAAATGTTGTGAACTCACCAAAGTTTTAATAATACTTGGCTGTTTCTATACAGGTCTAGTCACCTGGATTGTGTCAGCCTGATTGAAATTATTTATTTATTTACACATAGGATTCACTGTTGTTGTGTGTTCACATAGTTTTAATGTTTCTCAAATTTTAAAGTTGTTTTATCTTATTTAATTGTGCACAAATAGATCGTAGTCTTACAATTTCTTTGTTTTTATAATCGATTTTTTATGTATGCAAACCAGTTTGATAACTTAAAATGCACATTTACTACCTCTATGTTTCCACAGTATGGGTAGTGTTGTTCGTATATTAAAATAATTACGGATGTGGACACTAAATATAATTTTCCTGTTTGTTGCTGTAATTTATACATAAATAATTTAATATTTATCATATTTTTTTAAATCTGACAATTCCGATTGTATATGGATAGTATCAGACAGTATAACTAAGACATATGAAGAGAAATCGATACTAAATAGTCGACATTTCCTCATCTATACAAAATGTCTAACAAATCAGAATACATGTAATCTATCAAACTAGTTTGCCTAATAAAAAATCTACTTTAGGTAATTTCATGTTTAGGTGTGACTTATATTATGTCTTAATATCCCATTTTTTGTTAAGGAGCTGCTTATAAGCTGGCCACTTTACTCTGTTTTAAGTATTATGATGCATTTTTTTATTTGCGAAGTAAACATTCTTATTATTAGAGAATATGTAAATGTTTGTGTGTATATTTGGATTATGTACCAACCAATAAATTTTATTATGTTGTTTGTTTTGTAATTAATACAAATAAATGATTTCAAGCAATGGTGTACCACACATTTTATTTCTAGATTCATATATTAATACAATTTCACCCGTCTCTGATGTGCCTTCTGTTTACCAGCTTGAAGAGGAACTGAATTACATTTCATTCAGCATGTAGCAGCAACGGATTTTTGAACTATAAAAGAAAATAAAATATTTAGTTAGGCCAACTTTGAAAGTACAAGCCGGGTACGGATCTGAGCGGCTCAGCCTGAGGCATGCTCACCCTGCGCGGCGAGCTGCTCGCGAGCCAAATTGTTGCACATAAACATGCGCGGGTGAGGCAGCGTGCTCGCCGCGAGCCGATATTACAAAATTGCGTCGGACACGATGACAGCCGCGGCTGCGTTTATCATAATTCACTGAATTATTAACAAAAAGAACGGCTCCGCAACTTCATCAAATTTGTACGCGCCTCGCCCACTGACAAGTTAGAACTTGTCGTTTAGCCCGCGGCACGCTCGGATACACGTCCAAATAACGCGAGGCACGCACACTGCGCTCTGCTCGCGCACAGTGGGTGAGCGCGTACGAATTTGAGCAATATAGGTAAGCCGTGCGTGCCTCAACCCGAGGCTGCTCTCATTCGTACCCACCTTAACAACAACAACAACAACAACAACAACAACAACAACAACAACTATCTATAATTAATATTCTTAAGGAATCATGCAAATGTGTATGAAATAATAATTAAATAAGGTTCTTTAAACAGTACTTACACAACAAACATGGTGTTGGAATATAAATGTTCATTCTGAAAAAATAATTATGTGTTAATAAAAAGAAATAAAAACCAATTTATAACCAAAAACTACTTAAATAAAGTTAGTGAGGGCACTAAGGGTTTATGGACTTGATAGTTCCATATTTTATCACTCTATTCCCATATCTTAGGGCAACATGCAGATGTATTGCATAATTATTTTCCTTCATATTTTCACGGAAACGTACGAACGTGTCTTGCTATTTTAGTCGTCACAGTACAAAAAAGTACTATGGCCGACTGAAATAACAAGACTCGTTCGTACGTGTCCGTGAAAATACGAAAAAAAACAATAATTATGCAATACATCTGTAAACTGGGTGACCTTTAGTTCCATACCAGCCTCTATATTCCCATGTTAGTTTACAAATTACAAACACAACTAGTACTTGTGTGTAGTTTCTACTTTTGTGAATTTTCTTAATCATCTATACTAATATTATAAATGTGAAAGTAACTCTGTGTGTATGGTTGTTTAATATGCTTTCACTTTTGGATATTGATTCCCGAGGAATGACAGAGTACTTTTTATCCTAGAAATTTGGACGGTTCCTCAGGGAATAGCGATAATCAACTTCTACGCGGACGGAGTCGCGGGAAACAGCTAGTAATGTATAAATATAAAATATAAATATCAGGGGACAATCTCACACAAATTGATTTAGTCCCTACTACCCTCTAACCTTGTACTATGATGGGTATTTGAATGGATGTAACTATTTCTTGCTTTTTTATTTTCTATATAAAAAAATGTGCACAACAAACAGGTGGGTTTTAATATGGTTTTATGATCTTGGACTTCAACCATCAAGCAATGTAAAAATTCATGTAAGTGCAACTACTGGATTAAAACATTAAGGCCTGCTTGCACATAAATGTAACCCTAGGTTATCTCCAGGTTAAATTATTTAATAATGTCGGATTCATATAAGAAATGTAAATTTTAACAAATTTACCTGGTAACCTGAGGTTAACCTAGGGTTAACATTTACGTGCAAGCGGGCCTAAGTGAAATACATAGCTGAAAACATAAACCCACATAGTCCAGTCTGTAAGGACATATAAAAGTTCTTGCTCTGCAAAAAGTGGAAATGAACAGATTTAATTTATGGTGTTAAGGGTTCTCATAAAAAATCAAGCTTTAAACATAGGGAAAAGCACAAGCAAAAGCATGTTATTTTTTAAGAATGCCTCAACTATTGACTCGACATATTTATATTGTACTTTTAGAACTTTTACCTTTTGCAAAGCAAGACCTACTCACAGATAAGTTAACAATAAATCGTACTAATTAATGACACTGCAACATAACATTAGTAAAACATGCAAACACAAAAGCATTGCTTCAATAATAATTCATATTACTTGCATCAGCCTTAGTAGCAAACTGTCTGTTGTTCGGCCACCATTGTTATTGTTGATCTTCTATAATTGTTTAAAACAACTTATAAAAAAAACATCATAATTGCAATTAACATTTGTATGTATCAATAACACAACAAAAAAATTGAGTTCATACAAGGCAAAACAACAAAGTTATTTTTTTTAAATAAGCATCACATTAACAGTTAAGTGTGGAACATACCAACATATTTAACTTCATCAAAGGCTTTCCTTGCTTTCTTGAGTTCCTCGTTCATAGTAAGCAGATCTTTAACTCTGGCATATTTGCGTTGATCTTTTCGTACTAGGAAAATTATGTCTTCTACTTGAACCCTGCCTGTCCTACCAACTTCCATAGCTCTAGAAAAGGCCGTGTAAGTTATAAACAAAATATTAAATTTATTTAGAACTAAATATTGTAATAATACTGATTTTATTTTAATTACCTGTGTGTAGTCTCAGTTAAAAATTCTATGACCAAGTCCTCTAAGAAATCCACACTTTCTGTGTATGGATTTTGGTCATCTCCAAATCCATACATCATGCATCGCAACTCTTTACTGAAAAGCCTCTTGCGCCCTGAAGCTGTTGCTCCAAGTTGCTGCTCAGACTCATCATCATCAAACTGCAGATAAAAATAGACTTGACAGATTCAACAAATAAATTTACCAATATTAATCCTAAACCACATAAGTTGAAGTTTTACACTGTCCATATTAGAAATCTCTATTATATATTTGCCTTTTTGATGAAAACCATCTTTGTTGAACAAATGTTTATATTTAATTTGCAGTATTATTATTATTGAAAATGTAGTGATTTATTAATAGATTAATTAACTAAGGGAGGTTTTTACCCAGCACTGTGACAGAGACAGAATATATTTAGAAATAACTAATAAATCTATGGTGCTTTTAGATATTTAAAAATGCTTATTATTTTAACACATTATCAGGATGGCTACGAAAGGATCACGCAGAGTATAATATTTAAGCCCCAAACCAAAGTCGATATTATGTTAATCCTGACCTGTCTTCTTTCAATCACATCATATCTGACTAAGACATAATATGTTATTGCTGATGATGACGAATATATGTACATACATTCAACTTTTTTTAATGAATTATATGCAACATTATTCCCATCACTATTTCACCTCTATCTAAAGACAACTTCAGGTATACTTATTATTGTTGGCTGTCCGAATAGGGCCCGACTATAGACATTATAGGAAATATCCCATCCCATCGCAAATCCAATGAAGTGTTGTGTCCTCTTAACCCTATTATTAAAAAATACATCGTTAACCTGGTCGAAGTTATCAGGAGCATCAGGCGTAGGGGTAGCCATGAGATCTGGAAAGGATAAGATAAGCCAAGAAGCCAATGTTTTCTTTTAAATTCACTAGATACATAAATCCGAGCCAAAGAGTATATAATCACTACGCTTAAAATATACTGTCAAAATTGTTTAATTCAATATTTACTTTTAATCGCAGATTAGAAGGGTAATGTCTAAAGCTTTCGTTTTGACGCACAGCACAGCACAGATTACCACAGATTAAAAGGGAGGGTATGTCTAGCACAGATTAGAAGGGGTATGGACTAGCACTAGACCTACTGTGTAAGACATAATTATGACATAGCTAGTTACGAAAATCTAAAATACCGCGATCATCAAATTTTAGTTTAGTGTCCAGTTCGCCATTTACACATTGAACGTCTCAATTGACCTCCCTCAGGGAGATAACCCATTTTTGCAGCGATGAAATCGCCATACAGTCGCATAACGGCCGCGATACAGTTGCGATGCTGTCGCTGGTCGTAGCCTTTACACTAGAGTCTGGCAAACGACAGCGTGACCTGAGAAAGCGCGGCAATTCAAAAAATATACATGACAATGTGGTATTACTAAATTATAGAAGGAAAAAAATGTTTTGATACTTATACAGGTCACGCTTTCGTTTGCCAGATTCTCGCAAATCATATTTTTCCTACTATTCCGTGCTTTCTCAGGTCACGCTTTCGTTTGCCAGATTCTAGTGCAGGCACAGAATAAGTAATAGTTGGTGCAGGGATGGCGAACCTTTTCGTATAAACGTGCCATTTTTCTAAAGAAATGTTGATTGAGGTCACAGATGTACATCAAATAGTTTTGCCATTGTGATTACTGAGAAAATAATAACAATAAATACTCAAACCTCCAAACTCTTTATTTACTACAAAAAATAAGTGAAATTTGCAATTTTTCAATATAACATTATACTAGAGTCTAGTGTAACGGTAACGACCAGTGATATAACGCAATACGCATCGTCGCCATTTATTCATTCACCGCGAAAAAGCCTTTATAGGCGTATTTTTTAAGTATTATCGCAATGTAAAATTCTTAACTTTGTAACTGCTTTCATATTATTTAATCTAATCTTTATTCAACACAATAATTTCACCTGTGGAAGTTAGATACTTTATCCCAAGTTTTGCATGCTACAATAATAAAATTTTAGTTAGCCAATGGGATAACTGAATCCACCTAAAAGGGAAAATTTCTGTGGATGTTTGTATTTCAATCACGCAAAAACGGTTGAACGGATTTGTATGAAACTTACTTATATAAGTGATAAACGATTTCTACGCGGACAGAGTCGCGGGCAAATGCTAGTAAAAATACTGAATGAAACGAAAATAATTTTCATGCCAATAAGGTAAAAACACTTTTCTTTGGGTAGGTGGGTATACCTAATGTCATTACGAGTGACTGTCAGTCACATAACCTAAAGTATCAAGTTACGCCCACACCAATGCTTAAAAAACGGTGAAGGTATGGAATCGCAGTGACGCGTCGTATCCGTACCGTAACCAACCATATGGGTGGGAGGTTCTCAACTCGTCTGTTCTGTACGTTCAGTACTTCGCATGTCCTGTATAAAGATGCAGTAGCAGTGGGATACCTGAAGGGCTTGCAAAACGTCATCTTGAGCGCAGCCAGTTCGGTGGGCCCTTTCCACCTTAAAGGAAAGGTCGTAAATTTAGGGTCCCATAGAAGAGTTGGAATGATCTGATGATAGAATCCATGAGTAAACGACGGTAATTCTTTAAAAATTGCGGACATATTTTGCCATTTTCAGGATTTGCATTCCAAAAGCTTAAGACTAGGTTCACATGAACGCGTGGTTGACGCGGCGCGCGGTACAAGATTCTAACAAAGTAGTGTTATCGTATACATGACCCCGCGTGCCGCCATGCATCGCAGGCAAGATCAAGATCTTGACGAGCTCTCACGAGCCGCCTGACATTTCAAAGCTTCGACCGCGCGTTGAAGCGCGTTTATGACAACCTAACTTCTTTATTTGGTAAAGTGGAACCAATGATGAAGACTAGAGATGAAGAATTTCACGGGTTCAGTAGGTAAATATAGTTCGAGTGAGTTAATATAAATAAAAGTACAAAGCAACAAAAGTATAATTTTTTCATTAGTTATTCCTTTCATAAAAAAGACTCATTAGGTTCTCTTAATGATAAAATACAAGATTCATAAAAAGCAAGAAAAATATTAACAATATTTTTTACTTTTGTTTTTATTCAAAACTGCCACAGCGTGAGTGTGCCAATAAACTTAAATAATCGTGTATTACCAGTCTTTAACTCCTGCATTTGTTTACAAATATGACTTGTTATATTATCAGACCGTAACAAATATCCGCTCTTACCGGGATTTGAACCCAGGACCGTTGGCTTCGTAGGCAGAGTCACTATCAACTAGGCTAACGTGTCAAGTAAACAAATAAAAAAAATTGGGGCTGTCTTAAATGAATTTTAGTAGGTATAAAACTTTAGTCATTACTCATTTTGGAATAATATTATTTTATTTAAATAATTTCGGGAAGAGACTTTCTCAGTATACCTAGTTGGTTACTAAGTTATGTTACTGTAATAATCCTTATCTATATAAAATATACTAACGAAAGTTAAATAAATTATATATTAAAATGAAGTACACACAATCAGGATTTACATTTGTCAATTTCATTCAAAATGGCCTCCTTGGGCTTGAACACAGGCCTTCAGACGACGAGGCCAGTCATCAATAGCGGCACGCACGGTTGACATATCTAATTTCGTCACTGTCTTGACTATGGCCCGCTTGAGGGAGTCAAGATTTGTGTGGGGTTTAGCACAGGCTTTCTCCTCAATAACCTGCCATATAACATTATCCAGGGGGTTGAGGTCCGGGCTGGAGGAGAGCCAGTCTTCGTGGGCAATGAAGTCAATTTTGTTGCTTCGAAACCAGGCTTGAGTTGTTTTTGCCTTATGTGCAGGGGCTGAGTCTTGTTGAAAAACCCAGGGCTGGTTTTGAAATAGAAAGTGGCTTAAAGGCTTCACTATTGGTTCCAGAACGGTTTCCTGGTAAACTGTAGCCCCAGTTTTGACACCTTTTTCACAGAAATGGACCTGTGTTAACCCTGAGTATGACACACCTAACCAAATCATGACATAAGAGGGATGATGGCCTCGTTGCCCTCTCGGAACAGCTACACTCGCTTCTTGACTGTTTTTTGCATATACTCTGTCATTCTGGCGGTTACAACATTCTTCAATGGTAAAAATTTTTTCGTCTGTAAATAATATATTTCGGTGGCCATTTTGTGCGTACCGCTTCAGTAGCACGCGACTTCTATTCAGCCTCATAGTCTTCAATCGTCCATTAAGCAAATGACCTTTCCGTCTACGATAAGCGTGAAGTCCAAGGTCTTGATTGATAACTTTTTTAAGGGAGCTTCTCTTCACAGACATCTGAATTGCCAACAACTTTTGCTTCCGGACGGGGTTTCTTGCAATTCTCGCCTTCACTGCCTTTATTAGAGCTGGGGTCCGAACGGTGCGTGTCCTCTTGCGGTCATCAAAGCTCAGGGTACTATTGTACCTATTAATGGTACGATAAACGAATTGTTTGTTGATTTTCAGATTTTGAAGCAACTTCAAAATCACGTTTGGCGGATGCCCGCATTTGTGCAACGCAATTACAGCGACACGATTTTCTTTTAGACCCCAATCCATTATAAATACAACGAGATAAGTGTTGTGTGTGCTATAAAATTATAACTGACAACCCGCCATAAATAAAATAAAAAATAAAATAAAATAAAAATAAAAACAAGCTACATTTTCAACTTACTTTCTAAATTGATTACTTACTAAACTAATTGCTAGGTAAGTATATGTACTTAAATTTCTGTTTCTTTTAATACTAAATGACTTATTTCTAGTTATCTATATCTATATAGTGCATTAAGCTAGGTCCCCAGGTTGGGTAAAGGCCTCCTCCAAAGATTCCCACTTCTCTCTATCCTGCGCTATTTGCCACCAGTTAGGGCCAGCGACTTTTTTGATCTCGTCGTCCCATCGAGTATAGGGTCTTCCTCTCAGTCTTTTCCGCCATATTATGTAATTTTTTATTTTTTCGGTAGCATTTGTTTTAACGCAAGAAAAGAGTTTGCAAATCGAGTAACAGAACTTAGTAACCAACTAGGTACTTTTTCCCAAAATCCTTAAAAATAGTAATCCATGATGAAAGATGGTTCTTTGCTTTCTTTGGCACATTCCATATACGTTCTATATGATACAATTAAAAAAAAAACATTTTATTTTAACATTAATTGTCTTTGAGAAATTTCCAAGTTATTTTCGATATTTTAAGAACAACCCTAGTTGTCAAATTTACCGGTTTGTTTACTTTCAAAATTTTGTAAATAAAAGGCAAATCGTATTATAATCTTGAACTAATCTTGATCTATGGATTAATAATAATGTACTACATATGTAAGTCCCCCAATAATGACAAAACTGACTAATATTTTAACAAAAAACTTAAACTTTATTTATTTATTTATTTATTTATTGAAAGGTACACTTACAGCAAGTACACAAAGCATTTATAACATACAATCAGATTAGGGTATTATATCTAGTGTACAAGCCAATTACAAGTATACACAGCATTTATGGAAAACTTAGCGGACTAAATAGAAACAATAGGTAACACTAAACATTAGTACGTAACAAACAGGCCAGAATTTTAGTTTTAAATTTTGCAAGCGAATCAAAAAACAAATCCAGATCGGGCAAAGCTGCACTTATGCAATTGAATGCATTACAAACACGAGGCAACGGAGAATGCCTACCAATATTAGTACTATATGAGGGGACTGACAGGATTTTACTAACAGGTTTCCTAGGTGGACGAGGTGGCACAGAAAATTTAAATAGAGGTAGTACTAACACAGATTTAGTGCATCCGTTAATACATTTTTTGAGAAATGTCAACTCCTGAAGTTTCCGACGATTGCGAAGCGAAATAAGGCCCAAAAAGTTCATACGAGCACCATATGAACATCTGTGTGATATAGATTGGGAGACATAAGCTAAGTGTCTGGTGACCGCCCGCTGCATTAACTCAATACGCTGGGAATGTACGACATACGAGGGGTTCCACACGACACTCGCAAACTCGAGATGACTCCGCACTAGGGATTTGTAGAGTGCAAGTTTGCATGACACGTTGAATGATTGCGTGTTTCTCCTGACAAATCCCCACATCCGTGCTGCCTTGCTGATAACAAGATTTACATGAGACGTAAACTTGAGCTTGGAGTCAATCAGAACCCCCAGGTCACGAATTTCACTCACTCGCTCCAAGTGCTCACCACCAATCGAGTAAGCCGAATACACAGGACGTAGTTTATTAGAGAAGCTGATGTAAATACACTTAGTAACATTAAGCACCATACAGTTAAGCTGACACCACTCTTGAATTCCATCCAAATCACTCTGAATGAGCTCAACATCAGAATCAGTTGCTACAGACCTGTAAATTTTCAAGTCATCAGCAAAAAGCGAAAACTTGCAATGTTTGATATGGAGAGGAATGTCATTAATGTATACATTGAATAGCAGCGGACCGAGATGCGACCCCTGTGGCACGCCAGAACCAGCGATGAAAGGTTGTGATTCGTGACCATTAACAACAACTGACTGAAGTCGCTGGAACAGGTATGACGAAAACCATACTAGAAGTGAACCTCCCACTCCATAGGCCTCCAACTTACGCAACAGCACGTGGTGATTCACCTTGTCAAAGGCGGAACTCAGGTCTGTGTAAACTGCATCAACCCTCCCACCACCATCAATACCCCGCGCCACATCAGATACGAAACAGAAAAGATTAGTTTCCACCGAATGCCCAGTTCTGAACCCATGCTGATAAGGAGACAAAAACGAATCAAGGTAGCTAGATACAGTAGGGCACAAAAGTGACTCAAAAAGTTTAGATGGGCATGAAAGTATGGCAATAGGTCTATAATTTTTTACATTGCTTCTATCACCCCTCTTGTAAACAGGCACGATTCTAGCCCTCTTCCATAAAGCGGGAAAGTCACCAGCCGACAGAGAATAATTAAATATACGACACAACGGAAAAGCCAATGACACCGCGGCTCGCTTATAAAAGACCGCCGGGACTTGGTCAGGCCCAGCACTTTTGTCGGGATTTAAATTTTTAAGCATTTCGAGTACACTTTCCTCACGAAGCTGTATGGAAGTCAACTGACCGTCATGGTGACGGACGGAAGGCAAATCCCCGGGAGCATCATTTGAATACACAGAGGAGAAATGAGAAGCAAAGAGGTCAGAAATACCATCGCCATCACTGACTATGTCACCATCACCACGATGCATGGCTGCAGGGATCATCGCGCAGCTGCCACGCTTACCATTAACATAACGCCAGAAAAATTTACTATTCTTAATCACAGAGGCTTCGATAGACTGTTTATACCTCTGGTGATTCGTAGCGAGCAGTTTGTTGCACCTGTCACGGAGTAGTCCAAACTCAAAACCGTCACGAGGGTTCCTATACTTTTTGAAACGTATACGCAATTTATTCTTTTCTTGCAGCAGCTTAATCAAAGAGAACCCAAACCACGGCGGATGACTGCCCTTCCTGGATTTATGCATAGGCACATGCTTTAGGATAACAGTGTGAAGATGCCTATAAAAGACAGAGACCATATCATCAGCGGCAATGCAACCAGATAGTTCAGCACTCCAATCAATAGCACTCAGATCCGATACAATGGCCTCATAATTGGCCCTATAGTAATTATATTTAACATGCTTAGGCTTATTATTTTTCGATACAGAAGGTGTAAGGTTGACAGTGAACAGTATGGGGGGGTGGTGAGTATCCACTCTACTGAGAACGTCCAGGGCAGCAGTCACTTCTCCCCCAGGTATATTACTGAGAACTAAATCTAAGATCCTGCCATTAGCATTTAGAATATTGTTGAACTGATTCATATTTGCTTCACATAAAAAGTCAACTAGAGAGCTCTCTATGGTGTTGAGAGAACCAGACGAGACCAGAACTTACCGATGAAATGTTCAATATTTCAGATTTTTGCTGTTTCTTGCACCACATCCTAACAAGCTACACTTAAGAGACATTACGATGAAGTTTCTGTTTCAATCCATGTGTAACTTTTGGCAATATAATAATACAGAAAACAAGATATTAATCAATTTTAAGTGAATTCGATACGGTTGACACATCAGATACCTACTTATGACAAGACAACTAAACATGGCTGACTAGGCACGTTAGGTATTTGTATGAACGACAAATTATAAATGTTGCCATTATTGCACTGGCTGGCGTACTGTCATCTCTTTTTACTTAGGAACATGGAACTAAGTTAAAGAGATAACATTATTTTTGAGTGTTCGATGTCGGAATGCATAGTATTTACATAACTAAATATTTGTATATGTCAACGTGTCATATCCATTCTCTTCCTTTATCTATCATTCTCTTTCTTTATCATTGCTTACGACATCCACGGGAAGGCACGGAGTGGCACTACACTTATGGAAAAAAAATCGACTCAAACATTATTCTGGTTTCAATGTGCAACATCTCTGAAACTAATATTAGTATTGTAACTATAGAAAGCTAATAATTCAGGCTTTCAAAACATTTC
The DNA here is from genome assembly GCA_949316455.1 of Acleris holmiana. NCBI lineage: Eukaryota > Metazoa > Arthropoda > Insecta > Lepidoptera > Tortricidae > Acleris > Acleris holmiana. The sequence continues at coordinate 10,644,665 of OX438769.1, forward strand.
AAATTCATATCATTTTCATTTCAGTTACTGAAAAACAAGTGATTTTAACAAAGTAGGGGTAAAAGGTGGCTAAATTAATAACCATAAAATTTAAAAAAAATATTTTTTAATACTTATGGAAAATCGGTTTATTGTTTTTTCTTAATACTTCGTATTGCGACCGCGGGCTTTTTTTACACATGCGATGCGGTTCTTTATTGATCTTATCAGCTTCCTGATGATCTCCTGTGGACATGCTTCAAATTCCTCGACAAAAGCTTCCTTCAGGGCTAAAATCTTAGATGTGCATCTTCGACGGCCAGGGAACCGATTTTTGACTTTCGAGCGTTCGAAAGTTTCAATCGAAAGTAACCAAAAACAATAAAATGATATTTTTGACTTGCGAGCGATAGAAAATATGAACACGAGTGGTCCGTGGCATTCGTTTTGAATTCTATCAATAGAAAGTATCATTTGACATCTGTCAAACCTGTTAATACTAAAACAATTCATATTGTTATAATACTTATAGCAAAATTAGCGACATAAAATAAAATATTACAATAGGTATGGCAAGTCTGGAGGAGTATTTATTTTTTTAATAATAATGAAGAGGAAGAAGATGAATTTGTGCCAGCGCAACCGCGGCGTTTTCGGCTAGCGGAATTAAAAAACGAGCCATTTCTCGAAAGCGAAAATAAATTTAAGAAGAATTACAGATTAAGTAAAAGCCTATGCAGATATTTAATTCATAAGTTGAGGCCGTTTGTCTCGGATGCTCAACGACCATGTGATTTAAGTATTAACTCAAAGGTAAGTTAATTAGTTTTGTGTGATTATTATGGATACAACATAAAGTTTTGCAATTATGTTACAAAACAATTGCATGTTCTAACCAGTTACTATTAAATCTAGAAAGAAAGAAAGAAACCTAGCAATGACATAGACATCCACAGACGAGGAAGCGTTTCATTTAACCTAAATTATAACCAGTCAAGAATTTGTAAAATAGCGTAATAAATCTCACTCGCACTTAAATAATAATTAACTTGTTACAATTTGAACTTTTGATAGTTTCACACATTTATTCGCATTCAAAATATGAATTACAAAAAACCGGTAAAACATCGACTTACTGCGTATAATGAAACGCGTTCCAACTTAACAGTACTATTTAGTCAATCCCCTCAGTTTCGAGTGAGAATCTCAAAAATATGGAATTTGGTACCATTCGAAAATAAAGCGTGAAAGATTGTCGCATTCGAATATTTTCTACTGCTGGGTTTTGAAATCGAACGCTCTAAAGTCAAAAATCGGTTCCCAGATTCCGGTCTCCGAGCTGTTGAGCAACAGAACGCTTCATTATCGGTTGTGTCCATTTAGTCCAGATAATTCCAGTGAGTAGACGTGCACAGGTCAACTTCTGATAAGCGACTGAAAAATAACCGGTTACACCGGTTTTTATGGACCTCAAAGGCCCGCAACTCGTGCGGTATGCACGCAGCTAAAATTCAATTTTCCACGTAAACAACAATCCCGAAAATTACACAACTGATTTCATCGGTTGTTACTGTTATTCATTGCTTAATAAATATGTTATTAAACTGTAATTACATTTCTAATTAAATATTTCCCGTTTCCCCAAAATACGAACAAAACTAAAAAAAATGCTCGATTCGATTTTTTTGTCCGTAAATGTATTCTATCCCGGACCCGCCAACTACAAGGGGTTAATTCGGATCAATTTAGTTAATTTGATTTAATCTTCAACTAAGTATAATACTTAGCCATAATAATTAAAAAACAGTTGAATGAAGTTATCGGACATGTGATAAAAGCGAAGTAAACAAAATATAAAAGCCTGTGTAATGTAGCTGGGACGTTTTCAAAAAAATTGTACAAAAACAGTTCAATGAAGTTATCGGACATGTGAAAAAAGCGAAGTACACAAAATATAAAAGCCTGTGTAAAGAAGCTGGGACCTTTTCAAAAAAAATGTACATAGTTAAGGGTTTTAATTAGAACGAAACTTAATTGATTATTTTGTGTAATGTATGTAACCTACATACATTACAATGTATAAGTATACATAATTTGTATGATTAACTTTCGTTACACAAAGGACGCGATCGTGATTTTGTTTTCATTAAGCCTTTAACTATGTACATTTTTTTTTAAACCGCCTAGGTGTTCCTAGTTGGACTAAGAAACTCTAAAAAGATACCTTACACGAATATTTGTTGGTGTGCTGCAAATACAGAGAGTAGGTACCTATTTCAAAATGTAGCTTTAAATACCTAGTGAAAGAATAAAATAATTAGTGATTCAGTAGTTGCAGAGGTCACTTGTATTGTACACAAATATGAATTGGAATTTTAAGCAGATAGGTTCATTAACATTGAATACATTAATTGATTTGGTTAAACAATGTACCTAGCCTGCCAGAGTAGGTATGAATAAATATGCAAGAGGGTGCACTTCAATTTCGCCGATTTATCAAATCAAATCAAATTATTAATTTAAAATTAAAACATAGGTAAAATAATAATATAATCGTAAAAGTAGGTAAGAAGTAGCACTATGTTTCGCCATTAGGCATGCACAATTACGTTATGATGACATATTGCATGTACTTACTCAGGTACAATTAGGTTTAATATGTTACATATTAGGTACAAATTACTCTAAGTAATAAAATTTAAATACTCTAATACGGAATAAAACGCTCTCTCTTAAAAAACCAATAATAGTTTTTTGCATTCTGGCATGTCAGATTCTCTAATATATTCCGGTAATTTAAACTCTTCATTTTTGATGCCATTCCAAATACATTATTTGCAAGTAGGGCCTTTTTGATGGCCTTAAGTTAATTTTATATTGCTGACGTAGGTATAGTTTTAAATACAGGGAATAGGTTCAAGTTACATTTAACATACATAGGTAACTGTTTCATATAATGTATAAACAGTTAATAAGTATTTTTAATTGTATAAAGTACGGTTTGCATTTCTGTGTTGGTTTTAGCCTGCAAACAGGCCTAGGTAACACTTTTTAGGGTTTTTTGAGCCTTTAATACCAATTCTCGGTCAGTGGAATTTCCTCAGAATAAGTAGGTATGATACCATATCGCTACACAGGTGTGGTGTGGTACCTAGGCGGTGAGTACCTACTGTAGGGTGAGTTTACTACTTGGTTCAGGTTGTATAATGCATACGAAAAGATATTTATTTTTTTACATACGATGTCAATTTGTTTCTTCCATGTCATCCTATTATCTAAAGTTAACCCTAAAAATGATATATTATATTGCCAGTTTCCTCAATTTTATGTCACTTAAATGTTACAGTCAAATTATTCATTTTATTAATCCTCTGATAGAAGTTCATATTTTAGGCCGTATTTCAGGACCATCGTGTAGAACCCTATAGGTTAGGTTAGTTTTATAAAAATCCTGAAATAAATTAGTTTCGGAAAAAAGCAAATGTTGCGGTTGGAAATTAATAAGTTTGGGAAACGTTGGGTTGCGAAAGGCAGTGATGGTTTAGGAGTTAATCCTCAATCAAACGGGAAACCTATGAAAACTATCAATTAAGTGAGAAATAGTCTACCAATATTAGATAGGCGAGGTTGTATCGACACGACAACTCGATCGTGGAAAGATGCAAACGCTGCTACGTTGTTTTCTACAGACTCAAAATGTAGGTATGCCGTTGACGCGATCTATTATAATAATAATAATAAAACTTTATTTCAGACATACATCCACATTATACAACGTGATACAAAATAATCCGTAAAAAAGAAATTACAAAAGTAGTGCCAACCCTTATTAAATAACGTCAGTTCAGTATCTTAGGTATACAGTATACTAGGGTTGACACTACTTTCGTAATTTCTTTTTTACGGATTATTTTGTAACACGTTGTATTAGTAAAATCTTAAAAACTATATTATTAATACAATGTAGATTAAAAGTTAAATTAATCATTAGAACCCGTCACAGTTCGCCTTGGGCGTGTGACGGGTTCTAATGCGCGCCGCATCAGGGAGGCGACTCGCTTACGCATGATTGCGTGGAAGTCGTCATTAATACGGCCATTAGTATCTTGATCACAGAACTATATCGAGATAGAAAGAAAGAGTGTACGTACCTCGCGTGCCGAAACGACGATTAAAAAATCGTCGTTGCTCGCCGCGTTGCTCAGTCCGCTCTCGACCGCATTCCGCGTGTGACGTTTAAGTGTAAAAACAAAATGGCCCCTTGCTCGATAATAAACTGTTCAAACACCACCAAAAAACTCGGAGCTGTAAATCAAGATATTTCCTTTCATCGGTAAACCCTAAAATATCTGTTATTATTTATAAAACAATTTATTTTGTTGCTCAGTATAAATTTCATATAAGCAGTAGCAGGCGACTCGGTGTATAATGCTACTTTTCCACTGCGGCTTTAGTTTGACGCGCCAGACTTGGCATGCATTGAAAACCAGCAACAAAAATAAAATAATCCAGACTGTCGAGCACTTGTCGAGACGCGTTCAAGGTTGATTTCTCATTTTCTGTCAACAGTAAGATAATAGAGTTGTACCTTGCGATTTTCAATGCCGATTTCTTAGTAGTATAAAATCAAATTTAAAACAGAAAAATTGATAATTATTTTTTAAACCTCCTATTATGTAGCCGTGCGATGATATAGTAGGTAGTCAAAAAATCCATAAATTTTCACGAAGATAAGAATAATAATACTTTCTTATCCACAAGATTACATATTCCTCAAGTCTAATTTGCGGTGGATCCCTAACTAGGCTGAGCCTGTATATTGGGCATCCCAAAAGTTAACATGTAGACTTGACTTTATTATTTAAAACACGGACTAATTTTTTCTCAATAAAGATGCAACTAAACTAATATTAAGATAACAAAATCAAAATAAGAATAAATAAAATAAAGACATGTGTGTGTGTTTATGTGTGTGACCTTTACTGGCTCTTCAAACTATCGGCAAATAATCAGTACAGCTTATCCGACAATAGACGTAATTTTTATTTTGACCTGTGTGTGTGTGTCGCCGTTTCGGCACGCGAGGTGCATAGGTACACTCTTTCCTTCTATCTCGATATAGTTGTGTGTTGGCTAACTGACGCTGTTCCGGTGCTATTGATGACACGATTGGAAACGATTCTGTTTATGTTATGCACATCACTAAAACACTCGCGTGACGTCAAAGTACCTACGCAAAATGTTACACGCTCGGTTCTCTTATAAATCGACGAACTCTTTCTTTCTATCTCGATATAGTTCTGTGATCTTGACTATGTAGGCTCTCATCTGGGGGGCTAGCATAAGTTGTCCGCGTCTTGTTTGCCGCTCGGATCTGCATTTTTATCTAGTCTGTACGGATAGAGGCACTGAGCGACAAGCGAGAAAATACAACTTGTGCTACCCGTGCAGGTATTTGCTATGAATGATGTCGATGATAATTTGCCATATTGCCCTTAATCACAAAATCTCAGCTGGTGTCAAAACTAGACACCAGGGCACCTATTCTACTGGGTTAAAACGATATTGCCTTTGACGTGTTTCCATATTGTCAACGCGGTTGGCGTGGCGGTAGGTAGTCAACAGCAATACTTAATATATTTTATACAACACTAGCGACCCGCCCTCGCTTCGCTCCGGGTTAAAGTATTATATATATAAACCTTCTTCTTGAATCACTCTATGTATTAAAAAAAAACCGCATCAAAATCCGTTGCGTAGTTTTCAAGATCTAAGCATACATAGGGACAGACAGCGGGGAGCGACTTTGTTTTATACTATGTAGTGATGCGCTTAACAATATCTGACAAGCTCTTATGTCTCCAGTAATACAGACGTCAGACATTTTTGAGTCCAATGTTTGATAATATATAATTGCTGGTGACTACCTATTATTACGCCTATAGTATGGCTAATAGTGGATGAGTTACGTATAATTACAGAATAGGATAGTAGTTGGTATAATCATGGATTTAAATTCAAATCCTAGAACCTTCATAGTGACACATTGCCATCATTATAATTTCAGTTACACGCCGTCATAATAACAAAGCATCAAATCAGGGCTAGGATTCTACACGATAATAACGATATCGTCTTTGACGTGTTTCCGTATTGTCAACGTTTTGACAACTGTTGTCATTTACAATAATGGCGACAGTGATATTATATACGATTTCAAAACACGTCAAACGCGATATCGTCATAAATAACGCAGAAAAATAGAAGCCGTTTAAATGACTTTGAGCTGTGGCATTTGTGGACATAAGAGTCCTCCATCGCATGCCATGTATTTTTATCCGCAGCAAGTCTTATTCAGGCGAGGCCAGCCACGGCTACGACGTCATCCCGCCAGCAAAATGAAATATATTATTTACTTTTACAAGCGTACATATTCACTTAATAATGAACCCGCATAGAGGTCCGTCATATAATATAACGTACCGTAGAGGGGCCAGAGAGGGTATGACCACGATCGACATCAGAGTAACATCAAATCACTACAACTAAATGACAGCATAGAATTTATTGTTTTTATAACGACATAGAGATGAGATGGTAATTTATTCTACTACCACTTGTTGGTTGACATTGCATCACATTACCTTCGGCTAAATACATGTCATGCTATATACAATACACTCAAAATAACAAACAAATGAAGTTAACAAAATGAAGTATTTTTTTTCTGTAATACTTCTCAACAATATAGTTAGGTAACAATATAGGCTACCCCAGGCCACTTAGGTACGATTTTTTTGGAAACAATTCGATTTCAGGCTACACTAGTATTATAAAGAGAGATTTGCATCACAGAGTAACATCAGCCGTTTTATTTTTCTACGCAGACTGAGTTGAGGGCAACAGCTAGTGTTTTAAATAAACAGTTTTTTTGAAGTACTTTATCCACCAAAATATCAAACCGGAGCGGAAATTGCTGGAAAAAAAAATTGTACCCAAGAGGTAAAACTATTCAGCAAAAATGCTATAAGTAGGTAACAATGTTTGTGTTGAAAATTGATTGACGTCAGACACAATGACAAAAACTAAATTCCAAAAACTCGAGTTAGGCAACTTAAAAATAACTAACAGAAAGGGCTTATTTTTTACCATGTTAGAATTATTTTTAATTAGGTACTCTGTTTTCTTTCCGTTGGATTGAGTTTAATATGTGGCAAGAAGCGAGTATTAGCATACCAAAACTGAACCGACACAATTTATTTCACTCGAGTTACGTAATTAAATATTTGTTTTGATGCAGGAACAAAAAGCAAAGGACTTTGAATGGTACCGTAAGCAGTTTAACATAATACTTATATTATATACTAGCGACCCGCCCTCACTTCGCTCCGGATTAAAGTATTATACATATAAACCTTCCTCTTCAATCACTCTATCAATTAAAAAAAAAACACATCAAAATCCGTTGCGTAGTTTTAAAGATTTAAGCATACATAGGGAAAAGGGTCAGAAAAAGCGACTTTGTTTTATACTATGTAGTGATATGCAATTATGCAGTCGCGTCTCGTGTCTCATCGGGAAATGGTAATTTAAAAAAGTTTTTTTATTGGAGCCCTGTAGCAAACTTGCTCTACTATCTTTAGAGAGGATTCAGACGAGCATAATTTCTGGCGCAATTCTTCAAATCTTCTCACATCAATGCTCTGCGGGTAGAATGCTTGGACCCTCGAAGACTATTTCTTTTCTGATCGCTTATTTTCAGAGCCGTGCAGTCGTCTAATCATCCCTTAATATGTCGCCTTAATCGTCTTTCTGATGTCATGCCCTCTTCCTCTTCTTTTTTTAATGCTCACACAAAGAGACTCCTTCCCTAATTAAAAAGTATCGTAAATTCTGTGATGGTCCGGACTCCGGACACCCGGTTGTCCAATCTGTTGGGAATACTCTATTTAGTTTTAGTGTTGATACGCTCATGTTTCATACTTATATTGTTTTTTTTTTTATTTTTGGATTAAAAATAATGATATTGAAGATAATATGGTTTTTGATAAGATATCATCTTAAAGAAGGAATGAGTGGATTCCTATTGTCGCTGATGCTTCCTAACTCTCTTCAAATGGCTTTAGCTGTCTGGATTTCTCGTTTTAATATCGTTTCAAACTTTAAATTATGACGGATGATCATTATCATCAAACTGATCTCCTTAATCTTCACTTTACTCCGATGAAGCGATTGCGATTTTGAAACATTCAGGTTTTCCTGACTCTCTGTCTTTAGGACTTAGATACGGTTCTCTGCAATCTAGAGAGGTTCTCCATCGCTGTCATTATCTTGGCATAAATGTGGTTTTGGCTTGGATCCCGGTCATGCGGGCATTGCAGGCAATAAACGGGTTGATTTTTTTCGCAAAGCAATTGCCATTGAAATTGGTGGCTCCTCCCACTCGGAATGTTATAGTCAAGACTTGCGTGCTCCTGCAAGGACCCATCTGTTGATATGTTGTCTGGTTAATCACTGGACTGGTTTATGGATTTTTTCTCGTCTCTCCAAGGGGTAGACATTATGGTTACATTCAACACAGCCTCTAAGTAAAAACTTATGTTTTTATTCAATAAAGCAAATAAGCCAACCAAAAACACCACACCACCATAGTTCGATTGCAACTTCGTCACATTTGTTCTACCTCTTTTATGTCGAAATTCGTTATTGGGATCATTCTATGTGTAAGTGCGGTCTTGAGGAGGGAACTCCGGATCATATACAAAACTGTCCAAATACTCAGGTTTGTCTATATAACTTTCTTCCTGAGTTACTTACTGAAACAACAGTAAGTAACCTTGATCTTCTATGCTAATTTTGTATGCTACTTTACCGTGAATATAGCATACTCGTCAAACAAGTACCTATATTAGAGGTAAGTATGTCGAAAGATATGTTCTATTTGATAGTATTAGTGGGTATCTTGATATCCATTGGAAAATCGTTAAATCCTGTTTTATTACTCGTAGTAGATTGATTTATAGACGTGTATTACATTAGAACTATTTATCACCTCCTTTCTGAAGTCCACATTATCTTAATAATAAAAATCTTCACTATACATATATTTTGATAAATCAATACCAATTTATTTTTGTTATGCGACCAAATAAATACTAGATTGGCTATCATAGCTTAGATCTCTCTCCCAATTTACACCAGAATGAATAATAATCGGAGCCAAAATTTTGCGAAAGTTTCGGTGTTTCACCAAAATCCATATAATATCGTTTTTTAGGTGTATATGGTTTCCACTCGACACATTTCTTTGACCATGTAGGAACTCTGAAAAAGATATCATAATTTAAATGATAAAAGTATTTTTGTATCTTACTTATTATTGAATTAGGTATGATCATAAAATACAAACCCAGTTTTAGCAAAGTTGCAGACAGTCTCATGCAATATGGCTAATATTATCTTGTCTTTCTCGTTGGCAGTCTGCGCTTTATTCTTTTTGTAAAATAAATATTGTAAAGAATCTCCATGTGTAGTTCCTTTGATACCAACTTTTTTCATAACCCTAGTATTTATGTTACCTAAATGTGACAATTGAAATAAATAGAGTTCATTACAATTCTTGCCAAAACTATCCAAAAAATACAAAATGTCTCTATTGAAATAGGCATCTGAAAGCAAATTAATGTACTGTAACTTTTTGTTATTATCTATTACATCACCATTAAAATAAAAACTGTTAATATCTTCGGCAATTTTAAGAGCCTTAGGACTTGCGGGCTTTATAAACCAAAATCGAGGTATAAAATATTGTAATTCCTTTTCATAAATTATATTTCCCATTTTATCATGTTTAAGAAATAAAGCCCCTTCATGGGTATGTATGCCAAATAAAACGGGAACTTTTTTATACCGGTTTTCACGGAATACTACAATGGGATATTCACTAAAGAACCTTTGCATGCCCTCAAATTGATTCTCTACTACTGCATGGAAGTAAGCGTCTAGTGTAGCTGGAGGCCTTGATGCTTCTATAACAGCAGTTGCAAAAACTAACTCCTCAATAGGAAGATTTACGAGATACTCATGCAAACTTTTAACATCATTCAATTCTTGGCCTAAAAGTGAAACTAAATGTTTGGCTTTCACAATGGGGTCATCATCAATCAAAAACAAGTCTGACAAGCTGGTACCAGAGAAAGCTATAATTTTGTTAAACAATCCGTTAGTCATTTCACTAGTCAAGAATGATGTCATTACAGCAGCCCCTGCACTCTCCCCAAACAAAGTTATGTTATTGTCATCACCATTAAACTTTCTTATATTATTTTTAACCCATGTCAAAGCCATTACTGTGTCCTTAAGTGCCATATTCCCTGCAGCTTCACATATATTAAGACACAAAAAACCTAGCACATGTAATCTATAGTTGATTGTCACAAGTATCGCATTCTGTTCTATGAAATATTCTGGTCTGTAATAGTCTCCATAACCAAACAATAACCTGCCACCATGAGTGAAAAATATGACTGGCAGATTGTCCACTTCTTCCTCTGGCAATTTAGGAGTGTAAACATTTAAATACAAGCAGTCTTCAGACCCAATTAAACCATTTGTTACTGGGTTTACTTGGATGCATTTGTTTCCTGGTTTTGTAGCATCTCTAATTCCAGACCAGCATTCAGGCTGTTGTGGTTCCTATGATAAACCATAAATAAACTACACACATAAAGTTACAAACTTAAAGCAATAAAAAGTTTTAGAATTTATTACAATAGGTATGTGATAAGGTGATTTATTACAATATGAGGTAAGGCTGTGGGCAAGACCGGCATACTTCGTTTTTTTTAAAGTTCCGAGTGATCTAGCTGCGTTAATTATTCACCTACGTTACCGCTTGTTGCATACGATGAAGAATTTCATAAATAGTAGTTCAGCTATAGTGATAGATCATTTTAATCACAAATTAAGCAAAAACAATAGTATTTTTTAAAATTCTGCGAGTAGACGGACTTCCCGTGTAGTTTAAGGCAAGTCCGTCTAGTAATGATATCAGCCAAACTATGGGTGCTTATAATGTTTGTGTTCGAATCCTTAAAAAGAAAGAAACAAGACGATGAAGAGTGTACTTACTTCAAACTTGTTATAAGGTTTAGATTCGATTTAAACTCAATTTTTCTTATTTATAGGCAAGTCATATTTTACGTAAATGGGGTAGGTAGTAAACCTGTTTTGGAAAATAATTAAACGTAGGTACTTACTTATTTATTGGGTTTCCCAAAAAAAAGATCAAAAATAATTTTATAATGAATTTTAATAGTAGAACTTTGAGTTTAAATCAAATACTGATTGGCAAATTAAAATCCATAATTTTTTAATTATATACATACGTAAATTATCAGGTTAAGTAAGGCTTAGACCCACGTCATGTAGCGGCGTGATACCTTAAGAATTTGGGTAAAGAAAAAAACCTCATAATAATAAAAAAAAGATTTCATTGTAAAAAATCTTAACACGGCATTGTAATGAATGAAAAACCTTCATAAAGTGAACACAATAAATATAATTGTCATCACCATCAGCTAGTCACCGACAAATTTAGAGGAACATGAAAAAATAACTCCTTCGTTTAAGACTTCTGGCTGGTTCAAAAATAACTACAGTTAAATTAACATTTTTAAAGAGCATAACGATTTATTGTTACAATTATAACGGACGCAAGAATAAAATTCATAATGCGGAAAAGGTTGGCAATATCTGCTTTTAGGTAAGACCGGCATATGACGGACATCCCTCGAATATTGTAGACGGGTCTTTCCAACTTGGAACAATTTTAAGGTTAGAAAAAAGAATAATTACAAAACTAGACTGCTTTTGTATTATTAAGTAACGGTAAAATATATGAGGCGGTTATCAAATTTATTTATTTATTTAATCTTTACTGCACAAAAACAAGTACAAATGGCGGACCTAATGCCTAATGGCATTCTCTACCAGTCGACCAAATAACCAATCAGAAATTTACATTTTAATCCAAAACACCTTGAATTTGTATATTTTATGATTTTTTTTCGAACAGTGTAAACTTACCCATCAAGTTCAGAACACAAAAAAACTTGAAACTTGAATTACTTTCAAAGTTTTTGTCGTAGCTACGTCTACATATTATGAAGTGATGGAACTAGAACAAAATGCTGTGTTACCGAGCGAGCCGTCGCTTGTATACCTATTCAAAAACAGAAGTTAAAGTGTGTAGACAGACTTGCCTTGTAGACGGACTTGCCTTGTAGACGGTCTTGCCCACAGTCACTTTACACAGATTTTGTGAAGCTTAGAATCACATCAATTTAGATAGCAATTAAATAACGATAGAAGATCATAAAACGATTGAGAAGATAAGAAGTTATACTAATTGATACTAATACTACAGGTTTAAAAATTATATAATACACTGGTAAATATCTTGCCTGGATGTGCAAAATGTGGTTACAGAATTATCAACATGTTATTCAGATTGATTCAGATTTGTGGATAATTCTGTAGCTCTGCCTACCCCATTCTGGGAATGAAGGTGTGATGTTATGTATGTATGCTATAATAATCTTTGAGAAAAATAAATACTCACTCTAAACCGGAGTTTTCCTGTAGGTGGTTTAGCATATGGAATGCCTTCAAAACTGTAATACTTCTTCCCATTGTGATCACACAACTTGCCCTGCAAGCAACCTTGCTCAACATCTACTATTAATGACATCCTTAATATCTGAAATACAGGGTTTACCCTTGTTTCACCAACACTTTTTTCATAGAATATATCACTTAACAGAATATAAATTTCATAGACAGGCTTCTCTAGGAACAGAATTTTAGATTTTGTGATAGTCACAATCACAAGTCTAACCCAACCTAACCTATGTAGCAGCACAACTTGTCGAGTATGCATAATAAAGAAATATGTATTATGACATGTAATAATTTAAACACCTGCTTGATGATTGTAAATGCAACTGCTCCATTATAACACTTAATAATTAAACATATTGTAACAAATAAATAAATTTGGATTCTATGAGGAATATAAAAAGAAATATCTAGCTCACATACCTGCAGAATAAAAATTTACATTAAAGTTGCATATCGTCGCTTGGCTAACAAATACCGCGTATGTCAACGTCTGCACGCACGATAAAAAGTTAATTTAATGATTTCATACGTCTAGATTTTGTAGTAGTTTTCACTACTTAGGTACCTACTTACTTCCCACTATTATTCCTTACTTTGTCTATAAAACTTATTAAATGGTCCATTTCATTATCTTGCCTTATTAGAGCTTCTAATTACTCTTTTTTATAATAAATAGTATAATCTTGTTACAAGTTAACAGTATCTTAATAAATGTTTGCACGCAACACGAATTTCTAAATATTTATTCTATGAAAACATTTATTTATGCAGGCAGCTGTAAAACTATAAAACCACCTTAACCTTGAAGTACTTTTTACCTACTTAGTTTTTGTTTTTTTCGTAGTCGAAGCGAGGTTGTCCAAGTTCAATGTTGTTTGATAAATGATAGTTTTTTTTACTTTTTGAAAGGAATATTTGACATTTGCGTCACAAACATTTCTTAATAATGAATCCTTTCTAAGTAGGCCAAGAAATCAAAGCCCGTACAGCCTAATCTCGAGTAGTTGTTTTCATACATGACGTGTTCAAACAATTTATAATTGTAGTAATATCTTCAGTATGCATTGGTAACTTATCTAACCTAATTATTTCATTATAAATGTGAGGTGGTTCTCATATTGTAAAGTTTACATGTCCAAGTCTGGTAGCGGCAAGACATTAAAATGTACCTAAAATATTAAATCTCTTTGAATATCAGCCTGGCACGTCTGAATCTATGAAAAAATGTTATGGCAGGCATTACGCTAGGTAGCATTTGCCTTAAATCTCTTAACATACCGAATGATAAGATGCAACGACATTACTTTGTCAAATGGTGGCAAAGTGTACTTGAGTCGCCATCGAGTCGAGTCGTGGTTGTATTTGGCAAATACAATTGATATACGGACTATATTAACACAATGTCCTAAACGTATGTCGTTTTTGGAGCCGGGCAAGAAGCTTATAAGAGTATGACACTGGAGATTGTACGGTGAACAATGCCTTGAAGCGAAGAAATGACCTTGAATGATGTTGCTTTTGTTTTTTGCTTTTTTCTTAAATTATTAGGATCACACTAAAGAAAGTGACAAAAAACATAAGCGACGTCATTCACGGTCGCTTTTCTTCGCTTCAAAGCGTTTTTCGCCAGTGTCATATTTAAGATTCTTCGAGTATATGGTCAAGTCGGCAATGGATACACAAACAAATTCTTTCTTTATAATCTGTGGTCTGTGGTGGTGGTGGTAAATACATATATATACGTGATGAAGGTATGTCTAAACGTGATACTGAACGCAAGATTAGCGATTTTTGTTTGACATGCAACAAATTATAGATTGACTGATACCTATACAATCTGTAACTGACATTAATTCGATAGTAAATAAAGAAAATTATTCCATACATGTACGATTCAAAATTGTGTACGTTTATAATGAAATAGAGTAGTGTTAGTTCCTTTTCCATATTTGAAGCAGTTAATAAAAAGAATTCATTATGAATCCTATGACGTAAGTCTCACACAATGTTTTACCCCGACGCTAATAAAGTGATACTATGTTATAAGTTTATCTTATCGAGTGCATCTCTGTTTCTGCCTATGGCCATAAGAACTACCCGTCTAACATCTCTATAAAATGACTATAATAAAATCAAATCACATTTCAGCTCATTTTTTAAAAATATTTTAGCGCTTGTTCAAGGTGCAAGTAACTTGCTCATTTTGAGGCACATGAGGTTATATACAGTATCGTATAAATATTGGTATAAAGAAGTGTCCAGGCCCAGCTACTCTTAACGTCATCATATAAGTTTAAATAGCATTTATTAAAATAAAATAATAGAACGAAATAATATTTTATTTTATTGTCTTCAGCAATGTCAAGAATGTCTTGAAGTTGAGTAAGCAGGAGCTATCTAGTAACTCCAAGACTTCATGGCACGACCAATACAAAGACAGTGCCTGGATTTTTATTGGAGGTCTTCCATATGATTTAACTGAGGGAGATATAATTTGTGTGTTTTCACAGTAAGTAATTAATTTTTTAATTCAAATACTAATGGACAACCATTAACAACACTTACGTGTTAATCTGAAACAACTTGATGATAGAAATTCTTCGCTTTTTCAGGTATGGGGAAATTGTTAATATAAATTTAGTAAGAGAGAAAGATACAGGTAAATCCAGAGGGTTTGGTTTTATATGTTATGAAGATCAACGCTCAACCATTCTTGCTGTTGATAATTTGAATGGTATTAAGGTAATCTAAATTGATATTAAAGTTCCCTCTAATCTTTTGTGTTTAAACCGTCTTATGCAGGAGAGTAAATAAAACCAAGGTTCTAGTCTCTTAAGAAGTTGATTTAAAACAGAAAATTATATTAAATATAAATATAAAAAGGATTTGAAAACCTCTAAAACTGTTTTTTCATTGATACAATACAGACAAAACAATGTCATTTATTACTGCTGCACTGTTGTTCAAAACAATATTTGAAATAGTGGTTGGTGGATGTGGTAAGAAATTCAAATGTTTCCAAATTAATTTGCACTGATTATTGTGATTTATAAGACTCTTTTTGAAATCTCACTGTGTAAAATATTAAAAACAATGAAATTACAAAGCTCATCTTGTATAAAAACTGAATGAGTTTCAATCAAAGTAAAAAATATATTTAAGTATTGCAACTAGTCTGCTGCCACTAGGTATATAGTTATTACCACTTGTTTAGAGTTTCAAAGAGGCTTAACATTTTGTTTCAGATATTGGGACGCACAGTTAGGGTAGACCACTGTGAAAACTTCCGTGTACCCAATGCAGATATGTCAAAAGTAGATGAATTAACTGCTGCTATACGGCAAGAGGGGTGTGCTCCAGTAATACCAACTGAACCAGTTGTAAAACAGGTGATTTAATATTGTGTATAACATTTATTGATAAGATAATAAAAATACCAACATCTATTATTAAATTACACACTAAAGGCCTGTTTCACAATCAACAAGTAAATTTCTCTGTCAAATAAAGATGCCTTCTCTTTGTCTAATTTCAAGTGAAAGAATGGGAAATGCTAAATTTATTTCACAGATTTGCTTTACTTGACCATTGTGAAACAGGCAGTAAAATAAATAATTATAATTAACCCTTTATTTGGTAAAAACTAAAAAAGCCTTGAATTCTTACCTCTAAAGATTTATAGTTTGTTGATGATACATTTTAAACCATACAAAGTTACAAATTACAAAAATTTAAAAATTGAATATTGGTTGGTGTATGTATACACATTGCCAAATGAGGGATCACTTTCACTGCACAATACAAAGCTTGTCAAATAAGGAAAGTTTAATAACACTTATTGATAATAATTTGTTAAATGCTTCCAGGAGCCACGCAAAGAAAATAAGGAAAAAGTTAAGAAAAGCAAGAAGAAGAAAAAGAAACGAAGCAAAAGTTCAGGCTCTAGTGACTAGAAGTTAACATATTATTAAGATTAACTTTGCTTACTTGTAACTTCTGACTTACTTGAATATACAATTTTAACTAAAGGAACATTTATTTGCTTTTGTTAGGGACAATAAAGAACATGCATGTAGATCAGAATTGAGTTTCATTGATACAATTTAGGGGAAAATGTAAAAAAAAAGCATATAAAACGCAATACACTAAGTTTTGACCTGTTTATTAAGATTTTATATACCGGGTGTTCCCTGTAATAGGAGCAATAAATTTAGGGATCGTTTCCACGCCACAAACGTAACAACATTTATTCTACAACTTTTGAAAATAACTTGTTTACTAATTATTAATGAATTTAGATTTTCCAAGCCAGCAATGTATTGCGAAAACTACGAAGTTTGTAGGCTGACAGTACATGTCAACTAGACTATTGGATGGAGTACATTGAAAATGCTATTTAGTTTGTTCGAAAAAATCCCAAATAATAAATTACATATTTTGTAAAAGTTGTAGAACAAATGTTGCTACGTTTATTTATACAGTAGAAACAATCCCTCAATTTATTCCTCCTATTACAGGCAACACCCAGTAGAATCAAAACTTGAATTTTATAACTTCTTTTAATGTTTAGATTGTTATTTTCGGCATCCTCATTTTATTTACGAAATGAAAGCAAATTTCTTTATAAGGTCCTTATATTTTAAACGATTTCGAATTCCGATTTTGTGTTTTTGCAGGGGGTCTGAACCAGTTTCGAATGGGTTTTTATAAGTGTTTCACTTGAAAAAGCCGTTCAGTGTGCTTTTTAAAGCACTATTTATAAGGGTTATCTGTGCTTTAGCTGTTAAGGTTTCCCTCATAGTGAATGGTTAGTTTAACAAATAACTAGTCATATATTTCGTTTAAGAGGTTATTTTTTTAGTTGGGTATTCTATTGAGAGGTTAGTCTTTCAAAGCCTTTTATCGGTGAATGGGTGGGCGTGGTGGTCCCCGGTCTGAACTATGACTTTTTAAAGCATCATATTTAATGATAAAATTACACAACAATTATTTTGCGTATACAGTTATTCCTATCTTTCAAAGCACTTTCCATAGAGCGTAAGAAAAAAAATGCAGGTTCCCTATTGTCACAACATACACTTGAATGACAACAAATACATAGCAATATAATTAAGTAAATACTGAATGAGATCAATTTAAAATTTAAATATCACTAGTTTTAAAATTTAAATTTCACTAATGTTAAAATAACACCATCCCTACGCACAAAACATGGAAGTTTGGGGGTTGTAAGGAAAAATTACTGTTTCAGCATTCTAAATAAAATTGAAATGAAGCATAGTTAGAATGCTCCCATTCTAACTATGCTTCAAGATGATTTAACAAGTTTAATGTTGCTGTATATTCTTACTTCCATATTCTCAGAGGGAAATAAATACAGATGATGTAGGATTATTCCCAAAAAAGCTTAGAGATTGTTTCTTTCCATCATCAATGACTAGTTCTTTTCAATTATTTGGCTTGTATATTGGCTTGCTATTATCATCTTTGTACTATGCCAAAAGTGGTCAATCTATGCATTCTGTTTGGGACACCAACAGCGTTACTTAAGGTTGTTTATGGTTTAAAAACAAAATTAGTCAGTCTTTATGTATTAGTTTCATAATAATGGTTAATGGTGGTAATATCCTAGTCCAGCGTTTTTCCCTTGTTGTTGATTTCAGTTACACACCTGTGTTACCTACTGTTTATATTGCTCATTAAGATGAAGATCCAAAATTCAGCTTAGTTGCAGTTTTGTTATCTTTATGTCTTGTTGAGGACATTTTTGATGCCATATAATACTTTTGGTTGGCTGTAAGCTATTAAGCCATCAGTGTGGCAATGTGCTTGTTCTTCTTTGCTTTTTTTTGTGGTGTATGAGACTGGATTAAGTGTTGCAAATGACAGAATATCTCCTCCCCTTGCCTTGAGAATGGCATGTGCTGCACAAGTATCCCACTGGAATGTGGTACCTTTAGTAACAAAGTATCCAGCAGCATCTCCTAAAATGATAAGAAGTATTGATGGAAGTTGCAGCCTACTAAAAACAATAAGACTATTTTAAAGAGATTTCTCTGATCTGAATCTACAATCCTGCCATGCTAAGCCAAATAGCAGCATCTCAAATAAAACTCCTGTAGCAACCACAACCTCTTAAGAGGAGAGCTGATTAAATCTACTTTGGCAATTCAATCTGAGATACTTTTGATAGGCTTAAGGGCAGATAAGCTTACTAAAAACTTATGAGGTTTCCCAACCAAGCTACTACTTTCTATTCTTTAGGTATTTAACAAAACTCCTATAAACAAAGCCACATGAAATAGGTAGTTTGTCACACTTAGAAGCAGACTAATAATGCATAAAAGTTCAACAAAACTGCTTGAGCTTCAACAGTTTGGTTTGTTTGCTGTTTTTATTTCAAATAATTTCTTCTGAAATGCTCAAGTGAATGTTTGCTGAAATGCTCAAGTCTATCAGGACCTTTAGGAGGTCATTCATTACTTTTAATAAAATTTTAGTATTTAAAAAAGTTTATCTAAAAGGAAGATACTTTCATCTTCTACAAATTTTATATGGGGTTTTGCTTACCTAAAGCTACTTTCAACAGCTTATGACCACAGCCGCGAGCTGACTTGACTTCCCATCCACTGGATTTAAATGTTTCTATGATCTCCACATTTTCTGCTCCACTGATGAGAACAGTATTTTCATTGTGTGTTTTGGGCATTTCACATCCTCCCACTTTACCATAGCCACTGTAGCTTACACCCCATAAAATACGCCCAGTTCTGTAAATATTATTTTTTGGATAACTATACACATCACATGATAGTTAGTGGAGCATTACAAGGAATTGCAATTAATTTAATAGTGGAGCATACTTGGAATAAATCAGTAATCAAATAGGTGCAAACTTACTTGTTATAGAAAGGTTGGTTTACCACACCCATGACTGGCTCCCCTGTGGCCCTTACAAATGCACCAACCAGAACCGTGACACAAGGCAGCCCTGATTCACCATTTGATTCACCCTTGCTTTTTACTCCAGCTATGAATTCTGCAGTAGCATCTGTATAAATAAGTAAATTCTATATATCTTTAAAACCTTTCAATGCCAACATTCTGTAACTCAGTATTTCATGCTTATAGAACAATAAAGAATGAACATTGAACTTGCATTCACTGGATGGATTATCATACCAATAGGATCTATCCAGACACCTAATGTAGCATCATCTATTTCTGGCAGATCAAAAGGAAACTCTCCAACCAGGTTTGGATTTAATTCACAGTGGGAACCCTCAGCTAATTTCTGTGCTTGCTCCTTCGGGACCACAGCGCTTAATAGAAGGGCAGTTTCGTGCATATTTTCCTTTACTTTGATAGCATGTCCGTTAATTTCCCCGCACTCTTCACCCCAAACACTGTTAGCAAGCTCTCGACAGTGGCGACCGATTTCAACTTTGGCGGCTTCTTGGGCTAAAACGTCAGCAATCGTTTTGAAGTCGTGCTCGAAGCGGCTATTAGCTTCATCCCCAGATTTTTCAGTTACAACAAGATTTTCATCACTCAAACTTGCGGCACAGGATCGAGCGACGCAAGCTGCCCTCTCTGATGCGTAAATTAAAGCTTCCAAGACATTTGCCATTCTTGTTAATTAATTATTGAACAATCGAGTAAATTCGTGCATCAATCGCCTAGTTCTATATTGATTAATTTCCAAAAATAATTAAGTTATCCATCAGTCCTACTGGATTTCTCATACGCAAGCGCACTTCAATGACATTCAGCAAGAAGTGTCAGATAGATAAACAAAGCCGGTCGGTCCAATTCCATGTAAAAAAATATTAGCTGGTAAAATAAAAAAAATCAGGTTGATTAGCATTGTGTCAGGCACTTATAATTTTATTATTATTATGTCTGACACTATGCTGAGTGCAAAGTGCATTATGAAATATAATTAATAAAAAATACACAATAATTAATTTCATTAGCATTACATTATTATTGTTTCGTGTTTTGCACCAAATAAACGATTTTCTTTGTTTCTTTCGTAATATATATCATTCTTATCCAAATATATCGAACAAAAAACCGGAGAAAGAAACACTACTTAAAAAAAAAAGATTTTGCGAATAATAAGCTGTACAGAACAGCGACATCTAGTACGGAATAGCAGTACTACGGTAGTGGTAATGACAAGGTAAAACCATGAAAAATTAAATATTTAGCAAGGATGATTATAGATGTCATTACTACTCATTCAGGCCCAACTAGCGCTGCGCTGCCTTCTTTGAGTGCCTACTCCTACTACTACAGCAACGTTCTTTCCATCTTCGATTTATGCAATACCCAGCAATGTTATTCACTTAAACTTTTTTTTTCTTTTTTAAGAGTAGGTACCTTTTTAAGGGTTGGCACCCTTTGGGTACGGTACGGGACCGCATTTATAAGCTTCTGCTGTCTATCCGTCCGACGTCTGACTGTCAGCGGGCTCATGAAACGAATAAATAGGTACTTGATAAATTTTGTAGCCGTTTACATTAATATTTTAACTAAGCATTTGATACGACTTTACACCATTTTTATCCGACTACGGCGAAGCAAAAAGGATATAATTTTGACCGGTATGTAAACAACTTATCATAATAACAAATCTTATTATCTTATCTTGTTAACAATTGGGGTATCGTTGGAAGCGTTTTGATGGTCCGCTGGTTTAGGCTGTGACGTGGCATTAAATTGAATACAGCGCCCTCTAGAGGTCATAAAGTCATGAACTATAAAATATCTTTTATTCACGCCGCGCCGTGAGGGGTCTCAAAAAAAAGGCATCATTAGCACATTCCAAATATAATATATGTATGTATATATTGTTAGCAGCCTATCACGCCCTTACAATTACATTGACAATCATTTTTTGTCTGTAATTTCAGTTTTTTTTTTTTTTTTTTTTTAAATATGTGAAGCAGTTTTGAAAATACTTCACGTTACATATAACCTCAAAATAATGAAAATACAAAAAGTTCAAAAACTAAAACCCGACTACTAAAAAAATCGGTCTAAAGAGTATAAAACAAGAAAATATTTTCATCTGCATCATCTGTAATTATTCTCAGATCACTCATACTAGGTATACATATATATTCTTAATCTCATCTGAAATTTATCGTTTGCCACCCCATATAATATGGTCCATAATTATAGTACCCCTCTAGATACAGGTATAGCGCGATACTTTTAGCTCTAAAGCTTATTATGATCATTTACTACTGTTAGAATGTATTGTTTTATTAATTAGGGTAGCTTGCATACGACCACGGTTATCCTCTGAACTTCACTGGGAATAGCGATAAACGAGTTCTACGCGGACAAAGTTGCGGGCAACAGCTAGCAGACAATAAAATTAAATAATTAATAAATTTTACAAAATAATTTTCAGATGTCAATATTTTCTTGTTTTGTACTTTTTAGAGCGGATTTTTTAGTAGTCGGGTTTTTGCACCTATACATTACACATGAAGTGGTAGTAGGTTGTGGTATCTTGTGGAGGGGTCGTCGGGATCGTTACCACCTTGCCACACCGCTGATCCTGCCTGCGAAGGGCTCGATTCTGGTACAGGCAAATATTTGTGTGATACGCGCGAGAATTTGTTCCTGAGTCTAGTACCCATAGTACATACAAGCCCAGGGTTGAGTTTGGAACGTCAATTGTTTAACATTGATCCCCATTTTTTTTTACTTTCATAGTTTTTAGGTTGTCATCGTGCATGGAAAACCCTGACGGCGACCCGCAGAGGTCGGCACGCGCGCAAACTCATTCTGCGACATTCGGACCTTGATCTCACATAAATCTCGATACTCAACAGTTTCGTGCACTTTTCGATAAAGCACGTTTCTCTTACACAATACCATGACTGTTTTTAGTAGGTTGGTGTGTCCTTGGCGCTACAAAACTGTAGCAGCCACGCCATGTTTTACCTGTTCAAGTGTGTTAAATCAATTTAATTGGCTAACAGAGGTTCTTAAAGAACCGTAACCAAAACCCCGCTAGCGACTAAAACATTGATGTCTAAATTGTAAAATACATAATTATAGTATCACGCCTTTATTCCCAGAGTGGGAGCCGAGCTCAGAGTCAGTTAATGACAAATTAGTCTTCTTTTTTTACAATTAATGGCGGTCGATCGTGGTAACATAATGTCAAGTGAGTGAGAGTCAAATATCAGAAAGAGAACAAATCTAAAGTAGAAGCCGGACATCTTACAATCAGCCATCTTCTGTCCCCGAAAGTTATCGGAAGATCTTACATTCAAACGTAGGTATTAACTGAAATTGCATTTTACAAAATAGATAAGTTCTAATGTAGAAAATCGACGATTAAGTCTTAAGTCGTTCCTTAGTAACGATTTTTCATACACATGTTTGAAAAAAACCGGACCATGTCGGACCATGCTCAGTGTAAGGGTTCCGAAGCCGTTAAGTACTACAAACCATAAAAATCAACAAGTAATAAATAACTAATTTTCTATTCAAAGTCAATTGGTGCCGTCTAGATGATTTTAGTAGGTACGTATAAACACTTTAATCGCCTATATCTCAAGAACCAATGATGTCTACTTAGTCGTCATAGTTTTCCTTTAAAATTCAGTATATTAAGCTCTTTTATTTAAGTTTTTTTTTAGATTTTTTGTATTTGTACTTTTGGCTGTAGGGTCTAACAAAAAATAGCGCTTTAGAGCTTAATATTTCATAAACGGATTATATAATCGAAAAATGGTTCTTACAAACCCGTAATATTTTTGAGAGACCTATCGTACGATACCCCACACGATGAAGTAGACGAGAAAAAAAATACATCGTCAGGTTACGGGGAGCTAACCTAAAAAAAATTTTTTTTACATTTTATTGCACCACTTTGTTGGCGTGACTAATATGTATATTCATGCCAAATTACAGCCTTCTAGTACTAAGAGTCTCTGCGCTAGGCTGCGGACGGACGGACGGACGGACGGACATGGTGAAACTATATGGGTACCTAGTTCGACTACGGAGCCCTAAAAAGGAACGAGTTAATTGTCTCTAAAATGTCTCTGGGTACGGCGCGGCGGTTAGTTCCTTTCGCAAGAAGTATTTCGCCCTGCCGTTGAACGTGCATCGTGCAATGCTGTTATAGTTAGCCCATAAATTATAAATTCGCTCGTGTAAGAATCCCTATGACAGCCGTATTTCGTAATTTCAAACGCTTACTATATTTGCAGCAAGGCATATAAAAACGGTGAAATAATCATTTAAATTACTGAACATCGTCGCAATGTTTATTGAAAAACCAGTAAGTGTAGGTATTATGCATTTATGAAATATGAACTATCACAGTAGGTGTGGATCTTTAAAAGAGGTTGCTATTCGCTGTGATGTTTCGCAAAGGCGTTTCTTTAACTTTGCATTTGACCACACTAGGACTGGTAGCCATAACTTTTTAAAATCAAATAAGATCAAAGACCCCAACTAAGTAGGTAGTCTAATTTTATGAATTAAGTGGTGTCGGGCTCTATATTTCATAATTCATTTTGTGGGCATCAAACAACAGAAAATTTAAAAAGCCTTTTTTTCAATCTGCTAGAATCTACCTAGATCTAGCGCTAGCGTCTGTGCTATTATAATTTGTCCTATGTTTTACAAGATCGGTCATAACATAAAATACCTTGAAAGCCGAGGGATCTGTTAAACACCAGTTTACAGTTTAAATTGCACAATGCACCAAAGTACCTTCAGTTTTGAACGAGTTTTTGGCATTCTTTGACTTTGAAAGTGCATATTAAGCAACATTTTTTGATGCAAGTAGAGCAGCGCGAACCTTTTGCGGGTCAGGATCACAAAAAGAAATTGATATGAGCCTCATTTATTACCAGTTCTAGTGATTCTGTTTATTAATAGGTACTTACGTATGAGTACCTGCCCAACACACTTAGGTATAGACTTGATATTTTACGACAGTTTTACTGTCGTTGCATAACTAAGACAGTTTAATATTATTAAGTTTAAAGCAGTTTTAAGCATAAATGTCTTTTTTGAGACCTGATTTTGTTGTCCTTTTACATGTACTTTTTGCACAGCGGAGATTTTGTAGCCAGCAGATGAAAAGTTACATAAAACATAGCATCTGTATAGCCTCGTGAGACCCGGTCCCGGTGTGCCACAGGAGGTACAAAATCAAGCTAATTTAGGTTAAACTATATTTGAATGACTATAAAGTTCATTTTTACTTGTTTCAAATTTGAAAATGGCATTACAAAGCAAACTGAACTTGTTAGTAGATTCAAATTCTCACTTACCAAAATCTCCCTGTTTGTAGTATGGTCGGCCTCAAGAGGTTAAAGGAAAGGCTCGCTAAGTCCATCTAAATAGGTACATATAAATTACTAATAACTTAGTGACCGTCTCTACCGTCTATACAGACGAATTAGGATCAATAGATAATGATAACGATCCCGCTATTTCACAAAAGACTACTTATTCCACTAAACGTCCGTTGTAAATCTGCCAAATCACTCAGTCATATGCAAATAATTTATGTTGAAGACGCATTATCCTCGACGTAAGAGCACTCCGTCCTTCGCCTTCCGCTCTTGAACGAAATTCGAGACAAGAATCTTGATTAGGTACCTCTAAAATAATCACAAAGCTGCGGTAATCTAGGTGCACAGTTGATATTCTGTTGGCGTCGCTTAATTTACTCTTAAGAGCAACTAGACTTCTGAGCTACTAAGAAATTTACTGACCATTAGGTACCTATAACGTATGACGTAATTAATTTAAGTGTTTAATCATAAATACACACAAGAATGTTAAAGTTATACTTTGGGGATGCTCTGTGAAGATTATGTAAATTTACATAAACCCGCAGCTTCTTTCTGTTACAACTTTAAAGTGTTTCAACTTAGAGTAACAGTAACAGACATAGAGCTCACATAGGTACCTAGGTATATTTGATTTCGTCACTCATTTTCTCTCAGGACGGCTGAAGCTTTGCATCAGCTTTCCGCCACATGAGTATTTAAGTCTCGCGCGAACACAAATCAATTTAATTATATCAAGCAAATTGAGTACCTACTGGTAGGCGTTACGATAATGTACAGATGCCGGTTCTTACCTTACTTCTAATGCGCATCAAGTATTTTTAAACTTAACTATAAGCATATTCCTATGAATTCATTGCTTTTTGACACACTGAATCCTCACATGATATGTCATCTTAGTCCGATAGGCCAAAGGGGTGCAGCCAGAATGAGAAAGTTGTATATGTCTCTGTTCTAATACGATGAACTGGCCAAAATCAGCCGGAAGACTGTTAGCCCATAAGAATTGCTTAATAGAATTTGTCAAGGCCGTTTTTCGGCGCTGCTTCTGTGAATAATTTCAAAATCTAATTCATTTCATTCTAACGATTCGATCATATACATTTTTAGTTTTGCTTTATCTTGTTCATTTGTATAGGGTGAGTGTCGAAATCCTACTGTTGTTGACTAGTGGGAAAACGCCCAGTGAGTCAGTTTCAGAGTTCAGTATTAGGCCGCTTGACGCCGACCTAGGCCCCATTGACCGTCAATGTCGATATGATTAGAACAAGATGCGTTGACGTAACGTGTGAACTAATCAGCATCAATCTAATAGTACGAGCCTAGCATATTTTGTTGCATTGGTGTACCTATTATGCGATTGAACAGATAGCTATAGTTTTTGATTTACTTGAACATTACAGTCGTAATTTGCATATAATTAATTATTATTGTTGTAGTATACAGAAGAATAAGGCAAGGGTGATAAATTGATGATTTATTTATTTATTTATTTTATTATGGATTGCCAACAGTTGTTACATCACATTTAATTCTATATGGTTTTACGGGCTTAGTGTTCTAAACTTAATGCACATCTAATTACAGGCAATCACCACATGCAACTATACCCTGCTATATATAAAATTATCTGATGATACTGATTAATACCTACAAAGGCTACAAGGTTACCGGTTGTTCGACGTTTTCTTTTCAGGGGAGTCAATTTAAGTAGCACTTATTTGCAGCAAAAAGGTCATGCATGATGTAGTACCTACCCTATCCGAAAACAATCAACAGTATTCAAATATTACACATTTAAATATGATGCAATATTGTGTAATACTTACCTCGATTTAAAAAGAAAATGGGTTTCGTTTCATCAGCTGGCGACTAAGTAATGGAACAAAAAAAAACAAACATCCGCCTTCAAAAACGCAAAAAATAACTTCTTTTAAAATTGTAGGCACCTAACCTAAAAAACATGTAACCTAATAGGTTAATCCAACTAAAGTCGGCGATCACAATATTTTCACCAAAAAAGCGGCCAAGTGCGAGTCGGACTCGCCCATGAAGGGTTCCGTAGCAGCAAGTAACATAATATAAAAGTTCGTTGTAGCTTTGATCAATGTTTTTATGACGTATTAAAAAAAAACTACTTACTAGATCTCGTTCAAACTAATTTTCGGTGGAAGTTTGCATGGTAATGTACATCATATATTATTTTTACATTTATCATTCCCTTATTTTAGAAGTTACGGGGGGGGGGACACACATTTTTCCACTTTGGAAGCGTCTCTCGCGCAAACTATTCAGTTTAGAAAAAAATTATAATAGAAACCTCAATATCATTTTTGAATACCTATCCATAGATACCCCACACGTATGAGTTTGATGAAAAAAAAATTTTTGAGTTTCAGTTCTAAGTATGGGGAACCCCAAAAATTTATTGTTTTTTTTCTATTTTTGTATGAAAATCTTAATGCGGTTCACCGAATACATCTACTTACCAAGTTTCCACAGTATAGCTCTTATAGTTACGGAATAAAGTGGCTGTGACATACGGACGGGGACAGACGGACAGACATGACGAATCTATAAGGGTTCCGTTTTTTGCCATTTGGCTACGGAACCCTAAAAAGCAGCAGACTTTTTTTGTTTTTAATACATCTATTTTATTTTATACTTTTTAGTGATCATATCATAATACGCTATTCCGTAGTCACACTTACTAGTTGATATGATAAAAAAACACATACAATGGAACGTATAACCTCCTCCTTTTTTTGAAGTCGGTTAAAAAGAACAGTTTTTACAGGTGATGCAATGGAGCTGTTATTAAAACTGGCAGCATTACCTATTTCTAGGAACTTTGTTAATTAATTGTTGCAATTCAGATGAGTCCTAGTTTACACTGGATTACGTCTAAAAACTAAATAACCCAGTAGATTACGTTTTAATAAATTTATAGTGCAGTCTGGTCATTACCAGACTGCTCCATGTTTCGCCATTTCGAAGTCGTAGAGTAAGTAGTTTCTGACTAAATATCTAATGAAAAAAAATAACGTTTTTCTACTAAGCAAAGAGGTACTAAAAAACCATCTTGGATGTTGGTTTACGTTTAAGTTGCCTTAATTAGTTAGAATTAGTAGGTCTTCAACTTGAGATTGGTTAGATATCGCGTGCGGCTAAAGGCAGTCACGGAATGTGATGTAACCTGACATAGACAATGAATGCCGCACCTTGGACCGACTCCGGAGAACCTACTGGGCTCTTTAATGAGATGATTCAGAACTTAAGCTAACTTAGATCGTCGCTGTATGTCGCTGTCCATCCCATACAATTTATTTGCTTTCGGCAGTTGTGAACGTTTGCGTAACGCCACCTGGCTTGGTTCTCTGAGGCTATTCGCCAGTCGCAAGGGTCCGATTCAGACTTGACCTGTATTTTAGAGATGCTATATGTATGTATTTTAGTAGGTGTTCGGAGTGACCACCGTTATAATTTTCAACAAGTTCAGGCATGTAAAATTGTCTGTACTAAAATAAATGAAAATAAAGTTTGTGAAAACAATTCATTTTATTAATTTTAGACATCATGTTTCATAGAGCCACTACTTAAGACCTACACAATCGATATCTTAATAAAAATAGTGTATCTAAGTTTATTTTTTCGAAACACCCGGGTTCGATTCCCGAGCTGAGTACAGATTCTTCTTCTTATTAAAATCGATGGCATGATTCCTAAGAACAGATCTTCGTACGTCTTATAGTTTCAGAATTTCCCATACTGACCTGACCGATTTGAATGAGACACCCTGTATATAAATCATAATCGTAATCACTATATAAAACTGTAAGCAGAAGTAGTTATATAATACTGTCCTGATTATTATTTTTAGACAGCGTAAAACAGGTTGTGTTAATTATTGTCTAGTTTCGCTATCATGTTTATTCTCCAATGTCAGGGTTACGCTATACAACTAGAAATCACTAACATGCGAAGTCAATACGGATTCAAGCTAATGTTCCAAGCAGATGTTTTCTGCACCGATATTTAGGGTTCCGTAGACAAAGGTGATTTTTTTGCCGTTTCTTGCTCTATATTAATAACATTACGGCAACAGGCAGACTAATATAGTGTCTAATGTTGTATAGATAATGGTACGGAACCCTTTGTGCGCGAGTTTGACTCGCACTTGACCGGCTTTTTTAGTTGAAGGAAGGAAAATTTAATGAGACAGTTAATTGGGCAGTTTCCCTTATAAATGTCAGGAGGACAATCTGAAACCAATTCACCTAGTCTCAAAATAAGCTCCGGACATCGTGCCAAATACATATACATAATATTATGTCTACATAGGTATTATCAGTGGCGTAGGTAGGTAAGTAGATATTGTTGACGCATTGGGAACCTATTGAAATATTTACTTAGGTACACACTGATTTAAAGTTTTAGTCGAAATATATGAGCTAAAATGTGGTCAAATTTGTCTTTTTAAAGTTAAATGGAATTGTTAAATAAACCATTTAACGCTAACTTAGTCACGACCTGCCACGACCGTAAAAATGTCGCAAACCTATGATTGTACATATTTTCTATTGCTATTTAGTTTACGAGTTACCGTGCCCGCATTGCACATATTTTTTCTCAAATGTGACATAACAGAATATTAAGTAATAAGTACACTATTATAGTTTGTGAATTTGTGTATTAATATAATCGATTTATAATGGGTAAATCGTGTAGATTTTATTTAACTTAAAAGCAATAATAGTAGGTATGCTGGCGAAATGAATGAAATGTTGAATTTAATTAATAACGCAATTCAATTTCTCGTTTTGCGGCAGAACCAGCGTATGATTACTCGTATTAGTGATGCTAGTTATATTTGCTTAACAAACTAGAACGTTCGTATTTCGTGGTAGTAGGTATAAGTATTGTTCGGAGGAACGCAGTGGAGAGTAGCGAAGTTATGAACGGCGTCATATCGCCTCAACGTCAGTGATGCCATGCCAGAGATCGGACCAATGGACGTCATTACTCGCAATAATGTGGACATGACTCCATAGATTTTTTATCAAGTTAAATTACATTGATTACTTACCCTAAAAATAATTTTGATCCTTTGCAAGGCAGTAATAATTAAGAAATAAATGATGCAAAGATTTGTTATTGTGTATATTTATTAAAGCAAATAAACAGGTATTTTTATAATTTCTCCGTGGTTATTTTATTCCTTTTCACGGCTAAAATTCACTTATGAGGTGAAAGCTCCTTTCGCAATCCACGGATGTTAATGGAGCAAACTTATATACTTAAATTAATATAATATCAAAGGCCACTCCTGTATTATTTATTTATAACTATCCTGCAAAGGATCAAGATTAAAGTTCAGGTAAGAAATAAATTAATATAATTTAATTTGTTTAATTAAAATTAGAGTCATGTTCACATTATTGCGAGTAATGACACCCATTTGTCCGATCTCTGAATTCATGGTACATCTACTGGGAACCTAGGGGCTCTATTCTACTCGGTAAAACAATATTACTTTTGACATGTTATCATATTTTTTCACCGAGTAAGATAGAGTACAAGAACCATTTTTTAATTTTTTTTAATGTTAATTCGTTTAGGAGTTCTTAAGATTTAATGAATTTCGTATACAGCACTACTAATTTGTGATTCCAAAATCTAATACGAGTATCTCCAATCCTCAATAACGTAGGTAATTATACTGAATTAATTACACACAAATTGCAAAATATTAAGACTTGAAAATAATTCATGCTTCCTAAGCTATTTCTATTCAAAAATTAAACGTAATTTATAACTTCTTGAATTTATATACACGATACTTTTCTACTACTAGTAGTCTCCCGTGACTACGTCCGCGTAGAACTCGTTTATCGCTATTCCCTCAGGCACTGTTCAATTTTTCAGGATAAAAAGTACCCTACGTCCTTCCCCGGGACTCAAAATAGCTCCATACCAAATTACCATACGGTTTATCCGTGAAAGCGCAACAAACAGACAGACAGACAACTGTTTCCCTCGAAGTCAGTGTAGAACTCGTTTATCGTTATTCCCTCAACGTACAAATTCCGGGATAAAAATTTATAAAATTAGTACTAGAATAGATACGGTAGGCCTATTCGTTCAACCGTGGCACCCGAAAACAAACTTAAGATATGTAATCGTCTAATCGTAAATTATTTTGTAACGAAAACGAGTCTGCACTCGCTCCCTCAAGTCGTGATCCCTTACAATTCTTACAAACCGATTAGCCATCAACGAAAAGGCATTAAGAATGAATGACTTTTTATCGCGCCTTTTATTGCACCGTTTCTTATTGTTACCGTCGCTTGATATAATCGCGTTAAATTGAACCATGATTGCAAGTCAAGGACTTCAGTGCATTCACTGACATTATTGAATGCAAACTCATTGAATAAATGAAGTGAAAAAGTAAGTTTGAATGAAAATGTTTTAAAAGATTTTTTTCTAAAAAATGTTTTTCGTCAAATCAAGGTTAATTATTTTGTGGTAGGTAGATAAGTTGACGTGAACGGATTTTCGCCGTTAGCATGTGGAAATGTGTACTTACACCTAAGTTATTCAACCAAGTGTTAGTCACAGAGTTGATTGTTTTTCCAATAATTTACAAATCAATTAAATATTGTCAATATGGGTCTATCCTGTTACATTTACATTAAACCAATCCTAGTAGATGTAAAAAAACCGGGAAATAAGCATGACGGACTATGCTCAGTGTAGGGTTCCGAAGCCGTTAAGTACCTACTACAAACATAAAATCAACTAGTATTGAATAATAGTATAATAAGTCATTTGGTGCCGTCTTAGATGATTTTAGTAGGTATAAACACTTTAATCGCCTGTATCTCAAGAACCAATGATGTCTACTTAGTCGTGATACTTAAGTTTCCTTTTAAATTCGTTATAGCGTGCGCTTTTATGTAAGATGTTTGTCAGATTTTTAATAATTGTAGTTTTGGCTGTATGACCCCCCCCAAGGGGATACATACTTCACTCTAACAAAATTAGCGCTTTAACGCTGATTCAGTAAGTCGGCCGCACGGGCACTTTTACACGTAAAATATCTACCAGTGCTAATCATGAAAAGACATAATCATATCAGTCTTTTAGACGCACAAACGTTTACAAAGTAAATACCTTATGGAAAGATAAAAAAAAAGTAGGTATGTCATGCATCCGTTTCCGGTTAGTAATTGGATATTATAAAGTGGTAAGAGTAGCTTGTTTCGATAACGATTTCGACAAAATGCTTTAAACTCCTTTTACCAGCAGTTTCACCTGCTAAGAAAGTATATTTTTTAGCATATTTAAATTGATCGCTTTGGCTTTACGAAAGCTCAGGTAAGTAGAGATACAAGAATACTATAAATTCTAACAAGTGCAGGAATCTAAAACAGCCTTGGATTTGACATGAACTACAGATTACTTTGGCAGAATGCACTGCAGGGAGTTGGTCTTTCATGTGTCAGGTAAGGCCGGTCTGTGATCCCGTCGGCGATAGGTTCCTCAAGGGAGTGACGCCAAGAGTCAAGTTAAGCTGGTCCGTCGTTTTCGCTAGCTTTTGCTTCATAAAGCCGTAATACCAAAGAAGGCATTAGGCTTACTGCATAGCAATAGTATAAGCATTTAAAATTTAATGTGGTTACCAATATAGTATAGAATGCTTCGACAACTAGGTGCATTGCAGTCAGCCGCCTTATCTTTGGTATTACGGCAGCGTAGGAATCGTAGTAAACAAGGCTGCTGGGACTCCATTCTACTCGGTAAAACCAATATTGCTTATCGTATGGTCAACGTTATGATAGCTTTCATTTACTTCGGCGGCCGAGTTAAAAACAATACGATAACATGTCAAAAGCGTTGTGGTTTTACAGAGTAGAATAGAGCCAGAGTAGGTGATTCTCTTAAACAATACTCGTTTAAGTACACGGACGAATTATTAACCGCCGAGTTTAAGTTGTCCCATCAGCACGGCTAGCACATGACGGCGCGCGAGTTATGTCGCCCGCGAGATAGACTACCTGTCTTTTTCTGACCGTTCTAATTAGACAATGACGGGTAGTCTATCTCGCGCGCGACTTAACTCGCGCGCCGTCATGTGCTAGCCGTGCAGAGCGTTCCAACGACATTTTAGGTCGTGCATTATCAATTACGTAGCTTATAACTCGCTCGTGCGACTTCGCTAGATCGACTGTTAGACAAGAAGCTGTTTTAAACAATAACACACTGGGGTCTAGCCAAGATACATTAGCGATTTACGAAAATCAATGTATAGGATTGACGTAAGATGACAGTGCTAATGTCAACTCCATAAATTTCAAGTCGATAGAAAACGGAAACGTTAGCAGTTTCTGCATCTTGGCTAGGGCTACTGACTCTGTAGAGCCAGTAGCCCTAGGGCTTAGGCCTTATTACGACTTGCCACATCGACAGTGAGTTATTCGAACACCTTTGCTGGCAGTTGACTTGATAGAAGGATTTTCAGTCATGCCAGAGAAACTTTCAAGATCTTAGATCTGAAACTGTCGGTGAGGCATTAACTAGGTACAACAATTTTATGTTGTATGAATAGGTATACATATGAATATTAATTAACATTGATACTTTATACGGGTGGTACAATGTTTAGTTCAGCTCATTAGCAAATGCAATTACGTAAAGAGATAACGACTGCATGTATAATGCAGTGAATGGAGGCGTTTATTTAAGTTTATGATTATGATCAAGCCAAGCCGCTTAAAATCGAGTACCTACCAAAACTACCTAACATTTATAGGTACTTTAATTTTCACGCTTCCGCTATCTTGTGTGTGTTTGTAATATTTTTCTTATTGCTTATAAACTTTAATAAAAATGGCGAATCATGAGCAGGACCTGCATTCCTGGCCTTTGCAGGCACAATAGTAGGTTTACCTAATTACCCGCGATTATTTTGACGACACATTGGCCTAGTTGGGAGTGTACCTGCCTCCGAAGCCAGCGGTCCTGGGTTCAAATCCCGGTAAGGGCAGATATTTGTGTGATGAGCGCGAATATTTTGTTCCTGAGTCTTGGATGTTTTCTATATATTTAATTATGTATTTCTCTATTTAAGTATGTTTATCGTTGTCTAGTAGGTACAGTCGATGTCATAAATATGTTTACACTTTAGTACCTTGTCACTTTCAACATAGGTACTAAAGTGTAAACATATTTATGACGTCGACTGTACCCATAGTACAAGCCTATAGCTTAGTTTGGGACTAGGTCAATTTGTGTGACATTGTCCCTTGATAGTATTATATTATTTTATTATTCCCTCATTTATAAACATTTAATTTTAAATTGGTGGTTGCCGGGTTAGTATAGTACAACTCCATGTCTTCCCGTGGATGTCGTGAGAGGCGACTAAGGGAATAAAGGCTTGTAGTACTGTTAGGAGATAGGCTTGCAACTTGTCACTAATACACTGGTAAACATCTGCCTGACTGCAAAATGTGGTTACAGAATTATCAACAAGTTTAGAGTTGTTGGTATTTTGTAGCTCTGCCTACTTCACACTGGGAATGAAGGCGTGACGTTATGTTTGTATAATTTTAAAATGTTTCGCTTTTTTAATGGACTGCAAAAAAGAAGTTTCTCAGTTCGCCAGTTTTTTTTAATGAGATCATTATCAATCACTTCTTAATCTAAGGTACAAGTTACCAAGTGACAATAATACCAAGAATAATGTGTCAATCCACAATTATTTTGCGATTTAGTGTCATCCCTCGGTGTGATCATTCTGGGTTGCCCTTTCTTTGCTAAATAATTGTGGGATGACACATTTTTGTGTAGCAGTATCCTTAGATAACCTTTTCAATTATTCCAACGATAAAAGGTGATACTTTTTACTCGTTTTGGATCAGTTCGGCGAGTTTAAAAACATTTATTGATATATTATGTCGTTAATGGCAGTGCTAAATTAGCACATTAATAAGTAAGTATTCGTATACCTACGCAGGCAGAAAAAATAAACATTTACCTATGGGACCCTGGATGTCTGAGGATTTACATTGTTAGTGGATTTTATTTTCGGTTTCTATTTATTTTTTGATCTTCGTCGTTTTGTCAGTGACCCTACTAACGTTTGTTTTTTGAGCGGGGCTTTAATTTGTTACACCTTGTAGAGTAAAGGTATAGGAAAATATCGGGCAAGAGACCATGCTCAGTGTAGGGTTCCGAAGCCGTTAAGTACCTACTACAAACATAAAAATCAACAAGTAATAACTAATTTTCTATTTAAAGTCAATTGGTGTCGTCTTAGATGATTTTAGTAGATATAAACACTTTAATCGACAGTATCTCAAGAACCATGGTCTACTTAGTTGTGACAGTATTCCTTTAAAATTCGTTATATGCCCTTTCACTTAAGATTTTTTTCTGATTTTTAATAAAAATTGTTTGCACAAAACCGCAATATTTTTGAAAGACCTATCCAACGACACCCCACACTACGGGGTAGACGAGAATAAAAAATACATCCCCACGTTACGTGTAAGAGAGGTTCACTTTTTAAAAAAGAAAAAATATGTAGTACCACTTTGTTGCCGGGACTAATATGTATATTCATGCCAAATTACAGCTTGGCCAAAATTGGTCGGTATCTATATGTTACATACAATAATTAGCAAGAACTTCCCTATATTGTACTCGCATATATGTATATTTCTATTATACAATTTGGTATTCTTAATTATTCGTCTTGGCACATCGGAGATGCGTGGTAATCAATAATCAAAACTTTTATATCGCTCGTAGATATTGTTGTGGTTTACTGTAAGTATTGGGTATTGTTACTTCAAGCACGGCCCGCGTAATTAATATTTTAACGCCTTAAGAACGGTTTTGCCAACGGTTCTCCATCGAGATTTTATGACGCAAATTATGGTTCTAATGGAGGTATTTTTCAAAAACTAGTTAAAACTGGTTAAAATAATGACAACCTATATTCGTATTCTAAACTCAACGGTGACAGCCAACTTGAATTATGGATACTTAACATAGAAAATTAGGTATATACCTACGCATAGGAACCAATACTTACGCCATGGGCTCTATTTATTCAGCGTTTCTATACTCGGTTTAATTTAGAATGATGCCTGTGACAGCTTATATGAACAAGTAGGTATTACACTTGTTTCTTTAACTTTACCTAAATACCTACTACATAGGTACAAAACTAGCGACCCCGTT
Source organism: Acleris holmiana (assembly GCA_949316455.1). Lineage (NCBI taxonomy): Eukaryota > Metazoa > Arthropoda > Insecta > Lepidoptera > Tortricidae > Acleris > Acleris holmiana. The sequence continues at coordinate 10,680,919 of OX438769.1, forward strand.
CAGGAATTTAAATAACCAATCGCCTATTTTTATATACATCGCTTGTGACTATAAGTGATTGAAATTACGAAACACGGCTATCACAGTGATCAACCCTGATTGAACAGGGCGTGATTCTCTCAACACAGCGCTGCGTCGATCTCATAGGTGAAGTTTTATCGCGTGCCTTCTTAATTAGGCAGCTTTCTATGACACTGAACTCGACTCGCCTGCCTGCTGCCTAATTGAGAAGGCAAGCGCTAAAATGTGTTTAGTGCGCTCCGACAGGACTTCTTAAACTTGCCGGATAAAAGTTTGAGATCGACGCAGCGCTATGTTGAGAGAATCACCCCCAGGCTAAACCGAAGCGGGAAGTCTTGTCGAACTGAATAGTCATATTTCATGTGGATATTTTAATGCTTACAAAATAATGACTAATAGCATACAATATTTTACAAATGACAATTTAAAATGACATGTAAACGCGATAGCACCTTTGTGGAGTATGAGTGTTCAGCTGTGAGGGAGTCAATACTCCGATTAAATTATCCATAACCTCTTGGAAAACCTTTTGTGTAACAAACACATTTATCGTTATTTTTTCTATATCTTGCAAGATTGTATTGAATGGTTTTCCATTTATCGACTTTTGAACAATACATTAAACCAGAAAAATAGACTTGCTTATTAACTTGAAACAATAAAAATATGTTTATTTTAAAAGGTATATATTTGTAGTTGTAATGTATTGTCAACCAGTACTAAGCCATTATAAGCTATGTTTTAGGTTCCAAGTTTCTACCTTATGTCGGACTCACGCAGCGCACGTCATGCACAGTAGGTAGGTATATTTTATGTCACTTTGACTTCCTACGTAATGAATAGTAATGACTAATATGGATAAGTCGATTTTTCATAAAATAAAACCAAACATTCTTAAAAACGAACTGAATTTAATTCGTTATGCCTAGTAACTAATAATTATTTTTTGAATGTTTAATATTGTCAATCGATTTTAACATTGAGGATCAATTTATGTACAGAGAACAACCTTTTAACATCAACAGACGCGAGAGGTGCATAGTTGTAAACTGATATTTCGTTGTTATCATTCAAGTTTCTAACAAATCGTATTCAGTGATTCTGTCGATTACTGATTCCGTTTTGTTACTTAATAAATTTGAGGACGTCATTATTACATACAGCCTTACCTCATCTAGTAAGAAAACGCTAAGTGTTTCAGCTGAGGTAATATATTTTTTAAGGTTTTTTCAGCTTTTGACATATATGACGTACACTTTTGCATCAAAAGAATCACCACATAATTCTTTAAGTGTTGATAACAAAGTTTGACCCAGTTTTGACGTTTGTTACTTTAATCCTACCTTGCATCGTAAAAGGTAAATTATAAATACTTTGGTGTAGAGGTTTCACTAATAATTTTATGACGAATCTTCCTAAAAAGGTCAAGATTTTTCTTCTATATCCTTCATCGTTGTTTTGAAAGATTTTTCCAAATTTCTTCTGCGTAAAACACTCACATTGGGCAAGCAAAAAGGTGCAAACTGGCAGCACATATATTTGGCAAAAAACTGTTGAAATGCATCACTTTTCAGTCGATCCCACGGAATATTACATTGTATTAAAAAAAAAAACCAAAATTAAATTGTTCTTGATTTTGCTTACTACTACGCTGACTTAAGATACTTTTGAATATTGCCTTTACGTATATAATAATAATAATAATAATATAATAATCACAGGACAATCTCACACAAATTGACCAAGTCCCAAACTAAGCTCTAGGCTTGTACACATACTTATATAGAGAAATATATACTCAAATACATAGAAAACATCCAAGACTCAGGAACAAATACTCGTGCTCATCACACAAATATCTGCCCTTACCAGGATTTGAACCCAGGACCTCTAGCTTCGAAGGCAGGGTCACTCCCAACTAGGCTAGCGTGTCGTTAAAAAGTATAGCTAACAATATGTATCCCACATTTTGTACATAGGACTAAGCCTTTTAGTTCGTCGTATATCCGGTTGATCCTTTAACCATTTACGAATGGTAAATTCGCGAGGCCTATTTTAACACTGTTCAAATTGTTTTTTCTTTTTTTTTATGTTAATGAGAAGGCACCCGAGCACTCAGGCCACCTGATGGTAAGTGTAATCTGAGACCCATAGACATTTGCATTCTCAAGACTATAATCCTAAGAGCTCAAATGCGTTGCCAACCCTGAGGACTAAGATGGAAGGCCTCTATGCTAGTAATTTCACCGGTTGTCTTATCCCCACACCGGAACACAACAATCCGAAAACGTTAGGTTTGTATTATGAATCAAGGCGAAAAATTGATAACTTAGGTATAGTCAACCAAGAAAGTCTTTTACCCCTTTGGTACCTTACGTAATAGAAATACGGTCGAAAAGAAGTAAGGAGTTTCTTCGTTGACTATACAGCCTCAAAGTCGCTTGGATTAGTAGGTATCTACAAGTTTTGCATTCAAGCATCCAACACAAAAGTTGACAGACTATCCCAATAAGTGCATTGAAGACTATTTAAGTAGATAGGTTTAGCGTGCGATTTAGAGCAAAATAATTATAATTAAGGAAAACATACTCGATTTTCTTTGATATTATATTTCACTTCGCGATCGAAGCCGGGGTCTAGTTCATTGAATTGCAAAAAGATTGACACATTTGACATTGGCCTCGGTTACTAATGAGATACGGTCTTATTATAGCTTATTTTATCTCTTTTGTTTTACTTTATAAACTTAACAAACTTTAAATCAATGATTTTATCTTCGAAAACAACTCTTGAAAATTAAATAAAAAATAAAACACTAATACTTGTAGTCGTACCTACTCAGCATGAAATAAAACACTGTTTTTTCCTGCAAAAAAGTTTGACCTTTTATAACGACTTATATGTTTATAATTTTAATAAAATTTGCATATTTAATACCTAAGTCGCGGCACTATAGGCATCTATACGTTCGTTTAATGTAATTGTCCCATACAGCGATTGAGTAGGTATACAACCTCCTTGTTGCCTCGGAGGCTTGTGTTGTGTCAGTCGAACGTTCGCGCGCGGCGGTGCTCCGAATTCACGTCGCAAAAAGGGTTTATGTCGGAGTTACTAATAGTTTAATTAAATATAATATTAATGTTTATTACAATTAGTGCAGTGATAAACTTAATTAAGTGACCGGAAATGATAACGTTATTTGACCTAAGTTGGTAAGTGGTTTTCAACTGTCTTTTTCTGTAGGGTAGTTTTATTTTGCTTATGAATTTTATAAATGAGACTATAGTTAATTTTATTGTATACAAAATATGTTCCTACTCACACAATTTGATTATTTTTATACATGTTCTAGTACATTACGTTAGTTTTAAGATATATTTGTTATAATTCTTATTGTTTATATCTAAATAAACATTAAAACATTAATAAGTACGCACACTTACCATGTCTCACTTATGGAAATGAGATGTTATGTACGTCAGTTGGATAAATATTTATATCTGCTATGTAGGTCAGTGTTCTTGTTTTAGGAAATTCGAATATTCGCGGGTCTATAAAACGGTCTCACTTTTGACTGTATGATGACTTAACGTAGTGTTATTTTTATTTAAAGACTAATCTTGTAAAATTATAACGTTCCTAATTAAAAAATAAGGGGGCAAACGGCCTTGACTCTCAATTTTCTTACATTTTCCTAAAAAAAACAACAAAAAATCCAGTAAGGTATTTTGGATACCTTACTGGATCCAAAATACTGGATTACTGGATTTTTGCAAAAGTTAAGAAACGGTTACTTAAGTACTCTAGTCAAGTAAAAACGCAAAAGTGCGCGCTTTAATTTTGGGGTACATATGAATCTCCATAATCGTACGACTACTGTGGTCGAGTAGGCAATCTTATTGACTTCAGTGGAAAATAAACTAATAAAAATATTTCAAAGAAACATCGTAAAAAATGTAAATAGAACATTTTCCATTTACGTAAAAGCGACAATACGAGGCCTTGACCATAGTGTTTGGAAGACAGCGTTGACTAGTTTAGAACATGCAATCCATGTAATGTAGGTATGGTAATTTAAAACAACAAAATAATTTCAATGCTGGGTCTGTTTAACGTCTTAATCTATATCGGCTAGTCGATATTGTACAAGTACAGGGCCCGTATTATGGTTGCGTTTATCGCGGTGGATAAAGCATCCGTCACTCTCGCACTGTACTCATTAGAAAGTGAAGGATGTTTTATCCACGTTTAGTCACGCGATAAACACGGCCATAATAAGCTTCCAGGTAAGGAGAGGCATCTTATATGTAAAACCCGAAAACCGTTCTTTTGAGTCGAGGTGGGGCAGAGGGCAGTTTTTAAAATGTCATGCATTTTCAATCTCGTAATTTTTCATTTAACCGCTCTTATGTTTGAGACCATCAGTTTAAAGAATGTATCATACTTAAGACTAAATTGCAACGACACTGTAGGCCAAATAGTAGTCAATAACGGTCACGTAACAGGGCTGAAGTCTGCCCTTGTGTTATGTACAGGAAAATGTTCGTAGAGCGTCAATATTTGAGTTTTAGAGTATATAATATAGTCGACGAATTGAAATATAAATGGAGCTCGTATACATAAAAATGGTGAAAATCTGTATTAGGTAACATAAGTTTTAAGATTAATTGATTATTTTACTAACGACCGAAACAAATTAATCTTATTGTAACCAAATAATCAGAAACAAATTTAAAATAAAAATTGTCGTCAATTTTTATTTACCATGCCCGTCAAATTTTTGTAAGTACATACGAGTATGACTAACACGACGCAATAACTCCTGTAATACAAGTTCGATATACTGTGATAGCAATAAGTTTGTAACCCAGTATAATATCTATGATTGGTACCGTGATGCTGAGCTGACCTATTCCGCATTAACAAGCAGTTATTTTAAATCTTGCTTTTTATCTTGTATTTCTTTTGAATGTAAGTACTTATGTTTAAACGAGTGTAAGTATTTATTTATTTATTTCTTTCTTTCTAGTTCACACTATATCTACGGTATGAACTAGCCTTGTCTAGTAACGTTTTTACATAAATATTCGTTACCTAAACGACTAGTTGCTAATGTTCAGAATCGTTTAAAAATAATTAATTTTTAAACCGTAAATTCTTATTTATATAATTTATTACATTAATTGATTTCTTTACAAAGAAAAGGTATTCTGCACAATATTTACAATCGTAATTCAAATCAAATAATAATCAATTTAATTACTAATTCAATATATGTTAAATCTCATTTTTGCTTACGTAAAAAGGATTGTATAGTAATTTATTCCTAGCAACATTTGTAACGGTCAAAATGAGAGACAGTTGAAGCTTTCAAAATTGTATTCGTCATCTTGGCTTCTCACTTCCTTTGTCTCAACGACTGTAACCGATTTTTTCAATATTTGTATTCCGAATTATACCAGCTAAAACTACAGTCCACTTTCATTCAAGACCAAATTATATCCTGAAGAACTTTGTAAGTTAGGGATTTTTACATGGTCCTTCGAACCGGATAACCGGACTAAGCAATTCTAGCTATGATTACAATGTTAAACACCCAGTATTGCTCAGTGCCAGACATCCTTTGTGTAAATTAATTTTTCAAATGTATCATATCACATTTTTGCACGCTGGTCCACAGCTCCTTCTGGCTACAATTAGGCATAAGTACTGGGCTTTAGGAGGGAGGAATTATACCAGCTAAAACTACAGTCCACTTTCATTCAAGACCAAATTATATCCTGAAGAACTTTGTAAGTTAGGGATTTTTACATGGTCCTATACGAACCTCTGATTTGGAAGAAAGAAGATTGAAGAGGTCGGAGAGGTCGAGCTGCTCCTACGGACTTCCTACAGTGAGCCGTAATCCAGATTCTCGTCTTCGGGCACATCCAGCTTCGGGCAAGTTGCAAGCTGACACTCATCGCATCACATCCCAGCAGTCAGGATTATTCAGCGACGAGTGAACAAGGCCAGCACACACGGAGCGTTCCTCTTCAATAGGAAACAAAGTGCCGCGACCAGAAGGCAGTCGCGTCAGCCGATTTCGTAGCAATCGCATACAAGGAGTCAGCGAGTCAAACGGGGAACATACAAAGTTGAGCCATTCAAGCAATTGCGCAGATAAAGAAACTCGTATTACAGGACACAGGACATAAAACCGTGAGACCGTTCCTATATTTCCTTATACTCATTCATTTCACTCTTGTCTTTGTCGCATTGCAATCCATCCATTTTTCCTCAACTTACATTCATTACTTAGGCAATACATACAGCCTAAAATTCATTCTATCGATTCATTATTTGCTTGTTTTCATTGCACTCATCTATCAGTAGTTAGATATCAATCGTATTACTATCACATCATAGTTTGTAATTAACATAACCTCACTAGTTATTTACTTGTTGAAATTAATACACTTAAAATTCATTCATTCTTGTCTATTGAAATCAGTTCATACCACTGCTTATTTAAATAAGTCACTTGTAACTAATTTGTGTTCACAATCACCATTTCAACGCACAAATAGTTAATTTATAATATTTATAACGAAGTGTAATCTTACTCGCAGGTTAACCATCAGCTGTTTGTATGCATCTAAACCGGTCAGTCAAGTAGTTGTATTGCAGTTTTGCAGGGCCTGCGCGGTTTTAATTGCATCACGTTGTTGTCGCGTTATTGCTATTTTATTTTTCAAGGCGCTTATATTTTTACTAAAAATTGCATTGTAACTACTTTTTTATATTTCCTTTATTATGGCTGATCAGACTTTAAAAACGCTGAACTACAAACGCGGTGCTATTAAAGGCAAGCTTACAACGTTCCAAAGATTCCTTGAGCAACTATCAGCCGAACCACAGCTTAGTGAGTTACAGCTTGCCGAGCTTCAGTTACGCTATGATAAGATAGTTACTATTTTCGATGAATTTGATGCGTTACAGACTGAAATTGAGATGCTGTCAGAGGCTGCTAGCGTCGGAGACATCGGAGAGGAGCGCAAGCTTTTCGAGGATGGCTACTATGCGTGCATGTCGTCTGCTCAAGTTTTAATTCAAAAGTATTCTCAGAGGCGTAACTCCAGCGGCAATGAATCTGAGGTAAGCTCTGTATCGACAGTTGTCAAGACACACAATCGAAATTTCATTAACCTGCCGAAGATTGATTTACCTCGCTTCGAAGGTGGTTATCATGACTGGTTAGCATTCAGAGATACCTATCTCTCACTTATTCACAACAATGAGTCGATCAATACAATAAACAAATTTCATTACTTGCGTGCTTCACTCAAAGGTAGTGCAGCACTAGTCATCCAAAGTTTGGACCTCACAAACTACAACTATGATATTGCATGGCAACTACTATCCGATAGATATGATAATCAGAAATTATTAGTTGCTAATCACGTTAATGCTTTATTCAATTTTGAGCCAATTCATAAAGAGTCCAGCCAAGCCTTAAGGAATATTCTTGACGTGACTAATAAAAATTTACGTGCTCTTCATTCACTAGGTCAGCCGACAGATAATTGGGACACTCTCATTATTCATTTGATGTCTAGTAAATTAGATTCAGTGACCAGTAGAGAGTGGGAGGAGCGCAGAAATACGGAATCTTCTGTCGCTACTCTGGAAGTATTTAAAACGTTTCTTCTTCAAAGAGCAGATTTTTTAGAGAGTCTCGAGGAAAAAAAGTATAATAAAGTTAATCAGCAGTCAACATCATCATCGTTTGGGCATCCAAAATCCAAAAGCTTTGTTGTTACAAGTTCCTTGGACACCAAACGTAGAACCTCTTACTCTCATCAGTGTCCATTGTGCAAGAGAGATCATAATCTGTACAGCTGTTCTTTGTTTAGGAAAATGCCAGTTGAGGCACGCCTTCAAAAAGCCAAGTCATTTAAAGTTTGCCTCAACTGCCTTTGCCATGGTCACGCTGATTCTCAGTGTCGCTTATCACACTGTAAGTATTGCAATCAAAAGCACAATACATTAATTCATTGTGAGTCTACTCGGGAACCTGATTCTAAGGTTGAGATCCCTCAAAATTTAGCCATTGTTGCCAAGGAGTCCGTAAATAACACTAATGCCACCAATGTACTGCTATCCACAGCTCTCGTGAAGGTCGCTGATAGCAAAGGTTGTCTGCAGACTGCACGTATACTGCTTGACAACGGCAGCACGACCAATTTTATTACACAGGATTTATGCGGTAAGCTTAAATTACGCACGTCTTCTGTCGACTCCAAGGTGACTGGGATCAATAGTCACACCTCAAAGAGTTCACAGGCTTGCTCAGTTCAAATTCATTCAGGTGATGGAAGCTTCAAGACGGACATAGACTGTTACGTACTTCCCAATATTACGACGGCAATTCCATCAACATACATACATTTACCCAACATTCAAATGCCTACAGGTATCCAATTAGCTGATCCGACATTTAATACACCTGCATGCATTCATATATTAGTAGGTGCAGACATATTTTGGAACGTGTTAGGTTCAAATCGCATTCAGTTAGGAAAGAATTTACCCACTCTATTTGAAACTAAGCTAGGATGGTTGGTCTCAGGAGGAATAAAACAACCCAAACCAGAGACATCCATTTGCATGTTTACGCACGAAGTAACCCCAGATACTCAGATGGATATCTCTCGTTTCTGGGAACTAGATTCAGTTGCTCCCAAATATAAAATGACCGCAGAAGAACGCGCTTGTGAAGATCATTTTATCAAGTCGACGTCACGTGACCCTGAAGGGCGGTTTCAAGTCTCTGTGCCGCTGAAGGACTCGCCTGATGTATTGGGGGACTCTTATCAGCGCGGTTTGGCAACGTTTCTGTCGGTAGAGCGCCGGTTAGAAAAGAATCCAACACTCAGAGACCTATATGTAGAATTTCTTACAGAATACGAGAGTTTAGGTCATATGAGCAAAATCGAAAACAATAATGGGTCAATTTCATGCTTCTTGCCCCATCACGGGGTGCTTAGGGAATCTAGCACGACAACTAAACTAAGAGTTGTTTTTAACGGGTCCTCTCCAACTACATCAGGCAAGTCTTACAACGACATTCAAATGATAGGGCCAACTAATCAAGATGACTTATTGTCAATTCTATTACGTTTTCGACAGCACAATTTTGTAGTGACTGCAGACGTAGAAAAAATGTACCGTCAAATACAGGTTGTAGAATCGCAGCGGTCACTACAAAAAATTCTGTGGAGGGCACATCCTTCCCAGCCCATCGCGGAATACACACTAAATACGGTCACGTACGGAACAGCATCCGCGCCGTATTTAGCAACAAGATGTCTCACTCAATTGGGATTAGATTCAAAAGACGATGATGTCAAGCACGCTATATGTCACGACTTTTACGTCGATGATTTTTTATCAGGTAAAGACACGATCGAAGACACGATAACATTGTGTCGCAAAGTCACAGAACAGTTAGATTCTGCCAAATTAAACCTTAGGAAGTGGCATTCAAACAATCAAGACATCTTGAATGCTCTTTGCAATAATAACGATAATTCAGAGTCAGTTAATCTCAGTGTTGACGAGTCATCCAAAACTTTAGGTTTAAATTGGCAGTGCTTCCAGGACACGCTTACATTTTCTATACACGATAACTTAGATAAAAATAAAATCAACAAACGTTCGATTCTGTCTACAATTGCTCAAGTGTTCGATCCACTTGGACTGGTCTCTCCGTGTATAGTAGAGGCAAAGATCATCATGCAACAGTTGTGGATTAGTAAGTGTTCGTGGGACGAAGAAGTTCCACAATCAATTAAGGAGTCATGGTGTCATTTTGCACATACTCTACCGTACCTCAACCATTTGGCTATACCTAGATGCATAAAAGTACACAACCCTGTTGACGTCACACTTCACACATTTACAGATTCAAGTGAAAAGGCATATGGAGCATGCGTTTATGTACGCAGTGTAGACACCAACGGTTGCATTTGTGTTCGTCTTTTAGCTTCCAAGAGCAAAGTGGCTCCAATTAAACCACAAACAACAATACCTCGTCTCGAACTCAGTGGATGTCTTCTTGGAGCTAGACTTTATTCAAAGGTGTTATCCTCGCTTACCTTGGAGTTGAAGAATTGCGTATTTTGGGCTGATTCAACCATTGCATTGGGTTGGATCGCTTCTTCATCTCTCAATTTAAAGACTTTTGTGCGTCACAGAGTTAGCGAAATTCAGGAGCTTACTGCTGACTGGGAGTGGTGCTATGTTCCTTCTAAGGATAATCCAGCAGACCTAGTGTCAAGAGGGCTTAGCGCTGACCAGCTTGATCATTCTACCTTATGGTGGAACGGTCCTCAGTTTCTCCAATCAGATCCGTCAGTATGGCCAAGAAATCCAAACAATGAACACAAGGCTAATTTGCCAGAAATGGTACAGCATGCACATCTTGTCACTAATAATGAGCACAGCGACCTAAATACATTTTCCATCTTGATTAAAAATTCATCAAGCTTTACAAAACTTAAGCGGGTAGTAGCCTTTGTGTTACGATTCAGTAATAACTGTTGTAAAAACAAACCGAAACAGAAAGGCCCACTCACTCTTCAAGAGCTCGAGTCTTCTGCTAATTTTCTTTTACGCAGAGCTCAACAAGATTCATTTCATGCGGAGTTAGCATTGCTCACATCAAAAAAACCTTTACCTTGCAAAAGTAATCTACTTTCCCTCTCACCGTTCATTGGTGATGATTTGCTGATTCGTGTGGGGGGAAGACTAAGCAATTCTAGCTATGATTACAATGTTAAACACCCAGTATTGCTCAGTGCCAGACATCCTTTGTGTAAATTAATTTTTCAAATGTATCATATCACATTTTTGCACGCTGGTCCACAGCTCCTTCTGGCTACAATTAGGCATAAGTACTGGGCTTTAGGAGGGAGGAATTTAGCCAAAAGTACAGTTCACAGAAGTTGCAAATGCTGTAGATTTAAAGGTAAAACTGTCCAACCTGTCATGGGGAATCTACCTAAAGAGCGCGTCGAGTTAGAGTTCCCATTTCTCGAAACAGGTGTCGACTATGCCGGACCAGTTATGATATCCAACCGAAAGGGTAGAGGCAGTATTCTTGTTAAATCTTATATTTGTGCTTTTGTGTGTTTAGCAACAAAGGCAGTGCACCTCGAGCTAGTCACTGACTTAACAAAGGAGGCTTATATTGCTGCATTGCACAGATTCATTGCTCGCCGGGGTAAACCTCAAACATTATTTTCAGACAACGGTTCAACATTTCAAGGTACCTTTCGTGAACTATCCAATATGTTAAATCAAACCTTATCAACAAACGTAACTGAACAAGGTATTAAGTTTTCATTTATCCCTGCTTATACACCACATTTCGGTGGACTGTGGGAATCGGCTATTAAATCAATAAAACATCATCTCAGACGTATACTCGATCAAACCCACTTGACGTACGAGGAAATGTCGACACTACTGATTCAGATAGAGGCAATTTTAAATTCAAGGCCTCTCACTCCAATTTCCGACAATCCAAACGACCTGTATCCATTGACTCCTGCCCATTTTCTTATAGGACGGTCGATAAATTTTGTGCCTCATCCACAGATAGCAACTGCCAAAGTAACTTCTCTGCAACGTTGGAAACGCATTGAACTGCTAAAGCAACAGTTTTGGTACCGCTTTTCTAACGAATATGTTCTCTGGCTTCAGCAAAAAACTAAATGGTACTCCTCATCGGGAGAACTCAAGGAGGGCGTCTTGGTCATCATCAAGGACAAGACTTTACCGCCCTTGCTTTGGCAGCTAGGTCGAGTCGTTCACGTCATCCCAGGAGCCGACGGCGTCGCGCGGGTCGCAGAGATCAGAACGAAGAAGGGAGTCATCCGTCGAGCTTTCAACAACATCTGTCCGCTTCCTACTACTGTTGAAGATCTACAGACTTCAAGGCCGGCAGCATGTTCAGAATCGTTTAAAAATAATTAATTTTTAAACCGTAAATTCTTATTTATATAATTTATTACATTAATTGATTTCTTTACAAAGAAAAGGTATTCTGCACAATATTTACAATCGTAATTCAAATCAAATAATAATCAATTTAATTACTAATTCAATATATGTTAAATCTCATTTTTGCTTACGTAAAAAGGATTGTATAGTAATTTATTCCTAGCAACATTTGTAACGGTCAAAATGAGAGACAGTTGAAGCTTTCAAAATTGTATTCGTCATCTTGGCTTCTCACTTCCTTTGTCTCAACGACTGTAACCGATTTTTTCAATATTTGTATTCCGAATTATACCAGCTAAAACTACAGTCCACTTTCATTCAAGACCAAATTATATCCTGAAGAACTTTGTAAGTTAGGGATTTTTACAGCTAATGAGACAAGTGTTACGGCATTTATTTTCGCTTCGGAAACTAAGTGGCTTATAAAGATACAGGTGAACCGCAAGCACTCAAAAGTAGCATTCTTGTAATCATTTCGTGGCATAAAACCTCGATGCAATGTAAACCTCCACCTGTTATACTAATTGCATTGCGGTTTTTTTTGCCGTTGCTTCAGTTACAGACTACAGTAAATAACGCATATTACGACTGGACGGGTTATATATACACACTCTTAAAAACAAAAGTTGTCTCTCCTGTGGTCAATAGTTGAAATCTTGTGAGCATATAAGTTGTTTTTATATGATTGGTCTAAAGAAGCCCTGACGGCGTTTTTGCGGGAATGGACTTAGCCAGAAAATTAGGCCCTAAAAACGTTCGGTGTGTCCACAGGAAAGACGGTAACCTAAATCTGTGTATGACCCGAATACGGTTTGGTGTCAGTGCCAGAACAACCTGGAGTGCTGGAGTTCATGGATTCGAATTTCTTATTTTCCTACTTACATACGTGTAGATATTCTGAGCGCGAATATATCACAGGGAATTCTATGAATAATATGGAGATTTAAAATATGTTTTAAATTTCTCAAGGGATTAGGGTATACACATGTATTTATAAACCTATAAATAACTAGCATAGGTACACCAATTAATGCAAGTCAATTGTTCACCGATCTTTTTTTGTATTGCATATGTACATATGTAAATGACAATTGACAAGCGAATGAGGTTAGATAAGACCCTATAATTAGTAAAGTCGATTCACCAGCCGCCGTTCGCTTAGGTACAAAAAATATCAGCATAATTTAAATACTTGTTTGAGAACATACCACACCTAAATATTAATTTTTATTACGATCCGTTTTATGATGGTTCAAATAAAATTATCCTTTTTAAAACCAATAAAACCCTGAATTTATTAAGATGCGATTATTTTGAATCTATTTGTTCTTAAGATAGCATTATACTAACATGATTTTATTTTGGTATATATTGTTGATTAGATATTTTATGTCATGATTGTCATGAATGCCATGATTAGGTTGTCTGATAGGTAATTACAAAATTCACTAATCTAACCAACCGCTACCAAACCGGGAATCGTTCCCAAAATACTGACAGCATTGCCACGCCAAGGCACAGAGTAGCGTCGACCAGACGCGTAGGTAGATCTTTAATACACTTCTTTTTATGGGCAAAAATACGGTGCGCTCCTGGTCCCCACGGTCCTAAAGTTTCGACCCCAAAATGCTCAAACTTCGAGTTGACTGTGTTTGCGTCTTTTGAGGGTTACCGCTGTTTTCTCCGCGAAACCAGCCCTAATAATGGTGGCCAAGCCGACCACAATACCGTGAACCCAGGCGGAGAGAAGTTTAAATTCTAAAAGTTGATGAAAATAAGGTTCCTTTGAGCGTCGATGGAAGCTCATGTAGCCACTGTTTTATAATAATTAAACCAACAACCAACTCAACAATCGATCTACTCAATTTCGACTGTAATAATTTAATAAAATACTACGCCCAACCTTTAAACGAAATGCGGATACTTTAATTACCTATACTAACATCGAATTTAGTATTCAACAATTGAATCAACTAAACGCTATTGACAAATGATTTCCATCTTCCCTGCAATGATCCTAATGAATCCGATGCGCTAGAAGATTAACTCCTTACACCAACGTGTAGAAGAACTCTCATGTGGCCAATTTACTGAATAAATTTGTCGTGTTATTTTCAGGCGGCGGTGGTGGACGCTGCTCGTACTGGTCACGATCTCCGCCGACCCTCGGCCTCCTAACGTCGTCTTCATAATGGTAGATGACATGGTCAGTACCTATTTAACGTCTTAAATTATCTGCGGTTTCTGAAGTGGTGTTTTCGTACCGCGTCTGATCCAATTCCGAGAAAATATAAATTTAAAATATTGTTTGGTGGACCGGAAATCGGTGTCGTCCAATGACAGCGGCGCGATAATGGATACAAAAATCTTGATCAGTGTTTTTTCGGACGCAGTACGAAACGCTCCATGGCTATCAGCTGCAGTTGGAACGTAATGTTCTTTCGTGAGGGTAGATTTTTAGGGTAGGGAAAAATGTTGGTAAAAATAAAATAACTTTTCGTTTTTGCTTATTTCAGTCATTTTATTGAAATATTTTTTTGAAACTTTAGTTATATCATATTTTAGAACAAACATACACAAAAGATTAAATCTTTTTAATATTGATTTTTGGAATTCCTATCAAGAGATGAGATGATTCTTCCAGTTTTAAAGAAAAATCATTTATCTATGACACAGGATGTGTGTGAAGGACAGTAAAAAATCTAATCTCTGCAAAGCCACAATTATTGCTCATTACTATAATAAATTTAGCTCACATATTCTTATTTTTTTCTTTTCTTCCTTAAATACTTATATACATACGCTGCAATAAAATACATTGGTGATAACTGCAAAGTTTTAAATAAATATATCAAAATTAAAGAAAACATCTGTTAAAATGTCGAGTGACGAAAGTGATTTAACTCCGGAGTCCATTAAATTAGATGCCTTAGGCATTGTTCATAATCTACTCCCAGAGAAGTCAAAGGAAAAATACCTGAAAGCCTACAACGATTTCGACATATGGAAAACTGGAAAAGGTGCAAAGTCAGTGTCTGAATCAGTGCTTCTGGTCTATTTCCAGCACTTATCATCCACAAAGAAGTCAAGCAGCCTGTGGTGCATCTATTCTATGCTCAGGTCGACAATAAGCATTAAACACGACATCCAGATTAATACATATACCAAGATATTGGCATTTTTAAAAAGGAAATCGGATGGTCATCAATCAAAGACGTCAAAAGTATTTACAACTCAAAATGTGGAAACTTTTCTAAATGAAGCTCCCGACCACAGCTATCTTGCCATAAAAGTGAGTATGAATGAATACCACCTACTTATTGATTGAATTTCTAGTACCTACAATTGCGACAATTAAGTGCTATGTATCACACTAATATTATAAATGCGAAAGTTTTGTGTGTGAGGTGAGTGTGTATGTTTGTTACCTCTTCCCGCAAAAACGGCTGGATGGATTTGGATGAAATTTAAAATGGAGATAGCTTATACTAGCTTATACTAGCTAGTAATAAATAAAAGGCTTATTTTATGCCAAAAATTAAAAAAATACATTTTAAGACTACCCAATTATTTTGCCTCAAGATTTTTTGTTAATTTACATTCCTATTTTTTGTTAAAGGTGGCGTTGATTTTTGGAGTGAATGGCGCTTGTCGGGGAAATGAACTCGTAAACATAAAAGTCAATGATATCGAAAAGCATTCAGAGTTGTTGCTGGTAAACTTGCCTGATACCAAAACAAATAGAGAACGGTCATTCATAGTTCGTGAAGAGTATGCAAGAATTGTCAAAAAGTACCAAGATCTACGCCCCTCTAACATAAACACCAACAGATTTTTTGTAGGTTACAGCAATGGCAAAAGCACCAGACAAGTTATTGGCAAAAATAAAATTAGCGCCATGCCAAAAGAAATTGCAAAATACTTGAAATTGCAAAATCCCGGGCTTTACACGGGCCATTCTTTTCGTAGAACATCGGCAAGTCTGTTGGCAGATTCAGGTGCAGACATGGCCCAGATAAAACGACACGGTGGCTGGAAATCCGATGCAGTAGCGGAGGGCTACATAGAAAATTCTATACAGAACAAGAATAGAATAAGCTGTCGTATTGGTGAAAACATAAATCTAAAAAAATTCGTCTAATAATGATGATCCTTGGACACCTTTGCCACCACAGCCATCAACCTCAAAACACATCACATCAAGCCCACTGCCTCAAGGACCATCTTCTCCAACCTTTACAGTACAAAACGACCCTCAGACGCAAGTTTCTGAAGCTGTGAACAATACTCAGATAAACTCTACCTCAACTTCGATAAACGTACCAAATAAAAATATAACTTTGTCTTTCCACAACTGGACTAATGTCTCAAATATCAATTTTCACTTTTAATTTTAATTTACTATAATAAAACGCTGTTTTTAGTAGACTCGCTTTTTTATTGTCTCGCAAAAGGTGAGAAAAGTAGAGTACACTCCTCGGGGATAAAGCTGTTTTCGTCTTGGGCGCGCTTGAACCCCTCACTGCGCTCAGGACTCTTCTTAATTCCCTCGCTTCGCTCGGGAATTAACTCGTAACACCCTCGCTGCGCTCGGGAGTTAAATCTGGAGTCCTTCGTTACGTTCAGGATTCAATATCGCGCCCGTGACATAAAACTGTGCTTTATCCCCTCGGTGTATAATCTACTATTATGTTTCATTGAAGCGTAAATAAATTTTGAATTTGTATTTGCATTTTATGATTCTGCAAATCTAAATCTTATCTTGGTTTGGCACATCACCGTGTATTTGGAAAACCACAAAGGCGGAAAATACACGATGCACCTACTGCTAAAAAAATAAAAGGTAAAAGCCAACCTTAACCTTAACCATTTATTATATTGCTTTTGTACCTGCGTTACAGGGCTGGAACGACGTGTCCTTCCACGGCTCAGACCAGATCCAGACGCCGAACATCGACAACCTCGCGTACCAAGGAGTGATCCTGCAGCAGTACTACAGCGAGCCCATCTGCACGCCGGCCCGCACCGCCTTCCTCACAGGGAAGTACCCCATGAGACTAGGTAAGCGACACAGTAATGCTCAAAGTTCAGTTGACAACGTATTTAGCCTCGATGCAAAAAGAGAGATGCTACGAGGTGAAGATGGTTCAAGTCAAGCTTAAAAAAAACCCGATTGCATTTTTTGATATTATCGTCTAAAATGATAGTTTATATTATGCTAAATAACATTAACACCACCTCTCATTACTTTGATTAAAATATTCTAGCCTACGGAAGTCCCACAACCAAGGCGAATCTAACGACAACTTACATGTTAATATCTATCAAGCCGTTTAGATGTACACTTGAAAAATATTATTCTTCTTCCGTGGCAGTCGGGTAAAAATGACCAAGTTTAATCGGGTTGGTACTTAGCTAATAGGCTTTCATAAAGAGCGGTTGGGCCGTTTAAAAGGTTTCAACTCTGAAAACAGGGGTCGCCATTATGTTTACATCTTCTTCATTATTTAAATTGACTTTGTGCATCGGATGTATTTAAATAAATTTCGATCTTATTACAACAGATCCAAAGACGATGATGCTTTGACGGTGAAAAATTATCTGCGCGGTGCTTCTCTGTATGTTGCTTTGGCCCTGGATAGAACACTAATCTACCTCGGCGTCTACTAGTATTCTGACTATCCTCGTGAGACCCGGTGTCTAATAGGAGGTACATAAACAAGGCAATTCAGTTTTAACTTTATTACAACGAGTATAAAGTTCTCTTTAAATTGTTATAAATTTTTAAATGGCATTCAAGAGCAAAGGTAATTGAACTTTCTTTCATTGCTTGTAGATTCAAATTCCCACTTACAAAAATCTCGATGTTCGAGGTATGGTGGGCTTCACGAGATTATACATACAGATACGACATAACAAAAATATAGCAAGTTTTAGATTTTTTCTGTACCCATGCCTGTATGCATGAGGGATGAAAGTAATTTTGCCTTGGATTATTGAAAAAATACATCGTATTATTTGGATGGGCATGCTTGGCTGTTACCATGTGGGATTAAACCTTGGGGTGAAACCAAAATTTTACTTTTACACAGTAAGTCTCTGATGGGTACCTAGGAGTATACTTAATCAATATTTAAACATTAATACATACAATTAATATGATACTATAAATATTTAATATCTGTAATTCCATTCCATTATTTGTTTCATCTCTTTAGCCCCTTGCGCCTCCATTCTACATTTTATTAGCCGATCTTTACCAAACAGCTCTTATCCACTTGCCAGTTAGAAATTATGAATTAACAACATGGTTACTATCGAGAAGCTTGTTTAATGTAAAATGTTTACTGAATAAAGTATTTCCAATTATTATGAATTAAAACAAGTTGAAAAATATTATTGGGACTAATATTCGACATTGCCTAAACAATACTGTAATAATGTTTACGACCGTTTTCTGTAATTTTATGTTGTGGCACTTGTGGCAGATTTTTCCTCTTTCTATTTTAGAAAAAGAGTAAGAAAGATCATTATGGCAGGTTGATAATATAGATTGAAGAAGTACCTTATTCTAGTACCGTCTTATATCGGTTCGGACTCACTGATACTAAAGTTTAAACCTTTTACTTTACACTGTTACCGTGGCTTTCCAAAAATGGGACCCCAGAGTTTTACATTTCAAATTTTAGTCCAGTGCATTTTTGTTTTTATGTTACTAGGTGAAATATCTAGTTGCCTAAATTCATTAGGCATCATAATACGACCACACACTTCCCTTCCTTGATAGATTTTAGTAATTTCAAACATAATCCTCCTTATAAAGTATTCAATCTTTAAACTCCATCCCAGGAATGCACGGTACTCCTTTATATAACTCGGAGGACCGAGGCATACCGCTGACGGAGCGCCTGCTTCCTTCCTACATGAAGGAGCTGGGTTATGCTACTCACCTGGTGGGCAAGTGGCACGTGGGGATGTCCAGACAAGAGTTCCTGCCCACTAACAGGGGTTACGACTCCCACTACGGCTTGCGAGGGGGTGGCATCGATTATTATACTTACTTCAAAGTAGACGATGTAAGTTTTATTTTTTATAGAACATACATGAACCAGGTCAAAATGATAAAGGAAAATCTTGCCTTTCATAAACTAATTAATTAAGCTACCTACTCACTAATATTTAACGGGCGCTAAACACTAGGTTAACTGCAAAAAAAGGCTTACCTGTGGGTTATTGTCATCTTCCAATCTATCTAACCCAGGTATATGGAGATACTGTCATATACCTGGGTGGGATAGGTTGGAAGATGGGAATAGCCCCTACCTGTTGTTAAGGCACTAGTGCATGATACTCGTTATTTAGCAAATACTCTTTCCTAATTTTTTGTTAGCGTTAAATTGTACTTTTATCTTTATAAGTTCTTACTAATTTAATAACAGCACAATGTCAGCAGCACAACTGTAGTATCAAGCAGTATGGATAGGTACATAGGTATAATGCTACAGTAAACTCGATATTCAAGGCAACGCTGTAAGTCTTCAGAATGCATACTCGTAATAGGTGTTTTCAGATTATATTTACACCTAATACATTTTCTAAACAAAAGTGTACTTTTCAGTGGCCGAATGGCCGAACGATGTTCGGTTTGGATCTTTTTGACAATGCTGTTCCTCAAGACACTGAAGAACGTTACATAGTTGACGCACTTACAGAGAGAGCTATAAGAGGTAAACATTTATATGGAATAAAAATAAAAATCTCTGTCCTTTATTATTATTATGTTAATTAAACCAATTTATTTTCATTTGGCGCCCAACGTGTGGCTGACTTAATTTATAACACCATTAATTAAGGTGTAAATAACATCTCGCGATCGCGATTCAGGCTTGGCCTTGATTTATTTACGAGTATCTGGTCGATTCGCAGTGATCCACAGTCACAACACGTCGCAGCCGCTGTTCCTGCACCTCGCACACAACGCGCCGCACTCCGGCAACAACGGCGCCTCACTGCAGCCGCCGCTCTACTCTTCAATCAAAAACTCCCACATCGCCAATCCTGACCGGAGACTATACGCAGGTGTTAAAGCAACTCATCTGAAAACTGAGGGCCGTATTAATATACTGATCTGTTATGTGCGTTGTCCATCTCAAGTCATGTCAACGTAAACTTCAAGTTGCATACAATTTTAATTTTAGCCACGTTATGACGGTGACTCGAAACACGTCAAAAAATGCCTACTAATAAAAAACTGTCAACGTCTAGAGATAGGGCATACAACACAAGATTAGTTTAATACGGCCCTAAGAGTCATGAAAACATATATAGGTTATAAATACAATCTCAGCTGAATCCATGAAGCTTGATAATCTGTGATGTCAAATGTTTCTAGTGATGAAAGCCCTAGTTATTAGGTTGCTAAAGCTAAAAGAGATTTCTACTGTTTCAGAGGTAGTCTCTCATCTGGATCGCAGTATCGGTCTGGTAGTGCAGGCTCTGGCCGAAAGAGACATTCTGGATGACACTATAATAGTTTTCGCATCAGATAATGGTGCTCCCACTACTGGAATGTACAACAACTGGGGCATTAATTTGCCTTTTAGGGGCAAGAAAAGTACGCCTTGGGAGGGCGGAGTGAGAGTGCCAGCTTTCGTATGGCATTCGTCGTTTAGACCTAGAGTTTGGAAAGGCCTTATGCATATAACTGATTGGATGCCTACATTAATAGCAGCTGCTGGCGGGGTAATCGGGCCTGACATTGATGGAGTGAACCAGTGGGACTCCATAGTGCAAGACGGAGAGTCTAAACGCCGAGAGTTGCTACTGACTATTGAAGATAGCGGCGCAAACGTATATGCGGCATACAGAGCCGGAGATTACAAAATAGTGGTAGGAAACGTTACAGGAGTAACAAACGGTTATTACGGAGCGGAGTATTTGGTTAACAAAGGTTCGCCGCCAGAATATTTTCCTACTTTGAAGACATGCGATGCTGCGAAAGCTCTAGCTACTTTGGGAATGTATTTAGACAATGATGAAGTGCAGACGATGAGGAGAGCTACTGCCGTGGTGCAGGAGGATACAGTCAGAGACGCGAGGCCTTGTGAGCCTACTCCAAGTAAGTGCATTTTTTATATAGGGCTTAATCTGTTACTAGAATTAGAAAGGTTCTGCTGGTTACTAGAATCTCTATTAAATTAAATCCATTTTGAATGATATCCGTTTTGTTTTCCTAGAATTACTGTGGTCAGTAGAAAGGTCATTTGGTGCAAATGATTTTAGTAATTTTATTTTATGACGTTCTTTATGAAATTTTGGCCATCCATTATTAGGTACTTAAATTTATAACTATTAAATCATAAGTATATATTTATAATTAACGTTACGGAAAATAAAAAACGGTCGCTCTACTACTATAAAACGGCTGCTATTTGTAGGATTAAGGGCAAAGCGCCAATTGACATATTAGTACAAAAAATGCAGCAATGACAGATAGATAAATTTTTGGTACAGATCTCTAAATATCCAGTGAGATAACATGACAACAAATCACAACAACTGACAACAAAAGTCGCTGCGTACGCGTCAGCAGCATATTCCGAAACGCTGTAAATGTCGCAACGGTTATGACACGCGCATTCGCTCTCTCGCGCCACATTACTTAAATGTGTTCGAAATCTTTTCAGCTCGAGGTTGCTTATTCAATATTGCGCGGGATCCCACTGAGAGCCACGACTTGTGGCTGCGGGCAAACAACATAGCGGCCTTGCTGACGAGCAGGCTTAGGGCACTTTGGGCCATGCAGCAGCGAAGAGGACCTTTAATGATACAAACCCAGGCAGACCCAGCCAACTTCAACTACGTATGGACCCCCTGGGTGGACTCGAGCGCTAGTGCCAACGTCTCCGCAGAAATAAACATGCCGACTCGAGGCAACTCCACCAACAACATAACTTTGGCGATAGTGGTCAACTGCAACGGCACAGTGGGGATCAGAAACTTTTTGTGCATATTAAAAAATATTCTTTAATTCCATAATTGGACGCTGTTACGCAAAAATGTGTGATCCCAAAATTTTTTAGCAAAAAAAGGACAAACTTATTGCTAAATACTTGTGGATTGATACATTATTGCGTAACAGGGCGTTTTCCAAAAAAAGTGTACATCGTTAAGGACAAAAGTTAAGAAAATTTAACTTTTTCCATGTGGTCACGAAAATTAGCCATACATTTACATACGTTAATTTTCGTTAATGATCGTCTTTAACGATGTACACTTTTTTTGGAAAACGCCCAACAGCGTCCAATTATAGGTAATATAGGTACTATGACACATAAGAGTTAGTTGTTAATTTGGAATATTATTTATAAAAGAAATTCATCCAACTGGTTGATGGATTAATGTGGATAACGTTAGAAAAATTAAATGTAGGTATTGTTTTCCTAAAGTATATGTGATATAGCATAAAAATTGGCAACTTGTTTTTTTTTACTCCCATAAATATTTCTAAGTAGCAAAATCCATTTGTAAACGATAAAACGAGAATGTGTAAAAAGTATGATTATTTACAAAAAAACCAATCAAGTGTAAGCAGGACAGGGTTACGTAGGTGCGGAACCTTCGGTGCTCAGCCTATGTCGTATTTGTATGAAATAATACGAGTAAAGCCCTGCTGCTGATTGCTATCTCAATATTTCAGAAACCCCATCCATCATACAGGACATATCGCCTTAAAGTAAAGAGAGCCGTAACTACACCAACTTATCCTTTACCCTGTGACTGTCTGTATCTATTTTCTACAAAAAAACACATATTGTGTTAGAGCAAATCTTTTATTTCTCCTATTTAGCTAAAGAGTTTTTGCTAATGATTATATCAATCATAGGTTAAATAATTTTTATTTCGGTTACTCATTTTTTCGCTGCTTAAATAGTTACAAATATAAAATTTTCGATGATAAGCTTTAGGTATTTGGATCACTAAATACTACAAATACTCCAAATTTCGGCCAGATAACTTTAGTTGTATTAGCCATACGATTGCCTACAAAATATGACTTTTCATTTTGTCAACTTATCAAAAAGTTATACACTTTTTTTTTTGTTAGTAACAACGATGTACAATTTTGCTCTTTAGATAAAAATAAATAAACTTGGACGTTTATATCCTCATTAGGCCCACCAATCCCACCATACCACAAACAGGGAGATTTTTACGAGTGGAAATTTGAATCTAACAGCAAGGAAATAAATATCAAATATCTTTGCTCTTAAATGCCATTCTCAATTTAGAAATAAACTAAAATGAACTTTGTATGTTGTTAAAATAAGGTTAAAAATGTATGAATATAATTGCCTTGATTATGTAAACCGGGTCAGACGAGGATATATAAAAAATGCGTTGGTAACTGGTTTTAATCCCCTATTGACTATTTTCGCTATCGAGTAGGCATAAACGCAAGGTCACGTGAACCACGAATTTTGTCTATTGCGTAACCTATTGTCACATGTTCCTTTTAAGTAATTGCATAATTATTGTCTCGAGTTAGATACTACTTGATAACGGAAAAAAATAAAATAAATAAAAGACAAAGAATCGCATCATGACAGATAACAAAAAGCAAACCCACAACTCGTACAATATTTAAACTTGGCTCATGCATCCTTATCACTAATCGGCCTGTTATTTAATTAAATGTAGAAAAAGATATCATTCTTCATAGGTGCACAATCGATGCACCTTCAGTTTCTCGCTCATAATATATACATACATACACAACAATTTACTGGTTTTCCGAAACAAATAAAACTAAAAAGTACCTACCTACTGAAGTCCTCACAGATCTTAAGTCCGCGATATGAGTAGCTTGAATAAATCACTTCTAGGGAAATTAAAAAATAAGTTTTGCAGCATTTCACTATAGACATCTTCATTGTTAAGGAATTTTTTTTAACCGACTCAAAAAAAGGAGAAGTTTCTCAATTCGTCAGAAAGGGATCTTTTGTGTTTGAAAGAGTAAACTTTCTACTTTGTCTAGTTGGTAGTGGGTCTAGTTGGTAGTTGGTGGTTCTCATTGTCAACATGTCAGGATCTTGGAGAAATCGAGGGAACTCCTCAAAATATTATAGGCATACATAAAGCAATTTTAGTATGTTCAGTAACAAGTCTAGAATTTGCATTCAAAAAGTATCTTTTGGTGAAGTCGAGCTGATGATGAACACCTCAGATGGCCACCGGAACTCCTCAACGGTACCTATTTCAGGGGTGACGATAAGATATTTCGATTTAGATAGAGGAGCGACTATGACGAAGCACATTTAAATGGTTTAAATATGTTACAAAGGATTTCCCGCGGCATTGCTTGTTTCTTATTAATTGAGATGTGGGAATACATAACAGCATAATTATCACTAAAAAGTATGAATTAAAATAAATGTTTTAAAAACCAAAAAATCGCCTTCAAAAACGCAAGAAATAACTTATTTAGAAGTCGGCGTCCCACAATATGTTTAACCAAAAGCCGACTTAGCAAGACTAACCGGCGTTTTTAAAGTCGGTTTTTTTTCTAAAGTAAAGATTATTTGGCTTTCATGTATAGTTTATATGCAAACACGTCAAGTGTTTTATTATTAGCACAAAAATACGAGTGAAAAAAAAACAAAAATAGTGTTCTGTGTGTTTATAAGTACAAGTTTTGTGACCTTGTTTGCCTGTTTTGAATATTGAATGTCAAGCAGACATCCATAAATAAATAAATATATTAGGTAAATCATCACTTCATCGAATTCCACTTCATCGAATGTATCATTTCATCGAATTTTATTTCATCGGACAAACATTTGCCCTTACCGGGAATCGACCCCAAGACCTAGCTTCGTAAGCGTGTTCCAAAGAGAGCATATATGTATACCTACACCCGAATATTTCCTTTTGGTGGTCCTTCTTCAAAGAAATAATTTTCTTACTAACTAGGTTTCTTACTTTGTGCTAAGAAAAAATTAAATTTCAAGCATGATTACCGAATAAACCGTATCGTAGGTTGTAGTTACGTGGCGCGAATTCTCGTGTCTTAATGGCATATACTATATATAGACAAAATAGATACTTCTATCTCCGTCTGTCATTCGTGTACCGGAGCTCGGCCAGCTTTATCAAAGTTATTACAGATTACGATTCTTTGTTTATATGCAGAATGTATTTCATTTTCTTTAATTGAATGTCGGGTTTTGTCGTTGTTAGTGCTCTTTTTTCTAAGAAAATGCGTGTCTGCAATAAGATATGGAAGTTATATCTGGCCTGTATATTGACCACGTGTAGTGCAAGCTCAGACAAACTAGTGAAGCCAAATATTGTCTACATATTAGCAGATGATCTGGTAAGGTATTATTATTTTATTTGTTTATTTTATGTTGCATAGAGATGATATTTTTTTTACCTACATTGCATATACATAATTAACCAGGTATATATTACACTCAATAAATTAAACGGTTTATGAGATGTAACTGTTGTTTCAATTCAAAATGCGTACTGACATTAAAGTTCTGTTTTGTGCACGCGTAGAAAGTTAAACAGTTTTCTTAAATAAGAGTTTTGTGAGTTGTACGGTTTTTGGTATATTTGATACCGTTTTAACGGTTCTGGTGGGAAGTGTAAGGTGTTTTTGGGATACACCATAATATTTTATACAATGTAATGAATGACTATACATTATGCAATCCACACCAGACCCATTCCCCAAATGCAATAAACACTTTGTCTTCGTTTTTATGACATGCTGTTCGTGTTTTTGTCCGTGACATTAGTTTGACCTTTAATTATTTGGAGCCAATAGACAAGCATTACTTTTATTTTATTTTTTTCAATAAATAAAACTATTTACATGACTTTGACATGCGTTTTAATGACTTTAACTTATTTTTCTTTCCTTGTTATTATTTAGCAGGTTCGAATCCACTGAAGTTTATTGTCCAAAAATATAAAGTTTAAAATTAACGGATAAAACTACAAATAAGTAACTAGAAAGTTGACAACAACCTGACCTGAATTTAACTGATTCTGGATTAAGAAAAACCACTTAGTCTTGATAAGTGGTAAGTCACCCAGCGGTTTCCGAGAGGCTACTTTATTAGGGTTCCGTACCCAAGGGTAAGGACGGGACCAAGACTGTTGAAAAGATGATGTATTTCTGTTGCCGCTTTAACAAGAAATATTAAAATTAATATTTAAGTGGGGCTCTAATACAACAAACGTTACATTTGCCATTTTTTTTAAAAAGGTTAGTAAATAGTGTCTAGGGTTGTATAGATAATGGTACGGAACCCTTCGTGTGCGAGTCCGATCGAACTTAGCCGGTTTTTTTAAACATTTATAAATCTCTCAAGTGACCCGATTCGTTCATGTGCGCGATGAATGCTCGTCTATGGTTTATTGCTATGACAATTGCGCCAGGAAACTATAAATGGGCAGTTTCACATTATAAAACGCTTTTTTTTATAAGTTAAATATTCTTAACCAACTACCAACTGTGTATCGCCTCCAAATACTGCGATCAAAATGTCCATCGCGTCTGCATTGAAAGAATGAATGAAAGAAGTGTTTGTTTTATAATTAAAGTGTAAAATTTGCACCATACATATTAATTAACACATGAATGTGGTCCACAGTTATTAAGCAAAGTTAAACAAATGTGTTATAAGAGATCAAAATAATAAATTGGCGGCAAGGGCAATTGACTAGTCTATTTAAATGAATTTGAATTGATTCCAGAACGAAGGGAAGTGGAATCCGGAGCGTAGAGGAATGCTAGCGGTTATTTCCACCTTGGTCGTTAACACTTGAATCCCTCACTACGCTCAGGATTTAATGTACGCCCTCGCCGTAAATATGTTATTTGGCTCCCTTGTCACACAATCTACTATTACAGTTCACCCATATGTATAAGTACCTAACATTAAAATAAAGTGCTGTATACATTTTATTTTAATTGGAGTAATAGGTAGTATCAAAACACCTATTAAGATAAGCAAACTTGTCAATACAACTGATACGAAATATAGAACGGAAATTGATTACTAACTTTGATCCTTACATTTCTAATAAACAATTCTAAGCAAAACAAAATGTTCGCTAACAAGAATGTGCCGAAACAAGAATAAGGGTGGAAAAGGAATTAATCCTAAAAACAAGCTTTCTCCATCCGTTTGGGAACTACGATATCACAGACAGACACGGATACACATATACATATACCTATAAACGTTGAAAAAAGATAAAATTAGTTTCAATCATTTCTTAACCTTAGACACAGTGTCCTTAGGTACGTCTTCTTTATCAATATTAGTGTTATAAAGAGGTAAAGTTAGTGAGTTCGTGAGGTTGTAGGGGTTAATCTCTGGATCTTCTGAACCGATTTAGATGAAATTTGGTATGGATGTAACGAAGGTCCCGGGGAAAGGACATACTTAGGATACTTTTATTCCGGAAAATTGAACTTGTGATTCTCGTTGTGATTTAATTAAATCTACATATACCCGAGTAGAGCTCGGTCGCCATGACTACTACATATAAGTAAAAGAAGAAACTGACTGGCTGATTGATCAACGCACAGCCGAAACCGCTGGACCTAGGGACTTGAAATTAGGAGGGAATACTCCTTGGATACCCTAGGAGTGCACCGAGAAGGGATTTTTGGAAATTCATCCCTTTAAGGAGTTAAAATACCCCTATTAATACCGCTACTCCCCAGTAGCGGGAAACTAATTCAATGCGTGGGTCCTCTAGTTTAAAGTTAACTTACAGTTCACAAAGCAAAGTTCAGTATACAGGGTGACTTCAAATTGGTAATACAAAATCAATGTTTTACACACATTTCCCCTAAACTTAGCCCCTCAATGAAGTCTCATACTTTTAAAATAATCAGAAGTATTTTTTTTTAATTTTTAAATTATTCCATTTTTGTTGGCTTAACATGGTTATCCTACCATAATAATTAACAAAGAAGTTTAAAGAATTTCAAATGAACACTTCCCTCTTTGGTTATCCGTCATCTGTCGCAATTTATGAAGAAAACGTGTTTCGATTAGTAATTGTCACTTATCAAAGAAAATAAGATTGTATTGTAAATGTAGTGTAACCAAACTTTGGGACTTTAATTATTTGTTTTGTTAGAAAATTAGCATTAAATAAATAAATAAATAAATATTAATTAAATACAGTTAATTTTAACAAAGGGGTTAATGTATTATACTGTGTGGCATTAACTAAGCCACAATCAAGTGTTTTGTATTACCAATTTGAAGTCATACATCGTTAAACGTATTAAATAAATCTACCACTCATATTCGTAATGAGCACTAAAATTATCTTTGAGACCCAAATTCAGAAAACGACCACCAAATGCCCCTGTAGATCAAATTTATTTAGTGAAATGACTACTAGATCTTAGCCAGCAAAATTACTAAAACTAATAAACTAACTGAAGGTTTTAGTTTGTAGTAGTCTTGACTATTTTAGTTACGTCTGTTCTTTCAATTGTATCAGCGGACCGAGTTTAATAAATGACCACCAAATTAAGATTCAAGCTATCAAATTTGGTCGCTGTTACCACCTAAAAAAAAATTATTGTTATAAAAATATGTTGGCATTATGTACATATTACCAAATAAAGTGCCATAGCACCAACTTTTGCTAGGCTAGCGATTTAATAACAGTTCTACTCCTTGACACCGCTCTCCAATCAGTCACTCACGTGAGTGAGTCGTGTGCTTGTGTAGGATGCTTGCTTTAAGTGGTTCTAAAACCGAATCAGAGCACCCCACTTTCACGTACTCTTCTCCGTCCTACCCCTAGAGTGTTTATGCAAAGTGCGGAGCTGCGAAGCTCATAAGTAAGCCCTGAGCACGAGAACCCATGAGGCCACGACCCGATAGAGTCGAGTATGCGAATGGTGCGAAGGAACGACGAATGAGAGTTCTAGCAGCAGCCTACTCATGTTGTAGATCATTTACTAATTTTGGCGATCATTTACTATGTTTGGTAATAAAAGGTATTTTTGTGTGCGTTATTTATTAACTACCTAATCTGGTGAACCATTAAACATATTATGCCAATTAATCCCTCAACTATTAAACTAGTATAGTCTTGGGAATATAATATATCGGTTTTGGCTTGTGTTTCAGGGTTGGGACGACGTGAGTTTCCACGGGTCCGACCAGGTCCAGACCCCTAACATCGACCTGCTCGCGTACACGGGAGTGGCACTGGAGCGGTTTTACACTCACTGCGTCTGCACACCCTCGCGGTCGGCCCTGCTCACTGGCAAACATGCCTACACGTTGGGTGATCTTTCCTTTTACATGGTCTATTGTCTATCGTCGATATTTAATCGCACGGGTGTAAGTCTAGGGCTATTTTCGAGGGGGGGTCAAAGTCAGATGAAGACATTATTGGGCGGGCAAAGACCTCCACTATATGTATATGTATACACAAGTCTATTAAAAATTCTGCGATGGTATGGCCGTAAAGAAGAGGCCACCAGATTACGTAAGCAACTCGGCACTACGTCTTTCCATCTATAGTCGTAGTTCCAAAGGATGAACAATAAGCACACTGAAAAGTTAAGTGCTAACATGGTAGTCAAGTCAGTTTCAAGGACATTAGAGAAGTAACATAATAAGGTGACTCCAACACCATTTTCTAAATAAACAACATGCCAATCTTCCTACGATGGTATTATCGAGGACCTTAATTTAGATGTTTTGAGACTTCGCCTGCTAAATACTTTGTAGATTGTTAACTTTTCTAACTTATTTGATTGTATACGATTAGCTTCGAATTAATATAAATGGGTTTGACCATATCAACGGATGAAAATCGATCGATCATCGATCTTCAGGTAGACCGTAAGTCCTAATTAAGAATTGAAGATTGAAGTTGGCTAATTATATTTGTTCATGAATGGTTATGTATGAGCATCTATGCCGATTAGGAAAAGTCGTAATACCTTTTTAGGATTAGTATTGCATGTATAACTGCTATTGGAACTTGTTTTAATTAATAAATGCAGCAGCGCAACCGTGTTTGGTGTAATAACTTAATAATTTTGCCCTATCTTCGTTTATTTCAATATATAAGGAAGAACACACACACGATTAACACAGTAGTTATGTGTTACAGGCATGCAAGGATATCCTCTAGTACAAAGCGAGGACAGATTTTTGTCACTAACTGAGAAAATTCTGCCACAATATCTCAAGGAGTTGGGTTATTCCACGCATTTGGTGGGCAAATGGCATGTGGGGCTGTCTCGAACTGAAGCGTTGCCAACGATGCGAGGATTTGACACCCACTTCGGGCATCGAGGCGGTTACATTGATTACTACGAGTATACCATAGAAGAAAGCGTAAGTACTACACTCAGATCATTCTTAAGCCATTTGCAAATCTCGTTTACACTCTTCAAAGCGGAGATTGCTTGCGTTACTCTCATGATTACGTATTCTAATGTTAGAATAATACGAATTGCTAAAATTTCAGTGCTCGCTCGCTTACACTGACAATTATTTTATTTTATTTGACGATATTTTTTACCGACTCTAATCGTTTATCATTTCTCCTCAGCTAATATCAATTCTATTCTATCTATTCCAGTAAACCATATAAATTCCTTTTATCACTTTGTTCTTTTAAACTCAAGTTCACTCGAGTGAATGAACCAGAGTTCAAACATTCAAACAACAACGCTGAAATAACAAATGCAGCCTCCCAAACGTGCTGGATTATGCAGGGCTAAAAACTTATGAGTCCTTTATGAGTACTCTTTCAAAACCGAGTTAGGCGAGCGTTTTCATAAAACTAATGAACGAATTCTCTCTTTTTGTGAAATAAAGGCTTATTTGTTATACACGATGATACCATATAATTATTTACAATTTTATTTAGCTACTTGTAATTATTTTGTTTTTTCCATTTCATACATGTCAACCTTAATTAATTTTGATTGTAAACAGAAACGTTGATTTTATTGAGTTTTATTTAACAAATAACAAATTAATAAATATACACCAGGGGAAAATCTCACATAAATTGATCTAGTCCCAAACTAAGCTCCAATACAATATTAATAAAAGTTATTTTAGCGAGTATACATTTTTTTTACTATCTAATGCAAAATAACAACAATGTCGTAAAATTACCATTGAAGTGCGTTGATATTTTAATTTATTTAAACTAAATAATTGCGACACTTCGAATAATTGTGTGTTTTTTTTATACCACCTCTGCAACTTTTTGTCGTTTTCGCCAATATAAATTCAACTAAAATAATGTGTTAGTACAAATAAAAGAACATTATCAAGATTTGGGATTACAAAATCCAAAATAAAAATTTCCAACGCCATTATTTTGTCACAATTATTTCTCCAAATATTTTGGGTTAAAAAAGACGCAACCTCTACATTGTTACTTTTTTAAACCTTCGATAAATATATATATTCTAAAGGTCTTCAATATGTCCCTATAAAGAAGGGTCTTAACAAGAAATAAGTGTCCGGGAGATTGATGTTACAGTGGACCGCGGGTAAGGTGTCCGGGTACGATCTGTACCGGAATCTGACGCCCGCCTGGGACGTCCAGGGCTACGTCACGGACCTTTACAACGAGGAGGCTAAATCAAGTAAGCAACCGAAGTAAACTGGGTGAGGCTGAGGACTTCATGTTAACAAATTTTTAAATTAAAATTTTACATTATTAGAACTACTACTTCAGTGATTTTTTAGTTTACCCTTGAAATGCCGACACTCATTTCATCGAATGGTTTACTTCATCGAATTTTCATTTTATTGACAAGTATTTCCACTTGCACACGTTATAACTTTTTGGTGGTCACAGGTCTAACCTGTTTTTTTTGACATGACAAACGACACCTTCGATGAAATGAGTTTCGACATTTAAATGGAATCCCGATTTTTATCCACAATTGAAAGGCTGTCACATTGACAGAACTTTATGGATTAAAACACTATAGTATTCAGAAGTATTCGTAGCTATATATTTTAGTGCCTTGTCATAGTAACGTATGAAAGCGAGAGTGGTTTGAATTCAGAATCAATAACTCCAACAAGGTACTAGTACAGCTACTTTTGAGTCAGCGTCAAGTCACGAGAAATAGATATCGAAGATCATATAAAAAAATATCATAAAATATATATTTTGCTGTCAAAAAAGCTATTATGCCATATTGTTATATCAGTGTGGACTACGGTGTATAGATTTCCTATTATTACAGTTTATGTTCATGCTACTCTAGCTGTCGTTAATCAACATATATTATATTCTTAACATAGCACTCTTAGATGATACATCGTTTCACAATAAACGGACATAAGATTCGCCTACTCTCAAACATATTCTTTTGTTGCCCCGATCGACGGACGCGTTCCTCGAACCTATTTTGAATACGCCAGAAATAGATTATTGACGAGTGTTAGTCAAAAAAATAAGGAATTTATTTACCGACTCGAAATCAAGAAATATTTTAAAAGATATTTTTTTTTTTTTTTTTTTTTTTATAAAATGAGGTCCTTATTAATCGATTTGATATTTTGTTCAACCATCGTTAACATTGTTAGTTAGTTAGTTTGTGATTTTTGTTTTTGTTTTTCTTCTGAGCAACAGAAATGTTTTTTATATTATAAGTGGAAACTGTTTTGGTTTATTTATTTTTAAGTTTGATTGTATCTTAATATGTTCCTTGCTATTTGTTTACAAAATAAATACAGACCACAATGTACAGTTGCTACAGCTTCTGAAACCTAGACGTTGCTTCGAACTCAATAATAGGGTCCCAGGGAGCACGGCTGTCACCGAGAGCGACAAACTAACAATTTACAATATTGTTATAGTGCTAAGTAGGACAACCATTGCAAAGAGAATGTACACAATGTAACATTATGTACACGTAGGTACATAATGTTACTGTTGCCAAAATACTTAAAACGTAAAATAAAGTTAAGAGATGTAAATCAGGGTGCAATTTTACGGAAATTTTACACGAGATTAATTAGGTATATTACTAAGATAGCTGTAAATACCATATTGCTTTCGACATGTTATCTCATACATTACTATAGCGCTTACTTGAAAATCATGGCGACCGAATTAAAAACAATACGATACATGCAAAAGCAATATGGTTTTACCGAGTAGAATGAAGGACTACATTAATCTGTGGAACGTAAGTCAGTTTGGGGGTATAAGTCAGTTAGAGTCGCATCGCATAAAGGCGAGTGAGAGTAAGAGAGAGGTACAAACCCGATGGATATTGTGGGAGCTATCGCACTGTACCATACATGAATATGCATGAATGAGCCAAACTTATGTCATCACTCATCTATGACTGCGTTCTTGCAAATGTAATTTGAATTTCAAACCTAAAACCTGTATTTATTTTCCACTTATGTATACTTTTATTTGCTATTCAATCAATCTGTTGTTGTTTATGTAAATTAAAAAAATATATTAAAATATCACAGGACAATGTCACACAAATTGACCTAGTCCCAAACTAAGCTCTAGGCTTGTACTATGGGTACTAGACAACGATAAACTTACTTATACAGAGAAATACATACTTAAATACATAGAAAAATCCAAGACTCAGGAACAAATACTCGTGCTCATCGCACAAATATCTATCCTTACCGGGATTTGAACCCAGGACCTAGCTTCGAGGCAGGATCACAACCAACTAGACTAGCGTGTCGTCAATGTAAATCTAACAAACGATTCTGTGACTACCTATATTATTGATATACCCAATATTTCATATATTTTTGTCGGTTAACGTAAGTACAACACTGTTATCTAGAGATAGCTTTAGCCAGTAGCTATTCTTACTGAATTTATTACTGATATTGACTCGCGTTCACAGGAATATATCTCCCTAGCAACCAACCCACGTTCCGTTTAATGTTATTTCTCAGCAGCAATATAAGAAGAAGTGTCTTTTTTTGTAATACAGCATCGAAGTACAAATTGCGCTCAACTCTTCAGTTAAAGATCTTGTTTCGCGGATAAACGTAGAATTCTTGGGCATTATTAACTCTGGTTTTCAATGGGTTCAAATTATTGCAGATACGGAATCATATTGATTTGTCTAGTTGCCGTAGCTTTGGTGGCGTGAGGGGTATTGAATCTCGAATCGTGAACGTTACGTGCCTAGTTCAACTTCTAGCGATTACTATCAGGTGGTACCTATTGATTTAGTTTTTTAAACTTAAGTTAGCGAGTGGAGTGCTGGAATATCAGTAACCGGCACTCTAACGGTGCGGGAAAATACGCAAAGAAACCTGCATATTCCGCACTTAAACTGATGGGTAACCATAATCCTATTTTTCAGGTATGGCCTCTTTTTCTTCCTCCACACGTTGGATGACAAGGGCTCAATCGTACACATAAACTAGGATTGCTAATAATATAAAACATTAAATAATTACTCCAGTTTTTAAATTTAACACGTACAAAAAATAATTTTACACGGAAATAAATATAAATATAACAAGCGACCTGCCCTCGCTTCACTTCGGTTTATACGTGAGTTTTCTATTACACCCATACATAAACCAGAATTGATTATACTTAAAACCTTCCATGAAAAAATATTTAACAGATAGTGAAAACCGCATCAATATCCGTTGCGTGATTTAAGGGGAGTTAGCGGATATACAGACAGACAGGCAGACAGACAGATAGACATACAGACGCGGAAAGCGACTGTGTTTTATACTATGTATACTATCTCACTCCGCGTATACGTTTTTTCAAGGCCGATTGGATTTGGATGGATTGAATTATTCATTTTATCTATTTGAACCAACTTCAAAAAAAAAAAGAGGTTCTCAACTCGTCGATATCTTATTTTGTATTGTTTGTGTTTAAGTGTGGTTTGCTAGATTCCGTTGACATCTGTGATCTGAATTGTTGTATTTTAGGCTGCAAAATACTGATTTTGCACTGGCTCGAAAAGATGAAACATAACCTTTCACCGTTATAATCTCAAAAAAATATGGTGGTACGCAACTTTGTCTGCTTAAGGTGATATCTGATTGATTAAGTATCTAGTGCGTATAAATTTCTTGATGCATGTTTATTTATTTATGCGTTACTGAGATGTGAAAACTCCATTGAGTAAACATGCATCAAGGTAAACACTATCTATTCCGACTAATAAATTGCACATAAAAATATGCTGCATCCTAGGGTCACGAACACGTGTGTCTCTTTACTTTTTTATAATAGTGGCTGGAGGATGATTTCTAATGTTTTGGTAGTTATAAAGGCGCACGACCCGTCCTCGCCGCTGTTCCTGATGGTGGCCCACAACGCGCCGCACGGCGGCAACGAGGGCGCGGTGCTGCAGGCGCCGCCCGCGGACGTGCGCCGCATGCGACACGTCGAGTCGCAGCAGCGCCGAATACTAGCTGGTACGTGATCCTCTTCAACAGTTTAACCATTGTCTCTTAAACTCGAGTTGAAGTTATCCCGTCCCATAAAAACAATGTTTAAGGGCGTGCATTCTCAACTTACCCGCTTTACCAGTAGAGTGAGCGCACTAGTATCATTTGCTCACTCGGTCTTCCATTGGACAGACCGTTATTTACGAGAATTACACCTTAGGTTACTTTTTATATTAGAGGGAGGCAATGAGTGTGCATGTTACCTGATGAGAAGTGGAAACCGGCAACTAAAGGGTCGGTCAGTAAATAGTGATACAAATTGAAAAAATAAAAATTAAACCGGGCAAACGCATGTCGAACCATACAATTTTTTTTTTTAGGTTTTTGTTGCTCTCTTAGATGATTTTTAGTACTTATAAACTCTTTACATGCCTGTATCTCAAGAACCAATCAAGTCTACAAACACTGAAATTCTGTAACCACATTAAACAAATAGCTATTTATTATTAAGTAGTCCAGTAGTAGTAGTTCTTATTCTTTTTGTGCGAAATGTGGCTACAGCATTATCAACAAGTCTTTTTAGAGTTGTTGGTATTTCTGTAGCTCTGCTCTGCCTACTCCACTCTGGGAATAAAGGCGTGGTGTTGTATTATGTGTGTATGTATAATTCTTATTATGTTAAGCGGCTTGTCCAAATTGTATATCAGTACAGTATACATGGATATAGAATATTGGGTCGGTTACTTAATTCCATTGTCATTCACAGATTGAAGATAAAAACGTTCGAGATAAAGTTTTAAACCAGTTCGCGTTTGAAAAAAATTGGATGTTTGTTTTTGAATTCAAAGTGAAAACTGAGTCTTTGTGTGTTAGAGTACACTACTTCATTTTATGTAATACTTAAAAGTTTTTAGTACTAAGCAAATTTAATTTAAAACTTTCTGCTATTTTTCAGCTATGGTTAAGAAGCTTGACGATAGTGTTGGTGAAATTGTCAAATCTCTGTCCGACAAGGGAATTTTAAATAACACCATCATAGTGTTTACATCGGACAATGGCGGAATGACGTCAGGAGATTCCATGAATTATGGATCTAATTGGCCTTTGAGAGGGATTAAGATGTCCCCGTTTGAGGGCGGCGTGCGGGCCGCGGGACTTTTGTGGAAAGCAGGCTTAAACCCCGTAAGCCGGGCATGGAAAGGGTACATACATATGTCAGACTGGCTGCCAACCTTGCTACACGCGGCGGGCGCTAGCCCTCCTCCAGGAATCGATGGCTTCGACCACTGGGACGACATTGTGGCTAACACGACCTCTAAGAGAACGGAGCTATTCGAAATAGACGACTACAACGGTTTTTTCTCGATAACATCAGGAGGCTACAAGTTAATTACCGGCAACGTTATAAAGCAATATAGTGACTACCAAGGCCAAGACCTTAGGGAGATCATTGGTAGCCCTCCTTCGTATATAGATACCGTTAAAAAAAGCACATTATATTCTGTTCTACAACAATATGGTACTTTTGACATTGAAGGAAACACATTAAGGAGGCAACTTAAAGTAGATTGTGCAATCAACGTCGGTGAACGAGACAAAGTTCTATGTTATCCAGAAAATGGTAAGCACTTTTATTTGTCATTTCCCATCACAAAAATATTTTATAAAATACCTCTATGCTTGTTGCATGCCACACCAGAATAACACAATTATAAACAGCGCCAGCGGTTTACAATATTATGTTTAAAGGGCAAGATGGTGGTAACTAATTAATAACATTTAAACACTTGTTATCAGGTAATACCTGTCTCTATGATATCATAGAAGACCCATGCGAGACAAAAGATTTATCTAAAGCACACCCAGATGTAGTTTTGCGGCTTTGGCGTAAGCTGGAAGACGAAAAGAAGAGGACCATACCCAGGAACCCCATTCCAGTGGCTCGAGACGCCAGGTCTCGGCCCAGCTTACACGGCTATTCATGGACAACGTGGGCAGATAATTTATAATAGAAGATACCTTATCATATCCCTTTAACCTCATGTTATAATGTTTGGTGTTATTAACGAGGATTTCACTTTAAATTATGTTTAAATCACCTTGGCGTTTCAGCCATATCAAATAATCGGCCATCATCATGAAGCAAGGACAAAGGAACGTATGTGTAGGTATATTGACATTAATATCATAATACAATTATTGTTGATGCTTGGTGGCTCAAAGTTGTGACTCACCGCATCAAAGTAGTCCTTGGATGTTTTTTTTCATTTCCGATTAGGAACTCCCTTATTCGGAAAGGCCCATTTTATTTGTTATTTTGTAGATCTGTCTTGTTTACATTTCGCCATCACTACTGCGTTCAGGATGTCCAGGACTTCCTGTTAGACAGCATCCGGAATTCCGGACAGAGCTGCGCGCTGGCTCGCCGGAGTTCCGGCGACTAAATGTGACTAAATGCCCCGGTGCCATCATTTCCGAGCAAGCGACATTGGAGCCGACGCGCCTTTTACTTCGCCAACTGTGCTGTGTAAGCCAAACACCGAAAATGTAGGTATAAGTAGACGGGCTGTAGAATTGGTCGAATATAAAATCATTTAGCAGAGAAAGAAAATGAATTCAAGCAATTGCAAAATGGATGAATTCGGTCTGTTTTTTTTTACGTTATCTCGATTAGTAGGTACCTCTTACGAAGCCGGTTTAAAAAACCATAATGTAGGTATTCATATTGTGCTTGCTACAGTTTACCAAATAATTATGTAACAAGTCTATATATAAAATTCCAAAGCAGCTGCTAAACCTAGTAACTATAAAGTTTGTTTAGACAGATTTCTCTAATACGAGTGAGTGAAGTGGTTCTAAATGTACGAGTAAACTTTGTGTAATATGAAGAGAGGCCAGCCTTAGTGAGGGCATTATGGGTGAAGTTTAATTTAGTTCTTAATTAACTCGCCGACTGAAATAAATTATAACCAACTCAGTTTGTAAATTTAAATAAATTTAACTTTTACTATTATGTCGAACTCCCGAATACGTTTTGGGAAGTCAAATAGCATAAAACTTTAAATAAACTGTTACAACGTGTTTAAATAATTTGAAGTTCAGTTTGACTCAGAGTTTATACTTAAATCTAACTACATTTAAATAAAATCTCGATCTGTATGGCACTGTATTAATACCTAAACATACAATGCGATACAGATCTTGGAGAGAGACTATTATTTCGAGCGATTGCTTGATTTTATCTAATTGTGGTTGTGTTTTATACCAGTTCCACATTAGATTAACAACGTCTACTATATAAAGTTGCTCATTTTTTTTCAGTGGAACAGCAATCTTGTTCCGATTTGTTTCCTGGCGAGCGGTCTCATCGATCTTCAAATAAATGAGAGGTCACTGATAGGCACTTGGCGAAGTGAAATTTTCTCGGCGCCTATCAACAATCATTGGTTGCGCTTAACTCTCGTTTACGACACTCGTAAACCGAGTTTTTGGACCAAATAAATTCCCGCCAACCCTTGTTAGTAGTTTATTCTGTTAGTTTAGGTCCAAGTCAAGGGACGTTCTATTTTTATAGAAAACTACACTTGTAATATAAGAGATACCTTCTCGATCATATCGTTGTCTCACAGCCTGCGGGCTTACTCCGCTCAAAGGGATAATTGAGAAACCGCTGTACATAGGGAGCAGGGATAAAGGTAACTTACCTACATTATTTTAGGGTTTCGTAGTCAAACTAGGAACCCTTATAGTTTCGCCATGTCCGTCCGTCCGTCCGCCCGCAGCCTAGCTCAGAGACTCTTAGTACTATAAAGTTGTAATTTGGCAAGAATATACATATTAGTCACGCCAACAAAGTGGTAAAATACAATCTTGTTTTTTGTTTAGTGTACCTCCCCTACACGTAACGCGGGGATGTATTTTTCTCGTCTACCCCATAGTGTGGGGTGTCGTTAGATAGGTTTTCAAAAATATTACTGGTTTGTGAAAACCCTTTTTCGATTAAGGGATTCGTTTATGAAATGTTAAACTGTAAAACGCATTTTTTTGTCAGAGCCAAGGAAAATAAATGAAAGCGCATAAAGCAAGCAAGCATATAACGAATTTCAAAAGAAACTATCAAGACTAAGACGACATCATTGGTTCTATTGGTACAGACGATTAAAGTGTTTATACCTTCTAAAATCATCTAAGACGGCACCAAAATAAAAAAATAGTTATTACTTGTTGATTTTTATGTTTGTAGTACTTAACGGCTTCGGAACCCTACACTGAGCATGGTCCGACATGCTCTTGCCCAGTTTTTATGTAAAAGAGGGAGACCACTGTGCATGCGAATTACCTGATGGAAAATTGGAAAATAATCATCACTACCAGCCACTCACCATAAATACCAGCAACTCAAGAAGAGCAGTGTCAGTGCGTTGCATTTAAAGTATTACCTACGCAAAAGACCTTTACAACTTTATTATGCTTTAATTATTGAATAGCTATCCTAAAACAAATTATTCTGTTACGAACATTAACCCTTTAAAAACACTCTTAATTTATTTATTATTTATGACAATGTAAAATGGTTCAAGATAGTGCGTCGATTCATAATATTATTAGAAATCAAACGAACTTACCAAGTGAAGTTCGATGGTAATTGTGTGAGGGTGTTGGTCCAAGACGTCCTTATAATTCTTGACTTGTAGTAGACGCATCGTGTCGCCATCAATCACGCATATATTTGAAGCTTAACTTGAAAAAACGCTTTTTACGTTGACCGGAACGCGCCCAATACCAACTGTCATTTAGTTTAAAGTCCTTATTTCACGACCTGTAAGCTAGGGGGTCTAATCACTAAGATTAAGGGTTATGGGTGGGAGCCAGGACTTCTTGGACCAACACCCTCACACAATTACCATCGAACTTCACTTGGTAAGTTCGTTTGATTTCTAATTGTGTTCGTGTGTTGGTCCAAGACGTCCTTATAATTCTTGACTTGTAGGATGTTTAAAGAGTCGTGAAATATAACACGGATAAAATTACTAAAAAAAATAATACTGTATTAATATAAAAAACTGAGAACACTACGAATTTTTCAGTGTTTAAACATAAATAAAGTAACAAAACAACAAACAAAACTAATACTCTCATTAAGAACTAATAAAAAAATAATATTTGACATTTTTCTGAGACCAAATATCTTAATTACTAATCAATATTAACATTCATATATATATTTTTTATACTGTACTGTAATCAACAGTAGATTAATACGATTTTACACAAGATAATCATTTAAGTTAGGAACTTGAATTAAAAATGGTTTTTGCGAATATGGAGTCAGATTGCACAATTGGCCTGTTATAGAACCTCGCAAATACTGAGGAGGTTTCACCCCAACCTGCCGTTTTACGGATTATATCAATGTTCAGACCCAGAGCGTTGGCCTTCGATGAAGACGCATGTCGCGTGCTGTGGGATGTAAACATGGTAGTGTCTATGCCGCTTTTAGTCATTATATCTTTGATCCAACGACTAATCGTTTGCGATCCTATAGTACTGTAACCACCCTACGCATCCTATCCTACGGGGGCCTACCTTTCTATAGATCTACCTACCTACATATTTTACTAGCTAACCTAATGTATCTAACTCCGACAGTTAGTATACTCCTATAGCTAATACTACATATCCTGATTTAATTAAATAAAGTCTTACTTGAAACAACTTAAGATTAATTGAAGATTAAATATGGCTTGTGATCGTCTAACAGATAAAAAAGGACCCAATAGTTGTGAACCTACAGTAACCCTAAAATTCTTTAAGTCTTTGTTTTAATTCCTAACATTACCTACCTAATACAACCTGTACTTTACCTATTGAATTAAATTACCTACATATTTAACTTCATATACTTTTAAATAATCCTATATAATTCAGAATTTCTAATCACCTCTATAGTTAACCTACTATTAAGAAAAGCAGTTATCATAGAATAGTTATAACTTATAATTATAATGTATGGAAATTATAATCTAGGTAAACTGAAGCATAAAACAATCCCATGTACAACAATTTATAA
The DNA here is from genome assembly GCA_949316455.1 of Acleris holmiana. Classification (NCBI taxonomy): domain Eukaryota; kingdom Metazoa; phylum Arthropoda; class Insecta; order Lepidoptera; family Tortricidae; genus Acleris; species Acleris holmiana. Next base: position 10,722,514 of record OX438769.1, read on the forward strand.
GTGTTATGGCCCCTTTTTAGGGGGAATCGGCTCCACCTACGCCGTCGTGATTGCTATCACGCAGACCTTAGTCTGTTCCAATAGTCATCCTCCAGAGACAGGGCAGACTCCTTGCCATATATAGTTAATTATTTTATTTACTGTATGATAAGTCAGTTAGTAGTAAAGTACCAAATTGAGAGGGTTCAAAATGTATTATATTTCAATATTCAATATAATTGATTCTAATGAAATGATCTTCGAATAAAATTTATTTATGCTAATTGTAAATTTATTATTACAAAAGTGTCTTTAGCTTATATTGCTTAATTCACTGTATGAGCCATGATCTAGACCCTAGTATTTTTATAGTCTATAATGAGATGTTCAATTTTCACCATGTATACATGTTTATCTTTTATAGTAAAACAGAGGTAATACAGAAGTCATTTTGTCTTCTAGCTAGATTGAATCCTCATAATAGCTTTCTGTGCTATGTAAGAAGAGTAAATATACAGCTCAAATATAAAGCCACTTAAGTATATTGATATAATAGTTTTATTTATATTAATGCAATTTATAAAATCCATTCAAAGATCTCATTTTTATACTTCAAAGTTATTTCATTTCAAACTAGATTTATTAGGTATAGTTTTTTATCTAGAATGATACTTTAATTTTGTTAGACATGAAACTATTTATGGCTTCAAATTTCAAATAGATAGTTATTTATCAAATAAATGCTGAATTGTCCCTAATTAAACTTGTTTACTGAGGAGTATTTTATTTGTTACTGAACTTATTCAATTCATATGACTTGATCTAAGTCAATATGAAGAGAGAATTTAACATTATAGTTTTATCTCTATCATAAAATATTTTTACCTATTAGGTACCTACTTATCCCCTTAAGTGATCCTAAGAATGTTTTTAAATATGAACTTTATTTAATTACTGATTGCTATCAGTTTTATATTGTATCTAAATTTTTGTGAATAAAAATAAACATTACCTATTTCCCTATTTGAATAAAATCCTAATTCCCTTATTTTCCTAGTCAATTGATTCTACCCTAACTCTACTTATAAGGCCTATTCTACAAAGAACTACATCCTAGAGGCTTACCTTATCCTCATAATTAGCTAGTTCCCTAGGTAAACTGTAAAGTTCAGCCGGGTCTGCTGAGAAAGCAACCTAACACCCGTGTGATTGCCACCCCCCTCACACAGACCGAAGTCCAAGACGGTGAGAGTATGACGCCCTATTGTGTGGTTTAGTGTATATAAATATATAGAGTTTTAAGGAACCAATCCTCAAACTTCCCAGAGCTTTCACGGGTGCAATTGCATGCCCAACCTGTGGACCCCGATCCCACTCCAGGCTGGCGAATGAGAATGGTGGGCACTTATATAGATGACTATGTTGGTAAAGAGTACACCTAGGGTTGCCCGCACCTCTTTTAGAATCTACAAAGTTCCAAACCAAGCCTATTTGTCACCGTTAGGGTCAGCGTGATTTGTCAGGCAAACTGTTAGCCTGGACACCGCTCTGGCACGAAAATATGCTAATCTAGCTTAACTCAAAGACTTTAATAATTACAAAACTTTCCCCCATAAACCCCCAAACTGAATGTAACGTGCCAGACACAAGTGTCAACTAAAAATCTTCTAAACTTGCTGACTACTTCTTTCTTCTAATAATCTGTAACAGAAAAGATTAACAAATCCACACACAAATAATTACATATAATATAATCTTACCAATAATTTACGAAGAAAAGTTTTCTAAACCCAAATTATGTAATTCCCAATACTAAATATAAACTTTAATTTAATGTCTAACTTTCCCGCATGAAACCCATTTAATTAACCCCAACAAAAATTTAAATATTTATTTTCCGATTACGATACGTAAGTATGACCCCAGAGCAACAACCGTCCGCACGTCACGAGTGTCAAAGTGAAAAGCCTCCAATTATCTAAATCCCATTACTAAAATATAAAATTCTAATTCAATGTCTAATTTCTCGTAATTTTGAATTTCGAACGTAAGTACGACCCCAGAGCAACAACCGTCCGCACGTCACGAGTGTCAAAGAGAAAAGCCCCCTCCCCAAAATGGCGACCTGCTTATATAATATCTCAAGTACTTCATCGCCATCTTTGCCTTCATCGGCGTCTTCGGCCTCAACGCCTTCATTTCGACATGCGCAGTAGCGAGTTGATGTTTTAAGATTGAATTTAGCGTACAATAATTTGCCATACTTTTCATAACTTTGATTTGATTATTTACATTATTCTTTTTAAATGTTTAATTATGTTAGTATTTTATTTAAATTGTTAAATTATAAATTATAATTTGTTTGACTATTTTTTTATAATGAATTTCAAATGGAATGAACTCTTTAACTATGTTATCTTGTCAAATATATAGTAGGTTATGTTTTCTTTTGTCATTACTTAAACTCTTACATAACATACTTCCTATTCTGTTAATTTTAATGCTGTTCTTTATTGAATAATTAAATCTTTCTGTAATTAACTGGACAGGTGACCTTTTGGCTCGTTACATCCCTGCCTTTAGATTTTTCTTAAAATGACACTATCACTTAAAGTTGGCATTTGAAGAGAAATCTACCTTAAACTAAAATATACCCATAAAATACTTTTAAACTACATTAATTATTCAAATAATTTATCAATACTTAGCCTTTCCTGATCAGAAATTCTGATAATTATGTGGTGTGTTTTTAAACCAATTTGAATTGACAACATAATATGAATACAATTAGCTAACAACAAATGTCCAGACATAAAATTGAAGTCACAATTACCAGATTATCGTATTACCTGTGGAAAACAAGGGTTGTGAATCCTTATCGTTCTATCAACACTAAACCAGTCAAGAACAACAAACCTTTTGTATTTATGATTTGAGTATAATTCCCAGGTTAGGTCGCCCAGAATAAATTATAATTCTTAAAGATAATGTTACAACCGCTCTATTTCCTTCCATCCTATCAACAAATTGCCCCATACTTTGCTATACAATTCAGAACTGGTGAATGTGCAGTGTGCGCATAGATCGGTTTCCTACTAGAAGAGAGATGTTTCGTCAAAATTGCATACAAGCTAACTCTATCATTTCATATTAATTTCTAATATGAAATTTTTAATTTACCCTAACACCAAAGAGTTTTAGATTTCCTTTTAACGAAACATTTGAACATAGTTGTGTCTCCAGGCTAAATCTTGATAAACCTGGCTTGCTGCTTTGGTTTGTGGTCACAACTGAACCCCTTTCTACAGTGAATTAAACTAATACTTGCATAAAATCACACACTTATTTTCATCACAAAACTTCCATTCTCAAAATAAAACTGTCAAATCTCCTCATTAGATTTTCACACTAGCTCAGCTACGAACACAACCATTCTCTAGCCCAAACCATTTTATTTCTAAGTTAATTTCAAAAACTATAATGATTTCTCCTAAAACCCAACAATAAGTTCATAACATAACATCGAATTCCCCCGCCCGTTAATATAAAACTATGACACCTGTCCAATTGATTCCGTTCAAAAATCCAAATGACTTTTTGTTTAACAAACCTATGACTTCGAACATTTACATACTTTTAGCGCGGTTTTTACGGTATCTCAAATAATTCCATTCAAATGTTGATTCTGATTATTTAATAAAGAAAAACCCGACATTTTTAAACACTTACTAATTGATTGATCTATTTATATACTAATGATATTATATCCTAAACCTTTCTTCGTTAGATCCAAAAGTATTCAATTTAAAATGACTAATTTATGAAGAAATTTTTGAACTCAAATTATCTCGTAGTATTACTACCTAAATATATCTTACTCGTGTGTAACAAAATATTTACATACAAACATACATACATTCATACTTACATACAATCATACGTACATACAAATACCACTCGATAAAGAAATATATCGATTAAAATAAAACTACTTTATTCAGAATCATACATTGCACGCCCATACTTATCTAATTTATTTACAATACCTACATAGCAACAGATAGATACCTACATAGCAACAGTATTACTTTTGTCCCTAATAAACGGATTTCGTTGAATCGCATCTCCATTCCCTATTTTTTTTATTTATGACAGTGTCATAATTATGAAGTAAAAGTTAAACAGATTACTATTTTCACATTCATGATGTGATCCCTCCTAAGTAAAAGTTTACCCTATACCTATCTTATACCTAAATACTCTTATGTCAGCATAGACGATTATCCAAATAAGAATTTCCTGCCTTATCTCCTATGTTTTCCTTAATCTTGTGTTCCTATTTTAATTTAATTACTGCACCATTCTGTCTGTACCTATCAAATACTACTTCATTACATAGTTAATTTATTATTTATGTCAGTAATAATGCACAATTTCAACATACCCAATACATAAATAACTTTACTATCATAGGACTCATAATATTCTCTATTTTTTGTGAATTGGTAATCCAATGGTTCGGTACTTAAAAGAAATGTAAAATTTACTAATTTTATCAGTTATCCTAATAGAGACATCGAATTCTCTAAATCTACAACTTTCAGCAAACCTAAACTAAAATTCTCCTACTCGACGTAATCGACCTATCGAAAACTTATAACAGTCTATGTAGTTCCGATTCACGCATTCCTTGAAAGATTTACTCAATTTTAACTCTATTATACACAACGTAGGGTCCTAACCAACAGATGATCACGGCCTTTACAACTCGCAAGTGAACGCCAACAATAAAATTTATTTTCATTCATTTAAATTAACCTTCATTAAAACTCGATATAAGTCGATAAAATAAATCGAATGCCAACCTCTAATCGTTACTTTTCATTTTGCGTTTCGTTCTACAACTAACTCTTCCACCAAACTATGACCTATTTTGTTTTATACCCTATAACACCTTATTTTTATTTTTATTACTTATATTTTATTACGATGATTACGGTACTATTTATCTAAGTGACTTAGTAAATATCTTTAATTTTTTTTTTACGACAAACGATCTTCACAACAACTAAACGTTCATACTCGGTAACCTCACCAGTCCAATAACTTTATACAGTCTGTTACTATTAAAAGTTTCAAAACGAAACATCGCCCCATTGACTATTCTAAATCTTATTTACGTTTGTTTAATCAAAACTATAACGTTTCCTAATATAATAAAATAATAACGTTCTATCTAGAAATATGTTTCTAATGTTTATCTCAGTACCCATCTACAATATGAAAATTTGTATGATTACGAAGCTAAACTACACCGGCTAAAGTTTAACTAACGTTGGATAAAGCTGATACAAGGTAAGATCATGATTATATTTGTATTTTTACTATGCGTAAACCAAGGAATAACCTCTCTAATGCTTAAACATAACCTACTATCTAGTGAAACTGCATTTAGTGAAACTAATGAAATCCTTTAACCTAGTTGACGCCTTACAAATTTTACCAGTGACATTAATAACTCAAAAAGGGCTGTGAAAGCGTATCCTACATTGTATGTACTTAAAATAAACTGGCATGAAACAATCTAATACAAGTGAACTCCTCTATTTACCTAATTGTTTGATTTTACAAAATGTTTAATGTTGTCATTTTCTTTTTAGCTTGTTACAACATTAGTCAGACAAACTCGGTAAATGAAAAAGTAATTTGGTCTCAAACATCTGAGGACTGTTCACCTGACCTATCTGACCACAGAAATATTATCTTTATTTATTATATGCCTCAGAAGAAAATGAATCCTATTGGCTGGATGTGTCTAGAATTACAGGTAATATATAATGTTTAAAGTACCTATATTCATTTTAAAGCTCATGTTTCAGTCCAAATAGATTTTAAACTTAACTTATTTTATTGAGAATAAATTACTTAAATTAATGTTAAATTAAATTGAATTGTGATTATTGTTATCAACATTGCAACTGAGTGACATCCATCTAATGACACTAGTTTCCCTCTCAAAAGTATCCTGACATTAGAGCTATTAGTTGAACTAATTAAAACATTTCGACTTTTTCAGCTTTGCAAGAAATACAAAGGACTACTTGTGAATGACCAAAATTGAAGATCGTCAACTTATTGAAAATGAAATGTTTCATTACTAATTAATAGTTAAATCTTCCTGAAAGTACTCCTAGTGACGCTACTCTAAAATACTAGTTTTAATGGTTATAACTAAGTTTACAAAGTTTAATTGTATTTATACTAAAATTGTTTAATCTTGTTATATCATTTCCTGTCTTTGATAAAACAACTTTTAGCTTCAAGTGAACTTGCAGAAACTAATAGGATAAAAGACTTTTTAGATATTTGTAAGCGTTTCCTATATTTAGTATAAAATTAGTGGATATTATGCCTTTATTTTGTGTTATTGAATAGCAATAAACCTTCTGCAAAATCCTATATAACTCTAGTTACCTGCCTTCAACTATGAAACTGTAAAGTATCTAATTAACTTTTGTTACCTGCCTTCAATTATAAATCTGTTAAATATCTAATGAATGTATGGTTTACAAACCAAAATATAAGATGATAACTGCTAATACTAAATGAAATATAAAATTTAAATTAAGACAAAGACCTCCATTTTCACAGACAACAATTGGACTTCAAACCGAAGTCACTTACTTAAATTAATAACTAACCCTAATTTTTTTATGATCCTGGTACGGCCACCACCAATTGTAACAAACCTACTTATCCTACGTGGGCTACCTATCTACTGGGTAAAAGGGGTTTATTGCCTTGTGAATCCTGGTCCACGGCAACAATTGTAACCAGCCTACCCATCCTATCCTACGGGGGCCTACCTTTCTATAGATCTACCTACCTACATATTTTACTAGCTAACCTAATGTATCTAACTCCGACAGTTAGTATACTCCTATAGCTAATACTACATATCCTGATTTAATTAAATAAAGTCTTACTTGAAACAACTTAAGATTAATTGAAGATTAAATATGGCTTGTGATCGTCTAACAGATAAAAAAGGACCCAATAGTTGTGAACCTACAGTAACCCTAAAATTCTTTAAGTCTTTGTTTTAATTCCTAACATTACCTACCTAATACAACCTGTACTTTACCTATTGAATTAAATTACCTACATATTTAACTTCATATACTTTTAAATAATCCTATATAATTCAGAATTTCTAATCACCTCTATAGTTAACCTACTATTAAGAAAAGCAGTTATCATAGAATAGTTATAACTTATAATTATAATGTATGGAAATTATAATCTAGGTAAACTGAAGCATAAAACAATCCCATGTACAACAATTTATAAGTGTTATGGCCCCTTTTTAGGGGGAATCGGCTCCACCTACGCCGTCGTGATTGCTATCACGCAGACCTTAGTCTGTTCCAATAGTCATCCTCCAGAGACAGGGCAGACTCCTTGCCATATATAGTTAATTATTTTATTTACTGTATGATAAGTCAGTTAGTAGTAAAGTACCAAATTGAGAGGGTTCAAAATGTATTATATTTCAATATTCAATATAATTGATTCTAATGAAATGATCTTCGAATAAAATTTATTTATGCTAATTGTAAATTTATTATTACAAAAGTGTCTTTAGCTTATATTGCTTAATTCACTGTATGAGCCATGATCTAGACCCTAGTATTTTTATAGTCTATAATGAGATGTTCAATTTTCACCATGTATACATGTTTATCTTTTATAGTAAAACAGAGGTAATACAGAAGTCATTTTGTCTTCTAGCTAGATTGAATCCTCATAATAGCTTTCTGTGCTATGTAAGAAGAGTAAATATACAGCTCAAATATAAAGCCACTTAAGTATATTGATATAATAGTTTTATTTATATTAATGCAATTTATAAAATCCATTCAAAGATCTCATTTTTATACTTCAAAGTTATTTCATTTCAAACTAGATTTATTAGGTATAGTTTTTTATCTAGAATGATACTTTAATTTTGTTAGACATGAAACTATTTATGGCTTCAAATTTCAAATAGATAGTTATTTATCAAATAAATGCTGAATTGTCCCTAATTAAACTTGTTTACTGAGGAGTATTTTATTTGTTACTGAACTTATTCAATTCATATGACTTGATCTAAGTCAATATGAAGAGAGAATTTAACATTATAGTTTTATCTCTATCATAAAATATTTTTACCTATTAGGTACCTACTTATCCCCTTAAGTGATCCTAAGAATGTTTTTAAATATGAACTTTATTTAATTACTGATTGCTATCAGTTTTATATTGTATCTAAATTTTTGTGAATAAAAATAAACATTACCTATTTCCCTATTTGAATAAAATCCTAATTCCCTTATTTTCCTAGTCAATTGATTCTACCCTAACTCTACTTATAAGGCCTATTCTACAAAGAACTACATCCTAGAGGCTTACCTTATCCTCATAATTAGCTAGTTCCCTAGGTAAACTGTAAAGTTCAGCCGGGTCTGCTGAGAAAGCAACCTAACACCCGTGTGATTGCCACCCCCCTCACACAGACCGAAGTCCAAGACGGTGAGAGTATGACGCCCTATTGTGTGGTTTAGTGTATATAAATATATAGAGTTTTAAGGAACCAATCCTCAAACTTCCCAGAGCTTTCACGGGTGCAATTGCATGCCCAACCTGTGGACCCCGATCCCACTCCAGGCTGGCGAATGAGAATGGTGGGCACTTATATAGATGACTATGTTGGTAAAGAGTACACCTAGGGTTGCCCGCACCTCTTTTAGAATCTACAAAGTTCCAAACCAAGCCTATTTGTCACCGTTAGGGTCAGCGTGATTTGTCAGGCAAACTGTTAGCCTGGACACCGCTCTGGCACGAAAATATGCTAATCTAGCTTAACTCAAAGACTTTAATAATTACAAAACTTTCCCCCATAAACCCCCAAACTGAATGTACTAAATAAACAACGTGCCAGACACAAGTGTCAACTAAAAATCTTCTAAACTTGCTGACTACTTCTTTCTTCTAATAATCTGTAACAGAAAAGATTAACAAATCCACACACAAATAATTACATATAATATAATCTTACCAATAATTTACGAAGAAAAGTTTTCTAAACCCAAATTATGTAATTCCCAATACTAAATATAAACTTTAATTTAATGTCTAACTTTCCCGCATGAAACCCATTTAATTAACCCCAACAAAAATTTAAATATTTATTTTCCGATTACGATACGTAAGTATGACCCCAGAGCAACAACCGTCCGCACGTCACGAGTGTCAAAGTGAAAAGCCTCCAATTATCTAAATCCCATTACTAAAATATAAAATTCTAATTCAATGTCTAATTTCTCGTAATTTTGAATTTCGAACGTAAGTACGACCCCAGAGCAACAACCGTCCGCACGTCACGAGTGTCAAAGAGAAAAGCCCCCTCCCCAAAATGGCGACCTGCTTATATAACATCTCAAGTACTTCATCGCCATCTTTGCCTTCATCGGCGTCTTCGGCCTCAACGCCTTCATTTCGACATGCGCAGTAGCGAGTTGATGTTTTAAGATTGAATTTAGCGTACAATAATTTGCCATACTTTTCATAACTTTGATTTGATTATTTACATTATTCTTTTTAAATGTTTAATTATGTTAGTATTTTATTTAAATTGTTAAATTATAAATTATAATTTGTTTGACTATTTTTTTATAATGAATTTCAAATGGAATGAACTCTTTAACTATGTTATCTTGTCAAATATATAGTAGGTTATGTTTTCTTTTGTCATTACTTAAACTCTTACATAACATACTTCCTATTCTGTTAATTTTAATGCTGTTCTTTATTGAATAATTAAATCTTTCTGTAATTAACTGGACAGGTGACCTTTTGGCTCGTTACAGTACTATATGGTTTCTTAAAACTTATGAGTAGTCGTCCTGAATTATTGGAACGTAAATTTTCAGTTATTGCAATGTAGTCAACTAATGACTGTGCGGGGCAAATTTCGGGTTTATTTCGAAAAAATGGAATAGTTAGGGCAGGTTGAGTTGCACCTACTCTAGATGTTTTAATAAGATCTGTGATTTTAATTATAATACTGTCTTGTGAACGAATAATATTATCTAATTTAATCAGACTTAAAGTTTGCACTCTGTGTGCCGTTATTAAAGCTAAAATTGTTACTAATTTCTTTGATAACATTTCTAATGAGATTGTATTATTAGGATATAGATTACTTAAGTATGTCAACACAGTGTTGGTATCCCAGGTAATGTTATATTTTGGGTTATTGGGTCTTAACCGAAAGACTCCTTTAAAGAATCTTTTAACAAGTTCATTTGACCCTACCTGTGGTCCAACTATTAATGAAATTGCTGAACGATATGAATTGAGACTTCCATATTTTGAGCCACTGTTGTACATAGTGGTTAAAAATTTCAATATATCTGGGATGTCAGCACTGAAACAATCTAATTGGTTATCTACACAGTAATTCCACCATGTTTTTAAACAAATATTATACTGTGATACAGTATTATCTGCTAAAGAAGCTAGCATGACGTCAATTGACATATCAGGAACGCCTCGGATTTCTAGCGCTTTCCTGATAACATTCCTGCAACCAGGATAAGACGCTCGTGAAGAGGATGGGGTGTGCTGTTGACGAAAGTTAATAATGACTTATTAGGTTGGAAATAAATTAGCTCTGAACACAATAACTTTTGGAACAAAGGGTACCATGGTTGGGTTGGCCAGTGAGGTGCAACAACAATACCAGTGGCTTTATCATTTTCAATTTTTCGGAGGGTTTTTAATAACATTGAAAATGGCGGAAAAGCATAAAAATAATATTGAGACCATGAAACGGTAAAAGCATCTATAGCAAGAGCATCCGGATCCCTCTTCCAGGATATGAACTTTTGACATTTTTTGTTGGCTCTAGAGGCAAAAAGGTCTATTTCAGGTGTGCCAAATACTGTAATTATCTGTTGGAATGCATAGCTAGCTAATTCACATTCTATGTTAGATCCAGTCTTCCTAGATTCAGCATCTGCTATGAAATTGTCTTTTGACTGGATGTAAGAAGCAAATATGAAAATGTTCCTCGACTCACACCATTGCCAAATTTCTTTTGCCAGTGTGTTTAGATGGTTAAATTGTACTCCTCCCATGCGATTTATGTAAGATATGGCTGTAGTGTTATCTATTCAGAGGAGCACTTGACAATTTTTAAAATTACTTGCATATGTTTTGAGTCCAATAAAAGCAGCAAGAAGCTCTAAGTAATTTATATGTCTCTTGGACTCTTCAATTGACCATGGCCCTCCCAATGAATTGTCATTGCATGCCACACCCCATCCAGTTAAAGATGAATCTGAGTAAATCTCTAATTTATAACTATCTGATCGGATGTTGTTGCTAGGTGCCTTTATGTTTTTTAACCACCAGTCAAAATCAGATTTTAAATAATCAGGTAACTTCATGATTTTATTATAGTTGTCATTATTAAGTAAATTAAGGTATTTCAGCCTTTCGAAAGCTTTGGTATAAACCCAGCCATACTTAACCGCTGGGCAAACAGAAGTAAGCAAACCTAGCAAATGTGCAAACTCCCTTATTTTACATTCCTTCCTATTATAAAATGATAACAGTTCCTGCTCAATTTTTAAGCATTTTTCAGATGGAAGTTCTAATGTCATATCCACTGAATTTAATACAAAACCTAAAAATTGGCATTTTTTCTTAGGTGTAAGAATACATTTGTCATAATTTATTGTGAACCCAAGGTATTCTAATAGATTACAGGTTTTGTCACTTCCAGCTTTTGCCTCTGATATGCTGTCAAAAATTAAAAGTATGTCATCTAGATAAACACAACATACAATGCCCTGAAACCGAAGGTGTTCTATGACAGGTTTCATTATTTTAGTAAACACATATGGAGATGTGCTAAGACCAAAAGGTAGAACATTAAATTCATACATTTCATTCTGAAATTGAAACCGTAGGTATTTTCTATAAATTTCATGTACACATACAGAGAAATATGCTTCTTTAAGATCAATTTTTACCATAAGGGAACCAGCTGAAAGTAATTTTGTGGCAGTTCTAATGTCTTCGAGTTTAAAATGAGATGTTGTAATGAACTTATTGAGTTTCTTTAGATTAAGTATAAATCGCTTATCACCATTTGGTTTTGGAGCTAGAAAAATGTATGATAGGAACTGGTCATTACATGGTTGGCATTGCGTAATGGCATTAATACTAAGAAGGTGATTAATTGAAAATTGCATCTCTCTTGCCTCGGTACCCTTTAAGTTATTTGCTGGTGTTACTGTTTGAATAGGTTTTGAAAAGAATGGCAATTTATAGCCCTCAACCCAGGATAAGACAGTCTTGTCATTGGTAACAGATAGCCAGTTGTTATAAACAGTTGATAAGAGCTTTACCTCTAGGCCTTCCTGTGTGTTGGGCCGCCTTTCTTTTGGGGAGCTGACCATCGCTGTGGTGCAGGCCACCGCTGAGGTGCTGGCCACCGCTGAGGTGCTTGTTGAGGCCTGTAGTTTAGCTGCCGGCCCGCTCTCGGTGTGTCTTGGGGTCTGTATCGAGGCGGGCCCCGGGAGTTTAAAGCAGGCTTGGCTTGCTTGTTTGTTTGTGCATATTTTATGTCTGTTCCAGTTTTATAGATAGCTTTCCCTGCTTTTAAATCTTCATGGAGCTTTTCACCAAAAATATATTTGCTAATCTTGGTTTGACATACAATATCCTTAGTATTCTTGTTCAAGGAAAATTGTAAGAGATGTCTCCTAGATATAGATTCTGTATAAAACAGATCACAAAGCATGCGTCCCGTATCGCTGACTAGCTTTGTTGCTTGTTTATTTTCATTTGTTTTAATTAACAAATCCAGGGCCACTCCCAAACATGCAGTAGCTTGTCCCAAGATGTTCTGCTGTTGTTCCATCAACCAGTCTCTTTTTAAGACCTGTTCTGAGACTGCTGCTTTAATTTCTGGGTTCAATTTAGGTGCCTCCAGGAAGACACAGTTTTCTGGGATTGGAAATTTGCAGAGATTTGACTTGGAATCTTTTTCTAGGCCATTAGTTGTTATGTGGCTCCACCTTGTAATTATGTCATGGTGTATGGCCTCCCCATATGTCTTTTTGTTAGGATCTTCGCCTAAAATATTTAGAATATCCCCATCTAATGGCAAGGCATCACCAGCATCGATGACTGTATCAGTTACAGGTTCATTGTTGGTATCAGGTTCATTACTGGTCTCAGGAACCAACTCCTCGACATGAAACTCGTCAACATTTTCTGAGGCTACAAAACAAAATTAACTTTTTAACCCTCAGTTTACGGAGCATTATATTGAGGTAAGAGATAAACCACACGAATAACACAATTAGTGTCACCACACGAGTAAATCCGCAAACCTTATTATATTACGGTAGGGATATGTCACACGAATGGGACTCGCAGTACCACCACACGGACATAACCTCCAACCTTTTTCGCCGGTCGGGATAAACCTCACGAATAACACCCGCAGTGTTATCACACGGGTAGATCCTCAAGGCATAAAACTAAAAACACATAATGTGTACTTTTATTTTTATAATCATTGAAATAAGACTCCTCGTAAACAAGTACGAACTTGTTTGCCACCACGCAAACCTTTTTCACCGTCAGCGTGAGAAAATATAAATTTATCATGAAAAATATGCTATTAAGCCCAAAAAGAACAATCTGCAATTATAATCAGTACCTGTGCTTTACAAATTATTGTATTTACCTGCGACGGCGTTCTGTACCGTTATTTCATTTTTACTTGAAGGTGAAGTACTTCTCTTCCTCATCTTCTTCGCGAATTTTTTAAAAAGAGAAAATAATTCTTCATCCTCATTCTTCCTTTTATGTTTTCTATGTTTTCCCATACTAAAAACACTTAATATTACTTATTCACGAAGGAAAGCGTGTAATTTCGGCGCGCACGAATAAGTCGAATGGCAGTTGGTATTGGGCGCGTTCCGGTCAACGTAAAAAGCGTTTTTTCAAGTTAAGCTTCAAATATATGCGTGATTGATGGCGACACGATGCGTCTACTACAAGTCAAGAATTATAAGGACGTCTTGGACCAACACACGAACACAATTGTTTTCGGTACTGTAATCAAATATCACTTTATTTTTCAGTCTGTCTGTCCGTATGTGTCCATGTGCTTGCGTGTTGAAGTGCTATAGAAATTAGATAGAGATCATGAAACAAAAATCTTTTTTTTTTGTGTATATCTGTGAAGTAATTTAATCTCAATCATTGAACAAGTTTCATAAGTTACATAATGAGAGGAAGTTGGAGTTATTTACGTTGCCTATTCAATACTAATAATAATGTGTAAAACAATGGGGCAGAAAATAATTTTGTACCTGCTCTCCGTATTTTAATAAACGAGGTTTATGATTGAAACGAAGGCAAGAAATAAATTGCCACTTTAACGAGAAACTGGACTCAGACACTGCAAAAAGAAAATTTCAAAGAGAAAATTCCAATCTCATAAATCTTAAACTGTACTTGTCGGCAAACACTTGATGTTGTGCTCTTTTTGGTGTTGCGTCCTTTTCTGTTATTATTAATAACTAGATTAAGGCCGCGATGCCACCAATGTCATATTTAGGGATTGAAAGATTATTATAATCTTCGGGCGATGCTTTACCTTTTCTAAACAACGTTTTTCACGTTTAGTTATAAAACTTAAACGGCCCAGTTTACTATTAATAAATAAGGGAATAGACAATGTAGAATATGGCCCATGATTTAAGAAAATAATTTCACCTTACCTTTTGAATAGTCAATCCTAAAAATCACTCCAAATCCCTAATAGTTCATTTCAAAAATAGACTTCTCTCGTTCACGAAACTGTAGAAGTAGGTATTACCTATTAGCCTAATGGAACCCTGACCCACCATAGAACTGTGTCACAGGGGCGTTATGATTCAAGTCGTATGAAGTGTCAAACAAATTGTTTTATAATGTCACTGTGACACCGTTCTATGGTGGGTCAGGGTTCCATTGGGCTGATAGTACTACACTGTGGTACTACGTGGGCACACTACACTTATAATAAACCACGTGGTCTACCAAAATCATTGCGCTCAATACGATGTAAAGGAATCGCGTAGATTTTTTTAAATCAAAATGAATGTACGCAGATTTATTTAATTAAGGTTTGTCCAATACAAACAATAAAAAAATCTCCCACACCGGTTCACGGAAAACCAGTCATAGTCCGGTTCTCTACTGAATAAAACCGGAAGAAAATATTTTATGACTCGCTGATATTTCTCTAGTGCTTTGGTTTATTGACGTCAACAGGCGTAAGCCCCCACCTTTCGCAAGTTTCACATTACGTTTTGTTCTTATTTTTTGCTCTCCACTTAGCAAAGTGACGTTTGCTGGGATATTTTTAGAATATTGCAACTGAACGTCTATTAAAAGACTTTTTAAGGTTCCGTAGATAACAAGAAACCCTTTTACCATGTCCGTTTGTCCATCTGTCCGCCGTTTTACTTAGGGAATCTAAGTACTAAAGAGCTGATATTAGGCATGGTTATAGGTACGAGTACATATTTATCACGCCGGCCAACTTTTTTTACGTGCCTACCTCCCAAACATATAATAATGTTTTTTCGTTTCAACGTTGGATTTCAGAAAGGATTGTATGCGAAAAAGAAACCGATTTTAGCTTGAGTCAATTATCCCCCCTACAATTTTTAGTGATATATATTATCTAGCATTAGGTAGTTATATTATGTACACTATATATGGTTTTATTGTTCTGACTACGATGGTTATCTATTTTATTTAACGTAATTTTCTCACTATGGGCTACAGATTGCATTATCATACGACATCGTATTCTTACCCGACTACCGCGAAGCAAAAAGAAGGGTTCCTCGTATGATTTGAACTGATGGGTAAGTACTGAAGCTCGAAAAGAAAGATTACTTAATACCAACTTTTCTTACCAATTAAGTACTACTCTTATGTATGATCTTTCACTACATCTGGGGCTACACTCTCCTCGTTAAACCATATAGCTTTTGACATGTTATTGTATTGCTTATAACTCGCCCGCCATTACTGTCAGGTAAATAAGAGCTATCGTAAAGTTGTCAATAGAGCCCTTGTAATCTAGTTAGGTATTTTGTTAGTTTTTCCTAATCGTTTCTTTACCACTAAGTTTATTTGTGATAAACCATACAAACTCAGAATCAGAATCTTTATTCAAGTAGGTTTAACTATTATACGTCCTTTCGAGATCTTGAATGTACAAAAAACATTCGGGGATACCGTGCATCGATCTGAAATTCCGCATTCGATCGTAGAGTTTGTCCGGCGGCTGGCGAATGCTATAAATGTTACATTAATAGCTAACGATATTTATAATAAAAAAATCGAAACTCTGTTCTAAAAATAAATACCAATATAGAAAATACTGCGCCCATTTTTAGAGTTCCGTAGTCTAAAGGAACCCGTACAGTTTCGCGATGTTCTTCCGTCTGTCCGACTGACTCCTAGTACTAGAAACCTCTCATTTGGTATGAATATACATATTAGTCTCGCCGACAAAGTGGTACTTAAATAAAACTTGATAGTATTTACCTCCCCTACACGTAAAGTAGGGATGGTTTTTTTTTTTTTGGCAAGCCCAATGATGTGGGATGTCGTTGAATAGGTCTTTCAAAAATATTGTGGGTTAATAGAACCAATTATTTGACTAAGGGATTCGTTTGTGAAATATTAAGCTTTAAATTGCTACATTTTTGTAGCTACCCCTGCCCTACAGCCAAAACTACAAAATTAATAAAAATATTTAAAGATCTCAAATGAAAGCGCATATAACGAATTTAAAAGGAAAACTATCACGATTAAGAAGACTTCATTGGTTCTTGAGATACAGCCAAGTAAAGTGTTTATACCTACTAAAAATCAACTAAGACAGCATAACTTTAAATGGAAAGTTAGTTCAAATTTCTGGTTCTTCGAGATAGATTTTGTGTTTGTAGTACTTAACGGCTCCGGAACCCTAAGCGTGGTTCGACTTGCTCTTGCCCGGTTACATAAATTTAATAAAAGTCGTTCCCATTCTATGCTTCATCACCAAATTCTTCAGGCGCCTGTTATTATATATTATGCGTTAAATATCATACACTTTAAAACGAGTAATATTTTAGTAGTTATGTATTTTTGCCTTAAAAATAACATTACCAACCCGATCAACAATCGGTTTCCCAAAATAACATACATACATACATAACATCACGCCTTCATTCCCAGAGTGTTGTCCCTGCCTACCCGGCAGAGCTACAGAAACACCAACAACTCTAAAAAGATATGTTTATAATTCTGTAACCACATTTTGCACAAGTAGGCTGAGATGTTTACTAGTGTATTAGTGACAGGTTGCAAGCCCATCGCCTAACAATACTACAATCCTTTATTCCCTTAGTCGCCTCTTACGACATCCCAAAATAAATCATCAATATATAAGATGCTCACTTTTTCCATAATCCGAATTTAATTGAAATAAATACATACATACATACATAACATCACGCCTTAATTCCCAAAGAGGGGTAGGCAGAGCTACAGAAATACCAACAACTCTAAAAAGAATTGTTGATAATTCTGTAACCACATTTTGCAGAAGTAGGAAAAGATGTTTACTTAACAATAATATAATATGTTAATTTAAATATGTATTGAGAAAAAGTTTGACAGCGAAGTTTACCTGAAAGACAGGAAATAAAACGCAGCCAAGTGGTTGTTTCACACTGGGTTATCGGGACCGCCGGCTGTTGATAGATGGTCGACCTTTGCCGAGTCACGACCCGTGGCCGCAAACTTTCTGCTTACAGCTTACACGATCTATCTACTGATACAATAATGGATAGACGGACTAGTGGAAAGGTAAACATCGGTTTAGCTTGTCAATTGACAAAAATAAAGTTATAAAGAGTCGACTTAGCTGCCGATGCAGACTACGAGTGTTCTGTAGGTACGACGGATATTTACTATTGCAGTGTTCTATTTTCTTGAATTAATTACTGTTTGTCCAATTGTACGTAAAGTTAATAAGCAGGACCATTATTTTTGGACAGAAAACATCAATGTAAAAATCTTAACGTAGTTAATTAAAGTGTATTTTTAATACCATCTAGTGCAACAGAGATATTCACATGCTAAAATAATTACGTGTTAAGACTTTTTGCTAGTACACAAAATAAGTTGTACAGCTGTTTTTTTGCATATTAAAGCGGGTGGGACATACTTGTGTGTATAGATGCACGTGCATGTTGTCCGTTGAGTGCGTTGCTGTCTATAGGCATTACAACTACAAGTATGGCCCATCCCCTTTCGTGAAATAAAACAAGTGTATATCGTTATACCTATAGTATGTACAATCGGCAAAATAAAACCCTGACCCACCATATCGAATTATAAGAAAATGTCACTCTGACACAGATAATATGGTGGGTAAAGATTCCATTTTATCTATTTTGCAAGGTTTAGTTTTGACTATTTGCGTTTGTAGGTCAATTTGTGTGAAAATGTCCTCTGATATTTTTAATGCTACTTTTCAAGTTAAGAGGTTTATCCGGCTTACCCTGCACCCAACTCAATCTTCTATTAATAAACTTTAAAACTATCATGCACAAAAGTCTGGCAGCATTAATGTCGTATAGTGCGGCGACAGGAAGATGGATCGCGGCCGCGCAGCTGACTCATTGAGAGGGTATTACCACGCCTCCGCCGGGCTCCATTACAGGGAAACGCTTATTGGTTTCTTTGGGAAGTCTCAAATTAATAAAAAAAGACTGTGAGCATGAGATATTAATAGAAACGCCTGCGTGAATACTTTCAAACGTAGTCTACAAACGTTAGGATGCTAGTTAGTTAGCACCAGGGTTCGCGCTGACCAACAACAATAAAAATGCGCTGTGATTTGCTATTGCTAATGCAAACGACTTATCGTTATAGAAGTTTTAATTAAAGCATTTTAGATACAGCCTGAACTAATTTTCATAAAGCTCAAATTTATGAAATGATGTCCTCTTTTTGACGATCGAACAAAGCACTTCGTAAAGTTTTTACGGTAACAACGGCCTTTTGAACTTTATTTATTAGATAGCATTCTTGTGTATGGAGGACGGGAAGTTCTATAAGCTTGAAAGAAATTTTATAGCTCCGGCAAACCAACCCCTTTAAAGTGGATTACCAGGCGCGCCCTCCTGCCTTAGCTTAGCAAGGTTATGCTATTATTACATCATTGCCATTATTGAAGAATTTCCCGATGTTACAGTAATTCAATCAAAACATCGTTGACGGTTGACGTTCGAAATTAATTTGCTTAATTACTGCCTTGATTTGATTAATTAATCGTTATAAAATGTTAACTCTGCAAGTGAGTCTTGGGAACAATTAAATATTTCCTCAAGGGTGCTTAGGCAACACTTGCTTATAATGTAGGTATCTGTAACATTGTAAGTAAATTAACAAATCAAGCAAAATGAAATTAACGAATTTTTTTGGTTATTCATCATCTACCAGTACGCGTCAACGTGGAATGCGAGTAACTTCAAAAAGACCTTTGTGTGAAATTAGCTAATATTGGAAATATTTAGATTTTTAATACATTTATGATATCGATTCATTCGTCGAGCCTGTGTAGGCCATTCATTACATGTGATGCATGGCGCTGTATCGGCTGTCAGCGGGCTCACGTAAAACTAATTGAAGTCCGGACAGACTCGAGAAAAAATGCAACACCGATGTCGAAACAAATGGCGGAAATCGTTTGTTTTTCTCTGAGCGCGGGCGGCGGACTGAATCCGACGCCTTTCTTTTCAGAGAGCTAAAATTAGTGGTAGCTCTCTACAATTCTGATCAAGGAACAGAGTCAAGGAATATTTTTCTTTTCTATCCCTCACAATGTATGGAATGACCATTGACCCCGTGGTTCATCGTAACGCACGAGAATGTCATCCCATACATTTTTAATAATAGAAAAGAAAAACATTAGCAGCGTTTGCATCTTGGTTAGGGTTTCAGTAATTAATAACAGCCACTCTGTTTCGTGATTTAATTTAATTATATAATAAATTAGCTAAGCTAACTGGTTTTAAAACATCGTTACCTCAAATATATGTACAGCACTAACTGGATATAAATTAAACGAGTTGGTTGGCATAAATACTCTCTCGCCGGGCACGTTCCACTGAATTCTTAGTATTTGGCGTTTGTCTTGCCACTTAGAAATTTCAGCATGCTCGAATTAATTAGTCTCCTGCCACGACTCGGTTAATTAAGCGTTTTAAGAAAGCACATACTTAATTATTTCAATTTTAACTTGACGACATAAATGTTTTAACATAAAACATTTAAGTAACATGCATAATTCATCGTCAAGGCAATTAGCCGAGTTAGCCAACTAATTTATTATACATTACAATTTCTGGTAAAAAATCTGTATGGTGCGTATTGTTTATCTCAAATAGTTTTTTTTTTCATGTTAAGGATAAGACACACGAGCACTCAGGCCACCAGATGGTAAGTGGTATCTGAAACCCATAGACATTTGAATTCTCAAGACTATAATTCTAAGACCGCAAATGCGTCGCCAACCCTGAGGACTAAGATGGAATAAACACTTGAAACAAAATGGTAGTAAACAAAAACATTGTAATTTTTTATACCGTTTACTTCCATTTGATGCTCCTATCATCTATCCAAGTCAAAATAGATACAACTCCTCTTCCTCCATGAACAGTCCAAATTTATGAAAGTCTAAGACATCGGTAGCAGTAATTACCTGAATGGAACTAAATTCATTACGACCGCCATCTTTCCTGCTAGGAAGCTAATATCAAATAGATTTCGTAGTCGAAGGCCAATTGCGTGCACGTTGCTGTAATAATTCCTGGCCTTCGACTACGAAAAATATTTTAACTAGCTTGCTAGCAGGAAGGTCACGGACCTGTGTCTATACTAGTTTAGAGCCCGGAAAATACGAGTTTAAGTTCATTTACCCGTTTATCTCGTGGGTAAACGGGTGGAACTTTGGGTAACACTTACCCCTGGATGGGCCTATTGTCTCGAGTAGCCGCCCCGCCGCGTCTCGCGGATCGCTCAAGCGTTTATCACGACCTAACTAGACAAAATTTAGTCGAATAAATCTCTAATTAATTGATAAAACAATGGTAATACTAGTATCAAAACAATTTTATGGTGACATAGGTATGAAAAATAAATAATACATTACTGAGATGTGTTTGGTTGGTTGGTTTGGTTAACATTGTAGCAACATTGTAATAAAAAGAAATAGTTTTTATATATTTCTTTCTTGTAGTCAGGCGATAGTTTTGTTAAGAAACCATGCTTTTGTT
Organism: Acleris holmiana; assembly: GCA_949316455.1. Classification (NCBI taxonomy): domain Eukaryota; kingdom Metazoa; phylum Arthropoda; class Insecta; order Lepidoptera; family Tortricidae; genus Acleris; species Acleris holmiana. Next base: position 10,743,954 of record OX438769.1, read on the forward strand.
AGTGGCAACCTACTTAAATACAAATTCGCGGTCGTGTTTTTTTAAATTCTATTTATTATTTATTCCTGCTACATTTTGATAGTTAATCCATTTAGGTTACTCCAAAAATCCATTCAAGCTTAAGTCATGGTGGAATTTAGAAACCAAAAAAGATACTATACTTACATTGTATTCTTTAAGAAGTCGTTTAAAACATCGTACTTATAGCAGGCAAGAAAACAAGAGTACCTACATGTTTTATATAGTAGCATAAGAAGTACCTAGACTTATTGTTACGAGTATAATTACCTTGAAACTATATATTTTACACATCAAAAACGATTTCAATCTCAAAGTCCAATAAGGACTTTTAATAAACAGAGTGTGTTCAATCCGCAAACAAAAATAGTAATTTGACATTGCACGATTGATTGTGTAAAGCCGGAATGGAATTGTGGCGAATGCTACGCACGCACACACTACACACGTGAACCATGTGGATCCATTTTTCTACCTAGGCGTGTGACGAAGACGTCATTTGGATGTGCCGCTGTATGTAGGAGTATCTTCATGTATAAATTCTCAATATTATGAGAATATTGCGCATACCCACGTGTGCGAGAACTCCAGTTTTATGTAATTAAAATAAAGGAGGATACATCTTCTTGGTTTGAAATTGTGCATATTTCTATGATCAGGGATTACACAATAGTGCATTCTTAATAATAATATTTAATAAGGCTTGTTGTATTTCCTCCACGAAACAAAGCCCTGTTTGTTTTAAGCCCAAGCCGCGTTCATCAGATTAAATATAGAGTAAGCTTCGCGGCACATCTGAAAAGATTACGACATTTTTAATGTTAATATTATTTTCAAATTCCAGGGAACGTAATATTTTACAACGTACACGATGAAATCTAGGTTCAAAGTTATTTTTGACTTTCTACGACAGTGCAAATAAGATAACACTTGTGCGTGCCAAATACTTTTAGACTGAGATTCTACACGAAAACCTTATTGCCTTCAACGTGTTATCGTATTGTCAACTTTACGATAGCTCTTATTTACTTGACAGTAATGGCGGCCGAGTTAAAAACAATACCATAACACGTTTAAAATAATATGGTTTAACCACAGAACTATATCGAGGGTTTAACCATGTTAAATAGAGACCCTGTAACTATTACATCGTCGCTTTTTATCCATAGCTCTTAAAAATAAGAAAATTAATTAATGAACGAAGAATAACTCTGTTATTTTCGAGTCAAAAGCGAGGTAAAAATAAATTGATCTCGGAGGAACGGAGCTTATAAATTTAGAGGTGCCTGTTTCTGACGTGATAAGGACTTTGAGATAATTTGATCCCTTGGTGACTGGTTTAAAGTGTAGAACAGACGATTAAAAATTTGTAAAGTAACGCGGTTTCAAAGGAAATATTTTATGAAATTAAATCAAATTTAAGCAAGAAATATTGAAAAACAAAACAACGTAGTATAAAAGTGAGCGTCTGGGTTTTGTAAACAATCTTCAAAAGCAGACACTGTGAACGTTGAATTGTGTTTTTCCAATTTTGCAGTGTTTGATCCGCGTTTGAACGCCGTTTTATATGTTGTTACTTTTTTTAACACGCAAAGTGACCTAGGCAAATGGTTCTGTGCGGTTAGGATGATCTTGAGCAGCTGCTTTTCTCGGCCACATGAGTATTGCAAACCTTAGCGACAAGGTTTGCCATACTCATGTCGACGCGTACAAGACAGTGATGCGATGACGAGTGGGAGCTTGGCGCGCAGTATCATGATGGGTTTGCAGTGCGCGCAAAGTGTGAATAGTTTTTATTTCAACATTGAAATATTTCAAGTGTTTCTAGTAGTTGTTTATTTTGAGTTCTAAAGGAATTAGTTTACACCGCCTGCCATGAATTTGTGTCTTTAGTTATTCACCTATCTAAGGTTCTCTGGAAGAGATCGCTTTTTAGCGGTAAGACCGCCTGTTATATACCTATGATTCAAATGTACTGTCCCGTGTTATGTATTTTTTGGTGTTCAATGAGGGTGTTTGTATTGTTTTGTGCTCCTTTCAGCCACAAGTGTATTGCAAACTTTGGTAAAAGTGTTAATTAAGGCAGGTGGCGTAGAAGACAGTGCTGATGATACAAAAATTTCGAGTGGCGACCTGCGTTATAAACATAATTTGACTGACGACTCGTTGGCCTAGTTGGTAGTGACCCTGCCTTCGAAGCTATTTGTTTTTGTGGTGTTCCTGAGTCTTGGATGTTTTCTATGTATTTACTTAAGAATATAGTATAAGTGCCCATAGTACGAGCTCGTGATATGAATTTTCTGGACCTCTTCCAGGCCACAAGAGTATTATTGCTAACCTTTGCGAAGGTGTCGAGGCAGATGGAGTAGAAGACGGTGCTGATGACGAGTGGCTTTGTGGCGCGCATCATCATGAACAGAAGGGTCCGGAGCTTTCGCTGATCCGGGTGCTTTTCCCAGCCGCACGAGTAAATACCCAGCCGAAAATCTTCACCCTGCATACTCAGACAAGAACAACCGTGTATGTAGCTAATTAAGTAATTACAATGTACCATCAGCAACACAGTTAACTGACCATTTGTGAATCTTATCTTCTCACAATAAGGCTCACTAGTGGTCAGTTAACAGTGATGCTGTTTGTATTCTATAAATTATATTCGTTATCTGTTGTTTTAATAGGTGTAGAGCGTAAAAAGCATATCTAATACTCCACAAAGACTTCTTACAAGTAATCACGCTCAGCGCTCCACGTATACTCCATTTCATATATCATGGCCCGATGCACTTGAAGCTTAACAATAGGGCTCATAATGTTTGCCTTTTGTTATCTAATTAGGAGCACTTCAAAATGGCACGCGTCGGTCCAACCTGCATACCACGCCGCAAAAGGGTCTGGCCAGGTATCTTTTGTTATCACTAATCCTATTGTTAACGCCTAATGACCGTCTCAAGTGCATCGGGCCATGGTATATGAAATGGAGTATACATATGTCGAGAGGAACCGCAATCAACTAAAGGAATTTTAATTGGTTTTGCGAAATGAATCTCGGCTGAAAAATCTAGGCACAGGCATAGACTACCACCCCGACCATTTAACGTTTTACGTGAACACAAATATTATGGATGGTCATATTATTCGGGACATAAATAGAAGTTTTCACCATGGGTTCTTTTGCAGCCTTTAGGGTACGAGTATAATTATTATTTAACTTCTTTTAAATACTCTTATAACTAATAACACATACAAGACTTAAAAAGATTTGTAACATTTATATAACAAAACAAAATATGCAAAAGTAAGGGACTAAGGGAATAGGGGCTTGTAGTACTGTTAGGCAATGGGCTAACGTGTCACTAATATACTGGTAAACTTCTTAGCCTTATTGAGCAAAATGTGGTTACAGAATTATAAACTAGCCTTCTTAGTCTGTCTAGTTTTTTTTTGTTGGTATTTCTGAAGCTCTGCCTACCCCACTCTGGGAATGATGGCGTGATGTTGTATATGTACGAGTATGTACAAAGTTACCCGAATAAACTTTAATCGCTACTAGTTTGTATTTACATTCGTACGTATACATGTAGTCTAAGCTGTAATCAATTAATTACACAAGTAGTATAAGTACCTATATTGCTTTTGCAATTCGTTTCAATTCATTTTAAATTGCTTGATATACAGGGGATTTTTTTTATCAGTGCACAAATTTTGACATAAGATTTTGTATCGTTAATATAGTATATTACGATAATAAAACGAGTTAAAAAAAAAGATTTTGTTTCCAATTATCTCTATTTTACCTTCTCGTGTGGACACAAAGTCTCACTAGAAATGATGACATGGGTTGTCAAGCTGTAGGTATGCGATACACTGTATTGATATTCGACAACAAAGATTATCAGACAACAAACCCCTCTCCTACTGATATTCTAAATTTGATTTTTTTTTTAACTTACTTAACAACACTCCCCTCTCCTCGCACTCCTGCATTAGAGGGTCCATGAATATCGTTAAGTTAGTGGAATCATTGAATCGGCAATATATCTAATATTTTTTAAGCTAGAGTAAAAATAACACAACATGTGGTTTTGATTAACAATAGCAAAGCAAATATAAAAAATTGTGCACCTATTAAAAAAATAGCCTGTTTTATTGAACACACGATAAACGGGCAAAGAATGGGATGAGGTGGATTTAAAATGTTACTCAAACTAATAAGAAAAGGTTTATACACTCAGGAGCAATTAAAACGGGTCACTTTCTATGGACATTCTGTTCTATGTGACCCGTTTTAATTGATCTTGACTATATTTTTGTTTCAAGTATCTACCGTTTCCATTAGTAGATCGCTGTAATAGCACGGCATGAAAAAGTGTAAAATAACGCCAGTAAAGAACCCGATGAATTCCAAATTTATTTCGCCGTTTCGCATTGACTGGAACAAAAAACATGATACTGTTAGCTGCAGTTGCAGCTCTGTCCTTGTCATGTTTAAGAATTAGTTCTATAATCAACACGTACTTATGCGTTCTATTTTACGTACCTTCCAATAATGTCACATAACACATTTTCGTAAATAATGTAGGTACAATTATTGCATTTTTTTTCTTCATTCTAGGTATCTTAAATGTTTAAAAACTATATTTTTTACTTCATAAAGTTAGTGAGGTAGTTCCTTCAAGTTTTTCATGATACAAAGTAATTTTGAGATGTTGTTCGTAAATTATAAGGTAGGTAGATACTAGTTTATAATGTCATGATTTTTCCGTGTGTTTTTGCTGTCACATGGTATTACTTACAAAGAACATGCAGATACGAACGTACCTCCTGAACTTGAAATGCAGTTAACGGCATAAGAAAAGTTGTAGTTTTCATATTAAACTCGTATAAAACTGTAAAGTTCTTTTTGATGACTTCAATGAAACTGAAATAGAAAAATATGTTAGATCGGAGTAGATTTCGTAGCGTGTTATTCAAATTATGCATCTCACCTGTATATATCTTGTAGTTTCAAAATGATTTCCTTTAGTTTCTCCCCTACGATTTCATCAGTGTCCGTGGTAGAAGAATACAGGTTTGATAACCGCAGTTTAAGAATTTTTATTTGACCACATAAATGCAGCATAAAAATTGGAACCAGCGGGTCAAATCCAATGTACATTGAGGTAGCGTAAATATCAAAAAATAACGTTATGTTAAATAGGATTATAAATAAAATAGGAGTGTTTTTATACTCCTCAAATATCCAAGGATACGTTAGAGCAAACATGGGAACGAGTTTGAATTCACCGGCAAGATAGGATTTCCCCATAAGCAGAAAGGCTTTAATAGGGAAAATGGCGCTAGTTGAACACGCTGAAAGAGCCCAAAGCTGGCATACTTTTACGCCTTTCATAGAATACTCCAATACAATACGTTTTTCTTCTTCGGGGAACGCCTTCGCCAACTGGTAGTCATCATCCACGATCTGAATCAGGGCGCTGATAGACTCTTGAAAGCGCAGCAGAATCAGATACTTGTATGTTATCGTAAAAGCAACGATAACCATGATGGAATTTTTACTCGCATCAGCGAATCTCCCACTTGGAATGTCAAAAGATATAGTGTATAAGAGTAGAAAGAGACATTGTATGGATATAAAGAAAATAAAAACAAACTGTGAGCGCCACAATCGATCGCGCACAATATAGGGATGAGAGCGATTGATACGCATGGCTGTAGTACAGATTCGAAATATTTTATCAAACTTCAAATCTTCGATAAGCATTTTATTTAGACAAGAGAAGAACGACCGCAAGTTAAGGCAAGCTAAATACAATAAGCCCGGAGCTCTCTTGTGACAAATGTTGAAGAGATTTCCTGAGAATCTTCGCGTGTGGGTGACGTTAACTGGCTACTTGTGATAGAGATACGCGCTCCGTTTGTCGCAAAAACTAAGCTTATCTATTAAAATAATATTATCTTAAAGATTTTGTTTTGTAATGCACAAATTATCCTGACGGTCATGTGTAGAATAAGGTCATTATAATAAGTAGTCGATCTTTCGTTTGGGTACAACCACAGTATTTAAATGTAAAAGGTAGGTTAATAACCAATAATTATAAACTTTCAGTGTCTGTGGGGTCTAAAGAGGGCTTGAATTGTCGGGATGTTAACGTAGACCGTATTATACGCAATAAAATAAAATCTGAAATCCGCCAACCGTAATGACGATGATGGAAATAACTAGTATAGAGGCATATTCTAATTATTTCCTCGGCTGTCTTCCTCCACATCGGAGAACAACAGCGGCAAACACTACTGCCAGCAAGTTAGTTGGAGGGAATAATAACTATCATAAAGTTTACAATACGAAATAATTGGTATAGATACAAATTGGAATAAGGCAACTTGATCTCGTTGTTAAAGTTTCGATAATTCTCTTCATGTTCGATACCTTATTCATATTACGTACTAGAATAGAATAAATAAGAAAATATTTATTTCCCTTGAATTTCAAAAAGTTTACAGACTACACGTAGTTTTACTAAACGAAAGGGTAATGATTAAAATAAATAAATAAATATCACAGGACAATGTCACACCAATTGACCTAGTCCCAAACTAAGCTCTAGGCTAATATGGGTAATAGACAACGATAAACTTACTTATATAGAGAAATACATACTTAAATACATAGAAAATCTTCAATTAAATCTAATATCTTCAAATAAACATATGAATCATGTAAATTTTAACGTTTAAGAGTCTCTGATAGATTTAATTTTAACTGTAAAATAATTTTACGAATTTTGGAATGGAATTGTTTTGTGTAATGTGACATGCAATAAATATTTTGACTTTTGACTTTTGAAAACATCCAAGACTCAGGAACATGCTCATCACACAAATATATGCCCTTACCGGGATTTGAACCCAGGACCCCTAGCTTCGAAGGCAGGGTCACTACGAACTAGGCTAAATAAATAAGGGTGCCTACCGATTTATTCAGCCATTCAGAGCCGTGTTCATCCAATATTAAAAACAGAATTTCATTACGAAAATTGCGACCGTTTATTGGAAATCTCGTCGTTGCAGCTATTACAAATTAATATATATATTTTTATGTAAAAAAAAGCAACGTAGAGAGATTGTTACTTTTTTCGGAATATTAGATGGTTCCTTGAGGAGACGAGAAATAAATAAATTTTACAAAACCGTGCAACTGGGCAAAAGCTCTTTTGCCCTTCGCGTATATTACAAAGAGCCACAGGAGTCACTAGATATATTGAAAACAAAATCACCGAATATTTTTGATAATATTTGCTACAAGTGCTCCGCTCATGGTTTACGACAACCTGTCATGTAGAAATTATTTTGACAAATTGTAGATCATGTTTCACCTGAAATTATCAAAGAAAAGTCACAAATGATCGATATGACAAGTCACTCGTACATTAGCTATTCGGATTGATTCAAAGTCGCAGCAACTTGTCATTAATCAGCTACAAACATGGAATCAAGTTGCCAACGACACAGCACAAAGTGGAACAGGATGACATTTAATGGAAAACAAATTATAAGGTCGGGAAGTATTGGAAAACCATTATTTTCCCCGAATCAATTGCTGCTGTTACATTTTACAAAATTCATGCAAGTAGGTATCTCTTGTCTTTTGTCAATGTTCATCCGGTTTACAGTTTTTATTTATAAATAGCGGCCCGGCAGCGGCTTCGCCCCGCTGCAAATTTCTGACTTTCCCGGAAATTATTTGAATTTTCCCGCCGTTAAAACCATCCTTGGACTTCAACGAACATTTAAAAAAAGTTTTGGTAAAATTGGTCCAGGCGTTGTTGAGTTATGCATTTTTATATTATATATAGACTAGTTTATATTATTTTTTCTTAAGGTAACTAATTAGGCGCAAACAAATCTTTTCTAGTTGTTGGTATTTCTGTAGCTCTGCCTACCCCACTCTGGGAATGAAGTCGTGATGGTATGTATGTATGACGCGTAGAGGTCGATACCCGCTCGTCCCGTGAAAACTGTATAATTTATCGGGATTAAAGTAGCTTCTGTCACTCTCCAGCCAATAAGTTACACCCTTTTACATTTACAATATTAGTAGGAACATTTTATTAGTGGTTGTCCCATTACATAAAATTGGACATAGTAAGGGCACAACGATACTAACTTGAGACCAAAATTACGCTTAAGTATAGGCGATAGAAATCCAATAATTGCGTAGTATAATCAAAATTACTTTAATACTAGGAGGAAAGGGATTGAGAATAACATTATAAAGATAAAAGTAGAAATACATACTAGGATAACATATTTTTTTAGCACCTAACCAGTCAAAAACTTCTCATACTTGTACGTAGCATATTATGACACAAAGATAAATTACTGCTCCTCTTTCTACAAACCATCGAAAAATAGCAACCAGCAGCCATCGGGAGTTGAGAAACAGATACGTAGGTAGCACACTCTTCTGTTATCCTTGTCCGATGATAAGTGAACAACAAACAAGTCCATTGCTCGGTTAAAAATCTCTTCGCTGCTAAATGCTCAATTTTAACGAAAAACTCGGCTCATTGTGTATTCAGTTGGGGGCGCGGGCAGGCCGCCGACGGCTCTCAGTCTGCTGCCATATTTTGCATAACTAATCTAATGGTAACACTCATCTATCTCGAAACACGAAACAAAACCTAATTCCATGTGCTCAGGCTTGGTAGGATTTGTCGGTTAACATGGACATTATGTGAAATATCAAAGTGATCTCATCCATTTGAAACAATTAGTTGATTGCTTTTCTATCTTCTCCTAAAATCCGGATTATTAGTGATGAAACCTGGGTGAAACTTAGGTATCCGAGTATGCATAAAAATATCTTTTGCCTGGTTTAATAGTAATTAGGTACTATTATAAAATTACAATGACAAGTCAATACGACGAGTTTTTGTAAACGATATTTCAACGAAATCCTACATAACGAGACTAATGGTTACCCATTAGTCGTAACAGCCGTTACTACTTAACACATATCCACGGGGTTTTCCGGGTTTTCGGAGTTTCAGTCGGTACAAACTGTGTCAACATTTCAGAGTCCATTTAGGGAGCATCAGAGAATTTTTACTTTATCCCGGTTCATCTGTATTCTGAGCTCAGCCCAAAGAGCCGGCGCTCAACAGAATTCCTTAATCGATTCTCGACATCTGTTTTCAGTCCCTTTGAGATAATTTTATGATGAATAGCAAAATCGTATTCAATTAAAACAGAATCAGTAGTGAGTCATTTCGGAAAGGCAACATTTTTCCGAACTGCGTAACTGCAATTCTCAGTCCTTTGTGCTGTTTGTTCTCGACAAGATAAACATTGTTATTTTACAGTTTTTAAGTTGAAATAGGTTTTTGCTTTACTATACTATAAGATTACTGATTTCTGTTCATGAACTCCAATTCACTGTGAAATAAATACGTAAAATAACAGTACACGTTTGCGTTTACATTGCTTATGAAAGCGCGCCATGTGAACGTGATAGAAAAAAAAGTTTACTATTTAGGAAAGAACATATTTTTTCCCATTAAAGCAGTTTTATTACGATAGTGCACCAATTTTAAAATATCAAACTAAACGAATTATTAATAATATAGACTTACTAGAGAATCTTACTAATATAGAGCAATATATGTATACCTCCTTAAATATATAGAAAACATCCAAGACTCAGGAATAAATACTCCTATATCCTGATTTCTGCTAGTTCGTATTTTTGGTTCAAATCGGTGGATAAAATTCTCACGCCTACGATATGAAATATGAGTGCGCCTCCCACTCGTTATCGAAATCGCCGACATAATTATTTTAAAATTACTGATTAATCATCATTCATCATTTAAAAATCACTCCCAGAAGCTGAAACTAAACTTAAGATTTTTGCTCACTTCCATATAAAAATAATGAAATGTAGCGTTCAAAATGTCTACACGCCTATCGTTTACAATATCTCTTAAAACCAGTTTCAAACCATGTCAAATAAATATAAGCTCTATTTAATTCGTATGGAAAATTTGTGCGGATCAGCTTAACATTCGCATACAATTTGAATATATGTTTATCGCCATTCGCAGGCGAGTTTCATATTTTTATTTTGACTTTTGAGCTCGTGATGTGTGAAGTGAGATTCTACACAAATCCCATTTACTGTTGAGGCAAATATGAACTAAGTATATCAAAGTATATTTAATTGCGAGTGCCTGTCTCTATAGTCTACGGCCCTTTGAAGATAGTTATCTCATCAATCTACGGTAAACATACCAAGGTAGGGTTGAGAAAAATGTAGGTAGATACTGAACTCACAAAAATATATATTAGAATGTTTTCCTTGACCTGGGACAACATAATCAGTTAGCTGCTATAAATAGTCTCATAATGAACAAGGTTTATATGATATTTACAAAATAATTGTTAGAGTTCCTATTTATGCCAAAATGAACACGGTTGATTTTGATCAATAGAAGTTAAAAATGTTCCCGTTTTGTGTAAGAAACAGATTCGGTATTCCAATTTCCGTGCCCCGTAAATCGAACCGCACTATAGACAAACAAACATTATTCCTACATTTCCAAACGTTGCATACACTCTACGTATAAGTTCATTAATTTCCGGTGAAATGGCAGCAAAACGTTAAAAATGGCTAACAGAAATGTTAATTAAAAGTTACGGTGTGTTATTTTTGGAAGTTTGCTTGTTATCAGATATCATTCCATTGGGGAGTGACATTATTATTTATACTCAAAGTATAGAAAAGAGGAAGTTACTCCTAAAGTTATAGAAAAAACACATGATTATGGAAACGAAGTATGGCAATTCCCTTAGGTACGCATCAGCTGCTTCTTTTTGACAGCGGCATTAACAAATTAACAGACTTGCGTTATCAATAAGGAATGTTGGGTACTACTAAACAAAAATATTCATACCTGGCTAGGCTTTGTCTCGTTTCTAAGTCTTGTGTTAATTTTAAAGTAAAATACATAGGCACGTTTAATGTAAACAATTTTACGAGTCGTCATCATCATGACTCCAAATACTTGCCGTGACAAAACTCTTTATGCGCTTTCCTGAGAAAAAGTACACAACATTTTTTCTTTTTTTTTTTTGGATTTTGCGTATACAGTTATTCCTCTCTATCATAGCACTGTCCAAAGAGCGTAAGAAAAAAAATTATGTTCCCTATTACGAGGAGCAACGTAATTTAAGTTTACGATAACAATATCTACGTTCTTGTACAAAATTCAAACTTTACGTAAATCAATTACCGACATGGTTGGCGTCCCAAGCCACGCATAAGATCACTTACACAAAAATCCGCTGAATATTCGCGCACATTTTCAGTGTAACCAACAAATAACGTAACACACTCAAGCATTTGCTTGAACCAAGACAATGTTGGAGTTGTATTAAGCCTTAGATACACTTTACAAGTTCTGACAGCGGTCAGCTACCTACCACTTTACCTTTATACTTGCTGTTCTCGTCTTCTCGGAAAGTGATGTGTGAACGACGTGTAGTTCGTAACAGATGCAATTCACCGTGCATATCGTCGATAATACTGCAATACCACATATCGAACAAATTAAATTAGGTGCAAAATACACCTAAGCAAGTAAGTCAGTAAGGTCAATTTTGGATTTATTGAATTTGATAGTTACGCGGTACTGCAGTTCAACTGAAGATATCCCAACATTAGTCATAGTTCGATGCAGATTAAGCAAGTCATAGGTAAAGTTATCAAAACGGTGACAATACGGAAACACGTCAAAGACGTTATCGTTTTTACCATTTAGAATTTCGGTACACGGGTGGGATTCTACATGGTAAAAACGATATCGCCTTCGACGTGTTTCGTGTTTGACGATAACTCTTATGTTCTAGGCAGTAATGACGGCTGAGTCAAAAACCATAATAAATAAATAAATACACGTCAAACGCAATATCGTTAACCTAATACAATAGAGACCCTAAAAACACCTTGTAAAAGCCAACTTGCCCCGTGTAAAGTAGCCATAACACAGCCATGCTCCGGATAATACTCGCAAGACATTCTTTCTTCTCTGTTTTTGCGTGCGCAATCACGACTTGTCCTCACGGAGATAGGACTTCTTGTGATCTTTTAGACCGACGGGTTCACATTGTGAGAGACCTGCCAACGTTGCGCCACCCGATCCAGGTCGTCTCTGCAAAACCTTCACAAGTGATAAATTGAAATCGAGCTTGGTGGTACAATTTTAAGCATTATCACTAACGGCCGAACCCTATATTCAAACCGCGGACAGATAGCCTTACTTCGGATTAAAAATTGACACATTTTGTATGGGCAAATGTCAAATTTTAACCCGAAGTAAGCCTTATCTATCCGCGGTTTGAATATAGGGTTCGGCCGTAAGAGTCGGAACAGTCTTAATAGTCTAAATCTGCGTTCTGTACAGTCACGCTACCTTGACTTTAAAACATGCGACGCTTACGCCGCGGTTGATGCAAATAAAATATCACATACCCGTGCTGTCGAAGCAAAGATCTTACTTAGATAATATATCCCTGTTTCAGTATTCAGCACCCACAATGAAATTCTGGATTCAGGTGACGACGCGATATGTAATAATAATTACTCCCTATATCCGTTAACGCTTCCCGCTTCACTAGCCGAAAACCAGCTAATTACGTTATCGAAACACGTAGCGGCTCTATACTACGTTATCTTTTGGAATGAACCTCATCACAAAATGTTAGAATAAGGAAAATTGATAAAGTGCCTTGTGTTAAAGAGGGTACAAAAAATATGGACACACGCTGAAAGCATAATTTTATCTTCAAGAATTATAACTGGATCTATTACAACAAACCCTAATTTGCACTTAAAAAATAATATCAAATGGAAAGACACTCGAATATCGAGGTCATTTTAACGAAGAGAAAATGCGAATACTCATTTGAATCAAACGTACCAAGCTTATGTTGCACTTAGCTATGTATGCGATTGTTGACTGTCTGGTGGAGCTCATTCAAGAACTTCAAAATGAACACATAATCCTTTGCGAGTCGTCGAGTGGAACGCAGCCGTATCCCGTGAAGAGTATCCCAGTCGTGTCACGCGCGGCGGTGCGGAGTGCTCGTTAGAATCAGCATTATTTCACCAACACCCCTCCCTAGGCCTTTGGTGCCACGGGCTGAATATCAGTTACATCGTGTTTGAACTTGAGCAAACCTGGCGCTGAACATGTCACCCCATGCATGACGAGGCGGTGCGGCGCACGAATCGAGTAACGCTTGTAATGTGTAACAATCGTACGCAGACAAAGTGTTTCGTTCAACACAAACGTCTGCCAGATTTGGATTTGTGGGCGATTGTAATTCTGTCGACGATTTGATAAGTGGGCAGAAGTACCGGTTTTGGCATTTTTAGTACCTTTTTTGCCATTGTGAATTTTATTCAATAAACAGAAAGTCTTCATGTTAAAAATTTCAATTATATAGAATTTACGAACTTAAACATTTATATAAATCTAATTTATAATTTTATTGCATTTATAAAATGATTCGAACAATGATTTGGACATAAAGTGGCCAAAAAAGGTACAGTGGCCACAAACTGTACATCTGCCGTATTACACGAAGTAATTGTTTATTAGCAATACTCCTGTCTGGCTTTCAAGATGGCGCTTTTAGCATTTGCGTAAAGATATTTTTTTTAAATCTTAGGTTTATAATAAATATAAAATTAAACATTAACTTACATGATGCATGACACAAAATACAAATGAATTGACCATACTTACATGCATAACATCACGCCTTAATTCCCAGAGGGGGGTAGGCAGAGCTACAGAAATACCAACAACTCTAAAAAGACTTGTTAGTAATTCTGTGACTAAATTTTGCACATTCAGGCCAAGATGTTTACCAGTGTGATAAGTGACAGGTTGCAAACCCATCGCCTAACAGCACTACAATACCATACTTGTTTATACCAACATCTCTTTTTACACATTTACGTTATTCTGCTGGTAGGAAAACGAGGACGATCACAGGCGTACACCGTAGAAAAAAATACCTTTTGGATAGATTGGATCTGTCAAGTGTTTGAAACCTGCATGATACTGCACTTGGCATTGATAATTGGTCAAACTACCAGTAAACCTTCAAAATATATTATTAAAATTTAAAATCTAAAGCAAAACACCAAGCGCACGCATTGTAGCACTGTGTAAGATTATCCAATGGAAATCTTTGTAAATACAATCCAACATTAACGTTGGTTTATTATTATTATTTATTATCTACATGTATCCATCATGTCCTTACCTGTAGACTACATGGGTTTGGTGCGATGTGACCACTGATCACTAAACCCCGGATTTTTGTCGCAATAGGGTAGTGGGTAAATGAAACGGTGTTAATTAATACGGTAACCTAGTCATTGGTGTTCGACAGAGTAAAAAAAAAAAATTTGGCATTCATGATATTTTATATCTTAGGTCAAAACTTAATAATATCAGTCGATATAACGCTCATTTGATATAAGTATTGAATCATATAACAACATTTAATATATTTAAAAATGATATAATTATCATTTTATATAATGATCATTTGTTCTAAAAATATTTTATATAACATACATAAAGTATAATGCATATTTACTACAATCAACTTATGATATAAAGTTAATTTCATATAAAGTACAGTTGGTATAAAAAATACTGTCTATACTAACTCGTGTCCAACCACAAGGGTCGGTTTGTTAGTTACCTATTGTGACCCTACAGAGCGGTAACTCCTAGGTCTCAACTAATATATAGGTTAGGTTAGGTTAGAATTGTGTCAAGGCGCGAAGCGCCATAACTACGCGGAATAGGAGCTCCGCAAAGCGGAGCTCCGTCGACTTTGCCGCTCGGTCAGCGTTGTGCGAAAAAATCATTCGTCAAAAATAGTTATTCCAAACAAATATACTTAACAGCTACCAGAAAAGTAGTTTAGGTTAGGTAAATAAAACGCAATATGATTTTTATACAAAATGATGATTATACCAAATGATGTTTATAATAAATAAATTATATACCAAATGATAATTCTAGTAAAAAAAAGAGATATTTTGATAATATACCAATCGTTTATTATATAAAATGAGTGATTATATCCTTTAAAATTATATCAAATGTTATTATATCAAATTAAATTATATGAATTATTTTTATACCGATCATTACACACCCCTTAATAGGTTAAAGCTGATAAATTGATAAAGATAATTCTAATATGTTTAATTATGTCCCACTGTATCATTTACTGAATGGAACGGTGTTAATTAATACATAAAACTGCCGGATTTAAGCGAATAAATTGTAATAACTAGGCATTCACGATAAAAAATAACCTAGTCAATTAATCAATGTTATCTTTCGGTATAATACCGCAAACCATACATTTGCACATTTAAACAGATTTGGTTATTTCGCCCGCTCAAACGTATGGTTTGAAGTAATATACCAAAAGATAATATTGATCAATTGACTAGGTAATTCTTGTCGTCAGTTATTAAATTTTATTCGGGTAAGAACCGTATTCTTTTGTATTAATTAACACCGTTCCATTTACTCCCCACACTACCCTATTGTGACGTCATTGTGACAAGAATCCGGGGTCTACTGATCACCCCAACATTTACCGCTCGACGATTTATCAACTTTTGGAAAAAAATCTGCAAAAGATTTAATCACTAATAGTTATTACCGTCATCGCGCACCCTGCGAATGCTCGTTGCAGTAAACTGTTATGTATGACTATACTAACTCCATTTTGCCGGATCAAGACGATGTTTACCGAAGAAAGCGCAAGAATATTTTGTTCCCTCCATACGAGTATCAACAATCGATGAATATTTTCGTACGAAATCTATTTGCATTGAAATTAGGTTCTGTCAACTGCAAACTCGAGTCTGGGTTTGCCAGATGCGAGTAATCTTACATTTACCTACTAAACTCTACTAAGCGATATTTATCTTTCATTTGTTAGCCGTGGAAATAAATGCTACTGTTATTCATAAAGAAAACTATCATTTGCAAAAATAGATCTTTTGTAGCAGTATTTTTGTTTGGTCATCACATCTAACCTATCTTATATTTAACTGTGTATGTTTGCCTTATAATTATAATAAGGCTTTGTAACCTATGCAGTATGTGACAGTTAAAACCAACACAGTGCGATAACTCTTAATACAACCACAATTGTACCGCTCTCACTCGCTCTCATGGGACTTTAATAGAATTGACCTGAACCCAAAAAACTGTTTATAACCTATCGCACTGTACGATTTGCAAAATTAAATTTTGTGGAAAAAGGATATATCCGCCAACGCACTTTTGGTCAACTAAAAGGGATACTTCTCAGACACATGCTCGATGGTCAGGTTAGTTTGTCCAAAATAAGCTGGATAAGGCAAGCGAACTTTGGGCTATGGTTAATGTAGCTTGCTCAAAATGTCAGGCTGAGTTATTTTAGAGCTCGTAAACGTCATTGTTTCAAATATCAGACTGACACATCTTAGATCTCGCCGACGTCATTATTTCAAATGCCAGGCTGACACTTCCTAGAGCTCATCAACGTGATTCGCTCTAGGAAGTGAGTTCGTCAACGTCATTATTTTTTAAACAATCGTTAACCAATTCCATGTCAGCGTGCTCGTATTCTTGTTAGTATTTGTAGATTACCGTGATGTAGAGTAAATCGTTCGCGCCAGCCGTGATCTACGGGCGGCGCCGCCCGTCTAAACATTCCGAATTAATTGAATCGTGATACAAACCCTGTTTCGCCATCAGTTTAACAAGCAACTAATTAATTCGTAGATTACCGCGATCGTGATATTGACGGGTTTTCGGGGGCAATTCTCCAAGTACTAAACGTCTGCTAATGTAAATGAATTGTTAATGGGTACAATGATGAGGATATTTCCGGAGCAGAATTTAGATGAAGCTTATTTATAAGAAGCTGAAGACAGTAAATAAAACATCGAATGTCCTCATAACTATAATAATAAATAAATAAATAAATAATATCGCAGTTAAATCTTACACAAATTGACCGTCCCAAACTAAGCTCTAGGATTATACTATGGGTACTAGGCAACGATAGACAAATAAATACGTATATGTATAGAAAAACCCCTGACTCAAAATCAAATACTCACCGCTCAACATATAAATATTTGGGTTAACATTAATCTGGCATTACTTTTTTTTGCATAATCATCATTAGGCATAGTCTCTTTTTTCTGAAACCTTTTATTTTTCAGGATTATTATAAAATAAACCTAACGTACCCTAATGGGTCCTATGCAATGATATTTTAAATAATCCTGAAATGTATATGGTTTCAGAAAAAAAGACTGTATGCCAAATTATGATTATGCCAAAAAAAGTTATGCCAGATGAAGGGATCCCAAACATTTGCTCTGACCGGGAATCGAACCCAGGACAGCTAGCTTCGCAGGCAGCGACACTACCAACTAGGCTAACTGTGACGTCAGTAATAAACCTCGTTTATTTCCTAATTCAATAGCTACGTAGTACGTAAAGTATTTGTTACATCAGAATCTCTTTTTGGGTTAAGGAATCCTCCACCCCAATTCATCATTATAACTATGACGTGTTAATTAAGAAAGGCATACTTCTACATCAGATGGAGGCAGGGTCAGCCCAGATCACTACCACCGTCATTCCCACTTCCATCTTGCCGCTTACAGGCAGTGTTTGCATAGTTGTGTACCGATAAGTGGATTATATAACCAGAACTGACTATCGTAGAGGCATACCATCTTAGTCCACAGGTTTGCATTCTTTTAGGTAGCTACCATCGACGAAATGTATCCCACGTACAAGATCCAATTTGACGAAAGAGCGGTTGTACAACACAACTCATAATAATATAACATAGTTATATATTATAGTCATTTTCAATGATGCCATACGTGAGTGCTTTGATCGACGTGTAGTGTTTGATCATGTGTTCTGACGTGAATCATCAATAGATGGGTCCATGATCGTCAGCCGATTGTGACGACAAGGTCATAAATTAAGCAGCTCGCCGGCAGTGCCTTGTTAACTCCATAATAGACCGATCGTGGTAATCACCGACGTCCAATTATGAATGATCGGCAGTCAAACGTCCATCGGACATTTGCGACAAACGATATTTTTGACGAGCCTCACACCTGAAAAAGGTGGAGTACGTTTCATTTGACATAATGAATCATTTGTTGTGATGATTCATCTGTCGTAAAACGTAGATGGTTAATCATCACGGGACATTCCAAACTAAGCTCTAGGCTTGTGTTATACTAAACAAAGATAAACCATACTTAAATAGAGAAATATCACACCTTTGCGACAAAACTGTGCTATCTCCAAAGTTGCGACGAAAGAAGTTGAAGACGGTTTTGTCGCAAGTAGGTATATATCGCACCTTTGTGCGATATATACTTAAATACATAGAAAACACCCAATACTCAGAAACAAATACTCATGCTCATCACATAAATATCTGCCCTAACCGGGATTGAACCAACAGATGGGCCTGCGAGTACACTTCGACCCTATAAGAGCTTTAAGGCAATTATCTTTCTTACACACCCAGTTTCCCTAATGTGCCGGTTTCTTCAAGATTATTTGCCGATAGATCATCGGTTGCCACAGGACATTTGACGCAACCATGCAATGTCAATTGAGTAGCGGGGCGAGTGGCAGAAAACACTAT
The DNA here is from genome assembly GCA_949316455.1 of Acleris holmiana. NCBI lineage: Eukaryota > Metazoa > Arthropoda > Insecta > Lepidoptera > Tortricidae > Acleris > Acleris holmiana. The sequence continues at coordinate 10,762,755 of OX438769.1, forward strand.
ATTTACACTAGGTATGTGTACGTATACCCCCATATATGATCGCAAACAAAACATATACAGAATGATGTTTGTTCGGTTTCGCGACGAGGGAATGTTTTGTCTTCATTGTAGGGTAATTATCTCAACCACATTTTTTGAGCGGCGGACGTGATAATTGAAGTGTAAAGTACATGTATTGGAAAACTATTTATTTTATAAATAATCTTACTCAAAGTACCATATTGAGCCAAAGTTACAATTATTATTAACTTATTATATTTATCGTAAAAAAATATTTTCAATCCAAAATCAATTTTGGTGTCGTGTCCTGTACTTCCCGCATATACTGATATGTCGTGGTACAAACTTATTAAGCCTCAACTAGACTTATATTTTAGTTATCTGTATTCCTTATTAGTTGAGGTATTTTAAAATGTATCAATTATTGCATTTGCAAGTAAAAGGAAACTGGGAGCAGTGTAAATAAAACTGTCCAAGCGAAATAGTTAATTTTGGTGGTGAATATTGAAATTGATTTTATGATCGAACGAAACGTGATTAAACAAACAAATATAGCGTCAGATGTTCGTTCAGTTTCACTCCAGCAATAGACGGTGAAAGATTTGTACCATCTTTCTGCGTCTTCCCGCTAAGCATATAAGTATCTAATTTTGGTGGTATGAAATACACTTTATTAATCGTGATAACTTAGATAAGTCATTATTTCGCAAAAAGTTTTGTTGTGTGATAGTTTTTTCAAGTATGTTTATGGTGTCTTTTTAACTGTAACGAGTTAAGTTTTTGTTAAACTAAAACAGTTGTTTTTAATTTTAAAAAAATGTTAATTTTTATAATTTTGGTGGTACAATTTTGGTGGTTTTTGCGAAACACCAAAATTATCAAAATTTCTGGTCTCCACCAAAATTATTTAAACAACAAATAATCAGTATATATTATATTAGAAACTTACGTTTTGGATTTTCAAAAATAACAAGGGAGATTCCCTAACGATTATATTTTAATTAGCCCGATATGTTATTATTGATCGTGAGTTTTTCTAAGAAAAGTAATTTTGGTGGATAATAACAATTTTGGTGGTACATAATTAGTAAAATCGTTATATCTTAAAAAACACTTGGTATAATAAAGGGCCATTTTAACACTGTTTTTATAATGACTAATGACGTCACTTAAACGTTTAATTGTAAACCCTACTAAGAAAATAAAAAATACCACCAAAATTAGGATAATTTGACGCTTGTTGAAATTCACCCTGTACCTAAACCCCATTGAAACTCATCACACCGTATTTTTGTGAGTTTTTTGCTTTATTATTTTCGACCAATTTTTTTAGTTCCATATAGGATAAAACGACAGGTAAGACAAACCCAAGTTACATAGACACACACACACATACATGTAGTAAGTTCATTAACCGATGCTCTTACGGCGAAGGAAGAGAACATCGTGAGGAAACCTGCACATTCGAACAGTTGAGTGTGTAAGAAGGTAATTGCTAAAAATATCGGTCGAAATGTATCCGAAAGGGCCCATCTGTAAGACAAGATAAGCAAAGATAGCAGAAAACAATAAATCATATCATATGTATAATCAATCATCCAATTATTTCAGAAATTTATAATTTAAGATTTTTTCTCCGTTTCACTTATACGAGACAGTTTAAATGAGTTATGAAATTTTATACTAACGAGAAGAAAACTAACAATGTTTTAGGATGTTACGGTTGCTTTCATTTTGTTAATTAGTTTGAGATATATTTACATTAAACACAAAACTTAAAAATGTTATAGTGGTGGTAGTTAAGTTAGCGAGGTATTAGGAACAAATAAGTTGTGAGATGGTTATGCCACGATATGCCACGGAGAGCCTGAAGGCTACACAAGAACCCACGCGCTGCGAACTTCTCTACTAAAATTTCTATCCGCCCAGAATTTGAGAACAACTGTTGAGGTAAATGGGTTCCGTACCGTTATCTATACAATATTAGACACTATATTATCTTTTTTTTTTAATACGATAAAATTATCACGTTTGTTGTATGGAGCCCCCTTCATTTATTTTATTTTAATTTAACTATTTATATTGGAAGTAAATATACAAATAAATATTCTGGGAGTATTGCAAGCGTCTACCTGTTGCCGTTATTAATATCGAGCAAAAAAACGGCAAAAAAAAACCACGCTTGTTGTATATGCCCCCTTGAATATTTACTTTGGTTTAATTTAATTATTTATTTTTAAAGTGAATATACAACTTAATATTCTGTAAATATTGCAAGCGTCTACCTGTTGCCATTGTAAAACGGCGAAAAAATCACTTTTGTTATTGGGAACTCCACTTAAATATTTATTTTATTCTGTTTTTAGTATTTGTTGTTATAGCGGCAACAGAAATACATCATCGCATCTGTGAAAATTTCAACTGTCGAGCTATCACGGTTCGGCCTGGAGATTGATAGACAGACGGACAGCGGAGTCTTAGTAAAAGGGTCCTATTTTTACCCTTTGGGTACGGAACCCCAAAAAAGGCGCTATACTACAAAATAAATAAGCAATGAATCTAGAAACCGCGCGGCGTAGCGTTAGCGAAACCAAACCTCGTGTTTTTGCTCTTTCTGCGGCGGTAATATTATTTTCATCACACTTACTCGGAAAAGGTGTTATAACACGCAGGCGTATAGAGCAGTTATAGCCGATTTACCTCCCAAGGGAGTTATGAGTTTAGTTTTTAAATATAGATCGTATGTTATTTGACACTTTGGAGGTTTAAAAACAGCCAAAGTTTATTTCCAATTTTCAAAACTTGGCTACAAACCAATTTTACTGTATATAAAACTTCTACGGTACAACTGCATTAAATTTATACAATTTATTTGTATATTACTATTATTTCAGATATTTGCAATTATTTAAAATAAATTTAATTTTGAAATTCGGTACAATTTGGCAGTATGGCCTGTCAAATTTGAAACTAATGGTTGTTCTTAGCATTATCTGTGCAAGACTACCTATACTGAAAAAAGTTGACATGTTGACGGGGGGATTCCGGTAACCTTCGGGGAGGGAAGATGGCCGATTGAAAAATGCCCGGCTTTTACTTTTGATTTATTCTGTTTACTGATTTACTCTATTCACTTGACATTGGCGAAATCACTATGTGGACCGCCATTTAATAAAAAAGAAGAAGAAGACATATTGACGATTTCTTGCCAACATGTCAACATGCCCAAGCTCCGTGTGGTTGCCGGGTTAGAATAGTGCCACTCCATGTCTTCCAGTGGATGTCGTAAGAGGCGACTTAGGGAATAAGGGCTTGATTGTGCAAAATGTGGTTACAGAATTATAAACAAGTCGTTTTATGATTGTGCGATCTCGATTGTTGTATGATCCCACTCTGGGAATGAAGGCGTGATGTTATGTATGTAATAGTCCATTATTTGTTTATTTCCTTGCGAATGTGCGTTAAACATTGCATTGTACTTATCACGGGCAGTAAGGGGATAACAAACTCGAGTCATTAAAGGACTCTGCCTCTAATACTCTCGATAGTTATCGTCTTCTTACTTCCTTTGATGCACAAAGTACTATTAATACACAACCCTTCAACCGTAAGTCAAGGGTTGCCAAATTTATGTTATTACGTCCAATTTTTACACAACTGCCCAAAAAAAGGAGTGTAATGTTTTCAGGATTCATGTATATTTGTAAATATCTTTATTACACGGTAACTTCTTATTGCCTTAACCAAACCTGAACTAAAACTAGACGTATGGGGTATCATTGGAATCGTAAAATTACCGCGAGTAACAATATTTATTTATTGCTAAGTTTTGTTTAAAAAAAACATATGGTAGCAATGGCACCAAAATAACGAATACCAAGACTGAAAAAAAGATCGAATCTGCATGTTTTTTCGATCATCGTCTAGAAATTAAAGAGTAGGCTCCAAAAATATAAGATACTGACAATGGTCCTATTCTAAGTCACTTATGAGTAACATTTATTTAAAAACTTTAACTTGCATAGTTTCACTACCCGATAATAGATGGCAGTAGCAGTCATTGTATACATTTGATTTGAATATAAAATCGTATTTGCCTGTTTAATCATGGTGTAATAATTATTATCGCTAAAAGCAATTAAATAAAAACAAATAATTACACTCTCGGAATGAAGGCGTGATGTATGTTATGTACTTACCTATGTATGTAATATTTTAAAAAACACGCTAACTTCTATACCTAAAAGTTAATATTTTTTTAACAAAAGCGTACTGAACATGAGTTTAAAATGAACAGAGATCCAATAAATAAAAAGTTTTGAAATAAAACTAGGATTGGAGTATAGTTTTATCTAAACTGACCACGCCGGGTACCTCGGATTAACAAGCGAATGTTCAGATAGAATATTCGAGATATAAATATATTATTGTACGGGCTAGCCACAAATCGTCCAAACGCGGCCATCCTGGTTTGCGCTATCCGCAAATGTATTTCAGTTTACGAGATATTCTTTCCAACATGGCTTTATTGGGGCCAAATGAAAATTGTGTTCCGTTCTAGACAAAATTGAGCTTAAGTGAAGATTAATTAAGGTGAAGTAAATCGATCCAGGATGTAAGTATTGTAAGTATATTGATGACTGTAGTAAGATAGTGTAAATAATGTATGGCATGAGCTTTAAATGTAGGTATCGATCCTACTTTTCAAATGCTACTTCTTTTGTTTTAAGACTTTGAAAATAACTTAATATTCAGTGAGTAATAAATATGTGATTAAACATTACTAGTAAGGTCTGTGAATTAAAACGGTAGGATACTATCAGCTGTGTTTTCTGGTACAGGGGCGGTACTTGAACCTGAAAGTAAAATTGAGAAATTACCTTAATATTTTATACTTGCAGAACAAAAGTTAAATCGATACGGACGTTTAAAGCCCCAAGCTCAAAGGTATCCTATACATATAATTAACGGTGTTGTTGCGGGAATGGGCTTAGCCAGAAAATTAGGCCTTAAAATCGTTAACCTTCGGTGTGTCCACAGGAAAGACGGTAACCTAAATCTGTGTATGGCCCAGTTATAGGCACTTCTTAATCACAAACGTTTTGAAACTCAATCACGTTCTCTTATATAAGAAGGACGACGGTAATTGTTTCCAGATAGCCAATATAAAATAATTTCTGAATCCCTATGAAATCGAAGGTCGAAGTTACTTTATTTTAAACTCTTTTTTTAGATGGTCTACAATAACGAGTGAAACGGATGGAACGCATCTATAGTTTCGAATTAGTACTTCGTGTTAACCATCCTAGTATGTAAAAAAGATCTGACAAAAAAAAACAGTTTTGGGACAAGCTTTTGTTGGTGACTGTACTTTTTTTGGAAAGTCATCCTGTTTATCAAGACCAACCTAATTAGCCCAAACACGGTGGGTCTCCTTTAAGTATAGCGGAGATCCTGTCACCACCTTCCTTCTCCATCATCCGCTCGATGATGCCATATTATTATAATTCACATCCAAGTTACGTAGGTTTACCAAATTTCATCTCAAATCTTCCTTGCAAGATTTGACCCGAACATGCATACATATAAGTTGATAAAAAGCTTGTAAAAAGATGTGATTTTCTTATTATTTTCCATAGGTATACACAGTCACTTTTATATGTACTCGTTAGGTATATTTATTCATCAAAGCAGCAGCGAAGTGTATTAGTAAATTAGTTTTACTAGAGTAGAAGTAAGTGCACTCGACAGTCGGCCGTGAGGGCCTCCGAGAGTCCGCTTTCGAAATTGAATTGTAGCAGCAGTAAGGAGTGTGGCTGTTGCCCCTGTTTTCTCTGTAACAACGTTTCAGTTACAAAGTTTCTGTGTATCTTTGACTTTAACGCGGAACAACTTGTGCGAACCTCTGCGCAGAAATGACACAGTAGGTACACTCAAAATTTGGAAGCTTTATTATAAACAAGGCCTTTTGGGAACGTACATTCGTTACAGACAAACGCAAAACAACGCAAAGCAAACGTTCTGAAACCATATTTAGAAAACTATGGCACAAATCATCTCTAGTAAGAATATGTAAAAATTGCCAGCAAGATTCAATGAATTTCTCAAAAAATCGTAGTCTTCACAAGTGCATGGCATAAACCTCCCGATAGTCATTATTGCTCTAATATTAAACAGCAGTTATTAAAATCTCGTTCGATCTAGTAAACAATGATCGCTAAATTAGCCGTGATTACTGAGCGAAAGTGTTGCAAAGGTAAATTGGTCGAATATGTAAACCCAAACTAATTTACAAGCGCCGGCGCCACACCTCGGAAGCGTTACCAACAAGAGGTGTTCAACTTTTAATTAGTTCGCAAACTTTCAAAAAAGCATTAAGGTTTCCAGCGGGTTTCGACCTCGTGTTTTTTATTTGCAATCAAACGGAATTCTTCACCAACTCTCTCGCAATACTAATCGTCGTTTCGTTTTTCTGTTTCAACCACAGAGCTAGTAAATAACTGGAATACTTATTGGGATATGCGAAGTAGAATCCAAATAAAACAAGAGACGAATATGTTACTGAGTGTAAAAATGTGAGAATTTGAAGAGAATTTTGAGGAAATATTCCGTCGACAGCTGTTGCGCGCCGGGGCTAGGAATTTCGTTTTAGTAAGCGGTCATACCAGTCACACGAATGGGAAAGATGAATTTGCCAACGTTAAGTTAAAACTTTAACGGAAAAATACACGTAATTCAAATATTTTATGATTTTATGGTCTGATTTTCTTTCTCTATAAAAGAAAATTAGAATATTCAAGGATGAACATTTGTGCTACATTTCCTTTTTGCAGCAGTAACATTATTCCTTTTTGCAAAAGATTCCTTATTTGCTAAATTCCATGAACTGTCTCAAGGATTTAAATAGAATCTATGCTCGGTGCGCATCCGTTCGCATCGACGTAATTCAACCGGTAATCCCGTGTCCATTGCGTGAAATATGTCCTACTTTTATTCTCCGATCGTAGTTTTCCCCTTTGCTTAGTGTTCGGTCCGAGAGGTTAATCCTGAAGGAAACACGGCGAGGGAACCACACGGCGCAATAATGTTCCAAGCCCCATCGCACAATAAAACGTGTAAGTAAATATGACTACTTGTTCGTATTTTACGGCAACTGTCCCTTTTATAACCGGTTATTTTGCATGTCAAAGATTAAACGTTGAGTTTTTGGAGCCATTTGTACGTTCCTATGGTCCAGTAATGTGGAAGTCGAGATAGAAGTCGTTAAAAAATGTACTCCTCCAAAATGGCTGGACCGATATTGACGAAATTTTCAGGCAACCTTCAGACTAGCCCAGCGGGTAATCCTTTGAAGTTTTATGGCTATGGTTATGGGTATGGTTTTATCAGTCCGGTAAAAAAAAACACCCGTGCGACGCCGGCCACAAACAGCTAGTATAAAATATTATAGGTACTACAGTATTTTCAATAAAAAAAGATTCACCACTGAATACAACGTTGCACGATTGCGTAAAATGTTGAAATTAGTAGTATTGAGTTGTTGGTTAATACTTTAGAAATATTGAGTTGTTAGCTGTAAACATCGACCAAAGCGTAGTTTTCATTAATTGAATTAAATTATAAAACTTTTTACAAGCGTCCGAAGTTTGTGAAAAAAAGTGCCTTAGCGGCTGTAGCGGTTCCCTGCCTTTTTGCCAACAAATCTTTGACAAATTAATCGTTTCGCAACCTATTCATTTGGCAAACAGTTTTTTTTTCTGTAACTACTAATATTTCAAGATTTTTATAATACTAACCTAACCTAACCTATAGGGTTCTACACAATGGTCCTTAAATAAATCCAGAATTATTTACAGTTTCGGAAAAAAGCGCGGCTTGTCAAATGATATGTTAGTAAAATGTTTTTTTTGTGAAACATTGGTTATGAAATGATAGGATCCGGCTGTAGCATTTTCAGAATTATTGAATATCGGTTAATGAACTCATTAAATTTTATACATTATTATGTTTTTCATTAAATAAATTAAATCTAAATAAATATAATCCTACGATGCTTCCTTTAATTTAAACATTTGTATATGAAAAAAGGAGGTAATGCGTTCGCACTGAAATAGCCATTTCACAGATTTATTACAATAATATACAGAACGAGAGTGATAACGTCCTGCAACTTCAGGCAAATCACCGTTTTATACGAAAAGATAAAAGAAACGAGGACTATTTAGGTCTGTAAAAAAGAAAGTATAGGTAGGTTTTATCTATTCTCACTAATCACTGTCACGTTCTTCACTTCTAATTAACAACACATTTAGAACCCTAAGGGCTGAGTTCATCAACGAATTTAACAGACGGTTAAGTCTTAATCAGCTGTTAGTCAATACATTTGACAACCGTTAAACCTCTAACCGTCCGTTTAATTGTTGGTGAACTCAGCCTTAAGAAACCCTGGGAAAGGGTAGTTTGACTTTGCTACTATCTTTGTCTCACTTTGTCTTTTGGTTTTGCGTTGACATCATGACGATGTACAACCCCCTGAAAAACAAGATAACAGTCCTCCTAATTTTTTTGAACTTAATGTGGTGAGAGAATTTAATTTGCTGGAGTCAAATGTGGTTCGATATTGAGTTATTTCGACGCCATCAAGTCACCCCCACACACTAATTATATAATTTGATAGAATTGATAAATACTTTTAAGTATCTACGAACTATTCCGTCGGTCGTCATTGAAATTTGTCAGTGATGCCAAATTATTTATTTAAGTGATGGATGAGGTGAATCTAATCCTAAGTTTAATTAATGACTTTCACTGCGGTTAAGCTGTATTTTGCCCGTTTCGAGCTTTTTTATAGACTATCGCCATGGACTTGTTAGAGAAATAAGTTCATGGATCTCACACGCGAGGAAAGTATAATTGTTGAAGAAAAGCGTATTTCTCTTGTGGACTTAACAGGAGAACATGCTTGAGGTTACTTCCACGCGCTTCTATCAAACGACAAGTACCTAAATCACTTTTAAATGATAAAGTATTACTTTATTATTTTGTTGTCAACATTAATGATTAACTTATTATATTATGACCTTGACCGTTCTTCTTAGTTCACTACAAACATATCATGTACCTCAAAAAACAGAAACTATTTATACGTTCGAGGTTCGAGGGCGCCGTGAATAAAGTATGAGACCAATTTGTGCCCTTAGATAAAAAACTTCCAATGACATATTTATTCATTCCTAATATACTACGCGTAGCTCCGCCTTAATTGTATTTTTAATACATAATTAACGAATTAGAATACTGATAATTTTCAAGCATCTTTATACCCGTGAGACCCAGTGTCTCATAGGAGGTACGTGGTGGGAGGATAATCAAGGCAATTTAGTTTTAACTTTGTTTTAACGAGTGTAAAGTTAGTTTTAATTTGTTTCTAAATTGAAAGTGGCATTTAAGAGCGAAGGTAATTGAACCTTATTTCCTTGTTGGTAGATTAAAAATCCCCATCACCCTTTTTGTGGCGCCTTATTAGGTGGGCCTCGAAGTAATCAAAAAAACTATCATTAATGCTTATAACGTTAACAACTAGCTGTGAAACCATCTAATAAATAAATAAATAAATACCACGGGACAATTGTCACAAAAAATTACCTGGTCCCAAACTAAGCTCTAGGCTTGTGCTATGACTAGACAACGATAAACTTACTTATATAGAGAAATAAATACTTCAATACATAAAAAACATCCAAGACTCAGGAATAAATACTTGTGCTCATCACACAAATATCTGCCCTTACCGGGATGTGAAGCTAGCTTCGAAGGCAGACTCACTACCATCTAGGCCAACGTGTCGTCTAGGCGGGTAGTTAAGTTATTATCTTACGAGCTACAATAAAGTTAATACACGACATAACACGAACGCTATATTAAGTTAGGATGTATAGATTGTAAAATGTAAAATCATTGTTTACGTTTACAAATAAATATTGGCCTTCAGCTCGGCAACACGTACAGGAAAATATTTTAAAGCATTTTCTCATTAACTTTATACAAGTTTATGTACTTTTAAGTTCCACCCACAACAGCCTATTTTCTGGAGGTTGGTTTTTATAGGAAAAAGTAAAAGAACGTCTTTTCTTATTGTTAATAAAAAAGAGCGAGTCTTTAAAACTTTGTTCTAAAAATTAATTCTCGGGAACTTGTGTCAGAAGAGAAACAATAAAGTCTGCTAAGTCGCGATAGCTTTCCTTTTTTTGTTATATATACTTTCATTTAAGATATTTTTTATTAAGAGATTTTTATTTTTTGTGGTTTTGGCTGTTTGGTGGGGACACGTAACTCTAGCGAAACTGGTACTTTTACAGTTCATAATATATCATAAAAGGTCCCCAAAATCTAAAAATTTCTAATGACATACATATATTTATTTAATAGCTATTCAACAATATATCACACGACTTTGTAAAGTCAAAATAATATTTGTCCCCTTGCTTTACATGTACGAGGAAGGTAACGTATATTTTTACTGTGTACAAATTTTCAGTTATGTATGTAATCTTTGTAGTTTCTGAGAAAAAGTGAGAATGGTATACCTACAATCAGACAAACGGCCAAACTACTGTTGGTGCTGGTTTCTACTTTGACTTCGAAACCCGAAAAAAAGCGAAAGTCAAATACAAAATATTAAAATATTTTTTTTTTACCTAAATGAAAATAAAAGTAATTCTGTAAACGTATTCTAGCATAAAGATTCACTTTTAATGAATGTATCTGTAATCTGAGTGTCAATCAAAAAAAAGTATATCAAATTTTTTCAAAAATTGTGACAACGATATGTTTATTATTTCCGATATGTGTTGAAAAGAGACAATCATCCAATTTAATGCCTCCTACGTATGCACATCTGTATTAATATTAAAGTTATGAATAATACTTTGAATTTCACAGAAGTACTTGTGATATACACAGGTGCATATAATAAGCGTAGAAGCCACTACCTACTACACTGTATACTCAGTCATAGCTAAGCAGCGGTCGAAGACTATATAAAGAAGATTTTTTAAGTTTTTATTAAAATGATTAGCTGACTTTATTCTGTTGATTGTGAAGGATTTAATTCCCTCTTGAGCGATTATTCATTTACTTTATCCAGTCATCTCCCATCTGTGAATTTTATTATCCGCTCCGTTAACGATCGTCTTTGTCCTTTGTGACCCACCTTACTTGGCTGAGGGATCTTCTTTCAAAGACAGCCGTTACTGTGACAGACCGCAAGATTAGATAAGTTTTATTATGTTTCTGATATTTATATGGTAAGTTTTTATTTTTATTCCTGTCAACGTTACATTATACCGGTTGGGGATAAGTTCGCCTTTGTACATCTTTTTATTTTTATTTTTTGTATTGTTTTGGTTTTTCTTTTGTACAATAAAGTGTTTACATACATACATACATACATATACTTATACTATGTGTCGACAGTAGAAATGCGTAATTTTAAATGGTAAGTCGAAGTTGAAACAGTAAATTAAGAACAATCTCCATACTAAGCATGTTTTATGTCTTTAAATTGGCAAAATGGCAAAATTCAAGTTTAAATTACTTTGAGTAGATTAAATTTAGGAGCATTCGAATATTCACAATCTCAGTGTATTCCTTATTTTGTGAATCTTAAGTCGGCAGTAGGAAAGCCATCGCGCTTATGACGAGCTCGAAGTCTGTACCTACTTCAGAGTAATCCTTTACCTAATAATTATAAACGGGAAAGTTTGCTTGTTTATTCCGCAACCAATTGACGTGAACTTAGTACATACAAAACCGCTGAATAGTTTATAGCCCATACACAAATAGGTTATACGTTTTATCCCACAAAATTGGGGAGTTCTCGATAAGATCCTCATAGTGGTCAACGACTTTATGCGGTGGGAGTCGCTATTGAAAATATAATTTTGATGATAATTTATTTTCAGTTATCTTCAATTGCTGCTGACCTACGTGTGTTCCCAAGATGTCGAAAAGCCGAATATTGTCTTCATAATGGCAGATGATTTGGTAATAGTTTTAAAAATCGTATCATAATCATACTTGAAAAAAAAAAACAAAATTGTTTAACTTTAAAAAAATTGTGTCATGCATTTGCAATCCTTTACCCCTCGTAAAGGATTGCAAATGCGTTGTGAACCCTGATTAATGCTAAGAACAAATCTTAGCAACACTATCAAAAACGAAGATGCTTATGCGGTTCATGTTTACGTTGTATACAACCATGCAATATGAATCTGAAGAACACACAATTGAACCTAACTTTGTACGAGTCTCCTAAAAAGTAGAGATTTTGCGAAAAGTATAGATATCGCAGATGCATCCTTGTTTTTCACACTGGTCGACATATATATTTTAAGACGTAAATCTTAAACTATTCAAAATAGATACTGGTAATGTGAACGTGTGTTTCTACAAGTGATATGTGTGCCTAACATAAGTAAATATAATATGTAATGTTTGCGTTCTTATAGGGCTGGGACGACGTGAGTTTCCACGGCTCGGATCAGATAATGACCCCCAACATCGACGTGCTGGCGTACCAAGGCTGCATCCTGCACCAGTACTACTCCGAGACGCAGGGGACGCCCGCCCGGAGTGCCCTTTTCACGGGCAAATACCCCATGAGACTTGGTAAGATGTTTACTGCCGCTCGGATATGTTTATAGGTTACAGCTTTTACCTCTTCATCATTTTGCTTTTTATGGATTATATTTGTTTTATAATATCTATTTACTCGTATGTGGTAGTTCTGCAGAATAATTGTTGAGATTTTAAATCATATAAAAAAAACCCACGTTCCGGTTGGGGAAAAACTACCCCGTATACACGCCATATATGCTCTTACACGTATTTAAATGGTAATAAAATAGTAGGTTATCCAAATGATAATAAACCAATAAGGACGTGAGAGGAGTTACTGTAAATGTGTAAAACGGCGTTACGCTGGTAAATTCTACATTGTTGCAAAAAACGCGGTCTCCTTGCCAAAATAATCTCAGTTAGTGCAAATTAAAACGAGCGTCTGAAATGGATTAACGAACGCGCACATAATCTTCTACTGTAGAACTCATTGGTTTATCATACGACATGTATTTTAACCACAGAATTATTAACAAGTCTTTTTATAGTTGTTGTTATTTCTGTAGCTCTGCCTACCCTACTCTGGGAATGAAGGCGTGATTTTATGTTTTATTTTGTTTTCTTGTGTACTTTAACAAAAATATTTGAGGCAAACATTTTGTTCCAGCGTTCCATCCTAGTTTGCATAATGTGCTTCTTAAATATTTGGGCAAAAAATATTTTCTTCAGAATGTAAAAACTATCTCAAACTTCAGTATAAAAACATTTGGTTCAGGTACACAAAGTGAGTCAATATCAGCCACGGAAGACCGAGGGATCCCGGTTTCAGAGCGCCTTTTGCCCGAGTTTCTAAAGGAGCTGGGTTACGCAACGCACTTAGTGGGTAAATGGCACGTCGGCAAATCCAGGGAGTACTACCTCCCCACCAACAGAGGATTTGATACTTTCTACGGCTTCCTCGACGGGGCCGTGGATTACTATACGTATAATTTGGTGGAGGTACGGTTATGTAATACGACTTAGGATTAATGAGAAATAACCCACGTGTACATAATTCAGTTAGGGACCATAACACTGCAATGGGTCTTCTTGTCTCTAAACTTTCTCAGAAATAGTTACTAAATTATAAATGAAATTACTTTATATAAGGGAAAATCTTTATTATATAAGAAGTGTGATAATGGCCTGTAGGCAATATTACTTGTCTGGGTTTCACTGTTGAGAATTTATCATTATATTGATTAAACCAATAACTCATTGTTAAGCAATATCAACCAGAACGGCTTATGGGTTTTACCAACAAATGGTTTAAACGTTGATGAATTACTCAACGCTTCTTTGACAAATACAGTGTTCGAATATTAATGTGGTCATTAACATATTCTCATTGAAACAATAAGTGCCACAATAAGAGGTACCTACCTAATCTGATCCCAAGACAATGCCATTTCTATGTAATGGAAAAAATTTAAATAATAATGTGCTCCATTTTTTAAACAGTTGTTCGACATCAAGGTTAGTTATTGACGAATACTTTTGTTTTTTTTTTATAGGCATGTAATGGAAGTTCGTTCTTTGGACTCAATATGTATGACAATCTGGAGCCTGTGGAAGATTTGAGCGGACACCTGACGGACGTACTTGCTGATAGAGCTGTGAAATGTAAGTGACGATGTGATCCTTCAAGAGTAAAAAGCTTTTCCCTTTAGTTTTACAAATTAAATAAAACCTTTATTGCACTGTACTCACACAAAAATCAAAAGCACGATGAAACGAAATAATTATAACCATATACAAACGCGAACTTACCCCTCAATAGTTGCCACTTTAATTTATTGCCTAAGTTTTGGGAGTTATCTTTGAGAAGATAGTGGGCCTAAATAGGGAAACTGTTACCTTTAAAGTCGATTCTAGTCTTAACAATAATGGAGTTTGACGCTTTTAAATAAAATAATTTTAGTGATTTGGTTCAGTTTAGAATTGAGTCCCAGTGTAACATTAAAGCACCTACTACTGGGGGGTTATTACATAGCTACGTAATTTAGTTTACGCTGAGAGAAAAATACAGAGCCATAACAGTTGCTTTAGCAGTCGCAGTAAAATGAACTGCATAACCATGTCCTGATAACTTAAAACTTTTTTTTGTCCGTCTAAAATATAAGATTACTCGCATTGTAGTTTCCTATGGAGATTTGACTGTCCCCAATAGAACAACGAACCAAGTCACGAATGAACCTAGAATGTAGTTTACACACTTGGATGTTCATTTCAGTGATCAGGAATCACGACACGGATTCACCGCTTTATCTCCACATTTCGCATGCCGCGCCGCACGCGGGCGGCGGACTAGTGTCCTTGCAACCTCCCGTTGATGCCATAGCAGAAAACAGCCATATTGCTCACTCCGCCAGGAGGTTATATGCAGGTATTTCTAAAAGTTCGGTAATAGGTATGAAATGTATAATTTCTGACCTCCATCGTATCTGTTGCGGTTTTAAACAATTTCAACTTACAGGTCTCGTTTCTAGTTTGGACAAAAGCGTCGGACAAATAGTGGCAGCTCTAGCAGAGAGAGAAATACTAAAGAATACAATCATTGTTTTCGTGTCTGATAATGGTGCTGCGGGATTATCACAGAATTTTGGGTCTAATTTGCCGCTTCGTGGATTGAAGAGTACGCCCTGGGAGGGAGCAGCGAGAGCTGTAGCCGTAGTTTGGCATCCCAATTTAACACCTAAAATAAGTGATGACATATTCCACGTAACTGATTGGTTACCAACGTTAATTTCTGCAGCTGGTTCGAATCCACCTAAAAATATTGATGGCATCGATCAGTGGGCAACTATCGTCAAATCAGCTGAGTCTAAACGAACTGATGTCTTAATAACAATTGACGATTTAAACGGTTGGGCAGCCTTTAGAGAAGGAGACTTTAAAATAATTGTAGGAAATGTTAGCAAGGAAAAGAGCACATATCACGGACAAGAGTTAAAAGCAGTGAGACGCGATGCTATGCCATATGAAAATGTACTGCTGGCGTCCGAAACATACCTTGTATTTAAAGAAACGCTGGAATTACCTTTAGACATTGACTTAGTTTACGAGCAAAGAAATAAAAGTAATGTGGTCGGAGTTAGTAATGATTTACCAGAAGAGGTTGTTTGCTTTCCGACATTTGGTGAGTTGATAATTTAATATTATAAATGGGAAACATTTTTGTTAGTTTGGTACTCTTTTTCGCTGCAACGCAACGGCTGGATTTAGATGAAATGAAGATAACTTACCCTGGATTAACACAAAAGGAAAATTTTCATCTCGGAAATTTTAAAAGTTCTCGAGAAAGTAACGATAAATCTACGCGAACAGAGTCACAGGCAGAAGCTATATATTAATTATTTTTATTTAAACTCAACTTGTTTTTAACAAGTATAACATTAAATGGTGTTATTAATGAATCAGTGGACAATTGTTTTTCAAGTAATTGATGCTTATTTTTTCTCATTTAACGATAACTTTGTTCTTTATTTTTAGCTAAAGGCTGTCTTTTCAATGTCACCGGAGATCCCCTTGAAACTTACGATCTTTGGCATGCAAAGATGGATATAGTCAGACGCATGAGTTTACGACTCAGAGCACTTTGGACAGAAATGAAACCAAGACAATTACCTAAAAAAGATCCCAAGGCTGACCCTGCGCAAAAAAACTATATTTGGTTTTCGTGGATACCTAACGACAAGGAAGTAAAAGAGCCTCGTAAATCCATACCACCTTTTCCTTTGCAAGTGTCAAGAGATGAACTACAGTACGTAGTGGACATAAATCTCAATTCATTTAAAGATAAATTACACGATTACATCAAAAGCATGGGCGATTCATTCGTTAAAAGCGTTGGTGGCTTGTTCAACTTCTGAAAAAGCCAGTGCTGGCTGTTGTTGTTTTACTTTAATAATTTTTAAATTGTTTGTTGTTTCAGTTGCCATGTTTAATTCATTTTGAATAAAATGCATCCTTTTGTTAAATGTATTAAACATATTATTTGTTATTCTGTTTAAAATACACTTCTCTCAAAATAAACAAATTAAAATAGTGCAGCACTATAACTTACGGATTTTTTGGACGTAAAACTGGAGTTTTTACATCCATTGATATATGGTAGACGAAAAAATTATTACAGTGTCGAGCGAAATTCCAAATCATGATGCATTTCGTGACTGTTCGTAATCGAACCTCGAAAGATGTCTAGACGAAAACTTCATGCAAAACCGTAATATTCTCAAGTCTAAGTTCAAACTTCTATTTATAGCTCGTATTTCTTTAAAAAGTGAAACAATTTCTTTAGCTACGTTAATGAAGATGCGAGGGGGCGGGCAAGTGTCTGGCCGCACGGTTGGTCGGCAGGACGCTCTGAAATAACGAAATTTATGAACCGATGAGGTCTTTTGTCATCGCCTCGCCGCCCGCCCTTTGATCAGTGCGTGCAGCAAAAAGGAAAATTGGTTAGCTTTTCGAGTTCACAGGACTGACCGGGCGGCCGTTGCTTTATCTTGATGAAAAAATTAGAGGTCACAAGAAAATCCTCCAATTGTTGGTTCTAAATTCTTTATTTTAATTTGCCCTTCATACTCGTAGCATTTATACTTTATTGTTGTTTACTTACCACCTTGATAATAAGGAGATGCTCGTGACTCGTGCATCGAGTTAGTTTTCCGCCATTTTCCCCGTTTCTCTTAGTGAAAAATTAATACAAACCTTTGGCGGTACTCCCTTACGTTATTTTAGGATTTTCTACTTGTTTGTCAGCTAGAAGTAGCATAATAGTTTTTGTTCATTTATATAAACCTGTGAAATCAATATTTGATTAAAATATCTCAAATGTCCGCATTTCTTGTACTTAATATTGCCAAATGTCGTATGCCAAGGTGATAAAGCAGCTAATAGGATTATGCTTCGGCCTAATTTAGGGAAGCATGCTGACATAACGGTGAAGTACGAACTCTCGTCTACGAAGCCACATGACACGAGAGTTATAGCGGGAAAACATTATGATACAAAACAAAACCAGCGTAACGTATCATGAATAATACATCCCCTGCTACCGTACCAATTGGTTTCGTATAATTGGAACGAAATCCCCGACTGAACAAAAAGTAACGCCTACATAATTTAATAATTGCCCTTTTGATTTACTTAAAGTCCTTCAAGTTATTGTCACCTACGCAAAAACAAATGGAATTTCAACATGTCATATTATTCCGGTGGAAATTACGCAAGGCATTGCGTAGAATGTTTAATTATGAACATTTCCATTTCTAGGCATATTATTTATTCACTGTAAGCCGACCATTCTTTATATTTCTGAAACGTTTCGCTTAATTCCGGTCTTCATTTAAGATGCATCAAAGAACCGGTTTGAGAGAAAACCGTTTTATTAAAGAAGACTCTATAACAAGAGATAGGTATCTACTGAAAACTTCACGAAATAACTTTAATACAGCTCCACTTCAATACGAAGTATACCTACATTCAAGTTATTTCAGCGCTCAAGTTATTATAGCGTCCGTCGTTAGTTCCAAGTTTTGCTTATAAAATAGTTCCATACTACTTACTATTACGCACCTCCGTCGTTATAATAATATAATGTCACTATTTTTTCCCTAAGCTCGCAATAACGACAGAAATTTCTTGTTCTTCTTATATCTGAACTGTATCTAATGCATTAAAATAACAAAGGACCAAAAACTGGATAACAAAATCGTGTATTACGAGGAGTGGACGGTGGAATAGAATCGAGAAACGTTTTAAATCGACTTAGTATTGCCGATATAAATCTCGCTAGTTGAAGACCACTCTAATCTAACACTCTAGGACGAGTAATATATACGAACCATTTGTATTGCATTCACGAAAGCCTCTTGTAACAATTGTGATTTGCAAAATATGGCTGTCTCACAAAACTCTCACAACTCAACTTATTTTACTCGTTGGAAAAATGCATTTGTATAGAAACTTTGCTTAGCTATAAAAATAAGTTTCGAATTTCCAGTATAAAAATATTTGCGATAAATATATTTGTAAAAGGGTGTACGTAAAATGGTCTCTAGAGTATATTGCTTTAGATATAGCTGGCTCATGATGAACAAATATTTAGATGCGTTGGGACATTGTTACTAAATAATTATAGTTATATTGGAAATTATTTCGTATATTTTTCTTTAGTACTATTATAATAAATCATAATAATATAAATAATAAATAACTCGCTAGATGGCCGGATCAAGGGCCCTCCTCGACACGGCACGTATTGTGAGAAGGTTCTCTCTGTGCAGCCCTAACCACTGGTAGCTTGAGCTTTGCCACGCCGCCGGCGGCAGCCATAGGTTGTTTTTCCAACAAAAAAAAAGTTCGCATTTTTTGAAAAAAAGTTTCGTAACTACATAAATATTCAATAAGAACAAATACTAACAATTTTTTATTTATTTATTGCACATTATTTAAAATATATACAAGTTTATACATGCCATGCAAATCAAGTGCACACACAATAAAAACGACACTTAATATGGGTTCCCAAACTAGTTGGCTAAACCTGTATCCATGAGAAAATTAAAATGTGAACGGAATAAAACATAAAATACATTTCATTTTGGTGAAAGTAGTATCTAAATACATAACCAATTAATGTTAGGAAATCAATTAATCTTACAATATCACAGGGTCTGTATTTATTCCATGGTAACCTACATTTTTATTACCAATTATTTAATGTTAAACCTAGGTTCACCAAGACTAGCTTAGCCGCCCGCGAATTGAACATGATAACATTGATAACTTAAAAGCCAAGCCTCCGCCTTAAAGTATTTAAGATTATCGAGCTGATATATCAAAATAGGGTCCCTTCAGCGGATTGCAATTTAGTTAGGACCCGCTCCTAGTGTTAAGTCCACGTCACGTCTCGGCCATTCTACTAACAAGATGGTTCTAATCTCCCTCCGCCGAAGCGATGTCCTTGAGGCTGCATATTTTGTCTACGAGCGTACCTAGTTATCTGAGTAGTTAGCGGCACGCATTTTGGCACGTCGCCAAGCAGGAGGGAACTTACTAACAACTTTATTATGCATTACTCGGTGTCGGTGATCCTAAATAAGCAACAGTTCACTTGCCAAGTTTCGGCTTTACATTTTCATTAGGTAGGTAGCCCGTAGACCGAGGTGCCTCGCGCGCAATTATCGGTCTGGGGCGAGGTGAGGGCTGCTCGACACCGAGCTTTGATTTAATTTAAGTGCTATCATTCATTCGGTGTCCACAAGTCAGCAATATTTTTCAGTTCAATATTTTATGAGTTATCAAATTTGTGTGACTTTGATTATTGTGGCGATCACAATCGATTGGTTTCTGGTAGAAAATGGGGAAACGAAATAATAATTTTCACAATGTATAGTCGTTTAAATAACCATTTCGAGGATTAGACTTACTGACAAGCTGACATTAAGGTTTTAAAGGTAATATAGAAAATTCATCAACGCGTCCGAACTTTGCGAAATCTTATACCTACCTACCTAACGAGGAAAAAATTGCAAAATGATTTAAGAGGACTGTGAAGCAAAAAAAATCCATACAAAATGCGATAACGATTTTCTCCCCTTATAAACCTTGTCCGATTTTTACGATTTTTAATATGTTGTAGATGTTATGAAAAACTAGGTCTGTACGTTACATTATCCGTTCCAAGAAAATACGTATTGAAAAAAAAAAACGTAAACGTAACCTAGTTTCTCATGAGAACTACAAAATAATTGAAAAATAGTGGAAATCGGATTAGATTTAGGGGGTGAGAAACGTTATCGCCCGGAGCTATATTAGTATGGATTTATTTTGACAGCTTTGGCTGGGAATAGATTCGTATACCATATATATTGTGTCGTATACATTCATTGTGGCACTCAGTCCATTAAACTGAACAACTTTTGTTTATTTAAATTTCTCTATAGACAACATTTTTCGTTAAATATTTATCACCTTTCAAACCTTCTTCAGTGGTATTGATAATTTAGATTTTTATTTCATCGAATCTGGGAACTATAGAGAAGGCAACATAATAGCTGGCCGTGGGTGAACACGTTTAGGTAAAAATAGATCGATTTTGACAAAAAATAGTCCTTGGCTTTTATTTATTGTCATAGCAAAAGCTAAGCGGATTGGAAACTGAAACCAACTAAATTTAAAAGGCAGTTGACTGATGGCGTAAGGCGAATTCGAGCAATAAACACTCTAGTAGGTACCTACCCACATGGCTACCACAAATAGTTTCAGCATTCAATGGTGGCGTCCATTCATTCAAACAAAGAAGATAATCACACGTTTTAGATTGGCCACTGATTAGAACAAACGCAGTTTTTAGGGTTACTAGGAACCCTTGTAGTTTCGCCATGTCCGTCCGTCGGACCGCAGCCTAGGGCAGAGACTCTTAGTACTACAAAGCTGTAATTCGGCATGAATATGCATATTAGTCACGCCAACAAAGTGGTACAATAATGTTTTTTTTTATTTTTTTATTGTGGAGGTAGGTACGTCATTTTTTTTCTCGTCTATCCTATAGAGTGGGGTGTCGTTGGATAGGTATTTCAAAAATATTTTGGGTTTGTGGAATCAGTTTTTCGATTAAGTAATCCGTTTATAAAATATTAAGCTTTACAGCGCTTATTTTTTTTAGACTCAAGTGTATTGAAAATACTCGATTATCTGAATTTTTCGCCTATCAACTGTCGACTGGGATTAACTAATTTTTTACGCTTTTCAATATGATGTGCATTTCGCTCGAGTCTACAGTAGACCGTAGATTATTTTTTACAATATCATTACAACGAAATATAACTGAAACTCCAAATTGTTCACTAAAAGATCTCAAGCAGTCGTTAGAAATAAATAAAAATTAGCTACTTTGATGTTTAACAAATATAAAAGCAATATCGCTTTAAGAATTGGCTAGCACGCGCCCTACGTATTAAAGCCTCTTACAATTGTTATTTCTCGTGATTCTATCGGAAGCCCATTATAATGAAAAGCTCGCTTTCCTCCTTTTTGATCTCCCGTAACTTATTGTTACCTGCTGATGTATAATGCCAGAACGTATACGACCGACGACTAACAATGTATGAGAAGGTAATGTTATTACGTTTTTTTTTCGATAAAAACACCCTTCAATCCTGTTATCAAATGCTGCCGTTTAATCTGTTATTTGGTAGGTATTAGGTAATTTGGCTCACACGTCACGAGTTGCCTATTAATTTTGTTGTACATCACTAAAAAAATAAGCGTTTAGTTAGAAAACATTCATTTACAAATTGAGTTTATAAAAAAATACATATTTTAACAACGTTAGTGGAAGAAGAGGTGGATGGAATGTGTGAAAAGCGAGGTGAAAAACAAAAGAATGCATACCCAGATGATGGCTGTTAGGGCTATTTGGAAAAAAGACGTACGACAACCCTAAATCATTGGGATAAGGGCATCAAGATGATGATAACGTATTTTACTAACTTTAAAACATGGTTGTGAGATTTGCAAGTTGTCAAGAACCGACCTCAGGAGAAGAAAGATCGGCGCTCGCAGGTGAGATCAATTAAAAGATTATTTGAGAGCTCAAGCCAACAGTTGTAAAACCTTTAATGATAGTTTATGTTTGAATAAACCTTTAGCGGTTATTTTATTTATATAAACGATGCCATTTTTATGATCTTGAACATTATTTTAATTTCAAGCGTTTGCGTGACTTGTCACAGTTGTCACTTCCGTTCTCATTACTATGTCAACCGAAAGATGTACAACGCTAAATATTGGTCTGAGATGGTCAACGATGGTCTCTCGATAATCGGCACTGCTACCCGTATTCACCGGCTTCCCCTACAGTTGATCGTCTATCTTTTGAACTATTATTAACAGTATGATTTCTCATTCCAGGAGCGTATTTTCTTCACCTGTACATTAACATTTACCAAAATGTAGTCATACTCGTAATACTCATTGTAGCCCTTTAGCCCTTCTCATATAATGGGATTCCCTGTTGTTGGAAACAATAATTGCGGCGGATTATTTGTTCAAGTACATCATAATATTTGAAACATTCGGATCTTATCTCTCAACAATGGAGCTGCAATATAAAAGCTCACCTTAACGCTATCCTAGTTGTTCTCTCTCTGCACGTATCTTACAAAAAGCAAGTCACAGTCACATATATTCTAATAACGTGGTTACACGTATCCCAAATATGTAACAACCACCGTGTTCCCTTGAAATAAAGGCGTTATGTAAATGTAGGAAATGTCAAAGTGATACTACTGAACAAACCTAATTTGCTCTCAAAGTAAACTCGCTGTAGATAGAACTGAAGGCAGCTAGAAGGAATACGTAAGAGTAAGCGACAATAAATAGGAATAATGTAGGTATGCCTCTAACTCCGGAGAAAGCTATTACGATTCGCTGCTTTACGAAGTTTACTTCACAATTCTGACTCCAAGTTTATTCTTGAGCGTTATTATTTTAATTAACGTGAAGTCACTGTCTCCTCAGACGTTAAGACAATTCGGTTGTAATAAACTTTAATTATTTAACACCTCCATTCAACATTATTTTCCAAGAAACATATTTAAAAAAAAAACGAGTAGTACACTCTAACCGAGTTACCAACGACTTGCTTTGATTCAATTAATTATTTTAGTTGCGCACACACACGGTACATTTTACATGCCTTGCGGCATGCGGCATACACGTGGTACCCACGTAAGTTTCGTGGAAAGTCGGTGGTTTAATTTCACTGATGTTCAATAATTGCACATTTCTAACAAAAACAAGTGAGGTTAATGAATAGATATAAAATAAATATTGAATCCTTTTAGAAATCCTTTACAAACAATAGATAGACTAAATTCATTTCATTAAAACCTCTTTCTCTGATTTTACAGCATTAATAGTGAGCGAACAGAGTCTGCATGTCAACAACAATCTCACGTTAATTTATTATCCATGTTTGTTTATCGTGCGGCACAGCTCAGCGGTCTGTCTAGACGAACTTCGAGACCTTTCACCCGTTTTATCATAAAGGGGCTTCATATCTTGTCGAGGAGCTCGGCTTTATACATTATTCCCGTGTTAACCCTGGTGCAATTACCAGACCAGCGTGCCCCGAAACTCTCTGTGAATATAATTCACGTTATAAATATAACTTGGCATTCATAATGGAAGCTGTTTCCCGTCTTTTAAAGCATGAAGTCTCTACTACTCACCAGTGATTATTTATTTATAGGTCAAATGTACACCTACTTAACATTCAGCTGAGTTGAATTACCTAAACCAACGAAGTTAATTTCTGGCTCGTAATTCAGCGCTGATGTTGCGTTGAGCAGTGAGCACTGCGAAACTTACCGAGTGCGAAGCTGTGGAAGCCTTTGGAAAAGCTAATTAAACTAGAATAAGTATTGCATAAACTTCTACGATAACATTTAATAAAAATGAAGTATATAATGATTTGAAATATATATTGTTGATATTCATGAATCACGCTTATAAATGATCAGCTCCAGCCGAGTTGGGGCTCTTACTCGGTAAAACCATAAAGCATTGACATGTTATCGTATTGTTTTTAACTCGGCCGCCATTATTGTCAAGTTAATAAGAGCTGACATAACGATGACAATACGTGGCAAAAGCAATAAGGTTTTACCGAGTAGGATAGAGCTGCTGCCCCAGCTTTCTCGTCGAGACCTGCGACCGAAAATGCACGCAGCAACTTGTTAGGTAATATAATAATGCTCCGACGACGGGACTACTACTACTCGTTGTAAGAGATCCCTTAAAGGGATAAGTTTGCCTTTGTACGTCCCTATTCTGTGAATGTTGTATTTGATTTTCTGTTTTTTAGTACAATAAAGTGTTAACATACATACATACAACTTGGGTTGCCAGTTAATAACGGCATATGTTTAATGGTTCACCAGATTAAGTAATAAAATAGCGCACAAAAACACCTTTCATTAATTTCATTTTAATCTCAAATGTTACCAAAAACCTACCTTCATTGACCCGACTAAAGACAATAAACCCAAAATTAGTAAACGATCACCAAAATGTTAACCCCATTTAATTAAAAATGTAGTCCAGATATTGACATCACATTATTGTCTTAAACAAAATCAACCCAAAAATGGTAAAGGATCATAAGATTTAGTAAATGATTACCAAAATAAGTGGCTCCCGTCAGAACTCTCATTCGTCGCTCTTTCGCACCACACACACACTCTACTCTCGCTTCGTACGGGAGGTCTCCAGCTCGCTGCGCTCGCCACCTCCCCCTACCTAAATCTCCAGCCCGTGGGCTCTGGTGCTCAGGGCTGGCTTATGAGTTTATTTAGATCGTAATAGTGACTAAATTTGACCGCTAAGATCTGGCGGTCATTTAGTAAATTAGGTGCGATTATAAAAAAGGAAAAATGCATTATTATTTTTCTTAGGCTCTCTGGAAAGTGCTATGAAATAGAGGAATAACTGTATACGTGAAATAATTGTCGGGTATTTTTTTAATTTTTTAACCTTTAAAAAGTCATAGGTCAGACTCCCTGTAAAAACACTATACAAAATCGACGACAGGAATGACGTCACAGCTGTTGTTCCATGTTTAAAATATAAGGACCTTATCAAGAAATTTGTATTTATTTCGTAAATGGGTCATACACACTCAAATGTCTCTCCTGTGGTCAATAGTTAAATAGCTTGTGTGCATATAAGAAGTTATGTTTTTATATGATAGGTCTAAAGCAGTCCTGACGACGTTTTTGCGGGAATGGGCTTAGCTAGAAAATTAGGCCTTAAAAACGTTACCTTTCGGTGTGTCCACAGGAAAGACGGTAACCTAAATCTGTGTATGACCCAAATTACTATGTTTAAGCTAATATCGTTGAATTAAAATATTACGTAAATAAAATGAGGATGCCGAAAAAAATTAGTTTTAAATTTTTAACAAGTTTTGATTTTGTATAAAATCTTAATAAACGGGTCAAAACTAAGTGTACTGCGTTTTGTATGCTTTTTTACATTTTCTCCTAAATCGTTTCAATGCTACTCAATTCTGATTTTCATGCATGTTCTCTATTAAAAGCACAGACATCGCTAAAATAGTGTTACAAATTAAATTTTAAAACTTCCACAGCTTGCAATTTTGCTCGGATTCTAAAGATTTGGTAGTCATTTCCTAAATTTGATCTACAGAGGCAATTTAAATTAGCGGTAGTATTCTGAATTTGCGTGTCAAAGATAATTTTGGTGCTCATTATATTTGTTACCATTAATAACTTCACTTCGAAATGAAAATTTATTTGTTAATGACAATCACCTAACTGCTTGGTTGATTGAGTTGGAATAATTAAACAAGCAAAGCGCATTTCTTAATTTATAACCTAACACGGGAGATGGTGGTCATGTCACTCATATATCAATATGATAAAAAAACCTATCCAACTTTCACCCGGAACAAGTACACATTGAACTTGTCGTCACATCGTATGTGATACGATAATTCAGTGTAACACAATATCGTCAAAAATTTCGCTTAAGACAAATGGTATTCAATTCAGTTCAAAACATTTATTTCGAGTATCAAGAAAGTATTGTAATATGTTATATGCTTAGGGCCATTTCCCAGAGTGTCCCATACGAGTCTGGGGAAAAGTGTAGATTAACCCCTCACTAATAAACGTTGAATAAGCTTGGAATAGTTATACCATGCTTTTCCTTATCTGCCATTGCGACAT
The DNA here is from genome assembly GCA_949316455.1 of Acleris holmiana. NCBI lineage: Eukaryota > Metazoa > Arthropoda > Insecta > Lepidoptera > Tortricidae > Acleris > Acleris holmiana. The sequence goes on from OX438769.1 coordinate 10,789,172, forward strand.
TTGAATTCGACATAATAATATAAGGACAAAGCATGTTATAACTATTCCAAGCTAATAAGCTTATTTTTTTTCGTTAATTTATTGTATGGCGACGACAAAACCACGATTCTAGTGCAAATACTTAGTACTTACGGCTATGTTTGATACAGCAACTCAATTTCTAAGCCGTTATTTTCTTCAATGGTGTGGCGGATCTATATCTGAATCCCTAAAGTTTTTTAACCTATTTTTATATTCCCTAACGTTGTATGTCATAATGATCACTTGTCCTAACGCTCACATGGCCTATCTTTAGGATTCCTAACATCGTATGGATGATTTTTTTTTCCATAATGTTTTATTTCCTAACATCACTTGCCATATTGATTCTTCATCCTAACGTTATGTGCCATAATAGTCATGTGTCATCCGTGTCGTCTAAGTCTGGCACGACCGGATTCAAGTTATTAATAAGGCCTTAGGCTAAGAAATTTGTTACTAACTTAACTATGATCCCTGCAGTTGGTCGAAATAAATGTTTTGAATTTGAATTTGAATGTAAAATTTCAAACAGAGGTAAATTCAAGTTGTTTTGTTCTTGCACTATAGGTACTCCCTGCCTTATTTTAAGCCCCAAAAACGGAGAATATTAGCATAGCTTTTCAAGGGATGTCATAAAAAAATAAGGCTTATAATAGGCACAGCCGATTGCAGGCTTGCAAAGCTTCGCACATTCAGTACCATTTGACTGACTTACCTTCAATATCAACATGGTAACTGTAGCACTTGGCACCAAACGGAGACGTGAATGCCTTTGAATTAGCCGCTGCATTTATCGTGTTCAGTCCTTGTTATTGGATAAATGCTTGCCACACATACCTAAAATTTGAAATTTGGACAAAATATGCCCACGGCTCTTAAATATTAAAATATTATGTAAGTACGGTCTTATTTACATTGATTATTTTATTGGGTCTCAATTATTATCTTTATTTGTTCAGCATGTTTTTTCGCAAGAACCTCACAATTTTAATTTTTCAAGGTATAAAAAGTAATAACGTAACAATGAAACCCAAGAAAGGGCCAATTTAGTCCAACCTACACATACATAGGCACCTTTAAGTCAAATAAATGTTAAAACTACCTACCTTAAGTACCTACCTTAGCACCAAATGCTGCAACACATGCTGAGTGGGACCCTTATTGGTTTCACATTCCACCAATTACATTATTAGGTTAAGTCTTATTATATTTTCTCATTATGTTAGTGAGGTGTGTTATCAATTAAATGTTTTTCTTTCTTTCTTTCTTTAATTAATACCAATTTTACCATACGATGTTTAATTTAATCAATGTTAATCGACTGCTAGTTCATACATTTTGACAACTGTTAACGCTGTTATCGTCTCTTATGTGGTTAACATCGTATGGTGAAATTGGTACCTACTTAGTCTCCGCAACTGTTGGGAATTGACACAGCACTATAAATTGAACGACTTGAAGCCTTATTGCTTGCAACGGTTTTCTAATAAGATAAATATGCATATAATATGCTCGAGTCGTGTATATAGCTGTATACTAAACTAATATGGAATTTACGTCAAATTTCAAACATACTCGTAGAATGTCGGCATTAAGTTCGCCTTTTGTATACTAAGTGTATTCTTTTGTGCAATAAAGATTAAATAAATAAATAAATGTCGAACGGTTTTAAGTTTCCTACGTAAGTATATCTACGTTACGGTGTAAGCCGTCTTAATGTAAGAGTTAGTACGTCGTAATATAATCGTTATTTGCAGTTTACGTTAATGGCTATAACTACTAACAGTACTTAAAAACTAAAGCATTAGCACATTTTATATCGCTAACATAAAGCATTCATTTCACACCACTAATCACTTACCCATTAGAAAGTGACAAAATAAATGCTGTTAGTGTAGACAAAATTGTGCGCTAAGCAAAAATCTGTTGTCTCTACAAACCCATCTACTTAAATAAACGTAAACCGTATCAAAGCCATCAAAATGGGTACATAAAGAAATTATACAATAATTTTACTCAATGCAGAAGTCGTAATGCAATCCAATCAACATTGCAACAAGTCGTATTAGTACCTACCCATTCGGTACTTATTGTGGTTGTAAATCCACAAGAGAGGATACAAAAAGTCGGAGAAAGTTAAAGATTCCAGGGAACAATGGGCTATAATCGGTTTCTGTCACGTTCGCTAGCGGCAGGTAGAGCCGCGAAGTCTCGCGGGATGGTAGGTGTGATTAGCTTAATAACGTATTCAAAAAGTGCATCATCTAACCAAGAAAAGGTTAAGAGATTGAAGGTTATATATATTTGACAACGCTATGTCTTCTTTGTGATTTTTTTATGTCGGTATTAAGTTTAGTTTCAAACCGAAAGGTAGAGACGATATAGTACATTACCACTCAACATTAACTGATAAAATAAACTTAGATTGGAACGGTAGGTACCATAAAGATACTGATCCAAACTTTTAAGAAAGTTATAATCATTAGATTCTGAAGTAAGTGTTAGTGTTAGGTTGGTCGTTTCAACGCGTTAGTACTTATCTTCCATGAGCCCGAGTTCGAATAGCCAGTGCCAATTTTGAACTCACAACGGCCACATTACGGTGACTGGAATGACCACTCTGAGTATCTGCTACAGTGGCAGGCCGTAACGGCCGAGTGGGAGCAGGCAGGAGGGGACGCGGCCGCGGCGACGCGTCAGTACCTCCCGCGCTGCTCCCCGGCACGACACCGCGCGCTCTCCGCGCCCGCTTCGCTCGAACCTATGACACCGCGAGTGTAAGTGAAGTTACAAAGTGACAGATCTGGATGATACCGTGATTTGAAATGATGGGGCCTCTAGTGATGTTGTTTGTGATGCTCGGCTCTGTAGTGGCCGACAGGAAAATGACCATCGCTGACAAACTTACACACGATGCTGACCTCTCGCAGGTATTTAAAAAAAACCTATTCAACAACCGAATTCAAAAATACAAATAACATCCACCACTCAAGTTTCGTTAGGTTCATAAACTAAAACATTTTCCACAAAAAGCCTTACTAGGTACCTATGTAATGTTTTTGATTGGTTTTGAGGCTGACTAGAACTTTTGTTGAGAGTTAAAACTTGTTTGTAGGTAGGTAGGTACCTTATTATTAAAAAACAGCTTAGAAATTACCTAAATAAGAAAATCTTTTCCGAAGTCTGAGAGTGTGTGTGTGTGCTAGGTAGGTAGGTACTTTATTAGGAGCTCAATTAGGTATTTGTTCCGGAAACGGGAAACTTATTGGAGGCATGTTTTCTTCTAGCTGTTGAGGATAAACAAGTAATCAACACTCAAAACACTTTTAGCCACTACCGTGTGTTTTTGGTAAGCTATTCATTTATTTAACACTAGTAAGATGTTTCCCGGGATGTTCTCCGCGTCGAAGTCGTTTATCACTATTCCCTCAGGAACCGTGTCTTTTTTGATAAATTTACCTACCTACCCTTTGTCCTTCCCTGGCCTCAAACTATATCCATACCAAATTTCACGTAAATCGGTTCTGCGGTTTATCCAAAAAATAAACAGACAGCGTTACTTTCAGATTTATAATATTAGTATGGATGACAGTGGACTAGTACCTACCTACCTATATACCTACTCATAAACATCTACCTATTATGCGACTATTGTTCCTTTGCAGGTGTTATTAATTAAATAGAGATTAAAATCTATGACTGATTAAATACTGCGTCACCGAGCTTATTATTATAAACTTTAACTGATTAATGAAAAAATACATAATTGAACAGCTGCATGTTATGGCGAATATGAGTGGATTCCGACATCTGGCTGGTGTGTGACTCACGGGTCAGTTGCTCTGAAGCCACTTTACGTAAACGAAGGTGCACTGCGGTATGGAGAACATTCCTTCACCTTCGCGCTTTTACTCTCGTTAAATCCTCAAGAAAAGTGGATCAGAATTAGAAATCATATTACGGTCACGGAGGATCAATAATAAAAATACTTTATTTTTCTCTTATTCGTCATAATGATTTGTTACAATAACTATAAATACCTATGTAGGCTGAAACAAATTTGAATGCGGAAACCATAAACCGCCTTTTTCTTGACCTAAAGGACACTGTCGGTAACCCTATATAGATAGGTACCTACCTGATGGAGAGGGTAACAACCAAATTACAACGGAGCGAAGACAAAAAAAACATAGTAAAACCGGCCAAGTGCGAGTCGGACTCGCGTACGAAGGTTTCCGTATGGGAGCCACACTTCAATATTTATTTTAGTCTGTTTTTGGTATTTGTTGTTATAGCAGCAACAGAAATAGGTACATCATCTGTTAAAATTTCATGTCTGTCTAGCTATCACTCTACGTGAAGTATACAGCCTGGTGATATTGTAACGAGGTTGTTACAAACCTCCTTTTTTTACGTTCCTGGCCACTTTTTCTTTACCATCTAAATCTTTCCAAATTCAAAATTATTGATTATTTTTGTAATTTCCGATCCATTAGTCAGTTGGCAAATAATTTCGATAGGCACCAGACACGAGATCTCGTGTCGGTGCCCTCCTGCTTATTTTTCTGTATTTTTAAAATTTTAATCATATTATACATCTTCATTTCTTAAAAAGTGTCTAATTTAATATCTTCACTATCGAGACGGGACAGGATACTTCTACTATACCGCTAGAATATAACCCTAAAAAGACTGTCTAGGAAGCTGACAGGTTTCCAATCATCATTAAATAAGATCATCAAAATACATCTCGTCATGAGATGCCCAGCATCTTGTTCATGTGATGAAACTGAGAAAGTAAGTACCAAAACTGACACATGACTTGCCTGTAGTTAGAAAAACTGGGTCTACCACTTTTCGACTAGGTAAGTAGGCAGTTTAAGCGGTTCGACAGATTTTAGGGTCCCATTCGGAAGTGGTTTTGTGTCATCAGATAGCTACAAGTAATACCAACCTCTTGTGTAACCACCTGAGTTACCGGTTCTTACACTCTTTTCACTTAAGGATGGTGCCTGTGACAGCTCATTTAAACACGTATTATGCTTGTTTATTTAACTTTTCATAAATACGACACTGATACAAACCTAGCGACGCCAACGCCGATTTAAATAAATCATCGCCTATTTTTACATACCTCCCTTGTCAGTACAGTAAGTGATTGAAATTACTAAATACGGCTGTCAAATGCACCATCCTAAAGTGCACAGATTATAGTCGGGCGGTTTAAAGGTATTATTATTTTACAATGAACAATAGGTATAATAGTATAATATACCTACATTCAGTAATTATAATCGATATCAGTAGCAAAATTAGGTTTAATTGCTCTTGTGTAGTAACAAATAGCATTTGAGGCACTTACAAAAAAAAGGCTACTATTTCACAGACATAGGTAGTTATTTTCAGTCGTGTTCGTTTTTTATAGGAATTAGAGGCAAACTAACCACCTGAAAGAAACCACCGGCAACCATCCACACTGCCGTGATACCAAAGAACGCGGCTAACTGCACGGTATACCTAGTACCTGTAACCATTTTCAATTTCATGTGTTTGCCAATAGAGTATAAAATGCTTCGACTACTATATTGCAGTTAGCCACCTACTTTGGTATTACGGCAGCACATCCAGATAAAGGAGCACAGTCAAGCGTTTGCCTTTTTGAAAATTGTTGTTTTTGTATGTTTTTTCGCGTTTTCGCGGTTTACTACGACACATATTCATTGCTTCAAACACCTATCGCTAGTCTAATACTAATTGCTCATCAGTTTTTACACAATGTTGCTATGTAAATTCAGAGACAGTTCCACTGTACCACACGAATGTTGATGTTGTATACTTTGTCCAAATATCTAGACATTTTTTTCCGGATTTACGTGTAAACACTGGACGACCATACATAAAACTATGACGATTTAGGACCTCCCTTTTTTGAAGTCAGTTGACAACACTCATCATTGTATTCGCGAACTCCCTGTAGAAATAATAAAACTGTCATTCATCTTTAAAGCCCACCCACGGCACATGTAAACGGCACCGCACTTAATCTAATCTTTAGGCCGGCCATTTACATGTTACAATGCTAGGCCGTTCACCCCCATCATCTACATACCTAATGTCCTGTGCAATTAACGCAGTCGCTAAGCTGCGAATTGCAAGAAGCTACCAGAAAAAAATAAGAGGTAATAAGGCACATAGGAAAATAGGGTGGAACTCATGGTAAGCGTCGTTGGGCACCCGTAATAATTGCAAGTAGGTACATTTCGTTGATATACCGTGTCTGATTATTATGATTTTCCTGGGAAATAAATAGTTGTTGTAGAAAACACACTTCAATAGAGAAATTGCAGCCAGATATGTATATATGTATGGCTAAGGCCACTGTTCGCTTTCAGTTAAACTTTCATCACGCACGATAGTTATTTGGAACTGGCGTACTGCGGCGGTACTTATTTCCGGATCGGTGCTATTTAGGTAGGGATCTTCAAGACGAGCCTACTCTTTTCTCAATTGCACATGCAATTCCTGTATTGATTTTGCAAGTGTCCTTAGGCTGCATGATTAAAAGTACTTTCCATGAAGGGTCGCTAGCTCGTTTCCCTTCCCTATTTAAAAATAAATAAATTTATAGGCTTTCTGATTTAAAATATACATTTATAACCTCAGAAAACATAAAAATGTGTCGGGAACCGTATTATCAACATAAGTCATCCCAATATAAAAAAAGAGTTATTTTTTTAGGTACTTTGCGGTAATCATTATTTAAAAAAAAACAATATCACCATAGGAAGCATATACTTAAAGAGTCCCTTTATTCCAGTTTTACTTTAATTAGAGTGCGACAAATACGTTATTTTTTCTTTATCAAATGCTAATCCATAACGGAGAGATCAAAGCAACGGAGGTAACAATGTTAGCGTAGAGGTCAGCACGAATCATACTCGATGGATTAGCTATTCCCGTATCGCTTCGAGCTTGGAGCTATGGCAAGGCTCGCATGTGGCTGTGACATTTCCAAACGTGGACATCGACAAAGGAATTCCATTCCAATCCAACAGTTCACGCTCGCCGACAGCTCGCTTGCAAAACATCAGAAATTGAGATATGGCATCAAACTGCCCTTTGTTCAGTTTGATTACTATTGGGCTTGACCGGCCATCGGGAGCACTGCAGCTGTCCATTACTTGACTTGGGTCAAATTAATCTTGAACTCGAGATCCCCGGCCCTTGTAAGACTACTTTACTGTCTGTTGAAGCGTAGTATGTACTTGATATCGACAAAGCACTCGAGTGACTATCACGATAGAATTGTTTCATTTTAAATACGGGTTACGAAGATAAATACTATTTATTTAAACAATTGCTTAATGAATTGGGGATAACATTGTACAAAGAAATCGTTCTTCTATTAAAGTTAAAAAGCTTAAAGGTAGAAAAACAACAAACTTAGTGCAGGCCTTGGTTACATAATTGAATACAGCATCTCAAACGGTTGCATCCGTTTACGTTGTTTAACTTGGGAGTTGTGGTCCAACTTTATTAAAAAGTTTTCTTATTTAGATATGAGGGCCGCTCCGGTTTTATTTCCTTGTGTATTTTTTTTATATTTACATTGCTTTCTTAAAAATACACATATATTGGGCTTTCTAACCATTACCCACTCGTAAGAAAGGTTTAATTAAAATAACAAAATACCTGCGTATTTTTTGACACTACTAAAATCTTTTTCATTTACTTTATGGACCAATGTGAACTGTGGCTGAAATAAAAATTAGGCTGAAATAAGGCAATCAGCCGCTACATTACAAAGATGATGGCTGCGAGGGTTAAAAAAAGGGAAACACTGGATCGCGCAAACGGCGGGCCTCCGCTGACACTTACACTGAACGGTGCATGGGTGGTAATGGGTTAGAAGAAACGAGGACATTAACGGTAACAACAAATTTTACTTCAGGGTCCCGGATGATTTTCATGTCGTTTCGAGGAATGAAATGGAAACATTGTGCTTTCCATAGGACTTTTTTTATTTAAACGGGGATGTAGAGAGTCATTCATCAAAACATTGGTACCTATATCAAAGAACGAAAATATTGTAGGTAATAGAAAGACTTAATTGTAAAAAAAGACTGGTTAACTTTATAAACTAATATACAAAAAAGGCTTTGTGTAATCCTCAATAATAAATAATCACAGGACAATGTCACACAAATTGACCTAGTCCCAATTTAAGCTCTAGACTTGTACTATGGGTACTAGACAACGCTAAACTTACTTATATAGAGAAATATATACTTAAATACATAGAAAACATCCAAGACTCAGGAACAAATACTCGTGCTCATCACACAAATATCTGCCCTTACCGGGATATGAACCCAGGACCCCTAGCTTCGAAGGCAGGGTCACTCCCAACTAGGCTAGCGTGTCGTCAAATCAATGTCTGAATAAAACAGTTTCTATAGTTTTCAAACGCTTTACGATATTGAAGTTCTTGTACCACGCCAGCAGCTCATCTTACTCACTTCCTCTTAGAGGTAATTATTGTAGATAACGGATCCCTTCGTCGATCAACGGGCAGTTTAATTTCATTTGAGCTTCCTTTGTGGAGGTTACGGCTTATGACAGATATAGAGTTACCTTATGAAGAACTCATGAGGGTCCTGGTAGCAATAAAATGATTAAAATCACTTTAAACGAAGCAATAAGTTCCTGTCATCAAATGTACCTAATAGTCTTGTCTCGAATTTCACCAGACAACTAAACAGATGATAAGGGGTTTATTATCTCTAAAAATATACTGATAAACAGTTAAGATTTAACGGATGGAAGGTTAAAATCTGGCGTAAGTTATACTTTTTTTTGGTAATATAATAAAACCTAACAACACTTCATCGTCGCTCTGCCAAAGATAATGTGGATAGCGTTATGCAGAAGACAGCCAACTGATGTGAAGTTAAAACGGAGTTATGAGCGTTTAAAGTTTGATTGGTGAATTTCGGTCATTTTATGATGTTTAAGGCAAAGGTATGATTTAAATTTTGTTAAACGAATGCTATATTTTTATTATAAATAGCGGGATCTCACAAAACGTTCTCCGTTTTAAAGATATGAACGTTTTTTATGGATGGCTGTATTCTTCAATTCTGTTTGTATGGTAAAATCAATTCACTTAAAGCGGCCAAGTAACTTGGCTGTTTTCTGTATATATAAAATTTGGATCATATCATTTGTTTTAAAACAGCCAAGATTCAGAAATTATTGTATAAACTCTATGTAAATATCATTCTATACTAACTTTTTAAAAGAAATATTAGTAAAAGAATTCATACACGTATGTTGTGTATGTTGTCTGATAAAAAAAACTAAAAAAATTGTAGAAACTTCTTTATTTGTACTATATTTAAAGAAAAACGTTTAATATTAAATAATGGAATAGAAATAACAAGACAAGATTTTAACATTATGCATTATTTCTAAGAAGCATTTAATAATTAAACAAAAAACAAAATCTTTTGTACTAAAAAGTTTTATAATAAAATAACATTCAGTAATAACAAAAAATCTTTCATAGTTTAGTCTTCTCATTTTCAATAAAAGGAACATAAGTAACATAATTTCAACCTAATTGAATTAAAAAAATTAACCCTCTACGGCATCATCCTCTAACAAAAAGTCCAAATTTGTATTGAATCCGTCAACATCATCCAAAACATTAGGAGATCCAGTTAATGTATCATAAAAGAGCTGAGCATCACCAGGTATCAGATGTCTTATAGACAGGAGGTTCAACTTGGGCTCCGCAATAGGCTTGCCATTTGGCCACAATTTAGTAAAAAAATTCCAAAATGATAATATTTCATCATTGGAATTAGATAAAACATTGTCAGTAGCAGATCTTCTCGTTCTAGTAGAAATACTCCGTGCGGGTATTTTCTTCTGTACATCAATACAGTCATACTCATCTGTACTGAAATCTGGCCACATGAAAATTTTAAAAGGCTCTGTTTTCTTGATCTTTATTTGTCGAGCTAACAGCCAGTTGACTTTTTTATTATCTACCGTCCTTTTCCTATTAACAATGTTTTTTTCATGGTTTTCGGTAGAATGAAAGTCTTCCGATTTCATTTCACAGACTATCAGAGGATGTTTTTTTTGCATAAACGCATAATGTCGAGGTACTCTTGAGGTGTGTATATTCTTTGATTATACTTTAGAGCTCTTTCGATATCACCAAAATCTTTATCATTAGGCAAATAGCTATGACCAGGCATTAAAAATTTAAATGTAATGGATTCCAAGTGCGGCTTCATTTCTAGTGCTGCTTTCATCAGAAGCGTAATTTTAATGTTTCGGTTTTGGCCTCCACACGAGTCAGACCAAAGAATTAGATGCTTAACATCTTCACTCATTAAACTATCATTGTTAATGTGTTTTAATAAGCAAGAGCCTACTTCTTGGGCACCTCTTCAAGCTTGTCCCTCGACCCAAACATAACAATAACTTTGATTGTTTTTTGCACTGCGCACGCCCAAGTTATAAAGCCAAAGTTGTCGCTTGTAAAAGATCAAATTAGTTTGAAGTCTCGGTACTGGTAAAGTTTTTTCCATGTCGAAAGTGAGACACTCCACATCTGCTTGATCTTTTGCCATATTCATATCAACCTTCATTTTACGTCTTGCTTCTTCAGCTAGATCTAAATGTGCCTTCTTTTTATCTTTTATATGTTCCACATCTTGACCTCGGTGTTCCGCGTTAATTTTTTGAACACGTAATCCATAGCAAACATTACAAGTATCTTTACTCAGAACTTTTACTTTAATATTATAGTTGCTATAGAAAAACTCTTTAAAAAAGGCAAAACTAACGGCATTTATCCCTGTTCTTTCTTTATATTGATCGTATACTGCAACCAAAGTGAGTCCAGGTTTGAAAAATTTTGCAGATGTTCTTGTTCTGCAGTAGTGAGAAGTATATAATGGAATGGAATCAATAAACTCTCTTATATCTTGTTTACGATCATCAGTAATACAGTTCTTTCCCGCTTGCTTTAAACCCCTCTGGTCCAACAATGGTTTTCGTGAATGTAATTTCTGCATTGCTGTTGATACTCTTGTACTACAGATTTTCAATGTTTGGCAAAACATGTCTCGACAAACTTCATATTGCTCGATGTTGTATTTTCTAGTAAATTGTTTTTTTCCAGAAGTCTGTCTAATTGCATCTGACTCTCGTACAAAGACACCCAAAAAATTTGTTTGAGAATTATAATTACCAAGGCTCCAAAATTTACTAAAAAACTTCTTTCGTACGTCTATAGGAACAACGTTTTGGCAATTTTTTTTACACTTGCATTTAAAATCTATGAATTTTTTGGCACTACAACCCTCTTTTTGTAATCATAATATTGTTCATTTTTGTTGCGTGCTGCTTTTCGTTCATTATGGTTTTGAGGACATTTCCTTTTTCTACCTCGTGATGGCCTCCCTGTATAAGTATGCTGATCTAAGCTCTCATTTATTAAATCTTCAGCATCTGTTAAATCTCCAAATTCCTCAGGGATCTGATCTAGTAATGACGGCGAGGCAGGTAAAAGTTCAGGATCATGCGTGTGAGCCTCAATTAAATTTGACAAGGTCTGTTCTGTATTAACGTCAAGATGTTCAGATAACGGCGATGCCAATTTTGGCGAATCCAAGTGCATATTCAGAGTATTTTGCAATGGCGGTGATGAATTATTATTGTCCTCGATTACAGTAGGAGTATAAATACTTACGTCAGTAACTGGTGATGCGACAATATCCGAAAGCACACAGTTATCATCATTCCGCCATTCAGGGCTCAATACAGGCGATGTACTCGTAAAGGACGGATCCGGATTTTGATTTAGATTACTTAAAGATATAATGTGCTGCCTTAGACCATCATCTTCTTCCGACTATGAACACTCGTTTTTAGGATTCAAAACACGATTAACTAAATATTTGCCACGCCAAAGTTTATTTGAAGTTTTTTTCATATTGACTCAAACGAACAATCGAAACGAAACATCAAAGAACACTATTCACTGACACCAAGTACTCAGATCCAAACAAAATATTAAACTGATCTTATAACATAAACATCGATTGAATTGAACATAAACAAAACTTGTACGGCACGCGCAGCGCTGATGTGACAACTAATCAAACCTGTTTATACAGGCCCTTGCGAGCCGAGCATCCAACTAAACACATCTCAATTTCATTGGAGCTTTTTTTTCCCGCCTAAATATTATAGTTTTTAAAAAGTCTGGAACAGTCTAAAATCTCCCATATTACCTATAATGAAAACAGCCAAAATTGTCCTTTATTATAATAAAAACAGCCAAATATGCTTGCCGAGATGACAGAATCACTCATATTGTACAAGAAGAAAATGTAAAAGCCAGCCAACTCTCATGGATGCTTTTTGCAAAAATTAAAACAGACATACGTAATACAAAAAATAAATTGCTAAACTCAGCCATTTGTTTGGTTGCTTTCTACAAAATAACTTTTTTTGCTTTGTGCTAAGATAGGTTATTTCAACCATAATATGAGTGTTTTTTACTAAATTAATTCAGTTCGTGACTGTTTTTTACTCTTTAATATCTCCGTATCTAATAAAGATATTAACATGGCTGTCTTTGGCAAAAATTCCAAATGATGTAAAAAGTTGGCTGGGTTCAAAAACTATTTTTTTGAGAAAATGTCAGATGGCTGTTTTCTGCATAACGGTATCCATGTAGAGTTCAGAGGTATTCGCGCGGTATAATCGTACTATAACAGAACGTAAAATGAAAAGTGACATACTTGTTTAAATAGATTAAATCAATCAATGACATGACAAAATGTACCAAGTATGATCGACTCGTTTTTCATTATAATGCTTTTGCTTAAAACGGTTCTAGGTTCTGTACAACAAATATTTTAAAATACTTTGTATTCATAAATGAAATGATAAAAGCATAGTTCGTTTTTGTTGAGAGTTCTTTTGTTGGGAAAAAATCTAGGTATAAAAATAACAACAGTCTGAAATTGATGTTTTTCTTGTCAAAGAGAAATATTTATATAAATTTTTTCAGCGTAAAACGCGACGTACTTTCAGGTGTAGGTATCTACACACAGTAGGAAGGAATGCATTAAATATTTCCTCTCGGGAGATGACAGTCGTAAAGAGCTGGAATTGTTAAAAAGAGGTTAAAATGTACAATTGGAACAAACTTTAGTACCTAGACTATTCCTAGTTTAAAAAAAACTTAGTCTCTTTCTTTATTCTTCTTTTATTTATGGATTACTAGCTGTTTCCTGCGACTCCGTCCGCGTACAAGTCGTTTATAGCTATTCCCTCAGTAAGCGTACCTACTTTTTTTCTGGATAAAACGTACCTTTTCCTTACCTTACCTTTTCCTCCTTTCCTTCCTTCTTCCATCTCCATACCAAATATCATCTAAATCGGTTCAGCGGTTTACCCGTGAAAGCTTAACAAACAGGCAAACAGATAGACATACTGAGTTACTTTAACATTTATAATAATAGTCTAGACGTTGCTTAAGTACTAAGTACAACAAAATAAGCATCAAAATAATGTGCAAATGTGTGTGAAATAGCAAATTTTAATGAGAAATCAAAATAAAATGAATAACCGCATTCCACTTTCGCAGCCGCTCGAATAACGATTATATTTCCCGAATGTGTTCCCGTGTTCTGCTGGTTCCGGCGAGGTCTGGAGTAATTGAAATCGAGTAAAGGAGGAAATTACAATGGTTTAAATGTAAATGCTCCGAGCAGCGACCAATTGATGAGAGACCAGTGAAATGGTGCGATCGGTGCTCAGAGTTTTTTTTGTGAGATGAGAAATTTATTTCAACACGGTTTAAATGATTTCATTACACTTGTACTGGAAAAAGATCATGTTGAATTTTTTTCACTCTGTTTGCAGGAAACTTAATGCTATTAACTAATTAATGATGAGAGTGGCAGTATCAATGTATGAGTGTTGTTATTTACGCACTGCTAAGCTAAGCTAATAAGATAAAGTGTCTCGTAATCATTTTTGGGTTGGGGCTTGGCTAAGTGCAGATAACCATACAAACAACGAAGACGGAAAAAGTTCCCTTGTGCGACGAAAACTACTCTTACATGGCTATTTTATATTCGTATGGCTAATTTTCGTCGCACAACGATGAAGTTTCATAGAAAATTTAATTGCGTGAGTTAGCGTGGCCAACTTTTTGGTCCTTACCCTTTTGATAAAATATGATATTTTTTTTGGCTCAATCCTAATTGTAAATATTTTCCTCCATTGTTTCTCTGTTTCAGTGCCTTTGCCAAATAAATGATCAGTAGCTCGAGCGCGAACATTACAAGCGTACGTCACGTTTCCGAATTGCCTTTCTTTACTTAATACTTAGTACCTATTCTGAGACTATCCGTAGCAAGAACCCCTAAAACAGACTCGTGTTCACATACATTACTTTAGTTATACCTACTTCACTTTACAACATGATGACGATAAGAAAGTCTACGTCAATGACAAATTGCTATTAAATTTTAGTTCCTACTATTTAGTAGGAACACACGGACAAGGGCGCCGATACCAATTATCATAAAAAAAAACTCGATGACGATTCTTTATCCTTACTTATTCATTAGAAGGTAGGTCCCTACAAGTTTTATAACACTTCAATAGAAAGTACAAACACGTACCTACTCCATGACTTCACAAGTAATAAACAAACCCCATCTAACGTAGTTAGTTCATCCCTTACTGAGTAATTAATCATCACTCATCCAACAAAGCTGGATGACAGGCAGAACACATCGTAAATAAGTAATGATATTCAAACGGTTCCAGGTAGGTAGGTAGCGCTCGATGACTTTAAATTATTTGGCCTCATGTCTCCACAATGTTAAGCCTGATGTAACTACGTGCCTAGAAAACTTAAAGACGAATAAATATAGTGTCGTTATTGCGATAAATCACCAAATGTTTCCTGTTATCGTTTCCTGCGCTCCTGGAGGTGACGAAGTATCATTTGGCGGGGAATTCAATAAGGGCGATGGATGCGGGCGCGACGTGCGTGACGCATCTCTGTCACTTGCGCATTCTGGCCGCGCGCTGTCACTCAAGGACGTGCTTTTGGGCAATACAGCTTAGAGTGACTACCCGAGCAAAGTAATGTACTGAAGTGATCAGAAAACGTGTTCCTTTAGCTAAATCTTGCAATAGCGTTGCTGAATTCTGTAAAAAATACTGAATTAATTAGTTCTCTTTGGCGCAGACGGGTTTTGATTAAATGTAATAGGAATGAGGCCTCTCTCCAGTTTAAAATTGTTACAAAAGAGGCGGTTTCTTTTTATTGTAGAAAGATTTGTAATCTTTCTCTTAAATAAGCCAGCTGTTCTGCACAAAGGCCTGCTTCGGGTTCTTAATAATTACTACATTTTAAAAGTTTCTCAAAAATACTTTCTCAAGATGAAAGTTATTGAACCTACTTCCTACAGTTTATACCTAATACGTACCTAAGCAGTAGTACTTATCTACATAGTTTATTAAATATACGATTCAGTAACTTTGCATCCGTTGTAAGTACAGGTACAGTCAAGTGCATTTTACTTGGTAGGTACCGTACCAATTTGCTAGTCTGTCTCCATGGAAAATTAAACGTTAAATTTTAGTTTTCGAAACGCCGTATACCTAAGTACCAATACTTAATGGACATATAAGTGGCAAATAATTAATAAACAATTACTGTACAAATATTTAGCAGAATAGGTATTCTTACTGATCTATTTCTATGTTCATTTTAATGTATGTATCTATCTAAGCATGATATTGAACTTAAGTAGAGCCTCAAAACAATAAGAAACCGTGTGGGTTAAACCCGCAAATAAAATGTCAACATTGATTTAAGTTTGGTGGGTGTGTACGGTGGCCGTCGCTGGATCAAAGCCTTGGGCCTGCCCGAATAACCGCATATTTGCTGACACAAGATTACTGCCTCGCTGTAATGCGCTGTTGCTTAAGTCAGTTATGTAGCTTAATCTCATAGCTTTGTACGGCATGATTGCTTCTGTTCTGGGTAAGTGAATCTCGAGTAGGTATTTAATAATAAAGTCATTCCTCAGCCAAGGTGGGGTGGTCGCGAGGATCTGGATTACGGCCGCGGATCGTGCTCGGTGGCGAACAACGGGAGAGATCTATGTCCAGCAGAGAACTAGAATAGGTTGATAATGATAATTTCAGTCCGGAAAATTGATTTGCTCTCCAAAGACTATTGATACATGACATGAGTAATGCGGACGCAACGCTAACGTTTAAATATGTAACCATAAACTTGTTGTTTTTTTACCTCGCATACCGTGTTTCAAAATACGTACGTACTTGTACGTGTTCCATTAAACATTTTAATTTAATATGACGCGGGTTGAGGTTGTTCCGGGACTTTTAACGTAGCAAATAAAATGGCTGCCCCAGCACTTGACAGTGATGCGGGTGTCAGCCGATCCGGACTCTCATTTGCTTTGTGATTTATGCTGCTCCAAAACTTTTAATCGTTTTAATCGAACTTCACGAAATACGGTTGATCTTTTAAGCACCGGTTCTATTGAATATTTACGTTCACGCGATTTAATGCGTTTGCAAGAGGAGTTAAATCGTCTATAAACTTTCATTTGTTTGAAAGAAAGTATCCAGGTACTTCAAACAATCTCATTTAATATTAATTTAAGCTTGATTCCTGCGGTTCACGAGGAAATATCTTGACAAAGCCATTTGCTTAGGAAAACATAATTACAGTAGATAATGAACACATAATTAAATGCCGGGGCGACATTGTAATTCGCCAGTTATTTAGGAAAAAAATATTATACACGTTCTCGTATGGTGGAATCAAAGTATTTAGACTTTTATTTAGGTTTTTTTTGGAGCGGCCTTCATTTCTTATCATGTTTTTTTTTCTTTCTAACGTGACTGTTGAGCACTTGAATCTGGAATTACGGTCCTCTTTATAACTTCAAAGTTAATATGAACTATTGGAGACGCTACTCATCCGAGTTCTTAGCCTCCTCCAGACGTAATAGGATGTGAGCACAGGCAAACGACAAACGAATGGAAACCAATAATTTCGGTTAGCATTCCAGAGCCATAACATGTTCCCGTCACGCGTCAGTCGCAGGCAGGTGGCTGAGAGGTCCCTTTATATTCACGGAGTAACCCGACATCGAGATGGGAGCTCTTTATATTCGCTATATCCTAAATACTTAGGAGTATAGTACCCCTTTATATTTTGGAACTGTTAGTACCTACTTGAAGGTTACTGTTCGCATCAATGGTATGTTAACAAGATAAGCTAGGTTGATAACGAATAAATTAGCATATCTTTAAATGGTCCACCTAAATAATGCATTATTATATGTTCGCTCTAATAAGAATGCAGGCAATACTTATTGTAGTTTTGCGAAAAATGATCGGATAATTAAACTTTAAAACGGCGTAGAGTAAGTATTGGACTAAATTAGATATTTAATGAATTTTGAAATTTGAAATTACGTAGGTATTCATTGAAATAAAAAGTAGAAAGTGTGTTTTTGATAATTGTAGATTTTGTATGAATATGGTATAGAAAAGAAAAAAAACAATGGGTGCGGTCTGTGCGGTATTTTTTCCCCAAGTTGCACAGAAAAATCTAGTTTTTTCCGGATGCTAAAGGAAGAAAATGCGCACAAAATAAAAACCGCTTTTGTAGGTAAGGTAACACCTCTCATAAAAGTAGTAGACATAAACTTTTTACTTTCCGCAAATATACTCATATTACGTCCCTAACAACGCCAGATAATTTGCTAATGAGAAGATAATAATGCTTGTTTTAATGAGAGCTTTATAACCGGGTTTGTTTACGAGGTTACCATTTGATGCGCTGTAAAATTTCGTGTGCGTGTGCAAAGAGTCGATTCGCGGTGCGTGACGCGTCAAATCGCGCAGCATCCCGCTCCGCGGAGCGTCGCGTTATGGCGCTACCCTCCATCCCCTTTTATTAGACTAAATCTCTTAAAAGCGTGCACGCCCGAAATGAACGTATTCATACGTTGTTTATTGTAGCGACGTGTTTTATTCGTATATAAATGTAATTTTTACATACACGAGCTGCTAGAAGCGATTCTGCGCAAGTAGGTACAAGAGGTACAAAATTAATTATATCGCGCTACCTGCTTCGTACAAGCAACGGCACGTTTGGGATCACCCCGAAACTACGTAACGCTTTTAGGATGGGAGGGTCACGGTTAGCTCTAATGCCTACAGAGCATTAGGACGAGGCGAAGTCACATCCAGGAGCGGCAGTCACGTTTATGATACTTGTGAACAACTCTAACAGATAACGTAAACATTGCCACAAGACAAGCTCCCTCTTGATGAACTGGAATTAGTGGTGTTGATTTAGGGGTTGACATTTTATATTAGTGTAGCATTGTGAATGCTTGTTTAAACCCTGCTAATGCTTTATAACTTTTAGGGTAACCTAGTCAAACCTAGAAATATAAAATAAGGAACATGTTTCAAAATATGAAATACCTAAGTGATCTAGCGAAGACAATGAAATCACTGTCCCTAAATTATTTGAAAGAAGATAACGTACAGGCGATTAATTTAGTCATCTTCCCAATGAATGGATACCCTTGACGGAATTTTAAAACGCGCGTGCACGGCTCATTGAATCCGTCATCGCGCACGATTTATGGCCGTCCCTACACCCTAGCAATAAAACTTGATGAGCCATGATCAGCACCAAAACTTCCACAATGATCCCAGAACATAGTTTATTGCGTTAACAGCTTCCTGGTGCATAAGCACGACTAATGCGATATTTGTTTAATATTTTATGTTGCAAAATTCTGCTGTTTATTTATGAGTTTTATAATCAAATTAAAACGATCATTAAATAAATATGTTCAAAACAAATTATACTAAAGCACCTCGAGTAAAACCAGAAGTTCAGAGCGAGATCAGAAATTTAGCGCGAATTGTTTATAAACTGGATGTAATAAAGATGCTTACTTGTTTAAATCATCAATCATCCGCCGAAGTCCGCTAACTTTCCCTTCCTGATTCCTGAACTCGCCTTGTAAAGGCAACCTTTTAGGAGTAATAAAGTATATATACAAATTTCAACAGAGAGAGCCTCCGGCGCTCCCGCCTTTTCTATTCAACGTCGCAAATTCGACTTAGCTCAGCCGATTAGAGAATTTGCAATTTAAATGAACTGGCTGCATCGAGCTCGGCTCGTGTTTCTAACCCCTGTCGTGTTATTATATCCTTATTATTTATTGGTAAGTTCATGATCCAACTTACTGCCGCTGCTTTGGATTATAATACTTAAGAAGAAGCATGGCCGCCGGGTTTGGTTGCCGGGTTAGAATAGTGCCACTCCATGTCTTCCCGTGGATGTCGTAAGAGGCGACTAAGGGTATAAAGGCTTGTAGTACTGTTAGGCGATGAGCTTGCAACCTGTCACTAATATACTGGTTAACATCTTAACCTACTTGTGCAAAATGTGGTTATAGAATTAGCAACACGTCTTTTTAGAGTTGTTGGTATTTCTGTAGCTCTGCCTACTCCACTCTGGGAATGAAGACGTGTAGAAGAAGCATTTTATAAATATACGTTATAGATGGTTATGCCTGTCATAACGCAGGCGTATTTAACATGTTATGTTTCATATGTCACAAATATCACATTACCACACGCACGTTGCAATCTGTAATTTCCACCCCTTTCCCAGGCATAGTACATTTCATCGACCACATTCATGTCGCTCAAAATTGAACTTAACTACCTGTAGGTAGTTAAGTTCTGTTGTGTTTTACGACAATTATTTAATGAAAATTTCTTGAAATATGACTTCATGGATCAGTATTCTTCAGGAAGTTACGAATTCGTGGCTCTATTTCATTTCTTGCTTGTATCCTTACTTTAGCAAGGCCTGCAAAAGAGTTAAACGATAGAGACTGACTTAAAAAATAAATGTACTCTTGTTCCAGTTACTATTATAATAAATAACTCCTCTCATGTTTGTATATGATCATCGTTGTTGTTGCGTCGGGACCTTTATAATAATAATTTTGTTATTTAATGCCATTGGTTGGCCAGAATTCGTGGGAATCATTAGTGTAGCCAGCCGCAACTGTAAACAAGCTAACATCATATTATACGTAAATAAATGTTACCGTAACTAGTCAATATTCAACTTTGCAATCTAAAATCATTAACAAAAACTATCTAGGCCTTATAAAACGTTATACTAACTATCAATCTAACCTAAACAAATACGTTTTATAAAGCAAATAAAGTATTTCTGGAATCGAAAGTAATTCCTGTGGAAATACTTACAAAGGCATTCTTGGGACCGAGAACATCGCGAGCCGTGTTCGGCACTTTCCAAGTACTGCAAAAGTTATTCTTTTTGACTTACAAGTCAAGAAAACTTTGCCTGTTAAGGTACCTAACCGTACATTGTTAAAGCACCGGGATCAGCGACAGTTACAACTGGACAAACTCTGTTAATTATGAAGGGAATTTAGGGCAAAGTTGGTGCCCTCTGAAATTGTATCATTTGTCACTAAATATGTGTGTCTACGCATCTACGCAATCGAGAGTTTTGATGACAACTAATTCAGTTAAAATAATTGTCATAAAAAATACCTCCTTCTTTATAAAAAGTCTGCCACACGACACAATCTTTGTCATGTAGAAACCATTCAAGTTTACAGCAATCAACATCTTTTCAAGATAAAGTTATTACGAATAAATAAAGACTAAAGTCTGGGTGGAAAACTATATGACTTTATTACAGTTACACTTCTTCAGACCTATCAACAGAACCTTCTAAAATCCACACACAATCTGTAAAGATAATGTCGCTAGGTTTCTATCTAACTTGAAGATGCTACTTATCTAACATATAGATTAATGCGTTGTGAGCTAAAATAATTACAAATAAGAGCATCTGACCGAGCAATAAATCCTGTTTTTATTAGAGACACATATATTTACCGAGAGAGAGAGCCATAAAACATCAATACGTTGAACAAACACCATACGCCGTGCCGTGACAATAAGTGCTGCATTTGGGAGTAATCCGCCGCTTATTTGTTATACAAATGGTTAACTGCTAACATGTCGTAATCTCTGATTTTTTGCAGTTCGTTCGGTACAAAAACGGTTGTTGTATAACACGCCATTGTGTGCGCGCGTTAGCGAGTGCGTAGCATCTGACAATAATAATATTTGGGGTGCTTTTGTGTCGCTTAATTGAAAATGCGGGCATTATCAATGTAAATCTGCTGAACACAAAGGTCTTGGACGCATGTGCATTCAAATTATCTGTATATTATGTACTTACGGGAGGTGTGTGTAAGTAGGTGAGTGTGGTGAAGCCCTACAAGAACCGTGTTCCGGTTTGCGCGTACGGCTTCCGTCCTGTGGCTGCCGATGATAAAGCAATTAGGGACACCAGCATTAGGAACCGTGACTAATGTCCTATCCACCACACGTTTTTCCTTGACTGTTTAAGTGACAGCTGCTCATCGAGGTGGATATCAGTTGTCTTTTAATTTACTTTTAAGTTTATTCGTGTGCTGTTTAAGGAAATTTTCGAACAACGATTTATCTTTTTATTCTATACCTACTTATTTATTAAAATTTCTAGGTTATGCCCGCGATTGCATTGCACGAAGTTGTCCATCTTTTCCACTAAGGAACTGTCAATTTTTCTGGGATTAACCCTTTATTTGGCGATGTGTGTCATATGATAGATAACATAACATTTACTTAGGAGCCCGTTGATTCCCATGGTTTTGTTTTGGTCATATTTTCTTTGTTTACATAGTTATTGAGAGTCATAATTCTTATAACGCCAGAACCGCAAACTTTTTAGTCCCAGTTTTGTTAACATTTTTCAAGCTGTTTTCAAATGTTAAGAGTTTTGAATCCATTTCTTTTATTTTTGTCATATAAAGTGTTAAAAGTATCAAATGTATCTATCTAAGATAAGCAATGTTTCAATGATATCTGAATTGTTCTTTTTTAAATCGGTTAAGCCCTTTAGGTTTGATTGAATTGAAACATTACCATGCGAACTTTCAAATTCAAATTTTTAATTATTTATTAGTAAGATTTATTGCACGTTTACAAAACACTAAACTTTGCGCATAATTATTCCAAATATCTATTAATCAAAGCGTCTGTGTCTGCGACATAAACTATAAAAACGAATAAATCCCTTTAAAAAATACATTTTATTATGTATGCATTTAAAATTACAAGGGTAGGCTTCCAGTTTTTAACCAAAGCGCTTAGTTCTTTAACTATACAAGTTAAAATAAAAATAACATTATTTTAGACAAGAGTGTCCCCGACCAGAACACATCAGCATCTTCTACCTCAGTCAGAAATTCATTTCGCAGCGCTATTGCCCTGACCATTGGAAAGTTTCTGGCTCTATGAGTTCTTAGTCCTGGCAACGCCGCGACAAGTGATGGCGGCGGCGCGCTCCCGCCCGTACTTACGAATAGCGTCAACTGTCCTAAAGGCAAAAGATTATTTACTTTATTTTGCAATATAGAGCAGTATGTATGTATGTATGTATGTAAACACTTTATTGTACAAAATAAAACAGAAAAAAAAATACAATGAAGATACCAGAAAGTAATGTACAAAGGCGAACAATAATAATAACAACAACAACAATAACAACAATACAATAGTAATGTGCAATCAAGTGCATATTGAATCAAGTGAATATGAAAATCGAGTTTTACATCTACAATCAAACCTAAATCTCGAATGCTAAGAACCCTGTCTATTTGGTTGCCTGCCAAACTATAGGAATAGTTCACAGCTACCGGGAAATGCGAGAAACAGATAACGCTTCACAACCAGGTTCCCCGTTTATAGTCGCAAACACCTTCAAGTCATCGGCAAACAATAAGCACTCAGAGTCGAAAGATGACTCACCCCCATTGCAACCGAGTATAATACTCCCTAGATGAGTAACCCCCTATCTAAATGAATTGCCATCGATCCTTCAAGTAGCTGGCGAAGAACGCCCAGTTGAGAGTCACTTGTCTTGTCGAACCCAAAAGCTGTGAGTTTTTGCAATAAAACGTCGTTGTCAACGAGATCGAATGCATTTTCAATGTCAAAATAGGCCGTAGACGCGGTCGCGTCTACTTGACCGATTTTATCGATATTCTGGAGGACATAGCTAGCAAAGTTAGAATTATTAGTGACAGCTCATCTCCCAGCGCGGAAGCCATTCTGCGAGTCCATCAAGTAAGGCGATACCTGGGAAATTATTTGAGAGTTAATCAAACCCTCTAAGACTTTCCCGAATACTGACAATATAGCGATAGCCGATGAGATGACACATCAATAGACGTTACTCTTGATACTTTCCTTACTGAGTGATAGCTCATCTCGAGTATAGACAAATTATCTTTACTTTGCAATAAAAGATTCTGTATTGAGCTATGCCCTTGACCGTTACGAACTTACATATAAATCTTACATTGATAAACTGGAGGCATTGCAAACAAGATTTTTAAAAGTAATAGTCAATAGGAAAACAAGTATAAGTTGCAAGGGAGATTATTCAAAAATATTTCAAA
Organism: Acleris holmiana; assembly: GCA_949316455.1. NCBI lineage: Eukaryota > Metazoa > Arthropoda > Insecta > Lepidoptera > Tortricidae > Acleris > Acleris holmiana. The sequence continues at coordinate 10,812,874 of OX438769.1, forward strand.
TTGGTAAAATCCTTCCAGTTACTTTAAAACATAAATATCAACTAGCAGTAAACAACCATGGCAGTCAAGTGAATAGTCCAATACTTATAGAACACAAGCATGGCACTAGATCGGTGTCTGAGAGTAAGTATGAAGTACCTCGTGTAAAGCTATTTTGGAGATAGAATGCTAGCAAAACGACTTCCGTACCTACTAAACACCTTGCCCGAAGACATTCGACATGAGCCAAATAAGCTTAAATTTAAACAAGCTTTGAAAAAGTACTTACTCCAAACACTTGAGTGACAATTGCTTACAAGCAAATGCCACTCAAGTGTTTTAGCACGACGTTCTATGTGCGTACACTATGCAATAACATATAACACTCAATATATGTAAATATGTTATTAAATTACGTGTTGAAAGATATTAAATCATAAGTGTTAAATATTGTGATAGATAGATATTATTTATAGAGACTCGCACCTGCAGACAAACTGTTAAAACAGTTTTGCAGGGAAATGTAATAGATTAAGTTTTCTATCCCACTGTTTAGTAATAATAAATAAATAAATATACAAGTAGAGTATGGGTTTTTTAAGAGCGGACACACAGTCTTTAACCAAAAATGTGGGTATCTCATCAGGTCTTTGGGCAGAAGAAGCTTTCAGCCGCCGCACCACTTGGCGCAATTCTATAAAAGTGACTCTATTCAGTCAAATATTTTCATTTTGAAGAGGAGTTTCATACAAACTGGCGCTAGAAACATCTAGCAGAGGCGTATTCTCATGAAACACAGAACTAATGATCAGTAAAAAGATCCGCCTCCTCGCCAGCTACAGATTTGCCACAATGAGAGTAAGTAGGTACCTATTGGAGATTGCTTACTCTGCAAATTACGAACATGCTTCACACTGCTAGCTCTTGAGTAGTATTAAGCCCAATACGCTTCATATCTTCCCGGTATGCAGAACTAAGCTCTTTTACTCGGGTTTTATAATAACAAAAAAATTGCCCAAAACTACCAACTCTTGAACTTAACATGGTGAAAATACTTTAGCTGGATATTTTTGATAACCTCAGGCATGTACCAGGATGGAGGATAGATTTTGGATGAGCGATGAGCCAATCAGACATAATGTAGCGCAATGTTGAAAGATATTTTGTTGTCGGTGACTATACCCATATAAATTACTATGATAAATATGATAATGTAGGTAATAATATCTGGTAGGCATACCATATTGAAATTGTTGTTGTTAAAGAAGACTGAATATAGCCATTCCTTTTGACTTTGCCGTAGTCGGTTAAAACATTTTTTTACTCGTATACATATGTATAATATTATAAATTCTTCTTCGCGTGCGGCACCAGGTCTGTGGCCGCGGGGAAGTACTCTGTGCCGAGGGTCTCCAACTACTACGGAGACAGGTGCCTGCACAAGCGATTACCCTACATTATTAATAGTTTACCCACAGATACCAAAATTATTTAACTATTTAATAAGTACTGTATAATATATATATATATATATATATATATATATATATATTTATTAAGTAAATTTATATTAGAGATATTATAATTAAGATAATATTATAATATAATAATAAGAGACTCAATGATCCCGCAGTCAAACTGTGCACAACGGTTTTGTGGGACAATATTTTATTGTAACATTGTAACCAACTGATTTGTTAATAAATTTTAATAAATAATAATAATAATAAAAATATATTGTACTGATTTTTTATAACGCAAACCAATACATCAATACCAGAATCATGCTAACTGGGTGCATGCATTATTTACATGCGTTAGGGTTATATTACGAATACACTATTATTTTGTGTGATAATAGAAATGTCATAGTATCGTCATTAATTAAGCTTGGGTTGGTAAATTCCTAAAACTGTAACAGGGATGTCCCGTCCCACGAAGCATCTGTCACAAACACTGCAGCAAAATGAATGATCACAGTTTTCAGAACTCCGCCGTCTGATTTATACGGGTCCAGTTGAATCCGCGGCAGTTTCGCCATAGGACCATCAATAAATGTTCCCGAAAACATCACTCAGCGGCGCGGAGAGATAGCCCGCCGTGTCGTCCGGGGAGTGACGAGACCTTTCCCATTATCATCGCTTGTTCCAACATCAAAAGTTCATTACACGCAGAGAAAATATTCGCTACCCAGGGCCTCTATTCAACTTGGTAAAAACGTAATGCCTTTGACCTGTTATCGTAGTGTTTTTAACTCGGCCGCCATTACCGACGGGTTATCGTGTTGTCAACGATTTGATAGCTCTTATTTACTTGACAGTAATGGCGCCCTAGTTAAAAACAGTACTTTAACAGGTCAAAGGCATTAAGGTTGGTATAGAGGCCCTGGCTGAATACAGACACGGTCGAATAAAACCATACGCTAATCTTAAAAATACGTTACGCTTTTTGGGACGTTTAATAAAAAATTAAGGGGAATATAATTCAGCATTGATGTTAAATATTTCAGTCACGAAATTGTTTTTTACAATCGAGGTAAAATTCGCGACCAAGTTACCGTTATGATAAAAAAATACCAGGGAATTTATTGAAGCCCCTCGCAATATTATAACAATAACTTTGCTCTTTTGTCCTCGAGTAAGTAGCTCATATTAAAATGCAACGAAGCGCGCTACGCGGGCAACCATCGGCGAATCAAAAGGTCTTTTACGCAGGAACTCGCGCTCGGTGCCGGTGGTCTGATATTCATTTAGGAGGCGTAATATCCCGGGCGAAAGTATCTGATTTCATCTTATTTGTATCGCGGCTTTTGAGCTGCTTTCGCCTTTGTATATCTGTACACGTGAACGTCGAACCGTCTTGTAGAAAAAAAATGTAGCATTGGCATTCATGAAACTCTGATTGCCAAACCAATGTATACAAAAACAAATGCAGGCTTTCGCAAACAAAGCTGTTCGTATGCTATTACTTCAGTGAAAGGTAACCATTATGTCGATGCAACGGACAACATTAGGCACTAAATTATGTAAGGCAAACCGATACAAATTGATAGCTTCAGTAAAGAATGAATTCCTTGGGTATGGTGCTTCTGGCCTGCCATCCTTGTGATAAACAGTATGTCAATACGAGTATTCGCGTATAATTATTAACGTATGAGATGTTTGTGTATTTTAAAGTTTACTACTTTTTAAATGACCATATGGACAAAGAAACAATAATATGAAACCAGGTGGTTAAACTTAAGCTAACACGCTAAAATTTAAGCTTTATTCGACACAAAACTTATTAATCAACTTTTTTTAATCTTGCTTGTGATCCTGCTAGTAATGAGAACATGTAAATTATCCTTCTCGACAGTAAATAAGTTAAAAAGGAATGGTGGAGATGAAATAGTCGACAGATTTAGGGGTGGTTTGTAACGTCAATGACTTTGAATATGTAAGCAAATCGCCACTTTTATTAATGTTTTGAACTTGCTACGCAATCCTGGTTTTACTTTCATGTCTGTATGGAGTGAATTGTACTCGTATCCATTCCACCTTTCATGACAATATGACTTCGTGCGGATAAATTTAGATGTTATATTAAAGTATAGAAAGGTAAAAGCTAAAAGCTAAGACGTAGTTCAAACTGGTGGAAGTCACGTGATCCTGGAGCCAGACTATCAATATTACATTTTCTGTATTAGATTGCAACGTGCTCTGCGCTATACAATACAGAATAAATACATGTAGTTTGCTCTAGAGGCGCTTAAAAATATTATATATGCAGGTTGATAATCCTGAGGCTAAAAAAAAAACATGTGCTGAATTCCGACTTCATCGTGAGATCAGCTCTTAGACACTATAACATATAACATTTCATTTTTATCGGGTTTACATGAATTCCAAATTTTTGCCTATTGCAATAACCGTAACTCGTATATAATGTACTAAGTCCTAGTATACAAAAAAAATAATGAAGAACTTGTAAAAAAAATAACGTCACGGCATAAAATTCAGCATGCTTTTGTTTTGTTTTCTTGCACCGTCTGAGAATGAGGAATGAATTGAATGATTTTTGCAAAATATTCTCTTTACTTGAAGTCAAAACAAAACTCAGGAATACGTACAAATCAAGATGGCGCTAGCCCTCCCCTCAAGGTTAAAACTGGGATTCGTATTAGGAATCTAAGTTTCACCTTTGTAAAGCAAATGCCTTTGTCCCTAAGAATGGGCTAATTACTTGATACCCGTCCACTTTAAGACGCCCATAATGCATTTGCAATCTGCACCTACTAAGCTAAGTGCTCTGTTCATGTCAAGTAACTTTACTAATGAACGAGGGATTATGGAGGCGGAACGCGGTGGCGATACGTCTCTTGATGCGGGCGCTATTGTTCTTCTGTGTCTGCCTCAAGAGGACCACTCCACAGGCTCTTGTAAACATTTTCGCTTACTCACTACTTCAAAGCTATATTACCTTCGTTATATCACAAGTAGGCAAATATGTATTTAATATCAGGAGACAATCTTACACGAGTTTTCTGTCCCAAACAAAGATACCATCGCTTATTTTATCGTTGAACACTATAGAACCCCGTATAGTGACAGCGTTAAGATAAGACTTAGAAATTTCGCCAAACAAAATTCCATTGTGAAATGTGAAGCCTGCACAACATATTTTAAGGATAGCTTAAAAAAATACTACTCTTTGAAGATCAAAAGAAGTTTGATTTTAATTTTATTTTTGCGAATCTAGGAATATGGTTAAAAGCCGTGACTGTGCTATGGTAATCACACAGTTATCTGCACACTTAAAACAAGAAAAAATACTTAGATCCCGACGTGAAAACCATTCAAAGTTCAGAGAAAAACACACAAGCTTCAAATAATTGCCCTTACCAGGGGACCGCTGCTAGCTCTGTAAGTAACACTATTAATACCCTACTAATCGCGTGTTTAGTAACAGGTAAAGTCTATGTAGGTTTAATGTCTCACATATAACAAGTATCTTCAATTTCCTCAGGGAAGATAAGCTAGGCGTATTATTTATTCATGAACTATGAAACGTATTTCGGAATTTTCAGCGCTATATTTTAAAAACTAGTCCCGAACATTTCGCGCCGCAAACTCCAGACTCGCGAAACGCCGTAAACGAGTTCCCGACGCGTTTAAGAGGACTCTTTAACGCTTCAGTTCAGCTTTTGTTTAAAAGTATTGGCTGAGTGAAAATTCTGCTCGATGTGATTCTAAAACTTTGAAGAAATTATAATAAATTAGATTACCATTTCACACCATTTGATCTAGTCCCAAACTAAGCTATAGTTTTATTCTAACGCTAACGTGTTAAAAGCAATATTGCTTTATCTAGTTTAATTAGAGGCCAAAATTTGTTACGTTTGTTTGCGTTACGATCTTAAACATTAATAAGAGTTGAAGTCACACAACACATAGCAAACACCAATTAACAAGTCTGTTGCTAACTACTTAATTATTAACTATAACTTTTCCAACTAAATCATTGTTATGACACGCTTTGTTGCTGACTGTACTAGCTCTATCTCACTGACTAGCTTTTACCTAAGTCTTCGACCGCGTAAAAGTTGCCTTTTATTTGTTAGGGGTTGAAATAAAAAAAAAACTCTTTAGAGCGCCTCAACACTGACAGCTCTTTCTCAACAGTCGTGCAGTCATATAACGCCTTCATTCCCAGAGCGGGGTAGGCAGAGCTACAGAAACACCAACAACTACAAATGGTGGTATTTCTGTAACTATATTTTGCACATTCAGGCTAAGTTGTTTAACAGTGTATTAGTGATAAGCAAGCCCATTGCCTAACAGTACTATAAGCCCTTATTCCCTTAGTCGCCTCTTACGACATCCACGGGAAAACATGGAGTCGCATTATTCTAACCCGGCAACCACACGGGCATAGTTCCTTATGATATTGAAATGTGATTTTGTTTTAAACATCCATATCGATCCCAAGAGCTAACGCGCTTGCTAATCTGCGATTCAGTTATCCGCAACAAAGGGCGCTGGGGTCGGCGAAGTCAAGCGACTTATGTTTCATTCAGCGCGGAAGCACCCGTAATCAGCCAAACAAAGCTCCGGACGATTGTTCGTGCAAATTTAATCTAATCATTAATATCCTCCAAAGCACGGAATGCACCCCTGTATGGGGAGCGGACGCTGTCAGATTTGAGAGCGCTTATTCCTGTCACATATGGGCTAATAGTTAATTACCTCGCGAATCCCATACAATGGTGCAAACGAACGCATTGTGAGAATGGATGTCCGACGATAAAGAATATCATGTTGATAAGTTTATTTAACATTTCATAAAGTAAATAAATGGGACTGGAATAGGTACATTAAGTTTTGCAATAAGAAGTGCCAACGTGTTTAAAGACCTGTTAGGGCCTAATATCTTTCTCGTGAGTTTTGAGAACTTGCCCGTAACAATAGAGACTCACTGAGCTAATTGTGCAAGCCTTTCTGTTTAAATAATCCTTGTGAAAATTCTTGCTGTGTCTGCAGTTCAGTGAGGCCGGCCTACTTTCAATGGTTTTACGGTTGATTTGACTGTTGGGTACATTTATACCTACCCAACAATCTCATTTTACAGAAAGGATCGAGATAATCGTCATCTTTGTTATTCTTATTTTTGAAATTAACATGGTTTGTGTTATAGCAAATTTATCGATGTACGGATCCAATATTTAAGCACTTTACAACTCGCAAGTTACGAAATAACAACTTACCGGCGAGGCGACTTTGGCTTACACACTGATAAATGTTTTGGAGAAGACGTAAGAGTGTCAAGGATGTGATTAGCGTCGCCTCAGACTCCCAGGCTAGACTGGGGCAGTAGTCGCATCTTGTTTGCCTTTCGTAAGTGCACACCGAGGGTCGTGGGGGACAGCGACCCGGGATGACGGTCGTCTGCCAACCTCCGCGGCGCCGGCCCGGCTGCGACGCCTCGTCTAGCCGGCGCCGAAATTTGGGGAAGTAAATGAAACTTGGTTATTCAGCACTCAACTCAGTCAATGCGGTTTGTATGCCCTGTAGGAAATACCCTCTTATTAAGTAACATTACAGATAAACAAAACATGTAAATTTTTGTCTTTGTCACTACAATAAGATGAAGACAATATACACTTCCGCTCGGTATGATCAAGGTGAAAGATAGCTTCCTAACATTTCCATTGTGTGTTGAGAATAGATTCTATAAATGGCGACCCGTAACATCAGAAAACAATTTTCCATTATTCCAACATTCTCTTCAAGCGCAATTCGCTATTTACTTCTCTTTTTATATTTGGTATTCAATCTAACAAGAATCAATTTGTGCGCACTTATTAAATCCTGGTGTTGTGAGATGTTTGATCGCTTTGCCGGTGCGTGCAATCTTATTTTTCGCCCGTTCGCAATATGCCCTGTTTGTGAAATATTTGTTCGGCGGTGATTTGTTTTACGACGTTCCCATCGGTGCGCAACCCCGATCTCTGGTTTCATTGATCTGTATCTCAGTGATATAACACGTTTACAATACCTATATGCTAAACAGTCAAGTGTTTTTTGTAACATCACAAAATTTTCAAGACATTTAATTAATAGGTGTATAATAAAATGGTGTGGGTTATTAAACGAGTACCTACGTGCTGTAAGAATATAGGTTTGTATATTCGTAAATAGACACTTAAGCACCAAGTGGGCGGAAGTAACAACACACTCTCAATGATGTTTAGCCTTCAGTTCGTATATTAGAACAATACAGTTTAAAATACATTTATTCACAATAAATACTCATTATAACAAATAGAACCATTACCCATACATTACCTAATACCAGGAAAAAACTTAGTTTCCCCACTTGCTGAGGCTAGCAAGACCCGCGCCGGCCCCGATTCTGCCACGTTTGTGTGCTGACAAATGAGCTTAACCAACAGAAACGTTTCTCTCCACTTCTCCCCTCATTAATTAACCGGCATCTGACTAAGGTTCCGTCCTTAAAGAATACTTGGTAATTAAAAATGTTGGATTTTTTTAACCGATGTACAGTTATCTACGGAGTATCTTTTACAAGAAGGTAGGTATCTTATAAAAAATTCAAGCCTCGGTAAAAATCCGTTTTGTTATTATTGCTCGTAATAGCCCAGATCAATTAAAAAGTGTACGAGCATTTTTAACGTTTACGATATTTAAATTACTATGTAGTTTTTTTATGTGGCAATTAATCATTATATACGTATCGCTTCTGGCGAATATATAAAAATCGATTCTGTAGTAATTCCGTCAAAACATGATCGTGGTTCACATTTATAAGTAAGGACAGAGAAATGGAAAATAGTGAAGATTACATGTTTGACGATTTATCAAGCGAAAACCTAATTTCTTGCGGATTATTCAGATCGTTATCAAAAACGAAAACTTATCTGCTCCTGGCTGAATGGCCCGATAAAAGGGAGAAATATTGGCATTATGAGCACCTTTGTATTCATCCCTTATTCCGTTTTCGTAATAAATTTTAATCAAATTAACAACTTTTCTGAAACAAGAGACGTGCTTGCAACATTCCTTTGTGGCATCTTAATGTAGGCGTGGTGGAGTTAAAGTGAGTTTTAACTTTTGTGTTTCTGTGCTCAATCTTATAGACGATCATTTGCAGTCTAACTGCTCGAAAATATCTCATAATATCAAAGTACAACAGTGAAGAAACCAATCTAAACTTATTTCTTTAGTAGGTTTGTACTTCTTTTACATTTGCTTACCAACGGTTCGTACTTTAACTGAACATAACAATATTTTTAATAAGTAGCTATTTCGATTGCACGATGTAAATTTTAATTTATTAAAATGATATTCGTTTCGTTTTTGTTGACATTCCTTATCACTTTCACGATTCGAAATGAAATGAGAAATTATTGTTAATACAGTCAGGGTAGAGAAAATTGTGGTCTAAACTTAATTGATCGCAAAATTAATTAAGTAATAGCCTTAATATATAAATTATAAATTATGAATACCTACATAAGGCTATATTTTATAATTTGTTTAAAATTTCGTAACAAACTGCTGTAGTAATAAATTAGATTTCAAGGACAGGCGATGCTTCTGCTTATCCCCTTATAATTAAATGATATAAATCGAACAAAATAAGTAATTATATTTTGCTATAATTCGCGCGAGGGCAAGGTTTAGTTTAATTATAATATTAAACTTGTGATATGCGTGATCTGTCAACTTCTGAAATCCCTTATCAAATATGTTCAGACAGTCATGTTATCTATTATTTGTGTGTTTTAAAACTAAAGATTAAATATATTTTAAACAAGATTGACAATTCAGAAGACCAACTTGAAGTTTATATATGTACACGAGACTAGAGCACTCAAGCTCTCACTTTCTAGCTGGGTCTGTATGTTTGTATTCTACATGGTAAAACCATATTGCCTCTGACATGTTAGAAACATGCTGTAACATTATACTGAGCTACAAATAATCCAATCTCAGCCTACTTGTGCAAAATGTGGTTACAGAATTATTAACATGTCTTTAGAGTTGTTGGTATTTCTGTAGCTCTGCCTATGTACGTATGTAAATAATCCAATCTAATCTAATACGATAACAATGTAGAATAGAGGTACTGTATCTACTGGCATGTGCTAATACTTAAACGAAAATTCCTGGAGCTGAAACATGACTCCGTCGTTTACTGTAACATTTTCAAGAGGAAAGCTTCCGTACCATTACTTGCATGGTGCTTGTGGATGGTGAAAATTATTGCATTATTTTTTCCTCAGTATTGTGCAAAAACTAAACCAAATACAATATAAGACTTTCTGGTAACTTCTTATAACTTTATTTGTTTTAGACATTGTTGTTACTTACGGAATTTCAGGAGCTGCATTAATTTTACTACAGTCGTCATCCGATAGTTTTGCAAAGTATCGGATTTACAGTCTGCAAAAACGATAAATATAGGGCGGAGTCGTAAGGTGAGACAAGTAAGGAGTGGTGTGAAATGAACCCGACATCATTTCTGGCGATTTTTCTAGAATTTGCACGTTTCATAATAGTTAGCAAAAATGTTAACCAACATTTACATTGTTTTCCATTCACAAAGACTAACTTTTAATTTTCCAGCGTTACGTTAATTTCCGTAAATTTTATTGCATATAAGTGGGTTTTAACACTATATTCTCTTATAATATAGGTAAGGTAGTAAGAATTTAATTACGCTTAACTCAATGCTTTTTCCTTGAGCAGCTACAGGAATGTTTTATCACAAAAGAATTCGTTTGGTCTAAAGTAATATTTGGAGTTCAAATTTCATTGTTGTATTATCCCTTGACACAAAAAGCTCGAAAGAGAATTGGGTACAGCCGTCCGTCCGAAACACAGTTATATTCTGAGAATTCCAGCGTATGGACTTGTCAATTCGTGATTCGTTTTCATTTAACTTTGAGCATGACTTTGCGCCAGGAATAGAAGATAATTGGTTTAAAATATTTTTGTCTGCCAAATTATTTTATGTCCCACAATCCGATTTCGTGCTGGTGAGTTAGGAGCATATTCTTTAATGTTACAAATAACAATAATTAGAGTATAAGTCATCCACAGAAATGAAATCATTCCCTTTTTGCTCTATTGAAAGAGGTATAAAGAAAATGTTTTTTCACATCTAAACAAAAGCACCCTTGCAAAACTACCACAGAATTACATTTCAACACTGCCAATAAAAGTGTAATGCGCAAATCTGCTGCCCTTTAAAATATTGCCGACGCTATTAATTTGACAATAGTCAAGATACGTGTCGCTGTTGGTAATTCATTTTACCCTTACGAGTTTGGGCGGGCCTTTGATTCCAAAAATGTCATACATGTCTCCTGCTGGGCAAACACAATCGTATTCAATCTGATTAACACTCACTTCTAACAGCCCCTTTGTAAGCGATTTTAGATCAAGATTAGGGTGACACAATGTAATTCTTTACATTTGAATTTAACCATTGACAATGGAACGCTTAAATGCGAGTTGAAATAAACAATTTCACACGTTGTTATCAGAGGGCTGCGCGTTTTGATTTTATCGTTGACTGAAAGGGACAAGAGAACTCTTTAAAGCGATTTCTTGGTTATTATTACTTCGTACTTACTACATATAAATCACAGTGACAAAGTTAGTAGGGTCAGCGGCGATTATTAATTAATAAAAACATTAAAAACCTGGTTGATCATATTAGGCATTATTTTGCATAACGGAAACGTTACTTACTAAATCTATTTTTTTTACCAATAAAGTAGAAATGATACAAAAGTAGAACGATGCCTTTGCGTCAATTTTTTTTGCCAATTTTACACAGAAATTTGGTTTACTTTACACTTTTTTTAAACATTACAATTTTAATTAGAATTTCAAAGCGAGCGGAGATAAATCGGACTAATAAAGTCAAAATAAAAAAACAGTATGACTAAAATTATAACAAATGAGGAAACATCAATCAATGTAAAATGTCCTGAAAATCTATTGCGCCAGTCACTCAAGCGTAGGAATCGCTGATGCCCCCTTTCTAAGCACAGATTCCAGAAATGTAACCCCAATGAGATCGTGAGTTCAAGTGATCAATATTAAACTAAATTAGCTACGGTATTTAGCTGAAGCGAATTCATGCGTGAATGATAAATTCAGTCAAGTAAATGTAATTTAGTAATGCGGTCAGAAATTGTCTTGGAATATTTCTGTACCTATTGTATTACAGTATATTTGGATGATCTCTTTTAGACAAAGCAACGTTTTCATCGTAGGTAACATCCAAAGGAAATGTAAATACGCAAATTGGGATATTACACTATCAGCGCTCTTACATTTTAAACTGTTTAGCATTTTATAAATATCTCAAGCTAAACTTAAATCTCATGACCGAATGTTTTGTATTACACGAGCGAAGCCCGCGTAGTCTTAGCATGTTTAGCATAAAATATTACCGCTACCTTTGCATAGAGTTCCCAAGATACACCGTTTATGACTTGTATATGGTGACTCACAGCAATGCTTTAGTGCATTTAATGTAGTTCGCTGCGACACTACGGGTTGCATTAAACTGCTGCTTGTTTACTTAGTGCCGCCGGGCTGACCTACCTCACGCTTCGTGACAGGTTATCAAAGTAAGTAGTGACTTGCACTAACATTGGTTATTGATGAATCACTGTGGGGGCGGGAGTGTAAGCAATGTTAACTTTATAAATATCATAGGAGCAGTATATCGAAAACAATTTCAATCATTTTACAAAGTTAGTTTCTCTTTATTGAGTTTCAAATTGAGAGTTAGCGGGTGTCTTTGTGACCTGCTTTAAAAACATTATTCGGCGGTCCCAGAAGCTCCGGTTCAGACCTGCCCTCGGACGAAGCCAATAAGGTTACTTCAAAGGGAGGCGGTTTATTATTAGATTTTCTGTTGGTTAAGTGTAAAAGGGGAAGTTAGCGAATTAGGCTCTTGTGAACTTCTCTCTATACTATATAGCAAGACTAGTTTGGAAAACTGCGCATGGTTCACTAGACAAGTTTAAAATGTTTGCTCAAAACTTCAGAGCGCTCGCGTAGTTCGGCCAATTTTATTACCAAGGATTTGTTTTCACGACTCAAGAATAAATAAATAAAAAAATATATTTAGTAGTTGCTTTTATTACGCAGTTTTTGGGTTTGTCTTTTTTCTATCTTTCTATTTTTTCTTTTCTACCGGAGCATCTTATTATTTAATCAGGTAGTTAGGACTGAGGTTATAAATTAGGACGTTATTTCAGGAAAACTGGGTAAAACTATGTCAGACAATGCTCAGTACGGTTCCGTAACCATAACTACAAACAGAAAAACTATCTAAATAAGTATAAAAACTACGAGAAAAGAGAACGCTCATTTTCTATTAAACTTATATAGGTAACTTAGAAAGCTAGAAAAACGCCGCATTATTAAAGTTGTAAGGACTTGTCATTTGGACAGGGTTTGCTTGTATGTATTTACTTGTTTTACCTAATATATCAAATCCATTCCAATGTTAAATGAAAGATAAAATAAGGTTATCCTCAGTTTGATTTGTTCTCGGATTTGCTTCTCTCTTCACCGTTTCAAGTGGCAGATATAACGTTCTATTTTAGGAATAATAATTCTTGTGCGTCATCAAAGTATTTTTCACCAACTCATCTCAAAACAATACCCTTTATGCGAAAATAAATTGTGCAAGTGACAAGAAAAAACGAACTACACCTAGGAGCATAGAAATCGAGCCACTTAGTACTGAATTTCCATAGAACGCGGCTCGATTTCTTTGCTCCCTAAACTGACACGATACACACTGGTGTACTTTTTAATGAATGCAAATTTTCAAGCAGCACTTTTTTCTAATAGTCAGTGGTTATGAAACTACATTATAAAAATACAATCGTAATTAAATGTTAGAGCGTCTGTGACTTAGACCATTATATAATCTACAGTATCAATATTTATTTGTATACGGTCTTCTGACAGTCGTTACCAAATTCTCCTTTTAAAAACCTATTATTATTTTAAATCATACAAGCCAAATTATACCTTATTACATTATCTTTTCACAATAGTTAAAAAAAATCTAATTGTATTCCGATTGAGATATTTCTGAGGTTTTTTAACTTTGACGAATATGACTTTTTGACAAATAAATGCCTTCCATACAAAAACAGCTTTCAGTGCTTTCGGTGCTTTACTGTGTGGAGTAAAAAGTCTTCCTGACTACTACAAAGGAATGAGTTTCAAAAAGTATTTTTTTGGTAAGATTACATTGTAATCTGCGTAAAACAGCTTGTAAAAATATAAATACAGTTGTGACATTGTAGCAGGAAGCGAGTGAGGGGATGCACGCTGGTCAGGGGATGAAAGGTATGATGGAATATATTCGGCGAAAATTTACACATACCGGTATATTATGATACGGTTTTATTTTACTATATAGTATTATAACTATACAAGTTACTAAAAAAAACGGGTTATGAGCGAGATGTCTAAAAAGCCAGATGCCGTTTAAGCGTGACGTCTAAAAAGCGAGATTCCTAACAAGAGGGCTGCCTAAAAACCAAGATCCCTAACAAGCGGGTTGCCTAAAAAGCAAAATACCCAAGAAGTGATATGACTAAAATGCAAAATGTCCAGAAATTGGGATGCCTAAAACGCAAAATGCCTAACAAGCGATATGTCTAAAGAGCTAGATTCAACTAGCAACTCGCTTAGTAGACATTATACTTTTTAGTCATACAGCTTGTTTGATCCGTACACCATTTATTTTAATCTAGTTTTAGGTATTATTTTGATTGCATTCTTGGTACCGTAATTCGGAACGCATCTGTTAGTGACAGTTTACGTAGGGTACTTTTCGTTATATTTTGTTTTTGAAAATGCCAGTTGAAGGTAGATCGATTTGTATGGCTGCTCGCTGCTAGACGCGTAAGCCCTGTGTCTTGTGTTAAATTGGAAGGAACGCTAAAAATAACCTCGATACCACTCCAACCTTGTGTGCAAGATCCTCAAGCATATCATCATCCAGAAACCAGTGAAACTAGACCGGTACCGGCTCGGATGCAAACCAGGCTGAAATTGGGTGAGTCGGCTTGCATTTGATTTATTTTCACTGGCACTAGGATATTTATTATTCGCGTTGGTTGTAATTTTCGCTTTAATACGATCTCCCGAATCGCGGGCGATCAAACACAGCTTGTTAGTCATCTTGCTTTGTAGGGAACTCGCTTGGTAGTCATTATACTTTTAAGGCAACAAGCTTGTTAGTCATCTTGCTTTGTAGACAACTTGCTTGGTAGTCATCACACTTTTTAGGCATCAAGCTTGTTAGTCATCTTGCACTGAAGGCAACTTGCTTAATAGGCGTGCTACTTAGGCATCATACTTGTTAGGCATCTTGCTTTTTCGGCATCTCGCTCAAAATGGAAAAAAACCTGCTTGAAAATATGTCTTCATTGCAAAGATACACCAGAGCATGCATGGCCGGATTTTATCGTGTACAGTCTTTAGTACCTATGTAAAGTCCTTTTGTTTAACTCAACCAAAATCATTTATTTAATACGGCACATATTTGTATTACGAAATAATTATGTTGATTTAATAAGTAACACATTTAAAAACGACATAGTGATACTCCAATTTTCTTAAATAACTAGACATTTATTATAATTTTTGGGTCATACACAGATTTAGGTTAGCGTCTTTCCTGTGGACACGCCGGAAGTTAACGTTTTTGAGGCATAATTTTCTGGCTGATCCCTTGCTCATAAACGGCGTCAGGACTGCTATATACCTATCATATAAAAACAAAACTTATATGCACACAAGCTTTTAACTATTGACCACAAGAGACAACTTTTGTTTTTAAGAGTGTGTATGACCCTTTTATGCAAATGGTAAATATAGGTAACATAAAACGATACAGAAAACAGGAACAAACCAAATATAGATATAAAACAAATAAGCAAAATAAACATAAACTTCTCACGCTCTCATCGATACCTTAAAACTCCTTTTCCTACTCCTGTACTTTTATCTGTCATTTATATAGTCACGAACACTAATATAAGAATATAGATAATATGTCTGCAGAACATTCCGTAGAAAACTCTATCTAGTCTATTCCCCTTAACAGCACTTGTGCTTTTTTGAGCCAAAACGACATGCCTAGCTGCCAAAGCTTACAACCTAGGTTAATTTGACCAATCAAAATACTTCACCAAATTAATCCACCAATCACAATACACATTGACTGTCAATCGGAACGTTAGGTTCTTTTTGGTATATAAACTCTTTTACTAATTTAACTTTTTAAAAACATCGTATCAACCAACCAGAATGCAGCTATATTAAAATCGACCAATCAGGTAAAAGAACTCATTTCTTAAATCATTAGGTGTTTTTTAGTCCCAATTTCACAAGTTAAATCGATTGTGCCACTTTTTTTAAAAATATAAAACCTGGCAAGTGCACATCAATTTAAAAACAATGTTAACAATAGACACATATTTTGTCGTTTTCGAATGTTTCCCGCTCGTTTGTTGTTCTGTGCTTCGTTCGTTCGTATTCTAACCTAGGTATATTAATAAAATTTTGTTAATTTAATTTTGCATTTTATTTGAAACCTAGTCGTAGAAAAAGTATTGTATGCAACGGTGTATAACTAAGTCAAAAAATACTTGTGGTGTCTTGCTTTACGATGTTCGCCTGCGGCTCACATCGTAACCACACCACTCGTCTTTTTTGACCTCTCTTATACAACTGTTGCATAAACTACTATAAGTCTTCTCAAAAATACGAAGACTGAGTTAATGGTTTAATTTGCAGCTTGTTACACATAACTAAGATTATTGTTCTAAAATAAAAATACACTTAGTACGTATTTTTTAAGCTGCGGATACACATACCCGTAGCTTGCGCACTAGCATACCCGCTCCTTGTACATGCCAGCTACTGTCATGTTCATACGCTAACTGGCATTCCTGTAACTACTTGCCCGTTGAGGGAGGGGCCGCGCGGGGTTGCCTAACTGACACGTGTGGACAGACGCGACAGCTATGATCATGCCAGTAGCCTAGCAAGGGCATAACTTGCATCCCAGTATTACTTGCAAATGTATTCACTGTGTGCCAGTTACTTCTACATGCTATTAACTAATATGCAAGCTACTGATCCGTTTTACTGGGCCTCTATTCTACTGCGATATAAGGATGTCGTGTTTGACGTGTTTTAGAATCGTGTAGAATTCCAGCCCAGGCATGTGTATCCCCTGCTTTAGTGTTGTTCTGTTCGCTGATTATATTAATTAATACACACGAGCATATGTTTTCAGATTCTATCCTCTTATATTTATCACACACATTTACAGTTACCCTCTTATACTGCAACCACGCGGTATGCAATTTAATGACGTTACGGTTCTTTTTCACGTTAAAATCAAGAGAAAATGTTTAACAGATTTACGTACTGGCTTAAAAAGTTCGTATTTACACATTTCGCTGCAGAATTTTCTAGCAGGGCCAATTGTCGATAGCCGCAGACACGACTAAATATTCTAACACCGTGAGCAGAGGTAAAATAAGTGCATAGATAGATGAATTTTGCACCTCTAGGTCATAGAGTATAAAAGTTTTGAAACTGCAAGAATGATTTTGTGAAAATGATACTAAATTCTTCAAATTATTATTTAATAGAGTTTAAATTGGGTATTACAACGTCGCATTTATGTTTCCAACTGTTTAATTTGTACGAAAATCTATAAGTTAGATAAATCTAAATGTTTAAATATTCGCGCTCATCACACAAATATCTGCCCTTACCGAGATCTGAACCCAAGACCGCTGGCCTCGGAGGCAGGGTCCCGACTAGGCTAACGTAACGTAACGTTCGTTCGTTTGGGAAATGAATCAGTATGGCAAAAATATTTTGGCGAAACGAAAGGCTCCCATTTTGTAGGTAACTGTATATCTGCCGTTTTACGAATCTGCCACTTACAGAATCTGCCGTTTAAGTAATCTGCCATTCAGGTCATTCCACCATAATACGGGGCTGGAAACTTTAACGGTTTCAGAAAAATAATGCATTTATAACTTACGAAAATGCAGACAAATGCCGTACAGTATGGGAGCGAAAATTCGACGTTGAGAAAGGGAACCTTAAAAAGTTTCTGTCAAAATCACATTTTTGGACAAGCTTTTGTTGCCAACTGTGCTTTTTTCAAAGTCATTTACTCCTTATTAATACCAACACAATGAGCTCCGTGGGTCAAAGTTAAGTTAAGCGGAGATCCTGTAGCCGTCTTCAGACTCTATCATCAGACAATGCCACAATTTTGAAGGACGAATTGCTTCGTCGACGAAAACAGTAACTGAATGAAAATGCACGCTCTGAACATGTTGTATACACATTTATCACAGCAGTTAAAATGTGCCGGGCTATGAATCATCCGACGAATTGTAGGACGAATGGTTATGTAAGTGTCTTGAGAATAACATAGCAGCTTGATGGTGTCATATTACTTAGGTTTTCATAAATTTCAGCTGAATCGGTCCCCGGAAAGTAGTTCAAATCTTCCTTGAAAGTTTTGAGCCGAACATACCTACATACATTGCAAGAAAGAAGATAAAAAACAATTTTAATTATAAAAAAAAACAAAATATTTTTTTTAATGCTTCACTATAATAGACGTTTGTTTCAGTGTGCACACCCGAACAGTTGTAACCCTTGGCCACCCTGGCGGCACCTTATTATAGAGTCCATTGTTTCAAATTCTATGTATACCATTTGTGGTTTCCCTTGTGCAATAGCAAGCAGGCTGCACTGTTATTGCGTTCCCTAATTAGAAGGCGCCGTGCTTTACCTATACACTTACCGGCGAACTATCGCCGTCCGCCATCGCTTCGGGACTTGGCTTGCTCGCTGCAGACAAAGCATTGTTCACTCCTGAGCATATCTTAGATAAGGGGCAGTGTATTTGAACGTGCCTATTTTTCTAATTTTACCTTGCAATCTATGTATATATTCAACTTGTCTCACTTATATAAGTTGTAATTCAGGTTCAAATTTGCACTCGTTACTAAACCATTTTTCGACCTTGTTATGTGTCGTCCGAATTTGTTAATATTTATCACATGAGTCCGAGTTACTCATATAAATATAGGGTCACTAACTTGATTTAATGAAGCCGGCAGGTGCCTACAGGATCTTCTTCGTAAAATTAACGTGAATCTACAGAGATTTTAATCGTTAATTTTTTGACTCGAGCTGTTTAGAAAAAATAGTAAATAAAAAATAAGATAAAAATTGTACTCAAATGTTTGCTAACTACAATTTTATTGGATCTTATTAGATTTACGGAAATATGGCATGTACGGCCTTTTCGCAACTGCTTTTTTTCGAGAACTGTAAATATTTCAGGATTTACTCACCTAACCTAACCTATAGTGTGGTCCTTAAAAACCTGTTTTTTTTACAGCTTCCGAAAAAAAGCAGTTAGCCAAATGGATTAATTCGGGGAACGTTGTTCGGCTAAACGGAAGTGAACCATACAACGCTTTTAATTATGACAAAATTAATATTTACGCAAATGTTTTTTCTGTGTCGGACTCTGTCTCATCGTAAATTAATTTATCGCCCTTACGCAAGGCATCGTAAATATTTGGCAGGCAAACAAAGCGAGTAAAAGGGCAATAGTCTCTGCGAAGAATATTAGGGCAGCCTTCACCCTCCCTTGGACAAGACATAGAAGCCAGCTGGTGTTATTGAGCCGACCGCGCGGCGCCGGGGACCTGTTACATAGTCGCTATCAGTTGCCAAAGTATCTATGTACCCGTGGATCGGCAGGGGGTTAGTTTATTTGCCAAAAGCACGTTGGCAAGTAAAGTATTTTCAGATCAACTTTGGCACGCCACAGGAACTGGTATGAAAAATTATACCTCGCTGAATTTTTGTCTAAGTACAAGTTTGTTGAGTTGTTGTTTGTAAAGAAAGTAGCGCTTATATAAAGTGTAGGTACATTCAAGGGATTTCACTAAACCTATGTGCCAAACTTATAAAAAAAGTGCACATTATATTCATAGCGAAATTATTCATTTACTCAATGTCGAAATCGATAATAATGATAAATAAGAATGCAAACTTTAATCACTTTTTTTTTAAATAGAGGTATATATCTATCAATCGCTGTTTTTGTCATATTTAGTATTCAGTCCTCTTAATTAGCCCGCTAGATATAGTTTTGGTGTGCGATCCGTCAACATTTGCCAGCCACTGTTAATATTGATGTTGCGTGTTACGCACATAATACTGCGCTAAACGGCTCTGTAACTCAAACTGGAATAATCTTGTGCTGACATCGAAGCTCTGCTTAGCTATTATGAATTTATTTATTTCAGGAACATACAAGCTAACAGTAAACACAAGTCCAAAACGCTTTTACATTAAGAAAGAAAAAACAGTACACATAAAATAAGTTATATAAATACACAACTTACTAACAGGCAGAATACGATTTAAATAGTTTTTATCTTCCTTACAAAAGAAGCGGGCGTATAAAAAAAAAACAGCATCCGGGTCGTGCATGGTCATCTCATTAAGGAGTAAAATTGCCCTGGAAGTGGATTCCCACTTTCTTCCTAGGACTCCACTTCCTAAAGCTGCTAGATATATTTTAAGCAACCCATGAAAAAATGTATACCTAATAATTGGAATCGTGAGTGCTTAGCCGAGTTTAAAGAATGAGTTAAACAATTGGGAACTTGAGTAAAAAGGGTAGGTACTTCCACTCACCGAATGACAAACACATATTTTGTTATAGCGAAGCAACTGACTACCACGAGTCCAACGAAGGTACTGAAATTGAACGCCTACAACGTGAGTCTACCTATCACTAGTTTATGTTATGTACTCGTAAATACATTGCCCTCAAGCAGCAGTATTCGCATTGCTGTGCTTACGTGCAAAATTACTGACTAACATATAGGCATTCCATTCTACCTAATGTTCAGGGTTGGCATCATATATTCAATCTTACAAAAAAGCAATGAACACTTACTATCGGAGGCCTGAGTCTTTGGCCAACATGCGTTCGCTAACTAGCGTTTCTATTCGTTTGGTTTTTAAACTAATCGCGTCACTGGTAGATCACATGACTTTTCGTATAACGTGATCTACCAGTGATGCGATTGGTTAATATTATAACCAAGACGAACGAAACGCCAGTCAGCGAACGCACCTTGGCTGGCTCTGTGTGACAGTTTGATTTTCCATTCCTTTAAAAAAAAACATACTGGTCATTTTTATTTGCTAAATTCGTAATACGACTAGTTTCGAGGGTTTCTTAGGTAGTATTGTCTGGGACGGTTCCGCGAACGTAAGACGTGACCCGCCTGTTTGCAACACGACGTGCATATTTAATTAATTCTATTCGCCGGCGACACGGGCGCGTGAGAACCACCCTTTAACCAGTTTCATTATTTCTTTGCCTTTAAAATATGATAGGAATTACGCTCAGGTGCATATAGTTTTTTTCGTATTGAATAGGTAAATTTTAAGCAAGTATAGGTGAAAAAACTAGGTAGAGGACCTGTTGTATGTAGTGGTGTACAAATGTAATATGGAGCTTACGTCAAATTTCAAATATTATAATATGTCAAAAAATCTATAGATGTGTTACTACTACATACAACAGGTCCTTTACTTAAGTTTTTCACCTGTACCTATTAATTTCCTGATGTAGGCCAACTGACTTCCGACATCATAAAATCTATCAACACTTGCCAATGTAATTAAAATCCAGCGAAAGCGTTTACTAATTGTATTCACTGAATGTGTGCAATTGTATTTGTAGGCAGCATTTATAATCATTATTAATGAGGGTTTTAATTGAGTGAGTATGAGCACGTAGTTAAATATGCGTCTCAGGGGTTTAGTCGCGGCGTAATCCGCGCCCGCTGCACCTGGGCACATTACCCCGTTTGGCCGAAATGAAATATAATGGCAAAACTTTTTACACCTGACGCTGCCCTCCGGCCGACTAACGTTCGCTTTTAACCTTTCACAAATCCTTACGCAGTAAAAAACGAGCTGTTTTTCATAGAAAAAGCTGATAGAAATAATGAAGTAATGAATATTGAACCAATTAATTAAATTCTGGCCAATAAAAGCAATAAATATTTAACATAAATCACGTGATTTCGAAAATGTTTTACGAATTATACGTTACTGTAGTTCATTAATGATCCGCAATTTTGTTGAAGTATTTACCGGTTCATTACAATAATGTTGATAATTATTCTGGCCACCGTTTCCGCATTTACCGACGGTTCTGATATGAAGTGACAAAAACTGAAGTGCCACGAGATTGCTACTGAATCTCTTTGAACCCGGGGAAAGGGGGTGTTTGGGTTTAGATAACGAAAAGTCCCACTCGCCTTATCCGGGATTCCATTAGACTGAAGAGAGAACAACCAAAATCACTTTCGCTGCGCCCGCAGCACTACACTTGTCGCCCGACGAAAATTTTATTGGATATTGACTCCGGTTTCTCTTTGCACCTTTGCATTTTTCTGGAATAAATCAAGTGGAAAATCCCTTGTTTGGCTCTAAAACTACGAGCAACGAAATTTCGTAGCGTAACGATGTTGCAGGGAAATAAAGACATATAAAAGTGTAATCTCAGTCAGTCGACACACGTCTGCCATGTAAGAGATCCTATTTACGAACTTCTCTTGCCTTATTAAAGCTTATCAGTGTTCTTAAAGGGAGGAAAGTTTCAGTCATGGAGCTTTACATACGTGCTCTTTAGAAGCTCTATCTCGATATTCTTCAAAGAAATTGTACCTACCTAATTAAGGACTGAAATTAAGAAACGGTAACTTTTACATGTGAGTAACGAAAATTACTCGTCCATTTATATTGTTAATTTTCTTTACTCGCGTGTAAAAATTACCGTTTCTTAATTTCAATATCTTCGAAAAATACCCATCTGATATAATAATTGAGTGTCAAGTTATGATTCATTAATCCATTTTATTTTAGCCTATCTTGCTTCTGAAACCGTAATCATTTGTTGATGATATGGGCTAAAACAAATTGGAATAAGGTCCCTGATTATCATTCGTAATTGCTATTTATCTGAGTTTGTGTGCGGAGCAATGTGTGTGCACGCTGAGAGCGAGTTGCCTCTCATACCTACCGCGCGGCGACATGGATCCGCAGCGAGTTTTCGTTAATCATGCCGCAAGCTGCCAGATAGTATGTGCCGACAAATAGGTGCTATTGACGAGCATCGAGCCAAAGTTTGCCAATTTGCATTAAGGACACCATTTTACTTCTAACTATTTGTGTTGAATAAAAAGTGATTTAAAATTATAATGCATCACGCTCTGGGCATGGGTGGGCATTTCAAATTCACATAAGACGATATGGTCATCGGTACAAAAAGGTTATAAAAATGAGATTATACCATTTTTTTATTGACCCGATTTTTACGAAAGATTCTACGATCGCAAACATAATCATCTAAAAAGAATACAGATATAGATATTTTTCATTCATGTATGATGACAAAGCCCGTATACTTTCACCTACGCCGAAAGCATCCCACGTAGTATCACTAATGTACGGTGTTCCGTCTCCCGGGACCCATTGTTGAGTATCGCAGGGGACGTAATTTCTATTAGCCGATTCTAGTTTTGCTGACCGGCGACCCATTTGGCTTAGCGAGTTGTTGAGAGAGTGAGTACCCTGTTTGTCTCCGATTAAATCGTTTGCGAATGGGTGCTATTTTAAGTGCGGAGGGAATTCTATTTGGGATAACGTGGCGGTTTAAGTCTACTAGTTTCTAGAGTTCGGTTATTGATAGTTTATTTTGTATAATATGATTATGTCAACCACTTAGTTATCAATGTATGATTAAATATGAATATTTCAAGAGTTTAAGTTATCACAAAGTTCCATTTGATGATTAGATTAGATGATTAGATGTCACTTTAAAACATTTGAAAATAAATAAAATTGAAAGATAGAAAAATGGCAGCTCGACCCCTGACCGAGGTCTTTGCATATTCTAATTTTGAATAAAGAAGAGGTGCAATTATTTTGCGTATTTTTTTACTGCTTTTACAAAAAATATAGACCGCTTTCACTTATCAATGTGGTATAGATACGTGGCTAGGGTTGCAGTCCACAACGCAAAGACTGTAGAACCAAGGGTTTCAGAAGTAGCCCTAATAAAATCAGTCCCAGAAGTTCCGAGACTGCAAGCCTACGCGACTTAACGTTCTGTGGCCTTTGGCACAAAGTCGCTAATATTTTAATGAGCCTTCCTATATCTGCGTGGTATGAGCGGAAGCAGAGCGGTAAGGGCTCAGAATAGAATATACCGCATGCATAATACTGAAAACAAGATGACACCAAGCTGACAAATCAGGTAGCGGACATACCGCTTTCATATACTGATTGGTATGTCTGTCTATTTGTATTGAAAACTACATTTCATTTTCAAGTCATAAAACTACCTGCATAACCCTAAGTATAAAGACAAAGTACTTTCCTTATCTGACTGCTAATCCAAATGGGTCGTTATTCGAGCGTTTCAGCTGCCTCACTTTTGTGGACATATTTTTGAAGAATTGGGCGTATAATTTCATGTCGTTTTTGCATATTTGTTTGATGTCGGGTAAACTTAGATACCTAACCAGAAACGAAATCAAAATCTGCAGCATTTTCTACAAAAAAGATGTGACCATGAAAGGGGTTCAGAATAAACGCCCAAATAATGATTCAAATACCTATGTTTTATTTACGTAACCTGTTCTAAGTTTCTTTCACACAGTAGCGAGATACATTTATTTATACAGATCCAAGTTGATTTGACGGAGGTCGGATAACACTTCGCGATAGCACAGTGTTGATGCTTCATATGTTTCGCGTTCTGACCTAAATTTGCTCAGCTGCATAACATTTGTAGCGTAAAAGCTTAAATTACGAAAATACTCATTTTAAGATTTTTTGTTACCTAGTATTAAAAATTACTAAATTAAAGTCATAGCAAAATAAACTTACAAGGTGAACCTAAGTAAGTAATAGTTGCTATACGCGCCTTATTTGCATCCGCATCTTGTCTTATGCTCCAATATTTGTATGCAAATAGTAAATGCTTAGTAATTGGTTTACCTCTTTATCCTCATTAATTGATAGAAACATTGTGATGAAAATAAGGCTGCCCTTTGAAAATACGCTGTGGCACACTGCAAAAGATAAACAATTTAATTATTGTATAGGCTATATTATATTAATAAGTCAGGAGAAGAGACTATACGATGAATAAAACCTTCCCAACCACCATAGTTATGATAAGTTTCACTTTCAGCTCTCAAGTCTTTGCGCTGTCTCCGACATTTTTTTAGTAAAAAGTAACTGATCAATTTCTTTTTCGGTACATTTTACTATGAAAGGGATGAAAATACTCGTATAGAAAGACAAAGAGATTGTTAAGGCACAAGCTCGTATCGGTATATTCTTGTTTGAACACGTTTTGTTTTCATAGGAATGTCAAAGTTATATTAAGCAATCCTACTACTGTGCTTAAATACTAAAATATATCACTCATTTATCCATTACTTTCTACTTACGATATAAAATATGTTCAAACAAGTATGTGCCGAGACAGGAATGTGACGAAAAAAGAGAAAATAATCAACCATCATTTCTGATGATATAATAATTGTTTAAAAGTTGGGACTAACTCAATTTGTGTAAGATTATCCTATTCAATTTATTTACAATAATATACTTGTCCCTAGTTCCTCGCCCTGCTCACGCGCAACGTTATCGCCAACACGAGCCTGTACCACCGGCAGATGACGCTGTTCGCGCCCACCAATGAGGCCTTCCAGCGGTACAACGGAGAGATGGACGACAACCTCGTGCTATACCATGTCTGTAAGTATTCTGCACTATCAACTGCAGCTCGCATCATTCCAGAGCTGCATACGGGGCAGTATAGGTGAAAAACTTATGTAAAGGACCTGTTGTATGTAGTTGTGTTCAAAAGTAATATCGACCTTACGTCAAATTTCAAATATAGAATGTCAAACGGCTGGAATTCTACAAGGTAATAACGATATCGTTTTTGACCTGTTTTCGTATCGTCAACTCTTTGATAACTCTTGTCATTTACAATAATGGCGACTGTGACATAAACGATTCTTAAACGTGTCAAACACGATATCGTTTTAACGCACCTGAATTGAGGCCCTGGTTCTTTACTTAAGTTTTTCACCTATGTGCGCCTTTTGATTTTAATTTAGGAGCATAGTTACCGGTATAAACCTAAATTTAGCCTAAATTTGTTCGATAAGAGACCTAAATCACAAAAACAATATTGGTTTCAGGGGGCATGGCCCCCTGGACACCCCTCTCTCTAGCTAGGGCCGCCATCACTGACATGGGCGGAGAGTCTACTCGAAATATTGCACCTTAGCCCGATGTTTGGCTTCTGTAAAATACTCAATACTGTATAATTTACTGTTTTTTTTACTATTTGTTTTCCTTCTGGTGAACGATTTAACAGTCTTCCTCTCCTATTTTACTTTCTATTATGTGTGGTCTTTCTATTAACAACTCGTGATATACCCAAGTTTCTTATTTATACAATACATATAAAGTCTTGGACTTATTTTTCCGCGTTTCCCTAATGCTTTCAGTCTCTATCTCGGTATTTTTCAAATTATTTGTACCTAATTAAGGAGTAAAATTAAGAAACTGTATATTTTACATGTGAGTAACGAAAATTAACCATATAAATGTAGGACTAATTTTCGTTACTCACATGTAAAAGTATTCTTTTCTTAATTTTAGTCCTTAACAATACAATTAATTTGAAAAATACCCATCTAACTTTGATAAATAATAGATTCACAAACGTTAGCCGTCTCTTCAATATACTTTCTAACAATCTCTTATTCGCTTTATATCAAACGCAGTCCTCAATCTATCAAACTTTTCTAACAGTTTCAAGTAGACACCATTTCAAAACCTAAGTATTTTCATTAAATCAGGCATAGTAGGTTTTAGTGGGGTAGGACCGCAGGGTCAGTCCGGATTGCTACCACCATCTTACCCATTAACGACTCGCCCAGCAACTGTGTCCGCATTGTTGTGTTCCGGTGCGGGGATAAGACAACCGGTGAAATTACTAGCTTAGAATAGAGGCATTCCATCTTGGTCCTCAGGGTTGGCAACGCATTTGAGGTCTTAGGATTATAGTCTTGAGAATGCAAATGTCTATGGGTCTCAGATTCCACTTACCATCAGGTGGCCTGAGTGCTCGTGAGCCTCCAACATACAAAAAAGTATTGGAGAATTGAAGCCTTACTTTTATAAAATTCTTTTAGCATCAAATAATGAGTTAGTTTTTATCTCGTTGATATTTTGTGGAATCAGTAATTCGAAGGATGCAGATGATTGCAGATGTAGCTGCTCGGGAAGGAACAGTCAACGCCATAAATACTTGAACAAGACATGTTGGGCTTGATGTATGTATACGACTGCTCATGACTGATAGGCCTCAGGCTGGGCACAAATTATTACCTAAGCAACATTCGTAACATATCATTTACGCATGAATTATTATTTCAATAGAATTTAGTATTCATGCTTATTTGATTGTGAAGCTACGATTACGTGTGAGTTGTGTACCTACATTAACTAACCTTCTTATAATAAATCGTAGATAATATGTAACAGAGTGGAAACAATGTAAATAAAATAAAATAAATAATGGCATTGAGCGGCCGTAGTGTGATTTTTTAAACCGATGTCCGTGAGATTCACGTTGACTTCAATAATGTAGCGGTATTTATCCCACATAGTAAAAAAGTAAGAGCCAGAAACAATGTGAAATGGATGCCCAGGCAGGACTCGCGACTAATTCAAATTCAAATTTTATTTCCCAATATAAAGTCACAGTATAAATTGCACAGCATGTCAAAAAGCGACGAGGAACCGTTCTCAAACGCCCGGTGTGGCGGAGTTGTTTGCCGACAACATTCACTGTCGTGAACGAAGAAAGATTTGTTCGGACAAACATGATAATTTCAAATAAATAGAGTGAGTAGTGCGTCATTAAGCGATGCGATCGTATTGCGTGGCCAATCACAATATAATATTTACTCCTTCAAAGCTTCGGGCGACTGGTGAAAGATATTATTTGACATTGATCAATTCGCAACGCTTACCTTGCTGAGCCTTCAGTTACTGGATGATACTCAGCGCTGTCAAAAATATCTACCGACACGTTTACGAGAGATATTAGTAGACTAGGGGGAGGTGTCGCACAGAATGACAATTTAAAAATAAAATATATAAATTAATATCGCGGGACAGTTTCACAACAATTGTCTTAGTTTCAAACTTAGCTCCAGGCTTGTACTATGGGTACTAGACCACGATAAATATACTTATATAGTATTACATAGAAAACATCCAATACTCAGGAAAAAATACTCGCGCTTAAATATTTGCCGATTTAAATATATAATTTATTAAAGTGCGTTAGGATTACACAAATTAAGGAAACAAAAGAGAAATCCTAAAAAAAAGAAAAATGGGCTCATTTAAAAGAATGACAAAACTGCCTGTGACAATTATTATCGTATATAAAATATTTTTTATCCCGATCAATACAAATTTTAAAGTAAACTCTCTACAAATCTATATTGGTCTCATCAGGTTTCGTCAGTCATACAGGGTATTAATTAATACTCACTGTAATTATTTTAATTCAGCGTTCAAATATTTATCTGCCTCTAATTATCCTCGATAAAGCTTTATTTGGTATTGTAATAGTGCCGTAAATAGTATATTTTTATCATCGATACTAACTTTATGTTAGCCTCTTTCTAAACCAATTTCACCAAAAAATATTTTTTATGCTTTGAAATAATACACACACACACCACAACATAGAATATCATAAATAAAATAAATACCAGGGGACAATCTCACACAAATTGACCTAGTCCCAATCTAAGCTCTAGCCCTGTACTATGGGTACCTACTAGACAACGATAAACGTACTTAAATAGAGAAATACATACTTAAATACATCGAATACATCCAAGACTCAGGAACAAATATTCGCGCTCATCATACAAATATCTGTCCTTACCGGGATTTGAACCTAGGACCGCTGGCTGGAGGCAGGTCACTCCCAACTAGGCCAACTCATAAAATACTATACATATACTGATAAATAAATAAATCCAAATATCGGGCGACTATCTCACGCAAATAGTCCCAAACTGAGCTCTAGGCTTGTCGAAGATAAATATACTTGTACAGAGAAGTAAATACTTATATACATATGAAAACACCCAAATTCAGGAACAAATACTCGCGCTCATCATACAAATACTGCGATGCGATCTGATGCGATGAATGAAACGAACGAAGCTTACGTCACCTTTGGTTGTGTGAGCGCCGTCCTCTTAACATAGTTCCTATTTTCAACTGAAAACCAGTATTTATTTTACACACATGTATCTTTATTCACACATTCGATGCAGCCCTAACGATGACCTAACACTATATTATGTTCGCAGCAAATCTCGCCACTACATTGACGAACTTGGACTACGCGATATCGTCGGAGCTGGACGGCAACCCGCCGCTTTGGGTGACGCGGCGGCGCGACGCGGAGCGCGACGACATTTATGTGAACAACGCGAAAGTGCTCGTGTCGCGGTCGTACCAGGCC
The DNA here is from genome assembly GCA_949316455.1 of Acleris holmiana. NCBI lineage: Eukaryota > Metazoa > Arthropoda > Insecta > Lepidoptera > Tortricidae > Acleris > Acleris holmiana. Next base: position 10,842,142 of record OX438769.1, read on the forward strand.
ACCAACAACAATAATAATCGACAGGTAAGCTAAATCATATGGTTAACTTAATCATATGGTTAAACTTGTTTATAATAATTCATCGTTGGTCTGTTGTTCTTTACTGTTGGTCTACAACTGATATCGTCAATCCTGGATATTGTTGTTCAGTGTTCTAAAATTTATATTCTTTTTAAGGCAAATTTTAAATTATAAATAAATTTATTTGTAGAACATACTCGTAACTGTTTAATATACATGCAATGTCGGCTTAATTAGGATTATTTTATTTCGGCGTTAAGCATGCTAATTTAGCGCATGCAGTATGCATACTTAGAGACTAAATATACATTTTAACACTATAATTTATCTCTCAACGAATAATAGTTGATCGAGGACCAATTCTTAAACCTGTTTCCCCAAGTTCATCAAATTATGTTCATTAATTTATTCGCCGAGTTGCTAGCAAGCCCGTGGTTTTAGTCTGACATGTATAAGTTTAAGTTTTGAACTCGATTACAACTGGCGTTAAAAAAGAAAAACATGATTTATGACCGACATGATGATGATGATATTGATGATGATCGTTTTTACGGTGATGGTGAAGATGACAGTGATAGATAATAATTGTAATAATGGTGATAATTGTCAAAATTGTGATGATTATGATCATTGTGATGATCGTGATAACGGTGATGATTGTGATCATGGTGATGATTGTAATCACGGTGATGATTTTTATCACGGTGTCATTGTCACATTGTGATCACGGTGATGGTTGTAATCACGGTGGTGATTGTGATCAGTGATGATTGTGATCACTGTGGTGATTGTACTCACGGTGGTGAATGTGATCACGGTAATTATTGTGGTCATGATGATGTTGATTGGTACAGATCCTGCACGTGATCGACCAAGTGCTGCAGCCCTTGCAGCCACATGGACCGGGATCGCTCAGCTCGCCCGTCTACAGCCCCAACGCCTTCCAGTTCCTTGAACACTCCGACTCATTCAACGTCGGCCAGCACAGACTCAGGTAACTTAGCACTTAGTTAAAGCACTAGTAACGAGTTCAAGTTAGATGAACTCCCAAATTCGACAAACACCGGTAGTTAACTTATATCCCCAATGTGTAATTGCTTGAAGCATATACATATATCCATCGAGCAAGCATATTATTATCAGGGCTGGAATTCTACAAGGTAATAACGATATCGTTTTTGACCTGTTTCCGTATTGTCAACGTTTTGATAACTCTGACGACGGCTGTGACATAAACGATTCTTAAACGTGTCAAACACGATATCGTTTTAACGCACCTGAATAGAGGCCCTGGGCAATGTTAAGGGTCATGTTTTTCCATTTGGCTAAGGTACACTTTCAAAATAATCCTAAATGCTTAAATACTAGAAGGTCGCTAAGTAAACGAGAATATATAAATGAATTTTAAACTCCGTCCTATGTGGAGATGTAGAAACTTCGGTCAATGAACTCTGGATAGTGCAGAACTAACCGCCCATACAAAAAGTACTTTACAGTAGCATGAGCACAGAGATTCCAATCATACGTCACGTTTTCGAATCGCCTTTACTATTCGAGTCTATACGTAGTACAAAACCCCACAACCTACTCACGTTTCCTTATATAATGTAAAGTCCACCACGGTACAAAATGTTAATTTCAAAGTTCGTGGTAAGCGATTTTTGTAATCAACACAAAAACAAAAGCACTATTCCGATCGCCTCACAATGTTTCTCGATGACGATTCGTTTACTTTATTTATTTTATTGAAGAAAAAAAGTTTGTGCTCGAGGTACGGTTTCCTTCGATTCGAATCCTAGCCTAACCTAGTAAATAAGACGCAATTAGCCTATTTGGTCGTAGCCGACAAAGCTAGCGGCCCCGGGTTGGATTTCAGTTAAGGCCAAATATTTGTGTGGTGAGCGCAAAAGTTAGTTCCTGGATGGATGTTATTTTTGTACTTCTTTACATTATTATGTTTATCGTTGTCTAAGTACACGCCTAGAGCTTAGTTTGGGATTATGATAATTCGTATGAGATAGTCATTGTTTATCAAAATTATCAACGTTCAAGTTCGTTGGGTCGGCTACATCATTCAATGAAGCTATATTTTTCATATATTAAGCTTAACTGTAGGCCTTTTACACGTTTATACCAGATGGCTCTTTATAAAACCGGCGCTATATCTATACATATAAAAGTAAAATTAACTACGCGCCTCGGTTAATAAATCTGAACACGACCTAAAACTTTACGCATTTTTATTTTGAACAGTATAAACAATATTTTCTATACATATATAAAGTACAATAAAATATGTGCAGCTGTACATAACCAGGGTTAGTTACCATTTACTAATCGGATGAAATTTTCCCTTGCAAAGTATTTCATGTTCACCAATTAGGAACATCTCGTGCCAACTGCTCGTGAGTTTGTGACATGAACATAATAGCTACTTAGCAAGTTGCGAGTCGGAGCGAGTTAGGCAAAATTAATGTTAACTAGCTCGGGGTTTCGTGCGTTCGCTCATTGTGAATGGCATCAAAGGGCAAGACGACCCTATGAGCAGTCACCGCAGAATTGTGGGTTGTTTACCACGGGGCCTGTCTCTTTATGTCGTACATACGCATCAAAAACTACTTAATTGCATTATGGCATTGTATTTTGTGTTTACTGACACCGCTATTTTTCTTGGTGGTCTGTAGCTCAAGCACGAATATTTCAATCAAACGTCACGTTTTGGAATCGCCTTTGCTATTCGAAAATGTGGCCTTTGCAAAATGAATTGCGAGATTTGTTATCGTTATCCAAAACTTATAGGAATGATGTAACGGTCGCATCAAGTGGTTACTGTACTTAATTCCATACACTTTGACGTTTTCGAAAATCGTTTTCGATAGCGTTAAACATCTTGTCTAAGGCCTCTGAACATATCCGTAGCACCTACCCCTAAGATAGACTAACTTACTTTGCTTCTCGATGACAATACGAAAGTCAACGTCAATGTAAACATGCTATCAAAATTGAGTAATGCGGACACGGGGCGCTGATACCAGTTTAACGTTTGTCTCAATAACGAAATGTTAACGTTACTTACTCGATAGAAGGTAAAAGCTCATTCTCGGGGTACTGAAAGAGATTGCTAAAATAAATACCACTAACACCACCTGCCGAATGCCCAAAGTTTTTTATTTGGCAATTTAGCTATTCGACTTTGTTGAGTTTAATGAACTACTTGTATTGTATTTTATGAAAATGGCTCTTTTCTAGAGGTTTGGTTACTTCATAATTTTCACAAAGTAATGTTATTTAAACGAATATCGAGCCGTACGTAAAGGCGAGGAAATCGTTATTCGTTCTGCAGCAAAACATCTTTCAGAGTTCTACTGAATGAAATGAACCGGATGAATGGACTAGTGGACAATAGCACTATTCGGAAACGGCTCGATCAGCTAAGTTATTTCCTGATGCAACCGCTAAGAGTTCGTTCGTGAATTGTGAGTCACGGGGTTCATGTTAGGCTGGTGATTTGGAGACCTTTTTAATGATCAAGAAAAGTTTTGTAAACAGTGTTTTCGTAAATTTTGTTAGTTAAAGTAAATATAATATGTATAACTTTACATAAACCTTTTGGTACTAATATTATTTTTAAAAGGGGCAGTCGAAGTCTTTGAATTAAAATAAGTAATGATTGAGTGGCTTAAATAAAAATACTCAATTCACAAGTGTTGATATTTTAAAATTATGCAATCCAGCACACCACACATTTTAACGCTTTTGAGGATTAGATATTTAGTTTCGAAATCAAAAATTATAGCTATTTTCAGCCGAGGAAACCAACCGGTACACCGCAAGGTAGGTAGAGATAAATAAACCTTTAATAACTTCTTAACTCATTAAAGTTACATTGAATTCCTATCTCGCTCAATAAGTGGTACTGAGAGCAACGTAGGAACTGAAACTAGGATGCAACAACGATTACCAACTCAGTACTAACTAGGGCTTCGCGTGTTTCAATTACAACGAAACACGGCTGGTACACTGCGTTTACTGTCTATTCAACTTTTTGGATTTGCGTAACAAAGTCTCGGTAAATGTGGCACATCTCAACTCTCATCCTAAATTTGTTTAAAAATTCGGTGAGCAATTTTATAGCCATGATTTCTTGATAACATTTGATTGAGATGTTTTTTTTTTTCAACATAATGCAGGAAGTTTCGTGATTGAAATGATTTATTCAGGTGCACGTTCGGGATGCTGCCCCACACACCGAGCGGTGCGGCGCGGCGCGTAGGAACATCCGCGCCCGATACGCGCCGGTTAAAAACCTCGACCTCGTCCCCGAACCTCTGACGAATATTTTATTAGCCGCGGATTCTCGACGCGATACATAATTTACCAACTTTGACGTCGACGTTTACAAATTCCTTTAGAACTTAAAAGTCCTTTTAATTTATCTCACTAACTAGACCTTAACAAGTTCCAGCAAAATGACTACTGCAAACAAATGTTACTTAACTTAAATTCTGTAACATTTTCTCCGAGTCAAAACCTAAGTATAGGGTTTTCCTGTAAAAGAACAAGAACATAATGAAAAACGAAAATGCCGAGAGGTACCCTTTGAACTCAGGGACTGGTTCACCAACTAATATTTAATTTGTGGGGGAAATCAAATCTGTGAGGCTAACTGCCGAAAGTTTTGACCTTCGAACAAACATGACATGTTCACGCATAAATATTCATTGCTATTATTAAATTATTATCGTGAATCAAGTCGTAAAATGATAACTTCCGAAGCGCGGCCTTATGTGCGACGTCGCCGGAAACTTAACTCTATTAAGGTTCCTCGAGGGATTCGACGTAGGGCTGTAACCGCGTAATTATTACTGACATACATTACAAATTAGTAGACAATTATGCATTTCTTAGTGTACTTTCAAGCACTTTCAAGGTGGTAATTAGGCAAATAAGACAATATTGCTCATAGGTACTATGATTCTTCTTTCGCAGATCGTTCCGGCAGAAAGTGAACCAACTTCACAAGAAAGAAGTTTTTAATGCTGATGGCAAGCACACGTTCTTCATTCCTGTTGATGATGGTTTTAAGGTTTGTGAATTTACAGTTGAAAGTTTTTATCTAAAAAAACTCGATGTGTAAAATTGTATTAATGTGTTTCTAGCCTACAACCAGATCAGATTTGATCGACGCTAAGGTGGTGGATGGCCACGTGATCCCTCACCATGTTCTCTTCACGAAAGCAACGCCCGACACGCAGGAGTTCGAGACCTTAGCATTCGGTGATAATGTCAAAGTTATCATCTCTTTCAGTACCAGCATGAATGGGAGAGAAGAAATCAGTAAGTATTAATAGTATTCGGTTATACATATACCTGAATATAACATATCTATATTGGATCTAAATTTCTGTGTACAAATAAAGTCTTTACATATATACATGTAAGTTCCAGTGTGTAATTGACTAGATGTATTTGAATATTTTAACTTATCTCGTTTTGTTTGGCAGGGAGTTACAAAATTACTAACGAATACAATTTATTTAAACAGCCTACGTGAAATCTAACACGGTGGCAGGAGACGCCAAGCACAGCCGCGGAGTAGTTCTCGCAGACGTCGTGCGGGCCAACATCCCCGTCAAGAACGGGGTCGTACACCTCATCCAACGACCCCTAATGGTCGTCGATACCACCGTCATCGACTTCCTCAAGGTAAGATATCTACTAAAACTTCAAATCAATTAAACAGTTTACTGCAATATTAATATTCATTCTCAACAGAATCTATAATAGCCTGTTGACACGCTTAATTTTCAAGTGGTATAAATTACAACTATAGTTTGCCTGTTTCAAGGATTTTAATGAAACTTCAAGTTGTTAATGGGATTTGTGGGAACTATTTCAACAATTTGAATTTGAAACTTGTAAATATTTTGAGTTATTTTAGCAAAACTTGCAAACGCGTTCGCATCACGAGATCAATCGTACTCTTACTAATACGGACGTGATTAGTATAATTTCTAAGTAGCGCAAAGTTATTAAATAAATCATAACTTTTTCTTACTTTGCAGTTATATCTGCCAAAAATGTGATTTATGCTTAAGCCCTAGTTTCAGCTGAAACCTCGTAAATGTGCAGTTTATGCATATCTTGATGGTTACAATTTTCTTCCAATAAAAAATAGGTTATAAGTAAGTATGATTATTTCCATAGTCCAGTTGTTCATAACACAATGATATATTTGTATACTGTCATTGTCGCTACATTCATGTCGGAACCAGGCAATGAAGGTAAAATTAAAAGCGTCTCATTTATTTATTCTAATTATTAATTTTTGTGAGTGTCCCTTTACTCCATTAAAACTTTTTCTTTACTTTGATCCTCTTCTTAATTTTACTTATTATGTACTGAAGCACGTTTACCTTTGGAATATAGTTTATTCAGCCGCAAATTTGACTGTCATTGAGTAAGTATTGAATAGTGTTCGGTGGGATACCTGATATACATATAGTTTACATCGTATGTTGATCTATACCGATTTCGTGTTTTATCAGTCATCGTATTTTTGATCATTGTACTCGTAGCAGGTATAGTTCCGTGGATTTTAGTAGAAATATTTTAGATTTTGAATTGCTCAGTAAATAAAAACATGAATACACATGTAAACTCTTAAATAAACACAAGTTTTAACATCCACATTAGCTTAAATAAGTACGTTTATATCATTAATCTGTAATTGTTGATAGTTGTGTTTTGATGTAAGAAACATTCGTTCTCTTTCGTATGTTTGTGCGTCCTGTCCTGCCCGCCGCGGACCCTGCATGACTTACCACTATTAATAGGGGATTGTAAGTATTCGGTAGTGTCGCATGATTGTTCGGCTTGTACTGTATCTATTGTGTCCTTATTTCCTTTAAACTTCCACACATCGTCGTGACCTTCCTTGTTAAAACAGCAAAATTAACGTGTTTTAGATATCATTTCTTCATTGGATTTTAGATCCTGTAACCCTTTTATTATTTTAATGTTTAATAAGTGAATCTGTAAGTAAATATAATAGATATTTTTTCTGATTAGCAATTTCTGATAAGGTATGACATTTTTATTTTTTAGAAAGTATGTTTATACCAATTTAATTTCCAATTCTTGTAAAATGTTATCGAACATTGTCACAGTGATGCTACCCTGTAAGAATGTTCGACGTTGCCCTATGTTGCCGATGGTTAGATTACAGTGTTTTCAATTCACGACACGGTGCGCCCCGCGAGTCAAATTGACGTTGCACAGTTGAGTCAATTTATGGAAAGATAAGAAGTGGAGCGGCGTGGATTGAAAAACTTTAGTCAACTGCTTGATATCATTAAAAGACATCACCATAGGCAGTGCTAATTCATACTACCTACCTAATAGCTGCCTCTAAAATAACAAAATTTAATGTTAATCTTTGTTCGTTTTCATGTTGGCTCGTTTTCATATTGTGACTATTATCCTAATTTGGAATTATTATGACTCTCAGGAGAAAGAAGACGGCCCGTTGTGCAAGTTCTACGAGGTGATCATGGATCTGGGCAACAACAACCAGTTCTTCAACGAACTCAACTTGGCGAAAGACATGACGCTGTTCGCTCCTTCCAACGAAGCCTGGAACGAACTCAGCGTCCAGAACGTCATCAGGTTTGTTCTATAAACGATACGACGTTTTTTTTGTGTTTTTTAAATATTTACTTTGTAACATGTGACATTAATACTCGTAATATATAATAATAAATCAAGTAGTTGGCTGTTTGTCAGTAAATTTTCAAGTTATGTTTTTTTAAAGGAGCATAAATTTCTATTAACTATATAAAATGGGACAAGGAATTAGTTTTTGGTTACATCAAAAGATGGCAATAGCGATTTCTGTACGTAATAATAAAATAAATTATTTTGCTTTGTAAGCAACAATGAAATTTCAATTTCAAATAAGTAAGCACTTAATAAGTGGCTTACTCGAAACCCCATTTTACTCCAGTAAATCTGGTGAAATCTCCCTGAGATCTCTTGCGTGCGATGGAAGGAAAAGAATTGGAAAAGTCTAATTGAACGGTACACAATGAGAGCGGAAATGCATCTTCAGCGCTATCGTTTCTTGAAGAACTTCTAATAGATAATGAACTAACAGTTGTGGCTTTTACTTAGAATAAACTTTTTAATTGCAGAAACCATCAAAAACTCAAAGAAATTTTGAACTTGCATCTGGTTCGAGAGAGATTGACTATGGACACTATAATACACAACAACATGAATCAGGTAATTTCAAATATGTGGTAACAATGTAGTTTTTTCTAGAAAATGGAGAAATTTAATTAGGTACAAGCTAGGTTTAACCTGAATAAAATGTGAACTCTAACATTATAACGTAAAATGAGTTCTAATATTAATATCATTTGTTTTATTTCATTATGGTTCTGGCTGCGTCGCGGAATCAGCTTCCTGGAACTGTACGTTGGATAATGGATACAATTTTAATATTACTTATAGGACTTAACTCTGATAAAAACAAGTCATAGCTTTTGTAAACTTTTATTAGTCTGTGTTAGATGTAGCACGATACTTACAAACCTGGTCCTTGTACACATGTGCAAATGGAGTTTGATCTGACATCCAATGTTTTAATTCGTCGTATTATTAATTGATTGCCATTGATTACACATTAGGTATTAGTTGCATGGCATGAAATGGCCGATTGACCTAGATGTCTGTTTCTATAGTCTGTATTGCGTATACGTGGTAACTACCTAACATATATATTTCGTTTGTCTGTTTGGCTGCTCTTAACTGTTACGAGTATAGCATGACAGTATTGTGGCCTATTATTCTAAATGGCGGGTGTTACAAATCTAATTTAATGTTGCAGATTTACCAAGCGCCGACAGCGTTGCCTCGCAAGTACCTGTATTTCAACGTGTTGACTCAGAACAATAACCAAACGTTGACCGTGGAAGGCGGAGGAGTCAACGCCACAGTCACGCTCCCAAACATTGCGGCGACGAACGGTTTTGTCCACATTATCGACAGAGTGTTAGGCGTTCCTTACACCACAATTTTCGAAAAGTTAAAAACTGATCCTATGTTAAAGTAAGAAATTTAATTACTTAACTTAGGGATAAAATATCAGTTCTCTTATTGTTACTTAATGGCTCTATTTCTCTTTTAGCATTACGTACAATTTGGGTAAGCGCGAGATGTTCAACTCGCAAATGACCGACATGGAGCACCGTTACACGTATTTCGTACCGCGCGATCACGCCTGGCTTAAGTTCCAAATCCGGCACCCTTCGGCCTTCAAAGCCCTATTCAAAATGGACTTCGGCTACTACGTAAGTTTGCATATATTTAATAAATATCCATATTTACTGATACGACTTTAATAAAAGGGTGGGTGGGTAAGTAAAGACCTTGAATACGAACAGACGACGTGGTGAACGACTTAACATTCCAGCCCTCTCATTTTGTACATTCCTAAGTGCTGGGACATATTTATGCCTAAGGCGGCGAGAAGGGTTAGTCTAATGTAGTTTCCTCGTTTCGGGAATGTCTCTTAATACTTTATTTACCAAGAATGTTAGGAACAACCTCTATTAAGGGGTTTGTAAGCATTACGTGTTTTTGGGTCTCCTGTGGATTTAAAGGCAACTCGCATTTTTAGTCTGTGTATGACTTTTGATTTACAGACCAAGCAAATACTGGAGAGGCACGTGATCCGCGCCGGTCGCGCGTACACTATTTCAGACCTGAAACTGCACGCCAATGAGACGCATCCGTTCGTAATGCCTACGTCGCGCGACCCTCTGCGGTTACGTGTTAAGGAATCTGACAAGAGTAAGGTTTTCTTAAGTTATAACTTACTTGTACTAGACAATATAATTATCTAAAAACCATTTTAAAACTAAAAAGACAGAGATTTTTTTATGTCATCAACTCAGGATGACTAAAATATTCGACTCGCTTGGTCTTGATCTCCTGGAGTTTTAAGGCATTTAAGCCGCTGCCAACAACTGGTAAACCGTACAGCAGTCCTAGACAAGATGTATTCCTCGAACGATAACCTCTAGGTACTGAAATCAAGGAAAATGGTTAGTATTGACGTCTTTTTTAGGGGTCCATGTTTAAAAAAAATTGAACTGTCGTAGAATACAACTATCTAGGCTTGCAGTACCTCCTATACTATTCATTATGTCCGTCAAATTTTCTGTCAGGCCAATTGTGAAAGATTACGGTAACAAAACAACAGAGTGCTAATGGCAAATAAAGACGTCAAGGGTTATCGACTCCTCAGTTCACGCTATTTACATTCAAAAAGCGCTGCAGCTTATTTGATTTTTGCGTGTTCAGATTACTACGTGGAGTGGAACGGCCACTGGATCCACGTGTTCCGTCCGGACGTGGAGTGCACCAACGGCATCATTCACGTCATCGACGAGCCGTTCCTGCTGGAGAGCGACGTGCGGGCCACGGGTGCGGCGCCTCGCAACCTCGCTGCTTCGGCGCTACTTCTCGCCACAATCGTCTTTATCGCAATCATACAATAAACTTTAATCTTTCTTTTCATCCACTATCCCCGGCCTCATTTTAAGAACTGTCTGCCCTAAACGATAGAGACACAGAGGAATTTCCTTCGTACAACCTTGGCTAAGGGCTTTTTGGATTTGGGCTCGATGGACGGGATAGTGCCTTACACTTGAAATGCGTATATCCGGTTTCTTTAGTTGCCAAATTGGAAGCTGTAATATTTACAGTTTCGTCATCAACAAGTTCGACTTGTTTTGCTAATGTTTAATTTCTATTTTATTTGTAGTGAGATGAATTGGTATTTATATGTTTATTGTACGTGATGGTGTATTTAAGTATCATTAGTAGGTATTTATAGTTTTTGTAGTTGTACAAGAGTATGTAACTTAGTTACCGTAGGTTTGGTTGTATATATTTGAAATTACATTCGGGTTTTTTGTAATTCTAGACCACTTTTTTAAAAAGATCTTTATGTATACACTGCCAGTAATTTAAACAACAAAGAGAAATAAATAGTCCAATGATGAAAAAGTTTAGCCTTGATTTCGAATAAATCGTTATTAAGTAAGTAGTTATCTTCTTCGATTATATTTTGATGGAAAGGATAAAGTGACCAACTCATTAAATTTACTTAATCAATTCCTAAAATTATTTGGGTAATTTATATTGGAAATCATCAAATTTTCTACAATATCTATTTAATAGAATTGAAATCGTTAACCCTTTTTAAATGTTTCGGTCCGTTGTGCCTTCTTTGGAAAATGAATATTTATTTAAATCTCATAGAGCACACATTATTTATCTGTGAACAGCTATAATCATAAAATTACATTCCATGTTGTTATCTGAAAAATCTATTTATTCAAATAAAATACGAGCTAAAATACATTTATTAATATTGTTATTCCAAGACAAAATATTCTTCTCGTTCTTCTTTCTCTTAAGTACCTATGTCGAAGATGAGTGTTGTGGAATATGGCGGTGGATATTCTGAATCAGTCGTGAATATGAAACACCGATATTCTGTTTATCAAATATTAGTGAATTAAAGAGGTATGTCCAGTATTTATTGAAATTACTACTGCTGTATTAAAATGTAAGTAATAATTAATATGAAAGGTATTATTATTAATAGGAGTGTGCTTACTTTACGGTGCGTTTTGGAATCTCTTAAGTTCGATAAGCAGGTGTAAATAGTTTATGTAAGTTAAATTATAGTTCATTATAGTTATTGCACTCTAATTTATTAGCTATTACTTACTTGGATGCGACTGAAAATTATGAATATTATATCACACCTAATGCTAATAAAAAATATCAAATACTTCATAACGAAGAAATGTTGCTTTTTGTTTTAAATGAAATTGCATACCGAAGTCATCATATTTTACGGCTTTTTGTTTCAATGATTTATCAAATTGTAAATATTTCAAAAAATAAAAAGCAGCATTGTTTGAAATAAAATCTTTTCGATAAACGGTAAATCTTTAAATAGAGTATTGTGCGTATATTGGACTTGTCGTTTACCTTATATCAGACGGATAAATACATAATCTTCGCTTTTTAGGATTTACATAATATACAAATAGGTAAGTTTTTAAAAGCCAAAGCTTAACGCTATTTCAGCCGGTTCCATGTACGCGTAAGGTTTTACTGTTACATTACAATAAACTTTATCATCTGTAGTCATTATTATAAGTACGTAGCATTACCTTTTGAACTATATACCTGTATACAGTGGATTTTTAAAACTATAGGAAAATTATAAACGCCTAATGGGACGTAAATACCCCAGACAATATACTACGACCAAATATTATACCAAATATTTGGCGATGGCGGCACTGGCATTTCAACGGGGTGTGCGTCATATTCTGATATTGTCAAATTAGTGGAAGTATGACGAGTAATGTACGTGTTGAGTTAATAAAGAATTTACCTATAAACAAAGGATTTAGTCAATTTATTGTTCATACCTTAAAAAATACCCCAACCCACACACACTATTACTGGTCTTACACGCACCTACTTGAGAGCAGGATAGGTTTTTTAATCCAGGGTATTAGACAGTTCCCGAAATGGCACAAAAAAAACGTAGGTCAAAGAATTCGCGCCGAAAATGTCTATGGGTCTGAGATTCCACTAACCATCAGGTGGCCTGAACGCTCGTGTGCCTTCTCCTTCCATAAAAACAAATTGGTTTAACAAAATGTGCACAGGTACAAGAGTCAGTGCAAGGAAAAGGAGTACCTACTCAAAGCTACACAAAGGCATGTGGCTTTGCTGCCTGATCACTAGCATATCTATCAGTTGTCACCATTTCTTGTCTTAACACCAGGTTCATAATACCAAAGTGGGTTTAGCGCAGCAACGGAACGCGTGTGCTTGTCGCTCGGTGACAGACGGATTATAGACGGACAACCTAAGAGAGTAGAAAAGAGCCATTGCACTTATGATCTGATTACAATACCCTTTGTAAATGACGATTAGATTGATGCTATAATTATGTAAGTTCTTAAGCGGACTCTTTATCATTGCACATTAGCCAATTAAATATGATATACATCGCGTCGTTGGTTTTTTTTCACGCGTCGCACATGGATTACGCGAAATTGGCCATCTCTTGGGTCAACTACTTAATCAAAACCCCATTACAATCGCAACTATCATCGTAACGCTAACACGAAAAGCCAGAATTAAATAGAATACCAAAGGTACAAAGGCGTTTTCTATTTTATTTCGGCATTTTTTCTCCTACAGCTAACGACGCGACGACTGCTAATAACCAATGGCAGAGTAAATTCAGGATGAATCTCAACGGCCTGGAGGGAATGAGGCAGTACGAGGATATAACGCAGGTCGGCTCTTAATCCCGTAAGGCTGGGGCGACGACGGGCGAGTCTCTCATTGTAATCCCTTGATGGATACGCCGAATCAAGATACGCAATTACACACGGGCTGATTTAACGAGGAAACAAAACTGGAAAAGATTTATGTCATTTTTTTTTTTTAATAATTTGATGTATTCTCTTATTGCGTCATTTATGTAGAAATCACGAACACGTCACAAAATGTATGGAGTTGACATAGCGGTCGAAGCGAGCTCTCCTTCAGCTTACGTAAATAATACATTTTGTCGCTTTTTGAAAATCGCTACCTTACCGTTACGCATCTTGACTCAAAACCACTAAAATAACAGTAACTGTACTTTGAGCACAAAAAACTTGACGAATATACATTTTCGAAAACGCAAAATGTGATACTTAATGTTTGAGTTCCTGCCCTAAACATAATGCTTAATGGTAACGTTAACGATTTTAGCATACTCAAAATGTATGGAACTGAAATAAGCGTTCGACACGACTGTCCAGCAGCTTACTTCAACCTTATGCGTCTTGTCTAGGGCCACTGTACTTTCCGACTGCTCTACCTACATGGATTAAAGTTAGAGCACGTAAATATATTGTCCCATCACAATACCGGACCTATTATGTTATGTTATAGGAACATAAATCTACATTATGTAAATATAAATAAGGCCGCCACTGCACACGCCGTAGCCTTAGGCCGTGTTCGCGGGTAGGAAACGTACGTGCGGTCCGCATTTACCGCTCGTTCCAGAGGCCCCAAATATGTTGCCTTCTCGCCCTAACAAGATTGTATCCTAATTTAAACAATTTGAAGGGGTTCATTGGTACGTTACTTGGTTTTATATTATATGTCTTTAGATGTTTATATTGTGCAGGTGAATAGTGCAAAAAGAAACAAAGTTTATTTGGCGCTGCATTTACTTTAGTTTTTTACCCTAACAAGAAATTATTTTACGACGTTTCAGCCGTTGATGGTTTTGGTTCCTAAACAAATGACAAAGACAAAAACAAAAATCAATTCTGAAAAAATCATAAATAAAAATGTTTAAATGTTTTATTGTGACCATACTATTTATTAGGTTATAATATTATAATGTATCCCAATTACTGAATGTTCGGTCCATCTCTAATCCTAAATATTCAGTAAAATTAAATTTACGTTCTCCTCGTGTTAAAAATGCAGCAACCAAAAGAACAGTTTTAAAACTAAAACTTAGAATTGAGTTTTGACCGACCGAACATGAAGGGAAAATACCTACACATTGATTATGCAAACTAAATTGAGCGTTTCGTTGGTTGCGAAACGAAATTCGAACAAACGTTATTCGGGAAAAGGACCTTGCACCGATCATCTGATCTACTTTCAAATAAACCGGAAGTAGGTACTGACCTAGCATTCTTGGCGTCAGTGTTTCATGAGATAATAAACGCAGTTAAAGTGCCTGAATTGTTTAATAAGATGTGTGTAAGTGTTTCCCACGCCGTTATAGAGATCACCACAATATTGTAAAAATAGCACAGAGACCAACAAGTTAATTTTTCTATTAAAACAAGACACCCATGAGAAATATTTATTTTTCTATTTAAAACCTAGATATTAGAATGTGTGCCCATTTTTACCCAAAGTGCCTAATGCTTCTGTAGAAACAAACTTATCAACTTCATTTACACATTTATGATCATTATTGTTGGTGGTAATTTGTGCGTTTATTGGGATTTGGTGACTTATAAGTAGAAATTAGATTTTATTTCATTACTGTTTACCCGCAAAAAAGATGATTTTACTAATAAGCCAGACAGAAGCCAAATTTATTACAGAGGTAACGGAAAAACCGATAAATATAAAATGTATCCTACTCCATGTTATTTCTGCAGCCTAAAAGCTTATATATCCGGCAGTCGATCCAACTTCATACTACTCCTACATATACAACACTGTCATATTAATGTCCCAAAGGAAGAGCTGAGTGGTTAAGAGGCAGGCTGAATGTTAACCGCGATGTAAAGGGCCATAACATCCAGCCGATAGGCCTCGTTCCGACACGCACATATTTAAACGCCCATTTTGAGTAGGGTTAGCGCACTTCTAGTCAAATTATTTTCGACCCTCACAAAATTCCTTATCTATAAATAAATATATTTTCTTTACCTTCAAAGGTACCCGTGCTTCTCACTCACCACTATAAAGTCACATTTGCAAAGAACCTTTCTTTCATGTATTATTTATGTCCTTATCCAAGTCATATTTCTCTCATAAACAACTGTTATTTTTCTTGTGAATAGAGTATTTTACTCGCAGTTGCGTCGGAACATATAGAGAATTGAATGACAACAATGGAGGATTTACAATAAACTCCTTCGGCTTAAGCACGAAGTTTTTACAAAGTGTTTTTCTTTTTTTATTATTTCCATAAAATACAAGTAGAACTTTCCGAAAGAGCTCAAAAAATATATAGGTAGGTTTGCCTTTACATTGAGGAATATGGTAGGGGTAAATCTACTGTATCCGGATTTTCCGACGAAAGTTAGCACATCCAGCGATTTTTAATATCACCCAGCGAAACAGTGAAGTCTACCGCAAGAGCGTCAGTCTACCGGACGAGTCTCTATCGAGTCGGGTGAGTGGATAGCTAAAGCGCCATTGGAAATCAAAATAAAAATGTAGAGTTATTTCTGTAACTTAACATTTTTTTTATGAACGAACGATAGTCCTACAAGTATTAAAGTGCCTGAAGATATTTCTTCTTCATCGACGATCGATTCCTGATAAAGTAAAAATATTTTTTATAAAGTCTTAAAGTGCCTTCTCGACGTCTGGAGATTTATACTCTCCACTAATAGCAACATAAAAGAGGGGGTTCAGCAATATCGGCTGAAAAATATAAACCTTTACGTTGATTAGGTACGTTACTAGCGGACGTTTCATTTTATCGCTCGGCGCCGCGTCCTAGTCTATTATTTAATATCATCTCACTAGCAGTCTTTCTGAAAGAAAACACAGGGGTCGCGAATTATTAAAGGCGCCACCTCCGTAGGTAACAATACTTCTGCTTCATATATCGTTTATAAAATAAATGCAAGCTGTTACGAACGCTGCGACTAGGCGGGAGGAAATAAAAGTTTTTACAGACTCGATTTATCTTCGCGCCTCAACTGGAAGTAGCCTACGAAAATAACCCCAGTAGCGTAGGTGCCTACATCTCTTACACAGCAATGCTATCAATCTTCTGTTCACATTACAAACTGACGCCATGAACAGCCCTCTCACTTCTTTACAGATATGATGTTTTAGTTGTCATTAGGAAGACTAATAATCTTACCATTAATATACATTAATAGGATGCTCCTTCTGACCATTTATTTATATTTCGCAAGAACAAGCTAATTAATTCCGATCAATATTTACTTTTTTCTTATAACTATTTAGGTATATCTTCATTTAAGAGACAGCTAAATCAATTCGATTCCTGACACAATACTTGTAGAACTGTATCAAAGTACCTAACTAAAGAAATAAAAACTTAGGCTTGGATTTAATAGTTTCACTGACATAGTATCAATAGTAGTCTATAAACCAAATTGATTGACTGTATTTGCGACGTGTATTAAAACCTATTTCATTATGATTTATAACGGAGATCTGCACTCAAAATATATGCGACCAGGGCATATATTTTTGCTTAGTCTTGCAGTTCATATTGGAAAAACAATATCATAATCCAGTACAAAGCCCCGCTTTAAGCATACGTGCATATGGTAAATCAAGACTACCTCGAACCGGGAACATTATTTGGTCGTAATTGTCGGCATTATCGCCGCCTGGCTATCTATCAAGCATTGTGCGTCCGAAGGTTGTTCGTTGGCCCGAGGCCCGGGGGACATTTGTCGGTTTCGCATTATATTAGCACATTGGGTCAGTAATATACCTAGGTGCCAAAAACATCGACATAGAGCCCATTTTGTATGTAAATAAGCGATGCTGGCATAGAAAATAGGAGGTAAACCCGATAACAATATAACCTATCACCTTTAACATATTTCCATTGAGTGCTGTTATTTGAAATAAAATTAAAGTTAATTATAATGTGATATTATACCGCTCACACCATGTAAATGGCAAGTAAAAACTATGCGGTAAAGAGATAATAGAGGAATAAGGTACTTTGTCCAGGGAACTAAAGAATTTGTACGAGTACATTGCTTCAAGTGCCATCATGACTGACGCATCACTGAGATAATGCATTAATCGATACTTTAATAGTCATTATGAAACGATTTATACCAATCATCCCAATTTACTCATTTATTTAGTGGAGATACAACCGATTGCCCCAAACGTGGGCTGAGCATGAGTTTCATTTACATCTATTTTGTATGCCATCATTTCGTTACTTTTAAAGAGTTCTTTTAATTTTAGTTAAACGGGACTTTATCGCGTAAACATTATGAAGTCTCATTTAAATACAAATATATATTTAAGTATGTATCACTATGTACGAGTATGTTTATCTTTGTCTAGTACCCATAGTACAGGCCTATAGCTTAGTTTGGGACTAGGTCAATTTGTGGGACATTGCCCCTGATATTTACCTATATTGGGAAAGTTTAAGTCGACTTTTATTAATATTTTACAATGCTAACTTAAAGTAACTACAAGTAACTAACTGTCAGGTATTTTTAAATACGCATCTGTTTCGATTAGGTAATGATTTTTATACCCCTACAAATATTTTTATTGAATGATTAAATCTGGTCTATTAATACACACATATTTTTAGCTAGCCAGTTAGTTAAACCCATAAACGTAGATTTTTATTTCAGCTAAACTTTGTGCAGTTAGGTAAACTTTTAATGGCCAAACTTGCACTGGGCAGATAATAATATACGGTCAGCGACATATGCGGATATTATTAGAGACGCAGTCTGACTGTCCGTCGTTGTTTGTATATGCGTAAGAGATATTCTCCCATTTTGCTTTGTCGTTCCAATAACCCTTTTTTTTTTTTAATCAAAAAGCGATACGGGAAGATTATAGTGTCTGACCGACGAGTAGGTACAAAATAATTCAAAAAGAAGGTACTGGGGGGTTATCATGAGCTAGCTTTGCAGTTCTGTTTACGCTCAGAGAAAAGGACAGAGCTATATAACCGCCATAGCTCTGTCCTTTACGCTGACCGTAAAATTAACCGCAAAGCTAGCTCATGATAACCCCCCTGACGTGAGTATCAGTACCTATTTCAATCTTAAAAGCCACGCGGATATTACAACCTAAGCACACAAGAGATTACATTGAGTGTACGTGAGGCAGAATTCCATTCCATCGTTTTTAAATAATCGTCGACTCCATCGAAAATCACAGCAAACTCTTAAGGATAAAGAATAAGATAAATTGAGAAGGAAATGAATGGAAGGGGGATTTGCAATTTAAATCATCCTAAGCAAAAGGAGCGATCAATGTAATCCGTGATTCCATCTTTAATATAGTTTAATTTATGATAAAGTGCTTAATGCTCAGAAGAAATATTGTAATGTAGGATGATTAAGACAGGGATGACATTTATAACTCAAGTTGCTACATTACCTACTCTTCGTCGCGTCGTCTTAATTTCTTAATATGGTTATTTTCCTGTCATTAATATGTATGTTTATATGTTTTAATTTCAAAATTGAAATACTTTAATTGTTTCTTGTAGTTGTTTAGTTTGAGTTCTAAACGAATTAGTTTACACCGCCTGCCATGAATTTGTGTCCTCAGTTATTTCTCTATCCAAGGTCAAGGAAGACATCGCTATTAAGCGGTAAGACCGCCTGTTGTATACTTATGATTTTAATGTACTGTTCCGTGTTCTGTTTTTTTATGTGTTCAATTAAGAGTATTTGTATTGTATTGTAATAAGTAATGTGATGGCTGCTGCGAAACTTAAAAAACCAAAGCTGTTTACTTTCAATTCAAAATCGCCATTTCTAATTGTATAAGCGTACGTCATAGTTTTTACACTAATATTACAAATGCAAAAGTTTGTGTGTAAAGATTTGGAATGAAGATAGCCTATAGCCCGAATCATCCTATGTCTCCGTAGGATGATTATCGCGGACGAAGTTGTGGGGAAACGCTAGTTGAATGACGGGGAGCATTCCGATCAGTGCCTAAAGCTTATGGGGTCTCTAGGTACCTAAGTTTTCATTTCACTATAAAAATATGGTTTCCATTCAATATCTGTACTTGCGTTTAAACAAGTTGATAAAATAAAACATCTTAAAACGATCCTAAACAACATTATTTAGGTTCTTCTTCTATTCCACTGTCTGACTGAAATCATATTGATTTTGATTGTTTGGCCTTGTGTAGGTTTATCAAATAATTACCTTGGCTATAAAAAGACAAGCTAGGTGCGATAGGTATGTTGTTGTGGCTATTCTTTAAGAAGGCTACCGCTGCTGCGTAACTGTCAACCGATGATAAAGGTGCAATTTTGTGGAAAGAAAATGTTGCTAGGGTAAAATTCAATTCAAGTTCCACATATCATGCTGGTCCAACATTTTCCGGCGTCTTACAAATCTGAAACCAGTCCATTAGCGGAACGGGCGGTAATGTATGAATGGCATCTGCCGAGCGTCGCGCCGCGCGCAAACACAAGCGGCGCTAACGAGCCCGCCCGGGAGCGCCGCGGACTCGCAACAACCGCCGACAAAAGCCGATCGACTAAATACCGCTTACACGCTGCATTCTGCTTTCGACATATGACGCGGTTAGCCTAGTTGCTAGTGACGCTGCCTACGAGGCTAGTGGTCCCAAGTTTGGCACCCGAAAAAGTAAAATTTTGTGGAATAAGCGTTGTATCTTCTTGAGGTTTTTTGGGGTTTATCCATTTGATCTAATGTAGGTTTATTTGGCAAACGTATCCTTATAAATGTGAAAGCGTGGATGTTTGTTACGCTTTCACGCAAAAACTACTCGACGAATCATCATGAAACTTCGTACACATATTCTGGGAGGTACTAGAAGTAACATAGGATACATTTTATTAAAAAAAATATATACTATTTTAAAAAAAAAAAAATTGTCAAGAAAAAAAACGGCGGGCTAAGCCGCTGGTGGGTTGCTAGTACCACATACTTTTTCACAAAAACATTTTTGTATCATTTTTGTTCCAATAATACTAGGTTAGGATTTGACCGCAAAATAAATTTTAAAACCGGCTAAGAGCATGTCGGACCATGGCCCAGGTAGGGTTTCGTCACTTCCGACGCTGACACAAACACCACAAAACTACCATACATACTTAGTATACATTTAGGGGTCGTTCTTCAAAAATTTGCACATAGTTAAACTCTTAATACTCTTAATGACAACTAAATCACGATCGCGTCCTTTGTGTAACGAGAGTTAGTCAAACAAATTATATGGGTAACTTTCGTTACACAAAGGAACCAATTTAATTTTTTTTCACATTAAAGTTGTTAACTATGTATGTTTTTTTTTAAATCGACCCTTATAGCTTGAACGGATTTTTTATCTAAAGTTATTAGGTGATTTTTAGTAGGTATAAACAATTAAGTCGCCGGTATCTTATAAACCGATTCAGTCTACATAGTACTTAGTCGTAACAGTTTTCCTTTTAAATTCGTTATATTATTATGTGTTTACTTTTAATATTTTCTAGATTAGTATTTAATTTATAGTATTTGTACATTTGGCAGTAGGGGGTGGGGACATGTACGGGAGAAACACTTTTTTTTACATTTGTCATCACATCATACTCATCAGCGCGGTAAAACTATGAATACGCGTACAATAATTCAGTTTTGTAAATTTGATACTGTCTGAGGAAAAGAGAGAGTAACATACAGACAAAAAAATAACGAAACTTTAAGGGTTCCTAGTTTGATTTCGGTACGCTAAAAAGGCAAATTCATTTCGGTTAAAAATTACACGGCTTGGCAAATGCTAATTTGCTGAAACATCTTTAATTTCTTTGTACCTAATTTTTTTTTTTTGGTATAAGTATTTAAAGTGTCTGTATTTTTTTATGTTAAGGAGAAAGCACACGAGCACTCAGGCCACCTGATGACAAGTGGAATCTGAGACCCATAGACATAAAAAAGTAACAGTAGTAGTAGTAGTATATAGGACTAGCCTAGAGCATAGTTTGGGAGTTTAGGGACTAGGTTAATTTGTGTAACATGGCTCCCTTCAAATAAAAAACATATCGTGTCATGAATATTCTTTAGGAAAATATTAAATTGTAAATGAATACACAAACACATGTATGATAAAGATAATTAAAAGAAATGCATGAAAAAAAATGCAGTGAATTCGTAACGTATCAAAATAATTACCAAATAATAAAAAAATGCTGTCAGGTTTCATAACAAAAGCGCTATTAGGTGTGTAACAAAATTAAATAGTTTTTAGTTTTGTCTTCAAAATAATTTCGAATAGAAAAAGACTCTTATATTATAAATAACACAATAAAATGAACTGAACTTGAACTATGAACTTTTTTGTGAATTCACGCACTACTTAGCGACTAATCTATTATATAATGTTATCTATTTCATAATTATTAAAAAGATGCAGCAATTAAGGTCATGCAACGAAAAATTTAGGTTCTTTAAAAGAGTCCACAAGTCCTTAGTGGCCCTAGACAAGATGCCTTGTTGCGAGAACGTTATCGTTAACGAAAATTTATGGAATTGAAGCACGCTGCCGGACGTTCGCTCCGAGTAGGTACGTTGTATGTCAATTCCATGCATTTTATCAGTTTTTAAAAATCGTTTCCTTAGAATTGTGCATCTTGTCTACCTTCTCTGGTAGACAAGATGCAGGTTTTGTCCTTAGACTTTTTCAATTTCAATCATGTCTGCGATCAGGCGTTGTCGAATTTAATCATCGGTTCGTTGTATAAACCAACCTACTTATTTCAAAACTTAAAATTTGAAACATTGCCCGATGAATTTCCAAACCAATAATTTGCTTCTCGCAACTCGATGACGTAGATCAGGAATGGCGTCTGCCGGAAGCAGCCGCCGGAAGCGCCCGCCCTCCACTTCCGCCCTCGGTCACCAATCTATCCGCGCTACATGCTCAACCCTGCCTGCGAAATTAATGCCCTCATTCTTGACGTATTTCCATATTGTCAACGTTTTAATAACTCTTATGTAATTTACAGTAATGGTGACTGTGACATAAACGATTCTAAAACACGTCCAAAACGATATCTTTATAACGCAGTAGAATAGAGGCCTAGTTCTATTCTATGCGGGTAAAATGATATTGGTTTTGGCATGTATTGTATCGTATTGTCAACGTTACGATAGCTCTTATTTATTTGACAGTAATGGCGGCCGAGATAAAAACAATACCATAACACGCCAAAACAATATTGTTCGGAACAGTAAAATAGACGCCAAGGTACTATTATGTAGACCATTCGCGATGCATGGCGGTATAATTAAGAGATGTCGAATGCCATAAACTGTACGACGAAGGTAAGCAGACTTAAAATTGCGATTTTTAGCTGTTTGTAGGGTTTTGTGTTTACCATGTCTGTATAAAAAAGTATTTTTTATCATAATCTTTCAAAGTTAAATCTGAAATTCTGTTACGTACGTTACACGTTAGCTTAAATGTTAGTAAAGTTGTTGTATTTCGTCGTAGTTTTGCTCCAGTTTAAAATTGTTAAACTTTCATTTTAATCCGTAAAGCTTTTTGATTATGTATACGAAACTGTTTGTATGTATGAAGCTGCAGAGCTTTTGTTATACCATAATTTTGGTAAAAACACGATTTTTGCTGATTATGTTTTTTTTTACAACGTATCGCTTTTTTGCCCCGGGTTTAAAAGGTTTACTGCTGGTCAAAACTTTAAAAGTGCACAAAAATAGCATGAAGATTAGATTCTTACAAAGTAAAATTGGTTCTCTGACTTTTCGCCGACAAATCTTTGACAAATATATCGTTACGCAACCTATTCATTTGCCAACATGTTTTTTTTTTCTGTGACTACAAATATTTGAGGATTTTTATAACACTAATTTTTTTAAGTTTAACCTAACCTATAGGGTTCTACACGGTGGTCCTGAAATAAATCCTGAATTATTCACAGTTTCGGAAAAAGACGCGGCTTGTCAATTGATGTTTGTAAAAAAAAAATGAATCATTTGTGTAACATTGGTTACGAAATGATAGGATCCCAGTAAAATTATTTAGTTAATTAATCGTGTCCCATTTAATGAATTACATAATTATGTATGTCTTTTACTTGTTATTTAAATGAAGAGTACATTTTGTGGAATGCTTGTAAAACTTAGTTCTTTGTTTACTCAAATGGATTAAAAATTCATTTCAATAAGCACGTACAGAGCATACGAATTACCTCAGTTTCAAAGTGAGATTGTCTGCAGACTGTGGCTTAATTATAGAATGAAATTACTTTTGCTTCTGTTAAAATGATTGTATTTATTTTATTAGCTCTTACGACATTAGTGTACGATGTAAGCAGTATAAGCCCTCGTGAGTATCCTTATGAACTTTATATTGTTAATTGCCAAAGTGTGTTAGTTGGGTTTTTCTTCTTTCAGTGTTTTTTGTACAGAAGTAGTTGGAGGGCCGGATTTTTTTTCTACTTAATTACGCTGTTCCTGCGGGATTAGAAATCAAAGACTTACATGGGTGGAGTCGCGGACAAGACCTAGTTAAAAATAAAAATGAGTCTGTTATTGTTATGAGATATTCTTACTTGGCTGAGCAAAGCTTTGTTCAACATTGAACCTTTGTTATTTAAAATTAATGGGTTTCCTAGATAAACTACGAAATTCATTAGCGTGGCTGGCAAAATGCAATTGCAGTCTGATGACAATGCAAATTGAGCAAAGTCGGGATGAAACTACTTCAAACGCGCGCTCTAATCCTGCGGTTTTGAGCGCGGACACGATGGCCAAGCCTACAAAATGTAAATGCACGATACTTTAGTCTAGTATCTGTGTGTGTATTATTAGAGGATTATTAGGTTCATTTGTGCAGGAGTACACCTGTCGTGTGCGCAGATAAAACATTTCGTAGATGGACACAACGTGCGTCGACAAAGAGTGGCCTGGGGAAACGTTCCTCGGCAACCTTCCGCGGCGAACATGATCTACATGGTAAGCGAACTAACATACATTTACTGATATAATGTTATTTTTATTGAAAGTTTAGCGATGAAACAGGAATAGATCAAAAATGATACAAAAGGACTGTACTAAGTTACGAGTACGTTAAATAAACTGTTTGGCTTAGTATTTTTTTTTTTTAAAGTTAGCGGTATCTTTGGACTTACTTAAGTTTATATTTTGTTTGAGTCAGGTTGGTAATTTGTTCACGGCTCCTTTTCTCCTAGTTCTATAGTAACACACCTACACCATTTAAAATGATCTTATTAATTAGGCATATTATTATCATTCCGAGGCTGCTTTATTATTAATTAGTCACTTACTCTGAAAGCTACTTGCGTCAGCCAACAGGTGCGACGAAGAAAATATTTAGTTAATAAATATAAAGTCACTCTGCATATTACAAAAATGGATTGTATTACAGTGTTTGTGTAGGCTTTTCATTGTTATTTTAGGTATGGGACGCAGAACTAGCAGAAAAAGCGACGAGATGGGCTGAAAAAGGGATTTTTGGCCATAATCCAGATAGGACCGTGGGTAATTACATCTCGATTTAATTATGCTGTTTACCCGCTATTCCATTCACCGTCAAAGCAAACTAATTAAGTATAGTAATTTAATAATGAACGAAATCTTAATTAGTTTCGAGGTTCACACAATTATTTTGCATTAAAGTATAAATTAAGATCACGGCACCTAAAAGACGAGTCTGCTCAAGAGATATCAAATATACGTTTACATTTCGAGCATGCATTTCACCTTTTTCACACATTGCTTGCAATTTAAAGGTTCTCAAAGATGGAATTTGGTCGGCGAGAACGTGTTCGTAAATAATTTCCCGACTCCAATCGACATCCCGGTGATTCCGAACATCGAGGAAGCTCTGAGCGACTGGTTCGGCGAGCACCAGAACTACGGCTTCGAGCCCTACAGCCTCGGCACGCCGCGCCCCATCGGTCACTACACGCAGGTAATAAAACGGAAACTATAAATACTTAAAATAGTAAACGTACCTAATAAACAATACTCTTACCAAATTCTTATCACTACATAGGATAAAACAAAGTCGCTTCCCGCCGTCGTCCCTATGTATGCTTAGATCTTTAAAACTACGCAACGGATTTTGATGCGTTTTTTTAATAGATAGAGTTATTTAAAAGGAAGTTTTATATGTATAATACTTTAACCCGAAGCGTAACGAGGGTGGGTTGCTACTAGTCGCTAGTACCTTATACTTGAAACAGGATTTGAAAATAGGTATACTCCTCTTTAAATTACACAACTACAGAGAATTCCTAAATCTTGCTTCGAGCTGCTTCAATTAAAATATTATAGACATTTATTTTTAGTGTAGGTTGTGTACGGCATTGCATCCGATATTAACCAGGGCTGAGTTTCTACACGGTAAACACGATATTGCATTTGACGTGTTTCCGTATTATCAACGTTTTGATAACTCTTATCTACTTGACAGTAATGGCGGCCGATTTAAAAAACAATACTAAAACACGTCAAATCCAATATCATTTTAACCCAGTAGGTACAATAGAGGCCCAGGTTTGAAGTAGCCGTTAATCGTATTTGAATGAGCGGTCGCGTTATCAATAGATACCCTTCTATGAAGAAACAATTAATTCACTATCATATTAAACCAATTCATTTTAATAAATTACCAATTTCCAAATACTCCATCTCCTCCAGTGTTATTTGAAGTTTAGATATTTAATCTTGACTTGTAGTTCTCAAATTTACAAAAGAAAGGACAAGTCTGTATTTTATTTCAATTAAGGGACTATAAATAGCAATATCGTCGGAAAGGCCCTGGTCTCACTTCTAGGTTTGCTTTACGTAATTATCCGGCGTTTGTAAACACCCGGTTTTGTGTTTCAGATGGTCTGGGCGGAGTCCACCCACGTCGGCTGCGGCATCTCCCAAAAGAGAGAGAATGGCTACACAACTACGTTGTTTGTCTGTAATTATGCGCCAACGTGAGTATAAGCACAGTTCCCAAATTATATCATATTTTTAAATTTGTAACTTTCATATTATTTGCATCTCAAATAGCGTTTTTTTATCATTTTAATAACGTAACAAACAACAGCAAACCTTTTAACGCGTTAAAGCCGTTACTATCTCGGTGGCTCACGTCAATTCTATACATTTTTCAATCGAAACATAATCGCAAACGATTGTCGAATGCAACTTGACTAGCCCCACTGAATAGAGACCCAGAACGTAGGTTAGTTCAAACGTATGTGTGACTATGTAGTTCTAGTATAATATATTTTGGTAAGTACTGGCAGTTTCCAGTAACTGACTTTGTAGTTTACGCGTTCTGTGTATTCCATAAATTTAACAGCATTTTGCAACAATTTGTTGCTAGCGTCTTGGGTCACTTGGGTGCAATATTTTCAAGTAAGTAAAAGCTTACTCGAGAGTATTGTGCTCAAGTCATATAAGATAATTAAAAACCAAAGATTACAATGTTTTTACATTTTACGCAATCGGGCTAAACTTGTTTCATTATTTTTTTACAGTTGGGTTTTAGTTTTTTGAACTTATTTTTGTATAGAAAAATCCGGTAAAGGTAGGTAAATTAAGGTAAGTTTTTTGGGTGCCTCCCATCCCATACAAGTAAAGCAAAAGTAGTTTTTTACACGTCTAGAGTTTCAAGTTCTCCCCCCAAATAAATAAAAATAAAAAACTTAAATGAAAGCACATAATAACTAACTTAAAGGGAAAACTATCATGACTAAGAAATACTTCATGGGTTCGTGAGATACATGCTTTGCGGCTAAAATGGTCCAAGACAGCATCAAATAACTATAAATAGAAAATTCGTGCATACTTATTGTTTATAGTGTTTTTAATAACGGCTTTGGAACCCTACACTGAGAAAGTCCGACAAGCTTGTGCCCGATTTTATGGATTCCTTTTGATCTTTCAGCGATCAGATACCTACACATAAGCCCAGTTTAAACCGATATAACCTTTGAACTTGCATCCGTTGAATGTTGAACGGCACAATTGCAACTAGTTTATTAACATGTATGCATTTATCTGGTCGGATTGATCCTGAATCCCCCATGAATATCAAACGCGAGTCCGGGGTAGCTAGCTTATTTGTTCAGTAGTATAGTTACCAGTTTTTAAACATGTTACATGCAAATATTTGTTTTTGCCTCAATTAATTCGATTTTTTTACCCGCCGGATAAAATATTATCACGTACCTCACGGGGATGAAAAATCTGCACAGTTAGGTTAAAACTAAATATGTTTGAGCGGCAATTACATCAAAATCCAACAGGAACCATTCGTTCATACGTACGATCAGGTAAAGGTTCAACATAATTATTGCTTAATCATACGAGTAATACCTGCATGTTTATTTATGTTCGAGTTTAAACCACCGTCAAGTAATAAGAACTACTGTCACTTCAACGATATGTATAGAGAGTAGACTGCAGAGGTAATCTGATCATGTCAGCTTGTAGACAGTTATAAATTTTAACTGACATGCTATACGTGTTCCGACCATACAACTTCGTTTGTTTGACAGGTATCACGAGTTTGTTGGGATGTCGTGTATCGAATTTACAAATGTCTTTTTTTGTTTTAAATATCGAGTTGTTTACTTTTACAAATAAACATACCTCGTATATATACATACATGGCACTGTGAGCAGTTCTAGTTTCCTGCACAGTGGCCTGCACGAGGTAAAAGTATTGACGTCGCAAATAGCTCTGATGCACTGTTTTTGTGCTAACAACACTCGTTTAGCTTGATATGAATTTCCCCATAGAAGAATTCCGTGGCGAAGTTGCGAACAAACAAAACCACGGTACGCCTGAATTGCAATTTCCTTGGATGCGACTTTTGGAAGACGCCACAGAGCATACGCAAAAGAGTTAATTTTTTTGCACAACTTGGCCACGTGCTCATTCCATGAGAATTTGTCATCTAAACTTATACCTAAAAATTTTGTCTGATTGAATTCAGAAATTGTTTGGTCTGCAAGTTTAACAGAAAGGGGGTATTTACGTCCATTTCTATTAGTAAATTGTATAAATGTAGTTTTTCCAATATTAACATTTAAATTATTATCGTGAAGCCATGTGACGATTTTCATAATTGTGAGGTTTATATCCTCATTGTAGGTTCTGGCATTATGACATTTTTCTTGAAAGTACTCACCTGCAAAATAAAATAACGAGGTCACGTGTTTAACGCGATTGTAATTCTTTTACAGAGGCAACTTCCTTGGTCAAGTGCCGTATCACAACAACGGTGCCAAAGGATATCTTCGATGCGTAAATGGCACGTGCCGCAGACCCTATGGACCTTATTGTTAAAATTACAGACAAAAAACCTTTTTATACCACTAATTTAACGCGCTTCCCAGTTTCAGTAAGTACATTAATTAACAGCAAAACTTATGTATTCAGCTGAACTTTTAAAACTCCTTCGAAAAAACCCTGCGCTCGAAAGTTCCGTGTTAAATTAATGATGAGTGGAAAACTCGGGAAAACTTTTACATTTTTATTTGATTTTAAATACTTTTTTTAATTAAATTACTTTTAGGATTGATTGATTAGTTATTTAAAATATTTAATTTATTTGTTTGTTGATTTGTCGTTTAGTTTGTCATTTGTACCATAGTTTAAAAGAATATAAAAGTGTTTATTAAAGATATTTACATTCACTATAAAATTTGTGTGACATCCTCAACCAAATGAGTAATGTTGTAAACGTCAGTAAAATAAATTGCCTCTGATTACGGTGGACTTTTTACTTCTTTTTTACCCGTTCCTCATAAATCTAAGAACCTGAAGCATTCAGAAACTCGTTACTAATGGAAGGGGATGCATTTCTGATGATAACTAAAAGAGAGTGCTATTAGAATATTCCCTGAGATTAGGTATTTAATCTAACAAAGCTTACAAAATCTATTTAATAAGAGTGGAAACATCGATGCACGAAATACGATTCTCTATTTCCAAAGGTTATAGAAATATAGGACAGGAAGACGGTTATGGATTGGTCAAGGCCTCTTATAATCATTCAAGTGTAACTTCAAAGAATCTGTGTGTTATCAAAACTCAGCGATTCAAGTGAAAAATACGGGCTACTGAACACAAAATGTTTTAAGTAATAAGTAAGTATAAGTAATAACTTTTTCGATGAGCCAGAACAAACCAACAGAAAACATTTATAGTCAGGATAAAGAATATGTATTTCCTAGTTTGAAGTTAATACGGACATTTATAGAGCACTAATACGTTTAGAACAGAGATTGTGGGAAGGTGAAATAAAACTGCCATCTGTTTTAATCTCTCACAATGGGACGGGGATTTGTACAAACGAATAACTATTATGGATTACTATGCCAGAATTTCGAATTCCTTGAAAACCGAGCGTTACTGAGTTCAGCTCAGATTGAAAACGAGTTTTCACGAAGGTGACCACTTGACCGATCGATTTCTGATCCCGAAACCAATTATGAACATAAATTATGGTAATAAATAAGTATAATATTGCCTAGGCCCGATATAGACGAGGTAGTGCTTAAATAAGAGTCGGGAAATCCCGTTTCCACTAAGGCATATAATAATGCTTTTCTCAATCAATGTGAAAAAATATACAAATAATAAGTTCAGTATTTGTAAAAAGTTTTCGAGGAACCCCCTCCTTTTTTGAAAAATTCTAGTGTTAAGATAGTTTTACGCACAATGACCCGCCGCCGCCGAAGTTGCTGACACAAGATTAGGTTTTCATACGTTTATTTTACTCCTAAAAAGAAAATTAAGAGAATTCATTCCGCACGATTCTGTCAATCCGGCAATTACTGAAATAACTGCAAAATATTTTCTTTGTACGCACTTTAAACCGTTTTAAGTGTATCATTTAAATCACAAAACGGCCACCAAGTGATCGCATTTTCAATTGGAATATATATATAATGCATTATTTTACTTTATATATGAGTGAGTAACGTTTTAGTGACAATACTATATGGATAATTGGATATTATCGACAATTTTATCTAAACTCTTCTAGAAATAAGTAGATACACATTGAAACTTTATGGTTATTTCAGATGTTGCTAGCCTGACAGATTCAACCGAAATTAACCTTTTGAAAAACGCAGTAAGTATGGCTTTTTTTTTCAAAACGAAGTCGCGAATAGGAGTGTAGTGAGGCAGTTTTGCGATTTAAAAGGTACACTCAAAACCGAGTAAGAGCATGGCGAACCATGTTCAGTGAGTTGTAGAGCCGTTAACTACCTAGCATTCACTTTTTTTTTAAATGCTCTCTTAGAAGATTTTTAGTAGGTACTTTAAAGGTCTCATCTCAGAAACCAATGATGTCTACTTACTTACTCGTGATAGTTTTCTTTTTAAAATTATTATATGCGCTTTCGTTTAAGATATTTTTCAGGTTTTTAGTATTTGTATTTTTGGCTGACTATTTTTGAAAGTCCTATCCAACGACACCACACACCATGGGGTTGAGTGGAAGAAAAAAAAACATCTCCACGTTACGTGTAGGGGAGTACCCTGAAACATTTTTTTTCTACATTCTACTTTACCACTTTGTTGGCGTGACTAATAAGTATGTATTTACGAGTATGTGTATCAGCATGTGCATATTCATGCCAAATAACAGCTTTCTAATACTTAGAGTCTCTAAGCTAAGCTGCGGACCGACGGACTGTCAGACGGACGGAAGAGTGCCTAATTTGACTACGGAACCCTAAAAATTATACAATAAATGATTTAGTGAGTTCATTGTAAGCATTTATTAAATTAATCAGAAAAATTTGAATTGGTACAAAAATTAATTTAAATTACATTTTACAAATATATTAGATAATTATTTCTGAAGTTGGCGGTTTGACAGAATCATGCGGAATGAATGCTCTTAATGTTGTCGTGTCACTGTGCACCGTCAACATTCGGTTGGTTTGTCTTCCTGCGAATATTAATATACACAGGCGAGCAAAAATAAGGGGTTACGAGAGTAAATTTTAACGTAGACTACTAAAGAATTTGCTTTTTACATTTTATTCATTCCGGGCTCGCTGCAGCGGCAGCTCCGTGGTCAGTGATAAAGGGGTAGTTTCCAACTCTACAGCTGTGTCCGGAAAAAAAAAAGTTTTCCCGTTACATGGTCTAGTATGACATTTTGCAATAACTTAACATTCCTTTTATAGTTCCGGAGAGAAAAAAACTTGAACTACAAGTAAGTAGTTAAATTAATTTTCAAGTTTAATTGTAAAGTTGAAAACAACACTGATCCGTTGCGATTGCACTTATGTTGTAATTTGTACGTACAGACGCCTTTTTTATTGCTCTTGAGTGTACACTATTCGTAAGTATTCGTAATTTCAAATCAAATTAAACAAGTTTTAAAACTCGAACTACATTGAAAACGACATCAGAGAGATTCGCTGAAAGGGGTTAAAATAATATGAATCGTTTCAAGCGTATTATTTTAGTAAACGATTTTTAAACTACCATCGCCTGCGTCCATGAATATGTAAATGGGACTTTTTCGATTGGACGCGGAGTGATGTTTGGACGATAAATGAATTTCAGTGGAAATATCCGAAAATACTCGTAGATATGTTTTAACACTCACAGCTCGCTACTGTGTTATTTTGTTTGTTTAGTTGGCCGCATTTGTTAAAGCTATCTCGGCATATGGTACTTTTTTTTCTACACCGATTTCATTTTTCTTCTTCATTGTGCCGTGTTACAGTTACTACTACATTTTTTTAAGTTAAACTATTGTATTTTAAGTGAGTTGTATAGTTAAGCAGCATAAGTACTTAGCTCTCGTAGCAACAACTTTTTTTAGGGTTCTGAAGTCAAACTAAGAACCTTTATAGTTTCGCCATATCCTTCTGTCTGTCTGCATATCACACTCACTTTTTCTCAGAAACTATCAAAGTTATAAAATTGAAATTTCGTACACATATGGATATTGGTACCGCACATTAAAATCAATTATACAATAAGTAAAAACTATTTTTTGCTTAGATACAGTCAATCAACTTGATTCCTAGGCCACTATGAACTATGTGAAAGTGACATTGTCAACCAAAACGTTAGATACTTTATTTAATTTGGTTTACAACGTCAAGTTGACAAAGTCCATATATAGTGGCCTGGGAATCAAATTGATTGACTGTACGAGTACATAGGTACCTACCATGTAAAATTTAGATTAGGGAGTACATTTAGGATATATTGAGCTCTAAAAGTGTAATTTTCGCTAGATTTACTAGTACGTGAACGAGTACCTACCTATAACCCTTACAGCCATAACTCCCAATACAAAAACTCTGGAAGAAACTGAAGTTATAGGACATAATACACTCGCGAGCAAAAGTATCGAATCACTTTGCATTTTCATGTGCATCCAATATCTTTGTAATTTCCCACCCGAATCTGAATCAGTCAATCCACCGCCACGACCACCGCTAAGCACGAAAACCAGCTCGGTCCGCGCGTCGTACGAGATGCCGCCCCAAAACATAACAGAGCCACCTCCGTAGGCGACTCTTTCAGAGAATCAGCACTGAGCATATCGTTCTTCTGATCTCCTGTAGACTCTTCCTCTTCGGTCGCAGCTATTCAGACATATTCTGCACTCCTCCGAGAAGAGAATTGGGGTCCATTGCTCAAGGGTCCAATTCTTATGAATTTCTGCAAATGCTCTTCGGGCTGTAAGGTGCCGTGCCAGCAACCTGGGCCCCGTCACAGGCCTCCTGGGTGTTAAATTCGCTGCCTTGAGTCTTCTTCTCACTGTCCACTCGCTGGCAACCACTCCTCGCACCTCACGCAGACGCTGCTGGATGGTAACTCCAGTCTGGTGACGATCTCGGAGAGATATTGAAATAATGAAGCGGTCGTCGCGCTCTGATGTGCACCTTCTGCGGCCGCTTCTTGGTGTTGAAGTAAAAGACCCAGTTTGGTGGAACCTCTGGTAAAGTTTACAAACTGTAAATTGGCTCAGATTCACCTCTGCAGCTACTGAACGTTGACTACGCCCTTCTTGCAGAAGCTGGACGACTACGGCGACTTGAGCTTCAGTGGCTTCCATTTTTTCCAGGTGTTCTGCACAGGATAATTTGCGGAGATGTGTACCGGTCGACTTCTGATAAGTGACTGATAAGGAACCCCCCTCTACCCCCGTTATATAGGGGTCAAGGGTAGTGCAAGTCGTGCACGTCGTAACGAGTAAAGGCTCACAAACCGGGAAATTGCCCATAATCTGAAAAATTCTGGGCCAATTTTTATGTTTCATAGCTTTTTATAATGCTAATATTTCAAGAAACGTAATTACATTTAAGTAATTTAGAAAAATAAAACAATTTACAAAGATATTGGGTTCACATGAAAAAATGCAAAGTGATTCGATACTTTTGCTCGCGAGTTTATAACGAAATTGAAACGTAAACTATCACCAATAAGTATATAAATGAATGAATACATATACTTACATAGCCCCACGGATCAATAAAAATATAAAACAATAAATAAACAAATACTCAGTTAATATTCCTAGCAAAGAATAACCTCAGGGTAAGTTAATACCATTAAAATAGTGGTAAAGCATAAGTACCGGCGCGTCTGGAGTGGCAACTCGAGGATTGAATGTTAACCCGCGCTCCATCTCGAGTTTACACGATTTATTTACTATATATTCAACGTATACAGTTTTTAATCTATTCATTCACACAACGCACAGGGCTATATTCAAGTGCTTTAAAACGATATCGTGTTCAGGGATCGTTACCGGTATTCTGAGTACCGGTTTAAAATGAGGTATAACCGGTTATAATGGCATTTCACTATTTTTACCGCTAAGGCTCTGATTAGCGGTATAATCAATACCGGTATTCGAGTACATGATCGGTTTAGGCAACTGACAACAATACCTCTATTTGATACTTTACCCATAAAAAGCATTACCGGTAATACCTGTCAGTGTCAATATACTTGTTTATTTGTTTTCGTAAAAGTTTTTAAATCTATTATGTAAATCAAAATACACACAATCAATTTACTTATCCAGGTTCTAGTAGACACTAGTTAACCAGCCATGCACAATAATGTCATCGCGTGACGTACCTTGTTACACTTGGTATGCTTTAGTAATAATGTCAAATTGACGTCTTTTTTATCAGGTGCATTGAATAGCGGTATTGAATACCGGTATTTAATATTGTAAATAGTGTATACATAGCGATAAAAACAAAAGCGGAATGACAACAATACCTCTAATTCGAATATAGGTATTATTTTTTTAGCGGTAATAATTTGACAATTTAAATACAGGTATTCAATAAAACCGGTTTTGCAATCCCTGATCGTGTTTGACTCGTTTAAGAATCGTGTATGTCACAGTCGCCATTATTGTAAACGACATAAGAGTTATCAAAACGTTGACAATACGGAAACACGTCAAATACGATATCGTTATAACGCAGTTGAATAGAGGCCCAGTACAGACTAAATTACTGTAAGTATATTGAAAAACCGGTACGATGTAAATTAATGCACTAGTAGCTTTAATAGAGGTGCACTGAGACAAGATTTTTCTAAAAAAAACCATTATTGGGAAGAAATGGGTAAATAACATAAAACTCATTCTCAGCTTACAAAGGCACAGGCAGTCTTTATAGTGTGGTCATAAAATACGTGAATGTCTTAATAATGTAAAAACCTCTGTCCTTAGCATGCCTTTTAGAATAGAATAGATAACTTGTATTAATAGGAAACAAGGCATATATACATTTTCAAATATCTTACAGCCTTAACATACATGAGAAATAATACATTAATTATCACACGCGGCGGCCATGGAATCGCCAAAGTATGATACTCCTCAGCCAGAATTCCTCCCATAAATAGGTCGACAGCTCTTTGGTCGGTACTCTTACCTCAACTGTTTAAAATTCGGCTCCAACCAATAGGAATTGGTGGTAAGAAACCTACCAATAAAAATAGTTTTTGAGTGGTTACTAGTGATAGCCCGCCAATTTGACATGTTACAAATCTGATGTAAAAACCGTTCCAACTGCACTCCAAAATATAAACAAAGTTGAATCAGTTTCCCATGCTAAGTTGACCGTAAAGTTTGCACAAGGCGGACAAAACGAATTGTCCGAGCAGTTTAAATAGGCCAATAGAAACAATACGACGAAGCTTCATTTAAAGTTGGGACAAGAAAGGAACGGACAGTTTGCTCCTTATCGTGGAGTTAAAGTTCCAGGCGAAGTTACTCCGTAACAGGTAACTAGCTCGGAGGAATGCGCCGCGACACTGAAGGAATGCGGGCTTTAACCAATAAACAATCAGAAGAGGTCCATTTATTCTCTTAGCTACTTATTTTGTTTATAATACAATTGGATAATTATATTTTAGTATTAATTGTTTGTCGCTAAATACGCAAACATACCGCTAGTCGAGACGGCGCGTTTCCTTATTAAAAAGAGTGCCCAAGTTCCGCTCTCAGTGTGTTTAAACCTAATTAACATTATAATTTCAATACCAATCAGTTAGGTTGTAGTGTCAATATTCCATTGAAAAACAAGTTCCGTTTCTGTTTTTTTTAGTTTTCGTAACTAAATAAACTCTTTATTGCACGAAAAGATATCGTTTCACAAAAAGCATAAATACTTATATAATTTATTGATTTATTATTTTTAGTTTCCAAGGTCGAATTAATTACGCAAAAAGATAATGCCCAACGTTATATTGTACACAATATTAACTTTGCGTTAAACCTAAACCAGCTTTCAAGTCATAGAGGTACACGATACAATAGAAAATATAAATATATTTAAAGATTAAAGGTAATACACATTCGGAATATTTAAATTAGAGGTGTTTTTATATACTGAAGACTTAATGAGGCACGCTAGCATAATAATTATTTTATTTTCATATCCATACTATTGATACGGTTTTAATTGCAGCCCTAGTTGTAACTAATTTGTGAGGTTCATTTGATTAGTTATCTTAATAGGTACCAAACTTGTTTCCATAATCTTATGATAATGTCGGGTGAATGACGTTAAATAGTAATCCAAGACCCATCAACTTTATATGAATAAAAATAAAATAAAATAAAAAATAAATATCAGGGGACAATGTCACGCAAATTGACCTAGTCCCAAACTAAGCTCTAGGCTTGTACTAGACAACGATAAACATACTTATATAGAGATATAAATATTAAAATACATAGAAAACATCCAAGACTCAGGAACAAATATTCGCGCTCATCACACAAATATCTGCCCTTACCGAGATTTTAACCCAGGACCGCTGGCGTCAGAGGTAGGGTCACTCCGAACTAGGCCACCGTGTCGTCACCCGTGTCAATATACTACAGCTATTGAAACTATGTATTCTACGTTAAAATAGATAAAAGATAAAAGTAGTTAATTCAGTAAGTAGGCCGCACGGGCACTTTTATACGTCAAAATTCTATCAGCATAAAATTCCAAATACTTTTAAATCACCGTTTGACACCAATAACTCAGATTACTTCACAGATAATTAAAATGTAGAGTAAGTTATTAGCCCAAAGTAATAAATGTACCTACTTCATCTGCACAAGCACAAGTTTGTACGCCACTTTTATTTGTCCCACTCTTACTATTCTGTAACGGTAATGATAGAAAAGATGAGCGACAAGCGAGAAAGTGCAAGATGTGCTCTGTTGGATTGTGTTAGCGCGTATCTTTTATGGTGTGCGGTAACACAGAATCAAATAAATGACTTAAGAGTTTATTTAACCACGAGGGGCTTAAGCAATATGTTTTGGCACTGATATTGTAAATGTTTTTTTTTTTATATACAATTATAAGCCAAGGAGACTGGGACATGGTACATTGAGTGCCAGTTTCACCATACGATGTTAAATTTAATCAATGTTAATCGACTGTTAGTTCATACATTTTGACAATTGTTAACGCTCTACTCGTCTGTTGAGTGGTTAACATAGTATGGTGAAATTGGTACTAAGCCTCCTACATACGACGGGGTAAAGCAAACAAAATTACAATTAAAATTATACTAATAACTTTCGAGATTAATCGTGTTTGTTTTCTGTTGTTTCATGCCCATGTTTAATTTACTACGGCAAATATCAATCTTTAGTTTAATGCATGTAGATATCCTTTAAAGAAATGAGAGTCAACTAGGGAAAATGAATTTACATACCTTCCTACGAAGTAAACAAGATCGGTGTCTGTTAGCTTTTTATTTTCTCAGTAATTGGATTTTGCCGCACTCTTATTGGTTCAAAATAACCTCTACGGGAGAAGAAAATGGGAAATTAAAATTAAGCGGGCTTTTAACTTGAAAACAACCTATATTGTTTTTCTCGTAATTTAATCATTAATCATTGAGTTTCGAAAATGTGAGTCATTTAATCCTGTCTAATTCCACAGATTAAGAGACAAGTTATGTAGCTCATAACAATAAGTAATAACCTGAATTTTGCGATAATGTTATCTTTGTAGGACATAACAGAGGTAATTATGAAAATGGGTTTGTTAGTCGTTTTGCTTATAATCTATTTTACACGTTTAAATAAGTCAACGCGAAATTCAAGAGGCATT
Organism: Acleris holmiana; assembly: GCA_949316455.1. Taxonomy (NCBI): domain Eukaryota; kingdom Metazoa; phylum Arthropoda; class Insecta; order Lepidoptera; family Tortricidae; genus Acleris; species Acleris holmiana. The sequence continues at coordinate 10,880,376 of OX438769.1, forward strand.
ATTAATTCATTTAAACTAATATGCATACGACATTAAAAAAACATTAAATGACGCATTGGTAGAAATATATTTTTATAGAATAAGTCGTCGGTTTTAAAGGGAAATTTAGTCTTTAGGTGAAGTAGAAACCGAGACAAAGCAAATATTACGTAATATAGATTATATTACGGACTTTAGGATTTTAATACCCAAATATAGGGTTATAAAGTTTATAACTTAGCCTTCGCTGTCAGCCGATCCGTCCGTCGGTTCTTCTGAACCGTAAAAGATAGCCGATTGATTTTTACAGAATCAGTTTTATAATGTCAGACTTCCTTACAAAAATAGAAAAAAAAAACAATTCCATCGTAAATACGTAAAACGGTAATGTTATCGGCATTCTATATACGGTTTAGAAATACCTATCCATTCTATAGAATACCTAAAAAACAGGCAATTTGTATAATTTATTTTAGTTTAGTTTGTTGTTTTGAATGGCGTCCACGGACCGGGAGACGAGCTGTTGGTAGGCCTCCAACAAGATGGAGCGACGACCTCGTAAGGATCGCGGGATCGCGATGGATGCGGAAGGCACAAGACCGGTCTAAGTGGAGAGCCTTGGGGGAGGCCTATGTCCAGCAGTGGACGTCTTTCGGCTGATATGATGATTTTAGTTTATACTTGTATACCCAGGCAATCTATACAATACCTACCTAATGTTCAGCCGGCAAAGTATTCACGTAAACAATTTCTAGTTAAGATTGTCTGTATTTTCTAATTTAACTTGATTTTCTACTGAAAATTTGTCATTGCCTAAAGTGATAAAATAAATGAAAAAAAAAATTTGAAAACCGGTCAAGAGTGAGTCGAACTCCCGCACCAAGTTTTACCTGTTTACTAAGAGATGATGTTTATTTTTTTATTATTTAATACACTCATAAAAAAATCACACTACAATACTTGAATGTTTGGCAAAGTATTGTATGTAATGACTAAATTATGCCTAAGTACGCTTTGCCGGTAACACTTGCATTCATTAAAATTGGTAAACTTAATTATAGCGTAGAAGAAAAAAAATCGGCCAAATGTCTGTCGGGCAGTACGTAGGTAACACTTGGTGCGGGAGTTCGACTCACTCTTGACCGGTTTTCAAGTTTTTTTTTATCATTTATTTTATCACTTTAGGCAATGACAAATAGGTACTCTTAACTTCCGATTTTAATAAACTTTCTTACTTACTCAATGTCATCACATCAGTGGGGCTAGTCAAGTTGCATTCGACAATCGTTAGGGCTTATGTTTCGATTGAAAAATGTACGGAATTGACATAAGCCACCGAGATAGTCACGTGGTACTATCTCAGTGGCTTACGTCAATTCCATACATTTAGCCCCACAGTATCTATTCAATATTACAGGGAAGGGAATATTCAATTAAATTAAACAACAATAATTTGCCAGAGTTAAATGTGAAAGATGATATTACCTAGAGTATAAGATATATTTCTGTAAGATCAAAAATTAAGATTGTTTTAATCCACATTGCTTGCTAAGTTTCTTAAGCTTACGAGTATTCTGTTTAATAAGATATTAATATAAACTCCTCAATGCCGAGATCTCTATTAAGTATTCTCTATTTCAAATGAAAATCTTTACCTTTGAACTTCCACTTACAAGTATTGTTAATATTTCTATTAAATTTAAATAAATGTTTTGAGCTTAGGTACACTTTCATAGCTACTTTAGCCTTTATTCGTGTTTAGAAGTTGTTCGCAAATTACCTTTAACATTTGCTCCACTTTTGTTCCATTATTTTACCATTGGATGTTCCAAATAATGAAATGCATGGACATTATGAGAACGCGTAACGAATTAAATTGCCGTTATTTGGCCGTTACGCCGAATTTAAGCTTTACTTCTACATTATGAATACACGACTGTAGTTAGAGAGAACAATAGAGAGATCTCTCTCCAGGCGGGTGTTATGCCTGGGGACCGAAGTCCATTTGGATGAAGTTGGAAGTGGTATATAAGTCAACCGACTGAAGAAACTTCGTTAGCGCGATGTAGCGCACTGTCAGATTTAGTTGCGCTGTCTGACGCTGGTAGCGAGTTGTTTGTTACAAGTTGTCACTAGATGGCGCTAGGTCGCCACACGACCAATAATGTATTTGGCCACTCTCCGACCTTTTTAGGGTTGCGAAATCAAACAGGAACCTATAGTTTCGCTATGTTCGTCTGTCTGTATTTCTGTATGTCACATTCACTTTTTTTCGGAAACTATGTTTATACCGCGCATTAAGTTCAAAGATGAAGTAAGTTTATAAAAATAATTAAGCAAGAGTATTTTTTACTTAACCAGACCTTTGTAATTAGTTATTATGGTAGAATAACTATTGAAAAACCATTATGTGTAACGTCTTATTAAATTTTAAGATTTAGGGGACGGTTTAGGATATATTAAACTCTAACCCTGGGTTCCTATATTCAAAACGCCTCGTTAAAATGTAACGTCTCGTTAAAATTTGACATTTGCTGCATACAAAATGTGTAAAATTTTAACGAGACGTCACATTTTAACGAGACGTTTTGAATATTGGAACCCAGGGTAAAAGTGCCATTTTCCATAGAATTACGTGTTCCCACCCCCTACAGGCTGTAAGTAGGTTAGGCTCCTACAGCCAAGACTACAAGTACTTAAAGTCTGGAAAATAGCATATAACAAATTTAAAAGGAAAATTACCTATCACGACTAAGTAGATTTGATTTGTTCTTGAGATAAAGGCAGCTAAAGAATTGTACCAAATAACTTTAAAAATAGTTCATAAATACTCTTAGTTTGTAGCAACGGCGTGGGAACCCTACATTGAGCATGGTCCAACATGCTCCGTCACTTGAAGCTGTTTTAGAGTTCCCAGTAGCGTCATTATGTAACGTAATGGTGCATACTAAAGTTACTTTTTGCGAAGCAACGTAAACAGTCAAGAGCAATGAAAACGGGTCACTTAGTACACAATTTCCATAGAAAGTGACCCGTTTTTTTTGCTAATAATTATATAAGTAATTAGTAGCTATGTCAAGGTACTTCGTTTTGACGACGCGGTCAGCCTATTTGGTAGTTCCCTAGTGGTCCCAAATTCGATTTCCGCATCATTTTTTTTTAATGAGAGCGAGTTTTAGTTTCTGAGTTTTGGATGTTCTCCTTGTATTAAGTATGTGTTTTCTAAATAAATATGTTTATCATTGTCTAGTACCCGAAGTACAAGCCTAGAGCTTACTTTTCGACTAGATCAATTGGTGTGAGATTATGCCCTAATATTTATTTATTTAATGTAAACGTTGCTCAAGTAAAGAAACCCCCAGGTAGATGCACCATAACAGGGACAATGTAACCATGATCGTGTAAGCCAGACATTAGTATTATTAAAATAGCAGTCGAATAATAAAACAATGATTAATTACAACCACAGAATAATGCGGTTGGAATGATATTAATTTTGAATAATTGATATAGGGTTGGAAATGAACGCAGAATTTCGTGGTAAGCCACTTAAAAGTTTAAACTGGTTTTGGTATGGATAGGTAACAAATAAAATGAAACAACTTTAGAATACAACTCAATCAATCAACACTTTTTTTAATATGTACTTGTAAAAAATATTTGCTTTATTTGCCGTCTTGCCGAGTGTTAAAGAGAAGGATCGGGATAGGAAATAAGGGAAATTACTCCACCGACAAGAGTATAGCGTAAGTAGGTACCTAAATGATGAATTGAAAGATTATTTATGAAATTATTTACGATTCTTTTGATGGTGTAAATAGTGTAATTTATACTATTAATGCAGACCACAATCAAAAAAATCGATAGACAGGCCATTCTACTTTTCAATGTACATTTTTAGTTATCGTCCGTTAAAAAGCATATCAAATTAAGAATATACGCGTATAAATTAATAACATAAATCTAGAATGTTTAAGTTTAACGGATTCAAAACAAAAAAAAATTAAATTAATCTATTATTGTTGAAAAAAAACACTTTTTCCATAGAAAAGGCGGGGACATCAACCTCCACTGCGCTACTCACTTTAAAGTTAATACAAATAACTTTTTGTGAATTAGGATAAATCTAAATATAAGCTTATTTACGACGAAGCTTTTCGAGTTTCAAATTAGAAAACACAACACTTTACCGTTATATTTAATATATCAGAATTATTTAATATAACAATCGTTTAGCGAGAACGTCGCTAAAAAATATTTAGGAACAACGAAAAGTAGAATGACCCACGTAACTCACATGATGATACCCGATATTAATCTGTGTTTTACAAGATACACCTACATGTTATATATCAGCCAAATTTTCCACATGATCTTCTTTTGCCTTAAACTACCCTAAAAAACCCAGTAAGAACTCGTCAGTACCATTTGGGTAAGACCAAAAAGTTGGACCACAGTTAAGCGTAGTTAACCATACAAAAATCTAAGACGAAGAAGTTCCGTCGTGCTACGAAAAGAGTCCTTCCAACGGAAAAGCTTCATAGAAAATTTCATTGCGTGAGGTGGCTTGGCCAACTCTTTGGACCTTACATTATTTTCCCACTAACTAAATAGGTCAGGTATGTCATTAGAATTGAGGTTTAAGCGTTTTATTCAATTTTACCTATTTCCCACGCGTCACTTTGAATAAAAAGTGTTTGTCAATGAACTTAGTCTAACAATGTGGGATAGACAGAGCAAATTGAAGTTCGTAACTTAAATTTCTCGAGCAGCGCATACATATTTGAGGAGACTGGACCTGCGAGCCGTGGCTGTGTACCAACGACTAGAATAATTCATTAACAAAGGCTACCTCTACCTAGTACTATTTGAAGAATTCTGAATATGCTTTATACGTATTGTTACAAATCTTTTAAAGTTTCGCCACTGTACCATGGTATAGGTGAAAAACTGAGGTAAATAACCTGTTGTATGTAACACATCTGTATATTATAGGGGAAGGTTTTGGAACAAATCGGACATAGTTAAGGGCTTTAATTAAAACAAAAATTAATTGATTCCTTTGTGTAACGAAAGTTACCCATATAGTTTGTATGATTAACTTTCGTTACACAAAGGAAACGATCTGATTTTTGTTTTTATTGAGCATTTAATTACGTAAATTTTTTTGAAAAACGACCCATAGATCGTAGACATTCCATATTTGAAATTTTAAGTAAATTGCATATTTATTACACAACTGCATACAACATGTCTTTTACTTAAGCTTTTCACCCATAATTTGATTTTTTATTTTCAGCTGCTCTTTGAAGTATTTTTTTACTTATTTCAGTAGTTTGAAAGTAGTGGGAAATTCACATATTTTCTGGATTTTTGTAGCCATCTGGCTTAATGTTAAATGTAAAGTCTTATGAAAATTTATTCTTAACAATCCTGCATACTTTTAGTGTAACTATAAAAACTCTATAATATACTTTTATTATAACTGTAAAAAAGGATGAATAGTCTTTCAGAGACGCCAATAGGTTACATAAGCTCGTGATAACTGGTGCTACGGCACAAACAAGTATTACCGCAGAATAGATAATAGTATTTTTAGACAAGGTATTACGAGTATGTTTATTTCTCAACACTCAAAAAACCATTTACCCTACAAAAAATACAAAAGTATAGATACTACAAGGAATAAAAATGTTAATAATGTTTTTTTAACGTAACTCCAAAGTAAACTTTATCTTGACTTTCACAACTTTGTCGTTAAAAACCTATTGTTATCGTACCTATTGTTGACAATTCAACCTTTGCCGTCATATTAATTTGAGCTACAATCTCGCACGTTAGCAAAATGGTGTATAACAAAGATGTATAGAGAAACTGAGATACGTTGCGATGTCTTCATAGAGATGACGGATGATCATTTTCAATCACAATAAAGGGGAATATAGGAGAAAGCTTCCATTTATCAACCTGGGTGACTCGTAGTTTACGAATCGTAAATTCAAAATAGATCAATATTTACAAGTAATAATAGACACATCAGGAAGCAGGAAGGCATGCAGAATTCTGGCGGGCACTGGAGCCTTTTCCATAGTAATTGTTTAGTGAATAAATAAAAATAAAAAAAAAATACAAATATTAAGTACTCACGTTTTTCCTGTCACTTATAAAGTTAAATAAACATGATTAATTATGCAACGAGTTTTTTTTATTGTTCGTGATCTCTTATGACTAGGCATTTTATAGATATTAGGGTCTTTATAGGTCGGATATTATTTTTAACAAGGAAGTTAAAAACAAAGACAGTGTTTTAAACTGTTATACTTACGTAAATGTCTATTCAATTTTTGATAAAGAAAAACTATATGAAACCCGTTTCCCACATACATTTTGGATCATCTTTGGACATTGATAGTTTCAATCCAATCCAACCAGCCGTTGTCACATTAAAAGTAACAACAGTTAGTAACTGCACCTAAATGGATCAGCAACCATACTAGTTCTCAAAATGATGTAATAAATCAGTTGAAATAATTTTAACGATGTCTAAGCCAAGTTATGTAATTAAATATATAAATAATTACTATTATTATTATTATTAAAAAAGAAAACAGTTATGCGACGCGTCATATAATTACTACATATTTTACCTTCCAGCGTTTAAAGTCAGTCTTCAAATGTCAAGTGTTTATTGATTGCTCATGATTTAAATGTTTAGTAATTTAATGCTGAGATAGGTAAGCAGTTTAAGAAATAAGCTTGAGTCATTGTCATTAAAATATTCAATAACTTAATCGAAGAGCACATTCTGGTTTTTACACGTAGATATAATGAGGAGCTTTTTAATTATTTAATTAATAATGGTGTTGATTGTATTTTTTTAGAAACACCATCAACTGCTGTCGTTCTGCCGGATGTGGCTCTTGATATTACTGAGCCTTGTGCCCCAAAAGTAGTTTTAAATGAGATCCCTAGACTAAATAGTTATAATAAAACGACTATTTATTCTGATGGGGTCTGGAATGGGTTCCATGTTAAAAAATAAATTGGAACAAAATGTTACAAATTACTGTTATCATAACGCAACTCTTATGCAATCATGTGATATGATCTCAAAGAGAAGTTTTGTCAGTTCAACTACTCTAATCATTCTAGTATGAAATAGTCTTAGTTTGGATAACTCTATCGTAGATAAATTAATGGCAAAATTGCCATTAGAAAATTTCGTCTCCACAAAGTATATAAATCATTTGTAGGCCATAAAAAAAATAAAAAAATACTCCACTTATGTCCAGATAGTACGACGTCAAAATCTTGAAACGTCCTTGTAGTATAATGTGAACGCCAAAATTGTCAACGTCTTACGTGTCATACAAAACATATAACGCCTTATCAATCTAATTATTAATTAATCAATAACCAATTAACGCATAATAGGCGTTAAATCAATCTCGTAACATCTGCATCCGATAACTGGCTTGCAAACGGTGTACAGCAAAGTCCCAGGTTCCTCACTAGGTACAATTGCTGAAAGTTTCTATTAACAGGGTATTGGTATCGAATGCGGTACCTACGAGTACGGTAAGCCGAGATTTCACTTAGCCACTCTAATACGGGCAGCAGCTGCGCTCGGAGATACCGCATCCATTTATTGGGAGTTTATCCATTGATAGCCGCTGGCCCGCACAGTTTATTCAACAGTTTTCAGCTCGCCTTTATTGGCAAAACCAACCGTCAAAGTCGATAAAACTTTTAGGCTCAACTCTTTGGTACATAGCTATTTTAAATTTATCGTTGTTTGTTAAGTTTATTAGGAAACAAAAAAAATACGACAGGATGTTTATACCATTATTTTATTTAGTAATATTACCCATATCGTAAATCCTCTATAATGCGTTCAGAAACCGTAGATAATGATTAGCATTATCGGCCGGTTCCAATATTCAATCTATCTCTTATCTATAGTTAGAGATATCTACAGCTATCCACGTCGTCCATGAGGCGGTTATTAAAAGAAAGAAAATGTCATAAACAATATGTCAAGTACCTAGGTTTAGACAAGTGATAGATTGGATATTCGTACGTGCCGAATGTCAACCAATCTTGTTATGCCATGATTCGACTTTTCTCTTATCTATGGTTGTATCATAAAGTTAACATTATAGCATCAAGATCGAAACTCTAATGACTCTCATTTCTGGTTGTTCCTTCGAGGCATTAAGCGGTACTCATTACCTCTTTATTTGGTGATGAACATGACAATTAGCATACAATCAGAGTTGCCAGACATAAGGCAAATATTTCTAGAGTTAAACACCTGGCATGTTAAGCAAGCAATAAACAAATGAAAGGGAAAATAACAAGCTTGCATATCTTGATCTATTCAAATAACCAGGCAGTATTGTGCCTGGTATGACGAGGGTCGGCGGACGGGTGCGACGTGATAGGTGTCTGCTTGCAATCCGACTTCTTCCCCGCCTCCAACCATACACGTACACTGGTTTATTAAGCGAAATAATGTAATTATGAAGATATAATATACATGCCACGCGTAATTAAATAAACTGCAACATGTAGGTATTGTGCTAAAACTACCATGCTAAAGTGAGACGATTCGCAAGTAGTTGTGAATATTTACCACTAACCTAGAGATGCGTAGTTTGAAGTAGGCCAAAATTAGGTACACTTTTATTTTACTTGTTAACGAGTCCTAAAATGGCGGGTCTCAACGAAGACCCTGTCGCCACATTCAGACTCCATCATCAGATCAGCTCTTCGATATCATGATTTTGTATTTTTATCAGGTTTACATACTTCAAATTTCAGCCCATTACGATAACAAACAGTGGATCAAAATAGACTTGCAAGATTTGACCCATACTAACAAGGCCGCTAAATAAAAAACTTGTAAAAATACCTCATTATATTCATGAAAACAACAAAACTAAAAGATATGCTCGCGCGTGGTAAGTATCTCGGCATTTTTTTCGCCTTATCTGATTTGCAGGTAGCACAGGAAATATTACCAGGGACGTAGAGGAAACGTCTCCGGGGCGAATACTTTCGTCAGAGACTATAAATCTCCCCCTTACTTCGCTGGCATTATAAAGATTACCCGACAAAATAGTCGGGCCCTTCCGTTCAATTTCGCAAATCGTGTTGCGTCGCCGGTCGGCCGCTGACGTATCGCTCCTCGCCTCGACCTGGAGGCTTCAGAGCCGCCCGTTTTGATGCTAGATTGGATTTTATATAAGCACTTTAAATTCAGGGAGAGCTAGTTCGCACTAAGTGAAAATCCTTGTTCTGCCACGCTTTTCACACGGTATCGCGGAATGATTAAGCGTCGGAGATTAAAAATTCTTACATACAAATTCAGTTTGGGCTAGACTGAAGCGTTTCTCACTAGTACTATGAACATCCTCGTAGAGATTAATAGTTGTAAAAAAGCAATTAAGTAAATACTTGGAAAGTTTTGTGTTCGTTGATGTATTTTGATCTAAAGCAATGGTTTATAACATGTTGTCGTGTGATAACTAGCTGCGTCGAATCCAAACTCAAAGACTCGTCAAAATTATTTACTAACAACATTAATGCTGGTAATTAGATTCCAGATGTATTCGGTTTTTTAGTTAAAAACAAACCACAAACACCACGAGCTACTGTGGCCAAATATGGAGTTTATTCACAGGTACATTTTCAGAGAATTGTGAAGCGAGGCTTAAATAAAGTAGCGGTAAAAATAATCCATACAAATTTAGTTCCAGGCGATAACGTTTCTCACCCCCTGAGTCAAGTAAATACAATTTCCACGATCTGTTCTTGTTGTAGTTATTTTAAAAAGAAGGTTTATATGTTTCCGTTTTATTGGTCATTACTTTCTTGAAAAAGAAACTTACAAACCTAATTTTCCATAATGTCTAAACATTAAAAAATCAGACTAGGAAGAAACGTTACCGCATTTTCTATGAAAATTAACGGTTTCACAATTTTGTATAGAAATTTTCAGCCTCACAATCCTCTTAAGAAGAAAAATACGATAAATTCTGTTTATTGGAAGGGTATTCACCGAATAATTCCCCGGATTTCGAGTTATGCAATCAGCGCTTCTATAGGTTCTCAGATAGCTCACTGCATTAAATGCACTCTGAAACAATTATATACCGTGTGCAAATAATAAACTCTTAACAAGCCGCCATTCATTAAATCGGTAGCGATTTATTTCGTATTGGAAATTGCATTATTATATGTCGCATAGTTATAATAAATTTAAAATAAGATCATCAATGTAAAAATAAAAAAGTAATAACCAAATGTCAAAGTGTAATAAGCAAAACTAATAAAAAAAATACAGTATAAAAATAATACTTGTAATATAGCTTAAATTCTTGTCAAAATGTCTAAATAATAGTTTAAACATCAGAATGCATAAAAATGTTTACCTAATCAAAATAGCAAATCAATACCTGCTTTATAAATGTTATCTTTCTAGGTATGTAATAACTGGACCCATTACACTGTACCTACTAGGAGCAGAAGAATAGCAATTAGCTCACTATTTAACAATTCAATCAAAATTTTAATAGTGTAACATTTAACTTACACTATTTTATCTGACTAACACTTTCACAGAAAAAAAAAGCCGGTTACGAATTCCACGTTTACCGAAAAGCTATTTATGTCCGTGTCAATTCAAGTCAATTGTAGAGCGATACATACCTACTACTAGGGTTGCCAATGTTGCCATATTATCTAGAAATGAAAAGTCCTGACATCAATAGAAAAGTCCTGAAATTTCTCGCAACGACAGAGATTTATTTTCAATATGTGCAATTTTGGGCAATATACATGTCATGTTTATTCCTTTCATTGTTTTCTTGCATTTTGTTGATTATTGGCTATTGTGTGAAACAAGGTATTCCATACGTCCCGACATCTGCCTAGTCCGGCTGCAAACCTGACAAAAGCCCTAAAATCCTGACATGTCACGATAAATCCTGACATTTAGCAACCCTACACACTACACACCGGACCCGTCACTAACAGAATAACTTATTCCAATTGGGCATCCTTACAACGCACAGGAAGGTCAGGCGTAGGAAAGTCAACTGAGGTCACGGCCACTTTGGTAAGGACAGGATATCGAGTACCTATTTGAATATTGAAACACGTAAAGAAAATGGCAGGTTTAAAAAAATAGTTGATTCAAAAACGCGTAAAAAAGATAAATATTCTTTTTTTTTATGGCGCTGTCATATAAAATAGGCTCTTGTAATATCAGTGCTAAGTGACATAGTTAGGATCGGCGTGTAATCTAGAGTATAACTAGGGGGGTGAACTGTTCATGGCTAATTCATTTTTGGATGAGTGTAAGTTACGGAGCTATAGCAGTTAAACGGCTCTGTTTGTTTCTCTCACCGTACACTGAATTGCTTAGCCATGTCATAGTAACCCCCTGGTATAATAAATGGAAGATAAAAAGGCCTTAAATAGTACATCCATTTTATAGCTCTATTCCACATTTTAAAGCTTTCGTAAAGAAAACAGGTAGAAGTGACTAATAAATTATAAATTGTGCCGACGCGATAGCCTAGTTGGTAGTACCCTGCCTACAATGCTAGCGGTCTCAGGTTCGATTCACAGAGTGGGCTAATATTTCTGTAATGAGCGCGAGTATTCATCCTGAGTCTTGGATGTGTTTTACGTATTTAAGAATGTCTATCACTGTCTATAATTCACAGTAAAAGCCTAGGGCTTAGTTTTAGACTAGGTAAATTTGTATGAGATTGTCCGCATGTTTATAATAACAATAATATCACAGGATAATCTCACACAAATTGACCTAGTCCCAAACTAAGCTCTAGGCTTGTACTATGGGTACTAGACAAAGATAAACATACTTATATAGAGAAATATGTACTTAAATACATAGAAAACATCCAAGACTCAGAACAAATACTTGTGCTCATCACACAAATATCTGCCCTTACCGGGATTTGAACCCAGGACCCCTAGCTTCGAAGGCATGGTCACTCACCACTCACCAATGAGGCTATTGTGTCGTCGTTATTTTTTATTTAATTAAGGTGTGTCACTTCTGCCAAATTCTATGGGTCTAATTTTATCATACCGTTAACAATATCTATATAAGCAGTTTACATTTGTAATACATACATAGACCTGGAAAATGACGTGCAGTGAATACAGAAACATTGCTGTACGTCGTCTGCAATATCAGTGGTTGCATAAGCTACGTATTTATTGTGAGTAATATGAAGTAGGTACACAGCTCAACAATAGAATATGAGCCTTTTAGCTAAATTACATATACTACTGTTTCATTAGGGCTTTACGCTTATCGTCGTTTGCTGTCTCATCTAATAATACCTACGTGTCCTTTTTGCAACAATAGGGTTTTTACTTGTTTTTCTTTGTTCCGTAGTCATTTTCCGTTCGCAAAAAACACAGAAAAACAAGTCACCTTTGTTTTGAATGACTTAAGATTAGGCTATTTAATGTTTCCTCATTTATCATTATTCGCAGTCCATGTTCAGGTAGTATTCATTTCGGAAACAATCATCATTCTCACTCTTCATATGTCACAAGAGAAAGGGACTCGATCTTTCGAAATCGAGTTGGAAATTGTATAGAGTACGTGAAAAAAAGATTGCTTTTCCTGTGTCAAATAACATCGTCTTAATCTATCAAACTATGAGGTGAAGTCACATACCTACTTAATTACCTTATATTTTTCGTGATTAAGATAATTACAAGAGTACATATACACTCACACTACTTACTGAGACATTTATAATTTAAGATCGTGTAAAAGCCATAAATGCAAGATAAGTATTGGATATCAATTACAATTTATACGCACTGATAATTGTAACACGAATGTTGTTATCTCAATAATATTTTATACTTTTTATTCGATGGTTATCAGATATTTAATCCCGGATAAAAGATAAGTAGGGCGAAATTTTGTACAGACAGCCCATTCACAAGTTAAGTATGAGATAGGTATTATTTCGTCTCGGATTATAGACACATATGACTAGAATAATAAAAACCTCTTATGGGGCGCCATGCCACTTCAAAATTACTCTTTTAATCCTAGTTCTGATTGATTGTAACTTAATGTAATTGTATAAAAATGCTTATTGTTGTTGTACTTATATATATACATAACATCACGCTCCCACTTCCAGAGTAGGGTAGGCAGAGCTTCAGAAATATCAACAACTCTAATAAGACTTGTTGACAATTCTGCTACCACATTTTGCACATTTAGGCTAAGATGTTTGTGACAGGTTGCAAGCGTGGTACTTTATTTGGTAAATAAAGAAATAAAAGGAACTTCATATACTACTTCCGGATCATATCGAGGTTTTTATATTCCTTGTACATCTATTACAGATTCCGAAGAGTTTTATATAAAATCTATCACAGTATTCCACTTACTCAATAATTTTTGTAATACAGTATATTTCACATCATCAGCTCGCATAAGGTAAGTGTGTACACAGTTCGAGGATCATCGAAGTAAGTTCGCAGGAATGAACATACTCTCTCCATCACTCTCACCGGTGGGACTTTAATGTGGTCATACTACTTTCAAATCCGTAGCTAGCGAATATATTGACTTTCCAATACCGACCTCAGCGGTAATTTTCCAGAACTACTTATATTTTGACAGTACATTTCGGAGACAGGTAGAAAAGAAATAAGGGATTCCTAAAGGAAAATAATACTGCCGCGCAAAACATAATCACAGTAAGTATTTAAAACCTAATTTGGAGAAAACCGCGGTTAAAGTATTTTTTAATGTTTTATCAATAACTTCCATGAACAGTAATAGTTGTCAAATATTTTTAGATATTCTTTTAAAGGACAAATTGTTCTTTTTTATGAGATAAGTAAATGCAATATATTCATATAATTTATATAAAATATTAAGCTAAATATATTTATAACTAGGGGGTCTAAACAAAAACTATTAGATTTGCAGGCATAAACACAGTAAGTCAATGACATACTGTGTTTTTGCTAAGGAATTCAAGCGTATGGTCCTTGTCTGGCCGGCTGCCCTAGCAAAATACAGAGTAACTACAATAAATCAAATTTTACAGAAGAGCATAAAAACTAAAAAGTCGATCTATAAAAGAACTGTAATGAGAAATTGTTAGTTTTTAATACTTAATGAGACACGCATTGTAGTATCTTTTAATTGTTTACATTTATATTACAAAAAACGTTAAAGTTTTAGTTTAAAATGACTTTGTGTGTAAGCAAGTATAAAATAAAATATGTACTCTCCAAGTTTTCAAACGAAAAAGAAAGTAAATCGATATACTTTGTTTATTCATCTAAACTTTTGTATATAATATGATGGAATGCAATGAAAAAGTAAAGTAAATCATATTTAATTTATATATCATAGTTACAGCAATGCTATTCTACAGAATCCACGGGTTCTTGAGTTACTAGATCTCTTGAACTGTCTTCTTCTTTTAAATTTATCCAAAATTGCTTCCGATTTTCAGGCATATGAGGCAGTAATTGAGCAACAATTAGAGATTTTTTTGATTTATTAATTCCCCGCCTATAAGGAACTTTTTGGTCGCCTTTAGGATATTAATTCTTTTTTGCAAGAAATCAAGTTCTATATAATCCGTTTTATTAATTGTCTGATAAAACATATTTCTTGAACCCTGCCTAAATTCTACATACATCAAATCATTTAAGTAAAAGTTTATCAAAGGGTCGCTTTCCCTGTTAAGTCCCTGTTCGCTGTCTCGCACACGCGGGCGCCTGGATCCACGGAAGATCAGCGTCGTGGCGCTCACAAGCGACTCGACTTCATGCTGAGTGGTATCCATTTTTGCATGCAATTGTGTCCAATTCTTATGTATTGTAGTTTCTTTAGGTTTGTTAATTGTTTGCAAAATAAATGAATTTCTTTCTTTCTTTCTTTCTTTCCATATTTTTAGTTGGTTGCCTTTTATACTTAACCCAGTTAAATTTATCCTCCTGTGGGTTAATTTCGACGATTTTCAGGTTTTTCCGGGAATTTCCGGAAACTTCTTTTAAGTCGTCAAAATCGTAAACATTACGAGCTCGTTTAATTGCAGTCTCAATATTCCCGTGTATACTATCAGCTGCGTTGTGAGTATGGCCTTTTGTCAAATATTTGATTGTAATTTTATGCACAGTTATCTCCGGATCATTTACAATTTTGACCAAAGAGGTAAATAAGATCCAATTTTTATTCTGTGCAGTACAATTGTCAGCCCATATGATAAAGTTTACAGTATCTCTCTCTGATTTGAAAAAAAATGTAAATGGCATCGGTTAGGTATATTTTTAGCATCTCTATCGGAAAATTCTTCATGCCAAAAAACGCAAGTACTTACTTTTATTGTTTTTCTTCAAAGATGCAAATGTCAAATTATATGCGACCAACCGACTTATGAAAAATGATTGTTTTAGTCCCGGCATAATTGGAATTAAGAAAACTTTCTGGAGATCCATTGCAAAAACTTTTGTGTCGGAATTGAAAACAAATACAGAATCTTGACGATATAACTGAGTGGCTGGTGGAAAAATGTTTAATTTCTTCTCTTTCTAACAAGAACTCGTCTATTAAGGATAATTCTGAATTTCTAAAACAAAATAACATAGGTATATTAACTAAATTGTTATTCAATTTTGAACTACAAATAAATAGATGTGTTAAATAAAAAAAAAATACTTTTGTGCTAAATTAACAAGCATCCTGCCACGAGAATTATTCATCTTGAAAATCACTTACAAAATAGTCACTTAAATCCACTTTAATTACTTTTAGTAAATGAATTATAACGTAATTTATCACTTATGATAGTTATGATGCAGTCTTATTACTCCCGTGTTCATTTAAGTATAATTAAAAGGTGGGTGGTTGAACAAATAAAATGAAGTATGCTAAATCAACTGCACAATTACCCACAACGCAAATCAAAAACAAAGCAACTTCATTTCTCAAACCATAAACAAAGTAAGTAGCCATTAATTACTTTGTTTTTGTGTTGAAATCACAGTTTGATTTGTTTTTGAGTTACAATCCCGAAATCTTAAGTGTAGTTACTTGATTTTTATGAAAAATATTTCGCGATCCATGTAAAATTAAGAGTTTTTGTTAAAGCAGGTCTGTGCAGAATCAAAAAGTGAATAATATTATTTAAAAAACGATTTCAGAAAAAAAGTAGTTACTCTGTTTTTTGCTAGGGCAGCCGTGGCGGTAAAACGTATGAGACTTACTGTGTTATTGACTAGTATTTGCACTCAATAATCTTAGCATTTACAATCAACCAGAAATAACACTATGACGTTGATTTTGCTCCCGCCATTTTGACTCAAAATCCTAGCAATATTCACAGTAAGTTCTAACCATACTTGGAGAGCTCCTAGGATATTATAAGAAAATATTAGGGAAATGGTAGCCATAAACACAGTAAGTAATATTATTAGTATTAATGTTAGATAATGAACAACTTTTCTCAATTATAAACACAGTAAGTGATATTACCCTAATTATTGTTAGGATTCTGTTGCAGCATCGAATAATCTGCCCAGTCATAATCACAGTAACTTGAAATACTGTGATTATAAATAGGATTATGTAATTTAGGTCTTAGTGATTGCCTAAGTATAATCATAGTATTTTTAGTTACCGTGTCTATGCTAAGGAAAGTTTTATTATAAAACTACGATATCCTACACATTGTGTAAGTAAGGTAACTTACTGTAAAAAATAAACATTTAATGTCAATTTTAAGTATTCATACTGTGTCTATCGTTAGGAAACATAAGCCTTTAACGTGACTTGCTGTGAATAGGCTAGTGGTATCTTCCGACATTTAAATAATAAAAATAAACCGCATATATAGAGCGATAGATCTCAATTTCCCGACCAAGAATATGTAGTTAACTCAATTTTGACAAAAAGTCGACTTACTGTGATTATGGTTTGCGCGGCAGAATAATTTATTGTATTTTGAAGCTTTCTAGACTACGGATATTAAAATCTGGCAGTCCAAAGACGTTGCGTGTAGACCGGATAACAAAGATGGTTCACTTTAATTCTCAAGATAAAATTACTGATAATTAATTATTGTACTGGAAATCATACGAATATGATACAAAAATTAATATTTGTCTAAGAAATTGTTATTTTTTTTTTGGTAACTTACTATACAAAAAATATTATGTTTTACTAATTGTCTAAATTGTTTTTCTACCAGGTTCTTCTTGGTATCAATTTACTCGATTACTAGTTTTCTTTACTCCCACCACCGTATTTTTTTTATTTTCACTATCAGTGATTATATTGTTGTAAAAAATAAAAGCCATTTCATTATCCGGTCGTAGGAAACCTTTAAAAAAACTATACTTAGTGCTTGAGTCTAAAGTATTTTCAATTATTATATTAAAATTGGACACTTTGGCGTTAGCGAATCGTTTCCCGTGTAAATAATAAAATAAATAAAATACTGTGTATTACTTTTTAGAGTGTTATCGAACCCCCTTGTAAACCTCCCCAAAGACAACAATGGATACCAATATTACCTCATGCATAATAGATGAAGGTAAATATTAATCAGATGTAGGTAATGCACCACTACGCTTTAATGCTGACCACCCTATTTTGGTCAGTTCTAGTTGTTTCTTAGCTGCTTATAACCTATTCAAATCCAGGATATTTTTAGGATATAAACGCTAACTTAACGTTTCCACAAAAAGTAAAAATTACCAAATAAAGCTGAAAATACTTGACCATTTTATTTATAAGTAAGTAAATTTTACCATACCTATATTTAAAGTAAAAACAAATTTATAAGTTATTAAATCAACCTCTTCAAGGTTCAAAACTATCCGGGATGTATGTAATACCTATTATCTTATAATACTGCTAGATTGTCGTAATTATTGTTTATTCACTGATGAGAATCAAACATTGAGCAAGTATTAAACCGGTTTATTCACGTGCTTTCATTAAGGTCCTTAGATATTTTGCTTTGTTTACGGTTTAACCAGGTAAATTTGTATATAATGCCGGTGATGGCAGATCCGAGGAACGGTCCTACCCAGTAGACCCAGTGCGCGGTCCAGACGCCGGTGATCAGCGCGGGCCCCAGCGAGCGCGCCGGGTTCATGCTGGCACCTGTCAGCGGCCCACCAGCGATTGAAAGCCCTGCTATGGTAAGACCAAACTTGATCGGCAAAGATTCCTGATTCTTCTCATTCACTGGGTCCCAAAGTGCGCACGTTATCCAACAGAGCAAGCCGGTCAGAACCATCTCCACGACCAAGCATTCCCAAACTCCAAGCCTCGAGTGAGGCACCGTTACACAAACTGCTTCTGCGACCATGTCCACAGGGGCAATGTAATGCAAAACCCACGATGCAAAGATAGACCCGGCACAATGCATTATGAAATAGCCTATTCCCAGAACTATTGACATCTTACCCCATAATATTGCTAAAAGAGTTATGCTCGGGTTCATATGTGCTCCAGAAATGTGACCGAACGTCTGGATGTTAATCATAACGATAAATCCGAATCCTAGTGGGGCGTTCAACGGTGGTTGAGGATCGAATCCATCCATGGGCACACAAGCCATGCATCCTAAAAACACGAGCAATGTCGTGGCCACGAATTCTGCCAAAAGTGCCCTCCAATTCGAGTTGCACCAAGAGACCACACTGTTCGAAGAAGTTTTTAATTCTGCAGCTTTACTTTCGGCGACCGCGACCACAGTTTGAGCGTTAGGTATCACTGTCATTTTCGCAATGTTTACGGAGTGGCTTACAGCATAAGCAAGAGACGATGTCACAGAACGGAAGCTTCACACACATTGAATGATTCACTGTTTCTTGATAATTGTTCGGGCATTGCGCCTAACAGTAATTTACGATTGAACGCAGAATCAATTCTGCTACTTGGTTATTGAAAGTGAATTTTCCCGCGAGCGCGACGCGGCGCGCTGGTCCTGAGGTTAAAGTGTTATTGATCTCTTCATTATCCACTACTGCAAGATATAGCGGTAGATACAGTTGATTCGTATCTATATGCAGTATCATTATAACCTGTTATCAAACCTGTTAAGTATGATAATAAAACCCGAATTACAAGCTTACTTCACGTGGATATGTTAGTTCGGAATACTATACAAATAGAAAAAGATAAAATCAAATATAATCTTAAATACTTTACTTATGAAAAACACTGATTACAGTTTTTCCTTTGTTGACATTACTAAAACATTGGATTTAACATTTTATTGACTTGTTGGTTTATAAAGTTCGTCGGTCATTTAGAGTAGGTAGTTAGTTAATGTTGCTAAGGAAAAAGTTCTTACAAATTATTATTCTTATGCGTTTACCTTCTTCATAGCAATAAAACCAAGTATATCTTTGCTTTATAGAACTGTTTTATGTGTCAATAATGTCCCTAAATAAAATACTTATATAATAAAATACTTAAATATAATACAAAGAAAACATCTAAAATCGCACGCGTATGTTCGTGTTTATCACACGATTATTTGCTTGTAACGGGGATCGAACTGGAGGCGCCGTAGGCAATCGCTAGTCGCTACAATCAGATTTTCAGTTGATTCCAACAAAATGATTAGATTAACAAGCTACTTACCGTTGCCAATAAAATTAAAAGATAGCTAAGCGTGATTGAGCGAGATAAGCTGTAAGTGTTGTTTTGTTTTACAAAAACCCGGAAAAGTGCGTATCTGATCCGGCCCATTTGCTATAATCCGCGTTTGGAAGGAGCCGTCCGGCTGATTAATGCTCGCCGGGCAGCCGGGTTGCGGCTCGGCGGGAACGTGCCCATTAATATCTATTGCCCGCATCTAGTTTGAACACTCATTGAATTGGAAAAAGTCAAGATCTCATTAGATGTAATACATCAAAATGTGAATACCAGGGCTTATTAGATCCGTTAGTTGGTCGTTGTGAACCAAAAAAAACGTATAAGGAAAAACGTAAGTAGTTTTATTACATACGTAAGTAACTGAAAAGAGAAAAACAAGGTAAATATTAAAACCATGTTTATGCAGCCAGATTTTTTGTTTTTTAAATAACATAACTAAACACGCCGAGCGTAGAATGTTAACTTTTTACTTTCACTTTACTACGAACACTATAAATTGCGTAAGCGATCAAATTATAAGTGAATTTTGGCCATGTTGTTGATTTAAAATAGCTTTTGAAGGTGAAGAGAACAGACAGCTACAACTGAGACACTGACCCTTGAGTCTTGACACTTTCGAGGTAAAATTACTTAGGATGGATTACATAATTAAAAATTTGATTTGCAATTTGCAGTACCAAATTACATTGAAACATATGAGTTGTGTATATTTTTGTAATCACCTTATTTTTTTAATTTGATACCCTATTGAATTAGTTTGATAGATTTTTTGACTTCACCTGTCCTAATTTCAACCCGTGATGCAGAAAGGGACAACAAGGTCAAAAGTACCTTTAGTTGGGTTCGGTTAGAAGTCCATAGCAAACATTTCCAAAACAAAGACTGAGGCGGTGGAGGTTGTATGCCCAGCCCCAGCCTGCCCTCCACTGGCTCCACCGCGCACTCCAACGACAACGGCAAAATCATCAAATGGCAACATATATCTGGCTGTTTGTGTTTATCCATGGTTTTTGACCCGTCAGGTGTCCTGTCTCCCAAAGCAAATATGCCGGGAATGTCCCCAAATTAAAAATCTCTGGTTTCTCGCAGATAATCGAAAATGTACCTACACCCGGTGTAACTATATGCAATGTGTTATACACTGTTCAAAAGGTGGATAATTTTTAAATCGGAATTAATATACTAGAATAATTTTACTTACTTGTATTAGTAAATATATTTTTTCAATCTCAAAATGTTTATTTAATTTTCATTTTTTCTTACGCCACTCACATTTTATATTCAAGCAGCACTAAACTTAGAGTCACATGTCATATGGTACAAACACTTACTTAAACCTTAATAGTTTACGCGTTGATTTCACATTATTTCACTACCACATTTGCTTCACAATCTTTATTTATTTACGCAACTGCTAAATACGAGTACCGCCATACTTTACCGCAAGGTCATGACCGAATAAATAACAATAAGAATTTTACAAGATTTTAGACAAATCTAATAGTTAATATGAATTCCCAAGTAAATTTGCAAGCAACTTATCTATATCTTTGATATATAATACATGGTTGAAACACTCATCGTTTAAATAATCTGAACGTTTATGAGAAGCGCGCACCAAAACAAAACGTCAAATAACAACTAAGGTAAATGTACGTTTCGACGAACGCTTAAGACCTGGACGCAAGTTTATTTTTTTAATAAGGTCTGGGATTTTGATACGATAATGATCAATAGAATAATAGTAACTTAAATAAATTTGTCATCATTTTAATGTACCTGGAAATAAATTACATGGTTAGAAATATGTTTAAAATATTTTTAAAGGTGTTTGAATCACTAAACCTGGTTTGTACCATTAACCGAACTAAGAAACTTGATTTGCACATAATACCGAACCGGGCCGCCGCATCACCGAACTAGAGAAGAAATGTATGAAATTTTGGCGCTGAGTGGTGCTCAAACTTTAGTAAAACAATAGGCGTTTGTATTTTATTTCTTATGATAGCAATTTAATCATGGTCACCTTTGACACACGTCATGCTGTGTAATGTAACCAAATTGAATGAAATAACATTTTTTACATATAATTTGAAAATTATTAGGTATCTATATGGTAGCTAGAAACCCTTTATTTAAACTTAAAATATTAACTATTTAACAGTCTTGGAACACGTTTTTTTATTACTTTGGTGTTCAATTATTTCTATAACTCTTTATCAAAAATACAACATTCATCATCATCATCATCATATCAGCCGAAAGACGTCCACTGCTGGACATAGGCCTCCCCCAAGGCTCTCCACTTAGACCGGTCTTGTGCCTTCCGCATCCATCGCGATCCCGCCATCCTTACGAGGTCGTCGTAGCAGTGAATCCTATTTATTGATAAAATTCAACATTCGGATAAGCTTGTCCCCGCCTGAAACACCTTTTCCAATATTCTAGTTAAATTGGAATTGTTATAAACATCAATAAGTACATTGCTCTTACAATTTTTTATAAGTAAATACCTAATAAAGCTTATTTTTTGCTTTTCAGTTGTTTTTTATTGCAGTCGGGTTTTTTGTTTTTTAAATAATTTATTCTATTTCACTCTTTTTAGTTTTTATCTATAATAAAGCAGTTGTTTAATTAATTATTACTTAGCTATATTGTGAGCTCAGGAGCTCGGTGTTTAATATCGCGAAGCTACAAGCGAAACTCTTTTTCTAGCAAAAGGAGTTTTTTGACTTTCCTGTCAAAATAGTAGCATCAAAGTGTTATAATAGTGTTAGTGGTATTATATATTTAAAATGAGCTATTCAATAGCTTTCATTTGATACCCATATTGTTATAAATATAATTGAAAAAAAAAACATCCCCTCCATATTTTTTTTCGGGTACGCTATATTGAAATAGTATACAGCCTATGTCATTTTCGCAATCAAGACGAATCGAATGACACCTCGTACGTTAAACTCTGTCAAGCCGTCTAGGCTGCAGAGCGTGCCCAGAAATAGACATACATACATACATACATACGCTCGAAAAACATAACCCTTCTTCTGACACAGTCGGGTAAAAATAATAATTGACAATTAACTCCGAGCTAGTTTTAAAACATTAACGGCTTAAATGTTGAGAACCGCTGGCCTTTACAAAAATGCACGAAAAAGAAATACATTTTAAAATCGGCCTAGCTGTCAATGGATTAAGGATGATATTCCAACGAACACCGTGCAGTAATTGCGGCAGAGGCAGACATGGATTCGGTAGTAGAGACCATGGGTACTAATCACCGAATGCCTTTCGGTGAATTGGACAAAGCAAATTGTGTGGAACCTATCAAGCGAACAGATTTAAAAAATAGTGTTTAGACGTAAAAGTATCGGTGTAATTACAAATCTGACATTATTACTAACAGTTCGAACTATTATGTAACAATGAATACATATGGCTTTAGCTACTATTGCTTAAAAAGTATATATAATCCTTTTTTTTAAATACCCTTGCCAATAAGCTTATTTTTATGTCAAAAAGTCGTAAAAAGCACAAATTTCCAACGAAGTTTTACAAAAAATGCTTAGTTTATTGATGTTCGGCAATTACTCATTAAATTTTGAATACTTCTAGTTATTCGAAAAGCAAATTAGTTTATATAAGTAAGTCATGATTAACTTGTAAATAAATAATTAAAAAAACATACGCTTTCCCTGATTCCGAACGCTGTTCGGTAAAACCTTCCAGCAAAAATGAGGGTTAACTCATCACCGAATTCACATTTTTGTTAATTTCTATAAATATGACTACACTAAATTCACTTCAATTATCAGAACACAAAAACTAATTAAATAACAACACAGGAAAACCACATTTTCAAACACAAAGGTAATGTAAAACGGTTTTATGACCTTAAGAAGTATACACGATTTCTTACCGATTTTCACTAGGATCCCCTTACAAAACGGAACTCGACCGACTTGTTCGCTTGTTGCGTCCCGACTGAGATAGCAAATAGACGGTTTTGCCGCGTAGTAGAAGGGATAGGTATTTAGCTAGCGTAAAAAAATATTACAACTTAATATCAACTGTAAGTACTAGAATAAAAGTTAAAAATATAAGAAATTCGGTGATACCGCAGATTCGGCAAAGCGTACGTTTACCTTATGGCGTTACTCGGGCGGCACGTCGGCGGTTTTTTAATTTTTCATTTAATTTTTCTTAATTTTTAATTTGTACATACATACATACATAACGTCACGCCTTTATTCCCAGAGCGATTCCTTTTTTTTATTTTATTTTTATTTGTACTGGTTGAAAAATCAAATTTGTGTACAGAAATAGCTGTGATTGGCTGAAGAAATATTTTTAAGACGGGCAATCGCATTAATAGGAAATTAAAAATGACCAAAGACAACCGACGAACATAAATACTGACGTAGTATTAAGGACACTACCCACACAAAAGTAGTAGAAAATTAAAAAAAATATAATTATTTAGTCCCTAGGGAGTAAAATTTCACTTAGTCCCTAGGGATTAAATGCATCACTTTAGTCCGAAGCGTGAGAAGTGAAAAGAATATTACACATACATACATAGGATACGCGCAAAAAAAATACTATCCTTGGCAGTCATATGAGAGTGGTGTGGACGCTGAGCCGAGCGTTACTAAGGTCCACAACACTGAATATTCGACGCCGAATGCTCATTACACGCGAATTCTCTCAGTAACGACGCCCCTTATGAGATACGATTTATTTTTTGTAAGTTTGACCCTAGGGCACTTTTCTAAGAGAATTTTGTATTGAACCCGGCGTCTATTGGTTGGTACGTCAATGATTGGGGCTTAATAAAACTGATGAAATACCGGCCATAAAATGTGGGAGCAATAAAATTTAGGCATGACCTCAGATGGCATGACAAATATGACGATATGTGTTACTGATCTTATATGCAAATAAAAATGTTTATAATTTGTCTTAATTACGCTGTAAAAATATTTATCTTTTAGGTAAGTCTTTTATCAAAAGAATGGAGTATTGAGTGCCTTTGTAGCATCCGTACATAAGCACTGAATGTTACAAATGCGGTTGTGAGTATGAAATATTTCAGTACCGCCAGTAGGCCACTTGAGGTGGCAAATTGTACTAACTCATTTTAATTACTCCTTTAACTTAGTTATCCATACTATCAGTATCCAGACCGACTATAAGTGTGAAAGTAAGTCTGTCTGTCTGTTACGCTTTAAACAAATTTGTACCCGCGATAAATGAATACGGAGTCGCGGGAAACAGCTATTCAGTAATATACATTATAATTATAATACTAATCTCGCGTAAGGTATCCGAGAGCTCGTCGCTGAACTTGTCACCATACTTTAAATTGCGTTAGATAAAATAAGATCAACATTACTATTATCACCACCTCATTTTAGCGATGAGAAATGTGTTGACTTTTGATATGACACGCCAATTTTAAAATCTAGAACTTATTTTCAATTTAAAGCACCAGACATTTACTCATACATTTCGATTGACTAACTTTTTTTTCATTTTGAGGAAGTTTGATATGGTCACCATATTATGTACATATAAAACAAATTCCATTTAACAAAAGTAAAGGTCACATCTCCCAAAACACATGAAAATGTTCGCAGACGTCTGTCTACCTTATGTTTTGTTAAGCGATTTATTTTATATCGTTCCTTTCATATAATCATTACTTCTAAACGCAACTTATGAAATTGAAACCAGTACGACAGGCCGGGTATAATAAATCTCTTATCACGTTAATGTAGTCTTAGATTATGATTAACACGAAATTAACCGTTAATTACCCTTGATTGCAATCTATCTGATAACATTTTGAATTGCGAACTCACTGGACGTAATCTTATTTAGACTACAATGACTACTTAGTGTTAGCACGGAAAGTAATTATTTAGAATTACGAGTATGATTGTAAAGTAACGTGTTGTAAACTTCATTGTTTATAATCACCCACTGAGGAAGTGTTACTTTTTTATTTTAATCAGGATGGTTCTTAGCAGGATTTCATGATATGATATTAGCTCTGAAAGTAGGTGTCGACGTTATTTTGGGGGCTTTTTACCCCCTAAAAGCTCAATATCTCAAACACGGCTGAACCGATTTTTATAAAACATGTATAACCACAGCAAGAAAACCTGCTTTCATTTAAAAAAAAACCGCATTCAAATCGGTTCATCCAATTAAGAGCTACGGTGCCACAGACAGACACACACACACACACTTACACGTCAAACTCCTCTTTTTACGTCGGGGGTTAAAAATGGTTTTTAGTAAAAATTACAGAAAATCTGGTAAAATGTAGAATTTGACTTCCTTATTAAAATTGTATAATTGCGTAGGCACCAAAAATGACGAGGTTTTGCATTATTTAATTTAATATACTAATAAATATATGAGCTGTGAAGTACTCGTAAAATAATCAGTAGTGCGATCTCTTCAATATGACCTATTTGTTTGCACTTTAACTTCTTGTTGACGTGAGCGGTTAGCGGGCAAAGTAATACGTAGAACATAATTATTAATTATTTTACTTGAGGACACCCGCGACTTAGTACGCGTATAATTAGTTTCCCGCTACTTCCCCAATTTTAACCCCTTAGGGGATAAATTTACAAAAATCCCTTCTTAGTGCACCCCTATATCCAAGGATTATTCCGTCCTAATTTCAAGTCCCTAGGTCCAGCGGTTTCGGCTGTGCGTTGATCGATCGAGGATCAGCCAGTCAGTTTCTTCTTTCATATGTCGTAGTACTTGGGCGACCGAGCCTTACTCGGGTGTATGTAGACAACACTACTATATAAGCATTAGATAGTGTCGTCTATATAAGTCAAATATCTTGTATATCGCTATTACATCGGGACCTGTTCAATATTCCAGGATCTTAGTTATCTCCGTACCAAATTTCATCTAAATAGGTTCAGTAGATCCAGAGATTACCCTACAACCTCACTATATCACAAACTTTACCTCTTTTTAGGGTTCCGTAGTTAAATTAGGAACCCTTATAGTTTCGCCATGTCCGTCCGCCCGTCCGTCCGCAGCCTAGCGCAGAGACTCTTAGTACCTACTAGAAAGCTGTAATTTGGCATGAATATACATATTAGTCACGTCAACAAAGTGGTAAAATAAAAATTTAAATATTTTTTTATGTTACCTCTCCTACACTTAACGCGGGGATGAATTGTTTCTCGTCTACCCCATAGTTTGGGTACCTATCGTTGGATAGGTCTTTCAAAAATATTATAGGATCCGCTTAGGAAATATTAAGCTTTAAAGCGCTAATTTTTGTTAGACCCAAGTGTCCTCCCTCCTACAGCCAAAACGACAGGTACTAAAAATCTGAAAAAAAATCTTATATGAAAGAGCATATAACGAAATTTAAAGGAAAACTATCACGACTAAGTAGACATCATTCAGAACCCTACACTGAGCATGATCCGACATGCTCTTGCCCGGTTTTTAAGAACAGTCTTACTATCTTAGTTACCACCGAGGCTTGTGACGCCACAGAACTTTCCACAAGTTAAACTAGTAATCTCACTGCCAGCTTTAATTCAATTAATTTCTACTCAACTACCAGCTTAGATTAAATCAAATTCAACTCGACTCAACCAGAAAATTTTGCACTTGACAATCAATCTAACTCAAATCATTTGGCAAATCATTTTAGGTTTACCTACTTAAATCAAGTAAAAAGTTCTCGTTGCTGACATGGTCTTTAGTTTTCTTATTACAAAGTTTTGTAAACCCTCGCAGTAACCATTTCGTAGAGTCAGACAAGCGTTTTAAGATATTAATGACTTTAGAACAAAAGGGTGAATGAGATACCCTAAAATCCCACCCAACTTGGAGAGCGCAAAAAGTCTAAAAAAGGTACGCTCCAGGCTCTCAACGGCTCTTTCGCGTGCAATTAGGTGCAAGATTATTATCCTTGCATGCGGCATCGTTGCAGACACGAAATAGACAGAAGTACAATTTATTTCTTTAAGAAAAGTTCTGTTGATCATTCGGTTGGCGCAGCGCGCGAACAAGTGCAGTTGCACTAAATGTACTTAAGTGCACCCGCACTTTATAAGCGCGTAACGTGACCTTTTCACTGATCCTCGCAAATATGTTCTCATATAAATAACTAGCTTTAAAAACTCTGCGCAATAGTAGGATTATTAAATTAGGTAGGCTTTACTACAAGATAGCGGTTCAGTATCAAGTGAGTAATAAAATAAAATAACTACTTTCGCGTTGCTAAATTCTGATTTCGCTATTCAGCCTTGTCCTTGTAATATAACAAATATATATATTGAAATACACGAGTATATAAACACTCGTGTTTGATTGTTGTTTGTTTGTTCCGTCTTTACGGTTGAATGCCTCAACAGATACCTACATGTATAATTTGATACATGGATTGTTAGTGCCCCGGAGACGGACAAAGCGTACTTTATAATTCCAGGGAATTTAAAAGTTGCCGAGGGAACAGCGATAAACTAATTTTGCGCAGACGAGGCGTGGGCAAAAGTTAGTTTGACAATACACTTAAGACTGTCACCGACTACCAGATAAGAGGGCCTATGAAAGGAGCATACGCTCAGGTACTAGCCATTTCTACGTCAGCAAATTTCGAAAATTCACAATATGAATAGGACTAAGGTAAGCCGATTCCTTACAATTTGTCAGTTTTTGAAATTACTAACGTTAGCATTAGCCCCTTGTAGACCCCAAGATTAGTTTAACCCTCGAATCTACCTAGCGTCTAGAGAAAAGGAAATTACCCTGTGGTTGCCGGGTTAGAATAGTGCCGGCATGTCTTCCCGTGGATGCCGTAAGAGGCGACTAAGGGAATAAGTGCTTGTACTGTTAGGCGATGGGCTTGCAACCCGTCACTAATACACTGGTAAACTTATTGGCCTGATTGTGCAAAATGTGGCTACAGAATTATAAACAAGTCTCTTTAGAGTTTTTGGTATTTCTGTAGTTCTACCTACCCCACTTTGGGAATGAAGGCGTGATGTTGTGTTCTAATTGAAAAAGGGTAGGGTGCTCTGCCCGATTAGCGCAAGATTGTTAATGCACGAGCGCAGGCAGCGTATTTACCTCTGAATCAAATAAATTAAAATGATTACGGGAGCGAGCAAAATAATGATGAAGATGACACTTCCGTTTTAAGTCCCTCCGCTTCGCAAAACAAACAACTTAAAGGGCTCACGCAATTACGGGATTTCAGCTCTCTGCCGAAGCATGTATATATCCTACTAATCTTGTCTTGTCTTAACTGTGTCTTAATGTTTATGTAGCGTCAGCGCGAACAGTGGCCAGCTTTGATTAGTGCTCTCCGGTTTAATTTAAGATCCCGATTCCGGAATAAGATTTAATTTAAATTTAAATAATAAAAAGATGTAAGAGATACGTTCATACATTATCTGTCAACTAAATCTAGGTTAAGTCTCACAGGTTTAGTGCTTTTGATCAGTTTTTATATAAGAGGGTTACTATAACATGATATGCAATAGATTTTACAATGAATGAAAGAGACAAAGCCGAAAAACTGCTAAAGCTCTGTCTACACACATCTTAAATTGAACTGCATAGCTATGTAATGGTAACCGCCAAAGGACTTTTAAATCTATCCGCAAATGCTTTTAAAATACTCGTACAGTTAATGCTCCCGCGCAGTCTCAATCTAGATTAGGTACAGGTATAAAATTTAGGGATAGAAATGAACTAACTTTCCTTTATCTGCACTACACTTGGTGGTTAAATGAATCAACTTTCTACCCACATGACTTTTCTCCTCTCCTCTCTCTCCTGCGGTTAGGTACTACAAGTATCAATTTATACTCAATCCAGGCCTGCAATTACGATTTGCATTTAAAACAGACCTGAAACCTGTTAAACAGTTTATAAAAGGTACCTACAGTATAGTAAGTGTTATAAAAAGTACGGTTATTTTTTTCAATTTCGTTCTATTTTCAAGCATATTATATATTTTTGACAGTCATTGTGTCAATTCGCTCGCGATCCGCTGATTAAGAGTAATTTTTCGGAAACATTGTTTAGGAAACCGTTTCTAAATTTCGCACCCGTTTCATAAACCTACATCCCGCAACGTAAAGAAATATTAGATCCAGTGCACGCCGTCTGAAAAGACGACACCGACCGAGACAAAATCGACTGAACCCACGACCCCTGACTGCTCCGATCTGGATGCACGCGGCATAGCGGTAAGTCCTGTCCTTTTCTTTTACACTTTACATTATTATTTTCCACTCGCCTCGTCTTTCATCAGGGCCAGTTAGAGCTTGTCCGTCTTCTGGCCCACATAACCCAGATCTTAGGATCTGGTGGTCCTTCTACGATCTCCGCACCAGTTTTCAACAAAACATGATCGCTTATTACAAAGGACCAATCACGGTTTACCTACTTGTACCACGCGTTATTTATTCATGAATAAGTAGTAAAATGTTGGTGTGAAAGCTTTAATAATACTTTTTAATAAAATTTAACATATTTTATAACACTGAGTATATGTAGTAGGGATTAGCTTGATCATCAAGAATGATACAGTCATCCACATCTCGTATTTAAGTGCCTCCTCGACTTTGATGAAGTTAGATATGGCATGTCACGGTATGACAGTGAACACCGAAGGCTTATAATCTATCTCTCGAGATTGTACACTGGCGATAAATTGTGAATTGTACCACACTGATAAATCAGACAGATTGTGAACCCTGCCGGTAAGTGCTGGTTCGTATATAATTTGGCGTTTTAACATGGATAAAATATTAACTATCAAAAATGTATACGTCATATAAGAGTTATATTGTAAAGTGTGGTACAGTTTAAATATTTCGAGTTTATTAAGACAACCGGTGAAATTACTAGCATAGAGGCATTCCATCGTAGTCCTCAGGGTTGGCAACGCATTTGAGGTCTTAGGATTATAGTCTTGAGAATTCAAATGTCTATGGGTCTCAGATTCCACTTACCATCAGGTGGCCTGAGTGCTATTGTGCCTTCTCCTTAACATGAAAAAAAAAAGTTTACAATCACGCGTCATTATGGTTCAACTCCTTCACTATTTATTAACGAACCATCAAATCCTTAATTCGCCTGCCTAGTCAAACCGAAACTAGCCAAACTGCTCGAATTAACTAATATTCCAATTAGAGAGCTTAACCACGGATTCACCACGTTCAGTACTCTATAATATGTATCTATTGAATTTCATACCCATTTTCTCATTCAGTATTAATGTACGTATTATAAAATAAATCTCAAAGAATAAAAAGCCATTCCTTCCACTAATGTCTTCACGGTTACAGCCCCGGACAAAGTAAACTCCTTAATTAATTTTAGTACCGTCAAAAGGTGCACCCGGACAATTACCGTGGAACAATGGAAAATCCCTGCACACGTCGGCCTGTGGAAACTTACTCCGGCTATCAAGACCTCGCTTTGTCTCCGCCGCGCAAACATAGAAGCCTTTCAATTTATTAAAGTAGGGTAAAAAGGAAGACTTTAACGTTAGTTACGTAAGCTTTGAACACACGTATGGGTAATTATAAAAAAAAAATCGAGTAACGCAATAATAACACATTTTTTATTTCAACAGCACTCAGTTACATTAATTGTTTTGCCTACAAGCGGGACAACTAGAGTCCAGGTCGCATCGACACACAGTAATGGGAAGGTATCCATCAAAAGCCTTGCTGCGCTCCCAGAGAACCGACACGCTACCGTTCGCACGACTCGAGGCTGTATCCAAAATCACTGGCTCACAGTACACTTCGTCAGACAACAACATAGCATTAGCCAAAACTTCCTTTCCTTCAAGACTAATTTTGCATTTCCAAGGCGTAAAAGCCATATACATGTAGATCTGTGTTATTTTTACGTCTACGCTTTCCAGTTTACCACTCTCAATATACAGGGTGTCCTCTGGCAGTACAACTCTAGGGCAGAATTGGGAGCCTGCCATTAGCGCCCTGACGCTACTAGGGTATATGATGTTGTCATTTCCGCACGAGTCCGGAGAACATTTGCTTTTGTTCACACACCAAACGCAGGATCCTTTAGATAGACATGAGTAACACGACGTCCTATTTTTGCAAGTGTTGTTGTCTTCTACGGTATTTGCAGAAATACTGTGCGATGCAGCAGCTAGAATTATCGACGTTATAATCACTAGCGGCGACATTGTCTTTTAAGTATCTGAAAAATATAATAAAATACACATTGTACAAACTTATCATAACTTTGTAATCTTTAATTTATACGAAATCTAAGTGTTTAATTGAAACGCTCCTTTCTTGGTCTTCATCGCATGGTGGCAAACCTTTTATAGAGGCTTTAACAAAGCTACAAAGTAATGACTTTTTCGTTAGGTACTGACCACGTTAACTGACCCACACATATATTTTCCTTCATTTACTATCCCCAATATTCATAAACAAATGCTTAATTGTATGTATTATGTAATGATGTATAATTTATATGTATAAAGTAATATTTAACATTAAGCGAGCCAAAATATAGTGGCGAAGTAGGTTATTGATTTATCATTATTGTTCAAGTATCAGATGAACTTACTTGTTCTAGTTTGTTCCGGACTATGAGTGGAATCCTAATCGAGATGTAGTATATATAAGATGCCCGCAGAGTTCCCTACCCTAGTTACACCCGTCATGATAGATTATAGAGTAGGTCATAAATAGTTATAACATCCATTTTCTACTTGTAGTGATAAAAGATCATAGGTTACTAGAAAACACGAGGCCTAATGCACTAAGAATCATACGATGATAAAAGATTAAATTACTGGGTGAGGACAAAAATAATCAAGTATAGTTTTACTTTTTATTAGGATTCCGTGGTCAAACTAAGAACCCTAATAATTTTGCTAAGTCCGTCTGTATGTCTGTCTGTCTATCTGTCTGTATGTATGTCAGACTCACTCTTACTCAGCATCTATTAAAGTCACAGAGCTATAATTTTGTGCACACAGATACTTATACCGCGCGCTGAGTTCAATTGTGAAATAAGTTAAAGAAGCATCATTCGTAAGCTAGGTATTCTGCTCTCCCAGGCAAAAAAACAGTATGTCAAATCCAATTGCCAAAGTAAATTCAATCTTCTTCTCTAAGTAATAAGGTTGTGATTGCAACTGAAGTTTTATTGTAGTTGCTGCTATTTAGCTTAGCAGGGCAGTTAATTATAAGATTAAGTTTTTGTTAAAAGATCTGCTAAGGAAATAAGCAAAAGATTGAAATGATTCAGTAATTAATCCATCATTACCACGCTTAGCACTTGGTAGTAGGTACCTTTATTTAAAACATGCCGGTCAAGTGCAAGTTGGACTCATGCACCGAGGGTTTGTAACTAATCCTGGTCGCGGCCATAATTGTAACAAACCTACCTATCCTACTGGGCCTACCTATCTACTGGGTAAAAGGGGTTTATTGCCTTGTGAATCCTGGTCCACGGCAAAAATTGTAACCACCCTACGCATCCTACTGTGGCCTACGGGGGCCTAACTATCTATAGATATACCTACCTACATATTTTACTAGCTAACCTAATGTAACTAACTCCGACAGTTAGCGTACTCGCATAGCTAAAACTACATACCCTGATTTAATTGAATCAACCTAAGATTAATTGAAGATTAAATATGGCTTGTGATCGTCTAACAGATAAAAATGGACCCATTAGTTGTGAACCTACAGTAACCCTAAAATTCTTTAAGTCTTTGTTTTAATTCCTAACATTACCTACCTAATACAATCTGTATTTAACCTATAGAATTAAATTACCTACATATTTAACTACACATACTTTTAAATAATCCTATATAATTCAGAATTTCTAATCACCTCTATAGTTAACCTACTATGAAGAAAAGCAGTTATCGTAGAATAGTTATTATGTATGGAAAGTATAATCTAGGTAAACCAAAGCATAAAAATCTCATGTCCATCAAATTATAAGTGTTATGGCCCCTTTTTAGGGGGAATCGGCTCCACCTACGCCGTCGTGATTGCTATCACGCAGACCTTAGTCTGTTCCAATAGTCATCCTCCAGAGACAGGGCAGACTCCTTGCCATATATAGTTAATTATTTTATTTACTGTATGATGTCAGTTAGTAGTAAGGTACCAAATTGAGAGGGTTCAAAATTTATTATATTTCAATATTCAATATAATTGATTCTAATGATCTTCGAATAAAATTTATTTATGCTAATTGTAAATTTATTATTACAAAAGTGTCTTTAGCTTGATATTGCTTAATTCACTGTATGAGTCATGATCTAGACTCTAGTATCTTTATAGTCTATAATGAGATGTTCAATTTTCACCATGTATACATGTTTATCTTTTATAGTAAAACAGAGGTAATACAGAAGTCATTTTGTCTTCTAGCTAGATTGAATCCTCATAATAGCTTTCTGTGCTATGTAAGAGTAAATATACAGCTCAAATATAAAGCCACTTAAGTATATTGATATAATAGTTTTATTTATATTAATGCAATTTATAAAATCTATTCAAAGATCTCATTTTTATACTTACTTCAAAGTTATTTCATTTCAAACTAGATTTATTAGGTATAGATTTTTATCTAGAATGATACTTTAATTTTGTTAGACATGAAACTATTTATGGCTTCAAATTTCAAATAGATAGTTATTTATCAAATACATACTGAATCCTATATTGTCCCTAATTAAACTTGTTTACTGAAAAGTGTTTTATTTGTTACTGAAAATTATTCAATTCATATGATTTGATCTAAGTCAATATGAAGAGATAATTTAAAAATAGTTTTATCTCTATCATAAAATATTTTACCTATTAGGTACCTACTTATCCCCTTAAGTGATCCTAAGAATGTTTTTAAATATGAACTTTATTTAATTACTGATTGCTATCAGTTTTATATTGTACCTAAATTTTTAGTAAATAAAAATAAACATTACCTATTTCCCTATTTGAATAAAATCCTAATTCCCTACTTTCCCTAGTCAAATGATTCTACCCTAACTCTACTTATAAGGCCTATTCTACAAAGAACTACATCCTAGAGGCTTACCTTATCCTCATAATTAGCTAGTTCCCTAGGTAAACTGTAAAGTTCAGCCGGGTCTGCTGAGAAAGCAACCTAACACCCGTGTGATTGCCACCCCCCTCACACAGACCGAAGTCCAAGACGGTGAGAGTATGACGCCCTATTGTGTGGTTTAGTGTATATAAATATATATAGTTTTAAGGAACCAATCCTCAAACTTCCCAGAGCTTTCACGGGTGCAATTGCATGCCCAACCTGTGGACCCCGATCCCACTCCAGGCTGGCGAATGAGAATGGTGGGCACTTATATAGATGACTATGTTGGTAAAGAGTACATCTAGGGTTGCCCACACCATCTTTTAGAATCTACAGAGTTCCAAACCAAGCCTATTTGTCACCGTTAGGGTCAGCGTGATTTGTCAGGCAAACTGTTAGCCTGGACACCGCTCTGGCACGAAAATATGCTAATCTAGCTTAACTCAAAGACTTTAATAATTACAAAACTTTCCCCCCATAAACCCCCAACTGAATGTACTAAATAAACAACGTGCCAGACACAAATGTCAACTAAAAATCTTCTAAACTTGCTGACTACTTCTTTCTTCTAATAATCTGTAACAGAAAAGATTAACAAATCCACACACAAATATTTACATATAATATAATCTTACCAATAATTTACGAAGAAAAGTTTTCTAAACCCAAATTATGTAATTCCCAATACTAAAATATAAACTTTAATTTAATGTCTAACTTTCCCGCATGAAACCCATTTAATTAACCCCAACAAAAATTTAAATATTTATTTTCCGAGTTCGGTACGTAAGTATGACCCCAGAGCAACAACCGTCCGCACGTCACGAGTGTCAAAGTGAAAAGCCTCATTTATTTAAATCCCACTACTAAAATATAAAATTCTAATTCAATGTCTAATTTCTCGTAATTTTTAATTTCGAACGTAAATACGACCCCAGAGCAACAACCGTCCGCACGTCACGAGTGTCAAAGTGCAAAAGCTTCCAATTATCTAAATCCCATTACTAAAATATAAAATTCTAATTCAATGTCTAATTTCTCGTAATTTTGAATTTCGAACGTAAGTACGACCCCAGAGCAACAACCGTCCGCACGTCACGAGTGTCAAAGTGCAAAAGCTTCCAATTATCTAAATCCCATTACTAAAATATAAAATTCTAATTCAATGTCTAATTTCTCGTAATTTTGAATTTCGAACGTAAGTACGACCCCAGAGCAACAACCGTCCGCACGTCACGAGTGTCAAAGAGAAAAGCCTCCTCCCCAAAATGGTGACCTGCTTATATAACATCTCTTGCTTCATCGCCATCTTTGCCTTCATCGGCGTCTTCGGCCTCAACGCCTTCATTTCGACATGCGCAGTAGCGAGTTGATGTTTTAAGATTGAATTTAGCGTACAATAATTTGCCATACTTTTCATAACTTTGATTTGATTATTTACGTTATTCTTTTTAAATGTTTAATTATGTTAGTATTTTATTTAAATTGTTAAATTATAAATTATAATTTGTTCGACTATTTTTTTTATAATGTATTTCAAATGGAATGAACTCTTTAACTATGTTATCTTGTCAAATATATAGTAGGTTATGTTTTCTTTTGTCATTACTTAACCTCATACATAACATACTTCCTATTCTGTTAATTTTAATGCTGTTCTTTATTGGATAATTAAATCTTTCTGTAATTAACTGGACAGGTGACCTTTTGGCTCGTTACATCCCTGCCTTTAGATTTTTCTTAAAATGACACTATCACTTAAAGTTGGCATTTGAAGAGAAATCTACCTTAAACTAAAATATACCCATAAAATACTTTTAAACTACATTAATTATTCAAATAATTTATCAATACTTAGCCTTTCCTGATCAGAAATTCTGATAATTATGTGGTGTGTTTTTAAACCAATTTGAATTGACAACATAATATGAATACAATTAGCTAACAACAAATGTCCAGACATAAAATTGAAGTCACAATTACCAGATTATCGTATTACCTGTGGAAAACAAGGGTTGTGAATCCTTATTGTTCTATCAACACTAAACCAGTCAAGAACAACAAACCTTTTGTATTTATGATTTGAGTATAATTCCCCGGTTAGGTCGCCCAGAATAAATTATAATCCTTAAAGATAATGTTACAACCGCTCTATTTCCTTCCATCCTATCAACAAATTGCCCCATACTTTGTTATACAATTCAGAACTGGTGAATGTGCAGTGTGCGCATAGATCGGTTTCCTACTAGAAGAGAGATGTTTCGTCAAAATTGCATTCAAGCTAACTCTATAATTTCATATTAATTTCTAATATGAAATTTTAATTTACCCTAACACCAAAGAGTTTTAAATTCCTTTTAACGAAACATTTGAACATAGTTGTGTCTCCAGGCTAAATCTTGATAAACCTGGCTTGTTGCTTTGGTTTGTGGTCACAACTGAACCCCTTTCTAAAGTAAATTAAACTAATACTTGCATAAAATCACACACTTATTTTCATCACAAAACTTCCATTCTCAAAATAAAACTGTCAAATCTCCTCATTAGATTTTCACACTAGCTCAGCTACGAACACAACCATTCTCTAGCCCAAACCATTTTATTTCTAAGTTAATTTCAAAAACTATATTGATTTCTCCTAAAACCCAACAATAAGTTCATAACATAACATCGAATTCCCGCCCGTTAATATAAAACTGTGACACCTGTCCAATCGATTCCGTTCAAAAATCCAAATGACTTTTTGTTTAACAAACCTATGACTTCGAACATTTACATACTTTTAGCGCGGTTTTTACGGTATCTCAAATTATTCCATTCAAATGTTAATTCATATTATTTAATTTTAAAAAATCCGTCATTTTTTAACACTTACTAATTGATTGATGTATTTATATACTAATGATATGATATCCTAAACCTTTCTTTGTTAGAACCAAAAGTATTCAATTAAAAATGACTAATTTATAAAGAAATTTTTGAACTCAGATTATCTCGTAGTATTACTAACTAAATATATCTTACTCATGTGTAACAAAATATTTACATACAAACATACATACATTCATACTTACATACAATCATACGTACATACAAATACCACTCGATAAAGAAATATATCGATTAAAAAATAAAACTACTTTATTCCGAATCTCACATTGCACGCCCATACTATCTAATTTATTACAATACCTACATAGCAACAGTATTACCTCCCTAATAAACGTAATTCGTTGAATCTCATCTCCATTCCATATTTTTTATTTATGACAGTGTCATATTTATGAAGTAGATATCGTTATTCTAAAAGTTAAACAAATTACTATTTTAACATTCATGATGTGATCCCTCCTAAATAAAAGGTTACCCTATACCTATCTTATACCTAAATACACTTATGTCAGCATAGACGATTATCCAAATAAGAATTTCCTGCCTTATCCCCTAGTTCTCCTTAATCCTGTGCTCCTTTTCAAATTTAATCACTACACCAATCTGTCTGTACCTATCAAATACTACTTCAATACATAGTTAATTTATTATTTAAGTCAGTAATAATGCACAATTTCAACATACCCAATACATATATCGGCGATTCCATGTCATCACCACCATCACTCTGCCCATCATCAGGTTCGTTCATCATGTGGGCGGGGAATTTAAGTTAATACTTGAAATAAAACTGCTAACGTCACAATACGATCATTATAATAACTGACAACTAATTAGAACACGCAATTAATCACAATCTGACAGGATTCAACTCGATTAACAATTTTATTAAGGACGTTGGTGATCCGTCGTAAGTAACACGCGCTGCGCCTGCCGTTCAACCATAACAACAAGATGGCTGCGCCCCGCGCGCTGTTCCCTAGACGTTCCACCAGAGTGCGCTAACGTCACTCTCGTCCTATAAATCAACTAAGAGAATCTAGTATAATCTAATAGATGGCGCCACATCGCAAGCGCCGTCACGGCCGGACTGACATTCGCTCGTCCACGAGCGCATAGCTAAGGGAGATCTGTAACAAAATATAACGTAGGTACATCTCATCGCTCGCTCATCCTGACTAGCCACACAGCCACATGATCAGAAATAAATGTCAACTTCCTCAACCGATTTGGTCTCGATGATTGGCGTGCATGGACCGGATATATGTTTCCTCAGACAACATTATCCTTTCGACCAGCCCCACCAGATCACCGACCAGGATTAGACTAGTGCGTCCCTCCGACTAGTCATACTCATAGACATAGACCGGACGTCACTGTCCTTTCCTCAACCAGCCATATCACCATCTCAAAATGGGTCCCAGCCAACATATTCACATAAGACAAGTTACCGTTGTTACTATAACTCCAAAATAAAATAGCTGACTAACCTTAATTTTGCGATCTACAGGTATCTTGCTCATCATTACAAAGATTATTAGAATATGCGGATAACGTATCTGAACCAGCGGTTAAAGTATTTGAAGTAATGCTAATAGTATCAGAATTGGCATCGGCCTCAATATCGTCTTGAACGGCAGAGTATGCTGATAAGGTATCTGATCCTGCGGTAAACGTGTCCGACATAACACTTGCAGTATCGGACCGATCGGCGGTCACAGTATCACTTCGCGCATCCATTCCGCCGTCATGGCTATCCGGGTGTGACTGCTCATTTCCTAAGTCTACGTCATAATCCATTTCCATTAAATTACTCGCAATCTCAGTTAAACCTTCATGACCCCGCGGCACTGCTCGCAAATTCTCATGTGCGTATTTATATGTACGACAGCTACCATTCATGCTTTTTAATTCGTAACGGTCATTTTCCAATACGGCAGATATCAGAAAAGGACCTTTATATCTTCTGTCAAGCTTAACTTGATTTCTTTCACTAGCTTTAAGAAAGACATAATCACCTTCTACAAATGGCGTTATTTTACTTTTACCGCGGTTAAAACGATGTGTTTCAGAAGTACCTGCTTTATTAATATTATTAGATGCGTCTGCACGCACTGAGTCTAAATCTAGCCTAACTTCTTGTTCTGCTCCTGTACGTATCCTAGACATACCTAACGATTCTGCGCGTATGCCAAATAATAACTCTGTTGGTGTGTACCTAGTAACCCTTGATTTAGTACTATTTAACGCGAGTTGGACATTATCGAGTTCATCGCACCATTTCTTATTACTATCATTTTCAATAATCGTGAGAAGGCTTTTCAATGTCCTCATCACTCTTTCAACTTGTCCATTAGCCCTGCTTGTCCCTGTTGCTATGAAATGTAGTTCTATTTTATGTTCCTTACAAAAGTTCTTGAACTCGGCACTACTGTAACAACGTCCCTGGTCAGCAATAATCTTTTTAGGTGCCCCGAAAATGCACACCGCTTTCTTTAGAGCGCTAAGAGCACTTTTTGCGTCCACTGATAGAGTGTGTTCAAGAAGTACATATTTACTGAAAGCATCGATAATGACATGGCAATACTCCTTTTGGTCACTTTTTCCACTAAGCTTACCGGAGAAGTCTACGTGGATCGTGTGCCAAGGTATTGGAGTTTTAGGTATGGGGTGAAGTTGAATGGGACTGGGACCCGAAGGTCCTTTGGACGCTTTACATACGATACAAGAATCGACAAACTGCCTAACTCGTTTGGACATTTCAGGAAACCAAAATTTTTCATAAAGTTTGTCTACGGTTTTGTCGCTACCTAGGTGTTGTATTTCGGTGTGAACTTGGTTTATTAGTGTCCATATTAAGGAGCGTGGAACTATTGGTAGCCAGGAAGTCACCTTATGGCGGACAACTTTCCGATACAAGATTCCTTCCCGAACGTCGTATGTATGTGCTATAGAATCGGGCAATTCATTTGTATTATGCTTTGTAATTATGTCTTGTATCTCTTTATCGCGTCTTTGTTCGACAGCAAGCCAACCTTGGTGGAGTTCGACAAAATGAACATCTTTACATACGTTAGTGGCACGGTTTATTGATGAGCCAGGTGAGTGGACGTCATTTAAAGAATGATTTCTGGAGAGGTAATCCGCATGCTCCATACTTCGACCCGGTTTATATTCGATGTCAAAGTCGAAAGCCTGCAGAAAAGCCCACCATCGATGTACTCTAGGAGTCAAATCGGTTTTACTTTTTGAAGCCTTTAAGGAGTTGCAATCAGTGAATACTACAAAGTGACGCCCGTATAGATAATGGCGAAAGTACTCGACCGCCCGCACAACTGCCATAGTCTCAAGTTCGTATGAGTGGTAACGAGACTCAACTTCAGTTGTACGTCGACTATAGTACGCCACCACATGGGGTAGAGACTCTATTCTTTGTATTAAAATAGCGCCGTACCCTTCTGAGCTCGCATCCGTATGCAGCTCTACTGGTAGAGCTGGATTAAATATAGTAAGCACTGGTTCTGACGTTAAAATGCTAATAACTTTCTGACGCACTTGCTCATGTTTGTCTAACCACTTAATAGGGCCTTTCAATTTCGTTAATGGGTAAATCGGACCAAGTAGGCTAGAAAAACTATGAATGAACCTTCTGAAATACGAGGCAAGCCCAAGGAACTGCCGCACTTGTGTAGCGGTTTTGGGGGGTGGAGCATCGACTAAGGCCTGTATCTTTCGTTGGTTAGGCCTCACTTTGCCAGCCTGTATAGAATAACCTAAATAGTTAATCTCTCGCTTCATGAAATTGCATTTCCGAACATTGAATGAAAACCCTGCATCAGTTAGAGCTTTTAACACTTCATCAAGGCGTTTTAGACCTACCTCTACAGACATTGCATAGGAAAGAACGTCATCCATGTAAGCGAGGGGCTTCTCGTTTAGATTTTTAAGAGCTTTATTTATGCACCTTTGATAAACGGACGGGGCGTTCCGCAATCCAAAGGGCATAGCAAGATACTCATATTGGCCCTCCGGCGTCACGAACGCCGTCCTTTCAATAGAGTCTTTATGGATCGGTATCTGATGGAAGCCCGATGCCATATCTAACGATGAAAAATAATAGGCTCCGTTTAAGTGATCTATTTGATCGTCGATGCGCGGCAACGGAAAATGTTCGGCGCGAGTATTAGAGTTTAATTCCCTGTAATCAACGCACATTCTATAAGTAGTATCCTTTTTTTGAACGAGAAGAATTGGACTTGCAAATGGGGAAGTACTCTCACGAATTACTCCTGCATCTAACAACTCTTGGATTTTCTCGTTGACCACCTGTCTCTCACTAGGCGACAACCTATATGGCGATCTTTGAACAATTTTATGGGGATCTATTAAATTTATTTCTAACTCGCCCGTTGTAACGCGTTTGCTAGGAGTGCCGTCTATGAAATGACTAGAATATTTATGAAGGATAGTCAAAAGGTCTGCTTTGTCTTTTCCGGTTAGATCCGTATCTATTTGCGACATGTCGAAGCTCTTGTCTTGACAAAC
Organism: Acleris holmiana; assembly: GCA_949316455.1. Classification (NCBI taxonomy): domain Eukaryota; kingdom Metazoa; phylum Arthropoda; class Insecta; order Lepidoptera; family Tortricidae; genus Acleris; species Acleris holmiana. The sequence goes on from OX438769.1 coordinate 10,922,632, forward strand.
TTTCACTATTTTGCTCTCACAAAAAAATGTCAACGTATCCTTGTCAATGCTAACACGAACACCGTGGTCTAAAGTATCCCTACCTATTATAATAGGTTCAGTAATGCAATCATCTGGCACTATGTGAAACAACAATGTCAGCGAAAGGTCTAACACTTTAATTGTACTGAGAATCTGCGAGGTGCAAAGTAAATCGTCTTTACCAATACCGGTCAAGTAGACAAAACAATTTTTTAAAGTACCAGTCAATTTAGAAACCATGCTATACTTTATCAATGAGCAAGATGACCCGCTATCGAATAGAAAAGGAACTTTCTCACCAGTGGATGTCTCCAATGTGCCTCTAGAAGCTCTGTGCCCACAGGTGTTAACTTCTTTGATCACCGGAACGTTGTTTCTCTTGTCAGGACAAACATTTGAAGCATGTCCCGGTTTCTTGCACGAATAGCAAATTATAGCTGATCCCGTCTTGATGTCAGGAGCACGCGCTGAAGCCGACGGTTCTGGTCGCAACGTATTTTTAAAGTTTTCAGAACGTTTCCTACATTCGATCTGTTTGTGTCCAGTCATGCCACACCAGTGACACCTTCCCATGAACTTCGTCTCGCCTGTTCGAGCCCGTTTTGCGCTTGAGTCATTTTCCTCTACAGTGTCCGCTCGTCTTTTTAAAGAAACACCTCGTAGTACACGAAATAACTGAGGCCTCGTTGTCACCAAGTTCGCGTTTAATTCACGTCGTATAGAATTGTCTTTTTGACTCAACACAGATATAACAAACCCAACAATCACTTTTTCAGGCATCTCAGTGTTAGGAATATGTTCAATCAAGTCCCAGAGGCGGGAGGCAGCCTCACTTGCAGTTTCCTTCGAGTCAATTTGAAACCGCAAAATGTCATCAAAATAATCTTGCATTAGTTTCGGTTTACAGAATTTTGCCATCAAAGTTTCCTTTACATGGCTCCAAGTAATTTGATCCAGTTTTAGTTTTGTCAAACAGGTCGCAGCTCGTCCCTTTAGTGCCTTGGTCAACGCCATCAACAGTTCAACGCCGTCCAGTTTCCTAGTAGTGACGATCATTTCTGTTACTCGGCACCAGCCCTCAATGTCTGCATCCTTGTCGTCTGGGTCGTATTTAATGAGCTGAGTTGTTGGTGGAGTACTCACTGGGGGTGCTGGTACCGTTGAAGTTGCCAAAAGTCGCGTCAACAATGTCTCCATACTACTCAACAGATTTGGTGCTGGCATGTTATTACTAGGATGTGACCCAGGTATTTCGGATGGTTTCCCATCCAATCCCACTTCTGATATCGGCGATTCCATGTCATCACCACCATCACTCTGCCCATCATCAGGTTCGTTCATCATGTGGGCGGGGAATTTAAGTTAATACTTGAAATAAAACTGCTAACGTCACAATACGATCATTATAATAACTGACAACTAATTAGAACACGCAATTAATCACAATCTGACAGGATTCAACTCGATTAACAATTTTATTAAGGACGTTGGTGATCCGTCGTAAGTAACACGCGCTGCGCCTGCCGTTCAACCATAACAACAAGATGGCTGCGCCCCGCGCGCTGTTCCCTAGACGTTCCACCAGAGTGCGCTAACGTCACTCTCGTCCTATAAATCAACTAAGAGAATCTAGTATAATCTAATAGATGGCGCCACATCGCAAGCGCCGTCACATAAATAACTTTACTATCATAGAACTCATAATAAGTCAGTCACTAAACTCATTCTACCTTCTCTATTTTTGTGATTTGGTAATCCAATGGTTCGGTACTTAAAAGAAATGTAATTTTTATCAGTTATCCTAATAGAGACATTGAATTCTCTAAAATTTATAACTTATAGCAAACCTAATCTAAAATCCTCCTACTCGACCTAATGAAAACTTATGACAAAGTCTATGTAGTTCCAATTTACCCATTCCTTGACAGATTCACTCAATTTGATCTCTCTATATTATACACAATGTAGGGTCCTTACAAATAGATGATCACGGCCTTTACAACGCACAAGTGAACGCCGATAATAAAATTAATTTTCATTCATTTAAATTAAGTATAATTGAAACTCGATATAAGTCGATAAAATAAATCGAATGTCAACCTCTAATCGTTACTTTTCATTTTGCGTTTCGTTCTACAAATAATTCTTTCACCAAACTATGACCTATTTTGTTTTATACCCTATAACACTTTATTTTTATTTTTATTACTTATATTTTATTACGATGATTACGGTACTATTTATCTAAGTGACTTAGTAAATATCTCATTTATTTTTTCTTACGACAAACGATATTCACAACAACTAAACGTTCAAACTCGGTAACCTCACCAGTCCAATAACTTTATATAATCTGTTACTTTTAAAAGTTTCAAAGCGAAACATCGCCCCATTGACTATTCTAAATCTTATTTACGTTTGTTTAATCAAAACTATAACGTTTCCTAATATAATAATGTTCTATCTAGAATTATTTTCCTTATGTTTGTCTCAGTACCCATCTAGAATATGAAAATTTGTATGATTGATTTGTTGAAGCAAAACTACACCGGCTAAAGTTTTACTAATATTGGATAAAGCTGATACAAGGTAAGATCATGATTATATTTGTATTTTTACTATGCGTAAACCAAGGAATAACCTCTCTAATGCTTAAACATAACCTACTATCTAGTGAAACTGCATATTTTAGTGAAACTAATGAAATCCTTTAACCTAGTTTGACGCCTTACAAATTTACCAGTGACATTAATAACTCAAAAAGGACTTTGAAAGCGTATCCTACATTGTATCTACTTAAAATAAACTGGTATGAAATAATCTAATTCAAGTGAAACCCTCTATTTACCTAATTGTTTGATTTTATAAAATGTTTAATGTTGTTATTTTCTTTTTTAGCTTTTTACAACATTAGTCAGACAAACTGGGCAAATGAAAAAGTAATTTGGTCTCAAACATCTGAGGACTGTTCACCTGACCTATCTGACCACAGAAATATTATCTTTATTTATTATATGCCTCAGAAGAAAACGAATCCTATTGGCTGGATGTGTCTAGAATTACAGGTAATATTATAATGTTTTAAGTACCTATATTCATTTTAAAGCTCGTGTTTCAGTCCAAATAAATTTTAAACTTAACTTATTTTATTGAGAATAAATTACTTAAATTAAATTGAATTGTAATTATTGATATCAACATTGCAACTGAGTAACATCCATCTAACGACACTAGATTCCCTCTCAAAAGTATCCTGACATTAGAGCTATTAGTTCAACTAATTAAAACATTTTGACTTTTTCAGCTTTGCAAGAAATACAAAGGACTACTTGTGAATGACCAAAATTGAAGATCATCAACTTATTGAAAATGAAATGTTCCATTACTAATTAATAGTTAAAACTTCCTGAAACTACTCCTAGTGATGCTACTCTAAAATACTAGTTTTAATGGTTATAACTAAGTTTACAAAATTTTATTGAATTTATACTAAAATTGTTTAATCTTGTTATATCATTTCCTGCCTTTGATAAAACAACTTTTAGCTTCAAGTGAACTTACAGAAACTAATAGGATAAAAGACTTTTTAGATATTTGTAAGCGTTTCCTATATTCAGTATAAAATTAGTGGATATTATGCCTTTATTTTGTGTTATTGAATAGCAATAAACCCACTACAAGATCCTATATAATTCTAGTTACCTGCCTTCAACTATGAAACTGTAAAGTATCTAATTAACTTCTGTTACCTGCCTTCAACTATGAAACTGTAAAGTATCTAATTAACTTCTGTTACCTGCCTTCAATTATAAATCTGTAAAATATCTAATGAATGTATGGTTTACAAACCAAAATATAAGACAATAACTGCTAATACTAAGTGAAATATAAAATTTAAATTAAAACAAAGACCTCCATTTTCACAGACAACAATTGGACTTCAAACTGAAGTCACTTACTTAAATTAAATAACTAACCCTAATTTTTTTATGATCCTGGTACGGCCACCACCAGTTGTAACCAGGACTACAGCAACCATTTTAATGATCCTGGTCACGGCACCAATTGTAACTAATCCTGGTCGCGGCCATAATTGTAACAAACCTACCTATCCTACTGGGCCTACCTATCTACTGGGTAAAAGGGGTTTATTGCCTTGTGAATCCTGGTCCACGGCAAAAATTGTAACCACCCTACGCATCCTACTGTGGCCTACGGGGGCCTAACTATCTATAGATATACCTACCTACATATTTTACTAGCTAACCTAATGTAACTAACTCCGACAGTTAGCGTACTCGCATAGCTAAAACTACATACCCTGATTTAATTGAATCAACCTAAGATTAATTGAAGATTAAATATGGCTTGTGATCGTCTAACAGATAAAAATGGACCCATTAGTTGTGAACCTACAGTAACCCTAAAATTCTTTAAGTCTTTGTTTTAATTCCTAACATTACCTACCTAATACAATCTGTATTTAACCTATAGAATTAAATTACCTACATATTTAACTACACATACTTTTAAATAATCCTATATAATTCAGAATTTCTAATCACCTCTATAGTTAACCTACTATGAAGAAAAGCAGTTATCGTAGAATAGTTATAATGTATGGAAAGTATAATCTAGGTAAACCAAAGCATAAAAATCTCATGTCCATCAAATTATAAGTGTTATGGCCCCTTTTTAGGGGGAATCGGCTCCACCTACGCCGTCGTGATTGCTATCACGCAGACCTTAGTCTGTTCCAATAGTCATCCTCCAGAGACAGGGCAGACTCCTTGCCATATATAGTTAATTATTTTATTTACTGTATGATGTCAGTTAGTAGTAAGGTACCAAATTGAGAGGGTTCAAAATTTATTATATTTCAATATTCAATATAATTGATTCTAATGATCTTCGAATAAAATTTATTTATGCTAATTGTAAATTTATTATTACAAAAGTGTCTTTAGCTTGATATTGCTTAATTCACTGTATGAGTCATGATCTAGACTCTAGTATCTTTATAGTCTATAATGAGATGTTCAATTTTCACCATGTATACATGTTTATCTTTTATAGTAAAACAGAGGTAATACAGAAGTCATTTTGTCTTCTAGCTAGATTGAATCCTCATAATAGCTTTCTGTGCTATGTAAGAGTAAATATACAGCTCAAATATAAAGCCACTTAAGTATATTGATATAATAGTTTTATTTATATTAATGCAATTTATAAAATCTATTCAAAGATCTCATTTTTATACTTACTTCAAAGTTATTTCATTTCAAACTAGATTTATTAGGTATAGATTTTTATCTAGAATGATACTTTAATTTTGTTAGACATGAAACTATTTATGGCTTCAAATTTCAAATAGATAGTTATTTATCAAATACATACTGAATCCTATATTGTCCCTAATTAAACTTGTTTACTGAAAAGTGTTTTATTTGTTACTGAAAATTATTCAATTCATATGATTTGATCTAAGTCAATATGAAGAGATAATTTAAAAATAGTTTTATCTCTATCATAAAATATTTTACCTATTAGGTACCTACTTATCCCCTTAAGTGATCCTAAGAATGTTTTTAAATATGAACTTTATTTAATTACTGATTGCTATCAGTTTTATATTGTACCTAAATTTTTAGTAAATAAAAATAAACATTACCTATTTCCCTATTTGAATAAAATCCTAATTCCCTACTTTCCCTAGTCAAATGATTCTACCCTAACTCTACTTATAAGGCCTATTCTACAAAGAACTACATCCTAGAGGCTTACCTTATCCTCATAATTAGCTAGTTCCCTAGGTAAACTGTAAAGTTCAGCCGGGTCTGCTGAGAAAGCAACCTAACACCCGTGTGATTGCCACCCCCCTCACACAGACCGAAGTCCAAGACGGTGAGAGTATGACGCCCTATTGTGTGGTTTAGTGTATATAAATATATATAGTTTTAAGGAACCAATCCTCAAACTTCCCAGAGCTTTCACGGGTGCAATTGCATGCCCAACCTGTGGACCCCGATCCCACTCCAGGCTGGCGAATGAGAATGGTGGGCACTTATATAGATGACTATGTTGGTAAAGAGTACATCTAGGGTTGCCCACACCATCTTTTAGAATCTACAGAGTTCCAAACCAAGCCTATTTGTCACCGTTAGGGTCAGCGTGATTTGTCAGGCAAACTGTTAGCCTGGACACCGCTCTGGCACGAAAATATGCTAATCTAGCTTAACTCAAAGACTTTAATAATTACAAAACTTTCCCCCCATAAACCCCCAACTGAATGTACTAAATAAACAACGTGCCAGACACAAATGTCAACTAAAAATCTTCTAAACTTGCTGACTACTTCTTTCTTCTAATAATCTGTAACAGAAAAGATTAACAAATCCACACACAAATATTTACATATAATATAATCTTACCAATAATTTACGAAGAAAAGTTTTCTAAACCCAAATTATGTAATTCCCAATACTAAAATATAAACTTTAATTTAATGTCTAACTTTCCCGCATGAAACCCATTTAATTAACCCCAACAAAAATTTAAATATTTATTTTCCGAGTTCGGTACGTAAGTATGACCCCAGAGCAACAACCGTCCGCACGTCACGAGTGTCAAAGTGAAAAGCCTCATTTATTTAAATCCCACTACTAAAATATAAAATTCTAATTCAATGTCTAATTTCTCGTAATTTTTAATTTCGAACGTAAATACGACCCCAGAGCAACAACCGTCCGCACGTCACGAGTGTCAAAGTGCAAAAGCTTCCAATTATCTAAATCCCATTACTAAAATATAAAATTCTAATTCAATGTCTAATTTCTCGTAATTTTGAATTTCGAACGTAAGTACGACCCCAGAGCAACAACCGTCCGCACGTCACGAGTGTCAAAGTGCAAAAGCTTCCAATTATCTAAATCCCATTACTAAAATATAAAATTCTAATTCAATGTCTAATTTCTCGTAATTTTGAATTTCGAACGTAAGTACGACCCCAGAGCAACAACCGTCCGCACGTCACGAGTGTCAAAGAGAAAAGCCTCCTCCCCAAAATGGTGACCTGCTTATATAACATCTCTTGCTTCATCGCCATCTTTGCCTTCATCGGCGTCTTCGGCCTCAACGCCTTCATTTCGACATGCGCAGTAGCGAGTTGATGTTTTAAGATTGAATTTAGCGTACAATAATTTGCCATACTTTTCATAACTTTGATTTGATTATTTACGTTATTCTTTTTAAATGTTTAATTATGTTAGTATTTTATTTAAATTGTTAAATTATAAATTATAATTTGTTCGACTATTTTTTTTATAATGTATTTCAAATGGAATGAACTCTTTAACTATGTTATCTTGTCAAATATATAGTAGGTTATGTTTTCTTTTGTCATTACTTAACCTCATACATAACATACTTCCTATTCTGTTAATTTTAATGCTGTTCTTTATTGGATAATTAAATCTTTCTGTAATTAACTGGACAGGTGACCTTTTGGCTCGTTACAGGTTCCGTAGAAACTTATAAGAATGTAAAATTGTATTGAGATACAAACTTGTCTTTTCCGTTAAACTGTTGTCTCCATACATGAGCATAGGTCGCTATTAGTTTACCAACTGAAAATAAGTTCGTAATCGCAAATAAATGTTGTTTTTTAGGGTTCCGTAGCCAAATGGCAAAAAACGGAACCCTTATAGATTCGTCATGTCTGTCCGTCTGTCCGTCCGTATGTCACAGCCACTTTATTCCGTAACTATAAGAGCTATACTGTGGAAACTTGGTAAGTAGATGTATTCGGTGAACCGCATTAAGATTTTCATACAAAAATAGAAAAAAAACAATAAATTTTTGGGGTTCCCCATACTTAGAACTGAAACTCAAAAATTTTTTTTTCATCAAACTCATACGTGTGGGGTATCTATGGATAGGTATTCAAAAATGATATTGAGGTTTCTAATATAATTTTTTTCTAAACTGAATAGTTTGCGCGAGAGACGCTTCCAAAGTGGAAAAATGTGTGTCCCCCCCCCCGTAACTTCTAAAATAAGGGTAAATGTAAAAATAATATATGATGTACATTACCATGCAAACTTCCACCGAAAATTGGTTTGAACGAGATCTAGTAAGTAGTTTTTTTTTAATACGTCATAAAAACATTGATCAAAGCTACAACGAACTTTTATATTATGTTACTTGCTGCTACGGAACCCTTCATGGGCGAGTCCGACTCGCACTTGGCCGCTTTTTTTGTGATGGAGCCAAAAATTAACGAATTTCGGTTTTTTTCCTTTACTTGTTCGACTTGACGATACGTTAGCCTAGTTGGGAGTGACCCTGCCTCCGAAGCTTGCGGTCCTGGGTTCAAATTCCGGTAAGATATTTGTGTGATGAATATTTACTCCTGAGTCTTGGATGTTTTCTATGTATTTAAGTATGTATTTCTCTACATAAGTATGTTTATCATTGTCTAAGTACCCGTAGTACAAGCCGAGAGCTTAGTTTGGGACTAGGTCAATTTGTGCGAGATTGTCCCCTAATATTTAATATTTGACTTGTGCTGTAAGAACTTTCAAATTTCAGGATTATAGGTCTATGGGATAGGTTTTGATTCCCTTGAGTGTAGAAATAAAAGTTTTTTTTTGTCATAAACGGCCTCATCTTTTTTAGAACTTTTAAGTTTTCACAGCTTCAAAGGACTTCAAAGGACAGATTTAGGTTACCGTCTTTCCTGTGGACACGCCGTAATTTACCGCTTTTAAGGCCTCATGTTCTGGCTAAGTCCATTCCCACATAAACGGCATCAGGACCTATCATATAAAAACGAAACTTATATGCACACAAGCTTTTAACTGTTTACCACAGGAAAGACAACTTTTGTTTTTAAGAGTGTGTATGACCCATGGATTTAATTTCAACTTGATACCTCGACTCTTTCCTGAGATAAAGGGTGTTGACTGACAGATAGTCAGACAGACGAAAGGGCTACCAAGTGATCGTATAAGGGTTCTGTTTTTTCCTTTTGAGGTACGGAACCCTAAAAAAAATTCAATTGATCTATCTGGGGGCGATTTTTGACTTTCGAGTGCATGAAGTCGAGTGATACAAAATAAGATTCACGATTATTTTTGCGTAAATCCATTATTCCGTATTTTTTAAAGCCCTAACATATATTCACGTTTTTCTTTGTACGAAGAAAGTCGACAATTACCGGTTTTTTAAATCTTGTTTTAAATATATGTTATAAACATATGACCAAATTAGAAGATGAAATTTTGGCGATAATGTTAATATTTGTGTACTTTCAGTGTTTTTAACACTGTTTACCAAAAAACTAATCAATTAAACGTTTAGTAACTCGCCATGGTTCTTTGTCCATGATTGGTATTTGAAGTTTGTCTGAAAATTAAGCATTTGTGGTTTGTGTTTGTTTGTCTGATGTCAAAATGAATTTCTCATGATAGAATTGAAAACGAATGGTCAGGACACTCGGTTTAATTTTTTGTAACGTTTGTATTTAAAAAATACGGTTGTTCTGTTTTCACTCACTTTCGAGCCCTCGAAAGACAAAAATCGCTGCCCTGCACTATGCTTTTTCATGTAATATTATACAAAATCACCTGGCGGTAATTCGGCATGATATCGGGAATGAAGCACCCTGTACATAATATCTGCGGTAAAATCTCAATGCAGCACGTAAGTAATACTATACTGTTGCGAAACGCTTGTTTATGTTTGATGGATGGTTGATAATGACATTATCTGAATGTTTTTATCTAAATAATAAACATCTAGAAGTACATATTTAAAACCTTACCTATGACTCATGATTCATGATGTTTCTTCAATAAGTAATTTCTTATGGCAAAGTTATTTTTTACCCAAACAGAACCGCTTCTAGTGTTCGTATGATCACGTAGAGACCAAATTTAGGAAAATTCAACACATTAGCAGCAGGCATTACCTCTGAGTGGAACTCCAACCATTACGATCGTCATCCTATCTACTGGCAAGCTATTAAAAATATTGTTTGTAGTCGAAGGCCCAAAATTATTATAGCAATGTGCATCGCAGTTTGGCCTTCAACTACGAACAATGTTAGTTTTAGTTTTTTTTGTTTAGAAACGTTTCACTTTAGAAGTTCTGACCCTAGTGGAGAGTAAAAATATGTTTTTTATAGGGGATAAATCATTGACCTATAGAGGTCAGAGGGAGTATATTTCCCACATCTTTTTTTATGCCACAAAACCAAAATCATCAAAACAGAAAATTATGTTTTTAGCGTTTGCCCCTATAAAAATTACACTTATTTTTAACACCCTCAATATCAATTCTCCAACCAATTAAGGGTTAATACTCCAGCAGCGTTGGTTAGTTCATAGTATTTACTTTCAACTAGGAACTTTAAATCATTATTCGAGAACGTACTTAAGGCCCGATTTTTTGTTGAGTAATTAACTTAAGCAATGGTTAAAAGTCGTTACCAATTGTTAAATCTATTACGATAACCGTGCAATGGCCCTAAAGGTCGATTTTTTTATAAATAGTTAAGTAACTGAACTTGGTTAAAATTCGAAAATGTAACGCATTTGGTTCAGATTAATTATTAGCTACTTCAGTTAACTACTGATCCAAAACCGGCCTTAAACCTTATCGCGTAGGAAGCCATGAAAAAAAAGAAAGATGCAATGTCTTTAAAGTTCATTTTCAAACATACATTTGAAGTAATATTTCAACCTTATAACTTATGCAGTAAGATTCGTAGCTTTGTCAAAATTCAAATTTGGAAATGTACTTCAAAGACAACGTTTCACTTTGCTATGCGTTAAGGGGTTAAGGATCAGGGCCTCTATTCAGGTGCGTTAAAACGATATCGTGTTTGACACGTTTGAGAATCGTTTATGTCACAGTCGCCATTATTGTAAATGACATAAGAGTTATCAAAACGTTGACAATACGGAAACAGGTCAAAAACGATATCGTTATAACGCAGTTGAATAGAGGCTCTGAATAGCTTTTAAGTAACATAACGTAAGGTTTGGATAAAGTTTTTTATTATTTTTCCATTTCGCATTTCGTTACACAATTTGCCTCGGGTACGGCGTACTACGGGTGTCGTACAAACGTTTTTGCGCGCTAACACCGTTATCTGCCTAAAATGCCTCTTTTTGTAGCTATTTTATATTTCTACAAAGCCAGGGTAATTAATTCACGCTTATGGCCATTTCCATAATGTTTCGGGCCGAAAGTTGTGGAAACTCGTGAGGCGAGCGGCGGGTGTGGGCTTCATGTTAACTCGGGTGCATCCTTTAAAAACAATATTGTTCAAGACAAGAGACATTTTTTTTCATTTCCGCATTCGTAGCAAAACCATTTGCGATAGGTATCGTTTAGTCAAGAAAAGAAGACCTTGTGAAGTTGTGTTATAGATGTATTTTTATAGTCATTTCAATACGACTAAATAATACAATGCTAAATCTACACGATTGTTGAATCTACAAATGCCCCGATAGAGAGATAGGTTATTTTAGGAACTAAGATTGCGGCATCTCGACAGTCGGCTAAGTTTACCCAGTAATCACGGCGCGGCTTGTGCGGAGTGCCCGCCTGCTCCGCCTACCACCTTCCACTTAATTCAACGTCTCGAACTGTGCATGGAGTGTGTACACACACGGGAAGTTTCCTGGCTCTCGGGCTAAAACACTGTTCAAACTGACGCAGTGTCGCAAAGCCGTGGTCAAACGAATGTTTTAATTTCCTTTTCAGACCGCAGTATGTTTTGCACGATTATTCTGAAGCATGTAAGGCTGACTATATTGAACTGACAACGCATACCTAAAACTATTTCTAAAGACAGAAATATGCATCTTAGGTAGCCTATACTTCCTGACGTAATAATGGAAAGTTTCGGGAGAGGAAGCGAATGAGTAAGAAACTTGGAATGTTGTCTTTAATTTAATCAAATTCACTGCTTCCCGTTATTACTCCTCTCTGATCAGAGCATTGATGTAGCAAGGTGCACTTGCGCGCCGCCTCGTCCAACACTCTTGGCGGGAGACAGTCGCATCGCGACAAGTCACAGCGCGCCGTAATCACACGCGACATCGGCGCCCGACACGTCCGCTGCGACATCGCGAAGTCGCAACCAGGATTATATGAAAACGTGTCGGGAGGACACCGTTCCATGCCTGAAAAAGAAGGGAAAAGTAATTTAGGCTTGCAATTAAATGCAGAATAAAATAAAATCATCTAAACATATACATAAATGAAAAAAGAAAAAGAAAAAAAAAAGAATGATAAAAGTTGCCTACCTACTTGTTTTCCCACTTTAATCTGCAGAAGAAACCACTTCACGGTACAAGCGCCAAATCAAATTAATCCAAATGATGTGACACATTTTGTCATGAAATAAATTGACAAATATTCTGGCAAATATTCTGCAGTACGTCTCGGAAAATTTTATACTCACTGTGCAAGAATAGAAAGAAAACAAAATGAAACGAAGAAATTCTTGCATCATTATAGGTACCTATATGAATATTGGTTAATTTGTATAATTATGTATTTAATTATTATTTGTATTTAATGGTAGAATTCATAATGTATTTAAAGAATGTGGGCACAGAAAAGGTCACGGTTTGTAGAGAGCGACATTTTTTTTAGTGTTTACTTAAACGCACGACCATCCAGATCGTAATCGATCCGGCCAGTTAAAACATTTCGTAACGTTTTAACGATGTACTGTATTAATGGCGGTGTTCATACAAATATTAAAATATTGTTTTTTTCTGAATTTATACCATTAAAAAAAAATATGAAGTCAGTTTTTCATTATTTCTTTTTTACCGTCAAAGCCTTTATCTGGGTGTGTGTGCCGCCCATTCGTCGCGTCGCGTCACTCAAAGTCATCCCGACAACAACACTAACCTCAGGACCGAAACGCTGTGTCGTGCTTGCGGGAAAATTCACTTTGAATCCAAAGTGCCAGGAGCTACAAAGTAACAGGAGCATGCATGCCTTTACTTTTAATAAAATGTTAGTGTAAAGGACAGTCGCAAGACATTCAAAGGGAATGTGAATCTTTCCGTTTGTAAAGTGTCGCGAAATTGATCGTTGCCTGTTCAATTATTACTACTTTCTATATATGCTTGTGACGTCTAAACCTCGGGATGTTAATAACTCCAACGAAGTTAAAAATATGAACGTTGAATTAAACACGTCATCGTCCGGGGTGGTCAGCGTAATCGCTTCGTGTAATGCAAATTGGAGAGCACTTTTGTCAGAACTGGTGGCAACAACTTTATACGTGTTTATAGCGTGCATGTCTTGTGTACCTACCTGCAGAAGGACAAGACTACCAACCAGTGCTAAATGCCGCACTCGGGTCTAATTGATAGTAATGATCAACATCCAAACATTCATGCATAACTCTCTAACCCGTATAGTGGGGAAAAGTGTCAATAGTTTTAGGGATAACCTATTGCATAGTTCAGTGCATCGCTAGTGTTTCTGCTTTATGGATTTTGCATAGTATTTCTCCCGTGGACTTGGGCGTAAAGGCAGTTTGTGCGACGCAGCCTCGCCAGGGGTTGGGTGTTTGGAGATCCTTGATAGTGGAGACTGTTTTGACTTCAGCTCTTATTTGGATAACGTGCGCGATTTGGGATCCAGTAAATGAAAAGAAGCAGGACTCGGCTCCGATTAAGTTCGGGCTGGCAATCGCGGGGCTGATAATAGCTGGTGGGCCGCTGACAGGTGCCAGCATGAACCCGGCGCGCTCGCTGGGGCCCGCGCTGCTGACCGGCCTTTGGACCGCGCACTGGGTCTACTGGGTGGGACCCTTTTGCGGTACTGCCCTTGCCGGTACATGTTTATTTGGTTAGACCGTAAATAAAATGACAACAAACATCATAATATAAAATGTCTGAAAATAAAAGAGCTTGCTTGCGAAAGATGTACTAATACATATAATGTTTAATAATTAGAAGTTAACGTTACAGTCTACGTCATTATAATGAGTCCTTGTTGTTCACACGATGTCCAGTCACGGTCCGATTAGACTTTAAAAAAATAGATTTGGTTTGATGTCATGAATTCAACAGTGTCCTAAAACTATAATAATTATTAAGATTAGTCATTTCACAAGAGCTGCCACGAATGAATCGAAAGAGTGAACGAAGTTTTGAATGTGTGTAAAATAAATACAGATTTACAGTTTGAATTTCGAACTACGTACATTTACTTAGGTAAAATGACGGCACTTGCACAACCTTGGGTGACATTGGTTTCGTTTGTTTCGTTTCATTCATCGCTTTTCCCGTGAAACAACTTTTACTTACATATTCCAAAAGCGTTAAATATACACTCCTTGGCGTGGCTACTAATTATAAACAAGTAAATTGATGTTATGATCGTAACTAATCTTAATACATAAAAAGGCATTTATACCAAATATAAATTTAAACAAGGAGGAGTAAGTATAATTTAAAGAAAAATAAGTTCGTATTGGTAAAGGCTTGATTACATTGCAATTAAACAAGATTTGTCAATATTTCAACAGCTAGAACTTAAAACGTTATTTAAAATCACTGTACTCTGGAGTTTTGGAAGTAAATAATATCTCAAGAGCGTTTTATATAACACGAATCTCATTAAGTATTCAATAGCAAAAAGTGAAAACACTAAATTGGCAAACAACGTAAACCGAATACCGCTGAGAAGGTACGTAAGTATTTACTTAAAAACGAAGCTCAACATATAAAACCTTGTAATTATATTCAATGTATTGGTTTCATTCGAATAAGTGGAAAATAAAACCATTCCCTATATACCATAAAGATAAGGACATGAATAATGCAAATAACAAATGGAATTGCGTTACAACAGAATAGGTAAAAAGAGATAGAGTGTAATTTAAATGACACACTAATTTTTTAGGAGTAGGTACGTTCGACAAGATTGCTTGATTAAAACTTTTCTTATAATATCTCTTTCATGACGGTCAAGAGTTATTTTTATAAAAATATTCCATTTACTTAATTAGGTTTTTACGGTTGTAAAAACAAAATAAATAAATATTTTTTTCCGAACTTTATACAACTAGGATCCTTTAACATTAAAAGAAATAGATTAGTACGTAATAAGTAAATCACCAAAACCCATGTGGCTTGGAAGTCTTGGAACTAAGGATTCTTGGTCATCATCATCGTGTTGGCACCTACAAGTGACGGGAACCCTTTAGCGTGGTGTAACAAACACTGCAACCAATCTCATAATTAAAAGATACCCAACTACAATAATTTTAACTAAATTAAAGCCCCTAACGTTATTGGCGTCCTTACTTTTAAAGCTGATAAGTTGAGTTGATAACACTTAAATGGTGTAACCTATAGCCATTCAAGCTAGCTAACAACAATCCCTATTAAACTAGCTTTCAAATAAAAAACGGCAATGAAATCTGTTATTTTTAGAGTAGTGAAACCACAGACAAATAAACATAGGTGCGTCAAACTTATTAAGTACACGGAAACATACAATAACAACTAATAATATGAAAAATTAAATCTTTCATCACATAACTTATTTTCCTACCACTGTCCAAATTCTACCTCAAGTAATTTAGTTCTATTTGCACACTTTTAATATTATGTTGAATCAGTTATGGTAGAAAAAGTATAACTATACATTTACACATAATCTACAAGTGAAAATAAACTATAAAAACATATATCTACCATTTTAAAGCACCTTAATGGGTAGTTACTTTACCTTTCTACCGTAAAGAACTACATTTAGTATTATTTTTCCAGCGAGAACATAAACCCTGCGCTGCTGCTCTGCGGCCAACCGACACGTAAACCTAGCAGATTAAATTATACTGCAAGCTGCTGCACGGGAGATACGTCACGATTTAGGAGATTAATGCTTTACTTAGCAGTACCTAACCTATGGGTACTAAAAGAAACTCTTGAATTTTTTGATTACCTTCTACTTTTTGCGGTACAATTTGAGAAACAACTTCGAGAGCAATGTTTAAAAACGTTTGATAGAAAAATCCACTCACCTGACTTGATGTGATGATATTTTTATACCTAAGACCGTCTCAATTGGGATAGTTGGATACTTACACTATATTTTAACAATGTACTTACCTATGGTTATTTATGGTCTTATTTAAAATTGGTTTTACCTATGATCTTATTTAAAATTGGCAGATTCTTAATGTATGATTTTTTTTAAACGTTTATCTCGAGTTGTTTTCAACATTTGTTTAATATTTAAGGCGATGACTTTGCGACATATAAGTTATTTAAAGGATAGTAATAGAAAACATTGAAATTCAAATTCGATAAACCTACTTTATTTGATGGTATTTTCTTATATTTTTTAAAGAGTATCCTAAGTTAAATGATTATCACAGACACAGGCAAAAAGGCTTTACGCGCCATTTCTTTAAAAATTGATGTCTGAAAGACCGAGCCTAAAACGTTGGTTCATTGGATATTCACACGAGCGCGGCAAGTTATGCCCTAAGTAGATCAGTAAGCAGCCAACGCTAAGCCCTCAAACAACTTGGCTCTGCGGATTTACTGCTGGAACCCACCCTACAACCAAATTACTTACAAGTTCTGCACGTGTTTCATCAGGGATCCTATCATTTCATAACCTACGTTTCACAAATGATTCATTTCACAAACATATCATTTTACAACCCGAGTTTTTTTCCGAAACTGTAAATATTTCTGGATTTATTTCAGGACCATCGTGTAGAGCCAAATAGTTAGGTTAGGTTGGTTTTATAAAAAAATCCTTAAAATATTTGTAGTTACAGAAACAAAAGTGGGTTGGCAAATGAATAGGTTGCGTAACGATGCATTTGTCAAAGATTTGTCGGCGAAAAGGCAGAGAACTGTTTCATCAGTATCTTGACGCTTAACTTTATATCATGCTTTTAGCAGAAAAAGGACACAAAAAAATAGTGTGATACATATTTTGTACTTTATACTTCGCTTCCATTTATAAACTCTTTCATATTGTAATAGCATTTGTTTTTTTTTACGGAACTAGCAAAGTATTCATTTTTTGCAAGTTTATCTTTAAATAACCAAGTCATGTGATTCGCAACTTATTCACTCTGCTTTATACTTGGCTCACTTCCTTGATTGATGAAAACCAGAAAAAATAAAAGATAAAGCATAATAGTCAAGCAATTTCATGTTATCACCTATTCAGCGGTGTTAATTCAAGATATCGCACTGCTAGATAAAAACAGTATCAACTCAAAAAAACTGTTAGATTTGTTTCAGGTCCTAACACATTGGTATTAAAGTTGATTTAGAAATACAGTTTTATTTTGAGTTGATGCTGTTTTGATCTAGCAGTGCGATATATCTAAATTTAAAATTACTCGCATAATCACATTGAAACTGCTTTCTTTTAGGTAGACTTAAAAAGTAAAAAAAAAAACAATTAAACAATTGAAAGAACCCAGCAACTTAAAAATGCCTCGGTTAATCCCACTTATCAAAACTTAAGTGAGTTGAATGCCACACTGAATTGATAATAAGTCGCAGCGGTACAACCGCAACTTGAATTTAACTTTCTACCTATTTTTAAAGTTACAGTTTCAGACAGAGAGACAACTGAATTATGCTAAGTAGATAATCGCTACGTGCTCTGTAAATTCTCTCTATAGGGTTCCATTGAGTATTAATGTTGTGCTGTGCGTGTTTTTTTTATTAAGAACTCTCTTCATACTGCTATACTGTGCTGGACGCATAGCACGTGTTTTCAGTTTTGCTTGATTATTCAATAGGATGAAATTCTAAAATGGAGTCTATTAGTCGTGCTTGCCATCACAGCTTTTTTTAAACAGCTCATGATCACAGTTTGTACTTTTAATTGATATCTCAAAATTAAACATCACTCCCGAAAACAAAAACAGATTATTTAAAATCTACTATGCTTAGACTTCCTTTCACGAGGAGCCAATACCTCGCGGATGATTTTTTTTTACCGATCAATTCTACGCTAGCGTTACGCGGGGGTTAAAAGACACGCAGGTGTATTGAGACCCTTTGAACCAGTCATTAAGCAACTAAGCTAGGTTACCCTGCTCTTAATTACTGTCAGAAAAGAAACTTGAAACCACACTCGCATATAAGGTATATTCAAAATTCTTAGTGCGAGTGTGGTTTCAAGTTTCTTTCATGCCATGGTAATCAAAATAAAAAGCGGCATCGCCAACCCAGCACATAAAAGTTATTATATAATCTACTTATCGTAAAGATAGGCGTTTCCAGAAAGTCTCTAACATCAAACTCATATTCATTTTAATACGCCACAACACGGAGTTGGCTTATTGTGGAACATAAAGCAAACAGCTGAAGCAAACAAGAGATTGCCGGAAACGGCGCCATCTTAGTGCCGCCATAGCATCCGCTAGCCTAAACTACTTCCGGCGACAACTTCCTTCCCGCAAGCCGCACTTCGGATGCGCTTATTTCATTACAATAACTAACACGGATAAAACAAAACGCCACATTATGCGGACTGGGATGATGAAAATTCTCGCAGTTTCGTGGTTGGGAACGCTAGTATTAGATTTTATTTGTGTCTTATACTTCCTCACAATTTCTGGGTATACTTAGACACTGCCCCGCACCCTGTAGAACTTATACCGAAATCGCTTCACTTATAGGCTTACAACTTAATTGACTGCCGGGGTAGGCATGAGGTGCGGGGGCAGGGTACGAAAAATCGTAACTGTACTCAATTTTTTAGAGTTCCGTAGTCAAACTAGGAACCCTTATAGTTTCGCCATGTCCGTCCGTCCGTCCGTTCATCCGCAGCCTAGCGCTAATTTGGCATGAATATGATGCATATTAATTAGTCACGACAACAAAGTAATACTTACAATAAAATATAAATATAAATTTTTTACGGTGCCTCCCCTACATGTAACGTGGATTTGAATGACAGATGTCACATTATGACGAAATGCAACTTTATAGTCTATTTTAGCAAAATTATCATTCTTTCCAAAGGAGAAATAATGCTAAGAAAATAAATTAAAATGTAGGAAGCAGATTGCTTTGCTTGCTGAACACACAAACTCGGAGATCATAAGGTTAAGATTTTAAGATTAAGGCAGTTCTATTGTAGTAACGTCAGATTGGCATCTATCATTAATTTGTAATCATCTGAGAAAAAAATCCGTCTAAGTCGCCATTACCCTCTCCCCGCACGCCTACGCCTACAAGTGGCATAAATACACCAGATTTATACAATAATTCTAAAACCGTGTCGAAAAATTTACTTTTTCGTCAAGCGAAGTTTTGTTAATGTATATTTCTCAAAAATAGTTTGTAATCTTGCAATAACACCAGTAATTAGGAGCCAGTAGGTTGAAGTTCCTGGAACAACTACGAAAGTGTCCAGTTAAGTCATGTGATTTTGAATTTGATATCAAGAAGTAGGTTATAAGTATTATTTAAATTTGGAACTATCGGTCAAACAAAAATATACAATGTAAAAATTAAACATGGATCAGGCTTTTTACAAAAAAAAAAAAATTATAAATATAAAACAATTATAATTAAAATACTCATATTTATATTACATTTTGAATTTAAATGAAAAACTGCGAACATTCATTCCAACAAAGGTTTGCAGTTTTCTAATACGAGTAGGTACAACGCGGTCCTTTTAATAAAAAAGATCAAGAGTTGCGAACGAGGCCAGTATTGCCAGAACGTACGCTGTAAAAAAAAACGGAAATCATGTTTCGTTTGGCGTTTTTTTGTAGAATTGTAGGTAAATTTACAAAAGTACATTAAGTCCAAGAAGACTCAACTCCTTTTACATTTCATATATTTATACGGAACCCTAAGTGCGCGAGTCTGACTCGCACTTGACCGGCTTTTGTATGTTGTATCCCAACTAAGTATATCTTAACCGAAATGGAAATAATTGAGGAAACAAAACCTTTTCCTGGATATGCTAATAACTTTACAGTGTTTTTTTTCATCCCTAGTACTAATTGTAAAACTTTGAAGTACGGTCAAGGACCGACACTTTAGCTAACATTAACGATTTAACTCATTTCTTCTGACGTTTTAATGTAACGTCAGGTTATGGACCCTTTTTCCACTTGGCTCCCATAAGCCTAAGCCTCTAAGCCACCATTGCTCCGCATTCTCTAGGCAGCTTGGCGTTAGGTTTCTCGTGGAAAATAGAAAATCTCTAAGTGTTCAATCGATTTGCGAATAATGCTCGTGTGCTCCGCACACGTGATGAAAGGTAAGTGGGTTGTTGTGCGATAGAATCGGCACCTGTACAGGATCCCTAGTTACTCGTTAATTAGGGAGCGCGAAGCGGGTCAAACAGGAAATCCGGGAAACCCGACTGGTGTCCCTTTCAGTCAGCAGTGGTTTTTGCATGTAAATACTTTCCTGGTCTTTAAAATTTGTACTCGTATTACCTGTGATGTTTTGTTAGGAACATACTTTACTTATTGCGTTTCTAATTAGGTACACGTTTGTGTGAAATGTCACCCAATCAGGGCCTCTATTCTACTGCGTTAAAACGATATTGTGTTTGACGTATTTTAGTATTGTTTATAACTTGGCCGCCATTACTGTCAATAGTACATAAGACTTATCAAAACGTTGACAATACGAATACACGTCAAAGACGATATCGTTATTATCGTTCAGATTCTCCCCGTATCTATAAGATCTTAAATTACCTGTCTAATTATTTGATTGTGATTTCTCAGTGCAATTCGTCATCCGTAGTACAGGCCCAGCCAAGTTTGAAATCCACCTAACACTGTCTTTTTTGTACTATGTGTTTTATGTTAGTAAAAATATTTTGTTTTTATGTTTCTTATTCAAAACAGAACTTGCGTATATCTTCTCTTCTAGAAAGGCGCTGTATTGAATAATCAGATGTTTCAATTTTATCTACTTATACCTCTCTCTTCATCATCATCGCATATTTGTTATGCCAGGGTCCTATTCAACTCGGTAAAACGATATTACTATTGACATGTTATCGTATTGTCAACGTTTTGATGGCTCTTATTTACTTTATAGAAATGGCGTCCGGGTAAAAGTAATATCGTTTTACCGAATAGCAAAGAGCCCCAGAGACAGTGTGAAAGCAATAGCTAGCCACTACTTTTGATAGGTACTCTGGTTTTACTGTATACATTAATATGGATTTCATTTTAATTTACACATTATTATCACAATATATTTAGGGTCATAAAAAACTCTTTATTATCTTTATGCTTTAATAAGCGTAAGTATGACAACGGCGTTATGTTATAGGATTTGATTTGAGACTACCATGTATTATCCGTGAATGCTATTTCTTCTCGGCCTCCCCGGGGATTCTCTGGACTGAAACGAGTCTCTGAACGAATATTCTCGATGTTCCGGAGCCAGCCGTCCCCTGTGTAATAAACCTTTAAATTAAAACTAGATACGTAGATAAGTAATACACGGATGATGAAGTTTTTGAGCACGTGACGAGAATACGTCATACTTACGTATTTTTAGATTTCTCTTAAAATAAAATTTTAATTGTATGATATAGGTATGACGTATTTTTTTTAATAAATGCAACACTTGTTATTTAAGTCGCTAATAATGATAATAAAAAAGTATTTATTTTGTAAAAAGTTTTATAGAAACGTCCAACATCTTACAAAACTATGATGAAAACGTCGGCAAAAAACAACAAATGAACTTAATCTGATCTCCTTCTTTTCCCTGAGCCTTTCACTTTACAAAACTACATGGGTTTTCATAACCAAATATCGAGTTTGACAAAATCCTGTGTAACCCAAAAGTATTCTATGCTGGAGATTTGTCACCATTTAACCCTCAGTCAGATAACAGCAACTGCCCCAGCTGCCGACTCCCCGGCCTGGCCCCCGGGGCCCTGGCGCCAAGCCACGGCGACAGCTATCGACCATTCGACACTTATGGGACCTACGGAAATGTCGGCGACCAACTTAAACGTTATAGCTGACGTTAGTTGTAGATGTGAATCAGTTCAATGGCTTGAGAGGATTTGTAATAGATAACTTCTAATCTTTAGTGATTTTACTGGAACGTGGAGTTTGCAGAGTCCACTACTAAGTTTGCCGTTTCGAAAATTCTCAAATGCATTTCTCTAATTCGCTCTACAAAAACTGGCTCAAAAAATTTTTCGAAGCATGATTGAGAATTTTGAACTACTATTTCTGACATGGAAAACTGAATTAACTCGGCCGGCGGCTCTATTTTCTACAGCGCAAACATCAAAAATACCATTTCAAGCATACATTCCGAACTCAAAAATATACCTCCAATTTGATACCGCAGTGCGTAATTAAATTCTCGGTCCGAACGTACTTATAAGGTATGAATATTTGTTTCTATTGCCTTGAGACTATCAGCCAACGATGTTTTAGTATTCGGATAGAACAGCAAGCTTTTGCACAGCCTAGTCCAGCGGCTGCATGCAATAAAACGTCGGCGCGAGTGTAAATTGTCACCTTCCTCGTTCCCATTAATTATTCAAACCCTATTAGGCCAGCGTGGTTCGATGCGACTCGGGTCAAACATTTCGCTAAAACCGTGGCAGCAATAATGAAAGAGCTTAATGTATGCGTAGGTATGTCCTTTGTGTAAGGCACATTCAGGTCCCGTTTCAATCTGCATCAATTCATCTGATATTAATTTTTAAATTGCGCAAAGTGATCATTTTGCACCGTTGACTTGTAATATAGGTACTAGTACCTACTGTTGCACCTAAACTGTACCTACCTATTTACATGTAGGTGCGTAAACCATAACACTATTTTTCTAACGTTTTAATAGTATTTAAAATTGATTGATTTATGATTTGAGTAGTTTAAAAAAGTATTAATCATTAGAAATTGAAACCTAACAGTAAACAAGTAGCCACACAGAATTTAAACGAATGCAGGTAGGGCAGCGTATAATTAAGTTTGTTCCATTTTGACTAGTATTCGACACTGCAATAGCATATAGGTAAGAATTATACTTTACGGAGTTTATGGAAAGCAGTAGTATTATTAAGTTGGACAAACCCGTAAAAACACAGAGGTCACAGGGAATCTAACTCGATAGGTAGAACTCGATGCGAATGCGAGTCCACATCAAACCAAAATTAGTGAGCGAAAGGTATTACAATGTTTTGCGCGGCCTCAGAAATTAGCACCTAAACAAAAGACCCATAGGTAATTTAAAATTGGAATACCATATTTATACAGCGTACAGTCATTTAAAAACCATTTCGAGGAGGTTTCATACATTCAGTACTCAGAACTTGAAAATACCAACTTTTTCAACAAATAACTCGGTTTGTAACTTTTTTACACATAAGACATAAATGTGTCTACAATACTTTGCGTTTCGGAACGTCATAAATCAAATACCAACTTGATGATAGTACCTGTATCTTATGTATACTTTTGATATTAAAAACGGGAGTTGTTATGTTTTAGATGTGTACCCTAATTATATAAACGAATAATTAAATTATTGGCGGGTCCGCATGATCACGATATAATTATATTACTGCTCAATCACGGAACACCAAACCAGTTAACATACGCCGCAGATTGGCTCAAAGAGCCAACGGAATCCATACGCCCATCCGCCGCCACTTCCGCCTCACCGTCGACGACCGGAAAACCAACCTGCCTGTAATATTTTGAAATACATCGACACTTATTTATGGTTCATTTATAAATTATACTTACTAACTTTTAGCATAAAGGTCACGTACTGAATTAATCATTTTTTCCCAGATATTCGTGGAAAATCTAATTGGACAAAAAATGTAATATCTGTGAGTAAACGTTGTTATACTAACAGCCTTTCGATCAAAAAGTTCTTAAATTTTAAGAATAATTTTGACACTTAGTAATCTATCATGCTTGAGTTTACTTATATCAAGAAAATAACCCAACTTGAAACACTCTCAATATATTCAGCGGGCTTAGGTACCGTCAATAGAATCACATGCAAACATTTTTTTTCTTAACATAATATTAATAGTGAACTAATAAAATCTGCAGCACAGAAAAAACATAAATACCTATATCCCCCGAATGTGCATAGTAAATAATTAAAACCTCTCAAAGGTAGCATGATAGTCACTTTTTTATATCCTGAAAAACATTGTTGTGTTCAGAAGTTCCAGCCGCTTTAAGAATGATAAACTTCCCTGATAAAATCACTGAACAATTCATAATTTCTCATTTGAAAATTCTCGGCGTCCCACTCACTTTAGCTAGCTTTTTACATACTTTAAAAGTTGGCCTGAGTGGGTGTACTGAACATTAGTTGCAACATGACAAGGGAATACTTTCCAGGAATAAATTTCCAGAGGAAGTTTCGGAAATTCTAAATACTTTTGTACATAAAGTAACTAAAAACGTTTGAGCTAGTTTTAATCTGTTGCAAGTCAGGGCCTCAGAAATGGCGGCCGAGTTAAAAGTAATACGAGTACAATAACACGTCAAAATGCAATATGGTTTTACACAGTAGAATAAAGGCTCTGGTGTGTCGCAGATTAATTTCGTATCAATACACTAGGCCTGATGGTCGTGTTTATCGATGTGAATAAACGTGGACAAAACATGTGTCACTTAATGACCAGTATGTAAGTGTGAGAGTGACGCATGCTTTATCCACCGCGATAAAGGCGACCATAATTCGGGCCCTGATAACGTTGTAGATCCGACGCCAGTTTTATGTACAGTGTGGTGCTGTTTATATAAGAAGGAAACTTTTCCACGGCATTAACTAAGATGACCTTTTCACTAATCCGGCGTCGGCAGGCGCTGTCACACTAAGCCCGCGGCAGCCGTCAGGAAACACGACTAGGGAAGTTTGTTGGTGGCTTTATAAGTGCACAGCTTATCGGGTAAATAATTAAATTTAAAAAGTCTGAGTAAAATATGAAGCGTAAAAAACGCTTGTACTCCTTAAAAGAGCTTTTGCGCGGAAAGAGTAGGCATAATCCAAGAAGATAGGGAACGAGAATTTTATATTGCGTCGCCATACTCGACATTATGCTGTCAAGTCTAAGTATAAGCAGTTGCGTACCAAACTGCTTATACAAATCGCATGTACTTCGGCTACTTCGGAAATGACTGCCAACTTATATGTTTCCAGATTCGACGGCAAAAATAACTAGGTAGATGAAAAATATCAGTGTCGCTGGCATAAGAGGTAAGTCCTAAGTGGCGTTCCGTGCATAAGCGGATAGTCTTAACTGGATTTATTGGCATAATATCTACCTCGAAATTATACGGCTACCCGACTGTGCTTTCAAGGATATATTTTTTGCAGGTTAGTGGATAGAAATCCGATTAAAAATTTACTTAATACTGGCATCATCGTATCGGAAAAAAATACGACAAAAAATATTATTTACTAATGCTACAAGCAAACCCTAAAATAAAGCTTGTAAACAGTAATAACGTCGCGCGAGCGTTTATCGCGCACTTGATATTAGACATTTCACGGATTTTCTTACCTCCATGTATATTTTTGAGTCATGCTTTGTCAGAAAACATATGGATCTTTATTCAGTGTTAGTAGATAATAGAAGAAACAAGCGTAACCTTAATAAACTTAAATTGCCATTCTCCACATTAAAGCTCGTCACATCTAGCTAAAAATTTAAAAAACCCGAATAAGCAATTGAAAAACTTTCTTGTGCATAAGTGTTTCTACCACTTAAACGAGTTTTTTGATGAAGTCTATAAGTAGTTAATTTTTATAAAATGTTTGATTGCGACCGGAAAAGTGTTGGACGTTTATATTTGTATAAATTAAATAGTTGTAAGCAACCGTAATATTAAATATCTAGTTTAAGCCCTCTTATGTTGCTATGCCCTTGCAAGGCGTCACATGTATACCTGATTATTTATATACCCTCCACCTGTAACCTGTAATGTGACATGCAATAAACTATTTCTAACTATTTATATCGTAGATTTAAACCAAAGTTTGTTCAGTGTTCATTTTTGACAATTAGGCTTAACAAGATGCAAACGCTATTATTATAACGTTTCTGTTTTCTATCGATTCGAAATGTATGGAGTCAACCTTAACGGTAGACACAATCTTTTCATTAGCTTAAGTCAATTGTCGATTTTCGAAAAATGCTCTTTTCGAAGCCCTCAGCACGGTGAACTTTTTTTTATTGTTAAGCCACTTTAGAACCATGTCGCTAAAAATCTATGATACATTTTGACGTAATATTTTTTTCGTGGTTAGACGTTTTTATTAAGACGGTTTGATGTTGGCTAAACAATTGAAGAGTACACGCGGTTTACTATTTTTACCACTAGGGGTTGCCCGTGACTCCGTTCGCGTAGAAGACATTTATCGCTACTCTCTCGGGTATGTCCCATATTCCGAGAAGTACCGTTTTGCGTTAAATGGGTTGCAACCTATCTAAGCTCCATATTATACGTAAAATCGTTTCAGCGTAAGAAACAAACCGAGTTACTTCCGAATTTATAATATTAGTATGTAGGTACCTACTTATAGTTTTTTAAGAGGTATTAATAGCAATTCACTCTTATTATTCAATCTTATAGAATCAAAATGTTTTTCGGGTTAAAGAAAATATAGGTATTACAAGTCCCAAAGCCAGAAATAAGGTACAGATATTGTTATTGAAATTGTTTGAATTAGTATAGTAGATTGTACAACAAGGGCATAAAACAAACCATTTCATCCAAGACTTATGGTATCCATCCGAGCCGGAAGGCGAGGGTGGATGATTAAGTGGAGGATAAAATGGGTTTTATTAAGATCGAGTTATACACTCTCCTTTCACTTTAACTACGAGGAAATAGAACAGTGATAATGTTTAAACCTTTTTCTTAGATTTAGGCGGCAATGTCTGTTCAATAACTTCTTTTTCATTTTTAACCATTAGTGTGTTAGGTGTGAGCATTATTTCCTCTACACTTGACGACCTTTTAACAAAATTCCGTAACAAAAGAAGTTTTGCAAAGAAAACAACTAATTAATTTATAGTCCAAAATGAGAGAACAACCTCTTTTCCGCCACTGCTTTTAATCTTCTTTTTTATTTGCTGAATGAAACTTTTAACTTAAGTCTAACGCAATACTGCCAGTTTTGCAAAGAAAACAACTAATGAATAGTCCAAAATGAGTCAAAAACCTCTTTCCCGCCACTTTATAATTCTTTTTTAACTTTTTTTTCTTTTCTGCATGAAAGTTTTAACTTAGATCGAACGCAATACCGCCAAGTCATACGTTGATTTTGTATTTATTTTGAGTGTGGCGATGACTTTCCGAAAATCGAATTTTTCTGCAAGCGATTTTTCCATTCGCAAAATTTCCCAATCTAATCTTTTCCTGGTAGTTTTTTTTCCAGAGGTAGATTTTTTCAGAAGCTATTTTTCTTTTCACTTAATTTCCGAATCTAATCAATTCCTGATAGCTTTTTTTTCCCGGGGTAGATTTTTTCAGAAGCTATTTTAGCTTTTCGCATAATTTCCGAATTTTGAGTTTTCTCTGTAGCGTTTTATTTTTTTCAGACAAGTAAAGGCTCAAATTATGTTTTATCCTTTGCACGAAATTTTCATGGGGTCGACTTACTTTGTACTGCGGAGCCACCATAGTTCTCTGTTGTATGTTGAGACCATAACACAATAACAAAATCGTCATTTCTTACCCTACCACTATGCCCTACCACCCCCATGCATCTGCTTCTTTTTGTTAGGAGTTGATTTAAAACCTTTTCCATTGTTTACTATTGCATGAATTTGACATCTTATATTTTATTCTAATTTTCTTTTTCTATTCTTTTGACATGTTAATTAACCACTACAATATATTTGCACGCTCGCATGCAAGCTTGATAAATGAAACATATATATGTACCTACGCTAACATCTCTATACTGTGTCTATGCAAATAAATATTTTCTGATTTCTGATTTCTGAATGGCGATCAACACATAGGATGGAAATCAGATTGGGAAAAATTGCTCATAGTAATATTTCCTAGTGATAATGTAAGCGAAGGTGTACATTACGCGACTAGGAATATTTGAGAATGGAAATATTACTTTTTGTAAAAAATAATTTTCAGAAATTTACCCTCCGGGAAAAAACCGAAGAGAAAGTTTAAAATTGGGAAATTTTGCGAATGGAAAAGTCGCTTGCAGAAAAATTCGATTTTCGGAAAGTCATCGCCACACTCATCCTATTTATGGCTAATCATTACTACAGCAAATACATATACCTATTATTTTCTGTTTAAAACTACTTAATAATATTATTGTTTTAATCAGTGGAAATAAAGCATTATTTTTAAGCAGACCACATATGTAACTAACTTCGCGTTAAAGGGAGAACTTTGGAGTGACCGTTCAATTTCCCGTTAACACAGATCCCAAATATGGAATATAATATGAAAAAGGGTTAAAGCATAAACACGCTCTCATCCCAACAATAAAACCCAAACTTCTCCAAAGTTCGCCGAGACCCGAACAGCTTTTGTATGACATACGTGACTACTCAACGCCAACCATCTGTCCTTCACGAAACAAATCCTTGACTTAAACAGTTCCTTTATTTGCAATTGAGGACACTAAAATTTAAAATTCAATGCTAGAATAAGATACTATTTCACTTCTCTTGCTCTAAAATGACTCATAATAGCCATATACATATAGGCTGACTAAAGTGATGCATTTAATCCCTAAGGACTAAAGTGACATTTTAATCCCCAGGGACTAAAGTACTTTTTCTTTTTACATACATAACATCACTCCTTCATTACCAGAGTGGGGTATGTAGAGCTAAAGAAATACCAACCTATAACCTATATGTGTAGCATGACGGTTAATAAACAAATAAATAAATAAACCAACAACTCTATAAAGACTGGTTTATAATTTTTTCTTTTTAATTTCCCACCACCGCCACTAATTTTGTGGAAAACCACAAACAGCCAAATACATGATGCCATTTGATGATGTTGCCCTTGACGTCAGAGTGCGCGGTGGAGCCGGTGCAGGGCAGGGCAGGCTGGGCTGGGCAAACAACCTCCACCGCCTCAGTCTTCGGTTCGGAATTGTTGTCTATGGACTATTTGTAATGTTCTAACCCCAAAAACCACCTTGTAGCTGTCTCGTTCTGCAATACAGTGACGGGTTGAGAGTAAAAATGATAGCGCTTTTAAATTATATTTTTAAGGTGTGTATGTTTAAACTATCACGCTATTTTTATTACAAAAATCTTAGACACGTCTTAGACATGTTTAAAGTGACAGTTTTTTACGAATTGACATTTACTCAATAATTTTTAACGGATGTTTAAGTTTTTGTAATAACAACATTATAATTTAAAATTTGTTTTTCTCGCAATCGATGTGAAAAGCAGTGTTTAACTCGAGACTAAAAAGCCATAATGACACTAGAAGTTCATTCACCCTCGCTTATTGCTCGGGTGAATGTGCCACAATGGCTTACTTTAGTCCCTCGTTGAACAATCTGCTATTATATTTAACTTCAGCACCGCTCGATTAGATGATGCGTTTAGTCTAGTTGCTGGTATCCCTCCCAAGCCAGTCCCGGGTCTTTCTCAGTAAGAGCAAATATTTGTGTGATGAGCGCGACTATTTGTTTCTGAGTCTGGGATGATTTGTATCTAATTACTTTTTTACTTTTCTATATGTATTAAATTGTATCGTTGTCTAGATAATTCAAGCGCCTATAGCTTAGATTAGGATTTGGTCAATTGGTGTAAAATTGTTCACTGGTACTTATACATTTCTAATAAATGCAAATGTTATGAATATTTAACTTTTTTCTACCATGTTTTTTCGATAGGTACAATTTATCCCTACAAATGTATGGCTAATTTTCGTATCACAACGGAAAAGTTTCATAGAAAATTTAATTGAGTGAGTTAGCGTGGCCAACTTTTTGGTCCTTACCCATTACCTACTGCATTATGGTCTAATGGTGTAAAAAGGTTGTAAAGGTTAAGTAGCTGCCGAATTGTAGTTGGATGCAATATTAGAAAGAAAGAAAGAAAGAAATTCATTTATTTTGCAAACAATTAACAAACCTAAAGAAACTACAATACATAAGAATTGGACACAATTGCATGCAAAAATGGATACCACTCAGCATGAAGTCGAGTCGCTTGTGAGCGCCACGACGCTGATCTTCCGTGGATCCAGGCGCCCGCGTGTGCGAGACAGCGAACAGGGAATTACATAATTAGAAGATAATGACATTGAAATAGAAATTATGAATAAGATAAACGAAAATAAATTATGACATCTCATGTTGGTCTGATATTACAATTGTTGAGAACATTGCTGGGTGATACTACTCTAAGCTGCGCATGTAACCTAACTATTATGTGAATAAAATACAATGAGTAATAAATGCGGGATAACAGGAAATATAGCAATAGGATGTATACAAATAATTTATTATAGTATATTTATAGAGGCGGATGATAAAAGAGGCGAACGATGGACGATGGAAGGACGATGGAAGGAGGCGGGTGACGACACAGAACGGCTATGCTTGAGCCAATTGCAAAGTCAAGAGGTGTTGCTTCAATTTTCTTTTAAAAATAAATAGTGAAGGGGATTTTCTTACTGGGGGAGGTAGGTTGTTCCAGCATTTCGTGGCAGCGTACCGGAAGCTGCCGCGAAATGCTGCCGTTCTATGTCGTGGATATATAAGACCAAGAGCCAGTCTTTCCTGCGCGCGAGGAAATATGAGTTTAGAATAAAGAAACGTGGGCTGTTTATTTTTTATGATACCAAACAACAGCGAAGCCAGATGAAGCGTCCGTCTAGCCTCCATCTTGAGCAAGGCACCTTGGTTTAAGAAAGGAGTGACGTGCGATCGTCGTGGGATTGGATAGCAAAATCTAGCACAGGCGTTTTGCAGACGTTGTATGAGAACCTTAGTGCGGGCCAGAAGGCACTTGCCGACAACTGTGTCTGCGTAACTGAGTTTAGAGAGAATCAAGGAGTCACACAATTTAATACGCATGTCAATATTCAGATAATTCCTTACACGATACAGTACCTTAAGACGGTAGAAGCAATTCCGTACCGTATCAAGAATGTGCTTCTCAAAACGCAGTGTACAATCCATAAGGACTCCCAGATTCCGAGCCTCAGCTACCCGTTCGAGCTTACTATTATTAATAGCCACAGGTCGATCATGGGATATTATCTTAGAGATAAGGTCTTTTGTACCTAAAACTAAAAATTTGGATTTTGAGGGGTTGAGGACCAAACTGTTGAGATCAGACCATCGCGCGATCCGGTCAAGATCCTGATTTATCGCGTCAACAGCCGACACTGTGTCGTTGGGGTTAAACGAAAAGTATAACTGCAGGTCATCGGCATATAGGTGACATTTGCAGTTCCTAACACAGTCGACAATGTCCGCACTGTAAAGAATAAAGAGAATCGGGCCAAGGATTGATCCCTGGGGAACTCCTCTATTAATAGCAGCCAGGTCAGAAGCTACGGTGGTCCCATTAGCACCACATACCTCAACCATCTGTTTACGCCCGCTTAAGTAGCTAGAAAACCAAGCGACCGCACTAGGTTCGAAACCATAATACGAAAGCTTGGAAAGCAGGAGCGTAGTGTTTATGGTATCAAACGCCCGCGAAAAGTCTAGCAAAACGAGGATAGAACCCTCCCCTACATCTTGGGCGGCCAGGATATCATCAACAACATCTAGAAGAGCTGTAGCAGTACTACGTTTTTTGCGAAATCCTGACTGTTTTGCAGGAAGAAGTTCATTTTCTTCTAAGAATTTCGAGAGCTGCATACACACGACTTTTTCGATGATCTTAGACAAAACAGGGAGAATACTGATGGGCCTATAGTCTTTTAAATCAGTGGGGGAGGAAGTTTTAGGGACAGGTTTAACAATAGCAGCCTTCCAGGCTTCGGGGAAAACATTCGTCCTCAACGATTGGTTAATTATTGCAGTTAACACATGTAACGTACGCGGCAGAGTAAGGAGTAACATGTCCAGAGAAATGCCATCAAGTCCCTGGGCCTTTGTTTTTATGGACCTAATAATATTCCCAACAACATGCTCTGAGACAGGCTCTAATGTGAATCTTGCCGGACCGTACCTATGGAATTCGAAATAAGTCAATTGGGATAAATAGACTGTGCCTTTTCCTGGTACATCAAGAAAATGTTTATTCATTTTTTGAGGATCAATGTGTGCTACCAGGTCAGTCTTCTTCTCCTTAAAGTCGGCCACATTTCGCTTAATATTTTTCCATAATGTGCGGGGGTTATTTGCCCCAGCCACTAAAAATTTACAGAAGTAAGCTGACTTTTCCGTATGTAAGGCATTTGCAACTACGTTTTTAAGAAATTTATAACTTCGTTTGTGTGAATCAGACCCAGTACGTTTGTATCGATCATGGAACTCGTCTCGGGTCCTCATAATTTCCCTGACATTGTACGTTAACCACGGAAAAGAATGTTCTTTAAATATAGTATGTTTAGTGGGTGCATAGAGATCAAAAATATATATTACATACTTGCTGAAAGCTGCCAGAGAATCGTTTACATTGCTGTGTGACAATAACCTTTCCCAGTTAATAGAATTCACATGAGCGTCGAAAGTGTCAAGTTGAATATTTTTAAGGGGTCGAAATATGACATGCCTCGGTGGTGATTTAGCTTTTTTAACTAAGATTTCGAATGAGATAAAAGCGTGGCTACTAAGATCCGGTATATGGTCAATAAGAAGATTAGTTACACGAAGATTCGAACACACAACATCAATTAAAGTCTCACTGTGGTCGGTGAAGTGCGTAGCCTTGTCAACGAATTGATTAAAACTGTGGCAATGAAGGAACTGTTGAACTTTATTAGTGTTAATATCTGATGGATTGAGAAAATTTACATTAAAATCACCCATCAAAACAATGTAGTCAAACGTTGAAAAGGTAGAAATTGAGTCACTAAGGGCGTCCACAAAAATATCGACACCGAGCCACGGCGGGCGGTAAGCAGTGCCCAACGCTAGCTTCACACCATTCAATGAAACATTTAACCACATCTGCTCAACAGACCCAGCGGAAGGATAAGGTAGTAAACGCGCATTAATTCCTCGCTTAAGGTAAAAGCCCACGCCTCCACCCCGCGCGCGGATGCCGGCCCCCCGCGGCGTATGGCGCAGGCGGTATCCGGGGGGCGCCGGCGCCCTCGCCTCCTCACCGATCCGCAACCAGGTCTCGTTTATGGCCATGATGTCCACGGCATGACGATCCATTGCCACTATGAATTCATCATGCCGTGTGCCCAGGGACCCCGGATTTAAAAAACCAAGCTTTAAATTTTTCCTGATTACGAATTGAATAACATTTGAAAAGACAAAAAGGATGTACTTATTATTTGTTAAATATAGAGAAAGCCGTGTGGCATGACGCCAGTCAAGTCCATGTAAACTAATTGACTTGTACAACACAGAAAATCTGATGTCATGCCACGGCGACAAGGAGGACACATAATTGAACAAAACAGGGCAATAAACACTAAATGATAATAAGTAAATATTTATTTTAGTTGGAATGTAAGGATAGGGAAATAATATACTTAAAGAACAACATATAATGTGTGTTATTTCCATAAAAAAAGTATATATGCAGCATGATTTGGCATTGATAAGTGAATACAGTGCACAATAACTATTATGACAATCAAAACAAATAAACGACATAAGAAAACAACAGGAACAAAAATACCAACTTATGTACCAAGGTAAATGTGCAAAAAACTTTTCAACCAAGCAAATGATTCGAATTTGACTTAGGATAAACAAAGTATAAATTAGGCGCCACTGTACTGACCTAGCCAAATTGAAGCTAGTAAAAAACCCTGCTTATGTCGGCCTCTGTACGGAATCTTAAAGTACGCTCGCCAGTCGCTCGGCGAGCATATACACCACCCTGCCAGGTCCACGCGCGCACCCACTCCAGCCGGCGGGACTCCGACCGAACCATGTAGAAAAGGTGCCGGTTGTGCCGCGTGAGACGCTCGTTAATATAGACACGGCATGGGGCCAGAAGGCCAAAACCCTCAGTGTCAATTATACGTCGAAAACGCGCCGCACGCAGCAACTGGTCACGTTGAACTCTCCTCACCAGCCGTAAAACCAGGGGACGCGGTGTGGTGCGTGAGCCGGCGAGGTTATCTGCACCAGGAGGGTCCGGACTCAGACCCTGGGCAGCTCCCACTCGCCGGGCTCCTACTCGACTTACACTTGCGATATCTTGCAGCTCCAAATGCACACCAAGCTTCTGTGCGACAAGGGTGGCCAGGTGGGTCGCATTCTCGTTGGGCGTCTCCGGCAAACCAGTAATCTCTAAGTCACTTAAGAGCAGCTCCTGGTCCCGGTCATTAAGGTCGGCTCGTAATCGCTCCACCTCAGCTGTCAATTTGTGTCCCGAGTCACAATGGGTTTCAGTTTCAGTTAACCGACCTTCCAACGAGGATACGCGATCCTCAATGCTATCCATACGCGAAGTAACAGTAGCTAATGCAGCCGTGAGCGCTTCTAGTCGCACAAAGAATTCAGATGTGAATTTATTTAACAGAGTTGTCACACAAGTTTCTATAGACGACTTTAAACTTTCTTTGAGCTCTGATTTAATAGCAGAGAACGCGGCGCTCAGTTCTTCCTTTGTAGCGGTATCGGGACCAAGTGTCTCAGCGAGACATGGCGATTTTTTTGATCGAAAGGTAACATTTTCGGTGATGCAGCGGGCCTCACTCAGAACGCTAACATCGAGTGACTCGTTATTGCTCGGCGGGGACGGCTGGGACGCCGGGCGCACAGGAGTGTTTTTATTATCTAGTTTCGGCATATTATTTTTGCACTCAGGGCAGATCCACTCCGTTTTCCTTGATTTGTCCATTAATTGGAAACGGCTTACAGCAACGCCAGCACATTCCAAGTCATAGTTATTTTTACACTTGCCACAGCACAAACATTGTTTTGTAATTGGCTTATTACATCCAGCACAAATATTGCAGGCCGAATGAGTTGCAGACTTCATTTTGTTATGAGGCAAATTCACAACCGGGCGAGACATAAACAAACTTGAAGGTAGCACAGAGTTGCTTACGCACAAAAGCGACCGGTAGATGTAAACAAGTGCGTCTGTGTGCGCGAATCACGTTAATTTACAACTTTAGACTCGCAAAATAACACTTATACGAAAGTAGTTGAAAAAATAAATAGACACAATGATATTGTTCGAGAAACAAGCTATACGCAGATATATAACACTACTCTTACTGTTGACTATTGGCAATATTTTTCTTAATTTCAACGCGGAGCTCGACAAAAATACGTCCGCACTGCCGCTGTCACGCACACCCTCCCTGGCTATTAGGGCAGACCTGTAGGTATGTATTCCCATAAAATACCCAATCGGTATAAGTTTTGCTAAGATTGTATGGGTAAGGGGGTCATTCTACTTTTTAGCGCATAATAATCATTGGTGAAATTAAAGGCATTTTTAGACATTTTTTTCACGTAAATTTGACTTATATTGAAACTGGAACAACTAAATTTAATAGTTCAAAACAAAACACTTTAAATTTATTGATATTTTATCAGGAAAAGTTGGTAACACAGCGGTAAGTACACTTTTTCCATACAAATGGCGGGGACATGCGTGACCACTATGTTACCTACTTTAAAGTTAATTATAGTGACTTTTTAAATGTAGTGATAATTTTAAATGTAAGCCAAGTTGTGTAACTATTTCAATATTAAATTACAAAACCGAGCACTTTAACGTTTTTATAAAAATATTATTTGAAGAGCACTTGTCAAAAAATCGACCTGCGCTTAAAAGTAGAATGACCCAAGGACCAAAAAGTTGGCCACGCTAACGCACTCAATTAAATTTTCTATGAAACTTTTCCGTTGTGCGACGGAAATTAGCCATACATTTGTAGGGATAGTTTTCGTGTCACAACGGAACTTCTTTCACTTTTTTTGTTTGTATGGTTAACTGCGTTTAACTATAGTCCAACTATTCGGTCCTTATCCATATATAGCCGCGCGCCACAAAACTTACGCTGAACACAAGAGATTATCCTCCGTTAAAACGAGCTTGTTATACTAGTAAAACATACTTAAACTGCGAACTGTTAACTCAATCGAAACTAGTCAAATGTTAGCAACGAACGCGGCCGGCAGCGTGGCAGCCGTTTTAACTTCGTCCAGGGCTGTTGGACAACACGAAAAGTACATTTACATTGCCATCCTCTTATTGCGTTTTATTAATCCAACACAAACGCTAAAAAGTTCGTTTCAAAGTTAAAATACACTTGCAGGATACATGCATCGTAATATCCTGCATGTGTTTAAGGACGATGGGTTTTAGCT
This sequence comes from Acleris holmiana, assembly GCA_949316455.1. Classification (NCBI taxonomy): domain Eukaryota; kingdom Metazoa; phylum Arthropoda; class Insecta; order Lepidoptera; family Tortricidae; genus Acleris; species Acleris holmiana. The sequence continues at coordinate 10,959,150 of OX438769.1, forward strand.
GAGCCGTTATAAAATGGATATTGAATTTTGTATAAGTTGTTATATCATTATCAGCTTTTATTTTATAAGTACGCTCACTTGCATAATCTTGTCTTTTAAGTGGCTTGATAATAATATAACAAAGTATCTAATTTCCATTTTTCTAACGAAACCGTCTAGATCTTACTTACGAACGCACCAGGAAAGTTTACGAACATGCATAAATACATGCATGCATGTATTTAAATTTAATAAGAAAAGCACTAACCATCAGCAAAGCTACCATTACGCGATTATTAACAACTCTGTACCTAACTGCTATTAAATATTTACCAGTAAAACTTCCAATAACACTTTATGACTTATTTATTTACTTTAATCTGCTCTACTACAAATTACACAACCTTAGTTATTCGCCATTTTTCTTATTCTCTATCTTTGGTCTTCCACAGATAATTATAATATATTAACCACAGAGTTAGGCAATACATCACATTCGTCCCCTCTTAAGATTAAAGATTTAATCTATCTGGAGCCTTCCTAATCCTACATGACCTTCGCAGTTCCATCATTGGTTCATTTGCTGGCTCCAGTGATGCATCTCTACCCCCAGAATCGGTTATATCTTCTCCAATAGGTTCCTGATTACTTTCTCTTACTACTTCCTCATCAGGGATGATTTCAACTGTGTCCCTATCTCTTAATAAAACTGATTCTGGTGGGTCACAGACAACTTCCCTTCTGGTAAATTGAAAATTATTTTCATCTGCATTACATGGTTTTAAATTTGAATTTTGAATACCACTTTTATCTACATGACAACGTCTTAAATCTGATGCATGATAATGCTTCTCCAACCCCTCAACCTTTACCATATATCTTAACCCACTAAGCACTTGAGTAATAACACCACTCATCCACATTTTAGATCCATTTAGGTTTTTACTCCACACCTTATCACCTACATTATACATAGTAATACTTTTGTTTGTGCCAAGTACCTTTCTAGTAGTTATATTATTTGGTTTTAATAAGTCAAATGACGTCCTTGGTTTTTGCTTAAACAAAAATTCATTTGGACTAATGCCTGAAGCATTGGGTGTGTTCCTGTAAGTAAACAAAAAGTTCTGTAAAAATATTTCTTTGGAAAGTTTTGAATTAGTTAACTGTAAACGACTCAAAGATTTTTTAATGGTTTGAACTGTTCGTTCAGCCATCCCATTTGACTGTGGGTGATAGGGTGGAGTCTTGAGTGCTTCACAACCATTCGCTTTTAAAAAATTTACAAATTCTCTAGATGTAAATGGAGGACCATTATCTGATACAATTTGAGCTGGAATTCCAGTGAAGGCAAATGTTTTGCATAATTTCTCTATGACTTGAGTTGCTGATGTTCCATTCATGATATGTATATCTAACCATTTAGATTTAGAGTCCACTAATAACAAATATGTATTATCTTTATAAAAAAAATCCACATGCATTCTTTCAAAATTTGTTTCACATTTTTTCCATGCCATCAGTGGAGCATTTAATGTATAATTTCTACTAGATTGACAAATCTCACAACAATCCACCATTTTCTCAATTTCTTCATTTATACCAGGCCACCAACAATATCCTCTTATTAGCATCTTTGTTTGAACTATTCCTTGATGTGACTTATGAAAATCCTGTAACACCACCAATCTTAGTTTACTTGGTATAATTACTCGATTGCCCCACAATACACAATTTTGTTCTAAAGTTAACTCTGCTCTTTTTGAGAAGTATGGCTTTAGATTTTCATCAGTCACATAACTTGGCCATCCTGATAATACATAATCATACACTTTACCTAGTACTGGGTCTGTACGAGTACATTTAGCAATGTCCTTGAAATTTATACCTGGCTCATCACTAAAGTTAAAATAATTGATACAGTCTGTAACTTCAGCTAATTTTGGCAGTGGTAACCGTGACAGCGCATCAGCATTTCCTAACAATGTGCCCTTCCTGTAAACAATCTGGTATATATATCCTGATAACAATAGAGCCCATCTTTGTATCCTAGCATTTGCAGTTATAGGAATTTTTTTATTTGGGTCAAAAATAAACTTTAATGGTTGGTGGTCAGATACTATAATAAATTTCCGTCCATACAAAAATTTATGAAACCTTTGAACTGCAAATATGATTGCTAATGCCTCTTTTTCTACTTGTGAATAGTTTTTCTGAGCATCATTTAGAGTGCTTGAAGCAAAATATATTGGTTCACTATCTATTTGGTGACTTAGTACAGCACCAAGTCCATATGCACTGGCATCGGACGTTACATATAACTCTTTCCTAGCATTGTAATGAACTAATAAGGCATTACCTGTGATTAGCTGTTTGCTTTGTTGAAAAGCCAATTCACATTGTTTTGTCCAATTGAATGGAGACTTCTTTTTGAGCAGTTCGTACAAGGGATTTAAGTTTTCAGATAACCTTGGTAGAAATTTACCATAATAGTTGAGTAAACCCAAGTAGGACTGTAACTGAGTAAGAGAAGTGGGCGCTGGTGCATTTGTAATAGCTTCCAACTTTTCTGGTAAAGGCCTGATTCCCTCACTTGACACTAAATGACCCAAGAACTTGATTTTCTGACAGAAAAACTGACATTTGTCTAAATTAACTTTAACATTATACTTATTTAACCTTTCCAAAACAGCTAGTAAATTTTTGTTACATTCTTCTAGATCTACACCCTTTATAACTATATCATCAATGTAACATTTAACATGCTTTATTCCCTGCAAAATTTGGTCCATTACACATTGAAATACTGAAGGTCCACTTGACACTCCAAACTGCAGTCGAGTTGGCCTGAACAACCCCAAATGAGTATTAATAGTTAAATACTCCTGAGAACTCTCATCTAGTAACAATTGCTGATAGGCCCCTGATAAATCCAGCACACAAAACACTTTAGCACCTGCAAATTCTGTAAAAATATCTTCAGGTATGGGTAATGGGTAATGTTCAGAATCCAACACTTTATTAACAGTGACTTTATAGTCAACACAAATTCTTAGTTTTTTATCATTCCTCTGAGCTATTACTATAGGACTAGCCCAGTCACTATGTTGCACCCTAGTTATAATGCCTGCCTTTTCTAAACTAAGCAACTCTTTCTCAACCTCATCTTTTTTTGCATAGGGCATAGAATAGGCTTTATGGAACATAGGTTTAGCAGACTCCCTTAATTTCAAACTTGCCCTCATTCCTTTAATGTGTGATGATCTATCCTTAGTGAATACTTCCTTATACTCTGACTTAGCCTTATCTATGTAAGACTCTGCTTCATCTAATGCAACAACTTTAGAAGGATTACTTACTTGTTTAATTAATCCTAAACCACTTTTCATACCAAACTGCCTTTGCCATCCAGGATACATCACACTTAGCCAATTTCGTCCTAACAATGGCACAAAATACTTCTCACTATCTATAATGATCAAGTCTAAATCCTTATTATAGTTCTTACATTTCAAATTTATGACTCCTGAAACTGGCAAATATTCACCCGACACAGATTTTAATTTCGACGCACACGTTTTTAATACACTACCACCAAAAAATTTTTTATAATCACTTGTATGCATAACTGACTTACATGCACCTGTATCTACTTGCATGTTTACCTTCTGCCCTCCAGCTAGTCACAAGGCAACTTCCGCTGCTGCCTCATCTCCTTCACCTATATATTGCAAGCTCCCCAATATAATGTCTTCTTGTTCTTCGGTATCATTTGACATTTGTCGTTGAGCATTTTCATCTACTTGTTTTACCATGTGGTCTCTTCGGTTTTGAATCTGGCATTTATGTGCTAAATGACCAACTTTTTGGCACACATAGCAGGTCCAGTTCTTCTTAAAACATTTGTCCGAATGATGCGCTCCACCACACCGAGAGCATTCGATCTTTTTATTTGCTTGTCCGCTCCACGTGCCATATGGCCGGCGCTGCATATTCTTATTTACATTTATACCATATACGGGTACTGGTACCGGTACTTGGAAATTTTTTGCGTCCTTTTCAGCGCACTCCCAGGCCGTGGCTAACTTAATAGCTTCGTCCAATGTTAATTTATCGCCTTCTGTTAGAAGCTTTTTAATTATGTTTTCGTTCGAGATGCCACATACCACTCTGTCTCGTAATGCTTGTGAAAGAAACGCTCCAAAATCGCATAACGCGGCTTTTCTTCTTACTTCTACAACAAAATCATTTATTGTTTGTCCATCCTTTTGTTTCAAATTATAAAATTCGTAGCGTTCAGCAATGGCCGACTTTTTTGCGACATAATGTTTTGTCAAAATCTCTACCAATTCCGCATATGTTTTGTTTGATGGTTTATTGGGTGATAATAAATTCTTCAACACGTTATAAGGTTCCGGACCCATTAATGTAATAAACATAGGAACCTTTTTTTTCATCCACTACATCGTTCACAATAAAAAATTGGTCCATGCGTTCAATGTAGGACAGAAAGTCCTGATCTGTCTTATAGAATTCAATATTTCCTATCATTTTCATTTTTCTCTGCAAATTGATATTTAACTACGTACAATACAGAAAGTGAAAATATGCCCAATTGCGGAAGCGTTACCTTAAAACTCATTCGTTCATACCGAGCAGATCTTCAAATAGAGTAAAGGCAAGTTTAGTAATTGACGAAAAGACGCATCTGGGACCGCGCAGTATGCCCAAACTTTGTAACATTCGTAAATACTTCGCTGTACAAATTCACTTCGTTCTGGTTATTACCGAACTTTAATTTAAGTGTTTCAAGATGTTCCTTCTAAGATTTCGTAGTAGGTAGGTACTACTGCATTATAATTTGTTATTCCAGCCGTTTATCCAGGTCGCTACCCTAAAGTTTTTTTCGTTGCAGTTGCCTCTTTACTTAACTTAATAGGATTGAACTCGCTTCTGCGAGTAGGTAGACGACTACTTACGTAATGTGCTATTTTGCTGACGAGAAACGGCATTACGTCACTGTAAGATGTTTTTTTTTGTTATACCTACATATTTGGGTACGAAAAAGTAGAGAAAACAAAAATACATCGAAATTAGATTATCCTTTCATGCAGCGAATTTCATAAAGCGTGGTTTAATAAAATAAACAAAATAAAAATATTTTGCGGCGGCAAAAATTTGCTTTTCAGCCTCCCTGTTGATGACGCATTTTATTCGCGACTTGCACACGGTATCTGCCTGAATTATGCCGGCCGTAAATATTTTGAATACATCCTGTATTCCTGCGGTGTTGACGGGGAACAATTGATTACTCTGTTTCCGGGACTAACATTACAGTTTTTAAATTAAATTCCACCTATCCAAACTAGGTTTTTCGACCCAATGCTTTTTTGGCGGATGCAAATCCGATTATTATACTATTTGATTATTAAAAGGCAGGAATGTCACATATCCCATTAATTGTTTTGTAATTGAAAACCTTTTTGATTGAATATTACCTACTTTAAAGAATAACAATCCTAACGGCTACTTCAAAATTCTTCGACATGTGATTTTAAAGTCTGAAAAATCAGTGTCAACTGCAGACAATTACCTTCAGGGCAAGAACAATTTCCTTTTGTGCAGCTCAAACAGTCAATAGAGACGTGATTTCACGCTCAGTTGGCGGCGAGTCACCCCGTGCCGTGAACTACGAGCTCATGCTGGCTGGCTTGCGAGATCTCACGCGTATAACGGGCTTGTTAGTTATGGAGCCGTATTCATGCGCTGGTGCAGCCATTCAATGTAGACGAGTGGAAGCAGAAGGTATCGATATGCTAACATACATATACATGTAGATAAAAGGACAAGCTATTTCGAAACTTCAGTTTTACGAGAAAATAAAAAAATGTATAAGGGTGATCATCAAGAAACAAAGCATAGTAACGAAGTAGGTAAGTAACCTCTTTATTAAAGCAGTCGTTGTTGTATGTACAGCAGCGTATTACTACGTATACCTATCCCTTAAATAAATCTCTTCCACTATGCCTTGGAAATAACGAATGACCCAATACAGTCACGAAGTAGGGCAAAAGTACCGGTCTTGGCCTTCTTAGTACCTTGGCCACTGTAAATTTAAGCAAATAAATAAAAAGTCTTGGTGTTAAAACAATATATTATAGCATTTTGAAATTTTAACATTTAGGTCATCTTCTTTTTTACCGACAATTGCCTGTCCTCATTTTACCATACGTTATTAGTTAGAGTATTGATTATTAATGTTTTAGTGTTTGAATATACGTCCAAACATTTATTCATCTGTTAGTACTAAATAATCTTTCACTTTCTCTATCCAGTGTTTTTTTTTATAAGTTTGATTTTCATAGAATCGCGTGACAGAGTGGTAATAAAAAAACATTATCGCCACCGAAGTAATCATTAATTAGTCCAAATAAAAATATTAAAATACACGCAACGTATTTTAAAATCAAAAATTAAAACTATAATTATCAATAATAGTTAAAAAACGCAAAATATAGAAAAATGACAATGTATTGTCGGTAAAAAAGTAGAACGACCCATTTACACTATCAATCTTATTCATAACTTTATTGTATTTATAAAATTAATTAAACAATGGTTTGGACATATAACGGCCTAAAAAGGTAAAGTACCTAAAGGTCAACAAAGGTACAAACGGTACATCTGCCCGTTTCAAAAGTTTCAGTCAAATATATAAAAAATCTCATAACATCGACACTTTGACTTGAGTTACGTATTAAAATACCTGCAAAGCATGAACTGAAGTGGAAAGCACGAAACTGGTAGTTTGATTTATTCGACCTGTTAGGGTTGCTTTTATAAAATAACTTTACAAGTTCTGCTTCGATCTACGGTTCGTTGCAACCGTGCTGTTAACTTTACCAATTTCTTCTGAAGTTGCTACGTCTTGTGCATTACACAGTTGACGAAATGTTTCGTAAAACGAATTTATATTTTATCGAGAAATCAATACCTGCTTTCAATTCCTAACTTTGGTGGGTTTTGCGGCAGACATTTAACCCTTTAGTGGGTAACGGCAAAATATTTGCCGTCATACATTTTACTTTATTAACAAAAAAGCACCTTTATTTAAGTATTAAGTACGGAAGTTATAAACCTACTAATCCAATAACAAAAATAGAAGTAGTAAAATTCTCTCCTATTAATAAATGGTAGATTTTCGACATGGTTTGAGGTATAATTTTGCTATGTCGCAATAAGTGAGCAAAAAAGTCTATGAATAAAAAATATTCCTGCTCGTTGTTTCTGATAGTCATAACACTCTTATTTCAGAGATAATTTAGACGGTGTAAAGTTTTGAGAAAATATAATTGAAATTGAACTTCCATAGTAAATTAATGAAATTAAATACAAATTCAATGCTAAGATGTGTCGTAGACAGACATCGGCAAATATATTGCCGTCTTGTAACTCGTAAAGTATAAGAACGAAAAAAGTTTTATCTTTCTCAAAAATCACAACAAAAAAAAAGTATTTTTCTTATAAAATAATATACGTTAAAGGATTAAAGTATTGATTAATATTAACAATTAAATTACTTGGAAAGCGAAGAAATTTTAAACAGGGGCTCTATTCTACGCGGTAAAACCATATTGCTTTTGACCTCGACATATTATCGTATAGTAAATATTATGATATCCCTTATTTACTTGACACTAATGGCGGCCGAGTTACAAATAATACGAAGCAAGGGAATTTGATTGGCACTTGAACTTTTCATAACCCTAGACACTTACATACGTGCACCTAGCGGCCATGTATCAACATATAGTATAAAATTCATCACAACTGTTATTTTGTTTTACATAAGTAGAGTATTTATGTAGTTTCAAATAGAACCCTATGTTAATTATATGCAGAGCTCTCACGGCTGGCCCAACTTTGACTTTATGTCGTGCCACTTGTGTCACTCAGTGCGTCAAGTAGTGTAGATTAATTAGCCAAGACTAAATAAAAAAAAACGTTATGCGTGACAAACCAGTCATCGGCAATTGTGCTAGCTCCCCCCTGAATTCATATAATTTTGAGTAAATCGGTTCATACCCGTCTTATATTTCAATGTTTTTCGTCCGATTTCAGCCTTATGTCACTCGATTCTCAAGAACGCCCACTTCAAGAGCAGTTCTAGTGTTACTCTCTCAGTGTAACAAATGAACGTAAATGCTTAAGAAACTTGAAAACTCTACCGTGCTCAGAGAATACTCGCAATATTGGTTCTGATAAAGATTCTCGGTAAATTTAATATTGGACTCTCAAGTTCCCTTTCCCCGGATGATGGATATCTGTTATCCAAATTGATGAATACGATGTTCGTAAACCCATTTGAATTTTTATGTAGATACGTAGAAATATGTTATAAAAATAAATGTTGAGACGCTAGAAGGGCCGTGTGTTAAACTGCGACTAAAGAAAGAGAGAAGTTTATCGTGCGTATCTGTGTGTCTGTTTGTGGCATCGTAGCTCCCAAACGGATAGGATTTGGACGCGGTTTTAATTAGGAGTTTAGTCTGGCGTTTTGAAGACTGAAGCAACAAAAAAAACCATACAGGACAGGACAGGACAGTGTCAACCAAGTTGACCTAGTCCTAAACTAAGCTCTAGGCTTGTACTATAGGTACTAGACAACTTAACGAGAAATATGTAATTAAATACATAGAAAACATCCAAGACTCAGGAACAAATACTCGCGCTCATCACACAAATATCTGCCCTTACCGGGAATTGAATAACGGTTTTCGCCCCTTAAACGTTGTCCGAGATTTATGATTTTTCAATAAGTTGAATGAAAAACGAGGAGTGTACGTTTTCCTTTCCAAGAAAATATTTACTTATTAGAAAGGAAAAAAACGGAAACTTTTTCATGAGAACTACTAAATATTTAAAAATCGGATTAGATTTAGGGGGTGAGAAACGTTATTGCCCGGAGCTAAATTTGTATGGATTATTTTTGATAGCTACGCGATTTCAGCAACGCTTCACAATCCTCTTAAGAGATATTAGCTCTAAAAGAAGGGGTCGCCTTTATGTTATCTATCTAATAGTAACTTAATTAGCGATTGCGTTATTACATCTTAATTGTTTTGTTACTGGGGCGGGACCTACAAAAGCTATAGGAAAAAAATTATAGTGATGATCACTACCTACGCGTAAATATATTTTTCAGCGGAAGGTTCGAGTACGAACTTATAACAAAATAGCAAGTCGTTGGTTAAAAGTTGCAATTCCACATAGACGCAACATTCGGCATGGATAAAACGAACGTCCGCAGCGCGCAAACTGTGTCACGCTTGATAGGTATGCTTGTGCATGTAGCCTGCAGGTATTCACATACGTAACTTAACTGATCATATAACACAGGGGTAATCATAGACTTTGTTTTAAGGTACATCCGATCCAAACTGATGTGCCGTTCATCCATTTCGGAGCTACGTTGCCACAAACAGACACTCAGATGGAGAAGTTTAAAAAGCGTGAAATAAAAAATAAAAAAAAAAAAAAAAAAAAACCTCTGATTCAAAACAGTCTGTTAAAAAAATCCCTAAAAAGTAAAATATATTTATGTATTGGCCTTAAAAGTTTAGTTATAAGTAGATATTAATGTTTTGATGCAAGCATCGTTGCGTAGGAGTAAGGGCTGATTGTTTGATAAGTAGGTCGTTAACTGTACACTGACACTAATTGAACTGACACGTCGGGGGACCGCTAAGCAAATGAAATAATATAAAATACCCCAGCTACTTTAGCGGTCCCCGTGGCTTCGCCCCGCTGCTTTCTGACATCGAATTCGGTCCAGCCGATCACGCGTGATACCGTGACCAAGAAAAATAGGTATTAATTTATTTATTAATAGATTACCTTTATGCTAAAATTTATAAATAATCAACCCCGTATTGACGGGGACAAAAATGTGCCTGCTAGTGATTCATTAAATATTGATTATACATTTCTTGCAAAAGTAGGTACCTTTATCTTCTACATATATCTGAATGATCTGATCAGCTTTCCATGAAAATAAAAGATGTTTTTACTTGCAAAGGATTTTTAACCGACTTAAAAAAAAGGTACACAATTCGTCGGAATGCTAAAGAATATTGTTGAATGAATTGTTATTCAATGTAATTTCAATGGTTGTCAAAAGTGACTCGAGTCTAGAGTCAATGTCAGATACCGGATGTGTATAGTTGCGATAAGTATAAATAAAAGAGATTTGCACATGATTAAAAAGTATTCACACTTGGTCATTACTTAAGATAATGATGATTAAAAATTGCTTTGTATCGATGTCGATAAACTTAGTTGATATTTAATGAATCACTAACACTGGTACATTTTTGCTCCCGTCAATCCGGGGTTTGTAAATAATCGTGTTTTTGTGAAAGTTCGTGACACTTTGTAGTTTGAACTAAACTTGAAATTTACTGTCACTATACTCGTATGTGAAACCCTTACGATGGTTTTATGTTTCCTATTCTTGTTCATATGTTGTAATTGAAACTGCTGATTTCCTACATTAAATAAAAAACACATAAGTTCTGGGACAGTATCGCAACTTCTTGAATATAGTGTCTCGTATTGATAAAGAGCGAGGCCACAGGACCTTGTAAAGCTAAAACTCATGTCACTTTTCAAAGAAATAAAATATAATTATTTTCATATTGACTAATTAACCAACTTACCTGTGAGTCCTATAGGCTAATGTCATTCACGTAACAATCGGTGTGGATAATGAAGGTCGAACCGGCCCCCTTTGACCCTAACCTCGACACATGACAAATCAGTCCCTCGGTACGTAAAACCGAACTGCGGCGAATGGGGACGCTCGTGATTTGAGGTGACGCTTTATTCGATAACTTGTTGATCGTTGCGGGTGCTCGGGCTGATTGGGGTCTGCGGCGACAACGGTGTCCCAAATCTCGAGATATATCACATTTGGGACAAGCAGCGGTTTACAGTTAAATCTTTAGTTTGCTCTACTCTTGTTTACTAGAAATTAGACGTCGAGAACATTTCTACTGGCGGAAGTATTTTGCATAAAACTTGTAACGAGGTGTGTATATATTACGGATGTTAGTCGTTGATGAGCTCTCAATCAGTTATCATGTGTCTGTGAAATCTTCTTACAGTGGAAGATGGATTTATAACAGTAACTTTATTTGTGTACCATAATAAACCTTGAAAAAACCTTTTTTTCTGAATCTCGACCGCCTAAGGCACTATTTGTAAGTTCTAAAACATTCTAACATAGACCACAAATTTTATATCATCCTATTTCGTTATATTCTAAGTTTTCTATCTGCATATTCGCAGTTGCCTTAATCTTATTTTGTAATATTTAATAAACGCTTCCTGCCCTGGAGATCTTCTGTCAAGCTTACTCTTCCAGCACATGTAACGAGCCAAAAGGTCACCTGTCCAGTTAATTACAGAAAGATTTAATTATTCAATAAAGAACAGCATTAAAATTAACAGAATAGGAAGTATGTTATGTAAGAGTTTAAGTAATGACAAAAGAAAACATAACCTGCTATATATTTGACAAGATAACATAGTTAAAGAGTTCATTCCATTTGAAATTCATTATAAAAAAATAGTCAAACAAATTATAATTTATAATTTAACAATTTAAATAAAATACTAACATAATTAAACATTTAAAAAGAATAACGTAAATAATCAAATCAAAGTTATGAAAAGTATGGCAAATTAATGTACGCTAAATTCAATCTTAAAACATCAACTCGCTACTGCGCATGTCGAAATGAAGGCGTTGAGGCCGAAGACGCCGATGAAGGCAAAGATGGCGATGAAGTACTTGAGATGTTATATAAGCAGGTCGCCATTTTGGGGATGAGGCTTTTCTCATTGACACTCGTGACGTGCGGACGGTTGTTGCTCTGGGGTCGTACTTACGTTCGAAATTCAAAATTACGAGAAATTAGACATTGAATTAGAATTTTATATTTTAGTAATGGGATTTAGATAATTGGAAGCTTTTGCACTTTGACACTCGTGACGTGCGGACGGTTGTTGCTCTGGGGTCATACTTACGTTCCGAACTCGGAAAATAAATATTTAAATTTTTGTTGGGGTTATTTTAATGGGTTTCATACGGGAAAGTTAGACATTAAATTAAAGTTTATATTTTAGTAGTGGGATTTACATAATTTGGGTTTAGAAAACTTTTCTTCGTAAATTATTGGTAAGATTATATTATATGTAATTATTTGTGTGTGGATTTGTTAATCTTTTCTGTTACAGATTATTAGAAGAAAGAAGTAGTCAGCAAGTTTAGAAGATTTTTAGTTGACATTTGTGTCTGGCACGTTGTTTATTTAGTACATTCAGTTGGGGGTTTATGGGGGGAAAGTTTTGTAATTATTAAAGTCTTTGAGTTAAGCTAGATTAGCATATTTTCGTGCCAGAGCGGTGTCCAGGCTAACAGTTTGCCTGACAAATCACGCTGACCCTAACGGTGACAAATAGGCTTGGTTTGGAACTTTGTAGATTCTAAAAGAGGTGCGGGCAACCCTAGGTGTACTCTTTACCAACATAGTCATCTATATAAGTGCCCACCATTCTCATTCGCCAGCCTGGAGTGGGATCGGGGTCCACAGGTTGGGCATGCAATTGCACCCGTGAAAGCTCTGGGAAGTTTGAGGATTGGTTCCTTAAAACTCTATATATTTATATACACTAAACCACACAATAGGGCGTCATACTCTCACCGTCTTGGACTTCGGTCTGTGTGAGGGGGGTGGCAATCACACGGGTGTTAGGTTGCTTTCTCAGCAGACCCGGCTGAACTTTACAGTTTACCTAGGGAACTAGCTAATTACGAGGATAAGGTAAGCCTCTAGGATGTAGTTCTTTGTAGAATAGGCCTTATAAGTAGAGTTAGGGTAGATTCACTTGACTAGGGAAAGTAGGGAAAATTAGGATTTTATTCAAATAGGAAATAGGTAATGTTTATTTTTATTCACTAAAAATTAGGTACAATTTAAAACTGATAGCAATCAGTAATTAAATAAAGTTCGTATTTAAAAACTATCTTAGGATCACTTAAGGGGATAAGTAGGTACGAGTACATAATAGGAAAATATTTTATGATAGAGATAAAAACTATAATTTTAAATTCTCTCTTCATATTGACTTAGATCAAGTCATATGAATTGAATAATTTTCAGTAACAAATAAAATACTTCTCAGTAAACAAGTTTAATTAGGGACAATATAAGATTCAGCATTTATTTGATAAATAACTATCTATTTGAAATTTGAAGCCATAAATAGTTTCATGTCTAACAAAATTAAAGTATCATTCTAGATAAAAAATCTATACCTAATAAATCTAGTTTGAAATAAAATAACTTTGAAGTATAAAAATGAGATCTTTGAATAGATTTTATAAATTGCATTAATATAAATACAACTATTATATCAATATACTTAAGTGGCTTTATATTTGAGCTGTATATTTACTCTTACATAGCACAGAAAGCTATTATGAGGATTCAATCTAGCTAGAAGACAAAATGACTTCTGTATTACCTCTGTTTTACTATAAAAGATAAACATGTATACATGGTGAAAATTGAACATCTCATTATAGACTATAAAGATACTAGAGTCTAGATCATGGCTCATACAGTGAATTAAGCAATATAAGCTAAAGACACTTTTGTAATAATAAATTTACAATCAGCATAAATAAATTTTATTCGAAGATCATTAGAATCAATTATATTGAATATTGAAATATAATAAATTTTGAACCCTCTCAATTTGGTACTTTACTACTAACTGACTTATCATACAGTAAATAAAATAATTAACTATATATGGCAAGGAGTCTGCCCTGTCTCTGGAGGATGACTATTGGAACAGACTTAGGTCTGCGTGATAGCAATCACGACGGCGTAGGTGGAGCCGATTCCCCCTAAAAAGGGGCCATAACACTTACAATTTGATGGACATGAGATTGTTTTATGCTTTGGTTTACCTAGATTATACTTTCCATACATTATAACTATTCTACTATAACTGCTTTTCTTCATAGTAGGTTAACTATAGAGGTGATTAGAAATTCTGAATTATATAGGATTATTTAAAAGTATATGAAGTTAAATATGTAGGTAATTTAATTCAATAGGTTAAATATAGGTTGTATTAGGTAGGTAATGTTAGGAATTAAAACAAAGACTTAAAGAATTTTAGGGTTACTATAGGTTCACAACTATTGGGTCCATTTTATCTATTAGACGATCACGAGCCATATTTAATCTTCATTTAATCTTAGGTTGTTTCAATTAAATCAGAGTATGTAGTATTAGCTATGGGAGTACACTAACTGTTGGAGTTAGTTACATTAGGTTAGCTAGTAAAATATGTAGGTAGGTAGATCAATAGATAGGTAGGCCCCCTGTAGGATGGGTAGGATTAGTTACAATTGTTGCCGTGGACCAGGATTCACAAGGCAATAAACCCCTTTTACCCAGTAGATAGGTAGCCCACGTAGGATAGGTAGGTTTGTTACACACATACCCGAGAAATTGGCGCCCAACATGGGGCTTAACCAAATTTAACAAAATTATTACTTACCTTCTCATTCGAATACAGATAACAAGAAATAACTGAAACTACACTCTATATTTCAGAGCACGTATTTACCTTCCACAAAGTCGCCGTTTTACTACCAACTATGTATGCAATTTGAGTAATTTAAGAAGCTAGGTAATATTTAAGATATCTGTAGGGCAAAAGTTATGCTATTTGTATTTGTGTTTGGTTACTAACTAGAATTATTGCATGTTTTTTTTTCAAATCAAATCAATTTCATTTATTTTATTACTTACATTTAGACATTTTTCTTGAAAATGTTTGGGTACCTATATGTGGTCTGTTTTAAGTCTTAAATGCATAATTGATTTTGTAAATTTTTGTTTATTTGAATTACTCATTTTACTTCTTTCCCGTAAATGGGGCTGCATTTAGCATTGAGCATTTTTTTTATATTCTATCGCACGAATAAGTAAGCACCGAGGTAAACGAAGTAGAGGTGACCTGCCCTTCACTCGAGACTAAAAAGTCATAATGATACTCGCTTTGCTCGGGTGGATAAATATCTCGTGTCATAATGGCTTACTTTAGTCCCTTGTTGAACAATCTAATATATTTCATCCAAAATTGGTAATTGGTAATTTCGATGGAGAAGCAATAAAGAAATTATATTTACCTGGACTAGAGAGGTGTAAGTTATCAGTAGGGTTAAGATAGGACTTTTGGTGGCATAACGTGGTTCTAGAATCCATAGAGTCGCTATTTCCTAATTATTAAATATATGTATAGAATAGAATAGAATAGAATATAATTTATTTGACACCAAAAAATAAATAACATTTAGAAAAGAATATACACTATGCACGTATTCTGGCGCCAAAAAGGTTCCAACTCAGCATAATGCTGTGGTCAGTGGACCGCAGCGCTGGTTTTCGGTTGGCACCTTTGGTTGAACCATCAATTAAAATTAAACATGACACTATAAACTTAATTTAAAATCTATTGTAGGTATACACTAAGGACAGCATTTAAAAAGACGTTACAAAAATAAATTTCATCCCATTCAAATATTAAACCTAACATAACATACCGTGTCTAATCCTATAAGATAGCATAAAATGAGTAATAGTAGTAATAATAAAGAAAAATACAGAAATATCTAAAATAATAATAATAATAAAAAAACAATGTTTTAAAATATGAACATGAAAACTGGACAGTGATCCAAACAATTTCAATTAAACTTAAAACTAATCTTGGTTTTGTAAAAGAATGCATATACATATAGTATATACATACCACTTTGATTTTGACCTTCAGTAAGTATTATCATATGTTAAAGTATGCTACTAAAGACGAAGAGAAGAGAAGTTCGTTTGTTACGCTTTCACATGGGAGATATCCCCCATACCAAAATTCATTTAAATATAAATTAATTTAGAAATATGACTACTGAAGGTCAAAATCAAAGTGGTATGTAAGTATTTGTAATTTTGATTTTGATTCTTCTCTTGTATTTTTTCGACCCGGAAGTGGACTAATTCAGTTTTTACTTACAAGAGGATTATGTTTTTGAAAAGCAGAAAAATTTACAGTAAGGATTTACATTTATTTTTTGTACTTCTATACGGGTAGCAGTAGCAGACAGTAATTAGCAGTATTAACAAATTCTTACTAGTTGGCTAAAGTAAGCATCGCATGTTTGTAGCTCTGTAGTATTTCTTTGCCACATTCTTCCGGTGACCTAAGTAGTAGGTCATATGCACATTTATTAATTGGACCAATAATAGTAAGTATATGTACCATTATTCTGCCCTGCTAACACAAAAGGCAAAACTCCTGTAGCAAATGCAACCTTATAACCAACAAAATAGGATTGCATCTGCTTTGACCATAGAATTTGAGATACTGCCTTTTCCGTTAGCAGGGCAGTATAAAAAAAAAAAAAACCAATTAATTAAATTTACACTTCTGAGTTGATGACTTCTTATGAACAAACATAACCTCGCGCACTGATGGACCGTGGTTGTTTTGGGGGATAATCCTAATAATATTATAAATGCAAAAGTTTGTATGTTAGTTTGTAACTCCTTTACGCTGCAACGGTTGCACGGAGTTATATGAAATTTGGAATGGAGATAGCCCACCTATACCCTTGATTAACACATAGGTTAATTAAGGGAAAAACTATACCTATTCGAAATCTACGCGGTCGAAGTCGCTAGTAAGGTATAAATTAAAGAATTATGGCACCATGGTAATTTGTTATTTGTTGCAATGTACAGATGGGACGTTTTCAAAAAAAAATTACGTTAACTACGTAATTTTTTTTTGAAAAGATAAGGCTTTAATAAAAACAAAAGTTAATTAATTCCTTTGTGTAACGAAAGTTACCCATATAGTTTGTATGACTAACTTTCGTTACACTATATTAAGCCCTTAACTAAGTATGTACAATATTTTTGACAACGACCCAGATGCGGGAAAAAATATTCTCTTTAGGGTGAAGCCAGATGAGCAAAACTTTTTGAGTTGTGAGTCGCGTAATTTCTGCTACATTCGGTTTCATACAAAACTACTGTTTTGTTCACACGGTGCCGCAAAATACTTTTGAATAAGCAGAAATTACGCGACTAACAACTCAGGAAATTATGCTCGTCCGGCTTCACTTTTAGGTATATTCTACGGACTGGTATGTTTTATTTCTGCTCCATGATACCGCTTAGGCAAGAAATTAAACATCTAGTCAACCAAAAATTGTACCGCCGAAAATAACTTCGTAAGAATTTATATTAAAAGTCTCCTGAGAAATTACTCGAGAATTTCGTAGAAATTCTTCAAATCCGATGCAAAACTGTCATTAAACTCATTTGAAACTAATTATAAGTTGATGGTATGGGGCGATTAAACGCGGCCATTTGATCGCTATTAGGACTCCTTCGATGGCTTCAAACTTTCGCTAATTATACCTTAGCTCTTTAAATACCCTCCGCTTGTTGATTCGTACCGTACAAGTTTTGTTAAGGTAGTAGGGATTTTTTAACTTTATAATTCGAATCCAATACTCGTATATCGCAATTACTTTAATGTTTGCTAGAGTAAAGTAAACCTTTGGTCAAGCTGTCCGACAAGTTAGAACCGTAAGGACAAGTTGTTACTGATAATGGATAAATGTTCAAGTCACTAATGTCGGATTAGTCTGCAGATTGCACTAGTTGGCAACTCCTTCCCCGTAATTGCAGTAGGTATTAGGCACTAATTAAACTGACTAATGCCGAATTTCGCATGCAAAGGGCATTAGATATTAGGTTGTAGACTGCAAATGTTTCAACGAGAACTATTTAAAGCCCTCAAAATGTAAAACACTAAATACAAACTAAACTAAACTATGAAACTTTAAAGGTCAACCTAACTTAAATAACTACATTAACATAGCATTCAGCATTTGCAAAACAATACTCTACAACATAAACCGTACTAAAATATTTTAAAGCATTCCATCTTTTCATTAATAATAAGTAGGTATCGATCGAACAGCAGCAATAAACAAACGATCAGCGACCACGTCATGCATTTTCATTACTTCATGATGCGATTATCCTTTTGAAATTTTCACGCTGCAATCTGGAAATTCCGGAATAACAGTGGTAGCCATAAATTTAATATCGGAAATCGGCAGTCGGTGTAACGAGGCTGCTCCCGCGCCAAGTCAAGTGTCGGCGGGCGCGTACACTCGCTGCCAACTCACAAAATACACCTACATTGTATTTTACGACTCTTAACATAATTTTATATTCGATATAGGTAGTAGATTAATAAATTTCTTTAAAAATAGAGTCGTTTTCAAAAACGTGTGGTGGTATAAAATTTGTGTGACTTTAAATTTGTTCATTATTAGTTACCTACCTTTTTTTAAGTGGTTAGATTATTTTTAATTTGAGTAGCTTCCTATTTAGGCAGTCAGGGTTGTGGTTTGGATAATACGAACTGAATTAAATTATGGTGGTCATGGCTAAAAGCCTCCGTGACAATGAAACGCTTTAAATAGTGGCGGTTTGAAATTGAAGCTTTTCGGCCCGGTGCAGCGGTGTCGTGAGCGACGTGAAAGGAGCTTTTATTCCACGGCTCTCTGGAATCGATTATCAATTGAACAGACAAGATGAGTGCTCGGTGCTAGCGGCGCCGGCCGCGCTCGTTACCTAATCACCTGCGATCTCCGTCTACTGCGAACGGGGAAATGCAACGAATGAGCCACTATTTTAAATACCAATGAGCGGTATCAATTTGTGGGAATAAATTGTGATCGCTTTGTTCGGAGCGAACGTTTTGTTTCCTTACGTTCGGTTAAGTATAGAAAATGTAGTGTAAGATTTTTCTACATCTTGTTTTTGGGCGTTTTCCAAAAAAGTTCCTATAGTTAAGGACAAAAATTAATAAGTAACGGTAATTTTTCCATTACGTCACGAAATTTATTCATATTTTTATATACTACCCTCATAAGCCAATCGATGGTATTTCCAATTAAATAAGCATAGCAGATTCAAACCTCACCTGTTAGTAATATGGTCGAACTTGCTACAGGAGTTTTGTCTGGGATACCTCTATTTCTCTTAAAGCACCTAAGAATAACCATGACTAATTTTCATTACACAAAGGAAAATTAATTTGTTTCAATTAAACTTTGATATCAATTAGGTCCTTAACTATGTACAATATTTTTGCAATTCACCCTTATATTTTTAGATGTTACCATTGAAAAATAAACTCACTTTTAATTCAATGTTCGGCATTGATGTTTTTCTTTTGTTTGAATCAACCTACGAAGTTTTCTTTCGAGAGTTTGATCTAGAAACTTCCTTGGCACATACAAAATCGTCTCGAAAATGTTTCTGTAATTGTAATATTTAGTAATTTGCCATCGTCGCCCTGTAAACTATAAAAGCGCATACTTCCTCTTTTGCTGTCAAATTAGGTTTCAACCGTTGATCCAATGTTAAACAAATAAAAATAACGGTATGTTCAAGCACATTATTAAGAATTAACCATATCACACACAACAAGGCCCAAACTAAGAAAACACAAGTTTTCCATATGAAGAAATTATGCAGTTGGGCGAAACTTGGAGCAGATGAACAAACTTGGGGCGAGAATGTGGCGCGCCGCGGCAACTTACCCCATTGCTGCGAAACTAATAAATGCTTAGAATTGAGAAATCTACTCGGAACTTACTTATATTCTTGTTATGGTCCTTGATTCGAAACAGTTTTTATTTTTGATGACAGATTTTGAGATTATAAATAAAAATTCCTAAAAAGCACAGCTAATTCAAAGTGGAACACATTAGAGAAACGAAAGGTAAAACGGGCCACTTCTGCAAGAGGCGTCTAAAAATCAACCTTTTTTTGTTAATTGTTCTTAAAAAAAAACACACATAGACCATAATAAAAATACCTATTGCAGTAGACCACGGTATTTTACTATTCTACTTCTAACGCAATACTAGGTACTTTTATTTTGTTTAAATCGCAAATGACGATCCAGGAGTTACTTTAAGCCGCGAGGCGGCGCGGTGGGGCGCGTTCGCATATTAGCCCATTCCAATAACTGTATCTGATTCAAAGTTGACTAGAGATGTGACCCAAACACACATACAAATGAAGTAAAATGAAGCTTGTAAAATACGTCTGTTTTCTTTCCTCGCAGCATCGGAAAATAAGGAATAAGTTGTAGGTATCTCTTATATTGGGGTACAAGCCGGATTCCTCCACGTTGGCCTAGGTGTTACAGTCTCCTTTGATCCTATCCGGGGAGAATGTAGCATCCGGGCTGGTGTACCCTGGGCATGGGTTGAGACTTTCCTTTTATAGGAATCTTTCAGCCCATGGCTAATATCCGGCACATGAGGGGGGCGACGAGGGGGAGTTTGAAGGGACGGAGCTCGGGTAGGGGACCCCGTATCCCGTTCCCGGAAAGCGACCCTGGTTCGCCCAGACGTGAGGTGTAGTGTGGGTGTTTGAAGGAACGTGGACTTACCCCGGTCACTGCGACTGGGGGGAATAGCCTGCCGGAAAGCACCCTACACTCCATGCAGGCTGTGAAGGGAAGGCGAACCCAGCTTTTGCTGATCGCCTGGACTTCATGGGGAGCCACGTGGGTGAAGGGCCCACATTGCACGGCTCCTCCAGCTTGGGGAGATCGCTGCTGTGTGCGTACGCAGTCGTCTCCTCCTTTGGCGGTGTGCTCTTCGGAGCGGGCTGGGAGGCGCCCAGCGGTCAATGCTTTGGCGGTCCCGCGGCGTCTCCGTTAACCAGCCAGGAGGGTTACGCCGGAGTGGTTTTAAACGGTAGTTCACTTAGGTGAGAGTCCGTTATACCCCCCATTGCACGGTCATCCTTAGGCCAGGGGGGATGCGTAAATGCATTTCCACTTCGTCATCAAAAAAAAAAAAAAAAAAAAAAAAGGTATCTCTTATATTATTTTCTACTGAAGCGATAATGTTTCAAGATATCTTGAATTTAAATTACGTATGTAAAGTAAGGTTAGACTAAAGATTACCAAAAAAAATACACGAAAATTCTGCTTAAATGATACATTTGTTGAAAGGTGTCTCATAAATAATAATAGGTACCCTTATTTTACACATAAATACTTTCTTTAACCCGTTGGGAGGCGCCCAGCGGTCAATGCTTTGGCGGTCCCGCGGCGTCTCCGTTAACCAGCCAGGAGGATTACGCCGGAGTGGTTTTAAACGGTAGTTTACTTAGGTGAGAGTCCGTTATACCCCCCATTGCACGGTCATCCTTAGGCCAGGGGGGATGCGTAAATGCATTTCCACTTCGTCATCAAAAAAAAAAAAAAAAAAAAAGGTATCTCTTATATTATTTTCTACTGAAGCGACAATGTTTCAAGATATCTTGAATTTAAATTACGTATGTAAAGTAAGGTTAGACTAAAGATTACCAAAAAAAATACACGAAAATTCTGCTTAAATGATACATTTGTTGAAAGGTGTCTCATAAATAATAATAGGTACCCTTATTTTACACATAAATACTTTCTTTAACCCGTTCAATCCATTCGTGGCAGGTCTTGTAAAATGCTATGAATTTCGAGTATAATAAATAATAATACAGAAGAATCTGAAATTTCTGACAACTAAGGATTTATTTTAATAATCCCATCACAAACAGCATACATATTTAATGTTAAAAGCAAGCTGTGTTAATCTGGGACGGATCCAAGATTTTACTACCGCCAATAGATATGTAAATTAGTGGGTCAAGTAAGGGGTATGCAATTTAATCCCAAGTCTGTATTTCGTTTGAACGCCATAAAACAATAAGGTCGATAAATAATAAAAGCATCTGTCCATTGGGTCATACACACTCTTAAAAACAAAAGTTGTCTTTCCTGTGGTCAATAGTTAAAAGCTTGTGTGCATATAAGGATTATTTTTATTATATTTTTATGCGGGAATCGGCTTAGCCAGAGGATTAGGCCTTAAAAACGTTACACCTAGGCGTGTCCACAGGAAAGACGCTAACATAAATCTGTGTATGACCCAGTGTCCTTTTCACACTACAGTCTCCTTATGTAATCAATCGAAAAGTCGTTGATCAATTGAACAAGGACACAGGTATGCAAGTCATATGCAGGTTGCAAGTTGAAGCGCACAAGTTCCGTCTCATAACAGCATTCATCACAATTAATCCGGAATCCGGACCGTGCGGAGTTTGCAGATGGTACCGCCGGGTACAATAGACGTACGTCACTCCCGAGTTATTGTTCCACAAACTTTGGAATTTGAACAAAGACGGCGTTTGGAAGCTTTTCCCTATAACTATGTAATTTAGAGCGCTAGTCACGTGCCAATCAGGTCTACAGATTATATCGATGTCGACGGTTTATTCATATAGTCAAACAATGTCGAATGAACCAAGAATACATGTAACGAGAGTTTGTATTAATGATGGACGAAACTTATGTAACCCATTATTGTGTACAGACAGATGAAGTGAATAACCAAACTACGTCGTATTTTGTTTGATAAATTCGTATTTATCTTGCTGTATCAGTTAGCTTATCGATGGATGCTGAAGCTAACTTATACTTACATTACCTAAGCGTCTAAATACCTAATCTTATTTACAGTAATCACAAAAGTCATAATGCACGTTAAATATAATACGAAGCAGCGTTTTTTTTTATGATACGGAAAAGGAACACGAGCACTCCGGCCACCTGATGGTAAGTGGTATCTGAGACCCATAGACATTTGAATTCGTATGCGTATCTTAAGACTGCAATCCCAAGACCTCAAACGCGTTGCCAACCCTGAGGACTAAGTTGAAATGCCTCTATCTACGTATGTAATTTCACCGGTTGTTTTATCTCCACACCGGAACACAACAGTGCGAACACTGTCTCTTGGCAATTGGTTAATGGATAAGATGGTGGTAGCGATCCGGACGGACCCTGCACAGAGTCCTACCACCACAGAAAGAGAAGAGGGTGGACGGCCGGGGGGCGGAATTTCCCCAAAAGGCGGCTCGGAGGGCCAAGCTTTAGCTAGCACCCTAATATAGCCCTAACATTACACAGGTAGGTTCTTTCCTTGTATTCTTGTATTCCTCAGAGCGGAAGATAGAAGGCCAGCATAGGGGGTCTTCGTCGACTTCCTGACAGGTACTTACCTACTCAAAATACCGCCGCGCCCCCTCTCCCATCTCAACTCCCTCCCCCTCAACCACTTATTAGGTCATGTTAGGTTAGCTTAATGAATGTTATGATTATGACTAACATAACATTATGATAAACTCTATTAGGACTATTTAATATTATGTTTTTTTTATATTAGTGCATACAATATTTTAGTACATATCAGAATCAGCGTTAGGGCAAACAACATTCGACCAAATAATGATAGAATAATCGCATTAGCTCTAATGTGCGTTACGACAAACCACAATCATTATGACCAACGATATTAGGGTGAGCAGCGCAGTTAACCAAATAAACAAAAAAGAAGGAAAAAGTTCCATTATGCGGCCAAAAGTATCCTTACAATTTGTATGGCTAATTTTCGTCGTACATTGGAAAAGTTTCATAGAAAATTTAATTGCGTGAGTTAGCGTGGACACCTTTTTGTTCCTTACCCATTAGATAATTCAAATTTATCACAAAATGTATTATGGATCCACCCTTCAGTTTTAGATATTTAGATAAAAACAATGCCCGTGTTGGTAGTGGTTCACCTGCTCAGACCACTTGGGTGTACCACGAACATTTTTCCTTGCCCGTGGTTTACCCAGTCCACCCTCGTGGACGGGTGCAGACCCACCGTACCACTAAACCGTACCACTGACCAAAATTAGTTTCATAAATATGAGGTAGGTTTAGGTTATGTTAGTTCTTCAGCAGGCCCGGAGGGCCAAACTACCCAGAAGTAGGAGCTCTGCGACAGCAGAGCTCCGTCGACTCCGTTAAATTCGATTTTAATAGTAATAATTGGTCAAAGTAACACCAGTGGTACGGCCGAGGGGTACGGTGGGTCTGGAAGGCTCGTGGACCACGGGCAAGGAAAAATTTTGTTTATGGTGGTATGTAACGCCATCTTTTTTTTACCGTTACGGTATGATTTCGGCACTTTTTGATGACACACTTCGGCATCCTTTTACGGCTTTGCAATCAACGAGTCGACGACTAAGGTAAGAAGTGTTGCTTAAACCGCCATTAAGCACAATTATGCCGTCCCGTGTTTTGCGCGCTAATGCGAAATCCTTGTGTGTAGAAGTTCAATCTGCCATTACCAGAATCTGCCGTAAAGAAAAACTGCCATTTCAAGAATCTGCCATTCAGGGCATGGGGGCTTTTTCCAGGAGTCTTTTTTCTTTCTTTTTCTTTTTACTGAATGGACATAAATCTGTCAGTTTAACTTGTGACTATATCGTTTTATCATGTCAGATGTTATGAGGACAGTGAACTTGTTAAACCCGATTCAAAATTCGGTTTTATTCTAAAAATCAAACAAATGCGTATATAATATTATTATTTTATTAACCACTCATCAATAAACTACTTTAATACAAGGTAATCCTTAAATAACGACTTATTGTAAGCTTAATAAATATAATTTTACAAGAACTTATACAAATTAAATGTCAATATACTGTTGAAAACACTGACGAAAACAATATTCAATGTAATTTTATTCGATTTTGGCAGTGATTCTTGGCGACTTACCCCGAGACCCATTACACTGCTACATGTCCTAGTTGTTTTCTTCGACGTCCTTTAACAAAACAGAAAATACAGAGGACCTATTATGTACCTTACACCCGAGAGTTTATTAAAAGATTTTACGGTGGGAAATAATGCTTTGAACTTTGATGATCTTTGAAGAACTTCATTTATTTAGGGATAAGTTGTCACTCGTTCGAACGCATGTATTAACCCATGATATGACTGACTAGTTGTATTATTAGCATAAGTCAAATTGTAATATAACAGTGTCATATTTTTACAACGGTTGGTAAACCAATAAATAAATAAATATTGACAAAATGAAATTTTCTACCTTTCTTTTTACGTCAATTTTGTATTAAAATGAATAAATAGAAATTGAAGTGATTTCACAGCTGTATAGGTCATTCAACTCACAGTAGGATCGCAGTCGGCGCAGTGCCACGAGTAACCGCGTTTCTTGGGGTTCTTGTTCAGCGGCGGTTCCAGACATGTGAAGTGATATCTCTTGAAACACTCGTCGCAGCTGCCAAAACAATGTCGTAAATATTTATGTGGTTTCAGTGCTATTTGAAGTTGCGTCGTCTTAATCTGTACAGCATGCGGATTAAATGCATCGACCACTCCACCGTTATCAATGCGAAATGGACCAAGGACTATTCCACTTTGTTTTGATAACTTGATCGAATGATCGTTATCGTATTGTTAATTATTATCGTATGTATGTATATAAAAACTATATTATATAAAACAAAAACCAAAACATTACAATTATATAAAAAAACCGGGCAAGAGAATGTCGGACTATGACCAGTGTATATAATAGGGTTCCAAAGCCGTTAAATACAATAAACCCAAAAAAAAACAAGTATTAACTAATTTCTTATCTAAAGTTAATTAGTGCCGTCTTAGATATTTTTCAGTACATATAAACACTTTAATAGCCTGTAGCTCAAGAAACAATGATGTCTACTTAGTCTGATAGTTTTCCTTTAAGTTTCTATTTTATTTTATTTCTTGTAGTTTTGGCAGTAGTGGGGGGAACTGAATAACAAATATTTTCTTAAAGTAAAGTGTTTTCTTAAATATTTGTTTGCAATATTTTATAAACGAATTCCTTAATCGAAAAATTGTTTTCACAGACCCTATCCAATTTTGAAAAACCTATCCAGGTACACGAGTAAAAAAACTATCCCGACTCTACGTTATAAAAAGAAATGATTGCGGCGTGAGGGCCGTTTTCAAAAAAAACATAGATAAAGGCTTAATGAAAACAAAATCACGATCGCGTCCTTTGTGTTACGAAAGTTAGTCATACAAACTATATGGGTAACTCTGGTTACACAAAGGAATCAATGACGTTTTGATTTAATTAAAGCAACGAAGTACAATTTTTTTTAAATCGTCCTTAATATGTATATTCATGCCAAATTACAGCTTTCTAGTACTAAGCTGCGGACGAACGGATGGACGGACAGAAGGACGGACATGGTGAAACTGTAAGGGTTCTTAGTTTGACTACGAAACCCTACAAAGGATGTACAAAGCCGAACTTACCCCTTTAAGGGATCTCTTCCGGCTAACCCTTGAGGGATTGAGAAAAGTGAAAGGTTAAAACGAAGTGGAATAGAGGCCTTGAATGAATATGGCCGTAACCGATGCACACTATTTCGTTGTATATTGCGTTGCATAGCTTATATGAAGCCCTACCCATTCTAGCCAAGTACCATTGTGCAAACGTTAACGACTGCAGCGATCGAGATATTTGAATAGGACTGAAGTAAACTGTCGTGTGTTTGTCTGTGTCGTTCCATACATTTTAACAGATATTTAGTATTTGGCTAGCCCCCGGTGTTCTATGAACAGTAACTATTAGGTTTGTAAAATAAAGTCATGTCACCGAAATTTTCAAGTGCTTCTTCGTTAGATACTCTGAGATACCTACCCACTTTTTAAAAAACTATAATACAGGTAAGACCATTAAATAATGGCGAGCGCTTCTTTCGGAGCTGATATTTCGTCAACAGGCTATCCAATTTTCATGAAATTTAGCTAAGAACCACCCCAATAAAACTACCTAGCTATCTTTAAAAGACCGCGTCCGATCAGTTCATCCATTTGGGAGCTACGACGCCACTGACAGACACAGACCGTAGTTCTCAGAAGGTTAACGTATCTACAGAATGTACATAACAGTACAAGTACAGAAGGCGCTTTTCCTAACAAAATAGCGTTTCGGTAGATCCAACTTGCCTAGCCTACTGAATACTTACCTAATTCTCACTTCCATCACTTAATTTGTATGTAATCGCAAGCAACCCAATCCATTAAAAAATACTGGTTTCCTACTTACTTAGCTGCGCTTAAAGTGCGAAGTGCACTGCGCCTGTCTTAACTTTTAACTCTGGTTTTTGAAGTGCCTTGCCGACCGCGAGGCCTTCTCATTAAAGCAGTATGGTGCTTTTTATTTTAGTAGTGACTTACCGTACGAGGTTCCCGGCGTCCCCAGGCTGCTTGCACACGTCGCAGTGCGTCATGGGTTGGTGTTGGTCGGGCGGCGGCGCGGTCGGCGGGCGGCTCGACTCGCGCCGCGACCGCCCCGCGCGCGCACTCTGTACACATAACATTACGTCCTTTAGGGACTAACCCTAGCCCAAGGCGCGCGGTACGGGCGCTGCGTATCAAACGCTCAGTCAATTTGTATGAGCTTATTTGTGACAAACATACTAATCGGTCAATTCGCGCGCAATCTGCGCGGCCGCTACACACCCATTCCTGGCTCGTATGCAAGTTTTTACGCTATAATGTTTGCTGACGCTTCAATGTTGCGTACATACCGAAATGTGGCCATTCTCGCCGTGTTCCGCGCGCAGTGGGCCCACTAGCCTTGCTTTGCCGATTTCGATACGCAACGCTCGGAACGCGCGACTCGGGCGCTTGCTATGGTTAGTCTATACCTTAAGACGCAAATCACGGATATATCCGCAGCATGCTAAAACCTACACACATAGCATTTTAGCAACTTATATTATGATATTATGAGTCATCAGAGTCATAGTGATTAGCATTTACTTAAATAGGACTAATAAAGCCAGATCAAAAACAATGTCCGAAACAATAAACGGGCAGCGATAATCTCGCTATCAGCCTTTTAATAACTGTAGTCAGTGAGATAGGTCAACCTAAATTTCACGCTGCGCGCTATAATTCAGTCAGTTTACACATTTACCGACTGCAAAACAACCTATGCTGTCATTGAGAGATTATTTGAAACGTTTTAATAAAATTATATATAGAAATGTCACATGAAATTAAAAGACCTCGCAAAATACAATTTGGACTTATATAACATAACTTAAAATTTAATTTTGGTAAAGCCTTTAGTTACTTTAATTTCATCCGACACCTGGTTTGACTAAGCTGGTGAGATCGGTCCTTAATAAATTGATTGAAACGTGACGATCGGAACATTGATTAAGCAGCATGGACGTCACAAATAACATCTACAACCTTACCTTCGTGACGGTAATTATAAATACACGTGACGTTTGTGTAAAGCCGGGTCATTATGACCATTCTTTACTAATAAAAATGGAAAAAAAAACGTTCGCCTAACACAAGGCAAATTAGTAAAGATTGTATACCAATGCTTTAAAAGTATGTTTTTTTGTTAAAATATTAATAGATCCAACTTTACAAGAGAAGAAACGTCAAACATTTAATTAAAGCTTACCTTTACTAACGTCTTAACCGGGTCATGGACTACCTTAGGCATCGACTTTTTCGGTTCGATTTGATTCGGCTCCTTTTTTGAAGGCTTGCGTAAGAAAAGGGTAAAAAACGCAAGTTTAAAAGTAATCAGCAGTCTACAGCAGTCAGCACATACACCGTGATTAGACCACTAGCAACTTATTTAATCAGAACCACTCGAATACTTAACTCGATTTAAATTGTTATTTAATAATTTTTACACAGGGATCGTTATCGGTATTCTGACTACCGGTTTTAAATGAGGTATAACCGGTTTTAATTGCATTTCGCTATTTATATCGCTAAAGCTCTGATTAGCGGTATAATGAATACCGGTATACAAGTATATTATCGGTTTAGCCAATCGAGAACAATACCTCTTTTTGATACTTTACCCCTAAAAACCATATCCAGCAAACCTGTCAGTGTCAATATTCTCGTTTATTTGTTTCTGTAAATGTGTTCGGTGTTATTACAAAAAACTCAGACACGCCTTAGAAAAGTCTGAAATTATAATTAATTATAGTCTAATTGACATCTTACTTATCAGGTGCAATGAATAGCGGTATTGAATACTGTAAATAGTGTATACATAGCGATAAAAACAAAAGCGGAATGACAATAATACCTCTAATTCAAATATAGGTATTAATTGTTTAGTGGTAACGATTTGTCAATTTAAATACAGGTATTGAATAAAACCGGTTTTACAAACCCGGTTTTTACACATTTAAATGATTAAGAAACCATCTTATCTAACATTTTTCCACCTTTCTGGATACGTAACCCCTTACAACGGTAAATAATCACCCAGGTCCATAAGAATTGTGTATAGAGGTAGTTATAATGGTATAGTGAGAAACCTTAGAATAATAATAACACATAGAAAACTAGTCCGCGACCAAATCCGTAACCACTTAGACTAATCCGTTTCGGATTACTCGGCGATCGGCGCCTGCCAGTTGCAATCACAGGACACAGCGTCAACAGCTCCCGGATTTTTATTCGTAATGCCGTTTTGCAATGTAAATGGGTGCCACAACACTTCAGGTAAAGAGAACAAGCACTAAAATAACATTTCACGTGTAAGTACTACGTTTTGGCCACTAAGTATTTATTATCTATTCTGTGATATAAATAAAATAAATATCAGGGGACAATCTCACACAAATTGACCTAGTCCCAAACTAAGCTCTAGGCTTGCACTACTATGGGGACTAGACAACGATAAACATGCTTATACGTGTTACAAAATAATCCGTAAAAAAGAAATTACAAAATTAGAGTCAACCCTTATTAAATAACGTCAGTTCAGTAGGTATCTTCAATATACAGTATACTAGGGTTGACACTACTTTCGTAATTTCTGTTTTACGGATTATTTTGTAACACGTTGTATAGAGAAATACATACATAAATACATAGAAAACATCCAAGACTCAGGAAGAAATATTCGCGCTCATCACACAAATATCTGCCATTACCGGGATTTGAACCCAGGACTTCGTAGGCAGGGTCACTCCCAACTAGGCTAACACGTGTTGTCGTATGGGTTGAATTTTATTTATATAATTACTTGTTTTTCTCGATAAAGTTTTCCATCAGATCCGATGTTTGCGGGACGTTGGATTAAAAAAATTAGGCTTAATCGTAACAAAACCTGGTGGAAGTAGTCTAGCGGTTCCACTCTGCCAAAAAACCGCCGGCAAAAAAAAGTTCCTGTACACAGGTTCTAAGTCACGTGCTGTCGCTTTGTACCTTAGTAACATTCAATCCTATTTAAGATTGATGTTCAATGCGAATTTTCTAATTAACTTAGTATTAAAAACATTATTTGAAAAATCTCCTAGTTTCGGGGGAAATGTTTTCCGTTAGCAACATTATTTGTTTACTTATGTGTGTGTTGTCGTGTCTAAGTATGCCTTGATTACACCCACATGAATCCATTTAGTGCTTCACTTTTGATGGACAGAAAGGAACATTCTGTGTTATTATTATTAATATATTATTTATTTATTTATAAGTATTATCACTTCTTTTTGCTTTTTGTGCAAACTTGTATGTGTCCGACCCCATGCATTGTCCTTACTCATTTGCTTCAGGGTTATCTGGAAGAGATCCCATTTAGGGATAAGTTCGCCTTTGTACATTATTTAGTGTTATAATTGTAATATTTATATTTTTGTGCAATAAAGAGTTTACATACATACATACATACATTATTCTAAGGTGAAACCGCGTAAGACTTATGATTTTTCCTTTTTGTGTGACTAGCGACCGCGCCCCCCAAGTAAGACCCACGTCGTCACCCACGAGTTTACAGATCTAATCAAACATTTTGTATTGAAATTGTATTTCGAGTTTTTTTTAAGATTTTAAAACAAAGTGATACGCCTTTATAATTTCGGAGTCTGTCGGTATGTGAATCTGTATGTCAGATTATGAAATAGGATTATAACGACACTTTCCAAATAAACAAAGAAAAATGCGGTTTTCTAATGATCAAAATATAAAATGTGGTATTTGACAAAAGACTTAACGTCAGAGGCACACTTCAAATATATTTCCATGTAGAAGCTATTCCAAAAGAGGTGCTGCTTTAACGGGACGACGGTCATTACTCCAGTATTAACATTTTGAACGCCAATATCGAGTCAAATTGTAATTTTTTAGTGTATGACGCGCACAACAAATATTAGATATTTTAATAAAATTTGGACTGTCAATGCAGAGTGCAGAGGCCAACGGGAATGCAATGCAGAGGCCAACGGGACCCGACCCCTCTGTTTCGGTTCGTTTTAGTTTCGTAATGGGGCGCCAGTGGGCTAAAGGCGTTTCTGCGTGTCTACAGCACTAAACTGCGTGGACGCGACTTGCCGACTACGCTGTTCTAAAGGTAAATAGAAGAAATCAATGTAATTATATACTTACAGGTGTTTCGCTGGACTCCGACGGTGAGAGCAGGTTCGCTGCTGCTGGTTCCTGTTCCGTGTGCTACAACATGATTCATCATTTAACCTCCTAAGGCTACTATGAAATGTGTAAATAGAGAGGAAATAATTTCAAAGTTATATTGGCAACATTACGCAATTTGTATCCAAATCGATGCAGTTCAATATGGAGGTTGTCACTTTTTTCCTACCTTTACTGTAAAAAGGGCAGAGTTGCATTTCTAAAGGCACGATCAAGTTTAACCTTATATTACTCTAAATCGCAGCTATCAAACTTACCTTTGCATGTATTTTCAGAACCGTGGGCGGAGGACCGTCGTTGCTATCTGTTGGCACGTAGAACATCTGAGTGTCAAGAGACCCATCCGGCTTCGGGATGGGTTTGATCTGTAAACAAAATATAACAAGTTCCATTCGTTTGTTCAACTCGACCCAGAATATGCGTTTGTTGAGAGAGGCTATAGTGTTATCTATTATAATTAAGTAATCAAATCTGATTAATTATTTATATTTATTTATTTATTTTTTGCTCCTATTCAGTCTTATTAGACTTGTTGGTATTTCTGTAGCTCTCTGCCTACCCCGCTCTGGGAATGAAGGCGTGATGTTATGTATGTATGTATGTATTGCTCCTATTTGGTTTTTTTTATGGCCTTGAGAAGGCAAACGAGCACACAGGCCACCTGATGTTAAGTGGAAACTGAGACCCATAGACATTCACATTCACAAGACTGCAATCCTAAGACTGCAAATGCGTTGCCAACCCTGAGGACTAAGATTGAATGCCTCTATGCTAGTTATTTCACCGGTTGTCTTATCCCCAAACCGGAACACAACATTGCGAACACTGCCTTTTGGCGGTAGGTTAATGGATAAGATATGTATATGAATTCCTTCAATAAGGCGCAAATTTTAGGACAACAATTTCGGTAAGTACTATTTTATGTATCACCCATTATAAAGTTTAATCACCTTAATAGTTATTCTAGGATGAGGAACGTCAGGGTTCTCCATGTCTTGAGTCTTCTTCTTCCTTTTGTGCTTATGAGACTTGGACGGCGACCGCAAGAAATCGGGAGAGTATCTCGACCGATGTTTCTCCTTCCTTCGCTTCCTGTTCGCTTTATACGTAGCGATATCCGAAGACAAATTAGCGAGTGTATTTTGGAAAGAGCTCTCGATCGCTTTGCTGTCACTCTCTTTTGGTTCTGTGAGAAGAGATGAGAAGGATGAATTTTGAGAAAGGAAGCTAGAGTCTTCCCGTTTCGAAGGAGTCGCGCTTGTTGAAGTATTGGAGTTTTCGTTGTGGGAATCGTTCGGGCTGTCTGCTACAATGGGGGTTATCGACATGAGTGGGGTGTTAGTGAGGGTGGGTGAAGTAAAACTGCGCCTGTGAAGTTTCTTCGAGAGCGATTCCTCTCCGCCGGTCACGTGGTCTTTTAGTCTCGACTTTTTAATCCTTTTATCTTTCTTCATCTTCATTTCGCCATCGACCCCGTCACTGCTAAAGTCAAAGGGTTTTATGGTGACTTTTATTGGTGACATGTTTTCTATAGATGTAGCGACTTTGATGTGTTTCTCTTTGTCGAGTTTGGGCGTTTTGTCGAATTTGGGTTTAGGCGGTGGAGAGTTGGGCACGGAGCCGGGGCTCTGCGGGTCCGTTATGATGGCTCCGTCTTTGCTGTATCGGATGCGAGAGCGTCGCGGGACTTTCTTTTCCATTACTTCGGGCTCGGAGTCTGACGATTTGTCGCATTCTGAACATTGCCTGTGTAACGAAAAACCATGTAAAGAAAGAGGTTATATACCTAAACACCGTCCTTCTAAAATAAAATAAAATATTTAATTATCAGGGGACAATCTCACACAAATTGACCTAGTCCCAAACTAAGCTCTAGGCTTGTACTATGGGTATTAGACAACGACAAACATATTTATATAGATAAATACATACTTAAAGTATCACACAAATATCTGCCCTTACCGGGATTTGAACCCGGGTCCGCTGGCTTCGGAGGCAGGGTTACTCCTAACTAGGCTAGGCTAGGCTAGGTTCTTTTATATTATTGAGACTAACTACATTGTAAACTGACCATAATTTTGTCTACAAAGAGCCTGATAGCAAAGTCAACATAGCATACGTATATCCTGGTCCTCTTAGACATGCTCAACTCATTAAATAACAAGATTTACTAAGGATTAATCGTAAGAATCGACTAGATACGTTGCTAACAAAGTAAGAGTTGCGTCGCTTCCGTGAGCTCACTCTACCCAGATGAAGGTCTGCCACTGCGACCCTGGTGAGCATTGCAGGAGTGAGTGGACACAGAACGCGTCGGCTGGCGTGTACTCACCACCCGTAGAGCTTGGTCTTCTTGGGCGGGCGCTGCAGCGGCGGGTTGAGGCAGTGCAGGTGGTAGTGCTGGCGGCACGTGTCGCACGCCGCCATGAGGTGCCGCTCGCTGCGCCGGCCGCACGCCGCGCACGCGCCTGCCACAGCCGCGACGTCACCAGTACTCAACACATGCTCTACCACTTCAATATCTCACTCATGCCTAGATTACACGTGTGCGAGTTGGCTAACGACCCGTTCCAGCAAGGCCGATAATTGCACCCTTCCAGGAAGCTTTTCAAAAGTGAACCGCGCGGTTTTGCAATTGTTTCCACATGCTCAGTCGAAACCTAAGTCAGTAACAGCAGTGCCGGCGGCTCGAGATATAACATTTTCATGTTTCCAGTCGCCTTTCTCCGCAGTTCAATTATTGCATTATGTAACTTGTAAACATCTTGGTCTGAATGTGCAAAATGTAGTTACAGAATTATAAACAAGTCTTTATAGAGTTGTTGGTATTACTTTAGCTCTGCCTACCCCGCTCTGGTAATGAAGGCGTGATGTTATGTATGTATGAATAACGGTGAGCGCGACAGCCAGTACACGCCGCAGCTACTGGCATTCAAAATGGCAGCTCCCCGTAGTCGAACTAGAGACATGCGAGTTACAATGGCACCAGCTCACACAAGCGTAACCTCGACATTCACAAACCATTCTTAGAGATGGCTTCGGTTAAGGGGAACTACAGTTAACTGAGTTCAGTTAACTATGTCGTCAGCAGCGATTATAATACAGCACCATCTGGATCATTATGCGACTCTCGGCAATCTTTTAAGGAGAAATCTTCAGTGAAATGGACCTTATAGACCCCGTCAGTCGAGCATACGGAATTGAATTGCTAGAACTGATGACCCGTGTAAACGTTAATTGCATCTCTTCATTTTTGTTAATTGAGAAAAACGAGTGGAAGAAATGAATAGGAAAAATATCACGGTACAGGGTAGGAATCGGAACTGGGATTTCTTAAGAGATATGCAAACTCTGTACAGCTTAATAAGATGGCGTAAATATTCATTAATACCGTATAATTACATTCAGTTAGATTGTGCGTCAAGTAGGAAAAACTAGAGCATTTTAACACAAGTTCGACAAAGTTCGAATAATCAACCTCCAGTAATAAAAAAAATATTTAGGAAGTCACATCAGTTAAAAAATATTACAAATTTAAAATGTTACAAAAACGTATAGGTGAAAAATTTGAGTAAATGACCTGCTGTATGTAGGTGTGTACAAAAGTAATATGGAACTTACTTCAAATTTCAAATATACAATGTCGAACGGTCTATAGATGTGTTACAAGTTACAACTACATAAAATAGGTCCTTTACTTAAGTTTTTCACCTATATGTAATTCAATTGGTGAATGATCGGAAGACACCTGGGTCAAGCGAAACTGAAAACCAGTGACGTTAACAACGGTCTTCCGCTAATTCCCCAGCTTCTTATAACAGATAGTCAAATAATTCAACAAAGTGCACCAACCTTCTAGAGATGTAGACAATACTTTTCCTTGGTGTGCGTCCGGGTTGTCGCTAAGAGGAAAACCAACGCCCATCTTAAGTGCAGCCGCGGTGGGCACAGATATAGACCTGGCGTCCAACCTACTATGCAGTATACAGCATGTAGTATAACGTATAACATGTTTAAAAGCCGGCTTAAGTCATCCAGAGTTAGAGTATTAACCCAGTGTTCATTGAACTTTTTCAGACCAGCTTAAGCGGATTCCTCGTCGCAGACGTTCCTCGTAACAGAAGGTTAACGTCTAACTCTGGGTGACGCAAGCCGGCTTCATGTTCCAATTTAGATCGAAATAATTTAACAAGAGTTTACTAACCCCACGTAGGTACGGTAAAGGACTTTAATTGTTATGCCACTACGGAACCCTGTCATAATGACAGCATTAATCATTAAGGTTAGCTTTCTTTCATGTGGTTGGGCGCAGTCATTATGACAGGGTTCCATAGTGGCATTAAATTAAAGTACTCGACTGTAAGTAGGAAGTAAAAAAATACCAAGTTCAAGTCTCTTCGGATTATGATAAAGTACAAAAAAAAAACTTAAAAAAACATACAAAAATATGTCCAAATTTTGAGCACAGACTTGTGTCAAGACATACGAGGGGCTAATATTCTCAAAACAGTTAACATTATCAGTAGCATCGTCTATAGCCGGGTTTTCCAACCTTTTTTGCACCTAGCCAGAACAATCATTCAAAAAAAAAACAAAATAGTTTTATTTCACTCAAAAAATTATTATTTTTATATAAAGCATCACGCGCCATCTTTGTACGCCGCCTTAGACAGGAGCGCCCTACAGGTTGGGAAATCCTGTGCTATCCTCGTAACGCTCAGAGGTCTTCTGCCAAACTTCCTTTAACGCATTCACTGCCACCGACGTATATATGTCACTGTCATACAAATTTGTTCCGAGGCCACGCTCCCTGGCAGTGAATACGTTAAACTGTATATGATAAATACCAATGAAATTACCTATACATTATTTATATTGATGCAAACATGTCTTGTTATTGTTAATGAGCAATAAAAAGTTTACATACATACATACCTACATACCCTTTGTTTCATTTCACGACTGTTTTGCTCCGGGCGTTACGACTATCTGAGACTTCTAAAATTAACAATAAAGCGTTATAATGTACCTTAAGCGAATCGTTATGGTATTCGTAGTCAGCGTTGGAGAAATCAGGCTGAGCCATGGTCTACTCGTAATTGATCATAATGAATAATGATCATAATGTACTTAGTCGGTTCTCATAACTTCTGTTACTGAAACTTATTACAATTAAAGAGAAAAAACTCAAATCCGACAGCAAAAAAGTTATGCAACAAATATCATCCTTTGTAATGTTTTATACTATTTGTGCAAATCTCTACCTAATTCAGAATAAAACCACTTCTACGTCTCATAATGATAATGAAGAATCAGACTGCATCTCGTGTAGAAGACGCTACCGAATGCAGTTTTTATCCCTACGAGGGGCACGCAGCCAAATACTGGTTCTTGTCAAGAAATAACGATGATTTAAAATCAAATATCACCCATCAATGTTGCACTATCTACTCGCAGCTCATAGCAAACTTATGCAGGATTTGAACAGCCATTCTAGCATTTACGTCTTTAATAAAAAAAAATTAATAAGGCAGTTTCACACGCGTTTGTATAAAAAAAGACCTTGCAGTAAAGTACTGCTGGACTTGACTCATATCTGTACCATCACAATAATATAATTGTAGCGTTACATTTACATACCGATTTTGCAACTGTTGAGGGGTGACTCTCGGCGTGGACCGAGCTATGACGGGGGGCAGAAGAGGTTTCTCTTCCATTATTGGCGGCAACGGCTTAGAGCATAGTGATGTGATGGCATCGTACAGCTTCTGAAGAGCTTGCTTCGTGGCATTCAGCTCGGCTAGACTTTCGGTATTTTGTTTTGATGCCTGAGCAGGGGATTAAAACAGAACACCAGTGTTAGGTTAGGTTCGTAAATTAGGAAAAGTAAAGGAAGTAATTTTATTACACTTTTTCAAGCTCTCCACAATTCATTTATTCCCCCGTGTGTTTGCCGGGTTAAAATAGTGCCACTCCCACTCCATGTCTTCCCGTGGATGGCGTAAGAGGCGACTAAGGGAATAACGGCTTATAGTACTGTTAGGCGATGGGCTTGCAACCTGTCACTAGTAAACTTCCTGACCTGATTGTGCAAAATGTGGTAACAGAATTATAAAAAAAGTCTTTATAGAGTTGTTGGTTTTTCTTTAGCTCTGCCTACCCCACTCGGAATGAAAGCGTGATGTTATGTATGTATGTATGTATGTCTACAGACATACATACATACATGTTATCACATGTTTATCAAAACACTCACTTCATCATAATCAGTCGTCAACTTCTCATCGCCTCCCAACAAAGTTTCATTCTCTTTCGTGAGTCGTTCCAGAGATCTCCTCAGCGAAGTCACTCGAGAGTTCCTCTCGAGGTAGTACCCGACGAACTCTACTGAAAACGCTGGAGGGACGTGCCATCGACGGGACACGTCTTTCAGAGCTGCCATCTGTCAACAGCGTCAAAATAAGGTAGCTTAGAGTGATTTAACCCAACCGTGACCGGCCTAGAACCTTGCCACTCCAACGTCCATCGGATCTACAAGCAATGGGCTTCGCCATCTTCCACTTAAGGTTTCCACACGCAGAGCGATGTCGGTATCTTAAGTTCTTCTGCGGATGTCCTTATTCCT
This sequence comes from Acleris holmiana, assembly GCA_949316455.1. NCBI lineage: Eukaryota > Metazoa > Arthropoda > Insecta > Lepidoptera > Tortricidae > Acleris > Acleris holmiana. The sequence goes on from OX438769.1 coordinate 10,997,317, forward strand.
AAAATGTAAGCAGAGCTCCCACTAGTGGACTCAAGTTCTGGCAAGCTCAAATCATGGTGGAGTTTTTAGGGAAAGCCTAAGCCCAGCAGTGTTTAAGCTGACATAAAACTTTACATTATCAAAGCATGGATGCACAAATATTTTAGACGAAGTAGTTTACGTTATATCATGCAGCGGAAGAGATTCGGCCGTGTTCCTAGCGCCTGATAAAAGTACAGTTGTAGCTTGGCATGATGTGGCATAAATCATCTCTGACAATAGCATCTTCACCATTATTCTATCTGTGTGAATGTTGTTTTTAGTCACCTGGGCATCTTGAAATTCTAACGCATAAGTGTCCACGCCCATGCATTCCGCTTTCCTCTGAAACTTCCTCATAGCTGATGCTGAACTGAACAACATACGGGCCATCTTCTGTGTTGGCACTGCAAAAAAAAGAATTATTTATTTTATTTGGTTTACATGTGCCGTGTGGTGCCGGTCGAGAATAGCACCACCCCCTCTCTTCCCGTGGGTGTCGTAGGAAGCGACTAAGGGATAAACCGGAGGATGGGCAGCAGCGTCCTCTGCGGACTACATGGTATGACTGCGGTCGCCAACCCGCCTGCCAAGCGTGGCGACTACGGCATTTTTCCCCCCAAACGGTTCTAGATCAAAAAAAAAAAACATGAATGTACAACAACAGCCCAGACCACTAGTCCCCGGCGGCCCCGCTATTCCTGGCTCCGGTAGCGGCCATGGTAACGGTGGGGCAGGGGGTGCTTTAGGTAATCTCCGGGAGAGACCCGGCTACCAGAAACGACGACCTTTGGCCCTGGCAACATACAACTGCCGAACATTGCGGACCGACGAAAAGTTGCTGGAACTGGAGGAGGAATTGAGCAGGTTACGATGGGGAATCATAGGGTTGTCAGAAGTCCGTAGAGAGGGGGAGGACATGACAACCCTGGAGTCCGGTAACTTGCTCTATTTCCGGGAGGGCGACCACCAGTCCCAGGGAGGTATCGGGTTTATCGTCCACAAGTCCCTCGTGAACAACGTGGTGAAGATCGAGAGCGTGTCGAGCAGAGTAGCGTGCCTTGTGTTCAGAATGACCCAACGATATTCGTTGAAGGTCATACAGGTATATGCTCCGACCTCAACGCACTCCGACGATGAGGTGGAGGCTATGTATGAGGATGTTTCCAGAGCCATGCATAGCTCCAAAACTCACTTCACGGTTGTTATGGGGGACTTCAACGCAAAGCTGGGCAAACGAGACGGTGAAGAGCAGAGAGTGGGGAATTTTGGAGTGGGGCATAGGAATCACCGGGGCCACCTACTGGCCAGTTTTATGGAGAAGGAGGGACTCTATATGATGAACTCCTTCTTCAGAAAACGTGAGCATAGGAAGTGGACCTGGATGAGCCCTGATGGTGTAACGAGGAATGAGATAGACTTTATCATGTCGACGAAAAAGCACATATTCAATGATGTCTCCGTGATCAGTGCGGTTAAAACCGGTAGTGATCACCGTATGGTGCGAGGCTCATTGAATATCCAGTTCAAGCTTGAAAGGTCTAGACTGATAAAGTCTACGCTCCGCCCGGCACCCGCTCAGCTCCAAAACCCCGAAAGCTTTCAGCTCGAACTTCAAAACCGTTTCGAGTGCCTAGGTAGCGACGTGGACGATTACAACGACGGGTTTGTGGAAGCTGTCCAAACGGTCGGGTCTAAGTTTTTTAAGATCCGCCGTACAAAGATCAAGAAGCTCTCGGAATCCACCCTTAGGCTCATGGAGGTGAGGCGCGAGATGATTCTGCAGTCCTCTGGTGACGCTTGTCGCTATCGGCAAGTCAACAGACAGATCTCGAAGTCTCTGAAGCGTGATGTACGCCGATTCAATACTAAAAGTATTGAAAAGGCTATTGAGCGTAACAGGGGCTCTAAGGTGTTTGCCAGGGATCTGTCTGTTGGCCAAAGCCAATTGATGAAGCTGAAGACCGACGACGGCAGAGTCATTTCATCCAAACCTGAGCTATTGGCGGAGGTTGAGAAGTTTTATGGACAGCTGTACACGACAAACCGAACACCCGTCGAAAATCTAGCTAAAGACCCGAGGGCTAGATTAACCCGACACTATACTGAAGATCTCCCCGACGTCAGCCTATACGAGATTAGTATGGCCCTCAAACAGCTTAAAAATGGCAAAGCCCCAGGGGAGGATGGAATTACAGCTGAACTCCTGAAGGCGGGTGGTAAACCCATCCTTAGGGGTCTCCAGACGCTGTTCAGTTCCGTTCTCCACGAAGGGAGAACGCCGAAAGCATGGAACAGAGGTGTGGTGGTTCTCTTCTTCAAGAAAGGTGATAAAACCTTGCTGAAGAATTATAGACCCATCTCACTTCTGAGCCATGTTTACAAGTTGTTTTCGAGGGTCATCACAAATCGTCTCGCGCGCAGGTTTGACGATTTCCAGCCTCCTGAACAAGCCGGTTTCCGAAAAGGCTATAGTACCGTAGACCACATACATGCGTTGCGGCAGGTTATACAGAAGACCGAAGAGTATAACCTCCCCCTTTGCCTTGCATTTGTGGACTACGAGAAAGCCTTCGATTCGATCGAGACCTGGGCTGTGCTGCAGTCTCTCCAGCGGTGCCAAGTTGACTACCGATATATCGAAGTGTTGAAGTGTCTTTACGAAAACGCCACTATGTCCGTCCGACTACAGGACCAGAGCACGAAGCCTATTCCTCTGCAGCGGGGAGTCAGACAAGGAGATGTGATCTCTCCGAAGCTGTTCACCGCTGCATTGGAAGATGCTTTTAAGGTTCTGGACTGGAAAGGACGAGGCATCAACATCAATGGCGAGTACATCACTCACCTTCGATTTGCTGACGATATCGTAGTCATGGCTGAGACCATGGAGGAACTCAGTGCAATGCTCGCTGACCTCAGTAGAGTTTCCGACCAAGTTGGCCTGAGAATGAACATGGACAAGACGAAAGTCATGTCCAATGTCCATGTCGCGACAACTGCCGTGATGGTCGGAGGCTCTGTGCTCGAAGTTGTTGACGACTATGTTTACCTGGGACAAACGGTCCGGTTAGGTAAGTCCAACTTTGAGAAAGAGGTCACTCGTCGAATCCGACTCGGCTGGGCAGCGTTCGGGAAGCTTCGCAGCATCTTTTCGTCCAAATTACCGCAGTGTTTGAAGTCAAAAGTCTTTGACCAGTGTGTGTTGCCAGTGATGACTTACGGATCTGAGACGTGGGCGCTAACAATGGGCCTTATAAGGAAGCTCAAAGTCACTCAGAGGGCTATGGAGAGAGCTATGCTCGGGGTTTCTCTGCGTGATAGAATCAGAAATGATGATATCCGCAGTAGAACTAAGGTTACCGACATAGCCCGAAGAATAGCTAAACTTAAGTGGCAGTGGGCGGGGCACATTGCTCGCAGGACTGATGACCGATGGAGTCAGAAGGTTCTTGAGTGGCGTCCACGGACCGGGAGACGAGCTGTAGGTAGGCCTCCAACAAGATGGAGCGACGACCTTGTAAAAATCGCGGGAACGCGGTGGATGCGAAAAGCACAGGACCGGTCTGAATGGAGAGCCTTGGGGGAGGCCTATGTCCAGCAGTGGACGTCTTTCGGCTGATATGATTGGTTTACATAACAGGTAACTCCTTAATCTTTATTGTTTACATTACACACACTTTGTTATTAAGCATAACAAGTTATTACCCCATGGTGGATTCCTATTTTCTTTTTGTTGCAAATATTTTCTTCTATATTTGAGTAGCTTCCGTTTCGTCCTGGCCTTTTCTTCTGGGTTGTCATTGTTCTTCAACTCCAGTCTCCTAAAACAAATTAAAGGATGCAGTCGCCTTTAAATCGAAATATTTATACTACCTAAAATTTAGGCAATTCAAGTTACGCAATATACCCTTTACTTGACAAAATAAAAAAAGTCGTGAATTCAAACCTCTTCAGAACTTTAAACCGCATAAAAAAATGTAAAGAATAAAATATTAAAAAGTGAATGTTATGGCACCTATGTATCTTATAAGAGTTATAAGATACACCGCCAAGAAAAGGGTTAAAGCCAACAGTGATTCAGATCCAAATTGAAGAACACGACACGGACGCCTGTGTGATCGTTAGTCAGTTGCGATTTCATGTCTTTGTACGACTACAAAGACATGAAATCGCAACTGACATTGTACAGCCGACACTGTACATGCTTAGTAATGTAAACGTAAAACCAAGTGTTTAGTTATACCTTTTCTCTGTCCGTAACTGCAATGCGAGCCAATTCCGTTTCCGTTTCTTGACGAGGGTTTTGTCGGAGTGCAACCGGCAGTGTGCGTAAAATGGGTCCGCTTGCTCGGCTTCCTCCGAATGAACTTCTGCTAAGAGACCTGCTCTCTGGCCACTGTAAAAAATACAATGACTTCTACAGCTGACGTCATTTATCGGGGCTTTATACTATCAAGCGTAGAACAACTTGACTGTTCGCCCACCGTAGCATGCACATTCGCCGAGGGGACACCCACCCGGGCGTTCAGAGGTAAATAACTAAAGCGCTTACGTCGCTTTACTTCATAGGCCCAAGATTTCAATGAAGAAAAATAACTAAGCGGACAGACAGATAGACCGAAACAGCGACTTTATCTTACACTACGTAAGAAAGTAGCGATAACGCATCTTCTGCAATGACACACTGCCAAAATTACGCGGCCAAAGTTAGGCATGCTATGAATTTTAATGCAATTGGCCGATGTGTCGCTGGTAGTTTCAAAAGCATAGTAGCTGCGGCATAGTCTGTCATTACATTAGCAATGACAGTTACCAAGTGACGTGGAAGAAGGTCTTGCAGAGCCCCGCGTCGCAGCCGACGCAGACGCCGGTGCGCGCCAGCGTGGAGTCGGCGCACAGCGCGCACGAGCGCGCGCCCCAGCGCGAGTACGCCATCTCGAACAGCGTCACGCCGGACAGACGCTCCACCTGAGCGAGAGAACGCCCATAGAGTCAGAAAACGGCACTCATTACTGCTTTATTTAACCATTCATTATTTTCTTTTAGCTGTTATAAATTACATATTTTTGATATATTTTCTCTTGATCAGCTGCTGCTGCTGCGATCGGCTCTACCACGTATTACAAAATAATCCGTAAAAAAAGAAATTACGAAAGTAGTGTCAACCCTAGTATACTGTATACCTAAGATACTGAACTGACGTTATTTAATAAGGGTTGACACTACTTTTGTAATTTCTTTTTTACGGATTATTATGTAACACGTTGTATAAGACATAATCAATTTAGCGACTACAGAGGAGGTCCAGAGGGGAGCATGGGGTCATAACAGTGGACGCTGTTATGCAATAATGTGTCAATCCACAACTATTTAGCAATAAAGTGTCAACCCTCAGTGTGATTACTCTGGGTTGACCTTTATTTGATTATTAATTGTGGGATGACACATTTTTGCGTAACAGCATCCTAACTATAGTGATGGAACACCAAGCGGCGCTTGTCCCCGAGTTCACAATACAGATGTACGCTCCCACAGACAACCACCGGTTGGTGTAGAACTATTTTAGACAGATGGGAACATTCAAAGTAGGCTATATGAATGAAATTATATGGATTGGTAACTTAAGCTATTCATGAAACTATGGCGCCTGCGTGGCCAATGCTAATTACTTTGGTTGTAATGGCAGACAGTGACTCGCCAAATCAATGGATTGGACCTCCTAGCAGCAGCGAGGCAATCGTTCCAGAAGGACGGCGGGTAGAGAAGTGCTTCTGGATCTTAAAGGACCATAAGGTGCCCACTCGCCATTTATGGAAGACATCCGCCTTTCGAGCATAATACCTCTTGCGATGCGACTCCACTCTGACCGGCCAACAAAGGCAAGCCAGAGGCGAGGGTCTATATCTCGTCTTCATACACTCCAGCCGGCCGGTGAACACAAGCGTGAGGTTTTTATTACGTGACAGCACTTTCAAAGGGACAGGCGAGATTAATCGTAATTTGCACTTATGTTTTGATTTAATATACGCCAGCCAGCGAACAATAATTGTATCAAAAATACTATACTTGCCTCTGCAAATGCCACACCAGGCACATAAAGTGCACACACCAGATGCACCCAAGCACCGACCTCCGTTTCTTTGAATATGCCACCTGAAACCACTAAACTGCTTAGTATAGACTACCCAGTGTTGCTGGCAGTGCCTTGAGAATAACATACTAAAATCAGGCAGAGTGGCGTGCAACAAGAAGTTGATGATGAAGGTACATTCAGGTCTGTACTGCTATCTAATTTGCTGTTATCATTATTATTATTATAGTTTGTTGGTTTTCAAACGGAATTTAACACTAACATAGTACAGGTATACTTTTTAGTGATCATAATACGCTGTTACGTAGTCCTATTTCTTAGTTGATATGAAACCTTGTAAGTTATTTCAAGCACGCCGCAAGCAACGCCGCAAATATTCTTCGTTGTAGTTGCTTAACTATCTCAATCGAGATATCTTATCGCCACCCTTGAAATAGGTACCGTTGAGGAGTTCCAGTGGCCATCAGTGGTCTTCATCAAGTATTCCACTTCACCAAGTAATACTTTCTGAATGCAAATGCTAGACTTGTTACTAAGAATACTAAAATCTAGAGTTCCCTCAATTCTTCACTGATCCTCTCATCAGATATCCTCGAAAGTATACTCTATCAACCAAAAAATAATTTTCAAAATCGGTCCACAATTGACGGAGTAATCGGTTAAAATACATTTTAAAAAAAGATACATACAGTGGAATGTATTACCTGCTCTTTTTTGCAGTCGGTTAAAAAGAGAACTTATAGTGAAAATTCTAAAATAGTGAACACAACTTACGACTGCACTTGTAGGTAATTCGAGTGTAACACAACTTGTAGAAAGTTGTAAGCTGTTTATTTGTGCATTACCTTTGTTGGGACATAATTCGCAGGTAGGGTCCGTGACGCCTGCCTTGCATGCCTCGCAAAACCAAGGTTCTGTTGTTGCAGAGCTAACGGTGCTAGACTCGCTGGCCGCATCAGAGACACCATAGCAACCTGGAAATAACCATTTATTTATATTTTTTTATGAAATTACTTAATTTCATTTTACAACTTGAGCAAACCTAAATCTTAATCGAAAATCATCCAGCCAGTTGATGCAACTAATAGCGTCGGAGAGTCATTTAATGGTATCATTAATAAGAACAATAAGAGTTACACTATATAAACTTAAATCCACTCTTTTGTTAATAAAATACAGAATTAGGTCTGTGTTGCGTATCATCATCATCATCATCATATCAGCCGAAAGACGTCCACTGCTGGACATAGGCCTCCCCCAAGGCTCTCCATTCAGACCGGTCCTGTGCTTTTCGCATCCACCGCGTTCCCGCGATTTTTACAAGATTTTTTTTTTTTTTTTGCGTATGCAACATTTTTATTGTATACATTTTAATTTATTTTATTTTATTCTTTTTTCCTACTTAAATTGTTTTCCAATTACATTATTGTACCTACCTACCAAAATCTTTAAACCTAAATTATCTTAAGCTCTTCAAGCAATATCAAAACGTTTATCCCCACTAAAATAGTCAGTTAATCTTTTAGAACTGTTCAAAATTTGCAACTCACTTGCCTTCTAATCGTCCACTTAGCTGCGCATAATTTTGGCACTATTTTTGTACTTACACCAGCTACCTACAATAAACCTACAGTCTTAAATCGAAGTTTTTATTACAAAAGCAACGCCTTCAAAACCTCCTCTTCAGCGGTCTGGTTTCGGCGGCTTCAGTCTGGGATCCAGAATCAATGCAATGTTAAGGTTGTTTCACTAGAGCTGGACCAAGCTCCTGTGTGGCCTTATAATATGTTTGCTATAATGTAAACCAATACTTTTTTAAATAATTTATAATTTGATAAGCTATATATCTATCATACCTTACCGTTACCATTGCCCTTGTAGCTATCAAAATACCAGTGACAAATATACTGTCAGATGCGATTGCAATTGTGATAGCACTGATAGCTATTCAAATGATAGACAGCTAATACTTATTTAGGAAATGCTAGTACACTCATCAGTGAGTGTGTATACTGTAATTCTATGGAACTTGCTAACTATGTAAACAAACAATATATTGAAATTCACATCTAATGTCAATTTTAGTATGGCGGCTTGTTTACATAGTTAGCAAGTTCCATAGAATGACACTTTAGAGTTGGGTACGAAATAGAGCCGCCTCGGGTTAAGGCACGCACGGCTCACCTGCTCAGATTCGGACGCGCTCACGCGCTGTACGCGAGCAGCGTGCGAGCAGCGCGTGGCAAGCCGCCGAGAGTCGGACTTTTGACCGTGCTCAAAGGCGCCTCAGTGTGCATGCATCACGTAATTTGGGCGTATATCCGAGCGTGCCGCGGGCAGAACGACCAGTTCTAACTTGTCTGTGGGCGAGGCGCGTACAAATTTGATAAAGTTGCACCACTGAAGCGATTTCTTCTTTTTTTTGTTAATATTTCGGTAAATTATGATAAATGCAGCTGCGGCTGTCATAGTAATGTGTCCGACGCCATTTTGAAATGTCGACTCGCGGCGAGGGCGCTTCCTCACCCGCGCATGTTTATGTGCAACAATTTGGCTCGCAAGCAGCTCACCGCGCGGGGCGAGCATGCCTCAGGTTGAGCCCCTCAGATTCATACCCAGCTAAGTGTGTAATTTTGCCTACCTTCATGGACAGTCACCCCACACCCGTCACATTCAACAATCTCATTGATGTCATCACTCCTGGATCCCAGGCACCCCGCACATATCATCCAATTTGCCAGGTCACCCGGAATCTAAAAAGTTGTAACAAGAATCTTACAATTATATATGAACCTACCTTTAACAATATAAACCAACACATTAGTAGTATGAAGAGCTCCTTGATGTAGAAAAGCTACACTCAAGCATCTCAGAAATCAAACCACCCTTGCAGACATGCTTCTATGCCTGATCAAAGGGATACAATATAAATGCATTTATGATTTACTTCGAGACAGGAGTTGTCTATGCCATCAATTTCTCCTTGTTTAGGATGAAAAGGAATTGAGTGTAAAAAATACACCCACAATAGTTTTTACAGAAATTACATGTGAAAATTGCAAGGGCTTAATGGCTTTGCTTCCAAGTGTATGTTTTTTCGGGGGTGAAACTATCTCCAAACCAAATTCAATTACAGAAAGGCTCCACCAGTTTAGGTCTGAAACTATAACATACATACATACAGTCAGTTTGTCGTTTTTAATATTGAATCTAGTGTCTTTCCCTGACATTTAACCTTTTCAATGCTATGTCAAATACAAATCCAGAGCGATGTCAACTTTGACTCATAGATACTCAGGTCTATTTGGCCCTGTCAACAATGACTGATATATCCATCAATAGTGTTGAAAAGGTTAATACCTTCAGTCCAGTAACCCACATATAGGACACTAATAAACAACCAGATATGCACCAAATCTGGATCTGATACAAAACCTTGGGTACACAATCATCAGAAACATTCTATTCATCCATTGGGGGTTGATTTACAACAAGCTTCTATTAGTGAACTCCTAGCATATTAATTTCTATTAATTTGATCTATCATATAATTTCAAATGACTCTGATGGGCAGATGAGGATGAGTTCATCATCTTTTCCTAACTTAAGTTAATAATATAAATTCTAAATAAAAGAAACAAGACCTGAGAAAAGGAAGGCACCCCCTAATAGATATCTTGGATCAACCTCAGGTACAAACCTTGAATTCTGCTTGCTTGGCCCTCTCCAGTAAATCAGTGACAGCTGCATCTCCCATTTTGTTGGTGTGTTTAAAATCATCCTCTGCATCAGATGCTGACTCCTCTGAGCTACCACTGTCATCTTTCCCTTCTACATGACAAAAACAAGCCATCAAAATCGCATATAATAAACGCAAGTAATTAAAATTTAACACAGAGGCAACACAACTGCACAAAATAAAAATAAATGACAAATTCTTTAGACTTATAAGAACTTCAATTTTCAAATACTGAAAAATAATAAGACCATAAAGCAATAGGCGAAAAAAAACAGCAAACGATCAATAAAAAGGATTACATACTCGGCCAGTTATTATTTAAAAAAATACATACTTTTGCCATCATCGTCACTATTGATTGAGTAGTCGTCACTTTCTTCAGGGTGGTCTTCGATTCGGAAGTCTGAGTCGTCCGAGCTCTCGCCTTCGCCGAGATCGAAATCTAGCAGAGATTGAGGCTCTACTGGTTTCACCTTCCGCTTCGCAGGGTCCCGGCCCGCTGTTAAACAGTCAACCATATTTTCTACAACACACTATTTTTGAATGACGATCCTAAACAGTAACACAAAACTTAGAGATAACTTACGATTGCTCATTATGAAGTAAAATAACTATGCCGTCTTAATCCATGCACGTTTATTTCTAACTTAAGTCACAAAGCACGTAAAATTACAATAAAGAAATACGCCGGCGCTGCATAAGACAAAATCTGCTTGCAATTTGACAGGACAATGTTACCAGCGTACTCAAACTTAATCCCCCTAAAATCAGATCATTAAATTAACTTTTTAGATTTAGTGGTACGCTCAAAGAATTTCCACCATAAGGATTTCAATTCCCAAAATGTTTTTCTTGATCATAGCAAAACCGCCAGCGACTAAAATATTTTAAACTATATATTGCCCAGTAGATAAGATCTTATACGGGCATCTTCTAATGTTTTACACTTCTTAATCGCTGTGATCAACAAATCAAAAATCAGGGGACCGTCTAACACAAATTTACCTGTATGAACTATTTTAAACTAAACTCTAGGCTTGTACTATGGGTACTAGACAAAATAAACATGCTTAAATGTAGAGATAGATATTCATCTTTCAAATATCATAAATGTGATTTTTTTAATTTTTGTTAATAACAAAATTAGTGTTAGTGTTAGTGTTTTGTTTTAATCCAGAATGGCAGAACCGATTAAGATAAAAATTTGCACAAACTAAAGTCTGGGTTAACATACAGGCTACTTTTCATCTCGAAAAATTTACACTTTCCGAGGGAATAGCGATAAACGACTCCTACGTGGAATCGCGCGCAAAAGTTTACTAAGGAACATAGAAAACGTTGAAACACAGGAATAAAATTTCTCATCAAAACTACCGGAAATCGAAGCCGCCTAGCTTCGTAGACAGTGTCACTACCAACTAGGCCAAACGCATAAATTACCTAATGTATCCGGGTCCTTAACTGGGTATCATCCTAGCTCTTTGGTACCAATTGGAGTCAAGAGCTGACTTATGTAATGTAAAAAGGAAAAAATCCAAGTCCATAATAATAAAGGTTTAATCATATTTCTCATAAACCTAACATAAATAAATATTTATCGTTTAATTTAGCCATCTCTGGATGGAAAAAGTTGTACAAGCAAGCCAATGGATAATTATCCGTAAATACCAGTCAGAGTGTATATCGCAATATCGCTATCTAAATGTTTAAAAAGTATTATTATTATACTTTTTTATTTTTCAACCCTTCCAAGGCACGAATTACACAAAAGCAGTGAAGTGAAGGCTCGTCCAAACCTTTTTTCATACAAAATCTAAGAAAGCAACGAGTTGTGAATTATAAACAAAAGGTGCGGATTCGTCTCCTAGCGACGCGGAAAGGGCGTGGAAGTGGGATGCCTACGCCTTTTGTTTATAATTTATTAAACTTAATATCAACGGAATATTCTATTTAATTCGATTTCGATTAAATTTTAAGCTTCCGATATTACACACAAATGTTATGTAACTTGTATTTAACCAAGCTAAGGATTATTCTTCTTTACTTGGATCGCTGATAACCATTCAATATTAAATAGGTCATTTTCATTGGCTGTCTAAATAAATTGTGGGTGAGTGTTGCTTTATCTGTCTTCATTTTTCCGTTGCGAGCGTTATCGTTACTACTGGTCAAGATTAAGAACGCCCCCTCACTCGATCCAAACACAATACACAAGAAGTTTAACCATAGTATTTTCTGACAACCCAGATATAGCGCAATTCAAAAAAATGCTAAAAGTTTGGTATGTTTGGAGCCAAAATTCAAAAGCTACAGCCTTTCCCATTATTTAAAGGGATGCAACACGCAAGGAACAACACTTTTTGGGCTGCCATTCGTAAAATAATTGTTTATAGGTATTTTCTGACACAAAAACGTGACATACTTGCAACATTGAGCGTTCTGTCACTTCTTATTTTCATCTCGTTTGTCATGTCATGTCATTCCATTCCATTCAGCAGTTGTAGTTGTGACAAATGCGTTTAGAGTAAATTATATTTCTCTCTTCTTTAAAACAGTATAAAGAAAATAATAGAGCAGCAACTCTGTATATGAACTCTCGCATTTTGATTCAGAATTCATTATCTATCACGATTTGAATTATATAGTTTATATCCAGTGTTAAATATCGTTCAAAATGGTTGGGATAGACGCCGACATAAACCGAGATGACGACGAATGCGACAACATTGGGCTCGGGTGTGCTTTAGAAAACTTTGCTGAAGTCGAGGATGTTTTGAACATGATTGATAATGTGAAAAATATTTATAACACACCTTCATTAGAGATTGAATATGATAAATTGTATACAATACTCAAACAATACTATGAGCAACCGCACCTATTGGATCCGCATTTGGATAAGATACTAGGAAAGTTTTTAAGCTTAATTAAAGACCCAGAATCTCCGCTCGAGTTGAAACATGCTACATTCAATTATATGTATCAAATCATTAGAGTTAGAGGATACAAAGTGGTTGTAAGACATCTGCCTCATGAGGTAAATAAGACTATCTTAGTTGAGGGGTAGAACTCGACAGAAGTTTATTGCATATATTGTTTTTAGGTTTCAGATCTGCTGACGGTGCTAGCCCTGATAGAGGCAGAGAATCCCAGTAATAAGGAGACATGGCGCAGCAGATTTGTGTTGCTTCTGTGGCTGTCTATTGTTGTTATTATTCCATTCCACATGAGTCGGCTGGACGGGTTTGCTCCTGGGCAGCCTGGTGAGTTAATTGTCTGTCTCCTTATGAAAGATTAGAAAACAATAAATGTTAATTTTTGCTTTGTAAACTGCACTTGTAATTTTAATAGCATCATATCTTAGACTTCAACATATTTTGTTTCTGTAGTTTATTGGCAAATGAGGTTTTTAGTTATAAAGGTAACAGTAGTGATAATTATACAATCACTATGAGCCAATAAATTGGATGTTTATAAACAGTTTAAATTATAATTCTAGTAACAAACATTTCAGACGCTGGGACATCTAAAAAGTTAACAGTCATGGAAAGGATTTTAAATATTTGTAAGACTTATGCTTTGAGCAAAGACTCATCAGCTGAAGCGAGTGCTTATTTGGCATCTAAGTTCTTGGTCAGGTAAGGAAAACTGGATTTGTTGTCTTATAATTAATGCCATTTATTTGTTTGGTTCAGAGCTGGGTTTTGTGAAAATATTAACCATTTGCAAATTGCTTGCAGGTCGGATGTCAAGGAACTTTACATGGGTGCTTTTTTTGATTGGGCTTGTGAACTGCATTCTAACATCCAACACGAGGAAACCATACACTACGGAGTATTAGCAGCAGTGGCAGCTGTTCTGAAGCATGGGAAAAGAGATGATCTTTTGCCTTTTGCACCTAAGCTTCTAGAATGGATTACTAAACAGAACTACCATCATCACAAATTTATGCTAGTAAGAAAGTATGGTGTGAAAATTGTTCAAAGAGTAGGTAAGATATACATACTGTGTTATATAATGGTATGTTACTCATTCTTTTGACTGCATGTTTTAGTTAGTACCTGACTTTTGTCTGAAGAACAACCTGGTCTAAAAACTGATTATGAAACTCATTAGGTCCTCAGCAAAATATCTCTATGCTAGCCATTTGGCGGTTTGTCTTATTCCTTAAGCAAAGCCACAATGTGAAAACTGCTGCTTGCTACAGTAGAGATAGGTTAAAAGTAGCATTCCACTAACTTTGTATCTGCATGTTATAATAAATAATTCACTTATATACTATACCTATCACACTCACTCACCCATTCACCTGCTCACCCACTTACTTTTATGGACCATAAAGATGGAAATCTGACTATTTTTAATTTGTTTAAAATAAGTGTTTGTAATTAAATAAATATGAAATTGTTACAAAGTATTCACCATCACTGCGGTGCAGTCTTACCCCCTTATTCATAAATGCTCAATAAGTAGCTAAAAAGTATGCTTAAAATGTGCTTTGGCCTGGTCTTAAATTGTGACATTAGAATTTGATGGACAGTGACAAAGCATACATTAGCAAACATTGGTTTATTGTATGTTTACAAATAAGGGAGTTAGACTATTGCTGCTATTACAAATATTTTGCGTTAATTATATATATTACATTAATAATGCAAAATCTAATCTAATCTGATTTTTAGGGCTTACGTTCCTCCGTCCGCGCGTGGCATCTTGGCGCTACACGCGCGGTTCGCGATCGCTAGCAGTGACCCTGGGTGGCGCCGTGGCTGCCTCAGGAGACACAGAGTCCATGACATCGGCACCCGAAGAGGATGATCAGGATATTCCACAGGAGGTACTATTGGCGTACAACTTAATCGAGAGCGGGGATGCATGAGGTGCGGAGAGGGGGCAATCGTGACAATATTAGGTTTATCGCACCTTGCCTCCGCACCTAATGTCTACCCTGGCTTTCAATTTAGTTGTATTCCTATATTTACAACTTTCTACTTACCACGTTCAGCAATCATAATGGAATGGGTTCATAAGGTAATGTGGTTGACCAACGACGTGGCTAAGCTTGTGGGAAACCGATGGATGCAAGTGGTGCAGGACCTGTCCTCGTCGTAATCCTTGGGGGAGCTCCATATCCAGATAAACGTGGTTCAGGTTGATTGGTGTATTAGAAATTGACTGCTCATTTTTGCAGCAAAAAGAAGGGTTATGATTTTAACAGTATGTATGTTCGTTTGTATGTTTATCTTTTCTCTAGTAGGTACTAGTCTAACTATCACATTCTGGCAAATGAGGTTTCGTCGGCTACGTCTCAGTGTTTCCCGACCAATTCGCCGCTCATAGGCTACGTGACGTCATAATAAATCCATCAAGGTGGATTTCACATGCAAACAATGCTTAGTGAAGAGCATTTTTTCTAACAAATGTATTGAGTTTGTTATCTAATGGAAGGAAGTAATTTATAAATAAGAAATGTATCATTACTTTGTTACATATACCTACAAATAGCATAAGAGGCGATGTGATAGTGATAGCAATTAGTTCATGCCATAGTCGGGTTTTAGTTTCAACTTTTATTTTGTTACAGTGTTTTAAGAGGATTGTGAAGCAATGCTAAAATCGCGTAGCTGTCAAAAATAATCCATACAAATTTTGCTCCGGGTGATATCACCCCCAAAATCTAATCGGATTTACACGATTTTTGAATTCCAATAAATATTTCTTGGAAAAGATAAAGTACAGACCTAGAATTTCATGACAACATATTCAAAAATCGTAAAAATTCGTCAACGTTTAAAAGGAGAAAAACGTTATCGCATTTTGTATGAAAATTATTTGCTTCACAGTCCTAGTTCTTTTTTCTGTGTTATCAACGAAAAGGCAAGAGGAAACTCGCTTTACTCGAAAGGTCGCGTGTCTACGTTGTTGTTCAACAGGTAGAAGACATGGTGGAGCTGCTCCTGTGTTCCCTGCGCGACGATGACACGGTGGTGCGCTGGTCGGCGGCTAAGGGCGTGGGGCGGCTGGGCGCGCGGCTGCCCGCGCCGGCCGCGGCCGACGTGTGCGCCTGCGTGCTGGCGCTGTTCACGCACCACGAGCGCGAGGCCGCGTGGCACGGCGGGTGCATGGCGCTGGCTGAGCTGGGTTAGTTATGTTACTGCGAGGGGTGGAAGCCGACTGTTGTGTGGTATGATCACTGGGACCACAAAAATAGTCAATTTCATTCATATTTTTTTATTGCATTTAAAAAAAAAAATCGGTTGTTTTAAACGGCTCACCAACTACATGTATGCCAACACTCAGTAAAGGCCTGTTTACACTTTGATTAGTGCAAGTACATGTGATTAGCGGGGGTCGGAATAGGCAGTGCCTATTTGCCTAAACTTCGCGGGAGGAAGTAACTAAGAGTGGTTACAACCACCAAAAATAATGAACTCTGCGGCATTTCCGGGATGTTTTTAATAATACATATATGGGGAAATTGATACTAAAACTCAATACCACATTGTTGAAAACATATATTGTAAAAAAATTAAGTACCTAATTACTTACATGATCAAATGACATATTCTGATTTATTTCTAATGTAAATAAACTAACGAAGTATTTCGTGATATACAGGGTGACTTCAAATTGGTAATACAAAACACTTGATTGTGGCTTAGTTAATGCCACACAGTATAATACATTAACCCCTTTATTAAAATTAACTGTATTTAATTAATGCTAATTTTCGAACAAAACAAATAATTAAAGTCCCAAAGTGTGGTTACACTACATTTACAATACAATCTTATTTTCTTTGATAAGTGACAATTACTAATCAAAACACGTTTTCTTCATAAATTGCGACAGGTGAACGGATAACCAAAGAGGAAAGTGTTCATTTGAAATTCTTTAAACTTCTTTGTTAATTATTATGGTAGGATAACCATGTTAAGCCAACAAAAATGGGATAATTTAAAAATTAAAAAAAAATACTTCTGATTATTTTAAAAGTATTAGACTTAATTGAGGGGCTAAGTTTAGGGGAAATGTGTGTAAAACATTGATTTTGTATTACCAATTTGAAGTCACCCTGTATAATATTTTATCTCATTACTTTGTTTACATGCCTAGCTTATTTTAACGAGACTCCTTTAGCCGTGTACTTACTACCTGCATTATGCGACCCTGCTGATAATGGCGACGCTCCATAAGAAATTGCGCGTAAGTATACAATAAATGTTTTTAACATGTGATATTATCAATTTCCACATATATGTACTATAAAAAAATCCCGGAAAACCCACATTCAATAAAAAGAAATCATTATTTTTGGTAGTTGTAACCACTCTTAGTTACGTTCTCCCACGAAGTATAGGCAAATAGGCACTGCCTATTCCGACTCCTGGACTGATTAGCGATTAGTCATTTTTGTGGGTGATTACTTGATTAGTGCATTGATGTAGAGCGATTAAACATCCAATATTGTTTAGCTGATCCGCTTAGTAAACAGCTAATTTTGGTAAAGGGTTAATCACTTAACTAAACACGCGTCCAAACGTGTTTAGTAATAAATAAATAATAATAATAAAATAATAAATCACAGGACAATGTCACACAAATTGACCTAGTCCCAAACTAAGCTCTAGACTTGTACTATGGGTACTAGACAACGATAAACTTACTTATATAGAGAAATATATACTTAAACACATAGAAAACATCCAAGACTCAGGTACAAATACTCGTGCCCATCACACAAATATCTGCCCTTACCGGGATTTGAACCCAGGACCCCTAGCTTCGAAGGCAGGGTCACTCCCAACTAGGCTAGCGTGTCGTCAAAGTAGGAGGCACGCTGCGAGTGAAGGGGAAAGAAGGGCGTGCGGGACGTGGCTACTAGCAAAAAATAGAACACTCCTAATCAGTCTAGTACGCTAATCACTAATTATTCGCACTAATCAATTGCAGTCCAAACGTGTTTATTACTAATCTCTAAACGGTTTTTATCGTTTGACCGAATTTCATGTGCAATCATTTAATTTGCACGAATTTATTTTGACATAATTTTATGTGCCATAGCGAATCATGTGATCATTTGGCATATTTTCAGTTGACATAATTGTTATTTGCCATAACGATACGTTTGCCATACGTTTCATTTTGCCTATCAAGTGTTATAAATTGTATGCTATAAATTTAAAATGACATACGAATGATTTGCCATAAAAGATCTGATCTGCAAGGTCACTGTTCTACCTATCACTTCTCCTCGCTTCGCTCGTCGTCGTACCTAACGGAGACCTTCCTTAATGTAGAAGAATAGGCAGATTATTATAACAATGGTACGTATTTCAGATTGTACCAGTACTTCGTTATATGTACTGAACACTGGTATAGTCTGCGTTTGATTTTCCGAAATTATGGCATGAAGTATTATGGAAAACGAATATTAAAGAAAGTAAATATTTTTGATAGTGTTATTATGGTAATTATGGTGTTAATATTAGGGAGGATGAACATTATGACGCTAGACTATTAATGGCAATGGAAAATTATGATATGTGACATTAGGGAAAATAAAAGTTATAGCCAGTGACCATTATGATTATGACAAATGAAATTATGAAAAATGAAGGGATGCAGATGTGTTGCATAATTATTTTCCTTCGTATTTTCACGGAAACGTACGAACGTGTCTTGCTATTTCAGTCGGTCAGTACTTTTCTGTACTGTGACCGATTGTAAATAGCAAGACCTCGACCGCGCATGTTTATGTGCAACAGTTAGGGTCGGGTCGCAGCTCGCCGCGCGGGGCGAGCATGTAGCCAGGTTTAAGTTAAGTGTTGGGTGGCAGCGCGGCGCGGGCTGCTGTCGCCGGAGCAGCTGCAGGCGGCGGTGCGCGCGGTGGCGGCGGCGCTGCGGCGCGACGAGCCGCGCGCCACGGGCGGCGGCGGCGGCGGCGGCCGCGCGGCGCGGGACGCCGCCTGCCACGCCGCCTGGGCCTTCGCCAGGGCCTACGACGCCACGGCCTTGGCCGAACATGCTAACGTGCTGGCCAATGCGCTCATAGCGACCGCTTGCTTCGACCGGGAGGTAACAACCTTAACTAGTTTTTAGAAAACCTAACTTCAAACTGGAAGAGATGGAGTGATGAGTCGGGAGCATGGGACAAGAAATGGAAGGAAACCGCTCAAGATCGGATAGAGTGGAAAAGAGGAGTGGAGAGAAAGTCATTAGCCCAGCTGTGCGACATTATAGGCTCAATTAGGATTTCTATAATATTTATTTTTTAAATAAGTATTGTTATTATACTTTTATATCTTTATATTTGTTGTAAAAAAATTAACCTACTGATTGAAAATAATGATAACTAGAATAATGATAACAATAACTTTAAACTTAGTTTTTAGCGTTCCATGCTCGAAGGAATCCTATTCACTAATTTTGAAGAGTACCTAATTGAGAACGGCGTATAAAAAGTGAAGTAATAAGAAGTTTTCGTTTGTCACGAATAAATGTTTATTCTTTTTCTTTCTTTAGACTTCGTAGTAGACGTAAAGTCATATTATTACATTTAAAGGTCTTGAGAAGGGCTTGATTTAATAATCAAAATCAGTTTACGGCCTTAAATAATCAGGTCACCTTTAAATCGTGATCCGTTTGAGACTTACTTGACTTGCTGTAATTAATTGAATATATTTCTTTTAAGATCAATTGCCGCCGCGCGGCTTCAGCGGCTTACCAGGAGAACGTCGGTCGCCACGGCATGTTTCCTTGCGGGATAGATGTTCTGACTACGGCAGATTTTCAGTCGGTCGGTCCCCGCAACAACGCCTATTTAGTGGTCGCGCCGCAAGTCGCAGAGTTTGAGGAATATTCACAACCGCTTATTGACCACCTTGTTGAGCTAAAAATTGAACACTGGGACTGCGCTATAAGGGAACTGGCGGCCAAGTCGTTGAACAAACTCACTAAAAAGGTTTGGTAGTTTTCTACAACTGGCTGGTTATAATTTAGACAAGATGCAAATGGGTTTAGAACATCAATGTCAGATGTCATTATTTTTCATTTAGTTTTATCTCTCGCTAGGTTAAGTAGGCTTAAGCTTTTTGAAGTTGTATTTATGTATTTGCCTGCATTATTTCGATCTGTCCTAACTAAAATCGTATAATAGCAAAATGTGTGAAGTACGTGAAATGTTATTTTTGACAAAAAATTTCGTGTACCGGCAATTTTACTTCAATTTTTCTGCGTTTTAGATTCCTGAGTATGTGGCGACAGTTGTCTTGCCAAAGCTTGTTGAGAAGACTGAATCGATCGACTTAAACGTCAGGCATGGCGCTATTCTTGCTATCGGGGAGGCTTACTACGCTTTGTCTCAAGCGAAGCTGTATGATGGTAAGTACGCACGCAGTAGGTACGCTTGAGGCACTCAAATTGAGAGCTTCTTAGTGTTTTCCGCTGCTCAACCACTGTAGGCAAATTGGACAAAATTGAGGCTACTAAATCGAATTAAGAGGATTGTGAAGCTAAAAATTTCTATACAAAATGTGATAATGATAACATTTCTCTCCCCTTAAACTTAGTGCAAATTTTACCATTTTTGAATATGTCTATACGTTTTCCTTTCCTATAAAATAGAAAATATTTCTAAGATTAAAAAAAAAAATCAGAAACGTACATACTCTTTATAATAACTACAACATATTCAAAAATCGTAGAAATCGGACTTGATTTAGGGGTGAGAAACGTTATCGCCCGGAGTTAAATATGTATGGTTTTTTTTGACAGTTACGTGACTTTAACGGCGCTTCATAATCCTCTTACTAAATACTGAACAAAACTACAACATTGTATCCTATTATAGTCGTGATGTGCAATAAGAGTTTGTTTTATAGGTAAAACCGCCGACAGCATGATTCCCGAAGAAGTGCGCCTGAACATTCGGGAGCTGGTGTCGCGGCTGCGCGCGCGCCAGCAGTTCCGCGGGCTGGGCGGGGAGCTCATGCGCCAAGCCTGCTGCCACTGCATCGCGCAACTCGCGCTCGCCGGCGCGCCCTACCAACACCAAGAGACCATAGGTGATCACTAGACCAGCTACCAAATTGCACCTCTGATAACGCGGTTGAGTTATTCTGTTTATTTCATACACTGGCCTGCACCACGAAACATTAAAAAAAGTTAAATTGTAACTTTGAACAATTGTGAAAAAGCGACCATAGTATTTTTGTTCTACTAATAGCAGATTCTGCTTCTGATGACATTGATTATCATGGAATACAAAATAAAAATGTTACGTTTTTGTTTAAAAAAATGATTGAAAGAAAAACTAATGGCCATATTAATAAACTCGTCTCGGTCAAATGCCCATCTCAAGATATGTCAATATAAACGTCAAACCATAGAAAACTGTAATTTTTGACGTATCTTGAGACGGGCATTTAATCTGATATCAGTTTATTAATACGGGCCTAAGAGATCGATATCGACATCATAAATATTATTACCCATGCCTAACAACGTCCAGCTACCATTTTGCACCTCAGAATCTAATATAATAATAATATAATATTATCAGGGGACATTGTGAAAGAAAAGATAAAGAGTGACCTGCAGATCACATTAGAAAAATTTGAAATTAATAAACTACATCGGATTGGTAAGAGAAAGACAAACAACGAAAAAGTTAGACCCGTTTTGATATCTTTTGTGAATGAGTGGAAGAAGACTGACATTTTCAGAAATAAAAAACGCTTCCAGGATGTATATATAACAGAAAACTATCCTAAAGCAATATTGGACAAGAGGAAGGAACTTCAAGGGCAATTAGAAGAAGAAAGAAAGAAGGGAAACCATGTGTATATAAATTACGATAAAATTGTGATAAATAGAGAAGGAACAAAAGAGAGCCGGAAGAGAATGCCATCTACATCACCTGAACAAGATACCCAAACCAAGAAATTACCTTGGAACCCCTCAAAGACAAGCAGGACAAATGCTTTTGATGTAATGAGGAACAGGTCTAACTCTTTAACTTTTACACCAGCACAGGAAAACAAAGAATAGGACAGAGCCATCGACAACTGGAAACTAATACAAAACAACAAAAAAGTAATAAAGCAAAACATCACCCCAAACCGACTGGTCCCCGTGGGGTTAGCGACCATCACCTTCCAAAGTTACATAACAAAAACGACACAAGACACAAACAAAAACAAAAAGAAAATATCAGTTACATTGCAACTTTTAATGTGAGAACACTAAGAACAGAAGAGTCATTAATACAATTAGAACATGCTATGGAAAAAATAAAATGTGATATCATTGGCTTGAGTGAAGTGAGAAGGTTTGGAGAAGAAATCTTAGACCGAAACGAATATATCTTCTTTTATAAAGGTGAAACAAAGGGCTTTTTCGGAGTTGGATTCTTAGTAAAAAAGCATCTACACAAGGAAATTGAAGAATTTATAGGTGTTTCGGAGAGAATTGCAGTATTAAACATTAATATAGCAGGCTCAAAAAACAAATGGTCCATAATTCAAGTATATGCACCCACAGACATAGCTAGTCAAGAAGAAAAAGACTCTTTCTATACAGAATTAAGAAATATTTTGGACAATACTCATAAAAATTTAATATTAATGGGGGATTTTAACAGTACACTAGGACCGGATGAGACAAACAATAATAGCATAATTGGCAAATATACAACAGGAAAAAGAAATGATAATGGTAATAGATTAATCGAATTTGCAATGGAAAACAGACTATACATAATGAATACATTTTATAAAAAAGGTTTTAACAAGAAATGGACCTGGATGTCTCCACAGGGACTAAGAGATGAAAGAGATTTTATATTGAGTAGTAATAAAAAAGTATTTTTAGATGTGGAACCACTAAACAATGTAAATTTTAATTCAGATCATCGACTTATTCGTGGAAAATTACAAACAAATAACTCTAAAAAGTCAAGGAAGCATATAGCCATAAATAAAACTGAAATTCCCCACCTCATCCCTGAAAAGCTACAAAATAAACTAGCAGAGACACTTACGCAAGCGAAATATGTCAATAGCATACAAGAAAAATACAATATACTGGAAAAAGAATTGACTAATATAAACAATCAGTTTAGAACCTTATCAGAGAAAAGAGATAAAATGGGAGCAGAAGCAAGAAGTTTAATAACACAAAGGCAGCACCTACTTATGGACAAGAAAAACAATAGATAAATGATAACAGAGATCAGTAAACAAATTAATGAAAGTATCAGAAAATATAGACATAAAACAAGGATAGACAAAATTAAAAATTGCATAGAAAGAACAGGAGGAGTGAAGAAAGCCATGAAAGAGCTCAGAGAAGAGAAACCATGGATCCCATCTATTAAAGACAAAAGCACAAAACACACATCGAAAAGACTTGAAATAATGGATATAGCCACGCAGTTCTATAAAAGCCTTTACAGCACTGGCGAAGAAACATCAGAAAATCAACAAAGTGTTGACACAATTGGCACAACTGATGACCATCAAGAAGTAAGTGAAGAGGTTCCGGGATTCCTAAAGAGAGAAGTGGAGCTTGCCGTCCTAACACAAAAAAATGCCAAATCACCTGGAGATGACAACATCAACAACGAGTTATTAAAAGCAGTCCTTAACAATATCATAGACCACCTCACTGACCTTTTTAATGAAATCTTAAAACAAGAAATAATACCAACACAATGGACAAAGACCACTATAACACTTCTACACAAGAAAGGTGATAAAAATGAAATAAATAATTATAGACCAATAAGCTTGATGAGTAATCTATACAAAGTATTTTCAAAGTTAATATTAGGACGTGTAACGAGGGTTCTGGATGAAAACCAATCAAGAGAACAAGCTGGATTCCGAAAAAACTTCTCTACAATAGACCACATATTAGTAATTAAACAAATAACAGAAAAAACTCACGAATACGGAAGACATTATTATGTAGCATTTGTAGACTACAATAAGGCCTTTGATTCGCTTAAACATGACATGATATGGAAATCACTTAGCGAACAAGGAGTCCCCAAAAAGTATATTAGAATAATAAAAGAAATTTATGCAAACACTACAGCTAAGATAAAATTAGAGAGACTAGGCGAAGAATTTGAAATAAAGAAAGGAGTGAGGCAGGGTGATCCCTTATCACCAAAGATATTCAATGCAGTCCTCGAAAGCGTGTTTAGATGTATGAACTGGGACAATTATGGGCTCAATATTAATGGCAGAAGGCTTAACCATCTCAGGTTTGCAGATGATCTCATTCTGGTAACAGATAATCCAACAGAACTAAGATATATGTTAGAAGAACTAGACACACAAAGCAAACGGGTCAGTCTAACCATGAATATGTCTAAAACAAAATTAATGACTAATAATAGCACTGAAGAGCAAATTATAATTAACGGAAACACTATAGAATATGTAAACCAATATGTATATCTTGGGCAAATAATATCACCCCTAGACCAGACAAATAAGGAAATTGAAAAAAGAATGTCAAATGCATGAGGAAAGTTTTGGTCTTTAAAAGAAGTTTTGAAGGCAAAAGAAATCCCAACAAGTCAGAAGTTTAAAGTGGTAAATATGTGCATAATACCTGTAATAACTTATGGATGCCAAACCTGGGCACTTACAAAAAAGCAACGTGAAAAATTAGGCGTTTGTCAAAACAATATAGAGCGTAAAGTGCTAAATATAAAACTCAAAGATAAAGTTAGATTATCAATAATTAAAGAGAAATCGAAATGTAAAAGAGTAAATGCAATAATAAAACAACAAAAATGGCGTTGGACTGGTCACATGGTCAGACAACATATGGAAAAGTGGACTAAGGACATTGTGGAGTGGTACCCAAGAGCTTACAAAAGAAAAAGGGGAAGACCTACTCTTAGATGGTCCGATGACCTAAAAAAGATAGGTGGAATAGACTGGCTCAGAAAAGCAAGGGACCGCACACAATGGAAAACTTTGGAAGAGGCCTATGTCGGAAGACAAGCTGAAGTTGTCGATGGAGAATAGACACATAAAATATATTAAATATAGATATTAGGAAAAGATATAGATATTAAGAACGTTATATGTGGGACTTCGGTAATAAAGGCTATTTTTATTTTATTTTATTATCAGGGGACAATTTCACACATTTTGACCTAGTCCCAAACTAAGCTCTAGGCTTGTACTATGGGTACTAGACAACGAAAAACATACTTATATAGAGAAATACATAGAAAAACTTCCAAGACTCAGGAACAAATATTCGCGCTCATCACACAAATATCTGCCCTTACCGGGATTTGAACCCGTTTCGGAGGCAGGGTCACTTCCAACTAGGCCTATTTGTCGTAAAAAAAACGGGGTCTAGTGATGACATTCATTCATCAGTTCAGCTTTACGCACTGTAACTATTTATTATCCGAAGCGTTAATGGATCTTCACTCCGTATGACCGACCGACACGTGTAAAAGTATAATTTTTTACAGATGAATGGTTAAACCTAATCGAGGAGTGTCTCTCCCACGAGGTCCTAATCATTCGAGAGAAAGCCATCTACGCTTTCCCGCTCGTGTTCGACCGCTACTTGCGCGATGACACCGTCATGGACGGCGACTTAACCGCGAAGCAGAAGAGACTGCAGCTGATGGAGAAGTACTGCCAACAGTTGTACAATACCGGCGTCAACGGACTCGTGCTGCGAATGGGTTATGCTAGGGCTGTTGGTGAGTGAAACAATACGAGGTTTGAAAGAAATCTTGACCGTACTGAAGTTTTAGCGCTAAGCATTCGTAAAAGCCACAGTCCCCTTGCACGCTATTTACTTTGTGTAGTCCTATATTGCTGCTGTTTCTGTCAGTTTGAGCTAGTCTATTATTATTATTAGTCTAACAGAGACCACACTATTCTAGGTGCTCTGCAAATTGGATAGTGTGTGTTATGATTTGCATCGCACTACAATAAACAATAGTGTGTATATATTGTATCAAAAAGATTGATCCAAACTAGTTATGTATAGTCAAGAGCAAATACATAAGAGTGACAAAATATTAATAATAATTTGCCCTTACGGGTCTTTAAAATGGTATTGTTATGCCTTTGGCGTTGCTACACGCGTAGCATTTCTAAAGCTGGGTACGAATCTGAGCGGCTCAGCCTGTGGCATGCTCGCCGCGCGCGGCAAGCTGCTCGCAAGCCAAAATTTTGCACATAACATGCGCGGGTGAGGCGGCGTGCTCACCGCGACCCGACATTTCAAAATGGAGTCGGACACGATGACAGAAGTGGCTGTGTTTATCATACTTCACCGACTTATTAACAAAAAGAAGAAGAATTTCCTCGTTGGTGAAACGGCTCATCAACTTTATCAAATTTGTACGCGCCTCGCCCACATACAAGTTAGAACTTATCGTTCTGCCCGCGGCACGCTCGGATACACGTCCAAGTTACGCGAGGCACGCACTCCGAGGCGCCTTTGAGCACGGTCAAAAAACCGACTCTCGACAGCTCGACGCGCGCCGCTCGCCAGCTGCTCGCTCACAGCGCGTGAGCGCGTACGAATTTGAGCAAAATAGGTGAGCTGTGCGTGCCTCAACCCGAGGCTGCTCTAATCGTACCCACCTTTATATTATAAAATAATGTTGGGCCTCTGGTATTGTGTGGCTTTAATTTTTTAGTTCGCCAATCCTGAGAATACACCTGGTTTGGTAGTAAAATACTAACAATACATTGTTTTCTTACTTTAGGATCTCTGCCAAAGTTCGTCCTAGCAGAATACCTGCCCACGATTATCCAATCTCTGATCTCATGTACCAAGGTGACAGAAACCTCGCAGAAATGGGCCGAGGCGCGGCGAGACGCGGTCGTGGGCTTGACCGAAGTATGCCAGACAATGGGAATAGTGGATGGCGTAGAGAAATATGTACCAGATATTATTGAGGCGTTGTTGCATTGTTTGTCCGAGTACACTATTGATATGAGAGGAGATATCGGAGCTTGGGTGCGTGAAGCCAGTATGACCGGTATGTATTATGTATATTGGAATAATTTAGGTAAACAATAATAATGATTTATGCAAATGCAACCTTAGAGGCTAAATAGCAATTGGTTCATTGTTTACCGCCTGGAATATTTCGGTTACCTTCTTGATATGGATTATCTATTAGCCCGTCGGGTTTAACCTACTCATTATCGTAGGGTCTGTCTGGCCGTGATAAATGTTTATTGGCATATAAATGTTAGGATGTCCTTGAGACTGATTGTTTTATCTTTGTTTCGTATTGCGGAATTTAACTGTTGTTTTAATAATCGATTAATCAAGTAAAGTTAGGTTAGGCTGTAGAAAAAAGTTAACCTTGTATTTTCAAAATTAATCGGTTTAATGCTGCAAACTATCCACTGTGCTATTTAAATTCAACCCTGTGAACGCCAACGACGCCTAAAGTAGTCATGACCTGCCGTGCCTACAACGCCACTGACACTTATAGTTGTCACAGGTACAGTCAAGTTTATAAATATGTATACACTTTAGTACCTTGTCTATTTAACGTCATGTTTCAACTGCCATATGAAATTGTCACAGCGATTAAAGTGACAAGGTACTAAAGTGTATACATATTTATGACCTTGATTGTACAGTTTAAAAGAGACATTATTTCGTATGGATTTGGTAAAATTTTCCGTTTTTTTTACATGTTTGGCGTGTTAGTTACGCATTTGTATTTGACGTAAGGTGTTGAAAAGGTTAAAGACATCCCTAATTTGCCTTCAGGTCTGTTGTCGATTTGCCGGCAATGTGCCATAGAAGCGCCCCATCTGAACTCTCCGGACGTAGTCTGCAGTATCATGTGTGGCGTGGCGCAACAAGCCGTCGAGAAGATCGACCGGACTCGCGCGCACGCTGGCAGAATATTTACGTCCTTCATATACAAGTGAGTAGTCTGACAAATGAGTGGTCTATCATTGATGTGAATAGTTATAGGTGGATACGAATTAGAGCAGCCAAGTTGAGGCACGCATGGGTCACCTATTTTGCTCAAATTCGTACGCGCTCACGCGCTGTGTGCGAGCAGAGTGCGAGCGACGCGCGGCGAGCCGCCGAGAGTCGGTCTTTTGACCGAGCTCAATGGCGCCTCAGTGTGCGTGCTTCGCGTAAATTGGACGTGTATCCTTGCCGCGGGCAGAACGACAAGTTCTAACTTGTCTGTGGGCGAGGCGCGTACAAATTTTGGCGTAGGCAATTTCTTCTTTTATTAATAATTCGGTGAAGTATGATAAACGCAGCCGCGGCTTTCATCGTGTCCGACGTAATTTTGAAATGTCGGCTCGCGGCCAGCAGGCTACCTCACCCGCGCATGTTTTTGTGCAACAATTTGGCTCGCGAGCAGCTCGCCGCGCGGGGCGAGCATGCCTCAGGCTGAGCCGCTCAGAATCGTACCCAGCTTAAGACATGGAGAAGGCAAGCGAGTATACAGGCCTACTTAAAAGTGGCAGGTCTTTGATGCATTTGCAATATCAAGTTGGCATGGCGTTGCCAACCCTGAGGACTAAGATTGAATACATCTATACTAGACATTTAACCGTCGTCTAACCCCCACTGGTACATAATGGCAGAATTACTGTTGCTTAGCGGCCAGCGATAGTAGACAACACCGATCCAACACTTACGGCCGAACCCTATATGTACACCGCGGACAGATAGCCTTACTTCGGATTAAAATTTGACACATTTTGTATGGGTAATGTCAAATTTCAACCCGAAGTAAGCCTTATCTATCCGCGGTTTGAATATAGGTTTCGGCCGATATAGATCAATAATTATTGCAGTGACCCACAAATCTCAAACATTCCTCACCACGATTCATTGAAGCGCATATTTCCCTCCGAGGAAGTGGAACTGAAGCCTCAACCCAAGGATGAAGAGGAGATTGAAGTACCGCCCACCAGCGAGAACTCCAACGTGGTGCTGTGGCTGTTCCCTGGTCACACTATGCCTAGATTTGTCCAGCTGTTGAAATACCCGGCGTATAGATATAATTTGATAAAGGGATTAGTAGTGAGCGCTGGCGAGCTGACTGAGAGCTTGGTAAGTAGAATTGTGAACATTATCTAGTAAAATTCATGTCGTGATAGGTCATAATTTGAATATTACATATCATTCTTTTTTTAGTTAAGGTAAAGACACCAGTACTCGACAAAGGACCAATGTTCGACACTGACTCTTATTCAAAGAAGATAAGAGTTATTAATTTTTTTGTGTGTAATGAATAACTCGTATCTTCTTTGAATAAGAGTCAGTGTCGAACATTGGTCCTTTGTCGAGTACTAGTGTCTTTACCTTACTGTCATTGTTTTCTATTCGAACAACTAGTGATTAAATGTATTGCCCCCATTGCTAGTTTTATTCGGGCACTGTCGTATTATGAAGTGTCGAAACCTGCCAAATTTCAGGCTGTAACTTGTCAGCCTTTATAATTCATAAAACGCCCACCATAAAGTTAGTATGTAATTGTCCTACCTTGTTTCAGGTTAAACACACAACACAGTCGCTGTATGCGTTTTTGAACACACTCCACAGTGATAAAGAAATGTTGAAGTCTGTTTGCGACACGATTATAAAAGTTTTTGCCGATAATTTACAAGTGAAACGAATTACGGCAGCTATATTTAACTTTCTAGACAGGCTACTCAGCTCGGGTAATTATTAAATGTTTGTTTTACTATTGCACTTATTTTACGTTATTGTGTCCTTAAACATTTATTTCGTATTTCAAGGTTCCGTCTCGCCAATACTAGAGGATCCGGAATCGAAGTTTGCTTCAGATATTCTGAAGTATCTTCAGTTAGAACTTCGAGGCGGAAAGAATATCTATAAACTACTGGATTCTATCAATGTGCTGTGTCAATTGATTCAGGTAAGCTCTTCTACCTAAGCGGAAGTTTATAATTCTGGCTTCGTAATATTTCTTTTAAAAGCGTAGATATTGTATATCCTCTATCTTTGCCGGTCCATTTCTTTGAGTGTCATCTTTGATCTATAAAATGTATAAATGGACCTTTGGATGTTTGTCTATATAAATGTTATACAGATCATATTAATAAAAACAATAGTGTGAGTTAAGTTTTGGGTTTCCATTATACAGTAGAATTATTTTGAGTTTACCACTGACAGATGGATTGCCTTCGTTTATTTTTCAGCTTTAATCTCAAAAATCTAAACCGGTAGACGTAAGTATTTTGAAAATTGCTTTATTTGTATAAATTTAAAGTTGAAAATTAAATGAAGGCAAACTCTTTGTCAGTGGTAAACTTACAGTAATCGTACTGTACCTATTGAAGAAAATGTGACTCAACAATGAATTTTTAGTCCTCCATTGCAATACGTGTGTTTATCAACCAGTGAAAATTAATCGGATTGATCGACATGTTTGAATGCGTTTGCTCTACTGGAAGATAGGTACCGTCAGTGCCGTGCTTTGTTTAGGTCGGCGGCGAGGTGTGCAGGCGGTCTCTGGGCCAGCTGGTGATCTACCTGTGCTACGCGGACCGCTACGTGCGGCGCTGCGCCGCGGCGCGGCTCTACGAGGCGCTTACGCTCTACGGCGACGAGTGCTCCGTGCCCGATGACAACATCGACCAAGTAAGCATCAGTTGACACTACATAATACATTACAGGACTACACGTTGGCCTAGTTGGGAGTGACCCTGCCTCTGAAGCTAGCAGTCAAATCCCGGTAAGATATTTTTGTGATGAGCGCGAATATTTTTTCCTGAGTCTTGGATGTTTTCTTTATATTTAAGTATGTATTTCTCTATATAAGTATGGTCATCGTTGTCTAGTACCCATAGTACAAGCCTAGAGCTTAGTTTGGGACTAGGTAAATTTGAGTCAGATTGTCCCCTGACATTTATTTATTTATATTATCACCAGGATATTGACTGGTTTTGCCTATCCGACCCGCAATTTCTTCCATATGCCCGTACTTGTGACGCATGTAACGATGCGATAGATAAAGCATCCATCACTTTCGCAGTACATGCTTGTCAGAAAGTGAGAGATGGTTTATCCACGTTTATCAACATGGATAAACGCTACCGTACTGTGACTGACTGACTGACTGACTGACTGATAGACAACGCACAACTGAAACCGCTGGACCTACCTACTTGAAATTTGGAGGGAATATTCTTTGGATATCCTTTAGGTGCACAAAGAGATTTTTGAAAATTCATCGGATCATCCCCTAAGAGTTTAAAATAGGGGGGGGGGAAGTAGCGGGAAACTAATTTCACGCGTACGAAGTCAGGGGCGTCCTCTAGTTGGATACAATGTTGTCTCAGTAATAAATAATGAGTTAGCCGCAAACTGTAACGTAACGTTAATAAATTGTCTATTATTGGCATATACACTAAGGTAACGGCACCAGTACTCGACATAGGACCAATGTTCGACACTGACTCTTATTCAAAGAAGATAAAAGTTATTCATTTGTTTTGCAACAATCAATTCATAACCCTATGATCTTTGAATTCAAAGCTTCTGTCGATTACTGGTGCATGTCAGCTAAAAGTTTAGAACATTGGTGCTTTTACCTTACGATCTAAAAGCTCTGACCTTGCAATTTGAATAAGTGGTAGTAAGAATGAACGAATAAACAACTATCGCAACTGGTTTTCAATATTATCAAGCCTGGGCCTCTTCTCTTCTGCGTTATAACGATATCGCGTTTGACGTGCTTTAGAATACTTTGTCACAGTCGCCATTATGATAAATTGATATAAGAGTTATCAAAACGTTGACAATACGGAAACACGCCAAAGACGAAATCGTTATTACCGTGTAGAATCCCAGCCCAGTACTGCTAGAGATAGGGCACTTCCTATTGAGCGACAGCTGGCTCCATCCGAACATATTGTTAAACATATTTGTTCGTGTGAAATTGATTATTTCTTTATTTATGATTTATTAGAGATCAAACAGCTTACAAAATAAGATAGAAATCCTATTATTTACCGAACAAAAAACCTGGTTTACACCGATAGAACCTACTATAATAATAATTGGTATAAAACATAATAAACACAAATAATGTTTAATGCGCGAGTGCTGATATTTTTATTTTTTATCTATTATCACAATATTATGATGTTAATTTAACTGAACTAATAGTTAATGTTTTTCGATAAGATTGTCGAATTTTAAACATTAGTTCGTTAACTACCTGGGGGTTTATGACATAGAGCGTAAAGGACAGAGTTATATAATTGCCATAGCACTGTCCTTTACGCTCGCCGTAAAATAAAATGCATAGCTATGTCATAATACCCCCCCGTGATTAAACAACTCGCCCTTAGCCAGCAACTATTCCATGCGTCTTTTGTTTTAGGTAATGTCTATTCTCGCTGAAACCGATTGGGAAAAGGACATCTCTGAATTGAGGCCAATCAGAAACGAGCTCTGTGACCTCATGGGCATCAAACGACCAGTCATGAAGCAGAAAACTACTTAATGCTACCACCACCCTGAGGACTGGTTTCGTTTTAATCTGGACTAAACGGGAGAAGAGTTTAAGTTAACTCGAGGTGCTTGTTGCTGCTTAGTGCCTTTAATCATCGCTTCATGAGTATTATCAATAATTTTAATATAATCGCATTCTTAATATTGTGATAACTGCTTAAACTAAAACTCTGTCTAAGCATCGTCTAAAATGATCTTGAAAATATGCTCTTTATTTTAATTACAATCTCGTTGTGTTGGGAGAATAAATTGTATTACACACAACTATCCGAAAATAAACTATATTTATTTAACATACTTTAGTATTTTTATTTGAACTTAATACTTATTTTAATACGGTTATTGCACTTTTTAAGGAGTTTCACTGCATTTCCCGAATTTACATTTTGGGTAATTCCACGATAATGTAACGATAGTTACCATTTCAATGAGTGTTTTTCTAACTGCTATATTTTTTATAGATATAAATTTAAACACGTAAATAAAGATAAATGAATTCTTCCATTTTGTAATATACCTAAAAATACCAGCAAAATGCTAGAAATTGGTAACTTACGTTACTCTCTGCCATGGAATTGCCCTTTTGGAGTTTATGGCTTAGTTGGTGAGAGTCAAGCTAATGTACTGACATGAAAATATCCTGAATTTAATGGTACCAAAGAATAGCATGGTACCTACCACGATTATTTAAAGCTTGCCCAACGGTTAAATCGATTCCCCCTTCTAGTAGTCCCATCAATGGGGAGACTTATTTCTCGTAGCACACATTTCCAAGACTTGACTACGAAAAGATGTATCCACTTTTATAAATACGTCGAAATAGTTTTGGCATCAAGCACCCATAGGTCTCCCGAAGGAGAGCTCCGTCGACACTATTAAAATGATTTCTGGAATTGCTCGAAAGTACAATTTCGGTACCATAGAAATGAGGGGGTAGTCTCTCGAAGTATTTCCAATTGGTGGAACAAATTAATGGGACCACGTGAAAACGGAGCTCCGTTTTAGTCGTACAGATATTTTTAACATAATTACTAAACCTATATACAGTACAATTACCGTGAGTCACAATGACTATGCTCGCTAGCGTGTCGAATATTCTGTTCCACTCAGTATGATAATAGAGTGTGAAGGACAGAGCATACGACTCTTAACGAGTAAGCTTACTGTAACTCATGGTTTAGTACCTTTACCATGAGTTACAGTCAGCATCATGTATATTGTATTAGCCAAAGTGGCAATAGTTCGTCACTCCATACGAAAGATATGGTGTTACGAACTATTTGGCCACTTTGCCTGTTACAGTCTGTATCAAAAGTAACTAAGCCGAATAAAATGCTGAAAATGATCTAGACACGACCTATTTCTCTTGACAATAGAGTCGAGCGCAGATCATTTTGAGCTCTTCGGTTGCGTAGCTACTTCTGCTGCTGACTGTACATCACTTGTGTCGACGTTTTTTAGTATATATGTAATTATGTAAACGAGGTGCCATTAGAGAACAGTACCACAGCGAAATTGATAAGCACTTCAGTGTCTTTTCATATTAAACAATAAAATACATACAGTGGAACATAGAACCCACGTTTTTCAAGTCGGTTAAAATGGGGTTCAATTCTTCTCACGAAAACAATATTGCTTTTGACATGTTCTTGCCCCTAAACTTCACATCATGACAAGCATGACAAGACAATGACAATTACAGTGTGACAAGATTCTAACCTATGCTTAACATTAACATTATTATTTTTTGTTTAACATTTTTATTGGGTGCCTTTTCTTTGACATCAGAAATTCCAGTGTACACTAGCCTAACTCTCATCGTTGCTCGAAATGTTCTGATGAAATACATAAGGACAGTCATATTTATGTGAGAACTCGAAAAATATTTTTTCCACCTCCAACGAATTCAGCCGAGAATTTGCAATTGTGCTGGGTCCTGTGGCGCCTCCGCTATCAAACTCGACCAGAATGTTCCGTAGTTCTTCAACACTGTGCCACTGCGAATTAAGAAAAGTCCAGGTTTAAATATTACCGTTCCTATTTATTATTTTTTGCCCGAGAAAATTAAAACTAAAATGGGCAATCAGGGAAAAAAAATCTTGTAGTTTTAAAAATAAGCACAGTAAAACCTTATAGCGCTCGTTCCCTTAAAACCATAATTGCAAAATATCGAATTGCCGATATACATGCTTACCAAAATATTAGATTCCCACAATACCAGTTTTTTTTATATATTATGTTCGTTTTTATATCAGTTTTATAAAATACCATGTTCTCAATACACCATGTTCCCTATAAAACCTTATACCCAAAATATCAAATTTCGAAATCACAAGAATCTCAAAACACTGAAATACTTTACAAACCTGATTCGGAAAACACAATTTTCTCGAAAGAACTTGATCTCGCCTTTGCATGATCATGTAATACTAGATTTTTCAAAGAGCAGATTTCAGATAAACCATATTTTCGATATACCAGATTTAAGATTCCCAGAATATCAAATATCAAACAAGTACGGTCAGGTGCTTCAGGACTTCGTTTGCGTTAAATACCAACTTTGTCACTCCTTTTCTCTTATTTTGGGGATGAGTTGTAAAAAATGCTGAAATAGGTACATGTCTAATGAATTTTATTCAGGGATATTCAATCCAAGATTCAAAAAGTAGGTCAAAAAAAAACTCCACTTGGTGTTTGAATTTCAAAAAACCCCGTTTTTTCGGATCTTTACGTTACAAAAGCAAATCCAAATTTAATGTATCTAGCTTCCGTAGCATTGGCTGGGCGACGATGAATCAGTCCGTCATGTCAGGACAAGTCTCTTTATTATATATAAGAATAGCTTTTGCCAGCGACTCCCTCCGCGTGGAAGTCGTTTATCGCAGTTCCCACGGGAACCGTGTAATTACCCGGGATAAAAAATATTTAATGTCCTTCGGAACTCAAACTACCTCCATACCAAATTTCATCAAAATCGGTTCAGCGGTTTAAAAGTGAACAGGTAACAGACAGACACACTTTCGCTTTTATAATACTAAGCATGGATATAGATTACAGGCCTGCTTGCTGACTATCTTTATCATGGCCACTTATGTATGGAGTGTATTGTTACGAAGAACATAATAGTTGACAGTGACATTAAAATAGCGAATTTGTGTTGTACACAACACAAATTCGCTAACATTGTTACAGTATCGTTTGTTATAAACAAATATGGATAATAACATGATTTTTATAGAAAGTAATAAAGGAAGACCCGTTCTTTTATATAAGGGTTACCGTTACAATTTTATTAAAAAAAATCGAACGGGTTCCACAAATTGGCGATGCCATAATCAAAAAGAGTGCAATACGTCCATTACATTGGACATAAATAAATCCGTTTTGAAAGAAAGGAGACATATATGTGTACCAGACAGAGTACGAAATATAGTAAGTGCGACAATGAGTGAATGCAAGAAAGAAGTATGTGAAGACCTTGGACCGGTACCTAAAATTTTTGAAAACTGTTTCGAGAATAATAAACCCAAGTTTGCATCATGCGAACATGAAATACCGTCGTTTTCTAGCAAATCTAGCATTCTATATAGAGCTAGAAACAAATATTTAAACATGGATCGTACATCATTTAGCAACTTGAGAGACATTCAATTGCCCGACAGCCTGGTATCTGATTTTTTGTTATACGACGACGGGAGTGATGACAAAATTTTACTGTTCGGGACTTCTCGAGCACGGGAACTAATACGAAACAAAGAAATATTTTATGGAGATGGCACTTTTCAAGTGACCCCTAAACCATTCTACCAAATGTATTCCTTACATGTAGACTTATCGTATGATGAAGACGCCGTCACATTTGTGCCGCTATTATATGCTCTACTACCTAATAAGCGTCAAGAAACCTACGAGCGATTATTCACCATATTAAAGACGCAATTCAGAATGAACATTGTTCTATTTAAATGCGACTATGAAATTGCAGCACAACAAGCAGTAAAAAAAGTGTTTGAAAACGCTACAGTCAAGGGGTGCTATTACCATTTTCTTAATGCTGTATGGAGAATGAGCAAAAAACTCGAGATAACTGCATCAGCGGAAGGCCGCCATTTAACTAATCTCTTGACAATTTTAGCATTACTACCGACAAACCTAATTCCAGAAGCTTACTTGACAATAGTTACAAAATTTCCGCACAATGAAACATTTAACAGATTTAAACAATACTTCGACAACCAGTGGATATTGAAAATCACCGGTGAAATATTCAGCTGCTACGGTCATAAAAACAAAACAACTAATGCCATAGAAGGATGGCACCGTAGGATAAATTCTAAAATTCCAGCGAAACCCACGCTCTTTCAATTCATATTATTGCTAAAAAAAGAAGCAAAGTTTCAGAACATTATAATAGAAAAAAACGCTCTTCACTTCAAAGACAAAAAACGGAATAAGAAAAATATTGCCAAGGATTTACAAATAAGTAACATAATTTTAGACTGCATAAGGAACGAGATTACTGTTGATACGTGCTTGGAACGTATAGCTGCAGTGAGGAGATACGAGAGTTAAGAGGTTAATGATGAAAGACTGACACACACACAGAGATTCAGAGACATTTAGTTCTAGATTTAACATTAGTACCCGGAAGACCGAGCGTCGCTCGGGTTGAAAACGAAGTTTCCCGAAGATGAAAACCTGACAGATCGATTTTTCGACCCCGTAAACCCTTATATTTCAAATTTCATCGAAATCGTTGGAGCCGTTTCCTATGTGGATTACGGAGAGTAAACTGGACAAAATCAATAGGTAGGTTTAGTTTATGTTAGTTCTTCAGAGGGCCCGAAGGGCCAAAATAATGTAGAATTATTGCGGAGCTCCGTCGACTTGCTAAGTGCTAAAATGTCCAGGTGAACTAATTAGGTGGACCACCACCAATGACTGACAGTCACGAACTTAAATTTAGGACCCACCTTAGGTCCAAAGTCATTCCGACATTCTACAACAATAAGGTTGAGTCTCCTACAAGTTACAAATGACTTGACATCTCTAATGACATTGACGACTTCAAGCCAATTTTTCTTGAAATGGGTCCCAAATTAACGATCGCGATAGTACATACATACATACGCTCGAAAAACGTGACCCTCCTTATGACGTATGATAGGTGCATTTACCTTAATTAGGTAACATACGTAAAAAAAAAGATTCCGAGGAATTTATTGTGAACCACCTTTTTTTTGAAGTCGGTTAAAAATGTGTATATATAAATATTTAGAATTCACCAAATGTTTTTTTTTTCATTACTTATTTTTTTATTCATAGACTGTATTTGCCATTTGCTAATGATAAAGTTCAGTAGGTACCTAGTTATAAATAGTTAACAATAAAAAAATTATATTTACAGTTTGTTTTGTTGTCTAACCGTACTTATGTAATCTACCAAAGTAAAAATCTGGTGTTTTAGGAATTTAGGCATTCAGAAATCAAGTATGATCAGCATCTGGTGTGTTGGGAATTACGTAAACTGGCAATCTGATATTTTGAGTATCTGGTAGCTTAAGAAACTGGGTGTTTCAAGTACATTGTGTTTTGCCGGCCTAGTGTTACCAAAATCTGGTATTATGGGAATTCGGTTTAAAAGAGAACATGATGTTTTGAAAACACGTTGATTTGGCAATCCGATATAAAAGGAAACACGGTAAAGAGAAAGTCTGGTATTTTGGGTATTTCATATTTCAGAAAACGGGTAAATCGGCAATTACATATTTTGCAATTGTGGTTTTAAGGGAATGAGCGCCTTATAGTATCTAGATGAACAGTCGACGTCATAAATATGTTACATATAAAATACCTACCTACCTTTACATACTCTTCTCTGGTTAATGAAACAATTACCTACTGCCTCGAACGCATGAGAGTCAAATACCAAGGGAGCGGCAATGAGCGCATTAATTCGACATTTATCTGCTTTACTTATAATCTTTAGTAATTGACCTATAAATTATTCAAATATCGCCATAAAACATTAGACGTGTCGTTATTTTGAAATACGTGTCAATAAAATAGAACCACAAAGGCTAAAATGTACGCCGAACGGAAGTTTCTTAACGTGCTATCGTGTCGGACGGATCTTATCTTAAGGTCACTGCGTTAAAACACTCGCTAGTACGAGTACCAGCATACGGCGTGTGTTTCACAACCTGCGTTTAGTATGAAGTGAAAGGAGCTTACTGGTATGGGGCATATGAGGAGTGGCATATGATACTTAAGAGCCAGCTTCTGGGAAAAGGCCTTTCGCAACATTCAGTTTTTCTCGTTAGCCTTAGGTACTTAGAAATCTAATAATCTTAATTAGCAGAAATTTTAAAGATTTCATCAATTCAGAAATATTTTTATCAGATTGCGCCGTCATTTTCAGGTCGCTTTGCAAGATCTGGCAAGATTAAACATGTAGGTACATACATACATAACATCACGCCTTCATTCTCAGAGTGGGGTAGGAAGAGCCACAGAATTACCAACAACTCTAAAAAGATTTGTTGATAATTTTGTAATTACATATTGAACAATCAGGCTAAGATGTTAACATGTGTGTAAAATAAATACTGATTAGTGGTTTAAAATAACACCACAGTCCAGTGCCACATGATATAGGTTACGACGACCTAGCTCCACAAGTTCCTGCCCCACAAATGAGTCACTATGAATCAAACTAGCAGGTACTCACGTACGATGTGCTGGACTTACGAGGAAATTGGAACATTTTGTATGGGGACTAGTAATGTTTTAAAAATAACGGCACTTACACACACATTAACTTCGTTCGTTACATTGATCACAGCTCTAGTAAAGCTGAAACTTGGACATTGCATTGGCAATTTTGTGTTTGTAGTATACGGTTCAGTTAAATTATAAATCCTTACGTGAAATAAACTCTTCCTTGGGAGTCCGGTGGCGCTCTCCACACGAGAGTCGCCCTGGTCTTCTCCCTAGGGTCGGCGTGTGTAACGGCGGAACATTCCGGATGGATGGTGGTGTTCGGGGCCTGTTCCCATGAGCCCAGCCACTGGTCCGTCTCCACCGAGCGCGCTTGGATAAAGAACCCTTTGAATGTCTCCGACCCTTCAATTGTCACTGGAAATAACGTATTGTTGATTATAACAACGGTTCTTTTTTGAAGGACGAGGGGTTGGCTGGGTTATTGTTGCAAACTAATAATAATAATAGCGTTCACTGCCCTGTAGGGCTTAGAACAGTTACCTGCTGCGAACGTTAACGGCCGCGGAAACCAAATAAGATGTATAGTTGACCGACGAAATTACAGTTTGAAAAACCAATCAGGGCCTCTATTCTACCTACTGGCTTAACGATATTGCGTTTGACGTGTTTAAGTATTGTTTTTAACTCGGTCGCCAAACTGTCAAGTAAATAAAAGTTCCCGAAACGTTGACAATACGGAAAATCGTCAAAGGGAATATCGTTTTTCCGTGTAGAATCTCAGCCCAGGGCCCAGGGCCTCTATTCTACTGGGTACAACCATATTGCCTTTGACATGTTATCGTATTGTTTTTAACCTATTCAACGCCCTACGTCAAATATAAATGAATCATTCACACGCCAAACATGTATTAAAAATTATGCAAAATTTAACTTGATCCATACGAAATAACGTCTCTTTTAAACCGTACCTGTGACAACTATTAGTGTCGGTAGCTTCGTTGGCGTTCTAAAGGTTAACTCGGCCGCCATTACTGTCGAGTCCATACGAGCTATCGTAAGTAATCGTAACGTTGTCAATCGGTAGCATAAAAGGAAAACCAAAACGGGATCCAATTCCTTTTCGGTGCATTCTGCAAGGCTATGGACTCGTTCACCAATTGACATAAGGCAATCACAATCGGTAGCTTCTTTTAAATCTAAATAAAGAAAGTGCTGGCTCGACTCGTCTCTTCATTTGTAAACGTTTCTTCGTCCTTAATTATTTTATTTATATAATCATAAACGAGTGTACAGATTAATTTATTATAATAGATAATATGTTTTTTGTTTTTAGATATTGCTTATTTATACATTATTCGTGTGGCTTTATTAAAAAAATATCTCGTCTTTATTTTGTACCTACTTAAGTATTTGTATATTGCTTGCTACATTTAGTTTATCCTCACTCGCCCGAAGGTTAACTCGAAGATATCTCTGAAAGGGATAAATTCGCCTTTTACAATAATCGTATTTCTGTAATTTTAATATTTGTGTTATATCAATTATATTGGTAATGACCCAGTAGTTGGTAGTGACCCTGCCTTCGAAGCGATCCCGGATTCAAATCCCGGTAAGAGCATATATTTGTGTGATGAGCCCGAATTAAAGTTTGATTTGTCTATATGGGTAAGGACCAAAAAGTTGGCCACGCTAACTCACTCAATTAAATTTTCTATGACACTTTTCCGTTGTGCGAAAAATTAGCCATACATTTGTAGGGATTATTTTCGTGTCACAACGGAACTTTTTTCACTTTTGTTGTTTGTATGGTTAACTCGCTTAACTATGGTCCAGCTATTTGGTCCTTACCCATATAAGTATGTTTATCCTTGCCTATCTGGTACATATGCCTGAAGCTTAGTTTGGGACTGGGTCAATTTGCGTGACATAGTCCCGTGTTATTTAATTATATACACATACATACCTAAGGTGTTTTTACCTTACTACTACATCAATAGTCAGGTTACTCAGTCTCATAAAAAAAATGCCTTACGCAGCTGATACTTTGATGAAGAAGTATGAGATACTCGTGTCTGATTTGTCGCATAATAATAATTTATGTGTAATAGTAATTTATGTACGTGATACATAATGAGGGGTG
Organism: Acleris holmiana; assembly: GCA_949316455.1. Classification (NCBI taxonomy): domain Eukaryota; kingdom Metazoa; phylum Arthropoda; class Insecta; order Lepidoptera; family Tortricidae; genus Acleris; species Acleris holmiana. The sequence goes on from OX438769.1 coordinate 11,038,564, forward strand.
TAAATGCCTAATTATGTACAGTTGCATACATTATTTTATCTACACGAATATTATAAGTACGAGTACGATGGGTTTAGAATCTGAAGGCAAATGACCTTCCTACCAGTGCTATCTGTAACATATCTACGAGTATAGGTGCTCAGCTAAGTTTCGAATTGACATTATTTTAGTTTTTTTTTTACTACTATTACGATACTAGAATTGTGGCCTATTTAATGTGAGTTGGTTTTGGAAGATGTTCCAAATTTGAAACTCATAACTTTGATCATATTTGATATCGTTATAAGAACGTTACGTTCCAACCGCTAGCACACCCACCACCAAGAACACTCCACCGCAGATAACAAAATTGAATGTTGTAATGCTGGTCATTCAAACGGGTCTGATCGCATTATAGAGGACTTATGATACGTGTGTAGAGAAAATAATTATATCAGCCCTTTGGCAGGCAACATCACGTAATAATTTTTCGGTTTAAACTCGTTGACCGCTCCAGTTTGTCTGGAAGTGCGAACCGGTCGGCCGCCTTACCATAACTTGTCTGACCTACAATACAATGAACGAATGCAAGTTGTGTAACCACCACTGCGGCCGGCGCAACGTTTACTAGAGCCTTAAAAGAGATGATTATCAATGAATGTGTTTTATATTTTTTTACGGTGCTTACTATACCGCCGATACTATGCACGTGTTCAAATTTCCACTTTGTTATATTTCGGCTTGAAAAAGCAGCATCAGGTAGTCGCAGCCATTTGTATTTTCATTAGTATGCTTACAGAGGAACTAGACGTAAAGTGCGGCGGGGCTATTGCAACTAATGGGTAAATGCGTCATTTCTTTTAAAGGAAATAAAACATTTTAGAACAATTTAAGCGCCTTTTTATAGCAGTTATGTACCTTCATTTCTATAATAGGGAGCAAAATAGTTTTAACTCGTTTCATTCCTTTCTAATCTTAAAATGACTTATTTACGCCTTAGTTGCAATAGCCCCGCCCCACCTTACATAGGCGGAACCCTCGGTGCTAGAGTCCGACTCGCACTTGATCGGTTTTTTCCTTATAATTATTCTTCACTCGTTCTTTTCATCTACTTATCTATTTATTTATTATGTAGGTACTCGTAGGCGCGTACGAGTATGCATAGGTAAAAAACTTTTGTAAAGCATCTCTTGCATGTTAGACATCTGTATAGACCGTTTGACATTGTATATTTGAAATTGAACGTAAATTCCTTATTAGATTTGTACACAACTTCATAAAACAGTTCCTTGACTTGAGTTTTTCGCCTATACATCGTTGTCCAGCATCAATAGATAGAACAGCAAACTAATTTATACCCAAACTGTCTTTTTACATTTCATCACTACTTTGAAAAACCTCGTATCTCACTGTGGTGTACGATTTTAAACTTTATTAACTTAAAATCGTGCATCACGATTTATGAGCTACGAGATTTTTTCAAAGTAGTGACGATTTAATTTCTTTAATTGTGTCAGATGTCAAACAATACATTTTAACCATAAAATAGTTATAGCGTTTTTCCTAATAAATTCCATTTCTTTTTAGGGTACTTACAACTTTTTCTATATAGCAACTTCCTTGATATTTTGTTGGATGAATGGATTCCGGTATGATGACGACAATAAGTCAAAATAACGCTTTATGCCTGATATCGAATTATTTCTAAAAAAATCGTAAGTTGCCTGGGCTACACTTACTCCGATGTTTACGATTTATGATTACTATGTTGTAGATATGAAAAACCACGTCTGTACGTTTTCCTTTTCAAGAGAATTATTTCCTAAAAAGAAACGGTAAAAGATATTCTATTTTTATGTATATAGATATTTTATTTTTATACCTAGCATTTCATAATAAATACGACATATTCAACAATTATCGAAATAAAACTTGATTTAAGGGGTGAGAAACGTTTCGGGTACATTTTTTTAAAGTAATGTATATCTTTCAATACAATACAATACAATACAAATATTCTTTATTGAACACCACATACAAATACAGCATGAAAAGTATCTTTCCTACATTTTTAGGGTTCCGTAGACAAATTAGAAACCCTTATAGTTTTTAGGGTTCCGTAGCCAAACTAGGAACCCTTATAGCAGCCCGCAGCCCGCAGCCTAGCGCAGAGACGCTAACAATGGTACCTACAATAAAATGTAAAATATATATATAGGGTATCTCCCCTACACGTATCGTGGGGATGTATTTTTTTTCTCGTCTACCCCATAGTGTGTGGTGTCGTTGGATAGGTCTTTCAAAAATATTGTAGGTTTGTGATAACAAGTTTTTACTAAAATCATCTAAGACGGCACCAAATGACCTTAATTAGAAAAATAGTTATTACTTGTTGATTTTTATGTTCGTAGTAAGTACTTAACGGCATCGGAACCCTACACTGAGCATGGTCCAACATGCTCTTGTCCGGTTTTATATTTCAAAACGACACCTGAAAAACATACCCTCACGTGATACGTGGCACAATGGTACGAGTACGGGACAATTCGATATACATTGCGTAACTTATATTATAAATCAACCCAGGGATGTACATAGGTAGTCGCATGTCGACTTAGCATTGTACCCCGAATTGTAACGTAATACTGTGTGGTTAGGTTTATGAAATAAGGGGCTGGGAAATATTACGAGCTTTTGTTTAACTTGCTTCGGTCGCATGTTTTTCATTCCAGTCTGAATCTTGCAAGTCAATTTTGCATCCCGTAATCGTAATAGGGTGAAATTTTGAATGCATGAGTAAACCTGAGGGCTATGCATTTTTTTTATGGCACTCGAGCACTCAGGCCACCTGATGATAAGTGGGATCTGAGGCTCATATGGCCGTATTTATAAAATCGTCTCTATTTAAATGCCCATCTCAAGATACGTCAAAGTAAACCTCAAACCATAGAAAACTGACATTTATGACGTATCTTGAGACGGGCATTTAAACCGAGATCAGTTTATTTACTACTTTACCAGAAGACAACAAAATAACCGGAATATGGTATCTACGAGCTGATCTGATGATAAAGGTAAGAAGGTGGCAACAGGATCTCCGCTGTAATGTACGTAGACTTCCCGACTTCATTAGTTTGGTCCTGATATGCAAATACAAAAAGTATACTCGGCAATAAAAAAGCTTTTTTTGACAGAAACTAATACTTAAAGTACAATCACGGAAATACATTTAAGTTTATTAATTACGTAGGGCTAGACAAGCTGCATTCAACATTAAGACCGCAGCAATTGAAGATTATGTATGGGGTGTAAGTTATGGGGCGTTTATTTATATCAAACTAGCAATCCGTGCCCGGCGCCGCCCGGTGTAATATTTTTCATAGCAATCATTCAAAATGTATGGGATGACATTCTCGTACGTTACGATAAACCACGTAGTCAACCGTCATTCGGTACAATATTAGCGATAGAAAAGAAAAACGTTAGGAATGTTTGCATCTTGGCTATGGTCTCTTGTCATGATAATTAAAATACAACAAAAAATTGTTTGAGCTGCTCTTGAGTAATGGCATGACCAAGGGAAACCGGCATTCATGTTTTATATATAGCTAGACAGATCTTTACAGACGTTTGTTCTGCGCAAATGCACCTTGTTTAACCCAATAACAACTATAGTTCTATAGCGCTAACGGGATTCGGGTTTATATGTAAACAGCACGTAGGAGTAGGGCGTTGTCGGTAAACTACACGTTTAAGTCAACTTTACCGACATTTTTGCAATTTTCCTTTTAATCCGATGTTGATGTGTACGGTAGGTAAAGAACCTGCTTCTTATTTGTACCAATTGCGAAATAATTCTGTAATGCCAGCTATTTGCAATTTTGCAATGCAATTCGCGATCGTGACTCGTTAGTTGATCAAAAACATTTTTGGCATTGAGATGCGTCCTTAATTACTTGGTACTTAACTTTTACTTTATAGTATGAACATATCTACGAAATATGGTAGCCCTGATATTGAATATTTCAATTTAATTGAATTTAGCATACATTGTAAAAATCCATTTTGTACTAAGTAATTATTGTTTTAGTACCTAGTATATATTGTAGAGTTCTGGAGTCGCTGTGTATTTTCAAATGATTAATGCCCCTGATGTTTTTTGATGCTGGTGAGACACGCTGGCGTTTAGATTGTGCCTACTTTTACAGTTTGTCTAATGTTGTGATAAATTACTGAGGTCCTTGAGAAAAAGGGTTGTCTTCTCAAGTTCAAGTGAAAAAGGGTATGAATCTAGTACTTATACTCTGTTTACACTATTTTTATTAAGAGTCAAATCGAATTTTAACTTTTTTCACTAGGACCCCAGTGACCAAGTGTAATATTATATACTTTTAAAAAAAAAAAATTGCTGGTAATGTCTCTATTTTACTTAATCTCTTTTGGTATATTTTCGCCTACTGTCGCCATTAAATGGTAATCTATCACAAGTCCGAAAAACGTTTGCAGCTATTTCGTTTGTCCATATTTTCAAATATTAACATTATTATTTTTATTTTTAAAGTTAGAAAATATTTATTTTCTCAACCCTTAGGTAAGCCTTTCAAAATGTTTAAAGAGATAAACCTACAGAACCTGCAGGTTAAGTTAGATTAGTTTTATATCAATCCAGGAAAGATAAACGGCTTGAAAGAAACATTTTTTCTAACTTATAAAAATTAAGACAAACGAAACAGCCTGTAAAAGTTTTTAGTGTTTCAGATAGTTAGTCCCATCAAATACATTGCTCTAAATATATGTACAACCACGCTATAACATCGTAAGTTAACGATAGAGTCGAGTTCTTTGATGGCTGGTGAGGTGATAGTAAGAATAATAAGTCATAGACCTCGGATGAGCTGCCAGCTACGCGAATGCCGGGTTTAGCATACTAACCTGTAATTTGCGTGTTCGGCCCATAACTCGAGGAAGAAGCAACAACTCTGTAAGGGAGGGTGGACAACGGCTGCGTCCTGTGCTGCCCATGGTTCGGTTGGTTAGGCCGATCCTTCACACACGCGTCTATGGGCGCACCGTCGGGGAAACTCTCTACGCCCCAACACAACAACATTAACGCCAACAATTTAGACCACATATCGATTAAAAAGAATACAAGCCAGATTAATGTCCGAGCGGCAACTGTGAGCGCGGGCCGCTCGCCGTCTCTTTTGTAAGCGCGGGACTTCGAAAGGATCTAGATTTTTGAACGGGTTGACAGATCGATTAATGTTTGTTCGGGGACTAGGGCGTGCCGAAACTAAGCATTACTTAGCTTAATTGTTGCGTAAAGGTGTACTTACTTGTTATTTTATGAACATGTAATTAATAAATAATGTATGATTTATTTTATTAACACTTCGTTGGGCTATTTAAATGATACAGGTACAGTATAGGAAAAAGTTGTGACAATTGTTAAATGATAATATTATTAAAATAACATGTAATTTAGTTAAGAAATAGGAAATATGGGCGCTGTTTTAATTAACTTTAATATAGCCTCTTAGTATGCTTGACACCTATTAGAAAAACGCCCATTTACCCTAATACCAGATATTAATAACAACAAGACTTAAATATATTTTCGCATAATATCAGATTGTACCTACACACAGAAATCGTTTCCCTTCTAATCTACAAACACGATCTTGTCATCTTTGTTTCTATTTGGAGAGAGAAGGTCGGGATCCAAACTGAAATCGGTAATATCACTATTTGATTCCATGTACAGCATTATTTCCTCAAGCATACTCTCGTTATCTCCCTTATCTAATTCTTTACCGCCTTCAGGTTCTCCTTCTTGGTTTTCTGTCGACTCACTTATTTCGTCTTCATGCGCACAGTCGTGTATTTCATGGATCTCTCCTAGTTTATGTGTATTTGAAATCCTCCTGTCTAATTCGTACTGTGAACTGTTGTACACGCTGCCTTCTGGTGATGAGACGCACCTGATCCAGTCCTGGTGGTCAATGGAAGGGTTTGTGAAAGCGTAGTAATCATCGACTCTTGGCCTGGTTGACACACTCCCTGTTCCTCCGAGAGAATCGTAGCCTTCATTTGATACTCCGTTTTCGATTGTTTCATAAACTGGTTCTAAGATTTCTGCTAGCCTCTCGCTGGCCTGTATTGATATGATTTCGGCAACGTGCAATTTTGGCACGACTGGGACGTTTTTGTCATCTGCGTAATGTGAAGGGATGTTGGTGCTATACGTTAATCTTCGGGAGTTCGGCCCCATACTTGGTCGAGCATACGATTCTCCACGGACGCGGGATACAACTGCTTCTTCGGTTTTCTTGTATGTGGCCTTTATAAGCATATGTACCTAAAAATTGAAAAGTTCTTAAGTCGTCTTTCGAATGGTTTTTTAATTTATTAATGGTCTATCTATCGCCTACAGCTATAGGAAGTTATTCTGAACCGCTTTGTGAATGCATTTACGTATTGTGTTTTTGCCAATGCGAATAAATGGCAATTAACTGTAATATAATCATATGCAAGTACCACGACGCAACAGCGTTTTTATTCTAAATATTTGATTTATTTATTTGATCATGCCCTCCTAAGCAAAAAAGCAGTATCTCAGATATAATGTACAAAGCAGATTCAATCCTATACTGTTAGTAATAAGGTTACATTTGCTACAGAAGTTTTGTCTGAGATACTGCCTTTTATGTTAGCAGAGCAGCATTGCTTTTGAGTTTTGTACAATAATGTACCTACATACATACACGTTAAATGTACAAATAGCAGGCATAAAGCTCATAGAATGTTATAAATAATAAAAAATGCATTCCCAAAGTTAATCAGTTGTACTTCTGATTGTACTTACCTCTTTATTCACGTAGCAATATAACAGAGCGACAACAAAGCCCTGGAGCCCTTCGATGGTGTAGGTGATATAGTAGTACGCCTGTTCGCCGGTGCAGTTGCTTGTCCCTGGCCGGAACGCGGTCAGGAGGAACTGTGACCCGAATATCGGCATCAGGAATAAGGTCGCCTTCGTTGTACTCCTGAGATTTAAAAAATCAGTGTAAAAAACTGTAGGGCTCTCAATTTTATGCGCGTGATTTTCTTTGTCGCTTAATAACCTCGTTCTGGGTATATCATCACTTCATCGAATTTCACTTCATCGAACGCAATTTTCTGCTGAAACCATAATGTTTTCAGGGTATCTTAAACATTAATTACGAAGGTTAGGTTAGGTTAGATGTTTAAGATACCTTCAAAACATTATGGTTTGTTGGTAATGAAAAAGCGACAAGTGAGCATACAAACATATTCCATCATTAATAGTCACAAGGGAGCAAATATGGATTACAATCCGGTCCGGCGGTCCAGTAAAAATCACCGGATCCTGACTGGATCCGGTAAAGCAAAATAAACTACGAAAACACGCGTAATACAGCACGGCATGGCACGGAATCTTACATACAACATTACTAGAATTAAAGTAAATCGCTGCTTAAATGCAAAAAGGTCACATTTTTATCCAAAACCACAAAAATAATATTTTATTTATACTTTACGTTAAAAGTTTTCTGATTTTAAACGAAACAACGTTTCATTTTTAACCAACTTCAAAAAAAGGAGGTGGTTATACTTCCATTGTAAGTTTGTTTTTTTTTTATGTATGTTCACCGATTACTCCGTCAATTGTGGACCGATTCAGTTTTTTTTTTTGGTATAAGTATACTCTATCAAACCTCTATCGAAGTGGTCCCATTGTCACCAAATCTGAATCTGATGAGGGGATCAGTGAGGAATTGAGGGAACTCCTCAAATATTGTAGGCAAACATACATATAGCGATTTTAGTATTTTTGATAACAAATCTAGCATTTGCATTCAAAAAGTATCATTTGAGGAAGTGGAACTGATGATGATGGCCACAGATGGCCATCGGAACTCCTCAACGGTACCTATTTTAAGGGCGGCGATCGGATATCTCGATTAAGATAGTTGACCGACTAAAACGAAGAATATTTACTTACTTGTTGAAATAGGACTATGACTTTCCAGCGGCGTTGCTTGCGGCGCGCTTGAAACTTAAGTTTCATATCAACTAGTAAGTGGGACTACGGAACAGCGTATTATCAATAAAAAGTATAAAATAAAATAAATGTTTTAAAAACAAAAAACAGCCTTCAAAAACGCAAAACATTTTTTTTTTAATTGTAGGCACCTACCAAATAGGTTAGTCCCACTGAAGTCGGCGACCACACTATTTTCACCAAAAAAGCCGACTTTAGTGGGACTTATTAACTTAACGCAAAAAAAGTTATTTTTTGCGTTTTTGAAAGCGGTTTTTTGTTTTTTAAAACATTTATTTTTGGTGTCTACTTTGCATTTAATCAAGGAAATATTCGAACGTTGTTTGACTCGTGCCATGCAATCGGTCCGATACGACGTTGCCGTTCTTATCTTACGCTTCCCGCCAATTTTATTTTATGGTGAGCCAGGGTAATCAATGAAATTTAAGTTTGCGTACCTGTGATTTTGTGGTTCCTAATAAAAAGTTGTTTTTCCGAAACTTCAAATGTTCTTTCTTTACTGTTTTTCCTTTATTCCCCATATTACCCTAAAAACTTGAAAAAAATTGTAAATTTTGTTAATGTTAACACCGCGACACCAATCCGGTCGGATCCGGCCGGATTGAAAAACAGTCCGGTTTGCAATCTCTAGGAGCAAAATGACATATTTACGCCCAAGTTCGAAATCATTTTGCTACCGTGTCAAAAAAACATATTTTAAAACACAACCTACCTTTACCTTACCTACCTTTACCGTACCTTTTTATCATACCTTTTTGTAATAGATATGTATAAACGTGGTATTTGAACTACTTTAAGCACGCTATGAAATATAAATTCTAAACCTTGGGCTCTAAAGGGTCGAGTTGCTTCGAGAAAGGGCCATACTCGCTCAACTTGACGGGGGCACCGCACTGCCGCGTCACCTCATTACACGTGTTCAACTCACAGCTGATTAGCATTTTCGCTGTTCCTAATCTTCGTCAGCAGAACCCTCAAAACGTCTATAAAAAGGGCTGTGTTGATCAGGAGTACGGCCAGCCTCGGAGCGTCGAGGATCCACTGGATGTTGTCGACGGTGTAAACCAACCAGCACGAGTGGTCATTGTGTACCGCCATCACGATAGACCAGGCTAGTACTGGGGCTATGGCCACCACTGGAAAAAGGGAGACTTTGGAGTCAGGTGACATAATTTAATGAATCTGGAAAGAGCTTTGTTAGGTTTGAGAGTCGCTACAAAAATTAGGGGTGTTGTTGGTAACTTTAAATGACACGCTTTATATCTTAAGCACACTGCACAATACGTTTTTTTTAATCCCGACAATAATGAGGGGCGTTATAAGTTTAATGTAAGTATATTAATATGTGTCTGTGTATCTGTGTCTGTGCGTCTGTAGTGTTTGTCAGTAGCATCGTAGCTGCTAATCGGATGGAACGATTTGGATGTGTTTTTTTTAGGAAAGCTGGGTTAATAGGGATGGTTTAAGCAGGGTCCAGACAACCACTTACCAGAAAAAAACATATCAAAAACTGATCACTTCACTTGACTACCCGAATTACTTGCTTACCCCATTTAATTAACAACCTATTCATTTGACTTAGCTGTAGGAAAGGGTAGGGTTACCGTTATAGTTTAGCGGTAACCCGTACTATTTAAAAGCCTATAGCCCGAACAGGATTAGCGCTTTAGACCACCACCAGAAGCAAGGTAGCTTGTGGCTGAATGCTAGATGACGAACATTCATTTACACTGTACAATTATTAATATTTTTGATAAAAGAATAAAACCTTCCTTAAATGCAAAACAGCCACATTCAAAAATAAGTCAGTGTTGCATTTAAAATTATAGGCTGTTTGTATAAGATTTTCAATGCAATAACAAATGATTTTGGAATGTGTCCGTTTGGCATTCAATGAGCGAAAAAATCGCTAAAACATTGATCGGGTTATCTTATTAAAGTAGTTTTAAAAGCTGTTTGTAAAGGTTTCGGATACTCGCTAAGCCAAGTGTTTTGACGAGAAGATGTTTTGGTAACCAAAAACTTTTACAAAACCCATTAAAAACCCCTTGAAGGGCATAGGTAGCAAACCGGTAGTTGGTTTTAAGGTTTCATAAAATGGTTGGGCCGTTTAAGAGATATCAGCTGTTTTTAATGTTTCGTCATCAAAAATTTATTAAAAAAAAAACCATATTCATATTTACCTGCTCCTGTAGAATACAGCCAAGTGATGTTCAGTTTACGTTTAAACACGGCGACTATGAGTCTGTGAAGATACACCCCCTCGACGAGCATGCACACAAACACGGCGTTGGCGGCGATTCTCTCCAAAACGGCGAGGACGCGACACCCGACCGCGTGGGTGGACATCACCGTGTCCCCCGTGCTCGTTAGCTCGTCTATGTAGATCTGTAGAAGGGAATTATAACAGATATTCAACAAAGAAACTAAAGCTTTTAGTACTTCCTTACTCAAATAAGTGTTCAGTTTTAGAAAGACCAAACGTCGATCGGGTTAAAAATGAATTTTCCCGAAGATGAGTACTTGACACATCGATTTCCTCCGTAAACCCTTATATTGCAAATTTCATCGAAATCGTTAAAGCCGATTCCGAGAACGTGATTACAAATAAGTATATTTGTACAAATATTGCTCGTTTAACCCCTCGTACGTCGGAGGTGAAAATAATACCAAGACCAGAAGTCTCTTCGGATTGTGATAGTCTGAAAAATATAAGCTTAAAAAAAGTTATCCAAATTTTGAGCTCAGACCTGTGTTAAGACAGATGAGAGGTTACTATTAAATTAACCTCTCGTCTATATTGAACTAGCCCTTTTATATCCTCTATCCTATGCTATGATAGAGGATATAAAAGGGCTAGTTCTAGGGATACAATCTGAAGACTTAACGCTACTACGTACAGGTGAAAAACTTATGTAAAGGACCTTTTGCGTGTAGTACACAGAGGGCGGAGGCGGCGCGGAGGCGGGCGTATTGCCGTTATAATGCTCGTAACGTAACACATTCTCCAAAAGGCTTCCTTACAGAGTGCAATGTATACGGTAATATACCCGCCTCCGCCCTCTCTGTGTGGACAACTTTATTCAGATTTCAAATACACGAGTAGAATGTTGAACGATCTATAAGGCTAGACAAGTTGCATTCGACAATCGCTAGCGATTATGTTTCGATTGGAAAATAAATAATATGGAATTGACGTAGCACGTGACTATCTCGGTGGCTTACGTCAATTCATACATAATCGCTAACGATTGTCGAATGCAACTTGTCATTTACTTACATAAGTTTTACACCTACACTAAGTAAGGCATGTATGACATGGGGTATCTTTTTATGAAAATGTGTAGGTACAGTCGCCATCAAATGTATCTGTACTCATCAGAGTGCTCAATAATACCTGAACATGCACTCTAATGCCTTGACCATAGGGTCGTGTCCAGATATTTGTGAGCACCTTGTTTTACTTTACAATAGGCACTTTAAGCATGTTTGAAACTTAGTATTTGCGTCTGTTAAGGACTAAGGAAAAAATATTTCGATAGAACTCTGTGTAAGTAGCCAAGGAAGATCAAAGTCGACTTCGAATAAAGACTGAGTTAACAATCCCAATTAACTTACCTCAGTTCTGCTTATTATGACTAAAACATTGCGTATTATTATAGCAATCAGCAGATTTCTATGCAGCGCCACCCTGGATACTCTCAGGCGCTTGTAGAAGAAGAATACGAAGACTGCTGGCAGACAGGAAGCGATGGAGAAGGCGAGCACTACGATGTAGAAGCGATATCGCCTCAAGAGGCGCGAGGTAATGCTGCAGGTGCTGTAGTCGGTCTGAAGCTCCCATGTTCCGTTGTCATGGCACTGCTTATGGCTGTAATCTAGAAACAAAGGATGACTCATGTCTGTTTTCATCAAAATTTAAGGGACTGTTAAACACTGGCTAAATGGGAGTCGTACTCGCATCGTGGTACGCAACTACGAAGAGTTCCGTAGTTGCGTACCACGATGAAAACAACATTTTGGGACCCGAACAAAACATTTTTCGCTATACATACGCATGCAATTAAGTAGAGTAAGACCTCAAATATAAGTTACGCCGGCAATCTTCGTCCACGCAGAAAGGTGCTCACTAATGCCGAAGATAAACGAACGTAAAAATCAATTCAATACAAACCTTGTCGTGTTACGCGTAAGGTAGAATATGAAATGACAGTTAAACTCGTGCTTTCTTGCTCATGGCGATTAGCGATTAGCGCTTAGCGCTCATGCGTCTCAGCTTGTGTACGAATGACAACTGACGGAACGCTAAATAACGCTAAATAAAACGCAATGGCTGCCGAATATTTGACCAATAGCCGTCGAAGTTTTACCCGCGCAAACGTACTGCCTTATAATTGGCCAAAACGATATCGCGCCTTCTAGAAAAATGCTTTCTGCGCAGGTACATCTTTGTAACTTATATTTGTGGTAATACTGTACGTTTATTATTATTATGTTCACAGGAATTATTATTACTTTTGTTTTTTTTTTGACAGGTAATCTTTATCTTTGAAATAAGTAATTTCCAGTGTAAAACATTACTTCATTTAGCCATCTGTACAGTTTTATTATAATAGTACTTGGCTTTTCGGCTCACTCGGGTATAGTAAGTAATATACACTCAATTAAAATTTGCTGACAGACAAACGGACAGCGGACACTTATATAGGGTCCCGTTGGCACCCCATTGTTGCGAAACATTAAAAAAGTGTTTAGTCCCACTTTAGTAAAAACAAAGCATAAGACGAATAGCGAATCTTAATTTGTATAAGATTAGCACATTTTTAAACTCCAGATCACAATAAAGCTCTGGTGTTTTCTACCCGTTCTGGACTTAGGTATTACTCGGCGCTGGTATATTCCAAAAAAAAACAAACCGCTGTAGCAGAAATGATACAAACTTGTAGGTAATTGCAGTTTGTTATAAAATCGCCTTTTCATAATTTATAAACCAATATTGGTAAGTTGTCAATCAATCTAAGTTATAATTGACACGTTTTACTGTACTGTAGGAGTGGGCCGATAAATACATGCCTCCTCCACACATAGGCAAGTGAATCGTTAAAAAATCATAGTTAAAGGCTTAATGAAATCACGATCGCGTCTTTTGTGTAACGAAAGCTAACCAAAAAAGCTAAACAAACTAAAGCTAAAGGAATCAATTAAGTTTTGTTTTAATTAAAACACTTAACTACATACGTAAAAGTTTTTTTAAAACATGTAATATAACTTTGTATTTTAGTATATTACTTCATCGATATAGTTATCCAGTGACTTCATATCATACTAAAGTATTGACAACTTCATGCTCGTACGTTTTATTAAGGCGTTTTAAGAGAAGTCGTTATTAGTAGCTTAATGTTAAGTAAGGGATGTGTGGAATTACGAGTACGTAATTCCTCACATCTCTTACTTAACATGCCTCAGTGGTTATTGAGGCTTAGGTAATAATGTTAAAGAAACTTACGGTGGCAAGAAGGTCCCTGGTTAGAGTAGGCGAATTCGGAGCATATTTCCGTGGCGACGGTGCCGCCGTGGGTCGGTTGCCAGCATGTCCAGCCGTCGAACGTGGCGTGGCAATAGCGTACTTCATTAATCGTTTGTTCTATAAAAAGGAATTATTAAATAAATATGTTTACTTGATGATAGTTATGTTCGGTATTTGGGAAATGCCAATATTGAAATACGCACGAACATTCAAATTATTCACACATTCAGGGTCAAATAACGTTTCATTTTCAGATGAAACGTTGGTTTACATTCATAGGTCATTTTTTTCGGCGTAATTATCATTTGGCATACAGTCTTTTTTTTTCTGAAACCGTATACTTTTCAGGATTGTTAAAAAATAAACCTCACCTAACCTAATGGGTACTATGCAATGATACTTTAAATAACCCTGAAAAGTACACGGTTTCAAAAAAAAAGACTGTATGCCAAATGAAGATTATGCCAAAAAAAGTTATGCCAGATGAAGGGAACCCGCAACTTTACCTGATCCACAGCCTGATCCTGAATGTATGATTGAAGAGAGTAATACAACTGCTCAGGCCTAACATAAATATATATGTAAGACGTCGTGTACCGAAGAAAAGATGCAAAATTTCACTACACGAATCATTTAGAACCGAGGACATAAATAAACCTAAGTAAACCTAAATGTATACCTTCGACCTCCTTTGGGAATAAATCAGCCATGTACTGTGAGCAACAGCTAAGGGCTTCGTCGAAGCACCGCTCCCAACGCCCATGAGCCGTAGGGATCAGCGCGTTTTTCACTGCGGTGGCCACTTCCTCTAAACCAGGGTCGAACGGATAGCAACCGAATGTTCCGTCGTCTTTAGCCTGTTGGAAACAAGGTTGTGGGTAAGACTTAGCCATGCCTATATATATTTTAACTTAGATATCGTTAACAATATTCAATTGTCCATAATGGTAGATGTGAATTATGATTATATCACATATTGTAGAAAGCATGTAAATTAAACTTGTAGATTTTATAAAGTAGGTACGAGTACCTATACAAGAAGTTTAAATGTCTTCTAGATTCGGGTAAAGTCGGTTAGACAAGCATAAGCGCTTATGAGAGATGAGGGTACATACAAATCCGGCGGTGATTTTATCTGCACGTGTTATATTTTGCTATCATTCCTTTACAACAACAAGTCAAGTCAATGATAAATCTTTCGATTCGGGCAACCAAACCAATAGTCATAAACAACTTGCAGTCAAAATATCCACAGCATAACTGTCTGGAAAACGAGAATATCTTCGCCGGTAAAATGGCGTTCATTGTTATGAGCAGACCAACAACCAACACGCTGCTAGCCGAAATTAAACAAACATGAAATGATGTTATTGTCTAATGCGACTAATGCCTGTTCTAAATTTAAACAGCGGATTGTATTCACACTCCAGTAAAAAATTGAAACATTTTGTTTGTAGCAAATGTCAATTATAAACATTACCTATTATGCAATTAAGGTCTGTGATGCAATGCCTACATGTGTCGATGCCTGTTGCGTATTGGAAGTATTGGTTACGCTAGTTTGACGTGGAGGTAGAATTCGCCTAGAAAACCTTATGATGTCGCCTCGTGTGGAAAAATCGTGTACAAGATCCGTGAGGGTTGCTTCATTATACCAGTTGTACTGTTGTGCAATGTCTAGCATAGAGACATTCTATTTAAGCCTTCAAAGTTAGTATCGAATTTGCTATCTTGACATTGTGAATGTTAATAGTACTGAGGGGCTCACTTACCGCTAGGTATCCATAAACTATGATTTCTTTGCTAAAAAAACACCCAGTGACGAAAATACAGCAACAATTGACTGTACCAATATGGCTAATGGCTGCTAATATGCCTACGGGGGGGCAAATTTTTATCGTCGCTATTTGCAAATAAAGTTGTCCCGATCCCGACAGTCTAAGATACACAACGCTGACTTTCAGCCAAAACCTTATTAGGATGACGACCATAACGTTAATATTTTCATCAAAGCTGTTACTTACCATTTCCAGGCACGGCGCGAAGTGTCCCCCATAAAAACAAGCCCCGTTTAAGTTGAGCGGGTTACTTCCATTGACGTATAAGAAGTCCGGGGTAAAGAGCAGGCAGCCGCGGCCGGCCACCCACCTGAAGATTTGCTCGTGGTACTCGATGTTACGGTAGTTACAGGACCGATTGGACTCTGGAGGAATCGTATCTGGTGGTTCCTTGGAAAAAATGACATTACAATCTCTCTTTACAAAATTATTCTGCACTCTCTTCCTTTCGTTACTCTTACAAAAAGGGGATATTTCATGTAAGCGTGTCTTTAGATTTGTCATCTTTCAGGGCTCGAATATGTGCTCCGATTTCAATGCTTTTTAGGCTTCCGTAGACAAACTAGGAACCTTTATAGTTTCGCCATGTCCGTCCGTCCGCAGCCAGGCTCTGAGACTTTTAGTACTATAAAGCTGTAATTTGGCATGAATATACATACATCTCTTTTTTTTCTCGTCTATCCCATAGTGTGGGGTGTCGTTAGATAGGTCTTTTAATAGGTTCTCTATTGAATGGCATATTTTTTATACGTATAATGTATCTTTTTGCATAACATCGTTTGGCCTAAAACGGCTTTTACAATAGAAACGGTTTTATTTTAATTTTTATTAATAAGTAACCTCACCTAACTTAATTAATCTACACAATACATGTTTATTAAGTTCTGCTAACTCAGTCTAAAAGTATATATGTTATGCGAAAAGATTTTATGCGAAATGATACTTTATGCGATAATATTTTATGCGTTTCAGTGGGATCCCCTTTTAATATTACGGGTTTGTAAAAACAATTTTTCGATTAAGGGATCTGTTTGTGAAATATTAAGCTTTAAAGCGTAAAAAAAAAAAAGAAAAAAAAAAACATACCTACCTACC
The DNA here is from genome assembly GCA_949316455.1 of Acleris holmiana. Lineage (NCBI taxonomy): Eukaryota > Metazoa > Arthropoda > Insecta > Lepidoptera > Tortricidae > Acleris > Acleris holmiana. Next base: position 11,055,089 of record OX438769.1, read on the forward strand.
TAGGTAGGTGAAAACCAATGAAAGCAGATGTAAATGAGTGTTAAAACTCCGTGTCACAAAGAACAGCAATACATTTTCAATGTTAATGTTATCAGGCAGACCAAACCTGCCATGAGTAATTTATAAGATATCAGACCAATATCCTTTCTAGATAAAGAAATGCCTTATTATTTAGGTACCAACCTCGCAATCTAAGATATTGTCGTTGTTTCTAGTAGCCACCCGCATATTTCTCTGCAGATTCCATACGGTCAAGGTTTCTTTTACAGGATTTAAAGCGTCATTGAAATAGCAATCGACCTAAAACATACGAGTTAAGTAATAGTGATTGGAGCAACACGAGAGCAAAGTTGGTTTTTGCTGCGAGTGTTGATTTTGAATCCCAGGCAAACGAAGGATTATAGAATTGAATCACGAGCGTAGCGTAGGTATTCAAAGACACGAGATGCAAATAATTTTGGTCTCGAGTAGCACATACTTACAACTTTTCACATCAGCAGCGTAAATATTAGCTTAAGGTAAAAAAGACAATAATTATGGTAAAAATTCAACCACATGTATATTGGTCTCCCAGCCGCCTGCGTAGTACCAATCCATGACCTCCTTTATAGAGTAAAAAAAGCTTCCTTCTCTCACGCTCGCAGCAAAATCGAATTTTGCCAACTGTCTTTAAACAGCAAAACCATCCTTTTGCTGAGGTGAAAAGTATATTACTTTATAGGAATCATTTCAGCCTCAGAGTAGTTAACAACGCTGTTCAAAACCAATTAGGTTCGGACTCAAACGCACTGAGACCGGGGCGGCGCGTCGCGGCGCGTTCCCATATTAGTTAGGTATAGTCTGGCAAACGAAAGCTATCTCAGAGAAAGAGCGGCAATTCAAGATATCTGCAGCTTTTAACACTGACTGTACACTGACTAAACGGAGTTGATACTCCAACACTGATGTGAAAAGATCAGGAAATCAAATAGTATCGAATCCGTTTATTCAGTGTACAGTCAGTGTAAACTACAGCTGGTTTTTTGAAGTTGCCGCTGTTCCTCTGGGACAGCTTTCGTTTGCCAGACTCTAGAAACGCTTTTTAATACCTATGGCAACGCGCCGCCTCCGCTTTCAGTGCGTTCGCGGCTTTCGGCAAGTGTATTAGTGTTGATATTTGTCAATAGAGGTTTGTTCATTCTCTCAACAAAAGGTTTTTTTTAAGCATCAATAATAGATAACATGTAGGTAAATATTTGTAATAGACATATTGAATGCGATCATAAATGTAATATATCTTAGTCAAACCACATTTAATGGTGACTAGTGCAGAGTTTCCTAAAGTGGGGTTCGCCGCCAGTGATAGTAAAGGGTTCGCAACAAGATTTAATGAATCAGAATTAATAAGATTGAATGAGATTGATCAACACTGCTCTAGATATTGACTCAATTTGCGACGGAAAAAAGCCCGCACGCCAAATCAGTAACTTTTAACTTTAGCATTAGCATTCATTAGCTATCATTAACACATTATTTTTGTAACTGTAGTGACTTCTATATAAACTAAAATAAACTTATTCTAGAATACAAGATGGAGCGACGACCTTGTAAAAATCGCGGGAACGCGGTGGATGCGAAAAGCACAGGACCAGTCTGAATGGAGAGCCTTGGGGGAGGCCTATGTCCAGCAGTGGACGTCTTTCGGCTGATATGATGATGATGATGATGACATACTCGTATGTATCTAATGTATCAACCTAACAAACAAAAGATAGAGTCCAAAAATAATTGTTTAATTTGAGCCTGCTTTGGAACTTTGTCACAGCAAGCTCTATTGCTAGCTTTAGTATCGTTGCCGTTTCAATGACTTGATAATCACGACATGTGGTATAGAGAAAAAAATTGGTAAATACATATAACTTACTAAGAAATTAGGATAAGTACTTTTAAATAAATTTAGTTTTTTTTATTGTTTTGTCGCGCTCTTAATAGAATACTTTTTGTTAGTTTATTTTATTTTTACTAAGATTTGTCATGTAAATGTTATAAAAATAAATTTGTTAACTTTTGGGTTTCCAATCCCTCTATATATTCCACTTTGTTTCATATCATAGCGTTATTATATTGTTAACGTTATGGTAGCTCTTTTTTACTTAAAATAAAAGATGACAGATTGTTAAAAATAAGTATACCAGTTTGAAACCGAGACGGGTTTAAAACAAAGTGGAATAGAGGTATATTTTTAATATGAAATCGTCCCAAAATAAAATCATTGAGTAAAAACACTAGTGAAAACAATACCTCTGTTCCGAATAAAACTATAAAGCACAAAAACCACATTTTGTAAAATCCGCACATTGTTCACTGAACTTTTTTCTAATCAAGTCGTTGTTCATAATGGAAGGTCCCACTAGGTCCATAAGTTACTGAGTTCCAAAATTCTAATCTGTATCTCGCAGTAGTGCGCACTTGTTTGCAACCGTGATGCATTTGAGATGTATCTTGGACATTCCTGCACGGTTCTCAATCAAAACAGCTTTTGTTGGCGGCCCGCTACATCGTCAATGTATTTCCTTACGTTCCAATGCGTATTGTGCTGTCCGCAGTGTTTACCAATTATCTTGGTTACAATCAAAATGTTATCAATAGATTAATTCGGTTAGGTTGCTAGTTATCAATTCAACATAGCTGTGATAAGGGCAACGAAATCGAATCACGCTGAGCTAGCCGAGATTTTAATTTTATTATCGAAAATCAAGTAACGAGCTGCGAGATTTCAACGCTCCGAAAAGTAAACTTGGTTAGCACGACGAAGGTCCCTATAATCTTGTAATTTTTTTTTACTAAACTAAGTATACTAGCTAAGTGTACCTACTGGTAGCAGGAAGAAGATAAAAACCGAGCAAGAGGATGTCGGCCCACACTCAGTGCAGGGTTCCGACGCCGTTACTATAAACACAAAAATACACGAAAAAATATTTTTTCAAGTTTTCATTTGTCAATTTTGTCCGCGCAGTTTAAATATAGGTGTACATAGATACATACATAACATTACGCCTTCATTTCTAGAGTGGGATAGCATAGCCACAGAAATATCAACTACTCTAAAAACACTGTAACCACATTTTGCATAATCAGGCCAAGAAGTTTACTAACTGTATTTAGTCACAGGTTGCAAGCCCATCGCCTAATAGTACCATTCCTTTAGTCGCCGCTGAAGACGTCCACGGGAAGACATGGAGTGGCACTATTCTAAACCGGCATCCGGAAAAAATTAGGCGTAACTATACCAAATTACAGCTTTGTAGTACAAAGAGTCTCTGAATAAAATCGCGGACAGACGGACAGATGGACATGGTTAAACTATAAGGGTTCCTTGTCGACTAAGGTAATTAAATGGTATAGTAAGTTTAAAAAAACTTTGTATCCGTGTAGCTTATGGTCACACACTTACATTTAAAAACTGGGCAAGAGCATGTCGGACCATGCTCAGTGTATGGTTCCGAAGCCGCTAAGTACTACAAACATGAAAAAACAACAAGTAATAACTAATTTTCTATTTAAAGCCAATTGGTGCCGTCTTTGATGATTTTAGTAGGTATAAACACTGATCCCCTGCCTCTTAAGAACGAATGATGTCTTGATAGTTTTCCTTTAAAATTCGTTACATGTTCTTATATTGAATTTATTTTCGGATTTTTAGTATTTGTAGTTTTGACTGTGGGGGGGGGGGGGCACTTGAGTCTTACAAAAATTAGGCTTAATATTTCATAAACGGATTACTTAAACGAAAAAAAATTGATACAAACCCGTAATAAATTTGAAAAACCTATCCAACGACATCCCACACTATAGGGTAGACGGGAAAAAAAATACATCCCCACGTTACGTGTAAGGGAGGTACCGTTAAAAAATAATTACACGGATGGACATGGCGAAACAATAAGGGTTCATAGTTTGACTACGGAACCCTAAAAACATGTAAAATATGCTTAGGTACATTCCAGTAGTTTTCAAGAAGGTACTCGTAATCTTGCAGACGTTTATTATTTGGAAGGTATATGAAGATAAATGACGATTTAAAGTTAAAATACTAGAAAATTCAATAAGTCTCGCAATGAACCGATTTTTTTTAATATGGGACATTTAAAAAGGTGATTCATTTCATAGGAACTTGTTTACTTTTTCATAGACAAGTAAGCCTATGCAAGTTATATTCCAGCAATTGTAATAATTGCATAAAAGAGAAAATAAAATGTCAGCGTACGTCGAATGAACATGTCATATTTTCTCTTTCTAACGACACGCTAGCCTAGTTGGTAGTGACCCTGCCTTCGAAACTTGGGGTCCTGGGTTCAAATCCCGGTAAGGGCAGATATTTGTGTGATGAGCACGAGTATTTATTCCTGAGTCTCGGATGTTTTCTTTGTATTTACGTATATATTCCTCTACATAAGTAAGTTTATCGTTGTCTAGGTACCCATAGTACAAGCCTAGAGCTTAGTTTTGGAGTAGGTCAATTTGTGTGACATTGTCCTGTGATATTTATTTATTCACTACATTATGGTGGCACTTGACTTGGCGTTGCGTATTCGCGTATTTGGAATATTTGCCGGATCCGACAAAACATTTGCTATAGTCGACTTTTTGGCAATTAAAGCCAATGGAGAATACGGGATACCGCGTCATTGTCAAAGGACGTTTTCCAAAAAAAGTGACGGACAAAAGTTCACAACGGTAACTTTTCCATTACGTCACGAAAGTTAACCATTACTGCATTAAGAGAAATAGTGGCATCTCAGACAAAACTCCTTATTTAATTTGAAATACCCGCCTATTGGCTTATGAGGGGCAGTATATATGATTAATTTTCGTGACGTAATGGAAAAATTACCGTAGTTAATTTAAGTCCTTAAATATAGGTACTTTTTTTGGAAAACGCCCAAAAGAGGCAAATATAATTTATTATTTTAAGGCTTAATAACTAAATGTAACTGCCGCACTCAGAGATTTTTAATGCTTGTTTAGTGACGTGTTGTCTTTTATTATTACAAATTCCATGTAAAGCCGTCTTCAATCGGCTATAGGGATGTTTTAAAAAAAAGTACATACATAGTTAAGGGCTTTAATTATCTCAGCTTTAGAAGTATGGTTAAAGTTTTGCACAGTTTTCCCTAATCACTGGTTATTTTCACCAAGGTAAACTACTTCTCAAACTGATGCCGATACACAACACATTATAATAGGTACAACTTATCTAGTCTTACTGATCTTCTGCGTCAGTCGTTTCTATTTTAAACTAAAGGTACGAAGGACCCGGTATAGCCGATAATGATCATTGACTTCCCGTCATTGTCGTTATACTTATATGTATGAGACGCAAAGGCAACTGTAGACCTGTTAATAAAAAAAAAACGAAATTGTATGTAATATTTATGAATAGTGAACATGTATTTTTTTAGGGTTCCGTAGTCAAACTAGGAACCCTTATAGTTTCGCCATGTCCGTCCGTCCGTCTGTCCGTCCGCAGCCTAGCGCAGAGACTGTTAGTACTAGAAAGCTGTAATTTGGCATGAATCTACAGATTAGTCACGCCAACAATGAGGAAAAAAAAAGGAAAAAAAAAATATTTTTTAAGCGTTCCCCCTCAACATTTAACGTGGGGCCGTATTTTCAAAAATATTGTGGGTTTGTGAAACAATTTTTCGATCAAGGGATTTGTTTATGAAATATTAAACTTTAAAGCGCTATTTTTTGTTAGAGTCAAGTGTCCTCCCCCCCCTCAGCCAAACTACGAATATCTTCAATGAAAGCGCATTACTGAACGGCTTCGGCACCCTACACTGAGCATGGTCCGACATGTTCTTGCAGGGTTATTAAATATTTTTTTTAATAAAAATAATCATACGACCGATGTGCACTTTTGTGTTTTTAATACTGTTTACGAAAAACTATTAAGTACTATTTAAAACTATAAACGTTTACGTCCGCCCAGGTTCTTTGTCTAACCAGACCAACTTCAGATACCTGATCAGTATTTGATGTTTGTCGGTTTGTGTTTATTTGTCAGATGTCAAAACTATTTCTAATGATAGATAATGACTAATGATTAGTGATCGGCCGGACGGAACAAAACTTTAGCAACACTTGTAAAACTGACATAAAGGAACTACAACCAAGAAAAAGAAGAACATTAGTGGCTGATTAGTGTTCAATTTAATAAGGAAATTAATATTTTCATGGCTGTAATGTAAGTTTTGTAAAAGTTTTGCTATGTCCGTCCGTGCGCATCACTAGTAATGATAGAATTGAAAACGAATACCAAGTAAGGACCACAATTTTTCAATTTCAATCGCTCGTATTTCAAAAACACGGTTTCACTGTTTTTGCTCACTTTCGAGTGAAACTTAACACTAGGAAGTCAAAAATCGCCCCTCAGACCCCTGCAAAAATACTCTCGAAGACGGGAATGACGTCACAGCTGTTGTTCCATGTTTAAAATGTAAGGATCGTTTAAAGAAATTATTAGTATTTATTTCGTAAACTACTATGTTTAAGCCAATATCGTTGAATTAAAATATTACGTAAATAAAAGAAGTTTTTTTTACAAGTTATGATTCTATATAAAATCTTAATAAACGGGTCACTATTGTCGCTGAAATTACTAGATTACTTATATTTATATATATATGTATTACAAACTCCCACGAGCTTCCGTGTGTGATGTCAAGGTGTTTTGTCACAGCTCTCTCAGCAGAATTTTGGTGCTGGCTCCACTAAGACGAAATCTTTTTGTGGCTTCATTTAGATTTTTTCATTTCATCATTCGAACCCATAATGTACTTACACGTAGAAACAATTCCACGTGTACATTGTATCCAGGCATCCTTTGTACAGGGTAGAGTCGAGTACAAGGATATGTAAGTTTTGCATCTTACTCCATTGAAATAAGGATAAAGCGTTAACACACATCTTTCTACGTAATAATGAGCATTATAAATATTACCATGAAGAACAAACTAACTAGAGAGGCTGTATTATGAACTGTCAAAACTTAACAAGGTCTAGGTGGAGAAAGGGACAGATAGTTATAGGTCATACACAGATTTAGGTTACCGTCTTTCCTGTGAACACACCGAAAGTTAACGTTTTTAAGGCCTAATTTTCTGGCTAAGCCCATTCCCGCAAAAAAGTCGTCAGGACAGCTTTAGACCTATCATATAAAAACATAACTTATATGCACACAAGCTGTTTAACTATTGACCACAGGAGAGACAACTTTTGTTTTTAAGAGTGTGTATGACCCTTCTATGACTCCTAAAGCTAGGCCTTCCACTACTTCTTTGCTTCTTTTACTGACAGAGATACGTGTTTCTTATAGCTCTGTTTTTTTTCTGACTCGGACTTGTCTGATTCTAACTGTTCATCCTATCCTATTAATTTTATCATCCTAATATTATAGATGCGAAACTTTGTGTATGTGAGCATGTTAGTTTGTTACTCTATCACGCTGCAACGGCTGGACGGATTTGGATGAAATTTGTAATGGAGATAGCTTAATCTTAGGCCATACTGGAGCCCTTCGGCACACAGGAAATCAGGGTCCCCCGTTGGAAAGCAAATAAGAAAAAACATTTCTCTGTTATAATTTCATATTATTTAAAGACGACACTGATAGCTTATACCCTGGATTAACACAAAGCTCCTTGTATGACGAAAAAATTAAATCGGAAAAGGAAAGGAAAAGGAATAACGATAATCGAAATGAATGCGCACGAAGTCGAGGGCAGAAGCTAGTAATAAAGAGTCATAACATAATACGGCTACCTACAGTCGCGCGACACGAACTTGGCCCGATATTTTCAAGATCTTGGTTATATTTTTACTTTATTCGGTTCAAGATCCTCTTATAATTAAGACAACGAAATAGTGAAGTAAGTTTTTGTTAAATTATCGATAAAGCGGTGCAAGTACATAAATAAATGTTATCGTTTCACGACCTCCGCACGTGTGAGGAACTGTAGCATTTAACCTATATTCAGTAAGAATCTTATTGAAAGGTCATCAGTCATCAGTCATCACAGTCGTCTAATGTACGACAGGGATTTACGCAAAACTGACTCTTATCTCATAGTTACATTACTGCATGTCATTATTCTTAGCATTCATCAAGGAAGACGTGAATTATATATTTGCTTACAATATATACTTACACTCGCGGTCAAACAATACGGGTCAGAGTGCGTTTTTCATACAAACGAGGCTATTTCGAAGCCTTGGTTCCTGGCCAGGGGTTGTTTTGAGTGAGGTTTAATGGTGGATACTCCGAGGTTCAATAGAGGAGGTCAAAAGTTCTTAAGATACCTAACTGATCCCACAATCAGTTAACACCACAGCGAGAGTTTTGGTCCGCATTTGGACTTCCTTACATTTTATTGCCATTTTAGACGTTTTTCTGAACATGCACAATTCCGGCGTTAGCCGAAGATTCAATCAGCTGGGTATCCTAGGCACTCTGGAAGTCCTGTATCGATGCTCGGGGTATCCATCATCAGATGTCACTAAAAGCATCCCCTAGCGAGGAACCAAGGCTTCGAAATAGCCTCTTTAGTATGAAAAACGCACTCTGACCCGTATTATTTGACCGCGAGTGTATACATTTGGACTCGTCATCATTCAATAATTAAGTTGGTTATAATCAGAATAATTGTAATTATAATTGACTATAAAAATATAACGCAAAGACTTCAACACTCACTGGTTGATTTTATCTAGCAATAAAAATCAACAAGTAATAACTAATTTTCTATTTAAAGTCAATTGGTGCCGTCTTAGATGATTTTAGTAGGTATAAACACTTTAATCGTCTGTATCACAAGAAACAATGATGTCTACTTAGTCGTGATAGTTTTCCTTTAAAATTCGTTATATGCTCTTTCATTTAAGTTTTTTTTCAGATTTTTAGTATTAGTAGTTTTGGCTGTAGGGGGGGACGACGACGACGACACACACACATACACTGTGTATGATACACACACGTGAATCTAACAAAAATTAGCGCTTTAAAGCTTAATGTTTCATAAACGGATTTCTTGATCCAAAATTGTTATAATAAACACGTAATATTTTTGAAAGACCTATCCAACGACACCTTACTATAGGGGTAGACGAGAAAAAAAATACATCCGTAAGATGCGTGTAGGGGAGGTACCCTATTTTATATTATTTTTTTACATTTTATTGTACCACTTTGTTCACTAATACGCATATTCATGCCAAATTACAGCTTTCTAGTACTAAGAGTCTCTGCGCTAGGCTGTGGACGGACGGACATAGCGAAATTATAAGGGTTCCTAGTTTAACTACGGAACCCTACAAACCAAAGCAAAAGAAACGCAGAAGGTTAGCAGTGATACTGTGATAGATTATTTTAACGTTGTAAGTATGTAAGCACTTTATTGTACTGAACACAAATTCAAATACAATATCCACAGAATAGGAACGTACAAATACGAACTTATCCCTCAAAGGGATCTCTTCTTCCTAAAATTTGTGAAATTGAGGAAAATAAGAAAGCAATAAGTGGCAATGAGTGACTGGCGTAGATAGTCGTACAACAATGTACAGGAAATTAAGTGCAATATGAATTAACACCGAAATTATGTACTTAGTTCAAAATATATACACATATTATGTCCAGAAATAATTCCGCCTAAGGTGGAATAGTCCGAAATGAATGAAAGCTGAATTGAAAACTGACCTATGAGGGTTCTCTGAAATACGTAATGTTTACTTTGCTTTGCAGGCAGAGTCACATGCAAAAGCTAGTTTGATATAAAAAGGTACATACAACACACACGAACAACACTAGCAATTTTTTCGTGCAACATATTACATAATTAAGTACCAAACTTTCTCAATCAGCTTTAGTAGGTGTAGGTTCAGTTAAGCTAATTGGAAAAGTAAGATGAATAAAACGGCACCAATGTTCGACACTTTTAGCTGACATACACCAGTCAAGTCATGGACAGAAGCTTTTAATTCAAAGATCATAGGGTTATAAATTGATAGTTGCAAAACAAATGAATAACTCTTATCTTCTTTGAATAAGAGTCAGTGTCGACCAGTAGTCCTTTGTCGAGTACTGGTGCCGTTACCTAACTATTCCGAAAAATACGATGTATGATTAATGATGATTTTATATTATAGAAATGTGCCAATTTAGAAATAATTTTGAACTGTTTGAAAAGCAATGTAACAAAGAGAAACGCACCACTAGGCTTAAGGTACTACAGTCATCCCACAATAACTCTGCAATGAGGAGACAACAGTAGAAATCTCAAGTTTGTTTATGGCAATACTGGTTTTTGGTCACACAACACGGTTTGATACTTACAAGTATAGCTCTAATACACTGGTAAACATCTTGCCTGCCTGATTGTGCAAAATGTGGTTACAGAATTATCAACAAGTTTTTTAGAGTTGTTGGTAATTCTGTGGATCTGCCTACCCCACTCTGGGAATAAAGGCGTGACTTTATGTATGTATGTAAGTATAGCTCTAATTATTATATACTACGCGCGGCGATATATATTTCATTATTTTTAACTACGCGCGCGGCGATATATACATATTTCCTTACCATCCTAACTCTATCTTTGCATCCTTACTTCTACGCGTACACTAATATTATATTTATAATATAAATATGAAATATTAATTTGTATTTTTGAATGTCTGTATAAAATAAACTCAAAAACTACTGGACCGATATCAAAAATTATTTCACCATTAGAATCCTACATTATTCCTGTGTATCATAAAAGATGAATAAAAAAATAACAGAAAGTAGTAATAAAATATCAAGAATTTATTGGGGAGTTACTCGTAGTGTTTAGAATTTCATGTAGATAAACATTGCTCCTTTTGCTTACGGACGGACTCCATTTCTTCTTTTACATTTTGGAAATGAGTTATCATCTTGAAAATAAGTTCTCGAACTCCACTTTTTATAGGTTTACCCATTTTGAAAATAGGAATCGTTAAAAAACCTCAACAAAATATCCACGTGATACCAATATGACATGTTTGAGTTACATGAGGGAACACAGATTATAAGGGTATTTCATGGATTACCGTTTAATATCTTGTGCAAAGTTATTGTGGGATGACTCTAGGGAAATCTTACAGCCGATAAAATTTACAGAAGAAGAAGTTAATTGTTACTTTATGGCAATTAAAATATACAACGTGCTTCTTTTCCTTAACAGAACTCCCTAATAGCTTTCATAGTGCTGCGCTTCCACTATTGTATATAGTATGTATAGTGGAGTCCTATTCGGACTGCCAATGATATAATTAATTACCTGACTGTTATGGTCTTTAGATAGAGGATTAAATAATGATGGGAATAATGTACCTAGTCCACGAAACTACTAACATTTGTAGCCGTCGACCTGCCAGTACGGAAACCGTGCTGGGGTGTGATTTTCCTAACACAGCGCTGCGTCGAACGCAAAGATGAACGTTTATCCAGCATGTTTAAGTAGTGCCATAGGAGCGTACAAAACACATTTTAGCGCGTGCTTTCCCAATTAGGCAGCAGAGCTCGGTCGCCCAGCGGAGCTTTAGGTTCACTTTTGCATTCGACGCAGCGCTGTGTTAAGAGAATCACCCTCCTAGACGTCGACCAGATGTTTAGAGATGATAGGAGTAAGTCGATTGTTCATGTTACTTTCAAAGATCTCAGTAAGTACTGATAAGATGGCGATTGGTCTGAAATTGGCAACATCTGACATTGTCATATCTTATATTATTTCGTTCGAGTGGCCCATCTGCACTTTCTTGTTTCTAGTTTCTGTTTTATAAATTCAACATATTTCTTAGTCTGAAACAATATAATTTTCGTGTAACGTGTTTTTAGTTTTTTTTTGTATGTCTTTACCAATCATGGGACTATCGGTGTCCCGGACCTTCAGAAGGCGTACATGGAGACGAAGCCAACACGCAGAAGCCCTTTAGACAACTTTAATTGAGTAATCACCGCCGCGATGATAAATATAATGATGAAATCATTATCATTAATACGTACGGCTTGCAGCATCACAACTTCTTCACTATTTCATACTTACAAGGAAAACGTCGACATTAACATCACATCACAGAAGCTGTCACATACGCGTGATTATATTATGATAATATGTCATTCAAGTTAATGATGTGCTATTATAGGTTATTATAACATGTTATTAAGCGAAAGTCGCTCGGTCTGTTATTAATCCGGAGCAAAACACGGGTTAGTGTGTTGATCTATTGACCACGTCTAGAGAAATACATAATATACGCAGTTAGTGAATAATTAACTTTCTTAGAACGTCCTTATAATTGGTAAGTACTCTGAATAAATACTTCATTATTTCGACTTACTTATGATAGGACTATTTTACAAGCTTTTTATTAATTTGCATCGTATGTATAAATGTTAGGGTCAAATCTTGCAAGGATCATTTGATCCAATTTCCGGGACCGATCTAGCTGAAATTAGGTAAACTTACGTAACCTCGGTAATATTGCACCATGGACCTGGTCTGATGACGGAGTAGGAAGGTGGCGACAGGATCTCCGCGATACTTTACGTAGACCCAACGAGTTCGAAATGATTAGGTTGATCTTGATAAGCAGTAAGTAAATTACTTTGAAAATAAAGGTACAGTCGGCAACAAAAACTTGTCCCAAAAATGTTTTTTTTTTATTTAAACTTATCATTGTTATCTGTAACATCTATTATTTTGTAGCAAAAAGATTTAACGGACTTAATATAAATACCCAGACAGTACTATAAATAACTCTATTTTTATGCGTTAGACACGCCTATAATTACTTTTCTTGATAGTCGAAGACAATTTGTTAGGTACTTCCGTAATTTCCACACTTGTTTTTCTTTTTCATAGTAGTGAAATTTCTTATGTGACGGTTGATGACTATTCCCGAAAAGTCGAAACTTTGGTGAAAAATTACTAATTTCAATATCGACGCTGAATCCAACCGAAAACGCGAAAAACTGTTACACAACGACTTAAAACTATTTGTTAGTGTATGTATTTAGAAACGAGACAGTAAATGTGGGCCGAGGTATATACAAACGCTTTTAAACCGACTTCAAAAAAGGAGGTCTCTATTCCAGTACGTTGTTTTTTTTTGTTACGCGATCACTCCATCAATTGTGGGCCGATTTTTCCTTCGAAGTCGGCGTTCTACAATATGTTTAACCAAAAGCCGACTTCAGTAATATTACCATTTGTTGTTTTTTAATACATTTTATTTTATCATCTAAGACAGAGCTACCTACAGTACAGCGAAGATAAACGTGTCAAGAAATAAGCGCATTAACTTTAGTGCATTTTAATGTTCATAACCTTGTTATCACTTATCAGACCGTCCGGCGCATGCAATACTTTAGTATAAATTACTAAGGATTGATATAGAATAATGCTTAACGCAAAGCAATATAGAAAGTATTGTACTAATTGTGTAATTGTGTATTGGGTAGATATATGTAGCTGTACTCAGTTAGAGTCCACCTACGCTTAAGAGAAGACCGTTTTGTTAAGAAGAAACGCTGTGAGAAACTAAAGTTAGTCATTTTGATTTACAAGTTCTTTAAAATTTAACTACTTAATAACTTTAGTTAGTGAATAAATTATATTTTATTCAAGAACCGAACAAGCGAGCAATTCGATTATAATATATATGGTACCTACCTACTTAAGTAATCATTACCGTTACCTACCCATAACACAAACACTATGAGGCCGCATTTACAATTGCAAGTTATTGCAAGAAATTTTCAAGACGCAACTGTGGGTAAGAGTGCGTTGGACAAATATCTTCATTTCGTAGCTTTGTTACAAAACCAATAACTTGCAAGTGTACCTAAATGCGGCCTCAAAGTAACACTATAGGAACCGCATAGGCAATCAAGGTAAAGTATTCCCGTAACACTGTACAACCCTGCCGTTGGGTCGGGGTTAATAAAATAACCCACTTTACATGACAAATAGGTAAATTAGTCATGAACACGTGCCATGTATCGTGAAGGGATATTTATCAAGATGAGATGACCCTTGACACAGATAACAGCTAAGAATGTGAAAACAACGAAGGCCGAAAAAAAATATTATCAGAAGGTAAATAATATATAATATACTTATAGCGATAACAGTTCCTATATTGCAGAAAATGTGGTAAAAACACATGTTATCTCGACTTTAATCATTTAGGTTAAAGGGCAACAATGACTAGGATCTTTGCTTGTATAGAACTTCTGAAGCAACAAAGACGACCCATAAGTGACTAGCCAGCGACCCCTGGCATGTACTTGCCATTTATTGGTCATGTTAGGCAAAATTAGGGTTTCCAGATGACCGAGAAATTCGAAGGAGTCCCGGAATTTTGCGTTTAGTACAATGTCCAGTACTACCAATGTCTAGTAATACTTAACCGTCGAAAAATCCTCGATGGCTCGATGGTTTTTTTGACGACACGGTGGCCTAGTTGGGAGTGACCCTGCCTCCGAAGCCAGCGGTCCTGGGTTCAAATCCCGGTAAGGGCAGATATTTGTGTGATGAGCGCGAATATTTGTTCCTGAGTCTTGGATGTTTTCTATGTATTTAAGTATTTATTTCTCTATATAAGTATGTTTATCGTTGTCTAGTACCCATAGTACAAGCCTAGGCTTAGTTTGGGACTAGATCAATTTGTGTGAGATTGTCCCCAGATATTTTTTTTTATTTTTTTATTCACCAAGTTACGTTACTGCAGCACATCAGCTACAAACCTAAAATTGCTGCAGCATGCTGCGTACGCGCGTAAATTCCAAAATTGACTTATTGATGATTTTGATTTACTCAGCAAGCTGCACAATTTTTGTTTTGTATATTTCTGATGACCATTTTCTAAGAAAGTTTAATAAATAGCTCTAAAAAGGTGCTCAATTTTTGTGCTAATTTTAGGTGACGTGAGGTTACCTCCCTATTGTTAAAAAAGGCGTATTTTTTTGATTTGTGTTAAGTTGAAGTTATCTGATGTTAAATTTCTACTAAAGTTTAATTAACAAGCCTAATATTTATGTCAATTTGACACACTGTACAATTTATGCTGCATTTTTACATTAAGCATTAAATAATACATGTATGTATCTATTAACCCTTAATTTGGCTAAAGAAAAGTGTAATAAGGGTTAACCCTTAATTTGGCAAGTGCTCAATGTGAAGTGTACTAAATGATTAACTGGTACGATAACTTGCATACTTCTTGCCGCTTTCAAAATAGGTAGTAATAAAATATTCTGTACTTTTTATTCATTCGTTCGTCGATCAGTTCGAATTAGAACAGAAATGTTTAGAAATTATAAGCCTAAATCCCTACGCGAAATACATCCATTGCTGGGATTGGCTGTCTTTCCATTGGCCTTCCCCAAAGATCTAGACTACAGTAACCGGTATGTTTTTGTAGTGGGCTATCAGTTCCATACTTACGAGTATTATTTCACCCGGGTGTTATGAGTTTGAGCGTAAGTTGCGTAGCGTCAACGATGTGTTTGTTTATCATTAAAAGGTCCAGTAGTTGTAAGAATTCTTGGCCAAACGACGTTTCAAACGAAAAAGTCTTCGGTATCACAGGAAAGACTTTAGTTGCTGTCCAACGTGTATATTGTAAGATCACTACTTAGCAATAAGACCGCCTATTGGCTCACTTAGTAACATTTTATTTGTGGTGTTCAATAAAGAATATTTGTATTGTATTGTATTGTTTATACAGGGTGAACAAATCTATGGGCCCTCGAGGAGAACCTCCTTAAATCATTTAGTTAGCTCATTATACTGAAAGGAAACATTCCTTTATTTTTTAGAAGAAACAAAACTTGGTGAATGAAAACTGAAAATTCGCTTGACACATCCGGGAATCGAAAAAACTCAAAATAAAAAAAATAAACCCTCGCTATTTGATTACACTCATCGGTAGGATAAATTCAGTTTTGTCTAATAAACATTTGGTCTGTGAAATAAAAAAAGTGAAAACTAATATTTATTTTATTTTATCATCAGTACGAAGAACACATGAGTATGAACCATATTTTTAACGCAGATGGATATTAAGAAAAGAAAAGAAAAGAATCTTAATATATTAACTTGCTCGAAATGACCCCCTCTCGTTCCGGATACACAAATTTAGTCTACGTTAAAATTCATATCTTGTAGCCCTCAGCAAAGTGTTGTGGGGTATGGTCCTAACAACATTTTCTACCGCAACCCTTAGTTCTTGTACAGGTGAACAGACCAACAGTACTAGATGTTGTTAAAGAACGACTACTCCCCCTCCAGCGCCCATAGATTTATTCCACCCTGTATACACGCCTAAAAAACATGCGTCGGTACCGCGTGGATCTCGTCATCACATTTCAACTTTGACCCGAACTGATTTGATCTGAACGATCCATATCAGCCAGATGTCATTGCTACTATAATACCCTGATACGAACGTCGTAGTCGTTTTACGTCATAGGGTCGTTACAATGTATACGTTCGTCGCCTTAATGCCGAGGGACTTATTCAATCATGAATTCCTTCATCGAACTGCTACGTTTTTCTAAAAAAAAGTATTATCCTACTAAACCTAAAACGCAAGTGTATAAGGATAAAAAAGTTGGGCATGCTAGCTCATGCAATTAAATGTTCTATTACACTTTTCCGTTGTGCGTCGAAATTACCCATATCTAACTACAATTTTAAGGATACTTTTCGTTGCACCACGGAACTTATTTCACCTTTGACTTGCGGAACTGCTGCGCAGCGCTAGATTTCAGTTTGCTTCCTTTTGTACTGAATAATACGTAATCATCAATAACAGTGTCAAAAATTGTTTTTCGTAAGGTAAGTAATTAAGAGGATTGTGAAGTGATGGTTAAATCGCGTAGCTGTCAAAAATAATTCATACAAATTTAGCTCCGGGCCTTTACCTTTCTCACCCCCTAAATCTAATCCGATTTGAACGATCTTTTAATAGGTTGTAGATATTACGAAAATCTAGGTCTTTACGTTTCCGCTTTAGTTTTTTTTTTCTAACTTATGTATTTATTTATTTATCTAATAAATATTTTCTTGAAAAGTAAAACGTACAGACTTAGTTTTTCATAATCTCTATAAAATTTTCAAAAATCGTAAAAATCGGACAACGTTTAAGGGGAGAAAAACGTTATCGCATTTTGTATGGAACTTTTTTGCTTCACTGTCCTCTTAAGCTAGTCGAAATTATGTATTTCACTCATTTTTCCCTAAATTCGTGACGTTAGTACTGAATGTGTATGTTTCACAACAGAGCTGTGCGCGTCAGCTAAGGCATATTATAAGTAGATGATACATGATTTTGGTTTACAGGCTTGGACCTTGTTGTACTCGTATTAATGAACTAAAGAACAACGAAAGAGCGCTTTGTAGAGAACAAATAATTAGTTAAGAGTTAGTCCTATTAGATAGATACGAATTGAAAGTTTAACTAGCCAATACGATTTGTTTTAATAACTTTCGGTATACGGATACGGATTTCGGTATGTTGCGTCATACATCGGGAATGACAAAGAGCTTGAAATTTGAATTGTCATTATTGGGTGTATCTTTAATTGAGTTAAAAGTTTATCTACGTAATTAACTAATAACCCATAAGTAACTGTTATCATTTGATAACTGTGACGTTATGTTAATTAACTTACTGGCAAGTAGGTATAAGTCCGCGGTACAATTCGGACAAATTTTCAAACTGTTATTGTGTACTTGATGCAAAACCTTTTCATTTCGGTTCCGTCCGCATAAAGGGGCTTTTTAACCTTTACATAAAGTTCTTTTCGAATTAACCGGTTTCCAGGGTAAAAAAACCGGCTAATCCAGACGCACGTCACGCTCGATAAACAAGCACCGCTTAGTGTTTTTATTCAGTACAAAACTTGGTTTTTCGACTCGCCGTTCGTGGATTAAACCGGTTAATAAAGGTTAAAATAAAATTCTCAAGCCGGTATTAACCGGTATTTTTTAAACCGGTTTCGAGCCTTGCCAGATTCTTGAAATATTCTTCTTGTCTAGATCAAAGACCGCGTATATATTTTTTTATTATTATTTTTATTCTTTTATAAAATCTCCTTGGTAGTTGTGCAATTATTATTTTTTGGATTAGCTGAACATTTGGCAAACCTTAATAATAATATCAGTTACAGGGATACCATCATTGTGTTTTTTTTAACCCTATAACTAAGACTCCGCTTTTCGTCTGTCTGTCCGTCTATCTGTCCGTCTGTCACCAGGCTGTATTTCATGAACCGTGATAGCTAGACAGTTTTATTTTTTATGTTACGTTAGGTTACCTTCTGTCTCACGGTTTCTAATAATATTTATACATAGTTCTGTTGCCGCTATAAGATATAGATAATGGTATGGAACCCTTCGTGCAAAAGTGCGACCCGCACGTGGCCGGTTTTTTTTTATAGGTTTCCACAATAACTTCTCATAAATATGTTTTCTTAGGTACCTGCTTTATTTAAGATTTATTATTATTTACCGAATATTTATACCTACGGCGAATTTTTACGAAATATAATAGAATAGACAAATGGTTTAAAACTGGCGATGGCGTAACTGTTGATCGGTTGGTGATAAAGTGACATAATATGTAGATATATTATTAAAGACAATTTAATTATGTACAACTCTTTTTCCAAAAAAAAACAACTCAGATAAATAGGTAAAATGTTATCTAGGAATGATTGGTGAAAAACGTGAGGTATTCAAAAATATTCAGCTTTCCGGAGCATGTAGCTCAACAACGGTTATGAATTTGAGTAAGGGTACTGACTAATAGTTGTTGACAACTTTAGAAGGTTTCATCTGTTCTTTGAATTATATTCTCTACGTCGCACCATTCTCGAGATATAAGTAAAAAACCTAAAAATGGCACCTGTTATGAATCTTCAACTTGGTTGCGGCAGTAAAATATCTACTTCCAGGGCCTCTATTCAACTGCGTTATAACGATATCGTTTTTGACCTGTTTCCGTATTGTCAACGTTTTGATAACTCTTATGTCATTTACAATAATGGCGACTGTGACATAAACGATTCTTAAACGTGTCAAACACGATATCGTTTTAACGCACCTGTATAGAGGCCCTGTTTATAATATGTAATAATATTATTGTACATGATGAACAAAAATATGTATGTATTTAGTAAGGCGCGTTAAAGACATTGTATTCGTACAATACGTGGGTCAACGGTGCCACAAAAACCAAAACATGACCTAATGCTATTCCTAATAAAGGAAATAATTTCACGCGATAAAAACGCTACCTACTATGATCGCGTCACGTGTTACGTCCATAGCTTAGTTTATGCATGAATCAAGGAATGTTATAAAACTCGTTCAGCGACTAAGTTTCAATTGACACCTTGCATCAACAGTGCCAAGCAACAGTGTTCGCATTGTTGTGTTCCGGTGTGGGGATAAGACAACCGGTTAAATTACTAGCATAGGGGCATTCCATCGTAGTCCTCAGGGTTGGCAACGCATTTGAGGTCTTAGGATTATAGTCTTGAGAATTCAAATGTCTATGGGTCTCAGATTCCACTTACCATCAGGTGGCCTGGGTGCTCGTGTGCCTCATCTTTGGGTTTTGCTCTGCATCACATTTTCTAATGAAATGCCATTTAATATGGGGTGTTTGGATTATTTTTTGCCAAAATTATAGTCGATTTGGTTCCTTTGTTCATATAGGGTATAGGAGGCAAAAGTATGTTTACTCTCGTAATTCATAATACATAATTCTTTATTTACGTTCAGTAAGGATTAAACATACAATGAATACTTATCTTACCTCATGTATGAAGTGAACCATTTTGAAAGCGTATTTAATCATTGCTCAGTTTGCTCACGTGCCTTTTTGATTGTGTATTCAATAGCCTGTACATTCAATCACAAATATTAACACAACGAGGATCTAATTTTAATGTTGCGTGACCTAGTTAACATGAAAGTACAATATCCATCACCGTTAAAGAATAAGTAAGATACTACAAATTACACTAGCAGCAGAAATATGGTCCATACCAATTGACTTGTCTTATTTAGTAAACACTTTTATAGCCTCAAAACTGTCCAAAGCAACTAAAGACCAAATTTTGCACACTATTTTTCTGATTTTACATCATGGATGGTTTTTTTGATGACAAATTGTCGACAGTCGTTTATTGCTCTAACCGAGCTAAAAACTAAAAGCTACTCAAGTAGGTAATATTAATTCAAGATTATTAAAGAGAACCAATAAACCGGAAAACCGAGTTGACTCTTATTTGGTTGATTTTAATGTTCGCGTTGTTATTATTACACAATGATAACGTAATAATTAATAATATTGAATAGCTAGCGAAATACTCGAGATGTTTTTAAGAGATAACAATGACGCAAGAAACGGTTAACGACTAATGTCCTACAGTTGCTGCTCGTTGCTACTTCATATGATTGCTATTATGAACTTGATATCTCTTTATTTACGGACTTCAGTCCGAAAAGAAAGCAATAAGATACATTAGCAAAAAAAAAAGGGTTTTACATCCAAAATCTATCTACAGGTATTGTATCGCGAACCCTACCCCGGTTGTAAATATCATATTGAGATTTTGTGGTAAAAAAACCTTTTTGATATACCGGAGTTCTAATAATAGTATTTGTAGCTTGTCAAAATTGGAAAGAAAAACAGGAAAAAACAAGAAAAACCTGTCGCGAGTGGTAATTAAGAGTTCGTGGGATGCATCGGTGACATATTTGAAGACTTTACAGAGTTTTCCCTAAGTTAAGCAGTGGATGGTTATTAAGTGTTGGAACGCGTGGTGTTTGTGCCTCAAACCCGAAAAAGGTACCTAATCTACTAATCGCTCTGTTGTTGAGTACATTTTAGATTATATGTGAATGAGTGAATAGTATCATGGGCTTAGTGTTGTTAAAAAGTTATGTGTAAATGATTACTGCCGCGAGTTTTATTACAGCGATCTTGAATTTGAGTGGCGGTTTGCGTGGGGAGTTTGTGCAGTGTGTAATGGAGATGATGACAGCCGACTGAATAGTAAAGAAGGCCTGGTACCGTCATTGACTAGCGGATGAAGTGGCTGTGGATATCTGGAACGAAATTATGTTACTTGTTTATGTGGGGCTAGATGAGTTTAGTTGGGGCGGGAGCTATAGGTAGGATGTTAGTAGGTATCTCCTCTTAATCAAATCTTTTGTGAGGTGCGACCGTTGGAGTGTCGGTGATGTGGAGATCGGGCTGCTGTCTTCGGGAAGACGAGCGGTACTTCGAAGGGTTCTGGCTTCGGGGTTTGGAGAGAAGAAGACGCACAAGGAATCTAAACCGAAGCTAAGCCAGAATAATTAAAATTAAAGGCGTTGTTGGATCCATAATTATTGTTGATGTTTGTTGTATTGTGGGAACTTTCATCCTTCAAATGAAAAATTCTTAGCGCCTTTAAAATGAAATACAAGAACCCGAAGGCCTAGGGCAGTTCCCTTTATAATTCATTTATTGTTGAAAGATGTTTTGTTAAAAAAGATCTTCTTTTGAATTCAACTTTATGGAAATAGCAACCAACTAAATATTTAAAAATGTTTTTTAATGAGATCTTTTTAATTTTGAGAGTTGGTGAGCGCATATCTTATCCGATACCCAGCCGAAGAAGTACTGAGGATCCCCTATTGTAGAAATAGTCCCGTTAACTAGAGAGTAGCCTTTCAGTTATTTAGAACATTTTGCTGAATCGACATTTATTCCCGAGGGACTCTGTCCGTTACTTATTATAGAAATTATCCTCATACTGTCCCTTCTGTTCACGTATTTTATTCACTTTAATTAAGTGGTATTTTCTAAATTGCCCTTTATAATCTTGACCTAAATCATCACTATCATCAGGACCTTTTGAACTTAGTTTTGGGGTTTTTTTCTGTGTCAAGGATTTAAGATCACTACTATACTTGTAATCTTATTACTTATTGGTTAAGAATCATAATATTTTGAAAGTGTCAACTTAACGGACTTGAGGCAGTTCGCTCACTTCTACTCATTCCATGCTACTTCCCCAATATAGTAGGTTACTTACTAAGCGACACAGATCTAGTACCCCAACATATATTTGAGTATCGTGGTTTGCCTAGCCTGCAGTAATTCTCTACAAAGTACCCTTACAGACTCCACATGTCCCGTTATGTGTAGTAGCTCATAAAAGATTCAAGCTTAGTCCATAGCTATACTTTGGGAGTTCTAGTGACATGCGTAAGTATGTGCTTGCCGAGGAGCCGTCATCGCTGCCGAGTGACAGCGGGATTCTGGTGAGGCGTGTGGGGAGGGAAGTGTGTACACTCAAATATCTGCATAATCAGATCATACATTCCTCTTCAGAATTGCCTCAACCGAGTAAAGAATGGGGAGTCGAGGTCGGCGAGGGTTCGCCAGCTTAGGGTAGTAATTCCGTGTAAATTAATAAAAAATGTAGGAAAATCCTATTTCTAGGAGTGACTACAACATTTGCACTTGCCTTCTTAATCCCTAGAAGACTAGAACAGTTCATACCGACGAATTGACTATAAATTCAGAATCCGCGATCATGATAGAAACAGGCCGTCGGAGGATTATCCCATCTGGTGTCGCGATTCATGGGTAGTGGCGGTGTGGCCCTATCTTTAACTGAAAACTAAAATAGTCCTGAAAATTCGAGAACAGGTATGATAAGTAAATGCATAACGTCATATAGAATTAACCAATGTATCACTTGAAAGCTAAATCCATTGAGCCTAAGCGAAATGGTAGAGATGGGTATTATTTCGAGAGGAGCGACTCCTAATCGTAGTCCATTGACTTTTGCTACTAAGCCGGATGGTTCTATACGAATTTTACTAGACGCGAGGGAAATTAATAAGTACATGGCGACAGAATCTGAGTCACCTCAGATGCAGATTAATATATTAAACGTTTTTTATGGCGTAAAGTTTATAAGTACTGTAGATTTAAATATATTTTTTTTTTAAATTAAAATATCTAATGAGAGCAAACAATATACTGGATTTACTGTAAATGGGAAATCTTATATGTATAATGTGTCACAAGGATTCAAGGGTTCCCTATTCCTAAAAAAAATGAAGCATATTCAGGCTTTTCTAGGGTTATGTAATTATAACCGGAAGTTTATTCAGAATTATAGCACTCTAATTAGTTTAATTAAACCTTTAACTAAGTTATTAAGAAAGGTCCAGCGTTGGTATTGGTATAAGATGCTAGATGAGGCGTTTAATGGGTTGAAACAAGAGTTCTCAGCAACTATTACGTTATCTAATCCGGACGAGCACAGGACATACTATTTACAGACTGATAGATAGCTCGGGAGTAGGAAACGCTGGTGTATTCGTTTC
Organism: Acleris holmiana; assembly: GCA_949316455.1. Taxonomy (NCBI): domain Eukaryota; kingdom Metazoa; phylum Arthropoda; class Insecta; order Lepidoptera; family Tortricidae; genus Acleris; species Acleris holmiana. The sequence goes on from OX438769.1 coordinate 11,078,563, forward strand.
TGTAATTGGTTTAAAACATTCCTTTATATAGATATCTGCCATCGTTGCAGATGTAGTGAAAAATGGAGTCGATTTGAGGCCACACTCGCAGTTGGCCTACAACACAATAATTTTCTAGCCAATTTTTTCTATGAAAATTCAGAACGAACTTAAACTGTTTAATACTGTGGTCCCGGCAGCGATTTATAATCCAATTATGACGCCTCCTTGTTGGTTTTATATATGCCTTTCTATCCAAATTGGGGTTTGAAGGACCTGGGGAACAATTTTTGAAGGTCTCACGGACGAAAAAATAGTACTTAACTTTATAATCAATTGGTGCAGTGATTTAATCAACGAGCAGACCCACCTTTAAGATTTGATATCATAACGCCTTTATCATATCAAATCCAAAAGGTGGGCCCTATCATAGATTAAATCGCTGCACAAATTGATTGTAAAGATAGTTATTTGTCATCGGTGAGCTTCAAAATTGCCCATCAGGTCTTCGGCTTGATTTTGGTTTGTCAACGAAAGTATAATCTTGGCCGAACTTATGATCGCATTTTGGACTGCACCAACACTAACGTTTTCGAGTTTAGCTAGCTTTCTAAAGTGATTCCTTTTATACTAGGTACCTACACCATTTGTCCAGAATAGATTTCCCGCTATTATGGTATAAGACCACGCATTTTTAGTTTTAAATGTCTCAAGAGGAAATAAAACAATCCAACACAAAGCCGACATTCAAATGTATAGATTGACATCAGTTTGATTCAAGAACATCTAAGTTTTAATCGAATTAAACCTCTGTCGAATGATTGTATTTATACTTAACGATAGTCTTTAAAGTGATTAACTCTCAGTTTAATTCTGGACTAAAATGCCGTAATGACACTCGAAATAATAGAGCTTGTGTCATTAAACAATATTAGCCATGAAATTAAAGTTGTATTTAGACCGCTTACTTAAAAAAACTCCAGATGTTTTTGGACTTTTATGGGAAATGTACCCTTTGAAGGTGATGTAAACTAAGTATATCTGTACTTTTAACGGAAGTTCTTATTCTCCGCAGATGACGTCGCGGGCGGAAAGCTAGTTTACTTATTAAGTGATCATCTGTGCCTGTTTGGGCAAAATATTCATGGGCGTATGCAACAGAGTAACGAGTGATACAATTTTGTACGTTCTTGTCACTTGAACGTCAGATAAGTAAAACCGGGCAAGAGCATGTCGGACTATGCTCAGTGTAGGGTTCTGAAGCCATTAAGTACTACAAACATAAAAACCATCAAGTAATAACTAGTTTTCTATTTAAAGTCAATTGCTGCCGTCTTAGATGATTTTAGTAGGTATAAACACTTTAATCGCCTGTATCTCAAAAACCAATGTTGTCTACTTAGTCGTGATAGTTTTCCTTTAAAATTTGTTATATGCTCCTTCATTTAAGATTTTTTTCAGAATTATAGTATTTATAGTTTTGGCTGTTGAGTCTAACAAATTAGCGCTTTAAAGCTTAATATTTCATAAACAAATTATAGTTAATCAAAAAACTGTTTTACAAAACCGTAATTTTTTTGAAAGACCTTTCCAACGACACCCCACACTAGGGTAGACGAGAAAATAAAAATACATCCCCAAGTTACTTGTAGGGGAGGCACCCTAAAAATAAATATTTTTTTACATTTTATTGTACCACTTTGTTGGCGTCACTAATATGCATATTCATGCCAAAGTGCAGCTTTCTAGTACTAAGAGTCTGCGCTAGGCTGCGAAAGGACGGACGGACGGACGGACAGACATGGCGAAACTATAAGGGTTCCTAGTTTGACTACGGAACCCTAAAAACGACCAGATCCAAAGGTCATCATTTACTTATCACGCCGTACCTTATTGAAGCCCGCTTATTTTGTGGCGCGTTTAGTACTGAACTTGGCCTACGACTGAATAACAAACGATTCTCGATGTTATCTCCGCATAGATTACCTTAGCATATTTAAGCGCAGTGCTTCGATGTAAATAGTTTCAGTTATACACAGTTCGCGTCGCGTACAGTCGAGCTACTGTGCTACCAGCTCACTTCAGTACCCAGTGTTTTGGCATGTGAAGGTTCAAGTGATCATTAAGCAAAGAAATAATATTTAAGGTAAGGTTACAATAGTTATCTTTTCTATCAAAGAGATGTACCTTTTTAATATATTTAACATGATCTAATTGATCACGCCTAAGTAAAAGTTGCCTTTTTAGTTTGTGTATAGTATGGTTCTTCAGTTAGTTTGCTGTTACGGGTGTTATTTAAGAAAACATAAAACCTTGTTGTCGAAAGTCATTAATGCATTCATGCATGTCATACATAACAAAATTTCGATCTGGAAGCTTAAGTCGTAACTGTCGTAAGACAGGGTTCTAATGAGGATTAATGTTTAAGTTAAATATAGTATTATGATGTTACCTACTACTTACCAGTTTCGCCTACAAGTTCTACAACTACGTGTTTCGACGACATCATAACATACAATTACAGTGCAAATCCAAATATAATACAGTAAATATCGTAAACTCTTACAACTATATACTAACTAAAACTCATTCATAAAAGAAAAATGTTGACCCCGTGGGGTTGCGGGGTTAAAATAGTGCCACTCCATGTCTTCCCTTGGATATCGTAGTACGTAAGAGGCGACTAAGGGAATAAGGGCTTGTATTACTGTTAGGCCATGGGCTTGCAACCTGTCACTAATGTACTGCCTGATTGTGCAAAATGTGGTTACAGAATTATAAACAAGCCTTTTTTGAGATGTCGATGTTTCTGTAGCTCTGCCTACCCCACTCTGATGACGAGATGTTATGTGTGTGTGTGCGTGTGTGTGTGAAAAATGTTTAAAGTGCCATGATAGAGCGACGCAGTGGCGAGGCTTGATTCAGAACGAAAGTACCAGCTTCTAAACATGATTAACTGAATTAGAATCTGAATGGACCCGGGGGTGTAAATTGTCCGCGAGTTTTACCCGGGCGCTGTTAAAACCCTGTCCTAACTTAGTAACTTATGTTTTAAACTACCCTTCTAGAGTGAATCCCAGGAAACTTGGACGTAGGGTAATATGAACGATGCATTAATTTATCAAGTAGGAACAATCCAATACAATACAAGTATTCTTTATTGAACACCACATACAAATACAGCATGAAAAGTAAAATACAAATAAAAACTTACTTAGTGAGTCAATAGGCGGTCTTATCGCTAAGTAGCGATCTCTTCCAGACAACATTAGTAGGCGGTGCAAACAAATGGAATATTAATTAAATTAAAGATGCTTAATTATTTACCCCAAGCTTTTTCACAGCAGTGGCACAGTAATAGAAACAGGACTCGATCAAAATGAATAAGAATATGCCCTGTATTCAAATTTTGGTCACATTGTCGTAATATTACTTACTTACCTAAAATAGGTAGTTGTCGCTCATGGATGGTCATAGATACCGACAAACATTTAGCTTGAGTCCTATTAACGAATATTAGCGATTTGGTTTTGGTAATTTTGAGGAAAAATGAGATGTAAATTCATAATCATGGCATTTACCTATATGAATAGGTACCGGGCAAATACAATACACGACTTTAGTCGGTCGGACTTTTGTTTGATAACAATTTTTCTATTTGTGTTTTAGGGTTATGTTTATACTTAGTCGGGTTTTATGTTTTATTAAGTAATTTATCGTAGTCACTCACGGCAATATTTTCCACAATAGCGGGCATAATGTTCAAATCGTAATCGAACGAGAAACTATCTAATTGTATGTTATTTAAAAGTTCCGGGTTGGTTGTGACGATCCTACTTATGCATGCTTTCTAGGGTTCCGTAGTCAAACTAACAACCCTTATAGTTTCGCCATGTCCGTCCGTCCGCAGCCTAGCGCAGAGACTCTTAGTACTAGAAAGCTGTAATTTGGCATGAATATGCAAACTGTTTATAAAATATTAAGAGTGCGCCGAGGCAACGATACGTAATTACGAAAAAAATGCGTTCGTTTGATCGCCTGCTGCATTGTTTTTACTGAAGCTTTAGTTATGCAATTCATATGTAAGATATTTAAGGAATTTATTTATTTATTTATTTATTTATTTATTTATTGCATTACATAAGTATGTCAAGTGCACAACACTAATTAAATACATCACTCTATTTATCATATACTTTAGAAACACGATTACTTGTACTTCCCTTGATAGAAAACACATCCAAAGATACCTCTACATAACAAAATAAACACTTAGTACGGCGTAATTACTTCACGGAAGATCATCAGTTTTGGATTTACAACAAAACTACACGTCTTCTATATATTCTACACTTTAGATTTGAAAATGTGTTTTTATTTTACTAATATGAAGGAAATACCTAAATTCGCACGCGTTTCGTCCATTTTAGCCAGAGCCGTCACGTTTCCCCCATGTCCGCATTAGTCAGGCTTCGGCCGTCGGACGTGGAGGCTGTGTCGCTTGGTGGTTGGTTGCGTTTATCGCGATTTTTGTGATTATTCACTTTATTTTAAATGGGGAACAAACACAACCAAGAAAGGAAGAGAAGGGGTTGGCAAAAGCACAATGCTAAACGCTTGCGTGAAGAAATGAAGTTAGTTAAAATCGTAAACCTACTGATAGTGGAGTAGTTCTAAGAAACCTGATTTGACAGTTGTCAAAATGCCACGCTAAGGGAGGAGAAAATAAATCGGTAGCAACATAGACTGATTTTCGAGATGTATCGATTTGTATTACTAAGACTTTGTAATCGTTTAGTTGTAGTCTTGATGTTTTGGGCCAAAATTGGTTTATTTACACAAGTAATTTTCAACAACACGCGAAGTTCTTTCAATTAGTAGGTAGGTATATAAAAAATACACTTCTATGGTGAATATTTACCAAGATATAAAAGTAATTTAGCTAAAAAAACACATTTACAGGCAAAACAAGCTTCTTAGAACGACCCGAGGTTTTTTTTACTATAATTAATTATATAATATTGTTACTTCTTGGGATGGTTTCAATATTTCTAGAGCAAGACATCTCCAGAAATCTGAATACAAAGAGAATACTCCGTAAGAATACTCGGTACCTAACAACTATATTTCAACAAATGAGTAAAATTGCAAAATTATTCATATTTTTTTATTTATAGGGTTAATGTTCCAGTTGTTGGCACTTCGCTACAAAGCGAAGAGTTAGGTACCTAATGAACCGGTGAGGTATGCGTAAAAATAGTAAGAGGTGTATAGGAAAACATTTTAATAAATTTAGTATGAATTTTCACATTATCTTTATATTTTTTCAATTTACAGAGTAAATGAATTGGTTGACATCGATTATAAAATTTACCACACAATGGAATTGTAAGTCCCAAATACGAATTATTTTTATAGAATGAGGATTACAAAATTTCATCCAAAAACTAATTCTGTTAATAAATAAATTATAGTTAAATCAAAACGTTCTGTTTTATTACAGGATGCCAATGGACCAAATTTTTTGTCTTTCAGTGGATGGAGAAATAGACAATGACATTGCTTACTCACACAGACAAAATAATGCCGTGAAGTAAAATCCGATATTGATTATTGTTGTTTCTTATGTCCTAATATTTTTTTCTAAAGATACCTGCGTACATTATTCATTACATTATATACATACAAACATTAAGTAGGAACTTCTAAATATGTGATTGATACAGCAGCTTTAAGTTTTTAGTTTTTTAAAACATCAATTTAATTTTATATTTTATAGTGATCAGAATCAGACATTGAAGTTTTTGCGGAAATAATCATTGATAAACATTCGTACAAACTAAGATCCTTTTTTTTTAAGACGGTTACAATACCAAAACCTTCTCCTATGTGAAACAAATACTTTTCTGAAAACCGCATTAAAAACGGTTCAGCCAAACGTGAGATAATCACGGACAAACATACATACATACATACAGGTCAAACTGAGAACTTCGTTTTCTTTGAAGTCAGTTAAAAATAATATCTTGAAGAAAGGGTCCATGACTGGGATTTTTGCCCTACTCAGCCGTTCTTATTACTTTACATTAGGTATTGAGTTCACTTTATTTTGTGCTTAGAATATTGTCAATAAAGGTAATTAGGTTTTATTTCATTTCAATATACAGTCACATTAAATCACGGGGTTGTTGAGCCACCATAGAACTCTGTCCTAATGACAGCGTCAAGCCACGCAAAAGAAATTATTTACGTCAAAATTTACCGTCAACTTTCTATGAAAGGGTTCTCCCGGTAACCTTCGGAGAGGGAAGATGGCCGATTGGAAGATGTACGGCTTTTACTTATGATTTATTCTCTTTAGCCGAACAATTTGCCCAATAAATATTATAAATAACTTAACACTAGCTAAATACACCATAGATGTACAAACGACATTAATTAAAAATTATCTATCTATCTGTGAGTGGGTTCTAGAGTGGCTCAACAATCTCGTGATGTGACTGTACCTCAACAATACAAGTAATTCAATCCTACCTTACCTACCGACAGTAAACAACAAATTTAAAAAAAAATGTAGACTGAAAAAAGTTTTTAATTTCTTATAGTCAATATTTGAATAAAAGTATTCGGAATCGATTATGTTTTTTTATTTTGTAAACATTGGTAGCAACCTCCGCGCCTAGTGGACCGGCGCACGGCTCGTCAGGCGCGGCGCGCGGCCGGCGCATGGCTCCAGCTCGCTCCTTGCTGGTGTGCTATACGCACACATACACAGAGTGCATAAAATACCTAAAGTTAATGAGCGCAAAAAGCTCGGTGCCCCCTTAAGCTTTAAAGCGCTAATTTTTATTAGACTCAAGTGTCCCCCCCCCCCCCCCCCATACAGCCAAAAATACAAATGCTAAAAATCAGAAAAAAAACTTAAATTAAAGGACATTATAACGAATTTTAAAGGAAAACTATCATGACTAAGACCTAAGTAGACATCATTGGTTCTTGAGATACAGGCGATTAAAGTGTTTTCACACCACCTGCTCGACAATGCCAAATTACATATCATGCAAACCTAACGCAAACCAACTCATTAAAGCCCTTGGCTTTAGCCGGGGTGTAATGTTGTACTGAATCTCATTATAACTCGCTGGGTTGTAATATTTTCACTTTTCATAGTTCTTATTACAATAGCCTTAAAGTCTAATTTCGTAATAAAAGATCAACTAATACTCGAAGGCCGGGCGCGGCGCCGCCGCCACCGCCGCGTCGAACCTAGTTTGAAAATCGAACATTTTGTAAAATCGAGCTGGCCACGGCAAGCTGAATGGAACACATTTGAAATTAAACAAAAGCCGCGAGTATTGTAAGACGCTGCAATAAAATACATTGGTGATAACTGCAAAGTTTTAAATAAATATTGTCCTTCCACAACTGGACTAATGTCTCAAATATCAATTTCACTTTTAATTTTAATTTACTATAATAAAACGCTGTTTTTAGTAGACTCGCTTTTTTATTGTCTCGCAAAAGGTGAGAAAAGTAGAGTACACTCCTCGGGGATAAAGCTGTTTTCGTCTTGGGCGCGCTTGAACCCCTCACTGCGCTCAGGACTCTTGTTAATTCCCTCGCTTCGCTCGGGAATTAACTCGTAACTTAAATCTGGAGTCCTTCGTTACGTTCAGGATTCAATATCGCGCCCGTGACATAAAACTGTGCTTTATCCCCTCGGTGTATAATCTACTATTATACCTACTAAAATCATCTTTTAGCACCAATTGACTTTAAATAGAAAATTAGTTATTACTTGTTGATTTTTATGTTTGTAGTACTAAACGGCTTCGGAACCCTACACTGAGCATGGTCCGACATGCTCTTGCCCGGTTTTTTTTGTTTTCTACTTTCGAGCGCTTGATTTTTCAAAATCGACCCGTAATATACAGACTATGCATCATATAATTATCTAAGCATATTTAATTACACATAATACTTGCGAACCTACAGCTGGGAATTAACGGAAGCCCTGTTAACGTTGCTTGTCTACAATTAGTTTCAAAACATTTATATTTAGCTTAGGGCCTTCTCCTCAACATTGTAAGTAAATACCAAAGCATCTTATTGGAATCGATCTTTCTATAGGAATGGCCATTTGAATTAAGTATAAAACTCGAAAGTCCCAACCAGCCTACATAGAACTTATTATGAAGAAAATTTTAAAAAAGTACCTATATCTCTATTCTATCTAATTTGTTTTAAATTGCTGAACACTATTTAGAGTGCCACCAGTGGTTCCGTACCCAAAGGGTGCTAAAGGCGCCAACAACGCGCTATGTTTTAGGTGCGCGAGTAAATAATACCTAGTTGTACAACACACAAGCACGCGCGCATGTGCAAATTTTGATTTTATTTTGGTTATGTAATTAATTAAGAAATTTATTATGTGGTTCCATAAGAGTTGGTCCTTTTGTTTGAATTTTTTATGTAAATTTTGATTTTATTTTGGTTATGTAATTAATTAAGAAATTTATTATGTGGTTCCATAAGAGTTGGTCCTTTTGTTTGAATTTTTAATGTAAGTTTCTAAAATGTATGTATGCTTACCATGGGAGAGCGAGGTCTCCTGACACAGGTACTCTCATACTTAAAAGGAGATCTCAACCTTGTTAGTAGTTATGTAAGAAAGAAAATTATTAAACATTTTTATAATTTATCATTTATCATACACAACACACAACAAACAAACAACTTTTCTCAATCGTACTTTCGTAACAGCAAAAAACCGTAGACATGAAACATGAAGTACCTCTCTAAAATCACGGTAAGGGCAGATATGTATTTGTGTGATGAGCAGAGATCGGACAAATGGATGTCATCACTCGCAATAATGTGGACATGACTTCATAGATTTTAATTGAACAAATTAAATTACATTAATTGTTTATTTACTCTATAAATAATTTTGATCCTTTGCAAGGCAGTTATAATTAATAAATAGAGGATACAATAACTTGTTATTGTGTAGATTTATTAAAGCAAATAAACAGTATTTTTTGTAATTTTTCCGTGGTTATTTTATTCCTTTTCATGGCTAAAATAAAATTATGAGGTGAAAGCTCCTTTCGCAATCCACGGATGTTAACCTAATGGAGCAAACTTAAATGAATATAATATCAATGGCCACTCCTGACGTCTTTGTATTATTCATTTATTATTTTATTATCCTGCAAAGGTTAAAGATTAAAGTTCAGTTGAGAAATAAATTAAAGTAATTTAATTTGTTTAATTAAAATTGGAGGACAATCACGTCCATATTATTGCGAGTAATGACGCCCACTTGTCCGATCTCTGGCTGATGAGCGCGAATATTTGTTCCTGAGTTAGTTTTAGAATAAGTTTTTTTTTCTATTGTTTAAGTAGCTATGTTTATCGTTGTTTAGTACCCATAATACAAGCCTGGAGCTTAATTTGGGATTAGGACAATTTGTGTGATATTGTCCCATAATATATTTTTTTTAAATTTGAATACCTAATGTAAAAATCAGGGGACAATGTCACAAAACCTAGTTCCACCCAAACTACACTCTTTTGACTTTAGGATGGTGCCAGTGACAGCTCATATAAACACGTATTAGGTACACTTGTTTCTTTAACTTTTCATAAATACGACATTGGTACAAAACTAGCGACGCCCTTCGGGAATTTAAATAAATAACCGCCTATTTTTAAATACCTCTAAATACGGCTGTCAAATGCACCATCCTACAGTGCACAGATTATAAGCTGTAGGCTTGTACTATGGGTACTAGACAAAGATAAACATACTTATATAGAGAAATACATAGAAAACATCCAAAGTCCTGAACAAATATTTGCGTTCAACACACAAATATAGCCTTACTGGAATTTGAACCTGGGACCGCCCGCCGAGGATGTAAGTTTGCAAAGGATAATGTTTAAACCCCAAAACAACATTTCGTTGGCATTTTTAGATAAAAACTATTTCTATAGTTCAATCTAAGATGATCCCGATGACAGCGCATAAGTGTGAAAGGTGTTTGTATAAACACATTTCACGCTTGTTGTTGTGTCTTTATCAATAAATAGGTACCACATTGATAAAAACCATGCGACGACGTTCAGTAATTAAAATTATTAATTTAATTTTTAGGGTTTCATACCAAAATGGTAACCCTTATGGTTCGACTTCGACGTCTGTCTGCAAAATGAAGAGGATAACAGTAACTATTTTAGCAAAAAATGGATTAGAGTATCAAATGAAAGGCTTGATTTGAACATTTTAATTATTTTTTTATCTCTAATGTTTACGGGCCAAAAAAATCAGAAATAATTCTAACTAAGAGACGTTTACTTATCTGTACTGTATAAAAAAATAATATATGAAATTTATCAAAATCAGCAGTGTTCGACATATTAACAGAATTAGCTAGTTAACTACTTGACGACAGATGACGCAAGGTGTGCCCATTCTCGATATGGAAATTCAGTATTTTTTACGGGAAAGGCGGTTATCTAGTCAGTACACAATATGAATAAAGTTTAATTTAATTGAGGCGCAATAAATAACTTGATTTCCCTTTCAATGGAAACAGCACAATTGTTAACGAATGTAGTTTAGCTACTTGACAACAGATGACGCAAGCTGTACTCATTTTTTATTACGGGATTAAAGTATTTTTTACGGTAACGAGTGCTTCTAGCGCCATCTACAATACGAATAAAAGTTTAATTGAATTCTGGTGAAATACAATGGTAAAATTTCCATTTATGAATGAAAACAACATGATTATTGATTTTAATATTAACAAACGTACGACCTTATCCGAGACCTTATTATTAGGGGTGCAGACCCACCGTACCACTAAACCGTACCACTGACCAAAATTAGCATCATAAATATGAGGTAGGTTTAGGTTATGTTAGTTCTTCAGCAGGCCCGGAGGGCCAAACTACCCAGAAATAGGAGCTCTGCGATAGCAGAGCTCCGTCGACTCCGTTACATTCGATTTTAATAGTAATAATTGGTCTAAGTACCACCAGTGGTACGGTTTAGTGGTACGGTGGGTCTGCACCGATTATTAGGTAGGTAATATCATAGGGGCGTGTAGATATTTCTGACGTCTTCGGAACGTAGGTATATTTTATGTTATGACTTATGGGTGAATTTCAACAAGCGTCAAATTATCCTAATTTTGGTGGTATTTTTTATTTTCTTAGTAGGGTTTACAATTAAACGTTTAAGTGACGTCATTAGTTCTTATAAAAACAGTGTTAAAATGGCCCTTTATTATACTAAGTGTTTTTTAAGATATAACGATTTTACTAATTATGTACCACCAAAATTGTTATTATCCACCAAAATTACTTTTCTTAGAAAAACTCACGATCAATAATAACATATCGGGCTAATTAAAATATAATCGTTAGGGAATCTTCCTTGTTATTTTTGAAAATCCAAAACGTAGGTTTCTAATATAATAAATAATGATTATTTGTTGTTTAAATAATTTTGGTGGAGACCAGAAATTTTGATAATTTTGGTGTTTCACAAAAGCCACCAAAATTGTACCACCAAAATTATAAAATTTAACATTTTTTTTAAATTAAAAACAAATGTTTTAGTTTAAAAAAAACTTAACTCGTTACAGTTAAAAAGACACCATAAACACACTTGAAAAAACTATCACACAACAAAACTTTTTGCGAAATAATGACTTATCTAAGTTATCACGATTAATAAAGTGTATTCCATACCACCAAAATTAGATACTTATGTGCTTAGCTGGAAGACGCAGAAAGATGGTACAAATCTTTCACCGTCTATTGCTGGAGTGAAACTGAACGAACATCTGACGCTATATTTGTTTGTTTAATCACGTTTCGTTCGATCATAAAATCAATTTCAATATTCACCACCAAAATTAACTATTTCGCTTGGACAGTTTTATTTACACTGCTCCCAGTTTCCTTTTACTTGCAAATGCAATAATTGATACATTTTAAAATACCTCAACTAATAAGGAATACATATAACTAAAATATAAGTCTAGTTGAGGCTTAATAAGTTTGTACCACGACATATCAGTATATGCGGGAAGTACAGGACACGACACCAAAATTGATTTTGGATTGAAAATATTTTTTTACGATAAATATAATAAGTTAATAATAATTTTAACTTTGGCTCAATATGGTACTTTGAGTAAGATTATTTATAAAATAAATAGTTTTCCAATACATGTACTTTACACCCCAATTATCACGTCCGCCGCTCAAAAAATGTGGTTGAGATAATTACCCTTATGACTTCGACTATTCTTACCAATTAATATTATTTTTTTAACCTGTGACAAAGAGAGGGTTTTAGAAGTTTCACTTGTGTATCTGTCTGTTTGATATTTTTATCTTTTTTATAGGTATTTTAAATAATATTCCCCACCGATACGTGTATTTAGTCACAGACAATAAAATTATTGTTTTTGTAATAAATGAAATAAAAGCCTACTTCATTTTAAATAGCAATATTTTTTACTAATCTTTTTGCGTGTTCATTTCTTTCAGGTTAAGAAAAACACGCTATCAAAGTCAAAAACAAACCATTTCAACCAATAACAGCGCTTCAATCTGTCAGCTGTACGCTGCGCGTCATTGCTTGTGATTGGTCACTAATTGCGGCTCTGTCGCGCCTCTCCGACCTTATAAATATCAGCGCGAACTCGCGCCGGACCTCTTTTCCACAGTGTTAGTTCAGGGGTTTTTCGTCGGGTTATTTTGTGAGCTAACTCTTATTCAGAATGCCGGAAACTTCAAAAATGAATGGATACACGAAAACTAATGGACACAGTTATGACATGGAAGATGGATCTGTGTTTCTCTTTACATCCGAATCGGTCGGTGAGGGTCATCCAGGTTAGTTTCAAATCTCCAATATCAAATGCTGCAGGAATCATGTTACTCGAAAGATGGCCGCCCTAGACATGTGCGCAGATAATTTACTAATATTACTAATAAAATTTTGCTCTGTTTACTAAAATGTCAAATAACATAATTTGTGTTGTCTGCTCATATGATGGGCTCCACGGTCCCTGTTGCCTACTGTTACATCATGAGCGATAGACAATTTCATTTGTCAAAATAGTCGCAACACGTGGTCCGAGCCAAACAATGATGAAAATGATCTTGTATGATTTTGGGAATCGCCTACTTGGCATGTTATATTCCGTAATTAAATTTACTTACAGATAAAATGTGCGATCAAATAAGTGATGCCATTCTCGACGCGCATTTAAGACAAGATCCTGACGCAAAAGTAGCATGTGGTGAGTGCAAATATCGATTTTTACGCCAAGTGTTTGTTTGAGGCCCTGTGAATGTTTACAAACAAGTGTCATTATATTAACAGAAACTGTCACAAAAACTGGAATGGTACTGCTCTGCGGCGAAATTACATCAAAGGCCAATGTAGACTATCAGAAGGTGGTCAGAGAGACCGTCAAGCACATTGGTTATGATGACTCATCCAAAGGTAAGCACTATTTCTCTTTATCCTTGAATTAAATGCTTTACAGTGATAAGCAGATGCTTCATTGGCACTCTGCCAGCTACAAGAACAAAATGGTTCAAAAAAATATGAAAAAACTAGAAAACCTAAATTGTATTAAGTTTTTGTGATTGAAACATACTATTATTTCCTGACAATAGGTTTTGATTGGCGCACATTAAACTTATTACTGGCTATTGAAGAACAAAGTCCAAATATAGCAAATGCTTTTTTATCAAGAGAAGAAATTGATATTGGGGCAGGAGACCAGGTATAAATTCTACTCAAGACTGCTGCACGAATCAGTTTGGGTTTTAAATAATCAAGAGTAAACTATCAGAATTGGCTAGTTCTAAGATGTGCATGTAAATCTGTCATTGGGGGAGTCACTATTACACAATATTATGATACTTAGGTCAACTCTGCTTGTAAAACAAACTGGATCTCACGGGTCACTTTAAATCATTCCTACATAAATCATCCCTTGGGTTTATGATGCAGAATAGAATAAACTGAATATTTGCAGAGGTCTCTGCCAGCATTATTACTAAAATTTGATTCTCTTCATTAAAATAATTGTCAGCAAATCACAAGGAACCTGAACTGTGTAGTATTTAGGTTAAATAATTACAATAAATCTTGATTATCATACTAATGGGCATGTTGGGGCCAGGGTTTGATTACAAGACCTGCAGTGTCATGCTGGCCTTAGACCAGCAGTCACCGAACATAGCTGCTGGGGTGCATGAGAACAGAAACGACGAGGAAGTAGGAGCCGGTGATCAGGTAATGCCCATAATCATTGCTTGACCTGGTCTCGTCATATTCTAAGCTATTTTATGCCAGTTACATCCAAGTCAATCCTCTTAGTTTTACATCCTCAGCCTGGAACCTTGGAACTTTAGCCATCGTCAGAACTTCAGCTGAGAATAACATTTTTGTTTCTGTTTGTTATTAAAAATAATAATTCAACTAAATGCATGATTGGTACCATACACACTTTTTTAAACATTAGTTACATGCGTTTAACTGACTTAACCCCTCGTATGCTTAGGCACGGATCCATGCTCAAAATTTGGATATCTTTTTGTATTTTTTTAAGCTCAATTTTATGGACTATATCGTAATCTGAAGAGACTAGAACTTGGTACTTTTTTGACCTCGCGCATACAAGGGGTTAATTAAAAACGTTTTCATGATGCCATCCATTTGATCATCTAGCCAAGTTAATGGAAGATAAACCATTATCAATGTTATAATCAGTCTTATAAATTGGATGGATGTACCTGCTGAAAGATCCTTTTATCAGACCTGTGCTACACAATTACATGAATGTGCTACACAGTTAAAATGGAATGGATTCCTAGGCCATAGAACTATGTCAGAGTGATAGAATTAAACAAATCGTAAGATTTTTTTAGACTTAACTTATTGTGTCATTTTAGAGCAGTGGTCTCCTCTTGGAAAGCGTTGGTAGATTTTTGTGAAGTTTTTTGGACTTATGGAATTCATGAACATCTTTCATCTTTTTGGTTGACTGTATAGTAATAATGTTTTCTCATCTTGTTTTAGTTACACATACTTATTTTACAAGGTGTGTCTGACCATGGGGCTTTAAATGTAGGTATCGATTCTACTCCTCAAATGCTACATCTTTTGTTCTACAACTTAGAAAATAACTTAATTTACAGTAAGTTATAGGTGATCAAACTTTCAAACTTTACTAGTAAAATCAGTGAATTAATTTATTTTTAATGAAAAAAAAAACCTTTTTTTTTTTTGTTGTAGAACTAAAGGAATTCTTTTTGAGGAGTAGAATCGATCCCTACATTTAAAGCCCCATGGTCAAACACACCTTGTATAATGCACTTAATATAGTTTGTTGTTTTATTTAAAAGGAGTATTCCATTCTTTCTACATTAAATTAAATTCCACTATCCATTCAGGGCTTAATGTTCGGGTATGCGACAGATGAAACAGAAGAGTGCATGCCACTGACTGTGGTTCTCGCACACAGACTAAACCAGAAGATAGCAGACTTGAGGAGGAATGGAGAGTTCTGGTGGGCCCGCCCTGACTCCAAAACACAGGTAAAATTAACTTTTTTTACATGGATTTTACTAGTAGTTCACATTAAATATTTTACACAAACCACAAAATTAATTATCACCCACTAAACACATGGTTATAGAAATTTTCTAAAACCGCAATACTAATAGTTTGGTTCCTTTCTCCAAATTTTCGTTTATCCGAGACATTTGCAACAAAATAATTTTTTTTTGTGTTTTTATATAATATAACCCTGAATCAGCTGAAAACCAGTTTAGGACAAGTGAAAATTCGGACAAACAATGCTTTAGGACAATGTTACTAGGTTGATTTTGAGGGACATCGCAATAGTTTACTAGAAGACGAATAATTTACTTACATACATACATAACATCTCTCCTTCATTTCCAGAGTGGGGTAGACACAGCTACAGAAATACCAACTAAAAGACTTGTTCATAGTTCTGTAATCACATATAACACAATCAGTCCAAGAAGTTTACTAGTGTATTAGTGCCAGGTTGCAATATCTCTATAAAGAGTTTATATACATACATAGATACATATACAACACAATGTTGTCAATAACTGAAGATTAATTCTCATACTGGCCTAGTTGTATTATTTGTTTGCACAAATGTTTAAATTAACACCTGCCTACTGTTGTGTTGTACAATGATAATTGTACACAAATGAAATAAAAAGTAACTCTGTAACATCCATGAGATATCAATGAAATTAATCAAAATATTATGGTCATTCAATTTAGGTAGCTTTAGACCAAAGTAAGAGATATTAAATAGTTTAAATATCAAACATTCAGTCACATAAAATGTTTGAGATGAGGATGTGGCATTGCAGGTATAGTGTAGTAGTTACAACCAATGTTATTTAGAACTGGCTAAAGCAATATTGATTTTTACGGGTAATGGTATTGTTTTTAACTCGGCCATCATAATAAGAGCTATTGTAACTTTGACAATAGATAACATGCCAAAGGCAATATGGTTTTGCCATGTAAAATTGAGGCCCTGAACATCTGCACACAAACGGTTGACTTATTTAATGATGTTAAATAATTGTTTTAGGTTATCAAGACTAACTAGTCTACATATACAACATAAGTAACATCGAAATAATTGGAAGTTAAACTGTTATTATCACGTGTATTGATAATCTCCCTGTGTCTCTTGACCCCAGGCCATTTTATCATGTTATAATAAAAGTTTATCATGTGACGTGTTTACGTATATTGAATATTTAAATATACAAGAAGTTATGAAAATATTGTGGTGATTAACAAGTTTTGTTGAAATTACGTTATGTACCTACCATCGCGGTCAAATAATACGGGTCAGAGTGCGTTTTTCATACTAATGAGGGTTTTGAAGCCTTGGTTCCTCGCTAGGGGATGCTTTTAGTGAAATCTGATGATGGATATCCCTAGCATCGATACAGGAGGGCCTAGGATACCCAACTGATAGAACTTGCGGCTAACGCCGAAATTGTGCTTCTTCAGAATAAACATCTAAAATGGCAATAAAAGGTAAGGAAATCCAAATGCTGACCCAAACTCTCACCGTGGTGTTAACTGATTGTGCGATCAGTTAGGTATCTTAAGAACTTTTGAGCTCCTCAAAACATCCCCTGGCCAGGAACTAAGCCTTCGAAATAGCCCCGTTTGTATGAAAAATGCACCCTGACCCGTATTATTTGACCGCGAGTGTATATTAGTCTGTAAGTACCCCTAAATTGTTGACGTTTGTCTGTAAATTGATGAAGTAGTTGCATAAAATTTTGTACAACTTTCTGACATTCCTAATAAGTAGGTACAACAGTTAGTAGGTATACCATGAGTTGAGATTAACAAAATGTAAGTCAGGTCAGGGTTTTTTAAATCTCAGTATTTCTTTCTATAACACTAGCCTTTGCAAACTTTTGTATTCTCGTCTCATTTAGGTATAAAGTTAAAGAATATTTTCATTTTTCTACTGATTATTCGTGTTCCTTTACCTATAGACATACCTGTATCAGCTAATTACCGTTATTCCAATAAGAATTATTCTATCTCTTGTCCTAATTCAGGTTAGGTTAGGTTAGGTTATTTCATTGTAATGACAAAATGAGTTTCTTGAATGTACTTTTGCTAGTCGTATGTTTAGGTTCTAGGTGTATTTTTTTTCTTAAAAAATTTTTTTTCGAAAAAATCTTTGTTACGAAGAGTAGGTTTTTTTCTTGGATATGTATAGATATTATAGGAATCTGACTAACGGCTCTCACTATTAGAATAAAAAAAAACGGAAAAGTTGTTTTAACGGTCCGAAAAACGATCTCTTAACTTTTTCTCCTGGGGAACAGAGATTTTCAATTCTTTACTCTAATGTATGTTTTAACTCGTGTCTAATCCGAAAAACAATGGTAGTGTTTATCAGTGTATCGTTTTGTTGCTATGGTGTCGTATTGCGCTAGGCACTTGCCCCGCTCTTGCATGTGCCACAACGCTGGCGAGTGATAAAATTGACACCGTCTGCTCAGACATCTGAGATTGATCAAATTAATGTGAATGGAACAAAGACTGCACAGTGACACGTTTATAAATAACCTTATACGTATTGTTTGATGAATGATTCTTCATGATGTGTGTGTAGTATTTTCATTTATAAATACTGAAATGATGCAACGATTACATTTAGCCAAAATTCCTTAGAAATAAATTTTGCGTTTATTGTATACAAAATTATAAATATAGCATTACCTACTAAGTGGGTAATACGTTAAGCTCTCACTGTCTAGTAAATAAAAGCTGTCACGCGAACAAAACGATGTTATTACAAGATAGATCTAAGCGTAAATAAGTAGCGATATTCTTTAGAAGTGGCGTGAATGACAGCAATCCAATATCCTACTAACTTAAGGCAGACAGACACTAACTGCATGAAATCAATAAAAAAGCGTGCTACTAAAAAACTAAGCCAATAGATAAACACGTGTTTTTTAGTGCCATGTAGAAAAAACTTTATTATTAGATGTCTAGTCAGTCGTGATTAACCCTGTGACCGCTAAACCAAGTGTAATTGTATGTGCCCCAGACGCCAGGACGTCCACATACAGACTATTGTGTAAACATATCGGAAACGCTAATTTCCGAAATACCATAATTTTAAAATGCCAGATTCTCTATGAAGGACCTAGGTAAATTTCAAATCTTAACAATTAAATAAAAGTTTACTATTGGTGAAAGGAGAAGAGACCCTGCAGCTGAAAAAAACACAGGCTTAAAAAATATATATGAGTATATTATATGATATGTTATGTAAATTATAACATTTTAGTATATTCGGGAATATACGGTTTGAAACGTATAGCATGTTCCTGACAGTCAGGGCGTCCACAGCACGATAATCCATTGAAATTGTACAAAATAACACACATTGTAATATTATGGGTTTTTTCCATAATGTCATATTATCATAGTGTAGCATAGTTAGTAGTATAGTATGTTCTAGATACTGTAATTCTCATCATGTTTTTGTACGCCGAATTGCAAAACATAGTGTTCACCACTTTTAGTTTTACCTATATGTTTACAAATAAACACTTTGACTTTGAGATGTTTACGTAAGTACCTATATGGTGGTAAGACTGTAAATGTTTGTATTTCCAGGTGACCTGCGAGTACGTGTTTGCCGGCGGCGCTACCGTGCCGCAGAGGGTTCACACCGTCGTGGTGTCCCTGCAGCACTCCGAGAAGGTAGCTTTTATTGTTTTTTATAGTTACACATCGCCACTGAAACTAATTAATAAAGTAAAATTTAAAAATATATAAAATTTAGGCTTTTCAGTCCTCAGGGATTGTTTCAATGAAACAAATTGAAATATTTCCTCGTTTTAAGTTTGTTCTAAATGTTCGCCACAAAAAAAATATGCTAATGTCTGCAATATAAAACGCAGTATAATGGATTAAAATGCACTTTTATGTAATCCAGAGAATACATGAGTTTTTAAGACGGTTCAAGTTTAATAATAATAATAAATAGCCCTCGGGTTCCAATTCCATAATTTATAATAATCACCTTTGCATGCAGTGTTGATTTATTGTCATTTGGGTTAAAAGGAAAATTGAAGACATTAAACGTCAAACCAGGGCCTCTATTCGAATGGGTTAAAACGATATTGCCTTTGACGTGTTTCCATATTATCAACGTTTTAATAGTTCTTATTTACTTGATAGTAGTGGCAGTCGAGTTTTTACAAAATGATCCAACCTAAGTAACACCTAAAATGGAATCTTGTCCCAACATTCCATGTTAAATTGTTCCAATATGATGATGTAGGTCGAAAGAAACATGTCCATTTGTATTTACATATACACTCAGAAATATGACCAAAAATATGAATACGAAAGTTATTAAATATGAATACGTCCTACCTGTATTACATCTACCCAGTCATAAAAACGACATTTGGAAGCTGCAAACATTTTGATCTCAATTTTAATGAATTAATAACAGACTACATTCACTTTGTGCTTCTTTATTTTAGCATCTAATTTATATGAGACAACATTTCATTCGGGCCTAATTAACATATAACGATAAGAAATATGGCTATAAATGTTTTTAAGCACAGACTTGATTCACTTAGTAATTCGGAAACTGTTATTACTTAATTGCATTCCCGTTAGAAAGTTAATTATAAGTACATTCTTCTCCAATTTTCTTAATCACCAAAAATAATTGATAAATGCTTTAGAAATCCGATAAATCTTGAAGTTAATACGAAAAGAAAAACATTTGTGGTAGTTACTGTAGGTATTGGTGGAGGCAGGGTTTACAATTATTGGTCTCGTTTTTTTAAAGAACTGTCTACTCGTAAATCCTACCTTCGTAATGGTTTGACGTAGCCTAGTAGCAAGTTTAATTGCTTCAAGGTTTTCTAAATCTAAACCGATTGCGCTCGTGTAGCCAGGTTATAAAAATAACACTATGTAACAAATCGATTTCTTGCTTTATAATTCATTATTCATACTATTACGCGAGGATAATGTTTTTTATGCAACATTATTTTCTTTGTACGCCGTATGATTTATCGGGTTTTTGAAGTCTTCGTTGATTGTGACGTAACTATTGACTCGATTTTGCCCGAGGCAGGAAAATTATCTTTGTGACGTTAAGGTATAAGACAACGTGTCAGTTTATGTGAGTCACTGAACTGACGTCTTGAAGGTTCAAGGAATATATCTCTATCCCGCGTAAAATTGTATTTATTATGTCCCTGGTGTAATTGACGTATTGTAATCTGCATCAATTCGACATAGTGCTTCTAAGAGACGAATCGGTGCAGGTTATATTTTGTCTAATATAAAAATCTTGGGTTGAAAAGTATTTTAATCTAGGAATATGGCTTATCTATGGGCCGAGTTTTATATAAGCTAATTCAGCTGCAAGAGCGCGTTGCGTGGCGACCGCCTTCTACGAAATAACCTTGCTTTGTTCAGTATTTATTTTTAAACAATTAAAAGAATCTAACGGGTCCACCACATTAAAAAAAAACATTTGTAAGTAGGAAGTTTGAAAGAAAAACAAGGTGCTACTATAATAATTATGTTTGAGATAACTTAAAATCTAGCGCAGTACTTTTACTTGTCTATGGACATTCAGCCCCTTATCTGTGTATATAAAAATGAATCCCTATTTCCCTTGGTCACAGCATCACGAATGAGCGACTGGACCGATTTTGCTAATTGTTTGTTTGTTGTGTTCGTTATCGTCAGGAGAAGGTTCTTATGAAAGAAATAAAATGTAAAGTCCATCGGGAAAGTCAAAAATTTACAGCTCGGCGAAGCCGCTGACGGGTAGCTAGTTATGTATACTAATATTATAAAGAGGAAAGATTTGTTTGTTTGTTTCGAATAGGCTCGGAAACTACTGGACCGATTTGAAAAATTATTTTACCATTAGAAGCCGACATTATCCCTGATGAACATAGGCTACTTTTTATCCAGTGATTCAAGAGGAAGCTTTGTATATAATACTTTAACCCGAAGCGATCGCTTCGCTTCGAGCGGGTCGCTAGTTAATTATAAAAGGAAAGATGCCTGTGTTATCCTAACAGAGTTGAGATTCTACAACGTTTTGATAACTTTACTTAACAGTAATGGCGGCCGAGATAAAAACAACACTAAAACACGTCAAATTCAATATCGTTTTAACCTAGTAGAATAGCGGTGCAGTTCATGCAACGTCTCGTTTCACTGGTGTATACAGGTTGTCCCATTTAAATAGGTCAGTATGCTATTTAAATGCTGCCCTCCTAAGCAAAAAAGCAGTATCTCAGATTTAATGGCCTAAGCAGATTCAGCCCCATACCGTTAGTAATAATGCTTCATTTGCTACAGAAGTTTTGTCTGAGATACTGCATTTTATGTTAGCAGGGCAGAATGTGACAACCTGTATAAATTCTGAAACTATAAGACATACGAAGATCTGTTCTTAGGAACCATGCCATCGATTTTAATAAGAAGAAAAACTGCATACATATATTTAAAAAAAACCTGTACTCAGCACGGGAATCGAACCCGGTTGTTTTGAAAAAAAAAAACTTACACTATTTCTATTTAGATATCGATTGTATAAGTTAGGCAGTAAATGGCTCTATGTCTAAAATGAATAAAATGCATTATTTTCACATACTTTTAATTTAATTTATTTTAGTAGGTGTTTATTTTAGTAGAGAAAATTTTACAAGCCCAAACTTGTTGAATATTGTAACGGTGGTCACTTCGAACACCTACTAAAATAAATTAAAGTATTTGAAAACAATGCATTTTATTCATTTAAGACATCATGTTTCATAGAGCCTCTTACTGTTTAAGACCAAGACAATCGATACCTAAATAGAATTAGTGTAAGTATTTTTTTTTTTTCAAAACAACCGGGTTCCTAAGCTGTTTATAGGTTTTTTTTAAAATGTATGAATGCAGTTTTTCTCCTTATTAAAATCGATGACATGGTTCCTAAGAACAGATCTTCGTATGTCTTTTAGTTTTAGAATTTCCCTTACTGACCGCTTTAAATGAGATACCCTGTATAGTCCGTGAATTCCACGTTATGAAAAGCCACCTAGTAACAAAAACACTTTCGCAATATAATAATAGCATGATTTTTTGTGACAGACTTTAGAACTCGGTCATTGAGCCTACGTTTTATGTTAAGTTGTCAGGACGGACTTTAAAAACGTTTGTTATCCACACCGATAGGCAGAGGCCCCATATAGGATGTTATCGGCATAGTGAACTTGTTGAATCCGGCATTTCGTTTCGTTTATTATATTGAAGTAAGCGTATTCGTCATGAAAAGTATCATATGATGTAATTTTTCTTACTTGAATAAACTAATTGAAAGTATAGTAGTCGTGTTATTTGTGTTATGTAAATTCTAACACACTAACAAAACAAGATTTAAAGCAATAAAGCAAAGCAAAAGCAAATTTAATTACCTTGACTTAACTTATTTATGGAGACTAGATATCTAAAAAAACGTATCCTGTACGTAATTTAATCCCTGCACGTGTTTAACTAAACTTGATTACGTCTGTTCTACGAATCTCGATATTTTGTTTATAATACATGCACGGTGCTAATTAATTATATCATGTTTCTTATTGTCATGTACATTAATGCTATTTTAATGTAAGGATTTAGGCGTAAGCTACATGTGGCAAAAGTGTAGGGTTTCACAAAAGCTTGTATTGCATTTTCAACAATATGCATTGAAAAGAGACTTCTACTTGTAATACAAGTTACAAGCTTTTGTGAAACGGGCCCTAGGTAGGGATTTTGTGAATATTGGTTCATAATTATTGTACCAACAAAAACAATATAGTAAAGAAAAAATATATAAGGCAAGGAAGGTGAATTTAATATAGAACGTGTTACTAAATAAACCGTAAAAAAGAAATTACGAAAGTAGTGTCAACCCTAGTATACGGTATACCTAAGATACTGAACTGACGTTATTTAATAAGGGTCGATACTACTTTAGTAATTTCTTTTATACGGAGTATTTTGTAACACGTTATATAAGGCAACTAAAGTAGACAAACTTTATAAATCCCTCTATAAATTTAGGTCCAAAATAGTAATTACTACATCGTCAATAACATAATTTATTGTAAATTGATTACAGATCACCCTGGAAACCCTCCGAGAGGAGATTAAAGAAAAAGTGATCAAGGATGTGATTCCGTCTCAGTACCTCGATGACAGAACCGTCGTGCACATCAACCCTTGCGGGCTCTTCATTATTGGTGGGCCACAGGTAACTAATATCAATTGATGCACTGTTTGTCCCAAGACTAGATTTTATTTTTTAATTAATGCATCCATAACCACGTGACAGCCTAACTTGTACAGGAGTGCAGAAGTGAAATAATAAATCGTTATTATGTGGGGGCTATCAATAAAACACTGTTGTTATTTAAACAACCGCATCGCTTTGGATATTATAAGTGTCCCACGACTGTTACGTGGACGACACGGACTAAAACTCCGTGGTGAAGGGTGTTCCTCCAAACGCTATATATAAGAGGAGGCTACGGGACCGCTATAGCGCCAAAACCTGGTCCCCGAATGGCGCGGCTGCTTTGTCGGCTCGCCTACAGGCGGACCTTACTATTATACCCGTCTCACCTACTCCACTGACGGCATCCCGCAACACATCAGGCGCCTCCTCACCGCCAAACATGGCTTGAGGCAAGGCAGGCTACATCTCGCGCGTGTGTTGGGCAGTGCCCACAGCACTACATCCAAAGCTTAAAACTAGCCTGCTGTAACGTATAAAGGTGGGTACGAATTAGAGCAGCCGCGGGCAGCACGCACGGCTCACCTATTTCGCTCAAATTCGTACGCGCTCACGCGCTGTGCGCGAGCATCCCGTGAGGGGCGCGCGGCGAACCGCCGAGAGTCGGTCTTTTGATTGTGCTCAATGGCGCCTTAGTGAGTGTGCCTCGCGTAATCTTGACGTGTATCCAAGCGTGCCGCGAGCAGACCAACAAGTTCTAACTTGTCTGTGGGTAAGGCATGTACAAATTTGGTAAAGTTGCTGAGCCGACCTAGCACCACCGAGGCGATTTCTTTTTCTTTTTGTTAGGTAATAATTCAGTTAATTATGATAAATGCAGCCGCGGCTGTCATTTCCGACGCCATTTTGACATGTCAGTTCGCGGCGAGAACGCTGCTTCACCCTCGCATGTTTATGTGGGACAATTTGGGTCGGGTCGCAGCTCGCCGTGCGGGGCAAAATCAAAAATCAAAATCAAAATGTTTATTCAGTAAATAGGCCCCCATGGGGCTCTTTTACACGTCGGTAATATGAAGTGAATTAACAAAAGTACAGAAATACTTAAAAGTAAGTGCGAGCATACCTCAGGCTGAGCCGCTCAGATTCGTACCCCGCTTAAAATGAATTGCGATGTGTGCAGTCGGACGCGGGGCTGACGGGGCGCAAGATCATCGTGGACACGTACGGCGGCTGGGGCGCGCACGGCGGCGGCGCCTTCTCCGGCAAGGACTTCACCAAGGTGGACCGCTCCGCCGCCTACGCCGCGCGCTGGGTCGCCAAGTCGCTCGTCAAGGCCGGCCTCTGCCGCCGCTGCATGGTTCAGGTACACAACACTACTTCACACCGTGCACGACTCGTTTTTTAACTCGGGGGACTAACCACTAAATTTATACATAACCGGGGAAAACCACTGTGTTACATTAAATTAAACATAAAGTTTAATAAACATGTCAACTGTCTAACCCTGGGTTCCTATATTCAAAACGTCTCGTTAAAATTTGACATTTGTTACGTACAAAATGTGTGTTAGTATATTGTCGTGTAATAAAACGCAATACTTTGGAAAGCTCGTTTAGCTGTTGACGACTATTACTCTAAAAAATTTAGAAAAGGACATGACAAAAACGGTTGTCCCTCATTCAAAAGATCAAAACCAACAATGCCCAAGATAATGGGTTGTTCTTTCAATCGTATTCGCACCGATTCGATCATGACGCCCTGGCGTCTGGGCCACGTAAACTTGCCGTCGAGTCTGAATTGAACTAATTTCGATGTACAGCCTGACAAGATTCTGTTTAGCCCTATTTCAATACAAATTTGTATTGAAATAGGTTGTAGTAAAAACTTAAAGTTAAATAGTAAGAAATTATCTTCTTTAAGTAATAGAATTTTTGGTTGCGAGTTCCGAGATTGCTCTCTCACCTCTGTTTCAATTGAGGATGTAAGCATTTTTGAAATTTCCTTTCTGAATTTTCTAAACGCGATGTGTTTAGGTACAATTTATGAAAGTAATCAAATCCTAAATATCTTCTATGTCCAACCAGAGGTCGGAATTTTCATGTCACTTTTCATCTGTCATAGTGACTTCATATTTCTGTTCATTACTCATTTACACGTTTTATTAGGAAATAAGTAAAGATTCCGCATTAATTTCTAGTGAATAAGTATGTTTTTGTTAAAAGTTGTGTTGTGGCAGGTTGCATACGCCATCGGTGTGGCAGAGCCGCTGTCGATCACAGTGTTCGACTACGGCACATCGCACAAGACACAGCAGGAGCTCCTGCGCATCGTGCAGAATAACTTCGACCTGCGGCCCGGCAAGATAGTCAAGTGAGTGTCCCACCCATTACCGTATGAATAGTACAACAGTTACCCGACCACTAGTAAACCTTATAACAATGTGAAATGATTCACATTGGTTTGCATAGTATGGTCAGTTTAGTGTGTTGCTTAATTACGTGGCTAGATTCAGAGCTGGTGCACCTCCTTTAGAGCTAGGTAAAATTTTAATAAAGGAAACGAGACCTGACATCTGGAGGGATGTTTGAAGGGGTATCTAATGTTTCAATGAACGTATCATTAATATCATTACGCAGAATTTGCATTTATCGAAAGGTATTTTTTGCCGCGTTTGTTTATTTTTTTGGTAGTCACAACTCCTCTAACCTATAACATATTCTAATATCCTGAACATCATGGTTTCAACAGAGAATAGCGTTCGATTAAATGAGATTCGATGAAATGGTACAATTGATGAAGTAAAATTCGATAAAGGATCATGGGCCCTTGTGTATGGAAATTGGGTGTATGTAGAACCAACAGAATTGAAACTTATATCATTAAAAAGGAATGAGGTAAAACATAATTTCTTACCTAGTTCACCAGAGGATAAAAATATGGGCACTGGAAAAAGAGATTACAGTCCATAGAAGCTTGGGATAATTGAATATTGAGATGGATAACTATACAACTAAGAACAATAAATACTGTGGTGTTCGTTTTTCTACAAAACATGACTGTAAATGGCAAAAGCAAGTTTTAAAAATCCAACTGCTGTTTTGATAGTGTCGTCAATATAAACGATATTATTCAAACAGCAGTTGGGTTAACAGCAACTGCTATTTGGACTATATAATTTTGTTTATGGCCATTGTATGAAATTATGTTTTACCTCATTTCTTTTTAATTATATATGTTTCCATTCTGTTGGTGCTACATCCAATTTGCCCAAGATCCTTTATGGGTTATTGTTTGAAAGAATATATTGAAGTCTTAATTGAAACTCTGGATTCCGCCCCTGCTTTCGTATAAATGTAGCTAATATAATGTCGAAGGTTGTGAGAAGTAGATGTTTGGATGTTATCTTTCTATGTGGCGCGCGGCTGAATGCATATGAATGAACTTCGGCGCGCGGGGGTAGTCCATGTTCTGTATAATAACTTTTGGCCGGGTAATATTTATAAACGAGTTCCAGGTTAAGGAAATCACGGGTTTTTCGCTAGTGGTTAGGTCAGTTTAGTAGTGCGATGTGTGAAAACAAAAAAAGTATGACAGTGCCACAAGTATACAAATTGAACGCAACGCCATTGTACCAACTCTTTACGTGACATGTCGTCACAAGCTGTCACACATGTACGTAAGTGGCCTTCCACCCTAAGGTTGAAGATGGTTTGCACGTTTTAATTTAGCTCCATTAGGCCAATTTCTTTCCCGTAATTATTTTCACAATGCATGTGTATTGCGCTAAAGTGCATCTGCCGTATTTAGGTTGTTTTTGTTGTAATGTGAGTCGTTTTGCAGGGAACTGAACTTGCGAGCACCAATCTACCAGAAAACCAGCACATACGGTCACTTCGGCCGAGAGGGCTTTCCGTGGGAGAACCCCAAGCCGCTTGTAGAATGACTCCAGACCTGAATCGTAGAACATTGTAAATATTCCACCAGTATATAAAGCACTTAATCTACGTGTGACTTTGTAGCGAGGGCGCGGAGGTTCAATTGTATCGCTGATGTCTCTCTATAGACGATTTACGTCCAACGAGTCTAATCTCGCCCGTGGAACGACGCCGTTCCAACGGCGAGGTTATAGTCGCCGGACTCAGTGTAATTGTTAAGTATTCATTAGTTTAGACACATTAGACACGTAGGTTTAACACGGTGCCGTCATATCTGAATTTGAGTTAGTTCAGGGGTTCGACTAGGCAGTCCGACGTAGCGTTCACCATTATTAGACAATGAATTTGTGATGTTTATTTTATATAACCAGTAATTAATGAATTATGCCAGTGCGAACTACGTAATGAAAAGTTTTTTAAATGTGTTACGTTATTATTTTAAAGTTGAATGATGGGCTGCCTGCAATCTCGAATGTTTTCATTGTGAGCTTTACGTCTAAGTGCTATGGTTGGTAGAGTGGCTACTACCCCGGCGGTCACAGCGGGCGAGCTCGCTGCAACGCGGTGCTGCGACGGCGCGTGTCACGTTTTAATATAATTAAGACTTAATTAGCTATTTTACTTAAGTGTACTGCCGATTATTGATGAATATATTTAGCCAGTTATTGTCGTGCGTCCCCGCGCAGCACCATTTGTGTTGTGTTTCCGAAAAGGTAAAAGGAAAGGAGCCATTTTGAAAGCACACCGACCGACCGGGGCAGTAGTGCACTGTGCATTTACCCACGTTATGATACAGATTTTGCCAGTAGGCTTAATTAGGCGCGACGCTAACCGTACATGTAATGACATTAGAATTAGAATTTTAAATATTCGTAGGTCGGTTAGTGAGTATTGTGATTATATGTTTTGATCTGTTTCGACCCGTTTAAAGTTTCTAATTGACTTACTGTGGATTATCTATTTATCAGATTGTGGAATTTAAACTAATATTAAAATTGTGTTCTCCCGGCACACTATCGGGATTTGAAAAGGCGTTTTATTTTTATGATTAACAACAATTAGTAACAAGTTGGCGTGTCTAGAGCCAGGAGGCGGCGATCCTGCGCGCGGCGATCTTGGTCTGCGACATGCGGATGGTGTCTGTCCACTGCCAGTTCTGCATGTCGAAGCAGTGCGACGCTCTGCACACAACAAACTGATAATCAATGTACTATTTCGTAAATGATTAATAAAAAGTATATTTTCTATATAGAGGAAAAACTCACTAAATTCACAATAACTGGTAATAGCTGACAGTGACAAGAAACAGTTTGGTATACAACGTGTTAGAAAATAATCCGTATAAAAGAAATTACGAAAGTAGTGTCAACCCTAGTATACTGTATACCTAAGATACTGAACTGACGTTATTTAATAAGGGTTGACACTAATTTTGTAATTTCTTTTTTACGGATTATTTTGTAACACGTATGTACATTGCAGTCTACTAGTTCCTTCTCCACTGGGCTTTTTCATATAAGCTACGCAATGTACACAGAGCGGTAACGTGTTACTGACAGTTGATGAATGGGATCTAATTATTAACTGTATATAATAGCTTGGTCTAAACAAAGGGCTTGGAATGTTTGGATTATTTCCATCTGTTGCCACCCGCTCACTTGTGGTAATAAAGGTTTATTCATAAAATAAAGTATAAAGTTGCAACAAAGGCGAGGCGCCTTAACACATGGGATATCAAAATGGCTAGCCCCACCCATACTTCGTTTTTATTTCAGTTTAGAACAAAATAACCGTTATTTTGCACACATTAATCGCCAGTGCCTAGCCTAGCAAAGTCAAAATTAGAAATTGAATACAGTTGTATCTTCTATGACCTCGTGAAATGAGGCCCACCATACCTTGTATTATTTATTTATTACTTATTCTGTGACCATACTACAAACGGAGATTTTTGTGAGTGGCAATTTGAATCTACCAGCAAGGAAATAAGTTGCCCTTAACCCTTCGCATGCCGGAGGGGCTCGCACAGTTGTACCCGTCGTATGCCGGGCTATGACGTCATCGGTGTCACGTGACCGAGTTAAACGCTCCTGGCTCCCAATTGATTCCACGTTTCGAACTACTGAGTATTATCTATGGAAGATTATTTTTTTCGATTTATCTACAAGCAAATTAGAACCCTATCTTAAAAGAAGTATAGTCCAATTTAAAAGAACAAGATTAAATCTCTTGTGGACAGATATGGTACTCTACTGCGTCGGGACGGATACGGCACTAATTATAGGCATACGAAGGGTTAAGGGATCCGTTTGTGGCAATTTTTTGTTAGAATCAAGTGTCCCTGCTGTGAATCATGCCGGCCTTACCTTGGCACTGTAATGGTGGGCGAGCCCTCCTTGAGGTCCCGGTCGTACACGCCCAGCGCGTGCCAGGGGTCGATGACCCCGTGGATGTTGATGGTGTTGTTCACGTCCGGCTCCAGTCCGCCGAACATCAGGTTTACGCGCTCCACGGCGTCATATACGAATTCTTCGTCGAAACTGAAATCACGACACTGGCAACTATAGCAAGACAGCTAACGATCACAATATATTTATATGTATAGACAGTGTTAACGGAACACGCCATGGTAGGATGCGTTATTTGCAGATGGGCTCTTTTTGATTCCCTTTGAACTTTGAACTGCCATCGTGGGCGAGCAATGCAACGACTTACTAAGAGTTTCCCGCATCTTTTGATGCGAAATCGGGTTTAAGCCGGAATTAAAATGCTTTATATGCATGCAATAAGAGCAATAAAGTTATTCGGTTCGGCTAGCCTAATCGCGCCAAGCCAACCCGAACGTATACAATATGGCTTACCTTTCGCTAAATGCCTTCTTGCAGATATCCACGTAAAAATCAACGCTGAGCCAGACGAGAGGGTCGAACACAGTACCAATTCGGGGTGCGGTCTGGAAGTACCCGTACTCGGTACATGTTTGGTAGTACCACGCTCGAGCTGAAAACAGAATAAATAATTAACTAGTACCTACTAGGTTCACTGACGTTGACTTTCTAAAGCAATTGTAAAATTTGTTATTGAGGTTGACAGTAGAGTGCCTTAGGACCTTATCGCACTTGCGATTTACGAGTGAGTTGAAATCGTGACGTGCTCGTGGCGAAATAGTTACGCGCTCACAGCGAACTCGCTGCGGCTTCCCCTCACTTTCAACTCGCCCGCAAATCGCAAGTGTGATAAGGCCCTTAGGGTAAAGCATGGGGTAGACGTGTGATCGAGTGTCTCTGACTCTTGACTGTTGGTCCGGTTAGGTTCCAACTATCGCCATCCTTCCTTCTTTGTGCTGCTAGCGGATAAAATAGTATCAATTCCGAGTAGCTTACAGTTTGATCGAGGAGCACTGTATGTATTTAGCAGATTTTGGTATTCTATGCTCCAGCATGAAGTTAGGCCGCTTCGTTGCGCGATGTAACCGCCAATCTTTTCCATCGGAGTGTTTCCTGGAAAAACACTATTTTAGTACCATATACATTCACAAATAGGTACTAAGATGATCAGTATAATTAAATTTCTGTAAAGATTAAAAACGATAATCGTTTTGGTTGGTATCATTCCTTTCTTACCCTTAGATTAAAGTTATTTTAAAACCGGATTAGTTATACCGGACGTATATGTTCAAACGACAATGAAGAAGAATAAGTATGCGAATTTATTACTCTTAAATTAATGACAACGTGCCCTAGAAATAAAGGAACGTGGTGTCGCATGTTTATAGGTACTAAACCGATAAATGGCTCCAGTAATAGCTTGGTAAAAGGACTATGTAGACCTCAATGAAATTAGAGAAATGAAAGAAAATAAGACCAAAATCAGCTAATTTCATAAAGGTTTAAGCAGTAGGTACCTAATTAAATGACCTATGCGGAAAATGTAGATGACTGTTAGCTTGTCTGTGTCTACCTTTATGTTGTTAGCTATCTCGCTCTACTGGCCGTCCCTCTCTCTCTTCATGGCCGCCGCCCGGCATACACGTCGGCTCTCACTTGTATCTTGTTAAATAAAGTCTGGATATGTTGAATAGTTGTGTCATTCAACACCATAAGACATTTAACAACGACTACACATGTCCTTAAAAGGCGTGGTTTTTAGGGTTCTGTAGTCAAACTAGGAACCCCTCAGTGTAGGGTTCCGAAGCCGTTAAGTACTACAAACATAAAAAACAACAAGTAATAACTATTTTTCTATTTAAAGTCGTTTGGTGCCGCCTTAGATGATTTTAGTAGGTATAAACACTTTAACCGCCTGTATCTCAAGAACCAATGATGTCTACTTAGTCGTGATAGTTTTCCTTTAAAATTCGTTATATGCTCTTTCATTAAAGTTTTTTCAGATTTTTTGTACTTGTACTTTTGGCTTTAGGGGGGGAACACACTTGACTCTAACAAAAATTAGCGGTTCAAAGCTTACATACATACTTACATTCATAACATCACGCCTTTATTCCCAGAGTGGGTTAGGCAGAGCTACAGAAATACCAACAAATCTAAAATTACTTGTATATAACCACATTTCCACATCCACATTTTGCGCAATCAGGCCAAGAAGTTTACTAGTGTATTAGTGACAGGTTGCAAGCCCATCGCCTAACAGTACTACACGCCCTTATTCCCTTAGTCGCCTCTTACGGCATCCACGGGAAGACATGGAGTGGGACTATTGTAACTCGGCATCCGCACGCTTCAAAGCTTAATATTTCATAAACGGATCACTTAATCCAAAAATTGTTTAACAGACCCATAATATTTTTGAAAGACCAATCCAACGACACCCCACAGCCCACACCATGGGGTAGAAGAGAAAAAAAAACATCCCCACGTTACGTGTAGGCGAGGTACCCTATTTTTATTTATTTCAAGATTTTATTTTACCACTTGTTGGCGTGACTAATATGTATATTCATGCCAAATTACAGGTTTCTAGTACTAAGAGTCTCTGAGTCTGAGCTAGGCTGCGGATGGGCGGACATGGCGAAACTATAAGGGTTCCCAATTTGACTACGAAACCCTAAAAAAATATAAGTGTTTAACAGTGATTGCAACCAACCGTAAGTGGTTCCTAAGAAATTGTTGCAGACGGTAGTCAGAGCGCCAGGCAAGGCTGTCTGGACCTCCCCAGAGAAGGACCAGCTGATGAAGCCCGAGAAGTAGCCCAATTCGTACACGTCCTCGTAGTCTAGCAGCGGCCAGCATAACCTGGGAACAAGCTGGAGTGAGATGGAATCACGCCGTCAAAACTAAAACGAAGCGAGCCAGGGGCCTATTGGTTTGAATGAACTATAGAGATGTCATGTGAACCGGGGTCCCTAGCTGCATTGTTCTGGGCGGTAATTTAAGAGTGTGACTGCTTTTTAACTAATGTCAATTACTGCATAAAGCAGTATTTTTCATATAATTACCTAGCCTACTACTAACTCAATGCCTAAATGTAAATATGCGCCACTGTTACTGTCCCACATAAAATGCTAAATTGTTAATTCATTTTGAGTAACATTGATCATTACTAAAAAGAAAACTTCACAATGCCAAAAGCAGTACAACGAGCACTTATGCCTGTATTTAATTTTTCGCATAAAATTCATTTGCTTTACTATTTTAAACCACTCGAAAAAGATCATAAATGCTCGTTCTCTTAGTAAAGGGAATTAGGTATGTTGGCAGCCTATTCGTTTACCTATACGCTGCCTCCATGGAACGCCGTCCTTCTTCCGTTTTTAAGGCCTCTAGCGTGTCTTCTATACCTTGTCTGATAACAGCGATACACTCCTCGCCACCCTCTGATAAGAATGCATCGTGCACTACTTCTAAGTATCCTAAAAGACAAATTTATTGGTAAGTCCAATCCATACTGAACGTTAATGTATCAGGAGCAGTATAAACTAGTTAGGTACACGTATTAAGGGTAACCTATCACAAGTCCGGAAAATATATTTTTTCTGATCCCATTAGCTTTTCAAAATGTTTAAAGAGTAACAATCCAGAAAGCAAAACAGTTTCAGAAAAAAAACTATAATTAATAAACAAATGAAGCAGCAGCGGGCAAACGTTTTTAGGGTTTCAGATACGTTACCCATAAAATGCCTTTTAAATTAACCTTTTAACCGCCAAAGCCGGCAAATCTTGTCTTCGGATTATCGTGCCAGGGACGCCGAGCGCTCAGTACGCTCCGTACATTTTCTATGGGCGTAGTTGTGGCATAATTATGACGCCGTTAGCGTCTGGGCACGTAAAGATGCAGCTGACCGTGGCGTTCAAAAGGTTATCAGAGTAATCTAGCTCACTCTCGGACTATGAAAATCCCACCTTTGTGCACAAATCATTTCAATCGTTGATTAACAAACGTGAAAAAAATGCTCATTTTCACATTTATGCCTAATTTTTTACTAACTTGATTGATTGGATTGCTGCTACCTAGGTAACATTTGAGACGCCAAATTTTAACTGTAACTTGCAACTACATGTGAAATTACACCGCACTTGTACCCCGTTGCTAGTTACGTGGGTAAATTGTTTACCCTCTATAGAACCTTGTCGCTTAACAATTTCATGTACGTGACTTGACAATGACAGGGGTTCGATGGGAGCTCAAAAGTTATAATAAGTAATGGGACCCATGGTACTTACCAGTAAAATCAACTTTTCCTTTTATAGGGCCGCTGGAAGCTACAACTCCCTCCACCAAATGGGGGTACCGTTGTTTGAACCAAAGCGCCATATTAGCGGCGTAGGAACCTCCGTACAGAACGATTTTGCTTTGAGCAAACCGAGGCTGTTCTTTCAAAAATCGGATGAAGTAAGCAAGGTCAGCCAGGGCCTGGTCTACGTTCAGGAATCTTAGGTTTTCAACCGTAAAATTTCTGTAAAAAAAATCAAAGTAATTAAACAAGCGCAACCAGGAGATAAGTTTTGATGGACAGTCAAAATTCAATTGAAAAGTAAAATATTGGTTGCGAGCATTTAGACGCAAAGAATATCTGGTGAGATGAACTTTACTGATCTCGAATGGAGTCAACGGAGACAACGCGTGAGTAAATGTAATTAGTGGAAGTCTTCCAGGGAATCCTATTTGGAATAGTGACCCGGTTGAAAATGATTACAGGATTATGTGATATACTAACGTATAAGGCACAGTTTCGCCGTAGTATCTGTGCTCGGTGTAAAACTGGTAGCCGTTGTTCTCGCGAGCCATTTCGAACATGTTCCCGCCCAGCAGCCAGCCCGCAGCGATATTCCACTCCCCGCCGACTAAGATGAAGATGGGTGAGCCATCACCGCCGAAGAACTGATCGTTGGACATGTAACGCTTGGGAGAAGAAAACATAGGTTAGCAACCTTCGCAATAACGTGTGTAGATATCTGTGCGTCTGTCTGTGTTATCGCAGTTTCCAGACGTATGGACCGATTCGGAACATATTTTTTTTTTAAATACACTTAGTTTTATCAGGATGGTTCTTAGTTACCTTGGCGGTTTCACGGAAGCTCTGAAATTAGAGATCGCCAATATATCGGTGGTATTCATCTATTTAATAATTATTTATATAGCTGCTCATAACAGATCGTAACCCTTAGAGCAGAACAGGATGTAGGTAACTGTGTAAACTGAAATTCTGTGTATACTTTCCTGGTAACATAAGGATATGATTGAATAGTTGTTTCCGCTCCGAGGCGAGCAGCAGCGGTTCAACAGTAAGTCATAAATTTTTGGGGTAAAAATTCTCTTTTCGGTTCAGAATAATGGTCTCAAACAGCTGTGCCAGTTTTCGGTAGACCGTCTCTTACATTATCAACATACAATAAGGTACACAAGTCTATGATTATTTTATGATGTTACCCGGAAACCACCTGTGTGGTGTTTACGTGTTCCATGATATAACAAAACCGTTGCAATACTAACCATTAAGAACGTATCCGGATTCTGTGGGTTGAAGTGGTCTACAGGCATAGGGATGGTGGTCGTGATAACGTTGCGCGTGCTTATGCGCGCTGTCTCAGGTGGTGGAGGCATGTCGACTCGGATCGGGGGCTCTATCACGCGTGGGTCCGGCGTGACGTCGGCCCATGCGCAGGCGGCGCTCGCTAAGAGGAGCAAAAACTGAAAGTAGAAATCAAAAAGGTGGTATTTTATTCTTGAAACATACTCGTAGGTATGAATTTTTTCACACCGTGTAACAGTCCATTACTTCGTATAACTGATTTTATTTAACTTACCCCCACAGGACTCTAGAAAATCCTAACGCAATTTCATCTCAATAGGTGTAAAAAAGCGCAAATTTATGCCGACAGCACTTAATCACTTTTACGCAATGCACGCATTGTCGAGTTTATTTTGCGTTATTCGTGGAACAGTAAAGCAACAATGTCATCTAATAGCCAAGTAAAGTAAGGTTTTAGATCATCAACATATACTGACTATTGAAGTCAGATATGTCCATGATCGTTATAGTCGTTGCGCCGACGTTGATTGTCTGATTGAATGCTCCAATGGTGGAATGAAACCTACATGACAAGTAATATTGAGTTCCGTATTATCATCGAATAATATTAAAGTTCAATATTATCCGATGATATCTATTCTGCAGGCCTTTTTATTTTATAAATTAATTATGGTCCTACATAAGTTTAAGCATGGAAGTTACGGTAGTATCCGAAGTTAAGTACCTACCTAAATAATTTGGTACACAACATCTTGACTTATTGCATATAAAACAAACATAACACATGGGTACTTTAAAAAAAATACTTACAAGAACCATTTTGACAAAAGCGTGCCACAAAATCACAAACACATTGTAGAACTATGGGTGAGTATTTGATTAATTTTACTAATTATCATAAGTCAAGCTGATTAGATTGAATACTCCAGTCCGACTTATCGGTATCAACCTTCTTTTTAATCTTTATGATTAGTAAAAATTACTCAAGCCAAATTATCTACACGTAATCCATTAAATTAAAAGATTAAAGATGTCCAAATCCGTTCAACCCTAGGGTTAAGAATTTTTTAGTTTTTTCTTAATTTATGTTTTTCACTCCTAGTTTTAACGCAGTGTATTTCGCCAATATCTAGTTTCTCACAAGTCTATGGATAATTATCACATGCAAGGAGAATTGTTCGGTTAAAGAGTAAATAAATAAATAAATAAATATCAAACAATCTCACACAAATTGAACTAGCCCCAAACTAAGCTCTAAGCTTGTACTATTAGTACTAGACAACGATAAACATACTTAAATAGAGAAATACATACTTAAATACATAGAAAACATCCAAGACTCAGGAACAAATATTCGCGCTCATCACACAAATATCTTCCCTTACCGGGATTTGAACCCAGGACCATTGGTTTCGGAGGTAGGGGTCTCTCCCAACTAGGCCAACGTGTAGTCAGTATTTACTCTTGTGGACTAAATAGAAGCACATGGGGTTAGCCCACGCGCTTCCGTCAAGTCACTACTTATATTAGTTATCAAACCTACTATGTCAATTACTGTCTTGCGGAATAAAATAGGCGGTTATCCTAGGTTTGAAGTGATCCTACTTAACTCAATGTAAGGAAACCAAACCAATCTAAACTCTTTCGCCGACCTTCGATCTATCAGTGTTCTGCTTCTATTGGCTGATGAACTATAGGTATAACGTGGTTTTTGTTGTAAATTACCTAAACAAATGGAGTAATTATAGTGCCTAGGAAGCTAGCGGTTCCGTGAGCGATTCCGGTAAGGGCAAATATTCAAATGATAAACGATGAGCGCGAGTGTTTTTTCCAACCGCCATAATCAGAGACATTTTAGAGACCAATAACTAGTGCCTTTTCAAACTTGGTGTATGATGTGATGATGAATCGTCCAGCCATAAGAGGCAAATATTGTGTAATCCACCGCATGCGAATCCGATTGACATACGCATTAGGCCGCGTTTCCAACAGAGATGTGCGAGGATGCGTTGCGAGTGATGTTTGTCATGAACCAATAGAAACACTTGATTTACCTATCCTCGCCCAGGTCAGATCTGGTGGAAACGCAGCCTTAGACGGACAGACTAAGTAATATATAGACGACATTACTTAGTTGGCCAAAGTACTTAGTTTGAAACGAGCTCGGCGACGACATCAGGCGTACTAAGCAATGTATTGAACGATAAATAATAAATTCCCAATTATTAACTTGTGACTTAGTCATGGAGGATCTGTCTGTGAGTATAAGTACCTACTAAGTATTTATTTTTACAAGGCTGCTTATAGTTTGGTTGGCCCTAGGTCAATGTGTGTGAAGTGCCTCGATATTTATTTACTTATTTAAAATAAAAACAGAAAGTTAAAAGTACTTTAATTGCTAATTATGCAAAAATGCGCAAATCGAAGGACAACCGAAGAAAGTTTTTGCCGCATTTGTCTCCGTAAGGCTTGCTGCAGTTAGCGGCGCCACAAACCAAGTTTTGACTTCCTCCCGTCCTCTTCTTATATGGTGCACGCCCATTTATATTCCCGCTGCAAATAAACAATCAGTAAAATTGACAAAGTTCAGAATTTTGGATCTAAGGGGGCAGGAGTAGGGATAGAACGCACGTTAAGACCGGAGTTACCCTGAGGGTCGAGTGGTTGGAGCCCCGCCACAAGATTAATTTTAAGTCCTTTTGTCGTAAGAGTACCGACCAAAGATCTGTCGACCTATTTAAAGGAAAAAATCTGGCGGTTAACTGACAAGGCGAAAGTGTTTTAAAAGTTAGGTAGTTTAATTTTAAATTATTTGTTGTTGTTTCTGTAAGGTACTTGTAAATATAGGACTTGCTGCTTCAAATAAAGTTATCCTATTCTATTATATTCTATACAGCCATGTTGCATTCTACGAAAGGTAACGACTGTAAAAATCAATAAAATGAATGTATTGAGGTAATGAATGACACGGGCGACAGCTTAGGTACGTCGATTCTATACGAATTCTTGGATTTCTGCAGTCCATCAATAACGTTGGTCAAAAGTGTTATTCGTGATTACTGACTATATGTAAAAACAAGATCACTGAAATAATATTACTCTCTTGTATTACGGCATACCACTGTAAATTTAAACTGACCGAAATCCAAACATATCAGATTACCTTTTTTTTTAAAGAAAACGTGCAATGATTGTGTCATAAATTACATTAAAATATTGTATTAAAGCAGTCATGGCTATCCAATCCATTAACATTAGAGTAATAGAAGATGCGATGCGAACCTCTTACTCAAAGAGTATATTAATATAACATATCGGGCTCTTCTACTTCTTAAAAATAGGTTTATAGTTTATGAATAAGAGGGTTTGTTTTTAAACAATAGTAAGAATTATGGATAATTACGCTGGCCCGTAGTTACAGACGACGGTAACCTTGGTCATCATTAGAACCACCTCCTTGGAGATGGCACAGCCGATGTAGATAGAGTCAGACCACACCATCTGTACAAGATGTTAAATAATAAATGTTAACAAAACAATGAACCGCTTCCAAATTATTAAGGAGTTCCGCAGACTTTGTATAGATGTCATGTCTATATCTTGACGTAATTTATATGGGATCACCCCTGAGACATACTCATACCCTATGAAGGTCTCTGGCCCACTACACCGTATAGTCTAGCAAATGGAAGATGAGAATAAAAAAATCACTTACGCGGCAACACTATGTTTTGACAATCAGTGTTGCCGCATAAGTGAATTCTTCAGTCTCATCTTTCATTTGCCAGACTATATCATACCGTGACCGTACTATGACCGTAATAGGAACGTGTCCGGCACGGGAGGGTAGGTAGATGTCGTTCGGTGCCGGAACGGCCTAGTGGGCAAGGTCTCATACTTGTCAATACAGAGATATGTTTTTATGCTGGTCACGAAAAGAGATTGAGACAGAGCCGTGTAACTGCTATAGCTCTGTCTCTTATGCTCGTTTTACACGAAGGCAGAACAGTGAACAGTAGAGACAAAACAGTTCTGTTTTGTGCGTTCACACAATAGCAGTACTCTACTGTTCACTTTGTTATTTTATTTTTACTTTAAAGAGAAGGCACACGAGCACTCAGGCCACCTGATGGTAAGTAGAATCTGAGACCCATAGACATTTGAATTCTCAAGACTGTAATCCTGAGGACTAAGATGGATTGCTCTATGCTAGTAATTTCACCGGTTGTCTTATCCCCACACCGGAACACAACAATGCGAACACTGTTAATGGATAAGATGGTGGTAGCGATCCGGACGGACCCTGCACAGGATCCTACCACCACTTAACTGTTCATGGTAACCCTCCAGGGCGCTGTAGTTTCGCCGTGAACAGGAAAGTGGTTCTCTACAGTAAAATGTGCGCTCTGTGTGATGGGTGAATCAACTTTTAAGGTACTCCCCAATTTTCGACATGTCTCACTATGTCACCTTAATTTGGTAAAATGCAATTTTTTTTGTTGATGTGGTCAATATATTGAATAAATCAGACGATTAAACTTACTTTCTAGCTGACAATTTTAAAAATTCTTCTATGATTTACACAAATATATCAGGTAACGCAGGGGACGACGTTGTCCCCGGGTTTTGTATGAAAAACGTGCATTTTCCACTGCGTTACCATGTTTTTACAAAATTATAGAATTGGTTTATGATTATGAATAGTGAAATCCGAAAATCTGATTATCTAATTTTACCATGTGTAAACCATTGTCAATCTCACATATTCTAGTAAGTTTTTATTAGCGTGTAGAAAAGGAGGACTTTAAAAGTTGATTCACCCTGATATTCAGGTTAGTTTTTGGTTTGTATATTTTTGTGTGGGTATGTAAGTTTAACATGTTACTGTAGTACAGTCAACTACAAAAAGATGTTTTTTTTTATGTTAAGGAGAAGGCACACGAGCACTCAGGCCACCTGATGGTAAGTGAAATCTGAGATCCATAGACATTTGAATTCTCAAGATTATAATCCTAAGACCTCAAATGCGCTGCCAACCCTGAGGACTAAGATGGAATGCCTCTATGCTAATAATTTCACCGGTTGTCTTATCCCCACACCGGAACACAACCATGCGAACACTGTTGCTTGGCGGATGGTTAATGGATAAGATGGTGGTAGCGATCCGGACGGACCCTGCACAGATGTCTCCACTTTTTGGGCATTTTTACTCTCGTAGAGGATGAACGGATGACCCGATTTGGACAAAAGAGTTGGGGCGTTAGATTAATCTTATCGTCGTGAATGTCAATAGATACTACTAAAAAGGCGGGTTTCAAAATATACCGGGTGTTGCCTGTAATAGGAGCAATAAATTGAGGGATCGTTTCTACTCTTTTAAAACAACATTTAAAAAACATTTATTTTATTATTTGGGATTCTTTCAAACAAACTAAATAGCATTTTCAATGTACTCCATCCAATAGTCTAGTTGACATCTACTGTCAGCCCACAAACTTCGTAGTTTTCGCAATACATTGCTTGCTTGGAAAATCTAAATTCATTAATA
Organism: Acleris holmiana; assembly: GCA_949316455.1. Taxonomy (NCBI): domain Eukaryota; kingdom Metazoa; phylum Arthropoda; class Insecta; order Lepidoptera; family Tortricidae; genus Acleris; species Acleris holmiana. The sequence goes on from OX438769.1 coordinate 11,119,912, forward strand.
TTTAGTTAACAATAAGTTATTTTCAAAAGTTGTAGAATAAATGTTTCTACGTTTGTGGTGTGGAAACGATCCCCAAATTTATTGCTCCTATTACAGGCAACACCCGGTATACATGATTATTGATATTGTAGTATACAGGATGTCTCATTTAAATCGGTCAGTATGGGAATTTCTGAAACTATAGGACATACGAAGATCTGTTCTTGTTGAAACACCCTGTATATGAGATGGTTACGTTACCTGCGTGTAGTGGCCAGACTTTTTTGAGCGAGAGCTAAAGGTATCGTATTTATAATTTTCGTGTTCTTCGAACCAGCTGCTGAGAGCGGTGTCTGGGTCCACCTTGTCCGAAGGCCCTAATGACGCCGACCAAAACATGTTTTCACCGGTTTTAAACCTTTTTGAAGCTTAAAAAACGAGAAAGTCATTTTATTATTTCATACAAAGACAACTCACGAGCATGTGCTTCACAATTTGACATCTAAACTCTACTTATATAAAACATATCCAGGTGAATATGGACTTTGCATGGTTCACTCTGATGCGATGAGACCCATTCAAAGGCTGATAATAATGAAACAAAAAATATACCTAAGCAATTTTTCACCTGTAACTTTAACATGTCACTGTAGTAGGTACTGTCGACTGTAAAGAGACTTATTCACCTCATTGCATTGTTATATTATAACTGTTATAAGGTCCATAAAGGGATACATCTCTTTGTAGTCGACTCTACCTACGCTATTTTAGTTAATAAGTATTTCTAATAGTTAATGAGCTAGGTAAATACAAACATTACTAGAGGTCCAGAGTTCCATCAGGCAGGGTATGGCCAATCACCAAGAGTTCACCAAACTCAAAAATCTCTCTGTTTGTAGTAAGGATGAGTCACGAGGATTATATAAAAATAATAAAACTTCAGTAAGTACCAATTTTTCTGTCCAGATTGTGGAATAATTCGTTCGCAGACGCCCATTGATCTGCTTTCGCAGCTAATTCTTCATCCCAAATCTGTAATAAGAAAATTCTATATACCTATCATTAAAGTATGGTTACATTATGTACTTATAATCAAAGCATTCACTCCGTCACAAAATCCGTCTCTTTAAAATAGCCTGTTTGATACCGGAGTCTTATGTTCCGTGATTAAAAATAATAAATATGGATGAAGTAAGTACCTATATCCTTTTTCCCGGACTCTGCAGTACTTAATGTACTACAATTATCAGAGCCGGAGTCCCCCAGAGAAGTTGCTTCTCTCCGGTGTGCTACGTACGATTACATAAAGTAAACCGACGATATCCCAGTCGTAGAACTCGTAGACGGCTCCCTGTTTCTGTACGCTAGCGACGCGATATTCTATCGCCAACTCTATGCCCTACCAGTTTGGCTAGCCAGGTGGAGGCTAACCGTTAATGTCGCATAGATACAAGCAATTTTCGTGACAAGACATCCCTTGGAAGATAGGAGACTCACCATGGGTCATGCGTCCTCCCACCAAAACCGTCGTCCCCTCAAGAACCACTCAAGCGCTTCTTCGTCCAGTGCCCTACTTCAGTCTCCCTCTGCATGTGCAGCTCGGGGTCTACAAGACCTATGTTAGACCCGCGTGGTACGCCCTACTGGCGCAACGCACAGTCCTTGTGCGCCGTGACCGATCCAGTGGGACCTCAGGATCGAGAGCCTGAACGAATTCATCGCGCGCCTTGCCTCGTCGATGTTTGCGCGAGAGGACGCGTCGCGTTTCTTCTATCTTAGTGTAAATCGTGCCACAGCACGCGCGACCCCCGACGGCAAGGCATACTCCCGCGACCTCAACACGCCGACGACGACGACAATCCTCACGGACCCATGAAGACGCTGTTCAGCTAGAAGTTCGCTAGCTGGGCCTCCCCCAACGGGTTCCCGCCTAGCTGGCTTGAGCTCAGAATCAGCGTAAAACCCGGATTGACTTTACCACCCTCTTCTCCCCAAAATTATTTTCCCTGCTCTGTCTGCCTGTTACCTCTTCACGCTTAAACTGCTGAGCCGATTTAGACGGAATCCAATTCGGCATGGAGATATTTTGAGTCCCGGGAAAGGACATACTTAGGGTAGTTTTTATCCTTGAAAATATTACATTTCCCAAGGGAGCAGCTATAAACGACTTCTACGCGGACGGAGTAGCAGGCAAAAGCTAGTGTAGGTACTAATAATAGTATAAAGTATTATTTTTTAACGAGGTATCGAACAAAAAATCATTGCATGGTACATTATAAGTACATTAGGTACTCTTACAATTTTCTATAGATATTATATGTAGAGCTTGATTTTCAGTTAATATTTTTATTGCAGTCAGGTCTACGAAATATTTTTTCTTATTTAACACCAGGTTTCTACTTTTTATGAATGCCTATTCAACTATTTTAATACTTTTATATTTTGAACGGTTTTGGGAAATATTCTGTATTGTTCATTCTGTATAATTGTAGATAGATGGCCAACCAATTTATTTTTTTTATGTCCAGGAGACCAAATATTATTTGATAACATAGAGAATATTTTATAGGCACATTTTTAAACTTAAATATCGGTTTTGTTAGACGTTGTCTTCTCTGTACACGGTAGTTAACCCTGCAGTATCTTTTCCGTGTTGACCTCCTCTTAGGTAAACTTCACCTAATCATAGACTAATCCAAGGCACGGAACATACCACAGATTTCATTGCGTAAGCACCAGGCTGGCCTTTTAACTCTTCCTTGGCTACTTGAAGCCGTCTCACGTTATGGCCATCAACGAACTTCTTGATTTCATCACACGTCAAATTTTGCGCTGGAAAAATAAACCTTCAAATAAATATAATCTTTACAGGAAGTACTAAGTACTAATTAAATTTACAAACATTTATGGTGAGCCAAGCCGACTACCGTCAAAACAATCACCAAACGTTGAATCATTTCTTCATTAATTGCCACTTTCGTCGCTAGGAAGGTACTATACTAAAAATAGTTTTTGCATGAATGCTATACAGGATGTCACAAAAATAAATTTAAAAATTACATTTCACTGGGCACTTGTTTAAAAACAATTATGTGATCAGTGATCACTTCAAAACAAGAATTCCTGCCATCGCCTTAATTCCAACAATAGGTACCTAACTACCTACCTATTTAGTTAGTTTTTTCCTTTAATATTTATCATTTTTTCATTGGATCTTCCAAACCTTATAAAAATAAAGCACCTATTGAGTTTAATATATTATTATGAAATTATTCGGTATTCATTATAAGCGCAATCGATGCCATTTTTCTTTTTTAGGGTTCCGTACCCAACGGTTTAAATGGGACTCTGTTACTAAGACTCCGCTGTCCGTCCGTCAGAAATTTTCACAGTTGATGTATTTTAGAATACATTTTAAGAATACAATAGAACAGAAAGTATGTATTCAACACAAACATGAAAAACAATAAAAAATAAATCTACGTTGAATAGGGCCACTCTCAGCGTTGCGCTGATTTTCAGAGCGACCCTGATTTAAAACTAACCAAATTTTAACAAGTAACAGGTAACATAACAAACACTAGCGACAATTATATACTTACAGAAGATGAAAAAAAAACTTAAATAAAAAAAAATACCAATACTCACTTTAAAACATTAAGGTAGGCTAGATACAACAAACGTGTTTTTTACTCGATATTAATAAAGGCAACAGGTAGACGCTTGAAATATTCACAGAATATTTAGTTTATTCACTTCAAATATAAATAATTAAATTAAAATAAAATAAATTAAGAGGGGCTCCCATACAACATACGTGTTATTTTTCCTGTTATTTATTTTAAACGTTATATAGTGTCTAATATTGTAAAAGTGGCTCCAAATGGTTCGTGTAATATTACACACGGTGCGGCTCGCCAGTTCTGTTTCTTGAACTTGGCTTGACACGCTCCCGCGTGTCTAGATGGTACGGAACTCTACGAGCGCGAGTCAAACTCGCACTTGGTCGGTTTTTTTCTTCTAATTTGGGACTAGGTCAATTTGTGTGACATTGTCCCGTGATATTTATTTATTTATTTATTTTTCTTGTCTCAACCTGACCGAGATTTTGCATCTAAGGTATAAAGTTTTTACAGGTGGGAACTACAAACTTTTCCACAGAAGACATTGCATTAGAGTATGTGCCACGTTTTACATGCTACTCAGCCGTCGAGATTTGTGAACATACTATGTTTTGAGCGATTTGAGCCGCTTGCTGGGTGTTGTACTTTTAATTGACTTTAATCAAATCAAAATGGTTTAGACAGCCAGTAGCTATTTTGCATCTTTTTTATGGCAGGGTGATGGCACACCAGCGCTCAGGCCACCTGATGGTAAGTGAAATCAGAGACCCAAAGACATTTGAATTTCAAGACTATAATCTCGAGACTGCAACCCTAAGACCTCAAATGCGTTGCCAACCCCGAGGACTAAGATGGCATGCCTCTATAGCATAGGCTAGTAATTTGCTTTCTTTCTTTCTTTTTCAAAGGTACTCTGTATTATTTAGGCTTGATCGAATGCAACTTTAAATATAAAAGGTAATAAATAAACACTACGCTCCAGTAAGGTACTTAAAAATTAAACCCAACCAATATTTCAAACAGTCAATGTATTCAGCCGATCAAAATGGGTTTAGTCAAACTTTTCCTTAGAAGTTGTTCTGCTTGTATCGGCCGACCAACAATCACACGGGGTTTTTTTTTTGTTTGAACCTTTCTTGTTCGAAACGCTGAAACCTGTTTTCAGATTATCTTAAGCATGAGTTACGTAGGTTAGATTAGGTTAGACCTGTGACCACCAAAAAGTATTCTGAAAACAGTAAGGTTACAGCAGAAATTAGGTTTCTATGAAATGAAAATTCTGCGAATTCATACATTCTATGAAATGAGTCTCTGTGAAACAGTGTAAAACCGATAAGTAGGTAACTACTTTACCTACTTTTCGGTCTCGCCGGATCATGTGTACTCGTAGCACTGCAGCTTTAATATCTCAGAAATACTCGGGACGCAATTGAACACTTTCATCCTTTGGTTACCAATCTGCTATTACTTTTTAGTTTCTAAATTAATCCTTTCTGGAGTAGGTACATTATTATGTAGGTGATAGTGAGTCATTTTACGAAAACATTATAGTGAGTCATTAGCGTGTATACTTACCTACCTAATTGCGTTTTAATAGTAAGTTATAAGGTGATAATCAACGACTGTTTTATTGTTGTGTTAAGATGGAAGCGACCACGAACCGCAAACTTGTACTTGTACTCATCACACAAATATCTACCCTAACCGGGATTTGAACCCAGGACCGCTAGCTTCGAAGGCAGGGTCACTACCAACTAGGCCAGCGTGTCTATTCCACTGAATTAACCTATCGTGCTTTTACTGTCGTGAATAAGAGCTGCCATAACGCTGACAATATGATAACGTTATGGTTTAGAATAAAGTGGAAAATAGGCTAAGATCCTGTGACGAAATTTAAGCATATTAAATAATTATACTATGTAGGTTGATGTAAGTGCCTAAGGAAGATAAATGTTAATTTGAACCTGAATGCCTTGGAACCTGCGCCGGGCATACAGTGGTGGACCAAAATAATATAACGTAGTACTTAGGTATTATGGAGGGCGTCAAATCCATTTAACCACCATATTTTTACAGAGATTTAAATCGAAAATTCCAAACGTACGGCTTCAATTACGTCACGAGTGTAGGCAATAAACCATGTTAATATTTGTTACTTAATTTATTTTGACTAACAATAATTTGTGGTTTACAATAATTTATGGTGTACAATAATTTATGATTTACAATATTTTGTGGTAGCATACATGAATCATTAGCATTTGTCTCCGTACGGCCGGCTGCAGTCGCCGGCGCAGACTAGTTTTCCGCTTCCGGGTCCCTCCGCGCGGTATGGTTTTTGACCGATGTAGTTGCCACTAAAAAAATAATACAGTTAAATAAGTTTGCCTTTCGAAGTGATACTGGCAACATGATCCCATTTGTAACCGTAACTGTTGCTTAATGTGGTAGTTGCCACATGGGGATATTGTCGTTCCACCTATCACTACGAACTTTAAATGTTGAAGTTAAGAACCTTGTCGCAGAAAGCCGATAGTCAAAATCAAGTAAGTTTTTAGCGAGACTTGAGACTGTCGTTATGATAGAGTTCTATGATGGCTCATTTCTAGTCCAAAGTTCCACAGATTAATTTCATGGCACTCCATCAGCAAATCAGCCGCCAGACGTCTGATTTATTGACTGAAGGAATGTGTGGGCTGGCGGATTTCTAAATATACTTTAATAATTTAACCCGTCTTTGCCAGAGTAATATTAATATGCATAGCTAGGCATTCACTCGTTAATCCGTTAATTAACGAAATTAACTTGTTCGAGTAACGGATTAACTTTTAAGATAACTTTAAAAAAGTTAACGGACTTGTTAACTTCCGTTTAATTTCCCCGAGTCCGTTAACCGTTAATCCAGTACCAACTATTTACTAAAAAGATACCTCACGCTCGTTCGTTCGTATCGTTCAGCCTCGCTTTTAGACGAGAACTTATTAATGTTCATGAGGGGGAATATGAACGATATTATGCCAGATGACTAAACTACACAGTCCAATTATACAATTCTTTTTTTTAATAACCTGACAACTTACAGAACCCAAACCAACAATTTTTATAAGTAGATTACTAACGTAACGATATAAAAAAATATTTTTTTATCACGTGCTAACGGATTAACGATTACTTACGTTAACTTGCGTTAAATCTTCCAAAATGTTACGCTTTAATGTTTAACAAAGTTAACTTTTTTAGTAACGGATTAGCGATTAACGAAGTTAACTATTTGATTAACAGTGCCCAGCTATGCTAATGTGTAAGTAATGTGAATCCTTTTAGCGGTATCGCATTATTTAGTGAAGACGCTGCGTCGCTTTAGATCGTTAATAGGTAGTAGGTATGTGTTTACAATACATCAAGTCCCACCGCCATACTCGTACTACTTGATTTTAAGTAAATTGATGCAACGGTAGAATGTTAATTTGACTAGTAGCCAAGTTTGTGCTGGGCTTCTGTTCATGGTTAAAACTATATTGTCTTTAACTCGGCCGCCATTACTGGCAAGTAAATAAGAGCTATCGTAACGATAGCTATACGATAACATGTCAAAATCAATATTGTTTTTACGTGTAGAATAGAGGCTCTGATTGACTGCCTCATACGGTGTCTTATCTTTAACTAAATATGGCCTGAATATCTAAAAAACAAAGAAAACAAGCTTCTTTCATCCAAATGAAACCAATAACAACCGCCTTAGTCATCATGTAGACGTATCTGTTTTCTTCTTTATTATCAGAGGGGTACCATGACATATACTCGTATTGCTACGGAGTTCATTTTACGCTGAAAAAAAAGGGCAGATATATGTATACCTGCTATATTCTGTCCCTTATGTTCGACGTAAAATGAACTGCATACCCACGTCATAGCTCCTAGGACCTCTATTTTTGGTACCTACAGTTAACAGCAAAAGAAACGGATGAAATAGGGTTTCAAAATAGTACCTATAGAGGCACAATGAATAGAGTCAGATGTCACTGACCTATCTTAGTTTAGCTTAAGAAAATGAACTCCTAATGTGTCATAACATAAGTGATCACATTCAATTCGATACTTAAAAACAAAGCGACGTGCCATATTATCTACATAGCAAATAGTAAGACTACCAAACTATCATGTTTATGTCACTGATTACGGGTTTTTGGGACTTCATGACCTCTCAAGACCACCCCGGAATACAAGTCAGACGTTCGGCTAGTATCGGTTATATTCGTTAGCCAAACACGCGAAACGGCACCTCATCATTTCCGTCAAGGATTACTTCACCTTGATTTTCTGGCAGCATTTAAATAAATCCTTTTTATGGCGTGAGTACCGATTTATTTTGTAAATCAGTAGATTTCATACTTCATATAGTCATTTTGAAATTCTGACTCTCTCTCTATTCTGTTATTTTGTTAAAATACTTTATCATTCTGTAATTGAAGTTTCCAGGAAAAAGATAGTTATAACATCGTGTACTAATAATAATAATATCACAGGACAATGTCACACAAATTGACCTAGTCCCAAACTAAGCTCTAGGCTTGTACCTACTATGGGTACGAGTACTAGACAACGATAAACGTATTTATATAGAGAAATAAATACTTAAATACATAGAAAACATCCAGGACTCAGGAACAAATACACGTGCTCATCACACAAATATCTGCCCTTACCGGGATTTGAACCCGGGACCGCCGGCTTCGGAGGCAGGGTCACTACCAACAAGGCTAACGTGTCGTCAAATGCCGACTAATGTTTTGCTTTGACGTATTGATTAGTCTTTTTGCTTCTGTGTCCGTGTTATTGAGATCATTTTCTTGTGACTTCTTTACTATATGTTTATTTGAAACTTTACTTTAGTATAATCTGTTATATGGGTTGTCATGCTAGAACAAGTTTTGAAATGTTAATTTTGATCACCTACTTTTGGCGTTGACTTTACCATTGTTACACCAACACCGCTTTCTTTTTGTGAGTTTTGTTCTTTGTGGCCGAGGCGAACACAAGTGCTAAATAAGCCTTTTTGGTTTTTGTATCCGTTAACATGTGTTGTCACATAGGTTTTTTCTTTGACTGGAATGATGCTTGAATCCGCAGCCAAGAGCTTAGTTTGGGACTAGATCAATTTGTGTGAGAGTGTCCCCTGATATATATTTTTTTTCATATAGCTGTAATCAGATTAGGTAGAGTCATGTTAATTAAACTGAACTATTTATGATTGGAATATATTTTCATCGATGTTAATGTTACAGACATCAACAAACTCTGATGATAAAAATATCCCTACTTATATTATTTTATTATTCTGCTATGTAACGCAACGCAGTACATTACAAAGTATAAAAAAGAAAACTCTAAGATATATAGGCTAATTTTGTTGAAAATGATTTGGGGTCAATGGTCTCTTTAAAGAATTAATAAATTGACAGATTTGAAATGTTTTATGACAGGGTATTCGTAATTCGGTTTATTGACCTTAATTTATTCAATCCTTACAAAAGACATCAACGCATCTAAAATTTTTATCTAAAATATACCTTCTAGAAAAAATGGTCCTGAAATGCAAAAATAATAAAAAAAATCGCATTAAATATGTTCGCAGTACATTTTTTTTACTTTAACAATTATAACACTAATTTGTTTCAATATATACATAGGCATGTGAACAAATGGAAGGTTATAAAATGAATCTACGAAATATCCTGTAGATAATTAAAACATGTTAATGTAAGGTGGAATTTCCTGAACTAAATTAATCAAATGTATTATATTACCTCATAGGAACAGGAAATAAGAAATCAGCCCGGCATCTACAACCAGTGTTCCGCTCAATTATCTCAAATTATATTTAATTAGCATACGGTTTCAAGTACTCGGCATAAATCAAAATCAACGATCTAGGCAGTAAGAACCCTGACGGCGCGCCCCACCACTCAAACTGGCATTTTACCTCAATATACGTAAAATTCGGGATTCGTCACGGATTTGAATTGTCTCTACTTCATTGAACCCCGTCGTGGAAAGTCGATATTATCTTTAACCGTATGACAGTCTTTTCTATATAGTAAAGGATCCGACTTTACAACGACATTCACCGAACTGGTAAAAAGGTATATTGCAAGTGGGTTCTCTAAAAAAAATCAGTCTAAAATATGTGTTTTTTTATATATATATAAATCACCTTTTCGTTTAATAGACAAATGACATACCAATCAAAAGTATGAAGCCAAAAGAATATGAAAACGTTAGGTTGACTATTCTTCCCGTCATAACTTTTGGTTAGGCAGGTATAAACAGGAAAATCGATATTAGTAATTACCACTGGTCTGGTTAATGAATAAACTGTATGTCAAAATAAAGGTGACATTTTTATTTACAAAATATATACCTACCTATATACTTTAATATCACGGAAAATATATAATTAATATAGAAAAACAAAACCTATTCTGGACATTGTTGTGGACTGAAATTTTTTCGTCACCCCACTTGCAATATATTTTTAACATATTTAATTTAATTTAGTTTAAAATACTTTTGATCCATAGCCGCACATTTAATAAACTGATCATGGCTTAAATGCCCGTCTCAAGATACGTCAAAAAAGATAGTTTTCTATGGTTTGACGTTTACTTTGACATATCTTGAGATGGTTATTTAAACTGAGACGAGTTTATTAATACGGCCATTAGACTAATAGTGGCTCACCATAAAAGTCAACACATTCAAGAAGTCCTATACAAGATGCAAACGCTGCTAACGTTTCTGTTTTCTATCGACTCGGAATGTATGGAGTTGACATAGCGGTCGACGCGAAGCTTCCGTCAATTATACATTTTGTCGAAAATCGCTAACTTAGCGTTATGCATCTTGACTATACTAGAACGGTTTAGGTACTTAACTAAAAGTAAACAAACAAAACCACGTGGCTCTGTTCAACAGCCAATCAAGACTGTTTTGTCGACCTATGACGTATCGCACGTATCAGTATTCTGCTTCTATTGGCTGCTGAACAGAGCCACGTGGTTTCGTTTGTTTACTTTTAGTTAAGTACCTAAACCTTTCTAGTATAGGTCCCAAGGAAATGATTCGCGTACAAGCGTAAAACCCTTTTGCAATAAGGTGACAATATTAAACGTCGGATTACTCAAGGTTGAGTTATATGGCCTGTTAATGCAGTAAGGTTCTAAGGTAATACACGATTCCTTGACAAATAATAAATAAATATCAGGGGACATTCTCACACAAATTGACTTAGTCCCAAACTAAGCTCTAGGCTTGTGTTATGGGTACTAGACAACCATAAACATACTTATATAGAGAAATACATAGTTAAGTACATACCCTTGACATTACAAGACATTACTTACACATTTGAAGCTGCAAAATATAAGTGATACGGTATACATTGTTTAATTTTAAGAACTGTTTCATTCGTGGATCGAATATGTAGGGAAATTATTAACAATAGGTACATCTCTACATTCGCTATTTGGTATCTTCAAACGAGTATCTACCTAAATGGTGTATCCTTTTAGTTTCTAGTTTTTCTGTCTAAATATTTTACTGTTTGTTGTTGAGGTGTGTTTCTGTCAAATAAATCATACCTATTCGTACATTGTAATCATATTCAATAGTGATATTAGTTTCGTTCGTTTCAGTCATAAAAAAGGTTAAGTCATACTAACAATCATGGATCTCTGTGGTTTGGGAAATAAATGAATTTCGAATACTTACGCAGGCCCGTAGTTGCAGACGACAGTGAATTTGTTCCAGGATCCCTCGTGGTGCTGCGATATGGCGCAGCCGAGGTGGGTAGAGTCGGACCACACCATCTGCGCAAGAGCAGAAAAATTAGCGCTCTCAAATTAGTGAGCGAGTGAGTGATATTAATTGGGAATGTCTACTTTTTTAAACCTCTACCTCTAACAAAGCACGATGTCTTTAGTACTACAAACTGATTTAAGTGCATTAATTTATTTGAAAGATAATTATTAGATCTAATTAATACTTTCAACTTATGCAGTTATTAAAAGTGTATTTATTACGGTTTACGCTTGAAATTTCGACACTCATTTCATCGAATTTACTTCGCTTCATTTCATCGAAAGGAATTTCCACGTGCAGAAGTTATAATTTTTGGTGGTCACAGGTCTAACTTAACCTAACCTCCGTAACCTATGCCTAAGCTAACCTAAAAACAATAAGGTTTCAGCAGAAAGTAGCTTAGTGAAACGACCTTTCGATGAAATTAGTTTCGACATTTCAATGGGATCCCATTTATTACATTTACAAATTATCTACAGGTGAAAAAAAAAACATCTCTGTTCTTAAATTGGTCTTATTTGATTTTTAGGGTCCCGTAGTCAAACTAGGACCCTTATAGTTTCCCCATGTCCGTCCGTCCGTCCGTCCGTCTGCAGCCTAGCGCAGAGAGTTACCACTAGAAAGCTGTAATTTGGCATGAATATGCATATTATTACCCACGCCAACAAAGTGGTACAATAAAATGTAAAAAATATTTCTATATTTCTTGTCTACCCTGTAATGTGAGGTATCGTTGGACAGGTTTTTCAAAAATATTACGGGTTTGTGAAAACAGTTTTTCGATGAAGTAATCCGTTTATGAAATATTAAGCTTTAAAGCGCAAATTTTTGTTAGACTCCAGTGTCCTCCCCTCCCTCCTACAGCCAAAACTACAAATACTAAAAATCTGAAAAAAAACTGAAATGAATATATCGAATATATCGAATTTTAAAGGAAATCTATCACGACTAAGTAGACACCATCGGTTCTTGAGATACAGGCGATTAAAGTGTTTATACCTACTAAAATCATCTAAGACGGCACCAATTGACTTGAAATAGAAAATTAGTTATTCCTTGTTGATTTTTATGTTTGTAGTAGGTACTTATCGGCTTCGGAACCCTACACTGAGCATGGTCCGACATGCTCTTGCCCGGTTTTGTTGCTACAATCCCAATTGTGCGAAGCGGAAGATTTTGCAACAACATAATTGATTAATCTGTTATTATATGTTAAAGTCTGGGTAAACTTCGTACCTGTGTGTAGTGGCCGATCTGCTTGTTGCCGGTAAAGTCCGAGTTGCTAATGGGACCGTACTTGTAGTCGTTGTGTTCATTAAACCATGCCTTCAGGGCGCTGTCCACGTCCAACTTGTGGGACTCAGCGGTCGTGCTGTACCAGTACAAGTTCTCGCCCGTTGTAAACCGTCGAGAAGCTAAAAAAACATTCATTTTACATTTCTCATATTACGAAAAATATTTAAGAATTTCTATTGGCCCAAATACATTTGGGCGGTTTCTAATATAGTGTATTTCATTAAGGACAAAAGTTAAGAATCTTTAACTTTTCCTCAAAATGGAAAAGGGAAGGATTCTTAATTTGTGTTTTGAAAAAATCCGCTAACTAACCGGAAGTTAATGTTTTTGCTAATAGCCGGCAGTCTAGACCAACAATCGAGTAAATGACGTAGGTTCGTAAAATAAGGAAAAAAGTACAAAGTGAGTCAACGGGCGAACAGATCAATATTTTCTAGATTTGTAACGCACTTTCATAATATCTATCCTATGTATGATATACTATTAGGAATTTTACCATTTGAACTATTTTACTTTTTTAAGCCGGAGCAAAGCGAGGGCGGGACGCTAGTAATTTTAAAATAGTTTATGGGTGACATACTCGTAGTAGGTAGTATATACATATATGTCACTCGTTACAGCTACAAGCTCTATATCACCGTGTTCGCTCATGTTAATTAAACTGTATTAATGGCATGTTTATGTATATAACAAACAAACAACCTAATTCATTTTGCAATTGAGTGGAAATTCAGATTTTAAGACCGTAGATACCTACATGTATGTGCACGCACAATACAATACAATACAATACAATACAAATACTCTTTATTGAACACCAAAAATTAAAAAATAACAGAACACGGAACAGTACATTTAAATCATGGGTATACAACAGGCGGTCTTACCGCTAAATAGCGATCTCTTCCAGACAACCTTGTAAGAGAAATAACTGAGGACATCTACGGGTATGATCATACTCGTACGAGCTGGGGTGTCTATCATTTCATCGAAACAACTTTCATCGAATGTATAATTTCATCGAACGCTATTTTCTGCTGAAACCATAACGTTTTCAGGGTATCTTAAACATGTAACCTAATCTACGTAACGAATGTTTAAGATACTCTGAAAACATTATGGTTTCAGCAGAAATTTGCGTTCGATGAAATGAAATTCGATGAAATTATACATTCGATGAAGTGATGAGTTACCTACGAGTTGATAATTACTAAGTAGGTATTTTTTATTATAGTTTTTTCTGTGACACGCTTTACCAGGCAAGCAAAGAATATAAAGTGTGTCCCTGGATAAGGTGCACAAACGAGTAGGACTAAAACAAGATGTAATTTCACGCGACAAAAAAAATACTTGATGAATTGGTTCCCTATTCGTTTGTGCACCTTATCCAGGGACACATTGTATATGAAATTATGAATGGTATCGTACGAACCAACTTCTCTGTCGGGGTTGTGGGAGGTAGGGTCCTTAGATGCCCAGTGAGCTGCTTTTGCGGCTAACTCTTCATCCCAAATCTGTAAAAAAGAAAATAAATAAATATCAGGAGACGACGTCACACAAAATTACCTAGTCCCAAACTAAGCTCTAGGTTTGTTTTACGAGCTTTCGAAAACGATAAAGATACTTATTGTACAACTAGGAAAGTAATACCTAATTACAAACTAAATCGGGAAATATAATTTACTAAGGACAAGCGAAATATTTTTTCAAGTCGTCTTCTGTAGTTTTTTTTAAAGATACTATTGATAAATACCTACTTATAGCAAAGATTGTCTTAATTGGAATACACAATATTTTTACAATTCATTATCTTTAAAACGCTTTGAGGAATAAGCGAGCGTTTCTTTTTTTTTGCCACTAGCACATTTTGCAGTGTCCCATGACTTTGCATTTAAAAATGAAATACTTAATGTATATAAGTAAAGGAGTTTGTATTTTTTACTTATTCGTCGTTTTATTTTCACACTAAAAATGATTTTACAATACATAAAAAGCTTGGCATTTATTTAAAATTTATTAAAAAACGAAACCTCTAATTTTTTTAAGTATGAAAAAACGACTGTCCCATCGTAAAATCCATAACTTAACATTGGAATATCTTCATGATGGTCAATAAACCTATATGAACTTTTGAATTTTAATCTATGCTTAGTAGTATTAAGATTCATTTTTCATCTACTTTGTTGAGTTAACACCAGTAATATTGTAGAATTTAATTTTTAACTCTTGTCCCAGGAAATGTTCCGAAAGTAATTTCCTTTTGTGTTCCCCATTTTACTAGCTTATATTAAACTAAAAACTACCAAGATTTACTATTTGCGATGGGCAACACAAACAAATGTCACTTCCCACGCGGCCATGTGGTTGCGGTTAGTTGTCATTCAGAAAAACTGAAGAGAGCACGTGCGTAGGTGTTGTGACCAATATATTTCCTATTGTGTACTTGTGATTTTACGAGGTAAGTTAAATAATTTACTTATATTTGGTTACTTATTAGGATAGTTAATATTATTACGAACACTTTGATATAAAGTCATAAAACATTTTCCATAAAACAAGCCCGGATTTTTTTTTTTTAAACATTGAACACGTGTTGTGTAACTTCTTTTTGTGTTACTTTTGCGTGGTAACATATTAAAGGAAAGCTAAGTTACACTAAGAGGAAAATAATAAAGGCTAGTTTTCATTGTTGTACAGGGCTAAAAAAATGTCAGAGCAACCTACTAAGATTTCTGGGGCTGAAAAGATGCGACGCTACAGAGAACGGTTAAAAATAAATAATCCAGAAAAGCTTGAAGAACAAAAGAAAAAAAATCTTGAAAGGATGAAGTCAAAATACAAATATAAAAAAATAAGTGAAATGACAGAAAAAGAAAAAACTATAATACGAAATAAATGGAAAAAACAAAAACAACTACAGAAATAAAAAAAAAATGTAAACAAAGTGCGAATATATCAAGCTCTCCGACGAAAACTGTTGAAACTTCTTCAGTACGAAAGTCGTCTGAAAATTAAACTAGACAACTATTTTTGGTGCAATTAAAAAAAAACACTACCAATCAATCGTTGTTTTATTTCATCAATTTCACCTCATCATTAAATAATTGTACAAAACTTAATATTGAGGTTCATTATACACATACCCTTACATTTCTTCCTTTGTTACCAATGGTTTTCTTTGTAACTGTCCCAACATTTTTACCGTCGTTATTTTCGTTTTATTTCATTTATATTATATAAAAAGAGATAATTGGGCTACTAATAAAGCACATGAAAACGCAATCGTAATACAATATACAAAAACTTATTCAGATATGCTTACTTTACATAGAAACAAAACTATAAGGGCAATTTTAGGTCAAGGTAACACAGAAAAAGAATCTGTACCAAATTTTCAAAGATAATTTATAATTTGATAGAATATTTTCACACGATTACATTACTTTTATAGTATTTTTTTATATCACACCAACATTAAGGGATAAATTGTGCACCTTTTTATGATATTAATCAAAGAAAAAGTAACACAATAAGAACCAATATTCTCCTTACCCTCGATATTTTGCGATTTTTCATCATTTAAACCTATTAAAAAGCGGTCACTAGCACAAAATCTAAAACTTTATGAAATATTCTATCGAATTTCGTTCATAAACTATATGATTAGTGATATTTTGGTTTTTTGTCAATTTTAAAAACTAGTGGCAAAAAAAAGAGAAACGCTCGCACAGTTAACTATCAGTTTTCACGTACGTTTTTTGCTACTAATTGACCTATTATATGAGCTTTATTTCCTACCACCGAAATTAATCAGCATAAAGTTACGCCAATAAAAATATAACAGCTATAGTTTCTTAAAATGTTCCACTTTAAATTATTTATTTAATACCCGCGACCCCGTCCGCGTTGAAGTCGTTTATCGCTATTCCCCCAGGAACCGCCTCATTTTTCGGGATAAAAAGTAAGTACCCTATGTCCTCCCCCAAGACTCAAACTATCTCCATACCAATTTTCATCTAAATCGGCCCAGCGGTTGTTCCATCAAAGCGTAACAAACTGACAGAGTTACTTTCACATTTATAATGTAAGTAGGTATAGATGTCTAAGGTGAGCATCCTTCAATATTTTCCATTGCATTTCTGCTTTTCAGGTATGGAACCCTAAAAATCATTAAATTTCGGGTTGTAATATGGTAAGCACCCCAAATAGGTACTTCTAATCTCGATTGGTCTACTAAATATATTAAAGGTGAAATTACAGTAATTATGCATCGACTTCATATCCCTACTCTCCCTGTTTCGAGCAGACGTCGCCTAAAAGTTCAGGCAGCTACGATAGTCAAGATACAATGAGGGTAGATGGCAGTACAAGAAAGAGGCCAAAATGAGAGTAAATACCTACCATTGATTTCATTTTGGAAGCGGCAGGCTGACCTTGCACTTGTCCTTTAGACAGCTGCATGCGCCTCAAGTTATGCCCATGGACGAAATCTTGAACTTGGCGACACGACAACTCTAGCACTGAAACGACACAAAACACATTTACGTAATAAAAAAAAAAACATCTTTAATCTTCTGCTTGATAGCGCTTGATAAAAATTTACAAACATTTGCCGTGTGTTAAACCGAATATTGCCAAAATAAAGAGTAGACGTAGAGCCATTGTTCGACGAGGAGTACTGCCGCGTTCGGTACTGTCGACTGCGATTTTGATTGTAAGTTGTAAACCACTCGTGTTTACGTTTTATACCAGAACAAAAAGCAAGCGGGAAAAGCACACACACGCGGTTAGTGACGAAACTATAACGCAGGATTAGTTGACACCTTTAGGGTTGTCGACGTGAGTAATTTAATAACGTATTTTGTCCTGAACTGGGAAATTTGCTAAAGCAGTAATAAGGGACAGGACTGTCCAAGCCGATAAAAGGTTATTACCTGTTTCATGTAAGCTTTAACCATTAAAAAATAATAATTCATATTTACTTATTTATTGCAAAGTGTGGTTACAGAATTATCAACAAGTCTTTTTAGAGTTGTGGGTATTTCTGTAGCTCTACCTAGCCCACTCTGGGAATGAAGGCGTGATATTATGTAAATATGTATTTAATTATTTCTTAACAAATAGCATATTATCAAAGGAGATTTTACAATTACCCAAACTAAGACACTAGGCACAGCCTGACGTAGGGAACCAATTGCCGTTTGAGGTGCCAAAATGATGCGAAATCAAGAGTAAAATAAGGAAAAGAGACAAGTTCGAGAATTAGTATAATCGTACAAATATTAAATAGGATTGGGCTCTTCCTCCTACTTGTTACCGCACACTTATTTTCTTATTTATTAGGGATATTAACAGTACATTACAATTCATAAAAAACTTGCTGGCGTATTAATGTCGTACTCGAACACATTTTAACCACTACAAAATTAACTCGTTCCTTTTTGTAACTTGTGTATGAGGAATTTCGAGGAATCAGATCATTAAGGAACCATAATCGTCAACTCTGAGTGCGGCCGTTACTGATGAATAATGTTAAAAATGACTATCAATTTGTTATAATTGAAGATCTTTATTTTAAAATGTTTTCTTATCTTACTTTCGAAACCCTATTGCTTTTTAACCGACTTCAAAAAGGAGTTCACCAATTTTTCCGTCAGTTGTGAACCTATTTTCAAAATACTTTTTTTATTTGAAAGAGTGTACACCTAAGTGGTCCTATTATCACCAAGTCAGGATCTGATAATGGGCTCTCAGGGAAATCGACGAAATCCTCAAATATTATAGGCATAAACATTATTATAGCGATTTTAGAATTTTCAATAACAATTCTAGCATTTGTATTTAAAAAGTATCATTTGGTGAAGTGGAACTGATGATGAAGATCCCAGATGGCCACCGAAACTCCTCCACAGAACCTATTTCAAGAAGGCGATAAGAAATTTCGATTAGGATAGATGACCCACTGTGACGAAGCACATTTAAATGGTTTAAATATATGACTGTGACTTTCTCGCGACGTTGTTTGCGGCGAGATTGAAATGTCCTTATTAATTACCACATAACAGCATATTATAAATACTAAATACTAAATAGTATGAAATAAAAAAAATGGTTTAGAAAACAAAAACACCGCCTTTAAAAATGCAAATTTTAAATTCTTTTGAAACGGATGATAAATAAATAGGGCAGTCAAACTGAAGTCGGAGTCCCGCAATATTTTTAACCAAAAGCCGACCTCAGTTGGACTGGTCTACTTATCCACCGTTTCAAAAGTAGTTCTTACTTGCGTTTTTTTTTCACCTTATGTTTTTGAAGCAGCTTATAAACAAGTACCTACTCGTAGGTACGATAAGGATTTTAACAGTAGGAGTGGTTTTTTTTACAATATTTAAAGGCATAATAGGCATAGCCCTAGGATTTGTATTTTTTTTAATTGGATTTGATAACGCTATGACTAGGTGTAACTTGCGTCACTGTAAAAGACACTGGTAAAGATGGCGGAAGGCGGAAATCCGATGGATCCAATTGGAGCAAAACCTACCATTGTGGAGATTCTTGGGGAAGCCCATAAGCATCGAGCAACCGACGTCTTCGGGTTCGGAAAGCATATAACGCAACTAGCCGTTGTACGTTTTCAGTGAGCATTCGTCTAGGTACATTGAGCGGATCATTCTCAGGCAATTGCAGGTGTCTCGGAAGTTGGAATCCTATTTTAAACCTGCCATGGGGGTGATTCTCTCAACACAGCGCTGCGTCGGTCTCAAAGGTGAAGTTTTATCCGGCAAGATTAAGAAGTCCCGTCAGAGCTAGAAAACACATTTTAGTGCGTGCCTTCTTAATTAGGCAGCTTTATACGACACTGAACTCGACTCACCTGCCTGCTGCCTAACTGAGAAGGCACGGGGTAAACTGCGTTTTGTACGCTCCAACGGGAATCATGCGTAGGTCTAGTCAAGAACATTAATTTAGGACCCATCTTAGGTCCAAAGTCAATCTGACATTCTACATCAATAAGGTTGAGCTTGTTCTAAGTTATAAATGACTTTGAATCTCTAATGAAGTAATGACATTGACGACGTCAAGGTATTTTTTTAAATTGGGTCCTATTTTAACGTTCGCAGCTGTACAGTTGTGTAATGAGCGCGAGTATTATTTTCGTGATTCTTGGATGTTATCTACGTATTTAACTATGTATATATCTCTCTACAAGTATTTTTAGTACCTATGATACACGCCTTATCTTAGTTTGGGACCAGATCAATTTGTGTGAGATGATCTCCTTATACACCTATATTAAGTATACTTGTATATCGCAGGGAAATTATAAAAAAAAAACATTTTATCAAATTATCATAGCCCTGAAACCATGGGGCGCATACAATATATACCTTAATTATGATTACTGCTATACAATACCGCCCCTTCTTACCCCTAGCCCTACTTTGGCATGAGCTACTCGTTTTACGAGTTAGGAAATAGTTCTTTGTCTTATGAAAATACTAGAGCTATTGCCAGCGTCTCCATCCGCGTAGAAATCGTTTATCGGTCTTCCCTGAGAAACTATCCAGTTTTTCGGGTTAATAAGTATCCTATGTCTTCCCTTGGGACTCAAACTATGTCCATACCAAATTTCATCTAAATCGGTTCAGCGGTTCATCCGTAATAGCGTAACAAACAGACAGACAGAGTTACTTTCGCATTTATAATATTAGTATGGATTAGCCTCGTATAAAGCATAATATAAGTATTGCAATCCTTCTGAAAGTGACGAGTGTACTCTGCGACATATTTTGGGTACAGATGTAGCGCATAAACGTACGATATTAATTTATCTTGCTTATTATCTGTCGACTTCAGTAAAAGTCTATAAGGTAGGTAATTGAGGAAGCAAGATGAATACGAACTCATCCAACAAAATACATCGTTTTGATTCTGCTGGGTAAAGCTATATTTCTTTTTGAACGTTATCGTATTATTTTTAAATAATAATAATAATAATAATATCAGGGGACAATCTTACACAAATTGACCTAGTCCCAAACTAAGCTCTAGGCTTGTACTATGGGTACTAGACAACGATACACATACTTATATACAGAAATATATACTTAAATACATAGAAAATATCCAGGACTCAGGAATAAATACTTGTGCTCATCACACAAATATCTGCCCTTAGCGGGATCTGAACCCAGGACCACTAGCTTCGAAGGCAGGGTCACTACCAACGAGTCTAGCGTGTCGTCAAAATTCAACCAACATCACTGGGCTCTATTCTACTCGGTAGACTCATATTGCTTTTGACATGTTATCGTAATGTCAACGTTATGATAGCCCTTATTTACTAGACTCTTATGGTGCCAGAGTAAAAAATAATACGATAACATGTCAAAGGCAGTATGGTCTTACCCAGTAGAAAAATAGGCCCTAAAAAGGGGTCGCCATAAGCCATAATCCATAATACATACATATCGAAACATTACCGGAAATATGTTTATGAAAACGTCGAATACGGGCCATGTGGGCTGGCCCCAGCTCTATTTATCATTTCTTACGCATAAACGGTGACTACACTTATTCTTTATAAGTGTTCCCTATTTAATTCGATAACACGACTGACTCAGTGTAACGTAGGGTACTTTCATATTAGTATCTTCTACCGCGGTAACTCATCACTTCATCGAACGCTATTTTCTGCTGAAACCATAATGTTTTCAGAGTAAGTATCTTAAACATTAATTACGTAGGTTAGGTTAGGTTAGATCTTTAAGATACCCTGAAACTTGCATATGTAGGGTAGTCTTACAATAAACGATAGTCCGGACGCACGTCTTTCATTCTACAGTGGCGATAAGGATGGGATGGAACATAATGGTTTCAGCAGAAAATGGCGTTCGATGAAATATAGACTCGATAAAAGGTGTTTCGATGAAATGATAGACACCCTTCTACCGTAGATACTAATTATTGTGATGGTTTTTCCATGTTTTAAATATAATAACATCCTGGAAAAGGAACATTTTTGTTATTTCCTTAGCATTGATGTTGTAAGGACCGTAACGTAACTAGCTTATCCGAGTGACAAAAGGGTAAAAACGGGGCGCATGCGTTGTTAAAGGACTAGTCGATTACGTCAGAAGCAAAGTAGAAGACGTAGAAGTGAGTAAACACACAACATCGTATCTTGTTGCATAAATTAGTCTTAATTACCTCTTCAATGAGTACTAAACTGTTTGATAAAGCAAGATTAATATGAACTTTTCCGACCAATACGATGTCGTATTCACAACAACTGTAACGTATTACTTATACATACACATTGCATAAGAAAGGCCTCATTTTCACGTGCTTGGCTTGGTCTCGTGAAGAGGCCTGGACCCTGCAAATGAGGGCTGAAATGATAATTGCACAGGTACTAACTGCGCCATCTCCAGCCAGCAGCGTCGTAAGTTTAAAAAAATGGGATCACTTAAGTTTATTTATGTTTGCCATACTATCCTTACAAATAATGTTGGTGTTTCATAATGGGCCTGAATGATAATAGTTTGTAAATTATATTATGGTATTGGTATAAAGTTCAGCTCATTGACCTTATTGCAATTAATAAAAACTGACAAATATCCCTAACAAAAACTAATTAATATAATACTACTTCAGTTTCAGTATTAGTTGCGGTCATGTAGTCATAGCCCACAATGGGAAAATTGACTCAACCATCGCCAGTTTAGGTCACTAACTTGTCCGGCAAAACCCAACCAGGACCCCAATATAGATTTCGTGCCATTCTTTTCATCTTTAATGTGAATTTTGAAAATTTGCGTAGGCTTTAGTTTAAGTTCCAAATTTTTGATCAGCGTTTCTAAATTTCTTTTTAGAATTGACTCCTACCTACTTAGGTATGTTAAAAATATATTTTCATCACACATGCTCGCAAAGGTTTTTATTACACGCAGGCGTATATAGTAGTTATAGCCAATTTACCTCCAAAACCCTTTAAAATCAGTCTAATACTCTCGTTAGTAATCCCCTTCTTACTTCCCTCGGTGCACAATGTACTATTGCTTCTCTAGGTCATCATCATCAACATTATGATAGTGCAAAATCATGATGGAATCTTTATGAGTTTTATGACTAACGTGCGAGTAAGTAGTGTCTGTCTTCAAAGTTTGGCCCTTATTTTTTACTTTGGTTACAATGCGATCGAGGGATAACTTTTACTCACAAATACTACTACTACTAAAGTAGTAAGTAAAGTACTTCGCCTTCTAAATATTTCGATTTCGATAGCCCTGAGAAAATGAAACATTCTAAGTGCGTCATTTTCGTTAGTAATCTAATAATTTGACGTATGTCCATAATTCGCGACAAGCGAAATAAAGACATGAAACGAAGACCGTGAAGAATTATAATGACGCAGGTAGACGTGCTTTTACAAACTCAGTGTCTTTATTTGTTAGGTCCAAGACACGCTGAGGTCTTGTGTCACCTCATCACTGTCATTCGTGAGGAAGATTTGAAAGAACTACTTACAATGATGTTTATCTACCATGTTGCCAATCAACGTCAATAAACGTTACATTGGACAAATAAACGTTATTTGCTTTATTGTATTTGCTAAATATGGAAGTCGAAATTAAAAATTCAAAATATTTGTTCAGTAAATATGCCAGGGGGTTCTTTTACACGTCAGTAATATGCATTGCGGAGAAAGAGCAGGAGCAAGAAACTCCAGCGGAAGGTCATTTTTTCATTTATCAAATAAATAATACTTCAAAGTAATAAATAATTATTAAAGTTTATTACTGTCACAAATAAAATCATTACAAATACCATTAAACTACCTACTTTAAATTAATAACCAGGAGAACAACACGATGAGGTCTCTATGTCAGGAACAATAACTTAAATAAAATAATAACTGACATACATAATGAAAAAAACGGAGTTAATCTAAATGGCTTTACGGTTTTTTTTATGTTATGAATTAGGTACGCTGTCTCCTCTCCTCGTAAGTTAGGAGCTCTAATCGGAGACTTATTCTAATTGTGTTTATTGTGCTTTATTTCTGTCAATGGGTTAAAGGTTGCTGCATTTTAGAAATTAAATACTACGAGTATAGTCGAACACTAAAGTCAAAGTGGTTTAAATCATTAGCTGCGGCAAGGTACCTACAGTCAAAGACTTTAATTTGTGACCCAGGTCAGGTCCAAAGTCAATCTGATATTCTACAGCAATAAGGTTGAGTTTCCTCTAAGAAACAAAGGGTTTCCTCTAAGAAACAAAGGGTTTCCTCTAGTTTGTTACAAATGGCTTGGCATCTCTAAGGACATTGATAACTTCAAGCCGTTTTTTTGTTAAATGGGTCTTAAATTTACGCTCGTGACCGTAACAACTACTTAGGTACTTGTAAGGTAGAACGTACGTTCCAGGTTTCCAACTGATATAAGCAAACAAAAAGAAAGTAAAAGAGATATCATGAAAGGAGAGCAAAGAGGCAGGCGTAC
This sequence comes from Acleris holmiana, assembly GCA_949316455.1. Taxonomy (NCBI): domain Eukaryota; kingdom Metazoa; phylum Arthropoda; class Insecta; order Lepidoptera; family Tortricidae; genus Acleris; species Acleris holmiana. The sequence goes on from OX438769.1 coordinate 11,144,174, forward strand.
CGCTGAATTTGTAAAGTAGTAAATTATTTTTTGCAATAATAATTCACCTTACATTTGCGGCATTTTGATATTTTACCTATTAACGTTGAAAAATAAACGAAACATTATTTAGGCCTAAAACTATGCCAGGTGATCGCAAAAATCTATAAAATGTACCTATTTGAGCCATGTTAAAATTCGAATTAAGCTAAATATTTGGTTACTATTTAATTAAACTAAATATTCTCATAAAGATAGGTAATCAAACCAACTTAAAATGCGAATAGTCCACGGGTTCCATTTTATTGTATCAATGATAAGGATCAAAACTATCTGCTTTCTTTGAACTCGTAATGTATATAACTATGCCTAAGGACACATTATTTAGCATAAAAATGTCAACCTACAACTATCCCACCCAGGGTTGACACTTTATTTCTAAATAGTTGTGGATTGACACATTATTGCGTAACAGCATCTTATAAAATAAGTAAATAAACAGTTTGTAAGTGCTTGTATCATTGTCATTGGTCTAACAAAATACTAACCCTATTTCATTACCTTATTCTTATTACAGTTATCACCCAATGGTGTGTTTACTTATACATTGTTTGTATTTTGTAACACTATCTTTGTGAATCAGATTTCATGTAGCGGAAACGGGCATTAATAAGATACAATAATTTATCAGTTGTGGTGTTTACACAGAATGTTGTTTTAACTCTGTTTGTTCGTTTCATATTGGTATTTCTGAGTCTTTCTACTCACGATTTATAGTTTGAAGAATTAACGTATTACAGGAAAAAACGAAAGCCAGGCAAATGTATGTCAAAACAAAACAAAAGTTTTGTCACCATTAAGTTGAGGTTCCGTGCTACGAAACCTAAAAAGATTTATTTTTTGGAGTAAGAACCGCCGCACCGCCAAACGAGACTCGGGCAGGCGTTAGAACTTGTTTGTAAATGCTTATTCAAAAAGCCGGTTAATTGCGAGTCTGACTCGCGGACCGAGGATTCCGTAAAAACTTATAAGAATGTAAAATTGTATTGAGGGGTAAACTTGACCTTGCCGTCGAAAAACTGTTGTCTCCATACATCGACGTAGGTGGCCGATTAGTTTACAAATAAGTTAACAATCGATTTTTATTTTATTGTGATGGAGCAACAACATAACGACTTTTGGTTTTTTTCCTTTACTTGTGCTGTAAGACCTTATAAATATAACTTAAATACCTATTGCAAAATGTCTTCCAGGCGGGGGACATGGTAAAAGTCCAAAGGTTTTGTTTTCTTGAAATATGTTTTATAATTCATTTCTTGTCCCTTTTATATTTCTATAATAGTACAAATTGTAATATTTGTTGATATTTTAATTGCAGTCGGGTATTTTTAATTTTGTTTTTTCACACTTTTCTGTTTTTACTACTTTTTTATTTTCCTGACAAAATGGTAGCAGAAAAGTGTATAATGTACATATATTATACTATAGTTGGAATGGGCTATTTATTAGATTTTATTTGAGACTTTATTGATATACTTACTAAAAATACTTTTTTATTGTCCCTCCATATTTTTTCGCAGGCGCCATATTAAAATCTCATCTATTTTTTTTAACCCATATAACTTGGGTTTGGATTATTCCAGATAAACAAAACTCTCGGGATATGATGTCAATTAGTGGACCTATAACGACGTATAAAGTTTCAATAGGGAACATGCGTTATTATTTCTAACCCTCTCTGGAAAGTGCTATGAAAGAGAGGGATAACTGTATACGCGAAACAACTGTCGTGTTATTTTTTCATAAGAAATGAAGCTTTATAAAGTCATTGTTCAGACCCCCTGCAAAAACGCTCAATACAAAATCGACGACAGGAATGACGACACAGCTGTTGTACCATGTTTAAAATATATGGCCCTTATAAAGAAATGCATTTATTTCGGAAATGACCATGTTTAAGCAAATATTATTTAATAAAAATATTACGTAATTAAAATGAGGATTTAAATTTTAACAAGTTTTGATTGCATATAAAATGTTAATAAACGGGTGAAGACTATAAGAATTGCGATTTATATAGTTTTAAACATTTTCTACTAAATCGTATCAATTAAACTCATTTCTGTTTTACATGAATGTGCATAGCTCTTATACTTTCGATTTTATTGATATCTAAAAAAAACGATTTCTTCACTGACTTACTGACTGATGATAATCAAAATTCTTAGGGTAAGTAGGTACTTCCTGAAGTCCTAGAAAGCTGAATTTTGGTATGTAAGCTAGTAATAGTCCACGAATAAAAGGAAATTTTACCGCCCAATCCCTATGGAAGTTTGTATAAGACTTCCGCATCCGCATTATTTGCTGAAACTAGCGCCATCTATTCTATAGAGCTGAACTACTTTAGTTATGCTATTGGCCGCTGGAGGGCTCTAGCTGTCGTAGTATACACCACCAAAAACATATTCATATAAAATGTTGCCAAGACGATACCATTATGGCTCGTCAGATCTCAAGAGCAAAGCTTTTAACTCCACAAGCCCTAACTTCACACAACTTTACAACTTAGTCAAAATATGTGGCTTGGCCGTTTTGTTACTATTAGAACTATTATACATATAAATATGATATAACAGAAAAGTAATGAAAACTTTCACCTTACGCCCATGTGACGGTAGCGAAACGACCACGCCACATTTCGCACTTTTAGAAGTATAGTAACCTAATTCAAACATTTTCAGTCATAAATTTAGTACTATAGAGACCTAAATCGAAAGTCAAAATATTTGGATTAGGTCACTATAATTCTAAAGATGCGATTTGTTGACCAAGTTGTATAGTTGTGTGAAGTTAGGGCGTGTAGAATAAAAAGCTTGGCTCTACATGAGATCTGGTAACTTTTTGACAGTGCGAGCCATATGGTCTCATCTAGGCAACATTTTACATTAAAATGTTATTGGTGGTATTATCTACCTAATGTCGCATTGACAATTAAGACGAATCGAAAAACACCGATTTTTCCGACTGATCCGTCAAGCCGTTCAGGCTGTTGAGCTTAGCATGCCGAGAAATATACACACATACATACGCTCGAAAAACATTCCCCCTTCATGCACTCGGGTAAATTTCACTAGTTTGATCACTTTCCTTCTTAGTGATGTAAATGCCATTTTCATCCTACTACCTATTGAGATATGAAAAAGATTGATTTCCGAACAGGAGACGAAAACATTTTTTAATATTTTACCTAGTCGACCATGAGTACGAGTAGGTAAGCATACCAATTAACTACTGTAAAAATGTCCAAAAAAGTGCTCGGAAAGGATACCTTTTCTTATAAAAAACGGTGACGAGAGGCAATTTTTTTCCTACGAGTAAAATAAACGTAATAAACTCATTCCTGTCCTTTGCGATATTTTATTTAAAAATTAACTCTATTGCCTGTTAAATAAAAAAGACCATGATAAAAATCGCATACTTACACCAAACTTAATAAAAGGTGGGTGCAGCGTTGGGCGGCGGCGGCGAGCGGCGGGTCATTGTGAAATTATCTACTTGTAGTTTTTCTTTCCTAGTCGAGATTCTCTCTCAATTCATCGATATTTTTTTACAAATGATTATGATTATGCATTTGATTGAGAAAAGGATTATATTATGCCTCGGCTGAAATGGGATTTCCTGACTCTTATTTTAGCACCGTCAAGTAATCCCCTACTTTCCGGGCCTAGGCAATAATGTACTATTTTTTCTGCTATTCTAAAAGTCAATGCCGTTAATATTTCTGCTAAACCGATTGGTAGCATACAAGCTACGCATATTTTGGTGCAATCACAGCAAAGGTACGGAACTAGTGTGAGGAAAAATACGCGGCGGTTTAAAACGGAACTAATTTCCTAATACAGCCGTCATGAATGCTTTTCCATCGACGCTGATGGTGGCTCCACTGTCGTGTGCCTTTTCATTCGCTCTGTAGTTTACTTTTTGTTGAGTTTTCTTTGTACAGTACGAACTCTTTTTTTGCGGACCGAATTCACTTGTAGGTTTATCTTATGAACAAAGCTATTGTCTGCTATTGTTTAACTCCAATAACAAGCCGCTAGCTAGAAATAAAACGTGTTATCAGATAAGCCTATACAACATTAACAGTGGCTTTAAGTCTAAGGTGAGAAAGTTTAAATTAAAACGAAGACATGTTGGCAATCAAAACTTTGGAACAGTTCGTAGCGGGGTCTACATTATCTGCCATAAAATTAGTTCAGTTTTTACACTCCATAACGTTTTTCATCTTAATTAGTGTTGGTTATGATGTTGATAATAATAATATTAGAAAGTATAATTTGCAGTTCCAATTTTCGTGTCGTATTTTTTGAGTCATAAAATATAATTACATAATATTATACTTATTCATAATTCTTTATTATGTCGAAATGTATTTCATATTGTTATAGATAATAACATTACTTGTCATAGCATAAACGACTATATGGATAGGAAAGTTGTTGAACATGAAATTTTAATACCTAACGTTTGCAGGGTGTCATCGAATGGACCCCACAGGATTGCCACCGGAGCAGAGACAGACCAAAACGGAGGTGGCGGATTTGGACGTATTTCAAAGTGACTAGCGGGAGCACGCATCCGTACGGAAGATTGGCGAAAAAGAGGGTAGGCCCTTGCCCTGCAGTGGGACACAATAACAGGCAAAAAAAAAATATTCATTCATCAGTCATCAGTTCTAAACCTAAGTAGTAATATGTATTACGCATGTATTTCTCTATATAAGTACCTATGTTTATTGTTTATTAGTACCCATAGTAGACTTAGTTGGGGACTAGGTCAATTTGTTAGAGATTGTCCCCAGATATTTATTTTTATTTTTTAATAAACCCCTGGTTGTTGAACCAATACTACAGTTTCTATTAAAAGTAAGTGGTGATAATTTAAGTACTAGCCGCTTCACTGTTAACTGAGCGCTAGTGAGTCCTATACACAAGATTTACGAATAGGTAGGGTGATCGCACCAGTGTTGGACACTTTAAGCTGACAGGCACCAATAATGGACACTTTACTCTTAATTCAAAGATCATAAGGTTATAAATTGATTGTTGCAAAACAAATGAATAACCTTTATTGTCTTTAAAATAAGAGTCAAGTGTCCATCATTGGACCTTGTCCATTACTGGTTCGATCACCCAGTCAGTTAACTGTGTAGCTGATAGTATACACACTCAGCCAGATAAGGGCCTGTTGTTTGGTCAGTAAGTCAGTAGTTAAACTAATTGTTAAAAATCGTAACTAATGGTTAAATCTCTATAAAATGTGTACAATTTTCGACTTTTTTCGATATTTAACCATTGGTTCAGTTAACTACTGATCAAACAACTCGGCCTAAGTGTTTTCTATTTTCTCACAATACCCAAAGTAGGTATATGATATATTATGAAATGTAGCTATAGTCACCACAGCAAATTGACAAACGCATTTATCGTAAACAAAACTTAACGGTACGGTTGGCCAAGAGATGGCCGGTTGGAAAAGGTTATTAATTTTTGACACAACTTCCTATCAAATAAGTATAAGGTGCGACAATAATGTCGCTCGGATCTCCCTTTCTTTCTACCTAGTCTGTAACGATAGGGACGCACCGAACGACACGCGAGAAAATACATCTTGTGCTAGCCGTACAGAAACGTATGGTGCCATTGATTTAAATAACTAGATAGGGTCGTCTAATCAATGGTGTCACATAATGTCTGGCCAAGAAACAGTAGCGCCATCTATCAAATTGCATACACACTACGTCGGAATACATAGCACTGTCTGACAAAATTAAAAAAAAACCGACAATACATGTCAGTTGTTTTTCAGTGGTCGACGTAACCCTGTAAGTCGACGTTTACCCTTATAATGCCTTATATAAAATTCTGTGCTAGTATCTACCGTAAACCTATTAGCTTATATCGGGTGGATGTTAACGCGATATTTTTAAAATAATGTAAGCCATCCAAACTGGAAGGTCGCTTACAGTGCGATAGACTTGCGTCACCATACTATGTAACACGGTCGGATAACCAAGCAACAGCCGTAGGTAGGTAGATATACATACCTACATACATAAAATAATTATATCGCGCTTGCATTCCTAGAGTGGGGTAGGAGGCAGATCTACAGAAATACCAACAACTCTAAAAAGACTTGTTATTAATTCTAGTTACTAAAATTAAGAAACGGTAACTTTTACATGCGAGTAACGAAAATTAGTCTCGCATTTATTTCGTTAATTTTCGTGACTCACATGTAAAAGTTACAGTTTCTTAATTAAATAAATAAATATCAGGGGACAATCTCACAAAAAAAATACCTAGTCCTAAACTAAGCTCTAGGCTTGTACTATGGGTACTAGACAGCTATAAACATACGTGTATAGAGAAATACATACTTAAATACATAGAAAACATCCAAGACTCAGGAACAAATATTCGCGCTCATCACACAAATAATTATCTGTTTACTGTTACCAGGATTTGCACCCAGGACCGCTGGCTTCGAGGCAGGGTGACTCCCAACTAGGCCACCGTGTCATCAATTAGGTACAATTATTATGAAACTGACCATTTTGCACAAGTAGTCTTACCAGTGTGTTGTGTGTGTGTGTGGTGCCTTTATTCCCTTACTAACCTCTTACGACATCCATGGGAAGACAGAGTAATCACTCTTTTGAGGGATCGAAATAACTTTTTCAAGTAGATACCTGGGTGGAGTGAAAATGTTATCGTTTAGGTATTTTTTTAAAGAAAAGTAGTCCTTATTGTTGAACGAGCTTAAGACGAGGAAAAATTTAACATTTTATGGTCGACGGAACATTCGGAATAAATAAGGCATCGTTTCCAATAAAAATATAATTTACATAAACCATTTTTATTTCGCATGACAATTATTTCAGTTTCACTCACAAATCCATTTGGAATAATCTCGGCATGACAAGATGTCAGATGTCAGCATCAGTTAAAAAATCGTTATATAATACAAAATGGAGGAACATTAGCTATCAGAAATCGGGGAATAGGTAGAGCAGAATTTGGCCAAACTACGCAATTTTAGGCAAATAGTTAAGCGGCGATATTATCCTCAATAGTTAATAACGGTCGTTTCAGCAATTCTCTCTGCCCTACCGATAATTAGTAGTAAATATCCCAGAATTCAATAGCTTCGTAATTCTGTCGTAATACCAAAGGTGACTGTTAGTTGGGTATACCATTCTAATTTAATGTTTTCAATAAAGTATAAAATGCTTCGACTACTACATTACAATAAGCCGCCTTTAATATTACGGCAGCATAATTTTACATTAAGCCTGCGAAGTTTTCAGTAGAGGCGCGTCATTTAAGATAAGACAAGCTCTACATTTTCGTAACAGAAGTGTTTTCTTTTACTTTTCTTATACTTGGTTTGATTTTATCTGACGCTGACTGCACAAAAATGTAACACTTGCAACAACTTTCACCACAGTAGACTTAAAAACCTTGAGAGCAAAATGAGTAGGTTAAAATTAGGGTATCTGGATACAGATCTGAGTTATCCAGATCCCCTAATTTCAACTATTCAAAAACTGAATTCTTCTATTTAAGATGTCGATCAGGGTGTACCAATCTATTTAAAAATCGTAAATCATCTATTAAAAACTCGTTGTTTAAACTATACCTAAACCTTTTCGAAAGTGACTTAATGTATTCGAAGTTGAATTCATCTATTCAAAAAGTCTTAATTCATCTATTCAAAACTCGATGTTTTAAACGTCAAAGTTAATTAATCTACTTAAGTTATAAATGATTTTAATTTTATTTAATTTTTAATTAATAGTACCTACTAATAGTCTCCGGATATGGGAAGTAATCTCATAACGTTTCAAAGTCTAATGCACCGGCTATCACTAAGGATTATAATTAAAAAGGCATAGAATGCAACTTCAGCGTAACGCGAGCTGCATTCCAGCGAGCTCTGACAATTATATTTTAACTAGTCATCCGGCCTGGCTTTATTCTTGGATAGATTTTATTCTTCGATTTTGACTTTAGTCTGTCTGTATTGAATTAGTTTTTAAGATTTGCGTGAACATTCAAAGGCGAGAGGAACTTTAATTTAAAATGTGGCAGTTTAAACATGATGTTAAATAAACACTATACTAAAGTGTTAACATACCAAAGACGTCAAACGAACATAAATAAATGAACAACATGTTACTCCAAATATAATTTATTTAACGTAACTATATAAAATATACTTTACTTACATACTACCTATATCTATGAACACACACACACACACGCGAGCCTAATTTAAGTACTATAACACTTAAGCGTAAAGCTTAACAATTTAGGTACGTTTATAATAATGTGTAATTATTACACGTGTCCGATGTTATGGACTCCTCCATCTTTTCAATAATTCTTCGTGTCGACGCGTAAACATCGTCAAGGTGAATGTTTTTCACCACGTATTGCGCGCACAACTCAGCATCACACGTACATATTTGGTTATTCTGGTCTATTTTGTCACTATCAATTATTTCAATTTTGATAACTTTAATTGCACCGCTGCGATGTGGTTTTTTAACATAGGAGTAAACAGTCGGTTCTGATTTTCTTTTAAGGCCCAGTCCCAGCCGTCGTTCGCTCGCAGACTTTTTTTGTACCGGAGTGTCCGGTACAAAGTTGAAAAGATGTTCTGAGGTATCCTGAAATGATAAGTAGATTATTGTATATGGAGAAATACTTTTTTTAATTGGTATTCATTTCGTATATATCTCAAAAGATTATAATATGTAGGTACATGATTTTAATAGTGTATTTTTTTTTAATTGCTCTTTTTAGTTTTTATAAAGATGAATTATTTATTGTATTTAGTTAGTCTATATCGAATAATTGAATATTAGTTAGTTGCCATTTATTTTAATTAGGTAACTACCTATCACTCATTTATAAGATAGGATTTGCGTTAAAAATTCAACGAGATTTGTCAATGAGATAAAAATAAATCAATGATAAGATATTTAAGAAATTTAAATGTATATAAAAATCACAAATAAAATATATTTTACAAATTATTAACTTACCGACATACTGCTAATACGACCGTGCACTAGTTAAAATATTTTTTTAATAGATTTGATTATGTAATTTTCGCGATTTATATTAGAAAACCAAAGTGTTAATAGAGTTGAAAATCTGACAATTAGTACACATTTCATATAAGGTGCGATCGGCGCCAAGAGTAAGATGATTCCGTCTGTGTTGACATCATATATAACATGATGAATTTTGTCTGCTTGTACGACACATTATTTAATTATAAGTGTAACATACTAACTCTAACCAAAATTTTAAAAGTTGAATCTGAACCCCTTAGTAACGGCTAGAAGTAGTTTTTTGGGGGTTTAAATGTACACAAGCAAAGACACAGAACAATATTAGTATTTCGAATCCAGATTGAGATACATATCAGTAGTTGCTATTTCTATTTGGTTTTTTAAATGTATAGAAGCAAAGACACTGAACAATATTAGTATTTCAATTCCAGGTTCTTATGAATGTTTTGTTGAACCTACCTTAAAGACTCACAAATAAAATCGATTTTAGATTAAACTAATCAAGTGATTCCCCATTATGCTGCATTTCTCGTTATGGGATATATATTGACAGTGCATTTTGTCTATAATTTGAAATAAAATTATTGTATTATGGGCATGGATGACGTAAAATCAAGGCGTATATAAACCTTACTTCGAGCATCCAAGATCATTGCTCAGATCTCTATCCTTCAGGACAAGCTCTGCTGCTCGCTCAAGATCATCAAGAACCCCGTGAAGCACCCAACAACTGTCAAAATGTAAGTACATGTATGTGTATTACGTTTAACGACGCGTTGACCAAGTTGATAGTGATCCAGCCTACGAAGCTAGCGGTCCTGGGTTCAAATCCCGGTAAGGGCAGATATTTGTGTGATGAGCGCGAATATTTGTTTCTGAGTCATGGATGTTGTCTATGAAATTAAGTACCCATAGTACAAGCTTCGAGCTCAGTTTGGGACTAGGTCAATTGGTGTAACATTTGTCTCTTGATATTCATATATATTATTTTACTTAAATCTGTTAGGTATATATTTTAAATAGAATACATTTATATCATTTCATGGGTTAAGTAGTTTAATACACTCTTCGAATCATCAAATTATGCAGTTATCTATTCGAAAGCAGTTGTAAATTATAAATACCTAATAGATCTGCTATTCATCATTTAATAATAGATTGTCTTGTTTATTACTGTATACTTATCACTTTCAAACAGAATGTACATCTATTCATGACATGTATGTTTTATGTATGTCTATTCATGACATTTGTATCGCAATATTAATACTATTTATTTTATCCTGTAAAGTCATCTATTCGAAAATATCACAATTAGAATGCAAGTACTTTTCATTCATGTCTCTATATTTTTTTATTTTTTTTTTTAAATATAGCTTAACAATATTTTATTAGATGTTATTTTGAACACAATTACAGGTTTTGGTATTTTTTTATGCTCCTATTTATTCGTGTATATTTTTTTCTATTTCAGGTCTCTAGCCCAAGATTTATTCTTTTCTGACGACGAGCGTGAAACAGAGCTCAAGACAAAAAACAAAAAACACAGCAAGCGTCCTCGGTGCGAGAGTACTGAGCGTTCTATCCCATCGGCTTCGACTTCGAGTAAGAAGAGCAACGAGTCCACTGCTTCAAAGAAAAAGAAGACGGTTATCAACCCTATCACTGCTCCCATGAAGCCAACGATGTCAGATTTGTTCGGCAGTGACAGTGACGAGGACAGTGTCAAGGTTCCATCTGAGCCAAAGAAGGGTACGCCGATTTATTCTTATTTAACCAGAAGGCTAGCTAACGGTGTTTCACGGCAAATGAGTGAAAGTAAAACTGGATCTCATTACATAGAGTTAAAAGTGTACTCATGTAATGATATCGAGCATATACAGCCTATGAATCGGTGGCGGCATAGTGTCCTAACTATAAAAAATAGAACAGATACCGACACTGAGGCTTGGTCCCGCCTCACGGAATTTGTTGCTGCCACTCGAAAAGAGTTCAAACATTGTCCCGCAACTTTTAACAATACTTATTATTAGAAAGTTAAATTGATGTGTAATTAAACAATATACTTACTTATATTACTATACCTACTTCATTTATTCAATTATGTTTAATATAATAAAGTCTTTAAAATTGAAATTGTATCTTTACAGCTAAACTATCATCCCCTGAGTCGAGACGAAATCTATTTATGAAATGTGATAAATGTAATGTCGCAATTTCGAAAGATAAATATAAATATCATATGAGAACGAATATACACAAGAAAAATTGTTTGATAAAGTCCGAGTTCAGAAATATCGACATTATTGCTAGCGCATTTAAAAACAGAATCGTAACATATCGCATCAATCCCGCAAATGAAGTCGAGCACCTCACCCCCGAGGCGTTCCTGTGCGACCGTCAAAATGATGTATTAAAAGTTATAAATTTATCACTGCTTAAACACACATGCATTAAGTTAAATTTTGAACTGTTTGCTATCTTCGAGTTACCTCACTCGGGCACGAAACAGTTGAAATCGTTTATTACAAAATATGATTGTGTATTTAATAACAGTGATACTAATGAGTTGTATTTGAATGCTTTAGAAACATTTAAAGAGAAGGTTACAGAATTTGAGCATTGCGAATCTGGTTGGTCTCTTGTTTCAGTGAGTCATTTAGAATTAAACGTTAATAAATACTGTCCAATGCGAGGCGGTACATTTATAGAGTTGCCTGCAGTTGTAAAAAATAATAAAAGTTGTTTGAATATACAGAACAAAGATGAACACTGTTTCTTATGGAGCATTGTCGCTGCATTGTATCCCGCCAAGAGTAATGTATGCAAAACAAGTTCATATCCACATTATTCAACTGTTCTTAAAACAGACGGAATGTCTTTCCCTCCATCGTGTAAAGATGTTAAATTATTTGAAGACATTAACGATATCAGTATTAATATTTATGGATTAAGTAAAAATAACTCAGTAACTGGGCCTCTATATTTAAGTAAAAACCGAAAGAAAAACCATGTTAATTTATTATATTTTGAACAAGGAACCAAAGGTCACTACTGCCTTATTAAAGATCTTATAAAATTAGTACGACGACAGTTTAGTAAATATAAAGGTAAAATATATATGTGTGAAGCATGTTTACGGTTTTTCTGTTCTGAAAATAGATATATATCACATAATTGTTCACAAGTTTTAACTGAATTACCTAGAAAGAATAGTACACTCCAATTCAAAAATTTTGATAGACAGCAAAAAATCAATTTTGTTATATATGCCGATTTCGAAAGCTTATTAGTTAATTGTAAAGATCATAATACTGGAAATACCCGAAATTTTAAAATTCATCAACCTTCATGTTTTGCATATTATATTTGTTGTTCGCATGATCCACACTTAAACAAATTCGTAACATACAGGGGGTCGGATTGCGTGGAGGTATTTATTGAAAGATTGATCGACGATGTTAGACGCTTATATAAAATTTTAAATGTTAAAAATCCAATGTTACAATTATCGGAAGAACAAGAAAAAAAATATCGGAACGCTACAATATGTCACATTTGTAATAATTTATTATTCGATGATAAGGTTCGCGACCACGATCATGTTACAGGTGAATATAGAGGCCCGGCTCATTTACGTTGCAACTTAATGCTTAAAGTGTGTTCATTTATACCAGTAGTCTTTCATAATTTAAGTAACTATGACTCACACTTGTTTATCAGGGAATTAGCTAAACACAATGGAGCAATTACAATTATACCAAAAACGAAAGAAAAATACTTGTCAATTACTAAATACATTGAATGTAAGGACTATAGTCGTTCAATACAAATTAAATTTATAGATTCATTTCATTTTCTGAGTTCAAGTTTAGACACCCTAAGTAAAAGTTTGTCCGACAAGGATTATATTTATTTAACAATGATGATTGACAATAAAAATCTACATTTACTTAAAAATAAAGGTATTTATCCAAACGATTATATGGATTCCTGGCAAAAATATAACGAGACATCACTTCCAGCAAAGAATAATTTTTATAACACTTTGAATTTGAAGCATATAAGTGACTTAGAATATACTCATGCACAAGCGGTGTGGAAAGAGTTTAAAATTAATTCCCTCGGTGAATATACCGACTTATACCTTAAATGTGATGTTCTATTGCTCTGCGATATATTTGAAAATTTTAGAAACATAAGTTTAAAATACTATAAGTTAGATCCAGCCTATTATGTAACATCACCTAGCCTGAGTTGGGACGCCATGCTACTTTCAACGGGCATTCAACTTGACCTAATCGATGACGTTGAAATGTATCAAATGCTAGAAAGAGGAATACGTGGAGGATTAGTTCAGTGTTCCTTAAGAAATGCTAAAGCTAATAATAAATACTTACCAGGATTTAATGATTTCGATCCGTCTTCTTATTTGATATATCTAGATTGCAACAATCTATACGGACATGCAATGACTAAAAGTATGCCTGTTTCAGACTTCAAATTTTTAAACGATGATGAAATTAAAGATTTTAGTATTTTCAAAGTACCGGAAAATAGTGATATTGGCTATATACTGGAAGTGGATCTAGAATATCCTGAAAATTTACATGATTTACACAGTGAATTACCATTCGCTCCAGAGAAATTTATTCCTCCAGGAGGAAAATCTCCAAAGTTGATTGCGAATTTATATGACAAATATAACTACATCATTCATTACAATCATTTAAAAGAATGTTTAAAAAATGGTTTAATTTTGAAAAAAATTCATCGTATATTAAGTTTTAGGCAAACCAACTTTCTAAAAATATACATTGATTTGAATACCAAACTGAGACAAGGGTCTTTAACTGATTTTGAAAAAGAGTTTTTCAAACTGATGATAAATGCAATCTTTGGGAAAACTATTGAAAATAGACGCAAACAGGTAAATGTGAAATTGGTAACAAAGTGGAGTTATACTGATAACATTACAAATAAACGAAACGGAGCCGAAAAGCTTATTTCTCGACCTAATCTAAAGAACATTTCAGTGTTCTCTGAAGACTTTGTAGCACTTCAATTTCGCCTAGAAAAAATTAAGCTAGACAGGCCAATCTATATTGGATTTTCGGTCTTAGAATACGCAAAGCAACATCTATACAAGTTTCACTATGATTTTATTAAAAAAAAATACAAACAAAATGCAAAACTCTGTTACACAGATACTGACAGTCTGCTTTACTTGGTTTTTACAGACGATATTTATCGAGACATAAAGAGTCACCAATCAAAATTTGATACCAGCAATTTCGAATTAAATAATCCTTACTTCATACAAAGACTGAATGCTAAAATTCCAGGTTTATTTAAAGACGAACTTGGAGGAGATATCATTAAAGAATTCGCTGGTCTTAGAGCAAAACTTTATTCCATCGAAACTATGAAAACACGAATCAATAAAGCTAAAAGTGTTCCTAAGTGTATATCCGAAAAATTTACATTATCACTTTACAAACACTCATTATTTAATGATAAAATTTTTAAATGTAAAATGAATTTCATTAAGTCAATTAAGCATGTAATTTACTCGCAGGAAGTAAATAAAACTATAATAAATAATAATGATGATAAAAGGCAGATACTTTCAAATAGGATTGATACAATACCTTGGGGCCATTGTAAAGCTATGCTTTAGTTTACAATTACGTAATTAGGTATTTGACTTTGTTTATTTATGTTTGTAGATATTGATTGATAAAATCTATAAATAATGTATTAGATGATAATAAGTTAATAATGTATTTCCTATTTGTAATGTGTGTTCATTGTATTTCCAAACTTGTAATAGATTCATTAGAAATGTGATTGTTTTGTTCATATTCCCATTACCAATTATAAATTCCCTTCAATACATCAAGTAGGCACACCTAGACTAGAAGCCTATATAAAGCATTACAGTATACTTATTTCGCAGTCACGATGAAGTTCGTTAAGCATACTCAAACTCTTGAAGTAAATAATATAAAAGTGGTACAGCATGCTCGAAAAGTAAAACATAGTACACTATTTCCTAATACAATTCGCTGTATAATATGTGGTCCTTCCAACTGTGGCAAAACTAATATCATGTTAAATTTATTGTTACATGAAAATGGGTTAAAGTTTAGGCATATATATTTATATTCAAAGACAGCCTTTCAACCAAAGTATCGATATCTCCAGCTTATCATGAAGAGCATTCCGGAAGCAAAGCTTTTTATATATAATGACAATAGTGAGATTATTCATCCCAATGAAGCCTTGACTAATTCAATTATGATTTTCGATGATGTTGCTTGCGAAAACCAAGTAAACATTCGAAATTATTTTGCTATGGGAAGACATAGACAGATTGACTGTTTTTATTTATCTCAGACTTATTCAAAAATACCCAAACAACTGCTCAGAGACAATGTTAATCTATTGATTGTATTTAAGCAAGATGATATCAATTTAAAACACTTATACAATGAGCATGTTAATACTGATATAGATTGGATAAAATTCAAAGAGCTTTGTACTACTGTGTGGATAGATCAATATAGTTTTCTTTTCATAAATAAGGATTGCGCACTAAATGAAGGAAGATATAGACGCGGATTTGACACATTTATTTACTTTTAAACTGGTTATATAACCTTGTTTTTATTTACAAAACTCATTTTAAGTCGAGAGTCTGGATTGAATGGCTGAGATTAAAGTTTCTAAAATGGATATAAATTTAAAAGAGCAACTTATAAAATCAGTAAACAAGATAAAAAACAAGATAACTATGATTAAAAATGAAGAAGATGAAGCTAATATTAAATTGAAAAAGGTTTTTAAATCGATAACAGATCCTTTGGAAACACTGGTCAGTATAAATGGGAAAGTTAAATCACATGTTAATACTCCATCATTGATGGATGTGAATAATACAAACGAAAATTTGAACTCGTCTGCAGGATACGAAAATTTTAAAGACTTATTAAATGCCGATTCTAATCAACATTCAGAATATTATGATTATACTGATGAAGATGATGATAAAAAATTGATAAAATCAAGTGACGACACACTCTTGTCTCTAAAAAAGGAAGACATGATTGATATGTACGAAAACATCAACGTACCATTCGGTATTCGTAGTGTTAATAAGAAACTTATGATGGGAAACACTCCTGTAAGCTTATCATTTATTAATGATGCTACGAACTGTCAAAAAAAATACGTGGTTACCATAAATAATAAAAATTATGACTTAACCGCGGGTTTGAAGGAGCTTTTAATGCGCAACAAACCTGATCTTAATCTTGTAACTGAAAAAGATAAAACTGAGTACAAAGAAATGTTAACTAAAACAAATGTGCACAAACGGGACTGGGACCCAAACGGACAATTAAAAGGTGACAAAGGACTAAAATATTGTAAAATTATTAAACCTTTATTTGTTCAACCGAATGATGCAGATGAAGGCGTGCGGAAACAAACGCAAAAATTAAAAATTGGCGGTTATTTACCTGAATTAAAACAGTATAAAAATAATACAGATTATATTTATTGGGATGATCCGAACGAGCTGATTGAAAGACTAAAACTTTTAATCGCATCTAGAAACGCAGGTAACAGCAATCACGATAATGAAATTATGTCAATCATTGAAGAATTAAAGGAGGCTGGTATTATAAAAGAGTAAGATTGTTGAACAATCGTCATTTTGATAAGTAAACTAAGGCATATTAGACATGAATATCAAACACAATATCAAAATTGGTAACATTGATAATTATCAAATTTTAAGTAATAAAACCTTGGCTGTGGAAGAGTCTGGTTTGTATAATGGTGTTGATAAAGAGTATGTTGATAAAATAGTAGAGGATTGTTTGAAAAAAGTGTCATATCTCACCAAACAAATTGTGATTTTAACACAGCAAGTAAAAAAAGTTGAAAAAGATATTATGTATAAAGAACTTGAAGAAAAAGTTAGCAAGCGTCTTGGGTGTAGCATACGTTATAAATAAAGATCTTGTCATCAAAATTAAAAATTAAAAATAATTAACAAGCACTATGAGCAAAGCAGATGTTGTAAATGAAATTCATAAAAATGTTAGAGTGAACTTCCCTCGGAGAAGTGTAATATTAAAAGATATAGATGATCTCTGGCAAGCAGATTTGATAGACATGCAGAGTACATCAAAATGGAATGCTGGGTATAAATACATATTGGTGATTATTGACGGTTTCTCGAAATATGCTTGGGCATTTCCACTCAAGCGAAAGACTAAAGAAATTGTTTCTAAACAGTTTCAAACATTGTTTGCAAAAGGGCGTTTTCCGAAAAATTTACAAACAGATAATGGTACAGAATTTTATAATAATACATTTAAAAAAGTTACTGAAAAGTACAATATTAATCATTACTCTACATTTTCTACAAAAAAAGCTTCAATAGTAGAAAGATTTATAAGAACTCTAAAAAATAAACTGTACAAGGAATTTAGTTTAAAAGGCAATTATAAATGGATTGATGGAAATCTTGACAAGAAAGTTTACGAATATAATCACACTTTTCATAGAACTGTAGGAACCCGACCATCAGAAATTAATCATAATAATAAAGCAACTGTATTACAGAGATACATTAACAATTCAATGTCTAAGAAAATACCAAATCGCAAAAGAATTCAAGTCGGAGATTTTGTAAGAATCAGTAAATATAAAGGATGTTTCGAGAAAGGGTTTACACCTAATTGGTCTACAGAAATATTTAAGATTACAAAAGTCCAACCCACTAAGCCTACTACATATTTATTAAAAGACGCAAGGTCAAGACCTATTTTAGGAGCATTCTATGGTCAAGAAATCCAGAAAACTGCATATCCTGAAGTGTATCTTGTTGAAAAAGTTTTGAAAAGCAAAGGAAACAAAGTATATGTAAAATGGTTAGGTCTACCGTGTAGTGAAAACAGCTGGATAGATAAAAGTAATCGATTGTAAATGTAAATGGCGTGTATAAATATAAAAAAAATCGTTTCATCTACTCATTAGTATTCGGTTATTTAAGCAAACAAGAGCTTTTTATACAGAATATTGAATATTATTTTAATTAAATTTTTACCGAAAATGAAACGCCGAGAAATAAGTTTCGATAAGGCAAATAAGAAGCAAAAGTTACCAGCAAACACTCAGAAAATCGGAGCTGGACTAAAAAAAAGATTTAATAATATTGTTTCGCACGCTAAAAGACATATTCGTAATCTGAAACCCAAATGCAAGAAAATGTTAACGGAATTAGCATATGCAGCTGCTCAAGAAATAGCTTCCGAATTGCCTATACAATTACCTCGAGTGATACCTGTACCTAAAACTGGTGGAGTCCTACCATTAATTCCTATTTTTGCCGGCTTATCAGCTGCGGGTGGTTTAACCGGAGGTGTTGCTGGAATTACTGAGGCTGTGCGTCATTATAAATCAGCTAAAAAGCAATTCACAGAGTCAAAAAAACATAACGTCAAAATGGATTCAATGTGTATTGGAGGAAGATTACATCTTAAACCGTACAAGGACGGTTTAGGAATTTATGTTTCAAAAAAAAAAAAAACACCCAGAAACTAGGCTACCCGATAGAGCATTAAGTAATATCGATATACTAAAGCACTCAAAAAGTATTCCTCATTTTCGTGGTGTATATATGAGAGATGAATTACCAGAAGTGCCATGGCCGATAGAATGCGGCGTTATCAATTTGGATACGTCTAAAAATTCTGGTACTCATTGGGTAGCGTATGGAAAACTTAATGATTACATCGAATACTTTGACAGTTACGGTAATTTGAAACCACCAAAGGAATTTATAGCATATGTCGGATCTAATATTCGGTATAATTATAAAAATTTACAAAGAAACCATTTATATCATTGCGGGCATTTATGTTTGAAATTTCTTAAATCATTTTGGGACAATAGATATAAATAAATAATAAATGATAAATATATCAAACAGTAATTCTCTACAATAAAAATGACATGTTAAATGAGTATTATACATTCCTTTATGAGCAGTGTTCAGGATTGGATGTTAATTTCTTAATACTAATTAACCAATTTAATTTAAAGGTTTACTATCTGTGTGCTAAATTAGGCATGTATGTTTTTAATAAAAACCCTAACAAAATCAAAAAATCCAATATTCAACTGCCGATATTCAAAGAAACAAGACGCTCGAATACAAGGATTAATATTACTAGAAGCAATAAAAAGTTTCTCATTTCTCTTGGTTTCAAATTATTAAAATAAAATGTTGCAAATTACCGATTCACCACAACAAGACAACTCTATCGAAAGCTATGAAATCCACAGTTACAATCCCTACAGTCATAGCTTTAAAGAAAACGATGAAATCAGAATACCTATTCATCAGCAAGATGTTTACGTACTACCATCTGCAAGCTCCATATTCATTGAAGGCCATGCGACGGTGTCCGGGTTAGATGCAGCGGGGAAAGTAATATCGAAGGATATTAGTTTTACAAATAATCCAATAATGTTTTTATTTCAAGATATAAGATACGAACTGAATGGTGTTGAAATAGATCGCATTAAAAATGCTGGAATTACAACAACAATAAAATCTTATATATCTATGAATGATGGAGAGAGTAAAAGTGCACAATTATGGGGTTGGAATTTCAATGGAACCGTGCAAAAGAATGGTTATTTCTCTGTTATCATACCATTAAACAAAGTGCTAGGGTTTGCGGAAGATTACAACAAAATTCTCGTTAATTGTAGGCATGAACTTATACTTCATAGAAGCAATTCTAGTTTAAATAGTGTTTTGATTGATAAAAACGAAAACATTGAAATAGAAGTACAAAAAGTTCAATGGCGCGTACCACATGTTAAAGTTTCAGATCGTAATAGATTACTATTACTCAAGCATTTGGAAAAAGATCGAGCTGTACAACTATCTTTCCGAAATTGGGATTTATATGAGTATCCTCTTTTACCTAGAACCACAAAACATTCGTGGTCTGTCAAAACTGCCTCTCAGTTAGAAAAACCAAGATATGTGATATTTGGTTTGCAAACAGAAAGAAAATTTAACAAAATGAAAAGTTCGGCTCTGTTTGACCATTGTAACATAACAAACGTGAAGTTGTTTTTAAATTCGCAGTACTTTCCTTATGATTCACTCAACTTACAATTTAGTAAAGACAAGTACAGTATATTATATGAGATGTATGCCAATTTTCGTCAGTCGTATTACAACACCAGTATCGATCCCTTGCTTAGTTTGAAAACATTCGGAGTAAAAACTACACTTTTTGTTATTGATTGTTCGAGACAAAACGATACACTGAAAACCGGGCCAGTCGATGTGCGATTAGAAATCGAGTCGTCAGAAGACATACCCGAGAATACAGCGGCTTACTGTTTGATCTTAAACGATCGTCTTATTGAGTATAAGCCTTTAAGTAACATAGTTCGAAAAATATCATGAAAGTGATTATGGATGTTCAAGGCTTTAAAAATGAATACAATCAATTTATTCCAAAAGAAATAGCAATGATCTACAAGAATAGTTTTCTTGTATTATTGATTAAACCACCATTTCCATTTTATGACTTAACAAAGAAAGAAAAATTACAAGTTGCGTGGATAGAAACAAACCGAGGAATTTTATGGAATGAGGGATATGTACCGTATTTTAATTATAACAGATCGTTATTAAACTTTTGTAAAAATAAACGAATTTATACAAAAGGCAATGAAAAAGTGAGGTGGTTGAAGGAGATATTAGAAAATAATAATGTTTATGATTTAGAAGAGATTAAGTGTCCTAATTTAGAAACACTTCATGAAAAATATGCTTCATCATCTGATATCCAAAATTGTATTTATCATTCTAATACATGTGCATTCAAAAATGTAACTTGCTTGAATAAGTGGTGCTTAGAAAATAGTTTTTATAAATAAACGTAATATAATGTGTAAATATGTGTTTGATTTTCTTCTGTACTTTAAGAACGGTTGGTACTTAAAATGATGTCATACGAATAAACGATTACTGACTTTTATTAGGAGCAATGTCAATGTCAAATATCATATAGAAGATGTACGTAATCCTTGTAAGCAGACTAAATAATACGGAAAATAGTTAAATTCAGGGAACGTATACCAGTATTCTTTTCATACAAAAATACCGGTATTCAATTTCGGTATCTCGCTTATTGTTAAATATTTTTGCTCTTCAAATAATTTATATAATAGAATAGTGGTATTACCCAATTTACAGTCGAAAATATCAAGGAAATAATGCAAATTCAGGAAGATATTTCAATTTTAATTAATACCGGTATTGATCCCTGGTTAAATTAACATTTTGAATACAAGTCGACTTCTTAAAAAGTCGAATCTACTTGATCGACTTCTTAAATACATTAATTCACTTCTCATTGTGTATGATTTGATAAGTTCGAAGAGGATTTATAGTTTAACCCATTCCAGGCCCGTGACCACACGTATGCGTCATGGTTGAACGCTTCCGCCATGCCCATGACTAGTATACGCGTCATGAGTAAATCTCTTTTTAAACATAAATGAAACGTAATACCAAGGATTTACTTTAATTATACACATTATAAGAACCACTTTTATATGGTATTTTGGTTTTAAAAAGTAATTACATACTTTTTCCTGCCAAAAAGCCCAATAGAAAAATGAAATACGATTTAATATATGTAAATATATATTTTTTTTTCTGAGAAGTTGAATATATAACTTTGCCTTATCACATAGTAAATCTATTTACTAAAAATAGCAAATACATATATATTTTAGAAGTTATTGGCATGACGCACGGTTCTCGTCATCGTGGCCCGGCACATACCGTGAAAACATTCCGTGTTTTCGAAACAAGGCATAATAAACCTTATACCTGTAACTTAAGGTTTATTTTACTATAAATGCCTTTTGTACTACGATCATTTTGCGAACAAGTGAAATCTGTATGGCTCTATGCAACAATCAAAGACACCAAGAAATGTTTATTAAATTATATTAGTTATGATTTATGGACTGAAATAGAAATCGTCGGTTCCTATTCACAACTATGTGGTTTCCTTTGTTCTAGGGAACAATGGAGAGCTTCCCGTTTATTTAGATAGGATTATTTGTACAAGTTTTTTTTTACCTGGTCAGTGAAAATGATCGGCCTTATCTTTAAGCGGCTTCTAACAAAGAGCACTTGAGAAGCGACGATACTATTATATTGCAACTGGCTCGTTAAGATTTGTTTGTTTGTGGAATTTTCTTATCTGGTCGTATTTTGCACCGGGGATACACATGGGGTTGCACGTGATGTTTAAGTGCTTTCTCCCATTTTACCTGACGAGCCTTCTGAGACAATGAAAGTAAGGGTAAGTAATTTAGTCACGATTTACTTGTTGACATCTTCGTATCTACCTTTCGTGTGTTGTGTGATTGTGCGTACTTATTGACCTGGCTATGGATTACCGGAATACGTTCTCGCCTAACCTGACCGACCCCGCTATGATCTGGACTCCGAACTTGCTTTACCCGAACGACCTGGCTACGAATTGTGGAAACCTGAACCAGCCCGCTTCGACTGACGCGGCTACGCATCCTGATCTAGCAGCTATGCAGGAGGAGATGAATACCTTTGAAGAAACTGCAATCGAAACAACTAGTAAGTGACTACATTTACTACTTTTTACTTATAGTTTATGCTCATCTTTTTCTGGGAAGCGTGTCGATGTCAGTCAGATATCTCGATTTATTTTAAATACATTCTTTAATTTTACCTATAGGTAAATATCGTAGTTTATTGTTCTATGTACATGGGAACTATAACATAGACTCAGAATGCAAGATTTTAATAGTTACTAGAACGCTTTCGATAATGATTTATTATTTTAAGTATTGTGTATAATGAATAAAAAAAAGTCGTGATTATAGTTTAAACTATTGGCAATTTATGTTTTTTCATAAGTGTATCTTTGAAAAAGCCAATTGGAAAGAATTAATATATATTATGTAATTAATTTTAGGAATGAGAGAAATTATTAAATTTATATTCATGAATTAAAGAGGGAACACGTTATTAAAAAAATCGTTATTACTTTTAGATGACCCGAATAATTTGATTAGTGGTTTGAAAATGGGATTAGTGTTACCAAATATAATGACCGCCGCGAAGTTATAATGATTTCATCCGAGCATAACGGCGAATGGCATGATTATACAACAAAAAATAATGAAACAAGATCCAAGCCAAATGTAATATTACAATATAATAAATACATGGGTGGAATCGACAGATATACGATCAGATGATGGCGTACTATAATCCTGAGCATAAGACTCTGAAGTGGTATAAAAAGTTGGGTATTCATATTTTTAGTACAATGTTATGCAATGCTCATAATTTATATAATAGATTCGGCGAGAAACCAATGCCCTTATATAATTTTAGACAAACTGTTATAAGAGCATTAGTTTCAAGTGAGATAAACAATAGTCTGCCGGCAAGTGTTGTAAACCTTCCAAGCCACCGTCACGCATCTTTCAGATTACCTCGGGACAGTAAAAATAGAATTAAACGAAAAAGATGCGTGATGTGCTTCAGAAATAATAAAAAGAGGGTGGATACGACAGACTATTGCCCCAAATGCCCAACTCAACCAGGTCTGTGCCAGGGAAAATGTTTTACAGAATACCACCATCAACTGAAGATTTAGCCTAGCACCCGGATGAAATCATTGTAATATAAGAACATTTGTAATTAGGTATGTTAAGACAAAATTTTATATTATATTTAAGGCAAATTTTATATAGGTAATAAATGCGTTTTTTTAACAAATTTGTTTTATTTACCCTCAGTCACAATCGTCAAGTAACGCTTATCTGACACATAAATTTAGCTCTTTCTCTTTCTAACCCATGAAAATAGACGAGGAGAGATTGTTTTATCTGATAGATAAGTTCACTTGGACATTCTGAGACGTGCCCTTAGTCTTTTGATCATTTAAATGTTTACTCTGAATAACTATTTACATTTGAAATCACCACACCATATTATTGCATTCTCACCGAAGTTACGTAGGTAAACCAAATTTCAGCTCAACTGAATACTTACTAGCAAGTGGTTGAAATAAAGATTTACAAATTTTGAAACAGACAACTTGAGTGATGTATGACAATAATATATATTTCATTAAAAAATACTTGTGAAAAGACGTGGTTACCAAAAAATGTTGAATGAACCATCCATTTTACCTGTGTCGTAAGCGGCGGTCCGTTTACGGGTCGAGCCAGGCCCATGACGCACGAGTCTCGTCAACGTTTTTATCGAAAAGTACTTTGTATGGGGGCCTGGCGGGAAGCGTTCGTTCACAGACGGTTGGCCGCGAATGGGTTAAACAACAACGTTTTGAATAGATGAATTACGACTTTTAAATAGATCGGTACACCCTGATCGACATCTTAAATAGAAGAATTCAGTTTTTTGAATTGTTGAAATTAGGGGATCTGGATAACTCAGATCTGTATCCAGATACCCTAATTTTAACCTACTAAAATGTGTTTTATACTTACTTCGTTTTTGTCACATTCATATTACCGAAAAAATATGCGTCTAAATATTCTTATTCTTGTTATTACTTATCTTATTTTAAATATACCCCAGGCCACTTGCGATTATTGGGAAATAATTCGATGTCAGGCTTTAATGTAAAGGTAAAGCCTGACAACATTCTATTTGGCCCTATTTCAATGCATATTTGTATTGAAATAGGGCCAAATAGAATCTTGTCAGGCTTTACTTTTTTAGATTATTGCAGTAAATGGTCTTGAACTTGCCAATCTATTTTTTGACATAACCCATAGAAAGAAATCGTAACGTTCCAGGGGTAATGGGTAGAATTATGTGTTGTGAACGGGTTGATCCATTGAAGACGACACCACCGAACGGCACCCCTGGGGGTGTGGTTAGTAAACATATGTTAACGACACTACCAGTGATTAGTGTTGTGCAATATAACGCGAAAAAATAAAACTAAATTTATTATGATGGTCAAAGTGTAATAATAATAAGGAATAATACATTACAATGGTTAAGCCTACTTTGTAGTTGTTGTACGCCCGACGAATTTTAGTTACTACGCAGTTATTCTAGGGCCCTTGAGACCCACCGTACCCGACACTACCCCTGGTGGTACGTTGGGTATTTTAAAGTTAAACGTTACCACTGACTAATAGTGATGTCAAACATCTCTAATAGAATACGTAGGTAGGTTTAGGTTATGTTAGTTTTGCAGCAGGCCCGGACGGCCAAACCACCCAGAAATAGGAGCTCCGCAGTAACGGAGCTCCGTCGACACCGTTTAATTTCAAAACAACCTGTCTCTGCTTACGCGGAGCTCCTGTTTCTGGGTGGTTTGGCCCCCTGCCCGGGCCTGCTGTAAAACTAACATAACCTAAACCTACCTACGTATTTTGGCCTAATGTTAAGTGGGAAAATTGTTATCGCAATCAGTGCCTCCGCCCTGCGGTGGTGTCGTTATCAAATGATGTTTGTTAATGACACCCCTAGGGGTGCCGTTCGGTGGTGTCTTTAACAATGTATCAACAGGGATTTTATAATAACTAATTAGGAAGTTACATTATTCCAGAAGATACGATTCTATTTAATGTTTAATTTTGACTTCATTTAAGGCGAAAACAAGTGTTTTTATTCGACTCTGCAAAACAAACGAATTATATTGTATTTCCAAATATATGTTGCTCGAAACTTATTTCTTTTATAAATCGTAAATAATGTAAAAACACGAACTTGATTGAGCAGCGTGGTTGTTGCGACCGTGCAAAATCGGTATAAAATGACACATTTCTTTCAAGATTTTGACGCTTACTTTAGGCAAATTTGGTTAAATAACATTAAATATTCTATAACATTTGGTACAACTTAATTTTATTTGTTCTAAGATTTCTCAAGCAATCTGTTCATGGAAAAATCACTTCAATATATTATATTACAGATGAAACAACATATTTGTCAGGAGATCACTACTCATTATCTAGTAAGACATTTTCAAGTTAAAGTTTGTACGTTTGTAGTCAAATAGGCCTGTAACTTTAAAAAGCGTGATGGATAATCACAATAACTTCACTATTATGCCACTGATGTCATTAAGCTGTAGGTAACGCATACATTGATTTAATGTGAAGTCAATTCTAACAAATTGCACACCCATGAATTCTCTGGCTTTTGAAAATGTTGACATCAGAAAAACAATGGAAAACTTATTTGTTGCGTGTGAAGGAATAGTAATAACAGGTGTTTTACCGCTGACAACATTAAAAATATTCAGAAACTTTATGGTTGTGCAATGTGGCAGGATCTACTTATCTGCCTAGTGAATAAACATACGACAGGGCCATTCAATGGCAAAGAGTAACGTTAGTTACCAATCTCTAGCACTGCATTTTTTAGCTATATTGCAAAATTGAAGAATTAATTTATCTCTGAATACGTATTTAAATTTATATCTAGAAAAATATAAGCATTTAAAGTTAAGAAAAACATGAATTGAAATGGTAACTTTCGTTACATTATCGTGGAGTTACCTGACATCGTTTCTGGTCGGCTATGTTCATATTTTATGCTTTTTCAGTTAGCTTTAGTATCCATCAATAAGATCATAAAGAAAAACGAATAAACACTTTTTCGACCAAATACGATGTAGTGATTATGCTCTAGGGTTTAGGCACCTACACATCTGTAAGACATTTTGTTTTGACAATTGTATAGTATATATAAGAAACAGAACTTTGTCATGTAAAAATACATTTTAAGTATATAATAATAATAACAAAGATCTGAGTAAAGTTAGCATCAAAAAGCAACATTCCATAACGAAAAATGTATCAAAACATGCTCTAATGCGTTTGAAAATAAAATAAAGTGTAGATATATCTGACTACATTGAATGCCTAGATCTTTTCACTGTGACTGCACGTCTTCCAAATGAGCACAATCTTTGTTGATCTTTTTATTTTCGGAATCAATTATTAATATTACCCCGCATTGATAATCGCTACCCACGCGTGCTATACGAATAAACTAATTCATCTAAACACAGTACGCGAAATTACTGATATGACGACAATAATACTTTTATTACAAAAACAGTAAGATAATATTTGTCTTTGAGAGGCTAGCTTATAATAATGCTACACAAAAGTTACAAAAATGTATCTAAATAATCACAAAACAACTACGAATGTATTGAGTTTCACCTCTACGATTCACTGTCAAATAAAATAATAATACGAAAACCATAATTACTAGAATACAAGATGTCATTTAATAAGAATATAAAATCATGATTTAATTGCTTAATGCACTGAGACCGCTCATTTGGCCACTTGGACAGACCGATATAAAACACATTCCACACGAAACAAAACGATTTAAAAACTTATCTGATTTTTAATAGACTTCAAAAAAGGAAGAGGTTCTAAATTCGTCGGGTTTTCTACACAAATTATTTTACATTCGATGTTTCTGGATGCAATCGAATCGGGGTTTTTCGGCTATTCAAGCGACATTGGGTTTTATCGATCTGTCAATTTGATTCCATAAGAGTCACAGAGCCGACTCGATTGCCAATGTGTAGTGCGTGGAATTGTATCGTGTGCAACGGATTCTAAACTGAACTGAACTCAAATAGATTAGTGAAGACCTTTGAGACCGAGATAAATTGAATGGATTGGGTCAATCGTATTATTTTTTGAAATGGTATTTTTTAAGTTAGAGGGTGGTAGACCATTAGTTAAATAGAAAAAGTAATGAAGTCTTCTTTAAATCACGTGTTCATTTTACACAGATAAATATAGTGAATTTATTGACTCCGTAGTCATATTTACTAAATACTTAAAATTGCTTGTTTCAATGGTAACACAGACTACGTCGTCCTTCTGTTTTGTATGTCTTATTTGCACTTGTACTAACAACTATTCAAGTTTTATAACACATCACATGAGCTGTCTGCAAAAGAAAATTGATGTCAGCCATTGTGAAACGGGAAGTCGCCTGTTTAGGTAATTAAAAAGAGGATTCCAAATCCACATAACCTTTTCACCGCTAAAAAAAAGGAAGTCAGTGCTCTGTACACCACGGAACAAACCGTCCAGTACATAAAAGGAGCTTTAATACCATCGTACAAGTTTTTAATTCGAGTTGAATGTTGGGCACGTATAGATCTATAGATAAATGTTATCGCATTTTGTACGTAAATTTTAAATTCTCAATCCTCTTAAATATTCAAAAAATAGTTGATTGACCCAATAATACATAAAAACAAGTTAAATAGTAAAAACATAAAACTCAGGCGGAATCCGACGTAAGGATATAACCGTTAGCGACCGAATTATAAAAAAACGCATGAAACCTTTCACATTAGACACCATGAACAATCAACATACTGATCACTATTGACCCGCAAGAGTTTCAATCGTTAAATGAACACTATAGTTTTTACTTTCTTAAAACACGACTTTAGACTTGAGTAAAAAACCTAGCCTAGCTTCTTCTTGTATGAATTGATCTTGCAGTTGTTAATCGCAACGACCAAAATTAAATGCACTAATAGTTCGATATAGAACATATCACATCAAGTACGCCGCGATCACGCCACTCGACCTTGGGGTCGGTGATCATTTCACGACCATTTGTGGCCAGAAACTATTGCTGCCTCACTCTTAAATCGTTTGTTAGAGAAAGATGTTCATGGTAGCTGGCTACAATTGGCGTGAAAATGTTGCTCTTTGCGAAAACCTTTACAAATAAGTTCAATATAAATTGGTTGCACATTAGTTGGTCGATCCGGCCTGAACTATTCCGAGAAACCGAAAACTGTTATGGAAAAAAACTTTAGTAGGTATAACACCGTTTGAATGTTACAGACAGACTTAGCGATCTGCCAAACATCTCCTGTTCTATCCCTTGTGGTATTAGAGTTGTGTGTGATGAAATATTTGGTACAATAATAATTGAAGTACCTACTTAATTTTCTCATGTTAACCTCGTCCTCTTCTAAAAAATCATCATTACAGAATAAGCTTTTGCGCAAAGATAATAAGTTGTTTGTGTGGTAAATAGCAAGTGAGAAAATCGTGTCTTGATAAAATAAGAACAATAGTTTTCTTTAATTTACTTATCCCTGTACTTAGGTCAGTGTTTGTTGCATTGATTATGAAAACTTAAACTATCCAATTGAATCCTACTTATGCTTAAGTTTAAAAAATCTACAAATAAAACCATTTGTAGAGTAAAAAAATAAGAGGAAGATAGTTTCCACCTCCGATCAATATTACTAGTAAATTAATAAGTTACAGAATTTCACTAATTGGTGCTTGGGCTGTCAGTGCCGCTTCCACTGTTCTCAGTGTTTAGGGTAATTTTAGTGTTTTTGTTGTTTTTTTTTTGCGTTTTGCTGAGGGTGGCTACTTCCTTTAATAAATTCTGAATCTTTGAATTCATAAGATTAAACTTGGTTTCATTGAGACGATCTTTGTTTTTCATCTCGTTTCGAATATCATTGGTATTGTTCATGTGTTGAGCCTTAAGCTCGGTTATCTGCAATTAAAATACAGGGTGTTAGATGCAAATGTTCAGCCAGACAAACGGATCAACATATCTAGCATATCCAGCGTGTATCGATTGCTGTACACATGTTGACCCACGCAGCCAGAGTAATGGGCCGCAATGGGTTTCTAGCTTTAGACGAAATTACGTTTTTTGGGGTAAGGTTGAGGTTTCAGGATGGTTTTTTTTACATGTTGAATAGGCAAGAATTTCAAAGTAATGCATAAAACACACCAGTTTGTCCTTGGAAAGCAGTTCGTTATCCTTTTGATGGACCTTCTTTTGAAGACTAGCAATAGTTTCCTTCAGCTGCGTCATGGCAACTACATGGTCAGAGCTATTTGGGTCCACTTCACCTGAAAATTCACGAGTTAATATTATCCATCACAAAAAACTCGAGGGTAGGGTCCACTCTAGGCAATATGGTTTTACCGAGTTGAATAGAGGCCCAGATCTATTTCCATTAAAAACAAAAGTAAACTATCTCCTATTTATCTATTAGTATGATGTATAGGTAGTTTCCAAAACAATTGTACCTAATTAAGGACTAAGATTAAATAACGGTAAATTTTACATGCGAGTCACGAAAATTAACGAAATAAATGTACTTATCACATGTAAAAGTTACAGTTTCTTGATTTTATTCCTTAACTAGGTACAATTATTTTAAACATTCTAATATTAAGAAGTATCATGGATTATTATTGAAAGGCACGGGGCAGCATGTAAAAGTAAACAGTAAAATATATAATTTGATTCAATTACCTCTGTTAATTTGCATAGGATTCAATTTGGTTTTTTTCTCTAAAGGCTGTGAGTCATTGAGAGAAGAATCAGTTGAATTCATGGACTTCATCATGTCAGATTTACGTTTCTCCTTGTGATTACCTTTTGATCTGAATTAAAAACAAGATTATGGATGATGATTGCTGACCTACAATTACTTGATTAATGAAAATAATAAAGGAATATTGTGTGCTTGCATTACAACTTATTTAATGAAATATTAGATTTAATCAAAGATGACTTACATCTTGTGTGTCAATTATGTCAATATACACTTAAAGATGCAAATCTGAAACCAGGACAGAGATCAAACCTCTGGCTTAATAGCCAAACAGTGTAACCACTAAGCAACATGGATTGTTAAATTGCTTGTCTTGCGTCTTATCATTTCTTTTAACTGACTTAATGTACAGAGGTCATATTCAAATCTGTTAAACCCTGTCAGTTTTCAGGCAGGCTGAAAGAGCCAGATTACCACAGTCAAAAATCAGTCCATTCACAATACAGCCTCTGTTCTTCCAAGCTGCCTATCACTATCACATTCGCTCATACACTCTCTCGACTATTTATAACTGGGAAGTACTGTAACTATGTATGCTCTATCATTTCAGACTACTTACTTGTGTGACCTATGCTTATGCTTGTCCACTGATGAGAGGTGTTGTTTAGTACGAGCCAGTGCCCTCTTTAGAGACTGAGTGCAGAGCCAGCAGAGCAGTTTACCATCCACCTGAAATAATAATTACAAGCAATTTCTTAGTGTATAAAGCATAAAAAACCATTTTGAAAATTTTGTCTTAAAAACAACTTTTAACCTCTTGCTTTATTTTACCAATAATAAGTCTAAAGTTGTAAAGAAAGCCATAAATATTTCTGCTTTTGGAATTTAATTACATAAAGAAAACCGGTTTAATGTGGTAGAAGGTATTAAACATTTAATGAGCCCTTAATTAACAAAGTTCAAATTACACAACAAAATAAAAGATAGTTTGTAAAACTATGCCTAAAAAATAGTGTTACCTCGCCTTTCCATAATAACTGCCTTTATTGATTGCACAAACTTCACTATGAATTGTTGGTTAGTGTCATCCTACTCTGCAATGATGGCATCCTGAAGGGCTTGGAAAGAAACAGGGGTACCTGTACCAGGCATTTTAGCTCATCCCAGAGATTCTCAATCGGATTATGGTCTGGACTTCCCATTGCAGGACCGAGATTTTGACCTCTTCCAGGTATGCTTGAATGTCTAATCGACTTTGTCACACACAAGCTGCAACCAGTCTCTGCAATGCTGTGTGGACAATATGGGCCCTGTAGCAGCCCTATGAGTAGAAATTTTGTTCTAACACTAACTGTTATCCGTCACAGTTTAGTTGCTGTTGGACCACAACAGCATTAGAGAGTAGGTTTTAAAAACATTATCACAAGCAGTTGTCCTTCTCACCTGCATGTGGCTTCCAGGTCCATACCTCCTGATATAACCACTAGTCTTCTGGAACCTCTAGAACACTTCTTTAACAGTAAAATGGTTTAGGTTGGGTTGACAAGCAATCTCACACTGACATATTCCTGCTTGTAGCTCGCCATGAGTAGTTTGTAGAACCATTATGCAAAATTTGCATCAAAGATTTAAGTTAGGGCATTAGTTTTAAGTTTTTTGTGTATCTTTATTTATGTTTTCCACACTAATTTACAATTAAGTTTGAATCATAAACTTCAATAAGTCCAAGTTGTTAATATACCTATATTTTTTTTCAGTTATTTAAAACAAACCGTCACTATAAACAAACTAAAAACAGAATTTGAATTTAAGTGAATATATTCTCTTATTTTATAATAAATAGAAAAAAATATTTAGATCAAATCATTAAAAGTGACAGATATTTTGAGCTCATATTTACCTTTTTGCTATCATCATGGCGGTCAAATGCACTACGTTGCTTGCACTGCTCACAAGTTACAGCAGGACCATACTTGCGTTCTGAGTTAGCACAGCGTTGACATTTATTGCCTTTGGAAACAAATATTACAAGGACTTAGTACAGCCTTACAACTCAAAAAGCCAACCGTCCTAGTAACTAGGTTCATTACAACATATTACCAATAAATGCAGCAATAGTGTTACAGTATTCACAGGCTGATGGCTTTCCATAAGACTTGACATTAGCTTCACATTTCTTGCATATTGAGGATGTGCTTGATTTACTGAAAAATAAATACCACAATTTGAAAAAGATTTCACACGACGTCACAATTTAAATCTTGCAAATGTGACATCAAAATAGTCGACGCACAAACAAATCTCAAGTAATATTGTATTGTCATCTGACCTCAATATAAGAAGAAAGTAAATTAATACAAAATAAACATTTGGCAACTTGCACTGACACTGACCTTGTCTGTTGAAACTCTGAGCGGCAGTACGTACACTTGACGACAGGAAACGATCCGCGACATTCCTGGAACAGTGAAATGCGTATTTATCAACCGTGCGTCATCACAGCAATCAACTTGTGCCAAACGCTTATTTTAAAGAATTCTCTTATCACAACAGTTACACCAAGAAATATCAATACCCAAATCACCAATTCAATTTGTACCTTGCAAAGTTGTTCTCCAGGAGACAACTCTTCGAAAGGATGTCTCGAGAAGCAACGGGAACAAGCGAACAAAGGAGTAGATGCAGCAGAACTCATTGTAGAATACGTGAATAAAAAATTCAAAATGGATAAAGAGACTACAAAACAGCAGTGTTTAGTGACTGTGTTACTAAAGCTATGCTAATATAATATGGAGACGTAGTTAAGAAGTTATCTACGGTCTGTCTGTCGCCATATTGGTTGGCGTCAGCACGTCAGCTGTCGTTTTCTGTAGTGTTGCCCTTATAAAATATCTGTATATTTAAAACTTACAGACTAAAGTCTCACACATCAATATTATTTATTTATTCATTATAAGTACAGTCGAAGACGCTGTTAACTGTACATTTACAATCGAACATAAACCTTATCACATCGTGTTAAAGTCTATGGGTGGTCAGTTAACAGTGTCTTCGTGTGTACATTAATGCAGAGGCCGTGAAGTAAGGGATTGCTGGACGAGTTTGGGGGTAGATGGCCGATCCGTAGACGAGCCCGGATTAAACGAGTCCTGTGGCCCGTTTCACGAAGCTACAAGTTACAAATTACAAGCGGAACTCTGTCTAGCAAACGGAGTTAAAAAAAGGCTTGTAATTTGTAGTTTCGTGAAACGGGCTCTCTATTACAGCCGAGGATTGTATTCTAACTTGTAGCTTCGTGAAACACAGGGGACGAGAAAGATATAATAACGTCAAAGTGAAAATTTATTATAGTACACAATTTGACTGGTTTATATTTGATCAAGAAGCTTATGTATGACACTGGAGACTGCACGGCGAACAACGCCTTGAAGCGAAAAAAGTAACCGTGAATGACGTCACTTATGTTTTTGTCCCTTTCTTTAGCGTGATCCTGAGTATTTGAGAAGGGGACAAAAAATAGCCGGTCAGTGATAGAGACGAAAACATCGCAATATTTCTGTCAAAGCGTGCGTGGGGGCAATTTTTCAAGCTCAACGAAGAAAAATCAAACGAAACTTTAAAATCAATTTGTGCATAAAATCTTGATTGCCATGTTGATTAACTGCCAATGTGTGTCTAAAGTTTACCGGTAGGATGTCGCATAATTTAAATAATTTATAATAATGGTTCTTAAATGTCTTTTTGTTTTAATGTTCACATTTTAAGAAATTTAATTTGCATTTACTTACAGAAAATTGTCAGACCGTCACAATAGTATGTACAATCTGTGCGTCTGTGCGTACATAATTTTACTTGATCTGTGTTATAGTTGTGTACTTGTTGTGCGTGCTTTGTTTGACATAATTTAACCACTACTTAATATAAGCCTAATTTAAATCCTAAATTGAAATAAAAGTGTTTATAATGCTTTAAAATTAAGACTTGTAAAGCTAAGTCATAATGGCGATCCCACCGTTCCCTGCGGAAGATTTGGCAAAGCTCGTTTTAGGTAAGATTTTCTTTGGCGGGAATTCAGCAGGGGAATGTATAAGACCACGTTAAAGTGGCACGTGAATCAAGCTATAATAGACGTTTTGTCCATGGTATAAGAGTCTTAACGCAGGCCTTTTTCTTGGTTATCTGAACGAACGTTGAAAAGCACTACTGATGCTTTGTTCCTGGTTGTTTCAGGGTATCTGGTCGAGGAGCAACTTATGACAGCGTATGATGAATTTTTGCACTCAAGTCCTTACTTAGATGCCCACAGGAACGAATATGACAGGATATTCATGTATTCCCTTCGCAAGATACTTGCAGAATACAGAGCTGTTAGAATATATGGTTAGTATTTGAGTATGTGCTTAAAAGTATGTGTATAGTTATAGGATTACAACTAGTACTACAACTACTAAGCTATAACATGTGGCCTATTGCTTATAAAATAATAGCTTATATTATAAGCGGAAATTGCTTTCCAACAGTATGTATTAAAAAGAGGCTTCCTCTTGTACACAAAGCTTTAAGCTTTTATGAAACAGGCCCATAGTTGTAGTTTTTGTTGATTAGCACAGCACTTGCAAAATATCTTATGTGAATATCCTTATTTATGGAGAAAAAAACATTATCAAATACAATTTACTTGTCGGGTTAATGCTATGAATAGTTCAATACCAATATTGAGAACAAGTGTTAGCAATATTTCTCTCTTCCAGTTGAAGCCTGCAGACCTATTAGCCTTAGAAAGAAGTTACTACAGTGCACAAACCTACTTGAAATAGTTAAATACCTGGTGTGTCACATAGATGTCAACCAAATTCAAACAAATGGAAGCAGAGACAGAGTTAGGTAAATATAACTCCTCTTTTCCTTGACAATTCTAATACTCTAGATTTACCTCTGCCCATCTTAATGTAATTTGGAATACTTTTCGTTGCTTCCCAAGAATAGTGACACAAAGCGAAATAGGTTAATTTTGAGTAATTGATACAGATCGACTAGAAATATTATTTTTAATCGATCTGTATCAATAACTCAAAATTAACCTATTTCACTTTGTGTCACTATTCTTGGGAAGCAACGTTTTGTTATCCCTGTCTTATTTATTAGTTTTAAAGCAATTGGGTCATCTAACCTTAATGGTAACTCATAATTTTATCAAATTTTACCTCATCAAATGTATCATTTCATCAAATTTCATTGCATCAAATGCTAGTTTTTGCTGTAATAATGTTTTCAGGGAATATTAAACATTAACTATGTAGGTTAGGTTAGGTTAGATGCTCAAGATACCCTGAAAACATCATGGTTTTAGCAGAAAATAGCATTCAATGAAATGAAATTTAATAAAAAGATATATTAGATGAAAGGTGTTTTGATAAAATGATAGACACCCAACCTTAATTCCATACCAGACATCAGAAATCAATTAAGTTTTGTTTTAATTAAAGCCCTTATTATTATTACTTTTGTAAAATAACCTACTTTTATAAGTTTTAATTTATAAACTATAATTGGTTGGTATTGTAATTAGGTACCTACTTAGACCTGAAGTTTACTAATAATTTAAAGTTCTATGTTATGTGTTTGCCAAGCAATTTTTCATGTTATTATTTCAGATAAAGAGGTCTTATTTCCCCTTGTGTATATTACATATATATTAAAAAAAAAAAGTTTCAGTTTGTGAATTTAATAAATCTTTGTAATTAACCATATTCCAAAATATCCTGTACATAAAAGCTTTCGCCACAAAAAACTTTCAAGTTTTGATTCACATGTGATGTATACATTAATTATGATGAATTAAGCTGTGCGAATTTAGATCACTGAGCCCTTGATCTTTTAGGTTATGTATTGTATCTAAGAATGTAAGAATATGCAAATCAAATGTTTAAAAATGTTAATTTCAGTTTTGAATCCCAGGATGTGACCACTTCAAAAATAGGAAATGAATCTTGCAGTTGCTTAAGGTTGGGAGGTTGTATTTGTGCTCATAGGAAGAAAAATGGGTCCTTGAGTAAATCTGTTAATACAGAGTCTACTGATGCTGTGGAAAGTACAATTAGTGCTCAAGCTACTCCATTGTCTGATTTACCTGGTATGATTATTTGCCTTTTTAAAACTGGTCTTAAACATTTAATTTCAATGTTAAACATTTAATTCAGCTTTTTTTCCATGTAATAAATTAATTGCTTATATCATTATCACAATATTTATTATTTCAAGTAGTTTCAATATATTGTAAGAAAATGAGATTTTGTGTTACAATATTAAATTATTATTATTTATATAAAATCATTACTTTCTACATAAATAATACTTCCTACGCTTTGAAGCAAAAAACTGTGGCTTTAGTGAAAAAGGATACAAGTTGACATAAATTGAAATAAAATAAAGTAAATCATCAATCTTGTATTGTTTTAAACTTATACTGCTTTTCCCCTGTACCACAGAAGAGTTGTATCCTTTTTCACTAGAGCTACAGAAAATACAGTATACTTCAACTACTTAACACAATCAAAAGTGCCTGTTTTCTTTGCAAAGGGGATGTACTTAGATATGCGGGTGCCTTATAATGGTAACATAATAATGATCATTTTATTATATATAATTGGTTTGTTTTATTACCTGCTGTTTGTTTTAGGCTGTTTTAACTGCTCCGTATAAATTTAATTATTTAAACAATATTTAGTGTTTATTTACGAAAATTTATTTATTGTTATATAGTAGACATACAGTGATAAATATAAATCAGAAAATGGCACCTACAAAGACCAATACCAAGAGAAGCACTATTGTTTGCGACGACAGGTTAGTGGACGTTATTTTAAATCTGGAGGAGAAAATTGTGGAAATTGAACAAAAACTAGATTGTACACATCATATAATTGAATACCAGCAACAAGAACTATTACGACAGAAGAAACAAAATGACGAGATAATACTTCTACTCACAAAATCAATCCAGTCAAAAGGTTTGACATCAGAATTTCCACACAAAGTTACACTAAATAATGTTTCTCTTAACGACTCGGGCCCGGAAGGAATAACCTACGTCCACGACACACATATTGAAGAGTCCACTGGCCCACCTCTGAATATAGTCACTCCACCGCACCCTATAGTGGCATTACCAGCGGGCAAGCAACGACTTCGGTCCTGCTCGCGCCGTAAGCTGCAGTCCGGGGCTGTGGCAATGCAGCCATCGTCATCGCCAAACAACGCGCCAGCCAACCGGGAAGTGGCCTCCAAGCTGTCTGCTCCCACTGCGCCGGGCGCGCCTGCTGCGCGGGCCCCTGCACCCCCTGTGCCGGCCGCGCCCGCCGCACCAGCTGCCGCACTGCCCGCAGCATCCGTCACGCTGCCTGAGTCACGTCCACGAGTGAAGTCACCAGTACCAGCTAAATTGGTCCAACGGGCCCAGCCGCCAACGCCGGCACCGACGGTCCTGGCTTCACCGGAGCGCCAGAACGGGTTACGAGCGGCTGCACTACGGTCTGTCAGTCTGCACGTATTCAACTTGAGCGCAGAAACCACCGCGGATGACGTAGTTGGTCACATCCAGTCCCGTATAGGTATCCAGGTCGACAAGTGTGAACAGCTCAAGGTCACGAGGGGTGACTACTCATCCTTCAAGGTAGATGTAACGGCGAATCAAGTAGGTGAAATCCGAAATCGCAAACATTGGCCCGATGGAGTGTCCATCAGAATGTTTAATATCGTGGAGCCAAAAAACTTCAAAGTGAACAGCGGAAATTGCCCACCACGTTAGCAAAAACACACTTTAAGATAATTCACCAAAACGTTCGTTCGATCTGCGGTAAGACTGGACTATTAGACTTAGTTTTATACACTGAGAACCCTGACGTATTGGCATGTAGTGAAATATGGTGTAAAAACAACGAAATTGAAAGAGTTAGGTTATGTCGGTACCAACTAGCAAATAGCTACTGCCGAATGAATATTGCACATGGCGGCGTGGCGCTGTACACACGGGCTGATGTTTTATATCGCCGGCGAAATGATCTACAAAGCCTAGCCGTTGAGTTTCACTTTGAGTTTACTGCCATTGAAATTTGTAATTTAAATTTTATTGTAATTGCATTATATCGAACTGGAAATGGTGACTTTGACATTTATATAAACAATTTAGAATTATTATTAGATAAACTGACAAATGAAAATAAAAAGTTCATTCTAGTTGGTGACCATAATGTTGACTTTATGTCCGATAACATTATGAGGCGGCGGGTTGTCGAACTACTGCAAAGCTATATGTGTAGAAACTGTGTTGAGTTTCCAACTCGTGTGTCCGCGCACAGTGCGACCTGCATTGACTGCGGGCTGGTGCCGTGCGGGTGGGGCGTCGCTGCCGAGCCGCTCGACACTCCGATAAGTGACCACAATGCACAGGTGTTTACTTTGCCTACCGCGGAAGTCCGTCAAAGAAAACCAAACTCTCATATCCAAAAAAGACTGTTTACCGACCAATCATTATTTGCATTTTATATTGACATTGAGAATTATAATTGGAGTTTTGTATTTGATGACGTAATTTCTATTGATGATAAATTTGACAAATTATTTAATGTATTACGGTATTATATTGATATCCATTTTCCAATCAAAAATATATTATTAAAGAAAAACAAACAAGTACCGTGGCTAACGAAATCTCTGTCTAAATTAATCTTGGACTACAATGATCTGAAGGAAATAAAACGCCAATATCCGGAACTCGAAAATCTCGCAGAATGTATTACTTCTAAAGCCGATCGCATTAAGGCCGAATCATTGACTGCCCGCCGAGAATACTTTGAAAATCGCATAGTAAATAGTAAAAATCCGACTAAAGAAATGTGGCGCGTAGTGAACGAGGAAGTGTCTACAAAAACTTCTCTGCGTGTCATATCTCTTAAGGACGAAAGTGGTAGCGATGTTCTACCATGCAATGTACCAGAACGCTTAAATCAACACTTTCTCACAATAGCTGCAAAGTGCAAAATAAATGGTATAATTAATAAGTCAGACTCTGTACAATACTTAAACCAGCATTTACACACTACAGATATACCATACCTTGACCTACCTACTGTTACAGTCACAGACCTCAACCGCACGTTGAAGTCTATGATGAAAACTCGGGGGACTCTAGATATATACGATATATCGCTGGACATACTCGAGTGCGTGTGGCCAGTCGTTGCGGGGTTACTAGTGGAACTCATTAACACCATGTTTGCTTGCGGTGTGTACCCCAACGTACTGAAAAGCACACGAGTGTGTCCAGTCTACAAGGGAAAGGGTGATAAAAGTTCTGTAGATAATTATAGGCCTATCACTATTGTACCCAATATATCGAAAATTGTAGAATCTATCTTATCGAACTGCTTAATGAATCATCTAGAGACAAATAACTTACTGACCGACAAACAATTTGCATATAGAAAAAATAGGTCCACCACAACAGCTGCATATAAAATATACGATTGCATAACAACAGCGTTAGACACAAAAAACAAAGCGGCAGGGGTATTCTGCGATTTATCGAAAGCATTCGATGTGATTAGTCATGAACTATTGTTAGAAAAGATAGGACATTACGGAATCAAAAATAATGTTCATAGACTGCTCACATCGTTCCTTGACGATAGATTGCAGACGGTTGAGGTCAAA
The DNA here is from genome assembly GCA_949316455.1 of Acleris holmiana. NCBI lineage: Eukaryota > Metazoa > Arthropoda > Insecta > Lepidoptera > Tortricidae > Acleris > Acleris holmiana. The sequence goes on from OX438769.1 coordinate 11,184,470, forward strand.
ATTGAAGGTAAGAGCATTAAATCCAGGGCAGGAAGGCTAGCATTAGGAATTCCGCAAGGATCAGCCCTCGGAAATACCCTGTTTTTAATGTTTGTGAACGACCTCCCTACCTCTGTCACCAACGGCATGATGGTCCTATTTGCTGATGACACTACCGTTATTGTTGATGCTCCCACGTATTCTCAGCTTGAGCAATACATATCACGGACTTGCACCCAGCTTCACGAGTGGTTCTCAGCGAACGGCCTCATCCTCAACGTCACAAAGTCCAATGTGACTCTGTTTACAGCTGGAAATGTCACACCCCCCCTGATACAGAGTCCGATACCGTGCTCCAACTCGTGCAAGTTTCTCGGATTTACCATTGACGATAAATTAAATTGGAAAGAGCATGTTGACAACTTGTGTGGAAGGTTGAGCAGTGCTGTATTTGCCCTGCGTAAACTGAAGCCGGTTGTCTCCAGTGACGCATTGCTCCAAATTTATTATGCATATTTTTACTCCCATATGTCGTACGGTATTGTTTTGTATGGCAACTCGACAAACTCAGAAAGGGTGTTTAAACTACAAAAACGGGCCGTGCGCATATTGGCAGGTGTAAATCAGAGGCACTCGTGTCGACAACTTTACAAAACTTTTAACATTTGACATTTTACTCAATTTACGTATACGAGATTATAATGTTCACGCGTCGAAACATCCACATGTTTAAAAAAGCGAATATGCCTGGCAGAATAACCCGCCAGACCGGGCGCCTGCTGCCGGTGCCGCGGCGACTTGCGCTGCTCGACAGGCACCCGCGCGTCATAGGCCCCGCGTTTTACGAACGACTACCCGCCAGCTTAAGAAACGAAGCCTCTGATGAGAAATTTGGTCACCAACTAAAAAAATTGCTTTTAGAAACGACACTGTATTCGGTCAAAGATTATTATGTAAAACTCAAGTAATGACATTATTAACTTGAATTAATTTAAATTTTCACTATTTTTGACATTTCATGTTTGTTCTAATTTTTATTGTATGGTTTTTATTTTTATTTGACATTCTCATTTCCTTAATTTTTAATTTTTATTTTTTATTTATTTTGACATATTGTTTAACATAATTTTATTGATTATTTTTGACATTACCTAGGATGTCCTAGAAATACTATATGTTTTTGAATTATTATTTTCATTCCAATGATTATTATTACTTTATATTTCAGACATTTACAATATTTTTATTTGTAGATTTTTAATTTTTTATTGCATTTTATTTAACTGACGATCTTGTAGTGAAATCATTTTATTTTTAAGCACAAAATAATAATAATAATGTATTTTTCTATAAGAAATGAATAAATCTAATCTAATCTAATCTAATCTAATCTATTATGATATGACAATGCAGTATAAATTGAGTTTGCATTGTAGTGTGTACTAATGGCTATGTAATTTTACAGGGCACCAGGACCTGCCTGAAAGTAAACATATGAAAGTGCTTGGACACCATAATCAAACAACTTTAATTAGTGGACAAAACTTTGAGGTATCAGCTACCCCTGCTGCTGCTGCTCCTGTTGAAACTGTGTCCAATACCAATGTTGAACAAAGCAGTATTATTGCCAATCTTCAAATGCAACCAAACCCTCATAGTATCATGTCATCCTCCACTGGCAAAACAAATGTAAGCGTTGATAAGTAAAACTTGGTTTATTTATATTTATCGAATTACTAAAAGATTGTTAAGATTTCGGTACACCAAAAGGGGTGCGAGCACTGCGGCCGGCAGGTGGCAGTTGCAACGTGGTTAGATTGTGGGTCCAAGTTAGAAATGCTCGACCCGGACAATAATCTTCCACAATCGTAACCTTTACGTTGTATTTGCATTAGATTTACCTATTTTGAAAATCATTGAACTTTTTAACTATATCTCGAATTAATTCAATAATTTATTTTGTGTTATAATTATACATAACATAAAAATACTCCTAGTTACTGTACTAACGCAGCGCTGCGCTAACTGCGGTGTGCCGGTAGATATGGCGGCCATATTCAAAACAGTAGCGCGGACCCGCGCCTGACCTGCGCACGCCTCGCGCAGCGGGCAATTCGAACACAGGCCGATCCGTTCCTCGTATGGTTATCACATGCTGGTCTTGACTGGTTTCGGCGGGCTAATTACTTTTTTAAGTCTTGCATTTATTATGTACACATTTGTTTTCTTGCCTCTTCATTGTTACGAGTGCGTATTTATTATTATTGGAGATATTAACTTTTAATCAGTAGGTCAAGTTTTTCACAATAAATATTAGGATAACGTAAAACAACAATACTCATATAAATCGGTGGTACGGACTGCAAAGAGAGGAACCTCCTCACAATACGTGCCGTGTCGAGGATTACTGCTTTCTGTATCTTGCCCTTGATGCAGCCACCTAGCGATTCTCTTAAGGTGGTGGTCGAGAGTCTTCGCTATAAGACCGTTCGCCGGCACAACTATCGGAACAATGATCGTTTAGTCAACATCCCACATAGTGGTCACCTCGTAAGCCAAGTCAAGACACTTGCTGAGCTTGTCCTCAGCCTTCTCGAGGTTCTCATCATGTGGGATGGTGACGTCAACGAGCACTGCCCAGCGTTGAGATCGATCTGTTACCACGATATCAGGCTTATTGGCAACAACAGCCCTGTCTGCGATGGATCACAGATCGATCCCAATAGAACGTAGTACGACTATTTTCGAGAACTGGCGCCGGTGTGTACTATAAGTACGGCAATTCGGACTTAAAAATACCATATTGAAGAGCAAGTTGCTGATGGATGATCGAGGTTATGTCTGTACAAATACTCGCCATGGCCAAATGAGAACAACCGGAAATTATATGTCTAAGAGACTTGCCGTCTCAATATATTTCCGATTATTGTTCGTCATTATGAACCCGTCAGCAATTGCACAAACAAAACCTTTCGTTTCCCTAAAGAGGTCGCCAAATCGTAGCCAGTTTACGGACGCTAAAAATTCTACGTCCGGCCCTGTTAGGGCCCGGTAGAAGCGTTCTTTTTGCTTTTAAGTAAAAGCCTGGAAAAACCACGTACAGCCAGATACATATTGCCATTTGATGATGTTGCCCTTGTCGTCGGAGTGCGCGTGTGGAGGGCAGGCTGGGCATACAACCTCCACCGCCTAAGTGTTCGTTTCGGAAATGTTGTCTATGGACAACTCACACACATGTTGTGATATGAGTTGTTTTTAAGATTATGTTCTAACCTTAAAAACAACCTTGTTGTTGACTCTAGTTGGAATTTTTACGTGTCTATGTTATAATAAGTAATTTAAGATTAATTTTTTTGCAATAGAATTTAACTCTTGACTAAAATGCCACAATGACACTCGAACGAACTATTTGCTTGGGTGGCTAAATGTCTCGTGTCCCTTGATAAACAATCTACTATTTTTTCTCGCAACTGAAGTGAAAAGTAGAGTGTTTAACTCGAGATTAAATTGCCATAATAACAATTAATATCTCGTGTCGTAATGGCTTATTTTAGTCCCTTATTGAACAATCTACTATTTAATAGTAGATTGTTCAATAAGTAATAAATAAAATAATTGAATTTAAAAAGAATATCAAAATCACAAATATACGTAATTTTAGGCCCAAGCATCAATGGAGTGTTCACAGAATATAGCTGAATTCAACACAGTACTAAGTCAAGTCTACAATAACAGTATTGTAACAGGAAATCTATGTGACAATAATATGGTTCCTGCAGAAAGTGTAAATAACAATAGGATATCTACAGCTGGAACATTTCAAGACTTTACCACTGGGGTTGGAGGTATACGTTTATCTAATTTTATTCTTACACTTTTTCTAATCTTACACTATTTACTATACCTCATCCACGATAACGAGCTAATACTAGAAAACTCAGGTTGCACGTGATTGGTCAGCGATAAGGGCGATGCACGTGCAAAGGGTGGGTTTACATGACCAGTCTACTCTGTCTATTGTACCGTGCGGACGCTCCTAATTGCTCTCCTTTGTTTGTGTACCTATTGTTTTTCTGTTACTCGGCCCGTTTACTGGATTATCTTCTGCCTACATTGCGACTCGGCTTGTTTACTGGACTTCCCTGAAACTTACTGTGTGACTCGGCTTGTGTATTTTTGGACTGTTTCCTGCTTACTCTGTGACTCGGCTAGTGATTTGGACTATTTTGGACAGTTGTGAATTATAATGGCAACTTCACCAATCGCGGTTAAGAAGAGGCGGAGGCAGCCTTTTTTATCACACGAAAAAGTGATGATATGCAACTTATACGACACCTTTGTCAAAGAGGCTCCAAGTGCATCGCACAATGAAATTGCGAAAACTGTTGCGACTACGCTACGTATCCATTGGGTATCAGTGTTAAAAATTGTCAAAGAAAAAAGAACGACGAATGTCCTTAAATCTCCGAAAAAAGAGAGACAGCGAAATAATGTGCTGATCTCGTTGGACAGTTTTACTGAAAACGCTCTGAGAAGAAAAGTGCACGAGTTCTTTTTTCGGAATGAAATTCCGACATTGGACAAAATTTTGGAAGTAGTCAACGGCGATACTACGTTACAAAATTATAAGCGGTCTACGCTTCATAAGTTATTAAGGCACATGGGCTTTACATTTGCGAAAAGAAGTCGCAACAGTATCATGAATGACAGAGAAGACCTTAAAAATTGGAGGAGAAATTATTTAAAAGCTATAAAAGAAGCGAGAGCAGCGGAAAATAAAATTTACTATTTAGATGAAACTTGGATAAACGAGGGTCACACCAATAGTTCAGTTTGGATTGACTCCACGATCCAGAATGCAAGACATGCAATGATGAATGGTTTATCTTCTGGCTTGAAGAATCCATCAGGTGAGTTATTTGTATTAACTTAAGAATCTGTAGATAAATAAAGTTTCTAAGGTTATAAACCTAACAATTAAGTTCCTTGTACGTGACAATCAAACCCCCATTGTTTCATTGTGCAAATACTTAAATCCTTTTTTTTTGCAAAACAGCCGCCGTTATCAATCTTTACATGGTATTTTCTCTACCTGGTCACAAAACCTCACTAATTGCTGTGATAACATTTATCTTATTAAGTTTTTGTTTTTGCAGGCAAAGGGAAGCGGCTAATCATAACACACATCGGAAGTGAAGACGGATTTGTTGAAGGCGGTTCATTAGTCTTTGAATCAAAAAAACAAGGAGATTATCACCAAGATATGAATGCGGAGGTATTTGAAGAATGGTTCTCGAAAGTGCTTGATAAGATTCCAGATGGCTCAGAAATTGTTCTAGATAACGCCCCATACCATTCAAGAAAAACACAGAAGGTACCGACCACACAATCACGAAAAAATGATATCGTCGATTGGTTAAAAGAGAAGAATTTATATTCACAAAATATGAAGAAATCAGATTTGTTGGACATTGTAAGAGCTCATAAAAATAGGTATGAGGCGTTTGCTGTAGACGAACTGGCGAAGCAAAAAAATAAAACAGTGCTACGTTTACCCCCTTATCACTGCGAATTTAATCCCATAGAGATGATTTGGTCACAAATCAAGGGGTACGTAGCACACAACAATAAAACATTCAAATTGGCGGAAGTAAAACAATTACTTGAAGAAGCCATTTGTAAAGTAAATGCCGAGTCATGGAAGAAATGTATCAAGCACGTAATAGAAGTGGTAGAACCTAAAATGAGTGCAGTGGAAGTGGAACCGGCGGAAAGATTTATAATCGATTTAGAAAACGATTCGAGTGCATCGGATATGGATATGGAGATATAATAAATATTTACATTAACAAACATTTGTTTTTTTACCTATTCCCAACCCAAACCCCTATTTTAATTACTTTAACCTCGTAAGACCCAGACCAATTTTTCCGATTTTGAATTTGGAGCTTTCTTTTATTTTTATTAATATAAAACTCGAATTCAATCTGCACTTGTACAAGTACGCCAGGACTTACGAGGCTAACTACTCGTATAGACGACCAAGCAAATCTTGCTTGACCGGGTATATTTCCAACTGCATATCTTAAGTCAATTAAAGGTTGTTTATTTACAAAACATGTTAACAGCACAACAGTCGAAACTAAACCACTGCTTTAAACGTTAAGAAAATAATGAATATAAATATAAAATATAATTAATTAAAATATTCCAAGCGTCGGCATGTAAGCCGAGCCGGACAGCGAGGTGCAATTGTTTACGCCCACTGCCCTTTTCTGTCATATTCATCTGCATACAAAATTGTGAAAGAGAGGCCGCTATATTAGCTCGTTATCGTGGATGAGGTATAGGTCAGTGATAGTAAATTGCTTAACAAACTTATTAAATTATTACAGGTGTTCGGAAAACAAACGTTAATATACCAGATTCCAGCACTTCAGAAAGTATAAATGTACGGTAAGTACTTCATAAATTCTACAAAAGTCTCATGAACAAGTTTGTCTCCCGAGGTTAACCCTTTTTAAAAAGGAACCCTTGTAGTTCGCCACGTTGGTCTGTCCGTCTGTCCGCTGTTTATTAGTACTGAGATAGTTTTTTGTTAGTAGTAACGAGCATGGGCCGACAAGCTCTTGCCTGGTTCATCACATTATATTCTGTTTTGTAACAAGTGAATTGTGTGTCAAAATCATCTTTACTTCAATATTATTTGCTGTTTTCAATGCCATGTTGGTTTTGTTCGCCATTGTTTGCAATTAAATTAGTATACTTATTTAATTCCATATTAGACAATGAAATTGAAATGTAAAGAAAAATATTTATTTGTACAGGACACAATTATTACCGAATAATATTATTAAGTTTTTATAACCCACAAAATAATACTGCAGCAAAGGGATTAAACTCAACTGGTGTTGGCCGCAGTCTTGCAAGACTGCTACACTGGTTTTTAGTTTGCTCTCATCTGTACCTTATATCTAACACTACACTAACAATAATATGAGTCCTGTTACTCGAAATAAATGATTTATATATACATATATATATATATATATCTACCGAATAATTATTTATAAGTAACAGTGTAAAAAAATGTTTTTCCGTTAGTGAAAGAAATGCAAATATTATTGTGTATTGTATTTTTGGTTTAATTAATTATGCATGTATTTTATTTATTTATTACAAGGTTACCACTTCAGGAAAAAGAAAATAATCCACTTAAAAGAAATGTCAAAGCAATACAACGAAAGAAATGCATTTTTAGAGTTGGAAATGTACAACATGATGTTACTGAAGTCAGTAGTGAGATTATTAATGTTGATTCTGAGAACATACCATCAGCCCTGAAGCCAGACGAGCAGAAGGTTACAATTCTTTCTGACGTTAGAGTTGGCAATGACGATAGAATGCTACGGTTTGCCCCAGTATTAAAACACGCTACTTCAACACCATTACTACAAATGCAAACAATTTTAATAAATGGGACACCTGTTTATAAACCGAAGCCACCTGAGCAAAAGTATACATTTACCCGAGACGAGATAATGGCAATGCCGACCATTATATTAGTGCCATCATCAGGTAATTACTTGATTTAGTAACCTGTTGATTTATTATTATTTGCTGTGTTGCTAATAATTGTTCTTAATGTTTTTGTAGGTGCAGCACAGACTGTCGCCTCCATTCAACCACAACCCGTGATAAGTCAAAGTAGCAGTGTTTCCACTTCAACGTGTACATTAACTTCTTCAATCCAACCCCTGACTGTTGATGTTTCAAATAGTACAACTAATATGCCAATTATACAAACTGAGTCAGTTGTGCAGAATACTGATGGAAAACCTGGCTTAGTAAAAACTGTGGAAGCTTTAAAAAATGCTTCTGTACCTAAAGATTGCATCGTTGCGAGCTCAAGCTCAACAAGCACGCCGCATATGCTTCCTCCCAAAAGAAAATCTTCTTCAACACCTAGACGAACTTCGCATGTCAGAGTTTTAGATTTCACTACACCCAGGAGAATTCTTAACGAAACAATAAACGAAAATCCTAATCTGGAAGGTGAACCAGATGATCCTGAGGAGGTTATCTTAAGTAAGAGTACAAATTTGTCAATCGACCATGGCTCAATTTCATATAATTCAGATCCTGTAGCTGCAATTCAGACCACTGATTCCAGTGTTATAAACTTGACAGAGGAAAATATAAGTCCTCAGAAAAAACAAGATACACGTAAAAACAGGGATTGGGATGCTGATTTACGCGCTCTGGCCGTCGTGAGCGACTCTGTCAATAAATTTGTTTCCACTCCAAAGCCAAAACCAAGACCAAAACCTATCAAGAAGGTAGAGGAGAAAAAAGAAGTAGAAAAAAAACAAAGCGAAGTAGCTAGCGTAAATAAAACGAATAAAACTGTAAAAAGTAAAATGCCTCAGAATGCCAAGACTTCTAAAAAGAAGGAAAAAAATGCACATGTTGAAAAAAGTGCACATGCTGAAAAAAGTACACATGCTGAAAAAAGTGCACATACTGAAAGTAATAAACTTGAACATAATATTCCTAGTCCGGATTTCCCATCTATAGCCTGTACAAGTGTCCAAGAAAAACCAGTCTCAAAAGAAACTGAAAATGGACAAAATACATCAAATAATGAAGAATGTATAGATACGCCTGAGGTGGAGAGACTTTCACTGCATAACGAGATAGGAGTGAAATTAAATATATCAGATATCTTAGAAACGCCTTACAAACAAGCTCTTTACGATATACAAATGGAAACCCCTAGATTTTTGGGTCCTGATCTTCCAGACGATCCAATGTCAGATATTAAAATAATGAATATACCTACTCCAAGATTTTTGAGCACAAACATGTCTTACACCCCAAAGCCCACACAAGCCACTCCCTCGTCTTATTCTTCACGACCGACAGATTATTCAAGTGGCGGTTCTTACTATAAACCAGACGATCAAGATTATTTACCTATTTTAGAAGATGTTGCTTGTGCAGTAACGTCAAGTCATCTTAAAGAAAATCCTAAGACAACTTGTAAAGATTCTTCTAACTTGAAAGAAGCTCAAACAAAAGAAAAAACGAAGAGAAATAGATCCTCACGTCCAGTAAGACAATGTACAAAAAATGTTTCATATTACAAAAGCCCAATGATAAATAAAACCGATGTTAATAAAAAAGATGATGCCTCCTCATGTAGCGATACCGTTAGCGCCAATAGCTCTTTTGACATGTCGAATAAAACGGCTACGCCGCAAGTTGGCAAAACGAAAAAATGCTTAAAATCAGGAATTAAGAAAACGCCGAGCTTGATTAAAAACCGCTCGCCTCTTAAAAAACTGACTCAAAAATCTTTTATGAAAATTAAACCTAGGCGCCCGACTCCGACTAAAAGAGATACTGGTAAAAAAGCAATTAAAAGGACATCGCCCAAAGATAAGAGCGTTGCTGTTTCTTCACTTGTTGTCCCGGTACACACGAAATCCCGAAGAAAGTCATCCACTCCCCGAAAACTACATTGTACTAAATCATTTAACTCTGAAAGTTCGGGTCATGACTCTCCGGAAGTAGAAGCTAAGAAAGATTCAGAGAAAGAGGTAACGAATTCAACTGCCACTTGTATTCAAGATTCTGACACCGAACAATTGCCACTTCGATGGTCAGATGACGGTTCACAAGACATGAAACTTCAAGATAATAAGGCAGTCTCTGATACAACAGACGTTGATGAAATATCTCAAATAAGAGAATTTATAGATAAAACGACAACTTATAGCGTTAAGAACGATGAATTTAATGTGCAGATTGATTTAATTAAACGCGGGTTTGATGCAGAAACCGCTAAGATAGTAGAAAGGGATTTGTTAAATACACCTTCGTACGAAGAGAAATATTCGACGTTACAAGAAAGTACAAATAAAAACAGAAACAAAGTGCTAGAGCGATCGGTTGAGTCCGATTGCAGTACGTTAACTAACAATCTCGTTATTCACGAGGAAGATGATGATGACGATGATGAGGAAATTGAATTTAGTGTCCATGAGTGTAATGAAGGTACTGCTAATTATTTAGTTGTGCAACATGACGACACTAAAGAGTTAACAGAATGTAACATAACAAAGTTAAAAGATAAGTTTTCTATGGAAATTTGCATTGACGACGGCGTTGTTGTGAGATTAAGAGCAACTGAATTCAGTAATTTATATGATCACGATCCTCTTGATTCAACCAGTTTAAATGTATCTAGTAAAGAGACAGAAATGGCTGTTAGCTCGATATGTAACATGGACAGGTTGTACACACCAATGAAAGACCCTATTAGAGATCAATACTACAAAATCTTTGATTCTACTCTCACTAGTATAGATACACCACTAAAAGCTGATAGCCCGAAAAAGAAACAAGATTGTACAATTCCTGAAATAGTTTTAGATGTAGATGAAATAGACAACATTAAAGAAAAGTCTGAAATTAGAAAAAGAAAGAGGTCGCATTGCAGTTCTGCATTAGAAGAGTCTGTTAGTGATAGTAAAAAAGTGAAACCAGAAACACAATTCATACTTAATTCAAAAAATATTCAAAACTTAGATATTGAATCCGTGCTGAGTAAATTACATGGGCCTTAAGTTTGTTTTTTATAGTACTGTGGTCAAAATTGTCGTGAATCTGGGTATAAAATTTTAAAACACGACAAAAACATGAAATATTTGAGAACACCATGTTTGTTAACTTCAGTAACATATAATTTAAATACGTTGAATAAATAATTTCGAATACATCAGATCTAATATAAGATTGGCATTTGGAGTAGTTAGTATTGATGTTGTTAACTGTTTTCGATGATTTTTGTGGTTGCAACTTAATTAAATAATCATTACAGATTTGATGTATTAATTAAGTTGATGAACTGTGAAGTGGTTTTTTTTGAGACTGAAAAAAGCGGAATTATTTAGAATGGTCGTAGTTGTTGAGGTAAATGTTAACAAGTAATGTGAAATGCGCCACCTTTGTTAATGGTGGCGGTATTTTGACGTCCATTCTATTTTCTCTAGCGCTCTGTGTTTTACTTCAAGTAAGTGTTGATTAAGTAAATTATTTATATGTGTAAGACACATAACACAATAAATGACGAGTAACCTTTGAATCATTGTACCTAATTATAGACATACGGTCTCAATTTGTTACATAACACAACTTTGTAAATATATGTATAATTTGTGCTGGACACAGCGAAGGTAATTATAAAAACTTTTTCTAAGTAGATGTTTTTTACTGTCGTTGTTGCAACTCGTATAATGGTGCTTGTGGTTACCTTTCAAAGCGAATCTCGGATTTTTTAAATTTATTTAAATATAAAAAAAAATTAGTTGATCTCGATAGCTGATGCCGTTCGGAGTTTAATATATCAAAATCCGGGGGCAATCTTACAAAACACAGTTAAATGCAAAAGACTCGCGCGCCGAAAGTATCTTACCATTACGCAATATTACGAACACTAAGTAAAAATTAAAAGAGGGCGTTTCTTATATGGGAACCTACCGAGTTTTTTTTAGTAAATCTGTCATGAGAAACCGCCCTTAAAGCCAGCTTTTCACCAGGACATCATGGCGGAGCAACCATTCGCCGCCACCAAAAAGATGTACGACGTGATGCGCAATCAAGTGTAAACCAGATGAAAAAGCCTCCTTAAGGCGATGTGTATGGCAACGTTTTTGCATACTAGCAATGTGCAGGATTTTTTGTAGTGATGCCATTACAAAAAACTTTTTTGTCGCAGATATCTTTTTTTTTGATTAATTTAGTGTGTAATTTAATTTTACGGAAACATTCTAACTAAAATCAATTCCAAGTGCACGCACTAAAGAGGTGCCCGTGATGGTAATATCGATGCTGAACCACTACAAAAAAAGAAAAGCGTGCACAAAGTATGGAAAGACCTACCCGTATCGGTGTCCCGTTGAGAAGCGGGCCTTGTTAAAATGGATGGATGGGCGGACAGCGTGAAGGATTTTATTTTTAAATGCATTTTTCATAATATTGTGAAGCCCACCATACTACAATCGGGGAGATTTTATTAAGTGGGAATTTGAATCTACTTGCAAAGAAATAAAGTTAAAGGAAACTTTACTCGTAAAATGCCATTTTCAAAAATGGAAATCAAAAATGAACTTTATAGTTTAAAATAAATTGCCTTGATTATGTACTTCCTATGGCACACCGGCTCTCACGAGGATATAGTGTACATAACAGTTAAGAGCTTTGCACCATTGCACCTAAAGAAAAAAAAACTAGGTACTTACTGAAAAACTAGTAAAAGCTTGCCCTAAGGCAGGTTATCCGGCAACATCTTTTTTAGTGTAAGTATAATTTTTAACTGATATACTAAACTTTTCTTCTCTTAACCACTCATTACATATTTTTGGGATCATACATATTTGTTCTTCTACCATAATAGTTTTTTTGCATAGTTTTGTACAAACTTTATTAGTCTTATATTCTTCATATTAGTACTGTAAACCCGCTAACATAATTTTCTATAGCTATCAAGTAGTGAAACATTAGATGTATGGATGTTTTACACACTTTATAAAGCTTGTAGTAATTGCTTGTAGCATTTATCTTTATCTTTTTTACCCGACTTCGGCGAAGCAAAGGAACGGTCATGATTTTGACACCCCATGTAATTTTCTATGTGTGTATGCATGTGTGTATATGTGATGTATATTCCACTCTAGCGCCGTTCCTAATTAACCGATTTTGACAAATGAGGTGTCTATAGATTTGTCTTTGTGTTGATAGGCTATTTTGTTTTTATTGTAAATTAAACAAGCGGCTGGAAATTAAATAAATGAAATTAACCTTTCGTATGCCGGAGGGGCTCCCACACTTGTACCCGTCGTATGCCGGGCTATGACGTCATCGGTGTCACGTGACAGAGTTTAAAAAATCCTGGCTCTCAATTGGTTCCACTTTTCGAACTACTAAATCTAATCTATGGAAGATTGATTTTTAGATTTTTACCACAAGCAAATTAGAACCCTATCTTAAAGGAGGTATAGTCCAATTTAAAATAACAAGATTAAATCCCTTGTGGACGGATACGGTACTAGGCACTCTACTGCGCTGGGCCGGATACGGCACTAGGCATACGAAGGGTTAATAGACTTCGAGGACCATCTAGCGGGCAGTGGCGGTACTACGCTTGTGATATGTCCAGTAATTAGTTCCGCTACCGGATGGGAGATGGCGTAGGTAAGCAATGTTTGTGTCATTTGTTATTAGAGCATTTCTAAAAAAGTTTGTACATTTCATTCACGACTTCAATTTGCAAAAAAAATTGCAGGTTGGTAGAGTGAATGAAGCTGAGCCTAAATAACATAGTCTCCCAAAATGTCCTCATACATTTGTATGAAACTTTCCTTTTTTGTTACCATGAACCAAAGAAAGTTAGTAACAAAAAAGGAAAGTTTCATACAAATGTATGAGGACATTTTGGGAGACTATGTTATTTAGGCTCAGCTTCATTCACTCTACCAACCTGCAATTTTTTTTGCAAATTGAAGTCGTGAATGAAATGTACAAACTTTTTTAGAAATGCTCATTAATCACTGTGTAGGTAAATTACTAATTTTCTCTAAGCACGTATGAAACGTTTTACCACATACACTAAGACCATAATTAATAACAGAATCCGGTAACGCATAATAAAGCATAAATAAGCATAGTTCAGGTGGTAAATTTTGATCAACACAGATTGATGTTTCGAACAAACTAAGATGGGACTTGATAGCTATGGTAAAATACATCTCGATCACCAATGCAGTCATTTATAGTATAATATGCCCTACCCAACAGGCAGCGTTGGATGTGAGACAATTTTATTGAACGGCATATTGACGATCCCTTGCGGTACTCCCATCGCGTTTACCATTTCGTTTGACTTAATCCGCTCGCGCTCACCGATTACTGTTTGCGCACGTTGAGACAACATTATGCACGTTAAATGCCATGGAAGTTAAGTTTGTCGGCAGTAAGGTGGTGGTCGGCGGTGTCAGGCGCGCGCGACAAGTCGCAAGAGTAGCGCGACACGCTGACCCGCCACGCAGGCGCTCAGCACGCTCCACTCCACTTCGCGCGCGCACCAGGTCGGTGGTGGCGCGCCTGGGTCTGTTCGCATACGCGTTTAAACCTACCTACCTTTTAAAACCTTACTTATGGCAAGAAAAGGCTTATAGGTGTCGGTAAGATTTGGAGTCAAGTGATCCTACAGTCAAAACTACAAATACAAAAAATCAGAAAAATATGTATAATGAAAGCGCATATAACGAATTAAAAACGAAAACTATCACGGCTAATTAGACATCATCTTGAGATACAGGCGATTAAAAATTACCTAGTAAAATCATCTAAGACGGCACCAAATGACTTTGTTTTTTATGTTTGTAGTACTTAACGGCTTCCGAACCCTATACTGAGCATGGTCCGACATGCCGGTTTTATATATTACTAGCTGTTTCCCGCGTCTTCGTCTGCCGCGTACTGAAAAAACGTCACAAAGGAAAAAGGAACAACTTATTCGTCCTAACTGAATCTGAGTTTGGCTGTTAAAACACATAAGTTATGAATGGCTAAAAATATTATGGTAGAAGAAGAAGAAGAAGAAATACATTTATTCACCAACCATAAGAGACATGTGTCTCTTATGTCTTACATATAAAAAACTCAGAAGTGTACTCACGGCAGTGAAACGGACACTGGCTCAGCAAAATGCTGAGGTGTCAGACACCTATAGCGCTGATTTTCAGCCAGTACCGACGGTGACTCACCTAACGCTGTACTAAGGTACAATATAATAAGCAGAGGGCGGAATTTCTCATGGCAAAAATTAAAATGCCTTAGTGATAGAACATTTTGCTTTATCGACTTTTCCAGTTATCGATATTGTGTAATCACTAATCTGTTTGTTATTTTAGTTTTGCTTTCATATTAAAATGTAAATGTCATTATTGATTCCCATTTAGGTAGTTATTTTTTTCAACAATACGTGAAGTTATAGGATTTAATTTGTAAATATTATGTTATTTTTGTCTAAAACACATGTTTTTATTAACGGTAAATAACAAATGAATATAAAGCTAAATCTAAGACATAGAAGTTTGGCTTATTCGTTAACCCTTCCAAGTGTCAGGCTATTATCATTGGTAGCTCTGGCCAGCTGAATAAAATTAACCTCGATGCTGTTCAGCCACCAAATTTCAAAGGTATTGCTATCCCTTTTAGCTCCAGCGTCATGGATCTCGGAATTTATATAGACAGCTCCCTCAGTTGGAGAACACATGTCACTGAAATAAGTCGCAAGGTCATGGGCTCTCTTCATTATCTTAATAAATTAAAGCACTTTTTGCCTATTAAGACCAAGGTATCCCTGGTGCAGTCCTTAATTTTTCCCATCTTTGATTACGGTGACGTGTGTTGTCCGGACCTTAGCGAGGGACAACTTGATAAGTTAGATCGCCTGCTCAATAACTGTATTCGCTTTGTTTTCTGTCTCCGGAAATATGATCACGTGTCCTCTTTCCGATCTCAACTTAAATGGCTTCCTATTCGTTAACGTCGCAAAATTAGATTTCTTTGTTTCCTTTATAATATTTTGTACGATCCACAATCCCCCGAGTACTTAAAACATGTTTTTGAATTTCTGGGTTCTACTCACAATCGTCAGCTACGATCCACTGACAATCTCACGCTTTCTATCCCTATTCACCGAACTGGCTTTATGTCCACCTCTTTCGCCCTTCAAGCAGCACGACTTTGGAACGACCTTCCCCTTAAAATCAAGCAAGCTCCTAACAAGTATTCCTTTTAAAAGAAAGTTCGCGAATTTCTTAGCAGGTAGAATTGTCATCATCTTGATATTATGATTGCTTTATCTGAATTAATTTTTGTTTATCCTCTTATTATTATATATTATACATTTATATTATATATGTATTTATGTTATTATAGCTTATTGATATGTAAGTGTATGTATATTAGTTACACCTTATGTTGCACCGTCACTACAATCTCTGCTTTGCCCAAAGGTCAACTGGTAGAGAATGCCTTACGGCATTAAGTTCGCCTTTGTATACTAAGTGTATTCTTTTGTGCAATAAAGATTAAATAAATAAATAAATAAATAGAACTATACAATAATAATGAAAACTAGGTACTCCTACATTTACCAAAAACTATATTGATCTAAAAGACCGCTACTAAAAGGCATTGTTAATATTGGAAAATTATTTTGCTAAGTATTACTTTAAAGGGTAATTTTAAAAGAAACAGGTTAAAATACTATCGTGTGTAAGTGCTGGATGAGGGTTAGGATTTCTGGAGTGTCAACAAATAGCCCTTAAGTTTGCGCTTAAAGGTGTACCTGGTAGGTAGACACTAAATAGACCCACCTACAGTCCGTGCCAACTGAACTTGCAAAAGATGTAAACAAAACCATACCACCATGATTACTCGATAATCACGTGTAGGTACTTTTAGAAATCAAGTGAGGTCTTTGATGAAGATCATTATTTTCGTATTAAGTTTAAGATGAAATAACTATTAATTATACGTTATTTTGAATAAAAACAGGCTTGGTGTATATTTGAGGTTATGTGTCAAACAGTACGTAAATACTTTGTTTACATCTTTTGCAAGTTCAAGTGACACAAGACTAAGGCCCGTATTAATAAACTCGTTTCGGTTTAAATGCCCGTCTCAAGATACGTCAAAGTAAACGTCAAACCATGGAAAACTGTCATTTTTGACGTATCTTGAGACGGGCATTCAAACCGAGATCAGTTTATTAATACGGGCCTAAGAACCGCTTACGCTTGCGTCGTTGTTGCGGCTAAATACCTACTAACGGCCGAACCCAATATTTAAACCGCGGACAGGACTGGGATTCTGGAAGGTAATAACGATATCGTCTTTGACGTGTTTCCGTATTGTCAATGTTTTGATAACTATTATGTCATTTACAATAATGGCGACAGTGACATAAACGATTCTAAAACACATCAAACGCGATATCGTTATAACGCAGTTGAATAGAGGCCCAGATAGCCTTACTTCGGATTAAAATTTGACACATTTTGTATGGGCAAATGTCAAATTTCAACCCGAAGTAAGCCTTATCCCTCCGCGGTTTGAATATAAAAGACCGGCCGTAAATTTTCTATGGTATGTTTTTTAAATTGACGCAATCTATGTAATTGAGAACTTGATTACCTACAAAAAAAATATACATTGTCATCACAAAATTCTTAGCTACAAATCCTTAGTTTAAATGAAAAGCAAATAGGTATAACGTAAAACAGCTCATCGAATAACGACTGTATTTTCAAACGCTATGTTCATAGCAGACCCAATTTAAAATAATCGTAGCATTATAGGTACCTACAAACGTACATTACTTTTGTTTTAATTAAAAAATCGTTACTATTTATCGTTTTAACCAACTAACGATGAGTTAAGGTTTTCAATCGTTTGCACCTTTTGCCATATATAACTATATAACAAAACATTTTTTAAAGTATGTTTGATGTTAGTACAGTCAACGTCCAAAGTAAGTGATCAAAATCAAGGTTTCAAAACATCTTCTAGCATGACACCCCAGCACAACAACATCGAGACACAGAAACAAAGTGACAAATCAATGTTTCAAATCAAAATAATAATGTCACGACGTTATAATTATGTATGTACTAGAAATTCAATAAAGAATAATGAAACTTTTTACTCGTAATACAATGAATGTGTCAAGTAATTAACAAAAGAAAAACAAAATTTCGAACTATCGGAAATGTCTGAAGGAGCTTGATAAAAAAGGATTTATTTGAAATATAACCAAAAATGAATAATAAAACCTTGTTTCTAACCTCAGTGGACACGAGAGGCGACATAGTTGCTTCGCATATTTGTCTCACGAATATAACCGATATAAGCCGAACATCTGACTTGTACTCCGAGGTGTCCCATAAACCCGTATTTTCTTTATAAATATGGTTAATCACTTTAATTTGAAACTTTCAACAATGACTTTAACCGTTTTAATGGCATGTTACTTAGTTTTCAAGGATCGAAATAAATGTGATCACTTACTTTTGACACATTATGTGTTCCTTTACTTCTAATACACTACAATAGTCAGTAACATTTGATTTAATTTATTGATTATATTATTTTGGGACCCTAAATCAGTTTCTTTTGCTGTTGACTGTACCTACGTAGTATGCTTTTAACCAAGTTACCGGTCACCTTGGCTCATGGGTTCTCTGTCTTTTCGCCGACAAATCTTTGACAAATGCATCGTTTCGCAACCTATTCATTTGCCAACCCGCTTTTTTTTCTGTAACTACAAATATTTCAGGATTTTTAATAAACTTACCTAACCTAACCTAAAGTTCTACACAATGGTCCTGAAATAAATCTCGAATTATTTACAGTTTTGGAAAAAAACGTGGGTTGTCAAATTATATGTTTGTGAAATGAATCATTTGTGAAACGTAGGTTATGAAATGATAGGATCCCCGTCTCAAGACAAGCAACTCGGTAAATCGGCGGAAAATAACTGAGTCAATTTCATTATTCCCAGGACAACATTGTTGCTCCCTCTCATTCGTGTTATACTTACATATAAAAACAGCGGCGGTCTTTTTGCGTATTATTGCATAAACATCGTCAACACTGGCTGCCGCAATAATACGCTGATCAGTTGTCGCAAGTAACTACGAGTAGGTAGGTACAGTCAAAGACTTAAATTTGTGACCCACCTTAGGTCCAAAGTCAATGTGACATTCTACAGCAATAAGGTGGAGTTTCCTCAAAGTTACATATGGCTTGACGTCTCTAAGTACGTTGACAACTTCAAGCACATTTTTTTTTAAATGGGTCCTAAATTTACTCTCGTGACCGTACCCATTAGGTGCACGTTTCTAGCGCCACATTAGCGCAGTTCGCGCGCGTTGATTCGTTTTAGTACTCTCATTAAACTCATTAGTCTGTAGACTAATCGAACGCGTCTAATTTGCCTTGTGAACCGCCGAGTGAACCATTATGACAATTCATTTAATTAGGTAGTGGTATCTTATTACAGGCGCTCAGCACCGACGGCCGCCGCGATCCGTTTATTACCTATGCTAATTCGAACCGCTACCTAACGTCGACACAATCGTTAACCTATGGGGAAATCTTTTTTCAAAGTTCCTACTAAATAGAAAACGTATGTTTTTAAACAAAAAAAAAACAACGTATAATTGGTAGAAAGTTGAAATGGTCTTTTCTGAAAAAGAACTGCGGTAACCCGTTCGATTTATAACTGACGCTTGACACAACCTAGGCCAAAATATACGGCGTTGTCGGGGGCTCGGGAAGGGGTGTTTGTGAAGTGGGTCACGGATGCGGCTCCTGACACAAATAGCGGCGCATCTCGCCACCACGTGACGTTGCTCTCAAATACGAGTATCTACTTGGCGTTTGCTTTAGATACTAATTTTTAAACTTACTCCTTTTTTGACAATTTGCCTCGTAGTCTGTACCTAAGTCACTGAGAGTTTAAAACTTATGACTATAAAAATTAGTACCTACTTATAATAGCGCGCGTACCATTTGATAAAATAATTCGGAGATTGGTATAATTCAGGGAAAAAACGATATTATTAATTTAACAAAGTAATCGCTAACACAAAGCAAAGTGTATGTAAAGGTGAACGAAAATCTCAAAAAAAAAATTAAACTGCTAGCTTTGAGCAAAACGGAAAAAGAAACGTTGCCTTTTTCGTTTTTAAGTGCAAACTGTGATGGTCTTATCCTAGGTTTATGACAATTTATGGTATGCCGTGCCGCCGTGTTGTAGGTTGGCGGTTTGCATAGCAGGGACGTCTCGAATCTAGTGACGTCTAGAAATTCTGCAGGCAGTTCGGGTATAATTGATTGCGGGTGATTTTACACCACCCTTCGCATCCCCCGGTGTGTAGCCCCCCCAGGGCCCAGGAGCCCCCCAAAGTGCAGCGCCGACGCGACGTCGCTCCGGACAATCTGCGTGCTCTGCTTATTTTCGCTCCTAATTCCTTTGCCGGAAATTGCCTTTATAAAGAACGTAGAATTTAGTTTTGGTTGGAACGCTGTTGGTGAGATAAAAGTGAATTGCTTGTTTCGTTGCAATTGCACTGAGTAAACTCAGAAGATGTCTCCGCAAGATATCATGATAAATTGCATTACCTAAATTGTAGACAATTCGAAAAAATCTTGAGTTGATCCATAATACACGCCCATACACAAAAAGGTGGGATAAGCTTGGAATAGTTATGCCATGTTTTGTCCTTATCGTCATTGCGACATTTGATTTCGACAGATAAGATCAAAGCATGGCATAACTATTCCAAGCTTATTCCACGTTTATTAGTAAGGGGATAAAATATAAACTTATGTAGGCTCTTATACCTACACTTGGTACACTACCAACCTGTGTACTTTGTCCATGTCGGCCAACTTACCTGAGACTGACACTTAGTATTTCCATTCTCCTTACGAGATCTTACGGGTAATATACTTATTTCGGATTTGTAGCTTTACCTATTGGCAGCGTACAGACACATTGTTGTGTAGTTTTGCAGATTTTGTTGAGCTTGCCAAGTCGGCTGAATTGTTAAAGTAGCGACTAGAGAGTAACACACTTAGCTCATTCTTCTTTTTCCCTTTCGTTTCCATTAGTTCTCGTGTTGTTTATCTTTAGGTATGTACATTAAGGATAATATGAGAAGCAGACATACAGTTTGCATTAATGGTTAGTGTCCGGTTTCTTGCTTGGCTTTAAGGTTAATTTAAGGTTAGCCGCTCCATTTAACATACGCTTTTGGGTTCTTTACAATTAAAATCAAATTACAATAAAATGTTACCTATAGACGTTGTTAGTGACATCTTTCTATAGTTTGCCACCTGATACCTAATATGGAACAATAAGAGTCCCGTAAACTTTTGATACCTGATTGTTATAAAGCCCGGCCTACAGCAATTAAAATAGCTGTCAGTGTCACGTGATACAACCCTTTCCGTGGACAGGCTCGGAGCGGAGCCAACTAGGTCGAGTTCTGCAACTTTCAGCTGCTTTTATCAGACTTGTGCCGTTCGGTCTACTATCATTGCTCGTGCTTATAACAAAGGAAAAACTTGAAACATAAACGGGTGATTTTCAGGGCTTTGTCCCCAATTAATTTTGGATGCTGACATATTGATGATTTAATGCGGCGACATATTGATGAAATCGTTAAACCCCCTTTTTAATCAGTTTTTACAAATTATAACGAGAAGAATGTTTTTATTTAGAATCAGTTTAAATCTTGGCGATCAAAGCCAGTAATAAATACTTGTTTAAATGTTTTCTAAGTGAACTTAAATTGTTTTTCCTATACTCGTAATAGACAGTGGGAACCTCAAATGAAACTCCACGGCATTTAGCACAAATAAACTCGTTTGCTTAAGCAACTCGAGGGTTTCGGAAACTTTACTGCCCTAAGACCTGAGTTGGTTTGTGCAAGTGCATCGGAGGCGTCGTCGTAAGTGCCAAGTATTACCTTAAGTGTGTCAATTGGTGGCTCGATGTGCGTGGCCCCCAGCCACCCTTTTGGGGGGAGCGTGGGGCAGGTCGTCGGATCGATAGCCGACGTCTGGCCCACGACCTCGCCTTTCTTACCACCTTCCTAAATACTAATTACGTGCTTTGACACAGCCTGCACGGGCTCGTACCGAATGAAAAGAGCTATGGATGGCGACGTGGGCGTTATTATCGTTTCCGCGGAGTGTTGTTTTTGTTTTTGCGGTAATGTTTGTGGTATACCGAAGCGGAGGGTGTTTTTCCTGCCTTTTTTGGCAATTAGTCTCCGGTTTGCAAATACATGTGTGTTGTAGAGAAGTGAAGTCTGCTAAAAAACACAAGTTTCAGTCAGAAAACACTCGTCTACTATCGCTGTACTTAATCAATGTTTTGATCTAGGTAAATACGAGCACTTTTTATCAGTTTCAATAGAAAACTAGATTTGGTTTTGGTGTACCTACACTATAGGTAAATAAAATTACACTCCTTTGCTTCGACTTTATTAACAGTCTTTGTTACAAACCATAGAGTAAACTTCAAACTAGAAAATACTTTTAACTGTAAAGGACGGAGTGACACATATGCACTTAATTAGTGAATCCTATTAACGAGGCGAGGGAAAGAAAATAGGTGGATAACCTATTAGCAGAACGGATTTAAGCACCACTATGTTGTAAAGACACGGGTCTTCGGAAGCGGACTACAGCGTTTCTAAGCTGGATATAAAGGAAACAAGATTAAAAATGTATTCGCTGCACGTGGGTCATAATGCTATTTATCCGGCGGAACAGTCGAACCATGTATTAGATTTACTACTGTATCATAATAAGCCGATAAAACGGCTGGAGAGGATTATCTGTAAATAAAGATAAGTAACTACAACGTTTTCCTAAAATTCAAGTAACAATTTGCGAAACGCATTCTTTCTTTGGCAATTAGGAGCTATATAGGTTTAGTTCGCGCCTTCCTCGACGTTTGCTGTTCTACAAAGGAACTCTCAAAATTCATATTAATTTCTAAGTTGTTCCGTTTTGACATAGAATGACATTTTTTTTCGACATAGAATGACATTTATTTAATATTTGGTGGGTATTAATAAGGTTAGCTGATGTTGCTGCTGATGATGGTAGTGACACTACCTCTTGTTATTTATTTATCTTATATGTAAAGTCAAGAGCATTAATATCGCTACAGCCATCCCGTCAAAGGTACTTAGACCTTTTTGTCGGCGGCATATTGGCGTATAAATACTTTTGCCGTCTTTGGAATGCGCATATATGACTTTGACTGTACCTAGCTACTACTTTTTGGATAGCTCACTGTGTAGGGTAGGCTTTCAAGGGTAACCCATGGGAAGTATGAATTTTCGTCCCCAAACGGTTTCATTCGCCAATTTTTTATAAGTGAGTTTTTTTCTGAAACGCTTTACTTTACAGGACTGTCATAAATAACAGACCTTTAGTTTAGGCTCCGTTTGTTTTATACCACCCCTGAAAAGTGAAAAAGTTTCAGAAATAAATGCTTTTCTTAGTTATAAAATTTAGCAAATGAATCAGTTGAGAATGGAAAGTTTAGACTAAAGATAGGGAACCGGTTTTCACCTAAGTATCGTAGATTAACAATATACCATTATTGACTTGCACAATTATTTACATACTCATTAGATGTACTTACTGTAAGTGCCCGGGACATTAACAATAAACCAGAAAACGCTGAAATAGATGAGAAAAGGCCATTGGGAAAGTCCCCAATAATTAACACCGTAACCAAAGGCGTAATTCTTTGGCATTAGAACGGCAGTGCGGTTTCGTCCAAAGGCGTTGCATCTTCAGGTGTGAGCGAGACGATTGTACCCTGTACTTTCGGCAGGCGCCAACTCCCTCTGCCCCAAAGGGGGGTAATGGACGCATGAGGCTCCTCGGCCGTGTTGTGCCGACGCTCTTTATGCCGGCTTGCGTGCACTTGCTAGTTTCTTTGACGTCCCTTTGTTGAGGATTCCAATTTCGGTACGTGGCTTAAGTATTAGTACGCTACAAACTTTTATGAGGAAGCCGATACGAGCCAGGATTATTACCTTCTGATAAGTTTTATTGGCTTGGCGAGGGCCTTTCAATGAAGGGGTTTCGGTGAAAAGGGGGCACCTCCTTTTGAAAGCCTCGCTAGAAATAAAACTAGCTACTTTGCCAAGGTCTATAAACGGCAGGTTGAGCGCTTGTGCATATTATCGACGGAATAATTCAAGACCGTTTATGTTCCTTCAACCTTTTCTCATAATACTAATTCCCAAGTTTACCTTCCCAGCACGTAACCAACTTACTTATTCCTTTATGTCCTGATGCATCTCGTGTAATCATGCAAATTTCCCAAGACGAGTGGGTGGCGCCCTCTACGACTGAAACTGAAACTTGAAGCCACCCTGTTCGAAGGTCGTTCGAAAGTTCTTGCAAGAAATGAATTTGCTGCAGCAAAACACTTTCATCTCGCACTTTATTATTTCGAGAACTACATATATATTCATACGTAGGTATGATAACGCGGTTGTAGACGTATGAAAACTAAGCAAAAGTGTTTATTTTTAATTTTCTCTCTTTACACAAGATCTCGTTAGGAAATACCACCGTTTCTCCAGCTTATGTAGTTGGTGACGAAAACACTCGTTACTCAAAAACATTAAATTGGGAAAGCTATTAGTGAAACTGAAAAGCACTTTAATTATGGTGGCATGATAAGGCTGGCTGGTAGAAGGGCACGGGTTGGGTGCACTATCGATCTCCGTTGAATTAGTGTGCGGATCGTTCGTCGTCTTTGTGAGGCCGTAGGACGGCCAAACAGACCAAAACAAGCTCCCCCCCCGCCCACTCGCCGCCCGCCGTTACCCAACCGTTACTACGTAAAGCCTACATCTGCTCGCATACTACGGAGATTCGAATTGATCCTAATTCTAGATACGAGCTGAGTACCACTTCAAGCAAGACATCAAATTACTTTGTACTTAAGTTAAATTATTTACGTAATGATTTCTGTCGGCTTATTTACTCGAGTCGTGCAGAGTTTGAATACTTAATCTATAGATTTTTTTATTAGCTGCAAGAAAAGTTACAAGGGTTGTGTGTTGTGCCTCGTTGTTCATAAGGTGTAATGAATTATTTAAAAGTTAATAGATGGAAAAGATTAAACTCGAAACACTGTAACCAGCTAGAAGCTCCTTAGGGCTCGAACAATTGTGTACTGCCAATTCAATGAATCCAGGTTCGAATTGAGTGTTCCAATAATTACATATTGATTGATCCGTAAGAGAAATCGTACGTGGTGGCAGTTACAGAACCTCCATTCCAGTAATAGGGTTGAGCGCAGAGCCTAATGCGGGCTGTAACAGTGCTCCACTATTGTGTACTAACTACTAAGCCGATCACTCGCTTTGTATCAAGTCAATTGAAGCATGGGCCTGCATAATGGTAATTGGAACATTGTTGTATCAAATTAAAAATCGAAATAGATACTTAATTGGCAAGAAAATCAGATAACTAAGTTATAATTCGCTTGAATTAGTTTAATAATGTCTTTCATCAAAAAAACTGTAAGAAAAAAATCTGTTGAGCTACATTTAAACATTTCAAAGGTTGCATGTATGTATGACACAAATAATTCGATTTGTAACTTAAGTACTACATGTAACCAAAAATACTAAAATATAAGTGTGACTTTATTGCCTTTGTTGCGTTAAATACTTGAACAAAACAATAAAAATATAATTTAAGAAACCAATCGAACCAAACCGGCAGAATTTAACAAAGGAATTGGTGTTACCAACTCCAATTTTAGTCGCAAGCCGTGTACGAACGTCGTTACGACCTTGCGCCGCGGTTGTATCTTGGCACTAAGTACGTTAGGGTATTCTGTTTGTTACGCTGGTGCCGAGCTATTTGTTTACTTAAACCCGGGGGGCTTGCACCTAACAAAGGGGTTATTTATCAAATCGTTAGCTGGACACAAATTGGGGAGAGCGTACAAAACTCCTTACTAACTTTAGCTTCTTATTGTCTGTGGCAATGTGATTAGGTACGTGCTATAAAAGAGTATGAAAATTGAAATTTTAACGTTAAAATCTACCCAAGACTTATTCATGTTTATATATTCTGAACTTGACTGAATTCTTTAGTTAATCACCAATCATTTTAGGCCTGTATATAGTTAATTGTAATCACGTAACTAAAAGATCCGCCCACAGCGTCCATCCATTGAATTAGTAAAGTCTGTCAAAGTGCATCGCCGAGGCACAAAGGTCGTTGCGTGGGAAATAGGGGGTGGTGGGCGCTCGTCCCCCCTCTGGTCTCGTGGGCATGCACGAAGTAAGCTAGAGCTTCAGAAATTTGTTATGACGCACTGGATTTTCTCATTGTTTTGGCAAGTGCAATTTATTGTAAGTTACACTTGAAATCAACTTCAACACTTCAGTAACTTGAGTTGCTTGGTTTTCTTTACAAAGTACAATTCAGTTTACAGAATTTTAGATTTTGCAGAATAAACACTATACAGTTGTTGTAGTCGTAATTTTAATGCTTAACTTAACTTTTATCCTTGAATAGTACCTACATTTTGAACGCTATAGTTTACTTTATATGTATGTTACATGGGTAGTTGTATTTGAAGCCAATATATACTTAATAAAATATTGTAAGATCTTGCAACAAATGTGACAAGTACATGTAAAGTCAAAGATTTTAATTGTTATGCCATTATGGAACCCTGTCATAATGACATCGTCAAACCACACGAAAGAAACCTAAAATTAATGATGAACGCTGTTATTATGGCAGGGTTCCATAGTATCATAAAAATTAAAGTCCTTGACCGTACTTCCCAGCTACCGTCGTATTATACAATACAATACAAATATTCTTTATTGAACACCACATACAATTATACAGTATGAAAAGTAAAATACAATTAAAAACTTACTAAGTGAGTCAATAGGCGGTCTTATCGCTAAGTAGCGATCTCTTCCAAATGAAGAGCAAAGAGTTACAAAGAAACAGAAATAAATTAGTAGGCGGTGCAAACTAACAAATGGAATATTAAAAGGTTATTGGTCTATTAGGTACTGTGATTTTTATATAAAATATAGTGATTTAGTATTCAAGAAATAAGAATTGACTGCAATTAGGTAAAATTAAAAATGATAAGTCCACCATGCTATCGAGAAGATTAGATGGAGGACTGCGCCTGATTCATGTGTCTCGGTTATTTCATTGTTTTTGTACAGATATAGTTGGTTTACCCGAGTAACATGGGGTATACACGCGGTCTAAGCTATATGTATAATAAGCTAGTAAAAAAACCCAACAGCAGTTTTACAAACCGTTTTGCGTGAGAACTGAGGGTGACGCCGCGGCGGGTTGGACATTATAATATCGTGAGTGGTGCCTCGCCCGCCTCAGTGCGCCCGCGCCTGCTATCTGCTTACTGCATTAACATTTAGCTTTAATTAATTGCTCGTCAGCGATAATTGTGCTTTTGTCGGTTTATTTTTCACATTTGTATAGACCGCGCCAATATACAAAGTAATAGATGATTTTACGATATAGTGTTTTAAATGGTAGTTAATTTATTTTATAATTTAATACGTTATAAATGTCTTTGTAGATTATATTTAACCATAATTTCGTACATACTCAGATTTTTTTTTGGCCGTCAATCCTATAGACATTATATCGTAAGGTGGTATCACCGTATATGGAATATTATGGCGCTGGACTTAATTTATGATGAAGTTGGGCGAGTATGTGGTAAGTTTTGAAGTTCAGCACCTACTGGGTTTCGTTATTCCAGTAGGTACCTACATCCCAATTTGATTCCGATTACACTCTGTACCCAGCTAGAATTTTTACTTTAATGTGTACAACACTGGCAAAATGTCTCTTAATTAACCTATCATTTTATATGTAGAACTTCACTTCATTGAATGTATCTTTTTATCGAATTTCAGTTTATCGATCGCTATTTTCTGCCGATGATATCAAGATATCTTAAACATTGCGTAGCCATAGGTTAGGAAAGGTTAGACTAGTGACTAGCTAAAAAAAATAACTCAGGTGGCCTTTCAATGAAAGTAAAATTCTGCGTAATAGGACCGGGTGTAACCAATGTAACCTAACCTAACCTAAAGTTCTAGTTGCCCTTTGGTACACCCTAACCGTGTTCATTAATAAGCACCCCTTCAGTAGAAACTGTTGATAATCTCCTTATCCTTATACATGTGCATTTTATACACATTGAAGCACATACTCCCTACTCGAGCTCTAAAACAAAATTTCCCGTATAAGAGTAGCAGTGCATTGGACCCTTATTGTACACGTTTCGCGTGGCAGTGTACGTAACGTCGTCTGCTTAGTATTGTTCAGTTGACAGGGCGATGACGTCGGCGGTTCAGTGCAACCCCTGTCTAACCCCCTACCCCCTAGCCGGTCGACGGTCTCTAAAAGGAAAAAGGAAGCTAAAGGATAATCTATCACGCCCGAGGCCCGACTCGATAAAAATGAACGATTAGACCATACTCGCAATCGATTTCGGTGTTGCATGCAGCAGAATTAAGTTTTCGACTTACGAAATGGCGGTGTGCTGTCGAAGAGATATGTCGTAATCGTACCTAGAAAATATATGTGAGTTTTATTACATATACTCGTAGTTGGCGATGTTGGTACCCATACGTCTGCACTTTTTTGTTACATGTATCATTTTTTTTAATGTATTTCTCTTTTATTTTTGCTTCATTGGTTGTCCAAATATTATGAATACCACAGTCGGCAATTGTCTAATACGTTTGAAGGACTTCGCTTGTGAATTATCTATCACTGTGCCTTAAAAATACAGTTTTCTCTGAAAGCCATGACTCGAATATAGTTTGAAATTAAATTAAGGGTTGATTCAAAAAAAACAAGGTGGTGCACAAGATTGCAAATTAGCTATCGTTCGGTCATTCCCGTCGGCTTCAGACAGGGCAAAGGCCTAGCGGTTGGGCTTCGTGGGAAAGGGAGCGGGCTTGCTGGGTTCAGACGGGTACGATTTCGGCGCCGGGGTCGTTGGCCGGGCTTAGACCTACGCGCTACGCAGCTACGCCGTAGACATCATTACCGCGCGAACGTGTAATAAGATAATTGGTCTTGTAAACTTCGAGGCGGCTTTCTATTAAGTTAAGGGCGGTCTTAAACGGTTAATTAACATCGAACCTTTTTAATTTGTTTCACGAGATTTGTCTACCTCTGCTTGACATTAAGTCGCCGTATGAATTCAGTAAAAGTAAATAGACACATCAAAATCGTCTGAATTCTTCACAAAAGTTAATGTTCAATACCTTACAAATTCGCCTCTCCGCGCTAAGAAAATATAATGACGCTGACTGTACAAATGAGTACATTTATGCTTACTTTTAGCAATTGTTTATGTTATGAGGACGTTTCATGTCTTGGAGGGCATCAGTTCAGTAGCGTTTCTACGTGGCCTTAACTTAGTTCAAAGACTTATTCAAGAACCTAAGTAATTTTCTACAATTAACTGTTTAATCAATCATATCTAGAGCTAACATAAAGCAGCAGTATGGGTTAAGTAGGAAGGTTTTGAATAACGTAGAACTTCGTCGTGGATTGTTTTCGTTAGGTCTCTCCGTGTGTACTGCGAGCTAGTTGGTTGGTATTTCTAGATGTTTACTCTCTGGAACTTGCCTAAACGCGGACACTATTATTCTAACGTAGTTGAGTGATGCTATCAGACCTTGATTTGTATATAGTGAGTTTTGATTAGCTTGCTACGTGCATGTTAATCAAACCAAAACATCAACTAAGGAAAATATGGATAATACACAAACAGGTTTGTAAGATAGCAAGTTTAATGCATTTGTCGTGAATTTCAGATGAAATAAGTGTAGCTGCATTGTATTGTTATTATAATGGTTAGTAGGTATAGAGCTGATATGTTGTCAAGAATATGGGATCTATACGAATGGACAGCAAAGAGGGCATTCCATACAACTTTCGACATTCACTTGTTTTAAACTTTCGCGATATTTGCTAGATAGATACTTACTTCAATATATACCAAAAACAGGGCTTAGCCACGAGGTTAATAATAAGGCAGAGTTGTTTGATTAGTAGTTAACTGAACTAATGGTTAAAATTTAAAAAAGGAATCGAATATTTGTCACATTTCCTTGAGATTTAACCATTAGTTCCGATTTTTAACATAGTTTGACTACTGATCAAACAACAGGCCCTAAGTTTCGTTTCAATATATCAGGTGTCCCGTAAATAGGACAAGACAGTTAACGGAGAGATAGGCTGGTCCGTCACCTAGAATCCTTTTTTTTAGGTAAACAAAAACATTTATTTTCCGTTTATTTAAAAATATACAATAATGTCGCGATTTTTGAGATATTACTAAGTTTTTAATGGTATTTAGAATTAATAACTTCTTACATTTGTTTTTATCGCACAATAATCGTGAAAAGTTGCGTTCTGAGATGCAAAACACCATCAGAATAATTTGTTTTTTAATTGAAATTTTGAGTAAACATTTACTTGTATTACAGTAACGTTCCATATAAGTTATGATTATGAAACTTGTAGGCAGGGTTTGGTTCGCATTTGTTTTCCCATTAACAATTAAATGTAGTTAACTATCTAAATCCCTTGCTTACACAGAGCGTCATTTCATAGAAAACTTAATAAATTATTGTTTTTGAATTCAAATATTATTCCATAGGTAAAATACGTTCGACGCAGCATATATCTCATAATAGATAACGTTATAAAATGGTTCCGTCGTGGGAACAATGGTGAGGTGCGCCATAAAGCTATTCGTGTGTACCAAGTTTACGAGTGTCGCTGCGACTTGCCGGTTGTTTGGAAGACGGATAGAAAGATTTTGCATAGGGATGCTATAACTTGAGCTAGGTACCGGATATGACCGGGGGAAATGATCCGCGGATGCATAATATATACGCTGAGCTTATAGCTTCCTCGCATAAATAAATCTTTAACCCACTGCTATAAACATATTTGTAAAAGTTGCACAAATGTAGCTGCGACACATTCGTGTGGCCCAACCATTTTAACAGAAGTTTAAAGTACAATTGTTTAATATACCTATGAGGGTTATTAGTATGACCAAGCAACCATGAAAGTTCGCATTTCAGTGTAACAGCCACACTATAGTGATGTTTACAACAGCTCCAAACCACCGAGTCCAAAAACTGTATAGTAAAAAGGCAGACGGTTGTTACATGACGAAATGTTAATAAGTTTTAATGAGAGTGCAGTAGAAATCACAAAAAATATGCCATAAGCTTGACGAGCGCTCACGTTAACTGCATAATTTTATGATTTCTATTTTCGACAATATGTGTTCGGTACTCTTGTGTTGCTTCTAGATTTATAACGACCAAAACCTCTTAGGTATATGTATTTTACCAGCTTGATTGCTGGCTGATTTGTACTGCTTCTAGATGATATAATAGTGCATAACATTACAAATTATCAGGAGATGCTTGAATAGATACTGCAAGGGGTCTTAAAGAGTCTTTCGGGTTGGGGTAAAGCCGAATGAGGCATGGAGTAAGACACAGGGTGCAGATATTCCAAGCTCAGCAAACTAAATCAGAACAAGGTATCTACTGAATCTTGGTAGGTACAATCTCAGTATACCAACACGAGACTGCTGCCTTGACACAGTCCACTTAACAGACACCTAACGGTAATAGGTATTAAACAGGATCCTCACTGGCCGCACTATGGCAAAGAGGAGTCAAGCCAACATGTCCTAGCCAAGTGTGTCATGTACACGTCATTGCCATACCGCACATTCGGGGAAGACGAGTTATTGACGGAACGATAAAAATTTACCCATAAGAATAAAGGCGCTGGTCGGTCAATATCAATATTTTTGGTTTTATACCAGGGCCTCTATTCTACTGCGATATAACGATATCGTTTTTGACGTGTTTTAGAATCGTTTATGTCACAGTCACCATTATTGTAAATGACATAAGAGTTATCAAAACGTTGACAATACGGAAACACGTCAAAGACGATATCGTTATTACCGTGTAGAATTCCGGCCCAGGAGGGTTATCATGACATAACAATGCAGAGAAAAGGACAGAGCATTGTAACTGTCATAGCTCTGTCCTTTTCTCTGAGCGTAAACAGAACTGCATTGTTATGTGATGATAACCCCCCAGTTCTTAAATTCAGATGCTTCTGCCAGGACAGACAGGTGTGAAATCGCAGACAACAGTAGCAGAAATCTGTTGAAATGTATTAGCAAACGCACGACGGCTTACGCCAAAATTTCAGGGTAATGGTTATTCGATACATTTTTTTAGGGTCGGGGGGTAGTTGCTCCAGAAAAGGGACTCCATATTTGGCTTTCATAAAATTCTAATTTACATTTTCTGTTTTACTACCTATTCATAATAATCACTCTTCATTTTCCTCATTCTTTTTTTTGTTCATTATTTGTTATTCATAATCATCGCTCATCCTCAAGTGCATTTTACTGAAATCCTTCTGATTTTAGGACGTTCATAAAACAAACCTAACCTAACCTAATAAACCTGACCTTATTTACCAGTTGCATATTTTTACAATGTATGATTGATTAATATTGATCATGAACAGTGATGATCATGAAATGGAATGATATATCCGTCTCTGGAATGAGCTCCCATTTAGCATCAGGCAAGCCCCAAGCAAGTTAGCTTCCAAGCGGATGCTTCACAAGCACCTGCTGGAACAAGCGCAGTCGTAACCTTGTTTTAACTCGCATCGCCTTATCTGTTTATTTATATATTTTATTAATGTGTATTATTATATTTAAGTATATAAGTATTCATATTATTAGATGTCTTTATGTACGTACGTATATTTATATTTTATGTACCAGGTATCCTATATATATATATTGTATTGTAACTGTTTTAAACACTATTTTTCTTAGCACTGACCTTGGCTTTTTTTTCTGTTTCGCCTACTGGTTGACTGGTAGAGAATGCCATTGGGCATTAAGCCCGCCATTTGTACTTTAATGTTTTATGCAAATAAGTTTAAATAAGTAAATAAATAAATGGTATGATATATATTTTAATGACGAGTGATCAAAATGGAATGAGAAATATTTTCAGACTTCCGATATTACGAGTTAAAAAGTTATGCCAGAAAATGCGCACCCAAAAAAGGTCCAGTCCAGTACAAATATATGTATACACTTTTGCCTCTTTTCCCTGTTGAAATAAGGTGTAAAAGTGTATAAATATATTGGTTCTCGAAAATTTGGACGTACATACAAACAACCACAAGGAAAAACGAGAAAAAAAAACCATAATGTGCTGGACACATGCCTCCCTTAAGATTTGCCACAAGGACGGGTACTGCGCCGCTTTCATCCATAAAAAATAGTTTTATAACAAGAATTAGACTTGTGCTCTGCTATTTATTATTAGATGGTTTAGATTGTGTAACCGTATCTAAACTATCTAGTTCCGAGTAATACGGCTTCAAAGTACTTGCCGATCGCACCGCGCAGGGCTCCTACTTGTGGCCGTATTACAATCTCTGAGAGGTGTTCTTTTTTGCTCTCGCTTCGAGTAATCATATCTAAGGAATAGTTTATAAAGGCAGCAGCGTATTGCGATAACATATACGTTATTGATATTTTATAACACCGATAAATACAAGATAAAGCTGCTTTAATATTTTGTGATGCTTTAAACTACATTAATTGAGCGTAGGGTGATCGAACCAGTATTGAACAAGGTCGAATGACGGACACTTGACTCTTATTTTACAGAAGATAAAGGTTATTCATTTGTTTTGCAACAATCAATTTATAACCTTATGATCTTTGAATTAAGGGTAAAGTGTCCAACACTGGTGCCGTCACCCTAGGACTACAAAACGCAATAGTTTGATAGGTACCTCTTTTCTTGCTACTGTACCGTTCTCTTAAAAATATCTTAGAGGCGGAAACGTCAATAAGTTAAATTTTAACAAAAGTTGTATTAAAGATTTTAACATTGTCATGTTTTTGAGTGATAGTTGGTAAATTAAAATAAACATAAAACAATTAAAACTATCGTAATTTTTTTATTGATTTTGAACGCTACTCCGATTAGTCTCAAGCGGCAATTAATAATTGCGCCTCATTATTAGGTTAAGAACTGAATAGTGTGACCAGTTTTACTACCAACCAATAATATTTGTCCAAACTCTTTTTGGCCAGCCTTCACAAGCCCTTGTGAATACAGCTTTAGGATCGCTTTACAATCAATAAAAGAGAAATATAATGGGCACTACACGTGTGCTCCTCCGTTGTTTGTTTTAAGGTTTTAGTGATTCCATGTTCGAGATCCCGGAAAAGAAACAAGATTGCCTATGGGAACAGTTTACCGTAAACCATAATAGATAAGGAGCAAGGAAGACTTTCTAGATGTTTGTAATTTGAACTATAATATTACTGGTACTTATTTTACGTGTACGATTTACAGCTCGTTGTTTGAAGAACTTGACGTAAATATTAAACAAAAAGTAAGCCCTTTACATACCAGTCCAGAATAAATACATAAATAAATAAATATTACAGAACAATGTCACACAAATCGACCTAGTCCCAAACTAAGCTCTAGGCTTGTACTATGGGTACAAGACAACGATAAACTTACTTATATAGATAAATATATACTTAAATACATAGAAGAAATCCAAGACTCAGGAACAAATAATCGTGCTCATCAAACAAATATCTGCTCTTCCCGGGATTTGAACCCAGGACCCCTAGCTTCGAAGGCAGGGTCACTACCAACCTGGCTAGCTTGTCGTGGAATATAGTTTTAATCTTGATATATAATCCTCATTAACGGTTTCTAAGCCAGTATAAGTTAATTAAAAAAGCGTTAATATTCAAGAATTGTGGATGATTCAAGACATTGGTACGTTATTATAAATTAGATTTATTAGTTATTTTTAGCAGGGCAGGCAATGGGTAACCGCAAGGCGGCGCAAGGTAGCGTTCTTTACCAATATTACGATTATTAAAATCTCAACTCACTAACATATTGAAAAGTTAAAACTATATACTGGACTGGTATAGAAAGGGCTTTCGTGCAAAAAAATGTGTTTGTGAAGGTATGCTTGTTCCAATAAAAGCTCACACGAATTCAAGTGTCGTGGCGTTTAATACATTACCAGTATTACCACATTGCTATAGGGGTTGTATGGTAATATACAAGTACATTTTGTAGAGTACAATACAATACAAATAGAAAATTGAAAACCACATACAATAACAGCATTGAAATTAAATACAAATAAAATGTACAAACAAAGTGTGTCAACAGGCGATCTTGACGAGCCTGTTTATACATCTTGTTATTTAACTTCTGAAATCACCTAGACTTTATCGAATACAGTATAATTATGTATGTACCTATAATTTGTGGTTTTATTTACTGAATTGTCCAAATCAATTCCAGTTTTTCTTCTTACTTCAATTATTTGTTTATTCTGGCCAGCTTCACACTTATTTCGTAGTTGATAAAAAATTGCAGCGGGAAAAACAAAAGAGCATTACATTCACTTTTCTTGCTATAACCGATGCTTTTTACAATAACTCTTATTTTACGTCTTACTGGACGATTGGCCGTATAACTGCCGCACACTTTGGTGTTTGTCTCTTTAACGTCATTTTTATAGCATGTAGAAGGGTGTTTTCCAAAAAAAGTACCTATGGTTAAGGACGAAAATTAACAACGGTAATTTTTCAATTACCTGACGAAAATTAGTCATATATTAATACACTACCCTCATAAGCCAATAGGAGGTATTTCAAACTAAATAAGCATAGCAGATCCAAACCTTACCTGTTAGTAATATGGTTGAACTTGCTACAGGAGTTTTGTCTGAGATGCCACTATTTCCCTTAAAGCAGTAATAGTTAATTTTGGTGACGTATTGGAAAAGTTAACGTTGTTAATTTTAGTCCTTAACTATAGGTACTTTTTTTGGAAAACGCCCAGAAAGCGACGAGCACACAGGCCAACTGATGGTTAGTGCTGTATCTGTGACCCATAGTCATTTGCATTCCCAAGACATCTTAAGACTGCAACCCCAAGACCGCAAATGCATCGCCAACCCTGAGGACTAAGGTGGAATGCCTCTATGCTGGTCATTTCAACGGTGGTCTCATCCCCACACCGGAGCACCAATTTTAATGAACTACTGCACAAATCTGTCAAAGGCTTTAAAGTGACAATGTACAAAAGTGTGCAGCTACTTTTAAGGCCGACGGTACTGAGAGGAGGACGCCAAAAATGTTGGCAATTTATATTTATACAGCACGCGTAGTAGGAAGTAAGTATAGGTTGTTTATTCTTCGACCGAGATTCGGTTTATGGGCGAATAACTAAATTAGTTTTTATAGTAGACTGTTCAACAAGGGACTAAAGTAAGCCATTACGACCCGAGTTAAACACTGCTTTTCACTTCGATTGCGAGAAAAATAAATGTTAAATTATAATGTTGTTATTACAAACACTTAAACAACCGTTGAGAACTTGTTTACTAAAAGTCAGTTCTAAAAAAAATATGTCGATTTAAACATGCCTAAGATTTCTGTAATAACAGCGTAATAGACACCTTAAAAAATTTCAAGTCAATAGCGCTACCATTTTTACTCAAACCGTCACTGTAATTCAGAGCGAGACAGCAACAAGGTTGTTTTTGGGATTAGAACATTACAAATAGTCCATAGATAACATTTCCAAAACGAAGACTAAGGAAGTGGAGGTTGTATGCCCAGCCCCAGCCTGCCCTACCCTCCACCACCGGCTCCAGCGTGCACTCCGACGTCACGGGCAACATCAACAAATGTAACATGTACCTTCCTGGCTGTTTGTGGTTTTTTAAGGAAATTAAAAATAAAAAGTGCTGTAGTCCCTAGGGATTATATGCATCATTTTAGTCTGTCTATTATGAGTCAGTTACAGAAGTGAAATGTAACTTTAAAGCTGTAACATACTCATATAATTATACCTTCCTAGGTTCCTATTTGTAAGTCGGCGCTGGTTTTTGTCTTTAAAAGACTTAAGCAGCTCACGACATGGTAAGCGCTACATTTAATAACAACAATAGGTTTAAAATTCCTTTTCTTTTCAGAACAGGAGGTACCACTTCATTTGTGTTCGTATACATGACTGAAACTAGTTACATTTCAAATAAAACAAATGAGCAGCTTCTGGAGGTCTAAAATGCGTTTTTATAACTATAATTTTCTGAGATATCGTTACTCCATCCACAAGTTCAATAATGGAGCTTTTTGTGGTCTATATTTATATTTCTAACGATCCCACGCTGACCCACAGAGGTCACTGAGATAAATGTGCCATCCGAATTAAAAATAACGTTAAGGCAGATACCGTTTACGTCGTTCTGACTACTGCTACCGTCTGGTTTGTATGATAGTAATAACATAAAATGGCGTAACCGTCAACAGCGGTAAGGTCTCTTTTGATTCGGATAGGCACGAAATGTCACGAGATCGGAAGCAGCGAGAGCGCAGCCAGCATAATTTAATTTCCTCGCGTCTGCTTTTAGACAACGATATATCCAGTCCACGAAATGATAATACAATCATACGATCGATGAAGGCGCTTGCAGTCGATTCAGTGTTATTATTTATTTTGAGCTTTGCTTCGTATGCTCTTAATATTAAATTGGCGGGGAACGCATTTTAAATTTTGTTATTACCACTATCCATGGGCTGTAGAACACAGTTACCATCCCAGTTGCCCGCTTCTGAGATCGTTTTTATTTACATACATAGATACATAAGGTCACGCCTTCATTCCCAGAGTGGGGTAGGCAGAGCTACAGAATGCCAACAACTCTAAACTCGCGAATAATTCTGTAACCACATTTTGCATAATCAGGTTTTTTTTTTTAAGGTTTCGGACGGCAGGACACCATCACTATTTCATCGAGGCAGTCAAACTGTACCTACGTTTTTTAAAAAGCCAGCACGCTTAATGGATAATCTTTCTAATTAAGAATTTCAAAAGCGCGAGCAATACTTTACCTCACCCACGACGTTCCCACAACTGACATGGCCGAGCAAGAATGCTGGCTCTACGGGAATCCTTTTCCAAATAATTAATGCGATAAAATAGTGCGCCAGCGCGGGCCGCGGCGTGACGGGCGCGCGCGCGCGGTCACGAGCGCCGCGCGGGGCGCACGCGCGACCTGCGCGTACTACACCCGCTGCACTAGCCGTGCCTACACATGGTCTGCTGTTCATCTCTGCTCTCTTAGTAATTTTCTGTGTTGTTTACTACTTTGTGCGAATATTACTTAAATAACGCCGAATACTCGCTGTTCTGATTTTCTATAGTACTTTTCTTGTTTGTCAACTTCACTTAATCAAAAAAATATAATTCTTTAAATTGTCTATCGGCTGTTCAAGTAAATATTGATGTCCCTTGAATATAAACGTCTGACGTTATTAGGAATAACAAACTATTTTTAAATTGGCCTTACTTAGATGAGTAAAATCCTAGCCTCGAAACAACAAAACTGACGAATACACTCAAGCATAGTGCACAAAAAAAACGAGCATCAATGTAAAGCGAATAATAGCAATGAATCACTTACGAAGAGTAAAACAACAGAGAGGAGCACGGACACTGCGTCCTCTATCTATGCACTTCTATTTTATTAAATCAGGACACTGCCCTCGCCGTGCATCCTATACGGAGGAACCCTCTTTCCGATTCATGCTATGCAAAAATAT
Organism: Acleris holmiana; assembly: GCA_949316455.1. Lineage (NCBI taxonomy): Eukaryota > Metazoa > Arthropoda > Insecta > Lepidoptera > Tortricidae > Acleris > Acleris holmiana. The sequence goes on from OX438769.1 coordinate 11,222,913, forward strand.
TCCAGATTTGAGCCAGAAACAGGGTAAAAAAACTTGCCCGTAATGTAAATCGGCGATTTTGAATCAACTTAGTGGACGATAGAGCGGATGTAGGATCGTATAAATTTAGCTTGATTTGAACATTTAGCAGATCTTCCTGTAATCAATGCCTGATCTACCTGAGCCCTATTCATATTTTTTATAATGAGTGATCTAGGTTTGGTGTTCACAGCCTAATCCGTTCTGTGCGGCATGCGGCTCACTGTCGCGTCAAATTAATTAGGCCGCAGTTTAATATCCTCTTTATTTCCTGTCCCGACAAAAGTAATAGTACCGAATACAGATTTAATTAACCGATAGAAATTCCATTTGCAAACCAGGGTAGCGATTACGAATTTACACGTTCATTCATAAAGTGCGCGTTGCACAATATTAGGCCGGTCGGAGAAGGCGGCACGGGCTCAAACAGAGCGCGCTATTGGAGTGTCACTCTCGGTAACTAATGCCGCGGGCTGTCTGCGACCGGCCTAACTGATGCGTGTGCGTAAGCGCACCGCTAAGGAAACGTGTCCTTTGAAACGGTCAAATACTTCGTTTAATTGAACGGAAAAAAGGGTTTCGGCTTTATTTTTATTACTTTATGTAGATGGCATTCATTCGAGCATACTACTAACCACACTCGAACGAGATAACGCCCACGAACAAAGAGAGGGTTTCATCCAAAGACAACAATTTGTAATAAATTTAATTAGTGTCGCAAGAAATGCTTTGTCGTTATAAAAAGTTCTCATAAAATTACCTTTCTTTTTCGTCCTTGGGTCTTAAAAAATAATCGTTTTCTAACACACTTTCGTTCAAAAACATATTCCTGTTTCACTAATGCGCGAATGCATAAATTAGCAGTTCATTCCAATATGTGATTATGGTACCGTCACTGCCTACTTCAAGATTGCTTTAACAACAACAAAACAGGTGAAATATTGCACCCAGGACAAATAGCCTATTTCGTTGAAAGCCGAACTGAAATATCAGAAACAATAACCATCAAAATGAAATCCGTGACATAAAAATATCGTTGGAAATTTGTGACACCCCGCGCAGCGGGGGCCGATGCGACTCAGGAGTGACACCGATGACGTAACGCAATTCGCAATTCTATTCATACCTACGTCAACCTGCGGGCACGGCAAAGATAGGATATTTGACCACTACCCGCACCCGTATGCGTAGATTGACGTTTTAATCTTGATTTTTTCCCTTTTAAGCCGTGTAACTTACACGACAGACGTAACATTACATTGCAAGATAATTGCTGTTAATGCAATCGCAATAAAACGCGCTGCAGTTCGCCAATTAGTCCCTTTTAAATAAGCCCTTTATCGGCGTTGTATCAATGTAGCTTCCGAAATCATGTATCAGCGACGTTCCACATGCGGGGCGAAAAGCTTTACTCACGCCCGTCACTTCGCTTACATTAATTAAAGAACAAATTATACGTTCTTTATCGCCACTCTTTTTTTTAATAACAGGCATTGTTGTACATTCGTGTCAAGGAACGATTCTTTTCAGCCAGTGACTGATTTAATTCTGTTTAAACACGACTCGAGATTGATATATTACGGAATGTCTTCATCGCTTTCTGTACAACAGCTTAATTTGTAAATTCTTGTGATATGTGGTTGACTTACTCGTAATCCGTTTTACGCAGAAAGTACAGAAGTAATAAAAGTTAATTGTTCTAGGCATTAAAACTAATGTCGATTATTAACCAGTTGACTTTGCTTCGTGTTATTTTATCATAGATTATGAAAGTAATTAAGTATTTAATTCACAAAAGGCGTCAGGCTGCTGATAGGACATGAAACTAATTCATTGGTAACGATAAAAACTGCAAAAAATACTTTGCGGCATGACGGATTGAGGACGACTGTGTTTTTAATGTGATACGTTATTAAAAGAAGCTTTAGTTATTCCGTTCATAGTACCAATTTAGTTTATGTCAAATGTCGACACGGTGTTTAAACTAGCCATAGCACTTAACGGAATGAGTGTCAGAGGAGCAGGTGTGTGACACCTGCATCTTGATTAGTGATTGCACTTACCTCTTTACACATGACGCGCAGGATTAATACTTATATATCCTATTTAATATTAAAGGATGAGTTGGTGGGTATCGTTCATCCAGCGGCAACGATAGTATCTCAACTGCCATTTTAATTAGCCTTTTATTTATGTTGATTGTATCATCCATACGCATTAATCACAAATTGTCTGTACCATTAATAGTAATGCGTCTTAGTGGTTTGCGATTCGTAATTTAAACACTTACTTATACGTTTGTTTGCAGTGTATTTACCGGCTACCGCCGTACTCAGGTAAATTTATAAGTCAATAAACTGGTTCCTTTTTAGGGTTCCGTACGCCAAGGGTAAAAACCGGACGCTATTACTAAGACTCCACTGTCCGTCTGTCTGTCTGTCACCAGGCGTACCTATCTCATGAACCGTAATAGTTAGACAGTTGAAATTTTCACAGATGATGTATATCAGTTGCCGCTATAACTACTAAAAACCGAATAAAGTATATCTAATCTAATTTTTTTTTTTTTTTTTTTTATACTATTTTTGTTGTGTTGCAGTGTGTTTATGTCAAATAAACGATATGAATTTGAATTTGAATAAAATAAATATTCAAGGGCCCTCTCAGGACCTCTCATGCAAAAACTTTTTTCCGTTTTTTGCTCTATATTAATACCGGCAGGAGGTAGACGCTTGAAATATTAACATAATATTTAGGTGTATATTAACTTTAAAAATAAATAATTAAATAAAAATAAAATAAATATTTAAGGGGGCGCATAATACAAACTTGTTTGTTTTGCCGTTTTTGCAACATTTGTTTACAGACAGACACATATTGACGGACAGGTGAAACTAAAAAAAGGTTAAAATATTGTGTCTACTATTTGTACAGATAATTAATACGTAATCCTTCGTGCCCGAGTCTGACTCGCACTTGGCCAGTTTTTAAACTTGTGTTTGAAAAATCATCACCAACGATAGATTAAATCGTCAATAACTGACTCGTGCGGCGTAAGAGATTGAGATATAAGGGTTTCACAATACGAACAAACATTACCCTTTATGCCGTAACATAGTAGAGACACGGTTGTATTTATGTGTCACGCATCGGCTTTTATTAGTGTAGAGTAGAGTAGGTATGCAATATCTACAGGCAATTTAGTGTGAGTTATGGAAATAACGTGATATAACAATTTTTAACTTGCGTTATCGATACAAACATCTTTATAAGAATCAAGATCTAAAAAATAATTAATATTGTAATAAAAATGAACAAGATTATGAAACTCAAGCTTCGCAATTCGACAAAAAGACGTCGTTTCATATAAAATTCATAATGGTAAAATTCGCACAATTTTTTTAAATAACGAATTAAATACAATATCTTCCATTCCCCTTTGGATATTACTACAAGTTATAAACGAAAAAACTAGAATAAATGCCCCAATGTCAAGCTTTAAAAATACGATCTACGTCAAAACCTCTTTTTCGTTCGCTTTTCTGAAAACATGCATGACCATTATTATCGACATTATTGCTATACCTCTCAGGGCCTATTGGGCAGCTTACGTTTGCAGAAATTAAAGACCATCATAGACCTTAATAAAAAAACCTTGGTTAAAATCAGCGCATCACCTAGATCCCATAATGTTAGGTTGTTGGTTATTACCGTGCTTGAGTCCCGGTTCAAATAATAGTTTCCTCGATCAGTGAGTTTTAGCGTCGCGATCGGTTTGCTGCGCGGGCGCGTGCCGCAGCGGGGACACGCCCCCACCGCGGGCGAGTTTGTTTTACTACCAGGGCTGCTTTTGTTTTGTATTTTTCATTTTGACACTTAAAAAACATAACGTCTGCAATTGCAAAACTAAAGTTTAAACGTGTGCCTTGGCGAAAGTTAATACTGAAGTTATGAATCAATTCAGGTCTGCCTTAAGATTAATCTTGAAAATATTTTCTTGTGTTATCTGTCTGTTTTAGGACAGTCAGCAATAACTACTCGTGAGACGCGTCCAACTAGAAACCCTAGCCAAGATGCGTACGCTAACTAGCGATTCTATTCGTTTTGTTTTTAAACCAATCGCGTCACTAGTATATCACATCATGATGTGATCTACCAGTGACGCGATTGGTTACAAAACAAAACGAATAGAAACGTTAGTTAGCGTACGCCTCTTAGCTACGGCCTCTGGTCTACGGTAAGTACAACGAAGTCCTGCTGTCATATCCAAAACTCAACATTTTCATTAGATCTGCTCCGCGACACCATAACATTGCAATAGGTTTTGTGTCTGTACGTGTTATGTTATTCATTGAAATAGATTAAACGTACAGACGTGTATGCGTTATTGAACGCAAACAGATTCAAGTTCTCCGTGCAAGATTGGATTAACATACCGACAAACAAGTCAACAAACGTAATATTACATAAAAAATTGTACATCACTATTCACAATGTCATTTAATTGTGATCATGATTTAATAATTATTAATAATTAATTATAACATCATGTTCGTTTTTACTTTAAAATAAGAAAAGTTTGTAAAAATTACTAGTTAAGCAATGTAAAATACTAAACATCAGATTTTATGGTTTTATAAATCAATATTTGACAAGACGAGAACCGCCCTAAGTTGAGGGCATTGCGGATAGTGATGTATAACAAAGCTGTCTGATGACAGCAATCTTATAAAATTTTCTTTCTAGATTAAGAAGTCGTCAACATTTTTGTAATCAAACTGGTTATAACATGACTTGATATTGATATTAAAATTTCTACATGTCAGAAACACGTATTGGTTTTAAGTAATCTGTAATCCGATATTTTGATAGAAGGTTTACCTTTGTATTATTTTGATTCAAAATGTTGTCGACCCCTGAAGAAACGGTACGCCACATTTCTTCTGTCCAACGCACTGTCTCGATAGGATATCGATTATGATGGACGCCGACGCTTCGCTATCGAAAATAATGATAGTCAAGATAGCCCGAATTACTGTAGTACTGCTATAGGTACTGCTTTGTAACAAATGGAGCAGAACAGTGTTACCATGTAAATGGCTGCACTTAAAGTTGATTAGCTTGAAGGTAAAGTGAGACGCCTTGTTGTGCTGTTTTTTTTTGTAGATTTTGATATGAACCTTTACTTGTTCTTTGTCCGCGTAGAATTAGTACTTCGCTAGACTTTTCTGCCACAAAGAGTTTTCCCAAGCGTTTGCAGAAAACGTAGAAGGAAGATATCTTGTGATAGTCACGTCTAAACCGTCGTCCCTATCTACATTGACGATATAAATGTAGATCTTACTATTTGCAAAACTCGTAAAGAAAGAGATTTTGAGCTTAGCTTTGGCTAGAATAACTCAGTCAGAAAAGGCATTTCAGAATTTTGAATTTTTGTAGCTATTCTTTATTCTGATAAATGACGTCACCATTTTTTTTATTAACAATGTCTACACAAAAACTTTTCTTGGCATTTCTTGTAGCTAACTTTGTAGTGAATAAAATCATTCTTATAACTATTTACCTACTTACAGTTTTGTCAAAATAAATACTTTTGTTTTTACAAATACAATTTTATTTATAATACAACTGTCTCAGATGCTAGCAGAACATGTTTTCGAGTAAAACGACCAATTTGAATAGGTAGCCCCTTAGACTTTCAAAGGGTTCGGCTCATAATGCATTTTGTGGCAAGTTGGAGATCCAGGATATTCACGTCACGTCTGAATTTATTTTAAAGTATTGATTACTTATTGAGAAACAGCTTCAAGTATCGACCTCTATATCTTTTTATAATTTTAAATCCTAATAATGTCTTCTGAAATTTTAAAATAAAAAAAACCGTTTCAAAAGATTTATTTTTAAGACTTGTCAAAGGTCTGTTGAATTTTGATTAATCATACCCTGCAATAAAACTCACTTGGTTCGTGGTGGGAGGTGAGGTAAAGATGAATTATTTTTCGTAGGTAGGTACCTGATTAGTTAAGTTCCAACAAATAAATGAAAAAAAAGTTTTAAGTTTAAGGTAAGGGAAAAAAAGCCTAAAGAGGTGATCCAGTCGTTGATCTCGTCGTCACATTTAGGTATCGTTGGTCAAAGGAAACTATTCAAGTATTCATATCCATTTTATCTGTATGGATGCTAATTTGGGACATGAAGAGTGACTTTGCATACAAATAGACTCGTCCATCGAGATCAAATCAAATCAAATCAAATCAAAACGTTTATTGCGATCATGTTGTATACAAAAGGTCTTAAGTAAATAATAGTTCAACATGAACCCTGCAAGGGCACAGCAATCTTATAATGTGTAATAAAGTTATAAATATAATATCTTAAATTCTAAATTTTATAATTATATTCTTATATTTTACATGCATGGCACAAATTATTAAAAACTAAATAAACTAAATTAAATAGTAATTCTAACTATTAAAAAACTCTTGAAGTGTGAGTATGCTTTAAGTAATAAAAATTTTTTGAGATGTAATTTAAACTGGTTGGGGTTTTCTATATTTTTAATCGAGCTAGGAATATTATTATAAATTTTTATTGACATTGCAAATGGGCCAGAATGGATCATTTGTAGAGTTGAAAAGGGAGTTGCTAATCTATTTCTTGGTCGTAAATTTTGTGGGCGAGAATATTGAGGGAAGAGATACATATTATTTTTAACAAAAGTACTAACTTCTAATATATAAATAGACGTCAGGGTCAGTATTTCCTGTTGGACGAAATGTGATCTGCAGCTTTCCATTTGACCTATGTTGACTATTATCCTAATGCAGCGTTTTTGCAACCTAAACAAGTGTACAGCGTCTGAACTATTGCCCCGCACGACTATCCCGTAGTGCAGCCAGGAGTGCGCGTACGCGTAGTAGGCGCAGGTGGCTGTTTTAATGTCTGTACATTTTTTAAGTTCATGTAGCGCGTATGTAAAACTACAGAGTTTTGATTTTATTTTATTTATATTATCTTTCCAATTTAGAGCGGAATCAATGTTTATGCCTAGAAGAGGAAAAGTGTTTACGCATTCTAATTGGGTGTTTTGAAAATGGTAATTTATATTTAAGGATGGCTTTTGGGTTGGTTTAAATTGGATTAGTTTAGTTTTGAGGAAATTTATTTGATCGTGCTGCTTATTTATTTACTATTTAATACGGCATTAAGAAACGTTAACTTTGGTCAATTTCTTGACGAAATTAACCATATAAATGTATGGCAAATGTTCGTCACAAAACTGACCAAGTTAACGTTTCTTAATTTTCCTTAACTAGGGTACACTTTATTTTGAAAATGCCCAATTTACCGAAATGTATCATTATCATTACCCATTATTACCTACCTACTTATAATTTTTAAGGAAAGAAAATACTTTCAAACCTAATGCTACCGATTTGCTAATTATTTTTGTGTACCTAGGGCAGACATATCAAGCGTATTCAATAGCTAGGAGTACGAGTGAGGATTATGTCTACGCTAAGCTCCGGTTGAACCGGCGACTAATTGCCCCAAATGGGTTAAAAGCTCGTAAAAGCTTGCAAGGGTTTGCGTCTATGCGAAAATATTCCTACTTATACTATTTTTGCGCTAGTGCTTTTATGAATTTTATTTTTCTTACCTTTTTAGTAGTTTTTAAATTACAGTTATCTTATTTTGTTCATATCGACTAATTAATCTTAAGACTAATATAGGATAAAAATGAATATATTTTCGACCCACTTTGATCGTATTTTTTGTATGATATTTCCATTATATTCATGTGATGAAAACTTACAGTTAGATATCCCTTTACATCTGTTTAGTTGCAGTTAATTTTGAAACTATTTTGCAGTGAGTCCGATTATAAAATGCCCAGTATGTTGTAGGTACACTAACTCTTACAAGGAAATACGAGTAGGTACAGGTTACAGATTAAAGTAAGTACGCTATTAATAAACTCAATTAGTATTATGTGTAACACAAAATTTCCACGTAATTATTTTACTCTTACAAATATACCGTTACATAAGTTTGGTACTATTGCCCTCAGTTGCCTAATACTGGGGGCTTCCGTGACATAGTTATGTAGAAGATAGGATAATAGATCTCTCTCCAGGCAGGTTTCATGCCTGGGGACCGAAGTCCATTTGGATGAAGTTCGAAATGGTGAACACGTCAACCACTACACATTCGTATATACTGTCACGGTTCCGTGGTGTCTAGATTTTTAGAAAAAGTATTTTTATCCACAAAAAACTAAATATTTATTCCACGACAAATTTAAAAATATTTTAAAAAGAAATGAAAAACTTTTTGGACAGTCGGTATTGCCTAAGTTTCGATGGAGATTTTTGTAAAATAAAGTAAGAACATTTTCAAAATAATCATTCCGCTATTGCCCCGGTTTACCTTATCATGTTACATATAACATGGCGTTATATTATAATTATATTTCTACGGATTATAAAAGGAGCCAGGACCTTTGCTTGTCGATGTTGTGAAGAAATTTTATGTTTTTTGTCATACTTTACATACCTTCACGCCTGTCTCCCAATGGGGTAGGCAGAGACTATGGAGCGCCAGGTACACCGGTCTAAATATACAACTATCGCTTCCTCTACATTCATCAACTTCTTCATGCACGTACGTCAGTTTGATTTAACCCCTAATCAGTACATCTCAGTACATCGTGAATCTGATCACTGTATGTTTGTCTAGGGCCTGCCCTATCGACATCTCCACTGACTCACTACGTTTTTCGTTTTAATTATGAAATCTTCAACATATTTGGGAACCATCACCGCTCATAACTCCACCAATCGGCTATTTCTTACTAGCGGAAGGATTTACAATTAAATCCCTTTCGTCAAAACTTTATTCGTCGGGAAGACAAGCATAGGTGAGAAGTTACAAGAGTTAACAGTAGATACAATAAGCTAGAGCATCTATTTATTTGCAAAACCTTATTCTAGCGCTGTAGGATGAATACACGTGTAATGCAAGTGCTGCGCGGGCGCATCGTGCGTGGGCCGCGTCGTGTGGGCCGACGGCGCGCCCCGCCCCGCCGCCCTTAGCGAGCTATCGGATCACGCGCATCGCCCCGATAGCGCATTCTAAAATATTGGTTTTAACGTTATTAGAAAGCGGAATGTTTAGAAGCATTAATGCATTAAGGAAATATGCTAAAGTTTAAAATAAGTGGAGTTGGAGACTCGGTGGACTTTGTTCGGCGCGTGTGATGATTTCGAAAAACCACACGGGAATTTAATAACTCATTAAGTATTGATTACTTTAGGGAAATCCGTCTAATAAGTCAATATGATTTGTGTTGCTATTAACATTATGTCCCGTTATGGGTGAGACATCCGTGCTTCGACATGCTTTCGACTAATTAATTATAAGGATAAAGGCTAATTTTACCTAAATTAGACTCGATTCAGTCAGTTTAGAGACCACTGTAGAATCGGGTTCAATGTGCAACTAGGGGAGTCTGCCCCCTATTTTATCATCCTGACAATGACAGGTGACAGGTGACATTTATGTGTATAAATAGTGATGTCAATACTTATTAACTCTGCAATGTATGCCAAACGAGCTTTTGCGCGCGACTCCGTTCGCGTAGAAATCGTTAATCACTGTTCCCTCGGGAACTATCAAATTTTTCAGGATAAAAAGTAGTTCATGTGCTATTCCAGACAATCTACATCTGAGCTAAGTTTCATCCAGATCCGTTCAGCCGTTCTGGCCTTATTTAGTAACAAACATCCAAAGTTTCGTATTTATAATATTAGAAAGAATATTGTCACCTGTTATCAATCACTGTCACATAATAGGGGACTGGAAACATAGTTACACACTTTTGTATTTTGTCTCATGACGTTAAAGTGGAAAAACACCAAAGTAGCTGCTAATAATAACGGCAACCGTACTCACCAAAGACCGCAACCTATAACGACCTAAGCAGAAGCGATTTGAGTATTCAACCAACAGTCCAAAAGTTTTAACTAGCCCAAAAATAATGCAAAAGTTGCAGCAGAATCTGGGCGTCGCGCGCTCGGGGCGCACGCGGGGCTCGTATTTCTGCGTCCAGCACTTAGGCAGATAACACGTAACTACCGACTAGTGGGCTTATTAATTTATATCCTGTACTCCTATCGCGCTGCTTGTTATGCAATTGAATTTATATTATCTTAAACGCTACGCGCCTACAATAATAATTGCCGATTACGATTACGACTCTTCATGAAGATTAGATGGTGAATTCATTGTGAATTTGTAAAGAATTAAGGTCTGGTTTGATGTTTACTCCTAAGTTGTTTTTTTTTGTGTGTTCAAGTGAGAAGGTTAATCAAAGATGAGAGTTGTTGAAAGCGAAAATAGGTTACCTCTGAGTACCACAGCTTAATGGTGGTAATTGGTAATAAATATCGTGTTAACGGTGTTTTATGGCAAATTTAAATTATAAGCAATATCCTTAACTTATTTCCTCATTTTGGGATTTGCATTTGTGCATTTGCTAGATAGTGAAACAAGGATAAAATTTCGTTGGGTTATGAGTACTTACCTGCCTACATGTTATAATATTTTCGTTTTGTACTTATAATATTTTTTACTTATAATGAGGTGTACTTACCTATACTTTTTGAGGTAAGAATTTACATAAAAATTATGTATTTTTTTAATTTAAGCCGGGACAAATAAATCGACTAATTGAATCTTTTTAGGCCCTTTATAACGCAAGGTTTAAAGGGCCTAAAAAGATTTCGACAACAAAGTCATCAAATACCAAAATAAGTACTGAACAAACTCGAGCCGTTAATATTATAAATCTGTAAGATGTAAAACCTGTGGGCCAATTTACAAAGTGAGTAGAAATTCTAGCGCTTAAAGCTATTAACAAGTTGTGTAGGAAGGGCGAAGTGCATCATCAATGAATAGTCCGTAATGCGCGGCTGCGATGGGAGACTAGATTTTTCCTCATGCAGGGGTGTATTCTCTTCCAAAGTGGAGGAGAATTCGCTTGAATTCTTCATATGCTAGGATTTTTAAGGCCGTTTGTGCATACAATTTAGGTTTATTAAAATCATGGTAGACTCGAGTCGCCGCGCTATGCTAGAGCGTAGACGGGTCAAGTTGGGCTAGTTCGACTCAACAGCGACTTACCACACTTACCACCACCGAATCACATTGAACTCCGGCGCCGATCAACCTTCAAATGAAGCCGTGATTCTAGCTTTAGCTGCAGATATCTTAATGTCTGTTCCATAGTTACACAACGTCACTATGTGAGCGGGATAGAGACGTGGCAGGTTTTGAATAACACCCGAGAGCATCTCACGCGCTATTACCCTACGCCGGGTCGCGGTCGTGACTGCGCTTTGCATATTTCAAGGTTTTCAAGCATGCAGCTAAATGCGTACACTACAGTTAAGTGAAATGGATCGGGGCTTATGACGTTAACGGCTCGCTAACTACACTCTGTTTACGTTTCCCACGTTAGATTTTTCTTAGAAAGTTGTTAGCGGAATCTGCTGGAATGGTTTAAAATAAGGCTACACATGGAACATAGTAATCAGATTAACAGTTTCATTGTAAGCTTGCTTTTATACCGCGTAGAACTCGTTTGTTATAACATTTCGGTCATGAGGGGTTTATTTTTCAATAAAACAATGTTAAATGTCTAACTAACGGTTTTTTGCTGTGTTACAATTAAGTCAGTTTCTTCATTAATGTATCTAATAAGAAGAAAATGAATGTATTTAATGACGCAAATAATGTAAGGATTTTCTCTATTAAGTCTTCGATTAGGCCTATACTTGTAGACTGAAATTTGTAAAGCAAGTTAATAATCAAACGACTTGATTTCGATGACTATGATGGGTGGGTTAAGTTTTAACTAAGTTACCAGCACAAACTTACTGAAGTGTATGTACACTACTCGTAATTTTATTAAAAGTCGTCGAAAGTTTACCGCTTCACTGTTGCTCTTAGTAGCACTGTCTTTTGTTTTTCTTAGAAGGGAGTCATGCCCTCATGCCATTAGGTCTCCTAAAACATTAGATGTTTATAAACTACCCGTCTATTATTTTCATCAGCAAGACAATTAAAGTGCGGGTGACTATTCAGTGTACAAATCGTAGTTTATACAAAGCCCAGTGACCTGGGAACTTGTAAGCAACTAACATTTTATTGTACAAACAAAAGAGATAACAATCATAAAATTGACAAAAATATAGCAGGGATGTATAATGGTGACCTCTCGAGTTGTAAATATATCGAATTATCAATTGTCACCTGCGGATATTAGGTGGATGAATAGCCTGAAGGTATGATGAACGTATAAAGACATTGTGAACAGTCGCGTCACTAGTATATCACATCATGATGTGATCTACCAGTGACGCGATTGGTTACAAAACAAAACGAATAGAAACGTTAGTTAGCGTACGCCTCTTAGCTACGGCCTCTGGTCTACGGTAAGTACAACGAAGTCCTGCTGTCATATCCAAAACTCAACATTTTCATTAGATCTGCTCCGCGACACCATAACATTGCAATAGGTTTTGTGTCTGTACGTGTTATGTTATTCATTGAAATAGATTAAACGTACAGACGTGTATGCGTTATTGAACGCAAACAGATTCAAGTTCTCCGTGCAAGATTGGATTAACATACCGACAAACAAGTCAACAAACGTAATATTACATAAAAAATTGTACATCACTATTCACAATGTCATTTAATTGTGATCATGATTTAATAATTATTAATAATTAATTATAACATCATGTTCGTTTTTACTTTAAAATAAGAAAAGTTTGTAAAAATTACTAGTTAAGCAATGTAAAATACTAAACATCAGATTTTATGGTTTTATAAATCAATATTTGACAAGACGAGAACCGCCCTAAGTTGAGGGCATTGCGGATAGTGATGTATAACAAAGCTGTCTGATGACAGCAATCTTATAAAATTTTCTTTCTAGATTAAGAAGTCGTCAACATTTTTGTAATCAAACTGGTTATAACATGACTTGATATTGATATTAAAATTTCTACATGTCAGAAACACGTATTGGTTTTAAGTAATCTGTAATCCGATATTTTGATAGAAGGTTTACCTTTGTATTATTTTGATTCAAAATGTTGTCGACCCCTGAAGAAACGGTACGCCACATTTCTTCTGTCCAACGCACTGTCTCGATAGGATATCGATTATGATGGACGCCGACGCTTCGCTATCGAAAATAATGATAGTCAAGATAGCCCGAATTACTGTAGTACTGCTATAGGTACTGCTTTGTAACAAATGGAGCAGAACAGTGTTACCATGTAAATGGCTGCACTTAAAGTTGATTAGCTTGAAGGTAAAGTGAGACGCCTTGTTGTGCTGTTTTTTTTTGTAGATTTTGATATGAACCTTTACTTGTTCTTTGTCCGCGTAGAATTAGTACTTCGCTAGACTTTTCTGCCACAAAGAGTTTTCCCAAGCGTTTGCAGAAAACGTAGAAGGAAGATATCTTGTGATAGTCACGTCTAAACCGTCGTCCCTATCTACATTGACGATATAAATGTAGATCTTACTATTTGCAAAACTCGTAAAGAAAGAGATTTTGAGCTTAGCTTTGGCTAGAATAACTCAGTCAGAAAAGGCATTTCAGAATTTTGAATTTTTGTAGCTATTCTTTATTCTGATAAATGACGTCACCATTTTTTTTATTAACAATGTCTACACAAAAACTTTTCTTGGCATTTCTTGTAGCTAACTTTGTAGTGAATAAAATCATTCTTATAACTATTTACCTACTTACAGTTTTGTCAAAATAAATACTTTTGTTTTTACAAATACAATTTTATTTATAATACAACTGTCTCAGATGCTAGCAGAACATGTTTTCGAGTAAAACGACCAATTTGAATAGGTAGCCCCTTAGACTTTCAAAGGGTTCGGCTCATAATGCATTTTGTGGCAAGTTGGAGATCCAGGATATTCACGTCACGTCTGAATTTATTTTAAAGTATTGATTACTTATTGAGAAACAGCTTCAAGTATCGACCTCTATATCTTTTTATAATTTTAAATCCTAATAATGTCTTCTGAAATTTTAAAATAAAAAAAACCGTTTCAAAAGATTTATTTTTAAGACTTGTCAAAGGTCTGTTGAATTTTGATTAATCATACCCTGCAATAAAACTCACTTGGTTCGTGGTGGGAGGTGAGGTAAAGATGAATTATTTTTCGTAGGTAGGTACCTGATTAGTTAAGTTCCAACAAATAAATGAAAAAAAAGTTTTAAGTTTAAGGTAAGGGAAAAAAAGCCTAAAGAGGTGATCCAGTCGTTGATCTCGTCGTCACATTTAGGTATCGTTGGTCAAAGGAAACTATTCAAGTATTCATATCCATTTTATCTGTATGGATGCTAATTTGGGACATGAAGAGTGACTTTGCATACAAATAGACTCGTCCATCGAGATCAAATCAAATCAAATCAAATCAAAACGTTTATTGCGATCATGTTGTATACAAAAGGTCTTAAGTAAATAATAGTTCAACATGAACCCTGCAAGGGCACAGCAATCTTATAATGTGTAATAAAGTTATAAATATAATATCTTAAATTCTAAATTTTATAATTATATTCTTATATTTTACATGCATGGCACAAATTATTAAAAACTAAATAAACTAAATTAAATAGTAATTCTAACTATTAAAAAACTCTTGAAGTGTGAGTATGCTTTAAGTAATAAAAATTTTTTGAGATGTAATTTAAACTGGTTGGGGTTTTCTATATTTTTAATCGAGCTAGGAATATTATTATAAATTTTTATTGACATTGCAAATGGGCCAGAATGGATCATTTGTAGAGTTGAAAAGGGAGTTGCTAATCTATTTCTTGGTCGTAAATTTTGTGGGCGAGAATATTGAGGGAAGAGATACATATTATTTTTAACAAAAGTACTAACTTCTAATATATAAATAGACGTCAGGGTCAGTATTTCCTGTTGGACGAAATGTGATCTGCAGCTTTCCATTTGACCTATGTTGACTATTATCCTAATGCAGCGTTTTTGCAACCTAAACAAGTGTACAGCGTCTGAACTATTGCCCCGCACGACTATCCCGTAGTGCAGCCAGGAGTGCGCGTACGCGTAGTAGGCGCAGGTGGCTGTTTTAATGTCTGTACATTTTTTAAGTTCATGTAGCGCGTATGTAAAACTACAGAGTTTTGATTTTATTTTATTTATATTATCTTTCCAATTTAGAGCGGAATCAATGTTTATGCCTAGAAGAGGAAAAGTGTTTACGCATTCTAATTGGGTGTTTTGAAAATGGTAATTTATATTTAAGGATGGCTTTTGGGTTGGTTTAAATTGGATTAGTTTAGTTTTGAGGAAATTTATTTGATCGTGCTGCTTATTTATTTACTATTTAATACGGCATTAAGAAACGTTAACTTTGGTCAATTTCTTGACGAAATTAACCATATAAATGTATGGCAAATGTTCGTCACAAAACTGACCAAGTTAACGTTTCTTAATTTTCCTTAACTAGGGTACACTTTATTTTGAAAATGCCCAATTTACCGAAATGTATCATTATCATTACCCATTATTACCTACCTACTTATAATTTTTAAGGAAAGAAAATACTTTCAAACCTAATGCTACCGATTTGCTAATTATTTTTGTGTACCTAGGGCAGACATATCAAGCGTATTCAATAGCTAGGAGTACGAGTGAGGATTATGTCTACGCTAAGCTCCGGTTGAACCGGCGACTAATTGCCCCAAATGGGTTAAAAGCTCGTAAAAGCTTGCAAGGGTTTGCGTCTATGCGAAAATATTCCTACTTATACTATTTTTGCGCTAGTGCTTTTATGAATTTTATTTTTCTTACCTTTTTAGTAGTTTTTAAATTACAGTTATCTTATTTTGTTCATATCGACTAATTAATCTTAAGACTAATATAGGATAAAAATGAATATATTTTCGACCCACTTTGATCGTATTTTTTGTATGATATTTCCATTATATTCATGTGATGAAAACTTACAGTTAGATATCCCTTTACATCTGTTTAGTTGCAGTTAATTTTGAAACTATTTTGCAGTGAGTCCGATTATAAAATGCCCAGTATGTTGTAGGTACACTAACTCTTACAAGGAAATACGAGTAGGTACAGGTTACAGATTAAAGTAAGTACGCTATTAATAAACTCAATTAGTATTATGTGTAACACAAAATTTCCACGTAATTATTTTACTCTTACAAATATACCGTTACATAAGTTTGGTACTATTGCCCTCAGTTGCCTAATACTGGGGGCTTCCGTGACATAGTTATGTAGAAGATAGGATAATAGATCTCTCTCCAGGCAGGTTTCATGCCTGGGGACCGAAGTCCATTTGGATGAAGTTCGAAATGGTGAACACGTCAACCACTACACATTCGTATATACTGTCACGGTTCCGTGGTGTCTAGATTTTTAGAAAAAGTATTTTTATCCACAAAAAACTAAATATTTATTCCACGACAAATTTAAAAATATTTTAAAAAGAAATGAAAAACTTTTTGGACAGTCGGTATTGCCTAAGTTTCGATGGAGATTTTTGTAAAATAAAGTAAGAACATTTTCAAAATAATCATTCCGCTATTGCCCCGGTTTACCTTATCATGTTACATATAACATGGCGTTATATTATAATTATATTTCTACGGATTATAAAAGGAGCCAGGACCTTTGCTTGTCGATGTTGTGAAGAAATTTTATGTTTTTTGTCATACTTTACATACCTTCACGCCTGTCTCCCAATGGGGTAGGCAGAGACTATGGAGCGCCAGGTACACCGGTCTAAATATACAACTATCGCTTCCTCTACATTCATCAACTTCTTCATGCACGTACGTCAGTTTGATTTAACCCCTAATCAGTACATCTCAGTACATCGTGAATCTGATCACTGTATGTTTGTCTAGGGCCTGCCCTATCGACATCTCCACTGACTCACTACGTTTTTCGTTTTAATTATGAAATCTTCAACATATTTGGGAACCATCACCGCTCATAACTCCACCAATCGGCTATTTCTTACTAGCGGAAGGATTTACAATTAAATCCCTTTCGTCAAAACTTTATTCGTCGGGAAGACAAGCATAGGTGAGAAGTTACAAGAGTTAACAGTAGATACAATAAGCTAGAGCATCTATTTATTTGCAAAACCTTATTCTAGCGCTGTAGGATGAATACACGTGTAATGCAAGTGCTGCGCGGGCGCATCGTGCGTGGGCCGCGTCGTGTGGGCCGACGGCGCGCCCCGCCCCGCCGCCCTTAGCGAGCTATCGGATCACGCGCATCGCCCCGATAGCGCATTCTAAAATATTGGTTTTAACGTTATTAGAAAGCGGAATGTTTAGAAGCATTAATGCATTAAGGAAATATGCTAAAGTTTAAAATAAGTGGAGTTGGAGACTCGGTGGACTTTGTTCGGCGCGTGTGATGATTTCGAAAAACCACACGGGAATTTAATAACTCATTAAGTATTGATTACTTTAGGGAAATCCGTCTAATAAGTCAATATGATTTGTGTTGCTATTAACATTATGTCCCGTTATGGGTGAGACATCCGTGCTTCGACATGCTTTCGACTAATTAATTATAAGGATAAAGGCTAATTTTACCTAAATTAGACTCGATTCAGTCAGTTTAGAGACCACTGTAGAATCGGGTTCAATGTGCAACTAGGGGAGTCTGCCCCCTATTTTATCATCCTGACAATGACAGGTGACAGGTGACATTTATGTGTATAAATAGTGATGTCAATACTTATTAACTCTGCAATGTATGCCAAACGAGCTTTTGCGCGCGACTCCGTTCGCGTAGAAATCGTTAATCACTGTTCCCTCGGGAACTATCAAATTTTTCAGGATAAAAAGTAGTTCATGTGCTATTCCAGACAATCTACATCTGAGCTAAGTTTCATCCAGATCCGTTCAGCCGTTCTGGCCTTATTTAGTAACAAACATCCAAAGTTTCGTATTTATAATATTAGAAAGAATATTGTCACCTGTTATCAATCACTGTCACATAATAGGGGACTGGAAACATAGTTACACACTTTTGTATTTTGTCTCATGACGTTAAAGTGGAAAAACACCAAAGTAGCTGCTAATAATAACGGCAACCGTACTCACCAAAGACCGCAACCTATAACGACCTAAGCAGAAGCGATTTGAGTATTCAACCAACAGTCCAAAAGTTTTAACTAGCCCAAAAATAATGCAAAAGTTGCAGCAGAATCTGGGCGTCGCGCGCTCGGGGCGCACGCGGGGCTCGTATTTCTGCGTCCAGCACTTAGGCAGATAACACGTAACTACCGACTAGTGGGCTTATTAATTTATATCCTGTACTCCTATCGCGCTGCTTGTTATGCAATTGAATTTATATTATCTTAAACGCTACGCGCCTACAATAATAATTGCCGATTACGATTACGACTCTTCATGAAGATTAGATGGTGAATTCATTGTGAATTTGTAAAGAATTAAGGTCTGGTTTGATGTTTACTCCTAAGTTGTTTTTTTTTGTGTGTTCAAGTGAGAAGGTTAATCAAAGATGAGAGTTGTTGAAAGCGAAAATAGGTTACCTCTGAGTACCACAGCTTAATGGTGGTAATTGGTAATAAATATCGTGTTAACGGTGTTTTATGGCAAATTTAAATTATAAGCAATATCCTTAACTTATTTCCTCATTTTGGGATTTGCATTTGTGCATTTGCTAGATAGTGAAACAAGGATAAAATTTCGTTGGGTTATGAGTACTTACCTGCCTACATGTTATAATATTTTCGTTTTGTACTTATAATATTTTTTACTTATAATGAGGTGTACTTACCTATACTTTTTGAGGTAAGAATTTACATAAAAATTATGTATTTTTTTAATTTAAGCCGGGACAAATAAATCGACTAATTGAATCTTTTTAGGCCCTTTATAACGCAAGGTTTAAAGGGCCTAAAAAGATTTCGACAACAAAGTCATCAAATACCAAAATAAGTACTGAACAAACTCGAGCCGTTAATATTATAAATCTGTAAGATGTAAAACCTGTGGGCCAATTTACAAAGTGAGTAGAAATTCTAGCGCTTAAAGCTATTAACAAGTTGTGTAGGAAGGGCGAAGTGCATCATCAATGAATAGTCCGTAATGCGCGGCTGCGATGGGAGACTAGATTTTTCCTCATGCAGGGGTGTATTCTCTTCCAAAGTGGAGGAGAATTCGCTTGAATTCTTCATATGCTAGGATTTTTAAGGCCGTTTGTGCATACAATTTAGGTTTATTAAAATCATGGTAGACTCGAGTCGCCGCGCTATGCTAGAGCGTAGACGGGTCAAGTTGGGCTAGTTCGACTCAACAGCGACTTACCACACTTACCACCACCGAATCACATTGAACTCCGGCGCCGATCAACCTTCAAATGAAGCCGTGATTCTAGCTTTAGCTGCAGATATCTTAATGTCTGTTCCATAGTTACACAACGTCACTATGTGAGCGGGATAGAGACGTGGCAGGTTTTGAATAACACCCGAGAGCATCTCACGCGCTATTACCCTACGCCGGGTCGCGGTCGTGACTGCGCTTTGCATATTTCAAGGTTTTCAAGCATGCAGCTAAATGCGTACACTACAGTTAAGTGAAATGGATCGGGGCTTATGACGTTAACGGCTCGCTAACTACACCCTGTTTACGTTTCCCACGTTAGATTTTTCTTAGAAAGTTGTTAGCGGAATCTGCTGGAATGGTTTAAAATAAGGCTACACATGGAACATAGTAATCAGATTAACAGTTTCATTGTAAGCTTGCTTTTATACCGCGTAGAACTCGTTTGTTATAACATTTCGGTCATGAGGGGTTTATTTTTCAATAAAACAATGTTAAATGTCTAACTAACGGTTTTTTGCTGTGTTACAATTAAGTCAGTTTCTTCATTAATGTATCTAATAAGAAGAAAATGAATGTATTTAATGACGCAAATAATGTAAGGATTTTCTCTATTAAGTCTTCGATTAGGCCTATACTTGTAGACTGAAATTTGTAAAGCAAGTTAATAATCAAACGACTTGATTTCGATGACTATGATGGGTGGGTTAAGTTTTAACTAAGTTACCAGCACAAACTTACTGAAGTGTATGTACACTACTCGTAATTTTATTAAAAGTCGTCGAAAGTTTACCGCTTCACTGTTGCTCTTAGTAGCACTGTCTTTTGTTTTTCTTAGAAGGGAGTCATGCCCTCATGCCATTAGGTCTCCTAAAACATTAGATGTTTATAAACTACCCGTCTATTATTTTCATCAGCAAGACAATTAAAGTGCGGGTGACTATTCAGTGTACAAATCGTAGTTTATACAAAGCCCAGTGACCTGGGAACTTGTAAGCAACTAACATTTTATTGTACAAACAAAAGAGATAACAATCATAAAATTGACAAAAATATAGCAGGGATGTATAATGGTGACCTCTCGAGTTGTAAATATATCGAATTATCAATTGTCACCTGCGGATATTAGGTGGATGAATAGCCTGAAGGTATGATGAACGTATAAAGACATCTCTGTCAGCCGCTACACGGCGCACGCTTGACCCGCGTAATTGTGAGCCTGCGATCCTCTACGGCTCTTTACACGACACGATTCGGAAAAGAAATAAATTTAAAAACTCTTATTGCTTGAGCCGTGCTCATTTTACAGCTGGGGGGTTATTATGACCTAACTATGCAATTCTGTTTACACTCAAAAAAAGGACCGAGCTATATAACTGTTATAGCTCTGACCTTTTCTTTGAGCGTAACAGAACTGCATAGTTAGGTCATAATAACCCCCCAGATAGCTGTCTATTTTCCCATCAGATTTATTAGACTTATCCAAAGATTAACACCGGAATACATGCTTTCAACTGATAAAGCTCATTGAAATTGTTTTATCTATTCGGACTTCGGAACAGGCGACAAAAGACACACAGATCAAAACTTCAAATACAAAATACCTAATTTTGGTGTCGATAGTTTAACTACGTTCTTTAGAACGTCAGCGGGCCTATTATGGTCTTGTTTATCGATGTGGATAAACGTGGATAAAACAGCTGTCACTTTCTGATTAATATGTAAGTGCGAGAGTGACGTATGCTTTATCCACCGCGATAAAGGTGATCATGCGGCATGCATGCGGGCCCTGGTATAAAATTCAGCAAAATCTGTTTATGTTAACAGGTAAGAGGCCTTTTAGTATTTCGCCCTCACTCCATGTACATTTTGTTCATCGCTATTCTGTTTTAAGAAGTCAATATAGAAGCCTATAATGATTTAGCTATGTTTGTGAATCACACAATAAAGCCATTTTGTTGCTTTGACGTCAAATTGAGACAAACACACTATTTATGACATTATTAGAAATGATTGCCTAACTTTGCTTTCATGAAACTCTTTTGCTATCTCTGTAATTTGTAAAAAAATGGCTTTGGATGAAAGTTACATGCTTGTTATACGTTCATAAGTTTTATACTTTAAAGAATATATATTTTTGACATCCTATCTTTATTTCAACTAATCTGTCGAACCTGAACTAACACAGTCTAACACATTTCTAGAACAAAGAAAGTCCAACGACATCTGTATCACAGACTAATGCAGAAATCACCCGCACGCTTTATTTATGCTATATTATTTATACTATACACAAATAAAGGACTGCAGAGTTTAGCGCCCTTAAACCTCGAAAACATATCCGACGCTTTTCAAATGCTTATAAAGGTCTTTCACCAAGATCTTGCCTATTAGTGGTCGGGCAAAAACGTGCGGAAGTCTGCACCGACTAATTGGGAGGGTATTGAGACCGCAGCCCTATCGTTCCAATCCATACCTACGCTGTGAATCCATAGTCAAGGTATAGCCAAGTTGTTTTGGCGTTTAGTTTACGTTAGTGGGTGTGTAGAACAACTGCCAGACGCAACTGAAATTCAATATCTTGACATGTGTGTGTGTGTGCTTTGCCAACTACACTCCAAGATCGGATATTTAAAGTGATTTACTTACGACGTGGCCGAATATAAAGGTATAGATAAACGCTCATTTGCATTAATTACATTGGTGAAGGATACTAAAAGTTGTTTAATGAATAGTAAACCATCAAATGTAAAACCTGTCAACAGGTATATATTGCGGTCCGAGCCCCCATATATCTAATCCACTGAGGGATCCGTATTATTTTTATCCATGTCCTGATCTTCTCCTATGGACAGTCACCGGCAATAATATATTAAGTATACAACATTGTGTACAATACAAAATACATACACGCTCTTATGCCTCCAGTAATATAACGACATACATATAACTATACATAACATCACGCCTTCATTCCCGAAGTGGGGTAAGAAGAGCTACACAAATACCAACAAAAGACTTGTTAATAAATCTGTAACCACATTTTGCACAATCGGTCCAAGAAGTTTACTAGTGTATTAGAGACAGGTTGCAAGATCATCGCCTAACAGTACTACAAGCCCTTATTCCTCTAGTCGCCTCTTACGACATCCACGGGGAGACATGGAGTGGCACTATTCTAACCCGGCAACTACGATATAAAGACCTGTCAGATATTTTTGAGCCTAATGTTGGATAATATATTATTTCTGGCGACTGTACTGATTGGAATAGCAAATTGTTGACTGGATCAGAGTTTTGCAACATTTATATTTGGTTACAGAATTATCAACAAGTTTAGAGTTGTTGGTATTCTGTTGCTCTGCCTACCCCACTCTGGGAATAAAGGCGTGACGTTATGTAATATGTATGTATATTTAGTTGGTAATTAATGTATCAGAAATTATGATTATTATCTATTTATAATTTCACAGACTCACATAAAAAAAGATTACCGAACTAGTCATTGTAATTTTATCAACTATAATTATAATCATTAACTCGATTTGCAATTTACGTACGCATGTTTTCAGGTTATCTTAAACATCTAACCTAACCTATGTAATTATTTATTTCGTGTACTATGAAATGAAATTCGGTAAAATGATACATTCGATGAAGTGAAATTCAATTAAGTGATGAGATACCGAAATTAGGACTACAAACGTTATGCTTAAAATGAGAGAGCCAAAATTTGCTAGTAGATGCCAATTATCGAGTCTAAACTCGGTAGCTCTAGATTAAGTACTTCGGTCATATACACACTCTAAAAACAAAAGTGGTCTATCCTATGGTCAATAGTTAAATAGCTTGTGTGCATATAAGTTATGTTTTTATATGATAGGTCTAAAGCAGTCCTGACGGCGTTTTTGCGGGAAGGGGCTTAGCCAGAAAATTAGGCCTTATAAACGTTAACTTTCGGTGTGTCCACAGGAAAGACGGTAACCTAAATCTGTGTATGACCCACTTAAGTACAGCAAATAACTGTTGCTACTTTCCGACTCCATCATCATTCATCAAATCAGTTCTTGGACACCATAATATTGCATTGACATGTATGTCAAATTTCAGCCGGAAAAACAAATATGTGAAGTCCTCTGCTCATGCGGGTCTCTATTGCGCATCAGAAGTATCTCCCCAGGTAACAGAAGTACCTAGGTGACATATCATGGACCCACAAGAGATACAATTCCTTACTGCCCAAAGCATCTAGAAATTCTTGGACGCAATGCGCCTTTGCAGTGAGCTTTAAACAGAGGGTCAGCAATGGTCGAGTCACAATAGATCAGTAATGGTCGAAGCGGCACACAAGGCCCATCTCGACCCCCAATATTAAATAATAAAATAAAATATAAAGTTAATAAAATCTTCTAAAAAGGTTGTTATTGCATCAGAGAACTCTACCTTCGTCTTCAATGTCACGATTCAGTGTCAATACAGCTTTTGTTAAAAACCCCAACTATTACTGTAAACAAAGTCTGAAAATTAAAGTTAAAAATCCTTCAATCTTTTCGGATGAGAAGGGTTTACCGTCACCACATATTATCGTTGTGTTTCCTTGCCAACCTTGCGGGCTTCTGTAACACGCTTCACGAAGACCTCCATTTCACAACGCGAAGGAAAACCTTCGGTGGAAATAATACTCGTACACCAAAAGGCATGTGGCTGTTCCCATCGCATTTTCACATAAGTCAGTCACTTCTACATTCTCTTTCGCTCACAGAACTTATCCGTCCAATTACAGTCAATCTGCAGGAGCTAGCTCATCGCACGCAGGTTGCGCGTTAATTTTTCAAGCGCTAACTTGCCCTATTGTGAGGTGTTGAAATGGCTATTGTTCACCTGACAATGGCCGACAATGGCCGTATCTCTCAAAAGGCCGGGAGCTCGGGCCTCAGCTTGTACCGTAGCCGTATCGGAGCATTGTTTGGAGCATCGCAGCTTTAGTAAAGGTGTGATCATACCTTTAGAATAAGGAGAAATGTATTGCTATTAATTGAGAAAGGCCAACTGATTATTTTAAAGCCTATGAATTTGTGCGAACTGGTAAAAATACACTCTTAAAGAATCTCTAAATATGTTGACTGTTGGCTGACAGTCAGCTAGTAACGAAATAGTTTTAGGAATTCCCATAAAATGACTATATGGCAATTTTTATGTAGGTTTGTTAATATCTATCTATAAACAAAATAAACAAAAATAATAATCTGTGCCCGAAACGTTACGTTACACATTTAATTATGTCGTGACGTATCTTATTAAGCTGTTGGTTTAGTCAGTTTGCGTTGAAGCCATTTTCCGGCGTCAGTGCGCCGGGTTAGACCCTATCGATAATAATTAATTGCAGGCGAAACTCTCGGGTGCAGCGGAACTGCGAGATGACGTTGATCGATGCATTTGACGAAATAAATACTTAACTTTATTACATTAGAATCGATATTACCGTGTCGCTGTTTAATGAGGAATTGCATTTATTGCTTATATACAGTATTTTTTTCCATACAAATTAGGAAACTAGGTTCTCTTTTGCCCACGCCGCAAATAATTCCCTTTACTAAAAAAAATACATATTTGACATGGTCTTATGGCAAATACAACGCAGCGGGTTTTGATTAAAAATAGATCATGTTGCCAACTTTCTTCCGAACTCTTTTCTGATAGACTGGATTCATTATACTCCATCAAATAGCTTTATCTGCATTCTGAAATGCAGGTGAGCGCACGTCTATCCGTGTCTTCCTTTCACGTCATAGTGCCATTAATCCGTGCTGCGGGAATCGATCAATTATTTTTCGCTTGGCGGCTAAAAGGACCGCTGAAATAGCGCGGATATTACTCCCTGACGTGAAGGATGAAACGAACTATCCAGCTCGCTTTGACGCTGATTCGTTTGTGCCTGCACTCTTATCACAGCGCACCCAAGACTAGGAAAAAAAGCACGATCCTCCGTTTTTAGGAAACTCCGTCGCTTTTCTGAACAATTATTTTTGATTTTAAATTTATGAAAAACCAAGTAAGTCGCTGTTTTACAGTTTACAGTCAGACAATTCGCGGAGATACCAAGTGACAGCACGCGACTAATGGCAATATTAAATTAAATGAACGGTTGTGCTGCTTGGCATAACTTCCTTCATTATGGCAACTAAAATGGAAATATTAAAAGATTAAACTCATTTTAATAATTTCAATAAATACTAGGTGAATTTAAAAAGACGGGTCGTTACAAAGGGGCTAACACTGAACTTAGCTACACTTTCGCGCGCGATTTAAAACCGCGAATTAAAAAACCGGGCAAGAGCAAGTCGGACCATGCTCAATGTAGGGTTCCGAAACCATTAAGTACTACAAACATCAAAATCAACAAGTACCTAATAACAAATTTTCTATTTAAAGTCATTTGATGCAGCCTTAGTTGATTTTAGTAGGTGTAAACATTTTAATCACCTTTATCTCAAGAACCAATGATGTCTACTTAGTCGTGATAGTTTTCCTTATAAATTCGTTATATGCGCTTTCATTTATGATTTTTTACTGATTTTTAGTATTTGAAGTTTTGACTGTAGGGGGACACTTGACTCTAACAAAAATTAGAGCTTTAAAGCTTAATATTTCATAAACGGATCCCTTAATCAAAAAATTTATTTCAAAAACCCGTAATATTAAAATAAAAAATTTAGTGGTGGTAGGACCCTGTGCAGGGTCCGTCCGGATCGCTACCACCATCTTATCCATTAACCACCCGCCAAGCAACAGTGTTCGCATTGTTGTGTTCCGGTGTGGGGATAAGACAACCGGTGAAATTACTAGCATAGAGGCATTCCATCTTAGTCCTCAGGGTTGGCAACGCATTTGAGGTCTTGGGATTATAGTCTTGAGAATTCAAATGTCTATGGGTCTCAGATTCCACTTACCATCAGGTGGCCTGAGTGCTCGTGTGCCTTCTCCTTAACATTAAAAAAAAAAAAAAAAAAAAAAAAAAAACACATCATTAATGGAAAAACGACACCCCACCACTACGTGGAAGACGAGAAAAAATATCATCGCCACGTTACGTGTAGGGGAGGTAAAATTAAAAAAAAAACAAGTTTTCTTTTTACCACTTTGTTGGCGTAACTAATATGTATATTCATGCCAAATTACAGCTTTCTAGTACTAAGAGTTTCTGGCTAGGCTGCGGACGGACGGACGGACGGACGGACATGGCGAAACTATAAGGGTTCCTAGTATGACTACGGAATTCTAAAAAACCTGAAAGTAACCACTGACTGAAACCTGACACGAAACAAGTTTGGTACACAAAACGTATTAGAAATATTTGTCTGTAACTAAAGCTTCTTGGCTTGTTTGTGCAAAATGTGGTTACAGAATTATAACCAAGTATTTTAAGGTTGTTGGTATTTCTGTAGCTCTGCCTACCCCACTCTGGGAATGAAGGCGTGATGTTATGTATGTATGTAACTAAGCTTTTTAGACTGTGTAACGTCACAATGAATATATAATAGTCTACCGAATCCGTCACCGAAGGGTTACCATGGTAAGGGTGTCACCTATAAACACGCAAAGATTTAGCATTTACAGTGCCTAGTGCATAGGAAGAAAAGCAGGTGGTGAAGATGGAATAAAATCATGACTAAAATAGCCTGCTGAGACCTACAAAACTACTCAGACCTAAGTTCACGTTTAGGTTATGTTAGGAACGGCTTGTTTCGGTTCATTTTTTATTATTGTTTTATGCATATCGAAGTCAATTATCGCTATTCTCGCGGAAATTGTGTAGGTTCTCGGTGTAAAATAGCAGCCCATGTCACTGTTCGGCTCTTCAGTTATCTCCATGCAAAAAATCTCGTCGAATTGTCGCTGCGTAAAAGAAGGACAAACCGACCCACCATATACGCTTTCGTAATTAAAATATTAGAAGCGATAATATACTGTTTAATGTATACGCTAGGTGTCAGTTGGACGTGCTTGAAACCCATTTCAAGCACATTTGGAAGGCTCTTAATGTTCTAATAATTAATTCAACCCATGAAGGTAACAGGGTATTACGAAACTCGATTTTGTATGGAAAACCAAACCACCCGCATTTCCTCGTAAGTTAACGGGTTAAAGTTCACTGTTGTGTGTTTAAATTTATGTTTTAGAGGAAATGCTGCGTGCTGGCTCGGTCGTAGACGAAAAACGAAAATGCATTATTAGTAAGGCTGCCCGGCGATTCGGGCGCGGCACGCGCGCCGCCGCCTGCATTCTAAATAAATACTTAACAATAAACCGGGCTTATTGAAAATAACAAGCCAACTGCGGTTTTGGTTTCAATATACTTGCAACAATACGACAGAGTCTGTATTCGCTGGAACGTAATGTATTTTGTCGTTGTATGTCAGGTTTTATTAAAAAAAGAAACACAAAATAAAAAACAGCATTTCTAATTATGTGTATAAGTATATTTGAAAACACTTCATTGTACGATTAAATAAAATAACAACAATACAAAAAGGCCAAATTGTACAAATGATGTACAAAGGTAGACTTTTTCACGCAAGTATTATTTTTCAGCTAGTTCAGGGATATGCGGAAGTATAACACTATTAACATATCTACGGATACTATTCGTAATTTTATTAGCTCTACATTATATAAAATAACACTTACACTTACTTTGTCGCAGTTGCGCACTACCTACTGTACCCTCCTTAGTGCACCTACAGTTCATTAACTAAAGAAAAACCGATCTTAGAATGATTGTTAACGTTAATTCTAACCCAGATATATTTATTATTTATTATATATGTTTCTTAACCTTCCGCTTTAAACACAAAAAAATATTGAATGGCTTATGAAATACTGCCTTTAAAAAACAATAACATAACTGTACCATGCACCATAAAGCATTTTACGAGTTCGTCTAAAAACAGTTTCGGCTGCAGCCAAATAAAAGCTTTAGAGTGCGGCGCGATGGTATCGGGCTGATCGATGCCGCGCGCTCTAACGGCCGGCATTATGAGCATTAGCCTTATTACTGCTGAGGCTGCCCGCTTATCAGTTTACTGCGCACTGCTTTACTGCGATATTTTTAAAGATTATATTAATGCGTTAAAGTATTATGTGCCTGTTTTTGAAATCGACCAAATGACGTTGTAGACGATCGGTTTTTGTAGGTATTGGTATATCTGAAGCCATAATGTGTAATTTGACTAAGCGATACGTTTAGCCCAGTTGACGGTGACTCTGCCTACAAAGCTTGCGGTCCCGGATTCGATTTCCAATATGGGCAAATATTAGACGACCGTAAATTTGTGTAGTACCCATAATAGTACAAGCCTAGAGCTTAGTTTGGGACTAGGTCAATTGGTGTGAGATTGTCCTCTAAACGATGTATATTATTTATAAACGGACATAAAGTAATTTTATATATTAATATTAATATTTTATATAGTAATTTTGTACACCGAAACTTTTTTATTTGTCTGAAATCAATTTTATTAAAAACTAGCTTGTAGTACAGTGCATTGTATTAGGCTAATCGATGCCGCGCTGTAACGGTATTATGAGTATTAGCCTTATTACTGCTGAGCCTGCCCGCTATTTATCAGTTTACTGAGAATTGCTTTACTGTAATTTTTGGATTATGGTAATGCTTAATAGATATTTTGTACTTGCTACTTACTTCTAATTTATTACAGTGGCCTTTTTAAAGCCATGTCAATCACAAAAGTAACCTTCACGTTAATGACAGCTGAAAAGCAGCGCGAATTTTAATCTTACGGGTACGAGGGCTGCACTGAAAGTTTCGGGAATCTAATACTTAGAAACATATTTTTGACACATATCATACCTTTTTATAATCTCTAAAGTTTCATTATTTTAACACACTGGCCACATAGAAAAAAAAAGCGATGGTTCGGTTTCAATTGTTTTTTGAAGTCGTCGAGTCGCTGCTGAAAATGGAATTATACCGTGAAAATTTAAGAGCTATGATTTATTACGACTTTAAAAGTGGATTATCACAAAAACAATTTGGAGACCGGATCATTGTTGCTTTTAGTAATGAAGCACCTTCAAAGACGACAATATACAGGTGGTATGCAGAATTTCATCGTGGCCGTCTATCCCTCACGGACGACGTGAGTGAAGGTCGACCAAAATCGGCAGTCACGCAAGAAAACGTCGATGCTGTGCGTCAGCTGATAAAGGAAGACCGACATGTGTCATATCGGGAGATTCAAGAGTGTTTGGACATTAGAATGAGTCAGATACAAATCATTTTACAGGAACAATTAGGCGTGAGAAAGTTGTTTTCCCGTTGGATCCCTCACTTATTGTCTGAGGAGCAGAAAACGACTCGTGTCAATTGGTGCCTCAGAACTTTGAATAAATTCAACGGAGGAAGCTCAAATGCAGTTTTTAGCATTATATCCGGTGACGAGTGTTGGATATATGCATATGAGCCTGAAAATAAAAACCAATCTCGAGTATGGGTCTACGAAGATGAGCTCAAGCCGACAAAAGTTATTCGTTCTCGCAGCACGGCCAAAAAGATGGTGGCTACGTTTGTCTCCAAATCGGGTCACGTGGCTACTATTCCTCTTGAAGATCGTAGAACGGTCAATGCCGATTGGTACACCACTATTTGTTTGCCGAGTATCTTTGCTGAACTCCGAAAAAAAATCCTAGTCGCCGCATTATCCTTCACCACGACAATGCCAGCCCTCACACCGCTCGGAAAACAACTGAGTACCTGGACGGTGAAAAAGTCGAATTACTGGACCATCCTTCATACAGCCCCGACTTAAGCCCCAATGACATTCCCCAAAATTAAGGATAAGTTGCCTGGTCAGCGGTTTCAGACGCCGGAAGCAGCAGTGGAGGCTTTTAAAATGGCCATTTTGTCGACCCCTACTTCAGACTTCAATAAGTGCTTTAATGACTGGTTTGATCGCATGGAAAAGTGCATAAAATAAAAAGGAGAATACTTTGAAAAACAATAAAAATACTTTTATTCGATTTAACTGCATATTTTTTTCTATTCCCGAAACTTTCAGTTTGACCCTCGTATGTACGTCGTCAACAGTTTGAATTTTCGTCAATGGCGTGTTAAATGCATGTTAAAGAGTTAACAGTCTTATTCCTTCTCAAAAAAACTACAGTTTGCTTTCTAAAATAACTAACCACAGACCATATAAAAGTTAGTTGTTAACTGTTGTAGAAAACATTTCATACAAAACAGCTTGGGTGCGATTTAGAAACCTTTGTAATTTTGTATTACTAACGGAACCGACAATCACGCTTATTTTAGTGTTTATATTATAATGACATCTGCACTTTATGGTTTATGTTTATTTTAAAAACCCCATTTGTCATTCATGAGACTTCATGTGTGTGAGGACTGGGAAGTCCTGTCACGTTTTTATAAAGTTATAAAATGGTTTCCACCATGTTTTGCGATTATAGCAGTTTTTTGTTCGCCAACCTATGTGTCGTTGTCTACTTTGCGACGTTGATGGATGCACATCGTTTCATGGTTTTGCTTCAATTCGTTTATCGCAAAAAAATACTCAACGCATTAAATATCAATGTGTTAGATGGGAAAATAATTACTTAATTATAATACGTACTTAAACATTATTTTATTTTAAATTTAGACCATTGATACAATTACGACTAACTGCATAACAAAACTTAAGAAATATTGTTTACTTACGAGGTAAAGGACACAGTATGTAGTACTTATCCAACATGACATGAGTACACAATACACAATACATTATTTTCCAATAACTGTTTTTTGTGATTTTATACCTTCTTGTGTTTTTTTTTCTTGAAATGAAGGTAAATATTTCAAAAGCTTAGTATTCAACAAAAAAATCTTTCATACGAGCTTTAAAATTATATTTGTTTACCTTTAATGATAGATTCAAGTTCTTTTGTCGTTATCTTAATTTCTATCTAATCTATAGAAAAATGTTTGTAGTTGAAATTTCTAATTATTTATGATGAGACCTTGTGTGGACCACTAAGTAAGTAGGTAGGTACTATACTTATATCAAAAATCAGCTCAACTGCTCTGCAATTTCAGAGCTAGAGTCTTGTCAGACGGACAACAAACTTCGGTAGCGGCAGACGAGCTTCGGCAAAAAGCTTCCTTTTTATCTAACGACTATATTATTATGAAAGAGCATAATTATAACGATACAAAAAAATAACACAAATTATGTCAAAATAAAACAAAAACAATTACTAGGACGTCCGTCCAAAAATGATAAGACAAAAAGTAAGAAAAAACGTCCATTCACATACATCCAAAAAAAGGGCAGAAGACAAATTAACAAATAAAACACACAACAAAATTCTGTCTGAACTAGTGCTAGATGGTCCAAAATGCTACACAAGATTCTTAAGGCGTACGTAACAGATAAAAAAAAATACGAAATAAATAATTATTAAATTGACGTAAGCGTTTGTTGTGACATAACATAAGTTACCTTACGTCAATGCTATACATTTTGATAACGACACACGAATGAATTTCGTCTAGGGCTAGCCAAGATGCAAACGCTACTAATGTTATTCTTTTATATCGCTAAAAATGGAATGACAGTTAACCACGAGGTTTATTGTAATGTTACGCGTGAGAATGTCACCCCATACATTTTGAGCGAATAAACAGAAAAACGCTAGTAGCATTTCCATCTTGATTAGGGCCTCTGGGCTGCTGGCTCAGACAAAATGGCAGGTGTCGGTTAACATTATTGGGTAACTCATCACTTCATTAAATTTATCATTACATTGAATTTCATTTCATCGATCGCTATTTTCTGCTGAAACCATAATACTTTTAGGGTATCTTAAACATTAATTATGTAGGTTCGGTTAGGTTAGATGTTTAAGATACCCCGAAAACATTATGGTTTCAGCAGAAAATAGCGTTCGATGAAATGATAGACACCCCTTTGTTGTTATGTAAGTATTATAAAATTGCTGTCTTAAAGCTAGTACAAATTTTGCGCTACGAGTTCAATCAGTTTCAGGCGTCCATTAGTACCGGTCGACGCGGTGCGACACTGATCGATGCAGCCCCTACTTTAGATGCACTTAAGACGTGCATTTTGGATAAGTTTTTATAAAATACTTTAATCATCCTATTGTTTATAATGGCAAGTGATTGAAATTACTTTGGCGACCAAGTTGTAGGCAAAAATATGAAATATATGCCTTAAGTACACGTCAAGATTTTGACATAGGTCTAGCCATATAATAGGCACGTAAAATATTTATTATATTAGATGAGTATTTCGTTAAATTACTTCCAATATTCTAAATCACATAAGGAATAATTATTCATATTCGTTACTAAAGTAAAAAACCATTTGAATCTTTTATTCAGCCTCGTTGACTACACAAGTGACATAAATAAATTATTCTAGATTATTTATTAATGCAAACGCAAGCACTTAACACCTTTATGTATTGGTTGAACCATTACAGACCCCTGTAGTAGAAAGCCATTGAATATTTTGAAGTTTTTTCTCGCGACGGACTTGTTTGCTGAACAATTAAAAAGTTGCTCTCAATTCGTAACTGTAATTAAGAACTTAATTTCATCACACATTTCCACATTTTACCAAATTGAACCTTCATTTAAGCAATATTTCATAGGGTTATCACCCGACAAAGAAAATTGGGTGGTTGTCTGAGTTAGCTCAAGCTGTTTGTAACGTCGGGGGGCGGCCCCGTGCGAACAAAGCCTCCCCTGAAAGCCTTCGGACGTTGATAGATGCGATAAGCTCGGATGCAAGTAAGCTGCATACATTTCTTGCTGCAGTTTTCTCGCGAATAATCTTCACGGTTTTTAAGGGATCGCTGTAATGATACGAGGATTTATACAAGGAAAAAGTTCCCGTAAAAAGGCGTTTAAATACTTCAGTGATGCAAGCGTTATCCGTATCACCTAGTTATAGTTGACCACTGTCGTGGGCCGGTATTTAAATTGGTTTGAGCAGGAAATAACCGCACTGAATTACTAAACGGAGTTCATTTGGTTGCTGACATTTTGGTCAGTATTTTTAAACTTTTGTTAGTGCTAATTCAAGTAGGTTTCCGAATAGGAGCTTTTAGGTTCTATTTTAATCTGACCTATAAGAAGAGAAAACCGTTATAGCCGGCGGTGGCATTTAACATTTTAGTGATATTTAGGTCAACAGCTATCAATGGAAAAAACAGTATGCAAAACCGAATAAACATGAACTTTCACTGCTTTATACTATATGAGCCTAACGTTCAAAACGGTAATAGCTACTAATCCCAAAATAATTTTGAAATGTGTTATGTGCGAATGTTTGGTCTTTACTGTTTTCAAGCAGTTGATTGTGATACTTGTTGTGCTAAGTGTTTTTTGCTCTACTGTATGTAGTAGGAAACCATTTTTTTCAGTACTCACTCTATTTAATAAACGCACGTCACAAAAAATAACTTTTATTATTGAGCCTTTTTAGAACCCAGTCGCAAAAAGCCAAGGATTCATTTTGATGTAGTTCCTTTTACCTGACTCGGCACTGTGATTATGATAGAGTTCGATTGTGTCTCAACGATTTACGCAGTTAACCATGCAACGTCCTCGATAAGAAGCAAGTCATGGCAGCTCGCTGTCTTCTCATCTGTATGAGTGTAATCATGTGTGTTGTGTGTGAGAGTGTGAGCGTCAGATTTAGCTAACCGCACCGGATATTAATTAACCCTCAGACGCATGTGATTGCTGTTTCGTAGCCGTAGCATCGTTATGAGCTACGCTGATGGTAGTCAAGGGCTACAAATGTTTAATGTTTCGCTTAGATAAAACATAATACATACGTGACTATACATTTTCGGAAATATCTGGATGTAACAGTTTTACCGCGATCACTGCTAAATATTAAAGTAATATAAAACTCCTAAATCAATAAGCCACAAGTAATATCTTTATCTTTCTCATCTTTCCAAAACCCTTTAAACAATGAATGCCCTGCTTTAAAAACTAAACTTAAAATAGCACAAGATAAGAGCCAGCATGTTTGGTCTAAGCCATATTGTAGAGGCACGTAGCACTAGGCACGAAAATGCAACGCTCGGAACGAAGCGGACCGTAAATGCTTTTTCTTATAATTCAGACGCGTCACGTAGCCGCCCTCCAGGGACGAAAGCCTAGCTGCACAAGAACGCAAGCGAATTTGCAGTTACCTCTTTTTATCTCACGACCCCGCCTATAAAACAGGATAAGAAAATTGGATTTAAAGAAAGGCGATATTTTTAGAAAGTAAATCTTCACTTTAAATTAGAATTCCCGTTACGTAGAGTTGTAACAAGGTGTTAAATTTCTTTAAGAGCGATCACGGCGTGGGCTGCGCTAATACTATTTCAGGGTTTCTTTTGGACTAAGCATCGTTGCTATGCAATTATCTGGTTGGTGTTTAGCTCGTAACTTGCATAAAGGAGTGTCATGTAACTAGGGCTCCGGCTCTTGCCAAATTGCATCTTTTTATTCCTCTCGACGCGGGTCCCGGCGTGCATCCGCTGTCATATCTGAGCAAGTGAGCACAGACGCCGTGCGAATATTTTATTTGGGCAGTGCGAGGACGTCGTGTCGTAGCCTCCCTGTGCCTATCCGACAGCGGGGGCCAAGGGGGCCAAAAGGGGGCAAAATAGGGGGTCTAAGGGGGATAGGAGGTTAGGAGGGGGCTCCGACGTTGATCGATGCACGTCTTGCGCCGGAGGCTGCACCCGACGTAATTCATTAAACGCTGAAACTGCAAGCGGATTTTGAGTATTAAAACGATTTCTCACGGGACGTCCAGTTTAGTGTTGCCGGCTCAAAGCGGTCTGCTTAGTTGTTAAAGTGAATAGATTAATGAAGCTAATACTCGTACGTCGAGTGCCTTGGTGGCCTTAAAACTTTGTTGTTCTAAATTCATGAAACTGTAATGATATCCGTGGCTCTGCCCGCTGGAACCGCGGCTTAACTACTGTCTGTGATCCGTTAGAAAACAGTTTACATAGACGATAGACGTTTGCGAAAACATTGTGAGTAGAACTAGTAAATTACAGGAAAATAAAATTTATCTACATAAATAAAGCAGCATTAGGGATCATTTTAGGAATTCACTCGTGAAATATCCTTGATTTATTTAACAAAAGCAATTATATGAATATAAAAAAAAATCGTACAAAGGCGAATTTATCCCTATAAGGGATCTCTCCCAGCCAACCTTTGAGAAATTGAATAATGAAAGGTTGTGCATTTAGTAAGCAAATTTATAGTGTGTATATATTTGGGTTAAAATTTGTTTTTTATGTTGTTACCCTGGTTCACTGCTTGATTATAAAAACTTTTAATATCTTTTTTATTCTGTATATTTATTCTATTTCCAATTTTATCTTTATACTTAGGTATATTTATTTGATTTGTATTGTTTAGATTCTTTACAATAAAAATGGAAATATAAAAGTAAAGTGACAATACTTATATGAAAAAGAACGTGGCCTATAGTGCCGCCATATTATTATGAAGGACAACAATTATATAATTTGCCCAAAGGTCAACTGGTAGAGAATGCCATTAGGCATTAAGTTCACCTTTTTTACTCTGTATTTTTGTGCAATAAAGATTAAATAAAAACAAGGACACAACAATTAATTAAATCGTCTATTTATCATGGACTGTACGATACCGAATACTCAGTCAATTCAATGAATTCATTTTATTATTTCGGGTCTCTCCAGGTATCCCTCGAGGGCCTGCCTAGGTATTCCGTCGGCATCTTAGTATCGAATTTGCAGTCTTTGACAATGGTCACCGGAGCGCTTACAAAGACGGGCGCCGGCCGAAATACCTCGTCTCCTTCTGTACAGTTAGCAAGAGACAAGTTGTGCAGACAAGATCAGTTTTAAGGCGTAAGTGGACCTTGAGGCGTATAGGGATTTGTAATATTAAGACTCCACTTGC
Organism: Acleris holmiana; assembly: GCA_949316455.1. Taxonomy (NCBI): domain Eukaryota; kingdom Metazoa; phylum Arthropoda; class Insecta; order Lepidoptera; family Tortricidae; genus Acleris; species Acleris holmiana. Next base: position 11,259,401 of record OX438769.1, read on the forward strand.
GACGCCAATCCTGAGATGAGATGGAACACCTCTATGTTAGTCATTTTACGTTATCTTATCCTACACCAGGACAACAGTGCGACTATTGCTGCTCGGCGGCATGTTAAAGGGTAGGTAACTAAGAGATGACCGGTGGTACCTACCGGTCAGATGAGCCCTGCACAAGTCTTACCAGAACACAGGGGTTGTTATAATGTATTCGACTTCTGTTTTTTTTTTTCATTTTTAAAAGACATACATAACTACACATATTCATACATATGTTTTTAGACATATAAATGTTTTTTAATTTGTCACCTTATCCTTCTAAGGTGTCTGGAAGAGATCACTAATTAGCGATAAGACCGCCTGTTGTTTACCTGTATAGTTTTTTTTTATTTGTGCTATTTCTCTGCGATGGTTTTGTTTGGTGCACAATTAAGTGTTTTGTATTGTATTGTATAACAAATTTTAAAGTTAATCGCCAAACTGTGTCAATTAGTAGTAGTTTTTGTGTTAAGTAGTTTTATATTTTTGGCTATTTTCCCATTCTAGTTCCTTAAGTAGGTACGCTCTCTCTTGGATAGTGTATAGGTATTTTTGTAAAATATCATCGTTAGCGTTCTTCCGACTGTACCTACCTGTGGTATTTAAGTACGAAGTTGAACCGCAGGGGTATGTGCTTGCTTAACTAGGGGTACGCTTTGCGTTAGGAATTAGTAGTCGTGCTTGATAGCTGGTGATATTGTTAACTAGTTAGTGGAATTTAACTTTGAAAAGTAAACACGATGATGTGCCCATGATATTTGTAGTATGGTACTCAAGTTTGAGTGATGTGGTCTGCCTTTGCGACAAGGTTCTATACGGTGCGAGAAAGTGCATTTTGTTAGCTTTATAATAAGTTGTAGTTTTTGAGTACGCTATAGTTTGGGTCTATATCAGCTTAGGGTTGAGATTTTGCACGGTAAAATAATATTATTTTTGACGTTTTTAATACCTCCTATTGAATTGTCAGTAATGGCGGCCGAGTTAAATACAATACCATCACACGGCAAAGACAATATGGTTTGACCGCGTTGAATAGAGTTCAGTGTCCAAAATATCTTTATATTAAGTTGTTACAATAAATGTACCTGTATAAAATAAAACGAAAATAATAATACATACAGGCTGTTCGAAAACAATTCCCATAAATATCTAGGTACCAAAAACAAAGAAGTTCCGTAAAAACACTTCGATATTTCAGCACGCTTTCAGATGGCGAGGCTTCTTGCTGCACCTGCATCCATCAACGTCACACAGGGGGATTATGCCGCAGAAAAAGTAGGGGGATATCCCCACCCAATATTTCTCACGACTTTAAAGTTGCTGAAGAAAGGGTCAGTAGGTAAGTAATATTTTATGAACGAATAGTGTTATAGCATACTGAAAGTTTTAATAATTCCCTATCATGTTTATCTTAAATTTACTGCTTAAGATAATTCTGTAGGCTTATTCAATAAAAACCAATCTATTTAATTTATTAATGTGTGGCTTCTTTTTTGTTATAATATTTTTACCTACACATATGTCAATACTACAAAAAAAAATGAATGTAGAATTGATCATTAAACAATATTTTTGCGGATATCAACTTTACATAATAATTATATGTATAATCACTAAGTAGATGTATTTTTTGTTTGAAGCACTAAACCAGGACACCCTGTACATCGTACTCGTTAGGTGCCAGTGGCGACGAGGAATAAAAGGCTTCTCCAAACAACATTTGTCTTGCTAATATGTGTTCAGGATCGCGCCACATGGATACACGAGTTGGCGCGCATAGTTTACTAAATGATACTTGTAGTTTCACGTACATTTAGGCGAGAAATTATACAGGGCAATACTGTGTTCTGTCCATCGCGTTCCTAAAATGAGCTTCGAGTGTAATATATCTCACTATAACCATACGTCGCAAATATATCTATTCAAGCCATGGAAAGCCGTAGTATCCCATGTGTGATACGTATTTCGATAGAGTTAATTTCAATTGGGGTGACGTCACGTTGACTATTCGAGAGTTTTTTTTTTTTAGGGTTCCGTAGTCAAACTAGGAACCCTTATAGTTTCGCCATGTCCGTCCGTCCGACCGTCCGCAGCCTAGCTAAGAGACTCTTAGTACTAGAAAGCTGTAATTTAACATGAATATACATATTATTCACGTCAACAAAGTGGTACAATAAAATAGTGAAAAAAAAATTTTTTTAGCGTACCTGCCCTATAATACGTAACGTGGGGATGTATTTTTTTTTCTCGCCTACCCCATAGTGTGGGGTGTCGTTGAATAGGTCTTTCAAAAAACATTGCGGGTTTGTGAAAACCATTTTTCGATTAAGGGATCCGTTTATAAAATAATAAGCTTAAAAGCACAAAATTTTGTGAGAGTCATGTGTCCCCCCCACCTACAGGCAACCCTACAGATAGTAAAAATCTGAAAAATGAAAATGATAATGAAATGAAAGCGCATATAACGAATTTATAAGGAAAACTATCACGAATTCACGACTAAGTAGACATCATTGGTTCTTGAGATACAGGCAATTAGTGTTTATATTACTAAAATTATATAAGACGGAACCAAATGACTTAAAATACAAAATTTGTTATAACTTGTTGTTTTTTTCAGTTTTCAGTACTTAACGGCTTCAGAACCTTATCCTCGTAAAGCCCGCTGGAAAAATGTCGTTAATTGAAATTGGAACTTAGGTATTTGTCAAATTAAGTTCAAATTTAAATTTGCCAGAAGGCCTTTTAAAGGGCCTTTGGGCGTTACGAGGCTACACGGAGCATGGTCCGACATGCTCTTGCCCGGTTTTTTAAAGTAACTATTGTATTCATATCTAGTCAATTTTCACTTTTGTCTTCGTTGTTTGTCTTTTTATTAATTTATTCCTTAAGATATTATGCACAAAGATAATTTTACACAACTTTAGTATTACATCCATACAATGTGTTTAACATTATGCAAAGAAATACCCGTTGAAAGAACTCCCATCTTTTCCGTATTAAAGGTACGCAAGATTGACAGATATAATAACGTGCAATTTACGTAGGTATCATATTTTATGTTTATGTGCATTACTTTATGAGGCAAAGTTATATAACTGCATACAAAGTGATGTCATGCTTCTCACGCACGGCAGAAATCGCCTATATTATTTTAAGAGTTATAGCCTAGTGCGAGTATACATAAAGTTTTATTGTAAACACGTGTATCTGTGTGAGTGACGTGTGCTCACAAATTAGTAGTACGTGTAAAAGTGCACGGACAAATCTATTCAGCCAGATTGTGAGTAGCAAGGTGAGTTAGTATAATCACATGGTTTTAACAAGCCTTGGACGGTGTGCGAATCCATTGTACAAGGTCGACCACCCGGAGCATAAAGATACAAGAGGTCTTCGTTTATGGACCATGATGTATATGCCTTTTCTTGCAGCGTCTCACCCAAATATTTCTTCACATTTTAATCTGTATTGTTCAGCTTACTTCCAATGTACAGGGTGCTGTTAGAATGTCTGAAAATTACGAATTTTCTAGAACCAAGGATCAACTACACAATGTTCGTACCCAAGTTATTTTTAGATATTATCTGTGACGTCATCACCATTAGGGCGTCACGGGTCTCGCAGGGTGGCGTTCGGTCGTGGAGATTAATTTAGGTGGCGGCAAGTGCGCGCCAATGTAGACGTCTAGATGGCGCCGCTGAGCACCTAGACACGCCACGCTTTTTACACCATTGCCCAACTTCTGACGATCAACTGCCTTAGGGCACACTTGGAGGAATAGTTTAGATTTTTTATTTGGCTACCTGTTACGCTTAGCGTAAATTCAAATCATGAAATTTTGCTGAGCAATGCTGCATAGCTAATGTTGTTTTGGGGCTTTGTAAGAAGATGAGTGAAATATTTATGTGATATGTTTGTGCGCGGAAGGACCACATTACTTGCCGCCAAATAGCAATGTTCCTATTATTGTGTTCCGGTGCTGGGGTAAGACAATCGGTGAAATGACTAGTAGAGGCATTCCATCTATAAGTCCTTAGGTTTGACAAACGCATTTGCAGTCTAGAGATTGTCTATGAGCTTCAAAGTCCAAGACACACATCAGGTGGCCTACGCTGCCGTAATACTAAAGAAGCCAGCTAACTTTATAGTACCTAATAGAATAAGCATTTTAAATTTAATGTGGTTACCAATAGAGTATATAGAATTCTTCGACTACTACATTGCACTTACCGCCTTCTTTGAGTATTACGGCAGTACGTGCTCCGTTTATTTCGGCACGCAATTTTTTTTAATTAAATAAAATTAAACTGTTTTTTATTTAACCATGTGTAATTTTTACACGGAAAGTGTGATTAAGTCCAGGACACTTAAGCACACTTTATGTAAAACAAAATATTATAATAAACTAGTATTTTTAATTTTTAGCCCGCGCTCGGTGTGACCGCGGATTATAAATGAATGACACTCTTTTGTCCAGCTGCAAAGGGTTTTTTGCTGCAAGGAGTAAATTCGCTGCCTAATGTACTGTCGCGACTCTTTTCTGCAATCCGCTACAATGGACATATTTCAACTTAACCTCATAGATTAGTACGAATAAACGATGTTTTATAATGTTTTACATCTAACACCCTGTGTGGTAGCTTCAACAAGAGAATAGCAATTGTGTTAGAAAAAGGTCACTACATTTTTTCTATAGTTTGCAAGTCCCTAGTACTCTTAGGAGTGAAGCTATGTAAATACCATCACAGACTTAACGGACACCACAGAATCCGATAGCGTCAAATCTTGAGAAATAAATTACATGTCACGGAGTTCCATAGCAGCAAAATAATGAAAGTGCATGATTATACCTATGTATTGATAACTTTTTTAACGAAATCTAACTGAATTTAAATATAAATATATACCTACATAGGTACGAGTGGGTTGTATCGCAATGTATTTAGAAATTAGAAGCAGGAATTGAACACTCTGCAACGACTTAAAATACGTAGTAGATCTAACAATGTTCTCTACCCCAATTGGACAACATGATTTTTGAAACTACCTATTAAAATGCTGGCTTAAAAACTACCTCCTCATTTTCACGCCAGGTGAAGGCATTTAATATTCATCCGCACAAAATATATCATAATGCGAAATATTCTGTGTACATAAAACGGTTCCAAAGCTGCCGTTAATTATGTACACAAACTACACAGCGCTTTCGGGCATTATCCTTGGCATTTCCCTACTTAATGGTAGACGAATGTCGTTAGTACTCGCAAGTAGGTACTCGTAAAATCCGGCGGTTTTACCCCCGCTTCAATTGCAATACCTCACTAACCCTCAACGAGATGCAGAGTAGAAACGTTTCTTGGTTTAACATTTTAAACTGTGATACTTTTAAGCGTTAAAGAAACATGTATTTTTATCTGTGGTGATAGTTCAAAGTGCGCTTATTTTAGAAGATAACTAGGTACAGACAGGCAGCGAAGCAGAGACGACTAATTGACCATCGGTTTGATGCAAATCGCTAATTACCGTTGAGGCGGCGTAGTAAATAATGGTCGATACAATTATTTCGAATTGTCTAGTCAGCGGGCGGATAACGAGGTGCACGAGGAATCGATGAAGAAGGATGCAAATAGATATAGCGCCGCACGTCGCATCTGCGTATTTGAGTTCATGTGCATCTTGCTTGAATTTGTAGGTACATGCTTGTTGAATTGTTACATGAAAAATCAAATGAACAATAGCGATTGTTGTACTGTCGCGGTTACTTTCCAGAAAATACATGCATGATTTGAAACGTTTATAAATAAATATCAGGGGACAACTGACACAAATTGACCTAGTCCCAAACAAGATAATAAACTTATATCAGGTGTACCTATTTCATGTTTCTTTATAGCTGTACACCTTAATGGAATTGTTGGATTGGTATTCACCTAAAGAGAGACATATACTACAACATAGAACCCCGTCAGTCCTGATGTTAAGGAGGCAGTCGCGTTTTCAAAACTTGCTTTTTCAGTTCAAACTTCTGGTCAAATAGTAAGGATTTTTAAAAATTACGTTTCCATCCATAGGACAGACCGCGAATTTAGGAAAAAATAATATCATGGGACCATCTCACACAAATTGACCTCGTCCCAATCTAAGCTCTAGGCTTGTACTATGGGTACTACACAACGATAAACATACTTGTATAGAGAAATACATACTTAAATAAATAGAAAACATCCAAGACTCAGGAACAAATATTAGCGCTCATCACACAAATATCTGCCCTTACCGGGATTTGAACCCAGGACCGCTGGCTTCGGAGGCAGGGTTACTCCCACCTAGGCCAACGTGCCGTCAAATCGTTTGTATGTTAACTTTAAAAGTATTGTGTGTCTATGAAAGATTAAATAACTTAAATGTTTGGTAGGTATTTAACATAGAATTACCTATTAGAAGTTATAAATTAGATTGATTTTACACAATAAATGATTGGTAAACCAACATGTTAATTAAGCAACTGTCTTGAAATGTTTTAGGTGTGGATCAGTTACGTCTGAATAGATGCAAACGAAGAGTGTTATAGAAATACTAGCTTCTGCCCGCGACTTCGTCCGCGTAAATTTCGACTATCGTTATTCCCTCGGGAACTTTTAATATCTCCATCTCCAATTTCGTCCAATCGTTGCAGCGTGAAAGAGTATCAAACAAACACACACAAAATTTTGCATTAATCATATTAAAGAAATATTTGATTCAAACAAAGAGAGCCATATAAATATTGGTTTCGCTCCCTGAGCAGCCTAAAGCCAATCCAAAGTAAGCCAATTTAATACAAAATATCTGTCCGAAGATACAAAATTACTAATACAATTAATTTAAGCTCCCGTTTGATAAGTAGAGATAATAAATTATGAGTTAGGAAAAAACTTTTAATGATAAATTAAATCATTTCCATATTTTTATTGGCTGCCCATCATTAGCACGTTGGAACAATCAAAGCCTCGTAATTTTTTAAATTAATTAATGTTGCTAAAGGTTTTGAATGAAACGCAATTAATTTAACAACCAACTACTGAAAGTGTCTGAGGATCGTGAGTCACGCATGGGCAATGATTTACTTTGTTTTATTCTTACACGTGCCGATATAATTGTGGGTCTTTCAATGTTCGCAATGGGACGTTGAACGAAGGATATTAAAATCAAGTTACCTGTAACAAATGCCGTGCTACATAGTTATTCGCATTGTACCATCCATCGCCTGGTAACGAGTCAAAAAGGTTTAGTTTAGGTTTAGTGTATGTACGACGACACGTTAGCTTTGGTGGTAGTGTCTCTGCCTCTGAAGCTTGCGGTCCTGGGTTCTAATCCCGGTAAGGGCAGATATTTGTGTGATGAGCGCGAATATTAGTTCCCGAGTCTTGGATGTTTTCTATGTATTTATGTATGTATTTCTCTATACGAGTATGTTTATCGTTGTGTAGTACCCATAGTACAAGTCCAGAGCTTAGATTGGGACGAGGTCAATTTGTTTGAGATGGTCCCGTGATATTTTTTTTATTTTTTTCCTAAATTGCGGTCTGTCCTATGGATGGAAACGTCATTTTTATTCAGCTATTTAGATATAAAAATCCTTACTATTTGACCTGAAGTTTGAACTGAAAAAGCAAGTTTTGAAAACGCGACTGCCTCCTTATCATCAGGACTGACGGGGTTCTATGTTGTAGTATATGTCTCTCTTTAGGTGAATACCAATTCAACAATTCCATTAAGGTGTATAGCTATAAAGAAACATGAAATAGGTACACCTGATATACCCGAAAAACTTGTTTCTTTTTTTCAGGTCGCTTGGTGCAGTCAGCGTCAAAATTAAATAATTACCTTTGTACTTTATCGCTTTAACACATTTGACAATCTTGTTTGACATTGATTACATGACAGCGACAAGGTACTAAAGTGATCAGTTACTTTTAACGCTGACTGTATTACGCACCTATTAAATCCGATACGTGTATATTTAATCCTAAAAGACAGAACAGCTTTTACTATTACGGACACAGAGGTGTAACAAATTATCTTACATGTACAAATTTGACTTTATCGACTTTTTGGCTATGTTCGAAAAGCATAATAAACGTGTCGCATAAACACAATGTACCTAATTTTATCAGGCATACATCAAATAACGTAACACTAATGTATAATTCATTTTCTTGTGGTTATGCATTAATCATTGTAAGTCAATTTATTGATTTGATTCCACAAATATTTAATGAACTACCGAGTGTACTCATTAATGATTTAGACAGAATAAAGCCAAATGTATTTAAGTCTAAATTAAAAAAGTTTTATATGTCAAACGAAATTTAAATTAACTAGTGCATAGATTAAAAATATTCTGTTAAGTTACTTGTGAGCGTTATTGATAAAATGATTTCCAGGAGTAAGTGCCGACAAACTGCTCTGTAGTTTAGCACGATTCTATAATCGTGCTAAATAAATAAATAATTAAAACATGCTTATGGATATATATATATTTTAATTTCTAACTAGGTTAGGTTAGCTTAGAACTGTAACCACATTAGCGTTAGTAGTAGTAAAAGACGATAGAAAGAAGAATAAGCATAAATCGCATCTTTAGAATTATACTGACCTAACCCACATAATGTTGAATTTCGATTTAGGTCTCTATCATCTTAAATTTATGACTCATAATCGTAAGCTGAAAACGTTTTTATTTAGGTCACTATAATTCTAAAAGTGCGAAATTTATTGAAACAAAGCACAAGGTTACAAACAAACACAGGTATTATCCGATGGATATCAAACTAGGCTGAGCCTGAATCTTGAGATCCACGGAGTAAATATTATGTTTTAACTAATTATGCATTGCGTTGTTATGCATAATCATTATTATGTCATTAATTTATTGTAGAAATCGAAATTATGCAATGCAATAAATTGGGGTATTCGTTATAATTCAAATCATAACACACTCAATTAAATAGAGGTAAAGTGAACAATTAATACCTACAAGTCTTGGTAAAAGTGTAAGCGAATAAACAAGTACCTAATCATAAGTTTGTTTCTACCCGGGAGATGCAGACGGCGTCATCCAGACGTCTACATGGACGTTTGGTAATGAATTCTAAACAAATAGTGGCTTATGCAACCGGAGCCCTGGACTGAATCAAGTTATATCACGGACACTTCCATTGAAGCGAGCTGAAATAATTAACAGATTCAGAAAATCAATATTCATGAAACGAGTTATTAGTTTACTTATAAATGTATTTGCTAGAGGACGGAATGATACCTTGCAGCTAAATTAATGTATGTTTTAATTAATATGGAATTATATTGACCCTTTGACTTTATGAATAATTTTGAATCAAGTTAGATATTCAATAATAACCTATTTCAGGTTACTTTTTTAACTAAGATTATTGAACATACACTTGAACATTCTGTCTTAAATACAAACAAATGAAAAATAAAACTAAATACAGTTACCTACTTACTTAAACTACATATAAACGCCAACGACATCTGGGCCTCTATTCAACAGCGTTATAACGATATCGTATTTGACGTGTTTCGGTATTGTCAACGTTTTGATAACTCTTATGTCATTTACAATAATAGCGACTGTGACATCAACGATTTTTAAACGAGTCAAACACGATATAGTTTTAACGCACCTGAATATAGGCCCAGTTAAGTTACACGCGTGTCGAATATTATGTTTTTGTCTATGACGCGCGTTTTTGACGTCTTGGGATGATTTGAATGCATACTCGTAAAGGGTTTTTATTTGGTCTAAAATTTTATAGAAACATTGATTAATCAGGACTGCCTCGCATTGAGGAGTTGAGTGATCATAACAACACATTAATACTCATGCAACCGTAACTGCAAAACAGTAGGTATCCAGCGTGATCTAAAAATAAAAGTTATAATTATATGATACAGGTATGAACTGGATGATACAAAAATACAAATATGAACTTTTGCACAACAGCATTTATCGTCAAAACTTTACATTAATTGTGAATGCAAAATAAATGTGTAAGATGATAATAATCGTCGCTGACGCAACTAAATGAATACATTAAAGTCGGGGAACTAGGGAACTAAGCAAAAACTCCAATGACTAATATAAAGGTACAATTTGCCAGAAAGGTAAGCACTATTATGCTCAGCAGGGGTTCGACGGCGTCGTTTGCTCATGGTGGCAGCTGTAGTTTTACACAAAAAGAAACCGCAGTTGATTGTCAATTGACACTTGCTATTTTATCGTATACTCTTCGCATATAAATTTGTCTGTATCAAATGTGCAGAAAAATGTGGGCGAGTTTATTTGTTAATGTTTCTGAGTTTTTGTAGGTGCATCACCTGGATCACGGGCTCTCTATATTTGTGCATTACTAGTAGAAGTAAAGGTAGATACCAAATGACTGCTTTAAGCAGACTCAAATGGAAACAGCGTTAGCTTAAGTAGCAATTGTAGTACTATAACTTGCTTTAATTGTTAAGCCACCCTACAATCCTGTTATAATCCTGTCAAGTCACACAAAGAAGTTATATCGCATTAATCATTGTGCATCAGCTTTCTGGAACGCTTCATAGCGACTTATAGCGAAAAATAGAGTTTCATCTTATTGTATAAGTTTAAGTATCTTTTCAATTTAACTTACGGCTTATGCAACAAAACGGCATGTCAGGTTCTTATTTGTGAAAATACGTTGATTTACAGTAAGTTTTCAACTACCTTTACTGTCGCGAGCGCGATATGGGTGTCGCCCGCGTCATGCAATCCTGCAATCATTGCATGCAACCGTTATATTTCAACTTTAAAAGTATAATTTTCATTTCGGGAGTATCACGAGCCACGCCGCTGTTTTACAGGGCTATAAAAAAGACTAGCTTGAGCAGGTAATCCATATTTTAGTAAGTTGTATTAGTCACATATTAACCTTTTAATAATAACTGTTGTTAGAATTGTTGTTAGTTTTAGCGATGGAAGCACCTTGTCCGTCCGGATCGCTACCTCCATCTTTCCCAAATCAGCAAGCATTGCAGCGCATCGCAACTAGCTGTCTTCAAAGGGGATGGTAGCATCACTTGACTATTGAATGAAAAATCCGTCTGTAGTAATGTACATACATACATACATAACATCACGCCTTCATTCCCAGAGTGGGTTAGGCAGAGCAACAGAAATACCAACAACTCTAAAAGGCATTGTTGATAATTCTGTAACCACATTTTGCACGATCAGGCCAAGAAGTTTACTAGTTAGTGTATAAGTGACAGGTTGCAAGCCCATCGCCTAACAGTACTACAAGCCTTTATTCCCTGTCGCCTATAACTATAGAGCTAGTTAATGGATTTTCTTCCTTAGTGTGTTCACAATTTCTAGCGTGACAGCATAATTGTTGATTAGTTAATATTTATATCTCTTTATTTTATATCTTATTATTATTATTCCCGTTATGATAGCTATTAGTTACTGAATTTGATAGTCAAAGCCACTTTATAGTATAAAAGCTATATCGATTTGAAAATGTGTCGGGTTATAACAAAGTGATAAATTATTGGTTTTCACTCCTTGTTTTATTTAACAAGGTTGTAATTCGCCAATGTCGAGTTAAAGACAATCACCGTAAACTTATTAGAGACATTATACCATGGACCACGTGCGACGACAATTGTTCGGTTAAAGAGTTTACTCTGGTTTGCTCTGATGGACTAAACAGAAGCACATGGGGTTAGCTTTAAGCGCTTTTGTCAAGTCGCGATTAGCGAACTATATTTGTTAGCATGAGAAATTTATGATAGAGGAGTCTTTAGAGGATGGCCAGATAGCATTTTTCTTTCTTTATTCCTAACTTAAGCTCCGTTTATCTAGGTGTTTTACGTTGTAGTTAGCCTAACCTCAGCCCAGGACTTATAGCTACTCTATGATGTCAATAATGTAAGAACAATATTTGGCGTTTCACAACGAACCAAGAGGTGATACGTTTAAGAAAAAACATAAAGCGTGAATCTGAAGCCAGCAAGCGTGTATCTAAGCTCGCGGTGTGACAGGCGCTTTTGTTAAGTACATTTATAACGAGTAACGTATGTCTACTCGTACAAGGATATAATATCTTAGAATGTTCTCTCGTGTAGCCTCAGGCTGCTGCGCAAACCCATAGGCGGGAATGTATCAACATCTCATAAGAATAAAATGTTGTGGTTACGATCAATAGGCATCTTACTCGGGGGTAAGTGTAACCTTACAATATTACTTTTGTAAAATAATAAAAAATAAATATTTTTAAACCATCCATCAACCATCACTCGGTACTCGACTCAACGACGTATTCGTATGTTACAGAAACTTTTGGATACCGTAAAACGTATTTAAAAAGCTTTAAACCACAAATGAACCAAGCAAGCCCAATCTGGCCTGAATTTTGACTATTAAACTAGCTCTTGAACTAAGTTGGTTCTTTGCAGTAATATTTATTTGGTCGTCAACCTACTTTTAAAATCATCGAAATAAATAGCCCTTAGAAATTTCAATAGAACACGAAGGTTGTATAAACCTCAGTATTAGTCTGTTCTTTAGATTGCAAGGTATCTGAGCATGTATGCAGCAGTAATACAGGGCTCCATTCTACTGGATTAAAAGGATATTGTGTTCGACGTGTTTTAGGATTGTTTTTAACTTGGCCGCCTTTTATGTCAAGTAAATAAGAGTTAACAAAACGTTGACAATTCAAAGACAACATCGTTTTTACCAAGTAGAATCTCAGCTCAGGATGATAGACTGTACAATTATAATAAGTCCGGAGACAGTAAGCAATTTACAAATTGACGTAACTTCCACACACACATACACAAAATACCTACTCATACAGTGCCAGATTTACCTTTACAATTATCGGCAGTAGGTACAATATCTAAAACAGGGCTTTCAGGATTTCCACATAAGCTTGTGACAGTCCAAAGATTGAAACCTAAAAATAGGTTTTGTAGTAACAATCTATTTCACAATGGCGTGGATACAAAAATAAAAAGGACGATGAAAAAGCGTAGAAGTTCCGTTGCATTTGGTGCAGCGAGTCACGCAGGGACAGGGTTACCGCAATATTACACAAAATACATCACACTGTATAATATTATTATTGAAGAATTAATGTTGCACATGCGTTGGACAAATCACATCACCGATGCTGAAGTTCTTAGTCAACATACTTACGAGGAAAGGTACCCAACTGTCCGACCCCGATTTGTTTGATTTTTATATATGTTAGAGAGTAGTCTTAAATAATGGACACACACACCAAAGTACTGAAAAGTGACTAAGCCCTTCTTACTGCTGTAAAGCATGGATTATATGTTTGAGAACATGAAAAAAAAACACGTGTTTTGTTATATGGACTCAAACTAATATTTATCTAAAAAACACCCTTCAAAGTTTAATATTTGCCATCGTTGAAAAAAAAAAATTACAGCTTTACGGTCCGTAATTGGTATTTTTTCATGTACTTCAACATATAATTAAGCCAGTGATTAACTAGCAATTTGCTTTAATAAAACTCTCTAGAGAAGTTAGAGGGTTTAGTCACTTTTTAGTACCCAAAGTACTAAGGCGCAGAATGTCAATGTACTTGAAAATCAGGGAATGGATTGGCATTCAATCAGTGGAATAATTTTTCAAGCTGGCCCTGGACAAAACTTAATTAAGAACTTACCTAAAGTAAATGAAAAGGTAACAAAAGAAGAAGAAGGATGACTCACAACTTCATTAAATCTGGCTATTTGTGCCGAGTTTCAATTCCTGCTAAAACTTACAAAGCATTTTCATATGTTTTAGAGCTGCATAAGAAGAAATATTTTTGCTAACGTGTCAAATTGGAGTGCTGTTTATTGGCAGCCCTGTGCAGTGGGCGGAAGCGTCACGCAACGCAGCCGTTATCGCGTGAGACCACGGACGCTATACCTTTTTCAGAACTCGTCCCAGCGTTTATTTTATCGGGCTTTCTTAAGTTTTTGGCAGCTCCTTACGTAAATAGAAACTTATGTAGGTAAAAAATAGGAGAAAATGCTGCGTATCTGTTTTTTGGGACACAAGTCGCTAAATTTCTTAATTGCATTGGTTGACTTGAAATATTAAAAGCTTAATTTTGCATGTTTTCTGCTTCTAATATTATTAAATAAGGGGCTCTAAAAGATATTAACTCACTTCAATTATTGCTGACACATTTTTGGTAGGTACCTACTTCAAAATAAATTACAGTTCGTCTTTATACTTGTCTGTTTTCATGAATGCCTGTTTTCTATTGTTTTGTTTATTTTACAATAGACAAATTACATACGAGTACATACTTACAGACATAATTAAATAGAGGAAACAATAGAAAAAAATGTCGTCTTCATTTCGCACGAGCCGAAATTATGTTAGAGCTTTGAGTGTTTTGACACATCAACTAAGATCTAAAATGAGATACAAATGAACTTGCTGTTTTTACTACTTTATTCAATTTATAATTGTCAATTAAGAGAAAATCTCTTGTTTTTTTCCAGATGGTTCGTGATGGCGGTGACGATAAATAAGTATTTTAACGTTCGTACGACTTTTTAATTGTTAAAATTTATACCTACCTTATATTATGCCCGACAATAGAGTTAGGAATTCCTATTCTTTTTGACCATATCAAGATTATATACCTAGTCGGCTAAAAGTACTTAAAATTACCGGTAAGTATTTATTCAGGACTGGTTAAACAAAGGATTCGTACCGATTATAAAATAAATAGCACACCATAGTGCCGTTAGCGCAATGGACGCAGAAGTGTCACGCGTCTGCTGTCATGCAACACTGCAATTACCGTGCACCACGCCAGCTAACTGAAAATATTCACTTTTAATCGTAATTAATACTGACACAACTGCATAATAGTAATTTAATATGAGTAAAAGGAGCATCCTTTATAAATAATGCTATAGGCGATGGGTGTACAAGTTAATCGACAGCCGGGGTAAGCATGAAGTGCTGGTGAGACACGAAGAATCTCGACTAGTCATCATTGCCGTCTCCCGCACTTCATGCCTGTATTCCAATTTGTATCATCCTTTATTTCTTCAATACACCTTGCATACTGTTGACCATATTATAAATATGATAATTCGTATTTACTAAGCAGAAAGCTACCTACAAGCAGAAAAAACGATTCTGTGATATCGCTTAGACCCAGACCCAGTTTAGCTTAGACTTAAAAGTATACGAACCATATAAGAAGTTACCTCGGTTTCTAAATAGCTTGCATCATTCTCTATATTTTTATGCATAAGCAAATGTGTTCGCACATTTGAAATCATCATTTTTCCTAATCAGCAAAAAGTGATGAAATAGGTTCTCAAAATAATGTAATTTTTGTATTTAAGCCTTAATGCGTAATAAGTAATCAGATTAACATATCTTTCATCGGAAAGCTAAGAGAAGACATTATTGTGAGCGTTAAAATAGAGTCATCATCAAAAATAACAATTAATCTGGGCCTCTATTCAGCGGGGCTAGACAAGTTGCATTGGACAATCGTTAGTGATTGATTATGTTTTGATAGACGAATGTATGGAATTGAAGTAAGCCACCGAGATAGTCACGTGGTACTTGTCTCGGTAGCTTACGTCAATTCCATATATTTTTCAATCGAAACATAATCGCTAACCATTGTCGAATTTAACTTGTCTAGCCCCTCAGGTGCGTTACAACGATATCGTGTTTGACACGTTTAAGAATCGTTTATGTCACAGTCGCCATTATTGTAAATGACATAAGAGTTATCAAAATGTTGACAATACGGAAACAGGGCCTCTATTGCGTTATAACGATATCGCGTTTGACGTGTTTTAGAATCGTTTATGTCACAGTCGCCATTATTGTAAATGACATAAGAGTTAAATAAATAAATGTGAGGAAACAATCAGACGTTTGGTAATCCTTATCTTTATCTTCTTCATCTATTCATAGTATAAAACAAAGTCTGTCTGTATATCTGCTAACTCCTCCTAAAACGTGCAACGGATTTTGATGTTGTTTTTACCATCAGTTAGATAACTTTTCTCGAAAGGTTTTAATACATTCTGGTTTATGTACAGGTGTTATAGAACACTCACATTAACCGAAGTGAAGCGAGGGCGGGTCGCTAGTTAGTAATATTATAAATTCGAAACCGTGTTTGATCGATTGTTTGTTTCTCCTGTATTCAAGGCTCAACACATCAACCAATTAATATATAATTCTAAACAGAGCTAGCATGGGTACTTTTTATCTCTGAAAAATTAATAGTTCCCAAAAGAATAGCGATAAGTAACTTCTTCACGGACGGATTTGCGGAAAAAAGCTTACACAGGTGTCCCTTTATTTTCTGTCGCGGGTTGAAAGAAGTTTCAATTAATTACTTCAAAGTGAATCTTTTGTCAAAATTTGTTTGTTTATTGTTTTTTCACGACACGTTGGCATAGTTGGGAGTGAACCTGCCCCCGAAGCCAGCGATCCTGGTTCAAATCCCGGTAAGTTAGTTTCCTTAGCGACCGGATGGTAGTGGAATATCGTTGAGAGTTCAATGTACCTTATTTTATAAAGGTTTTCTATCTAAGTTAAATAAGAGCTCAGCTCTTTACCTGTCCTTTTAAAAATTCAACGCAATATTCTAACTAAGTGCATCTCGTCATATCTCAATCTTTAGATGCAGATCTGCGAGTCAACGCACCCTTCCTAGCTGCCATGAATGTTCTAGAAAATTTCTGCAGCGTTCTGACTCATTAGACGCCGGTGACACGCCTGGCGTATAAAGATTGCATACAACTGTTAGTTAGCGGCAGTGAACGTGTAAGAGGGGGTTGAGAGGGGGGATGTTGATAACCTGGATCGGGAGCGAGGGTGTAGGGTCGCGGACCTTGGCGCACGACCGCGCCCAATCTGAACCCTGCAGCCCTGAGTCCACCAGAATTAGCAAAGAGAGGTAATAGTGCAGAAACGACACTTCCTTAATGCTTGCTCTTTGTCTAATTGTTTATAAATTAAACAGTACTTCCCTTACAAACGTGATATACTCGTGGGGTAGCTAATGCCATGCTTTGTCACTTTCTGTCAGATGCAACTGTCACAATTACAGATAAGGACAAACCATGGTATAAGCTACGTTTATAAGTGTAAGGGGTTACGTATTTTGTTAATGTTTTACTTAATAGGTATCTCAGAGTTTGGGTTATTTTATTTATTTATTTATTTAAATACTTTATTGCACAAAACTTAATAGTATACAAAATATAGTATATATAGTAAAATATAGTATAGTAATAGT
The DNA here is from genome assembly GCA_949316455.1 of Acleris holmiana. NCBI lineage: Eukaryota > Metazoa > Arthropoda > Insecta > Lepidoptera > Tortricidae > Acleris > Acleris holmiana. The sequence continues at coordinate 11,276,773 of OX438769.1, forward strand.
GTACAAAAAGCGAACTTAATGCTACAAGCATTATCTAACAGTCAACCTTAAGGTGAAACAGAAATCAGAAAATAGGTTGGTACAATAAAAAGACCATCTTTTCCCTTAAATTTGGATTTTTTTTATCTACTATTATTTATTTTGGGTGAATTATGCACATCACTCGTAAATTCCGGGATAAGTGAGACCAATAAACGCATTTCATTTCATTTCATTTTAGATGTGGAATATTATAACGTGCTTAAGAATAAAAAATATTATTTGTGGTTTTGAGTATTGTTTAAGCTAAAGAAGCAATCAATACGTAATTAATTTCAACTTCCAGCTTAGGTGTGGTAATATTTCATCTCATAATGAGTATTCAGTGTAGCGCCCTGTCTGCGCCCTGTAATCACAGTTCCAATGCTAGCTTACTTCTACATGAATTTTTATATCTTACGCTGAGAGCTGTTATTAAAAGTTGAGATAAGATTCGCGGCGATGCCGTGCACGACATGAAATTACTTGTTTCATGTTATGTCAAGAAATTGTTTAGCTCATAAATAAATTGGCTATACAAGAGCAAAGGAAAAGAAAATCCAGACCAGCCATGTTTCGAGAAAACCAAACATTAGAGTTTAATTTAATAAAACAGTTGGCTTCACCGTTACTTGAATTCTTGCTTATATCATTACTAGCTACCCGCGTGCGGCTTCGCCTCGCTGCAAATTTTGACATTCCCGATAGATTTTTCATTTTTTTTCTTTTATAAGAACCTTATCCTGACGATAACGAACACAACGAAAAAATAATTAGCGAAATCGGTTCAGCTGATCTCGAGATTTGCGCTTAGCAACACATTCAGCGATTCATTTTTAGGGTTCCGTAGCCAAATGGCAAAAAACGGAACCTTTATAGATTCGTCATGTCTGTCTGTCTGTCCGTCCGTATGTCACAGTCACTTTTTTCCGAAACTATAAGAACTACACTGTTGAAACTTGGTAAGTAGATGTATTCTGTGAACCGCATTAAGATTTTCACACAAAAATAGAAAAAAAAAACATAAATTTTGGGGGTTCCCCATACTTAAAACTGAAATTAAAAAAAAAAAATTCATTAAACCCATACGTGTGGGGTATCTACGGATAGGTCTTCAAAAATGATATTGAGGTTTCTAACATCATTTTTTTCTAAACTGAACAGTTTGCGCGAGAGACACTTCCAAAGTGTTGAAATGTGTGTCCCCCCCTGTAACTTCTAAAATAAGAGAATGATAGAACTAAAAAAAATATATGACATACATTACCATGCAAACTTCCACCGAAAATTGGTTTGAACGAGATCTAGTTAGTAGTTTTTTTTAATACGTCATAAAAACATTGATCAAATCCACAACGAACTTTTATATTATGTTACTTGCTGCTACGGAACCCTTCATGGGCGAGTCCGACTCGCACTTGGCCGCTTTTTTATTATATAGATTTTATTTTGAAATATGTACAATCAAACACCATGTCTAAAATGTTAAAAATATCTTTTGACAAGGCACAGAACAATGCAACGTTGAAAATTGAAATAGATTTACGAAGTTCAGCTGCCAGACGTTTCGGATTAAGAATATTTTAGGCTTCTACGCATAGGTATGTATCTAGTTAGATTTTCTAAGTTCATTGGCCAGCCTGCCACTGGAGCGATGTCCGTGCATCATGAAGGCATTGACTTCAGGGGGGCAGATCCAAAATTCCTGCATGTTGGGGTGAATGGCTATTTTCAACGTTGCGTGCGAAGGGTGAACGACATGGAATGAGCTTAGTCCAGTTTAGTAGGGAATACCTATAATATAATCGATGTCGAGTCGGGAACGCGAAGGGTTGAATATGTCGGTGACCTCAGTGCTTCGCAAACATATGTAATATAGGAATGTAGCATTTGGCTTTCTTTTATTCTTTTCTTTATTGTGTGTATAAAACTGTGCCCAATTAATTAATTGGGCACAGTTAAGAACTGATCATCCATCAACAAATCCAAAAGAATTATTTCTGTGTATAAGTAAGTTTGTCGTTGTCTAGTACCCATAGTACAAGCCTGGAGCTTAGTTTTGGACTAGGTCAATTTATGTGACATTGTCTTGTGATATTATATTAGTGAATTGAAAGAGTGGTTGATTATTTTAAATAGCTCTATACGTTTTAAAACAAGGATAATTATTTATCTAATAACGTCCTTCGAACGTCTTGTAAATCCTTGAGCGAGTAAATAAAGGTCGATGAAGAAACTCACCCCTGCCCACGCATTCAGCCCACGCTAAACCCCCATAGCGCACAAAATACATACAAAATAATGTCCTGGTAGTCGTGGGACTACCGGTAGACATGAAATAATGGGCAGACTCGTGCTTTGGGAATCAAGGGTTGGTTCAATAAACAGCTACATAAGTTTGTATGTATTTTTTTTTATTCTGAACGCACCAGAAGAAGATCGTTATTTTTTCTTCTTCATTTTCTAGTTCGTGTTCTCATATCGTCTGATTTCTTGCTAACTACGCTAATTGCTCGATGCGTGACGCTGCAGGTATCAGAGGTGCGGGCCACTGCTTGGGCGCCAACGTGGTTTCATCGATCCTGAAATGGTTGCCATTTTCGTTGGTTTTAATCTCAAACGAAACGCCTGTTAACGTTCTGCATAGGATTTGCCGCTTTTAGCATTGTGGGTCGTTTAAAAAAAGTACATCGATCGCGATGGATCGCGTCCTTTGTGTAATGAAAGTTAGTCATACAAAATATACGGTTAACTCTTGTTACACAAAGGAATCAATTAAGATTTGTTTCAATTATAGCCCTTAACTATGTATTTTTTAAAACGTCCCTTTGTTTTTGATTTCAAGGTTTCATTTCTAATCTAAGAGTGTTTCTGATACTTAAATTGGTGTTATTGGAGAGATTTCGTTTTGAGCATCACAAGGCAGTTTTTTGACTAGAAATTTCCGGCGCTAAAACACCCTCACGCAGATAAAGCCAAAAACCAAAGTGCAGGCGAAACGAATGAAGTCAGTTGTAAAAAAAAGGCCAAATGACTCGATCATCTGACACCTGGTTGGCTGGGATTGGTTCAGTGGTAAGCGAGATAGTAGTGTGTCGAATACACAGAAACGTAACTGTTTACTTTTTTCACGAAACGTACAGGTAAATTACATACCTATTCATTCCATCAAATACAATCTCAGTAGTAGATCGTAGCAGGTGGAAAGAAGTGGTCTTTGCCTACCCCTCTGGGAAACAGGCTTATGTAATAACAACTAAGGGTTTTTAGACACTAGGGGTGTGCATCCAACTGTCACCGTCCGTGGCTGCCGCCAGCAGAAAATGGTCAATTGGTCATCCATTGCCACTGGATTTCGATCTTTCAATAGACGTAACGTGCGTGAGTCACGTTCTCATTAATTGATGGAGGCTTAGCACTATTTTCTAATACCGCTTACATTAAGAATCGCCAGTAAGCTGATGTCCCTATACAAAGGTAGTTTTATTTTAATTTGTAAACGGCTTATCTTAAAGGTAACTTTGTAGTCGTAATTGAATAGCAATTACAGAAATCAGAAATTGTATTTCGATTAACCTGGAAATAAAACAACTACTTTTGTTACTTTTGTTCTTATTTCCTGAATTGTGTGCTTTTTTTTATTAATTATTAGCCGAAAAATTTAATCTATTCTATTTTATTCTATTCTATTCCATACTGCGGTTTTAAGTTTTATAACAAAACTAGAATCTGTGCGTGTGACTTTCCAAAACTTATTTCGGATGTAGATTTAGTTTTATAGGCTTCCGTGCGAAAGGGTGCCAAACAAGCCTTCGTTCCGTTCGTCTGTTCAAACTTTTAAGAGCTGTATCTTTAGAAAGGTAATAGCCGGTTTTTTACAGAATTATGTGTTGTAACGGCGCATTTCCTAAGAAGTAATAAAATTGAAGTATTTTGTTTTCATTCTTTAACGGTAACCATACAAGCGTCATTGTGATTATAGTGAAACAAGAAAGTACTGAAAAGAAAAAATAAACATAAAAACAGGCCAAGACAAACAAGACTTTGAAAAATTGACAAGTTAGTACGTTTGTATGGGTGTTCCTGGCAACTCTTAGGATATAGCTAATACAACTTCTTCAAATTTACGAGTATCTGTCTTACAATTAAACATAAAAACAGGCCAAGACAAACAAGACTTTGAAAAATTGACAAGATAGTACGTTTGTATGGGTATTCCTGGCAACTCTTAGGATATAGCTAATACAACTTCTTCAAATTTACGAGTATCTGTCTTACAATTAAACATAAAAACCGGCCAAGACAAAAAAGACTTTGAAAAATTGACAAGATAGTACGTTTGTATGGGTAATCCTGGCAACTCTTAGGATATAGCTAATACAACTTCTTCAAATTTACGAGTATCTGTCTTCTTACTAATAGGTAATTTTATAAATGGGAAATTCTTTGTTTGTTTGTTCCGGTTCCACGGATTTACGGCTGTACCGATCGATACGAAAAACAGACACACTGGTACAGAAATAGTTTACAGCCTAGAGTCGGATACAAAAATTCTTTCAATTCTGGAAAAAATAACAATTCCCAAGAGAATAATGATAAACAGCTTAGCGCGGACGAAGTTGCGAGAAAAAGGTAGTAGGTAATATTATAAATGTAAAAGTTTGTGAAGATATTTGGTTGTGTAACGTTTGCTCTATAACCGCGTGTTACCAGCTAAATGAATTTAAGCGAAATTTGGTACGTTCCCGAGGGAACTTGTAAACCAGTTCAACGCGGATGTTATAATTTGCGCATAAACACCTTTTAATTGAATTAGAAAAGGCCCAATTTCCGAAGTGTTGCCAGATTTTTTTGCATAGCGTCTTCAATACGTTTATTTTTATTATTTTACAACCTTAAAATTAACCTTTTAGTTTTATAGTTTCATTCGTTTGTGTTTTTTCAAAGGGACTCATAAAATACCACGTAGACCCGTAAAACTTTTTAACGAACCTAATGTTACATTTTTCCAATGTGAATAGACGTTAGAACTCTTTTATTGCGTAATGAATGAGAGGTTGGTGCACGCCGCACGAGCCCAAAGGGAGGTTCTGGGGGGGAGTGCCATCAGTAAGGGGGGTGAGGCTTGCAATACCACCCCCCAGAGCCTTATTTCGGGTCATCGCGCCCGACCCGGGCGAACGCAGTGAAACGCCTTGCAAAATGAAGTTTTCATATCGAACCAGCCAACTGATGCAAGGGCTCTCATTTACATGGAAAACACTGGTAATGTTCGTATCGGTTAATTGGTTTTGCTCCATTAACTTGGCCAAGTGAAAAAGTTACGGGAGCTTTTTCTTATTGTAACTTCGAAAAGTGCCACAGTGTTTATTGCTTGTTGTTCATATAACAGCACTTCTTTTGTGTTATTATTAATTATTATGCATAAACGTTAAATATTTTTTTTTGTTTTATTGCCTATTAACGCTTATTTTTAACGGGTTCTTTGTTTAAATATCAGAAAACAGTTTTATTGTGTTATGAATTATTACCTACGCGTAAAAATTAATTTAAATATCTAAATCTATTAATAGACCTAATATTTACGTTGATTAAATTATCAATGTCGTTTTATTTAGTACCTAGACGTTTGCGACACATTTTTATTAGCATACTCGTACATACCTACTAGATATGAATAAATGAATGTTCTTATAATAAAAGCGACTCCGTCTGCGTACTTAGTTTATATTTATCGATGTCCGCTTAAGAATAGTTCAATTTCCGTGGTAAAAAGTATACATATCACTTATCGTCAAAATTCAACCATATCTGCAAGTACAAAAAGTCGTATTTGAATACACTTTTAATAAATTAAAGAGTAGAAGAGCTTTTGCCGAAGCCATGACTTATTTGCTTTTTGCCTGAGTCTCTATTCTACATGTCAACGTAACGATAGCTCTTATTTACTTGACAGTATTGGCAGCTGAGTTAAAAACAATACGATAACATGTCAAAGGCAAATAGTTTTGCCCATAGATGCTCAGGAAAGGGTTTTCCTAGCCTCCGTTAAGACTTATACAACTTTTTTTTTCATAATAATGTTTAAAAGAATTATTCGGCTAATATCTAATATTTTAAATTCTCGTGTCACAATGTTCGTTCCCATACTCCCCGAAACGGCTCGACCGATTCTTATGATTTTTTTTTATTTTTTCGGGTGGTGTGAGAATCGGCCAACATCTATTTTTTCATACCCCTAAGTGACATGAAAGAAAAAATTGGCCCGGGTTAGAATAGTGCTACTCTATGTCTTCCCGTGGATGTTGTAAGGCGACTAAGGGAATAAAGGCTTGTATTACTGTTAGGCGATGGGCTTGCAACTTGTCACTAATACACTGGTAAACATCTTAATCTGTTTGTGCAAAATGTGGTTAAAGAATTATCAAGAACTCTTTTTTAATCTGTTGGTATTTTTGTAGCTCTGCCTACCCCACTCTGGGAATGAAGGCATGATGTTATATGTATGTATGATATTAATAAAGTGCAAAATAATAGCTGAGGCAGCTGCACTGTTAAATCAAATGGCGGCATTTCTTTCGAACCATGTAACAAGCTATATGTTATGTGCAACTTTATTACAAACAGGATAGAATCAAATATGCTTTAGATATTTTATTTGAGAACCTTACTTTTCTTACACTACAAGTTTCGAGTATTTGAGGAAAAAAGGCATAATTACCGTAGTTTAACCTAAAGACGATCAATCATGGTATCAGTAATCCTGAGCATAAATAATAAACATAGTATTAAAACCATAAGGAAGTTACTCGAGGCAGTTATGTGTAAAAGTTCACTTCCATATTAGATGAGAACGGTTTAAGAAAGCAAGAAGTGCTTAATGTAAACATAGGTTTATTACTTTATACACAACCTCGTGAGACCCCGTGTGCTAGAGGGGTACATAATGAAGACAATTTAGCTTGAACTATAATTTAATGGTTATAAAGTTCATTTTAATTTGTTTTAAAATTGAAAATGACATTGAGGAGCAAAGGAAACTGAACTTTACCAATTTGCTGGTAGATTCAAATTCCCATTAATAAAAATCTCACTGTGTCTAGTATGGTGGGGCTCACAGGGTTATATAAATACCTGCTTCGTTTAAAGGCTGCTCGCGGGTAGGTTCACTTGTTATTTTTGTTATGTTAGAGGTAATTATGTATGCATTCTAAAACATTCCAGGAATAAGCTTGCTGACCCATTTTCAATAATGAGATATTGAACATGATTGTTTCGACGTTATCGAAAGTGTTAAAAATCCTAAAGGTTAAACGTAAATCTGTCAATAAATAGGTACCTTTATTTTTTAGTGCTTAAGACGTGAAAAACTTAATTGTAAATAAGTCACTTTTTATTTAAATCAATGAATGTGTTTAACATTTAGCAGGTTATTTTTTAGCTCAGAAGTATATCATGCTCAAAAAGATCTAAACACAACTAATTCTCTTGACAATTTTGTCGAGTGCGGATCATTTTGAGCTCTTCGGTTGCGTAGTTACTTCTGCTGCTGACTGTACGTATAAGTAAACGTTACCATTATGTACTACAGAAACCAAAGAATGATGTATTGTGTAAGATTAACGTTCGTTTGCCTATGCCAATTCTAAAATACTATATACAATTTTACACAAACGTAAACTTTCGCAAAATGCATCTTGGCTAGCTCCACTGAGCTCCTCGGAACGTACTGCTGACATACCTACTTAACCCAAATGACTCGGTGCACTTAAATGATTTTTAAGTTAAAACGAGCGTGCGGCACGTCACTTTCAACTCGTACGTGAAATGGAACAGATTTTCTAACGTAGATACGTCGAAAGTTCTTTTTAATGCAAGAACAATTTGATGTAGGTGGTGATAAGTTATGTTGTGAAGTTATAATAAACAAAAGGTAATTATTTATTATGTAATTTTTAACCAGTTTAGTACGAGGACCTACTCAGAACTTAAGAAGTGCATAGTCACATTTATCTCCAAAAGGTTTATAAAGATTTGTATATTAAATGATTACAAACAAACTAACATTTTTCTTATTTGGATACAAGCTTACGTTTGTTTGAAAATGTAAACGGTTTAAACGATAAAGGGAGACACAATTTATGCAATTTTAAAGCGATTATTTCTGAAAATATTTACTTAAAAAATGCTGAGAAACCTTGAAAGTGTTTTTAAAGTTATGTGCCACGCGTTTAATTTTGCTAAAAAAAAAAACAGCTTCTGTAACATGACTGTGTTGAAGCCCCCTTAAATATTCATTTTTGTTATTTAACTACCAAACTAAGTAGACTTTATTCAAGACACATACTCCACATGTCGTCAATATACATCTTATAGTTTTTGAGTAAAATGCCTGTGACATACGGGCGCACTCGGATGGATTATTTTTTTATTGAATCTTTATTGCACAAAAGAAAACACTTAATACAAAAAAGGTGCCGTAAGGTATTCTTTACCAGATGACCTTTGGGCAAAGCAGAGATTATAAAGACATGACAAAATTATGGTGTAGGTCTCGTGGTCTAACTGCGTGGTTCGACTGATCTGTGGTAGGTTTAGGTGATGTTAGTCAGCTTCAGCTGCTGCAGCAGCTTCAGCTGGCCAAAACAATCTATAAGTAGGAGCCCCGCGCCAGCGGAGCTCCGTTGACTCTGTTAAATTTGATTTTGAAATAGAGAGTCAATCGGACAACGTTGTCGAACCACATAGCCGGAGGGGTAATTATAAGGGTTCTGTTTTTGCCATTTACCTACGGAACCCTAAAAAGCGTTATGTTTTGGTAGACTTTGATACTGTCATGAATTAAAAGTTTATTTAATTTAATTTTATCAAATTCAACGTAATCGCTCAATGTTGTCAGAGAAAAACCGTTCGTTTAACGGGTTCCTTAATTGAACACGAACAAAACCGGGCAAGAGCATGTCGGAGCAGCGTAGGGTTTCGACCCTGTTACTACACACAAATCTAAAAAGTATAAGGTAATTTTATATTTAAGGTTACTTGGTTTTAAGGTAGATGATTTTGAGTACAAAACATTTTAGTCGCCTATTATTAAGAGTAAATGAAAATAAATCGTGGTAGTTTCCCTTTTAAAATCGTTTTTGTTCATTTGAGATAATTTTCAGATTTGTACTTTTGGCTGTGGGAAGCGTGAGGACATTAAAATTTCACTTTTACAGTTCAATACTTCCAATGCGGTTCCTAAAATCAATTGATAAAAATGGATACACAAAATAGTTTTCGGAGGTATCTATCTCACTTGAGGTTTTAAGATGAAAATAAAGGTAATTCTTCCTTCATAATGTTTTGGAGATTTCCTTAAAATACACTTGGGGGGTATGAATATCTATGTAATTGTGTACAAAATTATAGCTTGGGGCCTTTGATAGTTTCTTAGATGAGACTGTGACATAAATACAGACAGTCAGACGATACTATAAGGGTTCTTAGTATGACTGACTACCGAACCCTTAAAACGGTAAATGTTAAAAATAATCTTTTAAGTAAATGTTGTAGTTTTCATATTCAATCCTGTTTCTGAGATATAACATTTTTAAAGTAATCATGCCCTTTCATGCATCTAAGGTAATCTTTTCAAATAACCGATGGCCATGAAACGTTAGCGGCAGTATGGTAAATTAATAACTAAATACCAAAATTAATATTACCATACACGTGTCAGTAATTAATGCTAATGTACTTTTTCTATATGTAACTAGAAAAAAAATGCATTATGCGCAAACCGTCGTATTAATCCGTCGCGCGCGCATCGACAGGTGAGGACGATAATCTCGCGGGCGCGGGCGCACAAACAGCCTGACCTTTCCGTAATTGAATAGGCGTGCTTGAGCACACGCACGTCCTAAACGCACGCGAGCGGTTACCTCTAGCTTACTCCCATAAATACATTCATTTTACAGTACCATTGTTCCATTAGGAATGTCATCGCAAAAACTGCCAGTATGATCCATCATGTTTGGAATAACAACGTTGTACGTGAAATGGTAAGTTAAATCACCCATATAAACGGAGTACTGCCACCTTGCCAAAATGTAATGAGGCGAATCAATAGACAAACGCTTAAGCAGGTCTCATACTGTGTGCACATGACCTTCAATATTGTAAGAAATAGGCGCGTTACTAACTTTTGAAGAGAATAAACAACTGCGGTAATCATTTACAAATGAACACAGTGCCAAACGAACCTATACAGCGTGTAAATTCAGCGTGTTTCATACGGGCATATATTTTAATAACAGTTAGTATATACGCTAATTAACGTAAAAACTTGTGTAACAGCAACATTAGATGTGTTTTATTTGTTCTTACTAATTAATTCAGCAAGCAATGTATCACACATTGCGTCAATTAAATTAAATCATCTACATAATGGTCTTGTCATTACTCATGAATTATTATGTTTTGCCATTTGTTTACTTAGCCAATAAAAGTCAAAAATAAAGATCATTAATGCAGGCGGTTCGCTCGCCTGAGATTGATATTTACTTTTCCTCACGTTTCGTCCTTGCACTTGGATACAGGCAATACATTGACGACCGATGGACGCTTGCACACTTCGTACATTGCTCCTAAGACAAACTTTAAAAAATTAACTGCTCTTCAATAATAAGAGATAGCAACGAAATATCTTTCTCACATGATTTGTACGATCGTTAACTACGTCTGGATAAAATATATGCCCATATGAAATTTACACGCTGTATAGTTTTACTAGGCAACGATATGTACATCGGGATTATTATGACATAACTATGCAGTGGGGCTAAACAAGGTGTATTCGACACTCGCTAGCGATTATGTTTCGATGGACAAATGTATGGAATTGGCGTAAGCTACCGAGATAGTCCCGCGGTACTAACGTCAATTCCATATATTTTTCAATCGAATCATAATCGCAATGCAACTTGTCTAACCCCACAGTTCTGTTTACGCTCAGAGAAAAGGACAGAGCTATATAATTACCATAGCTCTGTCCTTTACGCTCACCGTGAAATGAACTACATAGCTAGGTCATAATAAATAACCCCCTGGGCGCTTATAAGATGGGAGGATGAAATAGCCAAAACGGGTGGCCCAAGTTGGATGCAAGTAGCATAAGATAGGAAAAATTGGGCATCTTTGGAGGAGGCCTTTATCTGCGGAAGGGTTTGTGCCGACTAATAGTTTTTTTTAATTTAATTTAATTAAAATTATTAACATCGTATTAAGTAAAAAGCTCATTAATCCTTCTTTAAAGTTAATATATCTAACGCTTAGGTATTAAGTACCACGAAAGGATTAGTAAACAAAACACACGTAATTTATTTATGAAGTTCAAGTTTGCATATCGCACTGCTAGATCAAAACAGCATCAACTCAAAATAAAACTGTATTTCTAAATCAACTTTAATACCAATGTGTTAGGACTTGAAACAAATCTAACAGTTTTTTTGAGTTGATACTGTTTTGATCTAGCAGTGCGATATAGTAATAGGTTTTTTTATTTTAATTTTATTCAAACTGGACACACACCTTGGTTACAAAGTACAAAATACCTACCTTAGCCGAATTATTTTCCAAATCCACATTCTGATCAGTCTGGATTTCTCACCCTGTACCTATACATACATAGGAAAAAGCAAGGAAATCATATATTATAGCTTGGGCAGGGAAGTAAGCAATTGTTCGTTTATACACGAGCTTGTGACACTACATCCATCTATGACACACTTTCCAGCCTCTGCAATGATACGCATATTAAGCATCCAATACTGACATTTCAAAATAAATAAATTAATCTCATTTATATGGCAATGGGAAGGCACACGAGCACTTAAGTCACCTGATGGTAAGTGAAATCTGAGACCCATAGACATTCAAATTCTCAAGACTATAATCTCAAGACTGCAATCTAAGACCTCAAATGCGTTGCCAACCCTGAGGACTAAGGTGGGATGCCTCTATGCTAGTAATTATATCGGTTGTCTTATCCCCACACCGGAACACAACAATGCGAACACTGCTGCCTGGCGGTAGGATAATGGATAAAATGGTGGTACAGTTGCCGGCAAACTTCTTGAACATGTGACCTTGACTTTTCACAGTAAATTGAACTCTATTTATATGCGCCAACCTTCCCCTACTACAAAACTCTATGTTCAAGAAGTTTGCCGGCAACTATAGCGATCCGGACGGACCCTGAACAATGTCCTACCACCACTAAAATTAAGCTCAAGAGATTTCTTCAAACCGATGTCGTGAAAGGGTGCTACAGCTGCGGTCGAGATGGCTAGTAGTGCAACCGTAATTGGCTACGTATAGAATGGCGCTACCAAATAATAAACAAATACACTGAATAATAAACCAATGCAGCGCTGCGCCACGTTGCCAAAATTAACCGAGCCGTTAGCGAATCAATAAACAGCCAAACGCTGACCCAGTGCATCCGAACTGGAGCAATCCTCTATAAATAACGCTGTTCGCCTGCAAATTTTATACAACTGCCAGTTCCGAGTCTAATGGACATGGAAAGCTTTTTATTCAAAATAGAAACTTATTTAAACCAATAAAACATTTAGCCTGGATAGACTTTGCATTCGTCCTAGCAAAAATAAAATCTGTTTGGTATCGTAGGAAGAATTGAATTTATAGCTTAGGTTTATTTATTGAACTTACTACTTTTAATCATATTTGAAACTGCATTTTATTAAATACGTAACCAATTAAAAAAACTACACGCATAAACGCCATTATTTCAAAATATACTTACATAAAATAATGAGTAGTAAAAACTATACTTTTAATGGTGGTAGGACCTTGTGCAAGGTTCATCCGGATCGCTACCACCATCTTATTATTTAACCTACCGCCAAGCATCAGTGTTCATATTGTTATGTTCCGGTGTGGGAATAAGACAAACGGTGAAATTACTAACATATGGGCATTTCGGACTAATCCTCAGGGTTGGTATCGTACTTGCGGTAATAATAGGCTTGCAATCTTTAGATTATAGTTTTGAGAACCTTGTGTTGCAGATCCCATCAGGTGTTCTGTCTGCTCGTTTGCCTTCACTAAGCCATAAAAAACTGTACTAGGCCTAGTTTGATGCCGAGATCAAATTAAAGGGTTAATTATATGCCCAACAAATTTAAGTTATAGTTAAGTACTAAGTACTTACGAGTGCCTTGTCGTTTAAACATTACATCTTCTTAATTAATTTGTTGCTACCTCTCTGTATTGCCCCAATTCACTTGAACATACGAATATGCATGCCTTAGTTTGTACAGAAGATAAATTTTGATCACATTATAATAAATAATAAGTGGGGACAATCTCATACAAACTGACCTCTTAGTCCCAAAACTAAGCTTTAGGCTTGTACTATGGGTAGATACTAGACAATGATAAATTAAATACTTATATAAGGAAATAAAAAAATCCTATACTCACGAACTGCACAAAAATACTTGCGCTGACCGGGAATCGAGCCGGGGGCCGGTAGCTTCGTAGGCAGAGTCACCAACTAGGGTACCTGCATCGTCAAATTTAACTAATACGTACAAATTAACTAGTATATATATATATATATATATATCTATAGCGATTCAACGACAAATTAATACGTAAAAAAAACAAAATGATTGTGCAAAATATGGTAACAGAATTATGAACAAGCCTTTTTAGAACTGTTGATTTGGTAGCTCTGCCAACCCCACTCTGGGAATGAAAGCGTGATGTTATGTATGTGTGTATGTAAAAATCAAACGCAGTCGAATACTAGGTCGTAAAAGTTTTAGGATCGGGTCGAGTACAGGCACAAGTCCGAGCCTTGTTCATAAATTTGCCGCAGTATGTAGAGCATAGGTAGTTTAGTATAGAATGAAAGCGGCGATCCGACGCGGCCGCGGCGCATGCATTATTAAACACATCAAAGGAGAAAAATCGAAATGTGCACCGGCTAGTAAAAGCGGTTTTCCGCCCGATTAGCGACACACGGATGTATCAATTACGTATGTGCAACCGCGCACGCCCGCACACATCAATCTGAAACTGTGCTTCATATGTTCCTTACACTCGGTTGGGTCACTATTGAAATGTAAGGGAAACCCGTGTTGTGCCACACTTTGTCTATGTCCCTACGGCTGTATGATTCAGTTCACAGGGTAGTCCGTTCACGTTGCTTTGGAATTGTTTCAGAACGGGCATTTTTTTTTAATTCTTATAGTGTATCTCGTATCTTGAGTATTTTGTAAACTGCTAGCCAATTTTTACTGTAACTATCGCTCGGTTTACCTTGAATCAATGAGCCTCATTTTATAGAATGTCTTAGTTCGCCGAATTTTAATTTCATCAATAGGCATTTCCACATGCAGGAGTTATAACGTTTTGGTGGTCACAGGTCGATGGAGTTGGAAATGCTTTACTCATCATCCTTCGGCATCACCCTCCACTCCATCCTCTCGCACGAGAGTAGAGGTAGCGGCCTCCCTTCTAAAACCACTCCAGCGTTTACCTTCGCTGCTATTTTCGGGGGCTCCACGGGCTGCCTGAAATGCAACCATTGGGCAACAGGTCTAACCTAACCTACCTAACCCATACTTAAGATAATCTAAAACCAGTAAGATTTCAGCAGAAATGGATTGCAGTAGATGATATGAAATTCGGTGAAATGACAAATTCGATAAAATGAGTGTCAGTGATTCGAGGGGTCCCCTAACAGCTCACCTGCTTTTACGCGTACTGGGTACCGATAGCTTTAAAGTACAGAGCCTCTATTCTACTTGGTAATACCATACAAATTTAATAAAATATAGCGCTTGTTTTTAATAAGCAATTATTCGTTACGACTACAACGATTAACACGAACTAGAGGAGACAAAATAATTTACAAACAAAATAATAAAAATACTTCTCGAGCTCAAGAATTCAATAGCTTAATTTGTTTGAACCGTTATCTTCTCACTTTGATCAGATTTTACCCGGAATACTATCGGTGCCCCTGCAGAAAAGCCGAAGATCGGCAAAGGACATCACGGAGAGCCTGAGTAGTACTGGCCGGTCACAAGGCACGCCTCAGTATATAACATCATCCGTCGGTCTCTTTCCTCAATAAACGTGGACCCTTTTAGTTGCAATTGGAATTTCCAGGAATGATGGCAAGATGCCTGACGGAATGTCTTTAGTTCCGTGGAACTACGTCACATCTCAGCTGGACCTCTAATAGGGCTGGTGTGCAGCTGAAGTGTTGTCAAGTATTGGTCTCGGCCCAGATTAGGGCCAGTACAGACGGACAGCATTTGAACTGCAAAATGGCAGTTAGAGTGCAGTTCTGATGCTGTAGACGTAAAGTTACTAAGTAAAAGTAACCTTAACTGCATCAGAACTGCTACCGAACTGCCATTTTGCAGTTCAAATGCTGTCCGTCTGTACTGGCCCTTATATTTTTACTCCATTCGGCGACGAGACTCTTGTTCCGTGGGATCCTAGCGCTAAAGCTTCTTCAAAGAAATTTCGAAGAGGCTCATTGATGTCACTGGAGATCAAAGAGCTAGAAGTTTTCTCGGTCAATGCATTAGTTTAACTATTTGGCGAGGAATGCTGCCAGCATCTTCGTTATAATGCCACAGGGCCCTTTTTTAGACTTAGCTTTTAAGTTTTAGTTTAGTTTTAGTTTTAATTTTCAATTGTAAGTTTTTATAGATCGTTTAATATAGCACATTAAAATAATATTTCAAAGAAATAATTGCTGAACATATTTGTATATTTTAAAAATGTTCCCAACTATTAAGTGCTTTTACGGCTGACACTAAACTTGTCTTAATGAATACGTACACTAACGCTATAATGGCTGTATTAGTATTCGAAGTGAAGTCGCCATGGTATAATTTGTTTGATGAACCTGTCCGTCGAAATTATGGTAGTTTTACACTCCGTCTATGACATCTATAATTTACTGTCACTTTCCAAGACTGGTTGTCTTTTTTTTTGAAGCATCGACATGGCAATTTGTATTTACTTTTATTAAATGCGTTAACTAGCGTCTTAATTGATGATTTAACGTTATTAAGAACATATTTTTTTTTTACCTTAGCTTTAATTCTTGTTTAATTCTATACTTGTTTACGTATGTATTGTTACCACTCCATCTGAGTTTATAATATAGAAAATAAGTCTAGTAAACCCCAAACTTGTTTTTTGTGTAGGGTCCATTTGTTTGACTACATTTTTAGGCTTCCGTACCTCAAAAGGAAAGAAACGGAACCCTTATAGGATCACTTTGTCATCCGTCCGTCCGTCCGTTCGTCTGGGGAACGCGTGATGACATCGAGTTGAAATTTGAAGCATATTATTATACTGAAGTCTTCAGTCCCTTGAAGCTGTAAAAAAATATACTTCTAAGTCTACGTAAAAAAAATACGGCTAAACGGAGTAAACACGCCGCAAAAAACTTATACTTAATATTTGGCCACTCTCAAGGGAATCAAAATTTATTTTATTTTTTATTTACTTCCCATAGACGAATCCTGAAATATGGCAAGGTCTTGCAGCACAAGTAAAGGAAAAAATCCGAATATCGTTAATTTGTTGCTCCATCACCAATCATTTTTTTTGTGATTGCATAATTATTTGCAGTTGGTAAACTAATTGCCACCTACGTCGATGTATTTCAACGGCGAAGTCAAGTTTATCCCTTAATACAATTTTAAATTCTTACAAGTTTGTACGGAACCCTCGGTGCGCGAGTCCGACTCGCACCTGACCAGCTTTTTTACTATTTTGTTTTAATACAAATGACATTTCAAAGCTTGCGCAATATTTACTAGACAAAAAACTAAAGTAGCTTTAATTGGAAAAGGAATGATATTTGTTTCTTATAAGGTCAATAAAGGTTTCCTATGATATTGTAGTATATAAAAAAACTGTAATGATGTTTTTTTTAGGTCTCCCAATTTAGTTCAAACATAATCTTTTAGTAATTTTGAACCTAAATATGATCTACGTAAATTAGTATTAAAAAGCTCAAATTAAATAAACGTTTTTAGATTAGTCAATTAAACGCCAGTAAACGCGTTTTGTCTAAACCTTGATGCCCAGTCGTACGAGCATCTTACAAATAAAAGCACTAAAAACGCAGAACGCGATGTAAGCTGAGTTTTAGGTTTGTTATTCAAACTGCATTTTGCAAGCAAAATATTTTTAATTTTTATGCAATTAAATTCATGAACTACATTCAGTTTTACAGCAAAAGTAATGAAAAAAATACAATTTAATATTTGAACGATTTCTATACTTATCACCTAATAACTGAATTGTTGCGTATTTAGACATGCTCATTTCTTTTGCATACAATTTTGCTGTAAAACCTATGAAGTGAACTGAAAAATGACTGAAAAGTTTGCGGTTTCAGTTATTACGCAGGTAGCATAACTTTTCCAACAACAACAAAATAGCCTACCAAAATTCAGCTTACATCGCCTTTTGCGTTTTTACCCTTTTGTTTGGCCTTAGAATCGACGCATTCCAGTACTGCCGTCATACCAAAGAAGGTGGCTATTTGCACTATGATAGTTGAACAATTCTCAACTGTGTATGATAATACATAAGGTTTCATTTACAATACGATTCCTACAATAGATAGCTGCTTTCTTTCGTATGAGGGCAGAGTACGAATCGACCTCGAAATGCCTAGTTTTGTAGCTCGATGAAAAAGGCGGTTTGCTTACAAGTACGTCGATATTGGCAGCAAAAACCTACGTAAGGGTTGTTTTTAATAGGTTTAACCTTTTATTTCTCTGTAAATGCAATTACATTCATGCGCGCGCGCGGCCTTGGGCCCCTCGTGCGTAGCAATGGCGCCTGGAGTTAAAGAAACTCATGTTTAAAGGTATAAGGCCATAACTTTATTTATTTTTAATTTGAACTGCGTTGCAGTCAATTGTGGTTGGAATCGGTACGTGTTCACAAATAGTCTTTAGTCTTTTTGGTTTGTGTGTGCGATAAAAAGCGTTGGAAATAGAAGTGCGTAATTGCTTTAATTGTGCTTTTCTACTGCGGTTGATAAGGTGTGGATGTAGACAACAATGTATATTTTTTTACACCGCATTCCATGTGGATAGCTAAACAACATTATTGTAAATTTAGAGTAGAACTTTTTCTTTTGTTTATGCATGTACGGGTATAACTAGGTACTCGTAGTAAAACCGAGGGCGTATCACATTCGGTACGGAGCAATAGCCCATAAAACTACTTAGTCCTACTTACTTGTCTGTCTTATGAGTTCTTAAATTGTGCTGGTCTAGTCGAAATTTTGGAAACTCGAAAGACTTTTGACCTTCTTTCTCTGCAATAATAAAGAAAACATCATTGATATGCCAAATTAAATAACGACAGTAGGTATAAACACTGTATTCTCTGTCATGTCATTATAATTGGTATTTCTTTTTGTAGCTGCTTTTTAGGGTTCTGAAGTAAAACAAGCAACCCTTATTATTTTGCCATGTCAGTCTGTGTGTTTGTCCGTCTTTTACAGAAACTATCAAAGTTAAATTATGTGGTACCTATACCTACCTCCCGTAAGTGTAAAGCAACAATATTAAAAAAAAAACAAGATCGTGTTTTATATTGTTGGATAGCTATTAAAAACCATTCTGTTCATGTCATAATGAACTTTTTGATTTGAAGGATTATTAGGGATATATCAACAACCTGGAGAAACTTACACTAGTTGGCCGCGTGGAGGGAACAAAAAGCAGAACGAGGGCACCAACCCGCTGGACTGATTTTGCCCTTACTGGGAGCCCTTAACTGCAACACCCACTCAACACTGCAGCAGGCTCCGCACAGAGCAACCTGGAGTGCTCTATCTAAGAGAACCACATATGGTGGTCACGACCCTGAGCCATGAGGTAACTACTAAGAAGAGGAAGGAGGAGGAGAATCAAACTCTAAAAGTGTAATTGACTTATTAGTTACGTGTCCTCCCTCACCCTCTACAGCCAGCCAAACGAATTTAAAAACAAAACTATCACGACTAAACTTGGCTGGTTTTGACACAGGCGGCTAAAGTGTTTATACCTGCTAAAAATCATCTAGATGTCAGTAATAAACAACTTTAAATAGAATATTCATTCATACTTGTTGTCGGTAACGGCGTCGTCGGAACCCTATACTGAGCATGGTCAGACATGCTCTTGCCTGGTTTTTTGTATACATAACCGCAAAAAAATCTAATTTATATGTACCTTTAACAAATATTGGCTGTATAATATGAACACAATCGCTATTTTTTAATGGAAATATTTTCGATCTCAACATTTTTGTGAATTGACCAACCAATTTGCAATTTTTAGGTAAGTAGGCGTTGAATTCCTAACTATAAATATTCAAAAGCCTGTCTAGATTTCTAGACCATCTAAAAAGCTTGATCTTACATAAGCGCTTCACCAAAACCAGTTCCTAAAATTTACCAAGTCAATTAGTTAATGTGTTGCAAGAGACAAATCCGTGGAGAATGTATGTGTCGTAAGTAGTACCAAGGACCACCATGTTTAAAGCTTCAATTTGGAATATCTGTTGGGTATTGGAGATCAACATATGGTGGTCAAGGGTTGCACTTACTCCTGTTTAAGTTCAGCACGGCAGTGTTATGACACTTGATTCCATGGTGCTGTGAGAATGTCTTTAGTCAGCAAAGTATCGGGAATCGGTCGTGTGTGACCGCGGCCTTAGCGTGTGTGATTCACGGCCGTGTGAACAGGGTCTCAGCATATTCTGCTCTTCGTAGAAAAAAGACACAAGTCAACTGTTTTTTTTTGCGGTTACAACGCGTACTAAAGTCGAAATTCTTTAGTACTCAGCTGTTCGAACGTGTTGGTTTCCTCATAGTGTTTCTCCTTCACCGTAAGAGCATTGCGTGATGTACCTACGTCAGTCCCTTAAACTTATTGGTACATGGCAACTGCTGGGTTTTGAACTTGGTACCATACGATCACGAGTAGACATGCTAAGCCACTAAGCCACGCCATCGATTCTTTTTTCTAAAGATGCCACATTCGCTTTTTCGTTGGGAAACATCTATGTATTATATCATATAATTTCAGGAGCATAATTTTATTTTAATTTAAACGTATCAGAGGATTCGATTCAAAACGTGTTCTCTAATTTTAAATATATGTAAACCTAAATTTGTAAACGTTAAACTCTTTTACAAAAAAGAGGTTGACGTTTACAAACCTAGGTACTGTAACTCCTCCGGTGCTGCAGGTATCTATGGATGACGGTATTCGCTTACCATCAGGCGATCCGTCTGCTTGTTTGCCTCCTATTGCATAAAAAATAATAATAGGTTTTACAGATAAGTATTTAAAATCAGAGAACACAATCCGAATTGGCTCTAGTATTTTTAGGGTTCCGTAGCCAAATGGCAAAAAACGGAACCCTTATAGATTCGTCATGTCTGTCCGTCTGTCCGTCCGTATGTCACAGTCACTTTTTTCCGAAACTATAAGAACTACACTTTTGAAACTTGGTAAGTAGATGTATTCTGTGAACCGCATTAAGATTTTCACACAAAAAAAGAAAAAAAAAACATAAATTTTGGGGGTTCCCCATACTTAGAACTGAAACTCAAATTTTTATTTTCATCAAACCCATACGTGTGGGGTATCTATGGATAGGTCTTCAAAAATGATATTGAGGTTACTAACATCATTTTTTTCTAAACTGAACAGTTTGCGCGAGAGACACTTCCAAAGTGTTGAAATGTGTGTGTGTCCCCCTGTAACTTCTAAAATAAGAGAATGATAGAACTAAAAAAAATATATGATGTACATTACCATGCAAACTTCCACCGAAAATTGGTTTGAACGAGATCTAGTAAGTAGTTTTTTTTTAATACTTACGTCATAAAAACATTGATCAAAGCTACAACGAACTTTTATATTATGTTACTTGCTGCTACGGAACCCTTCATGGGCGAGTCCGACTCGCACTTGGCCGCTTTTTTTGTATTTTGCATCCTACAATTTGGAGCGAATTGTTTGTATTTTATTAGGATTCTTCGCAATATTTTTTGGAGTGGAGTGTTGATGTTACGTCAGTACCTACTTACTTATACTTACGTAAAGTATATTTATCTCCGTCTACTGACTTGTGCCCGTCGAACCAGCCTAGAGCTTAGTTTGGGGCTAGGTGATTAGTGATAGTCACTATAATCTGTACCTACTTTCCTAAATGATTACAGGTAGAAAATGCTTTACGGCATTAAGCCTTATTAGGCCTTCAGTATGTTCAGTGTTATTTGTTGCAAGTTAGTATAAGTAAATAAATTATTATCTGAAATACTCGCATATCTATTAGATCTTTTTTTTTATATTCACCCTTAAGTTGATGTCAGTAGGTCATTGTAAGTGTGGTGCGAAACGAATAAGAGAAAATATTTGGAGTGTGTTTAGATTACAATATGATGAAAAAAAGGAGAGAAGTATTACGTAGTAGTAGGTTACGTTAGTAGTAAATTTAAACTTTTATTTCTACTTAATTTTAATTTGACTTTAAAATAGATACACAAAATAAAAATGATAAGATTATGCACCCTTATTGATAAATTATCCATAAAATAGGTACTTCAATTCTAGTAATAATACACTATAATGACTCTACACAAAGCTATAAAATAAATATTACAACGTCAAAAGGTGCACATATTTTTTCTAAACTTAATATTAATGCTGGTAATTTGATGTCGTCGGTATCCTGACTGCTCACGCGCCGGTGCGGCACGCAACAGGTGTATCTAAGAATTTAACTATTTACATTAAGCCAACACAAAAAGCGTGGGCTTCGGCTGAGAGCGGCCGTAATCGCCCGCGGGCATTGTATGCAGATTTACCTCTTAAAGGCGTTATGTTTACCACCTTGGGGCGAAACATAAATTTGCCCACTTTACATGGCATAATGATGTTATGATATCATTATTTTAACTCTTTAAGAGATAAGATGCGAGGATAAGAGATACGGTGAGTTACTGGGTTGCGCTGAAACCGGTTTGGGAATCCATACCTTATTGTCCTGCGCTGGCTCACCCGGACTCTCATTAAAACGTTCTCTCAATTAATTCAAAAACAATAAATATCCCAAATTAGACAAAATGTCATAATGTAAGTATTTCTTTTATTTTTACGAAACAGATTACATTTGTATGTTTAACAGGTTATATTTTCACGACTGACTTTGACCTCTTAGCATTTGGGAGTATGAGGTATTATTTAAAATATGGCGTTTTTATTAAAAACCATTTTTTCGTCAGGAAACAAAGGAGTACATTTGGATCATTTCTATAAGATTACTTAGGTTATTGTAATTTTAAATCACAGCCTACTGTGATTAGTTGGTTCGCAACGGGACGATTGCGTGCTCGCTGGTGGTCGGTCGAGGCCGTCACTGCAGTGGACAATCGATTCATGGTACCAATGCGGCATAGTATGCGACACTATTGAATTCAATACCTTCTCAGAGTACATCTTATCCCGGATGTAGCATAAATTGACGCTTCGTAACGTGCGATGGAAAATGAACCCATATTCGCCAAGCAATGCACACGCTCCCTTATGTTAGTAACAATTGACGTTCTGATTGAATATGCAATGGTACCTGTCCCGGCGCGGTGGTGACACTCGCATTGGAAGAATCGAATGGCAAATTTAATGTTTGTAGTAATCGATGCAAGCTCACCGCAAGAGATTCGATTAGGTTAAGCTATATAGATGTAGTTGGCTTCCGATCGTATAACCAGTGTAATCGGAAATTCGAGTGAACTTCGACGAAGTC
Source organism: Acleris holmiana (assembly GCA_949316455.1). Classification (NCBI taxonomy): domain Eukaryota; kingdom Metazoa; phylum Arthropoda; class Insecta; order Lepidoptera; family Tortricidae; genus Acleris; species Acleris holmiana. The sequence continues at coordinate 11,299,657 of OX438769.1, forward strand.
CACACCAGTTTTTTCAATGCAGGAAGTTTTTATTGGGATTTAGCGTGTGGCCAATACTTAAAGTTTTATGATTGATGTCTGAATTCACCTTTGTTTTATTAGCAGGTATATTGATTGGACCAGTGTTTAACACAAATTTAAAAGACATTAAAATATTACCCCTATATACCCCGTCTGGTTGCCGGGTTAGAATAGTGCCACTCCATGTTTTCCCGTGGATGTCGTAAGAGGCGACTAAGGGAATAAGGGCTTATAGTACTGTTTAGGAGATGGGCTTGCAACCTGTCACTAATGCAATGGTAAAAATCATAGCCTACTAGTGCAAAATATGATTACAGACTTATCGACAAGTCTTTTTAGAGTTGTTGGTATTTATTTTTGCCTACTCCACTCTGGGAATGAAGGAGTGATTTATGTATGTATAATATTAATCAATCAATAAAGCCTTTATCTGTCTGTAATATCCCTGTCTTTCAACGTCAATCTTTTCGTAAAGCCAATTTCAAATTATCGTCTGAAAACAGTAAGTTTTTGGAGAATGATGGCTTCAAAGCCGGCCGTAGGAATAAATATTATATGGCTTCATAAATTTGCGACGGCAGGACCGCTGGTAGACCCATGACGCAAGCTACTGCTAGTCTGGCGAACACTTTGTCTTGACCTACACAATAAAGTCTCCTTTGAACTGATCTTGTCGGCCAGGAGCTTTGTGATGAGTACAGGTTCGGTCGAACTCAAAAGTTGCCGCACATTTTAGTACCTTATCGCAACTATTGATATGCTAAATTCAAATCACTCCCACTCTAATACGTTACTATGACATGGTACTAAAATGTGTAACTTCTGAGTCCAACTGTACATTAAATAGCCTTGTCAAACCTTACAGATGAAAGCATGTTTACACATTGGAAAAAACATGTCTTTAAACGACGCTTGATTTGGTCTTTAAAATATTAATATTCATATTTATTTATTGGTAATATATACATTGCATATCGGTTTAGAATTATTACAATTATTATATTAATAGCTATTAATATGTACATGTAGGTATGCGAGATATTGTTTGCTTAAACATTTCATTATGGTATAAGCACGAATGAAGACACTATCTCGCTGCTTTTCCCACCCGTCATTCCCGAAAACAAAATGTAAGTGCACGTGAGCAGTGGTAACGTTGTAATAGTCTTACAAGCCATATCATATAGGTGCTACCATGCTAAATCATCACTTCATCGAATTTGACTTCACCGAATCTTCATTTCATCGAATGCTATTATCTGCTAAAACCATAATAGAGAGATTTTCATAGAGAGGAAGCGCAGGGCGTTGTCTGTCAGAACATGGCATGGTGAAGCTGATGCTCTTCAGAGCATACTGTACGAACTTCTACATGAGCAATCTGTGGATAAGCTATATGCAAAGACAGTATAGCGCCCTGCGTGTGCAGTTTAACAATGCATTCAGGGTGCTGATGGGGCTGCCTCGGTTCTGCAGCGCGTCGGGGATGTTCGCAGAGGCACGAGTGGACTGTTCTTACGCCACCATGCGAAAACATTGCATGTCCCTGGTGCGCTGAGTACGGGCCAGCTCCAACAGCATTCTAATGGCATTCGCTCAGAGGTTTGATTGTCAGTACCTGAATCATTGTTGTATGATACACGTACTGACAAATCAGTCCAAATAGTTTATATTTCATTCGTTTTATTTGTGTTGTTATTATTGTATATGTAACTTACTAACACTAGGTTATATTTTTATTTTTATTGTATTGCTAACATGTATATGATCCATAGTTGGTCGAAATAAATGATTTTGAATTAGAGTTTAAATGTTTTCAGGGTATCTTAAACATTAATTACGTACCTAGGTTAGGTTAGGTGAGATGTTTAATATACCCAGACACTATGGTTTTAGCAGAAAATAGCGTTCGATGAAATGAATTTCGATGAATTTATACATTAATTGAAAGGTGTTTTGATGAAATGATTGACACCCGTGCTACTATATGAATTTTCATGTCACAGATGGAATGGGAGGAAATGCCGCATTTCAATACAATCTGCAGACTTGTACCGTCATCCCAACCTTGCCGGACATCAGGAATGGAAGTAGGATCATCAGCCAACTTAGTGTCATCTAGATATAAAGCATTTGCTCGCCTATCTCTCGGCATTCAATTGTTCGTAATATAGTATTTATTAAATTAACAAGAAAATAGGCGCCTGCGCTAGTTAAATTACCATAGCATTTAGTTAGTACATATAATTCTCCGCTAACTGTAATTTACATAACTAATATGCGAACAGTTTTATGGCTTTTTAACTGAACTCGAGTATTATTATGTAGACCGTAAGCAACGAGTATTAAGCTCTAATTCTTTAATTAGTCCTCGTAACTCGAAGGAAGCTCACGCATAATTTCATAATTTTTATTGCCTGTGTGCTCTGGAAAAAGAACTGACCTTTACGTCGTCTTATAATTACCACAAGCACTTCCGACGTTTGCTAACGTCAGTTACAATACAATATTATAAGTAGGCGTTTTTAAGCGGGCGGACTAATTTGTATTCAGGTAACGAAATTGATTTGACGCGCTAGAGCAACTTAACAAGATTACAATAATTGGATTCTTTGTTTTCATATTATTGGCACTCGCCTAACGCTTGAGTGAAGTGTGCTTGGTTAGTGATTAAAGAACCTTTACATGATAAAATAAACAGAAAGTATTTAAGGTATTTGACATAAAACATATGTAGGAAATAAATAAGTCTGAGCTAATTACGGAATTGTCATTGGGAAAAGGTCCGAGCAAATTGCGCTCCAATTTAGACGTAAAATGTCGCCGGCGCAGTACGGGCGGTTTTTGCGAACATTAGTAATTGCTTATCGGCTATCTTCGTGCCTTCTAATTGGAATAATGCGCGATGCATTCTAGAATTCAATAGAATTTGAATTCAAATGTCAGGGTAGGAGTTTTACGAGTACTTCTTCGATTAATGTTTACTAGGTCCGAGTTAATATACTCTTAACTTAAGTAATGAACTTATAATTTAATTAATCAAATTGAAAAAAGGTATGACATGAATTTTATTCCGGTCGTAAAAGCCTTTCCCTACACTGAAAGAATAATTGTACTTATAAAAGTTGTCGTGAGTTCTGCAAAAGCACATATTTTTTTTATATGACAGTTTATTTGCATCCATTTTTTTAAACTAGCGGCTCGCCAGCGTCTTCGCCCCGCTGCAAATTTCTGGCTTTCCCGGAAATTATTCGATTTTTTCTCGCCGTAAAAACCATCCTTCAACGAACATTAAAAAAAAAAATTGGTAAAATTGGTCCAGGCGTTGTTGAGTTATGCGCTTACCAACACATTTTGCGATTCATTTTTATATTATAGATTGTTCACAAGTATATTCCGCAAGTCAATTTCATTAACTTTTGTAAACAAAGTAAATTGATTGAAATTAATGGGATAACTTGACATATGAAAGTATTAGTTTGTACGATGATATTGGGCATGTTTGTGTTGAGCTTCATCAAAACCGCTTGGCTGGTGTTACCTGGGTATTGATGTACCTATTTACAAAAAGTAAGATTTATCGTGTCGGCACCCACGACCTCCCGTCCGCGAGTCGCACGGATTACGTGACGCGCCGCACGCATCCTGCGAAGCGACAGGTTAGCGCGCATTGCGGACGTACTTTTAAAAGCACATCGCTATGGTTATTATTGTATACGACATGGATAACCAAGACTTTCGCTTTTCTATACACTTTTGAGGGTTCCGTGCACGAAGGGATCCCATTGGGACCCTATTAATATGCCTACGCTGTCCTTCTGTCCGTTCTACCGTCCGTCTTTACTTTAAAGAGCTGTATCTTTTGACCCGTTATAGATAGGTGGCGGTCGTGTTTTTCAGAGTGCGTTATTATGGCTGATTTACTAACAATTTTTAAAGTAACTGACGTAGGTAATAAAGGCCTTTCCTATGCAAGAAACCTTTTTTTTATTTACGTATGGGCATTTTTGTTGTAAGTATCGTAAAAACGACAAAACATAATATAAGCACCAAATTAGTTATGATTACAGTAGTACAAACTCCGAAGAAAAACTGATTCGACTTTAAATCACTGTGCCGCGGTACGGAACCCTCGGTGAGCGAGACTAACTCGCACTTGACAGGTTTTATTTAAATACAGTAAAATTATAAGAGTATCAACTGTACTCTGTCTATCAACTGATTGACTGAGTGAATGTCTATCGCTGTCACACTCTTTCCAGCATCTGTCAGTATTTGTTATGTAAGAGAGAGCGTGAAAGCGATACACAGTCGAGTACTATTAATACTCTGATTTTACTGTATATACGTATAAAAAATCGAATGTTCAGAAACTAGTGTCCGACCGAAACATGTTTTATAATATCGGCCGAAACCAAAACCGAACCTTTTATAAACATGATTAAAACCTTAAATATAATTAAATGACAGTCGGCCGTTCTTTCCAGATACTCGTTATATGAATAATGAAATATCTCGCTGGCTTAATATTACAGAGTTATACTCTACATTTCAGTTTTACCGAAATGAAATTTCAACATTGTCAATAGTTAAAAGATATGCTTTAAGTTATTCATTCAAATCCCTGTAAGGGCAGATATTTGTCTGATGAGCGCTAGTATTTGTCTTGGATGTTTTCTATGTATTTTTCTCTAATAATAAATAAGTTTATCGTTGTCTAGTCCCCATAGTACAAGCCTAGAGCTTACTTTGTGACTAGATCAACTTGTGTGAGATTGTCCCCTAATGATTATTTTATTTTATCCTCCTGAGAATCATCAGTACCCCTCAGGAGGTAAATTATCAAGGCAATTTAGTTTTAACTTTATTTTAATGAGTTTAAAGTTCATCATAACTTGTTTAAAAATTAAAAATAGCATTTTAGAGCACATGCAATTGAACTTTATTTCCTTGCTGGTAGATTCGAATTCCCAATAACAATCTCCATCTGAAGCTGCCTATCGTCTACTACAATCAACTTCTTTAGATGCTTAACAAAATGTAGTCGAACCATTTATGAGAACATGCAGAGCTTTGACGTAGGTGTTCTACTTCTATTTGCTGAGGTACTATATCACGTGGTTATTTTTTGTTTCCAAGACAAATAAAGGATACTTGCTTTTCATTATCCAATATTTCTTGAACACTGTAGATGTTGTCGAGTGTACGTTGTACAGTACTTTAGATTTTAATGACAAAGTAACGGATATTATGTTACTTTATGTTATTTCTAACGCTTGGTTAGTTTTTATAACGTCGTTTAATATTTTAAGACCACTGGAAACGCCTAGCGGAGGTGTTCCTTCCCTGTAAGTGAGAGACAGCGAGTATTACTAGCGTTAAGAAAGAAAGGGAATGCAATTGCTTTTTTTCTTAGCATTAATCTGACAATAGCGAATAATTATTTTAATACATGTTAATAAAGCAACATAATTGTTAGACGGGTTAAATAGACTTGAAGATAAAGTTATAAGTAGATACAGTCGACCAAGCATGTGGTCTGACGTCTAAAGGAAGGATTCAGTTTAAAAAATAAGGTCGTTATGGTGCGTCTGTCAATTAAGTTACACCATATTTTTACGATGTATGGTCATTCAAACCCCATTTCGGTGAACAGGCTCTCACCCAAATACAATAGACAACTTTGTAATACATATTTTTTTTCGGACCCTGGTTTTATATTTGACATTAAATTTGTTTGATCTTTAAGATTTTGGAACCAAATAACATCAACGGGCACTATATATTGTAAAATATTTACCATGAAAGCCTATTATTCAATATTTTCTAGGTCTATGTCCATTTCTTCAATGAATTTTCGGTCCATTTGACATTATAATTATGTGGTTAGTCGTGTCAAACCTGAAATAATTATTTAAGCGATTGTACACTCAAAAGGCCAAAGTGACGTTATAATTAAATTTTTAAGAAGTCATTTTGACTGGCCTTTGATTCAAATTAATTGACTGTACATTACTGTGCTGGTCCAGACAAAGGTTTGACGTCGGTTATCAGAGCCAACCTTAAAAAAATAACATACATTTTTAAAATATTTTACTAGCGTTTCTTAAAATACGTGAGTACTGGAAGCGCTGCCAAAGAAATTACTACAAAAAACTACAAACCGGTTGGCGACTAGAATGACGATCTCATATAATTTGTATATAGCCTACTAGCTTTTCGCCCACGACTAAGTTTGCGGAGAGTTAGAACTTTCGCTAAAAGTACTGACACCTTCAAAGCGTATATTCCAATAAAGTCCTGTTTTTTTTGTGAGTGTTCTACATACAAAACTTTCATTTTAATGGATTTAAGCGTTAAAAGAACAAAGTTGTCATAAAAAATACTATATTCACTGCCCTTCTTTAACAATTGCGTTCAAAAAATGTAAGCCGTTATTTGAAATTTAGTAGTCAATTAACAAAATTCCATACTCAATTAACTTCCCTCAATTAACTTACGTACAAGTAAATTTTCGAAGAATACCAAAGCTTAGTTATTTTCTGTATGTAGGTAAGTAGTCTGAATACCCACTTTCATATCATGTAGGTAGAAAACTTTGGAAATTACTTAATTTTCATACAAACATTACAGTCATTTTCAACCTTTACTTATTAAACAACAAGTAACTTCTAAACTAACTTAAATCCTCCCAGTCTCAACTTTAAGGGGCAAATGTTAAGAAAACGTAAAAGTGAAGATGCTAACATTCGTTTAGATGGCCCAAAAAAAACAGTTTCTCATAAAACTTTTACCCCGTTTTTCACCCTGTGACTCTGTGTAGGGATAATTGTAAAAACGTGCGATAAGGCCCATATTTACAAATTCCTTGCAGGCTAACATACCATATTGCTTTTTATACCGAGTTTCATCTATTTAACTTCAAAAATAAGCGAACTCTCTTCCAAACTTCCAGCCTCCATTTCAATGCCTTATTGGTATTTTTTTCAAGAACGCCCATTGTCATTATTTATTTATAGGTAAACAGAAGCCGCAACACTAATTTGTACATTTCTCACATCAAAACATTCAAACATTATCACTTTATAACTGAGTATCTTATTTATGTACGAGTGTATGTATTTATTTAATTATGCTTTACTTACTATATGTATATTGGTATGTATTTTGTATTTAGTTAATTGGCGCTTATTTATAACATGTTCGTGTTGCTTTAGAAAAAGTTATTAGTTTCTTTCGTTTCCTCTCGTCTATATTTTATATTTGTCTATTGTTTGTTACATTTATTCACGCCAAAGGTTAACTGGAAGTCTCGAAGAGATTCCTTAAAGGGATAAGTTTGCCTTATTACTGCTTTTATTTCTGTATTTTTAACATTTTTGTTATGTAATTGTTTTCGTATAAGATAAAGTGTTTGTTTGTATGTACAAATATAACCAAATTCTGCTTAATGCCATGTTCATTTTAAGGTTTCGATACAAAAAAAGAAGTTAGGTACCCTTACATTACACTAATACATATCATTACCCTTCTTCTGGGTTCTCGCAGTCGGGTAAAAAATAAGTCAAAACGAATACCAAACAAAGAGTATGTGCGGCCAGTCCAAACCGCTTTCATTCTAATGGTTTGGTTGGCCCTTCATAAGATGAAAGATAGGCCCAAACTGGCGGTAATGACAAACCATCCTCTCCATTGAAAAGGTCCGTCCTGATTTCAAAGCCTTACGAATAGCGATTTTAATTAAGAGGACTTGGGCCCGTATTATGGTCGCGTTTATCGCGGTGGATAAAGCTTCCGTCACTCTCGCACTTGCATACTGGTCAGAAAGTGATAGATGTTTTATCCATATCGATAAAAACGATCAAACGTAACACATTTTTGCATAACCATGTTATAGCGAGAGCTAAATATGCTAACCTCCCTCACCTCATAAGAGGGGAGGGATTCCGTTGTAACGTCGCACAACGCGTACTAATTTGGGCTTGTTCTGGTTGGACTGGCTTTTTTCCACTCTTCCCAGCATAGCTAAAGTACGGTTTCGCAGAAAATATTTTTTTATGCATTTACTTTTTTTAATTAAATATCAATCTTACTAATAATAAAGAAACTAAATATTTTAATCGCGTCTTCTGCATAACAGAATAAAACTCTTAGATAACATTAGTATCAGTTTTTGTGGCTTGTTCCGTCTATCCCAACTGCCCATATTTTCTTCAAAAGAATTAGATTATTCTCTCAATAACTGTAAAAGTTTTTCACAAGTTGGGAAGAGTGGAAAAAAATCTAAAACTAGTTGGGATAGACGGATCAAGCCCTTACTTCCTGTTCTCTCTTACCTGGAACACTATTTTGCTTTGTTATGGTCCATCTTGATAATTTGTCGTAGGAATAGTGCTACCATTGCCTTAATTAGCTATCACGAGTGACATGTGAAGTGACATATTTCATGATTTTCATGTCAGATTACGAGTGTGATAGCGAGAACCAGTCGATGGCTGTAAAGGAAATAGGACCTTCAGCCACGCTGTCATATTTGTATGTAACAGCATTAAACTAAGCGTATTCGTCGTAGTTTTCTAACTTGATAACGTTGTTTGAAATATAATATAGTTTATGCAATTTTCGCAGTGTCATGTTGTATCCTGTGACTTGAGCTGCGTATCGTACGAGCCTGCTACCCCGGGGTTGCGTCGTGACGTCGCACGACCTCGCACTTATCTCGCGCGCTCTCACGACCACGCAGCGCGTTGCACGACCGCGCTTTCCTTGTATCCGTACTTATGCTTGTGTTTACGCTAGTTTGAGAATACTTGCCTTGACGCGTGGTGAAAAAATTCAACCTGTATATGTGTGTGTGTGTAAGTAACTTTTGGTCGACAGCTTATTTGCACAAGTTAGCTCCTTAATTTGATTATGTTGTTTGTTATTGGTTTTGGCTCGTCAACGTCAATTGCGGTAGTACCCGTAAGTATTCGGCTAATTTAATTATACAGAGCGCCTCCCTTTTTCATTAAAGGTTACTTACTTTAGCTTTATTATACAACCTTTTTAATATCGACGAGTTTTAGTCACTCTCTCATCGAAATGAAGTTATTAAAGTTTTTTTTATATAATTCACTAAATATTTGTTTTTTCAACTCTAAGAACTCTGTTAAGATACAAAATTATTTATTTACTCGTAATATGTAGGACAACAATTTTAGCAAGATATTAAAAAATAATCACAATCACAGAATAAACAAAAATCCTAACTTCTATTTAAATTTACATCGAAATCAAATAGTTTTCGCACAGACGCTTTAATTTAAGCAGGTTCATATCTGATGGGCCGGGTCCGTAAGGGCCACCGCACACGTTCCAGCCGGCCGCCGACTATCTTGACATCTCGCCATTTGCATCCAGCCTCTTGGTAGCATCAGCCCAAACATTGATGGAGAAATTTAACACAAATGCAACATTATCTTAAAGTTCAATGTGATTTCAGTATGTATTTTCGTTTCTTGATTATTTTGAGGAAATTTTTACCTCGCGTTTTAGTATTCAACTTCTTTGAAATAATATAATGTTAAACATATCTAATATTTAAGTGGAATTTCTTCTAAAGTATATATACATAGTAAAAAATAATGTCACTTCGTAACTGCGTCTCTGACAGCCTTCGTAAGCCGCAGCACTACTATAATTCATGTGGTCTCATTTTTAAGGTTCATGGCTACAAATAGCTGTTGAACGGAAACTAACTAAATTAGGATATCTACACTATACGTAAAAAAAAAGTTAGGTTTTAAGTTATTTACAACAGAAGACATCGATGTTCACAACATTGACAAAATGATTACTTAGAAATAAAAAATGAGTAATGTGTATACAAATTAAACAACAGAAAAAAATGTTTAAGTAATCTTACAAATGTTTAAGATTTTACAAATCCCAATATCTCGAGACTAAAAAATGTCCGTTTCCTTCCTGAGAGTGCTAGCGATACTCCGTATTTGTGCGCTGTGCGTGGCGGCCGCGTCCCACGGTGCGCGCGCGTCGTGCGCTCGTAATGACAGGCCGCACGCGCGCCGCCTAATTGATAATGGCCGACGTGCGCGTCTCCTGCGACGCAATTATCTCATTGCAGCTTGCGATTTTCTTTATAATACAGGTTTTTTACAAGGATATGATTATTATTATTGTTCTGTGTGGATGCGTGTGTTTTGGGGTTATTTAGCACGGTAATAAAACGCGTTTTGTGGCAAGCGTGATAAATCCAAATTCCTCTGACCGAGTGGGGCATTCGTAAACTAAGAGTTACTTAGTTAATCTGTTGTTTCCTAAACTTAGAAAAAAACTGCTGTTGAACATTAAAAAAACATAGGTACTATGAACGGGAATCGAACCAAGTAATTTTCCTTAAAACACATTGTCCCTAGCTGTAATGGATAGTATAAATGGTAAGGAATGATTGCGGTAGAGCTCTGTGTCTAAAATAACAAAAGCTCGAGACTTTGCGAAAAATAGAAGAATCTGTCAATTTTATTGCTAACAACAATTTCAGGTTAACACGTATTTTTTTTTAAATCATTTTATATATTTTTTTCCAAAGTCCCGTTTGTAAGATTAGATTTCCTTAACTTGAATTGCTTACCCTGTGTAATAGTTAGTATACCTACAAGTAGAGAAGATACTAAAAGTGTTCCTAACAACACAGTTGAAAGATAGGTCGAACGTGCCTTCGTGATTCCCTTTCTATCGCCTAAACTATTGTACGCATGTATTCATTCGCACGCAACAAAAGTCACACCTAAAGATGCAATAAGATGTGCTTGTAGAGTCGCGGCTAAAGTGCGGCCTACTTGAGGTCCAAAATGTGAGGAAGTAATTTAAATTCAACTGTGATCATTCGTTCTTCAAATAATGTTGAGCCAATTAACTAATTAGTTACGCCAGATAGCAATAGTCAACTTATTCCGAATAAAAAGTTCGTTGATGACGACTCACCTATGCATAAAAATATACTTAATAAGTATAAAATAAACGTTCAATAATAAATAGAAGAGTTGAAAATTCTCAAACAATCTTGATTAGTGTACTGTTTATAATGAGTTTAATAAAGATGTATAGTGTACAAGTAATGTACATTATCCGTATAACCTGTAAAAAGTAAATTTATGAGACGCCTGTCAAGATAATTATAATTATGAGGGAGCGGATAATTGTTGTTCTATAAAAAAATGAACTGAACCATTTGCTTGGGGTCCACACTTGTTAAAATAAATACAAAAAAACGAGAGCAACTGCGTGGTCCGCATAGTTTGGAAGTCACGTCATAGCTATGCATTTAAGATTAGAACCTTGTGGTTATGACCTCATATTTAAACAGCAAAATAAAATTAACATAGAAGTTTAAGGGGGTAACAATTAAAGTTACGTGATGACTAGTCGCCATCAAATATACTCGTAATGTACCTAAACAAAAAAATACGTATAAACATATTATTACGTATGCTGCAAGATGGTACGTCGTGCATTCAGTCATTCATTCCGTCCAAAAATGCATATTGTCTAGCTCCGCTGAACTTAAATGTATTTATCTATGTATATTTTTTAATAAGTAATTGGGTAAAATATTTAAAATGAATAATTAAAACGATATGCTGTTTATAAGCTCATCCTCGTTGGTGCGAGAGTAGGTGGTTAATATTATTTATTTGTAAACTTAACTAGAAATAGAGACATATTCAAAAAGTAATTTCAGCAAAAAGGCCAAGAACTAAGAAAAGGCATATTATTTACAGCTGCCCTCCTAAGCCAATTAGCAGTTTCTCAAATTCAATGGCCAAAGCAGTTTCAATCCTATCCTGTAGTCAATAAGGTTGCATTTGCTACTGGAGTTTTGTATGAGATACTGCTATTTGTGTTAGCAGGGCAGACAGATCCTTGCCGAACTTGTGTCGTAGTAAAAAACAACGGTAAGTACATGTGTAGCTTAGTGTACATGCCACCACAAGCAAACTCAACAGGACGCACCAAGCCGGTTTAGTCGGGGCTGCGACATCGCCGCCCTTGGTAGCGTGCGTATTAAATCAATGTATGCAATATCGATCAACACAACCCTAGTGTCCGAGTGGTAATACTTATAGGTAACAGAAACTCCTTAAAAAGCTGTAATTTGGCATAGTTTTACATTTAAACTTCGCTGACAAAGTAGTGAAATAAAAGCTTGAATAAACTATTTTTCGTGGACTAAAAGCATGTAAAGCATATTTTTTTTCATTATAATTATCATCGAGTGAGGTATTATTGGATGGCTCTTAAAAAAACATTATTTACTCGTGATTGTTGTTATCAATTTTTAGATTTGGGGAAATATTGAACTCGAAGTGTCATTGCTAGAAGCCGTTTTATTACAATTATTTGTTGTTTTTTTATTTATATATGCTCTGGTTAAACAAAAAAATGAAGTATCTTAAGCACCGAATAACTTAAAAATATTTTTTTTGGTTTTAGTAACGGCGTCAGAACCCTACACTGAGCATGGTCCGACATACTCTCGCAAACAAACTATCAAACTAGCGTATAAAATTCGTCACTAAGGAACGACTTAGGGAGCGACCACACCGGAGCTTAACAATGCGTAAATTGCGACGCCTTATAATTAGTATGACCCATTCTTTTGTTTACGTACTTACCTAACTTCATCGTATTTTACGCGTCAGTGTGGCCGCTCCCTTAATCGTCATTAAATGACAGGGTCAGTTATTCACTTGACAATAAGTTCACTTTAAACAAATTGGAATACAGTCCCTGGGATATTTCATTTTTTTTCATTTACTTTATTAACTCAGGTACTATGCAAGTCTGACCTGGTTGCAGGGTCACGCAAATGCGACACGAGAGGCTCATGCGACATGTCGCGTGGCTGCCGTACGATATTGACTAATTACGACGATTATAATACACAACGCTTTGCGTGGAACAAGCTAATGTACTAAACAATACATTGAATATAAACGACATTTTTCAGGTTCGAGGCAAATACTTATGAATTATTAATACATATCAGTTATCCGAAAGCGTTATTTTATTGAAAGACAACAAGACTAAGGAATAACCAGTGTTTATGAATAACCACACTTTTCATTAGCGGAGCTAATATTAGCATACCTAGCATAGCCCTTTTTTCACAAAATATCCAAAGGAAATATCAATGTTACGCGTAACCTGTTGTGTCTTTAACCTATTATTTTATCGAAATACTCGTACCTTTCAACGAACGTATCATTACGCAATTTTTATTTTATCGCAAGGCATTTCTAGCCACATGAGATTTTCTCTGTTAGTCACAAGTCTAACCTAACCTAACTACGTAATTAATGTTCAAGGCATACTTAACATCGTGGTTTAAGCAGCGTTCGATGATGTGAAATTCGATAAAATGATGCGTTATTTGACATTACAATTGCAAATAAAGGTTTTCTAAAATTTAAAATAAAAATTCGTGTAACTTAAGCTGATAATTATATTTTTTTATGCCATAGAGAAGGCAAACGAGCAAACTGGCCCGAAGGGTGTCCCGCCCGAGTGACACCATTCGGATACGGAACCCTTAAAACTAATAAATTAACGGCTACGTGTTTGTTTTTCTCTGGTTGATTTTTTACATGAAGTTGATTTAAGTTAGCTGAAACGAGAAAATTATAACAGTTTGTGTGGTGATTCTTAATCACCACACAAACGATTACAGAAGGAAAGGAAGGAAAGCGGTGTTTATAATTTTAATAGTTTTACTTTATGAACATTTTTACATAGATGCATAGATACAGTTGCTATCAAATACACTGTGTGTCTTCCATACAAACATACATTTTTATCTTACGATAGTTTTAAGTAGTGTTAGCGATTTTATAATAAAAATAAAACAATTACCCTTGATGATATAGCGTAACAATTTTTTAAAGTTTTCTCGAGCAGCAATGTAATGCAAAGTTTTATTTAACGCTTCTGAGACAGACTTAGGTACAGTTCAATTTTTAACCCCCGACGCAAAAAGAGGGGTGTTATAATATAGTTTATCGTATTCAGTGGTTGTCGTTGGTAACTTGTTACCGATACATTTCGGAATGCGTATGAAAAAAAACATGTTTTTTTAACTATCAAATTATGTTCATTAGGGCTTATACTTTCAGCCCTTAAAAATATATGTTCGTATGGAAGATACACACTGTATATCGGTTCACTGAACACGCTTCAACGCCTTTAACAATAGAGAGAGTATAGATAATTATATTTAGGTGCTATCTGCTTCGATATATCTGATGGTGACTGTACACTTAATGAGTACGCAAAGCAACAATGTACGCATAAGAATTCCTCGTTTGTAATTGTACCGTATAGCTGCTAAGTTTCTACTCCCATTGTTTAATACCATTTTGTTTTCAGAACCATTATTGCTTTTTAACAAACCACCTTGTCTCTCAAGTGAATAATAGCTACCATAACTATACAACAATATGGGTTCAAATAAAGTAAAATAGTACCTTTATTCTTAGGCGTAATAACATTAAAGTGGTGGTAGGACCCTGTGCAGGGACCGTCCGGATCGCTACCACCATCCTATCCATTAACCACCCGCCAAGCAACAGTGTTCGCATTGTTGTGTTCCGGTGTGGGGATAAGACAACCGGTGAAATTACTAGCATAGAGGCATTCTATATTAGTCCTCAGGGTTGGCAACGCATTTGAGGTCTTAGGATTATAGTCTTGAGAATTCAAATATCTATGGGTCACAGATTACACTTACCATCAGGTGGCCTGAGTGCTCGTGTGCCTTCTCCTAAACATATAAAAAAAAAATTAAGTTCTACCATGAGCTGTTGACTCCGATACTCAAAGAAACTCGTCGAAATTGGAGGTTTAAATACACTGGCTTGTTGTTGGCCGTAAAGCCATATTATGTTACCGATTAGAAGTTGAAGAAGTGACCAAAATTATTTACGGCAGTCCACAACTCGTTTTTCAACCAAGGACCATTTTGACTATTTTGTGTTCAGTGACCATAAGGTTCAAGAATAATAAGTAGTAAAAGAACAAAGTAAGCAATTAATAACTGCAAACTCTCAATATTCGCACATACAGAACAACAGTGGCCTAATTGAATTATATTCGTTAAATTAATTATTAACATGAAGATAACTTGACTATTCTCATTAAATAAAAACATTTTGTGCTAAAGCTAATTAAAACTTCTTTAAAATCTCCATTATCTACCAGTAGCAACTCTTTTATAAATGCATGTTTGTTTGGACCACTATTCCACGGACCACTTACGAAGCTCTCGGATCAACTGTGGTGAGTGGACCACCAGGACTTTACCAGTATACATTTAATATGTGGTGGTGCTAATATTTGATGGTATAATATAAAATAAATCCAATTCAGATTAATTCACTCAATGCTGATGCCCTATGGCAAAATAACGTTAGGAATTAAATGTCATGTCGTTAAATGGGTCGTTTTAAAAAAAACATACATAGTTACCGGCTTAATGAAAACAAAAATCACGATCGCGTCCTTTGTGTAACGAAAGTTAGTCATTCAAACTAATTATATGGGTAACTTTCGTTACACAAAAGAATCAATTAAGTTTTGTTTTAATTTAAGCCCTTAACTATGTTTTTTTTTAAAACGGTCCAAGTAGCGTTGGGCTTACTTGCATGTACCTATAGGTATTTGTATACGTACTGGATTAAATGTAAACAAAAAACCACACGATAATAATTAATCAGCCAATTGAAATAAAACACTATGTGCGTCAAAGCTTTGACACAACAGTTTTGACTGACTGTAATGGAGTGTAGTCACCACTACCGATCAAATTGCGTTATTAAAACTTATGACGATTTTGCTTAGATTTCATTTGAGAAAACACCACATCATCATTGAAATACCAGAAGACCCTCTTAGAGACATGCTAGCAATAATTGAAACGTTCTGGACCTAAAGCGCGTTTTTGCCGTTATATCATTCGATGCCAGGACCCTTTGTATTCATATTAAAACGAGGTCTTTGCAAAGGAATAATGAGTTGCGAGCATAAAGGTGTGCTTACACCCTTGGCCCGTGGCCTTTGCTAACATCTGCTCTACGAGAAAGTTAAAAAAAACCAGAACTATAGGTACGATTGTTCTACTCTAAGGTAGTGAAATGCCAGTGCGTGCAGTTTTGGAGCCACTTTTTAACCAATACTTTGTGTAAGAGATAAAAATATATTGTTGTTTGTATTCGTATCCCTTGTTGTTTTAAAATATATCGTATTTTACAAAAGTAAAGGTAAGTTGAAATTAATTGACCGTTATGTTTTTTATTAAAAACGCGGGTCTGTATCCTTTCTACTTAATACGGAAAAAAACCGGACGTCGCTGAAATGCAAAAATAAGTTTGTTAAAATATATATGTTTCTTATATTAAACAATTAATTCACATTAATTAAAAATAGAAGTCTTTGAGTGCTGCTAGAATTTTGACCTTTGTCAGTCCGAATTTCAACTATCAACTTATCTATAAGGGTAATGTAACGTATGTAATCTTTTTATACTTATATGTAATTTTTTAATTGTTCATTATTTTATGCATCGCTTTGTTTCGCTAGAATAGCACTTAGTTAGAAGTACAGTCGGCGACTTACTGAAATTTGTATAATAACTTATTTTAGGTAATTTTTCCTCTTCATGCACATAATTCCATCTAAGGACTACCTATTACTTTTTGTATTTGTTTTATTATTTTGTCCAGACTGTCCAGTGTTTGTATTTTTTTTTATTTTGGTACAATAAATACATATTTACTAATTTGCATGTTTAATCAAACGAATTAACTCAAAACCAAATTCAGTTTTAAATAAAACTCTACTAACAGAAGTCAGGTTTGAAATTCGAATGTATTTCTATTTAACGACATTTCTTTGTTTGATTAAACGTGCAATTTATTCGCTCGCTCGACTGCGATTAAGCGAGCGTGGACTAATAAAGGATTAGGACGGACACAAACAATTACCTAGTAGTTTTACACGCTGACGGGTCAAGTCAGGAAAAACCCTATCAAGATCCAGTCAGTGAAAGCAATAGGTAGCTATAGGTGTCATATTATCACAGTCTTTTACCCTGCTTGGAATATGACAGGTATTGACAGGTCATAATACCCAGAGCATCAGCACAACAATAGGGATATTAGTATAGTCTGGACGTTAAGCAGTGTAAGGTGGTCGATATAAATTTAATATCCGCGTAGGGTTTTGTTCGGCGCCGCTGGCTAGTGGTCGGGGTCTCGTGTAAACAGCCGCGTTAGACGCGGGCCGCGGACTGCCAGCTTTGTTGTCCGTGGGGCCACTATTTTCTGATGGGGGATTATGACCAATAAATTATGCATCTTTTTCATTTATATTTGTGCAGAAGCAGTTGACTGTTGTCTTTGTTACATGTATATGTAGTATTGTTTTCGAGAATGAGGTACCGTCGGCCTTTATGAGTAGATGCACACTTTTGTACCTTGCCGCTTTAACGCCTTTTATAGATTAGTACAGCTGTTCAAACATGATGTTGAAGTGATAAAGCACTAACGTGAGCAGCTACTTATAAGGCCGACCGTACTTGCATTTCATTTGGTATTGTCTAAGAAACATTGCAAACGTCTTCGACTTGTGCCTTAGCAAGCTGCTGACACAGGTTATTCATCGTTATTTCGTTAGCTGTTGTATATTTAGGTAAACAAAGGCGCCGTTAATTCTTCTGACTAGTAACTGTGATCATGCCTACGACGCTAGCGGTCCCGGGTTCGTTTCAGGCAAATATTTGTGTGATGAGAACGAGTATTTGTTTCTAAGACTTGGATGTTTTCCACATATTTAACCTATGCGACTAAACTGTGTTATCTCCAATGTTGCAACAAAAGAAACTGTCACAGTTTAGTCGCAAAGGTGCGTATATCTACTGTATAAATATCATATATGTATGTTTATCGTTGTCTAGTACAGTCAAGGACTTTAATTGTTATGCCGCAATGGAGCCCCGTCATAATGACAGCGTTAATCATTAATTTTAGCTTTCTTTCTCATGTATTTTGTTTGACGCTGCCATTATGACAGGGTTCCATAGTGGCATAACAATCAAAGTCCTTTATTGTACCATTAGTACAAGCTTAGCGCTTAGTTTGAGATTCGGTCTATTTGTGTGACATTGTTCCCCGATATTTATTTAATTATGATGAAATTGATGAACTATTAATTAACAGTGAATGAACAGTGAACCCACAAAACAGAGTTAGGTGCGTAGCTGCGACGGCAAAATGTGATAAGTTTGTCAGCGAAATATTATGCAGAATCAACCCCCAGTCTAGTTGGTGGCCCGCTCGTCTCGGGGCCCGACGTAAAGCATGAAGCGCGCGTGCACCGTTTTCAGTCAAAAACAACGGCGCGGCCATGACTGCGATAGAGTGTTGCCGCGGTTTGCCGCGTCTAGCTGCGCCGGCCCAGCGGAGCAGTGGACTCTACAGCGGAAAAAAAACATTTTGGCACATCCTTGTAATAAAATAAATATAAAGATTGTGGGCATGTTTTTGAACAGGGCTTATTTAAATGAAATTCTGCTCAGAGTCTAGAACTAAGGCTTAGGATGTTTTTGCTCTCGATAATTATGGTGATAGTTCCTGAGGAATTAATGATATAAGCGAGCTCCAATTTATAATAAGTACATATATTATTAAGGACATTAAAAGAATAACAATAACAGTAAGGTTACTGAGGTATCTAATACTAGCTCATTGCTTATACAATAAATGTATATAAAGGGGGTTAATAAGAATGCTAAAGGTTTATTATTTTATCTATATTTGAATAATAATACTGAAAACTAAATACATTATTTCTTGACAATGTTAGTGCAGTCAAGCTAATTAAGATACCAATATTCCAAAGAAATAAAGATCGTATCGTTAATAAGCGACATGTGTAGGTACTAGTACTGAAATTAAAACGTTTGCGTTAATTATCATGCTTAATTATTATTGTTATTTAACTTTATGATGGGATAGCGATAAAACTTTAATAACGCCTGGTATGTGCGCCTTAAGAACATTTTTATCCTCCACGGAAATGTTACGAATTAAAAGAAGGAGTCAATGCGTGTCGCGTGCGCACTCAAGCTTGACTTTAGCAAATCATACAAAGTAAGAAAGGAGTTACTACACCAACGAGCTAAACGCGGTTATAAGAGAATTTTTAGAGAGAATTAACAAGTCGCTCTTTCAAAGTTGCGTATGAAAAATCTTCATTAACGAACGACTTCATCATTATGAAGTGACTCCGAGTGCGGCCGGTGGACCTTCAATTCAAAGCTTTTGTGTAAAGATGGAACTAGAACTTTAAACCGATGATATTCACAATATCTCAGAATCCTCACAACATAACGAACTTAAAGTAGTTTCTATCGAAAGTGTTAAATATAGCGGTAATAAAGCGTTTGTTTCAGTGGACATATTTATCGTCAATGAATTGAGAATTTACATCGTCTTTTTAAAGAACCCTTACTAATATTATGAATGTGAAAGCGTGGATGTTTGTTACGCTTTCACGCAAAAACTACTTGACAAATCATCATGAAACTTTGTACACATATTCTGGGAGGTACTAGAAGTAACATAGAATACTTTTTAATAATAAAAAAAAAGTACAAAAAAAGAAAAAAAAAAACAGGAAAAAAAAACAGGAAAAAAAAAAAAAGCAGCGGGCGAAGCCGCTGCTGGCGGGTCGCTAGTACCTAATAAAGAAACATCTCAAACTCTACCGTGACTGTCTGACTGATAGACGATGCACAATCTTAACCGTTGAACCTAGGGACTTGAAATTATTAGGGTAACTAAAAAAAGTTTTTGAAAGTCAACCCCCAACAGAATGAAAATAGGGGTAAAGTGAGAAACAAATTCTACGCGTACAAAGTCGTTAAGCTTACTTGATCAATATTTTTTTCAAATGCGGTTTAGGTATGTCCTAAGGATTTTGTTGGTAATTATATCAATGACGGTAGTAGCTTAAGAATATTATTTTCCTTTGAGCTAATACACCTACATTTTAAACCAAAATTAATTAATGTTGGCCAATTTCTCGGTTTCCGCCACGACCCTTCAATAAGTACTGCGTTAATCCTACGTATGCATAGAAACCTAACAACTGACAAGCTAACAAAATGGGTATGAAACAAGACGCGACATGTAAGTTCTGTCAAAAGACAAAGGAGATAGCTATGCACATCCTCTGCTCAGGTGACATAATCTTGGACCCACAAGATATAAACTCGTCACTGCCCAAAGCATCTAGAATTTCCTGGACGCAACGACGCTGTACAGTGAGCTCTAAACAAAGAGCTGCCACAATATTATAGATCATCAGTCAAAGAGGCACAGAGCTCCCCCAAATAATAATAACAAGTTTTACCTTCTAAATTATACTCAAATCTCTCGTTGTCACAGTTATTGTTACCCTCTATTTCTTTACTATTTAAATAAACAGGTTATAATTTACATTATGTTTCAGTAGTCCCACGACCTCCCTAACAGGTCCTATTTCAATAACAGTCGGCGAGCGTCGGCGTTGTAACACTCAAATATTCCGGCAGCGTCTTCACTGCTTCCTTGTTCCCGCACGGTGGGGGCGTGTCGGGAAAAGTTGCACATTATTTACGATGGCCACGAAGCCGATGCGGCGATAAGGCGCGTCGCAGTCGCCGCGTCACGATCTCCGCTATCTACCGATATTGACTCCATAATAATACTATTAAATACAATCGGTACACACGATGTTTGTTAACTTTTGACCCAATATAGATCGCGAGGGAGAAAGATTGCGGCAAATATCTCCAGAGACGTTTCAATTTGGAAGGTAAATAAACGTTTAGTTTATCGATAGACCGGTATATGGTTGATATATAGGTCTCCCTCCAGTTTTGCTCGGAGAAAAGCTCTCGGTTGAATTGAATCTCAAACATTAAGCTGCCGTTTAAAAATTCAAACACAACGGGAACCGTGAAACCGTGTGGTTATTCGTATCTGTACATTCTTCCATCAAATACTAATATTGCAAAATCAAGATTACACTAATCTTCGATAGTTCAGGAAATGCGCTTCGTCTGATCGACTGTTACGTACTCTTATTTTCAATCTAACAGGACAATTCATAATTCACGAGCTCTTAAAAATATAAAAATATTATTAATCTGCGGTTGTTATGACAATGATAATTAAAAATGCCGGGGATGATTGTTTTCGAAATATTCGTGTCCTTTCCTGCATGCTTAGGAATTACATCAAAATAAAGTTAGTCTTTTATACAATCAAAAAATTGAAACCTTTTGAAAATAACTTGTTGACTTTAACGTCGGACTTGATTCGAATGCATGTACTCGTATTTGACCCTTATTCAACTTTGAATCTTAATTGTAAAATAAGCCAGGGAAAGATCTGCGTGATCGAATAGCCTACAGTATTATTGAAGTATGTAACAACTTAGCTAGATGGTTTATGATAAACACAAGGAACATGTTGGCAATTGTGGTCTAGAAAAGTTTACAAATATTTATCAAGAATCCCAAAACTACAATTTAGACAAAAACATTTTGCATTCTGCTGTTCGTAGGATTTGTATCACGCGTCGATCCCTTAAAAGAAATAAATCTATTTTGAAAAAAGTTATTTATTTAAAGTGTCCAAAACGTTCATAATCAAATCGATTACAAAGCATACAATATGTACCTCAACTTGAACCCTATTTGTAGTTTTTTTGTTTACCTTGAACCCTTTTTTACTTACTGTAGACAATCACGGAGGACTAGTTTATTAAGTACGTATCTACAAATTCCTGTTCAATTATGTCGAGTCACTCAGTAGAATAGGTTAGGGCCAGTAAAAAATTGTACTTCTTTTGAGATTTTTTTATCAAAACAGAAACAGGAAAATTCGGTCTCACAATTTAGAACGCTAGGCGAAGAGAAGCGTGAAACGTACGGTCTTATACAGGGTGAGATTTATTTTGTTATTTTACCTTTTTTAAGAAATTGCAAAGTTTTTTTATTGGTTGAACGTTAGATTTTTTTATGATGGAATCATGCATCAAATTTGCCCCGTACAGATCATGCATACACTATCAAGCTTTCTGTTTAACTACAGTCAGTTCAAATTATATTATTTTTAAATTAGCTACTTAACAGACAGTGAACCAGTACAGGTTATTTACATTAATTTAACAACACGGGCGATAAAACGTATAGTCCTATAAATAAAGAATATTCTTCTAATTTAATTGTTGGTAACTACTTAGGTATTCTATTTATTTCATTTATAAAAATTAAAACCCAAAGATAAAATAACGCAACTATTTAAGAGCTTTTACTATGTTGAGGACCTATGTATTGTGCAAATTACAAATTGCAATGTGAATGGACGACGATTAACAGCTTCGATGGCTATGATAACGCACGTAATGAGCATCAATTTTATTTCGCAGTGAAAAAGTTAGCGCATTAGGTGCACCTTTTTAATAGAAGTTTTTTCACCTCAATGCTTTTATGGGGTAAAAATAATAAGCAGCATATAGTTTATATTTCAAAAACATCTGTTAATCAGGGTTACCGTCATAACTACTTATAGTATAACAGATAGTTTATTTAAAGTACAGTAATATATAGTAATTGAAGATTAAGCACTGAAACCTATGTCAACTGACGAAAACTTTGAGCCAGTTAACAATTAAGGTTTTTTCTTTAGAAACAAAACATACCTCGTCATGTTCTATCTTTGCATATGATTAAATAGAATAAAAAATCTAATCCAAGTCCGTGTAAATTCAATTTAATAGGCATGAAGCGTACCACATTCTTAAGAAATGCTGTCTATTCTTGTGGAACTTATTTGCAAGGCAGAGCGTGAGATTTAAGGGGAAATTATGGCTTAATTCTGATATTCATCAGCCATTAATTATAGCACGTTCGTAAATGAATAGCAACGCGGATACTAATGTACTGGAATTTGTGTCTGTACTAGTCAAAAATGTATAGTTACAAGCGTAGTAACGTCAACATTATAGTTTTGCTACTAAGAACTTAGTTTTATTTAATAATGTTAATAGCGGCGTCATAAACATTGGAAAAATACAGGGTGGCTCGTACTAGCAACACATAACAACCGCGCATGCGTTCTTAAAATATAAACGAAGCCTACCGCCAAGATACTGAAGGCCCATCCTGTTTAAAAAATAGTTTACTACTAGGGTAGGGTAATTAGCTCTATAATATAAGTGTAACTCTACTTTTAACAAGCAAAATAGACCTTGTGTGAAACCCAAACTTACCAAAATTTTTTCACAGTTAATCTAGCCTTTACCTTGTACGATTATTTATTCTGTGTCTTTACGTATAATCGCCGAATTTAATGGCTCTTCAATAACAACATTAGCGTGTGTTCTTCCATGTTGGTAGCTGGTGGCGCATTCCGTTGCGTGTGCGCACAAATTGGCGAGATGTGCTGAACGAGTAGATAATAATGAAAAACGACTCGAATTTCAGACAATTGAATCCGACGTTTCTTTAATTAATACGTACTAAGAAAGGATTTACGCTTAAAACTGTGTATTTAAATAAGAAAAAGTGAGTGTGCCATAATATGACGAAAGTATAAGGGTTCCTATTTTGACTACAGAACCCAAAAATAAACACCCTTGATAGCGGTCGACTTCAATTTGTTTTTTGAATCTGGGCTTCTGGGGTCCAAGAAAGATTGACCCGAGTAAAAGTTATCCCCATCATATCTCTGAGTGCCTTCTCCTGATATTAGTTTAAGAAAAACCGGGAAAGAGCTTGTCGGGCCATGCTCAGTGTAGGGTTCCGAAGCAGTTAAGTACTACAAACATAAAAATCAATAAGTATTTTTCTATTTAAAGTCATTTGCCGCCTCAGATGATTTTAAAAGGTATAAACACTTTAATCGCCTGTATCTCAAGAACCAATGATGTCTACTTAGTCGTGATAGTTTTCTTTTTAAATTCGTTATATGCGCTTTTATTTAAGTTTTTTTTCAGATTTTTAGTATTAGTAGTTTTTGCTGTTTACACTTGACTCAGCGTTTTAAAGCTTAATATTTCTTAAACAGATCCTTTAATAGAAAAATTGTCTTTACAAACCCATTATTTTTGAAAGACCTATCCAACGATACCCCACACTATGGAGTAGACGAGAAAAAAAATACATCCCCATGTTACGTGTAAGGGAGGTACACTAAAAAAAAACTTTATCAAGATTTTACTTTACTACTTTGCTGGCGTGACTAATATGTACTCATGCCAAATTACAGCTTTCTAGAATCTACTAATAATCTGTGAGCTAGGCTGCGGACGGACGGACATGGCGAAACTATAAAGGTTCCTAGTTGGACTACGGAACCCTAAAAAATGCTTATCTTAGGGATAACTCACTTCCGTTCAACCGTAGGATTACGCCACTCTAATAGCTGCTACTAGGGCAGGGTATTAAAACTTTTGATTTCTTAAAATGAGTATTTTCTCGAACCTGTTTTTACTCTTATCGTAGAAATTACGTTCAAGAAAATACTAATTAAGTTATGAACTAAATGCGGAACCTCCGGTGCGCGAGTCCGACTCGCACTTGCCCGGTATTTTTTAGTGACCGTGCTGGAGTTTTAAAAGTATGGCGATTGTTGTTTGCCCATTATTATTTCAAGTTTTAGCTTAAGTATTCCTTTAAAAACAAACGGAATAGCTAATTGTTTGACTAAAGGCTACACGGATCATTCCACACATGATTACCAACTTAGCTACTCGTATTCCCCTTATTAATTCCCTACTTATTCACGCTTGTGCTATTGTTGCTAGATAACGACCAATAAAATTAGAGCGCATTTAATTCCACACGGTATCCTGTTCAGGCTAAAATTAGTAATCCGTCAATGATTACATCTCTGTAACGTTAAAAGAAAAGAATCGAGTCCCAGGATTGTTGAGTAATGTATTAAGATAATGCGTACTTACGTTTATGGGCAAAAAAAAGATCCCTAAGGAAGAATACGTGCTAACGTAACTTTTAATTTATCTATTGAATCATGGAGTACCTCACGCGATAGTCACATTAAACATTTTACGTTTACTTCGTTTCTTAGGCTTTATTGGAATTTCCGTTACAGCTGTCTTTTGAACCTATATTTTTTTATAACAACCATCGTCGTAATATCTGGTTTACCTACTTGGCATAGATAAGCAACAGACGAGCTTTCTACACCTATGCAATTATCACAGAAAAAATCAATGCAGAGTCAATCGTAAATGCGTATAGTGATCAAAAACGATTTGAAACTCTTGTACAATCGTCGAAATGGGTATTTTTATAAATGGGCGACTAATTTTCGTTACTCACATGTAAAAGTTACCGTAACTTCATTTCAGTCCTTGATTAGGTACAATTTCTTTGAAAAATACCCAAATATCATACGTCATATTAATGACAATAAAATACTATCACGTTCCACCTAAGTAGTAATCACACAGGAGTGGGGTCAGCTTTTTCTTAATTTACTTCTCCACGTCGCTCTATCCTTAACATCGTTTTCCGATGCCTAACATTCAATGCCCTTTTACATCTTTCCACCTTGTTTGGCACCAAAATATTCCTATACCATATATCTACGAATCAATATATTCAACGAGGATTTCATTTGATAAACCATAATCTATTCATAAGAAGTTAGAATGACTCATCCTGTAGATTCACTGCACTATTTAAGCAGCACTTAGGTATCGTAATTGCGGTTAGAAAGCAAGTACATATTTAATGTACTTTGAAAAAGATTGTGTCAATGACCTCTTTGGGGGAAATCCAAACTAGCCGTGCATAACAGGCGGGTTATTCTCGTAAATACCTCGCGCGCTCGTCGGCGAACCGCTACTGGCGAGCGTAACTGTGACCCGTCAAAGCGCACATTAAGCCTGTCTTCGTGCATGTCCCGACATTGATCGTCCTTCGGCGCAGCCCAGCCAAGGTCGTAGGTGCCTACGCAATGGCCTTGAGTTCAGGGGTCAAGTTATGATTGTCATGCGAAGTCAGGGACGAAGTGAGCGGCAATGTTTTCTAAGAGAATACCTACACTGTTCGCGACGGCGGCGGCGGTCCACGGTTTTTGTAACGATGCGCTGAATTTGAGTTTGTTCACACGCTAATTCGCTTTTCTTTTATTTTTCAGTGAAAGTGCTAAGGTTTATTAAAACTCTAGCTTTTGCCCACAATAAGTTGTTTTTTATAAACATGGATTATCCTCCTAAAGCCCACCGTACAACGAAATTTGCCAATGGAATATGAACTTATTGTAAATACAATAAAATCAATATTAATATTATCAATACGTTACTCATAAAAATAAGGAAATCCTATTTAATTTCTTTTTCAATCGATTTTTATTCCAATTGACTTATTATATTATAAGAAACTTTTAAGCAATTTTCAGTTTAAATTTTAAATACATTTCGTACCATTTTCGGTATTTCCCTATTACCTCCTAACATAATATGTGAAGGTGACTTTGTCTGTCTATCTATATTCTTGTTTCCAGGCAGTAAGCACACAGATAATATAACACTGGTCACAAGGTCAGGATTGCAGGGAAACTGTTAGGTAGGGCAGTATGGCACGGCCTTACTGTTTAGGCTAATGTTTGGCCTAAGTAACGTAACAGCTTAGTACCTCTAGTCTAGGGGACACGGTTTCTGTAGGAGAACGTATCGAAACTTTAATTATTTATTTCATTTAGTTTAGCATCGTCATGGGTAGGTATAAAATATTATTATTATTTTATTTATTTGCTCTTGTGTTTATTAGAAGTGTTGTAACTTTTTCCTACTTAACTACGCATGATATATTATATATATATATATATATATATATATATATGTATATATATATTTTTTTTTAAATGTATTAATTGATTTATATAATGCTAGGTTAAGTTCTATCTTTGTCATAAGCAATATTTTAAAAAAAAAACTGACTGTTGAGTTTCTTGTGGCGCTTCTTCTCAGCAGTGATCTCTTTGAAGCGCCAGTAGAGTTTTGACGTGTTAAAGTGCCCGTGCGGCATACTTACTGAATAAACAACTTTTATCTCTTTTTTTAGATGAACGCTGCACGTTGTTTTTAAAAATCAATTATGCAAATAAAAAAATACGAAAGACTTATAATTTAAATAATGTCAAGACCGAGTTCATAGGTTCTTCATCAGCAGTGGCGTAATTGCCGTCTGTAATATGATTAAATTAATGAGAAAGAATGTCAAGTCAATCTATTACCTCGTCCTCTGTCTGTCTGTTAAATAAATGTATCGTTTTTTTAAGATAGGAGGAGGCACACGAGCACTCAGGCCACCTGATGGTAAGTGGAATCTGAGACTCATAGAAATTTGAATTATCAAGACTAAGTATAATCCTGTGACCTCAAATGCGTTGCCAACCCTGAGGACTAAGATGGAACGCCTCTATGCTAGTAATTTCACCGGTTGTCTTATCCCCACACCGGAACACAACAATGCGAACACTGTTGCTTGGCGGGTGGTTAATGGATAAGATGGTGATAGCGATCCGGACGAAGCCTGCACATGGTCCTACCACCCTGTTGTTTTAGGGTTGTTTTCTATCTGCCCTCTCACGTCCATTATCATTATTAAGTCAAGGAAAACATTATTAACCACAGAAAACTTTTTATTAGGCATTTTTTAATCTGTTTCTGTTTATAATGAATCTACTAGTTGCTTGTTCATGATCCTGTCATGGTGTTAATACTTCAATGATTGTACTATTTTGGTCACGCGCATGTACAGTCGAATACAAAGATATTTATACACCTTTGCACCTTATCTCATTGATATAAGATGCAAAAGTGTACCTACACATATATGTATTTGTCATCGACAGTACAGTGTTACAGAAACCCTTTTTAATAAAAAAATACCATTAGTCAGGGTTGGTTTTCGTTTTGTAAGGAGAAAATATATATTTGAAAACTAACTTCATACTAAACTTTTTTTGTCGTTTTTTGCTTGATATTACTAACGGAAACAGCTAGACGTTTGAAACATTCACAGATTATTTTGTTGTATACAACGTGTTACAAATTAATCCGTAAAAAAGAAATTACAAAAGTAGTGCCAACCCTTATTAAATAACGTCAGTTCAGTATCTTAGGTATACAGTATACTAGGGTTGACACTACTTTCGTAATTTCTTTTTTACGGTTTATTTTGTAACACGTTGTATACGCTTTAAAAATAAATAATGAAATTAAAATAAAACAAATTACGTGGGCTCCCATTCAAGAAACGTGTTTCTTTTGCCGTTTTCCTCGATTTAATACAGAAACCGTGGTTACAGACACACAGGGATAGGTGAAACTAAAACAAAAGGTTATAATATAGTGTCTTATGTTGTATAGATAGTGGTACTTTTTATTTTTAATTTCAATGTTTTATTTATGTATCGTGCTAATGGTCTGCAGTGACCCCTCAGTTAAAGGAGGATTTTGGTATTCCTTAACCTATATCTATACTAATATTATAAATGTGAAAGTACCAAGCTCTGTCTGTCTGTTAGTTACGCTTTCACGGTTAAACCGCTGAACCGATTGTGATGAAATTTGGTATGGAGACAGTTTGAGTCCCTGGGAAGGACCTTATGTCGTTGTATGCCAAAAAATTGGATGGTTCCTGAAGGAATAGCGATAAATGATTTCTACGCAGACGGAGTCGCGGGAAACATAATAATATTGTGTATTGAAAAAGAAAGATTATTTAATAAATCAGAGACTTCTGTTCTGAGGAAGTTATAGTGAATTATTATATTATTTTGTGATACACATTTCCTAATAACGTTAAGCACTTACCAGTTTGTAAGAAGGCCGAACGAACTATTCAACCAACGAGGCCCTTAAACTTTCGACACCTGTTTGAAAGTTTGATTAAAGCTTATAAAAACATAATTACAATACGTAAGTAGTACAGTACTGTTATGTAGTATAGTTATGGTTGAGATAAAAAACTGATTAAAATAGGTTATAGGCTATGTATAGGTATCACACTCCCTCTATATAATAAACACAAAGAAATCCGAAAACTATAACAATTCTAAAACTTTACCACTACACGTACTTTAACATTTTATTATCTCATATACTGTGTGTTACACGTATGTGCCTATATTATACGAGTAACGCAATAGTACGTTAAATCTTTTAAGCAGTCAGAAGTCAAATACATCAACAAACCAAACCGATCGACCAATATAGAAACCTATTTTGGATAGCGTTTTTTTGAGGATGTTTTTAGTTACGCGCGCCGCACAGTGAAACTGTTTTCATAAATGGTAGACATAATAAGAAAAGTAGGGTTAAGTGCTATTTTGTATAAAAGATCTATGCTTACAAAACTTGTAAGATTCATAGTTATTTTTTATTCATTAATAAATAAATTTTAAAATACTGTATAGGTAATCACTATTGTTTTTTTTATACACTGAAAAATGAAGTTTCTATATTTGGGCATCAAAACTGTTTTTTTTGTTGTATTTATTACAAACAGACCATATTTGTCTAAAAATAAAATATTTTTATGAATTTAATTCACTATACGGATTTTGTTATATTGTCATAAAAGGTTGTGATTATAATTTTAAAACATATGAAAATTATTGCAAAACTCAACTCCTGCCTCAGTCACAGTTTTAAACGAAAAATACTAATTACCTACGCGTCTTGCATTATTTTGTTCTAGATTCTGCTTGATATAATACTATAAAAGTAACTCCCATTACTTTTAGATTCACCAGGTTAAATTTAATGTTAACAAGTCTAACAAAAAGCTAAGTTTCTAAACCCGACTGCATGTTTTGATAATGTCGACTATAAATGTTAGTTACTTACTTACCCTTTATATATTTTTTGTGCCGCTATATTGTTTTTGTTTTAATAATAATATAATACCCACTGACACTTGCGACGTTAAGGCGAATCTAACGACTTCTCGTTTGTTAAAATCTGTCCATTCATCCAGCATCTACAAGGGAACATAGAGTCGGACATTAACACAGGGCTGGGATTCTACACAGTAATACTCATAACGATATCATCTTTGACATGTTTCCGTATTCTCAACGTTTGGATAACTCTTATGTCATTTACAATTATGGCGACCAAGTAATAAACGATTCTAAAACATGTCAAACAAAATATCGTTATAACTCAGTAGAATAGGGCAAAACACATAACCCTCCTTTTGGGCTTTGCCGCAGTTGGGTAACAAAAACACCTTTCAGTTTTATTGTTATGTCCACCAATTTCAGAAAAGAATCCGCTGTGCGCAGACGGCTTCTCTTCTAATATGCACGCTATTTTGTATTGCTTGAGAGTTGACAATGCAGTGGTTTTGAGAGCAACGTGGGCTTACCGATTTTTTGCCGTGATCAGTTTTTGGCTGTAACGGGCCCGGTTTGAGGAAAATGAGGTTATTTATACATTAATGAGTAGGCGCAATCGATCATTCTCGAGATTTTCAATTGTTGTATTAGGTATGTTTATTCACTTTACGTTTTAGGGATGGGATGGGATGTCCTATAAAGGAAGTTATATTTAAACTCATAGTGGTGCAGGGTTTTCGTAATTGACCATCGCACATCCTACGGCCTGCAGCCCTTGCATAAACTAGCTATAATGCACCTTAAAAATAACCTCAGTTGTTATAAAGATAAAAATTTAAATAGATATTTTTTAGAAACTTAACTCATCCATTGTGGAACTCAATGACAATTAGGCTAGGTCGACACTGCAGGCACTAAAAAGCAGGGAAATGTAGAGCCAAGTCTGGCTTTCTTATTAAGCTACTTTCTATTTTCATAAAACGCTTACTTATCTTTTTTACTAACTTATTCGCGTATTTTAAAGCTTACTCTTGTTATTATTATTTTGTGATTAAGTAGCCATAAAAGTTAGTTTTCCCTCATTTTAAACAAAAAGAGATGGGTAAATAGGTAAGTATGTCACTTGACGTAATAGAGAAAATAATTCCAGATTATTATCAATTTACTTTCTTTTCCCGTGTGCTTGCCGGGTTAGAATAGTGCCACTCCATAATCTTCCCGTGGATGTCGTTCGAGGCGACTAAAGGAATAAGGGCCTCTAGTACTGTTAGGCGATACTCTGATAAACAACTTAGCCCGTATGTGCAAAATGTGGTTACAGAATTACCATCAACTCTTTTTGTAGTTGTTGGTATTTCTGTAGCTCTGCCTACCCCACTCTGGGAATAAAGGCGTGATAGTATGTATGTACTTTCTTTCAATGTAAAGGCAATTATAGCTGTAGCGTCTGTCCTGCTAAGATGAATAACGGTCTCCTAAGAATTAAAACCATCCTACGAAGCATCTGAAGGTAATGCCACCTCATTACTAACGGGAGGAAATCGATTTTGTCTTGAGGGCATTGGGCGCCGGTGCCGAGAAAACCTTGTTCTTTTCACAATTTTTGTTTTGCTATCATTTCTCGCGTCCACATACTTAACTAATTTTAGAAACTTTGAACATTCATTGTTTTAATTCAGGAATTGTGTTCAATATGGTGATAGAACCACCGATATTAGGCCAGGCATTTGGAAGGAGTTTACGTTTGTGTAGATTATTAA
The DNA here is from genome assembly GCA_949316455.1 of Acleris holmiana. Classification (NCBI taxonomy): domain Eukaryota; kingdom Metazoa; phylum Arthropoda; class Insecta; order Lepidoptera; family Tortricidae; genus Acleris; species Acleris holmiana. The sequence continues at coordinate 11,331,422 of OX438769.1, forward strand.
AAAGAATAGGTTATTTTTCTGTCAAAAGTATTCAGGTAATATCAAAACTAAAATAAGTACTAGTTTGATTACCTGTGAATGTATTACTACTACTGCGCCATGTATACTGAAACCTGTCATTGTCAGGGTGGTGAAATTGGGGGCTGCTGCCACTTTATGCATCACGCCAATGAAAAACAGGGCACGCTGCAAAGGTCGCCAGCCAAGGCACCACCTGAATTAGTCAACTGACGCGAAATGGAACATCCTGGCCGGCGGAATTAGGGCGGCGGAGCATCGTACTTAATTGGGAAGGGCCGTCTGAGTTTTCGTCAATTAATTATTCACGCCATTAGAAACGAAATGAAGAAGCAACCGAAAGCACTGGCCACTACGACGACGGGTAGCTTGTACAAGATTTCCCCCATTCACAAAACAAAACCGGGCAAGAATATTTCTATTAATGTCATTTGGTGGCTCGTCGTCACGGCCGTCGGCTTGTCTGGCTATACGGTCGCCAACAAGCCTCCGACGGCGTGACCTTAGTTGGTGGCTCGTCGTCACGGCCGTCGGCTTGTCTGGCTATACGGTCGCCAACAAGACTCCGACGGCGTGACCTTAGTTGGTGGCTCGTCGCCACGGCCGTGGGCTTGTCTGGCTAGACGGTCGTCAACAAGCCTCCGACGGCGTGACCTTAGTTGGTGGCTCTTCGCCACAGCCGTCGGCTTGTCTGGCTAGACGGTCGCCAACAAGCCTCCAACGGCGTGACCTTAGTTGGTGGCTCGTCGTCACGGCCGTCGGCTTGTCTGGCTATACGGTCGCCAACTAGTCTCCAACGGTGTGACCTTAGTTGGTGGCTCGTCGCTACGGCCGTGGGCTTGTCTGGCTAGACGGTCGCCAACAAGCCTCCGACGGTGTGACCTTAGTTGGTGGCTCGTCGCCACGGCCGTCGGGTTGTCTGGCTAGACGGTCACCAACAAGCCTCAGACGGCGTGACCTTAGTTGGTGACTCGTCGCCACGGCCGTCGGCTTGTCTGGCTAGACGGTCGACAGCAAGCCTCCGACGGCGTGACCTTAGTTGGTGGCTCGTCGCCACGGCCGTCGGCTTGTCTGGCTATACGGTCGCCAACAAGCCTCCGACGGCGTGACCTTATTTGGTGGCTCGTCGCCATGGCCATTGGCTTGTCTGGCTAGACTGTCGCCAACAATAATTCAAGCTACTTACTTACACAAATACAAGATGCCCTCTTAAATATTTACCCATATAAGATTTTTGGTAGCAAAACTGTTATCGCACTTGTAATACTTCAGCGGGCCTAATATGGCCGTGTTTATCGATGCAGATAAAACAACTGTCACTCTCTTACCAGTGTAAGTGCGAGAGCGATGGATGCTTTATCCACCGATATAAGGGCGACCATAATACGGGCCCAGGTCTTAATTACATTTGGTACGATATATAAACTAAAGTTGTCATCAACGTTAGATGCAATTTAAATATTACATGTCTTTAGCTATTCGACAGGCCAAAGTTTAAGTTTAAGTGTAAGGAATCCAAATATGGCTTATAATTTAGCTGATAAAAAACGCTAAATAACACACAAACACAAACACACACACACACACACACACACACACACACACACACGCCATAATAACTTTTAATACACTATATTTGAAAATATTTGTTTTGGAATACTTAAATGTTTTTGCATATAACTTTTGAAAATGTTAGTTATATCTGCAAATATTTACAACGAATTCATTATCAATGCAAAAAGGATGGCATAATCTGAAATGTTCGGTTGACAATGACATAGGTGGCTTTGACACTTATTACAGTGACATATCTGTCGTAGTTTTTTGGTCTAGAATTACATTTTCGAGTTTACACATCAAAAAAGTATATAATTATTTGCGTCGTATTGTAATGTTAGCTTGTAAGAGTTAAATGAAGTTTATTTGGGTGTTATTGTTCTGTGTCATGTTTAAATAAGAGAACTAGTCTGTATATTTGGACAAATGCGTGGTTGACCGTGGTTGCGTAACAGACACCTTTTTTTTATATTATTTCAGTAAGAGAGAACCAGTTTAAGATTTGAATGCAGCACTAGTTTTATAGTGTAACTAGCGACCCGCCAGCGGCTTCGCCCGCTGCAATTTTTTTTATGTCACTTGTGGGTATGAAAATTAGATGTTGGCCGATTCTCAGACCTACCCGATATGCACACCAAATTTCATTAGAATCGGTCGAGCCGTTTCAGAGGAGTTCAATAACGTACACCGTGATTCGAGAATTTTACATATTAGATAAAACAATTATAGACATACATGACATCATATTTCCTATTGTTAAATATAACTTTTGGTATTGAAAATGTTAGTCATATCTACAAATAATTACAAAGATTTGATTATCAATGTAAATGTGAAATCTTTGATTGACAATGACACTTAACACACACACACACATGACATGGCATTAACACTTATGACAGTGACATATCTGTCGTAGTTTTGATCTTGAATTAGATTTTCGAGTTTACACATCAACTTTATATCGGTGTAATTGTTGTGTCGTGCTTTAATAAGAGAACTAGTCCCTATATTTTGAATAATTCGTGATTTTTGGGATTTAAGGCTAAGATTTATGTATAAACCGATTAATATTTTTTTTACATTTAATACAGTATATTTTAACAACCAGTTTAAAATCTGAATTCAGCACTAACTTTATAGTTTAATAACGTAATTTATAGATATACATGTCACCATAATAAATATATAGACACCCTTAAATCTTACAAATAAGTTTCAGCTAACAATAGTTATATCATTGTATAATGATTTGATTAAAAATAAAATATTAAGTGACTCAATGAAAAGCCACAGACATAGGATGTATTTATTTGTAAAGCTATTCTAGGGGAATGGAGCACGGTTAGTGTCGGTCGGGCCGGAGTGCAGACAGGGTCTGGGGCGCCGCGCCGGGCGCTCCGCCGGCGCTCGCTGGTGTCGGTTACATAACTGGCACTGGCGGCGCGGCCGATTGATCACCCCTAAATTAGTGGGTTGCCGGGGACCCGGGGTGCGCGGGGACGGCCACGGCAAACTAGGTTGGCCGCGGAAGCACACTAACCCCTAGAAAACTAGGGGTGCGAAACTCCTCCCCCTTTTCTGGTCACGGGAGCACAGCGATTGGTCCGCTCGCTTCAACCGCTCGCCCCTCACCGTGATTACAATCGGTGGGGTGCGCTCATAGAAATAGTGTTATGTGCTAGTCTATGTACTTATATACCTTCCAGGTATATATAATATATGGTTGGACCCCAGCCAGTGACATTGAAACTAGCGCACCCAGAGTCCGGTGGCTGCTGAGGGCAGCCTTCGCTAGGCCATGCTTGTAAACAAAGGAAACTATGCAACGAATATTTTTTTACTAAAGAAGGCGCGGATAACCATTGTGGGGTTCGTGTGAAAAGAAACTTGTTAAGTTAACGAGTTATAAACACGAACAATATTCTGTTTAAATTTTTACTGATTTTCATATTGAGTGTGCAATCTCTAATTGTATCTCTACCCTCTACATGGTGTTTATTTTCATAACGTTGCCTCGATGCAAGTACACATTTTGTTTGTGAAATTATTCAAAATAAATCCAGCCTAGTTCCAAAAACGATAAAAATCAATTAAGTATTTAAGAATAAAAGTATACATCTCTTACATTTTACAGTTGTTGTAAAGAAGTCCTTGTAACCCCCTAAGCTTCTAATGCATTTAGTACCCCAGGTCTGATGCAAGTAATAACATAGATATAGTGGAACAGTTTTCAAGACCTTGCTCCCGTTCCGTACAGATCGTCTTCGACAACCTTTGTTCCGTTCGACACTAAAAGGAAATTGGGGATTGTATCTTTATGTGATTGCTCTAAGGTTAAGAAATATAAATTTATGTTTCTTACGTTATCGTTTTTTGTTTGGTACAAATGTGCAACAAAATTACTATCCTTACGAGTAGGTATGTGAGTCGATTGAAACTTTTCGTCGTACAATCTTAAGTTTGTAAAGTATAATATCTGTCACTACGACTAGAAATTATATAACTAGAAAATCCCAGTGGATAATTACTCCAATTCACACATAAAAGGCTGTCCAATCCGTCGTGTCATCACACATTTAATTTCTTATGACGTTATAAGGCACGAGAAAACACGCAAACATTTTCATTCTATTTTATTAGTATGACATCGCTGGGCTATGTCGTTAGCTAGGAAATCCCCCGCAGACACTTAATGTCCCAAGTCACACGTATAATGATAAATGAACGATTTTAGTTGCAAACTATAACTGTAACAATTACAAACTGCTGTCGTAAAATGAACATTCTGTATAAGTAAAGCTTCCTTATGACAGGGAAAGATATAAATAAAATAATAATCTAATGATTAGTATGTACGGGCACGTAATTAATTTACATTAAAAATTTATTGCTACTATAGACTTTTAAATATTAATTTACTGAGATCTAATTTTACGCCAGAAGATATCTGCAGCTCAGTATGGCCACGCCATTTTATATGTAAATCGAAAGAATACTGATACACAATTTAAGATAACTTTAACTGAAATGTAAAAAAAGAAATCCTTCTGGCGGTATGCCTTTTGCTTCAAAGGATGTCGCATTAAATATTCTGAGTTTTATAAAATCAAAAAAGCTACAAGTACGGTAAGCCAACAGAAATTTACTGCATTCTAGTGTCTTGTCTTGTCATAATTAACTTGAAACTGAGTATTCCATGACGAGAACAAAGTTCTAAGTATGCTTAAGTCTTTTGTTAGCTGACTGTACCGTTACCTTCAAACAAAAACCACTATGTCAAGTTTCGTTTAGGTTTTTGTCTAGATGCCTATACCTAACTATGGACAGTGCACAGTTGGCAAACAAAAGAAACTACAAAAAATGACCTTGAATTAAGTCAAGTATCTTTCGAATATCTCTCACCAGACAAAATAGTCAAAATCATCTTGTATCTCTTGTGAGTCTTTTCTTCATTCTTAAGGATAGAGATGCAAAACATACGTGACGTAAAACAAGGTTATTTCTAACTTCAATCCAAAGTTCGCTCTGCTTTCTTCTTGGCGTAGTATTTATCTGCAAGATAAAAGGTGTTTTCCGAGGTTATAAATAACAGGTTCTAATGATGCAATAACAAAAGTTTAACAGGACCGGTGCACTAGGGCGGAAACAGTCACAGCCGCGACGTAATTTGTTGCAGACGTTATTAAACAGCTCTGTCTGGCGAACTTTCAGCACAAAGATGTATGAAAAGGATAAAAGGGGAGGATCACAGAAACAGGGATTTCGTAAAAAGGAACACCGTGTGACAAATAAAACATGTAGAGTATTTCAGAGCAGGCAACGCTGAAATAGGGGGCAAAGCTGTCAAAAAAATCGGCACAGATTTAGCTCCGGTAACATTCTCACTCCCTAAATCAAGTCCGATTTTGACGATATTTGAATATTGTACTCGTAGTTATTTTAAAAACTGGGTTTATACCATTCCGTTTGTTTTATTTTTAATTTGTTTCTTGTAACATTTTATTTAGGAAGAAAAATGTACAGACCTGGCTTTGCATTTATCTACAACATGAGAAAAATTCGTAAAGTTCTGACTAGGTTTAAAGTGAGGGAGTATTCAGCATTTTGTAAGGATTTTATTTAGGCATTTTGTTTCTTACCTATTTTTAACCCCTGTGTAATATCTGAGGCAACGTCTATAGTTCTTAAACTGATGATTCGAGTTTCGTTTTGTTTTGTTAGTCAGTTTCGATGAAAATCTATCGCGCCGTTGAAGAAATATTAGCGGCAAAGGTAACGAGTACACAGGCCACGTAGTACCTACGCTAACAGAGCAAGTGAGTACAGAGGCCAAATGGACGCATATATAATTTCATTAGCTGGATCATGATACATAACTCTCACAGCGAATGCCTTAAGTACTTATCTTATTATCAGTTACCCGACTGCTCGAGTAGGGTGAAAGAGGTCTTCGTCAATTTTAAAACGATAGAAAGCATAGCAAGATGGCTTAAACCTAAATGAACTAAGCCCCAATATAAATACTCGGGCTCATCACAAAAGTATTGCCCTTATCGGGATCTTACCCGGGGCCGCTAGCTCCATCGGAAGGATGACAATGAAATAGGCTAGCCAGTCATCAAATACTAACAATACAATAGCACTCGCAGCACATTGCATCGGCGACCTGCTGTCACCGTGGGAACAATGTCTGACCACCATGTAAAAGGATCTAACAACAATTCAATTAGTCATGCCGTTATTATCATCATCTTGTCACGTTATTCTTGGATACTGACTTTGGTAAAAACGGGTTCATATTATTTTATCGAAACACCTTTTAACGAACGTATCGTTAGTTTTTTTTGGTTGTCACAAGTGTAACCTAACCTAACATACGTAATTAATGTATTAGATGTAGTGGAAAAATCACACGAGAAATTGTATGAAGTGATACAATTGATGAAGTGGAAATTCGATAAAATTTGTTACCGCCAAAAAACATTTTTAAGCAAATGCTTGTATACGCAAGTTGATTTCGGTATCATTTCCACCTACAAAACAATTGTGACAGTTGTCCCATAGCTAAAGTATAAGGCTAGATCTGAGTTTAGGACTAGGTCAACTCGTATAATGTGCAGACAGGCGCAGCTGATAACTTGTAAGTGTATACTATTCGCTACTGTCGGACAGGCTGCCACGGACACTTTTTGCAGACGACAAAGTCTTGATTATGGATATCAGACAATGTTAAAAAAAGAGATTTTCGTCTACGGATAGTAAAGGATCACTTGTGCCTCGTATGTTTTAAATATTACTTTCAGAGTTGTTTTGTTGAGTTGTTTGAGTTGTTGTTTTTTGTTAATTTTTCTATCCTCTTGCATTGTCTTTACGTACTACTCCCAGGTTAACTGAAGAGATCCCATTATCTATGTCGATGTAAATGTGTCTTGTTATTGTTTACTTGCAATAAAGAGTTTAGGTACATAGATACGAGTATACATATATTATAATGTCTAGGTCATTATTTGCGATTGCTTCCGACGTAGCTCCCGCGAGCCGCGAACCCGCCAACTTCGCTTGAATGAAACTCTGAGACTTTCGTTTTCCATACGAGTCGCTCACATGGTCGCTTTGCATTTTGTTCCCAGCTTTTTCGCGTGACGTCACTGTGAGGGTTGTAAATATTATCAACAAGGATAAAGATAAAGACTATCTAAAAGCAAGCTCAAACCATCCGAGGACATGTTTGATATTGTCTTCTACATAATATGTTAATAAACACGGTACTGAGATAATAATTTCACTATTTTCTCTTTGTATCAAATTACTCAGTGACACTTGCGACGGTAAGACGAACGTAACGACACTTAGTTCGTTCAAATTGGGCCATCCGTTCAGCTTCTACAAGGGAACAAAGAACAATACATACATAACCATGTATGCGAAATGATGCACGCACGCACCTCTCTACATACTTATAAGTGTGAAGCATTATTATCCTTGGGGAGTTGAGTAAAAGACTATTTCAAATAACGATTGAGTGGGTCACATTTGATAACGATTATTAGGCACCAACAGTTCAGATACAAAAGTGCTGGCAGTGTTAGTTATCCTTAAATACTTCTAAACCTTTTTCCTGCATTTTAAGTTACATACGAAACCAAAACAATAATTATCACCGTTATAACGCTACGGTGCTTATAAAGTGGTAGCAGTTATGGTGGTGGCGAGGGATGCTCCACTAAAATGTTACGTGTGAAAGTTTGTAAAATGTTTGACATGTTATTCGTTTATGTCTAATAAGCTAAACGGATTTTGATTTAATTTTGACTCGAAGATTATACCATTGCTACCAGGTATATTATACCTTAGACTGAGATAGAAAACAATAAGGTATGGTGTACATTTAACAGTATATTCTGAAATATTTATTTGTACAAAATAAACTAGGTATTAGTGAACTTTACACTAGTAAACCTGACTGTGCAAAATGTGGATACCGAATTATAAATTAGTCTTTGTAGAGCTGTTGGTATTTCTGTAGCTTTGCCTACCCCACTCTGGGAATGAAGGCGTGATTTTATGTATATATGTATAAACTAGGTATGTTATAAGCCTTAAATTTTCCCTCATATACGAATATGAGGTAAGATCGAAGACAACAAGTGTAACAAAAAGCAAGTTTGAAAATCCCGACAGCATCTAAATTTTAAAGGTTAGTGTAACTATTCATGTTTATAGTTAGAAATATAGCATACATATTATAGATACGTACTTACTCCTGCGATGTATCACACACTGCAAAATCTATTAAGCCGTTGAACGAATAAAAGGACAAAAAGTCACACCAAATCAGCCGGATGTTTGGATTTATAGAACTAAGGGACATCTATGTACAAGTTGATTGTGAACCTCTGAAAACAAGACAGGTATATGTAGTATATACTTCCCCGAAAAACGTTCTTGGGTAGTCATGTAATAAGTACACGTTTTTCGTTCAAGGCAAGTAAAAACTTGCAGTGAACGAAAAGCGTGTTACGAATGTAATAAAAGTCGCAGTTTTAAAACAAATAGCCATAGCATGCGTCGACCATGAAGATAAATAAATCACGATTTAAGCTGCTAAGGCCATCGAAAACCAAAGTGCAAGTGTAAGATTTAATAGTAGCTAACTACTGCAGAGACAGGGGAAGAGGCAGAGTATGAGATGAATATGACTGCGTTTCGGCCTGAGACAATAAAATTGTTAATAATATTAAACTCAGGGCAAAATTGCCTTTAAAAAAAGAACTGTTTCGCCATCATCGTCGACATAACTCATGAAATGACTGAAACTAAAATATACCACGAACACAATGTAATAAATCAAATTTGAATAAATCGGAATTAAAGTTGTAACATTTATTACGCGTTGAAGTTCATTTGGCATTTTTTAATGAACGCAATGTTTAACATAGGAATGATCATCGGCAACATGCTTCGTCGAATTATCTTAACACTAGCAAAACAAAATTTCACAACACAGATTTATCCTAATTAACCCCAACCCTGCGTCGTCTCTGGCCCAAACGTTCCCATTACACTGGCTGCATTGCTGCGCTGGATAGTAATGGAAATCTGCTGAACCAACCACGAGGATCCCCCCCTCTGTTCCACAGTCGACAGCCATCTCCCTAAAAAGCTCCTTGGCTTCTGAACCCCAAGGTCCTGATGTCTCCACCGCGACCAGGACAAAATCGGACATCGGTTTCAAGGCAGAGTATGTCGAGTGCTTCATCTTTGCGGCGGACTCAGATGTGGACCCAGCCGCCGTAAAATTCTGTCTAAAATAGGAAGCGTCAAAAGTACTCACGCAGATGGCATTCCATAAAAGACAGCGCCCTTTCACCATGGTACCAATGTAAGTCCACCCGGTCTTTTTCCGTCGGTTCTAGAGAGACCTAAAGGTTTCCAGGACGTTAACATAAACCATAGCCCGTCCAACGATAATATATCATATCAAGTGGTGCCTTTGAAACCGCCCATTTCATTACCTTTGGCAACTTAGCCCGTGATGACCATTCTCCTCGACCACGAAAAGAATCGGTGCGCCTTATAAACCTTTCCACCCAAACGTAATACTACAGCAATTATAAAGGAGTAAACCAGCAATGTTCCCAATTGCGGAGATCGTAACTACTCTCCTGATTTCGGTCTTTCTACAGCCTTAAGACGAGCCACATCAGTTCCCAAAGAATCACTCAACAAACACTGATACCTCTTCTTGCAAAGCATATCGTCCCACAACCTCTGAACATTAGGCTTATCCAGCCGTTACATAAAAAAATACAAAAACATTTTACTACTTTTTGGCCGTTTAGAGTTAGATATCTTAGTCCAAACATGTTATAAAAAGTATCAGATATCATTACATTACAAACATTTACCGCGGCCGCTGCCATTGGTAAATAACTATTTTTTAAATTTTGCCTAGACCTAAAAGTTCGCGGACTGTTTTTACAATAGTAAGGTTAACATTTCCGAGGATGTTTAAGGAAAAATACATGCGCATGAACATACATAATTTAAATAAATAGGTAGTTGTTTAATACCTAGACATTTTAGATAATAGGCTGAAGCGAGGTAAAGTGCAAGTGCATGACATTGTAAACAATAGATTGGGCTAAAAATAAATAATAGATATACAGATATTTTACTAAGAATGATAAGACAATACGTATTTTGACAAAAGGATAAAACCAGTCACGACGCACTTGATAAGTAAGCACTAGATAAAGTGCAAAATGGGTAATAGCCCAGTAAAAAAACTCTTTCACATCAGTTCAGGTGTTACACTAGATTTTGTCATATGTAATGTTGTAATTTACTAATAATTTAAATATCAGTTGTTACTACTTTTAACCTTTACTTGACCCAGACGCCAACGACGTCATATGCCGCAACCGCGCCGATACAAAATGTATGGAGCGTGCCGAGCGCCCGGTGTCCCCGGCACGAAAATCCTATGACGTGATTTGCCGGTTTTGGCGGTTTAAAGAGTAACTAGGTACTAACTATAGGTAGTTATCTGTATGTCATCAATCAATTGTGTAATAATCAATAGTGTTTACATTAAAAACCGTTTTAGGAGCACTCATAGCACAATACAAGAGAAAAATCCTCGAAATTCTCTAATACGAGGGCCAAGTGAAAAGTCTGGAAAAAATGCAACTTCTTTTTTGGTCCTATTAAATATTTATTTTTCAACGTAGTCCCCATGTAACTCAATACACTTGATCCATTGCTTTTCTAGCTTTTCGATTCCCTCCATATAAGTAGTACGATTTCTCCAACCCTTCAAAATACACATTGGTTTCTCGGATGATTTCTTCGTTGGAAGCAAATATTTTTCCACCAAGCCATTTCTTCAAATTTGGGAAAAGAAAATAGTCGCAGGGGGCCAAATCTGGAGAATAAGGCGGATGCGGGAGCAATTCGTAACGCAACTCGTGGATTTTAGCCATAGCAACTGCACAAGTGTGGACCCGTGCGTTGTCTTGGTGAAAAATGATTTTCCTTTTCGCCAAATGGTGTCGTTTTTTCATTAAAAGTTCATGAAATCGCTTTAACAAGTTATCATAATATTCGCCGTTAATCGTTTTACCTTTCTGAAGGTAAATCAACATATGTTACACCACGAGCACCCCAGAACATAGTAGCCATAACTTTATTCGCCGATAAAACTGCTTTGACTTTCTTTGGTGCAGGTTCACCTGAAGCAATCCATTGTTTTGACTGCTCCTTGGTTTCTGGTGTATGATGATTAGTGATCGGTCGGACGGAGCAAAACTTTAACAAAACTTACATTACAGCCATGAAAATTACATTACAGCCATGACAATATTAATTTCCTTATGCCAAATCCGAGACTGATATAGAGTTAAATTTAACACTAATCTGCCAATAATATTCCAATTTTTCTTGGTTGTATGTTACTAACGATGAATCCAGGTTTCGTCAACAGTTATGAAACGACGCAAGAATTTCATTACACCTAAACTTCGCCAAACATGCCTCGAACAGGGTCACCTTAGTGTGTTTTTGAGCCACTGTGAGCAATCACGGCACCCAACGGGTGGAGAGCTTCTTCATATCCAAATAAGTGTGAAGGATATTACGAACCCGTTTGTCTGAATATACATGCTATCTATCTCACGGACAAAAGTCCGTAGATGATGGGCGTGAGATAGGTAGATAGCGACCGAAGAGTAAAAACTCTTCGGTCCTTCAATACGATGTCATGGATTTTGGTGATCATCTTTCGTGAAGTGCCCTCAACAGCTGGCCGTCCGGGTCGGTCGGCGTCAGCAGTGCTTCTACGGCCACAACTAAAATCCGTAAACCACTTGTGGATCATTTTAATCGATGGAGATTTCTTTTTTGTATCCGTAATGAATGGTATTTTTTCGCAAAAAATAATGTTTAATCAGAACACGAAACTCACTTTTCTTCATGTTTACAAACACCAAAGTGATTGTTTATTTTTCATATATATCAAAAATAACTGGCCGTGCGAACTAGCTGAAAATATACGATTTTAAAAGACCGCATTACAAATTGACATTAATGATTTTGTGAAAAAATACCGTCCATATGTTTTTTCCATATTCTCACTCTGCCCTCGTACACATAATTCCTTCCTACGTGATCTTATGTATAGATTATTTGTGTCATATATAGAGAGACGTACAGTCGGCAGCAACGACATTTCGCTCTTATACCTAAAGTGATAAAGGCAGGTCAGATATTTTTGAGCCCCACGTTGGGTAATATATTATTGCTGGTGACTGTAGGTACTTGCAACAGTTAACGGAAACTGCAGTAAACTTTACTACCCCCGTAGACTGCAGGGGTGTGATTCTCTTAAGCGTATTACTTTTCAACTCGTCGAAGCTATATTAACCGGCGAGTTTATGTAGTTCCGTCAAAGCGTACAAAACACATTATAGTGCGTAAATTCTCAACTAGGCAAGATACGACATAGAGCTCGACTCACCTCTAACTGCACGCTAATCAAAATTCTTGTGAACGAATAAAGGATTTGTCGCTCTAGTGATCGAGTCACAGGCTACATCGTCGGCTGATTGTGTTTGGTTTCCACTACTTTGTGAAAATTATAAGGACAACGACACCACACATAGCATTGGGTCCAGCTGTAAATCAGCGCTGTGGCTACATGCTGCAGCATACTTATATGCTGAGCTGGTCGCCCTTTAAGTGTCTTTACATAAAAATAGTTGTATAAGTTGTTTGCACTTTGTTCTGTAATAATTATAGACACATAATAAACGTTTTTCTTCTCCTTCACCTTCTTCACCTTTTAGTACTAGAAAGCTGTAATTTGGCTTAAATATGCATATTAGTCACGCCAACAAAGTAGTACAAAAAAAAAAAATCTCGTCTACCCTATGGTGCGAGGTGTCGTTGGATAGGTCTTTCAAAAATATTTCGGCTTTGTTAACACAATTTTTTGAAAATAGGATTTGTTAGGACAATTTTCGTTTAGGAAAATTTTCGTTTAGGAAATATTAAGCTTTAAAGCGCTCATTTTTGTTAGACTCAAGTGTCCCTCCCTTCCCTACAGCCAAAACTACAAATACTAAAAATAAAAGAGCTTATAACGAATTTTAAACGAAAACTATCACCACTAAGTAGAAATCGTTGATTCTTGAGATACAAGATTAAAGTGCTAATACTTACTAAAATAATCTAAGACGGCACCAATTGACTTTATAATAGAAAATTTGCTATTACTTATTGATTTTTATGTTTGTAGTACTTAACGGCTTCGGAACCCTACGCTGAGAATGGTCCGATATGCTCTTCCCGGTTTTTTGGTCATTTGTGTGTGTGTCTAAGGTTCATAGAAAAAACCTAAATGTAAACAATGACTCTTATAAAAAATCCTCAAAATAGCATATTAATTTGTTTTTAAGGAGCAAAAAAAGCAAATACAAGAGGGCGAAATGTCAAAAAGACTGAATAACTAATTTTATGTTATCTATTAGGTGTTCTTTAAAGGTTACACTTAAAATCTGCGCATTGCCAATCAGGGCTGGGATTCTGCACGGTAATAACGATAACGTATTTGACATGTTTCCGTATTGTCAACGTTTTGATAACTCTTATGTCATTTACAATAATGGCGACTGTGACATAAATGATTCTAAAACACGTCAAACGCGATATCGTTTTAACGCACCTGAATAGAGGCCCTGAATGAGTGCTATACTAGCTAAACAGTCCAAAACGCTTGGTAGGCAGTTATAACTCAGTGACAGGGAAGAGAGGAGAGAGATCAAAGTACTTAACTCCCGTAATTAGTAATAAAATTATAGCAACTGCAATTGGTCTACTAGGTCCATTTCATTCATTTTACAGTCATCGGAGACTTGAAGTAGACAAGTAAGCTGTCAAAGGGTCGGTCACTTATTAACTCAGATGGTACGACCGAGTGGGAAACACCGAAGTTCTGCGGCAAGCCACTGTCGGTGGCGTTGAAGCCTATTTAATGCATCCGCAACTTCGGTGATGCGATCACATATCACGTATGGCGGAGGAAAGAGTAACGAAACGCATCTTTTATTTTGAACTAGACGTAAGCGAAAGCATGGCGGACAACTCCTCAGTTACAAAAATGTTCAGAAGCGGCATATGAACATTGAGCCCTCTCAATGGGAAGGTTCGGCTGCACAGCGTCCAGAATAGCGCGGGATTGTGAAGAGGAAGTCCGCGAATTCGGGGAGCGGCGAAAAGCTGACCTCGACGCTAAGCGCGGTAAGCTAAAGGCCCGTCCACCCGCTGCCTTCAACGATAATTATGTCTGCGGCATACTCACGCACGTGCCCTCAGTATGCAGGGGACGCACGTGCCTCAGTCGCTGCATAAGCGAGATGTAAGATCGATTACATAAGTCATCTTCGGGTCACCAGCGCTCGACCGACCGCAGTCGTCAGTTTCTGTCAGTTTTCTTTATGTTAATGAGAAGGCACATTAGCACTTAGGCCACCTGATGGTAAGTGGAATCTGAGACCCATATACATTTGAATTCTCAAGACTATAATCCTAAGACCTCAAATGCGTTGCCAACCCTGAGGACTAAGATGGAATGCCTCCTTGGTAGTAATTTCACCGGTTGTTTTATTTCCACACCGGATAACAACAATGCGAATACTGTTGCTTGGCGGATGGTTAATGGAGTGGTCGCCATGGGGGAAAACGGTAGGAAAGATCATCATCATCCAACTTAATATTCACCTAATCCAAAGTTGAGACTCAAGACCTAACTGGAACAATTTATCATTTCATAAATCGTTGAAACGTTTTTCGAAAACGCGATTACAAACAATCTTCAATCGGCTAAACTACAGATGTAGTAAATAATCCTTTACCATCGTGGAAATTCGGAACACATGACTACTTCCGAATGATACCGACACGTGTCTATGAATTATTGTAGTATTAAGTGATGTGTTTGTATTAACAGGGCCTCTATTCTACTACATTATAACGATATCGCGTTTGACGTGTTTTAGAATCGTTTATGCCGCAGTCACCATTATTGTAAATGACATAAGAGTTATCAAAACGTTGACAATACGGAAACAGGTCAAAACGATATCGTTATTACCGTGTAGAATCCCAGCCCAGGTTCCCAGTCCCGAAGCAATGTACAGCGTTCTTTCGACACATCCCCATACTAATAATAAAAATAAATTTAGTAATATTTCATATAACACTAGTCATTGCCTTCTAGCATTTTATGATACTTTGAGTCATAGTGATTAATCGATAAAGAAAGTTGCATTTTTTTTTTCTGGATATGAAGCACATGACTGTGCCTCATGGGACAGGAAACCTGTTGAATAAATAGAGTACTTTAGTTCTCAGTATCAAATGTCAAACCACGAGTTTGAAGTATATCACACTAAAATGTTAGAACTACCACGATCTGGATGACAGGAACAGAGGTCCGATCGTTGGGGAAAACTTTGTGGAAAGCCTTTGTCCAGCAGTGGACTTTTTGCGGCTGATGGTGATGAAACTTATATTGTTACGAGTAGGTATGATTAGGCAGGTAGGTAGATAAGAATCGAGAAGCCGAGTCATGGACGTCCATATTACTTACGGGTTCAATCTAGTTTAAGGCCAAGGCTATCGCTATTGTTATACAAGGCCGCAATGTGTAGAAAATTCCATTATCGAACTCTCTAGAACGTCCCCGGTGGGTCAAGGTCCATCGGTCATTCGAGAAGACATTCTGGAACATTTGGGGATAGGAAGTATAAAAGGTGAGGCGCGCGCTCGGCGTGACTCATTCCTTAATTAGAGAGCAAGAAGTGCAAACGAAAGTGAAACGAGCTATCATCTAAGTATCTACTCGAAGTTTATTGTGAGATATTTTTTTATAACGATTACTCGTAAGTGTGTAATTAAAATCTGCAATTAATTATTTGTGTATTCGTGCATTTCTATCAGTTACCTACCACCACGTACGTAACATTTGTTGTTAGAAATGCGATAGGAAATGCCAATAACTGCGAGATCAAGAGCAAGAGCAAAACCCGAAGCCAATCTGCAGCTAAGGACTCTCCGGCTGCCGCCAGTACGTCCACCGCTACTGCAAAGGTGTCAACGAAGCCGGAAATTGACCTCAATGCAATCCTAATCCTCTTGAAAGAACAATCAAGAGCACAAGAGGAGCGTTTCCGAGCTCAAGTGGAACGCTTTACAGCACAAGGCGAACAAACAAGAGAGGTGATTTGTCAATTTGTAATGCCTCTCGAAATTCACAGTGATCAAGGCAGAAACTTTGAGTCCCAGATGTTTTAGGAGACTTGCCGAATCATGGGAATTTATAATGGTAGGAGAGCCGACCGCAAAATTTCGTACTGACTTAATATCGCGATGAAATGCACAATGGTTTCCCATAAAAGTGTTGCTAAATCCGAATTTGATAGTCTGTCACGGCGGAACGTGACGAAAGTAAAAAAAAAATACAGCCATTTCCGATGCAAAAAAGAGGGCATTACTTTAACCATCTGATACTGAAATGTTAGTTAAAAACTTACTGGTAGATACATAAAACCGAAATCAAACAGTTTTTTTTTGCCTTACCCATCTGATACTAGCATGAATCCAGTCGGTGGTATGAACTCTCATTTCAGGAATATATAAGTATGCCAAGCACTGGATTTTGCTGCCGAAATACCTTGACAGACGAGAGTATGTATAGTCCAGTCAATAAAGGAAGTGTAGAGTGCGTGAGCAGGAACCTAAGCAATTTCTTCAGAAATTTATGTAAGTTTACACATACTGAGAAGTATAAACTTATTTTTTTTTATGTTAAGGAGAAGGCACACGAGCACTCAGGCCACCTGATGATAAGTGGAATCTGAGACCCATAGACATGATCTTCTTTTTTGACCATTTTATTAAATCGTATAACTAAAAGTATAACTAGGTGGATAGACCTGCGATGCGACCTTCCCCCACGCTGTCTTGATGGATACTGAGTGAACTGAGTCTGACTGAAGTAGAATGAGAAATACGAACATTTCTGAGAAAATACGATGGGAAAAGATTTTTCACTACATCTGTACTCGTATTTATTTAAATTTTGACACAACTTCCTTTCGATTAAAAATGACGCTAAATTTCACTCTTTAGATTGTATCTGAGTCTAGGGGTCACACATCCCACTTTTCATCAGGTGGCTTTTGTGCTTGGCTGCCTTCTAAATGCCATTAAAAAAGATCTTGTCACCCTTATTGTTTAGTGACGTGCAAACGATATCTTAAGCTAGCATACCACCACTTATTCGGTCGACTGTACCTACCAACAAGGGTTGTTTATAGTTAACCTGTGTAAGGGGCCGAGCATCTCAATCAGGCTGAGTTTTCACAAACAAGATCGACAGAACGATTTCCGAATCGGAAAAACGTCATCCTCGCAAAATGAGCATCCGCACTAAGAGCATTCGCGTGTAATGAGCATTCGGCGTCGAATATTCAAGTGGTGTGGACGAGAGTAACGTTCAGTTCAACGTCCACACCACATAAATATTATACGCGAAAGCTCTTAGTAAGGACGCTCCTTTATCCGATATTTATACCCGACTGCGGCGAAGCCCAAAAGTAGGGTTATGTGTTTGACCTGTATATATATATGTATGTTTACTGAAAACGTTACTGTCTTTTTAGTAGCGCCAGTAAAATACATAATGTACATCTGGAGGTCTAAAAAAATCAATATAAATGGATCTAATTTCGCCTTTCTTTTTAGTAGCGCCAGTAAAATACATAATGTACATCTGAAGGTCTAAAAAAATCAATATAAATGGATCTAATTTCGCCTTTCTTTTAAGCTAGCGGTCCCGGGTTCAAATCCCGGGCAGATATTTGTGTTATGAGCGCAAATATTAGTTCCTTGTCTTGGATTTTTTCTATACATTTAAGTATATATTTGTATAAAAGTAAATTTATCGTTGTCGACCTACCCATAGTACAAGTCTAGAGCTTAGTTTGAGACTAGGTCGATTTGTGTGAGATTGTCCCCAGATATTTATTTGTTTATTTCAACTTTGAAGTAGAAAAATAAAGCGGAATTGGGTTTCTTTGGACACAGAAGTAAGAGTAAGACAGCGATCAACTTCCGGGGTGTTATTCTTTTAAACGGCTCAGGGCCTCTATTTTACTGCGTTATAACGATATCGCGTTTGACGTGTTTTAGAAACGTTTATGTCACAGTCGCCATATTGTAAATGACATAAGAGTTATCAATACGTTGACAATACGGAAACAGGTCAAAAGCAATATCGTTTTTACTGTGTAGAATCCCAGCCCAGTTTTTAATTCTACAACGTAATACTACGCGGATTTTTCATGTACCCTCGTGCACTCATCTTACGGGTAGCGCAGATTTACGTAGAGTAAGGCAAACCTTCATAACGTTATGAAAAACATCGTTATCATAACGCTATGTAGCTGTAAAGATAATTAAAGTTAAAAAATTCGTTCAAATATATGTCAAATATAAAACGAAATCAAAATCGTTACAAAATGTGAATAACATTATGTATTGTGCGCTGTTGCCGGTTTGTTTTTTTAACCGACTTCAAAAAAGGAGGAGGTTATACGTTCCATTGTATGTTTTTTTTATGTATGTTCACCGATTACTTCGTCAATTGTGGACCGATTTGATTTTTTTTTATTGGTTTGATTTGTATATTTCCGAGGTGGTCCCATTGTCACCAAATCTGATTCTGATGAGAGTCAGTGAGGAATTGAGGGAACTCCTCAAATATTCAAACAACAATTAAACATATAGCAATTTTAGTATTTTTAGTAACAAATCTGAGAACTGATGACCAGATGGCCATCGGAACTCCTCAACGGTACCTATTTCAAGGGTGGCGATAAGATATCTCAATTAAGATAGTTGAGCGACTACAACGAAGAATATTTACTTGTTGAAATATGACTATGACTTTCCGGCAGCGTTGGTTGCGCGCTTGAAACTTAAAGTTTCTTATCAACTAATACCTAAGTGGGACTACGGAACAGCGTTTAATGATCACCAAAAAGTATAAAATATAATAAAAGTTTTATAAACAAAAAACCATGTCGATCGGTTAGTTGGCCTTTGCGTATACCCAAGCACAGTTCTGCTGCCTTCCGTGGTTGTTTTAAGTACGCCGCCACCAAGTGTTGGAACAACTTACCGCCTCCTTTACGTGAACCTCGGTCCCTAAATTCTTTTAAAACTATTCTACGGAAGTACCTTTTAGAACACCAAAATCTTTTACCAACTGGTGGTGGCCGAGTTGTCCCAACTTATTTGCGATAGTGCCGTAATTTGTTTTTATTAATTTATACTTTTTCATCACATGTTATTTTGTTTATCACAATGTTAGTAGCTATATTTATTTATTTTTCTTACACATACATTATATACGCTATATTTATTTTTACATAGTATTGTTCTCTCGTCACGCGTTCGCGTTCAGCTACGAATAGGTAATCACCGGGGTTCAGCTGAAAACCAGCGCTGTGGCTCCTGCTGCAGCACATGCTGAGCTGAGTCCTATTTGACTTCACACTACAGCGCAACGTTTTTCTCTAATCTTGTTTTCTTTTTGGACTTTGTATATTGTGTTGCAGTGTGTATTTGTCAAATAAATGTTATGTGTTTGAGTTTGAGTTTGATAATATGCATCATAAGAGTCGTCAGTGGCATGATTTTTTGATTAGGGCATTTTAATAAAACCAACTAAAGTCGGCGACCATAATATTTTCACCAAAAAGCCGACTTCAGTTGGAAAAACCTATTAGATAGGTGATTAAAATTTTAAAATAAGTATTTTTTGCGTTTTTGAAGGCGGTTTTTTGTTTATTAAAACTTTTATTAATGCCCTAATCAAAAAATCATGCCACTGGCGACTCTATGATACATATATTTTATGGACATGGGCGGCAATGACGGCCACCGCAATATGTACGGTCACAAACGTAAATGATGGACCCATTTAAAAAAAAACTGCTTGAAGTGGTCAATGTCCTTAAAGATGCCAAGTCATTTGTAACTTAGAGGAAACTCAACCTTATTGCTGTAGAATGTCAGATTTAGGTACTTTGGACTTAAGGTGGGTCACTGTACGAACTAGCGAAATTAAGTGCAGTAAAAGAGATGAATATAACGTTATTATCATTACAGGAAAATAACGTTTTTTTTTTATTGATTAAGTTTACCTAGTACATCGTTAAATACCGCTACAGATCTAAGTTTTATAACGTCAAATAGCGGTATTCTAAGGTCTAAAGTTAGGTTTCTACCGCTATAGCCGAGCTGCTTCGTCGTCGTCACGACCTGCGACCTAATTAAAAATACACATGCTAACCTCGCCGGTTAATAACTCAACAACGAATAGGAAAGTGTATTACTTCAAAGAATTACCTGCCTGCAATAGCTAGTTTAATCTTCGTTTAACGCTCTCGATGACTAGCACAAAAACAACACGGTGATGCAAGTTCGTAACGCGCTGCGCCTCGTCCAAGGTGAGTTCGGTATTGCCTAGTTGTGAACTCAAAACTATATCTAGCAGGCAGATATAAATTCCGTAGGTGTATCTTATCACCCGGTTAGCGGTTATTTTAGTCTGACGGCTGATAACGTATCAAATATGCAGTTGACGAATTGTCATTTATGTCATTAAAGGTACGGACAATTTCATTCTTTCGATAAATCAAGTACCTACGAGTATGGAGCTAGTGAAATTGATTAATAGTTGTGATGTAATTTTTAATCAAATTGCTAGACGAATGTTTTTCTGAATTGCGATATCAATTATTATAAATGAGAGTAAATTGATAATTATTTCAGGACAATCTCACTTTAAGCGCGTGGTTTGCATTAAAAAGGACAATGATACTATAAAGAAATACATAGAAAACATCCAAGACACCGATAAATATATTCGGGCACATCACAAGAATATTGACCTAACCTAACCGTTTCCTCCATGTTTATGTACACCTCATTAAATTACTTAGGTCACTCGGCCCACAAATTTGGTCTCAGGAATCTTTGAGTATTCCTTACTATAATATAATATGAAATCAATTCCCAAAATAAATTGCCTCTCCTCATAATACGTGCAGCGTAGGCGAATCGCGGTTATTTAAGGCCGTCAACTCTTCCATCTAGATTTTACCTAAGAAAAGAAGCCATAATGAAGAGAACACGTCTAGTCACTTTTTGGAATTCACGCTAATGTGTCTGGCGGCCTACTTGAATTCATCTACAGCAACACGTATAGCCAAATTTGAGAACTATACACGCAATTATAGACTTAACCGAGTTAGCTTAAAGCTTGAAGTCACGACGACGATAAATATATTGTGACTTATGCCTACAGTTGCTTGCATTTATGACGACTACCACAAATTTGCAGCGGATAGATAAAGTTGACGTAATCTCTAGAGTTCCAGACGCACGTGCACACAAGAGTTGAGGTGACCTTCAATGATTGATGAAAAACAATATTTAAATTCACCCGCAATTAAAACAGTATTTAAAATACTTACCCATTGTATATAGTTTTTGCGTGTCGTTGAATAATATTGGCTAGACATTGACGTCACGTCTCATGTGTAGGCCTAGGATTTATTTAAACCGCTTTCTAGCCAGACGGCGCTAGGCTAGACTAGGCTTTCGAATCCTTGTTTTGTTGCGAGACGCCGAAATATGCGTTCGTTGACCTTTACAGGCCGTCGGCGTTACCTGTCTGGCATTGAGTCTATAAGTATCTAATTTTATTAGGCATGTTAGGATCTATCTCAGACAGGCTTTTAAATTTCATATATTAACGGTAGTGTAGTAAATGTATTGTATAAAAAAATATACCTAATAGCTAGTTTTATTTTATTTAAAGATATAGCAACTTCATTTTCGCAATTGTAGAATTATGAACGTGACTCAAAAATCACCGGCATGATTGTTCCTCATAAATCAATAGTAAAACGAACCCCTATTTTCAGATCGTAGAGATAATTTCGATCACTCCTGTGCATGTTAACGCGGGAACTGTCAGGGTGAGGGGTAGCAAGAACCCGCCGTTTCGCGGCCGGCGCGCTTTTTGCGCCGCTGTCTGGGGCACTAGCCTCGCCGCCCGCTGTACGCGCCGCACTTAGCAAAGGTATGCATTTTTTATTCTAGCTTATTACTTTCCGTGCGTTAATTACTTTTTTCAGTTAAACTTTTGACCTTTGAGTGCAATTGCCATATTAGCTTAAACCATAATGCGTCCCACTAATTTCACGTTCGCTTAGCTGTTTCGTTAAAAAAATATGTAACAATGCTCATCCAATGTCATTATTTTTGTTTAATTTCGCTTGAAAATCTATAAAAATACTTTTTAATTTTGCCTAAAACAACGGTTTTCGATCGAGCATTTGGTAGTGTTTGTGCTGTTGTACTAGTGTTACGCTTTATTACATATTTTCTTATATAAAATAGTTTTATTTATGACTCGGATTTGTATGCTTTACCGATTTTATCGCGTGTGATATTTTTGAATATAAGTTAAGACTTTCCGTGACGACGAGACCTGATAAATGCTTCTACAGTATGGACTTTACACGCGATATAATTTGTATAATAATTTGTTTTTATAAGAAACAAACATGTCGTAATGCTTTATTATAATTTACAATTGGACCGTAATTAACACTTTTTACAAACTAACTTACTAAAGATATTATTATACTTAAACAAGAAATCCTAGGTTCCTACTTAAGAATTGTAAATGAACGCTAAAAAAAGATTATACTAAAATCAACACCAACCTTGAGAAAATATATTCTAGATTGTTTTAGATTTTACGGTAGAATGTTCTATAAACAATATGTTTGTATATGTTCACGGTGATGATTATAAGAGCACATATCCAGATTCTACAATAAAGTCTAAAAAATTAATACTTATCATGTAAACAATAACACTTAAAAGTCGTGATATTGTCTAAGATTTTATCGCGTCTGCGTGAAATAAGAAGAATAATGTACTTACTCGTACGCACGCAGGGCACACAGTCTATGTCAGGAGAGGTCACGACTCGACCGGAGAAAAAAGATGGCTAAGTACAAGGCACGACGCACAAAAAACTGTTCCGGCTGCGTGTGCCTGGCCGGCGCAGAAGCCGATTCCGAGTCAATTACCCGTTGCGTTACCTAAAATTTTCAATTATATGAGTATACAATTTTGATACTTCTCGGGTGTGACTTGATCTCTATCTTCCCGAGAATTAGAGTTTTGATTGAATTTCGTTCCATTTATCCGTCAATCCATCATTTGAAATATGAGGTGTCGTTGATTTTTGTCTTAGTATTCCGTTCCGTGTGTTAGGCCGCTTTCACACCAAACGTTTTGTCAGCCCCCGACTGTTATGCAGTTTACTGCTCTTTCAAACATGATCAACTTTTCGTTCTCACTAAACCGACATAACGCTGCTTTTGCTGTTATACCTACTGTGTAACAGTCGGCGGCTTGGGGTAAACGCGTCCTTATGGGCTATGTTATATGGAGGGTATGGATAAATTGCAAAGCGTTTTATTTAATTTGGTAGGGTTTTTTAGTGCGTTGATTCCGCATGAGTAATTTTTTATAGGTATGAGAAACAGTGTACTATTTAATTAGGCTGTGTTAAAAACACAAACAGTGGCGCAAAGGCACCATTTTTTCAAGATAATTTTAACAGTATTGATTTGGTTTGATTCTTTGGTTGTAGTTTGGTTTTAGTTTTTTGACGCAAATTCTCTGGGACGCCCGAAGCTGTCCAGCTGAGTGTTGTAGTTAGTTGGAAAAAGTTGTAGCATTAGGAAGTTTGATTTTAAGTATCTCTAGACTACCTATTTCTTTTTTCTAAAAACTTAAGAGCCTTATTTTAACCTTCATATCTTCTATGTATGAGTGGTGGAAGGACCCTGGGTCCGTCCTGATCGCTACCACCATCTTATCCATTAACCACCCGCCAAGCAACAGTGTTCGCATTGTTGTGTTCCGGTGTGGGGATGAGACAACTGGTGAAATTACTAGCATTATAGTCTTGAGAATTTAAATGTCTATGGGTCTCAGATTCCACTTACCATCAGGAAGCCTGAGTGCTCGTGTGCCTTCTCCTTATCACAAAAAACTGTAGTTGAAAATAATTGCTAATGTTATCAAACCTTCTTTATTAAGAGGCCACATATGATGCCACGCCCACACAATAATAAAAAGAGATGGAAAAAATATATATATTTGAAAAACAAAACTGTTAAATAAAACAATTTGGCGTCTAAAAACGTGCTTTTCCGTTTATTAACATACATATTACGGTTAATTACTTATTTCTAATATTTTAGCATGTTGTCAGTTACTTTTCTTGATCACAACTCAGGAGAGTATTCCATCATCAAAAATGTATGATTGATCGAACCATTTCACACGCAGAAAAACAATATACTATGTCGCCTTTAACGAATGTCATATCTACATTTACCGGGCAATTCACATTTTGAAAGGGTGTGAGTTACACTGTAGCTAGTTATTTTTTGTGTCGTAGATGTTACAGCCTCATTAAATCGAGACGGGTTCGCAGGCAACTGTAAAGGGCGATAAGGTCGACGCAGTCTAGACCAGGGACCGGCCCGCTATCCCATATTCTTTATTGAACACTTCATACAATAACAGCATGATAAGTAAAATACAAATAAAATGTAACAAAGTGAGTCAATAGGCGGTCTTATCGCTACATAGCGATCACAGAAAAGATACAAAACAGAAAAAATTGGTAGGCGGTGCAAATTAAAACAACAGTTGGAATTTAAAAAAAAATGTAATATGCTATACCTACATATACTTACCTACATAAAAAATGCATAGATAAAGTAATATTATGTACATAGGTAAAGGCTTAATGAATACAAAATCACGATCGCGTCCTTTGTGTAACGAAAGTTAGTCATCCAAACTATATGGGTAACTTTCGTGACACAAAGGAATCAATTAGTTTTGTTTTAATTAAAGCCCTTATCTATGTAAAAAATAATTGAAAACGTCCCAAATACGCTGTCTATACTTCTCAGGACTAGGATATTAGTAATTTCATTGGTTGGCATATCCCCAAACCGAAACAGGAATGCAATCACTGCTGCTTAGCGGTAGGTTAAAGGATAAGATGGTGTTCTCAACCTACCTGTTTTTTTTTTTAATTCTGGCAATGTCACTTACAGTGGCAAAAAAAGAGAAACGCTCTAATAACTAAGTAAGGACCGTATCGTTAATTATGGAAACAAGTTTGAATTGCTCTAAAAAAAAAGTTACAATATTTTGTCTTTTCTGTCATATGTCAATCTGTTAAGCATACAGTCAAGTGTTAAAACTTACTATAAAAAATTGTATAATTCGTATACATTGCAAGATGAAGGGTCACTCAGAGAAAAAACTACATTCAATTGTGACCAAATACTGTAAAGAATCAGGTATAACTATGAGAAAGATTGCTTCAGAAGAAGGGGTTAGCCTGAAAGCTGTTTACAATACGATAAAAAGGTTTAGTATGAATAATAATTTAAAAGATTTACCTGGCCGAGGTAGAAAACGAGGCCCTTCATGTCCTAATTTGGACAAAAAGATATGCGAATATTTTTCTCAAAAAAAGAGATATCGATTCGGGATTTTGCGAAAAAATGTCGTACTTCTATTGCAATGGTTCAGCGTGCCAAGGAACGTAACTTGCTTGTAACGTATATAAAGCAAAAACAGCCTAAACGCAGCAAAACCCAGGAGTCTTCTGTCAAAACTCGGGCTCGGAAATTGTACGACCAAATTTTAACTAAAAATGAACAATGTACTATAATGGACGATGAAACCTATGTCAAACTTGACTATAAAACCCTACCCGGACCGCAGTTTTACACCGTAATAAAAGGTACGAAGGTCTCTAAAGACGACAAATCCATTTTTTGCGAGAAATTTGGGAAAAAAGTGATGGTTTGGCAAGCTATTTGTTAATGCGGCATGAAAACGTCTCCGTTTTTCGTAACGGGAAACTTAAATTCGGATGTGTACAAGAAGGAATGCCTTCAAAAACGGGTACTACCACTCATTCGAAAGCACAGGAGTCGTACATTATTCTGGCCTGATTTAGCTGCGTGTCACTATGCTCGCCATGTGTTGAACTGGTATCGAGAGAATAATGTCGAATTTGTCGCGAAATCATTAAATCCCCCGAATTGCCCTGAGATCAGGCCCATCGAGAAATTTTGGGTTCTGATGAAGGCAAAGCTACGAAAACAAGCTAAACCAACAGATAACATGGACCAATTAAAAAAAGACTGGATCCGTACCCACAAAATTTTCAAAACAGTCGATGTCCAAGGGCTAATGAAGAGCATCAAAAGCAAAGTGAGAAAACTGGCAAAGGGGATCAATAAATAACTAAAAGTAGTTTTTATGGTTCACTTTGAAGATCTAAGAATCGCGTAGTTTAAGTTTTTTTTTTTTGTAATAAAAAGTATTTATACAGATTACACCATTTTATTTGTTTCCATAATTAACGATACGGTCCTTACTTCGCTAGTAGGTACTCGTACAATCATATTCAGGCACACAATCGATAATAAATAGTGTTAAGGTACGAGGAAGCACTACTTATAAATGATCAAATGAATTAAGGTTTTCAAGTCTTAAATAACTATGTTACTGTTCCGGATAGTCCGGAAAGAAACAGATAAAGAAACTACATAGTTACGCACTTAATGTCCTTAATTTGTCACTCGGTTGACATTTAGACAAAAAACCGGGCAAAAGCATGTCGGTCCATGCTCAGTGTAGGGTTCCGAAGCCGTTAAGTACTATAAACATAAAAATCAACAAGTAATAATAACTAATTTTCTATTTAAAGTCAATTGGTGCCGTCTTGGATGATTTTAGTAGGTATAAATACTTTAATCGCCTGTATCTCAAGAACCAGTGATGTCTTCTTAGTCGTGATAGTTTTCCTTTAACATTCATTATATGTTTTTTTATTTAAGTTTTTTTTTTAATTTTTAGTACTTGTAAGATTTTTAGTGTTTGTCTAACAAAAATTAGCGCTTTAACGCTTATTATTTCATAAACAGATTATTTAATCGAAAAACTGTTTTTACAAACTCATAATATTTTTGAAAGACACACTATAGGGTAGACGAGAAAAAAAATACATCCCACGTTACGTGTAGGGGAGGGACCTTAAAACATTCTTTTTTACTTTTAATTATACCACTTTGTTGGCATGACTAATATGCATATTCATGCCAAATAACAGCTTTCTAGTACTAATTCTTTGCGCTAGGCTGCGGAGGAACGGACGGACGGACATGGCGAAACTATAAGGGTTCCTAGTTTGACTACGGAACCCTAAAAATTAGTGTCTGAGCCTCTTATTGTTGGACAATTGTTTACAAATGAGTTCTTTCAAAAAATTGCGTGTTCCGCGCATACAAACACGGTCATGTAAGTGTTTACACGTTGCAAAATTACTTTAAACAGTCAGTGTAAGTAGGAGTTTACCATATTTGAAGAAATTATTAGAATAGAGACATTCCATCTCAGTCCTCAGGTTGGCAACGCATTTGAGGTCTTAGGATTATAGTCTAGAGAATTCAAATGTCTATGGGTCTCAGATTCCACTTACCATCAGGTGGCCTGAGTGCTCGTGTGCCTTCTTCTTATCATAAAAAAACTGTAGTAGAAAATAACTGCTAATGTTATCAAACCTTCTTTATTAAGAGGCCACATATGATGCCACGCCCACACAATAATGAAAAGGGATGGCTTTATATGCTTCTAAGTGAAGCTCGTGAGATGGATATAGTCTGCGTCTGCCTTGATAGGAGCGTCAAATTCAAATAATTGCTATTTTTTTTAAAACCATAACATTTAGTACAAAACTTGTTTACTAGGTCAAAAAAGTTTTAAATAAATACTCAACTATTGCATCAACAATTATCGTTAAAGGTTGTAGGGTTTCGAAGATTCAAATAAAAATATGTCACGTTTTAACTGACTTCAGACAAAAGGTCGTTCTCTGTTTGACCGGTATTTATGTATGTATGTGTGTTTGTATGTATATATGTTAGTGTCTTCGTGATTATCTCAGAAACTACTGCACTGATTTACAAAATTATTTCTGGAATATGCCTACCTAATCATTGTACCTTTGTAGTGGTTTTTAAATAACAACCACTATAATTTTCACGTGGGGTTGCTTTTGGCAAGGTTAAACCTTCCAAACAAGACTGATTATTTTTGCTATCAATAACTTTATTAGAATAAAAGGATGAGAATTATACCTAATTAAGAAGAGATAAGTCAAAGGCTGACTACCTATTTTATTACTTGAATTATTTATTTTCTTATAATTACATTTATAAATCAAATACTTGAAGGTCTCAATTTGAGGTTAGCATAGTATTTAATCATGTTAACTCATATGAATAAGAAAAAACTGTTACAACCATTTTAATGAAACTAAATCAATTAACAATAAAACACTTTTCATTCACTGGTTTCACTCGTTCATTCACTAGGAAATTGTGTTCATTCACTGGTGTTTTGGGGTGTCTTCGGCTTAAAATTACTATAACTTTTTAATTACGCTATACCATTATAAAACAAATTCCATAAATTCAAACAAGAATACTTGCTCGACTTATAACGACAGTATATTTGACGGTCCCTTTCTCTATTTAAGTACAATGATTTTTTAAAGTTGAAAGTTTCCTTAATGGTTCATTCACTGGTACGCTTACCCTAGATCGTTGAAAAGTCTTTCTAAACTAATTTGTAAGTTCCAAGTTGTGTAAAAAATATATCTTCATTGTGCAAACCCGTCACCTGTCCATTTTTCTGTCTGTCACAACGACATATTTCAAGTGAATACTTTAAAATACAAGATGTGTCTGACCATGGGGCTTTAAATGTAGGTATCGATTCTACTCCTCAAATACTACATCTTTTCTTCTACGACTTAGAAAATAACTTAATTTACAGTAAGTTATAGGTGATCAAATTTTCAAACTTTACTAGTAAAATCAGTGATTTAATTTATTTTTAATAAAAAAAAAAACCTTATTTTTTTAAAGTCGTAGAACAAAAGGAATTCTTTTTGAGGAGTAGAATCGATCCCTACATATAAAGCCCCATGGTCAAACACACCTTGTATATATTGCTTACTCTAGTTCATTATTTTTACAAAAAAATCATACCGCCAAACGTTTTTAAAGTCGTTTAAAATTGGCCAAAACGGGGGTTGCAACGTTTTTCAGTCAAAAATAGATAACAATTTTTGTCCATGCTGCGTAAAACTAAAAAAAACAAATGAAATGAAACTGAAAGTACTAATAAAATATAAAAACTGTTATTCAAATTAGCTCTTCTTCAAATAGATATATTATTATAATAACATTGGGTATAAAATAACTCCTTTCTTATATATCTTTTTAAAACTTCTATTTATACTACAATAAATATAAATACAAACGAAACCCACGGTCCCCGACATCAACTCGCACATGACCAGTAATTTTAGTAGGGCAAAACTTGTGAAGATGTGTGACAAAGAACATTTCTTACCCCACGTTCCGCTAAGTAAACGCTCAAAGTCGAAGCTCAAAGTTTAGTATCATGCAAGCAAAGTTAGGAGCTCTCGTACTTGTATGCTAAGTACTACAGGTCTTGTGAGTTGCGAAAACTAAACTAACGAATGTCGCTGGCACTATTTCAATGTCAATTGTAGATTTACCAGCCTTCTAACCTTTAGAAGGTAAGCCAAAGTTATATCTTGGCAGTTAGGAGTTGCCGTGTTGTCATTATGCTTCAAAAATAATAAGTTTAAAAAACTAATTAACTACCTGCCAAGCAACAGTGTTCGGTGTGGGGATAAGACTACCGGTGAAATTACTAGCATAGAGGCATTCCATCTTAGTCCTCAGGGTTGGCAACGCATTTGAGGTGTTAGGATTATAGTCTTGAGAATTCAAATGTCTGTCTCAGATTCCACTTACCATCAGGTGGCCTGAGTGCTCGTGTGCCTTCTCCTTAACAAAACAAAAAAATATAATACGACTAAATAGCCTATAACAATCGCACAAAAAAGACAAATCGATAGACACCTCATTTGTTAAAATCGGTTCAATAGGAACGGCGCTAGAGTGGAACATACATACATTACATATATACATACATACAAACATCATAGGGTGTCAAAATAATTAACCCTTCCTTTGCTTCGCCGCAGTCGGGTAAAAATTGCTTTATTACTGTCTAACTGACCGACTAAAGGCTATTAATACACTAATGTGGAGTACATTAGTGATTTAACCAAATAGCGAGTATTTTAGTAACTAAATGTGTTTCAACAAGAAAATTTACTTGAGTCGATATTTTTAGGGTTCTGTACCTCAAAAGGAAAAAACGGAACCCTTATAGGATCACTTTGCTGTGTGTCACGGGAACGCATGAAGGTATCGAGTTGAAATTAAAACCATATACTCAAATCTGCAGTCCCTAGAAGCTGTAAAAAAAGACTTTAATAGTTAACGTAAAAAAAATACGGCCGTTTATGCCGCATTTAACGTATATTTCAACAATCAATGCAATTTCGGGAAAATATCCGTAAACCGTTTATCTGTTGCTTTATTAAATAAAAAAAAAATCTTTTGCGATTGCAAACTTATTTGCAATTGGTAAACTAATCGTGACATTGGTCGCTGTATGGAGACAAGTTTTCCAACGGCAAGAACAAGTTTGTCCCTCAATAAAGTTTGCATTCTTATAAGTATGTAAGGAACCCTCGTTGCGCGAGTCCAACTCGCACTTGACCGCCTTTTTTTTGTTTTTAAAGTACTCGCTAGTCGACCACTGTACTAAACGTATCTTGACTGAGTTCATCTGTAGATCTGGAGACGGGCATCTCACTGAAGATCGGCTTATTAATTCGACCCTCTAACAACTAAGAGACAACGAATATCCGGTTAAATGGTTTTTCACTTCTCTCGCTCTAAAATGACTCATAATAGCCATGTATAGGCGGACTAAAGTGATGCATTTAATCCCTAGGGACTAAAGTGACTTTTTAATCCCTAGGGACTAAAGTGACTTTTTAATCCCTAGGGACCAAAGTACTTTTTCTTTTTAGTTTGCATATAATAAGCCTTGGAAAGTCACAAACAGCCAGATCCATGTTGTCATTTGATGACGCTGGCCTTGTCGTCGGAGTGCACGGTGGAGCCGGTGCAGGGCAGGGCAGGCTGAGTTGGGCATACAACCTCCACCGACTCAGTCTTCGGTTCGGAAATTTTATGTTGTCTATAACCTATTTGTAATCTTCTAACCCCAAAAACCACCTTGTAGCTGTCTCGTTCTGCATTACACTGACGGGTTGAGAGTAAAAATGATAGCGCTATTTAATTGTATATTTTTAAGGTGTCTGTTTTAAAAACTATATTTCGCTCTTATTACAAAAATCTTAGACACGCCTTAGACATGTTTAAAGTGACAGAGTCTATAAATTGACATTTACTAAACAAGTTTTCAGCGGTTTTTTTTTTAGTTTTTGTAATAACAGCATTATTATTTAAGATTTATTTTTCTCGCATTGATATGAAAAACAGAGTGTTTAACTCGAGACTAAACAGCCGTAATGGCACTCGAAGTTCATCCACCCTCGCTTATTGCTCGGGTGGATAAATATCTCGTGTCATAATGGCTTACTTTAGTCCCTTGTTGAACAATCTACTATTATTATCTAGTACTATTTTTCCATGCAAAAGGTGCATTAAAAAAAGCGTAGAGATGTGAAATTCATATGTCATTGTGTACCTCGGTAGGTACCCCTATAGTAATTTGTGCTTTGGATACAGTTAAAAAATAAGCAGAATTTTATCTTTAATCTGTTTACCTTTAATCTTAATATCTTATCTTATCTTATACTCCTTACTAATATAATAAATGAGAATGTTTAGATATTTGTTACTCAATCACGTTTCAACCACTGAACAGATAGGGATGAAACTTGACACAAATAAAGGTTAGGTCCTGGAATAGGTCATAGGCTACTTTTTATCCCGGAAAATTAGACAGTTCCCACGGAAATACCGATAAAACAACAAATAAATTAATACCACGGGACAATGTCACACAAATTTACCTAGTCCCAAACTAAACTCTAGGCTTGTACTATGGAATAGAAAACGATAAACATACTTATACTTATAGAGAAATACATACTTAAATACTAAAAAAATATATCTTTGATAAATTATAGTAATACTATGATGACAAACAGGTTTTTCAGTTAGCACTGATATTTTTTAACGAGCACAGAAAGTCTGATCACGATTCAACAGTTAAACTTAGTGCCTGTAAAACCAAGAAGATTTAGTGGAATGTCGAAGTTTCTCTTAAGAGAGCACCAAGTATTCTAGTGTGTTTGTTGGCTACATCTCACACATTTATTTCCTCTAGATTTGATGTACGGTTATTGAGCTGCCGCACTCTGTCAGACGTACAAGTGACAAGCTACTAATAAAGGCTCAGTTTCATTTGTCGATAGCCCGCATGGTTAACGTGATACATTGCATCGTTGCAATAGCTTCTGAATCAATAATGTTATAACAACTTGTCAATGGATTGCTACAAGCATGCAGGCATGTGGAAACTGAGCCTTAAATCCAGTTGTAGCTATAGGTACTTGAAGAATGAATGTTCCCTGACAGAAAAACAGAAAATAAAACCTCTTGTTTACCCTGAAACTTTCATACTGCAGTAGTTTTCGGAACTAGTATTTTGGGAGTCCGTCATATCAGGTAAACATATTAAACAATACCGTGTCTCGAATAAAAAGTTTAATATAGGGTACTTAATTAATTGAGCATCTGGAAGTTTGATATTGTCTGTGAGAGCAATTGTTACGCCAACAATATTAATACGATATAGAAGCAAGATGGCCTGAAACAATGTGCCCAATGTGCATGTGTGTGTGTGTTCTAATTATACAAAAGAATGTAAACAGATACCTATGATGTACTGGGAGTTATTATATTACTAGCGACCCGCCCTCGCTTGCTCCGGGTTAAAGTATTATACATTTAAACCTTCCTCGTGAAACACAATATCTATTTACAAAAACCACATCAAAATCCGTTGTGTCGTTTTAAAGATACTAAGCATACATAGGCCCGTGTGGTTGCCGGGTTAGAATAGTGCCATTCCATGTCTTCCCGTGGATGTCGTAAGAGGCGACTAAGGGAATGAGGGCTTCTAGTACTATTAGGCGATGGGCTTGCAACCTGTCACTAATACACTGGTAAACATCTTAGCCTGTTTGTGCAAAATGTGGTTACAGAATTACCAACAACTCTTTTTGTAGTTGTTGGTATTTCTGTAGCTCTGCCTACCCCGCTCTGGGAATAAAGGCGTGATGGTATGTATGTATGTATGTAAGCATACATAGGGACAGGCAGTGGGAAGCGACTTTGTTATATACTATGTAGTGAAAAGAATAATAAGACACATTATGTTCACCAATTGGTACAATTTTCTAGTCATATAAAATATGTGTTGCATAGCTAATGAACATGGAAATAACTTGGGTCTCACGCAGACGGTTCTCGGAAGACGAGTCACCTGCCGCCTTCCAATAAAGGTGCCACGTTTTGCCACCCACTGCCGGGGACTTGGCACGTACATTTGACTACGCGTTAACCTATATCCTTGGGAACCGAGTGCAGTTACTGTACCTAATAGGCATATCAGCATTTTTGAATATAGCTCCGTAGAGAGTTTAGTGGCGGCTCCGACTAAGGGTAATGAGGTTACGATTATTAATAAGTATGTAAAATACTTTAATGTACAAACAGGAAAATAACAATAAAAAAAAATGGACATAGATAGGTAGATATGTTAAGTACTCATATTAAAACAAGAGTAGGTACAATCAACCAAAAACGTAGAAAAAAACAAATCTACGGTCATACAAAATTATTCTTTTTGACCAGCAATAGTCTTGCTTAATTATGGTGAGTAAAGACAAAGTCGACGTTGTGGATCGCTGGTTCAGTAACAGCCTATTCACTTATTTTTGCCTTAAAGATACCCAACTTATTTTTCCACAGGCAAAGGAAGTGAATTCCCGCTTCGCAGCAGTTCGCATAAAAAGGGAGGAAGTTTGGTGTCAAATGAAAGTTATTGCATGTATATTTCGACACAATAATTATATCATGTTTTCACTTTAAGTTGCACTTACAGTAGGTATAATGTATATTTAACTTGGAGTATTGGTGAATTTGACTAACTAGATTCGTTTCAGCCAAAAAAAGATAATGTATTACAATGCAGACTGGATGGGCGTCAGTAATCTTTATCGTTTTAAGTGACGCAATTGATAAATCTAAAAGATAAACCTAAATTTTACTTTCTGAAACTAAAGGGTGTCCCAAAATGTACCATTATAGTATGTATAGTTTTCGAAAGAAAGACGCATTAAAGCACGTTAAAAGTAGGTAAGTGCTTTTGGCTGCGTTCTATTTCGCAGTCATTTTATTTCAAATCGAATAAACAAGTAATTATAAAGTAACTTCTAAACAATCATTCAATATTTGTTTGCCAAAACTCAACAGTTAACTTGTACTCGTACCTAAATACTTAATTTTAATTGATGACAGGAGTGTTGATCATGTTATTTAGTCGTCAAATCAATAATTTTAGTGGTTCATGCAAGAAACGCAACACCGACAAAGTGTTAATTTGTGTAATATTCTGAGAATCGAAATGTGCTGGCTTCATCAAGTAGGTTTACAGGTAATTGTTCAAAGCCCTTATAACGTGTAAAAATAGCACTTACAAAAAATGGTTATCTCTATTCGCTTAGAAAAGAAGAAACAAAGATAGGTACCGACTGTTCGATCGAAATCGATTTTAGAAGTTATTGTAAGTAAATATGATTATCGTAACAATGGAACCGATTTGTAATATTTTTTTGCTTGGCCAATAAATATAATTTTATATTAAATAAATATTAGTCGGGAATATCTATTCAAGAAACAACTATCTATCTAACTCCTTGTCAGTCACGATTGAAATTTACAATAAGCTTAATTAAAGGCCGTATTGTTGGCCAGGCTAGAACCTGGCCGGTATCTTGCTGTATTCAGGGGCCGATCAATTTCCAATTACGGCGGTCGCGGTCATGTTATTATCCGTACTTTCACTCGGAATTAGACAAAGCGCGGGGGCGACCGGCGGCGACGGCGCCGATGCAGTTTCGGCGCTCATTATGCTTCGAACAAAGACTGGTCTAGCTAAAACTGGCTTTTTAACGTATAATTAAAATAAGTCGAAAATAATACGTTCTCTTCTTTAATATAATATCTTGTGTTTTTTTTTTGTATTTACGTAGTTAAGCATTTTATTATGAGAGATACTTTAAATATATTCACGTAATTTTAAGATAAAATTAAAGTATATTAGAGTTATCATTTATTTATTAATAGATACTAAAGTTGCATAAGAATGCAAATATGAATGGTGATGGTATTGTTGGCAGTGCAAAGAGTTTCCAATGCGCTCGCGAGTGAAAGGCGACAGTGCGCTTGACCGGCTCGGCGCGAGGACGCAAGGGCGCCGTGCGTCTTGCCGAAATTATTCGGGGCTCGCTGCACAATCGATTTTTCCCGTCCGATGCGGAAAATTCTTCGGGGCGGGGCGGGTGTAGCGCGGACGGAGTCGAGGGGGGCAGGGGGGCAGGCGGAGTGCAGCGGGGCGGTGCAACGCGCGCCGGCCCGGCCGTGCGGGCAGA
Source organism: Acleris holmiana (assembly GCA_949316455.1). Lineage (NCBI taxonomy): Eukaryota > Metazoa > Arthropoda > Insecta > Lepidoptera > Tortricidae > Acleris > Acleris holmiana. The sequence goes on from OX438769.1 coordinate 11,367,399, forward strand.
CAGTAGGACGGCGACGCCACTGCGAGTCGGTGACCAAGGCGCGAACAGCGCGCTCGCACCGTGACATGTAGCGCGGCCGCCGCGCTCAGCCCCGCGACCCCACCGTCGTCGGCGGCGCGCCGATGCGCCTGCCGTCCCCGGCCCGCTCGCCGACGCCCGCGCCGCGGCCTCGACACCAGTGCCGACCCCACCGTTACACCTGAAGCGAGCCCTTCAGCCCGACGACCGTCGGATGGAACCCCGACTGCGCCGAAACGCATCAAGGTTAGCCGCATATCTGAATGTGAGTGTAGTGCCCGACCCCACACCCTTAGCCACTTACAGGTACGTCCGGAACACGTGAAAGGGTGACGCGAGTGACTCACATGAATTTCCATGATTATATTGCACCGTATCTATTTTTCATGATTTGACACCTATCGCTATTCAATGTAGCGCGGCCGATTCTGTCTAGACTGTATGTTAAAATGAGCGTTTACGGTTGGAGCAGTGACGTAGTATATTGTCAGGCCGTAACGGTTGCCTATTTAATTTTTGTGTAGTTCTCGCGCTTTGTCATGTACGTTATAAAAATGGTATGTATGCGTTAGTTTTTATTTTTACTAGTTCAAGTACAAATTGACTAAGAGTAGATACAATGTAGTTAAAAAGTTGCCGGCCGCCGCTGCCACTGCGTGCGACGGCAGCGGGTGCAAGTAAAGGCCTGTCTACATTGAATGAAACAGCTGCGACTGTGAAATGGGTTTAAGAATTCATGCAAATTACGAGTATTTAGGATGCTATATTCATGAAGGTGATGGGTAAGATTTTTGACGAACTTTATTGATACTTAAAATTAGTTAAATAGTTAATTGACTAACTTCTTTGTTTCTAAGATCATGCACCAACAAAGAGTTTACAGTTTTTCCTTTACTTGCTAAAGTTAATCTCAAAACTTAACCGATTTGATATCACATTTTCAGTGTTTTTTTAAACATTATTACCTACATAAAATTATTATATCAGTAGAGTAATCATTTAATATATTTTAATTGCAATTGTTGGTCTTCGCAATATAATCGAAATAAGTACGTTGTTAATAATAACATAATGGTAATATAGTTACGATTTGACTTCTTGTTATGTATAATGATTAATAATATGTTATTTATTTGTAACGTGACATAGAGTGATTTTGTCCTTCTTTTTTTTGGTAACGGTGAAACTTAATAAATTTTTATTAAATTAACTGAAACATAGTTAGATAGATCATAAACTTAAAAAAATAAGATTAATTAGAAATTTAAATGAAAAATTATTATAAATCATGGGATATTGTCCCATATATTATTCTAATTGATAAGAAAACAGCTAAAAAAGAATATCGCAGAGAGAGAGTCGTGGCAGACACCAAATTTTAAATCCTTTTTAAAGTAGCCTTTTACTAACTAATTTATAATGTAAGCTAACTATATAGATAAATATATTTTTGGCTTCATTTTCATTAAAATATATATTTAAGCCTGGCAATATGTAATAAACAGTTGAAGTGTCTTCCTTCTCCTAATTATTTCTAATTAATATTTTAATTACAAAAAAACTATAACATCAACGGTTTGTTATAAAAAATGTATTATACTTATAACCTCAAAATATCACGGATTTAAATGATGACACAAAAGCGTTTATACTGAATTGATTTTGCAGTCAAATAAAAAAAAAGTTGTTTTAGGTTGTTTAAACTCAACAGGTGCAGATAGTTGTAAGTTGTAAAGTAAACCGTAAAGCGGTTGATATAAAAGCTTTCAATTTAATATTTCCATTTCCAACCTTATTCTAACTTTTTACTGCTACGGCCCGAGCGCTGGGAACGTGCTACGCTGTCGTAGCATTTCTGTCTTGCGACAACTTTAGATACTTAAGATGACGAGCTAATTTGATCGCTTAATGCTTCATGTGAGACATTTCAATCGACAACCTTTACGGCGGGCTTGCACAGAAAAGTTAAACCTAACTTTAAACAGCGCGTCCATGGATAAAGTGCACAAACAAATAGGGATGAAACTAGTTGCAATTACACCGACTGAAAAAAAAAAAAAAAAAAATCACACTGATTGCTGCCAACCCTATCGGCCAAAGTGAAATATTCTAGAGCATTACCTGCGACACACAAATAAAAAATAAATGAATAACACACAAAAAACAAAAATCCCTCAATTACTTTAAAGTATGCCCATACCTCATGGTATTATTAGCTAAAATTATTTATGAACTCACTATCTTTAATTAAAAAAAAAGAATTACGTGTCTAATACACACACGATATTTTTGATGAGTGGTCAAAGATATTATGTATACATATGTAAGTATACATATGTTGCTTTTTTATATGGAGTTTTTTTTTTTTCATTTTATTAACACTGGAAATACTCTAGAATTAAAAAACTGTTTATTTCATCTCAATATGATATTAGGCGAGATGTTTTACTTTCTTTCGATAGGGTTGACAGCAATCAATGATTTTTGTTTGCGGTGAAATTGCATCTAGTTTCATCCCTATTCGTTTGTGCACTTTATCCAGGGACACACTGTATACTTAACTAGGTAAATAACGTTCTCTACTTTGCATTTAGCCCATCTTGTTCATATTACGTAATCATACTGTTGTTGGTGGTCCAAAAAATATGTTTAATAATATTGTTTCTGTAAACATTTCTTTATATTATTCCAAAATACATGAAAATAGACCATAATGGGATAATTGCAATTGAATAAACTTAACAGGGACTTAATGGTGAGAGAAAGGGACAGAGCCGTGTAACTGCAATTAGCTCTGTCCCTTACTCTCATCCTAAACTGAATAGCTTTGGCATGTCATGGTTACCCCCTTAGTCACCCATACTTTTGAAATTGTTTCATATAAAAATGTATAGAGCTTCACACTTATAATAAAGATATCAAATGATAAAGGCTTTGGACAGACCATGACACTGTACTCGTATTCTATGTCAGAGCAGTAGGCAAACAATACTCTATTTCTTTTTTAACCCTTGGTAAGTTTACGAGATTTCTTTTCGTATGACAGTGAGATCCTTTTGGCATAAATTAAACGTTTTGGGCGACGTGTAAATTACCACTTTTCAAATTGGTCAAGTAAAGAACTAATTTGTATTGAACAAAAATTCGCTATGTGGCGGAATGATTTAATATTACTTTATTTTTATTCATACCTATTTTTTTGGATACCATTCTATTGAATTGACGTTATGGTAGCTCTCATTCATTTGAACATAAAGGCTACTGTAACGCCGATATGATTACCTACGATTTAGAAGCAAGATGAGCAAAAACAAACGGAAAAAGTTCCAAGTTTAACCTGCAACTTTCCCTAAGTTTAAAACTACTAAGTTTTTTTTCTGATTTTTAGTGTTTTTAGTTTTGGCTATATGGCTACGGATACCTTAATCGAAAAAATGTTTCCAGAAACAGCAAAATTTTTGATTGACCTATCCAACAACAACGCTCACTATGGAGTAGACGAGAAAAAAAAATACCCCACGTTAAGTGTAGATAACCTACAATTATTTTTTTTCAAGATTTTATTTTACCACTTTGGTGGCGTGACTAATATGTATATTCATGCCAAATTAGAGCTTTCTACAATTAATAGTCTCTAATAATAGGACGGACGGACGCACGGACATGGCGAAACTATAAGGGTTCCTAGTTTGACTACGGAAACATAAAAAGAGAAGGTTCTCGGGTAATTTCTCTTAGTCTCGTCTTATTGCTTAAATTTTCAAGTACTTAAACTATTTATTTATTTATTATTTATTATTTATTGCTCAAGAACACAAATTTAAGTAAAAAGGTGATGCCCTAAAGGAAATTTGAACCAGTTAAAGTTAGGGCAAAGCAGAAATATTTTGTTTAGGCGGTACAATAGGTATAATCTTGTCGAAGTGATTTATCATACAATCAAAAGCATAAGTGAAGACACTATAATTGACGGGTTACTACTAATATCGATTAGGTGGGGACAATTATATTATAGCCAGTATCGCACTGGGCCACATCGCGTGTGGGCAGCCCAAGAATTATGGGGAAATATTTTTTAATTTGCGTGCATGCGAACCCTTTTGCGATTTTTACTTAAAGTTTTTTTATTTACACCAACAATTTTAAACTGGGTACAGTCACCGACAACCATATCTCGCACATTTCGCTGAGCTAGAGGCATGGGAGCCTGTAGATATTTTTAAGAGCAATGGTGTGTGATGTATACCTTACAACTGTATGATTTGTTTCTCTGTTTACGCACTTACAAAAAACGTTACCCTATTATCGACCGTTAGGATAAAAACAGAGGCGTTACCTATAAACCGCAAAAGACTCTAATATGTTATGCAAATGTGGTACTTAATTGCAAATAATTATTTTACCTTTGGTTTTGCATGGCATGGCTTCATTGAAGCATCCGAAGAGTAATTATCTAGTTATATTTAAATTACTTCAGTGTCGTGGGACAGGAAAGGTGCGAACGATAACAAACAGCCCATGAATAACATTGGTCGTCCGCTCATAGAATACCCATAGACTGTACACAATCTTATTAACTTTGGTGCATGTTGTTGTTAGGGAAATATTCCGAATTACATTAAACTATGTGTTATTCGTAGTTTTGCGTGGGTTATAGGCGTTATAGCATTTTATAACATCGGTTGGGTGATTTTGCTGGCAAAAACTAAATAAATAATAATAATAATAAATATTTATTCATATCACTTATTTTACAATATATAACACTAGGCTAAAAATTACAAAAGACAAATAACTTGCGTGCCTGAGCTAGGAAGTTCCTGTGTTTCAGGCGTGGACTTACAAAACTAAGTTAAATAATAAAATGAAAAAAGAAAAAAAAAATACATGCAAAGTACAGTGAAGAGATTTTGAGTAGATACATAAATTCATTTTAACAATTTCAATTTAAATAGATTCATTTTACATTTAGTTTGATAATACCGATAGGATTCGTTATAAGCAATTATATTTCGTGAAGTTAATTAGATTTACTTGATTAATATTTTGCCCACTTTCCATTTCTAACTTGCATGATCAAGATAATAGATAGGTATTAGTTATTATAAGCACTAAACATTTTTATTTAATTCATCAAACAATGATGCACCGAAATGTAACTGATGATAAAAAATCAAAACCTGTATTTTGTTTTTACGTAGCATATTAACACCATAATAACAATATATTTTGTGGACAAATTGTACTTTTTTTAATATTCTCCGTAAAATTATAACAAAAAAAAATACACTTTATTCATCGCAAACATAATACGAGGTATTCATATAATATGAGGTACCTTCTAGTACCTAATATTATCTAACACTAGTTGTTTCCTGTAACTCCATCTATTCCCTCAGGAACCGTCAATTTATTCGGAATATAAAGTATTCTATGTCCTTCCCCGGGACTCAAACTATCTCCATGACAAATTTAATTTAAATCGTTTCAGGGGTTTAGCCGTGAAAGCAGTGAAACAGTCAGACAGACACACAGACAGACGGACAGAGTTACATTCACATTTATATTGTAGTATGGATTAAAGGTTTTTCTTATAGTCATCGCCATCGTTTCTTCTTCATCATGCTTCTTCAAGTCTTTATTTAGCCTTCATAATGATAAAATATGGTGGTGGACCAGGTTTTCAATATATTCAATTAATATTTTATTTATAAACCACTATTACCATCATTGCCAAGTCGGACGCATCCTCTTAAATAACTCGTTGTTAAATTTGACACACCAAACATTAACCGACGAGTTGAAGTTGTCCCGTCAAAGCGTAGAAAACCACGTTTCTTTGGCAGTACTGAGGATACCCACAATTCGACATAGCTCGACATAAAATAGGATATCATCTTGTAAAGAGTTTTAAAAATTTACCGTTTTTCACCTGCACCACGGAATACTTGTATCCTGTTTCACTAGAGCCACAAATTTAAGGGCATGCATTCTCAGCTTACGTGCTTTACCTTTGAGTGTGCGAGCTTGTATGACTGAATAACACTTTTCAACGTAGGCTTTCCCGAAGATCTGTAAGTACAACAATCGGTCTTGTGGTACTCCCAGTCAGATATTTCCCGCAACTTAGGTACATGTGGTTGTCTTTATCGATCCTTTGAAAAATTTAAAATTCAAATAACTTCAAAATATTTAATCAGTAAGTTGACCACAAGAGGGCTCTTTACGTGTCGGTAATATGGTTCTAAATTCGCAGATCTATCTAGTATCTAGTATTACTGTTAAGTAACAAAAAAACTCAGTAACTTTAACTTCCACAGTATTCCTATTCGTGTGGAAGTACATATTTTAGATATTGGCCGTTGTTATATATTTGTCTTAAACTGGATAGTGTTTTCAATCCACGAAGCACCCCACTACGTAATTTATCGTACATTCATGCAATCAATTTAATGGCCGGGTGCACAGTGTCGTGGATTGAAATCACTATAAAAATTGCCTTTAATGTTGTGTGACTTCTTTCAGTTGACGTATTGGTGATGATAATGAGTGCAACTTTGAAAGTAACTTCATCAACAGTGTAGCCTGGTCGCAGTAGTAACCTTCTTCATCAGTTCTTATTTCTCAAATATCATTACCGAACAGAAGTTCAGCTCCACACGTTCAGACGAGTCCCAACTACAGCTCGAAAGACATAGTTATTAATAAAAAATACCACTAATTTAAAATTAATCAATAATTTTGAAGACTCCTTTACAATCACTTTTTTCGAGGCATAAGTTCATTTTCACAGTTTTGTTTGTGATTTTAAATATTTGTTAAATGAGTTAGATGCAATAAAAAGTTTATAAACCAATTGCTTAACTCGATGCATACAATTCTCGACCTTTACCTACTTTGGCCTAGATGACACATACGCAATATTTTTTCCGTTTCCGGTCGGTACCTTTGAAGATTTCATCAAATCCAACTGTAACAATTAAAACAACATTTCTATAAACAGCACAATTGTATCGGCTGGTTTTGAAAGGAATGTTTACTTGAATGAATTTATTGCTCAGCATTGTGTTTGCAATACTTATGTGCAGTTGACTACTGAAAAGCTAAAGTAACGACGTAGGTATATAATTTATTTATATTAAAAGACGTAAAACTGTCAACTAGTTTGGTTCGACGCTTTGACAATCTAATGCGTATGAAACGTGAAGCGATCTTAAAATCACCGAATTCTTTTCTATCAACGTCGAGAATGTCTAAAAATTCGCGAATCAGGTCACTATAACTGGAATCAAAGCTAGCATTAGAGCATCGCGGGTGGGTGCACCGTCTAACCCAGTCTAGCACGCGCGGCATTGAGGCGGAATCCATCCGCGTGTATTTCGGGCATGGCAACTATATCTGCAATCGAAAAAGTCAGCCGTCGCCGTCTACGCACTCATGCACGCTCACACACACACGCGCGACACAATAGCCAGCCGCGTACGCGTAACATTCGTCTATACACACACACAGGCGGCGCGGGCGCACCGGGCGTAGACTTTACCCTTGAACACATGTGCTACACGAATTGGTGCATTTATAAAAAATGTGATAAGTTAATTAACCAGGCTTGCCTGTAGTGCCACTAAATTCAGAACATCAATGTCATTTATTCGTTTCTTTACTGTGGAAAATAAAATCACAGTGATTTTATCAATTGTTTTACTCTGGCTATGAAGTATCTCTTGATAAATCATGCTAATATCGATGTTAATGTGCAAACAATTAAATAATTCTAAAAAATAACAAACAAAATGATTTTGATTTAAGTAAATTTCCTCTTCGACGATCACTTTACGCCGTTATTTTCTGCGTATAATAAGATAAATCCAACCTTACCTGCGCAGGCATCAGCGTAAATGCCAACAGACATACCATCATAATTATACGGTTAAATAAGACGTTTGTGGCTCTGCCGCTATTCTTCTCGCTTCACAATTGGGGTTTATGTCAACACACAGTGTCTTATGATTATTGCAGCACTATGGTTTCCGTGTAAAATATCCCAGGTTTTTTCATTAATCATCATCACCATATCAGCCGAAGGACGCCCACTGCTGTACAGAGATGTCTCGTATAGATCGCCATAAAAATAGGTTCCGTGCTTGGTTCACAGGTAGTTCTATCCACCTTCAAACTACTCTGAAACCAATCGAACATACGTTCTTCCTGCTCATTGCCGCTTAGGCCTAGTAATTTTTAGCATCATATCTTGGCCCCTACATAAAGGATTTCAGCAAAATCGTCTAGGTCCAGGGGTTTTTGGGAACTAAACATTAACCTGGTAACTCTTTTTAGGGTTCCGTTCCGAAGGGTGTCAAACAGGACCCTTTTAGTTCTAAGCCTACGCTGTCTATCCGTCCGTCCTACCAAGAGCTGTATCTTTTGAACCGTAAAAGATAGCGATTTGTTTTTATTCCAGAATATGTGATATTACAGCGGATTTACTAACAAATAAACAAAAATAAATAGAGTTCAAATAAAGTGGGTCCCCCCACAAGGACCGTTTTTTAAACGTAGGTATTTTTATTTTGTACCTATCGTATAAACTGAACAACATACAAGCGTCAAATTTGGTAAAGTTATAGTAGGTACCTACAAACCCTTAAGAAAAAGGCGGTCAAGTGCGATCTGGACTCGCGTACCGAGGGTTCCGTACAAACTTTAAAAAATGAAAAATTGTATTGAGGGACGAACTTAATTTTGCCGTTGAAAAACTGTTGTCTCCATACATCGACATAGGTCGCGATTACTTTACCAACTGCATAAAAGTTTGCATTCGCAAAATGTTTTGTTTTGTGATGTAACTAAAAATTTACGGTTTTCGCAATTTTTCCTTTATTTGTGCTATAAGACGTTGCTTCGTACCAAATTTTAAGAGTCTGAGTTCACGGGAAGTACCGCGTAGGTTTTGATTCCCTTGCGAATGTCGAAAATTTGTGGAAATTTGCGGCATAAACGGCTGTATCTTTTGATTGCGTTGGCTTAGAAGTTTGATTTTTTTCACAGCGGGAAGGGAAAGAAGACCTGAGTATTTTATACAAATTCCAGCTTGATATCTCCACACGTTCCTGAGAAACAGGGTCTTGACCGACAGACAGACGGATGGACGGACGGACAACAAAGTGATCCTATAAGGGTTCCGTTTTTTCCTTTCGAGGTAGGGAACCCTAAAATCAACAAAATACTAAAAATGTGTGTGAGATGGGCTCGCACTTTTGAAATCGAATTTAAAATGGAATCTAATAATACCTATGACGACACGCTAGCCTAGTTGGGAGTGACCCTGCCTTCGAAGCTAGGGGTCCTGGGTTCAAATCCCGGTAAGGGCAGATATTTGTGTGATGAGCACGAGTATTTGTTCCCGAGTCTTGGATGTTTTCTATGTATTTAAGTATTTATTTCTCTATCTAAGTATATTTATCGTTGTCTAGTACCCATAGTACAAGCCTAGAGCTTAGTTTGGGACTAGGTCAATTAGTGTGACATTGTCCTGTGATTATTATTATTATTATTTTTATTACCTACTGTGCGACTATAAGGAACCCTCGTCGCGCGAGTCCGACTCGCACATGACCTGTTTTTTTATGCCTATTTCTCTAAATATCTTGATCTTTACCTATCCTAATTCATAATTATACTGCAGATCCATGCTATAACACGTTATTATTGTATTTGTGTTAAGCCTAAATTACACCTAATTATGAACTCTATAAACTTTAGTTATTTGAATAGACAATATCCGGAGAGCATGTCGACACTAAAACTTATGGGGCCCATAAAAATACGCACAGATCGACGCGCATTCGCATCTCTACTTCTATAGTATAGAAAATAATGGCACAATTACGCGGCCTACGCCTGTGTGCGTGAGTCACGAGTCTTGCCTTGCTCTTTACATAGACATGCATTTATGACATTGTGGCGTTTAAACTAAACACAAATTTCATGCAGGATTTGCGAGTGGCACAACGCGCGAGACTATCGGGAGCTAGTTGGCTGTAAGGTCATTACAATGTTGTTTTTTTCTTCGTACATTATGTATGATTATTCGGAGTCGTTTAACTGGATTCTCACGTTTTGAGACATGAAAGGTACTAGCTATTTAATTTTATTGTATATTATTTATTTTAATTCGGCCATGTAACTTGTAACTAATTATTTAACTAATCCACCTAATAACTTGCTTTTGCACTGGTCTGGCTGCGTCGAAGTCATTTGTCGCTACTTCCTCGAAAAATTAGAGATTTACCGCGATAAACCCTATTGCCGTCTTGAGGCCATTAACAGTATTAACTAGGTATATCTGTACTAAATTCGACGTCGATCTGTTGGGGCGTTGAACCGTACAGGCAGAAAAAACAAACACACTTCGCATTTATAATATTAGTAAACAGTATTTTAAACAATTTATAGAACCTACTTTACTGTGTAGGTACGTAATTTTTGCATAGCCTATCACACGACTTCGATTTTATTAAATTAAATGATTGTGAATGTATTTTTTTTGTATTTATTGATTTTCATTGTTTGTTCACTACAATTCTTAAATTATAACGGCGTTCGATAAAAATTACGAATTCGCTGTTAACAATAAACGTTATAATCAATTTACGAACTACAGTTGCTAAAAACACAACGACAGTTATAAATAATCTATTTAAAGTACTTAAAGCCGAGCTTGCTCCGACGGCACTCAGTGTAAAAACCGACAATAGAATGAAAAGCAAAAAAACACGACCTATAAAAAGCCTGAAGACAGAATAAGTAAAAGCGAGACCAATAAATGCCAATTATCTGTGGGTTTTCCCATAGCGCTTTTTCGCTATCAATCGAGGTTTCGGCAATACACGAAGGGATTATCAGCTTAACGCTTTACGGAATAAGACCTAAAGGTATCGCTTTCTTGTACACGTGTAACGGAGACTGTACTTATCATACACCTATTAGAGCAGCAGACACGAGCGAAGTGAAAGATCATTGAACTCTCCTTGCACTTGTCGGTTTTTGTGCGCGAAATTTGGGGAATCCCTATGAGTCGTTGTGGCTATATGAAAACAACCGGGCGATTGTACTCGAGCTGATATGTTAGGGTCATTCTCAGTTAAGAGGTAAAAACGATGTCCCGGATAAATAATCATACTTCTATTGAAAATTAAAAGAATATTATATCACAATCTCTTAATATAAGTGCTCAACTTTATGGACAATCAATTTCAAATAATTAATTAACTTAGTTTTGTCACAATTTCACCTCAAACATGCAAAACTTCTCTCCCCTGGCCTGTCCCCAGCTAGTATTTACAGTAAATCAGTAAGTTTACGTGATCTTAAAGCCATGGAAACATTTTAAGTTAGTCTGTATTAGAAAATAATATAAAGAATGATTGTAATGATGTAACCGAAGTAACTATTTTTTTTTATTTTAATAGAATATATGCACGATACATTTTGTCGCCGGAATTTGCGTCTCTTCCCCTGGCATTCTTATAATCTAAAAAATATTGTATTTGCGATCTTAATTATTGTAATATTAATGCTAATCATAATTCATTTGATCCACAAATATAAGCCAACGTTGTAATAATGATCTTTTTTCCACATTTTGTCACTCGTATTGATCCCTTTGTTCATCAATTTTGATGGTATCTGGTGAAATAGTCTCTCCCCTGGTCAGCTTTATTTCTGGATTATTTTTTCTAAATACTTAATTATATATTTATATTGACTTTAATTTACTTATAGATAACAAACATACTTCATTTTATTAACTAATATTAAATACTTTTGAGATATTATCGATTTTCTTACTGAAAAGTCTCTCCCCTGGCTTTCTCTCCCCTGGCACAACATTTGCAAAAATGTTCAGCAAACGTATAAATATTGATTTAAATTAACTATTACACTTAATTACACTTTCCATTATTCAGATCTGCAAAATAATCCGTCAGTTTTTTATTTTTTTCTTGTTTTTCAAAAGGCCAGGGGAGGGACTAGACTGTGCTCAACAAACACTATTTTCTGAGGTAAAAAAGAATAATAAAAAAAAAACATTAGAAAATGCATATACATCATCTAATAGAGTTATAAAAATCTGACAAACATTTAATATATGCATTTATTTATATTTTATGAATTTTTTTCATAAAAGTCTCTCCCCTGGCTTTCTGTAAAATGATAAAAAAATGAAAAATTGACTGGTCACCTAGCACATATTAAAAAACAAGTTGTTTTGATAAATCTGTAAAAAAATTAAATCAAATTTCAATTTTTTTTGTCATGCCAAGTTTTATCAGTAAGCTATTACCTCTTAACTGAGAATGACCCGTTAACGGCACGAGGCTCAGGCAAGCATGCGTTAATGCGTCTGATTCTAATGAAATATATAAGCATAGGCGAGAAGTGTAATATTCATAACACGATGTGTAATACTTTTATGAAGCTAATCAAAACAATATTATCAAAAGAAAACACTAAAATGACAAACAAATATCAATAGTAGATTTGTAATTACTTAGCCCACTTGGAAACGGTCATTAATAAAATAAAAAGTAAGTGACCATAAAAAGCAAGATGGCAAAAAGTAGGTACCTAGTTAGCTATTGCCAGAAAATAATGTTAGACTTCCCAGAGAAATAGTAAGACCATGATGACAAGACAAAAATGTGAAGTTTTTGCCTTAAGAAAAAAAAATGGTCAGCCAATGACGTTTGTTTGCATTTAAATCAAGTGTGTATTTTGGCTACTTTACAAAATTGTTAAATCATCAAGGGTCAATTTCGTATGCATGTGGAGATTAAAAAAAACTTAGAATCGAAATACAGTTATAACAAGCGAGTATTTTCAATGCAATATAATCTACGCCAAAGTTCATCATTATGTCAGTGAAAGATAGACATTTGACTTCGAGGATTTCACCTCGGGCGTGGCATTCTGTGTCGTAGAAAATACTATTGACGAATTATTGTCTTGGATATTGAGATTATTATAATATAATCATTCAATAATTCTATTCACTAGAGAGATAGAGAAGATATTAATGTATTTATCTCTAACAAACTTCCATAAAGTCTAATAAATTTCTGCTGTTATTCGTTTTGTTTTGTGTTATATGTAAAAAAAATGAATTTTCAACCGTGTTTACTACAAACTTGTTGAGAGCCGTGTGTAAAGAAAGTATTTTTGAGACGATGACCGTTGCCCTTGTAAAACAATATTATAAAATTAATAGTAGTTCGTCTTAAAACGAAGGTATATCGCGCGGCTTGCATGTGGGCGCGCCTCGACCGAAAGCGCCGCGACTGCTGCGTGTGTGGCTGCGAGCCACTACAAGCAAACGTTACAAGAGGCACCAGGGGCCCTAGCCAAGATGCGTACGCTACTAGCGTTTCTATTCATTTTGTTTATAAGACAATCTCGTCACTGGTAGATCACGTCACACGCAAAGTCACGTGATCTATCAGTGACGCGATTGGTTTAAAAACCAAACAAATAGAATCGCTAGTCATGAATAGCGAGTAATGAATTGAAAAAATGACATGTACATACATAACATTACGCCTATTCCCAGAGTGGGGTAGGCAGAGCTACAGAAATACCAACAACTCTAAAAAGACTTGTTGATACTTCCATTAAAAAAATGACTAACTTTAAAATCAAGTTATGCACTGATTTTATCTACGATTGAGCCCACCTTTTGGGTTTCATATATAAAGTCTTTATTATATCAAATCCAAAAGAAGGGCCCGCTAGTAGATTAAAATAATCACTGCACAAATTGATTTAAAAGTTAGTAATATGTATTTCGTCGGTGAGCTTAAAGAATCGCACCCCATGTCGGCGACGCCTCGTCGCCGCGTTTGGTTGCATGCATAACCTTAGGCTCCCGAGCGGCAATAGGTAACAGAAACATGTATAGGGCCAGATATGAACTACATTTCTATTTATACTACCTATGTCGTAACCTTGGTGTATCCGTTACTGGGCGACATTAAATTAGAAATATCAACTATAGCGGCATGGTGTAAATGAAGAATCGTTTATTTTATAATCAGTACGTACTCGTTAAATACTTTTTACTTTATACTTTATTATATGTATCCCGAGCGGCAATAGGTAACAGAAACATGTATAGGGCCAGATATGAACTACATTTCTATTTATACTACCTATGTCGTAACCTTGGTGTATCCGTTACTGGGCGACATTAAATTAGAAATATCAACTATAGCGGCATGGTGTAAATGAAGAATCGTTTATTTTATAATCAGTACGTACTCGTTAAATACTTTTTACTTTATACTTTATTATATGTATTATACTAGCTTTTGCCCGAAATGGTGTTTGCGTGGAATTTGTACATAGCTAATTGTTGCTTGGAGATTTAAACCAGAGAATATAGGTAATAATATGATTACAATATGTTATTAAATTATATCGGTAGTTATGTCTGCAAACCCTATCTACGAGTATGATATTATGAAGAGTTCTTTCAAACGTGTTTTTCTTTTATCGTGACTAAAAGAAAAATGTTTCCCGTTCATAGTATTTATGTAGTATCTATGTATGGGTGTTTGTATGTATAGGTTTACCAGAATCTCATGTCAAAAAGAGAAATTCAGATTTATAGCTTGCAACTCCGGGTAATAGGATTTAATGGTCTTGATACTTGATTTTCCACCAGTTTTATAAAAGTATAATGCGTCCATTCAGTCCGCGTAGAAGAAGGTATTTAATTCTTTGGGAATTATTCAAATTCCAGGATTGAATGAAAATATCATGCAATTCACTAAATATACCGAGAAGCCGGAACAAATAAACAATTATTATATTAGTAACAATTAATTACATTACCTACATAGCCCATAAAACCAACTTTGGACCTTTTTCTTCTTTTTTACAATAAGTATAAGTATTATATTAAATTAAAACAATCATGTATAATTAAACATTAGTTTAAAAACCTTATGACATATCATCGCTTAGCCAATAATACCCACAAGTCAAAATTGGCTGTATATCACTTTGAACTTGGTATTACATAACTCTTAATTATTGTGTGTTCAATCGTTGACTTAGGCGGTCGTTAGATAACCGACGATATATGTAACTTCAATGTAAATCAATTTCGTCTTCTGAGGGGATTTGAGGTAGGTATTTCTTTTCTTTCTATTGTTCAAAAAAACATCATGAAGACCGTGCCGCACAACTTCGATTCGCCGTGTGATGGCGAAAGATAATCCTGGAACTAAAGGAGTATCCACTATTATTTAAAAAAAAACTTCTGGAAGGTTGTAACACACACACACAATACATACGAGTACATTCTAGTTTAGTTACGTGTGTTACAGATAAACTCTTACTTATAAACCGAAGCATAAAGAGGGTGGGCTGCTTGTTATAAATAAAACTTGGACACTAAGCCAGCAATAGGAAAATGTTCAGCAAGCAACAATTTGTTCCGACGCATATTTTATTTTGCTTTCTCAAAAATATGATCGAAATGTTGAAACTACTTTTCTATATAACTTAGTGTCGAAACAAAAAAAAAACGTCTACATTAAACTTTACTGAAGATTGTTTTGATAAAGATTCAACGTTACCAACTTTACCCCACATTATTTTTAATGCCTTTTTTACGTAATACTTTGCCAATTAGTAAAATTATAATATGATAAAACCCACGTAAAAAAAAATACAACTCTACAACTTCTGTACTAATACGTATGTAGAAAGAATTCATATACTTATCTGTTAGTCGTACCGTTTGAGGCAGCGTTCGCAGGAAACTCATTCGCTTAATAATTTTATCGACGACTTACTTTACAAAATTGCTCTCGACGATAACCAGTTCTATTGCAACGGGATATATCAGTATCACCAAGTATTGTTTCTTTTGTATGAAAACTATAGAAAAAACAGAACTTTTCGTTTTTGCGCTGTCGTAGTCGGATAAAAAATACCCTAGATGTTGACTAGGGTAACAATTATACCCGACGATTTTTACTTTCGAGTGCTCGGAATCGAAGTTCGAGTGATAGAAAATATTAGCATACGAAATCATGTCTCGATTATTTTTGCATGAATCTATTATCCCGTATTTTTTAAACCCTCACTTGAAAACTAGTAATTGATTTAATGTATTCACTTATTTCGTTGTTTGCAGAAAGTTTATTTAAATCATGTTTTAAATATAAATAAGCATACGACCTAATTAGAAGTTATAATTAAGGCAATAATATTAATAGTTCTGTGCACTATCATAGTTTTTAACACTGTTTACCAAAAACGTTTTCTATGAAAACTAATTAATTGAACGTTTAGTCCGCCATGGTTCTTTGTCTATGATGGTATTTGATTGAAGTTTGTTTGAAAATTAAACATCTGTGGTTTGTGTTTATTAAATTTGTCAGATGTTAAAACAATTTTTTAATAATAGAATTGAAAACGAATGGAGTGGACCACTCGTTTTAAAATTTTCTATCGCTCGTATTTTAAAAATGCGGTTTCACTGTTTTTGCTTCCTTTCGAGTACTCGAAAGTCAAAATCGCTCCCCAGTTTCAATTGCATAGCTTTTTTCGAGTTGTTCTTAAGATATAAGCTAACATACAACATTAAGCTAACATATAGGTTCATTCGTCTTCTGCACTTGTTTTTCCAAAAACCGTCACGACTTGAATATACACTTCTTATATTTTATGGATAATATTATTTCATATTCATTCAGGCAGCAGGAGGCCTGTGTGCTCGTTAACCTTCTCCTCGCTATAAAAATATATATAAATGCAAAAGAAGGTCTGTCTGTCTGTCTTATATGTTTTCACGGATAAACTAAGAAACCAAAATGGATGAGTATGGAAATAGCTCACGTGAAAACAAACGCATTAAATACGTTTCATATGAAAAAAGTAAAATTTCTGAAATTGCCAGAATCGAATTATATGCGGATGAGGTCGAGGACAAGAGCATTTTAACAAAACAAATCCAAAGAAAACCAAATACGAGGCAGCCGAGTTAAAAACAATACGATAACATGTCAAAGGTAATATACCCAATAGAATAACCCTTGTATTTTATAAGATAACCAAAGTGTACCAAAATGAGGTATTTAATTATCTCTTCGTAAAAACAACGGTACAAACAAAACTGTAAGTTTTAGTCTTCTACTAATAGGCCGTAAGGTAGACAGGTTTGCCGCGCCAGACGAAAAAAAACAACATCCTAATGTCTGTGGCTAGGTATTTTAGTTTTTTGCGAGTCTGGTAATCTTACACGCGGAACAAATGTGCAGCCTAGAAATAATTTAAAACGAATTAATTTCCAGTCAGAATAAACTATATAATTAAATGATAAACAAATTAAGAACAGGGGGTTACTCAGTATGACATGGCATTTCGTAAATATAAAGCTGTACGGGTAGCACAAGTTGTATTTTCTCGCTTGTCGCTCAGGGCGTCTCTATCGTTACAGACTGGATAAAAAGGGAGATCCGAGCGACAAACAAGTCGCGGACCACTTGTGCTAGCCCTCCTGGAAAGTAATCCCTTTATGTGTCATTGAAAGAATTGGTTTTGTCAGGTCAATCTAGTTCAGGGACCTCGCTCTTTGTCAGTAAATTCTGATCATGTTACGTCTGAGTGCCTCTTTCAACTCACGGAATCTAATGCGTGAGATAGAACCTGGTATTCCACAGGGTTCAGTGTTGGGCTCCGCGCTATACATCTGGCGTACTGTACACATAGAAATAATTTCCTATCCCATTGAAGGCACTTTATTGCCACCCGACAAAAGACTGAATAATTTTTGTCAAGCTACAGAAGAAGCGCTTCTTCACTGACTGCTTGATATCACCGTCTACAATAATAAATATCATGGGACAATGTCACACAAATTGACATAGTCCCAAACTAAGCTCTAGGCTTGTATTTTGGGTACTAGACAACGATAAACATACTTACATAGAGAAATACATATTTAAATACATAAAAAACATCCACGACTCAGGTACAAATACTTGTGCTCATCACACAAATATGTATGTATGTATGTATGTATGTAAACACTTTATTGTACAAAAGAAAAACCAAAACAATACAAAGAATAAAAATAAAAAGATGTAAAAGGCGAACCCCTTTAAGGGATATAAAAGAATAGGAATATCTGCCCTTACTGGGATTTGAACCGGGGACCGCTAGCTTCGTAGGCAGGGTCACTACCAACTAGGCCAACGTGTCTTAAAATAAATTATTAAGGTATCTACCAATTAAATATGTACAATATTATAAAATATTTCATATTGACTGACACGTTAGTAACTATTTTTTTTTAATTAAATTAATGACTTTGAGAACATGGAAACAATATTATAGCTAGATATTATTATCTACAAGAACATTTCATAATTTACGACAATTGTGTAGGTAATCGGCGTTTCCGTCAGCATCGTGTGGTATCTATATGCGATGCACATAAATCGATATTTTTGAATTGTCACCCGGAAATCTTGAAACATGGTTTTCGAACAATAACACTGGATTTATTGCGTCGATGTCGACAGGGGATAGGCACCGATTCGTTCAAAAATCGTGCGTAGGCGGGCTCGTACACAATTATACCACGTATATACCACAAACATATGTGGTTTGTGTTGTGTATTTAGTTTTCTGATACACATTTAAACAAATCGGCTCGGTGTGTGTAAATCTGGCTGCTAGCTACTTTATCACTACTTTATCAC
This sequence comes from Acleris holmiana, assembly GCA_949316455.1. Classification (NCBI taxonomy): domain Eukaryota; kingdom Metazoa; phylum Arthropoda; class Insecta; order Lepidoptera; family Tortricidae; genus Acleris; species Acleris holmiana. The sequence continues at coordinate 11,386,193 of OX438769.1, forward strand.
TATTTTAATAGATAGAGTGATTGAAGAGGAAGGTTTATATGTATAATACTTTAATCCGGAGCGAAGCGAGGGCGGGTCGCTAGTACTAAATAACATAAAATAGGAAAACGTCCTACATGATGCAATTTTTTGGTGTGATTACAGGCACAGGGTGAGAGATTCAAGATTTCAATTGAATGCGCTCTTTTACCGCCGAATTGTACAGTTCTCACCTTATATGTATACTCGTACTTACTGGGATGCGGGCAGTCTCGAACGGAACAACTGCATTTTAATAATATAAGATATATCTGCTGCCCGCAATATTTTAAATTATTGTTATATAATATAAAATTTCATCAAAATCTATTCAGTAGTTTAACCGTGAAAGCGTAACGAGAAATACAAACGTACAGACTTACTTTCGCATTTATAATATTAGTATTATCATCATCATCATCATCATATACTATATATATATATATAGGTAGATACGGGCTAGTGTTATGTAATGTAGTAATAAAATATGTTAAATACTTCTGAAAATGTGTTCGCGTATCTCAACTTTGATTGCACTGACCTTGGTGCAACAGTATTTCCTTAACGATAGTGAGTCTGGTGGATTTTAAGTGCGGTTTTGTTTAATCAGAAACACCTACAACAAGCGGTGACACCTTGTATTACATACTAACCATTTATTATATTTAAGTATAATTCTCATAGGCATTCGTAAACTAACTTCTGCGTGCGACTCCGTCAACGTAGAAGTCGTTTATCGCTATTCCCTCGGGAACTTTTAAAGTTTCCGGAATAAAATTGTATATCCTAATCTAGGATATAAGCTCCATTCCAAATTTCATCCAAGTTCGTTGCAATGATGTGACTAAGGCAACATCGCTCAAACTTGAGTGTTATTGCGACAGGGTTCTATACGAATCCATTTTGTTAACTGTACCTACACATTTCATACAAATAAATAGCACATATAAGAATCATTTCTATTCAAATTAATGTAAGTTTACTTGCAGCATTATTGGTGTAGTCGCAATGTAGGGTTCCGAAACCGTTACCACAAACACGAAAAACTATCTTATTTTCTATTTTTTGTTATTTGGAGCAGTGCTGTCTTAGATTATTTTCAGTATGTTTAACACTTTAGTCGTCTGTATTTCAAGAACCAATCAAGTCTACTTGATCGTGTTAGTTTTCCGTTTAAATTCGTTATAGTGCGTCTTAACTCAGAGAAAGCTGTAATTTGGAATGGTTACCTATACATTTACATGAAGCCCAAAGTTGTAAAATAAATGATCTCATAGTTGCACAACAAAGGTATTTTTTTACTTAATAGCATCAAGTAAGGTATCATTGGATTGCTCCTAAAAATGGATAGCTCGAAAAGTGTGATTTTTGCTAGAGTTGCGCGTCCCCCCTTCAGCCAAAGTCAGAACTTCAATCTGAAAAATATCTTAATTAATAGCACTGTGCTATTGACAGACACTTGACATGGCGAAACATCCTATAATGGTTCCTTGTTGACTGAGCTTTATTTCATGTAACATAACGTTGGTTTCAAGGATTATAAGTGACTAGGTAGGGGAGAGCGGGGCTGAAAGTGCCGGGGGTAAGTCGTTCCGATGATAATAGAAATGCAAGCAAAAAACGGAGCAATTTGTATGATGTTTGACGCGAAACGTTATGAAATTATGCCGTTGCAGGAGCCGTTTAAGTTGCTTTCATTATCGTATAATAGTAGTTATGGAAAAAAAAACTAAATCAACGGAACAACGAACCCCACCAAATAATCCCTTTTTGCCTTTGATTTTTTTTTTACTGAGTTGATAGTGCACACAAAATTAACACATATTTTGACGAACTACAAAATACTCCTTTAGCGTGTGATTTGATGTGTGATCTGAGATTTATTGTTTTAAGGATAAGTTTGTATTTCAAAAGGACGGAACAACCAGCCCCATAGTGGGGTAAGTTGATCCGTTCCGATCGATCTCATAAAAATGATTTTATTTGAAAACTGTTTAACGATGCACAAAATAATATCACTATTCAGAAACTCCAATAACCATTCTTTAAATGTGTGTGTAAGCCACACAACATATACACTATTTTCATAGCTCAATTTTGTGTTTTATGAAAATCGGCACTTTCAGCCCCGCTCTCCCCTACTTACTCGTACTTGTTAATTTAAGCGCCTGTGCAAGGGTTAATAATTTGATTGTATAATCCGCCTACAGATACCGAGGCCGAAGCGGAAGTCGGACCGATGTTTGCACATACTGGGAGGCAACTGTTCAAAGATATCGTTATGTATGGCGAAGCGTACGCATTAGTTCGCACGGCCTTGATCTCCACGCAGTGCGCGCCGAGTCGCGCGTGTAACTCGTAATATTAGCTCGGCCGCGCATGCGGACTGCATCCTTTGTAGGATAAGGCGACGCCTACACTCGTACCGGATGTAGCTACCAAAAAATTGAGGCACGTCTCTCTGTCGGTTGTAAAAGACACCCTAGTGTAAGTGATAAGTTACTTTAAAAAAATCACTATACAAAATCGCTTTATTGAATACCACACAAAGAAAAAGAAACAAGGAAAGACAAAAACATGAAATTCTTACACGCTAGACAACAGGCGGTCTTATCGCTAATATTGATCTCTTCCAAACAACCTTGGATAGAAGAGACGCAGCAATATAAACATTAAAATGAACAGGTTTTGCAAACATTGATAGGTATTTCAAAAATGAAAATAAAGGATAAAAAATATAAAATGAAGAAATAGACATTTCTCTAAACCGGCTCTTAATGATTCCCATGAAATTTGCAGTATGGTCTGTCATCATTTTAAAATTGTTTTTAACCCATGCGACGCTCGGTCTTCCGGGTACTAATATTAATGTTGCAATTAAATAATACAAAAAATATCCATAGTTCCTCATTACACATAAATTCTGTTGCTCCTTCAAAATGCCAATGATTTATAAACTTATAAAATGCAGACGAATTGATAACCTTCTCCTTGAAGTTTGTTTACTAATAGGAAATCTGGGCCTGGAGCGGGGTGCAGTACACCTCAAACTTCATTCACTTCCATAAGTAGTAAGGTTGCACAATTGCTTAGGTAATATATTTCAGCTGTTTCGTTGAAGATGCCACTGTGCTATTTGATTTAGTAAGGCATGAATGAGCTACACCTATTATTGCTTGAAATATTATTGTTACTCGTGGAGTCATGTAAAGAGCTTATAGATGCATAGTAACCTTGAATCCATAAAAAATGTAGCAGTGTGGCAATAGAGAGTACTTAATACGTATTTGCATGAGCATACGCACAAGTCATGATTTAGAATTGTCATGTTATTTTCACAATACAACATTTTTGGACTCTGTTTTTTCTCTGATCTAAATCGAACGACTCTGCTAAGCTTTGACGGTATATGAAAAGAGAGTGTGCTGGGAGCATTCGTTGTTTCAAAGTAGGGTGACCACAATGTTAAAAATAATTACTTTAATTTTGATCATTGCGCGATTAAGTCTGAATACTACATCTAACACCTACACACCTATATTATTAGGCTCCCTGTTTAATGCTTAATTAAGATATATCACTTTAGATTAGATCACGTCTTCGATGTCTCCCTGTAGGTATATACCTAAATAAAATTTAATCGCCGAAATGTATGTACGCGCATACTTCCGAACGACTCTACCAAATTGGATATGTCTTTTTTTGTCATCTAAGTTATTGTCAGGACAAGGTTTATATAACAGAAATAAAAAAACAACCAGGAAAGTCGGAAATATGCAGCGGGGGCGACCCCGCTGGCAGGCAGCTAGTTTGGAATAAATTGTGGCTAAGTATGAGACTAAAACAGAAATAGTTTGTTATCATTCTACTGTGCCACTAATGAGTAGGTCGACCATTTTTTTCGACGGTCAGCCGAAAGGAAACACTTCAATTTATAATTAAATCCTTGATTCATATTTCCTATTTGATTTAAATTAGTTAGGTAATTTATTTGGCATTTAGGCCAAGGACAGACCTCGAAATTGGGCTAACGACGAGGATGAATGAGGAACGCTTTATGCAATAAATTATTATTGCTTTTAAGTTTATAATTTAAAGTATAAAACTAATTATAAATTATTACGTAGGAATAATTTCTACCTTTGGCACTATAACTACGGAAACTAATGACCAAATACTGCTTTAAGTGTTACTACTGCTTTTGGTCCGTAAATATGTATACATATAAAACATTATCAAATAATGGGAAAAGGGAGCCCTCTTTTTTGTGGTGAGGTAAATTACCTATAAATAAATAACCTAATTATTATTTATTTATATTTATTTACGCGAAACACACTAATTAAAGCTAAAATTACCGCAATTAAGTAAGGTAAAACTAAATGAAATAAACCAAAATTTGACTTATACTAACTATGTATATACCAATATAAAGAACGAGGGCCTCCCGTGGCAAAGTAGGTACCACAGGAGGGCTAGCACATTTTCTATCCAGCCTGTTACGATAGCGCAACAAACGAGAAAATACATCTTGTGCTAGCCGTACAGATGCTGGCAGCATTTTAACATTGTATAGCAAGCTACCGGCCCTGTGGTCTTCGGTTGTTACTATAACCCTTTTTGAAATTTAATCAACAGTAACCCCACGGAGAGAGCTGAAAGGGCGAGTAAATATTTCGTCCATCTCATCCGCTGCGGCTGGGTTTTAAGTGTTTTAACTGCTTCGCGGGAGACGAGACTAGGGTTCCCCACAAGTAGCGTCCCATACCAACGCTTGCTCCACACTCCACGAACAAAGACGGATCTCTGTCGTTTGGCCAAATTATTTTTCGTGAAATGTTTCATTTGTGCAAACGCTTTTTTTTCCAAAACTGTAAATATTTCAGTATTTATATAAAACTAACCTAACCTAACCGATAGGAATCACGGTCTTCCTGAAATAAATCCTGAAATATTTACAGTTTCGGAAAATATTGCATATGCCCAAATGAAAAATTTGACGAAATGATACATTTTGCGAAAAATAAATTGGCCAAACGGCAGAGATCCGACAAAGACATAGGTACCGTGCGGTCTCTTGCCTCGTCGTAGAATGGGATGACTCGAGTGAAGCAGGATCGCTGACAGTAGCAAGGGACTGGCACATCAATGCCATTATATTAAGCGCGGCCTGCCTTAAGAAGCAGCTCCGGCTTTTTGAGCTTCATGTAAAGTCTCAGAGGATCGATTTAATTACCACATGAGTACCGTATAGAGTGCAGACCCGGAAATCGCTAGCAAATTGATGAGTGAAAAGTTTCAGAGCCTAAAAAGTACCCGTGTGCAGCTGTTCGTCATGTTCAGAGGTGCAAATCTTGTTGACTCTATTTTTTTTTTTATGACGAAGAGAAGGCACACGAGCACTCAGACCACCTGATGGTAAGTGGAATCTGAGACCCATAGGCATTTGAATTCTCAAGTCTATAATCCTAAGACCTCAAATGCGTTGCCAACCCTGAGGACTAAGATGGAATGCCTCTATGCTAGTAATTTCACCGGTTGTCTTATCCCCACATCGGAACACAACAATGCGAACACTATTGCTTGGCGGGTGGTTAATGGATAAGATGGTGGTAGCGATCCGGACGGACCCTGCACAGGGTCCTACCACCACTAAATCCTCTATGTCGAACGGTCGATCGATTGAGCTAAGCTTTCTCACTCGACGTGTTGGGTTAAACGGGTAAGGTAATGCACGCCTTAAATATGGTTTTAACGCACTGATTGGAGAACTTTAACTGGCCTGTTAATATTTGGTGCGTCTAGTTCAAGAACGAGTTGTTAAAGAGAATCATCTACCAGGCCCGAGCTCCAGCTAAACTTAAAATGATTAAAATGATGTTGTTGATGTTTTTAATGATTTTTTGATTTTTTTTATTTTTTAATGATCGTATGTACCTATCATCGTGTGTATCATGTGTGCAAATAAATAAATAAATAAATAAATAAATAAACTTGTTATTAACTTTATTCTTAAAGTTGCTTCAGAGTTTACCTATATAGGTACCTTCCATCAGTGAATCATCTTAAAAATATAACAATTTCATCTTTCGGGTCCCACCTCCCATGAATATGACCTAGACTTAATATTGAACAAAAACCCTGGACGCTCCTAGATTAGGTCCGTCAATGTGTCCACTCCTTAAAACACGTTAACTTGGCTATTGTGCAGCGAAGGTCACACATGAGCTCGCCGGACGCTATATTAAATCGACATCTCTACGAAGTCACTCGCGTAACTCGTCAAACACCATGCCTTATGGATATTAGATATTGACTTAGTGCGAAGCAAAGTAGCAAATAGGAATGACGTGGAGAGTCTTCAGTTGTTCTTAGTTTCAACCGTAGCCTTTTAAGTTTATGGTAATTTTGTCTACAAATGGAAATTATTAATTTAAGCTATTACAATCGAATCGAAGACGTAGCGTAACCAACTTAATTGTAGTTTTTACGCACGCGTTTATGAGATCATTACGAAACGTTAGCGCGTAAGTACACATTGAAGTATAATACCTAATTTAAATAATTGCAATGGATCAAATAATGTTATTTTAATAACTTACCTACTCCGGATAACTTATAAACTTAAATTAAACCTAGTACCTACAGGCGCATAAAACAATTACATTTTAAAACAATGTAAACGTTAACTCCTCACGCATAATAATCACTCACCTATACCTACTAAGTGTAATCAATTTTTTATTTACAATACATGGCATGTTTTGCTGAAAAAGTATTTTAACTACCTATGAAGTCGTTTGATGTGGCGCCGCCATTAATATAGTCCTATTTCGTAAGCACAACACAACGAAAAAAAACAGCGTAGGTCACCTATACGTACGGTCAAAAAATTAAAAATAGACGTTTCGCGTCCGCTGCCTATCAAACGGGCCCGGAGTGGGGCGCAGACGGCGCGATGACATCACAGTGCAGCGCGACCGGCGACCGCCAGCTATTGCGCAACGCGCGCGCGCCCTTGATCTTGACTGCGTTTGCGTCGGCCGCGCACGCGCATGGCCTATACTTAGGCCTAGTACTTCGAAGATGAGCGCCGTTCAAAGGAACCGTGAATACTCGCAGCGTAAGTCCAAGATTTTGCACCAATTAAATTTGTCAATTGTTTTTCGATTGCAGAAACGTTTTGTACGGGTTGTCAAGCAACCATGCTACAAAGTTGCTGTTAAACGGTATCAGAGTTTTGTAGTCATTAGCAAATCTCACGCAGTTCCGCTCGCTGGGTGTGCTGCGGATGACATCTCAAGCGCATAGAACAGTATTAACGTGCTTTATATTTATTAAAATATTACATTCGACTTCAATACGTTGTCATCAGTCAAATCTCAACACCAAGTGAATCAATACGATAAAAATAAACTAGGTATAAAGTATTCTCACAAGTTTGCAAACAAAGCCACCATGGCATGTGATCTCGAAAGATAGATTAGTGTAGGTACTGTAATAAAATTATAGATTAGATTTATAGAGGTGTAAACTTTTTAACATTAAAAAAAAAAACTTTTAACAGTGGCCAAAAAAGGTTCTAAGATGTCCAAAACCGGTACTTCTGCTCTATCTAGTTTTAATAGAATTTTCACATTGATAATATTGAAATTGTGAAAATGCTACGAATAATCAGTAGATACGACATTTTTATTCAAATCATTGTTTTGAGTGAATTTTAAAATATATGCTGTTTATAAGCAATTCATGATTATAAATCGATTTGGTGAGGCCTTATCTTCATTGCTAGATCGCTACAACCGCCGCATGCATGCATACCTACCTAGCAAAGTGAACTGCCCCATGCAAATAGCTTGCAGTTTGAAATTGCGTAAGAATACGCATTTTTTACCTTCTTATTAAGATTTGTAGGTACCAGATCCTAGTTAGGTGTATAAAAACAATACAAGTAAAGCATCAAATGGAATCAAATAATTAATAAAAAAATACATCCCCTGTACTTAGCTACTGGGATTTTCCCCAGTCCGCGTTAGGTAGATAATATCATAAAAAATATGAAACGTCATTCTAAGCCCACGTCATTGCACCTACTACTAAAATCCTCGCATCTTTTAAGACACGAGGAGGCCGAAGCGTCTTTAACTTTACGCGTGTATGGATTATCAGTCAGATAAGCTAAATTGAGTTAAATATTGCACAAAATATCGTCCTATTGATAATTTATTGCTAGGCCACAGCCTGATAAAGTATCAACGAGTGAATGATGACATTAATTTAGCAGTAGATAATTTATAAGCCAGACTAATAGCGCATGCAAAATAGGCCTCTGTGGCGCTGATAACGGATACACGTGCGTAAACGTTTAGGTACCTACTCGTACGTAGGAAGGTACTTACATAAGTAGTATACTACCGCGCTTGTTGTGCGGTGGTACTTAGTCACGTCACGACGCAATATTTGGTTAGCTATACTATACCTCTACTATAGTACTGTAGATGTCGGATGTTGACTGATATGTAGGAACCTGTCTCATAAAATTATATTGACCAGGTACCTACAGATGTGTTAAAATTAATTGCCTATTGGCAGGAAAATAGAGAGGCAAATTTTTGACTTTCAAGTGCTCCAAAGTTTCACTCAAAGGTGTGAAAAAACGGTCAAACCGTATTTTTGAAATGCGAGCGATAGAATTTTAGAAACGTGTGGTCCATCCACACCATTCGTTTTCAATTCTATCATTAGAAAATTGTTTTCACATCAGGAGGGGCGATTTTCGACTTTCGAGTGCTCGAAAGTTTCACTCAAAAGTGTGCAAAAACGGGGAAACCGTATTTAAAAAAAAACACTGAAAGCGCAAATAATTATATTATCGCCATAATTACAACTTCTAATTATGTTGTATTTTTATTAATATTTAAAACATGATTTAAAAAACCGGTAATCATCGACTTTCTGCGTACAACATACGAATATATTAAGTCAATAACTAGCATTTGAGTGAGGGCTTTCAAAAATACGGGGTAACGGGTTCATGCGAAAATAATCGTGTCAATTTTCGTGTGCTAATATTTTCTATTTTTAGACTTCGATTTCGAGCACTCGAAAATAAAAAATCGCCCCAAGGCGAAGTATAACCGAACGCGCGAACTTATAATGCGACACGCAACTCTCGCCGTTAAACTACTATTATCGTCTCGATAGCATTTATTTTTTAAGATTCTAAACATCTAATCCACGAGGTTCATTATTTTCAGAAAAGTAGTACGTTGGGTGCTTTTTATAACCAACTTCCAAAAAGAATGAGTTTCTATTTCAATACGGAGATTTGTGTTATGTTAACTTACCTGTAAACCTAAAATATATAGGTACCTATTAGGGCAGAATCTCACTCATGGTTTAATGATTAATGATTGATTTATATTTACAATACGGTGCAAATATTTTATTGAACTCCACATACAATAACAGTATGGAAAGTAAATACAAAAGAAATGTTATTAACTGAGCCAACAGGCGGTCTTATCGCTAAATGGCGATCTCTTCCAAACAACCTTACAAAGATGAGAAGTCAAAAGATATATAAAATAAACTGGCATGAGGGGCAAACTTAAAACAACCCAAACATACAAATAATTAAGAATAAATAAATAAATAATAATAAAATCATAAATAAATACATAATTTTAAAGAGTAAAATTACTATAAAACTGATAAAAAAGTAATCGTATACTTATTCTTATTACACAGATCATACCTTACGAGTATAGTATGATTGTGAACTAAAAATATGAAAATCCTATGTAAATATGTATGTTTGTAAACACTTTATTGTACTAAAATAATTACATTACAAAAGTTACAGAAATAAAAGTAGTAGAACGGCGAACTTATCCCTTTAAGGGATCTCTTTCCGTTACACATTGAAAAAATTAATGTAGCAAACAATAAACAAATACCAAAGCAAAATATGGACGAGAGGAAATACTCGTATATAGAAAACAAGAACTTTTTCTAAAGCAACACGAAAAATATGTAAGTAAATATAAGCACATAAATATATAATTATATCTAAATACGAAACCAAACCAATATACATATATATTCATAAATAAATAAATAAATATACTCGTACATATATTTAATGAAATATATTTGAAATACTTAGATTTAAATAATTGGGAAAAGTCAGAAGAAGAAATGCTTACAAATGAGGAGACGAGTCGAGCCATGGCTTCTTTCTTAATTTAGATTTCAAGGAAGCTACCGATTGTGACTGCCTTATGTCAGTTGGTAACCGGGTCCATAGCTATACAGAATGCACCTTAAAGAAATTGGAATACGTTTTGGTTTTGTTCGACACGGGAAAGCAAGGGATAGGTTGGCCGAGGACCGCAAGCGACTCTGGGAACCGGAAGCCAGAAAGCTAAATCGCTTAGAGAGGTAATTACTTTCTTAAGGAGGGGATTGAAACCAAATATCAAATCTTTGGTTTTATCGAAACCAAACGAATCACATTTTTAATTATATGTTCGTAAATTCCTGCGCCATGCATCTATTTTGTAGGGATCCGTACCCAAAGGGTAAAAACGGGACCCTATTACTAAGACTTCGCTGTCCGTCCGTCCGTCTGTCTGCCACCAGGCAGTATCTCAAGAACCGCGATAGCTAGACAGTTGAAATTTTTACAAATTATGTATTTCTGTTGCCGCTATAACAATAAATACTAAAAATATTATAAAATAAATATTCAAGGGGAGCTCCCATACATACAACAAACGTGATATTTTTGCCGTTTTTTGCTCGATCTTAATACAGACACCGTGGTTGTATAGATAATGGTACGGAACCCTTCGTGCGCGAGTCTGACTCGCAATTGGCCGGTTTTTTTATTTTCGTTTCTAGGTAAAAATGGTGTTTTGTGTATGAGTGCATGATATTTTAATTCTAAAGGCACACCTGTAGACCCACAAGGCCCCATACGTAACTCTACTGATCAAGTTCTAGCAGATCACAGTAACTGGGAAGGAGGACAAAAAGTGACTTGTAAAAAGTTGATCTGCCTAGGCGGAACCAGGCAGGTTGTGTACAATCATATATTTTTTGTCAGAAATCGTCATGAGGTTCACATTTACACTTTGCTCATTCAATTAAACTTGACAAGTATGGCTAGAAAAAAATGTTTTGCCGCGCCCGGCTGAGTAATTTGGCCTGTGTGATAATGTTTGTCGTAATAATATAAGATACTAGTATATTATATCTCATCGAGTACCAGCGACACCATCATGAAACGTATGTGTTATTGTGGTCGGCCGGTCCATCCATAGTCTGTTAGTTTTTAATACGACTCGAGCCTATTTTACTAGTATGACGAAGTTATTGCACAAACAATAAATCAGTCAGAGAGAAAAAACCGGGGAATTGCGTAATAAATTGATAAATAATATAATAATAAGTACCTAAGTCGCATGCTGGTAGTACTTTGTTTTTTTTTATGTTAAGAAGAAGGCACACGAGCACTCAGGCCACCTGATGGTAAGTGGAATCTGAGACCCGTAGACATTTGAATACTCAAGACTACAATCCTGAGACCTCGAATGCGTTGCCAACTCTGAGGACTAAGATGGAATGCCTCTATGCTAGTAATTTCACCGGTTGTCTTATCCCCATCCCGGAACACAACATTTCGAACACTGTTGCTTGGCGGGTAAACTGTTTTGCTTGGTGACAAACAACGACTTCTAAAATCAGTCGAACAGACTAAACTGATGAGTCAGAGCGCGGCAGACCATGTTTTTCCGAGCTTAATCGTGTAAACAAATTGCAATGGTTTTAGCATCTCTTCTATTATTTTAAGTTTTTTTTTCAAGATTGTACCCAACCTGGGCAAGGTATCTTTTTATAAGGCATGTTTTGTCCTTTACCCACACTAATTATGCTATGATCTACTGGTACTTCATTACTAGTGCTAGCACAAGTCTAGCTTCTCGTTCAGTGCGTCTCAGACAGACTAAAGATAAAGGGTGATCCGAGCGATAAACAAGTCGCGGCGACAATATGGTCGCCTTTATCGTGGTGGATAAAGCATCCGTCACTCTCGCACTTGCATAGTGATAGAAAGTGAGTGAGTGAGTGAGTGAGTGAAGTGAGGATCATTTTCTATCACTTCCGTAGTTTTTCTATTATCTCCCTTACTTTTTTCTTTGTTCTATCTCATGCTTCGTCTGTTGTCACTGTTTGGCTGTTTTGGAGGATGTATGTATGTATATATTATATAGATGTATAATTATATGTATTTAGTATGAATTTATTCAATTATTTACTTTATGTATTTATATTTAGTCTATTTATGAATAGTTCTAATTTCAAAATTGAAATAATTTAATTGTTTCTTGTAGTTATTTAGTTTGAGTTCTAAACGAATTAGTTTACACCGCCTGCCATGAATTTGTGTCCTCAGTTATTTCTCTTACAAGGTTGTCTGGAAGAGATCGCTATTTAGCGGTAAGACCGCCTGTTGTATACCTATGATTTAAATGTAGGTACTGTTCCATGTTCTGTTTTAATTTTTTTAATTTTTGGTGTTCAATAAAGAGTATTTGTATTGTATTGTATTGTGACCGATGTTTTATCCACCCCAATCCATATTGATAAACACGACTCCGTTATTAGGAAGATAGTATCTTAACGAACGACAACTATAAAATTACATTACGTGTATTTAATGTGAAGTAAACAGATGAATACGACTCAATGCGTTTCTACGGAAGATAACTCAGCCAACATGCCTTTGACTGTCCTGTCTAAAAATATAATTGTTTGTGTAGGTATAATATGCCTACAATTATCAATGTATCTCTTATCTAGATGACTACTAAAAACTCCAAAAACCCAGATAAAATTGCCTAATCTTACCTCACACCACACTTAGTTGGGCAGGTAGGGGCTCTGCACATGAAAGAAGGATAAAAATGAATTCCAAACGAAAAAGTCGATATGGGGCCGAACATTCTCTCAATTTCTACGAATTGATCCAACCTGGGTCGTCGGCATACAAATCAAGGTCACAGCTCAAAGATAGACACTAAAGCGCATTAGAGCTTCGTATTTATTTCAGTTTGATGATGTCGAAATTTAACGGGTATGTTATTCAAGATAAAACTTTTCTGTTTTTATTTATTGGATATTTTGTTTGTTCCATAATAAACAAAACGTTTTAGAGCTCCGATTACTAGGTACTCGACTTACAACCGAATTTTAACTGCACTTAGAAGCTCTTAGTATTAGAGTGAGGTTATTATGAACTAGAAAAAACGTTTTAAGTTTTTTCTCAACGCTGCTCGGATATGTGAATATTTTTGGTTTAGTTTGGGGTCAGAAAACATTACTTTTAGGACATACCGTTTTCATACAAAATAAAAATATGATTGGCCTATTTCATACTAATTACGTAAAACAACTTTTTTTTTTGTTCACAATATGAGTCATATGACTAAAGTGTAATTTTACTTCCTAGGGACTATAGTAGGTTTTTTTTAGTTTCCTTGTAAATGAAAGGCTTGGAAAAACACAAACAGCCAGATACATGATGCCAACCAATAAAATGATGTTGCCCTTGTCGTAGTGCGCGGTGGAGCCGGTGGAGGGCAGGCTGGTCATACAACCTCCACCGCCTCTTCCACCACCTCTTCGTTTCAGAAATGTTGTCTATGGACTATTTGTTTTGTTCTAACCCCAAATACAACCTTGTTGTTGTCTTTTTCTGCATTACAGTGACGGGTTGAGTGTAAAATTGTTAGATATTTTTTAACATTTCTATGTTAAAAGTATTATAATTTCAGATTTATTTTCTCCCAATCGAAGTGAAAAGCAGAGTGTTTAACTCGAGACTAAAAAGCCATAATTACACTCGCACTTCATCCACACGGATAAATATTACGTGTCATAATGGCTTACTTCAGTTAGTTGTTGAAAAATCTACTATTATTTTTTCGCAGTAGATGAGAAAAGCACTGCCTTGGCAGAATGTGCAATTTGTGGACTCGTACACTAGAGGGCCGAAAGTGCCGAAAAGTACTAATTTTTAAGGGGGTCTGTGGGCCTCACATAACGTGGTGTGTACCTATGCACGTTTCAATATAAAAAAAAACAACCAGTGTATTTTAAGAAAGACATAATATTAACAAGTCTAACAATAGGCAATATTGTCGTCTAAAGAAGGTTAAATACTATGTTATTAACTTTTAAATCCACCATTTTAGTATATTTTTAGTTATAGGTTAAGTTCTAGCATTGTCATAAACAATATTTATTTAAAAAAAATGACTGACTTCTGCCTTCTCAGCAGTGGGTCTCCTCTTGGGAAGCGCGGTCTACTTACTGAATAAATAAAATAAACAACTTTTATCTTATTTTTTTTAAATATAATTTTTGTCAGACTCTCCGATGGAAATACGAATAAAATTACACCTCGTTTGTCGAAATCGGGCTATCCGTTTAGCCTGCAGTTCAAAAACATTATCCTGCTTCTTCGGCTTGGTGATATGATAATAATATAACACGAGTTTTTGTTTATTTCCGGTAGCGGCGGGAGCTAGCTCAGACATGGGAAGTGAGCACTATTGCCTAAGGTGGAACAATCATCAGAGCAACCTGCTGGGCGTATTCAGCCAGTTGCTGCACGACGAGAGTCTGGTCGACGTCACGCTCGCCTGCTCCGAGGGTGCTTCCATTAGAGCTCATAAGGTCAGTCTTAGATTTAAATAATTGCAAAGTTACTTTAGGACGTAACCTCGTAAGGATTAACAAGGACAAGCAAAATAGGTTTGTTGTAGGTAGGTACGTAGGTAGTTCTAGTTATGGTCACGGTGTTATCACTTCAAACAACTTGCGAACGGCGTCGTGATTGGTCTAGAAGTCATAGTTACATCCATCCAGAGGTCTCTGTCTGACTGAAGACTTTTTTTTTAAATTGAGCTTTGGCTGCTAGGGTATTCACCGGCATTCAGCTTTATCATATACAAATTTTTATTTTAACAAAACATGAAACTTGAACACTAAAACTAAAGTAAATTAAATAAAAACTAAAATATTTACAATGAAGTCAATAAATTTCACCACAGATTATAATCATTCTGGCCCAGTGGCATAGACAATGTTCCCAAAACCAATAGGAACATAGAACTGCAGGCGTCTCATTGCACGCAATCTATTTTCAATAAGAAAATACAAATCGTCACTAGCAGCACATTATTATAATAACAGTTTAGCGTTAAAAACAAGAAGTAGTAAAAGTTACATATGTCATCAGATGAAAAGAAGCATTTATGTAATGATCAACAATAAGTTTTATACTCCAGCATTCCATAGGCCCCAATGAAACGAAACGTTATTTTAAAAACATGAAATGACAAAATCATCAAAACTTTTCCTGTCACATTTGAATTTTCCCACTTGAATATTTGATTCCTGTTTTATTGGTTTTATGGTGACGACGAGATTAATGTGTATTAATTACGGCTTGCTTTTGGACACTGACCATTCATGACGATGACATGTACCATTGTACCTATATGGATTATAAGTGAATGTTTACATGTACTCGTAACTAACATTACTATTACTTTATTAATTTTGTTTTTAATGAAAAAAGCCTAATAGTAATTATGGATGTAAGGTTGGGTCCCGCGGTACTAAGAAGCTCCTCATAGACATGACCATTTGCCAGAAAGTCAGGCGAAGGAAGGGGGCCTTTTCGGCTGCTTGGATTGACTATAAGAAGGCCTATGACTCGGTGCCTCACTCGTGGCTCGAAAGGATCTTGGAGTTTTATAAACTTGATGCAACTTTGAGGCCATTTTTAGGTGTATGAATGAGGCGTAGCTACAATCCTTCGTCAACCAGTTGGTGAGATATCCCTTCTGTTTCGCCTTAACTTGATAAGGATTGAACATTCTCATAGCGAAGAGTGTCGACCAACATCTTATGAGACTCTCGCTAGATGGCTGGATCAAGGGCCATACAGAAAATGATACTTCTCGACACGGCACGTATTGTGAGGAGGTTCCTCGGTCTGCAGCCTTAACCACCGGTAGCTTGCCGTTTTTCGAAACTTCTTTGTTAAGCAAATTATTTTCTTATTGCTTTAATTAAGTGGAACTCCGTTATTATATATATATATATATATATATATATATATATATATATATATATATATATATATATGTTTGTTAGGTTTAAACTATTAATTAACTGCGTTACGCATTTAAGATTTATAATAAGTAAATGTTTAAAATTTGCAATTTGTAGTTTTATTTCAGAACGGAAAACCTTGGCGGTTTAGGTGTGGGATGCCAAGACCCACTTTGGGTCATTGCGCTATGATGACATTGGTATATATATTATTATAATATATATACCCATTTTAATAGAAAAACGTTTTATTTTGAATTAAACGGACGAGTAGCAGGGTCCCTAGAAAGTTTGATCGTAACTTATTTCCAGATGGCGCTGTATGCCAAATAATCGAGTGATATCTCTATCTCAGATATATACAAAGTTACTCTATGGTTATGGTTAAAATCTGGCCGCGCCTCAGCTCGTTTCTTTCCCTTCGAATCATTTAATTAGTCACTAAAAGGAAGGATAGGGCATCCTACACTTCGAATTTAGTACCTATTACGGTGTACTTCTTCAGACATGTAGCGTTCTCCCTTTTGTTAGGTAAGAAGTTTGCGACCTTTGTCATTCGTAATCAATAGGTACTGCTAAATTATTAGTAGATACGACAAGTACGCTTAAACTTACAGTAACAAACAAACATACTTAAAACGATTTACCTAAATACGAATGAGAATATTTTTGTTAACCAATATATTATTTGTGCTTAGTGCCTAGGTACGAGTACATACCTGTTTAGCTAACATACCTAGTGGTGATTAAACCTATTTTTTTTATTTCCAATTGAGATAGGTATAGGTACCAGGTTAACAAAATAATGGAAGGGATAATAAGTAGGTATAAAGAACCTAACGCTTTTAAGTTATTGCGAATGTGTAGGTACATACACCTTATATATTCTGTTATTTACAGCTACACTTGCAAGCTAACAAATCTAGGAAGTCGATTAAAAAAAGAACCCCTCGGATCCTATTGACTTGAAACTTTGTATACATAATTCAGTTACTATAATAATAATGTTACCTATCTTCCATCGAACAGATATGGTGGAAACAGAAGGTGATCCCAGTGGCCTACTTACAAATCTTTTGGAAGTATTTATTAGTAGGAACCTACCCTAAGTAGTACCCATAGCACAAGCCTAGAGCTTAGTTTGGGACTACAAGTGGAAATCTCTTTTCAATAACATGAATAGTAAAGAGACTTGCACTATTGTAATACAAGCTACAAGCTTACGTGAAATTAGCCCTGGGCCGAGGACTTCTGCTTGTAAGTTACAAGCGTTTGATCATTCGATAAATGGGCCCCCGGTATATTCTAGTGAAATTGTCCCCCGATATTTATTTATCTATGTATACTAATAAGTAAGTGAGATATCAATTAGGCCGCTCCACTACAGGGTTAATATATTCAGTTAGTTACTAGAGATTATAGTGGGCAAAAAAGCGTGTTATGAACACTTTTTACACAAATAATATTGTTCAATTCAGGTTGTCCTGTCTGCGTGTTCGTCGTACTTCCGATCGCTGTTCGTGGACCACCCTTCACGCCATCCCATAGTCATCCTCAAGGACGTGGGTCTGGAGGAGCTGCGAACCCTCGTCGACTTCATGTATAAGGGTGAGGTCAACGTCCAGTACTGCCAACTGCCCGCCCTTCTCAAGACTGCAGAAAGCCTCCAGGTACAATCTCCATTTTTTTTCCCGCCAGCTAAGCTCACCAATATTAAGATTGGTTGTAAGTTTCTCTAAACTTCCTCGTTCATATTTTTATTTGGAAGTGGTTAATAAATTAACGATCAGATGATTAATGCCGGGATATTTCTCCGTTTCAGGTTAAGGGATTAGCTGAAATGACTACATTAAGTGCAGCTGGCATCGAGGCAAGAAACGTCCCGGAACCAATGGAAGAGTGCCAATCCCAGGACACCAAAGAGTGTCAAGAGTCCCATGAGAGACTCGATGGTTGCGAGAAATGGGAGAGGGAAGAAAGACGTGACGGGAAAGACAGGCGGGACACTCGTGATAGAGAAAATAAAGATGTCCGTGACTCCAGAGACACTCACATAAAAGAAAATCGTGAATCTAGGGAATCCCGAGATCACAGAGAACATAGAGAACCGCGGGACTTGCGAGAACATCGTGACCCTCGCGATGTCAGAGAACCCAGAGAGCCGAGGGAATCACGTGATTTAAGAGAACCTCGGGAGCTGAGAGATCACAGGGAAGCACGAGAACCACGTGATTTGAGAGAGGTTACAAGAGAGTTAAGAGATAATAGAGAAGTTCGAGACTCTAAAGAGGCGGTAGAAGCTTCGCCGCCTAGGGTGTCGCCCCTGCTGTCAGTCCGGCGGTTTCGCAACGAGACCGCCGCGGAGCCCCCAACACCTGCGCATCCACCATTGCCAAAGGATGAGCCGCCTGACGAGCCAATGCGACCCTCCTCGCCGGAGGATGATGCAGTGTCGATTAGATCAAACGGGGCGCAAAATGATAATATCGGTAAGCCAGATCTATATATTATATTTCGTCTTTGAAATAAGTACTAAAGATTTTCTGAATATGAATTTGACAGAATTTTCTTTTTTCAAAAAGCTATGTTTTACTGGAGCTATTTAAGATTTAATGCACGAAATTGTTATAATTTCTACAAGTACTACAGGTCTTAAATGGGCTTTCGGGTTTATTTTACTTACTTAATCGACTTTGCTAGACTCTGAAAGCCTGCTAACTAGGCGCTTGTAAGCGATATCGAAAAATAAAATCTACAACCAAAAAAATTGCTTTCGTAAATCGTATTTCATCCTAAACGGTACCTTAAATGTTTCGGCTACACTGAAATAATTGTGTTGGCTAAGATATTTCATTCGGTAGATATCCGAAATTAATATCTCAATATCATTTTTCTTCTTAAATTCAAACATTAACACTAATAATATTATGAGCCTTCGCCAACGTTTTGCTTTAGTGCTCAAACAAGCTCATTGCATTTGTCACTGTCACGTTGCTGTCGTTGTGTCTTCAAATCGAACTGTCACTGTCATTAAATACTGTCAAATTGACGATCTCCCAGCTCCTTACGCTTGTATTTTATTTGTGTTTTCGTTGTTTCAACTGGTTTCAAATATCGACACGATATCTATTTGAACTATGTTAGTAACAATAAGAAAAATAAAATTATGTGTATTGTTCCACGTGCTTTGTATATTCAAGATAGTTTTCCCGACTTGAAAAATGTAAGATTTTAAGTAACACAATCAAAACATTGCATTTTATTAAAGATAAGTAAGTTAATGTTTAATAACATAGTATAACTTACTTTCCAGGTATCAACATGACTATTAACAGTCACGGTGGCGTGCTGGGTACGCGTTATTCTCCAGTGGAGCAGAGACTGAGTGTGTTGAATGCGATCTCGCATCCCGGGCTGCCTCATCCCTTACACGCTTCGTTGCCGAGTCCTCGCCATGAGCCTATCGCTGGTCCATCGGGTTTGCCCCCGGTTCAACAAGTACCTTTGGTAAATCTTAACTGATTACATAGTACAAAAACAATTAGGTTTAACATTCAGGCAATTGGCAAGTGACTATTATAAAATTTAAATTGAAATTTGTTGCTATCAAGTTTGAAAATAAACACTTTTTCTTGGTAAACCTGTCATTCAATAAAATAGCTTAGTTTTTTCTTGTTCCACCTGTGGCTAGAGACAAATTATGCATTTAATTCTCTTGGCACTTGACGCCAAAGCTAACAATTGAAAAACTTGAAAAGTACTAATAATAATTTGGTACCTATAAAAAACCATTCTCTTTATTGCGTCACTAACAAAATATATTTATAAAAAAATCTATGTATGTTTTATTAACCCCTCGTATGCTTTAGGCACGGATCCGTGCTCAAAATTTGGATATATTTTTGTATTTTTTTAAGCTTAATTTTATGGACTATATCGTATTCAGAAGAGACTAGAACTTGGTACTTTTTTGACCTCCTGCATACGAGGGGTTAAAGAAATTGCATGCAGATACCTACACTATTTTTGGTATGTAAACCTTGAAGTAAGGCACATATTTTCAGAGAAAAAAACTTAATAATATTGGTGTATTCACAGAATGAAAAGAAGTTAATATACAAAGGTAATTGAAAAATAGAGTTAAATGTTTTCATTTCATGATGGTATACCGTCCTGACGCCTAAGGATTAAATGAGGGCAATTGTCATTATGGCCGAATGTACTTTACAAAGCACTAAATAGTTTTTGTTACAAAGACCGAGACTTTAAATTCTTTCAATTTCAGGGTGAATTGCCCTTCAGGCATTTGAAGAAATCTAACAAACCTAACCTACCTACTTTTGTGGAATAAAACTGATTTCTGATGAAAGCAAATAGAGCAGTGGGTTGAAGTAGTGGGACCATGGATAGTTCCCTGAATAAAACCAAAACAAAAACATTCATGAATTTTCACTAAAAGAAATGGATTTTATTATTATTTGACAAATCAAATTGAACCCTTTAGTTTGTAGGTATTTTTGTCCTTTAAAAAGGCCTTTAGGTGTTTAAGGCATAAATAGGCATGGTAGGCTATAGCAGGAATCGTTTAATATTACTGTGTCATCTTATGGACCTATAGTCATGCAATAAATGTTTTTGATTTGATTTGATTTGATTTGATTTAGGTATGTATATAAATCAAAGAATCTTCTTTTACATAGTTAAAACAAAGTCACTCTCGCTATCTGATCGCCTGGATCTTTTAAACTATGCAACGGATTTTAATGCAGTTTTCAGCAATAGATAGAGTGGTTCAACAGGAAGGTTTTTATGTATTATAAATTTTGGATTATGTGCATTTATTACAGAAAACTCATATAAACCGAAGCAAAGTGAGGGTGGGTCGCTAGTAATATTCAAAATATTCATGTAATTGTATAAAAGAACAAAATAGGTAGCAACACACAATCTTATTTGTTCATATTATACCCAAATACTTTTAAATAGTCACTAGACGACACAGTTTAACATTGTGCTTATTAACATTTTGCATGAAATAAAGACTGAAATACCTTTTATAGGTTTAATATAATTACGACAGATTATTTACTAAATTCATAATTTTAGCTACATTTAAAGTACAATCCCACAAAAATTCTAAACCAAATCAAGTCAATTTAACATTTAAATTTTGAGTTTTACTAATGGCGTTGGCCACGTGCCGCCAATGTTGTGACTTCCAAAACACGCGGCCACTAGGTACAAAATTTCTGTCGAACCTCAAGGATAAACTATCTCCATTGGTTAAATTTTCTTGGCTGCAACTAATTAGGTGTCCAGTACTGCGTTAGCGGCAAAAACCTAAACTCGGGAATTGATGGTACGTAAAGGTTTAACACTTGGTAAAGGAGGCCAGGCGTCAAGAGGATAACAATATGCAATTTTGTAAAATTTAATGTGTATTACCATATTTTTTTGTTAGCAGCTGCTAAAATGAGACAGGCTTTTGATTACAACAACTGCTTTTCAAGTAATTTGATTTAATAGATAAATAAGTGTAGAAGCCATCTTTTGAAATCCAAAAAACACTTTATGTTGTCAAAAATTCAATTTAGTTTATAATAGGGTGATGACATGGTGTATCTTGCTTATAAGGTAAATCAGAAGTCATAATTCAAAAACATCTCTAAATAATAATAAGACAATAACCCCATTAAAATGTAAAATAATAATAATAATAATAAATAAAAAAAAATATTTCACCTCACAAAGGATATTACAAAAAAGGGTACATAAGCCTAAAAACTTTAATAAATAAACCTTTGCAAGGAACTGGAGTCCGAACTAAGGACCGTATCGTTAATTATGGAAACAAGTTTGAATTGCTCTAAAAAAAAAGTTACAATATTTTGTCTTTTCTGTCATATGTCAATCTGCTAAGCATACAGTCAAGTATTAAAACTTACTATAAAAAATTGTATAATTTGTATACATTGCAAGATGAAGGGTCTCTCAGAGAAAAAACGACATTCAATTGTGACCAAATACTGTAAAGAATCAGGTATAACTATGAGAAAGATTGCTTCAGAAGAAGGGGTTAGCCTGAAAGCTGTTTACAATACGATAAAAAGGTTTAGTATGAATAATAATTTAAAAGATTTACCTGGTCGAGGTAGAAAACGAGGCCCTTCATGTCCTAATTTGGACAAAAAGATATGCGAATATTTTTCTCAAAAAAAGAGATATCGATTCGGGATTTTGCGAAAAAATGTCGTACTTCTATTGCAATGGTTCAGCGTGCCAAGGAACGTAACTTGCTTGTAACGTATAAAAAGCAAAAACAGCCTAAACGCAGCAAAACCCAGGAGTCTTCTGTCAAAACTCGGGCTCGGAAATTGTACGACCAAATTTTAACTAAAAATGAACAATGTATTATAATGGACGATGAAACCTATGTCAAACTTGACTATAAAACCCTACCCGGACCGCAGTTTTACACCGTAATAAAAGGTACGAAGGTCTCTAAAGACGACAAATCCATTTTTTGCGAGAAATTTGGGAAAAAAGTGATGATTTGGCAAGCTATTTGTTAATGCGGCATGAAAACGTCTCCGTTTTCGTAACGGGAAACTTAAATTCGGATGTGTACAAGAAGGAATTCCTTCAAAAACGGGTACTACCACTCATTCGAAAGCACAGGAGCCGTACATTATTCTGGCCTGATTTAGCTGCGTGTCACTATGCTCGCCATGTGTTGAACTGGTATCGAGAGAATAATGTCGAATTTGTCGCGAAATCATTAAATCCCCCGAATTGCCCTGAGATCAGGCCCATCGAGAAATTTTGGGCTCTGATGAAGGCAAAGCTACGAAAACAAGCTAAACCAACAGATAACACCAGGACCAATTAAAAAAAGACTGGATCCGTACCCACAAAACTTTCAAAACAGTCGATGTCCAAGGGCTAATGAAGAGTATCAAAAGCAAAGTGAGAAAACTGGCAAAGGGGGTCAATAAATAACTAAAAGTAGTTTTTATTGTTCACTTTGAAGATCTAAGAATCGCGTAGTTTAAGTTTTTTTTTTGTAATAAAAAGTATTTATACAGATTACACCATTGTATTTGTTTCCATAATTAACGATACGGTCCTTAGGAGTGATTCTGTATTACTGATCTCTAGGCCCCCGCCCCGGAAACAAAAGGAGTTTAAACTAGTTTTAGGTTTATGGAACAGTTTGGAGGAAGTTAAAAACATAATTATTATAATAGGTACACTAGAAAATCTAAAAACATGAGCGTGCGCGCGAGTGTGCGTGTGTGGTGTGTGTGTGTGTGCGTGTGTGCGTGTGTGGTGTGTGTGTGTGCGTGTGTGCGTGTGTGCGTGTGTAGGGCACTCAGAAATATTTTGAATTGTGAATTATGTTATGAAGTAGGTATGAATAGTAGTTCTTCATAAAATTAAAGTTATTTTTCTATCTCATACGATAACGTGAGTAACCAATTAATGATTTTTCCTTTACATTCTCGAAAGGTTAACCGAATCGAAAGGGAAGGGGATTTCGATTATATAAAATTGGACCTAAAAATTGAAAATGACGACCATACAGGGTAGTACGAAAATTTTCAACACTGCAGACCATGTCGGTACGCCGCCTATTTATAATAAGGTTTTCATTACAAATAGTGTTGAAAAAAAAGTGTAATTCAATTTTAAATAGATTTTAAATATTTAGTAAACAAGTATTAATATAATTATTAAGGTCGTTCACCTCAAATTGCACTGAAAATTCCAGTCAATAGTTATAATGTTTTCATCCATTAAGGCCTGCCCCACAACTTAGTTTTAGTTGTTGTTTGACCTTCTGCAAGGTCTGGATCGCTACCACCATCTTATCATTTAGCCTTCTGCCAAGCAGCAACCGGTAGAATGACTAGCATAGAGGCTTACTATCTTAGTCCACAGGATTGGCAACGCATTCGTGGTCTTAAGATTACAGTCCTATGATTGTAAGTTTTAGAATCCATATGTCTGAGGGTTACAGGTCCAACTTACCAGCAGCTGGCCTATGTGCTTGATTGCCTTCTCCACACAGTAAAAAAAGATATGTTAAGTTAGGTAGCGGTATGGGTTGTTGTGAAAACGCTACTTATAATTACCGTTTTTAAATGTAGTAATCATTGCTTGATTCCACAGTCATTGAAAAAAGAAGTTGACTGGGACAGAATTAATGAAGATAAAGGCGGAGAGTCATCATCAGATTATCGAATACAACATGAATCTGTAAGTAATATTTAAATCATCTTAAAATTTAATTTTTAAAGATAATATTCAGCAGACACTTTAATAAATTACAATGTATTTTCTGTAAATATTATCTTTCAAATTTAAATACTGGTCATAACTATTGTCGTAGACTAGCAAGTTTAAAATAAAGTTATCACAATATACTTACTTACCCTGTTGTTGACAAATAGTTTGTAAAGTCTTTATATTTTTGTGATTGAAGGTTTTTCATTAAATACTTAACTCTCTCATATTTCAATGAATATTTAAATTTAGACATTTATCATTTATTTTGTAGTGACAACCATTTAATATTGTGATAACTTTGTATGTGTTAACTCTATGTGCGTTGTGCATGCTATGTGTGTTTAATTAAGACAAATCCAACATATTGTTGTCATTAACTGGTGGCAGATATATTTTAAATGGACTTTTTGTTGTGGTATATTAGTTAAAGGATGATGATGACTTTGGGATTTTGTACAAATAGGTGAGATTTTAGATTAAAGATATAACGTATTTGTTGATATTTGATGATCATTTTATCTTTATTAAACAATGATTGATTGATGATTTCGCAGTTATTGTGGAACATGACCATCTTCTACTTAGAACATTAAATTACCTATTTTCTAAATTATCGCATAGCCGGGTTAGCAGGGATGTTGTTGTTGCTTATAATAATTTACTATTCTGTCTTAGACGTTTTTAAAAATTACGACCGAACTGTAAAGGTATAGTTTCATATTGGGTATTTCCAAAGACAAATTCCAATTATACAATTAGGCCTTGTGCCACCAACACTGACCCAGATTGATTATGTCGCATCACGACATTCTATGCCCCCCGAATGACAACTCGTTCCTCACACAATGTCCTTGCCCAATCATAAGCAGTGTAGTTATTGATGTTTTAAGTTATGTGGACGTTAATTTTTATTCAATGCATGCTTGTTTGATATGCTGCGCTATTTTGAACATCGAGTACTATGCCTTGCTGTCAAGAAGTTGACCTTCATTTTGTTGGCCATCATTTTTTATATCCATTCATTTTGTTTGATATATATTTTTGGGCAGTTTTATATTTTAACTTTGGCCATATACGTGCATTTGTTTGAGTATGAATCGGTGATTCTGTACGCGTGCGCGTAGCTCAACCACGAGGCATTCCGCAAGCCGGCTCCGGGTCACTCCTGCACATTTATTGGGCAAAAATGAGCGTCAACTTCTTAGATAAAGGAAATTAAAAATTTAACAAGACTGCATTACCATTTAGACAGTAGTGGTAGCGATATTGCACACAGTTTGGTCCGTGAAAAATAGAAGACGAAAAAAGAAGTTGATGTTCTTTTTTGTGGTTGCAGGAGTACGAAGGGTCCGCTAGGGTGCGAATTGAGGAGGTTGAGAGGGGTTACCCTTGCATACACTGCGGCGCAGCCTTTCCCCACCAGAGCAAATTAACCAGGCACATACTGACCACTCACACGCTCGACACACTGAAGTACCGAGACGCCATATTGGGCAGACCACTCGCCTTGCCTTTGATGGGCCAATTTACTGATTCCCCGTACATGTCCATGCCGACGGAAGAGTCCCCCATAGATTTGGACATAGGACCCGTCGAGCCGGGCAACGTTGTTTTGTGCAAGTTCTGTGGAAAGAGTTTTCCGGATGTATCATCGTTAATAGCGCATTTACCGGTGCACACTGGCGATAGACCATTTAAATGTGAATTTTGCGGAAAGGCGTTTAAATTAAGACATCATATGAAGGACCACTGTAGAGTTCATACTGGTAAGTTATTGTGATACATTTCTTGGTTGGTAAAGTATGCGTTTCTATGATATTTTGTTTATTTTGTATATTGTATTGCAGGGGAAAGACCTTTTCGGTGTGTGTTATGTGGCAAGACGTTTTCACGGTCGACAATTCTAAAGGCGCATGAAAAGACTCACTACCCGAAGTACGCGCGGAAGTTTCTGTCGCCGAGCCCCGTGGACACCGAGGAGGAAAGCCCGCACCAATGAGGCCGGTCTGGCTGCGGCGTGCGGTTCACGTGCAAGTGTATATTGCCCAATAATGTACTCTGTTGTTGGAAATAGTCAATGTTGAGCGAGCAGTGGTAGTTGATTGAACAAATGGAGGACAATATGTTGTAATTTATTAAGAATGTGATTAAAACGCCGCAACTGTGATCTGAACGATATGAATAATATTTGATATTTCACTAATAGATAATTGACACACAAAAGTGGTTACTTCTTGGATTTACTTTTTGAAGATGAGCGTTTATTTTTCTTATTTCCTTTGCTTATTTTTTATAAGCGTTTGGAACATTAGGTGCTTTATTTACGCTTTAGGTAATAATTGAAATCTCATCGTTGGATGGGTCTTGTAGACGGCATAGCCAAAGTTAGCTAGTGAAGTAAAACTTCTTTTTTTAATGTTTGTTTTAAATTTGAAATATCAAGAATGGCTTTTTGTGCGGAGGTTTCGCTCATTATTCAGCTTCTTATTTCGAGACTGTTCCTTATTATGAGTATTCTCAAGTTACGTTGCCATTTCAAAGCTTTTTGATACTAAACAAAAATTGTAAAATAACGCATTGATTTAGAGCTGGCGTAACCTTTAGAGTCTTGCATATTTATTATACCTAGTTCATCTCTCAGAGTTGATTTGATAAAACCAAATTAAAGATTGATAATGAGTGCTTTAAGTATTATTATTAGAGACCATAGAACAATTGCACTCAATAAAGTATAGTTTGTAATGATAAAAAATTAGGGATATGAGATTTTTACTAATTTTATGTCTTTCGAAGTAAATGACGCACGCTCCCCTGAGGTAATTCAAAAGCAATATTACGACATATAAAATGTACATAACATATAGTTTGGTAATATCGGATTTATAGGAAATTTATTAGAATGTAAAGTAATGCTTCAGTAGCTCAGTATTCGGTAATATGGGGAGGGTTGTGGATGTGTGATCCTGGGAATCAAAGCTTTAACGCTGTTTCTGTTCTGTCCGAATATCGTCTATAACTCTGCATCCGGGCAACTAAGTCGCAAGCCGGCGAAATAACCAGTAGGCTTAGAAAATCGCATTATCACAAACAACGGACAATGAAAGCAAAACATTTATAGTATCAACGAATACTACGGTTTGGTCTTGTATGTCAATTCCGATAATGTTTCTTACATGCTGAACTAATGCAACGCGCAGCATGATTTAATGCAATTTGTTTAGGCCTACAGGTTATTACTTTTTGGTACCTTTACAACTAACTAACGTGTACATACCTTGTGTTGAGATGTAAGAGGTATAGTTCGAAAGTAATATATACATACATATATATATATGTCAAATTTTCTATCTATTTTCATACCGCAAAACCACTTTGTTTTATTGTACAGAAAGTTTCAAATGCTCTGTTATTTAAATATATTAGAAGTTATCACTGTTGCAATCTGTTTTTATGAACTTAATCCGCGTGGCACCTAATTTCGTTTAATACTTATGAAAGTACTATTTTAACATTTGTTACTAAGAGAGAGGCATTTGAAACTTTTCTCACAACCACGGTGTTCAATAAATTCAACAGAGTCGAATACAGGGATATTTTTATGTATTTAAATCATTCAGTTCCATGTTGTTTTTTTATGCCAATTACGGATATAATGGCCTATCGAAGGGTTGGGCAAAAAGTCTTACGTTTGTTCTGATTGATTCGTAACCAGACCTTTCTTAAACAATTGTATTATTCGATCGGAAAATTTGAACTAAAGCTTTGATTTGGTACTGATTAGAAGTTGGCTCACTTTAGTCAGTAAGATTTTTGGTAATATTTCTACTTTCATTTTTAATTCGTTTGCGGTACTCCCAATATAATAAATTTTTATTTAAGACCGAATATCACTAGGTATTGTTAAAAATACATAATAGATAGTATAAACTAGTCTAGATAAATACCTTATAATTTCAATATCTATGTAACCTGAGTACATAGGGACATATCATTTTAACTATCAAAATTAAAGTGTTTTTGCACTACATACGTAACTTGTTTAAATTTTGTGTTGTTGGAGTAGTAAAATTTTAATATATTATATATTATCAGTTTCTGACGGAGTTTTAGGGTCTCTTTAGTACGTAAAGTTAAAAAGTAATGAATCGCTGTTTATGTAAAAAATATCAAACGAAAGTATTATAGTAATATTAGGAAAAGAACTGTGATATACTTATAAAAAAGTAAGGATACCATCTGGGAGTTAAAATTTCGATCTCAGAATGTGATTTGGGCCGTTGCTGTAAGATTGAATTTGTTTAAAAATTGTGTTAAAAATTCTACGAATGATTAACTGCTTCTATGTTTAGTACTTAAATGGGGTTTTACTTCAAATTTATTTCATTGCTTAAAAAAGTACTGATCTCGTTTACTTGCTTAGGCCTTGGTTGATAGTTCAAAATATTTCGATCTTGGTTTTTAAGAATAAAATTGATTTATCTTGAGTTTTCTCCGCTTTGTTTAAATATGTTATAGGAATAGGCAGGTAAGGAATCAATCCTGCACAACCATTGCATAACCATGTGTCAGAATGGACTTTTCATCTGGCTTGTTCTGTAAATACAATATGTTACGTTTAAACTAAAACAGTATGCGGTTTTGAGCCTTAAAGAAATGAGGTATCCGTACGTGGGGAAGATGTAGGTACTGTACGACTTGTGCAAGAAGATATTGTATTGTGGCAATAAACAGGCGTTTCATATTATATTTTTGATTGTTTTAACGGTAAACGCCTAACATTCCGAAATGATTCCAGTGTGGGCAAAATGATTAATTTTACTGCAGATGCCACCGATATTTTGTAGTTGTACTTATAATGTATTTGTTAAGGAACTGTCTTAAAATATCAAATTGTCGTTTATCATCTGGGAGTACCGTGTTCGAATTATTTGGTTTAATTTAATTGTTTTGTTCAGTGAAATGTAAAGATATTTATAATATGTATTGAAATTACGATGTGGTAGTGTTTTAGAAAGCTCTTCCAAATGCACGTGGTAAGGTTAATTAGGTACCTATAGATTGCGCAGTAATTCTCCACGCGATTGTTTGTACGGTTTGATTAGTTCAAATGTAATTGTGAATGTATTTTGTGCGTCTACGTTAAGGTCGTTTACATACATAACTTTGAATACATTCCACACTAACTTACTGCTTGATCAACCTTCACGTTTTTATTTGCTGGCAATCTTACTCAGTAAATAAAGTCGTTCGTGTTAAATACTGGCAACATTGATAGTCATTATGATAACCATTGTGGTAATATGTCATGTTTGGAAATTGTCCTTGGGATAAAGATATTATATAGTTGGTAATTAAAAAAATGCGGCATATTCCATAATCATTCAATAAAGATACCTTAAGGATAAAAATTATATAAACTCGTAAATACAAAAAAAAAACACGCATTTTGAATAACAATAACAAGCACCACACCAAATGTTTGTGGCATGTATACATGAATAATTCAAAGGTATTGGACAAAATAAGGAATTTTATCAGAATCGGTGGTAATGATCATCAGAGGGCGGAATTTCTCATGGCAAAAATTGAAATGTCATAGGGATAGAACATTTTGCTTTATCGACTTATCCAGTTATCGATATTGTGTAATCACTAATCTCTTTGTTATTTAGGTTTTGCTTTTATATTAAAATGTAAATGTCATTATTGATTCGCATTTAGTTATTGTTTTCAACAATACGTGAAGTTTTAGGATTAAATTTGTAAATATTATGTTATTTTTGTTTAAAACACATGTCTTTATTAACGGTAAATAACAAATGAAAATAAAGCTAAACCTAAGGCATAGAACTATACAATAATAATGAAAACTACACCTACATTTACCAAAAACTATATTAATCTAAAAGACCGCTAAGTACTATTGCATTGTTCATATTGGAAAATTATTTTGCTAAGTTTAATGTATCGATAGGAGGTATAATTCTATTTGGTAAAAGATCTTGTGCTACGTGAACCCGAACTACTTGTCGATAGTCGATAAAATACTTCGTTCTATCCCTATGACATATACATTTTTGCCATGAGAAATTCCGCCCTCTGATGATCATTGTCTGGTTTTGATTCAAAGTACACAAGCAACCACGGGACGGCAGTCACGGCTGTTATCTTTCATTTCGGGGATTTTGTTTTCGGTTATTATTATTTTTATTACATTTAACTGCACGTCACCCACTCCAAGGCTTTTATTACAACATTGGCTAAGAGATACAGATAGATGTTTGTGCTATACCGAAATCCTAAATAAGTACTTTAAGATATTGACACGTCAAAAACCTAAATGAGTTTAACTTTTTAGTGGTATGCCAACCGATTGAAGGTACCGTCAGTATAGACAATCCCTTCTGATTCATTTAACCAATGTTAAATAGAACCTCGAAAATACTTTACCTATGAAGTATTTTTGCACTTTTTGTAAAATATTTGCAATTTACTGCGAGTTGACCGCTGTCAATCGACTTTAAATGATGGTACCTATATAAATTTAAAATGTGTCATTGAATTTTAGGCATAGATTGGTAGATGCGCTACTTCCCGGACTTAGATTGTTTAAAGACGTTTAAAAGGCAAGAAAAATAAAAAAAAACACGAGGTTGTTGCGATTTGAAAAGCTGCACTCTTTTTATTTTTCGGAGTCGACCGTTACCAAACTTTATAGCAATATGAAAACCTTGATTAATGTTCCTCTTCTTATTTTAAGAAAGATTGAATATTTACAATTTACATAAATAATGAGTAGCAATAAATGAATCAATAATAAAGAAGCTAATTATCAAATTTGTACGAGTTTTTATCGAAATAGTTTTATAATAGAACAGAATGCAGTTGAAAAGCTATTTTGTTTCCTAACTTTCAGAGGTACTATTTATTAATAATCAATTAATATTTATGAATAAAATATTACTAGAATTATATCTTTATGTATTGACGTTGTATATAGGCAGTATGGTGAATGTTGTTAGTCAATTGTAACATACATTACATAAACAATAGATGTACGACCCTCAAGTGCAGTTATTCAAATTTTAACAAAAACCTTCCGTTGCCACACCCCTGCGAACTCTCACGCCGTTAGCACAAATTAAGTAAATATACATATGAAATTTATAAATGTAAAATGTGTTAATTAGTCATTTTTTCTTAAGTATCTACAGAGCATGATATCTAAAAACACTAGCACGAAAATCTTACGTTTTCTAAATTAGATTAATGGTAGATTCATTTTACATCAAATTGTGACCACGGTTTTATATTTAGAGTGCCTCTTGCCTGTACAAGACTTATATGAAGGCTGCAAATCACCGAATATTATATTATGTAGCGAATAAACTATAGTAAAATGTGTACATTTTATGGTGAAAATTGTAACTTGAGTTATGATATGTAGGCGGCGGGGATTGATTATCGATATTTGGCCGGTATTGGGCCGTGTCGTAGCTTTACATCGCTCACTGTCTCTGTGGCTAGCGAACTCACGTGGTGCGATTCGAGCAGCCAGGGTTGCTTTTATATCGGCAGTAACAACAGTGTTTTTAACGTTTAGCGCTTTAAATTAAGTTTAGTCCACATCGTTCATCGAGGTGTGAAGGTATCAAAGTGGATTTGTTAATCGTGAGTTTCATTATCATACCATTTTAAAGTGGCATACCTAAATATAGAACTTAATTGCAATTTTTCTAAGTTCCTGTAGGTTTATTAATTATTGTATATTGTACAATTTGTTTTAATAATAATTTGTTTTAATATAAATGATTTAGATTTATAATGTTTGTGACTACTAAATCTAATAGCGTAATATTTCAAACAGCTATGTCATAAGTGTTGGTGTAGTAGCGATTTTTCTTTCTGTAAAAATAATTCAATATTTCGTGACAATGATATGGACTTAGCTGTTTGTGAATTATGCTGTTAATAATTTTATTCAGCACAAGTTCAAATAAAGTAGGTCCACCTAATTTATAGAATTGTTTTCTCATCGCGAAAGCGATGAATCTTCATGAGCTGTTTAATTTAACAATCATTGTTGACATTGTAGATTAGTGAAAGCTGTTTTGCCTTTTAACAATATTATCTATTAATAGTTCATAATGTTGTAACAAAAAAGCTGTTTTTTTGTTAAATATATACCTATTGCAGCAATAATAGTTACAAAATATCAAAAAAAGATCGAGGATCAAATTGGTGTAATAATTCGTCAATTGTGCAACAGTCATAACAGAGAACCTTTGCTGTTGATCATTGTAACTTTTGAAACAAATATAAGCATATCATAGCTGTAAAAATACAATTTTGACAAATAAAAGCTCTACAATCATTACAAAAATATTGTTTCATTATTATTTATGTGAATTTTAATTACAAAGGTACGTGTTACTATTGTTTGAAACTTGTAGCGTTACAAGATTATTTATTTCATTGTTTTAAATATAACTTCCTTTACAGATGTGTCTGGACATGACTTGTGGGTCACCGAGCATCCCGAGCCCCATTCCGCCGCGAAGTCCCACCGCAATGCCGATCTGGTCGCCCCTGTTGGCGTTACAGGCATGCCGTCTGCGCAGGTACCTTAGCGATGACTGTATGACTTACCAGAACAGACACCTACTCCACACTGAGAGGCGTCGCTGCGGTGTCTGTCTCGCTTCGTTCCCAACTGCCTGGCTTTTGGAGCGCCACGCTGCTCTGCAACATGCCTCGCAAGCCTCCTGCGATGACAAACCCTTCGTCTGTGAACAGTGCGGGCAAAGCTACAGATACAGGTCGGCTTACGTCAAACATCGAGAGCAAAATCACCGTGCCAGACTACCGGCTGACAAACTGTTCACTTGTGACGTATGCGGCATGCAGTTCCGCTATCTCAAGTCCTTTAAAAAACATCGCTTGAACCATACTTTAGAACGGCTACATACGAAAAGCACTGATCCCACTGACAGCATCGATCAAGTGTCCAGTACGAACGAAGCTTTACTAGGTCGGTGCGGCGAAATGGATCTTTCCATAAAAAAGAAGAGCAGAGCTGAAAGCACTAGAAGCCCTCCAATTGTAGTTCATGACGAACAAGATAGCACTGTTGACTCTAACGGTCCGTCTGACTCAATAGTAACTGTTGACGATTCTACGGACTGTAGGAACTCGAGTGCTGAGAGCGAGAGCAAACGAGAAGACACTCCTTCTGAGGACAGAAGACGCGCACCAGTGTCTTTCGCAAGTGTCAGTTCAATTGCGGATAGCTCTGAGAGTGAGTCTCGTGTGGAAAGCAAAAATGATAGCGCCAGCTCGCATTCCGGTATCTTGGGATTCTTGCAAAACGATGATAGGCAGAAAGACAGGGAAAGAAGATTCGCGTGCCCGTTTTGCGGAAAATGCGTGAGGTCCAAAGAAAATTTAAAGTTGCACGTAAGGAAGCATACCGGAGAGAGGCCGTTTGTGTGTTTGTTCTGCGGACGCGCGTTCGGGGGCAAGAGCGACCTGACGCGGCATTTGCGCATTCACACGGGAGAGCGACCTTACCACTGCGAGGCATGTGGTAAGTGCTTCGCGCGCGCCGACTACCTCTCCAAGCACCTCACTACGCACGTGCACAACTCGCGCTGATCCGCCGCCGCCGGCACCAACCACATACCGGCCGCGCCGTCCTCTGTTTAATATTCGCATACCTCTATATTTATTGACCGAGTTATATTATAACGTTAAATCGGAATATTTTTTAAAACATTTTTAAACTTTACACGAATGATATAAGCAGGTTTAATTAGAAGCTCGCAGGACTGTTTTTATTTTGGAGTTGTTTATGGATAGATAGTTAATTCAATACTTTTGATATTTTTCTAATAAGATGCATCATAAAGAACACGTTAAAGATGGATGGGATTTTTACATGGACATTATAAACAGGTTTCTCGTTTGTAACTTATAATCCTACTCACTTATAAACAGTTATTTTACGTTTTAAACGATATATATATACATACAAATAAAACGAGGGATAGAAGATGGAATGTGTTATTGGGGTCTTGGGAGGATGTGTTATTGCTCTTATATGGGAGGTGTTTTGCAGTTAGGCGACTCATCAGCGACCTCGTCGCATTTGACTGAAGCCCTTTTGGGCTCTATAAAAGGTTATTTCATTTCACTACCCATTAAGTAATTTTCGTTTAAAGCCCAATTGAAGTTTGAATTGAAGTTTGCAAGACTTATGTTTGCGTTGTGAGCTCGAATTAGTCATAGTAGCCGTTTACGATTTTCTTGGGAAACAATAATATATTGCATTCTTTTCATAATGCAAATAAATATATTGCATTATGAAAAGGTACGGTTTTTCCCCGAACATTTTGGAAGTTCCCTGATGTAACAAAATTCTCAATGAGCCGTTACAACAATAATAATTATCGAACATCCGGAGAAAACGAGTGGTTATGGCCAAAGAAGCAAGTACAACCACTGTGCTCTACAATCAATATACCTTAACAAACCTTTAACGAGCGATCAATTATTCTTCCGTGCGAAACAAAACGGGTGTTTATGTTATTATATCAATACGTAATTACTTATGTATTATTTAATCATACTTGTGATGTGAGTGTGGCTTTTGTTACGGTTAATTAATGCTTCAATTATTATTTTTTGCGCCATATTATTGTATGTCACTGTAATTTTAAGATTTAAATAACTCATTCCATTGAAGAGTAACTAGAGAATTGATAGTCGCGATGGTAGGTATGTAAGTAGGAGAATGCAAAAGCTGTGATTTGTATGATTAAGACCAGTCAACCAGTTTAGGACATCGAAAACGTTTTGTATAATTTAATGATATATGTAAGGCGAATAATTTAATATCGCGATAATATAAGTGGAAGTAGGTTTAAGAAATCTCTCTGTGCCAAAACATTTACCTCATACAAAATAAACAGTGAAGTAGATAAATGAATTTTCAACCGTTGTTGTAAAGCCCAGCCTGCATTTATGAAGATACGAGTTCAGATTATGGTATTATTATCAATGCAGGCAGTAACGAACTTTGTTTGAGTTGTTTTATAGATATGTACAATTTATACAGTTAAATCAAAGTTCTAACAATTTTATTTAGTACTTTAAATAAATGAACTTTTTCGTCCAGTCGAACCAAGGTTCTTTACTTTAGGTATGGAACAGGAGACTCTAAATAAGTTAAGTTACTGCGTTTTAGTACAAAAATACTGGTCTGCATTGTTCTGTAAATTTCTATGACAAGATGTTGATCGCTCTAAGACAAGGATAACTGCCGCAAATGTGATACCTTCTACTTACCTTAATTATTTATTGTTATTTTTCTTCGAGAGGATGGCTTTTTGGAAACTCACACGATCTTGTAGCTATCACAAAATTGCATACAACTTTATCTTTAGTTAATTGCAACTGGTACATATTAAGCACAAACTTCTCATTTTATATTTTAAAAAAATAATTTGAAAATGGCTTTATGACACTTACGTTTTCTTGATATCATTTCATGGGAGCCATAACTTTCTGCAGTGCAGTGATCGTTTCTGAATATCGTATTAAATGCTCTAGGTTTTACGTAGTAAAAGTACTTCGTCAACCTCGTCGAGTTATCGAGTTTCTACGAAGACATGCTCTCACCGCATTTCAAAATGACTACAGTGTCAATTATGTACATGATAATAGACTAAGGGATATATGACCGACATTTTAAAACTAAGTATTTCTATTAATTGCGCCTTGCAGGCCAGTATTTTTCCTAATAATTGTCTAATGCAATAGAAGTAGTTATATATCTATGAAGGTGTACATTTTATAAAGGTTTTTAATGTGAATTATAATAGCCAATGCAACGAAGTTTTATAACAGAAAAGGTAAAATCGAATAAATAATTTAACAATTTCCAGAGAGTAAAGTAGTGGTTTCTCAGAAGTTTTCGATAGGTTTTGTTTCCAATGAAGTTAAACATTGAAATATAAAGATGTGCTGTTATAAAATGATTAACGTATTTAAGTTTGCCAGAGGGATTTAATAAGTAAAATTAGGTAGTCTAAAACTTTTAAGGATAAACGAGAAGCAATACTCTGAATTTTATTTTTACTACTTACTATTTAAATACTTTACATTTTTACAGAAGAAATATGTATACTGATCAATATGAATGAATATCTATCTGCATGTGTTGTTGATCAGCAATGTTAAAATGTTGCGTTTTGGACCCGAACTACCCTTTTTTTGGGGTTTAGCTTTATTAATTGCATTGTTTTTTGTCTCGATTATGTTTTTTTTTTAAATCGTTTGCTTTCCTGGAAAATGTTCGTCCCAAGTAGATGCGTAGGTATATGTTAGTTTTTATTTCGTTGGATTTATTAATCAGGAAGAAAGTGGATAGTGGTGGTGGGCAAATGTAAAAAAAGCTCTAGGTCCGACTGCAACATTAGTAAGTTTTATAAGCACAAGAGTTTTATAAAACTTTTGGAACCTAGTCTCTTCATTGATCAGTTCATGTTGTTTCTGTAAAATTATGGCGAGTCTTTTAACAATACCATCGAAATAAACAATGAAATAATGCAAATTGTGTATAATGTAGATATTTGCCATTACGTCAAATTTAAAATAATATAATATATTAATATTCAAAATTGATGTTGACTGTTTTTATAATTATATGATCGGTAGTTACTTGATGTTGTGGTGTAATTAGTGTCTTATAGACTTAAGGTCATAAACCAATCCAATTTACTCGAAGAGTTGCAGTGTTGCGTCCTGATGTGGATCCCGAATGTTGCCACTTTTATACAAATGTAAATCGTTTTGATATTCCATAATATTCATAAATTTAGAACATCAGGCCAACTCTTGAGTAAATTCGAGTGGTTCATTATTTTGAACTCTCTTAGTGTTAACTATTGGTGTGGTATTCTTTATATTTGTTCATGTAATATAAATATCTTTGAAATAAATAATTTAAATCAGATTCTTAATTATACTCAGCACTGCAGAGGATTGTAAATATGCGAGTGCTAACCAGGACAAATGTGATAAATTAGAATGTAAGGGATATTTTATGTTTCTTTTTAAAAAGTGAAGAGTTTTAAATTACAAATTTAAGCCACTTTTATTTACAAGACGAATTTTTAACATATCTTCTTTCTTAATTGGAACACATTGTTTTGAAGGGGGCATATTTTGTAATTTTATATGACCTCATTACCAAAGCAGAGGTTAACCGTTGACTATGAATCCAAACGACATTATTTTATTTCTCATTGGTATCTTCAATTTTTGAGAACTTCATATTGAAACTTTTGCCACTAATAAAGTCTGGTTCGAACGATAAGGTATAAAATAAAGCCTGGTCTCGAGAGTCGGTGATTTAATAAAAGCAACGACGCACAACTTTACCACTGTAACTCGTTATTATGTCTCCGTCCAAACGATATATTTATGAGTACAACTTATTTTGAACTATACATAGAAACTGTTCATTTTGTCAAGTGTTTAGCGCAGGTCTTGCTCTCATACAGTACTTTGTGACTTAGATACATCTATAAGTACGTATGTGTCGATCGAATAAGAAGCTTCCGGATTAGGTTTCTTTACTTTGAGTGTTTATCTGTAAGTGTAAAAGCGTAAATAGCGAGATGTGGTGATTGTTATGATTGTGATATTAATTTAAGTCGCCGCAGCCGCGGGCGAGTTGTGGCGTCTCCAGCGCGCGCGAGCCAACGAAGACCGAATCTAGACTGATTTTCGGATAGAAGTACGTAAAGTAGGCCAAAAGTTTCGCAGTCAATAAAGTATATAATATTATATTCGTACGTAAAAATTGATTTTAAAAGTTTTAAAAGCCAACCGATGCAATAGTTCACGACGTCGAAAACAATAAGAGAGTTTATTTAATTTTTAAACCACATATACAGAATTTTTTATATACCAATCTTAAATAATTTTTCAGATGTATTGATTTTTATACGTCTCCATATACAACGTTGAATAGAGGTAAGTGTAGATATCGTAGATGGGTCTATTAACCGCGTGGTGCTACAATGTGTAATGATATGTGATAGAAACTGTTCTACAGAGACATTTTATTTATTAAAGCTTCCATAGGTGGTTAAATATAATTACATTAAAGTACTAAACACAACTTCAGCAATAATTTTGTTTAAGTGTTATCGCGTAAGGGTTTTCTTTTGGTCCAGTATTTTTTAAAGTATCTTGTGTCTCTAAGAACCAAAGTATCCAGTAATGTAAGAGTGTGTGTTTGTTGAATGGTGGTTAGCCGTTCCGGTGGAAAAATGGGCAAAGCAATTTGGTCGCCCTGCCCTATGAAGATTGATGTCGGGCGGGGCGAGCCTGGGACTATTGTTTCGAATTATTTCCGCGTCCGCGATGGCCGCGAACAAATAACCTAGTGGTAGAAGGCAGGTTCTGGCCGATAAGTAGTTAGTAAATTTTCAATAAGTATGATCCGTTTGTCATTACTTTGAAATTTGGTTTAGGGCCTTATTTACTACTAATTACGGCGTAAAATGTTATGGCTTCGTTTGTTACGAAGTGATTTAACTCGGTTTAATTTTGTACGAACTTTTAACTATCAACGTTGGTCTAACGAACCCAAAAACATTTAACTAATTTAAATGGTTTTATATTAAATATTTTTTTATCTACATGTTTAATAGATACATTATGAAGTAGGGCACGTTTCTAATCCCTGGAAGATTTAAAAACGTAATAACTAAGATATTTTTTTTTGTTTAAACCAGTAGTTTATAGTTTGTAAATGCTGTTATGTAAAGTAATAATATATTTTGATTTTTTAAGTTTACTTGTCAATTTTCATACAATATTATATTGTTATACCGAAGGTGTCATGTTTTTATAATTTTTAAGATGATGGATATATCCAAGTACGTCAAAACAATTTCAATTTATACAATGACAAACAATAAAATAGTCCATTTCATTTAAGTATCTTGTCCATTGTCCAAATTAACTTAGGTATAGTTCCATATTTTGGATGTGTATTATATCTACGATCTAAATTAAAAGCTATTGTGTATATAATTTCATTCAATATTGATGTGCAAAATTATAGTAAATGTCTTGGATCTCTAAAAATAAGAAAAAAAGACAAAAATACTTTACTAAATTTCTAAATGTGCAATAAATGTGTGTTGTAGTGTTACCATTAGGCGTAAATTTTCTAGCGACAAAAACATGTTTACTCAACACGCGAATATTGTAATCGTTGACAATTTGTGTGTACGACATGTAATTGATCTCATTATTATATTAGTAAATGTGTTTTTGTGGCACAATAAATTGAATATTTGGCACTTAAAAAAAAGGCACATTTTCCTAAAGTAATTGAAAAATGGTTTGAAAACGTGTTGAAAATGGATTTGTTGGTAATTAATTTCATGATGAAATACATTTGTTTCATTAATTGTTAAGTGTTTTATTTCACCAAGTTTCCTTAATAGTATTTAAGCGATAACACACACAACGATGCGGTCTTTTTACACGACTCGGTGTGTTATCATATCATGTTATGAGCATAGCTCGGACTAATCATTGCAAAAAGATTACAACTCTGAAAAGGAAAAGGATGTAGGTAATAGAATCGTATTATGAAGAATATTCATAATTATGTTTTTTTATTATATATAACATTTTAAACTAAGTTTTTACGGTATTTCCATCAACATTTTTCTTAATTCTGACGCTTGAGTTGGACGTAAGCAACCAATCAACATCTGATACCTACACCATTAACTGGAGCAGAATGTTATTGTCAAGTAATTATAAGTAGGTATTAAGCTCACAATAGTTCTTATCCACTTCATGACCATTTTTAATTTCACCATACTTAAAATATATAGAAATAACGACACATAGTTTTACGAATTTTAGCTGTCATAAATTGCTGCATGAACGTTACGTGACAAAGCTATATTTAAAAATGCCATTAAGCTAAGTCAAATGCTAATTGCGTAATTATCCTGTTTAGCATCTCTATTGCATCTTGTTCTATTTTTCCGTATTTCGTTTTGCAATGATTTGTCCGAGCTATGATTATGAGACCCCAACATTTGACATCCTCGTTTAAGGTAGGGCTACGGATACCCGTGATACACTCCGCCCTTAGCTACGTGTTCTTAACCCCGGCGGTACTAAGATCACGAATTTCACGAACACGGCCGGTACATACGTAGCCCGTACCTGCATTTGCGTCCGGATTTACGTGCGTTCGTGTGCACCGGTCGGAACGATACACCGGTCGCCACTGTTTAATTACTGTACCTATTACCTATTTTCTATATTTAATGCTGGTTTCCTTTTACTTATTACTCACTAAATATTTAAAAGTTCATGCTCTTAAAAATAAATGAATAAAACGGAATAAAAAGCTACGAATATAAATTCACGATACATTTTTTTTCGTCGCCTTTAGAGACACTACATCTTATCTTCTTCACTCAGCTGGCGGGCTGGATCCGCGTGCAATTAAAGTACGTGAACCCGTGTACACGGATCTACACGGATACTCGTGACTTAATTACACGTGCCGAACGGGCCATAAAAACGTTGCCGTGAAACACGGAAACGGGCGCACGGTTACGGGTAGGTACACGATACACGGACACGACCGCGAGCCCTAGTTTAAGGTCGCCAACGAACGGCTACTTTGATTAGATATGCAATAGTAGAACTCCCAAGTGCAAATTTTGTTTATTTTATAAGCGGTGATAATTTTCAAAATAACGTTAATCTTTTGGTAGAAAATCAAAAATAAATTCTATTCCGAAATGTATTATAGATATAGAAGTTTCTTTAATACAATTTTATCGGACTTCAAAAACAGGTTTTTTTTTGTAACTGTAGTACTTTAAAAAAAAGTTTTTTTTTATTTTTATTTTATATTTTACAATTTATTTGTTTTCTTCGGAATGCAGCCGCCGTATGAGAGCCTGATTTTTATATTAATTCAAAGCCCTTACCTACTATAGGCTACCTACTCTCACAAATAGTCACTTACCTCATCGAGTGCTTAAAATATTTTCAATTAAAATTTGTCTCAGGGTAAAATTATAAATTAGTATTTTAATTTTACTTTGATTAACTATTTTTTAGTGTTACTACAGGTACCACAGGAAAAAAAAGTACCACACGACATAGAAGTTGAATCAGCAATATTCGCAAAATCAATAACTTTAGTACGAATTACACACGTACGACTACAAAATATTTTTTTTATAAGTAAAATTGTTTCTTATACTCTGTGGGCATCGCATGATCCATAAAACTTAGACGCTACAAGTTGTTCGATCAAGATAAACTGCGCCTTAGCAAATAATGATAATTTTCAATTGCATTAAGAAATATTTGATCTTGAAGTTCGCAATCAATGAACAGATCATTAAGATATAGATATCACTTAGTTGCTTATGGATGTAATTTGAATCTTCGAAGATATCTTCAATCAATGCTGCTGTATGCTGAGGTAGAAAATGCTAAATGCCCGGCTACTTGGGAAAAGCCTGGCCTGACGAAAACAGGGTTGCTAGCTGTAAATAATTGGAGGTAAAGAGTAGCTATAAATATCGGTTTAAGTGGCGTGTAACAGGAAATACCTATCTCCAACATTATAGTGACGCGAGGAGATATCAACAAATGATAGTGAATATAATATACTTTCCCATAAGCAGGAACGTCCCCATTTATAAATCCACGCTAGTAATTAATAATAAAAAAGTTTTTATCAAGATTCTAATTTTATTTTGGATAAAATACTTGGTGTAAATCTCAAAAAATATTTATAATTGTGCCATTTTGAAGTAAAATAAAGGCTATTTTATGATTTTTCACATTAAACTTTTAAATCAACATGCATACAAAAATATATTTATACGAAGTTTTTTCTAAATTTAAAAATAAACGTACCTATGCAAAGCTTTAAACGCTTGTCCTGTAAAATTTGGTTATTTTGAATACAGTTACTTATCAGCACTTGCATTAAAAGCACGATGTGTGTTTTTGTTTTATAGTGTGTAATTTTGTGTAGTGGCCTATTTTTTTAGTTCTCTATATTTTCAGTATTTCATGATATAGGCGAGAGAATATTTTTGTGGGAGGAGTGTATAGGAAGCTTTAAATTAATATTAAAAACAGACATACGGCAGCATTCCGAAAAAAGTAAATAAATAGCAGAAAAACATCCATAAATCAATTTTCTTAAGTACCTGGGTGAATCAACTTTTAAGGTACTCCCCAATTTTCGACATGTCTCACTATGTCACCTTAATTTGGTAGAATGAAATAATTTTTTTTTGATGTGGTCAATATATTGAATAAATCAGACAATTAAACTTACTTTCTAGCTGACAATTTTAAAAATTCTTCTATGATTTACAGAAATATATCAGGTAACGCAGGGGACGACGTTGTCCCCGGGTTTTGTATGAAAAACGTGCATTTTCCACTGCGTTACCATGTTTTTACAAAATTATAGAATTGGTTTATGATTATGAATAGTGAAATCCGAAAATCTGATTATCTAATTTTAAAATGTGTAAACCATTATCAATCTCACATATTCTAGTAAGTTTTTATTAGCGTGTGGAAAAGGAGGACTTTAAAAGTTGATTCACCCACCTACCCCTACTACACAGTTACAAAAAGGTTTCCCGTGACTGCGTTTTTGTAGCCCTATCAAATTATACCTACTAAAGAAACTTAGAGAGAACCTAGTGGAGCTTGAACCCTCTGTATTTTGTAAGGGTGAAGGCTGGCACGTTTGAGAATTGTAAGTACTGCAGTATGGGTTATTCTGAAATGTCGACCCGCTACTCTTGAACTCGCTCTCGGATGTCTTCTAAAATAAC
Source organism: Acleris holmiana (assembly GCA_949316455.1). Taxonomy (NCBI): domain Eukaryota; kingdom Metazoa; phylum Arthropoda; class Insecta; order Lepidoptera; family Tortricidae; genus Acleris; species Acleris holmiana. The sequence goes on from OX438769.1 coordinate 11,429,620, forward strand.
GTAGCACCCTTTCTTCAAGGCGAGCCGCAATTCGAACAACGCCTCCTCCACGTTGGTCGTTCTGGGCTGTTGCTGGTACAACGGGCTGGTTGTTGGCGATACGATCCAAAGTCCTTAAAATTGTCCTATGCCCAGTTGGGTGAGGAGGAGGATATATTTCTCGGTATCGACGCAAGGCTTCAGCCGCGTTATTATTGCACGTCGCGTACAATTAAAGCAAATTCAAATAACCACCTAGCATCTAGCAAAGGCATTTTTTATTTGAAGACAATACATTTGAATGACATAGGTAACTTTAATGACATTTTCATTTCAACATAAAATGCATCGATGGCCAATACAATAACGCAAAGATGTTCATAAGTTAAGTACCTAATCAGTAGTTCTTAATAATGTTTATCTGATAAACGTTTTGAAGCATAAAAAAATATGAAATATGCCTACTCAGCAGCACGATTTCAATTTATTCATAAATAATTTTGTTCAACAAGCTAAAACCTATTTATCAATTTAGGTAAACTAAGATGCGATGAAATAAGGTTCTAATATCATCTTTAATTGTTTATGAAGATTGAATACCTATACTTCAGTGTCTGTCAATGTCGCTATTTCAGAAATGTGTAAAGTTGTGCTTGAACAACACCCACGCAACTGATACTGGCACAAGCCCTGTGGCTGCCATTAAAAGAGAAGAAGAAAGTTGTGCTTAGTAGATAGTTATTACGTTATTATTTTGTTCATCATTTTAGGATTAAAATAAATAAAGTTGTTCAAGATGTATTTCCAAAGAGACTCACAAACCCTGCAATATTTCTTACCGCATTGCAAGCAGGTCTAAGTATGCATCAACGACAAAAAAAAAACGTAATGTAATGAAAAGGTTGTTTACAATTAAGTTCATTGACCCGATCATATGTTTAGGGTTGAAACAAGTAGTTTTTTGTGTGAATGTTTAACCGGCTGTAATTTGAACGGCTGCTTAAATTCACATAGTTTGTATGGGGGAAATAAAGTATTCGCATTTTCGGGAAGGTCCACGGTCCTCTTCCACCCTGTATTTATATTTTTATTTATATTATTTTTAAATTTGATTAATTGTTTTATATAATGCTAGGTCTATCATTGTTATCAGCAATATTTATTTTAAAAAACGACTGTCTGTTGAGTTTTTTGTGGCGCTTCTTCTCAGCAGTGGTGTCCTCTTGGGAAGCGCTGGTACTTTTTAACTGACTCCGCTGGTGTAAAAAAAGGTTATGGTTTATGGTTACTTTTACAGGTAAATAAACTAATTCTACGCGAATGAGGTTGCGGGCTCAGTTAGTGTTATATACTTGTGACAACCCTAATTTTGCGACAGGCGAGAGAGAGGTAAGGCGGGGCGTGGAACGCTGTAGGTTATAAAGATGCCCTTCTTTTTAGTTGTTAGACTTTGAAACAACGCTATCGATTGCTTCGTTGACATTATTGTCACAATCGTAAATTGTGTTTAAAAAATTTCATTGCCATCGGTCGGTGAAAGAACACCTTCCCACCCTATCGAGATTATTGATACACCCTTGACCTAGTTGAATTGGAGCCCATTTGTGACCGTTACGGCAAAATGGATAGAAGTGAATTATTCAGACGTATAATCAAAATGTTTTTTACCCAAAAGACGGAGTTTCCCAAATTTTAGAATTAAATTTAAACCTTATCTGAGCGCGATAGAGTTCTAAATTACAGTTTATTAGGGCAGAATCAAAGGTAAATTTGTGTAAACACTTTAATAAAGGATGTAAACTGGAGTTTATTGGAGAAATTCCTGAGTATTTGCCTATAAGTTGCCGCATAAAGCTGAAGTGCAAGTTTTTTTATTTATTTCCTTAGTTAATTATATTTTCTTAGTAATGCTGTAACAAAGGCACAAAATGAAAACCATCGTAAGCTTTACACGACAAAGTTGACAAACAAACTATTAAGTCGTATTCGCTTCTACTTGGTTTCTACTGTCTGAAATAGTTTGGGGCTTAGTCGAAGGGGGCAATAGGTACTAATGGTATATGCCATTAGTATTGCCCATATTAGTCATATGACTATGCACTGTGTAAGTTTATATTTAAAGCAATGTACAAAATACTTTTCCAGTTACTTTGTAGCACTTTATTACTTTTATTTGACATTTAATTATGTCAAAAGTTTAAGTCGGGTACACATCCTAAACAACACACGCCATATTGCTCGATTTATAGCTTATGAATGGAAAACGTTACAGACCTGGTTGACCCAAAGCCCAATACAAACAAATAATAACACATAATTTAAACAAATAATAATACATAATTTAAACGTCAAGAAGACGAATCTAACAACACGTCGCTTGTTAAAATCGTCTCATCCATCCAGCCTCTACGAGGCAACAGAACCATAACCAAACCAAAAGATCCATACATACATCCAAACATACAGGCTATAAAAATTACCTTCCTTCTTCGGCAGTGGGGTAAAAAGCTTGGCCTGACTTGTAATATACCGGTTTTCTTTTATTATCTCAGTGCTTGTGTCTTGTTCTTTATGGGGTCGGGAATACACCTTGAAAAGTGAACCATCGATTGATTTGCAAATATTTCTAATGCCTTCTTGCTTTATGTGTAAAAAAGGGCTGATAGACTTGAGCATTTAAGTACTGGAGTGTTTGCTAGAAATATAGACAAAAAAATTTTTTGTTTCGATCTTCGAACTAAAAAAATAATTAATGGGTAAGGTACGCTCATTTGGTCGATCACTCTACCGCGTACTTGAATGATCGTCTATCAGCACCTTAAACCCTTAAACAAAAGCCATGATATAATGTCGCTGAACATTCCGTCGTACCCGGAAAGGCGAGAGTAGGTATACCTAGTTTGCATACGTCCAGTAGTATTAAACCGGGCCGACGGCCCTCTTTGCCCGACCGTTCATCATCCCGCGATATGCCATACATTTTGCGCTCAATTTTGCCTCTGTGTATATTCTGCCTCGTTAATTTGTTGGTACGGTAATGGAGTGAGTTATGAGGATCGAAATACTAAGTTAGTCACTTAGTAGATAGGTACTTAGTTACTCAATGTGTGCCCTTAACTAGTATGTATATCGATGCTCTAGAAGACAAATGTGCTAAGTGCATCGATGATCTAGAAAACAAATGTGTTAAGTGCAAAGAAGTACATTTGATTTCTAGGTCATCCTAGCACCTAGAACATTTGTCTTCTAGACCATCAATATGTAAATATGTTGAAATTTTTCACAAATACGATTATAAAAGACCTTTTTAGTACAGGTATCTGGAAAATCGGTTTCAGCTATTCATTGCTACTTGCCATGCTACAAATCCCACCTTAATTCGAGGCCAAATATGTGGTAGTTAGGTACTATTTGAAATATGTGGGTCAAGTATTTAATGGGTAGAAATAATTGGATTCATTACAAAACCATGATTTCGCATGCTTTACCTTAAAATACCTACGTGTTTTAGATTGTTTTGTTAGAGCATCATCAGCATTATATCATGGCTTTTGTTTATATTAGAGCGAGCAGTTTTTATAGTAAGTTTTTTTTAACAGAATATCAAAAGTTCTAGTATATTCACATCGTCTTTTGCAATTGGCTTACCAAAATCATATTTTATGTTTTAGTAAAGAAAACAAGGGCACTTGAAACTTTAATTTCTTTCGGGTTGTTAAAAAATAAATGGAGAATTACTTATTTTATTAAAAAAATGGACAGGTGTGATGGGAATTATGATAAATAAACTCTACGTGGATGAAGTTGCACACAAAAGCCACTGTTTTTGTACTTCTAATTAATAATAAAGGCTTTGCTGGTTTTAATTGGGTCACCCAGTTATTAAACTGCAACATAGCTCGATGTTATTTTGAAAGCATTTCACGACTAGCCCAGCAAACTGTATTTAAATAACCAGGCAATCGAAGTGACCTACTTCTATCTTCCTATTTTAAAATAGGCTGTTTTATATTGCTTTCACTACAAAACCAGGTCAAAAGTGTGGATCTTCAATTCCATTGCTCAAGCAGAATAGACTCTGCCTTGAAGGTAATGAGGATCCAAATTGTTAAGGAGTTGAATTGTTCAACGTTAGCCTATCTACAGCATATTTATTTTCCCAGTTCTCGAGAGCTTCAGCAAACATTTTTAAGATGCAGCCGACTATTCTCAAATTTCGGAGACCGTTTTAAGGTGATTGCCCAACGGAATAATGTCACGTCAACATCCTCAAGTGGGTGGCTTGTTGGTATTCAGAAGTTGGGAAATCCACCCACAATGTTGAGCATTTTCCTTCTGTGTTGTGAAGTTTCGGAAACCTACAAGATGCCTCGTACTAGCATTAGAAAATAACTTCTGAAATTCGATTGCAACGCTATCTATATAACTTGTTGATTTGATCGGCTTATTTTGTGTGATTAATGATTATATATTAGATGAACTAAACTACACAGATTTTCATTATTTTAAAGGTGGAAGCGGGTATAAAGAAAAAAATAAGTATAAAAGCGCATAAGTAATTTCTAAATGTAGATTTATTCTTACTTCAGTTCTAAGGCATGAACGATTTAAACCGTCTTAAGAAGATTGTGAAGCTGAAAATTTCCACACAAATGCCACGTTTCCCTCCCTTTAAACCTTGTCCGATTCTTACGATTGTGGAATATGATGTTAATATTGTATAACAATCAAAAATCGGACTTGATTTAGGGGGTAAAAAACGTTATCGCCCGGAGCTAAATTAATTCGGTTTTTTTGGCACGTACGCGATTTAAGCGTTGATTTAAAATCCTCCTAACTTTCACTCTTTACTACAGCTCTAAATCAGTCGCTTTAGAACTGAGAGCCAAATTCCTTCATCTCCACCTGCTTGCCGGGAGTGAGTCAAACTACTCCTTGGAAGCTGGAGTGACTACCCGCAGCTACTCCCACCATCCTCTGACTTCTCCACCTCCTTAGTGAGGCGTCGCCACTTGCCCCACGCGCCACCTTCATCTTATCAGTTTTACTTCAAGGTCCGCCTCACTTCACCTCTTCCGTTCCCGACTTCATCTTCTTCAGCTTCATTTCGCGCTTCAGCTCGACCTCAATTCACATCTTTTACCTCATTCCTCCATTTACCTTTACCCTCTTATGTATATATTTTTGGTAAAACCTTTGTAAATAGTTTATTTTTTATTTAAATTAATTCGGTTTTTTTGGCACGTACGCGATTTAAGCGTTGATTTAAAATCCTCCTAACTTTCACTCTTTACTACAGCTCTAAATCAGTCGCTTTAGAACTGAGAGCCAAATTCCTTCATCTCCACCTGCTTGCCGGGAGTGAGTCAAACTACTCCTTGGAAGCTGGAGTGACTACCCGCAGCTACTCCCACCATCCTCTGACTTCTCCACCTCCTTAGTGAGGCGTCGCCACTTGCCCCACGCGCCACCTTCATCTTATCAGTTTTACTTCAAGGTCCGCCTCACTTCACCTCTTCCGTTCCCGACTTCATCTTCTTCAGCTTCATTTCGCGCTTCAGCTCGACCTCAATTCACATCTTTTACCTCATTCCTCCATTTACCTTCACCCTCTTATGTATATATTTTTGGTAAAACCTTTGTAAATAGTTTATTTTTTATATTCAAATTAAGAGGCCGTACACGAAATTTTGATGGTTCTGCTTCTTTTTGAGATAATACAGTTAAAAAGGTCACTAGTAGAATGAGTCGGTCGCAAAATTACCGACTCGCAAAATGACCCCATCGCTTGTAGCCCACATCTCAAAATGTCTGAGTCGTAAAATGACCACATCGCTTGTAGCCTACTTCTCAAAACGTCCGAGTCGCAAAATGACCACATCGCTTGTAGCCTACTTCTCAAAATGTCTGAGTCGCAAAATGACCACTTTGTTTGCGTTACTAGGTAGGTTAGGTTCGTTAGGTAACTTCAAATGCCCGAAGGGCAAATTCCCCAAGAATAGCAGCCAGCGTCGACTTTGCTAAGACAGGCATAAAATGAAAAAACAAAGTGGTCATTTTGCGGCTCAGTCATTTTGAGATGTGGGCTACAAGCGATGTGGTCATTTTGCGACTCGGACGTTTTGAGAAGTAGGCTACAAGCGATGTGGTCATTTTACGACTCAGTCATTTTGAGATGTTGGCTACAAGCGATGTGGTCATTTTGCGATGTGGTAATGTTTCGATCTAGTCACTCTACTAGTGACCCAGTTAAAATACTGCTTTTCTATAAGTTTGAATGCATATCATGAAATATCATTTCAGTTCTGATCGAATAAATGAATTACAAATAAATGCGGGACTTTTTTAGATTTGTCGAGTATTATAATGCGAGATTTAGGTTATTTTAAAACATTATATATTGCTATTTTTTTTCATTATTTGGATGTTTTTTTAAGGTAATGGATTGATTTTGAATTGAGCTTTATTACTGTTGTTTTAATTTTATGAACGAGCGTTTCAAGTAGTCGAAATCAAAAACAATGTTTTGCCCATTTTCAATAAAACTTTACCAAGTTAATCATTTTTTTTTCACTAAAAAAATATATTAAGGTGGTAAAAAGTAATTCATACATTTTTAAGATGTGTTTTACAGCAGTAAATTGTAATTTTTTCATACTTTTTAGACATCCAAACGATTCGTGAATATGCGATATTCTAAACCTCTTACAGCAAAATTCACAAAACACTCTCCGGTTTCTGGGGCTATTGTCTAACGCACTCGCAATCGCAACCGGCTTCAAAGTGGAGCAATTGTTTTCATATTGTATGCAGACGAGCGTTCGATTTTCAAAATGAAAACGATCGTGATTGCGAGTGCGTTAGACAATAAGCCCTCAGGTCAATTAATCAATATAAAATGATAAAAATAGAAAAGTACCTCATACATTCGTTGAAAATTGAAATTATCTTTCGTGTTTTGCATTAAAATTTGTAGAAGTAAAGTATTTCAACAGTAAAAGCACGTCTGTAAAATCAGGTAAATCGGCGAAATCGGCAAAATTTCGTATACGGCCTCTTAACTTTTAACTACCTTTCTTCATTAAGCTGTGGCTACACGACAAAATTGCCATCAACTCGTGGAGCGACCTATCAAAGTTTTTGTACATCAAAATTACACTCTATATCAAATAAATAAGTCACATTACTTATGCCAAAAAATCTACGCACAGTTCTGTTGTGTACACTTACTTTACACGGGTGTACTTACAATAACAAAAACAGAGCATGCCTACCAGAATGTTTACGAAGCTCCGTGCTACTTCTCTGCAGCCGTGTATTGTTTTTATCCCCTTTCATAGGTACCACAAGAGCGTCGCTTCTTTAGGTACGCAATGTTTGATATTCTTTGAATGTTGACTTCGTGCACCATTAAATTACCATGTTGGCGATATGCAAATTATACTTTGAGTTGACGTAAAATATTTTTGTAACTACTAAATTAGGTAGGTAGGAAGTAAGTATCCAAGAAATTATGTTAGTATAAAACTGCTAGTTCTCCGTAAATTTTTCTTTCAAATCACGTCGAGTAAGTGATAATTTTTTTATCTGAGAGGTAATATTTTTTTTTTTTTTCTTTATTGCACAAAAACAAGTACAAATGGCGGACCTAATGCTTAATGGCATTCTCTACCAGTCGACCAAATAACCAATGACAAATTTACATTATTTAAGGGGTGCAGAGAAAAATAAGACAGATAAAACTAAAAACTTAACATGATTACCCTGTCTATTTCTAATACTTAAATATTATACCTACGTTATATAATAACGACTTCTTTTAATTTCGAAAAATAGACGGGTGCCAAATAAATAAAATGAAATCGTCATAGATTTTCTCGATAAAGGTAAAAAGGGTTTACCTACCCTTGAAATGTCGACACTCATTTTATCGAATGGTTTACTTCGCAAAATATTCATTTCATCGACAGGCATTTCCACGTGCAGAAGTTATAATCTTTTGGCTGTCACAGGTCTAACCTAAACTAACCTCCGTAACCTACGCTTAAGATAACCTAAAAACAATAAGATTTCAGCAGAAAGTAGCTTTCGATGAAATTTAATTGGGTGAAACGATACATTCGATGAAATGAGTTTCGACATTTCAACGGGATCCCGGTAAAAAGTACCACCAAATAAAAACACTGTATTACTATCGTTGCCAATTAATAATTAAAGTTGAACGCTGTAGGTAAACTTATTTTGCTGAAACAATATCATCACTTCATTGTCAGTGTACCTACAGTTGACGGACCTAACAAATATCTGTTATAAAATATTGGTATTCCAATTATATTGATGGACTTAGATTTTGAGTTTTCAATTTTCAGTCGCAGCGTTTTGCACAAGTTGCTCCCTTTATTTATTCACTACAATGTAATCAAGAAAGTTTCTACCGAACGCCCCGATTTCGTCGAAAATTCACGAATGAGCCATGCCGCAACCACGAATCTGCAATTATTTAATCGTTTTCGAGGTGTTGCTCTACGGAAACTGTGGATTCGTAACAATTTTACCGAATATTGATGATATAATCCGAACTACGGCTACATTGCTGTTTTGCAAGGCATGAACAATTTTGAGCATTTAGTAACCTAGCAATGGAAGAGAACACAATTGTAGGAGTCGTTTTATTCGAAGCATATGGTATGGGGTCATAGTATGGGGTGCCCGGGCACGATACGAGTCGGGAGGAGTAATCATCCACGAGTGCTGCCAGCATTTTACGTTAGAAAGAAATAAGGAGAATATTACTTGGATTGCACAATTCACTTTGCTTTATTAAAATTAAGCAAGAAAATTCAGCAGTGTGTAAGTCTGTGAGTGCGTGTAAGTTCATAAGCAATTCATAATTTAATGTTATAATTAGTGTTCATTTTGGTACTTTTAAAATAGGTGATTACAAAGTAATTATGAAAAGATGGGAAAATTTAGTAGGTAGGTACATACCAAAAAATCGAATATTGTAATTTTGTCTATAGCTACAAACGCGGTCTGCAGTTTTGACACTTATACATAAATACTTAATCTTATAAATTAATATTATAAAGAGGTAGTTTGTGAGTTTGTAGGGTTGTAGCGGGTAATCTCTGGATCTACAGAACTGAATTCGATACAATTTAGTATGGAGATAGTTTGAGTCCCGAGGGAGGACGAGTACTTTTTAGCCCGAAAAATTGGTCGTATCATTAGCGATAAATGACTTCTACACCAGACAGTCGCGGGAAACAGCTAGTATCTTTGGATTTGGGATCAAATATCTAAATACTCATAAACAACATACAACTATTCGCCCGTAGGATCGCTATAGCTTCGCAGGCAGAGACACTTTCAAAGCTCCAGCTAGTCTTACCGCGTCGTTGGAAGGTTGCTTATCCCCCCTACTTATGAACGTGAAATAAGCTTGGAATAGTTTATGCCATGCTTTGTCACTTTCTGTCAGATGCAAATGTCACAATTACAGATAAGGACAAAGCATGGCATAAACTATTCCAAGCTTATTCCACGTTCATAAGTAAGGGGGTATGAATTTAAAGATAGATTTTCCCGAAGCTCGGGAAAAGATTTCCCTACGCTCGCCACCCCGCGGCGCGGCCATCGGCGCTCAGTGTACCCTACACCGCCGCAGACGCCGCGCGCGCTGTCGACCTCCCAACCATTCCTAATACAACGCGAGTGCGTGTGTGTGAACTTCACAGACTTAGACTGATATCGTTGTATAACCACGACGAACAGTACAGTCAAGGTCAACTTTCAGCAATTTGACACCTGTTGTGTTTGTGTTCTATAACGTACGTAATTTTTATATATGATAGTAGTTAGTACTAGTAGTTGTTATTTTAATTGAGGCAGCTGAGATGTTAATTGATGCTTGAACTATGAGGCTGCAATTTATGACGAATGGGTACAGTATAAAAATATATCAGTAGCACCTAATCACGTATTCTAGCACTAAATTTAATAAATCTTCTTTTTTGATTTAATGGTTTTGCTCTAGTAGTTTCTGACTTTGTAAACACACAGCTTGTAACTTATGCTTGCTTTAGTTAGAAGGCACCGGGATTTTCACATTACTTTGTAAGTATGTGTGCACTGTCAATGAACCTTTAATTTGATAAGGTCGATCGATAACACTTTATTATGTATGAAGAACGATAAAAAGGGCATTGTTATACACTGTTTAGGAATTAAACTGTGGATTATGAGTATCTTTTAAATAGGTTCCAATTCCGATTCATCCTACTTACTGGATTAAAACAATCGACAAGTAGAAATAGGGTAGGTACTTAAATATTTTTGATGTGGCAATTGACATTTCCGGCAATCGTTGGAACTCCGCAGCCAGAGCGGCGGCGGCGCAACGGCGGAAGCGTCGGGTCCATTCAAATAATTCAATTAAATCTCCGAGCACACAGTCGAGCTTCACAGCTGCACAAAATAGGGATGCACATTGATATCAAGATAAAAATGCGGGAACAACAATTATAAAACCAAACGTCAGTCACCTTGATCATGAAATAAAACACAAACGAGACTGGTTTTGTACTGCGAGAATATGCAGGTATCGCAAAAAAAGAACCCGTTTCTGCGGGTAGCAATGTGTAAATCAGAATGACGTAACTATTGTATTATATAATCTAATGAAAAGGCGGGTAAACAATGGACTTTTGTCTTTGGTATGATACATAAATTAGGGTCATTACGGGCGATATCCATTGACTGCACGCGAACTGCAAAATTGCAGTTGGGACGTGTTCTTTGTACAGTTGACACGGCTGACTAAAAAGTGCACTCACACCGAGCACTATTCTGCCAATCTGCTTGCAGTTTCATGTACACTGCGTTATGGTAACAATGTCGGAGTAGCTGTCAATGCTGCATGAAAACTGCATCAAAGCTGCGGTGACGCCTGCTCCTTTTTGTATTGGCAGCTGTAGGTACGCTTTAATTTAATTTAAAATTTAAGGTTTCCATTATGCTCCTACCGATGAGGATAAAACTTACCAAGCACGATGCATTTTTTATCTTGAAAGAGCACAGCTTTGTTCTCAATACGCCACGGGCTGCGTGCCGGGTGCAATGAGCTCTTAATAAAATGGCTTTAATTATTAAAGGTATAAGCACCGAAACAGCTCACCGGACTTTCAACTGCCTTATTCAATTTTATTCCCGTAGGTGTCTACGGGAATAATACTGCCCCTTGCCACATTAAGGCCACAACAATTAACGTACTATCCAACGACGCGTGTCGCGTGATTTGCGTTTCAATTAAACTACCGTTTATCGATATCGATAAGGTATAAAACCTCAGTTTTCAATAATGATAGACATTTGAATGTTATTATTTAGTGTACTCCACTTGTACGAGTAAAGACGTATAATTGTTACTGTCTGCTTCAGATATGTATCTATTTATTCCCTGTTCAACCTGTTCAATTCCACTCCAGGCTCGTCATCCTATATGTTACGAATGGCAGTTGTTACATAGTTAATCCGTTTAACGAAGTACATGCTTATGTATCAGGATAAATCTCATAATTAAAGTTTTGAAAGCTGTGTTTATTGTCTTAAACTATAGTGCTGAGAAATAAAACAACTCAATTTCCTTTACGATTTTTATGCAAATGCGGTAGTCATGTGATTAAAGCACATTTGTATTCAGTTAGGGTTGCATGACTGAATGTTATGTTTATAAATACAAAGTATATTATTATTTGAATTTTAGATGAATTTAAATAATTTGATGAGTATAACTTTATCGACCTTTCGCAACCCCTAGCCGTGCGGCTTCTGCCGTGGTCGGTCCCGCTCGTTGACAGAAACGCATCAGAGCGCAATAACTCTGTTTTGCCGTGAGTGACACATTCAACATTCGCCGAATACAGTCAAGGACAATACAAGTTCAATCAAATAGGAACACCTTATTTATTTACTTTTTTCAAATATGAATTTGTCCGAATTTTTATTTTTTCGAGAGCTATGTTATGCTGGAGCTATTTTAGAATAAATACGTAATTTAATGTGTTGTTATGTGATGTGTTAATAAGAGATATTGAAAAAAAACTTCTACATTACATTCGGAATTATAAAAAAATGGGATTTTGATCAATTCGGAGTAATGATTCTTAGGAAATATGTACCTATGTAGTGTGCCCGCGGTCAAAATATTACCCCTGTCTGTCTTGTGGCAGAATTTGTATCGTTGATGTAATTTTCTTTGAAGTGGTTTAGTGTAACGGCATTATGCCGGAGCTTAATGATACTTCTGTGCGTTACGTTACTATGATACAGTTACAACGGCCATATAAACTATTACAACTATCGTTGGGAAAACTGCAGTTTTATATAATTAAAAAAAAAGCTTTTCAATTAACATACATCGTCTATTAAATTATTAATAATTAAACAATGCTTTAAATTTAGGTTTAACCGAGCTCCTCTTTAAAAAAATCACACATACTTTAATAATAAGTTTGTATGTATTAAACGAATTAAAATTAACGAATTTTATAATTTTGTTCAGTGAATTGTATTAAAATAAAAAAATAAACTTGAATACAAACGTAAAAATAAATGAAAATAGCTTGAATTGTGAACTTTTTCATTTTGAGAGTTAATTGAATTGTGACAATTAGGTAAGCCAACCCTCTCGAGCAAAAGAGACGTCTGCCTTAAAAATAAACTAACCTTTTTCTCTGTTTAATTTATGAGCCTGAGAGCCATCTCCCCACTGCTAAGAAAAGGCGTCCCTCCCATTTTTCTATAAGGTCTTGCTTTGTAAAGACTCTTTAAATTTTATGCTATAATGTCAAGTTTGTTTGGCCATAGTGGACCACAAAGCAGAATTTCTATAAGACCCATTTGATTCTCTCGCCGATGACTCCGTTCGTTTATCGCTATTCCCTTAACAATTAACTACCCGATTTGCTGGAAGTATTCTAGGCGTGTCTAGGCTATACACTACAAAATCACATCGATTAGTTGAGGCGCTAAACGGTGCAGACGGAACAAGCAAACAAACAAAAAACACACGCACTCGCATTTATAATAAAGATTAGAAATTAGGAGTAGAAAATAATTATTTTCCCTCATTCGTTAAATTAATTAATTAGTAAGGTTGTATTGACATTGGCCTGAGTTGGTTGTCACGTAATAATAGACCAGTCAAACGACTTTACTTGAAGACAAGGTGAATAAATAAAAGTCAGTCGAGAGCTTTTTTAGTAAAACTTAGTTGTCTGGCTGTCGTAACTTTATAGCTTTTGAACCATTAGCAGTTCAAAGTTGTAAGAAGCTAAAATACTGGGTGCACGGGCAGTTCAGGAATATTGCCAACTACGCTGTGTTCGTGTTTAGTCAACCAACTAAACTCCTCACCATTTTAAAATTTATTAGTAAACCGTGAAAAACCACCATTATTTACAAAATACAATAATTAGAGAATACTAGAGATTACAATCAAATTGAATGCTGAAACGTTGACGCCGTAAAGTACCTATCTATGATTAGTTTATTTATATTTCTTTTTAATTGTTCGAGCAATCTTAATTGAGGCACCTGTTTTAAAAATCAGATTGTCTGCAGATCGGAGTGCATTTTCATGTTTTACTAACTATCATCCTACAACTTATCTGCATGAGACGAGTATTCATAGAATGGCTCTAAAGTTTGCTTCGATTTGCTATTAGGCGTGATATTTGAGTTAGAACCACGCCCGATGTAGTCATAGATGTGTGTCGTGAGTACTTGTAGTTTGTGCCTACAGTTTCCTGTGAAAGTGTGGAGTTTGTTGAAGTATCTACTTCATCATTTTCCGGAGTTTGTGCTTTGCTTTCCAATCGTCTTCCCACTTGACTTGGAAATGAGATTGAGCTTTGATATTTATTAACGTAAGGCAAAAGCGTGGTTTAAAGTTAATATGCTTTAATCTAGTGTTTGTTTTTATTTGACAAAAGTTATTTGGTACATAAATATAGATATAGACATGTTTTTGGAAAGTAATGGAATATCAAAGAAAGATATAAATAATCGACTACCTTCCAAATTAAAGTTTTAAAAGTTCAAGTGTTTACAATATAATATAACCAGGGGTCGGAATAGGCAGTGCCTATTTGCCTAAACTTCGCGGGAGGACGTAACTAAGAGTGGTTAAAACTACCAAAAATAATGATTTACTTTTATTGAATGCGGGAAAATAATAATATCACAAGTTAAAAACATTTATTGTATACTTTCGTGCACTTTGTTATGGAGCGTCCCCATTATCAGCGGGGTCGCATAATGCAGGTAGTAAGTACACGGCTAAAGGAGTAATGAGATAAAATATTATACATACATTACGAAACACTTTGTTAGTTTAATTACATCAGAAATAAACCAGAAATGTCATTTGTTCATGTTAAACTGTATACGATAAATGTTTTTAACATGTAATATTGAGTTTTAGTATCAATTTCCACATTTATGTATTATTAAAAAATCCCGCATTCACTAAAACTAAATCATTATTTTTGGTGGTTGTAACCACTCTTAGTTACGTTCTCCCGCAAAGTTTAGGCAAATAGGCACTGCCTATTCCGACCCCTAAATATAACCAGCACTGAGATCTGGTTGATCTCGAAATTTTTTATCAAAGCAGTGTCAAAGCAGCATAAAGTATGCTTCCGAAATACTTTGTAAGACATAGCCCGTCTAGACTTTACCAAACATTACAAAAGTTAGCTGTGGCGCGGACGGACCGAAAATCGATTAAGATACGAGTCGTGGACGTCGTGGCTCCACAAGGAGTTACTTTTCTTTACAATACGGGGCAAGGGCACTCTTCCAGTCAACCCAACTAGCGGCTTTGAGAAAGGGATGCGAATATTTAAAGTGCTTTTATCCCATTACGGTCCCTTGTGGATTTTTTCAAGGAAAGTTAACGAAGATCTGAGAGTTTTCTTTTCCTCTTCCTTATTGTAGTGAAGGTATTTTGACATAACAATATGTAGAAATAAAATTGTGATTTAGAGGTGGATTTTGAAGGATTTGATATCGAATTTTAGTTGCTGTACATTGCCGTATTTTTTAGATGTAACTTGGGGCTAGGGCATAATGCATTCCTTTTCATTTAGACTTTACACCGATTTGTATACGATAAGGTGCTTAATCAAGTTCAACGTCGGGAAGTTTATAGTCTAATTTGGCTAGACTTCATTTGGAAGGTTTTCATCCCATTTACTTTTTTTTGGTCTACAAACTAGATGGTACAATGATACAATTTACAGCTTAAGTCTATACGCTGTACTCGTACAATATCTGTATATCCTAAAACAGTAGAAGTTGAAGTATCTCGAAAATAATATAATATAAAAATAAACAAGAAAAAAACCGGGCAAGAGCATGTCGGACCATGCTCAGTGTAGGGTTCCGAAGCCGTTAAGTACTACAACCATAAAAATCAACAAGTAATAACTAATTTTCCATTTAAAGTCAATTGGTAGGTACCGTCTTGGATGATTTTAGTAGGTATAAACACTTTAATCGCCTGTATCTCAAGAACCAATGAAGTCTACTTAGTCGTGATAGTTCGTTATATGTTCTTTCATTTAGATTTTAACAGATTTTTAGTATTTGCAGTTTTGGCTGTAGGGGGGGGGCGGGGGGACACTTAAGTCTAACAATTTAAAAAAAAAATACATCACCACGTTACGTGTAGGGGAGGCACCTTTGAATTATTATTTTTTACATTTTATTGTACTACTTTGTTGGCGTGACTAATAGTAATATGTATATTCATGCCAAATTACAGCTTTCTTGTATTTGGCTTTCTTGTATTATGGTGAAACTATAAGGTTTCCTACTTACTTAAGGATGATTTTATTTTGAATTAGGCAGGGGCTAAAGAGCATCAACATAGTTCAAATCAGGATTTTAAGCTAGTATACATATAAGGCAAGCATTCTGTAGGTACAGAGGTGCATGTCTACATATATTGGTGCGACAGAAAGGCAAAGAAAATGGCTTTCTGTTGTTTAGAGGTCTACCTCTTAGAGGGCCCGCAATACCTATTAATTTCCAGAAGCTCTGCACTATCTTCGTGGCCGCGAAAGATTTTGTATAAAATGTAAAAATCGTTTTTCTTTCGTCTATATAGGAATGATTTTGTCTTAAAGTGTTCTAGCCTAGACACGTGAGAGAATCACATTTATTTTGAGAAAATATCAAATTGTCAAAGAAGCGTTTTTGAACCTTTTTACCCGACTGCCAAGAAGGGTAAATCATTCTGGTAGCTTACTTTACACTAAGGATACTTCTTACTACACAGTTGTATATTATGTCTTAGGGTCTTTGAAGAATTTCAAGTGCCTAATTACGAATCCTCAAAGTTTTTAAGCCTTTTTTTACTATGTCGTCTATGACATTTGTGTTCTCTGAACTTTGAGAACTCTCAATAAAATTAGAACTCCTGGATGACGAATATAAAGTTGCCCATATTAAAATTATACCTTTGAGATTTTAAGAGGCATGAGTTGAATTATTTCTTTAAAATCATGGAATTTAATTCACACCATTTAGCTATTAACATTATCCTGCAGGCGGCTCACATCTTCAGAATTCCTATAAATTTGGTAAAAGTTTGCTTCTTATTTTGTATTTTCGCAAGGTCGTCGATATACATTAAAAGAATAGGGGAGTAAATGCGATCCTTTTGGTTATCCTGTAGGAATGTCAATAGCACGACATTTATAGCCATGAAGAGCCACTAACTAAGACAAACCATCGCAGTAGGGATCCGTGAATACTCATACATATGCTCGATTTTATTGAGAAGAAAGCTATGATTTATCATGAAAGCCTTGCTGAAATTAGTATAGATAGCATGCAGCTCTTTACCTCTGCCAAGCGCTACGGCAATGTCATTTATATGACCCACCATGTTGCTCGTGGTCGTTCTACGGGGTAAAAAACCGTGCTGAGCTTTATTAAGTTCATACCTAGGTATAAAGCACAAATACAAAAACTCAAGTATTTCAGTTTGGAAACAACGTAAACATAAGCAGGATTAACTTATTTTACTGTCATATACTATAATTTAATATGTTACATAAAGCTTATATTTTCACCATTTAATCAAATCATGATGCCAAACGATTTACAAAGAAGTTTTCTTAAAACTTACTCTGACATATTATTATCTAAATCACGCCTTATAAAAAAATAACATTGAATCAAAACTTACTATTTGATTGTAGATTTCATACGGTATAAAATAGATACATGATATCTAGTTTTAACGTCGCTTCGATGCGTCCGTAGGGACAATCCGGAGTATTACCTTATAGCATTGTGTCACGTTCGTTACGTGTTAATTACGGTACCGTGGTTAATTGTGACCATGAACACTTAATAAATTGTGAATTATTATTTTCATAAATTACCTTCATACTAATAACATCAACATAAATTAATATGAAATATCACTCGACAGCTTGTCGAGGGTAATGATTTTCGGGTGTGTATCAAAAAATGAAATTATTCATGAATAGCTGTGTAAGCATAAGCAAAGAGGCATTTCGCGGCCAAACGATTAAAGCTGCGGTCTTCAAATTCTTACAATATACTCGTACTTAAGCACCTTGTTGAAAAAAAATCATAAGTGTTTTTAAGGGGGGCTCCCAACACAGCTGGGAAAAGCGCAAAATAAAAAAAATACTACTCCATCGAAAAGGGTATCTTAGAGCTTGGGTTGTTTATATGTAGTTTGTTGATTAGAGAAATGTAAATAAGTGCTCTATTTTATTTTATTTTTTAAATGGAAATCAATGCAATCAGTTACCACCAAAGTAAGTATTTTTACAAAATTTTGATCCGAACGTTTTTTTTTAAATTCACAGTTTTTTTTTCTTTTTTTTAAATGTACTGTTGCGTGTTCTGTTTTAATTTTTACATTTTTGGAGTTCAATAAATTTGTAAATAAATTTGTATTGTATTGTATTGCACTAACAAAACCGATAAATTGATAAATCAGATTTTGGTAAGGGTCCCTAAATGTGCAAAGTCCGACACGCACTTGGCCGGTTTTATTTATTGTTATAGATATTAAGTAAATTGCAGGGGTAATTCGTTTTCTATACAGGCAGTCGAGTTTAAAACCTTGTTTTTTAATGGACGTGTTATTGAGTTGACATAATATAATACTCTCTATATTACATTACTTTATAGATACTATGGGGTGAAGGGCTGTTTTCTATGAATAAAGTTCTTTAGAGACGGTAACACGTAACTATATTTTAGAATATAACCGCGGTTGTTTATTTGCCAAAAATTACAAAGTTCGGACCATGACAGTTATTTTATTTCTACGAGTATAGGATCACTCCGTGTCATAGTATAAGAACTAAAAGCATATGAGTGATAATAAAATAAAATAAAACATACAGAGAGCTGGATATCCTGTCTTAATGTGGTGCCAAAAAGAGACTAAATTAACATGATCGTACACTGTTGCATATATAAACTACGTTTACACCGCTAAAAAATCATAGCACTAGCTCAATACCATAGACTAACTAAACTATCTTTAAGACCCTTTTCATTTTCTCAGGCTAATTTATGACCATGGTGACCAATTGACAGCATTTTGGTGTGTACATTGTACTCTTTCCTTTTTTAACATGTTGAATGTGAATACATTGAGATTTTTGAGACAGGTATGGATCTGACGCTTTCGTTTCAAGCCTCCTTCTATGTCTTAGTTCTTATTCTACGCTCCGTTATCATATCATATTTCGGGCCATAGATGAAACGTGGAGGTATTCAACCTCCAATACTATAATTCTAAAATTTCATAGACCACAAATTACAAGGAAAATGGTTTAAAGTTTAGTAGGTACCGGTAGGTACTTAGGTAGTTGTGAATGGCTCTACAATGATACTAGGCACGTTTATTTTATGGTTATTGTCATGAAACCCAATTAGTTCGTTTCGGTTCACTGTTGTAAATCGTAGGGAGGTAGCGTGAGTGATGACTTGCTACAGTATCTCTATAAAAATAACTATAATATATATAGAGATATTACGTTGTAAGGCGTTGTAGTTTAAATATATAGCATTAGCACTACACAGATCTAAATACGTCTAGATGCACAAAGTAAATGGATTAGATTACATTTAATAATCAAGACCCCGTGTGGTTGCCGTGTTAGAATAGTGCCACTCCATGTCTTCCCGTGGATGACGTAAGAGGCGACTAAGGGAATAAAGGCTTGTAGTAATGTTAGGCGATGGGCTTGCAACCTGTCACTAATACACTAGTAAACTTCTTGGCCTGATTGTGCAAAGCGAATGTGGTTATAAAATTATTAAAAAAAATAATTTAGATTTGTAGGTATTTATGTAGCTCTGCCTACCCGACTCTGGGAATGAAGGCTTGATGTTATGTAATGAAGGCCAAATATCATGAAGTAACTTGCACATTGGTAAAGCTAAGAGGGTAATTTGTAAGATAAGATAACAGATTAACTTTTTGGTTGATATAATATAAAAATAATTATATTACTTGTCATGATAACTTACTCACTGGGTTTCAAAAGCTTAGCCTAATTTATGGTGCACTTAACGCATAATGAAGATAAATAATAACCCCCTTACTAATAATCGTTGCAAACGGTGGTACCTATAGCTATATAATGTGACATTTGAATTTGACAGACCAGGACAAAACATTTTATAGCTATACCACCGTTATTCAACTATAACGTAATAGGGGTTAATAAACAAATATCAGAGGACAATCTCATACAGCTTGACCTAGTCCCAAACTAAGCTCTAGGATTGTACTATGGGTACGGTCAAGGATTTTAATTGTTGTTGTTCTTCTTTTTATTAATGGCGGTCCACGCAGTGATTTCGCCAATGTCAAGTGAATAGAGTAAATCAGTAAACAGAATAAATCAAAAGTAAAAGCCGGGCATTTTCCAATCGACCATCTTCCCTCCCCGAAGGTTACCCGCCGACTTTAATTGTTATGCCAGTATCAAACCCTGTCATAATGACAGCGTTTATCATGAATTTTAGCTTTCTTTCATGTTGTTTGACACTGTCATTATGATAGAGTTCCATAGTGGCATAACAATTAAAATCCTTGACTGTACTAGACAATGATATAAATACTAATATGGAGAAATAAAACATCCACAACAAACAAAAAAAAATACTCACACACACAAATATTTGCCCCGGTAATCAAACACGGGACCGCTAGCTTCGTAGGCAGGATCAATACCTACTAGGCCAACGCGTTGTCAAATAATAACTATGATTAGATTAATTAACACATCCTACTATAACCCTATAACCCGGATGTGCCGATTGTATAATGATATGATAGTAAACCAAATTTGCCACATATTTTGTACTTAGTTATTAGAATATAAGATAATTGTGAAAACTGTAAAACTAACATAGTTTTAGCTAACTTTGCATAAGATACCTAACTAACACCACTAACCACCAAACATTTATATACACTTTAATCATTTTGTGCACACATAGTCTGGAGTTATAGTCTGGAACCTTACATTTTCGTCAAGATGTTTGCGTTGCTTATGATGATTGTTACTTGTTTTGTGAGCCATGAATAAATAAATAAATAAATAAATTATTTCACCATATGATGTTTTTAATCAATGTTAATCGTCCGTTACTTCATACATTTTGACAATTGTTAACGCTCTAATCGTCTGTTAAGTGGATAACATCGTATGGTGAAATTGATACTTACTTAATTTTATTGGTTCGTTTTATTCGCAAAAGCAAGAAGGCAAAGATGCTGACCGACCTTCATAAGAACAAGTTCCACTGGCTGTCTTACGTACTCCCCAAACTTAATAACAACAAAACGAACCCTACATTATACTCGTATGTGCTTGCGCACATTTCAAAGGTATTTTTCATCAATAAAAATAGAAGGTTCAAAGGCAATTTTCAAATATCTCTGTGTTTAAAACCTAATTAAAAATAATCCCACCAACTTTGTACCCAAACCACAGACTGCCAAGCATTAAGTAATCACTCCTGCCTCGTGTACTACGTTGTTCCTTACTTAATTACGTTATCGAAGTTATTACGTTTTTTAGGCAATTACGTTATTTTTGACAAAGCCTGTAACATTTTCCTGGTAACGATGATGGGCCCAAGGCAACACCCGTTACGTAGAGTTCGTTTGGTGAGTTACTTCTGTGTTTTATTGTATTTTAAGACGAATAAATATAAAAACATTTTTTATTAATGTCTCATTACTTTCTTAGATGTGTTTTGAACTGAGATATCGCTTTCGTTAGTACAAGTTCGGAAATGATTTATATATTTAATAAACGTTATTGTTTTTTATGAAATATTCAACTCGAGTAGGTACGTCTTGAATACGAATCAGGTCGAATGATATTGATATATTGACTTCATAAGCCTTCGTTACTTTATATTCATCCTTGGTCTGACCACAACGGATGACTGCATCTGTACGAACAGCCTGGGTGGAACTCTAATTGTTAGGTCTCATAACAATGCCACTTGATAATACTTATATTGCAATAGAACGAGGTACTTTTGTAATGCGAAGGTATTCATGTAGGTATACTAGAATCTATGTCTGCAACAGCTGTTCTAGGAGCATCATCTTTTTAAATGACGCGCTCACTACGTTTAATTTATTTAATATTGCAAATTGTTTATTTATTTTAGTTTTTCTCAATTTTATATTTTACTTTAGCTAAATCTACTCGACCAATTTCAATTTCCTACAACTTGTGGGATATCAAGATATTATAGACGAATAACTTTAATCTCTCTTTACCTGGTGAAGTATGAAACTCTAAAAATATATATCATAATGTGTACACCAGCACTAATACTACCTAAAAGGTATAATTATATTTAAATATATATATAATGAATGTGAAATTAATATAACCTGCCATCGGTTTACAGCACCTTGAGGTTACTCCCACATAAAACCCAATAACACTAGTAGTAGCTACCAGAAAATAGGTTTCCACGATAAAACACGTTTACAGCGTCACTGAATAGGAAAATTTCATTCGTATCGCTTCCCTGGGTTTTGTGTTCGGATGAGAACGGTATGTTACCCTTATTTACGTTCGCAGATATTTATCGTTTCAAATACTTTACTGAATAATGCTGTTTCGTTTTATTTTACTCCTTCGTATGAGTGCACGATACCGTGCGTTGCGTTAGGAAGTTTTTTCTTCATTTAATTGACAACAATAAAAAAAGCCCGTCAGCACTTCGGATTATCCACTGTGTTAAATATTCGGGCAATTAACGTGGAACGCAAAGAAACTCTCCCTCAGCCTAATCTCAGAAACCATAAAGGACAAAAAATAATTTACCTAACTTTGGTATCGCATGTTTCTGGTGCCAAGGTGTGAAAATGTCAAGATACATAACTCTAAGTTGGCGATTTTAGGAAATCGACCAATTGTATTTTTTTGTATTTTTTTATTGATTGACAAAAGATGATGTCAGATCCCGTTGACCAATAGACAACATGCATGAAAATCAGAATTGACTTTCATTGATACGATTTAGGCGGAAATGTAAAAGAAGCATATATAACGCAATACACTAAGTTTTGACCCGTTTATTAAGATTTTATATAGAATTAAAACTTGCTACAATTTATAAACTTCTCTTAATGTTTTTTTTTCGGCATCCTCTGTTCATTTACGTAATATTTTAATTCAACGATTTTGGCTTAAACATAGTAGTTTACTAAATAAATGCAAAAATAAAAATTCTTTATAAGGTCCTTATATTTTAAACATGGAACAACAGCTGCGACGTCATTTCTGTCGTCGATTTTATATACAGTGTTTTTACAAGGGGTCTGAACTATGCCTTTTTAAAGCTTCGTATCTTATGAAAAAAATACGCGACAATTATTTTGAAATAACAGTTATTCCTCTCTTTCATAGCACTTTCCAGAGAGCCTAAGAAAATAAAATTGTTCAAAAAAAGAAAAAAAAAAGATTGTTCCCTATTATGTCAACTCCATACATTTCGAGTTTATAGAAAACCGAAACATTAGTAGCGTTTGCATCTTGGTCTTGACTTAAGAGTTATAAACAGACTTAGAAGTTTTTGTGGCATGAATAAAATTGTCCTAGGGACTTCCGAACGATATAAGTTTATCGATAAATTGTACTTTATCTTATGAAAGTTATGACAATAAGATAACGTTTAATAAAACGATTAAATTAAATGGTTCTATCTGCTTATATTTTATTTTATTTTTGAGTCTTTTCCAAATATATCCAAAAACTGAGTAGGTATTATTATATTACAGTATCCTGTTATGCTACGCAGTGTCATACAATTTACCTAAATAGGCCTTGTTGCAAGGTACTCTTGGTTTCAATTTACTTTGTACGGAAATCGATTGAATAGCATTAAAAGAAGTTTTTTTTGTAAGAAACACGTTAATATTAAAATGTTATTTATTAAAAATGATGTTTATTTGAATTTAAAAATCTCTAAAAAGTATGCCTTGGAATTACAAAATTAAATATTACCTATCATAATACCCTACACATGGATGGGTATGACCATTTTAGTTAATTTATATTTTATCTGGTGAACTTTATACCTATTTACTATTAAAATTCACTTTGAAATAAGTATTTGAAACTGTTATCGATATATTTAATATAGGAAAGAACTCCCTAATTATTTGACGTTTTGGCCACAAAAACTTATATGTCTGGTTATAAAAAAGAGAATGTGTCTCGTGTGGTGCGGTTTTTAATATTTCTTACAAAAAAGACGTAGGTGCGGCACCCTCGGCTTCTAAATGGGACACGCACTTGACTGGTAATTAGAGCTCTTTGGCGACGTTTTTTTTTACGTTAGAGAATATAAATTCTATGTCGTATAGGAATCCCTGCATAGACTCGGAACCCGTATAGTCAGTTCTATTATTGCGGCTAGGCGGATGCCTATCTATATTCAATATAGGTACTAGCCATAATTATAAGTATTATGGAAACCGAATTGGTATGCGCGGTCTGGTTTGGTTCTGACCAATACCGCTGAATCAAAACCTTAATAGTTAAATAGAAAACGCTATAATCAAAACACCAAACTGATTGTTATCGTGTGCCATTGCGTGTGTCGCTATTAACTATTGCAATTATAAATGCATTTACCTTTACATGTTTTGATTTCAATAAAGGTTCATTTCAACTTAAGGTTAATCACCCTGATTTAATAATAGGTCTGAAAAGTTATAATAATCTCACTCTACCTAGCTATTAATCCGACATTGAGGCCAGTTCAACATTCCTTATTTCCTTTTTATTATTTATTAACGGCTAGAGTTAAGGAACTTTTTCTCTATAAACAAGCGCATTTAAGTAAGTAACGTGACGTGAAAAGTACGTTTTAATAAGGTTAAAAAAGCAGTTTCTGATAATTATTTTACTAAACCTTAAATGGTTGTTAGAAGTTGTCTTTTAAAACGCTTTGACTGCTTCATGTGTATAGGACAGTGTATCTTATCACTAGTGCCTGATCACGACAATTAACAATAGGAACTACTTTAAAAGGTGATCTTATAAAAGTCATACTTATAGTGGTTTATTTCAAAAGCAAACTATTTTAGGGTTCCGTACCCAAAGAGTAAAATGGAAACTCTATTACTAAAACTCCGCTGTCCGGGCGTCCATCCGCAGCCTATAATAGAAAGCTGTAATTTGGCATGAATATACATATATTAGTCTCGCCAACAAAGTCATAAAATAAAATTTTGAAAGAAATCTTAAATGAAAGAGCATATAACCAGTTTTAAAGAATAACTATCACGACTAAGTAGACAACACTGGCTCTTGAGATACAGGCGATTAAAGTGTTTATACCTTCTAAAATTATCTAAGACGGCACCAATTGACTTTAAATAGAAAATTAGTTATTACTTGTTGATTGTTATGTTTGTAGTACTTAACGGCTTCGGAACACTACACTGAGCATAGTCCGACATGCTCTTGCCCATTTTTTTAATTACTGAGAAAATAAATAAACAAATTTCTGCTTATTTCTAAAGAGCGAAACGCCACATGGCCTTTTCTACGTCACAGCTAGTGCTAAACTTAGAAATACAAAATGCGGTTAAAAACAAAATGACGCTATTGCGAACACTAGTCCAAAGCGAGAAAACACTGATAATATTCAATGTTTTTTTTCTCAGTAAGTAAAAATCAGTATGCATTTGAAATGAACCCCTATGAGAATAATTTTGTCAATTTCTTTCCTATTATTCAATTCAATTTAAGACGCTCTACTTAAATGTATTGTAATAAAATCCAGTGGTTCTCACAAACAATATTATTGTTGTATCACTCAGTAGCTCAGTTAAAGAAGAACTATCTCTTAAAATCACATTCTACCCTTTAAAGTAGACTACGCTCCACCGCCATAGATCATACTTGAAATTTTTCAACCATACGGTGATATCATGACAAAAATACATCATCTAATTAAAGTTCAATGTTTATCTAAATATATAGCATTATCTACATACATACATAACATCACGCCTTCATTCCCAGAGTGGGGTAGGCAGAGCTACAGAAATACCAACAACTCTAAAGACTTACTGATATTTCTGTAACCACATTTTGCACTAACAGGCTAAGAGGTATACTAGTGTATTAGTGACAGGTTGCAAGCCCATCGCCTAACAGAACTACAAGCCCTTATTCCCTTAGTCGCCTCTTACGACATCCGCGGGAAGACATGGAGTAGCACTATTCTAACCCGGCAACCACACGGGGGCTAATAATAATGAATAAATAAAATACATACATACATACATACGCCTCCATTCTCAGAGTGAGATAGGCAGAGCTGCAGAAAATACCAACAACTCCAAAAAGACTTCTTGGTAATTGTGTAACCACATTTTACACAAATTGGTTAAGATGTTTACCAGTGTATAAAGTGTGTGTGTGTGTGTGTGTGTGTGTGTGTGTGTGTGTGTGTGTGTGTGTGTGTGTGTGTGTGTGTAATAAATAAAATAAATAAACAAATATCGCAGGAGACATATTGACCTAGTCCCAAACTAAGCTCTAAGCTTGTACTATGGGTACTAGAGAACGATAAACTTACTCATAAAGAGAAATAAATACTTAAATAATATTTAAAATTATACAACGTATTATTTAAAAATCACATTACTCGTATCTAAGTAGTAGGTGCGTTTTCGCGACAGGTTTTTACGCAAAACAATGTTTAATATCACGATTAAGCGTCTTGATTCCATGATGTGTTTAACTTCTTTTTAGGCTCGCACCTAAAACGAAGTTACACACATCAACTAAGACGTAAGTTAAAACAAAAATGAAGTTGCGGTTGTAACTATCCCTTAATCAGTTTTGGTTCATATATATAATATCTAAATTATGACACCTATAAGAGAATGTCTCTCTTCATTAGATCTCATTATTATGAGGACACCAATACCTAAGACAAATTCTTTACTTATACGAATTTAGATCAACGTTTGTAACATAGCCGTCGATTCCCGGGATAAACGGTGGCTTAAACCAGCGATTAATTCGCCAATTCTAAACGCAAGCGTTAAAAAAGCGGCAACTCTGATGCGTAATGAGTAAATAAACATTCAGGCCACGGATGAGGGGCAGCGAGTGAGACTGAGAATTAAGTGTGATTTATGGGCTTTGTGTGCCTCCCTGCGGCGGCTTATTCGCGCCGACCGGAGAAAACTACAGCGGGCATAGCGGCTATTTGCTAGCTATCTTTTTATAACTGATTTTGTGGGGATAGGACCTTGAGCAGGGACCGTACCGAACCACCACCACCTTATTTTTTTACTTACCACCAAGCAGCAATGTTATGTATGTAACGATGTGGTTAGACAACTGGTTAGATCATGGAACCATTCCACTTTAATCTTCAGGGTTGGAAACGCATTTGAAGTCTTGGGATTGCAATTTTTTGATTGTAATCCTTGAGCCCTTTCA
The DNA here is from genome assembly GCA_949316455.1 of Acleris holmiana. Classification (NCBI taxonomy): domain Eukaryota; kingdom Metazoa; phylum Arthropoda; class Insecta; order Lepidoptera; family Tortricidae; genus Acleris; species Acleris holmiana. The sequence continues at coordinate 11,456,676 of OX438769.1, forward strand.
CACTAGCGTTTTTGCCGGCGGTTGTGGAAGGGCTCTTTGTCCTGCTTCGGATACGACGGTGGCAGCACTTCACGAGTTGGTTTACTGCGTTCCTGATCCACATCAGTAGGAAGCTGTGCTGGTTGCCTAAGGATTGGTCACCTGGCACCTGCAACATACGCGTGGTTGCACTCACCGTCAGATCCTTACCTCCAGGGGGCATGCTGTGATCCGTGTACTCATAAACCTTCTCCTTGCCATAAAAAAATATAAATTTCTACGCGAATGCTGAGGACAAAACGGAACTATTGTTTACATCGGGAGCCAATCAGGGGACAATTTCACACTAATAGACTTAAGGCCAAATTAAGCTCCAGAGTTGTACAATAATATCGATTGTTGTATAATAATATCGATACAGCCATTGCACCAAATATATGTATGCTTGTACATTATTATAAGTGGCTTAGTTTCTCTTTTATATACGTCACTTCAATAACATCAAAATATGTTAAATTTGAAGCAAAACAAAGAGAAAACAAATGCTACCCTCTGAAAATTAATGGTCTGTGCTTCGTACGAGCATACTATTTGCGTGAGCAATTAGTAGGTAATTTGATATCAAACATCAAGCTTTACAACGGGCAATTATTAATATGATCGCTTATTCCCTGCTCATTAAGGGCCATTTACATTATAAAACTGTTTTGCACATTCCATACAATAAATAAAAAATTGCTCAGTCTAAATCTAACTGTATTAATTTATTATTTAGTATTGACAAATTATTTAGTATTGGCAAAGATGGCCAATTCTTGTACAAGAAAGTTGTATAAAGTACATGGGCCTTCAGTCTCATTACACAAATTGATATCTACATGGTTCTACACAGATTGATCTGTGGTCCTTAAAGTTAACGCAAACGATTATCGAAACTGTCAAAATATATGGAATTAACATAAGCGTTCGACGCGACCGTCTGGTAGTTTACGTCAATCTGATAATTTATTTTCGATAGCGATAACGTTTTTGCTATGCAAGGGGCACTAAGTATTTTGGACAAATTAAGAAGTTTGATTTTTTCACAGTTTCAACTTGAAATCTCCACCCATTCTCGAGATAAAGGGTCTTGACAGACAGACGGACCGACGGATACATAACAAAGTGATCCTATAAAGGTTCCGTTTTTTCCTTTTGAGGTACGGAATCCTAATAATAAACAACTTTTAACGGGTAGCTTCCGAATACGTAAAGCAAGGATCGATGTTTTTACTTGTCATCATTGCGAGCTTAGGAAAAGTATTGGGTCCTATATTGAGTCGTTTACGAGTGACACTCATTTATTTAAACTATGTCGCATAGTTACGCTAGTCTAGTATTGAATATAAAATCGAATTTGCATGTTTTGTTTTTCAATCGTCGTGTAATAGTTAGTATCAGTTATCACTAAATGTAATGAAAAAACGAACCATTAAAATATTTAAAAAACACGCCTGCTATGCCTTAAACTGAATTCAAAAAAGCAGTAACAAGCATTTCATTCAATTTGATAATATGCCAAATAAAAAAACATAAAAACTAAATTTATATTGCAGTCGGGGGACAGTTTTTTGGAACATTATCTTAAAAGTCCCCCGACTGCGATACTTTGGCTAGGTATCTCTTGATAATCTTTTTTATTTGGCATAATATTATCACATTGATTGCAATGCTTGTTATTGCATTTTTGAATTCACGGCATGGCAGTCGTGTTTTTTTAATTAATTTTAATAATTTATTGTGTATTACTAGAACCAGTTTGATTTGATGATGGTGAGATTATACAGTTACAAAAGCACAAACAAAGTATCGAAATGTAGCCAAATTATAGTTTTTCCGAAGTATTCACAGTGCGGGCGCTAATCGTGGAATTATGTGTCATTAATGTAATAATTTGGTTGGGTAATCTTAATGCTTTGGTTTTAGCCACAACAACTCAGTGGAGGTGCAAGTTACAAGAGTAATAAAGTATACCCTAAGAACAAGATTTTTATTGAGAGGAAGATCTATAAACGAAGTCTCATCGACAGCAAAATGTTGTGCCGTAACAGCCGTGGTACAAGGACTTAAATAGCCATTTGGATAGTTCAAGCAAATACATAATTCACTCTTTTTGAAATGACCTAGGAAGAAGAGCTATCCAATGATACCTCACTTGGTGCCAAAATGAAAAAAAACAAATTTTTAAGATTTTGTTTTCCAACTTTGTCGGCGTAACTTAAGTTTATATATATGCCAAATTATACTTTAGTACCTGCGGAGAGACGGACAGACGGACAGACGGGCTATGAGGGTGGCGAAGCTATAAGAGTTCCTTGTTGACTACGTAACCCTAAAGAGTGCACACAATTTGATGCTATTATTGATAAATCTTCCCATAGCGACGGCACACACGCAAAAAAACAGTGTCCCTAACTATTGAATAAAGATTATACGATCACGTTTACACTTTCATTATCGACGAGTAGTTTTCTCAGTCAGGGTTTTCTTACGTAACGAGTTAACTCGGGTCACTGGCAGAGAAAGTTACAGCAAACTTCAGCCCGTATTTAGGACGGATCCATGTGCACTGTTATTGCACTCTAAACTTTAAACGAGCATTGGTAGCGAAAACTTTGTAGCTAATGATGAAAAGTTTTACTCAATTAAGTTTTATTGCCGTTTAGTTCAGGAATTGAAATTAAAGCGTGGATGAGTCGTTCTTTTAGAATTTAAAAGTGGTTGTACACAAAAGCATAATAATTAATAAGGTTTAACGTTTATGATATTGCGAGAAAAAGTGTGTCAGAGGTATTTAATGTAATAAATTGTATTGTGCTTTGCGGTGTAAATATTTTTCAATTCAATTACGCTATAAAGCGTGTGATGTTCATACAAAAAACCACAATGCATCCAAAGCGTATTTTGGAAAAGTATTAAAATGGCTACAATAATTATTTTTGACTGAAACTCATCAGTGTAAGTAGAAAAAATCACTTGAATAGATATAAAAAAACATTATCGTCATTTCAGCCCGCATCCACCCACTGCAAGTTACGAGAAAGGCTTCTTCATTTCCACGCCCGGTCTGTTTCCGTCCCGTCCTGTACTGAAGTGATCTCTTATTTTCCAACTATCTACCAAATGACATCAGATCAAAGAGCTGATGGTCTGCCCATTTTTAATCACAATTTATAATATTACTATACCAGCTAAAACATAATTACGTACGTTCGTATAAGTCTGTTTCATAGTTCTTCGCACAGAATGACTGATCGCTATCTTCATACATTATTTCGCGCATACAGTTATTCCTCTCTTTCATAGCACTTTACAAAGAACGTTAAAAAAAAACATGTTCCCTATCCTGAGGACCAAGATGGAAAGTTTTATGCTAGTAATTTCACTGGTTGTCTTGTAACGACACCGGTACACAACAATGTGAACACCGCTGCTTGACAGTTATTATTAAGTTTTACAATAGCAATCATCTAGGGCAAACCCGCCTTCTACCGATTACTTGTACCAAATCGTCATTCCTATGGCTGAATACTTAAATCGATGCTTTCCACTGGCGAGCTACGTAGCAATTTATTACGGTACGAATCTCGACAGCGATCGGGCTTGGTTTACGTTTTAATAATAATGGACACGCGAACGAATTAACGTATTTTCAAGCGAGGCGACAATTCCGTTTTCAGCATTCCAAGATATCTAGTTGCATTTTTCGGTTTTTGAAGACGCTTTTTTTTCGTTGTCTTTATAAGAATTAATTTTTTAAAAAGTGCTTATTTGGGTAATTGTGTAAGCCTTACCTTATCTAACAAATAAATGAACAAAGATAACTTACTCAAGGCAAGTATTAAAGTTGTTTCTAGAATAACCGTAGGGTGATTTAATTGTAGGCATGGCTGCGTAATTGTGTATTTATGGCTTAAAGCAGGTATATGTATCGCTCAGTATCGATTTTGATTTTGTATTAATAGGTGTCAAGAAGGGTATATTCAATATTTATAGAACAAATGGTTTACGGCCTCGTGCCCTGCTGACCGGCCTTGTTCCTATTTTCATCCGAGTTAAGCGTCGGAGGATGGTTTATTAAGTAATAGATTTTTAAAATACAACTTAGATAAGTATACATAGGTAGGTTTTTAAGCTTGTTTGCCTTCTCCATACCAAAAAAGATACTTTACTTTTGATAAATTTGGTTTATAATCGTTTATCAAAGACTTTTTGTTTGATTGTTTGGTAAACTATTTTTAAAATGGATGCTCGTACATCAATGAGATCTTACGCAATTTAAGTACATATGGTTGGCGTTTGTGTTGTTGCCGTATTAGAATAGTGCCACTTCATGTCTCTTCCCTTCGATGTCGTAAGAGGCGACTAACGGAATGAAGGCTTTTAGTACTATTAGGCGATGGGCTTGCAACCTGGCACTAATACACTAGTAAAAATCTTGGCCTGATTGTGCAAAATGAGGTAACAGAATTATAAACAAGTTTTTTGGAGTTGGTAATTCTGTAGCTCTTACCTACCCCACTCTGGGAATGAAGGCGTGATATTATGTATGTATCTCCCTTCTCTTTAAAAAATCGGGTTGTCAATGCATCTAGTGTATCCAATTAATCGCTGATCAAGAAGGGATGCTGACTTTGGGTCACGCACCAATCTCGAACTCGTCCAGTTTTTCCCCGAATCGAACCGATATTATTACTTGGCAGACATTGGAGCCACAAAGAGGCTTTTATACTGTCTGCCTGGCCAAATTGCTTACGTCCGCCCACGTCCCGTCATTCACAGATCTTCTTTTACCGAATAATGCCCTCTTCTATAATTAAAGCGTTCAACAGTGAATGTTAGTTTCCAGAAACATCGGAAGTAGGTCATGTAAAGATAGGTCGTCCATAAATAGATAATTTGCATCTGCACCATGCGGAGTAACGACGTCAGAACGATGCTTTGAGGCTTTATTTACGGAAATACAATGACGTCATTTCTGTGTTATATGAGTTACCACTGTATTCGTATGTTTTAAAAATTGAGAAAAATTGAAATCCCGGTTTTTTACAAACCTAATTAAAAGGCTGTCAGCACCTATTCTTCTTAGAAGCAAGTTATTTCAATGTCACGATTAAAGTCAAATCGAAACATTGAGTTCGTAACATATAAAGTATAAAACTACATAATATATTGTTAAAAGAGCTTCTGTAATGGAGAAGCTAGGAGGTCGCCTTGCGGCATCTATCCGATTTCATATTTAAATAATTCATAAGGCAAATGCATCGCATCAGGTATATTGATTTGTGCTACATTATCGGGTAGGTACGAGTACACGATTTTCTTTGATGGAGCTTTATTTGCAAGTTTAATATATTAATGGACAGTAAAAGTATATTCTTTGTTAGGCTTACGCACTTAATGGTCAGGGGGGGTTATCATGAGCTAGCTTTGCAGTTCACTTTACGGTCAGCGTAAAGGACAGAGCTATGGCGGTTATATAGCTCTGTCCTTTTCTCTGAGCGTAAACAGAACTGCAAAGCTAGCTCATGATAACCCTCCAGTACGGTAAAAAAAGTCACTAAACTCCTAGTATGCGGGATGTCAAAAAAGTACTAAGTTCTAGTCTCTTATGATTACGATATCTTCTTTTTTATTAGGGTTCCGGAGCCGAATGGCAAAAACGGAACCCTTATAAACCCTTTCTGTCCGTCTGTCCGTTTGTCCGTCCGTCCGTCCGTCTGTTCGTCTGTATGTCACAGCCATTTTACTCAGAGGCACTAAATTAATTAAATTTGGAGGATAGATGTATTCTATGAACCGCTATACAATGATGTAGTAAAAATGAAAAAAAAAAGTACCCCGCAGCAAACATAGGGAAAAAGTGGTTTCAGTCAAATCTAACGAAATTTTAGTATGATGTTGATTCAAATCTCCTGATAATTTTTTTATACGGGCACAACTCTCTCAGATGTATACTTTCAGAAATAATCAATTTTAAATATGTTAGCTATTTTACGTAATTCCTCCTCTTTGCACAGTTATGCGGCATGTCGTTCGCAACATAGATAACTGATGAAATGACATGTCGACGTGACATAAACATTATAAAGGTCACATTTGTGTCACTTAACTTCACCCTATACTCTTGACTTGGTTTTATCTACACGACAGTCTAACAATAATAATTCTGACCGATGGATTAACTCATCTTTATCTTCGATCGTAATTAAAACAGGCGGACATATCTGACAGTTGGTGACTGCATGAAATCAGAACGTCAGTAAATGTCAGTGTGTATCATTCCAATATAATATCGAGCTTAGAAAACACGTCGCTTAAATAGAAAAAATATACTTGATTATATCTGAAAGTATACATCTGAGAGAGTTGTGCCCTTATAAAAAAATAATCAGGAGATTTGAATCAACGTCATACTAAAATTTCGTGAGATTTGACTGAAACCACTTTTTTCCTATATTTGCTGCGGGGTACTTTAGGGGTGGCACTTCATACATGCGTGTGGGGTATTTTTACATAGGGCTTCCAAAAAAAGAGGTTTTTAAGTGACTTTTTTACGTAAATGAACAGTTGGCGAGATATACGCTTCTAAAGTCGTAAAAATTCTGTCCGGGTGGGTAGCTTTTGAACTGTTAAATAGAACATTGTAATAAAAATTACAGTAGTAGAACATACGAAATACTTCCAACCAAAATTGTTTTGAACACGATACGCTGTGTAATTTTTGAGATTTTAATAATAATAAAAAAAAAGAATTTCAACCATGAACGTTCATCCCAGCTACGGAACCCTTCACTGTGCGTGGTCCGACATGCACTTGGCCGGTTTTTTATATATAAATAAAAGAAGAAACTTACTGAGTCACTGACATATCAACGCACAGGCCAAACCGCTGGGTCTAGAGTTTCAAAATTCGTCACGTAGATTCCTTATGAGGTGGGGGTGCACTAAGAAAGGATTTTTGGGAATTGATTCACTAAGGAGGTGAAGTTTTGTATGGGGAAACAAGATGAGTTAGACAATTTTATTCGAAACTTCACAGAAGTACCTACTCTGTTCGATAAATGAAAAAACAGGTTTATCAGGCTTTTTCATAATTCAACCCCTACAAGGAGGAGATGGGGAAACAAAGTGTGAAAACCAACATGGGTGTTGTTTATTTCTTTATCTTTTTATGGTTTATGGGATCATTGATTACGAAAAAACGATTAATAAATTCAACATGGCGTACGTGAAATACCATCATCCCTGTTCGGGTGGGATAGGGATGAAATGTCTAAATATTAATGTGGGTGTCATTTTTATGGTTTTGGAGCAAATCGGCTGTAACAGACGGACCAAAAGACAGCCACAAAAGGGATCCTATATAAGGGTTCAATTTTTTCCTTTGGAGGTACGGCGCGGCGGGACGGGAGGACATTCATCCCCTAAGGGGTTAAAAAAGGAGGAGTAATGAAAACTAATTCTACGTGTAAGAGGTCGCGGGCGCCCTCTAGTAGTGCATAAAATTAAACTTAAAAAAATACAAAAACACATTCAAATTTTTAGCACGGTCTGTGCCTAAGCATACGAGGTGTTAACTGTTGAAGAAAGATTGATACATTTATTTTCGTTGGAATAATAATTCGTGCACTGAGATATACCTACTCTTTCATATTAAATAATACAAAAAAAAATAACAGTGACTTAATATAGTAATAAACACTGTTCACACAGACAATTTTTACGTCAGTGTACGACATAAGTTTCAAGTGGCTCTTTACTAGTATTTACTTAAGTACATTCTTTCTTTAGCTTTGAGATTGAATTGTAAATGTTTAATAGCCTTGCAAATAGATAGCTATTAGAAAATAACAGCTCAAACTTTAGGTTTCAGTTGCCTGAAGTATAATGACATAATATTTTTTAATTGATCGTTGAATATGTCTTAATTTGATGCTTTTTTGGTAATGTGTTGAATATGTAGGTAGTTTTACGTTGGTTTTATTGTAAGTTACGCAGGCAATAACAGCACAATTCAGCAAAAATGAGAAAGCTGACATTTTAAACAAGTTTATCAGGCTTTTTCATAATTCAACCCCTAAAAGGGGGAGATGGGGTAACAATAGTACAGGATAGTACAGCTTTAATGGGTACAGAACCTAAATCCGAATACGAAAAGAACCGCAATTTTTATACACCAAAGCGTGAATAATAAAAAATAATATAACGTACGTAGGTACGTGTTTAATAAATGCGTGACAGGAACGCAATCCCTTGTCACACAAAATTAATCCAAATGCGAAAATGTTCCACAGTGGGTTTGTACAGCAAGATTTCACATTATATTTCTACGATTTGCATAGGTTACGACATGGTTCATTAACAATGAGAGGAGAGATAAAGTATTTTACCAAGAAAATGTTTTAAGCCACACAAGACTTTACATACATTTGCTGAACTACTTAACTCTAACCTAACCTAACCTAACCTAAACCTTCCTCGGTTCAGATACGAGACGTATTTACTACATTAGGATAGGTAGAATGCTTCTCAATACCGATCAAAGGTTCACTAGTGGTGGCGGCACTCAACTAGTGCAGTAATAGACCACGGTCACGGAACGGTATCTTACACAGAAGAAGGGTGGTTCTGAAATTCCGAATGAGTAGAATTTTGTAGTGATTGACATAATATCGTAATTCATGCGAGATCTCGATATAAGTAAATAGGTAAGTATTTTTTATAGTTTCTGTCTCTGTACCTTATTTGTGTTCTAAATAAACTAATATTTTTGTATATCCAAAAAAAAGTTTATAAATGATGGATTCTTAAAAAAATACATATAATCATTCAAATTGCAGGCCCTAGAAAGGTCAAGCGACCGGTATTTTTCTTAGACTTTCAGGATTTGAGCGAAAAAGAAAAGTTAAGTGTCAAATTTGAACCCACAATTAATTTCTACAAATCATTAATATAGTAATTACGCACTAAAAACCAGCTCCCGCATTTCATGCAACTATGCTTACATGCATGAAGGGCTGGACTACGGCTTGTGGTCCGTTATCGATAACAATAGGGAACATGCAAAAACAGAATTGAGTTTCATTGATACGATTTAGGAGAAAATGTTAAAAAAGCTTATAAAACTCTAACACTAAATTTTGACCCGTTTATTAAGATTTTATAAGGAATCTAACCTTGTTAAAAAAAATGATTTGGATTGTTTTTTTTCGGCATCCTCATTTTATTTAAGTAATATTTTAATTTCATGATATTGGCTTAAATATAAAAAAAAAACTGAAATAAATTCATATTTCTTTTTAAGTTCAGGACGTCATTCGTGTCGTCGATGTTTGATAGTGTTTTTGCAGGGGGTCTGAAGTATGAGTTTTTGGAGCTTCATACATATCCTATTTAAGAAATAACACGATAATTTTGGGTTAAAAATGTTGCCGAGAACTAAGTCTCGCCTATAGCGGCTTACGCTCCGCAGCTACCCCGATTTGAATTTGGTCCGATGACGAAGATATAATTTGCGTTTTAACTTGGTCAATCACGTCGCCCCGTCTGTTTCATTTCCCTTCGTAAACGAATAGTTCAGGTAACTAGCTAAGAATTTATTTATGCGATTGGATGATCGCCCTTTTAAGTATTTCACCCTGCAGGGCAGTCAAGTATTACTACGTAAGATATCAACTTACAATTTGGCACACATATAGTAGTATAAATTACTTGCCTTCATCGATCTTTCTAAAAAACATAAAATAAGTGTAGTTACTGGAAAATAGGTTTAAAATTAATCAAGTGAGTTGCGTAAGTAAAAAAGTAAAAGTAAGTAAGTAGTAAGCGATCAATTTGCATAAGTATCCGCAATATGCTTTTTGATTTATACTCAAAAGATTGCAAATGCCAAGTGTTCCCTCTTTCCTTATGTTGTAAGTTTATGCGCTGAATAATCTGTAAAAAAACTGATTCAGTTTTTCAGTCATTAAATTTTCATTTGCTTGGTTTCATTATTATGTCAGTACAGGTTACAAAGTTTGTGTGTGGTTACTTCATTGTTACTAACGCAATGCATGCATTTTTAATAAATACAATAAAACAACATATAAATATTTTTCCCAAGATTCGGTCTCGGTGTCAGTCTCAGCGAGACAAAAAATGCGGCTTCGGTCAGACCTTACTTGTTAGTACACAATTTTGGATATAGATTTTATAAAACGGGTATGACACAGGAGCACTAAGTTTGAAAACTCTTTTAGAAACTATTAATTGATTCTCTAAAGGGAAACCACACTTCAAATCACGGGGTTAAACAATTTCGTTTCTAAAAATCAATGTTTACGTTTAGATTTTAAAAATAACTTAATGATTTTTGGTTTCGATTCTAATACCGGCTGATACTAAGGCTGTTGCCGAGAGAATTCCCTAGTCGTAACGAAGACAAAGTCCCAGGTGGCTAATGGACGAATCACTTAAGGCATTCAGCGCCCGATTCTCTGAATTTCATTCAAGATGAACCCATTTTAGAGTACTTGGCTTTACACGTCTTTACTTCCCTCGCCCTGCCTCTCGTACGGTTCTGAGAATCGGATAAGCACCAATTTAATAAAACTGTTTTGTTAAAGCGAAATGGTTTGTGCCCCCTTGCTATTTATTATAAATTCATGAAATAAATATATCTGTACATCGGTGTATTAAACTAGTAAATCAAGCTCTTTTAATTAGCAACGAAGAAATATATTCTGCTTTGGTTTAATTTCCCAAGTGCAAAGTTAAAATTCATTAGTGCCAAATGAAAACTTTAGTATTGAGCCTGCTACGCTGTTGAAAAGTTTTGTAGCTCGCGTTCGTAGCAACTAAATCCGCAGCAAAAATATTCGTAGCAGTCACTGCAAATAAATCTGACGTATTAAGTACCTAACTACAAAAATATAACTGAACGGAAATATTCTGGAAAATTTCGCTTGCCGCTCACCTCGTCGCAATAGAGTGTATTAAACACGTGAGAATCCGTCGAACTTCTTTTTAGGGTTTCGTAGCGAAAATGGCAAAAAGGGAACCCTTATAGTTTCCGTCCGTATATCACAGACAATAATAGTAGTATTTTGATGAAATTTGGAGCATGGGGCGCTACTTAGTTTGATAGTTAAATAACAGAAACAGATGTTTACCGAGGGGCACTCCATACATATGAATGTAACAAAATCCTTTTTTTTTTCATCAAATTGCAACGTGTTGCACATATTTTGACAGTTCTTTTAAAAACACTTTGAGGTTTCTAAGCGTTTTTTTGACAAAGTGAGGGTTTTCGGAATAAATCGCCTTTATATTTTAAACTGTATGTCTAAAAAATATGATAAAAAAATACAAATATAGTTTAATTAATACTTTAAAAAAAAAAACATTTGTTGGTGACCTTCAATAATAAAATAATATATATTTTGATATGATATACACATGATCAGATAAATAGTTTGTGAGTTATTCCCAAAAGACTGAGCTACCCTTGCGAAACTGCGCATGAAGACACGCTCTTTTCCAGGTGCACTTTTTTGTGTTTGCATCAATGGCTTTGGTAACCTATACTCAGCATGGTCCGATAACATCTTGCTAGTTTTTTTATCGCTCAACTGGATTAAGTTTGCAATGTACACTAGATACATAACATCACGCCTTCATTCCCAGAGTGGGGCAGCCTAGAATCTACAGAAATACCAACAAGTCTTTTTAGAGTTGTTGGTATTTCTTGCAATGTACCCTAATGAGCAAAAATAGGTTAAAAAAACAAAAATCAGGCTTTTATGATCATGCTTGATAACGAATACGATGCTATCAGTGTACTATATGCATATGTACGAGTAATTAACTATTATTATGTAACATGTAGCCTGTAAGTTTATTAAAAAGGCACTTTGTGTGTAGCTTCTGTTTTGCCATACTAATTTTATTTGTCTTTATCATCCACAAGAAATAATAATGTTTATCAGATTTTCAGGAAAATGAGATTGAAACGAGGGCTAAAACTTTCCCGACATGTTCTGTTTTCTGCCTTCGTGCGTAAAACTAATTCAAACTTTGTCAAAAACTCTGAGATGTTATTAAAAAATGCCGCCTTCCACGACGCTTGCTCCTTTTTTACTTTAGTAATACATTTAGATATTTTTTTAAACTTAACACGTTCTTAGAAATGAGGCATGCTTAATTTATTGAACCATTGGCATGTAAACAAAACTAAAGTGAAGGGCCATAATAAATACCAAACAGACGTGGTAATTTACTAATTCAGTCAGTTGTGTACAAAACTCTGAACAAAGCTCAGCACTTGCTAATGTCATAACTCATAATACCTATAGTTAGAGTTACTAATACCTATAGTTGATCGTTATAAAAGTCCTTTGTTTTTTTTATAGACAGGGAAATTAGACAAAAATAAAACATAGGTTCGAAAACAATTAAGCAAGCGGTCTACATAAATTACTTTTATTTCATAACTCTGCCTCTAACCTTTATAACAACAAATTTATCCTACAATATTTTTTTCTCCTTCTTCCACCAGAACGTTTTTTGGCCTCATTTGATATTTAGTGAACTTAAAAATTACTAAAAGTTCACTTTCAGGAATCTATACTATACAAGTAGGTATATTAGGTATACTAAGTAACTTTAAGGGTTAAAAACCGCGCAAGAGCATGTCGGATCATGCTCATAGGTACAAACCAACACTAGCATAGTAAGGATAAGGTCTACATGATTTAACGTTTAAATTTTCAATCCCTTATTTATTAAAATTGATCTTGAGATTTCTCGCAGCTTGCACACGTTTAATGAAACTAAAACTAATGTTTAACTTCTCCACACTTTAGCGTCTTCACCTACGACGTAACACGTAAATAATAACATCAAAACAAAGGTTAATAACATCCAACATAATTAGATAACGCAGGTTCGAGCGCCGAGCGTCAATCATCACCTCAGGAGACAGTTTGCATGCCGGATGAGGCATGAATCCCTGAGTCTGTCCTCGACGTCGTCAAAGCAATTATTCAGCAGGTCTCATCGCTAGGGACCGGCGGTGAGCTCGACCTAGTCGCTATGAGAAATAGACTTTTCCATTTCTTCTGATTGGAACCTACAACTGTTTTCCATATTGCGTTCTTATTAAAAAATAGTTCCACTGGCCGACTAAATTTCAGTCCAAGGCAGAATCATTATCGCGCTCCGAAAGGGCACGTCATTAGCATAAATCGGGGTCTCGTTTGTCAAAGAGTTCGTAGGTAATGCGTTGGCAATGAACTTGAAAAATGGACCGGGGGTGTGTCTTGCAGGCTGCAACCTCAAGGCCGTTCCCGCATACCATTGTATTGTCTCATCGATTTATCGACCGGCGCGCGCCGGCCTCTTTAACCCCCTCGCCCTCCGCCACCACTTTTCTCCGCTCTAGCCGCCTTATTCAGTTACTTTATATATTTTTTCTCTTTCCTTTCAATCAAACGTAATACCTTCAGTACCAACCATATGGTACGTCGTACGCATTTGAGTGGCATCCTCGGGTATCTTACGTGCCCTACTTACTGACGCACTTCCCAACTTTTAAGTGCCCGTAAATATGTTAATAAGCTCCGTTTTTAAGATCACGTGCGGACCCTTGAAAATAATAAAAAGTATATGGCAATTGCGTTACCGTAGTAACTGTAGTAAATTAGAATGTTATTATGTAATTTGAAAAGTTTTCAAGGTTCCTCCATAATATCGGAACGCGTTCATTAATATTGATTACTTAGCTTTTAATCGCCTAGGTGGAACCTCCGGAGCCGCATTTTAGTTAGCGCGTATTGCGCCGTAAGCCGTTTGAATTGCCGGATCTGCTCGTAATTTACTTGACAAAATACACAGTGGCTTGAAGTGCGTGAAGAAAGACATTTGTACAAAAGGCGACATAAGGAAATAGCCCTCAAAACGGAGGTTACCTGACGATTTCAGGGCAAACACAGCATGTTCACACTCAGAAATGGCTTTATTATTAAACGTGGGGCTTTTATATTTATTAACACAACCATGTTCTTGAGTTAGACTGATGGAAATTATTATTCTTCCTTTGAACATATGGACGAAATGATGACTCATATAGTAATATAAGTATAGTAATATATAATACAACTTTTTTACAGTTAAGTAATAAGAACTTAGCAACAACAGCCTTTAACATCGTATGAAATCAAGAGCCACTCGAAACAACTGCGTCCTTAAACAGACAAGTGCTATAATCCAAATTTCAACCGCGTCTTGACCTAATTTCTTAGCGAAACATGTTATAATACAGGGTGTCAATTATTTCCAAGAGTGCCCTTATAGGATCCGCGGAGGCGAGAATTTAGTGGCAGTACGTCGTTACCCGGGATAAGTTAGCGACGACAACCCATTTCGTAAACTTAGAGGAGGTAAGCAGAGTTCCGCAGGGTCTCGGACCTCGTTAGGTGGCGCGACAGTCTGCATACAGAGTAACCCTAAGTTAATTTACAGCGTAGACTGCTCCTTAGGGACCGCCCGTTGATCCCAACAAACGCTCGATATGCTCTACTTGTTATACATGAGACGAATATTTTTAGCATGCTATTAAAAGATTGAATTGAAAGTGTTATTACACTCTTTGGATTTTGTAACATTTGATTAACAATTTATTTAACACGTATTACACAGTTTCGAAATACCTGCGGCGGCGCAACTGCAAGGCCTGCGCATTTGCATCCCGCGTCGCTCGGTTTCTAGTCTCTAGGGCGTCGTTTAGAACTTACCGTCACACTGTGGTATGTAGAATGTATGCCACCAAATATTTTTATGAGATTTTTTTTTTATTGATTCATAATAAGTACACAGTCAAGTTTTATCAGTTTCAGGGTAGACTGGTCTTTATTTTCTTAAAAGCTCTCAGATTATTTTATAAAGTACATTTGGATAGGTAAGTAACTCAGACGATGAGTATTTAAACATACAAAAGTGTTTACTAAATAAATACCAACTACTCTACATTTAATAGATATTTATACTATTATTAAAACATTTTAGAAGTTTAATGCTTTCGCCATTCCTAGTTAATTCTGAGTGATGGGTTTTGTATCGTTTATGAATGTAAATCTAAAGAGAATAGCGGTTACTTTCTCCAGTAATTAACCAAAACATGGGTCGAGGGACCGAGGTAATAAAGTAAAGGTTTCGCAAATATACGATTAACTATTCAGACAGCGTTGGTACCGAAAATGTAATTACATCTCTTTAGGAAAACGAGAGATAAGAACGCAAAAAAACCTTCCGCCTAAATTGTTTTTTTCTTTTAAAGAAGATACCACCAATGCAAAATAATCTTGTGATTGTTATTGTGTTGTTTGATGTAAGAAATACCTTGCCAATTAAGTGCTGTCGCCAGGTCTATATTATATTAAACATCGCGTTTAGAACTGGTTGATTGTCGAGCAGATAAGCCTGTAGCCAGGATTTATTTATTCGTTTAACTAAATCAAAATTCCTTTGCCTTCTAATATCAGCATACTGATTCAGCATACTATTACAGAGATCAAGTTTACATCTCTCTAATAAATAAATAATGTGTAAGCCGAGAAAGTACGTTAACAAAATAAAAGTAACAATACGCTAAAATAGTAAAAGTGTTCCCAAAATCTGATCCCGACCCAAAGTTAGGGTTAGAGGTCCCGGGCGCCCGATCCGGGTGTCCGGTGAAATAATGACCATTCTCGGCCGATCCCGGATTCAACAAGAAGACCTCTTCGCCATAAATTGATAATAAGTTTCGCTCGACTATCTGTTGAATGCAGACTACGATTGGGCACGAGTGGAATTGCGTAAGTTATACGATTCATGAATTTCCGGCTTGGTTCCTTTATCATATTCGGGAAGTGACTTTTCTTTCCCCGATAGTGGTGGAAATATTGAAACGTGCCTAGTGTCGTAAATGTTGTTGAATCAACCAATAAAGTCCGAGAGCAGTGCAATGCTTGTATTCTACTTAGTTTAAGTTTACCTTGCTTATATATAGTAATAATATTGATGTTACCGTAGGTACTATGTACCGACGGTAGTATTGATAAAGCATCCCAAAGTTAACACTTAAATGATAAGCAAGCAAATCTTACACCAAACAAGCTCAATAGTGCAATGACTAAATGACAATATAAGAAAAAGAACGTAAACATAAACCGGATAGCAGTAAAACCCCGAAAGACAATAGAGTAATGACCTCCCTGACCGCGGACCTGCGTCTATTATCAGTTATCAGTTAACCGGATAACGTCATTACACCCGTCCGACCCACTCTATTTAACAAGTTGATTGTGATTGATCCACCATTTCCATGGCAGGGTGTTTTACAAACTTTGCTAATGGATGGAATTTATAATCTGCTTTAACGTAGCCGATGGAAAGTACGGAAACATAGTACTGGGCCTCTATTCAGGTGCGTTAAAACGATATCGTGTTTGACACGTTTAAGAATCGTTTATGTCACAGTCGCCATTATTGTAAATGACATAAGAGTTATCAAAACGTTAATAACGACAATAAGGAAACAGGTCAAAAACAATATCGTTATAACGCAGTTGAATAGAGGCCCTGTAATGTAGCCACCTGTTATCACATATGTTTTGAATCCGACTTAAGGTCGGTTTAAGTTTAACAAAATAACCTATAATTACTTTAGATACTAGTAAGTTTACAGCGATAATGGTCATAAGAGAATACTGATGATGATAAAAGCCACTTTTCCTGTTCTCACTGCTTAAAAACTTGCTTGAAACTTAACAATCACAGACTACTGAAAAAGTGATACATTTACGATCTAGTTTAATGGCGAAACGATCAACGTATTAAGGCGTCGAGTCATCATTTTATGAACGCTTTCGTCATTATTCGGATTATCCTCGTAAAGATCACTGAAATATGTCGGCAATTGTAATTGGAACATAGGTTCATGTCATTTCAAGATCTAAAGTAGTTAAACAGAAGGCTTTCAGGCATTACGACACGTGGAATGTGGAAAAATATTAGTGGCGTTAAATTCTGGCACTATTTTTGGTTATTCTTTGTATCTACTTCAAGACCTAAACTCTTATTAACTTTTTTATACCCATCTCCAGGGTAAAAAAATAATAATTTAAAAGTAAAACATATTAGCTTTCTTTTTTATTAAAAGTGTGTGGTAAAATTATAATTTAAATTATTAGTAGCAGTAGTTTAATAAAACCTACTTGTGCGACCCTGGTCAAAAACAGTGTCATTTGTTTTTTGTCCGTTAGTTATTTTAATTTATAATAATATTTGCATAATTAAAAAAATAAGTCCCAATGGTGGACTTGATGCTTTAAGGCATCAGATTCAGTCAGGGAAATTCATATTTGTAACCTGCATCTCCAGGGTAAAAAAAAAAGAATTGAAAAGTAATACATACTAGCTTTCACCAGCAAATTTGTCTATCAATAAAATTCTCCCACATAAATTATTATTAAATATTTAATTTTGCTATAAACTATTTTATTGTATGTGAATACGCAATTTATAAGTTATATTTCATAACTTACTTTGCTTATATTATTTAATTTTGAATATTTTTACGTTTCATTGGTACCACGAAGGTCAATTATCACAAATCTATGTTATTTATCTTATACAATGTGTATCCAGTCTAAAAAAAAAAAAAAAAAAAACTAACAAAAGTCTCTCTTCCAATACATACATAACATCAAACCTTCATTTCCAGAATAATTGAGCAATAATAAGGGCGCTACTGGACGGTGGCTTCAGCTTGATACAATTTCGAGCCACAACAAAATCATCTCTATTGGATTTTAAGTACAATTTTACGGTAGAAGCCTCAAACCTTCATGGGCATGGATATGGACTCTAATATTTCATCAAACTCCTAGAATTATTAAGACTTTAAATGACCTTTTCGGTGTCAAAAATAGCAATATAAGTAACATTCCTGCAAACGTATCAATGTAATCATACCAATATTATTGGGCTTAGTTACCGGTAAATTGGTAAATACAATTCTGATCCACTGAATTTATTACACACGAAGGAAACAATATCTCTTACTTGTAATTGGACGGGTTTTTTCGACATATTTAGACAATTAGCGCTTATTTTAGTTCAAATAAACAAACCTTAAGCCTGTCATTGCCATATGTAAATAAATTTGTCATGAGATTCCGGTAGACCTACCTCTAAATTTATTTGATTTCTGCAATCACTAACGTTCGGTAAAGCCTCTTGACTAGGCTTACTGTTCAGGAACGATGTAAATCTAAAGAGGCGTAGGTGTAGATAAGGTGTAATTTTTTACTCAATGGGAAGCTGACAGCATGAACCTTTGTCAGTATTTATTATGTTTGCCTGTCAATCATACTCATACATAATATTGTTTTATCGATAAGCGTTTTATACAAAATTGGTTTTCAAGAAAGTTACAGCGCAAAGTAGCAGCTTTTTCTAGCTTAACTCCTTCTCTACAAAGTTGTTGGGTTCTGTGTAAAAAGTCGTCAGCTTCCATCTATTATATCTATTGTATATTTGAACATCCTTACACACACTTATAGTTAATTACGTGGCGAATCAAGCCTGGGCAATCTTCTATCTACTCAATATATTAAGTTTAATTCAAATAATAAGGAATTTTATGTATTATTCACGATTTAAAATGGTTCTTTCTTTTGCAGGTACTTACAACTGCAACAACAAATTACAGCGGGATTGAACTAAGAAATGTGTTTCAATAAATGCCTGATCAAGTTAGCAGACTATTTTCGATTATATCTCACTATGCCTCGTTAGTGATCCACTGGAAGTAAAAGATAATTCGACATGATCTGCAATAGCAAAATTGTGTTTACAAAGCTTTTGGTGTGTTTCTTCTTGTCTAGTGTGAGAGGCAGGTCATGGGCTAGCCACCATGACACCACGACCTCCACGACACAAACGACTCCCACAACCAGTCCCGTACCAAAGAACTTTCACAATGATCCGCTTATAGTAGAAACCAAGAGCGGCATTATCAAGGGCTACGCTAAGACGGTGATGGGCCGAGAGGTACACATATTCACTGGAATCCCTTTCGCCAAACCGCCTTTAGGCCCACTTAGGTTCCGCAAACCAGTTCCAATTGACCCATGGCACGGGATTCTAGAAGCTACCGCTATGCCTAATAGTTGTTATCAAGAGCGCTATGAGTACTTCCCTGGATTTGAAGGTGAAGAAATGTGGAATCCGAATACTAATATATCAGAGGACTGTTTGTATTTAAATATATGGGTGCCGCAACATTTACGAGTGCGCCACCATCAAGACAAGCCTCTGACTGAGCGACCGAAAGTGCCAATACTGGTGTGGATTTACGGCGGTGGATATATGAGCGGTACGGCTACCCTTGATCTATATAAAGCCGACATTATGGCTTCCACAAGTGATGTCATAGTAGCCTCCATGCAGTACAGAGTTGGTGCTTTTGGCTTTTTATATTTGAATAAATTCTTTTCACCTGGCAGTGAGGAAGCGCCCGGTAACATGGGTCTTTGGGATCAACAACTGGCAATACGATGGATAAAAGAGAACGCGCGGGCATTTGGTGGGGATCCAGAACTTATTACTTTGTTTGGAGAATCTGCAGGAGGAGGTAGTGTTAGCCTGCACATGCTGTCGCCAGAAATGAAAGGCCTTTTCAAAAGAGGCATATTACAGTCTGGAACTTTAAATGCACCTTGGAGTTGGATGACAGGAGAGCGCGCTCAGGGTATTGGGAAGGCGTTGGTGGACGATTGTAATTGTAACAGCAGTCTTTTGGCTGCTGACCCGAGCTTAGTGATGGATTGTATGAGAGGCGTTGATGCAAAAACAATATCTGTGCAACAATGGAATTCGTATACTGGTATATTAGGATTTCCTTCCGCGCCAACGGTAGATGGAGTATTTTTACCAAAAGATCCCGATACTATGATGAAGGAAGGTAGTTTTCATAATACTGAAGTGCTTCTCGGAAGTAATCAGGATGAAGGTAACTTTATTGAATTTTTACACTTTTTTATAATAGTTGAATGGAAATCGGACAAGAAAAGGGAACTTTGACAAGGGATGAGATAAAGCTTTTACCGATTTATTTGATCAAGTTATTTATTTTATTTGGTAAACCTTACTTACTTATCGTTTGTTAAAAAAACCATCCCCTATTATCTATTTATTTCAGTAATTTATGAAACAATACCATTGAAATCTGCCTGTTTGTTAAGCATTGATTTGTATAAGTTTGCAAGTGACGCGTAGAATGTCTTATAAGACTCCGAGGTCATTTCTGTCCACACCTGCCGGGCGTCGCGTGCCACGCATGCGCAGACCCGTGTAGACACAACAATAGCTGTACGATTCTACAGACGTACTATCAGGTACTACAGACTCGCCCACGTACCCCCGGCGGGTGGCCACGCTGTTACCACGCACCCCCTACGAGGGGGGCGGTTCTAGTTACTCCTTAAAAGTCATTAAAATGTTAGAAATAAGATTCTCTACTTTATCTCATTTCTAAAGAACTTAAAGTTATGCTTTACTATCGAAGTAATTGCGGAGAGTATTTTCAGGTGTGATTTACATATAATTATGTTTAAAAAAACAGCAAATTGTAAGTTGAAACAGACAACTTTTGAGCAGATATAAAAAATTATCAAAAGTATTAAGGAGTAGCTTAGCTTTTCTATCGGGTAGACAAATAATGTTTTTCGATAAACTTTTAGTGCTTAAGTGTTACAAGTTTAAATAAGGTTAGTTTTTATTTACCTATGGTAAATATTGCGGTAGGATTATTATTTTTACGTACGGTTATTTTCCCATGTTGTTACGTAAAGTGGTTCTGCGACGTAAGTAAAACTACACATTTGAAAAATAGTTCATATCTTTTCCGATACTTTTATATGCTTTTAACCAAAAATTAGGCTCTAGTTGTCCCTTTTATTATACTTACTAATAGAAATCGGAAAGAACATAATTAATCTACAAAGATCATCAACATATATGCAAACATATCTTAGGCAACTATACTTCGTAACTTATACATAATTAACTATTTATTAACGATAAATACTTGTATTTTATGAAGTTCCATTTTATTAAATGTGTTGCTAAAGTGAATAAAAGGAGAATAACTAAAGCCACAGAACTTTGTACCGCCCGCTGCTGCAGGCGCTTCTTCGGCCACGTGCCGAGCGAAACAAAGGAGTTTTTTCCTGCTAGTTCACTATTTAGTAGGTATAGAAAATACTTAGATACTTACGTAGGCATCACTACTTTTTGGAAGGTAGTCGATATCAATTAATAACTTCTGTTAAATTAAACAATTAACACAGGGCCTCTATTAAACTGCGTTATAACGACATCGTCTTTGTCGTGTTTCCGTATTGTCAACGTTTTGATAGCTCATGTCATTTATGATAAAGGCGACTGTGACATAAATGATTCTAAAACACATTTAACGTTATATCGTTATAACGCAGTAGAATAGAGGCCCAGGTAATATAACTTAGGTTTATTTGTACTGCAAGACCTACTTTAATTCACAATTTCAAGGATCTTGGTCTTCGGGAAACATCTTATATAGGTTTTTATAAGTGAACTATACGTAGGCATAGCTAAAGAAATACCAACAAATCTAAAAAGACTTGTTGATAATTCTATAACCACATTTTGCACAAATAGGCTTATGATGTTTACTAGTGTATTAGTGACAGGTTGCAAACCCATCGCCTAATATTACTTTAAGCCTTTATTTCCTTAGTCGCCTCTTAGGACTCCCACGAGAAGACATGGAGTGGCCCTATTCTAACCCGGCAACCACACTTACTTACTTATAAGTATTTTTTACCGTGTTGCAGTTTTTGAATCAGTGAGATTTTTGACTCATGATTTATATTTACATATTGTAAAACCAAGTCACTTTCCGCGTCTCTCTGTCTGTTTCTACGTCTGTATATCCGCTAACTCCTCACAAACCACGCAACGGATTTTGATGCGGTTTTCACCATCAGCTAGGATTTTATTCACGTAAGGTTGTTATGTTATGTATACATTTTGGTTACGTATTACAGAAAACATACACAGAAACCGAAGCAAAGCAAGGGCAGGTCACTAGTAAGCAATAATTTAAAAATATAAATGATACTGATAATGCGATGATGATGCTATTAATGCGATCTGAGAATAAAACTTAGGTATGTTTTGATATAATAGACGAATATAACAAGAAAATACTCTTTATGACCGTTAATAATTTAACTTTCAGTATTATTACGAAGTAAAACGTGAAGAGAAAAAGTCAAAACTTTTTACCATCGTAAATTTTCAGGCAAATTTACGACTTTTTAACTTGTTGGTGTGAGAAATAAAAATTCATCGCAATCTGAGTAATTGCTAAGAGTATTTTCAGGTGTCATTTTTGATCTTTCGGATTTGCATATTTTTGATTTAGAATACGTATAAAATCGGATAACTGCCAACATAGTTAAAGTTAATTTAAATTAAAACACTGCATTAAGCATTTTAGAGTTGGTGGCGTTGTACATTTCACATAGCTACCCTATCGGGCTGCCACTACAGAACCATGGCACAGAAAACCAATTAAAACATCACGTTGATTATTTATCTTAACTTGTCGCTGTTATTATGACAGAGTACTATGATGGCTCAACAATTAAAGGTATTGATTGCATAATTTTTATATAGCTAACAAACAATATTGATACCTGTCGTTAATAAGTACGATAAAGATATTAAAATATCTCGACGTTACGGTAACGCAACAATGATTTAAAATAAAACTTAACATTTAACACATCACGGAGCTAGCGTGAGGTTGAAGAACTGTAGCCCTAGTGAGAGCGGATACAATAATTCTAAAACCGGCCAAGTGCGAGTCGGACTCTGCAACCGTTCTTGTATGGGGGCTCTCTTAAAAAAATATCTGTATATAGCGGTAAAACTATTATTTATTTTCTGTCAGTTTTATGTGTCTATTACGTTACAAGAGACACAGCGATTGTTAAGGTTGTTGTTTGGGGGCCCCCTTAAACTTGTTGTTATAGTGACAATAAAAGCTCACTCTATAAAAGTATAAAATGTATCCCTATTACGGTTCATGAGCCCGCTGACATAGACAGACAGATAGACGGACAGCGGTGGCTTAGTAATAGTCCCGTTGGCATGCTTTGGTTACAGACCCTAAAAATATTACATAGGTACATCATGAACAGAATATTTACCATATTTTATCCTTTTTCTTTTAAATCTCGGAGGACTTGCACCAGTGTCCACTAGGGTCACAAGATGTCTGTTGCAATTGTCATAATCTAATTTAACACGCTTATAAAAACTCAAGGTTGAAGTGATTTAGGTATGACCGTGTTTAGCTTTTACTTACAACCTAGGAACTATTTTGAACTTTGTTTTGGCTCATCCTTTTATATTGTTTAGTTACTTGGCTCAGGGCCTCTATTCAGGTGCGTTAAAACGATATCGTGTTTGACACATTTATGTCACAGTCGCCATTATCGTAAATGACATAAGAGTTATGAAAACGTTGACAATACGGAAACAGGTCAAATACGATATCGTTTTTACCGTGTAGAATCTCGGCCCTGTTTCACTTGAAAGCAAGTCAAACTATATCAATAATGTCATTACCCATTATGAAGAAACGTGGGTTACAGAAAGTCGGAATAGAGTTGATAAACTAAACCAGAAATTTAAAACAGCTGGGTGCAAACATACGTTATAGTTTTATATATTGTTTCCTATAAATGTAGATATTCAGACGGAGATCATTCCGTGTCTTTACACCCATTTTCGCAACGTCTGTACTCCTGAGGTAATCCATATGGGGGGGAGCGGAACATTTCTTCAAGTATAATACGAAATTCGGTAGAGGAAATGTTTATAAAATATTTTATACAATGAGAATCGCGTTAGTTGAATCATATGGAATAAATGAATGTGACATTTATTACATGAACAAATAACACAACTTTATACACAATAGCTTTAGTCTATGACTCCACGTAGAAATCTTTGTGGCTGTTCTGTAAGGAACTGGGGGGTTATCATGAGCTAGCTTTGCGGTTCATTTTACGGTCAGCGTAAAGGACAGAGCTATGGCGGTTATATAGCTCTGTCCTTTTCTCTGAGCGTAAACAGAACTGCAAAGCTAGCTCATGATAACCCCCCTGAATTTTTTCTAGGATAAAAAGTGACCTTAGTCCATTTTCAGCCGATAAACTACCTCTGTACCAAAAATTTTGCAGATTATTTAAGGCGCTGGACGAAGGAGGATCATACAAACCTATTTTTCATTTAAATTAGGTGTGTTTGGTTATATTGACGATTTCCGAACCGACAGCGAGTATCAGAAAGCAGTTTGTTAGATTCAAAAACGGATGGTTAATATAATTTGATTGAATAAAATATCATATGGATTCAAAATCTGTTTCGATGTTTTCTAGTTACAAAGCCCTGAAAATGGTTTTTGACGTACAAGTAACATCCGCCGTCTTGGGTTCAACTTTAATGAATGATTAACTATTTTTTTTCTTGCCTAAAATGCCTTAAAAAGATTGTAATGGTGATTTTAGACCACAAATTGACAATGTTCATCTTAGATACTAAATCTAATGCTGCATTCGGTTTTTCTGTGTTTGAAAACCCTAATCCTCCAGCTCCAATGACGATTTTTGATATGAAAGTAAAATCCGCCAGTAAGGATCCAAAATCCAATGCTGAATTCGTTTCTTCCGTGTTCTGAAAATGACTCTAATGACGACTTTTGACACAAAAGTGACATTCGTCATCTTGAATCCAAAAGCCCCGACTGGATTCGGTTTTTTCGTATTTGGCAACTCTGATAACGACCGACCGCAAGTTCGAAAAGAGACATCCAAAAATCTTGCATCCGAAATTCTATAGTAAATTTATATTCCCCTGCAGCAAAAATCCTAAAAACTAATGTAGGTTCTATTTATTTATTGATTTCATTTTTATTGCACATAAATAAGTACAAATGGTGAACCTACTGCCTAATGGCACCTCTCAATTCTCTACCAATCCAAAATATGTATGCAGTTTTTTGCATCGACAACTTCTGCTCACGTGGAATAAAAAGAGGGGCGCGCTGAATAATGCCTGTAAAAAACTCCCCATTCAAATTTGAAGATGTTTAGGCTACGCATTGTCAGTCAGTCTGTCACGGAAGAGTTTTATATGTGTAGATTACTGAAACTAAGTTTGGCGTTGATGACAGTCATTCAAAATATTTGAAGGAAACCAAAAACGCTAAACAGTCTTAATATTGAATCGAAAAGGTTTCAAAGAGTTAAAATCAAATCAAGTTCGCACTATTAAACGGATCTTAATTGGCCCCTATGAGTTAAAACAGCTCAAGCTCGCCTTTATTCTGCAGATTAATAAATTAATTATTGCTTGTCTCGCGCGTTGGTCGGCACGAATTTACCAATTTATCTTACAGTTTTAGCCAAGCCGCCTCGTCGACCAATACAAGCACCGGTCAATCATAATTAAAATCCATATTTATAACCTAATATAAAAATCGATAACCGTTACATAATGTACCACTTTACAATACTTCATCCTTTCAATAAAGAAAATGAATTGCTACTCTAACAAAAACAGTCTATCTAATTCAATTAATTTGTAGTCGCTCGGTGAATAAGCAGGGCACGGGTCACCCGTAAAAAAGGTGTTTCTTTTTGTTATCTCTTTAAACAGTAACAAGCGTGGTCGCCGGTTTGTTGGCCCGATTAGGGCGATGACGTGTCAACCAGTTCGTTAGAGACGGAGCCTCGAGCTTTGACGCGCCAAGCGAAAACCAGCTAGCGCACTTTGCTGAAAATATTTGTAGATTTCCTCAGGTGCATTGCGTAGTCTAGAAATGGTTGCCATTGCAGTGTTTTTATGTACTCTATCCTCTGTGAGTACCTTGTAATATTTTTCAAATGCTGTTGTTTTTTTTTCAAAATTCGAGTCTTTGGTTCCAATTTCAATTACTACGTGTAACTCTAACATAATGAATAATTAACCATACTGACCCATTTGAACTGATCATATTAACGTGTAGCCTTATAAATTACAAAAGTATGCGTGATGTGGCATTTTATTTTATTTTGGTAGAAAACTTTCTGCGATGTGTGTTTGAATTCATGTTCTGTACCTTTTTCAATGCTTATAAGGTTAGGTTTCGAATAAATTGCTCCTATTTCTGCCGAATATGCTTAAATTACAATTATTATCGTAATATTATTTTAGTAGTTCAGAAAGAAGGTTACTGCAAAAGAAATGCCTATAAAAACTCAGGTTAATAAAATCACGAAGTACTTAAATAAAAACTGGGTTATTAGTAGGTAGTACGACTAAAAAGGCCTGGAAATAAATCTGTACGAATTGCATTTGAATGTCATAAAACGAAACTTTTAACTTGAATACACAGTTTATGTTTAGTTTATCCATGATAAACGATTTACCGTTTATCGAAACATAATCAAAAATTTATGGTATTCAATGTTAAAATAATTTTATAAAATGTACAATGGTAGAATCACCATTGACCTTACAGCCTGATTAGCCTTACAGAGTTAAATTCGTAATTTGAAAACCAAACGTACTTTTATTTTTAGGGTTCCGTACCCAAAGGGAAAAACGAGATCCTATTCTAAGACTTCGCTGTCTGTCCGTCCGTCTGTCTGTCACCAGGCTGTATCTCAAGCACTGCGATAGCTAGACACTTGAAATTTTCACAAATTATGTATTTCTGTTGCCGCTATAATAAAAACAAAATAAAACAAAACGTTTAAGGGGGGATCCTATACAACAAACGTGACTTTTTTGTCGTTTTTTGCTCGATATTAATAACTGAAACAGGTAGACACTTGAAGTATTCACAGTAGATTTAGTTGTATATTCACTTTAAGAATAAAGAATTAAGTTAAAATTAAATTAATATTGAGAATGGAGATCTGAGATTGAGTGCCAAGTTCTATGCAAAATCCAAATATGTAGTCTAAGGGCTGACTTGGCCCTATGGTATGGTATGGGAAAACCAGCCAAGTCAGCCCTTAGACTACATATTTGGATTTTGCATAGAACTTGGCACTCAATCTCAGATCTCCATTCTTTTTGCGGCGAAGCCCACAGCAGAGAATAATTTTTGTATTGAACTTGGCTCTCCTTTTTTACATTTATGTTTTTGGTGGGATTTTACTTACACAGTTGTTTTTGCAAGATCTTGTTTATCGCTCCGTTAACTGTGTCTAAATTTCCTAGTTGGTGAGATTTGAATTCGAGAAATGTTTACTACGATTCAATGACTTATCTATCATAATAAAAAATATGAAAAATCGCCATAAATATCATTTGTTTGCTTAATCAGGGGGGTTATCATGAGCTAGCTTTGCAGTTCTGTTTACGGTCAGCGTAAAGGACAGAGCTATGGCGGTTATATAGCTCTGTCCTTTTCTCTGAGCGTAAACAGAACTGCAAAGCTAGCTCATGATAACCCCCCTGTATTAGAAAAAAAATGTTTTTTCTTTCTAGATGTTCTTTGATCTAAATACGAAGATAAAAATACCTTTAAGTTTTCTTTCATAGAATTCGAATACAAAAAGGAAAAAAAAATGTTTTTTTGTTTCTTTTGTTATAATTTAATATCGAAATAAGATTATTTAACCGATTAGTTTTTGAAATCTGAGAATACGCGACATATCGTTACATTGAAACATATCGTCGACGTTTTATTCTTAAATATTTAAATTATTTACATCAACATGTCAGTATTTTTCTATACAAATAAAATATAAACGTTATTAAATTTAAGTAGTAAGAAGTCATCTCGCTGTGATACACTGTTCTGCGATGGTTTATACGAGTAACGATGTTTACCGAACACCTAGGTAACGAAAACGTTTCGGTAACTTGCATTACGGCAAAAAAAAAACAATTACCTACTCTTAACTTATTAGGGCATTTACCTGGATGATTTCGTACCGTAAAAACAATAATATATCTTAAGACATGGATGGCTGAAACTGAATCGGAAATACGACGGATGGACAGTCGGGCATTTAAGTTACTGCACACTTGTACCTTGTCACTTTAACGCCTTTGATAGATTATTGCAGCAGTCAAACATGACTTTAAAATGACATATCACTAAAGTGTGTAGCTAATATACATACATACATACATAAAATCACGCCTTCATTCCCAGAGTGGGGTAGGCAGAGCTACAGAAATACCAACAACCCCAAAAAGACTTGTATGAATTCTGTAACCACATTTTGCACAATCAGGCCCAAGTAGCTAATATAAACTTTGTGAAATTGGAAAAAAATGTTGTGTAAAATGGTTACAGGAATCAATTCGGATCAGTGTTTCCTTATTTTAAATATCTATAAAACTAAATTATGTAAACGTCAAAGTCAATTCTAATCCAACAAGAATAGAGTTTGACGTTTACAAATTAAGGCTAACTGGGCCTCTATTCCACTGCGTTATAACGATATCGCGTTTGACGTGTTTTAGAATCGTTTATGTCTCGGTTGTCATTATTGTTAATGACGTAATAGTTATCAAAACGTTGACAATTCGGAAACATGTCAAAAACCATATCGTTATTACCGTGTAGGATCCCAGCCCTGGGTTATATGTAAAATTAGGGAATACTGATCCGAAATAGACTTATTATTTCTTATACTTATATTATGTTATTAACTAATCACCTTTAAATAGGTGGCCCTGTTTTCTGTTAAGAGGCCGTATACGAAATTTTGCCGATTTCGCTGATTTACGTGATTTTACAGTTGAAATACTTCACTTCTACAAATTTTAATGCGCAACACGAAATATAATTTATATTTTTACCGAAACTATGAGCTATTTTTTGATTTAAATATTTAATTTTGATAAATCTTCATGAAACTGCGACTATTTTGTGAATTTTGCTGTACGAGGTTTAGAATATCGCATATTCACGAATAATTTTCGTTTAATTTTTTCGTATGAAAAAAAAAAACAAAGTATTTTAACTGTAAAATGACGAAAAGAAGCAAACCGGCAAAATTTCGTATACGGCCTCTTAGTAGATTGGAAGGATAAAATATAAGCTCAGTTTTTCACTTAACCTATTAAATTGAGTATTTAGTTGAATCTTCCATTTAAGGTGTTAATGAAATACTTAATTTTCTTAGAAACACAATAATAGCAATGAGACCGCTAGTCCGTTCAGCCAGAAACGATCTTGTATTTGTGAACAAAACAACCTCTTGTATTTGTGATCAAAACAACCTTCACCACGTTAAAATATAAAACTTTGATAAAATATATTCAATATCCAATTGGACAGCAGCAGAAATCCTTTGTTTGTAAAATTTGCGTTATTTTGTCATACAAATTATATTTGTACAATTTAAAATGAAAGAAGAGCTTGATGCCTTCAATCAAACTGGAGAATGCCCAAGAAATGGCTACGTGGAAGGAAGGGAGGCAGGTCATTGCCCAGCAGTGGGACATTACAGGCTGTTAATAACTAAATAATAAATAATTTGTGAATTGTAATGCCTTATTTTTCAGGAACATATTTCCTCCTGTACGACTTCCTCGATTACTTTGAAAAAGACGGACCGAGTTTTCTTCAGAGGGAAAAGTTTTTGGAGATTATCTCAACCATTTTCAAGGATTTCTCAAACATAAAGAGAGAAGCAATCGTGTTTCAAGTACGTATGGAATGTTTTTCTTTGACACTGTACCTGAATTGACTTTTTTATTTATTCGTAAGAGTAGCGTGAAGTGATCTGCCGCTGACGGATATGTAGCTACATACCTTGTACATCAGGTTAAGACAAGTTCAGTCTCACATGTTTGTAAGCAAATTTTACAATTTTTGCTCCAATAATATGTTTACAAACTTCAAAGAGCTACTGCATCAAGTGTTCCGCAAGCAAGCGATCACAAGCTTCCTTTGGCATGAATTGCTAAAAAGGAAATGTCATTTGCCATTACCGCCAATATTGTAAAATGCTCATCTCCGTTTAGCACAGGCTGCAACGCCCTAGGTAATTTAAGTCAGTTCTGTACTATGCATGTAGTCAAAACTACTCCAACACCGAAAAACCCAATAGTTTATAGTATAAAAATAAAACGAAGCCTAATAAGTTCCCACAACGCAGTTGTATCGTATCGAATTGTCTTATGGAGAATGGATTCAAGTAATTGAAATTCATGTTGAAATGTAAAATCCATGTGTTTTTAGTCTAAGGCATGTTTTGGTAATTGGTGTTTTTTTAGAGAAGTGGTTTTATATTATAAAGTTAACTTAACTTAGTGTTTTCCATGTATTTTTAATCCATGATGGCGACCTGGAAGACCTAGTGTTGGTCGGGTTGAGAACGAATTTTCCCGAAGTTAACAATTTGACAGATCGATTTTTCGCCCCCCTTAAACCCTTGCATTGCAAATTTCATAAAAATCGTTAGAGCTATTTTCCAGAACGTGATTACAAATATATATACATTTGTAATATAAATATTGCTCGTTGAATAGTATAGGTACTCGTAGGATACATTAACGTCGTGGATTGAAAACCTTATAGTAATATATCAAAGTAATGCAAACAGTCCAAGTATATTTGTAAATCCGAGACGTCAATAATTTTGATTTGATCTACAGTATACGGATTGGGAAGAAATCACCGACGGTTATTTAAACCAAAAAATGATAGCAGACATTGTGGGGGACTACTTCTTCGTGTGCCCCACCAACTACTTTGCTGAGGTGCTGGCAGAGTCTGGTGTTGACGTCTTCTATTACTACTTCACTCACGTAAGTATTTAAGTTTATTTTATGAAACTGCAGAGCGTAGATAAGTCTCCTATAAGCAAATGTTTGCACTATTTTTACTACCGTTCACGATAGCTTGATCTGTGGCACAGTGATTAAAACCATCATCTAAGGCGGATAAAATCGTCAACAGTGTTGACTGATTCAATTACTTTAAACAGTAAGATCATTCACGATTATCATCAAATTTATGACACGTAGTGTCCAACCATTACAACTTTAAGAGTACAACTAACCTTCCTACAGAAACACTGATCGTGGGCTTGCTCATTCTTTAATCGCTATCTTTGTGTAACCGCAATCCGCTTCCATAGGTTTTTATTACCTATTGAGGTAAGTAAACGTCAATACAGACCATTTCAAAGGCTCGTGATGAAGACGCTCTTCAAACAGCTAAGGCTAACACGTTAATTCGGCTAACGAACCAGACGCGAGGACCCTTCTTGCTTCCTAAATAATAAAGGCATATCTACAATCTAGAGGAAGAAACATGGTAAACTCTCAATGGTTATAAATAAGGTTGCAAATGCAGTACAGTTGTTCTAACGGTTGCGCTCTTTTAGTTGAAGCCTTACCGAGGCGCTGCCAGCTACATTCGCTTTTTGCTTTAACGCTGCACCTTCCACTTAAGGCCTCATGTCAACGTGAATTACGGTATACATAAAAGTTGGATTTCATATGATTATATGTACACATACCATCACGCCTTCATTCCCAGAGTGGGGTAGTCAGAGCTACAGAAATACCAACAACTCTAAAAATATTTGTCTATAATTCTGTCACCACATTTTGCACAATCAGGCCAAGAGGTTTACTAGTGTATTAGTGACAGGTTGCAAGCCCATCGCCTAAAATACTACGAGCCCTTGTTCCCTTTGTCGCCTCTTACGACATCCACGGGAAGACACGGAGTGGCACTATTCAAACTCGGCAACCACACGCTATGGCAATTATATGTGTACGGGACTATTCCATAAAGTGATGAATTATTGTTACTTTAGTATAAATAAGCTTAAAATAAAAATATGAGGGGGCATATCTCACATAAATTGAATAGTCCTAAACTAAGCTCTAGGCTTGTACTATGGTTACTAGACAACGATAAACATATTTACATAGAGAAATACATACAAAACATCCAAGATTCAGGAACAAATATAGCAGGCAATCTTCGGTAAATATAATGTAAAAAATAATATATGTATATGTATGTATATTATGTATACATTCTATATTATAATGCGTTCGTTTGAAAGTATACAATTGCATTTCATTGTATTTAATTTTGGTCCATTAGGCGTTTTATAAAGATTTGATATAGTAATAAAAAAACAAAGCCATTAAAGAAAAGTTAAATTTAGCCCAAAATTTGTTGATTGGAGAAATACGAACTTGGCTTTTCACTTCGACTGACCTTTTGAGACAAGATTTCCGATAATTCATTCATTGAGAACGCCTACCTTGCCCTATTTACTCTCAAAGCAACTTGTTTCTGGCTTATAAATAACTCTAAAACTCAAAAACTTTACGGGGGTTCTATTTTAGTGCGTGAAACCTAAACGATTTGGTCTCAATTTTATATTTATGTATGTATATATATATATATATATATTTTCAATTTAAAACTTAACTAGTCGGAATCAGATATTTGAGAAAGAGCTAAAGCAGCGCTTGGAAGCGCACTTCTCGCAATTCTTGACTATATTGGAGCACTTGGTCTCACAACCACTTGTGAAATTTTATATCGCCCCCCGCTGAATGTGCAGAGTAGTCGTACTTTCAGGTGAATTATAACAACAAAATCATGGAGGTTTCAAATGCATTATTCATAAGACACCTTTATTTTCAAAACCCTACTATAAAATAAAATGAAATTTAGATCAAAATAGAAACATTTTTTAAAGGAAAGTTTTTACTTTACTATCCAATTTTACTAAAGCATACAAAAATCTATGAGAAAAAAAAAATTAGAAATGAATATAGTTAATTTTTCGGTGAACTAAACTATGTGAGCATGCTTTACCATGTAAATTAAATTCTTCGTTCATCGTATTGTTAAATTATACCCAGAGTCTTTATCCCACTTTGTCCAGAAAACCAGACCATTATCATAACTAACTATGAGTGTTATTATAAAGAAGAGGAAAATTCATAATTATATGATAGTAACTATTAAAGAATAGGCCAATATATTTCTAAAAACTAAGTGTAATATAGGCTCTATATGTATAATAAATCGAACTAAACAGCGTATTGGTGTTCCCGTAAAGCGGTTATTAAGTGTTATACTCGTATAACGTTATGAAACATTTAATAGCTCTGTAAAATTCTACGAAATCTAAGAAAGTGGTTGTGGCGGTGTTGGTTTAGTAGAATGTTGCAGTGTTATAAAATATTTAATAAAACTGCTACATTCTTCTAAATCTAAGAATATTATCGAAATATCAAATGTTTCAAAACGTTTTCAAACATTTTATGACACTGCAACATTAAAGTCAAAGTCAAAGTCAAATAATTTATTGCTATTAAATAAGCCAAATTCACAAAAAAAAAACAATTTACAAAACATGAAATTAAATATAATTACCCTTAAAAATCCTTAACACTATAAAACACTTTTTCATGTAAAAGCACTTAACCTTCTAACATACAAACCATTTATGATGGGGCATTCTTAATATCTAGGCTCAATTTTATTATGAATACGAACACTAAATTCTACTAAATCTAATAATGTTGCAGTCTTATAACATGTTCCATAACGTTATGAAACATTTTATAACACAACAACATCCTAAGATTTAGTACAATGTTATCTGAGAATGTGGTCGTGTTATTAAATGTTTCATAACGTAATGAAACATTTTATAACACCGCAACATTCTACTAAATTTAAGGATGTTGTCGTGAAAAATGTTATAATAGTGCAACATTCTACTAAATCTAAGAATGTTGCCGTGTTATAAAAGGTTTCACAACCTTATAACTGCAGTGTAATAGAACCATAAGTACTTTGTCAAATGCACAAGTACATGCTACTATTTATGTCCAAGTTCCAGTTCCAAATATTTAGACCCCGTTATCGGAAGTGATTACATGCTAATATTATATTATTATATTATATGCCTTTATGATGTCGATGTCGATACTCTTAGTTTTTCTTTAAAAATAAGTTTTATACATATATTTTTTTTTAGACAAGGTAACATTTTTATTTGGTATTCCATGATCATCAATGTCATCAGAAGCAGAATCCGATATCAGTAGAACAAACAAACACTATGGTTACTATTTCACAATTGTTCAATGTTAAAATTTAACTTTTTTGTGTTTAGAGCAGTGCAGGCCGGTGAATAAAATAAACAAAATAAACACATTTAATTTCTGTCTTAAAGTATCGACATAGCTATATTTATAAATTATTTTTACTCATGCCTAAGAACGTACAGCTACCAAATTGCACCTCCGATAACGGGGTATACAAAAATATAGCCACTGTATCGCTTTGTTAGAAACAAGGTCGATTCTCTAAAGATCCCATTCAAATTAATCCCCATGTGTAAACTACGCCGTCCGTATTGTTGAGTTGGGGACAAAACAGAAATGCGTAGGGATCGAAGTGAGGAAGGAGGGTAGGTACGTAAAATGTTATTCGAACTAAATAGTTTATTAAATATTAAATTTTCGTAAAAGTTTCTAAAAGCAGGCGCATGCATAAGTCGTTGAGTTGCGGAAAAGACCCCGTCACAACCTACCCTTAACCAATCGAAGTTTAGATATTTTTAAACACAACTTCCGGGTTTAATATTTTTTTTGCTAAATGCACCTAACGACCATTGTGTAGGTAAAATGAGATAAATGGGCTTGCCTATAAATCAGAAATTCTCCAGTGACGTCCGCGATTTGTCGACGAAATAATTCTTTAAGCTTTGACAAACGACCCACCCGCAAAACGTCCGTTGAAATGTTGAAACAAAGCTTTGAAATTTAAAGAACCGAGTTTGCAGATAAATAGTAGTTACCTATTCTTATTTGTATGGTTATTTTGCGACAGGTCAGTTGAAAAGATAGAACGGGTGAAATTAGACTTAACACTAAATGTAGCAACATGTGTAAAATAAAGTGGTGGTGGGCACTCACACAACAATAAAAGGATTATTCCAATATCTTTATGTCAGTTAGTACTTTTAACAAAAACATAAAATGTAACTTACTATTTACAATTAAACGTAAAAATCTACAATATTTATCGTAATTAAGTAGTAATAGGAGTAAAATTGATTTTAAAGTACTTTAAATCACAAGCTTCGTGGGAAGGTCCAACAGTAAGATTGTTGGAGCACCCGTAACAAACGACTGTGGTCAGTTTTAATAAATTATGGGTCAGACGTTGCCGGCGGAGCAAAGGTCACAGATTAACAGCGAGGTATTTCGGGTTCTGACCCGTCGCCGTTCCATTTCTGTTCCCGGCACTGCGTCTGGTTTATAACTGTACACCTGTGTTTATACCCGAGATTAAATTTGCGATTCCATTCAATTTTATAACGATGTAAATCAACCAGCTGTTCCAGATACGGATTTAAGAATGGCATGGCTTGAAATTGGCCGCCCGCATCGCAAACTTATCACTTTCGATTTGTCTTTTGAGTTACTTGTGGGCGTCTTGTTGATGGAAATTTGAATCCCTCGAAGTTTTATTAGGGTATTTTCATGAAAACTTTATGAATGTACTTTGTTAGTTTTTAGTACTTTATTACATAATATATATTTTATACTAAATACTTATCACGTCCTTTTTTGTCGGTCCGTGATGACGGCTCTACGATTTATTTTTTGAGATTGTCACAACCATTTTGTTATCAATGTTATCATCATAAATATCATATTTTCATTTCATTAATACACGGCTGCTCATTTATACACTAAATAATACTTCATGCGAATAGCAAGTCAAATTACATTGCAGAAGACATTAATTATATCGTTTTATTTTTTCTTAAATATGCAAAAAACAACTTTACCAAATTAAAATTAAACGAGGTTCTTAATTTGATTGTATTCTTTTTGTGTTTATGTTACGCGATATGCTCGCTGATTGTAGCGGTTAAATTTATGAGTTTTTTTTTAGATGTACATCCAGAATGGCTCCTATGCTAATTTGGTGTTAGTTTATAGTTAACATTTTATATCAGTCTTTATTTACGTGATTGTTTTTCGCTACTTCCTCAACACACTAGTATTAACAATCCACTAGTAGATTTGCGGCCCCGGATACCAGAGACGCCACTCATAGAGTAACAAAACTCGTTACCGAGAAACTTAACCAACGGTGCTCCATCCTGTCCCAAATTGCCAGCGATTTGCTCGACCACAAGCCACTCCAGTCATTAGAAATACAAGATGTTACATTATAATTACTCGAGTTGACCTTTTAGTGGCATGTATACGTCATGGCAACGCATAACGCGGCCGGCGCCGCAGCCGTGCGCCTGCATTATTAAACGGGGCTCGCGTACCAAACGGCTGCTTTTAATTTTATGCCCGACTTTAAAAACCTCAACGGCAGGGGAATCGTTCGGGCCTAAATTTGGATTTTTGCCAACCAATATAAGGGTCAAATTGAATTATTGATACCGTTCAGCGCTCTTACGGGGAATAAAGTGGGCTTTTATTGAGAGGAGTAAAGTGGTCGATTTTATTGGTGTTATTCATTAAAGGCCCTCTCTTACTTAGCTTTCTGAACGTTTTCAGTTACCATCTAAAATAATTTAAGGGCCTAGATTCTGTAGAAAGAGTATTTCTTATGATTGTAAATTTTAAATAATATAATTAAGAAAGGCGTAGAGGTACGTGTCAATATTTACTTCTAAATATTTAAATGGATTATCGTCCGATGCATAAGTATAGTGGTGGTGTAGTTTAGTGGCGGTAGGACCCTGTGCAGGGTCCGTCCGGATCGCTACCACCATCTTATCAATTAACCACCCGCCAAGCAACAGTGTTCGCATTGTTGTGTTCCGGTGTGGGGATAAGACAACCGGTGAAACTACTAGCATAGAGGCATTCCATCTTAGTCCTCAGGGTTGGCAACGCATTTGAGGTGTTAGGATTATGGTCTTGAGAATTCAAATGTCTATGGGTCTCAGATTCCACTTACCATCAGGTGGCCTGAGTGCTCGTGTGCCTTCTCCTTAACATAAAAAAAAGTATTAAACAGTCAGTTACCCTCAATGTTGTAAGCGCATGGGTAAGGACCTAAAAGTTGGCCACGCTAACTCACTCAATAAAATTTTCTATGATTTTTTCCGTTGTAACATGAAAATTAGCCATACATTTGTAGGGATAATTTTCGTGTCACAACGGAACTTTTTTCACTTTTGTTTATTGTATGGTTAACTACGCTTAACTATGGTCCAACTATTTGGTCCTTACCCACATCGAGAAAGCAGCATCCTTGTGCTGAAGGGTACACTAATGCTAGGGCATTTACACCAGCATAGGTAAGTGTTGTTTTTGTTAATATTATTAAGAATGTAAATCTATATCATTAGTTTATCACGAGTGAACACGGTGGTTGATAAATCTGAACGGGGTTTTGTCTGTTGTTTAAGGTTAATTTGAATGATTTTCTACTACCAATAGGCGAACAAATTGAATAAAGCCTACAGCAAAATTTATCACTGTTTTTATTGTTTCTTAATTTTATCAATTTCGTTCAACACCACCCACAATATTCTCATACCAAATCCTGGTATTTATGAGATTGGAGTATTTTCACCTGTAAAAAAACTTGAAAATTACCACAGCAAAAAGAAACAACAATCTCTTTGTAGTAGGAATAAAATAGTATTAAAAGTAAGTCAGTACAGCTTTATAAATACTAAATATTCAAAATAGGTATGTATTTATCGCAAAAAATAAAATACCTTAGATTATTTAATTATTACAACAAGATCTAGCACTCAGAGTCAGTTAATGATGATTAAGTTAGTTCCTTAGTGTCGATTTTTCACACACAAGTTTGAAAAACCAGGCAAGAGCATGTCGGACCATGTTCAGTGTAGGGTTCCGAAGCCATGTAGTACTACAAATATAAAAATCAACAAGTAATAGGTAACTAATTTTCATTTTAAAGTGAATTTGGTCATAGATGATTATAGTCGTGATAGTTTTCCTTTAAAATTCGTTATATGCTCTATCATTTAAGTTTTTTTCAGATTTTTAGTATTTGTAGTTTTGGTTGTATGGAGAAAGGGGGGGGGGGGGGGGGGCTGGTAGACACTAGAGTCTAACAAAAATTAGCGCTTTAAAGCTTAATATGAGGATTACTTAATCAAAAAACTTTTTTTACAAACCTGTAATATTTTTAAATACCTATCCAACGACACCCTATAGGGTAAACGAGACAAAAAAACACACTCACGATACGAGTAGAGGAAGTACCATAAAAAAAACCTGATTCTATTGTACCACTTTGTTAGCGTGACGAATATGCATATTCATGCCAAATTACAGCTTTCTAGTACTAAGAGTCTCTGCGCTAGGCTGCGGACGGACGGATGGACGGACGGACATGGCGAAACTATAAGGGTTCCTAGTTTGACTACGGAACTCTAAAAAGGAACGAGTTAACTGTCTCTAAAATGTATCTGATAATGGCGATTAGACGCTTAAACTCCACTTATTATCTTCGTCTGCATGAACCATCCCACAGGAACAGTTTTTTGGATAAAAGGTAGGCTGTGTGTTAATTCAGGATATAAACTACCTCCATTCTACAATCTATTAAAAGCCGTCCAGCCATTTCAGCATGAAGGAGTTACATACATACATAACATCATGCCTTCATTCCCAGAGTGGGGTAGGCAGAGCTACAGAAATGCCCCCTTTCGGACCAAGAGACATTACCCCCCATATCTCTTAAATTTGCATCCTCTAAATATAGAAAAAATAGTTTTTTAACCCGTGCGAGCAGAGACTTGAATGTTTTGGTAAAAGAAATTGATTTAGATATATTTAATTGTAAGATCCCTTCTGTGAGGCGAAGTCTGACAGCGAAATGTTTTAATTGAGCGTGCTTTATTTATTTAGGTGTAGTGTTATTGTGCTTTTTAACTTGCTACCGTTACTGGATGCTATACGGCAGAAATAAATCCTTTTTCTCTATTTTTCACTTCTGGTGCATTTGCTTCTGTGTCGGTGTGTGCAGTGGCACTCAGTACTTTTAAGTTCAACATTAATAAGTATTCAATTACTATATGTGAGATCCTTTAATTGCTTCTGTATTTCTTAATCCTTTGTTCTATTCTGTAACTGCAACTGTTGGATTTCCTTAAATAAATAAATAAATACCAACAACTCTAAAGACTTAATGATATTTCTGTAAACACATTTTGCACTAACAGGCTAAGAGGTTTACTAGTGTATTAGTGACAGGTTGCAAGCCCATCGCCTAACAGTACTACAAGCCGTTATTCCCTTAGTCGCCTCTTACGACATCCACGGGAAGACTTGGAGTGACACTATTCTAGCCCGGCAACCACACGGGGGGCACACCACATGAAGGAGTTATAAGTCTAATAAGTAAACATAATAAGTATCTCACAAATTTTCGCATTTATAATATCAGTGTGATTACTTTATCTTCATCCTATAGGTAAATACAGTATCTTTTAAGAGGCTTATGGTAATTATGGTGTTATGTTAAGTGCGCCATTTAAATGCTAATGCTTATGAGTTATTATGGAAGCTTGAATACATGCGACGATAAGCGGGGTCCCCTACGGCGCCGCGATGTCGGGTAAACCTATCGAAATTCGAAGCCAACAATTTTATTTTAAATACCTGCAACAACAGCATAGTCTTTGGATACATCCCTTAGCTGGACACAGGGTTATTTTCTTTACAAGGGGGTCAGGATCATAGTCCTACATCCTTGAGGTAGCCTAATACATGTGGATGCATAAAAATTAGTTTAGGGCACGCCGAGCCGATCAGAGGCGAACTTGCAGGGACATATAAACCCTTTGTTGGTCCGTTTGGCGCGCATTTCAAATGCGCTGCGGGCGGTGGGTGTTCGTATTTATAATAAACGGAGCCTAGACATTAAGAATGCGCCATTGGATTTGTATGTCAGTAGGTTAAAAATATTTTTACTTGTTAAAGCGTTTTATAGTATTAAGGATTTTTATGGGTATATTTATTTTTATATTTTTGTAATTTATTTTTTATTATTTTTTAATTTTTATTGTGATTTTGACGTATGTTATTGCATTAAATTATTTGACTTTGACTTGAGTGTGACCCAGCCACACTTCACCGTCATTTTTACGTGACAGATGTACGGTTTTCTTCACCGAAAAGCATGATGTAAAAAAA
This sequence comes from Acleris holmiana, assembly GCA_949316455.1. NCBI lineage: Eukaryota > Metazoa > Arthropoda > Insecta > Lepidoptera > Tortricidae > Acleris > Acleris holmiana. The sequence goes on from OX438769.1 coordinate 11,496,996, forward strand.
TCAATTTGGCACAAAACTTCCGAAACTAAGGTACGATGCAAATTCGAAGTTTTGAACCCACGATGTTTTGTTTAAGGGGCGCGATGGGCAAACCATTGAGCTTTCTAAGTACTTGGTTTTTATACGACTTCCCAAGAAGTAGAGTAATATTTTCTACATGCTATGTAAGTACTCGTATGTATGTGTTTATAGGGTGACCTGTTGTTATGCCGAGTTAAAACATCAAAATGATATAAGGATATTTTTCATCCTTGGAGAGTTTTGATGTGTGTATTTGGATAAGAAAGCCCATTATTTACTGTTCTAGAATATAGTTTACCAAACATACGCGTTTTCCATTATCTAAAACTGTTTATAAAAAGCCTGTAATAGTCCCAAAGGTTCCAAGTGTTTAAGACACGACCACAGGGACTAAAAAATCAAATTCCTCTACAATGATCATTAATCGATGCTCACTTGTTTCCATATCTCATTTCCAGCGCACCAGCACCAGCCTCTGGGGAGAGTGGATGGGAGTGATGCATGGCGACGAGATGGAATACGTATTCGGACACCCGCTCAACATGTCCCTGCAGTATCACTCTCGAGAACGAGATCTGGCAGGACATATCATGCAATCTTTCACGAATTTTGCTCTAACTGGGTAAGTTAAATTGGCAACAATGTTTGACAGAAAATTAATTCTGATTTCGTTTTTTTTCAGAGGACATTGTAGTGCCACACCCACACAAAAATCATTTAATTTCAGCGTCTAGTTCAACTAAATGCTGTATAAAACTACAAAATATATTCAAATATTCTTTACCACAATTGAGGAGTTGGAGTTATAAAATAAATACTCAACTATTGAATAAAAATCGTTAAATATCGTACGGTTTCCAATATTAAACGATTGTATTATATTAACGTTTTAATCGTAAGATTATAACAAAAAATGTGAAAATATGAAAAAAAAACTCCTGTTTCTGAAGTCTGTTAAAAACGGGTTCATGTTTTGTTTCTAAGATACGTTTATCTTTAAAAAATGTAGAAACAAAAGAAAACGTTGTGGTTTATGCTATAATAAAATTACGGAACAACGTTACGGTGATACGCGTAACACTCCATTATTAGCAAATTGAATAACCGTAATTGGCCATTGTTGCGTGTGTAACCTGAAACTTGTCATACTATATTGTAATTTGTGCTGGTGATTTATTGTGTCATAATAATAACGGTCTCATAGCCAATATTTCAACCAACCTCTTAAGAGATACTCTTGCTAGATGGCTGGATTAAGGGCCCGATACAGAGAGCAGTAATTCTCGACATGGCCGATATTGTCAGGAAGTTCCTCTCCTTGCAGCAGCCCTAACCACCGGTAGCTTGAGTCCTGTCCCGTTTCCAGTGACACCCGCATATTTATGTTTTGCTTATGAAAAAAACAGTCGATGTAGCGTAAATTAATGTAGTGAGCCCATCAATTTATCTTTAAAAAATGTGATCTTACGCACCTCAATAGCTCAAACTGTAGCCGTATAGCACAGTTGTAGTTGCAGTATAATCTACAATTTTGTACAGTACTTGTACAATCTTGATAACCATTGTGTATAACAATTTTCATTCCAGCAAACCGAATAAGCCTGACGAGAAGTGGCCTCTGTACTCCAAAGCATCTCCCCACTATTACACGTACACCGCCGACGGCACCAGCGGCCCTGCTGGACCCAGGGGACCTCGGGCGTCCGCGTGCGCCTTCTGGAACGACTTCCTTAACAAGCTCAACGGTGTGAAAGGCATATCATTCATCTTTTTACCTCGGTGTCGTCTTTGTGCTTCGCTTTGCCCGTTTACGTGTGTTAACATTACGTTCTTTTTTGAAGTCAATGGGTTAGTCTAGTGCTACCTGTAGAAAAAGCGAAGCCAGTTTCTCAGCTTACTTCAGGAAGATCACCATTTATTGACCAATATTTTCCATCCCATTGTATGGCGGATTCAAAAACTCGGAAATTGCTTTTGGGTTAGTGATAATTCCGACTAATGCTGCATCAGAATTGCTAAAATTGTGATTTTCAATAATATACCTTACTTCATTATCAACATTTAGCCATAAAACGTTTGTCGCTGGACATAGACTTCCCATGAGCATCCTCAAAACGACACCTAACTTAACTTGACCTTATCTAATATCTATGCAGTATTTGGTCCGCCGTTTGCATAAGTCGTCTGATTTAACTCTTTAGCAGATTTCAGTTTAATTTACTCGCGGATGTGCTTAAAGCAGTTCGCTTTTTACTACTCCTTAGAGTTGAATATAAAATAAAGTTTGTTTTATAAATTTTAGAATTGGAGCATGTTCCGTGTGACGGTGCGGTGACGGGCCCTTACAGCAGCGTGGCGGGAACGACCCTGCCTCTAGTGTTGCTCACTGCCCTTGCTACCACTGCTGCCCTCTAAATAAAATTTCATTCTTTAAATTGAATGTGAACAAAACTTTTAAATGTGCGTAGAAATTGAGTGTTATAGAAAACCCAATGTATGAACTAATTGAAAACAGTGGTAAACAATGCATTTCAAGCATTAAAGAAGCGTTGACAATCATGCCGGCTAAACGATTAATGCGATTTAAACATAAGCATGAAAATATTTTGTAACTGAAAGAGTTTTAAAAGATATTTGGATATTATGGAAGGACTGGGAAAAGGAACTGATTCTCTTAGATAAGGTCTTATAGTACGTATGCACAGGTTTAATACCAAGTTGATTTCGGTAATCTTATTCCCATTATAGGTACGTGACTATAATTTATGTACACAATGTTCCTTGTCTAGTTGATTCGTATATTTGATATTGCAAAGTTAATTTAATTGTAATTCATGTTATAGTATTTAAATGCTACGCGTTTGACGTGTGGGAAAACGCGTGATAAATACACTTACTTATTCGAAACTTGGAGATTGAGAAGAACAACTGGGGATACGCTGTGAGCTTTGATATTAATTGTACGTATCTGCCCTATTTAATAAAACATACGAGTGCCAGATTGATGTAATCGTGTGTAATCAGTAGTTTTGTCAAAGAGGATGAAAAACAACACGGGTGTTCTTCTAATCTTCACGTTACGAATATAAGCTCAGTTTTTTTAATGAAAAATGTCTTTAGAGTTTGTGTGTGTTAATAATAAGTAATGTAAATTAGTGACCTGTTATAAGTTAAAGGCTTTGATTGTTAAAGCAATGCTTTCACTGAAATTCGGATAATCACTATACATATCAAAGTGTGCCTCTGCTTGAATAGCAAAATGAAACATATCTTTATTGTAGTGGAAATTTAGAATTTTATAAAAGTATTTAATGGAACTGTAAATGTAGAGCGTATACTGTGCGACGAATTTTTGTTGACGTATTTAATAAATGTATTTAGATGCTACTAAATTCGTACCACTCGAGGATCTTATGACTTCAAATTCTTATGACTTCAAACAGATGATAGAGTATTTTGTAAATAATCCTTTCTTATGAATAAACTACAAAGTCCTTGTTACCTACTTCCTAAAACGTAAACGTATACACAATAAATTATTTAGTCGTATGTTTTTAAATTGACGTGAGCACACGACGTTTCTTCTTTTTATAGTGAATACCTCTATTTCTTTAGAATCTTTACCAAAATATAATAATAATCAAAATTTACAATAATAATACGTTAAATATGTACCTACATAATAATAAACCACGCGAAATTATTACATTTTTCAATAAGATTTATAGGCTATTCTCACGCATACTATGACTAGATGCGTAAACCTTTGCTCGAAGCCAACAGTGTGGAATATACCTAATTAATCTGTAGCTTAAAAACGCTTTAAGTGAAAATTATCTTATGAATTTATATATCACAATTTATATATTTTTAACGTGAAATTTGTACCTACTAGGGCGCCGTTAGTCGTATTAAATGAACTGTAATGGTAGCGCGAATGTCAATTACTATCCTTGGGTGAATGAATGTGCTGGGAACACTAATGGAAAATGATATTTGTACAAAATTTTGGGAAACAAAATTGAAATTTATCTACGTATGAATGCGGTCATGCGGATAGCCGTGGGTGGTTCGGAAAGTCTTTAAACAGGATAGTTTCACGAACAAGAATCATAATAGACTTTGTGTACGTAATGATCAGGGAATATTCGAGTACTGTCGCAGAATAAAATATTGTCCAGAAACCAAAAAAATGCAAATTGTACATTTAGTCATTTCCTCATTATTGTAGGCATTTAGTTGTTTACGCCACGTCCAATTTCTTTGCGTCTTCTCTGTACCGTAGTGTGTAGTTATCTTATAAATCACAGAGTCACTACTCTGCTTAGCCACTTTTTCCTGATAGTTTGCAAGATATTTAGGTGTTTCTTATTTAAATTAAAACCTTTTCGTGAACTTATTCTGAGATGTAGAGCTAATATGAACATACGTCGAGTTGTCTCGCAGCGAAGTGTTTCATGAAGTAGATATGAAAATTATGATGTGCACAACAATCGCTATTTCGTTGAATTGAGCACAATTTGAGAAGTTGTATGGGATAGCTTTAATTAGTTAATATTAAGATGTAAAGTGATCTAATAAGGGTTTTAAAATATTAAGTAGCGACATATAACCATCAAATATGATTTAATGTCAGTAATTAACCTTGTATTTTGTTCATGTTTATGAGAACATAAATAATTATTTTTAACAGGTAAAGTAACTTTCCTCAAGTACAATTATTTTATATTCCTGTGTACTAGGCAAATTTCCATGTAAAATTTACCCAGTTAACATTCTCAGTTGTCATTTGAACAAAAAAAGGTTCACGTAATATAACATCTTTATTTAAGATATAATCTTTTCGATTTCTGCTGGCCTAAAATTTTAAACATATTCTTCAAAATATTTAAAACCCTAGAGATTTTCTTCTGATGAGTCCTGAATAGTTGACAAATAAGAACATTTCATTGTAGGTGTATGGAATCTACTCATTAGTTGTACGAGTAGTTGGTAGCATAACGTAAGTAGTCTAAGCGAGTCTAAGTTGTAGATTGAACGTGGTGGTTGCCATTAGGGGTTTACGACTCTGAATTGTAAACCTGCTATCTCAATCGTTTCTATACAAAATTCAAATTGACGTAGAAATCAATTTCAGTTTTAAGAACAGTTAATGAATAGAAAAACTTTGTGCCATGCAATTCTTAAATGTGTAGAGATTTAGAAAGGAAATGTAACGGTGTACGTTTGTTAGGAAAAATAAATGTTCAATGTTAATGGTGTTAAAAGCTTATATCAGATGTATGTACGAGCGCAGTGGTTTGCATTAGGTACCGCTTTACATTAGGTGCTAATAAATGTATACATGTGGGTATCTGCACTTATTCGATCTGTACTCGCTACGACGACTAACATGCGAATGACGTTGACAATATCTGTTTGATTTCTATTAGTGTGGTGTGCATTGTTCTCTGTAGGCTTCTCTTGTAGGGTATGTTAAGTCAAGTTTTCAGGTACAGTCTGCTCGATGTCTAGACCAAGCTAGGTTGAATAGCTCACGATTCAATTAGCACACTTCGTATCGCGTAGGTATAGGTAAACTGAAGCGCGTGGGAAGCACTTGCGTTAAACTATCATGGAAATATAGTAAAATTTCAATTATATAATATCGAGTAATGTACAAGAACGCATGACATTTTATTTTTCATTTTTTAAAGTTCATGTCCATCTTAAGTTTTTATATACCTATAAATCTTTCAAATTGCTTGGCCAAGATGTTTCGAGCGTAAGTAATGTTCAAATTTACGCTTTTTATATGATCACGTACGTACATTATGCAGATGCACTTAGTTAGGAAAATATTTCCCTTTTTTGGTAAAGGTACCCATGGATTTATAGAATAGCTCGGCTTACCCCTTTAAACAGATCCAGGGTACCGTAACCAGGGTAGGAAAAAAGTTTTGCTCTTGCCCTAATAACAATGACACTGCACACTGCCTAATATTCAACACTTGTTTCAACTGTAAAAGTCTACGTATATAAGTTACTATTCCAGGCGGTAATAAATAAAATATGAACACAATTATTAATGACAAAAGATACCAGTTTCTGTAGAGTACGGATGATCACAAGATTTAGCATGAACCAAAAATAAAGTTTTCGTAATAGACTAAAAACTTAAGACTGGACGCATTGTAGCATCGTTAGATAACGTTAAATTAGCCAACACGTTAAATACTAAATAGTTTACAGTATTAAAGCAAAAAGTTACGGCTAGTTAATTCATACAAAACTCCCTTATAGATACCGTTTCACCTGACATCCTTACTATCATGAGCTCAATGCTAGTTGCAAATTACCGCTGCATTTTTTAACGATAAAAAAATATTTGTCCCCTTTACGTTATCAACGCGTGCAGTATCACCTATCTTCTTGAATATTTAAATAGATAATCCTTGGCCTTCAACGTTTTTTAATTCATCAACCTACAAAAATATGTATATTTCAAGAAGCAAAACTATGTATTATATTTTTTTTTAGCATATGTCTGTCAAAAATGTAAGAAACCAAAACAGGTAATAAGCATGTTAGTGAAATTGAGCATAGTCAGCATCATCATCATCGAGACCGGGAAGTTCTCAGAAAAAAGTGTAAGAACCGCCAAAGTAAAGTTGAGGCGGTCCTTAATTTGAGAGCTCGTCGTCTTGGTTGAAGATTGATTTACTGACGCAAAGATACTCGTAAATGATCTCGGCAAAAGGAAATAAGCAAATAACAATATTAAAAGAATAAAATAACATATCTAAAGGTAAAAGATAATAAATAGTAAAACTATTCCAAAGCGCCAATAAGTTTTTTGATATTGCTTTTAGCTGTTCATGTAGTCAGCTGACCATCCAGGAAGTACCTACTTATTCCTTTAACAAAACTATTAAAAAAATTATGGAGTTTATTAAAATTATATGTCAAGAAAGATCTAAGAATAATTTTAACCAAAATGAACGCTGAAAAACAGGGAAATCCTTTGCCTGAAGGTTCAACAAGATTAAATGAAAATTCCAAACTGTGCGAGGGTTCGCTAATAAATAAATAGGTAGCGGAGTTAGTTTCACTTAGTTTGAATGTTGCTTTTTAGATTTTGAATGTATTTCTTAAGAGTTAGAGTAATATTTACTGCATTAATGAAATTTGTTTGTATAGTTATACAGAATTTTAATAAATTAATTTGTTCTCTCTAAAGTGTCATCACTATAGTAAGAATAAATACTTTGTCTGAATACTGTTAGACAATAGTTATAATATTTTGCTTTTAATATCCAGTTAATATCTCTAACCTGAAAAATAATCAATAAAATTGAATTAAAATGTGTTACAAATTGTTTTATTTAGAACCTATTTAGTTTTATTTTAACTACAGTAATGTATGTACATACAAGTCTCTTTTCTACATTTTTAAAGGTGTTAACTATTATGAATAAAATAAAATTAACCCTAAAGTTTAAAACACCGTCTTTGGTTACATATACCTAACAAAGTAGGTAGGTATGTTAAGTTAAAGTCAAATTTCAAATTAGTGTTTATGTGGTTTACATTTAAGATTAAGCGTGCAGTAGAAGTGTTTTTGACCAAATATTATATAGACAATATACCTACTATTAGATCATTTTATTATTTCAGAACTAGTTCGTTGTGCATTATCTTTATTGGAAAAAAAAATCAAAAACAAACAGAAATATTAGACGACATTCTTTATTTTTTCTTTCTTTGTAGTGTAAATATATTTTTTGTAACATCTTGAGTTATTTCCTAATCTCAGGCCCCTTCCGACCCTTCCACTCAGTTTCGCACTGTATATTTCTTTCGTCAATTGTTTTTTATCCATCCTTTCCAATTGACCGAACCATCGAAGTATCTTAGTCATTACGTACATCTTCTTTCAGTCCACATTTCTCTCTGATCTTTTCATTCCTTACTCTATCAAACAGTTCCACACCACACATACTACGCAAAGAGCGCATTTGAACTGCATTTATACGAATTTCATGCTTGCCCTGCCACACCCAACATTCACTACCATACATCAGAGTAGGGGCCAACACTCACTTTAATTTTAAAGATGCAGGTTTTTAGAATACGGTATTTGAGCAAATAACAAAAAAATATATTATAAAGCAGCACCAAGTTAGCCCCATCTCGTGCAACATAGTACACATCATTTTATTTTTAGAACGGAAATGAAACGTTACCTACGCAAACCTCTATGCAAGGAGGCCGAGAGTTGATTCATGATAATAAATGTAGATGGCGCTAATATTGAAAAACATTAAGAGGCCTTACAATATAACATTCCTTCTTCAAAGAAGAAAGCCATAGGACTAAATTATTGCTTTTTTGTTTGAGGTCTTCTAAAAATTAATTCTCCTAAGAGGCTTTTTCATATTTTCCAGTTAGGAGTGATTTCACATCCACCTACTAACTACTGTTCGGAATAAAATAAAATGGATTTTTTTTTTGGCGTTAGTTATCAAAATATAACATTATTCAATGAAACTTATCCTAGACGAGTATACCATGGAGACAGAACCATGTTTTTTAAATCATCGAAATAATCTGTACTAAATGGTAGCTATTTTACGGTAAAAACAAGGTTACGTTTTAGTGTAGACAAATGTTCGGATTTTGTTATGACCTTTGGGCTTCATTTAAAGATCACAAGATTTTTAAAACGTACGTGTAAATTACGATTCATCAACTTGATACGACCATGGTGTATACGTAGAAGTCTTTGGTTAAAAGTGATGACTTAAATGACATTACTTATATTTTATTCAAGTCGTACGTCCCATAGGTACGTTTTATAAAACTGAGGTGGATTATTAAAACCCCCGTCAAAGTTGATAATCACCACGAAGTGGAGTAACATGTGATTATTTCCCCATCGTAAAAAAAACATGGTTACTATTAAAACAGGTGTTATTAGTTTTATCGCTTTTATTGCTTTGGATAAACGTAGATTTTAAAACATCCTTCACTTTGTGACAAGTGTGTAAGTGAGAGATAAAACGGATTATTTATCATTATCACATTTAGTTATGCATCGCGATAACCCCCAAATGATATTAAGTGCATACTTCTTAAGTTCTCGTCCACTGCTCGATTATTATTTTTTTCGGCTTCCAACTCTTGACTATTCAATAACCGACCGGCCGGGGTGGATGACAATTTTCGAGCGGCTGCCTGACATCCTTTATTTTTTCTTCGGTCGCCTATATAAGGCGCCGGTCGCACCAGGACGTGTGATGCCCTTTTAATGCCCTAACGTTTAATTAGTTATACAAGGTGTGTTTGACCAAGGGCTTTAAATGTAGGGATCGATTCTACTCCTCAAAAAGAATTCCTTTTGCTTTACGACTTTAAAAAAATAAGGTTTTTTTTTTCATTAAAAATAAATTAATTCACTGATTTTACTAGTAAAGTTTGAAAGTTTGATCACCTATAACTTACTGTAAATTAAGTTATTTTCTAAGTCGTAGAACAAAAGATGTAGCATTTGAGGAGTAGAATCGATACCTACATTTAAAGCCCCATGGTCAGACACACCTTGTTTAAACAGCGTACACAATTTCAGGCACAATTTTAGTGGTGGTAGGACCCTGTGCAGGGTCCTTCCGGATCGCTACCATCATCTTATCCATTAACCACGCGCCAAGCAACAGTATTCGCGTGGCTGTTATTTTTAAACAAATTAAAAACCAGTCACTTAGGGTGAAGCCAGACGAGCGTATTTTATTGAGTTGTGAGTCGCGTAATTTCTGCCTATACAAACGGCCAACTCATTTTGCGTCGCCGTGTGAACAAAACAGTAGTTTTTTATGAAACAAAATGTAGCAGAAATTAGGTACGCGACCGAAATTACGCGACTCACAACCCAAAAAAATGCGGTCGTCTAGCTTCATTCACCCTTAGTTTTAATCCAAGTACCTATAAATTCTAAACGCTGGGTTTTGTTTGCGTACTTTGTATTCAATGTATTTCATTTAACAATTTTACCAGTAACACGGACTAGGACACATCCATCACATTATCTTGTTTTGTATCATTCTATTAATTTAATAAATTAAAAATTGATATTTTTAATACATTTGCTCAAAAAGTGGTACTTTTCGTAGCTGTATATCGTGCGGAAAGTTGGATATTTTGCACTAGTGTGTTTTACTATTCCAATGTTTTTTATAGTACATTTTGATACAAGTGCGGAAAGTATGTCATTTTACACGAGTCCCGAGGTGTCTTGGCCCGAGCTGCAAGCCCCTCGCTTGCAGCGACTTGGGACGAGTTAAAATAATAATAATAATAAATCACAGGACAATGTCACACAAATTGACTAGTCCCAAACTAAGCTCTAGGCTTGTAATATGGGTATTTACTAGACAACGATAAACATACTTATATAGAGAAATACATACTTAAATAAATAGAAAACATCCAAGACTCAGGAACAAATATTCGCGCTCATTACACAAATATCTGCCCTTACCGGGATTTGAACCCAGGACCGCTGGCTTCGGAGGCAAAATGACAGTTCCGCACGTGTATCAAACGATGTTTTTTAATCAAATCAAATAAAATTATTTCGGACTATACATCTATAGGGTTAGTAAATACAGCGGCTTATTATTAGGGTTAGTGATACACAAAACAACATAACAATTAAAATCTGCGAGCTTGAGTAGCTGGTGGCACGTGTAGGCGCACGTGTCGCTGCAGCAGTGGCGCGTCCCTGCGCCGCGCCAGCGTGCTCAGGATGCAGTTCGTGCTGTCGCGGCTGCGGCGGAGCAGCGACGCGCATCGCTTCCTCATTATTGCGTGGAAGCCGTCCGTACGTGCCTCGGTAAACATCATTGAGGCACTACAATACCGCGGCAGCCCGAACAGCATCCTGAACGCGTCATTGTACTGGACGCGCAGTGCGCCATATGCCTGCTGCGTAAAGTTAGTCCACAGACCACACGTGTAGAAAGTTTGACAGAAGGCTTTAAATAGAGTTAACTTCACTTCTTTACTACAACGTGCAAATCTGCGGACCAACATGTTACAGCGAACACAAAGCGCTCGACGCTCCCGCTCGATGTCTATGACATCGGACAACGATTCAGTGACCCAGTGACCCAGGTACTTAAATTTATCAACTCTCTTTAAAGGAGCCCCACAAAGCATAGCCGGCTGCATACTGTAGCTCTTGCTACCAGCTTTAAATTGTAAATGCTCGCTTTTAGAAGCGTTGTACCTGAGCCCATTTGACTCAGCGTATATGCTTCACAAATGCCTAACATTTTTATTAAACCCCCCATCGTGGGGCTCAACAACACCATATCGTCAGCATAAGCAGCCTAATGTTCGCTATGATGGGATTCCAATCCCCTTCTCCTCGACAGTCAAAAACTTAGGTGTTACTATGGACCAGACATTGTCCTGGTCAGCTCACATCAGTACAATAAGTCGCAAACTCTTTGCGTCACTCCACTCCCTGAGGCGCTTGCAGAATTTCCTACCTTTCCCGACAAAACTGACACTTGCGCGTTCCTTATTACTCCCGCTTCTAGATTACGGCGATATAGCGTTCTTGGACTTAAAAGAGAAGCTGCTTGACAGACTAGAGCGTCTGCAGAACGTTTGTATCCGGTACGTTTTTGGGCTGAGAAAGTTCGATCACGTGTCGATGTTTCGTACGCAGCTGAAATGACTTCCTATCCGCCGCCGTAGAGATTTACATGTATTTTCACTCCTTTTCAATGTCCTCTTCCTTCCTTCTTCCCCTCCCTATCTTTCTGAAAGATTCAACTATCTGGCCTGCGGCAGCGGTCATCGCCTGCGTTCCAGCGCCAATCTTTCCCTTGCGGTTCCGTCTAATAAAACACGTTTCTATGCCAAATCCATCACAGTCCGTGGTGCCAACTGTGGAATGAACTTCCGTTGTCCTTAAGGCAGTCCCCTTCTGTAGTCTCTTTAAAGAGGAATTTAAAAACTTTGTGGCTGAATGAGTCGTGAAGTCAGGTTCCTATAATGACTAGAGTTGTTATTTAAATATTTATGTAGGTATATATGTAAATGTATGTATATATGTATATATGTGTGTTTTATACATGTATGTTTATATTAGTTTGTGTACTTGCTAATTTGTTTAAAATTTATTTATTTATTTATAAGTATTATCATTTCTTTTTACTTTTTGTGCAAACTTGTATGTGTCCAACCCCATGCATTGTCCTTACTCATTTGATTCAGGGTTAGCTGGAAGAGATCCCATTTAGGGATAAGTTCGCCTTTGTTCATTAATTCAGTGTTATAATTGTAATATTTATATTTTTGTGCAATAAAGAGTTTACATACATACATACATACATAGCTTAAATTGTTGACGCACACGTCTTCTATGTGACATCTGACATGACTGTTGCTGAGCTCTTCGATCAGGCCATTCATGTACAAATTAAATAATTTAGGTGAGCTTATACCTCCCTGTAGTTATAACCCCGCATGGTACCACATAATTATTTGAGAAAGCACCTGTCCATTTGACACTATTCTTTTGATTGCCATACCAGAACCTGAACAATGAGGTGATTTCGTGCGGCACTAGTGCGTAATGTCCAACTTTCCGCACGATATACAGCTACGAAAAGTACCACTTTTTGAGCAACTGTGTTAAAAAATATAATTTTGTTTTATCTTCCAAGCCGTGCATCCAACCAAAGAGTTGGCATGTTCAATCACTTTTTGATTACGTCATTTAGTATTGGAAGTATACAATATAGGTATTATACTTAATGATTTTTAAATATAGGTAATTAAATTACTATGTGACATATTTTTTTATTTGGTTGAATGGTCACAACCGTTGCCATTTTTATAACATCTGTGTCAATTAAAAGTAAAATTGTCACTTGTAAAAGTTTTATTTACTGATTTATTTTTGTTTCATTGATATTTTTTCGCAAATATATTAAAAAACGTCGTTTGACAGTGCGGAACTGTCATTTTAACTCGTCCTGAGTCTTGTCTCTCACTTGCAGCTCGGGCCAAGACACCTTGAGACTCGTGTAAAATGACATACTTTCCGCACTTGCATCAAAATGTACTATAGTAATAGTACATAATCTACAATAATTTGTCACGAAATAAGTTATATGGAAATATAAATAAAAGGTAGCTATCGGTAAGAATTTTATTTTATTTATGGACAATTCGCTAAGACATAGTTTAACTTTCTGTTAATTTAATTGCTCTTACGTGACTAGGATATTATACTGACATAGTTAACTAAATAGAGCTAAATATTACAGTTCCAATATAAGAATGTAGGTATATAATTACTAAACACCGCATACTTATTTGCTAATACTTCTTACAAAATGACTATAATGTAATAAAAATAAATTGCCACACACAATACCTACAACATGAAACATAAATAAAACCCGTATACATGTTTGGCACCAACCTATAGAATACCTAGCTGACATGAACATAATTTAATGAAACGATCATGCAACTACTGACTGTACGAGTCAGTAAGCGGCTGACCTACTTACAATGCAAGAATTTCTAATTTGCAAAAACACCACGCGTTTTGAAATTTTCCAATATGCTACAATATTTGTTACATACTAATTCAATATTAAATAATGACATCCTGCTTGATATTTTCATTCCGTAAAAGTTTGTCCTGATCGCACTAGAGCCGCAAATAAGATAACTTAATATAAAACTATACTTAATTTTGCGTAATTGAACTTGATAAACGTGTTATTGTTTCTTTACCCAAGCTTAATAATTTACTTAGACGAGACATAAATAACGCGTGATTCAACTTTTACGAATCAATTGTTCAAATCTTAATGAAGAGATGATTAAAAAAGACGGTTGCAAGGCTTGTTTGAATTTTGAAAGAATATTAGAATAATAACACAGATAGTTTCATACAGACCACGCGTGAAACTTGAAACTGGAACCCACAAATGGCAGCATGTACAGTGCTTGGCGGATAAGAAGTAAATCCTTACATCTGTCATCGCAGAACAAGTTATAACCTATTCTTGGGTTTGAGGTTATAATTTGTACTGGAATGACAGCTGTCAGGATTTACTTCTTAATGGCCAAACACTATAGTATAATCTTCACGTAAGTTCGCGCGATGACAAGTACACAAGTGCGCAGTTAATCTCGTACCGAGTACACTAAATTTAGTCTAACTTGAAAGGTATGACATTGGTGCATGGACTACGTTTCTATGTAATATTATTCTAAGGAAAGAAGCCAAAATAAAAGCTCATAAAACGCGGCTTGAGGATTCAGCGAGGTCGTTCAGTTTAGATGTCGGCTATTTCGTTCATATCTGTCATTCCGCAGATCAGGTCGGAGTGCTCAATTTCCTCGGGGTTGAGGGGAGCAAAGGCCAGGGTCACGGAGTTCTGGAAGCGACCGCTGGAGACCAGCCGGATCACGGTGTCTTCGCAGGCGATGAGGAACGGGCGACGAGCTGAAATTAAAATGAGTTATTATTAGCATGCCAACTATTGCCGATACCTCACAAAATACCTGTTGCATACATAAGTTTTTCTAAAAGCTTAAAATGATAATAACAAAAATAAACAATGGCTAACTTTTCTACGAAACGCCATTGTTGATATCTATATAGAGCGTAACTATATGGCAACTAAATAATAAGTCGATGATTGCTGATAATTATCCATATTAAGTGTAACCATGGTAACCAATGATAAAGTCGATTTATATTTAGTCATATTTATTAGTCACTTAATAACAAAAGATATTTAAAAAGAATGGTATTTTTTATGTTCTTAAAGCATTTTAATTGTTATTAAACAACTATTATTGTTTCATTTTTAACGATTTAATATACAAATGATGATGTCAAGTGTTGATCTAAACGCGAAGTCTCAATTCGGGATTGAGCGTAGCCATGTTAATTATTATTACAATGCTTTTTATGGTTTTAAAGGAACAGTTATTACTATAGCAACAGCCATCAGAACAGTTTTCACCCTCCTATAACGCTGGTGCGCTGGTACGTGGTATTTTGATACTGTTGACGATATTAATGTATTACGCGAGTAGGAAAACCTACTCAGTAAGAGAATTCACTTAAGTAGTTACTCGTAACTTTCCAAGACCGATTGATAAAGAATACGAAATACAAGTAACATCATTTAATTACATCCATCCGGAAAATAAAGATTTAATAAGAGTTGAACGACACCTTACTCAAACGCTAGTTTATTCGCATTCCCAAAAGCCTCAAAAGTATTAATTTATCTCTAAGACTTTTCCGAATAATAACAAGGATAGGATGTGTACTTATTCTGATACAGACTTCGATTAAATGTAATAGGCCGCACTCAAGCAGTTAATGACGATTAAGTCGTTCCTTAGTGTCGATTTTTAATATGCAAAGTGTGAAATAACCGGCCAAGTGCGAGTTGGACTCACGCACCAAAGTTTTCCGTATCTATACAACATTAGAGACTACAATTTTAACCTGTTTTTAGTTTCACCTGTCCCGGTGTCTGTCTGTAACCAAATCTAGCAAAAACGGCAAAAAACACGTTTGTTGTATAGGAGTCCCGCCCCTTTTAAACATTTATTTTATTCTGTTTTTAGTATTTGTTGTTATAGCGGCAACAGAAATAAAACATCTGTGCAAATTTCCACTTCTAGCTATCACGAACCATGAGGTACATCCTGGTGACAGACAGACAGACAGACACACAGACGGACAGCGGAGTCTTAGTAATAGGATCCCGTTTTGACCCTTTGGTTACGGAACCCTAAAAAGGAATGACTTCACTGTCCCTAGACCCTTAATGCGGTGGTTAGTCACTTACTACAAAGACTTATGTCATTGTTCTGCATACAACATTTTTGCTAAAAAATAATTACCATGTTCGAACTGTCGTTTTCATAATGTTGCATCCCTGGTATTTAATTACGTACGTTGTAAAAATAACTTTACGAATGATCTCATAACTGCTAGTTAAGTATGGAAATCATACTCATATAACAGCTTCGTTAGTGATAGTGAGCCTTATGTAGAGAAAATGTATGGTCGATAACATTCAATATTCATTCCAATTAAAAAACGCATAATCTTACGTGGCAAAAATGGTGTTTAATCGTGGTTTAATCAATTAATTTAATACTCAGTGACTTCTTGCCATTAAAACCTACATCAATGCAGCTTAACAAATAAATGGTTTCCAATAAATTTGACAGTCGGCATTTATTGTAAAATGTTGGATTTATTGCATTAAATTACGACTACATTAAATGTAACAGAATTTATTTACAACAAGTTGTTACCCACGACTCCCGTTCGCGTAGAGGTCGTATTATATGGGTATTGCCGCGAGAACTGTCAAATTTTTCGGGAAAACAAATAGTTTAATGTCCTATTCCAAGAACTAAGGTATATCTGTGCCAAGTTTCATCCGTTCAATGGTTGAAGCGTGATTGAGTAACACACATTCAAACATCCAAACTTTCTCATTAATAATTGTCACGTGAAAAAAAAGCGGTCTGTCAAAATCCTAATAAGCACATTTTTTTCAAATTTATGTTGAAATGTATATGAAGGTAGATCTTCAAACATCACTGGTGGTATTGGTAGTACATATTCATTAATTTGAACCACATCTTAATAAAACTTGAGACAACGCTATTTGTGAAGTGCTTTTCAATTGTAACGTTACCGTGAAGTATTGCAACAATTTTGCTACAGCTTGCAGAATCGGTCTCGTAGGGTACAATTCAATTTATTATCTTATAGCCTGGTGTCCCGCTGCGTGACCTGCTGTGTGGTTAGTCATAAATAATATCAGCAACTACATTGTAATCTATCAGAATTGTTTTGGCTTTATTGAAATACTCCCGAGTTTCCTCATGACTTTTAATGCACAGTACAATACAATACAATACAAATACTCTTTATTGAACACCAAAAATTAAGAAACAAAAACAGAACACGAACTGTACATTTAAATCATAGGTATACAACAGGCGGTCTTACCGCTAAATAGCGATCTCTTCCAGACAACCTTGTAAGAGTAATAACTGAGGACACAAATTCATGGCAGGCGGTGTAAGCTAATGTTTAGAACTCAAACTAAATAACTACAAGAAACAATTAAATTATTTCGATTTTAAAATTAAAACTATTTATATAAGGACTAAATATAAATACATAGAATAAATAATTTAATAAATACATACTAAATACATATAATTATACATCTTTGTAATATATACATATATACATCGTCCAAAACAGCCAAACAATGACAACAGACGAAGCATGAAGATAGAAAAAAGTAAAGGAAATAATAGAAAAACTACGGAAGTGATAGAAAATGATGCTTGCTTTTAAAAATGGCAACAGACTTAGCACGTCGTACCTCCACAGGCAAAGCATTGCATAACCTTATCGCCTTGACGGTAAAAGAAATTGTGTAAAATATAGACGAAGAAAAAGGAACTGACAGGTGAAGGTTTTGGGACGCTCTAATAGATTTAAAATAATTTACACCTATTTTACTAAAATTATATTGAACGAGAGGTGTAGTTGATGTCGTGCTTCGTTAACACGCGTCGATATCAAGCGATATTATTATGCTCTAGCGAAATATGATCATCGCGGTGATTGGTAACTGGATAGCTGCATCATCATTTACCTAGTCGAGTAGCCGCTAGGGAAGATGGAACATCCCAGTGTTAGTTAAGATTCAGTTGCTTATCAATTTCATAAAGATTATAAACTTTGAGAGGTTTTGTGCATAAATTTTTTTCATCATCAAACATCTTAGCCTACTTCTGCAAAATGAGGTTACAGAATTATCAACAAGTCTTTTTAGATTTGTTGGTATTTCTGTAGCTCTGCCTACCCCACTTTGGGAATTAAGGCGTGATGTTATGTATGTATGTATGTATATGCATCAATTTCACTAAAACTTTATTTTGTTTTATTACGATTAAATTTGACAAGGTGGGACTTGGAATCCTAGTAGTTAGAACATAAAGAAGTGGAGCATTATGCTGGCATGTAAAACTTTTACAAAATCGATTTAATCAATAGAACCTTTACAACATTTTACTAACTGTTAGACGGTTGTGCGATGATGGAATTTTATCTACCAGTGAGTTAGAAGTCTTTAACTCGCTGGTGGAATTAATTAATGACTTACCAAACTCCCTTTGTCATGATTGTATATTATTTGCGGATGACACGACAATAATCATTGAAGAAAAAGGTAAGTGTACATTTAATAATGACATAAACACAGCTCTAGCTCAGACTGTGGAATGGTTGACAATGAATAATTTAAAAGTTAATATTAGTAAAACTAAATTCATCCAATTTCGTAGCGGTCAAAGTCGACCTGTAAAAGTAGACATTAGTTATCTTGGTCAAACCATAGAGGAAGTCTGTTTGGCCAAATTCTTGGGAATTAACATAGATTGTTTCTGTAAATGGAAAGAACATGTAATGTCTGTCTGTTCGCGAGTAAATAAATTTATTTTTGCTTTGAGAAGAGTAAGCCAAGTTGTATCGATTGAAGCAGCTATAACGGCATACAATGGTTACGTAGATTCCATATTCCGATATGGCATCGTTATTTGGGGAAATGCTGTTAATAATGAAAAGGTGTTATTAATAGCAAAAAAGATGTATAAGAAATATTTTCGGCCTATGTCAAACTGACTCATGCCGTCCCTATTTAAAAAAATATAAAATACTAACTGTGCCTTGCCTATACATACTGGAGGTTTGTGTTTTTGTTTTTAAGTATAAGAACTTGTTTAAACAGAAGCAAGATGTATCTTCACGATCATTAAGATCTCAACATAAAAATAAGATCCATAAGCCATTTGCTAGACTTAAACTCTCTTCAGGCAACACCTATCTGATGTGTATAGACATATTTAATAAACTGCCGGACCCATTTAAAGAAAAGAGCCTCAAGCAATTTATTTATTTGACGAAACAATTGTTGCTTGACAAGTGTTATTACAGTGTGAGAGACTTTCTTTGTGATAATTTATAATATAGAATAACAATATTGTGTTTTTTTTATTAACATTTTAAGTAAATGCTAATAACATATACATACATATACCTAATAAAATATTAATAATATAATATAGTTACAAAAATACTAGTTAGATATTACATTTTTTAATGATATAAATTTATAATTTCATGTTATTTGATTTATGTTTTATTATGTTTGTAATAGATTTAATTTTTCTAAGGCGTGTACACCTGCAAGGGTAGGATTAAGTGAAACATAATTATAAGCGAATGTACCTGCAAACTGTAACCTTAATTTATACGCAATAAAAATTTCATTTCATTTCATTTCATTTCAATAATTGCAATACAGTCTTAGTGGTGGCGATGGTGTTTTAGAAGTGGTAGGACCCTGTGCAGGGTCCGTCCGGGTAGCTACCACCATCTTATCCATTAACCACCCGCCAAGCAATAGTGTTCGCATTGTTGTGGTCCGGTGTGGGGATAAGACAGCCGGTGAAATGACTAGCATAGAGGCATTCCATCTTAGTCCTCAGGGTTGGGAACGCATTTGAGGTCTTAGGATTGTAGTCTTGAGAATTCAAATGTCTATTGGTCTCAGATTCCACTTACCATCAGGTGGCCTGAGTGCTCGTGTGCCTTCTAATTAACATAAAAAAAGTCTGAGTACCTCATTACCTAATTATATCCTCCTGACTTCGTCAAGCTGCTCTAATTTGGCAATCATTTAGATGGGAGTGGATTGTATAGTAATATAATATGTAACGAGAAGTACCTATTTTTTTTCTAATCGCATTAATTACCTTCGTTGGAGTCGAGTCCGCACACATTCTCGTAGACCTCCATTTTGGTATGGTCGAGGCCGCTGGCACCTCCAATATCCACATAGTCGGGCAGGCCTCGCTTTGTGCACTAAACAAACAAAGCAACTTGAGCTTATATCCTGAGAGCGTCGGTAGCCTAGTGGCTTAGGGGGTCGACTTGTGATCGTAAGGTACCGAGTTGAACCCCCGCGTTCACCATGTACCAATGGGTTTTTCTAACTTAAGTACATTACCCGATGCTCTTACGGTGAAGGATAAACATCGTGAGGAAACCTGCACATTCGAACAGCTGCGTGTGTAAGAGGGTAATTGCACAAAAGAGCCTAAAGGGGTCGAGTGTATCCGAAAGGGCCCATCTGTAAGATAAGATAAGATAAAATAAGAGCTTATACACTTGTAGTCTTTATTTTCTACTTATAAAATCTATTCCCCATGCGGCCGTGATATTTTAAGAGGACTGAAAAGCAAAAAAAAACCAAACAAAATGCGATATGATAACGTTTGTTTTCCCTTAAACGTTGTCCAATTTTTACGATTTTTTTATGTTGTAGATATTTTGAAAAACTAGGTTCATACGTTTTCGTTTGCAAGAAAATGTTTATTGGGATTGGAACAAATCAAATAAAACAAAACCGGAAAGGTACAAACCTAGATTTTCATGAGAAATACAAAATGTTTAAAAATCGTTGAAATCGGACTTGATTCAGGGGGGAAACGTTATCGCCGGGGTTAATTTTGTAAGGATTATTTTATGTCGCTTCACAATCCTTTTTGGGTAAGTTTAAATAATGTTCAGGGTGGTGATTCTCTCAACTCAGCGCTGCGTCGATCTTATAGGTGAAGTTTTATCCGGCAAGTTTAAGAAGTCCCGTCGGAGCGTACAAAACACATTTTAGCGCATGCCTTCTCAATTAGGCAGCAGGCAGTGAGTCGAGTTCAGTGCCGTATAAAGCTGTTTAATTAAGAAGGCACGCGCTAAAATGTGTTTTGTACGCTCTGACGGGACTTCTTAAACTATAATAAATAAAGAGAAAGATAAAACTTCATCTATAAGATATACGCAGCGCTGTGTTGAGAGAATCACCGCCCAGGTATAAAACTTATTGCAGCCATTTAATGTGTTTGCAGATTTTTATTGTTTTCTCTTACTAGTATTTTTGTTTTTGATAAAGAGGATAGAATAGTGTATAAATAATTTATTCAACGCTCACAAAAAGACTGTCAGTAATCAATTTATGATGCCGTATAAACTCAACCATAGACTTAGTTGGTAACTGTAAAAATAATAAATTGGTACCTATGGAAATTACTTTAAGACGATATACGTATTTATATTAGCTCAGCTTAAGTAATTGTGTACATATACTCGTATTAATCTCAGTAACAATACAAGGTCTTATGAAATTCCGATGTACGGTATGTACATCGGAAGAGTTTCGATGGAGTTTTATTTGACGTGACTTCGCGACACGCCTTGACTTGAACAAAATTAAATAACAGTTTATCTGAAGTAAATCCATCAATCTTTTAACGCTTTCTCAGATTTCCGAATTCATTAAAAGTTTTGTAACTGTTTACGGAAGACTTTTGTAACTTTTTAAGGATCAGAGTCAGTATTTGCCATTTAGAGTCAAAATTTAAATTATGTATTTTTGCGAGTTATTCTAAATTCTCATTTCATTGCTATCTTTTTCGCGCGGGATAAAATATAATAAAAGTTATATGATTTAAGTACTAAAAACACATAGTATTAAAATTATGATTGTATAATCAGCGGCCAAAATAAAGCATTTTTTCTTACAACAACGGTGTTATCAAAACTCTTGTTAAGATGAACAAAGGCTTCAAATTAAATAGTAGCAAAATAAAGCTAATTAAAAGATCAACCGTCAAAACCTCAAAAATCTTGAAGGCAACTTCAAAGGGAATGAATTAAAGATTTCCTAAACATGACGAGCTATTCATAAACATGTTCCCATCTATGTTGAAACTTGAAAGGAATCATTATTTTCGGATTATCTTGTTCTGGAGTCAAAAGCAGTTTAATTTATTCCATGACATTCAAAGGGATTTTTAAATAGACAGGATTTTTTTCAAATAGTAAAAAATAACTTCCAGTAAATATACGATAAAAAATATTACTAGATTTATTTGGCTAAGTTTTATCTCCGTTTTCTTCAATGGGTTCAAGAGGTAGCTTTACAACCTGCATGAATACGTAATCTCAAAACTCATCAAAATTCAGTATTAGGAAAGTCTGACTTCCACTTCCAACGCGATGGTAATTTCAGACCTATACCCTTACCATGAGTTACAGTTACAATACTCGCGAGAGATTCGAATGCTCTGTCCCTCTCACTCTACTATAATACTGTAAGGGACACAGCTTTCGACTCGCTAGCGAGTACGGTAATTGCAACCCATGGTAAGGGTTACAGGTCTTAAAACTCGTAAGCTTGCTACTGCGAGGAAGCACCTCGTGTTGCATGAGTAACAAGTTGGAAGTTTTACTTAAACTTTCCAGTTTACTCAAACCGTGTTCAGAAAATATTGATATGGGACGTAACATGCAAAATGTTCCGACTCATCATTTATTTTCATCTTTCCGACAAGTATTTAGTAAAAGTTACTTTCGAGGTTAATCCGGTGACGATACTCTTATCTCGTTAACTTGATAAATTTAAAGCGATGCTCAAATAGCTTACCTTTCATCCGTTCATAATCTTATAAGTACAATTAGTGTGGTTGACTCTTAATGGACAATAAATACTTGCTAATAAAGGCATACGATTAAGCGGATAACTGTGTATATAATTCAAATTTGTTTCATAATTAATGGCTATTCAGACTTTAAATTATACTTGAAATCGAACCTGTTTCCTACGTTCTTTTTGCGCAAGTTTATGGTGCAAGAAGTTAGGATAATATAATTATATCCATTATGGTATTTACCATTATAGATATGTAATGGTAAATATCGCTAAGTTTGGTATATGTTTTATCTGTTTTAATTCACCACAGTTATAATATCAATATTGTAACGGATCTAAAAGTATCAATACCTAGTCATATAAATATAGAAATAAAATCAGAATCTTTCCCTATTTACAGCTAATGATGAGATTAAATTACAGTCTGTTTAGAATCCATCGATAACAAGTTGTTGATATTTATATTCAAATGCTACCGCAGATAATACCCGTTACCTTTGTAGCTTAATTAGCGTTGTTCGTTACAGCGTGGTTATAGCCGTTTATACACCTAGTTATAAAATGAAAGCGAATGGAAACGTTCGTATTATAATAATACTCTATTTATAACTGAAACATAATTAAGGGTTTTAAAACAAGAGTTTACTTAAGAGACCTGCCTTCGGCGCGTTTCATAATAAGATCACACGAGTGTTTTAAGGCCTTATTATGTACAGTTGCACTACACACTATTTTATCTACACACATACTCTAATATGGGTTCAGAATCCGAAGGCAAATGACTTGCATTACTACCAGTGCCACCTGTAACATAGCAATACGTAAGTGATAACTGATAATAAATAAATAAATAAATAAATATCAGGGGACAATCTCACACAAATTGACC
This sequence comes from Acleris holmiana, assembly GCA_949316455.1. NCBI lineage: Eukaryota > Metazoa > Arthropoda > Insecta > Lepidoptera > Tortricidae > Acleris > Acleris holmiana. The sequence continues at coordinate 11,520,525 of OX438769.1, forward strand.
TAGTCCCAAACTAAGCTCTAGGCTTGTACTATGGGTACTAGACAACGATAAACATACTTATATAGAGAAATAAATACTTAAATACATAGAAAACATCCAAGACTCACAAATATCTGCCCTTACCGGGATTTGAACCCAGGACCGCTGGCTTCGGAGGCAGGGTCACTCCCAACTAGGCCACCGCGTCGTCAACGTATAATGATAAGTTAAGATTCGTATTGCTTAAATTTAATTTCAATTGATACTAGAACTTGGGTACGTTACGGTTAGAGGACTTATGATATTATTATATGTAAATAAAAGTCATTACTCGCCTGTCATAAAAAAAGTACGATTACTGTAAGTTTACCACTGACAGAGAGTTAGCCTTCATTTAATTTTCAACTTTAATTTCATGCGATTAAAGTAGTTTTCAGCATACTGTTACCTACGTCTACCTGAAAATTAAGTTAAGGCATTCCATCTGTCAGTGGTAAACTCAAAATAATTCTATTCTACAAGCATTTCTAACCATAAGAAACCATTTTAAACAATGTCTACACTCAAGGACAAGACATATACCGACATGTTTATGCTTCATATTTGTAAAACGTTTATAACGTAATGACATTTAAATTTTTAAGAGGTTATTCTAAAAAAAGTGAAATATTACGGGTTGATGATAAAATAAAATAAAGCAATTTTCAATTTACTAGTAGTATTCTTATGTCCTTCTACTGTTTTTGGCCAAAACGTGGTTTCCGATCGATTTCACTTAATCTTTCTTCATAACTTTATCTTTATATTGGTGAATTTATTTTTTATTAATCATTCGCAAGTCTACATGTTTTATTTAGGGTCATTTGGCACAACAATACCTATCTTCACTTATTAATGAAATCCTAGCCATGGAGCACTTTTATGAAATGGGTACAAAACCAAAGAATATAAATATCAATCTCATATTCGAAATAAAACATCCATTTAATATTTTTTATCACTACTTATATAATCGACAAATGCCATATTATTTACCCGGCTAAAGGAAACCGCGTACTTAATCCTTCCATGAGACCTTTTTAAGTCTATTGGAATTCTCTTTGAATGTTACGAGGAACATAAGATAAGATCTTATGGCACTGTTATTTTATAAATCTCAAAAAAAGCCCAATGTCTTGCTCTAACTTCAAATGAGAGAAAAATACGCCCGTAGATTATGGGGCTTTTACACGCAACTAATAAAATCTAATAGAATAAGTTCTCGTAAAAAAAAACATTTTTAGAATGATTTCGTTGCAGATTGTATTTTTTAACTAACGAGATACAAATCGGTATGTCAATGACAAGATGAATAAGTAAGTACCTAGCGGAGAACCTTGTATCTACATCATAATTAAATATAGCATTGTAATCTAGTTTACATAATGTCTACCAAATTTCAGCCCTTTTCAATAACAAGAACTGGTCAATAATTAACTTGCAAGATTGGACCAAACACACTTGTAATAAAAAAAATGTAGTCGATGATAATATTATGATCAATAGAAGATGAAGTGCAACACTGTTTTCTACCTGTAAGGCTTATTCAGCTTGTTAATTCGTTAACAAAAAATAATAGTAATACTCGTAGTATATAGCGTCAGTCAGCGTGTATTGTTTTTTTTATAGCTGATGCCGATCATTGATTTGTAATCCATTTAAAAAATGTGCTCACAATCAAAAAATCAATTGCTACACAAAATGATTCTGGAAAATAATGGATATCAGTAATTTTGACAACAGGGTATTTAAAATAGTAGGTATTTAATACCATTTTATTTTATTTTATTAGTTTACGTCTTAATTATTTTTATAAAACAGCCGGATTGAATGTGGATAAGATTTACACTCATTTGTACTTTTATACTCGCGTAACCTCCGCAAAGTCATACATAAGGGTATTACTACATCATTTGACAAATATAGTCAATCGGCTACCGATTGGCTGTCGACGAATGGTCGATGGTTAACTGAAGTTCGCAGATAAGATTTATACGTGGAACAATTATATTTAAAAAGTCTTACGTATTTTAATCTTAAACATCAGCGTTATCTTGTTATGACATTAAATTACGTCTGTCTTAAGAAGTATAAAGTTCAAATCTTTATTAATGTTATGAAGATTACATATCAAATACATACTCGTAAGTCCACATACTATTGTCATTATTCAATTACTAATAAAAAAACTGAAAAAGTATACGTACTACTGGAAAAATCAAATCAAATTCAATTAATTTATTTCATTATATCAATCTTGATTGACTAAAGAGCGCATACCTGATGAATCGTGCCCGTTTCTAAATCCAGCATGTTGTTCCGTTTAACCGCTTGCCCGACATTAAGGTCCAACACACGGACGGCAGTCGGGGACACCGCGATCAGCGAGCAGTTTCCGGTCACGCCGTGGTTGCGCAGTGTGTAGACGCCCTCAGAGCCAAACAGCATGACGTTGCATGCTAAAAACAAGATGAAAACTAAGTAGCGCCCTTTTAATAAACTATAGACTCAATTGATCTACAACCTGACGATTATAGGTTTAAAAGCGGTCATAATACGTACATTTGATTTTATTTAATGTTATGCCCACTTTAGCTTCGCATATAGAGCGCGTTGGCGATTATTTTCATCCTACTATAACGAGTTGTTCTGGATACTACGTTTTTATTTATACTTGGTATGTATAAGGGTGATAAGGTTAAAAGTAAATTGGGATTAATTCAAAACGATGTAAGTTAAATTCAGGATTAGTTTATTAAAAGAACGGTTTTTTTTTTAATGTCTTAATGATCAGTCTGCGTGGTGTATTTTTAAAACGTGATGGAGTCACGTATACCTTCCGTACATTCCGTATTTCCTTTTCTAAAACCTTAAAAACTTGCATTCAAAATGCTACACGGTAATATTATAACTTCCTATATGATGTGAAACGCGACTCAAATGATGAATGATTCATGAAGGTCCTATGAACTCCTGTGTCACGGGCTAATGGATTCAGCTTGTGAGTCAAAGCCACGTCAAAGCCTTGTGCAAACATTTAGTTAGCTCAGTTTTAAACTATAAAAAACACGTCGACAGTTGACCTAACTTTTAGAACGTTTCTATTCTGCTGTTGAGCTCTGAATGCTGACTGAAAAAACTGAGGCTATCTACTCTTACGTAGATACGGTCACGAGCGTTAATTTAAGACCCATTTAAAAAGAACTGCTTGACGTTTTGTCAATGTCCTTAGAGATGCCAAGTCATTTGTAACTTAGAGGAAAACTTAACCTTATTGCTGTATAATGTCAGATTTACTTCGGACTTAAGGTGGGTCACATATTTAAGTCTTTGACTGTACATTGAACAGTTTTCAAAAGAATTTTGATATATTTTATTTATTTATTCATTGTTTCATGGCAGGTACATGCCATACTCTTTATGCAAAACTAATAATATAAATTTCAGATTCTCACCGTAACATCGAATTGTGTATCAAATTGGATCAATTTTCACTTGTTGGAAAACATGAGTTGTATTGATTTGTATTTATTTTTGGAATAAACCGCATTGATTTCGGATTACAATGAGTGTATGTATATGTACTCCATGTTATAAAATGTGAATAAAGACCATAAAACATTCGTTTATTGTCTCTTAAAACACGGAGGAGTCATGGTTTATGAAAGTGTGATTTTACGGCGGGTAAATGTGTCTATAACTTACGTCTGGAGTTTTTCAAGTGGCGTACAGTGATAGCAAAGCCTTTTCCTCTGGCAGGGACGCGGTACTGGATAAGAGCGGCGTTTTGTCGTGCGACAAGCTTGCGCTGCGGCCGTCGGTCGCACGATTCAACGACGCGGTCGTCGTCCCATGCGTCAGTGGGCCACACTTGACCGTTCAATTCCCAACCGTCCACCCACTGTAATGGAATAACTTTTTACTTGATTGGTAAGGATAAGCTGCAACATATTGTTACGTACGATGGGGTAGGTAACTGATAGAAATGCACAATTACAACGATAATTGAAAGCGGGACTTTTTTAACGCAATCACTAAACAGTTACAAATAATTATCGCACAATAAACTTCAAATACTTAGATGATCGCTCGGTTCACTCTGGTTCACGAAGTTTGCTCTCTCAGTAAAGAATGTCTCATAGCTGAATTGCTCCGTCTTTTATACTCCCAATCTCTTGACTGTTCCAGAATGCCTTCTCGAATGACCGATGAACATTGACCCGCCGAAGACGATCTAGAGGGTTTATTGCTTGAAGGTTCTATACATTTCGATCTTGTTTAAAATAGCGATGGCCTTGGCCTTGGACCCTATTGACCCCGTTTACAATTGCGATGTCCTTGGCTCACGTGTCTAGAATATTCCACGTAATGCATAATTTCTAATCGTGTTATCTCTTTCACGCGTTTCTTAAAGGTTCTTAGTATTGCTATCTCTTTCCTAAAATGCTATTTCTTACACTCGTAGTGGGAAAATTGACATGTACTAAAATGTACTTCAAAAGCCCATAAAGGGTTCTGAAAACGCCTGGATTTTTTTTCAGGTTATGACGTAATTTGATAGAGGGTTTCCTGAAATGGACTGAAAATAGGTTTCAGGTGCCAGAAAAAAACGGCAAGTTGATCGAAATTTTGATAATCTAGTATGTGACCCATAAAACGGACTGAAACGATATTTCAGCCAGCTGGAAAGGCTTCCAAAGACGAAAAATCAAGATTAAAAATTAGACGCCTTAATCCATCACACTACCCCTCCTAAGACATGCTCGTCCCGAGCATTACTATTTCCGTAGTATCTCACGAGTCGGCCAACGTGGACAAACTTACAGGGATTTCGCTGATTTCGTTGTATCCGATAAGTAACTTGTTGATTTTAGTAGTTACTTTTTACGATTCTTCTCAATTCGGTGACAGTTTAGGAGATTATCCTTATCGTCGCTTGGGGTTATGCAGCCACATCAACGAACCTTCCTCAAACCCCACTTAATTAAATTTCCGGTTATATCGTGTTTTCATCTCTGTGCTGGCTTAAAGTCCATGTTCACGAACGTGACTGTGAACATCGTCCATCCGGTTCCGCAAATCGCTTGCATACTCTGAAATCGCGTTTGGTGAACCTTGAGGACGTCCAGTTAAAAAATCTGCAGGTAAATTAAGTTCTCGTCAAAAGTTCAAGTATGCTGGAGTAACAGCGGTGCTTTCGTGAGATGTCATCCTATATGACATCAGAAAGAGGGAAACATGTCTAATGCAAACCTTCTGGTGACTTTCAACAACCTTAGCCAAATATCTTTCTACGCTGGAATTATCCTCTACCAAGCCATATTTTTTGGACTTGAAACAAATTACACCGTAAATCAAAATAAAACACAAAGTTCATTCCATCTAGCGAATAATGAACTTACATCGATTTCTGTCGTCAACAATTTGATATTTGCATATCAAAATCGACAAGTCCAAAAGCAAAGCGGAGCGACGACGTAATCAAATTGGTTTCGATGATTGCATGCAAAGTTGCTTAAGTTGTTATTGTTATCTATTCCTCCTCAAAACAGCAAAACCGTTCCTGTACTACGATGTAGAAAAAAAATCTATTTAAATAACTTGATACTGAGCTCAGGGTACAAATAAGCCTGTAAATTGTAGACACTTAAGAGGCCACATAATATGCTGCCACGTCCACGCAAGAATCAAAAGGGAGGGCTTTATGTGCTTTCACGTGAAGAACGTGAGATGGAGATAGTTTGCGCGTGCTTTGATTGCAGGGACAAGTTTAAATAATTGCTGTTTACTTAAAAACCACAACATTAACTAAAAAAATAGTTTACCACGATTAAAAAGTTACAAGTCCTCAACTGTTGAATCAAAAATCATCATTAAAAATCGTAGGGTTTCTAAGATTCAACCAAACACAGTCATGAGAGAAAGGTATGATGTAAAAAAAAACTTCGAGAATTTTGTTTCAATTTATGTTAATTCACGCTTAACAGTGTCAAGGAAATATGATGAAGTTTGATACTTTTTTCCGTTTTTTTTACGTATCAAAAAACAGATCAAGATCGCCCGACTTTATGATATGTCGCGTCTTAATCAGTATTTTAATTTCCGTAATGGTGTTTGTTGCAGAAAAAGCACTACACATTTTTTTTATCTTTAGCTGAAAAACTAGTTCACTCTACGTCATTATATTTGCAGTTCACTTTACCCATTCTTGCAATGTTTGCGTTTACCTTGTGCTCATATTTGATGAGTTAATTTGCATTTGTTATTATCATTTTAGGTCAGTATCTTAAATGTCTACATTACAAAATAACTAGCTCGTCGTCTTTCACTACGTAGCAAAAGCGCCATTTAAAAAAGGTAATTGCAGAATGCAATCTCCTTCATTACACTGTCGCTACTAATAAAAACATAAGACATTTATAGATTCATCGATTTAAAAAGACCGTTCCAGTAACCTGAAGATGAAAGTCGCAACCAATTATAATACTTTTAATTAAACCAGCTGACAAACTAGTAACAACTTTGGATATTTCATTTAGTTCGATGGGATTAAAAAATGTTGGAAAAGTTGGTTCAAATTAATTTTGTCAGCGGATGATTGGTTAATTTTATTATTGTTACGTCCAACGTGAGCGCAACGCTAGCGTTTAACGTTTCGGTTTGGTAGCATGTTTAGCTATGCCTTGTATGATAACTTAAATATTATTATTATTATGGAAGATTACATTAAATATAAAAAAAACCGTCCATAAATACGCTAGCTCGTAAAACGTCCAGAACTACCGACACATGAAAAAATAAATGTATAGCTAGGTGCGTTCAAGTGCATTATAATCGATAATTTTAAATTCGAAGATATAAGATTACGATGTAGTTGAAAACAACTTGAAATACAAATATAAAATAAGAAATACCTAACAAACACTCGGGTGATGTCAAAAGTAACACACACTTAAACAGACCGGCAGACATAATAAAGAGGCCCGAAAGATCCACCTGACAGTCCAAAGGTATTCTTATCAAACGGTCGATCAGTCAAACGAAGTAATTTTAGCGACTTTTAAGCTACTTTATTGAATATTCACGCCCTAAAATGAAATTTGAAGTCTCTGATGGGACTATTACCTTAGACTCGTCGGTTTAAATAGTTTTCGTACATCGAGTTAAAAAGCTCATTCGTTAAAATAATCATCTACAAGCTCCCGTGGAGTATAGTTGACCTTACCATTATTAAATTGTACCAATTATATACTGTGTTTTTTTGGATACTATGGTATCCCTGGACAGTCAAATGGACTCTTCTGTTGGAGCGAGAGGCTAAAATCTTACAGCGACTAGGCCTCCGTTATCGCAGGGCACGTCGAGATAGTTGAAGGTGACTTGGATCCGCTGGTCTGGCTCAGCGATCATGTAGATCCCGCAGACTACTGGTTCGTCGGACGAGGACTTGAAGAATATCTCTCCCTCATCAGACGTCACCAGAAAGCAATCTGTTTGAACAAAACACCGTTAAAAGACGAGCTGGTCGTAATACGAAGTGTTATCAAATTACATCTTCGTTTCATTTACTGCCTGGAGGAAGGCAGGTTTTGTCACCTGATAATGTAGTCTGGATTTTGATAGTTGCATTTAATAGAATAACTAAATGATGATTATTTAATTAGATTGATATTTTGACAAAATTTAGAATGAAAATTGATTATTCATCCATCAGTCCAGGTTATTCAATAACGAGAACTCTAGGAAATGTGATAACAGTTAGTGGTTATGGCTACAAAAGAGATAAAAAGGTTGCCAGCTACTATCGGTAATACAACTAAGAAATGTATACAATACAAGTAGGAGATACTAATAACAGTAATGTGTTACTTTACTTCGACGTCACAAATTACATTGGCTCAAAAACTGCACATTTTGCGTATGGATTAAATTTTGTAGAACTAAATACATGGCCTCCCGGGGATAGAATAGTTCCGCAAACATAGACCATCAGTTGCAATGACGTACATCAAACAATCTAAACAAAGCCTTAAAATGATTGCCTTTTTGTGACCGGGTTTTATAGTGACTTAGCAAATGTTCATAAAAACTACAATGACGCATACGTGAATTTATTTGCAGTGACGCGTCCCTATGCTTTGAATGCCTATGCTTTATATTAACTAGAAAGTGACAAAGGGTACATGAACTAAATTAGGTTTATTGTGCGTTCATCAATCAAGTGATCGTAGTTTACAGTGACGCACCCTCAGTGGGGTCTATGACGCGGTGCGCTGGCCGCTCCGCCCGCCGCCCGCGCTGGTACCACGGCGCCCGCGCCGAGATCCTTTGACGACCGCGGCGCAGTTCCTGGAAATAAACCCCCTTTAGAAATAAGGTCGTTCAGCTTTTTATGGGCCATGAATATGTTGTTAACAATGCGGTTCGGAAGTAAACTTGTATTCAAATATTTTTTTATTGCTGCCCCAAAGTAATCGTTTATTATGTTTAGGTATAAGGTGTTCTTCGCGTAAATTAGATTACAATTGCTATTGAAACAGTCCCAAGATTCTAATGCAATGCAAAATAGGTATATTTAGAACACCTATACATATTTCTGCCCTGCTAAGATAAAAGGCAGTATCTCAGACAAATTCCTGTAGGAAATGCGACAATATTACCAACTGGTTGGAATTGAATCTGGTTTGGCCATTGAATTTGAGATACTGCTTATTGGCTTAGGAGGGCATATTTATTGTGTAGCAAATAAAATATAATAAACGATTCCTTAATTTACCGGTCTAGTACTGTAAGTGTTTGGTATCATTTCAAAGTTTTGGAAATGAGTAAGGTAAAAGCTCTTATTATGGACAGTGCTCTAGTTATGAACAATCCCATAAATATAAGATATTGACTTTTAGCGCTAGGTATTAGAATGAAATGTTCGGTAGATATAGCAAGGTTTTTTTAACTCTAGAGCATTGTCATATATTGCTATATTGCATTGCCTACCATGTTTAAGCAAATAAATTATACATACATACATACATAAATCACGCCTGTTTCCCAGAGGGGTAGGCAGAGACCACTTCTTTCCACCTGCTACGATCCTGACAAAGCTCTTTCGCTTCTTCCACATTCATACATCGAGTCATGCATGCACGTCGGTTTCGGGTACTTAAGATTCGGCCCTTTTCCAGTATTTCCCCGATTTGATTCAAAAAAGTACGCCTAGGGCGCCCCCTTCCGACCCTTCCACTCACTTTAGCACTGTAAATTTCTTTCGTCAATCTTTTTTCATCCATCCTTTCCAAATGACCGAACCATCGAAGCATGCCCTTTTCAATTTTAGTCACTACATCTTCTTTCAGACCACACTTCTCTCTGATGTTTTCATTCCTTACTCTATCACACAGTTTCACACCACTCATACTACGCAAAGAGCGCATTTCTACAGCATTTATGCGACTTTCATGCTTATCCTGCCACACCCAACATTCACTACCATACATCAGAGTAGGGGCCAACACTCCATTGTGAACAGCCAGTCGAGCTTTTTGTGAAATGCCCCTTCTGCTCACAAAGGAGTGCAGGGCTCCATTTATCTGATTTCCTGCATTCACCCTCCTCTCAATATCCTTCTCACACTTACCATCTCTTGTAAACATACTTCCCAGATACACAAATTCACTCACTTGTTCTACTAGTTCACCATTTATATTTATCACGCACTCAGTAATCTCTTCGTCCTTTTCTATCACCATGACCTTGGTCTTAGCAACGTTTACTTTCATACCCTTTTGTTTAAATCCCTCATTCATCACTGTCACCATCTCCTGCAACTCAAGTGCCGATGGAGCAAGTATAACTTGATCATCGGCATATAAGAGGCATTTGATGAGTAACTCTTGCATACGCAAACCCTTATCACACTCTTTCAAATCTCGCATACAACTGTCCATGAATAGATTGAACAGCCACGGTGAGGCAACACAGCCCTGTCTAACACCTCTAGAGATATTAAACCAGGCCGAGTATGCCCCATTGATCCTGACACAGGCCTTAGAGCCCTCATAAAGGGACTTCAAAGCCCGTACCAGGTTGCCGCTCACTCCATACATAGACAGCACCGTCCATAACTCTTTTCTATCTACCCTATCATAGGCCTTTTCCAGGTCTACAAAAGCACAGAAAACCTTTTGGTTGACAGCCAAAAACTTTTCTGCGATGGACCGTAGTGAAAAGACCTGATCCATACATCCCATTCCCTTTCGAAATCCCGCTTGTACATCCCAGATTTTGACATTCGTAACATTCACTACCCTTTCAATTAAAATCTTCGCATATACTTTGCCAACAACACTAAGGAGGCTGATACCGCGGTAGTTTTTGCAGTCTTGCTGTGACCCCTTTCCTTTATACTTTAAATAAATTATTATTATTACTATTAATATTGCCCATTTTTATACCACGTCGGTGGCAACCAAGCGTACATGCCTATTCACAAAAAACATATTATTAAAAATCTAAAATTCTCAATGTATAATTATGTTTTTATTAATAACATAATAGCTTCGGGATACTTACGCCAAAACAAATCAGACTCGAACGAGAAAAACAAATTAACTTTAACATAATTATTCGAAGTAGAATGTGATCATTTCAATTTTGCTTGGTTACATTTCTGTAGATTATAAAAACAGATTCAAGTGTGGTAATTAATATACGTAACGAAATTTTTACTACACTTTATTTTACTAAATGACTTTCTTTATCTTATCTTCAAAATACGTCAGGGATTATCCTATGACGATTGTTTGCCTATTCGCTCTTTTCGTACTCAATAAAAACTAAATAGAAAAGTACACAACTTCACCAGTACATTTTGTGACTTTTTTATGTTGCTGATATAAATGCAGGGTGACCTAGAATCCCCTCGCGGGTACCCGCCTTGTCCCAGCGGTGGGCTCAGTAATCGTGGGCTAGTCACCCACGTGAAGCTGGTATTGGCTGGATCAGGGGGTCATTCACCTACTACTAACACCGGCGTGGAGGGAGATTCGCCAGGATATAAGTGGGTATCTGGTTAGGGAGTCCCACATAACCACCTTGGCGCCTCCCCGGGCCCAGGAGTTACGCGTGAAAGCTTTTTCCCAGCGAGAAAAAAAGGGTGATCAAGAACTCAATATAAAAATCTTTATAACTGTGAAACTTTCAATATCCAGATACTTTCTCTGGGATGGCGTAACTAATCAACTTTCTTAAAGGTTGCGAACAGTAGTCCGCATAATATCCTCATCGTTTGTAGCAATACATTAAAAAAAAATCGCGTATGTAAAAAAAAAAACACATTGTGAGCCATTCATTTAACATTTTTTTATCAGATGATATTATGACGTGATTTTACAAATATTATAACACTAAACTAACCTATTATTACTTCCATGACGAACTTTTATCAAAATACTAGAATTTGGCACAGTTGTGGTTTGTCACGTTTTTATTTATTTCGAATGATTTTTTTTTGAATAGTTATGATAATGTAGAACCCAATTGCCATCCCCTTGAGCATCTTAAATATTATTTTTGACGTGACAACGCCTTATAATTCGATGGAGCCGGCTTCACGCACGGAGAAACATGATTCATGCGGCGTTACCCCGCTCTGAGGCGTTCCATTTAAGGCTTGAAATGCAAGCGAGAGCGCGGAACGAGCGACAAAGAGGCACAATCGGCCTCTCTCCTACTTGAGTGAGCGATGCGTCCGCGTGGACAGCTGCTATACAATAATACATTTACATGTTTTCGTCAAGTATGAAGTGCAGTGAAAAGTGAATGTAGTGTCAATTGTTTATAGCATCGATAATTGCGGCGATAAAGGTAATGATTCTTTCGATATTAAATATATGTTCAGTGATATATTGTCGAATATTCGTGCTTTCATCATTAAAATAAATAGCATCGGTCCGCTAGTGCAGCGATTGTAGGTTATGCTATAATTGACAAAACTATAACAATAAGTAAACAGAACTATTTCACGATGAGTAAAAAATCAATGGCTTTACTATTCGTTCGATCGAATAGTAAAGCCATAATTATCGAACGTAGCTATGATTTCAAAAAATGAAAACATAAAAGTTAAATCTTCCACATATCATAACAACGTGTCTGAAATGACAGGTTGTACCAGCCAGCCGTCAAAGGGAACAATTTTCTCCTATATCAAACACATTGAGGCGGGCTTTTTAAAAGCTAGAGTTACAATTTTTTTAATGATGTTTCCAAATTTTTTATTTTAAATTTAAGATGGAACGCACATTCTTACTTGTAAAAACTATGTACATTGTAAAAAATAATAATTACATAATTGTATTTATGCGTGCAAATAAATGTAACTTGATCAATTCAATTGTGATTTCCATTTACCTCCTTCTCTATATCCATACAAAATATCTATCAAACAAATAAAATTTATATTTTCTTTTGAAAAATGCAACCATTCCATCAGTATTTTCTTATGAAGTTGTCACGTTCAACTATCGTCAGTAAACCGACTTTACAGACAACCGATTTTTTAAAACGACCCTTGGTTTTAGGTGACGTAGCATATGTAAGTATGGCCATGTGTAAGTATTAAATACAGCCTCTGTTTAGAATTAAAAAGATAGCAGTGCCTTTCAGGAATTGTATTGTTTATAATCTTACAGGTTTGTATTTCATTAACATTGTATCTTTGACTGCACAATAATCTGAGGTTTCCTTTCTAAACCCATTATTGTGATTGGGTCGTCATCGTAAGGAATCTTTATAATGCAACTCCGTTTGCGAGTTGGTTCCAAGGCTTATAGGCTTGTTATAGAACTAAATACGATTTAGGAGAACACCGAGTTACTTTGTAACGAATATACACAGAAACTACAGGACCGATTTCAAAAATTCTTTCATCAGTAGGAAGCTATCTTATCGCTGAGCAACGTAAGTTTTATTTTGTTTTTCTACGCGCACCGAGTCGTCCATAAATCATATCTCAAATAAACATTTACCAATCCTAAAAATAGAGTTCTGAAAAACCGCTCCGCGCATCGACATGCAAATTGTAGATATTTTCGCTCACAAAGCTTTGCCGGATTTCGGTTTATTTGATATTTGTACACTTTTCATTTCCGGATGAGTGCTCTGTGAGCTTGACTGAATCAATGTACCTACTTAGGTACGCAGTTACGTGTCTTTTAGAAACTTGACGCCAAATTCACCACAATAACCGTGCGCATGGTTGGTAAGTATTTTGAAACTTAATTAACTTTTCAAGACCAAATAAATTACATTTTCGTGTATGTATCATTTGTGAATAATAATTTAGACAACTACTCGTAATATTAAGGAATTCATTTTTTACAAATTTTATGACAACCGTAATCTACAAGTATAAGTTGTCAGCAATCTGTATAATCCGGTATTGTATATATTTATTGCACATAATTATAATACTTATGTACCGCCGGTTAAGTATTGGATACGCGATTAGCTGGATGGCGGGAGGGCACTAAACTAATCTCAATCAAATTCTAGATAAATGTAATATATAAAATTCTCGTATCACGGTGTACGTTATTGAACTCCTCCGAAACGGCTGGACCGATTTTAATAAAATTTTGTGTGTATATCGGGTAGGTCTGAGAATCGGCCAACATTTATTTTTCATACCCCAAAGTGATGTAAAAAAAAATGCAGCGGGCGAAGCCGCTGGCGGGTCGCTAGTTTACTGTAATTTCTTAGTAATGTTGATTCTGACTAAACAAAAGAAGTTTTATTTCTTTATAATTTTACCTCAATCCCTCGTGGCATTCTATACAAAACCTATAGGTATTGCATACAATAACTAGGTAAGGTAAGTGATGGTAAACGATGGATAAAAAAATATTTACATTGCCTAATCAGACCCTTTATTATGTAGTTATATAGACCTTATAAGATGATTAAATTATACATGAAAAACCATTTGTAATGGTTTGGAAACTAAAATTGGACTATAGTGAAAGAAACACTCTATCAATCTTTAACAACTTCTAAAGTAAAGTTTTGACAAATGGAGTTTTCTTCACCGTCCCTCCGAAACTTTTTGTTTTACTTTTACCTGCTAGAAAATAACGAAGATATGAAGAAGTTTGTCAGAGAATAGCATATCACTGTTATTCGAGTTACTGTTCGTTTATGTTTATACTTAGGTACCTATATACATAGATACTTATTTGCATCTGTATTATTTAGGTAGTATTATTGATGCAAGTAATTTGAAAGCATATACTTTATAATATGACAAGGGCAAACCAGTTTGAAAGAATCGATAAAGTGAAAACATTAAAACTACAACCTGGGGTCATGATCGATAAAATGCAATTTTAAGTGCTAAAACAAAACACCGCGTGGCTCTCTTTTTAAAAGCTTTTCACTCCAGTGTAATAGTTCCTTTTGTAGACTTTCTAAGTCTCACAACTCACCTGAAAGGTGCAATGTGATGCAAGTTGTAAAAAAAAGTGTGGGTAATATTTTATTACAATCTTATTAATTCCAAGCAATAGTTTTATTACTATGAATAGAAGTTTATGACATAAAAGTAAATAGTGACACTATTAATCAATGATATGATGACAGTTTAATTTAAAAAACACGTCATACTATACATTAATATTTCCTAAAATAACACAACATCCTCTCCAAAAATATATCAAGCTGATTAGGTTAAAATTGGAGATAGGCTCCGAAGATAAGTATTGACGGCGGTGGGAACGTGAAATTTTATTTTATAAGACATAACGGAACGTACTGATTTTTATCACAAGTGCTTTTAAAGGGGATTATTTTTGATAAAAATAAAAAAGGATCATAGAGGAAGATATACAAACGAAATCAGGTGTAGGTAAAACACGGAATTAAAGTATCTGCCAGCGGAAATTTGTTTTCCCATAAGAATAGAGGCTCAGACAACCCACACGTATGCCAGAATTGATTTCAAATAAGTTATGTAAAGAACAGTGTCAAGTTCATCTTTGACAAATGCATCGTTATAAATCCAGAATTATTCAAAGTTTCGAAAACGCCGATCACAACGCGGGTTGTCAAATGATATTATGTTTGTAAAATGAATTATTTGTGAAACGTTGGTTATGAATTGATAGGATCCCATAAAAACCGGACAAGTGCGAGTTAAAATTGTGATTCAAGGATTCTTGACATGGAGCTTGATTTTTGACACCTCCAAGGAACTGTCACGACTTCAGTATTTGGTATTAATTTCAACTTAATATATACACGCGTTCTTGAGAAAAAGGGTCTTAACAAACAGATAAATAGCCAGCCTGTCAGTCAGAAAGACGGACAACGACGTGATCTTTATATAAGAGTCCTTATTGTTTGAGTTACGGGCCCTTAGCAATGTGCCAAATAGAATAAAAAATATCTTTTGTAGAAAGTAATTGGCAGGTGGTCAAGACACTCCAATAACATAAAAATCACGTCTAGTGTAGCCTCTAATGCTACCGTGAACAGTTCATCGACTAGCTTTTCGCCGTATGGACTAGTCTATCTTGACCTCCCTATACGCAAGCAGCGCGTTGCAGCTCATGCATGGTAAGTTGGTCAGCCCGAATTGACCACTGAGTGGACAGTAATTGGATTACACTCTTGATTTAGAAGAAAATGTTACGCTTATTTTGTGATTATTACATTACTTTCATACAATTTTGTTGTTCTACTCCATTATTTGTAAGGGTTCCGTAGTAGTCATTAAAATCTCTTTAAGATAACGTTTTGTGTCTCTGTTTCTGTGTATGCCAAGACACTATTCTTTCAAAAGCAACTTAAATTGCTGAAATTTGGAACGAGCCAGTAAAATGAATCACTAAACATTTCTAATTAGGTACCTAGTCCGGTATAAACATGTATTTCTTTCAGATTTAAATAAAAAAGCTCTAGATGTCACTTTTTCCGTCGTCAAACTTTGGTATAGAATGGACATTAAAGAGGTAAAGTAGGTTGTTTAACTTAGTTCGCAGTTGGTAAAGACTTGACAACACGACTGTTATAAATGGGGGGTAATCTAATCACAAACATGGCCTCAAGGCCAATAGAAACCACTTTCAAATAAAGCAATAAATAAATACAAAGAATTTAGCAATCAACAAAATAAAGCTATCCATTTCAATAACGGCCCAATTACTTTAAACTTATTTGTTGCATTGTCGACGTGGAACGCCATGTTTGTGTTAAGTAATTAATTGGCTGGACATGTCAATAACAGTATGTGACGTAAAGCTAGAATCAATCCGATGCACACTCGGGAATACCAACACAACTATCCCTAACACAATACTTGAACCACAAAAAGGTTTTTTGTAAAGCAAATACCAAACTTTTATTGGAAAAATCATCATGGCGTTTTGTGAAGTTAAAGGATTGGTGCCGTCCATTCCCATATTGGTGTTATACGAAGTAGGCGAGGATATTTGGTAAGGTGTGGCTCAACCACATTTAATCGGCACTCGGAACTAATACATTGGTCGGTTTCTGAGAAAGTAGCTTCATGCTTCTGAGAATTTAAATTCTGTATTACTCGGAATTTCCCAAAAACCAAGACTGTTAATGCTCGTTACTCCCACGTAAAAAAATATATTATTTGTTGATACACTGGATCCTGAATAATGAAATTATACAAGTATTCGGATAAAACGCAAATGTGTAGCACACTCAGAAAATAATAAAATGTTTACAGTTTTAATCCAAACAATAGTCGATTATAAGATATCTAATTTTTTAATTCGTCCTTTGCCGAGTTTTTTTATTTTATTTTAAGGAGATGGCACACGAGCACTCCGGCCACCTGATGGTAAGTGGAATCTGAGCCCCATTTGACATTTGAATTCTCAAGACTATAATCTTAAGACCTCAAATACGTTGCCAACCCTGAGGACCAAGATGGAATGCCTCTATGCTAGTAATTTCACCGGTTGACTTATTCCCACACCGGAACACAACAATGCGAACACTGTTGCTTGGCGGTGGTTAATGAATAATATGGTGGTAGCAGAAATAACTGTTAAAATAGCTGTTTTAATTTACTCCTACGAATTGTTTTTGAATGATCATATCCATTAATAATTCTAAATTAAACATTTATGTCCTTATTATTATTTATTTAAACTTTATTGCACAATACAGCAAGTAGGTACAAATGGAGGACTTAATGCCTTAAGGCATTCTCTACCAGTCCACCAATGGGTAAAACATAAACAAAAGAAGGTTGGTGCTGAGAAGGATACAACCAATATAAAATTTTAGTAACAATCACACTAATAATAAATACGAAAACAAATATTCTTAATGACACAAGGTAATAAAAAAATACATATATATATATATATACATACATACATAACATCACGCCTTCATTCCCAGAGTGGGGTAGGCAGAGCTACAGAAATACCAACAACTCTAAAAAGACTTGTTGATAATTCTGTAACCACATTTTGCACAATCAGGCCAAGAAGAACATATATATATATATATATATATATATATATATATATATATATTATTCAGACTCGTTTATAATTATGACAATTTGGTTATGAAAAATGTAAGTTATTCACAAACCCTAACACTCCTAATGATTTTCAAATTTCAACATAAAAATAAAAATAGAAAGTAGGTACTTTCTTGTTATGCTATAAGAAGATTATATAAGTACTGATACGAGATAACGTTGTAGTATTTACTAGCGATGTATGTCTGTTTTAAGATACTGTTTTGTTCATTTTAGTTCTATTTTACGTCGATATCGATTCAAGTACGAATAATTATTTCCTTCAATTTCAAATAAACGTATTGCGGATAAAGCAAAATCTATCAAAGAGCATAATTGTAAATAAGAAAATAGTAACAAATACATTATTTTCCTTTTATTTGTTAAGGTACTGAGGCTCTGTTCTACTGGGTAAAACCATATTGCCTTTGACATGCTATATTATTATTTTTGACTTGGCCGCCATTACTTTCAAGTATATAAGAGCTACCCTAGCGTCGACAATACGATAATAAGACAAAGGTTTTAGGAAGTAGAATAAAGGGCCTGAATTGCTATTTGAAAAGATTAAAAGTGTTTAGAATCACAGCATCACATACTTTACTGTTACTGAAAATTGCTTTTTTCTCATTGGTGCAATAGTGGGTTCATCGGTTAGTTCATTATTAAATTAATACCTTACTCTCTAATCATTACACTCTAATGTAATCTGTCTCAAGAGTGAGTTACAACCAAAATTACAAACTATCTTCATGTATTTATTTAGTTTTCAATGTAATATTAATATTTATTTAAATGTAACCTCTCCATGGCTGAAGCTGTGCTCACGCCTTTTTCATTTCTTATTTATTCAATAAACGATTTTGATTATGATTTTGAATTTGAAGTATTTTTCAATAAGCGCTATCTGTCTATAATATTTCGTTGATAAACAATTTCCGCCATTAAGTCAAGTATAGCAAAGACCCTGTCGCCACCTTCCGACCCCATCATCATCTATAAATATTGCATTGTCTTGGGGTTACATATGCTACAAATTGCACATTCAATTAACGGGCACTGGTTCAAATTAGACGTGCAATATTTGAAGCGGACGGCATGTATGTGTCTATGAATGTATACATTCATAGACACATACATACAAACAGTGCAAGAATAAAAGCTTGTAAAAATTAGTTAAACACTTTTGGACAAAACATAGTCTTCGAAATGTCATTTAACAATAATGTAGGAGCGTTAAAAAATAAAAGGACATGATAGGCATTTACTTTCCAAAAAGGATCATCGCAGCCCACGTATTTATAGTACTTCAAAGACTCCATAGTACCGTCAAAGTTCAATTTTCCGTTTGTATAGAATGAATTGTATAATTTACCTACGAAATTGCCTTTTTATTTCAATCGCCTTAAAGTTAAGTTTTTTTAGCAAAAAGGTTTAAGGTTCCTTGACATTCGGAATTGCTTGTAAGAAGTCATTATTTCGTGTTGTCTTTGGTACTTAGCGCAATTACTAAATTTCGATTATAAAATATATTAACAATTAAAAAAACAAAGACCGTAATACCACTATCTTAAAAAATAATAATTAGTTGACAATGATTATCACAGTGAACATACCATAATATTAAAATGCCATTAGGCATTAGTTCCGCCATTTGTACTTCCTTCTGTTCAAGATAAACAAAAAAAAACAAACGAGATGTTGGTACGTTTTTGACTGTATGTTTTAATAAGACTTAACATTATATAAATTTAACATTAAAATCCGGTTATCCGTATTAAGATTGACTTTGTCGATATCCAAAATTTTTATACCTAGTTGGATAAAATTATGGAAAAATACAAAATACCTACACATATTTTTTATTTCACACTATGCAAATGTACATAATAAGACGTCCGTTCTCGAGCCGTCGGCCGCAGCGCTGCTTCCTCCTCGGAAAACGAGAAGCGCTAGAAAAAGGCGAGCACCGGAAATTGGCTCTCGAGGTACGGATAAGCCACCGATATCAAAGACATCGGTATAACCAGATGAGGGATAAAAACTTCAATACTACGGCTCTAATTCGATGTAAATAAAAAACTAGAACTAGCTTCGCTTAGCACACCATATTAGGGTTTCGTAGTCAACAAGGAACCATTATAGTTTCGCCTTTTCCGTCTGTCCGCAGTTTAACTCTGACACTCTTGAACAAATCTGTCATTTGGCATGGTTATACATTGAAATTACGCCGGCAAAGTTGTAAAATAAAATCTTGAAATCATTTTTTTTTCGGGAACCTTCTATACAAGTAAAATAATTTTTTTTTTACAATATCACATGGAGAGCGGCATTATTGGATAGCTCTTAAAAAAATATGCAATTATCAATTTTTGGGTTTCGAAAACTCGACAAGTGTGATTTTTGCTAGAGTTACTCGTACGTGTCAATCTACAGCCAACACGACGAGAAATAAAAATCTGAATTAATATCTTAAATAAAACTACACAAAACAACCGAAAAAGAAAACTATCACGACTAAGTAGCGGCTATAACGTACCTACTAAAACCATCTAAGACAACACCAAATTGCTTTTAAAGAAAATTCATTGACACGTGGTTTTTTGTGTTTATAGTAACAGCTTCGGAGCCCTACGCTGAACATGGTCCGACATGCTCTTCCCCGATTCTTTTCTAAGATTTGTCATTCAAAAATTTCGACAATGGGATTACATACTTACTGAAAACGGGTCTGTTTTTTTAACTAACGTTTTTTTAGGCTTCCGTACCCAAAGGGTAAAACGGAACCCTATAACTAAGACTCCGCTGTCAGTCTGTCTGTCCATCTGTCACCACGCTGTATCTCGTGAACCGTGATAGTTAGACAGTTTAAACTTTCACAGATGATGTATTCCTGTTGCCGCTATAACATGATTTTTTTGCCGTTTTTATAGAACCCTACGGAACCCTTCGGGCGCGAGTCCGACTCGCACTAGGCCGGTTTTTTTAGAGTTGTTGGTATTTCTGAAGCTCTGCCTACCCCACTCTGGTAAAGAAGGCGTGATGATGTATATACTCGTATGTATGTTTAAATGTAACAAAATGAAGTAAACCGTACTATACAGGGTGTCTCTGACCATGGGGCTTTAAATGTAGGTATCGGTTCTACTGCTCAAATGCTACATCTTTTGTTCTACGACTTAGAAAATAACTTAGTTTACAGAAAGTTATACGTGATCAAACTTTCAAACTATACTAGTAACATCAGTGATTTAATTTATTTTGTATGAAAAATAAAAAATAAACGTTTTCACATTTTTTTAAAGTTGTAGAACGAAAAGAGTTCCATTTGAGGAGTAGAATCGATCCCTACATTTAAAGCCCCATGATCAGAGACACCTTGTATATAATAATATTGTCTACAGAAATGAAATGCTCATATTTCATTTTCGTTAACGTGTTTTTAACAGTAGCATTTTGTACAACATCAAACACGGAACTTTACACCTACATCATATCTTTACTGATATCACAAGGTTAACTAAGTTATTATACTAATATTAATTTTATTTTCTTTATGAGTCGTGAAATAATACGACATTAATAACGGAAATCTCCTTAGGGGCAAGCGTCGAGGGCATCAACCGACGGATTGGTTTACGATATATCGCCTTTTTGTAATTCTGAGGGTAATTATGTCAAGAATTATGTTAGTCCTGTCCTAGTCAAACCTAAGACTTAATTTAAAATTTAACCCTTAATGGACGAAAATAAAAAAGTCGTGAATTCAAAATTCAGAATTATTATTTCAGGTTTCCCCATAGAATAGTTAGTAAAATTCCTTATTAGCTAGAAATAGATTACATACATTCATTTATGTAGCAATTTTGATTAAATATTTAATTAATCAAAGTTGCTAGAACCATTCAAAAACCCCTTTTATTAAATTTGAATAAGCAATTTTTTTATGAGTTTTCTACTACTTATTTATATTATTATGTAAATTTTAGCTAGTTTTAGTAGTATTACTTTGAATTAAGTTCAATAATTATTAAAATTATCATTAAAAATCTACTAAATCATCAAAATTAAATCTACCTAGTCTCGTAATGATGTTAAAGCATGGAGATCCTCGTGGTAGGACGAGACGTGAATCGGTATTCAGCGGAGATGTGGTGATGACGACCATATTTCACATGGCAAACTTGTATGGATATGGCGACAGATATAATATTTACTCCAAATTTGAGATTGAATTGACAAATGTGTATGATATTATTATCTAATAGCATATTTAATAAAGTAAATGATTTTAAAATCATTACGCAAATAAGACTGCAGATGACAATGACCTCTTTGGTAATGATTGTATAAGTTGAACCGTATCAAAACCTCAACATTTAACACGCTTTACGTCGCGAACACAACTTTCCGCGACAATTTTAAGAGTTCGGGAAAAAGTACCTCAATTCGTTGTTCAACGGAGCTGCGTGAAAATTTTAATAATAGTCAAAAAATAAGCATCACTTCTTTAGAATTATTAGGACAAAGGACAATGAAGACCTAAAAAGAATATTTCAAGACTGCCAATAATTAGTTAATTTCCAACTTACCGGCAAAAACAAGCCGTTGATGGCATCGCACATGAAAACCACAACACCGAGGTAGAGTAAAAATTTCATTACTATGATGCCAAAACTATGGCGTCACTTCACTGTGGTTAGAGTTCGCAACTTATAGTTGAAGTTCCCGGAGTGCCCAGGCGGTTCCGTCGAAGTCGCGCAGCCTGTGAATGGGGCGCGAATACCCAACTCCCTTTATAGGGCTAATAAATGTTTCTGCGCACACTCCGCTGCGCTTGTCCACTCAATCTACCTAATGTCCTTTTATTCGTTAATTACCGAACCATATCAATTAAAGAGCAGACAACACGTGTTTTCTGTATAAACGTGAATTGATTTACTTGGAAAACGCGGTGAGGTAACGGCTTGATAGTAGTGATACGGTATAGTTTCAAGACAATGGTGCTGATGAGCACATATACTATGTTTGTAGCACGAGCTGCTTATCAGATATTACTATTTGCTGAGTAAATGTTTTGAACGTAGAGTAGCGGACATTTGACATAATCTAACCGCCGCCTGTGACATTACTGTGTACAACGTGCGAGTTTTATATGAAACGAATTAAATAGTAGAAAATAGTACAAAATTACTGATAATACGTCCCTATTCGGTACTAATTAAATTTTCAAATATTCTACTCAAAAGAAATTGTGTTATGTGAATTGCTAGGTCGGTTGAAATAATACAATTGGTCGAGTTTAATGGACATCGGTTAAAGCGTAGAAGCAGGGTGGTGGTTAGGTTAATTATTTAGATTCAGAGAAACCCATTTATATTCATGGATTTTTGGCTAATACGATACTGAATTAAACAAGTAGTTTAAAAAATAATTTCGAAAGCAATGTTTTTTTATTCATTATTTTATTATTGTTAATCCCTAAATAATAACCCACATTTCTAATAGTACTAGTACCTACTAGTAATATCCGAGGTGTCAAAGCCATATGAGCCTTCATTAACCCTACCAGACGCCTTGTAAATGGGTCACTATTCTCGATTTCCGTCATCAAACCAGTAATCTGAGCTCATCGTGCCAAGACATTTTCTAATAACATACTGCATTGACATTATTTGACGCCGAGAAATTTGTCACATATATGAAACCAATTTTAAGTCACCAAAGTGTACCGTATTCTTGGATTGTGACTGACTTGATTTTATTAAGACATACATTTATAATGACATATAACATAATAATTGTCCGTCCGAAATGCTACCACTTTCTTAACCTTTAACCTACCGCCAAGCAGCAGTGTACGCATTGTTGTGTTACGGTGTGGGGATAGGACTATCGGTGAAATTACTAGCATTGAGGTTCATCGTAGTTCTCAGGGTTTGCAACACATTTGGAGCCTTGAGAATCCATGTCTATGGATCTCAGATCCCACTTACCATCAGGTGACCTGTATGCTCGTTTGCTTTCTCCTTGTCATAAAAAAGCTAAAGTCCTGAATTAAAACTTAGTTGAAATAAAGAAAATATTGCCCCGCTTTGTATTTCAGTTGATACCTAGATACATCGGGTCAGTCAATGTATCAAAGTTATTCGACACGGAAGGTGGTTACAAGTAATAATAATAATAATAATAATAATAAATGCTTTATTCAGTAACTAAAAACTAGGTTACAATAATGGTAGATGCCTCTTTTTAAGTAAAAAATATACTTGTGTTAAGAGAACATCGCTCTTCCAAGTGCAGTTGGCTCAAAACATGACAAACAGTAGGTACTATTTTATACTATATTGTACAATAATTTAGTTTTTTTTTTTACATAAAATTACTTTAAAAACAAACTTTTTATGACTGTTGTGTGTGTGTGTGTGTGTATGTGTGTGTGTGTATATGTGTGTGTGTGTGTGTGTGTGTGTGTGTGTGTGTGTGTGTGTGTGTATGTGTGTGTGTGTCCGTATATTAACAATACCTCTATATACTTAACAGAGCTAGCGGTCCCGGGTTCGATTCCCGTTGTGGACAAGTCAACATAAACTTTAATTTTATCACCAATATTAGTCATATTTTAATATACTGCCCTCATAAGCTACTAGGCGGTAATTCAAATTAAATAAGCAAGCAGATTCAAACCTCACCTGTTAGAGATACGGTTGAACTTGCTACAGGAGTTTGGTCTGAGATGCCGCTTTTTCGTGAAGTAATAGTTAATTTTCGTGACGTAATGGAAAAGTTACCGTTGTTAATTATTAACTAGAAGTACTTTTTTTTGGAAAACGCCACGATACAAATTAATACCTTATGCTAAATTAAACAATTAACATAATACATCTTGGGTTTACTTGTGCTTGTGTAAGACCTACCTTGATTTAAAAAATTAAGGATCATGGTCTTTGGGAAACACCCTATATAGGTTTTTATGAGTGAGCTAGTAAGTACCAACATACTGTCGTGTCTAGGTAGATTTCGGGAGCAAGTTCCCTATCCCTTACTTGTTTCTGATCACCCGGTACCTAAGCTGAAGAAAAACGGCTTCTATACTGCACTTAACTTGGCTAAACATGGCAGTATAAGGGCGTTTTCCAAAAAAATGTGCATCGTTAAAGACAAAAATTAAGAAAATTTAACTTTTCCATTTCGTCACGAAAATTAACGTATGTAAATGTATGGCTAATTTTCGTGACAAAATGGAAAAGTTAAATTTTCTTAACTTTTGTCCTTAACGATGTACCTACAGTTTTTTTTGGGAAACGCCCATAAACGACACTTACAAACCAGGAGATCATAACTCCTGGTACCTGTACTGAAGAAACATGAGCGCGTCTTGGCCAATCTCATATTATTAGGGTCCATTCACACAGACCGGCTTGGAGCGCATCGGCTCTTCTTTTCACACAGACTGGAGCCGGTCGACTGCGCAAGCGCGGAACGAGCGCGGAAGAGCACGTCAAGCAGCCGGTCGGCTCCTCTTATCATTTCACTTGAAGAGCGATCAAGCATTCTTAGTGACAAAATAAACCTTATTACAATGACTCAAAACTCTTTTTCCAACGTGATAAAAATCTGCTCTCCTCTCTGTGTGAACGGACCCTTATGCGCTCTCTTTCGTTTATTAACCATTTATTTAGAGATAAATAAAAGAAACGTGGATTACCCAAAATGATTTACAATCTCCTGGTGTACCATCTTACTTTTTCGATGATATGCCTACGCAGTCTCGTTGGGTACTGAAGCATTGAGGTACTCGTAACAAGATGAATCCGGACTTTATTCCACAAAATACGATGTATATATCGATCACCACCCCCTTTCTCTTGCTTTATAGCAGAGCTGCACCTAGCTGTAAATTTGTTGTTATCCCTTACTTGTTTATAATCGCCTGGTACCGGATCAATATTTTAGTAGCTTACCTTTCTCTTGCTGTAAATAAATTCTTACATCACTAGAGCCTGTTGATTGATCAGTAGTTAAACTAACTAATTGATAATTGTTTAAAATCGTAACTAATGGTTAAATCTCAAGGAAATGTGTAAAAATATCGATTCTGTTTTCGAATTTTAACAATTAGTTGAGTTACCGATCAAACAACAGGCCCTTACTTGTTTAAAATCTCCTGGTACGTTAAATCGTTCTAATTTATAATTTTACATACATACATACATACATAAATCACGCCTGTTTCCCAGAGGGGTAGGCAGAGACCACTTCTTTCCACCTGCTACGATCCTGACAAAGCTCTTTCGCTTCTTCCACATTCATACATCGAGTCATGCATGCACGTCGGTTTCGGGTACTTAAGATTCGGCCCTTTTCCAGTATTTCTCCGATTTGATTCAAAAAAGTACGCCTAGGGCGCCCCCTTCCGACCCTTCCACTCACTTTAGCACTGTAAATTTCTTTTGTAAATCTTTTTTCATCCATCCTTTCCAAATGACCGAACCATCGAAGCATGCCCTTTTCAATTTTAGTTACTACATCTTCTTTCAGACCACACTTCTCTCTGATGTTTTCATTCCTTACTCTATCACACAGTTTCACACCACACATACTACGCAAAGAGCGCATAATTTTATACGAAGATAATTATAATTTACCTTTGAAAATCTCTTTTTTTTCATCTTGTATAGAGAAAAACCATTCCTATAAACCTGACACCATCTACAAAACATGTACGGTCTATATTGTCTGCCATAATATTTTTTAGTCATAATGTGTTTTAAGTTATAATTATCGCAAGTTATAACGTAGGTATTTCTAGAAGCTGTTTCTTATTAAGGATTTCTATAAATCAAAACTAAGCTAACCTAACCTTGACCACAGTTTATATATTTAATAAATTCGGAAAAGTTAACTGTTTCAGCGATATAAGAAATTATGACACATACATACATAACATCACGCCTTCATTCCCAGAGTGGGGTAGGCAGAGCTACAGAAATACCAACAACTTTAAAAAGACTTGTTGATAATTCTGTAACCACATTTTGTACAATCAGGCCAAGAAGTTTACATATTGTATTAGTGACAGGTTGCAAGCCCATCGCCTAAGAAATTATGACTATCAATAATTATGTCAAAAATGCCATTATGACCAAAGAACATATGGAAAAGTTATAGAAATCAATGGGCTCCCCATTAGTACATTGTGCACTAAGGGCCTTAAGAAGGGGATTACTAACGAGAGTCTATTAGAAGCCCGAGCGATGGGGAAGGCAATCGACTCGCTAAAAGAAATTGTCATTTTTTTCCAATTTAGTCTTCCACAGATAAAGGTAAAAACTGCGGTAAGTTTTCAGCCTTGACAGACCATAAATAAATATCAAGGGACAATCTCTCACAAATTGACCTAGTCCAAAACTAAGCTTGCACTATGGGTACTAAACAACGATAAACATACTTATATAGAGAAATACTTACTTAAATATTATAGAAAACATCCAAGACTCAGGAACAAATATTCGCGCTTATCACACAAATATCTGCCCTTACCGGGATTTGAACCCAGGACCGCTGGCTTCGGAGGCATATATGTATAATGAGGCTAATATTGGACGGTTCCTGAGGAAATACTGATAAACGACTTCAACGCGGACGGAGTCGCAGGCAACAGCTAGTAGGAACTAAATCTTGGCTGATTTTAAACCTCCTTAGTTTGAAATGACTAGGATTCTATATTTTAAAACTAAACTCATAACTCCCTCGGAAGGTATAAAAATCCATAATTCCCGTGGGAGGTAAATCGTATATAACTGCTCTATAGCGTGTAATAACATCGTTTCCAAGCAAATGTGATGAAAATATTTTTCGGAATATCACTACAGTTTCCTCTTGCATAGTGTTAAGTCGTTGACCTTAGAAACGGTGTTTTCCTTACACCTAGCACCACACAAATCGAGTACATACACTTCATTTAGAGTAGTTTCTTGCGGCGTTTCTTCTCAGCAGTGGTCTGCTCTTGGAAAGCGCTGGTAAAATTTAAACCTGTAACGAGCCCGTGCCTACTTACTGAATAAACAATTTTTATCTTTGTTTTTAACTTCGCTCAAAGCTCTGATTATTTTAGGGTTTTCAAAAAATATAGCTACACATCAGATGTTTAAAATTTCTAAATGAAATGGGTCTTTTGTACACAACATTACCTAATATAATAATTAAGAAACAAATTACTAATGAACATCATTTCAAACCTAATAAATATCAACTAAAAAAGGTATTCAATCTTCAACGTACCTTATATACCTAATTGGCGTAACATTTGTAACTTGGAATAAATTGCTATCTCGATTCATATAATACTTATTATGTGAATGATTGTCGTCCCAACTCTATTCGTTAAAACCTACGCATCACGCCTTATGCAAAATAAAGTTATTTAAGAAGTTAAATAAATTGTTTTCTCTTTCTTTATATAACAGTAAGTACCTGGGCTGGGATCCTACACGATAATAATGATATCGTCTTTGATGTGTTTTCGTATTGTCAACGCGACTCTTATGTCATTTACAATAACGGCGACCGAGTCATCAACAATTCTAAAATATCGATATCGTTAGAATAGCGGCCCTACTCGTGCTTCTAAGTATTTCTTTTGCAGCAGTATTTTCTTTATTATTTACAACGCTGCTCCTGTTAATGGAGTTCTCGTTTTTAAGGTATAACGAGGTATGTCAATAGATCCGGTTGAACTTTGATCAGAGGAAGTGCTTGGTGTATATTTTTCCAGGAAGTTCACTTGATATACTGCGCCGCACAATAGAATGCAATGAGGCTTATTTATAAATAGGTAAGTGCATAAAAGGTACTTACATATTATGTAAGTGTGCGGTTATTAGGTATCATACGATACAATTATTCATTTGTGGGTATTCAAATTATTTAATTGTTGTGTACCTAACTAAACAAAGAGATGGCAAGTGTGATATTATCAATGACTATGTAATAAGAATACATAACTAACATATACTGGATGTTGCCTGTAATAGGAGGAATAAATTGAGGGATCGTTTCTACTACATAAACGTAGATTTTTTTTTTCAACTTTTACAAAATGTGTAATTTATTATTTCCTATTTTTCGTACAAACTAAATAGCATTTTCAATGTACTCCATCCAATAGTCTAGTTGACATTTACTGTCAGCCTACAAACTTCGTAGTTTTCGCAATACTTTGCTGGCTTGGAAAATCTAAATTCATTCATATTTAGTAAACAACAAGTTATTTTCAAAAGTTGTAGAATAAATGTTGTTACGTTTGTGGTGTGGAAACGATCCCTCAATTTATTGCTCCTATTACAGGCAACACCCGGTATATAAATTTGCTTTATAATTCAGTAATAAGTGTTTCAAGGCTAATATTCTATACGGTAAAACCTTATTGCTATTGACGTGTTTCCGTATTGTCAACGTTTTGTTAGCTCTTATTTAGTCAGTTCGACAAGAACGTGCCCATTTAAATTTATATTAAAAGAAATTGGCTCTGGCTAACAGCACATTTGTCAAAATGAGTGCTCCTTTTGCTTCATGTTTTGATGAGGCAGTGTTCCTTTGTACACACCCGAAAGAATCCAAAATGTCCTGCGATCAGGTCGCCAAGTACATGATTAATCGAAGGCGGTTGTAACTAAGTGGGTGAAGCGATATAAAAACGTTGACGAATTATCAGAACGCGGGAAAACAAGGGTGACCTCCTCCGCAGAGGATAAACGGCGTTAGCAAATTTACGAAAAATCCACTATTATCATTGCGTTCAGGGCAGATGTGATGCAATAAAAGGCGTTTGATTGAAAATGGCTTGAAACATCGGAGTACGGTGAAAAAACCGACTCTTACTGAAAAACGTGAAAAAACGGTTGTCGTGGGCGAGTGAAAACAAAAACAAAAAGAAAAGTGTAATATTTTCCGATGGAGCTTCATTTGGGGCAGCTAATTACTCGACTTGAGCTTGGCCTACGGGTAATAGAGTACTTGCGGGGAACGTGAATCACCGAGTTAAGGTGCATGTATAGGGATGCTTCATAAACATAAAGTAGGGTTTTGTTCACTTGCACGTTCACTAGGACACTCGACGCTCGAAATTAACACAATTTATAAAAACCGGGCTAGAGTATGTCGAACCATGCTCAGATAGGGTTCCGAAGCCGTTAAGTACTATAAACATAAAAATCAACAAGTAATAACAAATTTTCTATTTAAAGTCAATTGGTGCCGTCTTAGATGATTTTAGTAGGTATAATCACTTTAATCGCCTGTATCTCAAAAACCAATGATGTCTACTTAGTCGTGACAATTTTCCTTTAAAATTGTTTATACGCTCTTTCATAGTTTTTTTTTTCAGATTTTTAGTGATTGTAGTTTCGGCTACTTTCGGGGGGACACACTTGAGTCTAACAAAAATTAGCGCTTTAAAGCTTAATATTTCATAAACGGATTACTTAATCGAGAAACTGTTTTTGTAAACCCGTAATATTTTTAAAAGACCTATCCAACGACTCCCCATACTATAGGGTAGACGAGAAAAAATACATCCCCACGTTATATACGTGTAGGGGAGGAACCATTCAAAAAATATTTTTTTGTTACTTTTATTGTACCATTTTGTTGGCGTGACTAACAGCTTTCTAGTACTAACAGTTTTTACGCTAGGCTGCGGACGGACGGACATGGCAAAACTATAAGGGTTCCTAGTTTGACTACGGAACCCTAAAAAGGCATTGTGGCCTTCCGCTAAGATGTTCCCAAAGCATAATGCTTCTTGGATCTTGCAAGAGGATAATGACCCTAAACACTGAAGTCGGCACTGTGCTGAGTGGAAAACTTAAAATGGTATCGATCGACGTTTAGGATTGGCCATCACAATCACCCGGTGTCAATACAAAAAAAAAATGTGTCTGGATGAAGTAAAAATACTGTTTGAGTTGCTGACCTAACTTAAGAACTAGTCAGTTGGGAGTCTTTACCCTGCAGTTTTGCTGATATTTTGATAGAAAGTATGCTTCGAAGATGCAAAGTGATTAAACATAATTAGCGAGACTGAACACCTTATTACAAATAAAGCATGAATGTGTAATTTATACGTGATAATAATAATAAAAATGTATTAAATGTGTGTACTTGACGGGTACCTATTGTTTTATTGAAATACCTTTCAATGAACATATCGTTACACAATTTTCATTTCATCGAAAGGCATTTCTCACCACAAGCAATATTTTTTGGAAGTCTCAAGTCTAACCTAACCTATGTAATTAAAGTTTTGAATATTCTGAAAAACTCATAGTTTCAGCAGAAATTATATAATTGATGGATGAAGTGAAATGCGACAACATGACGGGTGACTTGACAGTAATGGCAGCTGAGTTAAAAACAATACGATAACATGTCAAAGGCAATATGGAATAGTGAAGAATAGTGAATAGTGAATAGAATAGAATAGTGTTCCTTTAGAATAACGAACAAGACAACTACCCAATCTATAATGTCACAATGTTCAAGCAATCTTAATTTAATCTCCAACGATAGTTTAATACGACCTACTCAATATAAATAAATACGTAAAAATGGTTTAGCTCTGTTTCCAGCGGAAAGTAGGTGTCTATTAAAAACAGTTCATAAGAATCTAAGTAGAATTTCCTTAGTGTTCCAGGAAACGCCCGTGGAAAGTCATTTAACGTACAAATTCAATAAAAATAACAAAAGGGCTTTTAAATTTTCAAAGGCGTCTACTTTATGGTTGGCTTAGCCGTAATTTAAATAAAACCGAAAATTGAGCGACGAGGTTCAATCCCTGCTCAAGCAGGCTAACGGTCTAGTGGGATTTAATAATATAATTACTCGTATATCTATAATTACTCGTATGCATCTTGAATAAATCAATTCAATAAATAATCTGGTTATCAGAAAATCCCGCCATCACTTCTTTAGGAGTTAAACTGTATTATTAAATAAGTACCCGTTATATTTGGTAGCTTTTATGAACAAAATTTGGCCCAAGTTGAAAAAAAACATAGACCTCATATTTTTTTAATAATGTATAAGCCGATTTATTTCAAAGTCCTTTAGCACCATTATACGCGTCTATTGAGTATATGTCGTTTTTGTAATATAAGAATCGTAATCACGCTCCGTTTAATGAATTGAAATGAATGAATACCTACTACTATACATATAAATAAATAAAATATAAATAAATATCAGGGGACAATGTCACACAACTTGACCTAGTCCCAAACTAAGCTCTAGGCTTGTACTATGGGTACTAGACAACGATAAACATACTTATATAGAGAAATAAATACTTAAATACATAGAAAACATCGAAGACTCAGGAACAAATATTCGCGCTCATCTCACAAATATCTGCCCTTACCGGGATTTGAACCCAGGACCGCTGGCTTCGGAGGCAGGGTCACTCCCAACTAGGCCACCGTGTCGTCGTCGTAATATGTATATTTCTTATTTATTTGTATGTTTGGGTTTTTTTTTCCATTCTTTATTTTAGTTTGCACCGCTTATCAATTTGTAATATTTTATTTGCATTTACTTTCGACGTTGTTATTGTATGCAGTGGTCAACACATAATATTTTTATGGTATGGTATTGTATACGTAATTGAATGTATTTGTAACCTTCGACTTCTACAGCTCGAATTTTCGACAGCTAAAGGAAACCTAACGAAATATTTATCAAATGAGTTCCTTGTAAATATTATCTACAAGACGTAAATCATAATGCTGAATCAGGGAAGACACGAATTCTTAAAATCCTGTGTCAATTTATGTATGACAATAAATTCAGGCTCGACATCTTAATGTTTATTGTGGCTAAGTTTGCGAGTCTAAACTAAATCTCTTAAACTAAAATGCAATAACAGCTTTAACGTCGTAACACCACAACAGCTGTGCGCGTAACTCAGAATAAAATCAGTGAGGTTTGCTAATTAGCTGCCATAGCCTGCGGAAGCCCTGTTCTACACGACTAACGGCATGAACTTAATTAACTTGCCAAGTTTTTTAAATCTGTTACCGGAGCGTAGAATCCATCAGGCTGTGTAAACTAACATTAAATGAATAAATTCGACGCCACCGTGTATAACTTACTAATACAATGAGATTTGTTTCTCCATATTGTTTAAGCTTTAAACGTCTACTACTAACTTAATAATAACGAAAAGGTCCCTTTTCTATTACATATTTTATTGCAATAAGTACCTAAGTAGATCGCACCGAGAGAGTGGGAGTGGAAAGTTAAGTGCACTGCACTAAAGCCATTAAATTGAACTATAGTTCTAAGAGTTTTGCTACTTCAATGTTGGCTTTTTGTATTATTGATACCTAATTTAAAAAAGTCAGTCTAACGTTTAACTCATACAACAAACACCTTTAAAGCAGGTACTCGTACTGTAGCGTATGATGCGACAAGCATGCGAGAACTCTTAGGCTTTCTAAGGTATTTTTCACATGTTCGTTTGCTATGTTCAAATTCTAAAATCATACATATATAATATCACTTCTTCATTCTCAGAGTTGGGTCGGCCGAGTCAAAGAATTACGAACAACTCTTAATAAAAATACATAATTCTATAACCACATTTTGCACATCATTAGTAACAGGTTGCAAGCCCGTCGCCTAACAGTACTACAAGCCTTTATTCCCTTAGTCGCCTCTTACGACTTCCACGGGAAGACATGGAGTAGCATTATTTTTACGCGGGAACCACACGGGGGTAAAGATAATGATCCTTAATAACCCGCAATGGAATGGGCTTTAATAAAAAAAGACAAATGTAAATGCAAAGACATTTTAATATTATGGTGCCGAAAACACAATGAGATTATATAGTCCTAACTGTGGCCTAAGTATCTGGTGTTGTAGAGCAGTCAATGATGGTGCAGGAGATATAATAAAAAGTGGGATACATAGATACTGCCGCAGTACCTACATGATAGATCACATTACAATTATACTCGTGTTCATTAAAATTAATCTTAGTAATTTTGCTACTTTCTCCACAGCTCAGAAAACACGCCTCGTTAATGTTGTACTTCCTTAATTCTGGCGTTTAGTTAATTATAAATCTGCCTTATAACCCCCAAGCGTGATGGTCCAAGATATTTGTTAAATTTACAATTTATTTTTTTGTAGTTGGTACCATTTTGCGTTGTGCCTTTCTACATCCAGTAGTGAAGGGATCCTTGATGTTGCCTACATTTCTGGTGACATTCAGTTTCGATGTTATGCACCTGGCCCTTATTTCACCGATCTGTCAGCAACAGGTGACAGGCGACAATTTGATATAAATAACTAAGTTGTCGAGTTCCTAGGTCACTGAGCTACATATAAGCTACGCCGTGTATACTAAATTGTCACTGTCAACTATTACTGGTAAGGTTGATAAAGTAGAGAGCTGGAAAAGCTGAACTTGCTTTAAAAAAGCTAAGGATACCAAAACTGTTAGAAGCAGTACTATTCTCCGCAGCAGCCTCTGTATACTGCTCACACAGACTACTAAGAGATACTACGTATCAGACTACCATCTCGCGAACAAATTCTGCTCAGCGTAGGATTCTGTCAATTTTCCATCTCATATGACATTTAACAGTTTTTTTTTTTCTTTTAAATCTAGGCTCTGGAACGTCTAAACAATACATCCCAGTTTTTCCACAAATCGCCATCGGTGGTTTTTTCTTCTAACGAATTAAGACAGAGAAACTTCTAAATTATACAGCCATTTTATTTTTCTTAAATTTTTTATGATGGTTTTTTAAACCACATTTAGACTATGGAAATATAGGCAATACTGCCTTTATATATATATATATATATATATATATATATAGATTGCTGCCTTATCCAACTTCGTAAAACCATATTGCTTTTGACATGTTGTATGGAGGGCATCTTTTGAAGCAGACCGTCGAAAAAATACTAACTTTAAAATCAATTTGTGCAATGATTAAATCTACGAGCGGGCCTACCTTTTGGATTTGATATGATAAAGGCTTAATGATATCAAATGCAAAAGGTGTTCCCGCTCGTAGATTAAATCGCTGCACAAATTGATTTCAAAGTCAGTCACTTTTTGTCGGTGAGCTTCAAAAATCGCCCCTCTGCCGCCATTACTGAAAAAATAAGTAAACGTTGACAATACGGGTGTCTATCATTTCATCGAACGCTATTTTCTGCTGAAACCATAATGTTTTCAGGATATCATAAATATCTAACCTACGTAATTCATGTTTAAGATACCCTAAAAATATTATGGTCTCAGCAGAAAATAGCGTTCGATGAAATGATACATTCGTTGAAGTGAAATTCGATGTAGTGATGAGTTACGTGAGAATACGATAACAT
Source organism: Acleris holmiana (assembly GCA_949316455.1). NCBI lineage: Eukaryota > Metazoa > Arthropoda > Insecta > Lepidoptera > Tortricidae > Acleris > Acleris holmiana. Next base: position 11,555,503 of record OX438769.1, read on the forward strand.
GTCAAAAGTAACATGGTTTTCCCGAGTAGAATAGAACCCCTGCTAGGATACTGTTGGTAATGCCGTGGCGATATTTACTACGCGATTTGGTGTTACTAGACGCCAATACGGATATTCGCCGAATCCCAGATTGGCACCGGCATGAGAAAATAAAACGAATCCAAATATGTAATTGTGTATAGGTACTTTTAATTGTTACAATATTACAATTAGAATGCCTTTATTTTTAGAACATTTATGAATATTCGGAGCTTGCAGTGGAGACGAGGGATTGTGGTGGTAGTTAGCTGCCATTCCCGTAGTCTGTTAAACATGTTTTTACTACTCTGAAGACGCACAAAAAAATACAACAATAAAATAACAATGCAAGTAGCAGGAAAATTACAAAATGTGTGTAGGTAATTGCAGAGTGAAACAAGTTTTAAAGAAGGAATCAAAGGCATGAGGGCAGTAAAAGATGGTGGGACTAGCACTTCAAATTGAGTAAATGCAATAGAGAAAGTAAATTGTTAAATTAATTATATACATATTACCTACCTAATATAACTAGGCAAAAAGGTTTTTAAACCAAAATCTGATGCGGAACCAGAACGCTGGTTGCCAGGCAAAATAATAATGTAAGTACTCCACCCACCACTGAATTCCCCATGTCAAACTAAATCGTTTTGCCAAGCTAATAATAAAACAACCAAGTATAAAAATTACCGTACTGAAGTAGGTGCCGTAGTCTTATTAATATTAAGCCTGGACCATATCTGCGGTATTTGGGTGTATACGTGATGGTGTACCAATCTTTCAATCATTGTATGAGAAAAAGAGACGCTAACATGGATACTCGCGAAATCCTGCAGATATAGCCTTAACTATTTAGGCCTATTTAGGTTGTTTTTAGGGACGGACATACTATGGCCTTTTATGCTGCTGTGAAATAATGAACCTTTTTATTACAAACCTGATCGCCCAGGTTTTTACACGGTTGCCCAAAAATAGGAGCGTAATGTTTTTTAGCTTGATCTGCTTCACATTTGTAAGAACTTAATCTACTGCTAATACGTCGCCTTCTCCATCTGTAAATATAAAAAAATACTGCCTCCAAGCATCCGTTTCTAGAATTAAACAACACTAGAAACTCGCCCTTGTTTTGCTCTAGTTGATAAGAGATTCAGAGTCTTACCCGGAACCCAAGAATAAAATAAAATTTAGTTAATATAATTTGAGGTAATATAGTTTCCTATTAGTGGAGAACAAACGCACAACCTAACCTCTTTTATGTATTATATCATAATAATAGTCTAGATTACTTTTTCAATATTATCAGCGCTTACTTTCTGGCTCATGTCATGTGTATCGTAATAAAATACAAAATTTAACTTTCAAGCGAATGTCTGCAAAGCCCTCTGGTAATTACGGATGTACTAGGTTTTCGCCGATAGGTGCTGTACCTGATATTATTGTGGAACTATTTACATTAACAGCGAAACTATAGGTACCCGATAAAACTTCGGGGATTAAGGAACTCTATTTAGTCAACAAAAAATATTAGCACTGTTATGCCAGAGTACAATTATATCAGTTTTTAGACACAAAAATAGATGCCTAGCACTAAAAAAATAACTGTGTATGACTCTCCACTCTGCTCTTGGTAATAAAGCGGACTCGAATCAACAAGCAACAGTGTTCTTTACTGGGTGAGTAATACCGACGGTAAAGTTAAAGTAATTATGTAAGTTCTAGGGGTATTAACTATTATATCAATACAATAAAATTTCAGCTATTAGGTCGGTCATGAGCTGAAGCCAATATTTACTTTGATCCTACCACTTAACCTTTTAGCCGCCGTAGTCTTGATATGTAAGACACACAATGTCCAGTATCGCGGTAAGTAGTCCTAAAATTAAGACAAATTTCTTATATGTTTTTGCAAGGTATTCTTCACTTCTGCAGAGCTTAATAAATAGCAACGAAACTGAAATGATGCTTTAGTTCTACTTTCCAGCTGAATAAAAATATGAAATTAAGCATTATATTTAGTATATTTTACATCAGGGCTACCTGCCAAAGTCTTTGTTACGTCCCAATGCCGTTATGTTATGCAAGTTAAAACTGCCGTTTTAATTTCTGAAAGTTACTTAAATTTTGGCCATAGAAATAGCCTTTAGGTATTAGTCATGTATTTTCAAAATCGGATTGGCAGTTCCAGAGATTACCCCCAAAATTCAAACAAACAAACAAACAAACCAACAAACATACGATACATTATACGCCCTAACCTGTCCAATTATTTGTACAGTCAGGTCAGTATTGAAATATCGCGGGCGCATAACTTTTAGATCAATATTTTTAAAAACTTGATACACTTTCACATAACTCTCAAGAGTTGTGACGAAGTTTTTTAAAGTTGTAGCCTATTTTTCTCGTCCGTTTGTATCTATGAATTTTGTGGATTCCAGCCTTTTATTTGCCTACTGCCAGAATTCATGAAGGCCTGACGATTCTCTAACAGCAGTCCACAGTAATTTACTTATTTTAGTGGACCCTGCTGCGCCATTAATGCTATCAAATTAGTTGTCAAAAAAGAACACCGTCTATGTTGCGTTTTTAAAGTTTAGCTCACGGGCCCTCCTTCGACGTTGGCTGGAACAGATGTAAAAATAATTATTCAAATCTGATGTTTACAATTACATTCACAAAACAGTGTAAAGATATATCATGGACTTTATGTAACTACTAGCAGCTGCTTCCCAGAATTTCGTCCGCCTAAAAGTCGTTTATCGATATTTCCTCAGGACCCATCCATTTTTCGGGATAAAAAGTACCCTATGTCCTTCCCCGGAACTCAAACTATCTCCAAACCAAATTTCATCTAAATCGGTTCAGCTCTTTATCCATGCGTAACAAACAGACAGACAGATAGACAGAGATATTTTCACATTTATAACATTACCTAGATAGTAGGATTATATTGCTCTTCCCTTGGTAACAGTTCCAATTTTGCAGGATTAAAAGTAAATTATGACACTTTCTTGGAGTTTAAGCTATCTTTATAAATAAAGACTAAGAAGGTACTACATTTCATCGAAATCGTTTTAACAGTTTGACCGTGAAAACGTAACAGATAAATATCTTTCATTTGATGTCACATGGTTACTACAGTGTGAAAAAACTTGTTATTTATTTTTCATCTTGTGAACGAAGCATACGGACGGACGGACGGACGGACGGACGGACGGACGGACAGAGGGACGGACAGAGGGACGGACGGGCGGGCGGGCGGACGGACGGACGGACGGACGGACAGATGGACGGACGGACGGACGGACGGACGGACAGACAGACGGACGGACGGACGGACGGACGGACGGACGGACGGACGGACGGACAGACGGACGGATAGACGGATAGGCAGACAGACGCATAGATGTCGTGATTAAACGTTAGTTGGTATTTATATGGGTTTTTCCATCAGCTTTAGTACCTACTGATAAGTTATAGGTACCTATGTACCTAATTGAGAAAGCAAGATGAAAACGAACATATCTGACAAAACACGATGTCATGGGATTATGCACTATGTTTTCCATGCGGGCATACGAAACCTCAACATGTTCGCGGACGGAAATGCTATAGCATTGGAATTTAGCAAAGTGTGCCCAACAAGTATGACTTTCCTGTCCGTGAACGTGTTAAAAACAGCGTCGTAATCGGTGCATTCCTTTAGAAGCTAAAATGCCAATGGCACACAAGTACGCACATACACACATTAAACTAAATGATGCGGACAGGCGAGTTATAAAAGTAATCCTATTTTCAAGTTGTTAGCTTCTATAGGTGCTGAGAAAAACTGCTGTCACATATAGACAGACAGCACCGAATTCTCATCATAAGGGTTCCTATTTTACCATTTTGGTATTAAACCCTTAGAAAGGGGACAACCTTCCACAAATTTACTTCTTTCCGAACTATGATCTAGCTTTTTACTATGGATACTAGATAGAGATAAATATACCTACTTATCTAGACAGATAAATTAATACTTAAATAAGTAGACAACCCCCAAACTCAGAAATAAAATCTTCATCCTCATCCCACAAATATTTGCCCTTAACGGGGATCTAACCCTGTGGTACTGATAATTTCATAAGTATGCAACATGGCTACAGCAGCAGCTTGATCCTATATAATAAAACCTGAATAAGTACTTTAATTTACCAGTATCCAATTCTGGTATGTATGGAACTGGCTTCTGCAGTATAAAGAGTTGGGTAGGCTTTGCACAGATCCACGCACCAGATGAACAAAATCTGTTTTGAAAATGTATTCCGCAAACAAAGGAAGTTTCTATTTCATCTGACGATGATCTGATCCATAAATTTGAAGGCACTGCAACCATAACAATATCTTTAGTCTGTCTATGTTGGAAGGAAATTATATAATTTAACGTCTTGAAGCTTGGAATTGCACCTGAGACCACAGCATGTGAAATAAGACATTCTTGAAACACCTGGAATAAACAAGCAGGTGCTAATTAAATTTTTCCAGCTTGCAAACATGCAGTTTTAAGATATGTTATATCCTATTGGCTACTAAGTGGAAAAAAGCACCACATTATGTTAGCCTAAGAAAGGTCTAAGTAGGTTGCAAACAGGATTTATGCAAGCAAGAACACATACGCAGATAGAAGAAAATTGAAAACATTGGATGAAAAGGTGTTTCAAGTAATGTTAATAACAAATTTATATAGCGAAAGGGTACTTCACGAAAACTTGCACAGAAATGTCCAAATTTATTTCACTTTTATTTTATTAGATTCCGACTATGTATGCAAAACACGACTGTTTATCATTTATCATCATCATCAGTATCATCACTCTTTAACAAAGTTGTTATATACGAGTTCCGACACTAGCTGTAAACAATGAACCAAATGTTTTTCATAATTCAGTTGCTGCTAAGTAGGTATACCCAAAAGACTGAAAATAATGACAAATAAAGCGCTCTTTCTCAAATAGTGAAGCGTACTATTGAGAGTAGTAAATACCTATTATTGTACACTTACGTCTTACAGATATCCAATATTATTATATTAAACTTTAATAACAGAATAGTATTACAAATGGTAGGTCATACAAAAAACATACCATTTTTTTTGCAATAATGGCTTCATAATGATCATCTTTAGGTCAGGATTGGAGGCTTAGGTTATCGGTTCTTAAAAACATCAGAAATACAGCGCGTAAAGGTAACTATTACAAAATACCATTTTTTCTTCTTTTATCCAAAAAAAATGGCGACTGACTAGAGTGACAAGCAGAAACCACAGGTTATATAATTATAGGGTATGTCAGAGTATGTCTAAGCAGAAAGAAACTGTTAACAACTTATCAGTTCAACAGACAGTCATTTGGTGCCGATAATTTATTTATGGCGGCTGCGGTAGTTCATAATCTGTGGCTAATAAGCTACTAGGAGTCTTCAGTCTGTGGCTGGTGACGAAATGTGAGTTAAAATGTCATATGGCTCCGAAAATTGACAGTTCGTAAGCTGAGTTTTTTTTTCTATGCAGTTATAGGGCCGTGACTGCTCACATCTCTGGTCTGGGGCACCGGCTAGTCAAAATTGATCTCTTTAAAGAGTTCTGATCCAATTTTTAAACGAAAATATACTGTGTATCTATGTATGAAAAATAACTTTGGATTCAAATCGTTTTCCAAATATTGTACGACTCTAGATGCATTATGCAACTGGGCTGAAAGGAACAAACTCCTAACTTAATATACTTCATATAGAAGCACTGATATCCGGCTCCTAAGATCTGAATAGTAAACATAGTAGCAATTTATAAACGATATTTCGTTTCCGGGGAACTGGTAAAACTTATATGGCTCTTTTCTTGGACTTGCTCTTGGCTTTCTTATCATTTAAATTGCATTAGTTAGTGTTTTGTTTAGGTAAAAACTTTAGGTATACAATATTCTTGATTATCAATGCCTTAGTTATAAATCCGTATCCTAATGCATTATTATATAAGGATTATGATATTTATCATTGCAAAACTTGCTCGATCAACCTCTTTTATTCCACAGACATAATGAGATTCAGATTACTATTTATCTGTGAAAAATATGACAATAAGGTACTTTACGAAAACAGAATTGAAATTAATAGGCTCATAATATGACATGTATAGTATGATAAGTATACAATTATTAAAGAAATGACGCTTCATAACGTCATACAGTTTTAGTAACCTCGAAAGTAACACGATTTCAGAGAACGATATTTTAGCCTTTTCTTAGCGTTCCCATGAAATTATGCTGACGACACGTCGGCCTAGTTGGGAGTGATCCTGCCTCCGAAGCCAGTGGTCCTGGGTTCAATTCCCGGTAAGGGTACATGCGCGAATATTTTGCTCCTAAATCTTGGATGTTTTTTTATGTATTTAGTATGTATTTCTCTATATAAGTATGTTTATCGTTGTCTAGTACCCATAGTACAAGCCTAGAGCCTTCAGCTGGGACTAGGTCAATTGTGTGAGATTGTCCCCTGATAATTATTTATTTATTAAACTTTTACACATTTCCTCCAAGACTTCATAGATTTCTTTTTTTTTTTCTTCTTCTTCTTAGATTTAGTGTTATAATTGTAATATTTATATTTTTGTGCAATAAAGAGTTTACATACATACATACATACTTCTCAAGCAGAGAATTAGTTACCTTAAAGTACTTTCAATATGCTACAATTTTCTTCATTTTTTTACACCAAGGTGAAAAGTGATGTAGTGTAGAAAGGGATGCACTGCCATCAGTACTAACTTTTTAAATATAAAGTCCCCTATTCTGGCACACGACATGAAAATGTTACCTGCCTATAAAATCGTATTTGTTTTGACAAATCTCTAATGTAATTTTATCTCGAGTGGTACAAAAATTGTGACACAGTTCGAATTACATTTAAAAAGTAGTGTAATTTTTCCTAGTCTATGTATTTTGTAAAAAGGAAATGGTATTTGCTGAGTGGTAGTTTTCATTTAATTCATATAACGGAGTTATGATCCAAAAATTTATTGATTGATTTTCACTGATGCTAAGGGTTGGAGAATAATGCTGTTGACCAATCAAAAATCAGGCCGTGCTGTTTTGTGACCCAAACCAGAGCAACTTTGGCGATATTTCCGAACAGTGTTCCGATAGTAAATCTATCGCTTTATGCTTTTCACTTGAGGAGCACAAACCTGATTTGTTACCGCCCACATAGCGCTGGTAAAACAGAAACTGAACACTAAGTAACAACTAACAATCTAGGCACATACTGACTTAATGAATAGCTTAGAGCATTAATACGCCTCGTTGGAGCTTTATTTTATGATGTACCAATACTAATGACGACACGTTGGCCTAGTTGTGAGTGACCCTGCCTCCGAAACCGGCGGCCCGGGTTCAAATCCCGGTAAGGGCAAATATTTGTATGATGATCATGAGTATTTGTTCCTGAGTCTTGGATGTTTTTTATGTATTTAAGTATGTATTTCTCTATCTAAGTATGTTTATCATTGTCTAGTACCCATAGTACAAGCCTAGAGCTTAGTTTGGGACTAGGTCAATTTTTGTGACATTTTCCGTGATGTTTATTATTAAATTTTTTAATTATTTTTTATATTGACATAATCATGGATAACGGTCGTTAATAAACGTTAAGCTGGAATTCTACAGCTGCCCACGCTATGCACGCACACATGGGTACAAATTCGTTTCGTATCGTAATGAATGTAGATATTTTTGCAGGCGGTTTCATTGATCCACGTGGTTTAAGTGTGTAGCAAGTTAACTTTAATATTTAATTCATTTCCAGTTCATGTCAGCAGCGCTTTTATACTAACGGAGGGCAGCAGCTGATCAGGTGATACCTACTCGTACAGTCGGCAGGTGACCACAGGATCTCAGCTGTATTTACCAAACGTACGAGTTTGAACTTGTTAGATTGGTCACGATGAATAATTCATGAATCATGATAGTTCAAAATGTAGCTACTCGAAAAATCATTTTTTCCAACTGACAAAAATACATTTTTCTCAACACTACCCGGAAATATGAACAGCTTTGGTAAGAAAGTATCCCTTTTGAGACAGGCCGTTTTCTTACAAAATAAAAATATTCTTAGTCTTCTTAATACTGATTTCGTAAACAACTAATAAAAAATATTTTATTTCCACGAAGTAGTTGAGAAAAGAACCATGTCTGCCTCGGAAGAAAGTGCATTTATGGGCTTCCATAATTTGAGTACTTTCTACTCTCGGCAACAATGTACTATTGTAACTTAAAATAATTCACCGAATTGCTATAATATACAAATTTTCAACATGGGATTCTATAACAAATAAGATAGTTGAGATACCGAAGAGCGAGTTGATAAAAATATTCCTACTTCAAATCATTTCTACCTTGGCAATTTTTCCGTTGGCCTAGAATCCTCAATTCAATATTTTTAGGGTTGCGTGGTCAACAATGAACCCTTACCTGTAGTTTCGCCATGTCCGTCCGTCCGTCTTTATTCAGAGCCTCTTGGCACTACAAAGCTGTAATTCGGCATAGTTATATATTTACATTACGCCGATAAAGTTGTAAAACAATCTTGAAAAATACTTTTTTCGGTGACCTACATCTAAAACAAAGGTATTTTTTTACATTATAACAAGAGGTATAACTGGATAGCTTTTTAAAAAATCATTATGTATATGAAATATTTTTTTTTAAGATTTGGATGACTGTTTAGGAAATATTGAACTCGAAAAGTGTTATTTTCGCTGTTGCGCGTCCCCCCTCCTTACACCGTAAACTACAAGTACAAAAATCTAAAAAATATACTAAATGAAAGCACATACAACAAAATGGAAAATATAACATGACTTGATTGGTTCCTGACTGACAATATTGATTCCTGAGATACAGGCGACTAAAGTGTTTGTACCTACTAACAAATCATCTTAGTAAAACAGCGCCAAATAACTTTAAATAGAAAATTAGTACATACCTACTTGTCGTTGTAAAAAACCACAAGTATGTAATAATTATCTACTAAGCCGTTGCTTCAGAACCCTTCACTGAGCATGGTTCTGCGTGCTCTTGCCCGGTTTTATTTATGTACCATTAACATTACGCTACGTGTAAGAGTTTTTTAAATATGTTTAAAAGTGTACCTACTTACATCGTTCTATTACCATGTTTATATGAGTCATTGACAGTGCGGTGTCTGGTTTTATTCAGAGCCACTTGCATGAAGTAATAATTTTGTGGTGTTATCGCAGGAAAAGAAAAGGCCAATTTATGCGTTTAACTTAATCTGGGACCTTATTGTGAACTGCTAAAACTCGGGCGGGGCTTTTGCTGTCTGAAATCTGACAGGTTATGATACTCTATCTTATGTTGCAGATGGGCTCTTTTGGATACACTTCGACTCCTTTAGGATCTCTAGAGTGCTCTGATATTTGGTCTTATTAGGTCTGGAATCTGAAAGACCGAGCGTCGCTAGGGTTTAAAACGAGTTTTTCCGAAAATGGCAACTTGATAGGGCTGAGATTCTACACGGTAAAAACTAGATCGCCTTTGACCTATTTCTGTACTGTCCACGTTTTGATGAGTCTTATGTCATTTACAGTAATGGCGGCCGAGTAAAAACGATTCTAAAACACGTCAAGAGCAATATCGCTTTAAAGTCGGTAAATCGATATTGCCTTTGACATATTATCATAAGGATAGTAATGGCAGCCGATTTGAAAAAAAAACGATAACTCGTCAAAGGCATTAAAGCTTCACGAAGTAACCCGGCCCAGGGCCGATTTCGATTATTTGACTCTTATTCTGCAATTTTCACCAAAATCGTTAGATCCATTTTCAAGAACGCAAATACAAACAAAATCTTTAATATTGTTTGCATAATAGTATACTTAATACAAAACAGGCCAATTACGTGTAAGTACAAAGATGATAAAGTTATAAGTAAGTGTAGATTCAGGTTATTTGATATTGTACATAGGCTGAACTAAAATAAATGTCCTCTTAGCAATATTGCAATAAAACTGTTGGAGACGTTGTAAATGTGCTATAAAATAAGTGCTAAACTAATGGCTACATTTCGCATAAACGTCAAGACATTATAGTTTAACTGATCGGAGATAAAAGTACCTATTCCTGGTCCTAATTTTAGTTTATTGGTGTATTTATTTCATTTAACCAATTTCACCATAATGTGAGGTTCTCCAAGTTAAAACTATATATTTTTTTGGAACTTATTCTATCCTATTTTGAAGTAGATTAAAGGAAGATACGTCATCACCAAAGCAAATAAAGCACATTTTGCCATGATAAGGGTAAGTTAAGTTATCCATCAGAAATGTGCGAACGAGATAAGCGGAGAGCTGGAAAAAAGAACTTGCCAAGTGTTCATCAAGCGCGCGTTCTACATATTTAAAAGTAAACATTATTTTTAATACAAACATACAAGATTATAATACTTGTAACTACTGCAAATTTAGATAACAAATAAAAGAATTTTACCTATTGATCATAATTTTGTTAAGTTATGACTTTGATCAGAAATTATCGGCTATTATTTAAAAAATAATTGAAAACTTGTAAGTGCCTACTTAAAGCATAAAAAGAGTTAATCTGAAATAGTCATCTCTAAATTGTTTATCTAAGGTCTCTTAGGTAACCATACAGAGTCGCTTTTTTGGACCCTAAAGTAGGCGTAGCCTGTGTATTGCAATTTAGTACATGGATATGTCATGTATCTGCTTCAGTATCTGTGTTTCCGCTAAACTTGATGTATATTCATTTTCATACATACAGTTTCAGTTTCCCAGAGGCAGGGACAACTTCTTTCCACCTGCTACGATACTGACAAATCTCTTTCGCTTCTTCCACATTCATACACCGAATCAGACATGCACGTCGGTTTCGAGTACTTAAGATTCGTCCGTTTTGCAGAATTCCTCCGATTTGATTCGAAAAAGCAAGCGCGGGGCGGCTTCTTCCGTCCCTTCCACTTACTTCCGCACCATATATCTCTTTCATCAATCTTCTTTCATTAATTCTTTCCAAATTACCAAACCATCGAAGCATGCCCCTTTCAATCTTAGTCACTAAATCTTCTTTCAGTCCACATTTCTCTCTGATTTTGTATTTTCTTACTCTATCAATAAGTTTCACACCACGCATACTACGCAAAAAGCGCATTTCAATGGCATTTATTCATTTTCGTATTCAATAAAGATATTCAACAACAAACTGACAACCTAACCTAACCTAACTTGAATGTAAACGCATAACGGACGCTCAGTTGAAAAAAGGATTCCTCATCTTTACATTTGACTGATCCTGATTTAAAAATGTATTTACTGGACAAACGGTGTCATATTCTGCCTGTTCACTGCCCCGACAAATCTGATAAACCGAGGGTTCCCGGTCAATGATATGTTGGTACTGTATTAAAGGGATCATTTATTTGTTTATGTATCGTCTATATATACATGTCTTCCCGTGGATGTCGTAAAAGGCGACTAAGGGAGTAAGGGCTTGTAGTACCTACTGTTAGGCGATGGGCTTGCAACCTGCCCGCCTGTTTGTGCAAAATGTGGTTCCAAAATTATAAACGAGTCTTTTTAGAGTTGTTGGCATTTTTATAATAAAATTACCGAAACATTTTTTTATGATAAGGAGAAGGCACACGAGCACTCAGGCCACCTGATGGTAAGTGGAATCTGAGACGCATAGACATTTGAATTCTCAGGATTATAATCCTAAGACCTTAAATGCGTTGCTGAGGACTACGATGGAATGCCTCTATGCTAGTAATTTCACCGGTTGTCTCATCCCCACACCGGGAAACAACAATGCGAACACTGTTGCTTGGCGGGCTACTAAAAACATTAATCATTACACTTTTCAAGAATACGCTTGCGTAAACCCGCATGCTTTGAAAGGAGAATTTACCTTATGCTTGCAGAGTGGAAGATATGAAATAAAGGTAGCTACTTTTTCCGTTAGGTTAATTGTCATATATACGTTATAAATTGTTTGTTAATTTTTACAACAAAAAACTATTTTTTCGTTTTGAAGATAATACTATAGTATAAGAAAACGCAATATAGTAATAAGGGCGCAACTGAAAGCTCAGCGCTGCAGCCTTAAGAATATGTGAAGAACCCGCAGTTCGCACTCCGGACTTGGGTAAAGGTGTTTTGCTATCTGCTCTCTTCAAAAGAGCCCAACTCCGACTGACTGGAGCCATAACTAGTCATGCCTTGTATAACAAACACTTGTTCACACTAGGCGTTACAGGCAGCCCCTTGTGCAGAGCCTGTATGACGGCGGAGGAAACCGCAGCCCACGTCATCATGGAATGCTCCGGGGTAGCAACATTCTGGGCACGTCACCTCCGAACGCTGAGGTCGCTACCAGAACTTCGGCAACATCAAGGATCTGTTAGGCTTCCTGGTGGAACTGGGTTGGCAAGAGAAGTGCCATCGACCCAGCATGCAAAACCTATAACCTATATACCAATATTAAAGCTCTCCTCGCGTATCTTCGGTGGAAATGGTTTTTTAATCTAACCCGGCAAGCACACGGCAAACGGAACAGTAAAGTAAATTTTTAAGAAGAAAAAATACAATAAAACCAATATAAGTTATACCACCACCAATATAACTTGTACTTTTATTTTTGGTCAGACAGAAAGATTTAGTACCTGGACGACCGAGCTCTACTCGGGTATATGTATAGACGACACTATTAAATCGCATTTTGATAGAGTCTCCTCTATAAATGTTATATACCTCGAAACCCGATTTTCCAAAATTTCTCTTACTTTTTTGGATCCAAATCTTCTCAAAGATGACAGATCGATTTTTTGACCCAAAAACTATTCTGCAATTTTCATCACAATTATTAGAGCCGTTTTCGTGAAATAACGGGTGTCCCAAAATTTACGCAATATTTACCACAGTATTAGTGTGGTATATGGTATCCAAATATTGCTCGTTTCATAGTATAGGATTGGATTAAAAGTTGTAACTCATTCGGTTGACTATAGGTACAGAGAATACTGAGCCTTAATATACCATTAGGTAACGCAATAAGGTATAATTTTAATGATGACCATTAAAATAAATGAGAACATAATATTTTGTTGTGTTTATTTTCTGTACTATTCTAGAATAATTAACATTCAGCTAAATCTATATATTACAAAATGTATTTAATTAAGAACTCTCATATTGGGCTTTCAAATCAAACAATATTGTCCTCTTAATACAATCGTATTTATTTTTTGATGGCGTGACTACTCTTTAATTAGATTTTGATAAAAAACCTGGTTGTTGGTAAAAGTTAGGCTGCCGAAATTGTCCTGGTAGTTTTAACCATTGAAAAAGTCCTGGACGAAACGGACCCAATAATGGAGTATTAAAAGGACGACGGATACTGTCGATAAACACATGTCTATTAGTGAAGAGAATTTGTGACAAATACGAATAAATACTTACAACTACGTTATACAATGCGCGGAATAACTGAGTAAACACACTAAGATGAAACGACAGGAGTGGGATTTTGAAAGCGAAATCCATTATAGGGGAGTTCCAAAGCATAATCAGCCTGGACCTCCCCCGGGGTGGTTGTTAAGTCTATAAGAGGCGAAGGCGAATCAATCACGGTAAATGTAGGGGAAGATGTTTCCGGAGAGTAAACCGGGTACAATCTAGACTCTGATTCTCTTCGGGCAAGATTATGCAGGTCTGTGTGTTTCACATCGTTAGTTTCATCTGTGTAGGCGGCTGCTAAATGTATTCTGTCAGTTTTGATATTTCCGGTTTCTAGATTGGACCAAGGATTATGTCTTGACAAGGAAGGCGGGGGCGTGCCGGGCATCACTGCGGGCGGGGGCCAGTCGTCGCTGCTTCGCTTTTCGTAATGCTCATAAGGGGGGTAGGAATGATAAAATCCGTAATTCAGCGGACTTGCACCGATCTGGAACAGAACATCTGTTAAAAGGTTATCAACATGGTTGTGAGTTATCGTGCAGGAAAGCCTAACAGTGGTTTGTCGGATATTTTATTGTTTTAACGCGTTAGATTTTGAGAGAAAAGAAGGGAAATTTATTGCGTGATATCATACCTTTCCCCTGTCATGATACCCATCATGACTGTCTACCTAAAAAGGAACGTTGTTCACATGTAGCGTTAGTAATCAGTGTAATCACATTAATCCTGCGTGTATTAGTGGGAGATTGTTCATTAATATTTGGTTATCTCATTAGTCAAAAGGGATTTTGATAAATGTATATAGAACAAGGTTTATTACTTAAAAGCTACTGAAATTGATGGTGTAAGTGGTAGTAACTCTAAATTACCAAATTAGAGCCTCTATTCTACTTGGTATTTTTAACCATTAGGTATGTTTTATACGTTTTGTTGGTTGTTAATATAATAATATAATAGTATAAGTTTTGAAAATCAAATGGTTTAAAAATGTAAAACTGAGGCCCTGATTCAAGGTCTCCAATGAAACCTATGGGGCTAGACAAGTTGCATTCGACAATCGTTAGCGATTATGTTTTCGATAGGCAAATGTATGGAATTGATGTAAACCACCGAGATAGTACCACGAGACTTACGTCAATTGTATACATTTTTCAATCGAAATATAATCACTAACGACTGTCGAATGTAACTTGTCTAACCGAAGAACTAGCAATTTACCCATACTCCTTCGTGTTCTTTTTTTATTCGTACAATAAATATAGTTCTTAAAACACTAATATTCCAACCTTTTTGAGTCCTTGTATGGAGGCTAGTATGAGAGCCATTTTGGCCAGAAGAAGAGCCTTTCCGCCGAGGACTGCTAGGAACTGGAAGCCCATAGGAACCAGGACCATGCCGATAGACACGATGCCAAACATCATCATCACCATCATCTGGTGACGCCGACGCCCACGACCTCGGATCTCGGCTAAAATTAATTGGAACGTAAGGTAAAATCACCAGATTAGTAACCGTACTAAATTATTAAAATGATCCCTTACTAACTTTGCCTGCTGCAACGTTATTTGACGAAATAAAACAATGACTTGATACCAAATAAAGAAGAAACCGATAACGCCGCTAAATTGATTTAAACCCAGATTTTTTCTCCACCGATAAACGTTATCAATTTTCAAGTTACAGGGGCAACCCTTAACGCATTCACCGCCAGCAACTCATCCTTTATTTGTTTTCAGCCTAAGCGTTGCACGCATATTATTAACACTATGTGAGTTTTGTGTAAGACAAAAGATTTATTTTTTTATGATAAGGAGAAGGCACACGAGCACTCAGGCCACCTCAGGTAGGTGGAATCTGAGACCCATAGACATTTGAATTTTCAAGACTAATCTTAAGACTGCAATCCTTAGATCTCAAATGCGTTGCCAACCCTGAGGACTAAGATGGAATGCCTCTATCCTAGTGATATCACCGGTTGTATTATCCCCAAACCGGAACACAACAATGCGAACACTGTTGCTTGGCGATTGATTAATGGATAAGATGGTGGTAGCAATCTGGACGGACCCTGGTCCTACCACCAATAAAGATGCGGCACCTTGAGAAGGACCTATGTAGGAATGCGGTAATGGATATGTACAGCTCGTCTCAGTTCAAACGAAGCGCTCCTCCATTTTTTATAGAATAAGCAAACGAGCACACAGGCCACCTGAAGATAAAAGGGGATCTGAGACCAATAGAAATTTGCACTCTCATGTCTACAATCTTAAGGTTATAATCCTAAGACTGCACCTGCACTGCCAACCCTGTGGACTAAGATTTACATATATTTTTTTAGTCAAGTTACAGTAAATATGCTTTATCCACCTTACATATGAGAAGAA
Organism: Acleris holmiana; assembly: GCA_949316455.1. Taxonomy (NCBI): domain Eukaryota; kingdom Metazoa; phylum Arthropoda; class Insecta; order Lepidoptera; family Tortricidae; genus Acleris; species Acleris holmiana. The sequence goes on from OX438769.1 coordinate 11,571,424, forward strand.
TACTTTAAATTAATTACATTTCCGTCAAACGAAACACATCAAAAGGCCGTATGTAAACTGTACCTTCGTCTCTTTTTTTCCCATCTTCAAAGTCAAATTTGATAACGTGAGTCCTGAGAACTTTCGCCATTCGCTGCATCGCGAGGGTGCGCCACTCTCCCTCCTCCAATTCGTTTTCAGACCACGTGCTGGCAATATAAGAAGAATTGAATTACTTATTTTTATACCAAGAAAGGAAAATCTGGTGAAAAGAGATAGGACATTAATGGTAATGTATTCTAAATTCGAAAGAAAAGGCAAATAAAGAGTTTGTACTTATATCATCGTTAAATTTTGTCAATTGAGACGTAAACTTAACTAAATTTAGTCGTGCATAAACATACAACGTTGTCGCTATGATGTGACTTAGTAAAATCTGAGAGTACATCACTCAAGTCTAAACTTCTTACAATGCGATTTCAGTGAGAGTTTTTTACAATAAAAGTTTAAACGGCCTAGACAAAGTCGAGTCTTTTTTCAAGGAATATGCTAATCCAAATTGATTTTAAACTGTCGCTTTTGTACGGTAAATAGAAGCCTGAATGAATCCTCTAGCTTGTTTAAAAAACAATGTTATACAAGAATTCGTGGCAACGGACATTCTAAATAATATCTTGCGCGTTGGAATTAACGTATAGTACCTAATTATGACACCTATTCGATTTAGTGGATACCTAAGTCTCGCATAATATGCAGTACCTAGAAACTTATAATTATTCTGTTTATCCTGCTCTCAAACATCATTATCATAATAATAAACTTTATATATAAACCTGTACTATTTGCGTCAGTTTTGTTAAAAATATAACATTTAATGCTCGTTTTAGTACATCGATTAAAGAATGCAATCGAAGGGGATTACATTAACTAGTGATGATTGTAATTGGAGACGTTCATAAATGGTTAATAAATAAGGCTTTTCATAGCAAACAATTAAACGACCCTATTTTTTGTAGAGAACTGCACACGAATTACAAATTATTAATACTTACGGATAAAGTAACCCAGCTGCATATTAGTTTTGTATAAAATGCGTAAATGAACTTTTGAATCGATTTTACTCGTTAATGCGGAAACCATGAGTACCTACAGATTGACTTATAATCGGAGTATTTTTAAAAATACCTACATAAGCACCTAAATTTAAAGACAATACACGGTGTAATCGAACAAAAGGTGTTTTAGTAAATCAAAGAGCGCACGCCAATAAAACACATTGTGTTAGCTGCTGCATCACCGTTTCGCAACACGTCTGAAACTGGACCGCTTGCGCAAGTTTTATTTGTTGGTGTCAACAAAAAAACGACGTTGACGAATCGTATGGCGGTCGCTCACCTCCACCGTAATTAATGTTGTAAATATAAAATAAAAAGGAATCCATCATGGTAAGGCAAAATATAGGTCAAATTTTAATTTTGCGATAATATTGATATTTTTAACGGCTTTAATTAAGTCCTGAAAGCCATTCACAAGTACGTACTAGTACTCACTTTGTGTATGAGTACGAGCTATTTTTTTATCTAGATAGAAAGTTACATCAGGTAAGCACAATATAAGCATTTTTGAATGAAATTGTAATTAAAACAATACTGCAAAGTAAAACAAAACATAAACGCTTTTCCTCAATTTCGTTTATCTGTAAAGCCGTATAATGGAAACAAACAAGAATATATTAATAGCCCCATATGATTGGATCGTCAATTTAATTTTGTAACTCAAAATAGAGTAAACGCAATGAACTGTATAATAAGCAAGAAATTCATATAATATTTCTCATTTAACATTGCGAAGCCTTAACATAACACATTCGTATAATGGGTTTACTTATTATAACGTTGAAAACGTAAAGGGGTCGGGTGGTGTATAGTATTACGTATCTACTTGTAGGTCTGCGCTTGTTTATAGAAGTTATGGGCTTTAGTAAAATTATTGAGTAAAAGGTGCATCAAAGGCTGCACTTAATACGCCTTGCTAAATTACCTTCACCGCAAACTGATGTTACAGCGAATTTCTTTGATATTTTTCCAGTAACTGGCCCCGATAGCTAAACAAAATGCAAGTCCAATCGAATTCTAGCAACGAACGTTAAGGTTTTTCATTTTTTTCCGCTTTAGCTCGGTCTAGTAAAAACTGTGCTGAAAACATCGCACATTTTTGTTTTATCTGGTTATTAAATTGAAATTTTATATTTTAAAACCTTAACCGAGTGCGTCTGGTGAATTTACATTTTACATGACATGACATGAGTATAATGGAATATTTTATCGCTGTGGAAGTTCTTTTTGGATGATTTGAAATTTTATTACTTCCCATACTTTAACTTTAATAGGTTAATATGCGCTGCGCTTTTGAATAAGGGATTCGTGATACGAAGTTAACTTACATTTGAAAATTTCACTCGCACCTATACGTTCCAAATTATACGGTCAGCCAGTAATTAATTATCAGTATAATGTTTTCAATCTACGAAGTTCCAGCGTATTTTTGTATCTAACGTGCATTGACAAAACGGAGCATAGTAGTAAGTTTGGCTGACGCGCCCGCTTTCGTGGACAAAACATTATAGGTTAGGTTGCGAATATTATAATAATTATACACTGAAAAAAATAATAGGTTGATTCTACCTATTATTAGGGTTGATAAAGATCCTACCTGTGAGTTTTGTAAAAATAACACTTGAAAAGATTGATGCAACCTTTTCAACGGTTTTTTATACAAAAGTTATTGTTAACTCGACTAAACTCACGGATAGGACCTCTTTTTTCTCAGGGGAAATAGTCCCTAATGGATACCCTAACGACCTGGGGGGGCCGAGTGGCTATGTCGGACTCGCACCAACTAAAACCCCTGAGGTGTTCCTTCTCCCACCTTGGACGAGGTCGCGGGAGTGGTATTCTATCCGCTACTCGTCCATCAGCGTTTGCCCTTACGAGCCCATCTTCAATAGAGAGTTTTTCCCTCTCCGTTAAAGGCGCCCCGGAGCATTCGAGGACCTTTCAGCTCGGGACTTTTGAGTGCAAGCGATAGATCCCCCGATCCATCGCCTGCGGGTCCCCAATTAGGGCGGCAGCTGATTGACATGCATTGTATCAACCCTAATTATAGGTAAAATCAACCTAGGTAAACTCGTACCTCAATCTTTATAGCACGTGTAGATAATTCGGGAAACCTCTTACCTGGTAAAGTTATCAGGCATAACATTCCCAGTCCTGTCAACCATCTCGAACCGCACTAGATTGACGCCCTCCGAAATGGGAACGATGTCTGTACTAAGTGCCCTGTCCAGCGCCCGCAAAGTCTTTCGTTTCATACATCGGACGAACTTGGGAAAGTACTCCTTGTGGTCAATCACGTCTTTCACGTCGACTAGCTAGGAAGCAAGTTGGTAATGGTTATTACTGTTCTTACACAGGTTAGACCAGCTATTGTTTACATATTAAGAGTGATTGGTTATTTTATACATTTGTATTAGAATTGGTCTTGTAATGTGATAATATTATTAATTGCAAAAAAAAAACAATCCACTTTATTTTTAAGTTACTTAAGAGGCCTTTAAATCAGACCGGAAATTTCGTAATTTTCATAAATGCTAACACCACGCGGCAGCTTCCTTACTTAAATGAAAGCCATTCCTCGCAGTAGCGCGCGCTGGCGCATGAAATGTCTGATTTATGTTTATGTCTTCATTTATCTGTTAACGTCTGAGATTACTGCAGGTGTTCAAAAGTACAAACGTATGAAATAAAAATATATTTGTACGATATTCATTTACACAATGAAACAAATGCCTTTTAACTTTATTCAGTTCATTACATTTACCCTTGGTATTATAATAAATCTTTAATAATGTTAGGTAGATAATTGCCTGCGATGTAAGCAAAGCGTCTGTTACTCAGTAAGCCGATTATTGAAGTACCCGGCGGAGATTAACGGATTTGCGCGAAGTATGGGGGGAGGAAAATGGACACTCCGCTCGAAACTAACTATACATAATATCTAAAGCATAAACAAGAGCGGGTTAGGCTTCACCACACAAGTTGCGGCTGTTAAACGATATATTTTGACAACTGTAACACAGTAACTTAATAAATGGTTATAATTTTACATACAGGGTGACATCGAAGACATGATCAGGAACCAGTTTTTCAGACTCGGTAATTGATGGCCATTTTCAAGTAATATTAGTTGCAAGACACAAAAGGTTTTTCGTTTTTGTTAATTTTCCCCATAATTATATCACCGATCTAGTAAATGACGGTTACCCTATTTTAAAAATCATACCCTCTATAGATCCTTTTCAGACTATTTTACTTTAATAACACTTCAGTCACAGTGACAATTCGAGTCAGTCATTGTCAATTATTTGTTTTATTGTTTCTATGTTTATCTTTGAATCTCTTTCTGTCAAGCAGGGAGACCACACTGTTGACAATAAATTATTTAATTTTGATCATTGCGCGATTAAGTCTGAATACTACATCTAAACACCTACATACCTATATCGTTGGGATCTCACTTTAATGCTTAATTAAGTCATATCACTTTTGATCACGTCTTTGATGTCACCCTGTAGATTTAGATGTATTTCTTGACACCCCTCAATGTTAGTTATTTTCATGTAATCGTCAAAAGTTACAACTGTCTAAAGACATCGTAAGTATAAGCGTACGTACTCTTCCATCGATTTGGTCATAATTAACGTTTTATTTTACTTAAAGACCTTAATTTACCAGTATAAACTGTACGGTCTAGTGAAATGAAATAAAAATCTTAGTTACACGTACTTTTTTCGAGCAGTCTCTCCATAGTATTCGGACGACATCGGCGCCTTCCAACCAGATATCTGCGATAAAGTGGCTCATATGGGCATCGGGGTCCTCTAATTTATCCGCACGGGTACCCGAAAGTAACGCCCCAGCACAAACCAATATAACCAATACACTCATGGTTACTCTTTATTTCGCTCTTACTTACGTATCCGTGCCTGCATGATTAGAATGATGTCTATTTACCTGAAAATAATATAAACGAATTGAGCACCTCCTCCTATATTTGAAGTTGATTAAAAAGAGATTGAGGTATCTAACTCGATCGAATCGTTATTGAGGATAATTGGATCAGCTTCTAAGAATCAAGGAGTAGAGAAGTTCAGTAATAAATCGATGAAGTATTTCTCGACAGCGCGGGGTTAATAAGGAATTCGTAGAGAACAGAGACTCGTACTTATGAGACTTCGAACGCTTGAAAAAACAGTTTTTAAGTTTCTCAAAACATTTAGTAGGCATGGTAAGCATTGTTATAAAATTGCATTTAACAGTAAATTTGACATTAGTGTTCTGTTTCGGAATAATTAACTGGAAAACGATCGACTCAACTAATTTGCATTTCACTCGGATAGAACTTACCAAAATCAACTGAAACACGGCTCCGCAAATGTTATTAGAGGAACGATCTTAGGCTACAAAACTACTACTATCCAACTGTCTACAGTCAAGGTCACACCATGAATGGGAAATGTCAGGCGACCTCCTTACAATATATTGACGTTGGAAAGCGATTTTCTACGCGATCACCGACCAAATCATGTTAATGAATGGCTACGGGTAGGGCATTTGTGCATACCCATGACGATGTCCGATATGTAATTCCAGTATTTTAACGCACAGAAATATTGTAGGTTTAAAAAGTGGGTGAAAAATGTTATTTCAAGTATGTTAACACGATTAGTAACCCCTTTGGATAGGATAGAAGTAAAATAATACGTCATTATTATATGTTTTGTGCATCCTTAGGTTCTGAGTATTATTTGTTTCCATATTTAGTTACGGATAAACACTTCATGCTCTACTTGTACATATTCATTGACAGTGATATAGGACAACAATTTAATTTATTTATTCGGGATATCTACAGTACATTATAATTCATAAAAACTGTAACAGACAATAAAGCCACATACATCCTACTGTAAGCTAAAAATAAACAACAACGACTACAGATTAGCTCAGTTAGTTAGTAATTAGTCCCGCTTTTAAGTAAGTAAAGATCTATAATTATCTATCTAAGGGCGCTGCCTATCAACATTGGAGATCTGAATTAATTAGTGCAGCAATACGGTTTTTTTTTTATTAAAAAAACGCAATGTTACTTAATAAATAGAATATTACACTGTATCCTGAACCCCATCGAATTCCATCAAAAACTAGCCTTTACTCTCCAACCGACCGGTGCGTACCTTTGCCATGCAAATCTGTTTCGCCCCCGGAATAGATTAAACCTTTTACTTGATATTGAAAAATACGTGACGTGTTAATATTGGGATCGTCGAGTTTGGGTTGAGTATGGACTCATTGACCTTTAAAAAAATATATATTCGTTTCTTGGCATATGAGCATACCTATTGTCAGCTCAAGCGCTCAACACTATGGTTTAAATTAATGAATTGACGACTACCTGGAGGTATAGTGGAGGTATTTTCCTGATGTGTAAGTGGCCACTCCTTTCAGACAAAGAGAGCTTTAATCGACTTAAACAGTAAAATGGCAACAGGTTTTCTTAAAATATGACGTTAAGTACGGACGTAGTATGAGTAGGTTCTTTAAAAATAAATTGCATAAGGAACATCTTTTATTCATTTTGTATTATGATTTTGTAAAGGTTTGCCGATAATAAATGTACAGATATTTTACCTGTCATTGTAATTGAAATGATTGATACTTTAAAATAAACGATAACAAAACTTAAAGGGCAAAACTCATTTTATTAACCACATCGCTAACTCTAGAGATAATTTCATCTGAAAAGATTTATGTGTCGCCTAGCAATAGAAGTGTCTAGTGCTTGCTATTTCGAATTAAGTTTGAAATGATCTAGCCAGGAGCTGCTGTTTGCATCGATTTTGTTATTTGATATCCTCCTATCAGTTTCAACATTATTGAAGTCATGAAAGAGTATTAGTTTTTATAATACAATGAATATTAATTTTCATTTTTCATAGTCGATAGTTTTAATTCAACAGTTTTGACTATCCATTTCGGCGACTCATATTTTTAGGGTTCCGTACCTCAAAAGGAAATAACGGAACATGGTTGTCTCATATATCGACATAGGTCGCGATTAGTTTACCAACTGCAAATAAGTTTTCAATGGACAAAATATTTTTTTTGTGATAAAGCAACAAATTAACTGTTTGTGGATTTTTCCTTTACATGTGCTGTAAGACCTTCTTTCTTGCCAAATTTTATATTCTAGGTCTATGAGAAGTACTCTATAAAGTTTGATTCCCTTTAGAGTGTCAAAATATACGTTTTTTGCGGCATAAACGGCCGTATTTTTTTATAGATCTCCTTATATTACGATTTTTTTATGGATCTCCTTTGTTATCCGTCCGTCAGTCTGTCCGTCTGTCTTTCAAGACCCTTTTTTCTCTGGAACGCGTGGAGGTATCGAATTGAAATTAAAGTCATAATACGTACTCAAGTCTACAGTCCCATAAAGCTGTAAAAAATAAAAAGTTAACGTAAAAAAAATACGGCCGTTTATGCCGCAAAAAAACGTATATTTCGACACTTTCAAGGGAATCAAACTTTATAAAGCACTTCCCATAGACCTAGAATACAGAAATTGGGTAAGAATGGTCTTACAGCACAAGTAAAGGAAAAATCCACAAACAGTTAATTTGTTGTTCCATCACAAAAAAAAATTATTTTGAACATTGAAAATTTGCAGTTGGTAAACTAATTGCGACATATGTCGATATATGAGACAACCATTTTTCAACGGGAAAATCGAGTTTGTCTCTCAGTATAATTTTACATTCTTATCAGTTTGTACGGAACGCGTAGTGCGCGAGTCTGACTCGCACTTGACTTGCTTTTTTATTATTTTTACTGCCAATTTGTTTTAAACGACCTAGTTATGTATAATACCGCATAAGCATTTAAGAAGTTGCTTGAAATTTCAACAATCAGCAAATATGGTTGGTTTGCTTCAGTCACTCGAAACGTGTCTCAGGATGATGGTGACTTCAAATGGATTGTGAAATTTAAATTCAAACGGGAAGTGACGTGAAAATGCATTCAGTGCACAGTTTATGAAGGATCTATTTTTAAAGTTGTCACAAGTGAAATATTTCAACATGGTAAGTTATTTTATCGTTGTTTTAATTTGTGAGATATTGGACATTTATAAACTTTATTCAAGTCGCGTACTTGATTTTGTTTATGATCCTATTACTTTTTTAGTAAGTAGCACTTCTAAAAACTTATTCGACTAGGAAGAAATAATTATGACATTTGAAAAAATCGTATAACCATTTAAGATACTATCTCAAAATTATAATGTATTATCGTTTGCACCTTTTGTAATTATCATTTGTATCTTTTGTATTAATCAACAGAATCTGAAAAACTGTTAGAAAAACACTATCTCTATAAACAAAAGAAAAACCAACACATCACATTTAATATCGACATTCGTTTTTAAGCTATTGGTCCGTGATTGAATTACATTTCCTTTGAAAAGATATATATTCTATGAAAAATGCGTGGGTAGAAAATTGTATCTTCACAATAATAAAACCGTGGGTGTAGCAAAATAAATAATGATTGTCGGCGTCAAGCGTAAATGTAATAAGCGGTAACTGACATATATGAAGTCTAGCCATTTATATCATTTTGCTTGTATGGGTCGTCATAAACCGTAAAAGATAGATGGTTACGACATTTTGGCGTCGTATAAGCCATTTATCTATTATTTATGCTTGATCGTTTAGCGACAGTTTTTAGGACTTTGATAATTATGTAAAAAATGGTAAAAAAAATATTGAAAAAGTGATTGAAAAAAATAAAATAAGTAAAATGTTTTTGTAATGAATGGGTGCAAAATCTCACGTAATAACATGCTTATAATGTAGAGTCACTCGCATTTGTACAAATACAATTTTTTTCATTACATTAGACCAGAAAATGATATATGGAGTATATAAATAGTTAGTAGGACGAGATGTCGAACTTTTGCTAGAAGTTAATTTTCATATACTTTTTAACCGACTTCAAAAAGACGAGGAGGTTCTATTCCACCGTGTGTATTTTTAGGGTTCCGGAGCCGAATGGCAAAAACCGAGCCCTTATAATTTCGTCATATCCGTCTGTCCATCTGTCCGTCTGTCCGTCCGTCCGTCCGTCCGTCCGTCTGTCCGTCTGTATGTACAGCCATTTTACTCAGAGCCTATTGGCACTATGTAAATGAAATTTGGAGGATAGATGTATTCTATAAACCGCTAAACAATGATGTAGTAAAATTGTAAAAAAAATATATTTAGGGGTGGCACTCCATACATGTAACTAGGGGAGAAAAAATTTTTTTTTGAGTTACATTAGCGTGCGGGGTATTTTTAGATAGGGCTTCCAAAATGATACATAGGTTTTTAAGTGATTTTTTTACTCACGCGAGACACAACTCATAAAATTCTGTCCGGGTGGGTAGCTTGTGAACTGTTAAATAGAACATTCTAATAAAAATTACAGTAGTAGAACATACAAAATACTTCCAACCAAAATTGTTTTGAATACGCTGTGTAGTTTTTGAGATTTTAATAAAAAAGAAAATTTCAACCATGAACATTCATCCCAGCTACGGAACCATTCACTGTGCGTGGTCTTACATGCACTTGGCCGGTTTTTTTTATGTATGTCACTGATATTTCTGTCAATCGGTTTTCACCGATTTTAAAAAGTCTTTTTTATTCGAAAGAGGTCCCATTTCTCTGAAGTGGTCCTATTCTTACTAAGTCAGGATCTGATGGTGGGATCTTGGTAGAAATCGAGTGAACCCCTCAAATAATATAGGAATACATATAGTGATTTTAGTATATTCGACAACAAATTTAGCATTTGCATTCAAAAAGTATAATCTTGTGAAGTGGAACTGATAATGAAGATGTTACCACAGATGGCCACCGGAACACCTCAACGGTACCTATTTCAAGGTTGGCGATACGATCTTTCGATTAGGATAGTTGAGCGACTATGACGAAGCACATTTAAATGATTTAAATATATGAGTATGACTTTCCCGCGGCGTTGCTTGTTTCTTATTAATTGAGATCACTAAAAAGCATGAAATAAAATAAATGTATTCAAAAACAAAAAAAAAACCTTCAAAAACGCAAGGTATACATTCTATTAAAATGGTCAGTCCAACTAAAATCGGCGTCCCACAACATTTTTTACCAAAAGCCGGCTTCAGTTGGACTAACCTACCACTTTAAAAAGGTATTTCTTGCGTTGATGAAAGGCAGTTTTTTGTTTTTAAAAACATTTATTTTATATTCTTTTATTATTATAATTTTACATTTTCATTAACTTTAGCCCGCGAAAAACTAAAATCGGTGTTTAACCAAAAGCCCTCTTCAGTTTGACTGACCTTTTGAAAAGGAGTTTTTGAAGGCAGTTTTTTGAAACTAAAACATTCTATTTTATTTTATAATTTTTAGCGATCATAATCCCACTTAACTCCCACTTCTAAATTAATAACAACCACAGATATTTAACGCTCGCCGCAAGCAACGCCACGGAAACGTCAGTGATATATTTAATCCATTCAAATGTACTTATCAATAAATTTCATCATTCAATTTTGAACATCAATCCACAATTGACGGAGTAACCGCACAACAAACACACAAAAAATACATACAGTCAAAAAGAGAACCTCCTCCTTTTTTGAAGTCGGTTAAAAATTTAAGTTGAACTTAAATTAAACAGTTCCATTTCAATATTGTGTTTGAAAAATCTTTTATAAGGTCTGACTTTTACAACAACTGACTCCGAGTGCGGCCGTTAGACTGCAACACTAGCCTATGTTAAAGCTATGTTGTGTTTCTAAAGCTATGTTTAAACTAAATAAATTTAATTAAAAAAAAAATTGAACCTTACCTGAACTAAAAGGTACCTATTACTAAAATGCATAGACTTTTGGTTCTAGCATGTTTGACCGTAAAACCTTAAGAAGAATGTTACTACTAATAATAATATTGTATTATCCTCGTTTAGGCAATTAATTGAAACGTTTTAATACTAGTCATAAAACATCTGTGTAAGTGTGTTAAAGAATGTTGATTTGACAATATCAATGTATATTTCCAGATGTTAAACGACAATCTGAAATCAGAAAGGGCTTTCGGTCAATTAGGCCTCCCTCCAATAGAATTGGCAGAATCTATTGCTTTAAGTAAGTATAATAAATGAGAACCCTTATTAAGTATTATATATTATCTACAGTAAAGCGATTGTAATGTCTAATTCTTATTCTATGTTCAATTTACGTCATCATCATCATCATCATATCAGCCGAAAGACGTCCACTGCTGGACATAGGCCTCCCCCAAGGCTCTCCATTCAGACCGGTCCTGTGCTTTTCGCATCCACCGCGTTCCCGCGATTTTTACAAGGTCGTCGCTCCATCTTGTTGGAGGCCTACCTACAGCTCGTCTCCCGGTCCGTGGACGCCACTCAAGAACCTTCTGACTCCATCGGTCAATTTACGTATTATGACATAATAAACGTTGGTGTATGGCGTTGTTTTACGTAAATGACAAGTAAATATATTGATGTGTCATCTATGTACGGAAAATAATACGTGCTTAGTTTTGTCGATCATGGAGAAATCATTAAGGGAATTAATCTACTAAATCAAAGGAACAAGCTTATAAATATCATGAACAGGACAAATTAAGTGAATCTACATTTATTTCAGGACGCGACGCAAATCCCATACAAAAGTGTATCTGTTCTTTTGTAATGAAACTATTTGGAATAGGATTTCTAGTTATATTTGCTGTCGGCGCTTACATTATAATGATGCGAGTATTGCAAAACATCGGTAGGTCAACCAGTATGGCATGCATTTGTAATTCTTTTGGGTAAGGGCCAATTGTAACCATCACACGGGTATTTTTTTTTACAGATACTAATCGGACCACAGGTATAATGATTTTGTCAGATAATCGGCAAACCTCAAATATTACTGTTGAGCAAGACGACGTAGAAATTTACATACACTTTAAAAATAAAACGAAACAAGTCCACGCGAAACGAAAAAAACGAAGTACCTCAAATGAAAACGAAACTAAAACTAATTTAGAGACGTTTGACGATATCAAATTCAATAAAGCGAAAGATATAATTTTGAAACACGATACTATTTGTAATAATGAAAACGAAAATGAGATTTGCAAAGATCTAGTCCAACAGCTGGACTCAATTACTAAGAAAGACCGACCCGTCTTAAATAAACAAACCCAACAAGAAACATTAACTACACCTATGAATCAGATAACAAAAAGACAAACTAAACCGAAAATAACTGAAATCGGTGCACACGAACCATCAACGACGGCTTATTTTCCCCATCCACATGACCATTCCCATCAAATTTTGCCTCCGCCTTTAGCAGATACTTGCTTACTAGCGCGTCTTCTAAAAGAAAGTCAACATCCGTACTCGCATGGTAAGTTTACCTTGTCAATATAAGTATTTGTAAAATTTTAATAATTCATTTACTACTGAGAAAATAATATTTCAGGAACTCTACCGCATCCACAACAATTTAATAATAACCTACATATACAGAACGGGTACGTGAGCAAAAAAAAAAACAACTTGTCAACATATTATTGTATTTTCAGTGCACTAGCCATGCAATATTCACATTACTCACGTAATGTTCAAGTGCTCACCTGCTAAAAAACCACCTTATTTTTACTTTTATTAAACATTTTAGATATCTTCCACAACCCTTTGACAGTCACGAATCAGATACAAAAAGTCGTGTCGCCCATTCACAAGACTTGGAAATAATTCTTGGATTCCTGACCCCGAAGTAAGTTTGAAAAATTTTAACTAATTTTTTCTCTCTTCTTATTAAAAACATCAATTAATCAATATCACAAAAAGTTAAAATATGTTAAAAGATGATTTTTATTTCAGACCGGATTTAAAAGATAAGCCATCTGTTTTTTCTACACGTGAAAACGAATGCGTGGCTAATACCATATCATGTGCTAGTGGTGAAGCCTGCATACCCGAAAATCAATGGTGTGACGGAAAAGTCAACTGCAATGACGCTAGCGATGAGGCACAGTGTAGCTGCAAGTCGAGGGTCGACGTGTCTAGACTGTGTGACGGATATTTTGACTGTCCCTTTGGTGAAGATGAAATGGGCTGTGATGGTAAATTTAATGTTTAAATTACTGCTTTAATAATATAACTTTCACCTGCGACTCACTAAATTTTATTTATTATAGGATGCCCAGATAATAATTTCAGCTGCGGTGATAACGATATGGACACAAAAAGTAATTGTTTTACAAAAAAACAAAGATGCAACAACATTATTAACTGTCCGAATCATAGAGATGAGGTAGAATGCAACATGCTATCGCCAAGTCTGCACGAAAAACCAGTAAGACTTTTTCACTGTTTCCTAACTAAAATTACTTGTGACTTTGAATAAGCCAACCGGATTAAAGAATAAGAAGACTCAATATAATCTTAAAAGGAAAGTAATCGTGAATTATACAAAAAGTTTAAAAGCGGATTCATGTTACTTATCACTAAGTCAAAACATTTCTTATTCGCATTTAACAACTTTTCATTGTGATATTGTAACAGCAATAATAATTAAGAGAAAGCGTGATTAAAATTAAAATTCTTCAGGACTTAATACATTTCAATAATTGTAAAATTTACTTTGTAAGTACTTGCTTTTAATTAAACATTTCACAATAGTTACACCGTTTGACGCGGTTGTGGAGGGTAGTAAGTATTAATATTTCGTTTAATATCCGGGTCCGCTATCATCCCTTAAATTTAGCTCATTGTTTCCAGCTATTTGCTGTTTCAAACACAGAAGGATTTCTATTGAGAAACTTTGAGGGAAACTGGTACGCTGTTTGTAAAAATCCCTACGTTTGGGCTCATGATGCTTGTCGCCGTGAAACAGGACTTATAATAAGGTATAAAAATAATTTATTTCATCAACCATTCTAATATTTGATTAAGAAGCCATTTGAAAAACCATTTTTTCTAATCTTCAATTTAATTATTTTGTTATTTAGACCTCCTTTCATACAAATGCTTCAAGTTGATCCAACATCAAGGGTCAACTATTTAAACATTGGTCAAGGTGGATTGATGCATACTAGTGACACATGTTTTAACGGTTCGGCCGTATATGTCACTTGCCCTGATCTACTATGTGGAACAAGAGTCTTGACGTCATCTCAGCTATTAAGAGAGGTATGTAAAATGTTACCAAAAATATAGTCCTGTTGAAAATATCATAGTTAATACACAAAACTTCATATTTCAGAATTTAGCCTTAGAAAACAGACTCTTTGGACGAAACAAAAGATTCCTTGTTAAAGGTCACCCTTATCGTTTCATGTTATACGGCAACCGTGTAAAAAGAAATAACGACTTTAATAGTCACGAGTCCCGTTTCAAGAATTTCAATTTTCTGAACGACGTCGGGAAAACAGGCAATATGAGTAAAGGAGGAGTCAGGTATAAAAGGACTCAAAGCAGGGTCGTGGGGGGGAAGGCTAGCCAGCCGACGGCCTGGCCTTGGATGGTTGCAATGTACAGGGACGGCATGTTCCATTGCGGTGGCGTTGTCATAACTCAAAGCTGGGTTATCTCGGCCGCCCATTGCGTCCACAAGTAAGAAATATTTTTCCAATAACTTTTGTTTGTTGGCTTCATACTTCATACGGCTTTGACGACACGCTAGCCTAGTTGGGAGTGACCCTGTTTACGAAGCCAGCGGTCCTGGGTTCAAATCCCAGCACTAGTATTTATTTTTGTTCCTGAGTCTTGGAGGTTTTCTATGTCTTTAAGTATATATTTCTCCATATAAGTAAGTTTATCGTTGTCTAGTACCCATAGTACAAGCCTAGAGCTTAGTTTGGGACTAAGTAAATTTGTGTGAGATTGTCCTGTGATATTATTTAATTGTTTGATTCAATTAAATTGTCATGCTAATTATGCAGTGTAGTATGAACTTTTACAGTCCTATTGAAGCGATTTATAGTTTAACCCATTTAAATAATTTTTAGACCTTAGATTTTTATGTAAACACTGTTTTGCTTTACGAGTGTAATAATATGAATAAGATGCGGAGGTAATCGGTTAAGTTCCGTGTGATTTTTTATTTGATTCATAAATGATTTACTTCTTTATTACTTCATCGCAATATTCGTACCTTCTTTTGCATCAAAGAAACTTTACACTAGTTTAAATGGTGGGCGACGTCCGTAATTAGTTTCTGCCAGTTGCTTGCAGCTGCTTTTTAAAAGGAAAAAGGCATATTTTACTTTTAATGTTATAACGTGTTTTGGTTTCAACGCCAACAGTAAGTAAGGATAGTTTTATTATTAACAGAACACGGTAGTTGTTACATTCCAAAAACAGTGTAGTTTTACCGATTTAACTAATATGTACTATTATATCAAATATAAAATTATTTTTGGGTGTTATGCATAATAAGGTTATTTGCAAGAAATTTTCTAAAGTTTTTTTTAAATATTTATAAAGCAGAACAGAGTTTACCGTGAGGCTGTAACTTAACCGAGTAGTTGCAAGGTTTCCTGTATAATTCACTGCGAGAACAAAGTTAGTGGCTGCAACTTTTGCTTGATCAAGCCCGTTTTAAGATAGGTGCCACACAACTTTCTAATTCGAATTTATCTTCAACTACGAAGGCCTCAATTAACTTCAACCTGTTACTTGATTAGCGACATAATAGCTTAATGGTTAATACTCATAAAAATCAGTTTAAATATTCGAAATTAAAAGTGTATCTATTAATTAAAGGCGTGGTTTGTTTGTGCGATCTCCACTTTCATATTTGTGTGCATCAGGTTCTGGGACCACTACTACGAAGTTCAAATCGGCATGTTGCGCCGCTTTTCATTTTCACCTCAAGAGCAAAATCACCGCGTCAGTCACATCATAGTCAATCACAAGTACGACCGAGTAGATATGAAGAATGACCTGTCTTTGTTAAGAGTGAAGCCAGCCGTTTTGTTCAGCCGATGGGTTCGACCAATATGTCTGCCGGGGCAGGAAACAGCTGGCGCGGACTGGGTGTATGGTCCGCCTGCTGGGACTATATGTACTGCTGTAGGGTGGGGAGCTACAGTAGAACATGGGCCTGACCGTAAGTATTTCTTGTATAGCAAACTTGAATGCCAAATAAAATTGAACGGTTTGTCATTTGCTTTAAAGTTATGTTTAGAATTACTAACCTGTTTTTACTACTTTGAAACTGCCAGTATATTATAACAATTTTAGACCCTGAACTGTAGTTCAGAGCAATTAGATAATTTACTGTCGTATCAGATGCACGTGTAACTTTGCACAAAATATTCTTGTGACTATGTGGAATAGAAAACATCCATTTCCTTAGCGTGTTTTTTCATCCCACTCGTTATCAGCGTAAATACACTGCGCGTGGGAGGTCTCCCACTTGCAAAGTTTGCAGAATATTTTTCTCTAATACTTAATGGTTTTAAGGGTTCCGCACTAAAAATAAACTGGAATTGCAATCCAAAGGACGTTCTCTTTTTTAATAAAATGGTACAAATAAACTGATGAAGACAACAGCATATCTATAAAGATATTCAAATACTACTTACAATATTTTACTTACAGTAGTTAAAAATATATTATAACGTACATTTTACCGAGATCTGTCAAAACCAGAAAACCAGAAAAAAACAAAAAATGTGTGCCCCGCACTTAACTGGTTTTTTAATTACAGCTGATCACATGCGGGAAGTAGAAGTGCCAGTATGGTCGAATTGCAAACATCGCGAGGATATAGCGGGCAAAGAAATTTGTGCAGGCGTTACAGAGGGAGGAAAAGACGCGTGTCAGGTGAAATTAAAAATCGAATTCTTAGCGAATTCTAACTCTGTTTTTTAAAAGTGACTATATGGGTTAGTTCAGTGTACCCTTTAATTGCATTATGTGCTACTAAAGGCCTAAAAATATATGCAACATAAGCCATATTACCAACCAACCACAACCATAATATGTTTTGTTTAACGTACAGATACAGTCTAAGCCTAATTTGATTGTTGTGTAATCCAGGGAGATAGCGGGGGGCCACTTCTGTGCAGAAACCCTTTGAATTCACAACAATGGTACATTGCCGGGATCGTAAGTCACGGAGATGGTTGTGCTCGTAAAGATGAACCTGGAGTGTACACTCGAGTTAGTCTCTTTGTAAAATGGATAAGACACCATATTTGTAAGTATTAAGCCGATTGTTACAAAAAAAATATATCGTAAAAGACAATAAATCGCCTCCGTTAAAGCAAAAAATAACTTCGTCAGCTTTTGGATTACAAAATTGTGGGACGCCGACTTCAGTTTAACTTAAAAAATAAGGTTGTTAACTGTTTTTTAAACATGAACCTTCTTTTTACTTTATTTATTTATAAACGATTAATAGCTAAAATATACATGCCGTTGCAGTCATTGTGACGTTTGTATTTGACAGAAAACGACAAAGCAAACTTTAACTAAAATATATTTATAGTGTGTTTATAGAGTATAAAATGAAAATTTACCTCCTATAGGAGGAACATTCTTATACTTTTTAGTGATCATAATACATATTATGCTGTTATATGTATAGTCCCACTTTTGAAAGATTAAGAAACTTTAGCTCGCTGCATGCAACGATGCGGGGAAAAAAACAGAGTGTAGGTATTATATATTTAAGCTTTTTAAATTTGCCACCAGTTCCGGTGGTAGTTTGTGGTATTTTTCATCAGTTTCACTTCACCAAATGATACTTTGCAAATACAAATGCAGGACTTGTTAATGAAAATGCCAAAATCGTTATATATGTATGCCTATGAATTTTGAGGAGTTCCTTCAATTCCTCATTGATTCTATCATCAGATTCTGCCTTGGTGACAATTGTACAACCTCGAAAGTATATACCCACATAAATAAAAAAAACGGTCCTTAACTAACGGAAAATTCGATGAAAAAAATCATAAGTGCAGTCGATTACATAACCTCCGTTTTTTGAAGTCGATTAAAAAGTAACACAGGTTATTAAAAAATACGTTTCTTTTTAGTTTCAAAAACTCTGCCTACTATTCAACCGAAACAAGAATGCCCCGGATTTAAATGTATTTCGGGCATATTTAAATGTCTTCCAAGGAAACGAATATGTGACCAAATTATCGACTGCCTTGGAGGGGAAGATGAAATGAACTGCAATTCAATGAGATCAGCAAGTGATATTGTAAAGCCTATGTCGTTGACATCAAACGACAGCGAAGTAGAAACAAAACTCGGTGACAAAGTTTTACAAACAGATTTAGATGTACAGGAAACAAAAACGGAAGCAAGAACACGCGAAGTAATTTCAGAAACAGGTGATGTAAAAGAAAATCCAATTAATCTTTCTAAGAAAACACTTTCTGCTGATATGATTCATGCATCGACAATTGAAATTGCTATATCTAAAAGTATAGAATCTGAAAGTGATGAAAGTGATTCAGTTGAACATGTAACTTCAGATCCTACAAAAACTACTAGTAGCACAGAAATAGAAATAACTCGTGGTGATATATCAACTCCTACGTCACAAGAACACTCTCAAAGTCGAATAACTAACGACGATGACCATAGTGAAAACATTATCAAAAGAAATTCAAAAAATACTGATATACCAGAAGAGCACGCAGTGCTATTTACTAATACTCCAAATGATTTAGAATTTTCAACTGTTATTTCTACATGGAAAATCGAAGATGATACTGATTCAATATTAAATGCAACACAAGCGACATTTCCAATCGAAAACAAAGAAATTTCAGAGTTTGTGACAACAGAAAACATTATAATTCAAGAATTAAAAATGCTTAAGAATCAAATAGATCTTAACCAAAATAAAACAAGCGCTGAGCCCAAAGAAATCGGCCTAAAAGGACTTGAACCTCAAACTACGTTACCTAC
Organism: Acleris holmiana; assembly: GCA_949316455.1. NCBI lineage: Eukaryota > Metazoa > Arthropoda > Insecta > Lepidoptera > Tortricidae > Acleris > Acleris holmiana. Next base: position 11,590,506 of record OX438769.1, read on the forward strand.
CTCTATTACTTTAGAGACGCATAGTATGCAAACAACAAAAGTCATTGAATTAACAACGAAAATGCCTCTAAACATAACTTTATCCAATAATGAAAATGAAACACCTGGTAGGGAACTTCCTGATTCAAACCACGAACGACAATTATTAATTAATAAGATAGAGAAATTAGTTTTTTCAGAGCTGCACGCTGTTAAAATTAAAAAGAAACATAAAATCCCTCAAGATTTCAAGTGTCGCCGGTAAGTTAAAAATAAATTCAATTAAATTGGTATTTAATTACATTGTATACATTTTTAACTAAAACCTTATTAGTGCTCCACTGCGGTGCCAAAGACTCTTCTGCTAAATATTTTTTTTATTTTTTTATGAAATAGAATTTTGCAACAAATACCGTATCGGTATCGTTGTGATCACAAAGCTGATTGTGAAGACGGTACCGACGAGCTCGGATGTACCTGCGTGGATTACCTCAGGGCACTTGATGAAAAATTTATTTGTGATGGCGTTCATGACTGTTTAGATGGTCAGGATGAAACAGATTGTTGTAAGTACCCACTTATAATATTTAGACGGGTTTTTCTTACTTATCATGATTTTTATAGGAATTCTTCGGGATATATGTCGTTTGTTGCTAAGAATTCGTTTATAAATTACAGATGGATGTGACGAAAACCATTTTCTTTGTCATCACAGTCCAATATGCCTTCCTTCGAAATATGTTTGTGATGGAAAACCCCAATGTCCATTAGGCGAGGATGAATTGGATTGTTGTAAGTTTTATAAATTTTAAAACATTCTCACGTTTATAGTGATTCAAAACTATGACTTGCATGCATCTTATATTCTACAGTTGCACTGACCAATGGCCAAAATGTAAATTTTGACTTTGACGGAAGACCGAGGATCAACTTAGAAGGCTATTTAACGCAAAAACAGGAAAATGGCTGGCATATAATGTGTGAGGATAATTTATCAATAAAACAACAAGAAATTGAAGCAAACCATGTTTGCCGATACTTAGGTTTCAGGTAATTGTAGCTTGACCGCCTTAAAAGCAAAAACCCGATGATTTCCGAAAGAGGGTTCATAGTTTGTCATGAAGTATGTATGGGTATCATAAATATTGTATTGTTTTCAGCTCTGCGAATCGATACCTTGTAAAATACATTAATATTAAAGAAAATGATAGACTAAGATCGGGAACCGAAGGTGAAAGAATCAAACGTAACACTAAGGAGGGAGCACCGATTCAATTCATGTATCGCCAAGCTAATGAGGAATCAGAAAACGCAAGGCATTTAGTTATCAAAGATCCGCAAGTGCTTAAAGAACATTGTGTGCCTAATATTACGAAACTCTGCATGTCCTTGTACGTTTTTTGTGATTCTTCACTTTTTGCTAATTTCGATGAGTCTCAAGAACTTTTGTACAGTCGAGCAGCGAAATCTCTTACTAAGCAACAGTGGCCGTGGATTGCCAAAATTTTTGTAGAAGGTGATTATAGGTGTACCGGTGTTTTGGTCGATCCCTCATGGGTTTTAGTTAGCCAATCATGTTTGTGGAATACCATGTAAGTAAAACAAAAAAATATAAATAGATACCTATGTATTTCTCACTGACACCAATAAAACCAAATATTACTATTAGGTTAGGATCTCATTACGTCATAGCAGTTTTGGGATCACATAGGACTTTAAAATCAACAACTGGGCCGTATGAACAATTAAACCAAGTTGATGAGAAGAAAGAAATGTATACCAACCGACTGGCTATGTTACATTTGAAAAAACCTGCGAAATATTCCAACATGGTGAAACCCATGACTATTCCTGCAGTGTAAGTTGATTTATAAATTTAAATATAACCATATTTATATGGTTATATTTAATAATCATTGTAAGTAAACGTTCTGTTTTTACATTTAAATGACAGAAACGCATTCGAAGGCGAAAATCATACAGCATGTGTAGCAGTTGGTCAAGATAGAAACAACAACACTATCACCGTGTTTCTTAAAGAAATAACTGAAAACTGCGACACGCAATACAGGTGTTTTGCGCGTGATACCAAAAAGGAAATTTGTTCTGTAAGTCAAACTTTTAAGTGTTTTTAACGTCGTTTTTACACATGTTGATACTTGTTTTGGATCAAATAGTGATGGTGTTACCGTTATCTTACAGGAAGGCATGGTCACCCACCGCCCATGGGCGGGAATCATAAGCTGTCATTCGGAACTGGGTTGGCACCCTGCGGCAACATTTGTCGATAGCCGAGGAGAATGCGGATTAGAAGAAAAAATATTAGCCAGCGATATACAGTACTTGCGGAAGGAAATTAAAAGTACCATAGGTAAGTAACATTGCATAACTCTGTTTTACTAACAAGCTAATGGCAGTATTATTAATTTGTAAGTACTGTTTTAGAATTCATTTTAGCAATCAGTAAAGTGCTTTTAGATATTATACTTAATTAGTTTTTTCTTGTTCACATAGGTGAAACTTTATAGAAAGTATTATTTGTTTTTTCCAAAAATACTCTCTTGGCACTGAGTTAACCATTATAATTGTAATTTCTCGCAAGTTAATTTAAAAACTTTATTACATCGCTATTGATCGTATGAAAAATTTACTTTTTATGAATCAGCAAAGTTCAACGGTGCAACACAACTGTTGGCTGATGAATGCCACGGCCAGCGGTGCGGGCGCGGCCAGTGCCTGGACTTGAAGCAAGTGTGTGATGGAGTGAAGGACTGTGCGGACGACAGTGACGAGGGCGATGAAGCCTGCCAGAAGAAACAACGCATTTGCGCACATGATCCCTTCCATGGAGGATGTGGTATGCTTTATAAAATAATACAACCGGGTCATACACACTCTTAAAAACAAAAATTAAAAGCTTGTGTGCGTATAAGTTATGTTTTTATATGATCGGTCTGAAGCAGTCCTGACGCCGTTTATGCGGGAATGGGCTTATCCAGAAAATTAGGACTTAAAACGTTAACTTCCGGCATGTCCACAGGAAAGGCGCTTACCTAAATCTAGCCATCCATGGTAAAGCTTTTTCAAAGTTTGTGACTTTAGTGAATAAGCGACTTGATTTGATACGAGCCTAGCACTTTAGACCCCTCAATTAAGATACAGTTAATTAAATCACAGATAAACCTGTTTTTTTATTATCAGCTTTTGACTAAATTAATAAATATTAAAGACGCCATTTTTTAACAAACTAAATCAAGTAATATGATCTAATTACAGTGTGCCTAATGCAATAAAGACAATTAAATCTTAAGCGAAAGCAGATAATAAAAGCAAAATTAGCGTCAAAAACATTGTTAATTACAGTCCCAAATCCAATTGAAAACTATTTATTAGCACAACAACACACACAACAGACGGCCAACTCAAACATTATGGGCTCAATGCGCCCAATTAAGTAATTTTCCGACAAGCATAACTTGACCTTACCATTGACATTGCGGTGTCGGTCCAGGTGTCTAATTAATTCACATCTCCAAGTGTCCAACTCTCGCAATGTACGTGTTAAAATGTTAATAAATTTTTGGTTAAATTTTATTGTAGATTAAATAACTTTTGACTCATTTATTTGTTATATGCTTATTTTCAAGTTTTTATTTAAATATTTAGAGACATGTAACCTTTACTAATTTGACCGGTTTCTTGATTGAGCTCCAGGCCTGTACTAAAAGTATACAAATACCAATCATACCGATGAAGAACTAAGACAGGATTCAACACTCTTAAATAAATAACACAATTTTATTTATATTAGTTTCTGTCGTCGTTGCATTTTGAATAGTCCCGGGTCGCAAACTTCGGACGCGTTACTGCCAACAATATCAACGCTATTTAATTTGCGTAATTGAAGGCAGTCTTTCGGGCCTGCTGATTTGGATCTTCCATGGTTCATATTTTTTGACCAATATAAACTTTCTGGCTTCTGCCAACAACACACGCGCCTGTAAGTTGACTTGTGAAGTTAACGTCACAAATGGTTAAGGCTTAATTTCAAAGTTAGTATACAGCACGCATAAAAGTGTTATATTTTTTACAGCGACTTCGACGTAATTTGTTTGTCCTAGGAACAGATATTTTATAGAGATACATTCTTAGTTATTTTTAACGTTACAAGTCTTTTTAGAGTTGTTTGTATTTCTGTAGCTTTGCCTACCCCACTCTGGGAGTAAAGGCGTGATGTTATGTATGTAAGCAAAGTTAATAGCTTGTGTGGCCCCAGACTCTCTGGAAATTATATTGTCTCAAATCAAGTCCATAATGCAAATTTGCCAGAACGAGCTTCTTAAAACCCAACACACTATATTTCCTAAAAACTACGTGTCAAAATAAGATGATAAGTAAACCTTATTAAGTAAACTCAATAAACTTGAAAGCTCTTAGCTTAATTTATTTATTTATTTATTTATTTATTGATAAAGCGTTTACATGACCTTACAGTATAACCAATGCGTCATTAAACTTAGACTACTTAACTATTAAATATAAATATCACAATAATAGAAAATAAACAATAATTATCAAGAACTAGATTTTAACCGCGACGTCTGCGACTTCGTCCGCATAAAAGTTATACTGTACGACTTGTTCCCTCTATGCACGAGAACAATGTAATTTCTCAGTGTTATAAATGAAATCAAAAATTACGAAAATAACACCATCCAATTTCTAAACAATGCCAATTCTTCTTTCCCAGAATGCTCTACTGGTCAGCTGAAATGTAAAAATGGCCGATGTGTGACGAAAGAGGTGTTCAAAGATGGCCAAGATGACTGCGGGGACGGGACGGATGAGCCTGGGCAAACCATCTGCTCCGATTATCTGTCGATGGTCATGCCCACTCGGCTTTGCGATGGGATCCTACACTGCCATGACAGAAGCGACGAGGATCCTAAATTCTGCAAATGCCATTCAAGACAGAATTACAGGTAAATACGAGTATTAGATTTAAATAAGAGAATATAATGTGTTACAGATTAATCTACTCCCAAATAAAGTTCTAGACCTTTCATGTCTGTCTGTTTGCCCGCGACATATGTATAAGGATAACAGCTTTAGGATAACAGTAAAGTTACGTTTGTTCCCCAATTAAATTGGTTATTGTGTTTGTCCTATTGTCAAAACGATAATAACGGTAAAAGTAACGGTAACGGTCAAGTTCGGTGATTATTGTGTGAACCCGAAAGAAAATAGTATCGACTAATAATAAAACTGGCCGAGTGTGAATCGGGCAATACGGAGTCCTCCTCGGTGCGCAAGTCCGACATGCACGACCGGTTATTAGAATTAAAACGATCAAATAAGCACCTATAATTTGCTCAAATAAAGAAGATAATACTGAAAAATATGTATGTAATACTTGTAATTTCTAATATGAATTACTAAAAAACGCTACAATTGTATCAATTTCTAATTTTGTTTTCTTATAATGTGAAAACGTGTGCAAAATAAGGGTAATTTATTCCAACCTGATGAAAAACGAAATGTAGTACTTACGTCGGTATGTGTGGTTAGGCAATGATATTATGCTAATAAAAATCGTGGTATACATAAAATAAGGAATGGATGTTAAATATAGGGGCAATTCTGAAGTTCTTTTCAAATTATGTCTCCAAATCTTGACATAAAGAATATCCATCGACATAACACAACGAGATTCCTTTTAATTAGTAACAAAATATGGCAAAAACGGTTTTGATTTAGCAGAAAGGTTTGGACATGGTATTATTAAGAACGATAGCAGAATAATAATTTATTCAATTAAGCCAACCAAATGATTTTTTTGGGATAAAAATATACTTTATCTCCTTTGGGGTTCAAGCTATTTTCGTGGCAAATAACCAGTCCATCAAACATCTTACAAATAAATTGCCGTAAAAAAAGAGTGTCTTTTGCATTTATAATTTTCGTTTTGATTTAGGCATGATGACTTGAATACTTTCGATGATAAGAGAAAATCAAATAAAACAATAGATATGAATATAAAAGACATTATTGAGAGAAGGTGAGCTATCAATTATGTAGCGTTTGAATATTGAGACAAAAGGCATCCCGCTTCAGTCTTCATTTTCCAGCTGTTGTCGCGTAAAAATAAAAGACCATAAACATCCCTTTATGAAAATATTTATTTGAATTTGGGGAAAGATCAATTTGTTGTTGTTTCTCTTTATGTTAGAGCTGACACTGTGTACTTTTACTGAAGCCCAATTTGTATCAAAAAGGTGGTTTGAACTAAAACGGACTTCTTTTTGCGATGGCCTCTTTTGTATTTATAAATGTATGGAAACACGAATTAGATGTTCCAGTCAGCTCTTAGATTATTTTATAATCCTTTTTGTGTCACTAACTTGTTTAGAATGTGTAAGTGCTATAATAGGCTACAAATTATAAAAGTGCGTCACTGTTAATAATCTATATTAATAGTTTAAATCGCAAGTCAATAGAAATATCCTGTTATCGTATTGGACTGAAATTACGCGCTTCAGTCAAATTAAGTGAAATTAAATTAATGTGGATGACATTTAAATTTTATAATTATGACCTAGTTTAATAAAGTAGGAAGGAGATCATCTTCGCTGTCCTTTTTATGGTTGTCTAGAAGTGGTCGTCATTAATTGATAGGAACGCCTGTTGTCAAAAAACTTGAATCAAACATAACATTTTTGTCAATAATTATTATTCTTACTTATTTGGCGTAAGAGAAAACAACGTGTAAGGAATGTCTTACTTGTCCATAGTGCCGATAGTATCCCAACAACGATACAAGCGACTGAAAAGTTTTTTATTGCGTTTCCTATCGGCACTTAAGGGTTGAATTCAACACAATAATGCACATGCGAAAGACCTTATATCACTCTTACTCAGTCCTAATAACCCTTTGATAGCTTTGTATCGAACATTACTTTTGACGAGGGTCGGCATTCATAGTTTTGACCTGAAATTGTCGATAAGGAGTGTACACAGGCTTCTTGCTCCGTTTTAAGATCTAAAGTAATCAATACTAACTAATAGCATTGTTAATCGAAATATCACAACCATAGAATAATAAAAAGTACACCAGAAAGCATATTTAATTATGTGCAGTGCAGGCATCCAAAAAGTACACGCTTTGCTATTTTTTCATCAAAAACCATGATTCTCTTTGTCCTTTTATAAGCATTTAGTGCAAGTCTAGAGCTTACTTTAGGTCTAGGTGAATTTGTGGAAGACTGTCCTTTGATTTAAAGTTTGAGAGTCGGTAATTTGATTCAAATCAGGTTAATTTTCTTTTTTGGAAAAAAAGTATATGCGAGATTTGTTGAACTACTAACAGAAGTAGTTTTTAAAAAGGTAGCCTATGTGTTAATCCAAGGTATAAGCTGTTCGTCGAGTAGTTTTTGCGTGACAGAGTGATCCATACTTACAAACTTTCGCGTTTATAATATTAGTAGATCTGTTAGTACATCAAAAAAATAATCACAGCTTATCTCCCTACAAACGAACCAGCTACTACTATACATGTAACAAAGATGATATACGTTTTTAAGGTGTGGTGGCAGTTCAAGCGAGGTGGAGTACTGCGTGGCTCACGATATGCTCTGCGACGGCACCCGGGACTGTCCTAATGGAGAGGATGAACAGTCTTGCCTGGGTTTAAGCGCCCCTATTACAGCACCGTAAGGACTTGATTATAAGCGAATACTTTTATAAACTATTACCCCCGTATTAATAAACGTTGAATATGCTTGGAATAGTTGTACCATGATTTGTCCTTATCTGTCGAATTCTAATGCCGCACTGACAGATAAGGACAAAGCATGGTATAACTATTCCAAGCTTATTCAACGTTTATTAGTAAGGGGGTTAAAGTTTGGGATCCTGTCATTAAATTTCATAACCAACATTTCACAAATGATCCATTTCGCAAACAGATCATTTGACAGCCCGCGTTTTTTTCCGAAACTGTAAATAGTTCTGTATTTATTTCAGGACCATCGTGTAGAGCCCTATAGGTTAGGTTAGATTAGTTTTATCAAAATCCTGAAATATTTGTAGTTACAGAAAAAAAGCGGGTTGGCAAATGAATAGGTTACGAAACGATGCATTTGTCAAAGATTTGTCTGGTGGACTCGCAATATTATCCAGGGGCAAACACCAGGGGCAGTAGGCTTCGAATTCAATCCGTTCAAAAAAGATACAGAATGTTTGGTAAATCGACGCGTTTCTTGTAACAAATCAAAGCAGAGCCCTATTTGCAATATAAAGTAAAGTACCCATTGTTTACCTTGTCCGACGATAAAATTTGTAAGGATTTTATCTTAATATTGTTTACAAAAATGATTCTGACGCTTTGACCGCTTTACATATAAAATCGCTGTAGAATTTATTAATTAAAATAAATGTCTTTTATATTTTGTAGGAAAGGGACGGGTATAGTGACGGTGCTCTCTCACGGCGTTTGGCACGCGAAGTGCTATCCGACGGCGACCCATACAAAATTGGAACTGGAAGACATTTGCAGAGAACTAAACTACTATAGCGGCCATGCAAAACAACTTCAAACCCCCGAAAAAACTAGATACAATCCATACAATAACATTGTTTTAGATCCATTCCTTGAGATCACTCTGAATAACAATACTAAAATAAAAATGAGAAATAAGGACGCTCCAATAGCAAGAGCCATTTTTGATAACTTGGAAGACGTGAAAAAGTGTTATCTTCTTAATATTGAATGTCGCTAGAAGTTAAGTCATTCTCGAACATATTTAAGATATATCGATAGCTAATTTATTAACAGTTCAAATCTGATTTTATTTTTAAGATTTAAGTTCCAGTTATATTTTTAAGTTTTTTTTAATCAAATTAACAATAACATTTTCAATTAGTGACTCTTATTTTAATTTAATTGAACCTTTAATCCCGTTTACACTATTTACTTCTAATAAGCTATTTAGTTACCTACTTTACAACTGCCGGTGACATCTAGTGGTTCGAACTATTCAACGATCAAGCCCCGTTCTAGGTAACACGACGCCGCGAGTTGTAAATCAAGATGGAGTGACGAATTGAGCTCGTAGTGTCAAGATTTTACAAGAGAGGGCAGTGAAAAAGCACTTTGTGAATTTTACCTGTTCATAAATAACCTTAGATTGTGTCCAGGCTGGGTGTCATGTAGGACATTGCCAACACTATTTACCTACATATTTTCATGTTTAGCGCTCGTGTCGTTACCTAGGATTCCAAGAACAACGCAGTTTTATAACTAATAGGAAATGCCCTTTCGTCAGGCGGCCACATTTTAACTCATATCATGACCTCTTATTGTCTGTTGTTTGATCAGTAGTTAATTTAACTAATTGTTAAAATTCGAAAAAAGATTCGATTATTTCACACATTTCCTTGAGATTTAATAATTAGTTACGATTTTTAACAATTAGTTTAGCTACTGATCAAACAACTCGCCCTTAGACACTGTCATCTGACTAATGTAGGTTTTAAAATTGAACAGGTAAGTCCGTTAAGTTTGTCAAATTAAACGCATTCACTGCCAGGGAGCGTGGCCTAGGAACAAACTTGTAAGAGAGTGAACGCATATACGTGTCGGTGGCGGTGAAATTACTCACAAACACTGGGAGTCAACTGAAAATAAAAGGTTGCAAAATGTTAAAAAAATAAAAATGATTATTGCTAAAACTCATGTACTTACTTACATTAGTTGTGCAAAGTACCTAGGTTTTACGCTTTACGAATCAGAAAAACTTGCTATTAGGTACTTTAAAATTTTAGTACTTAGCTTAGCATTAAAATAAAAGGTTGTCAAAATGTTATAAAAATAAAAATTCTTAAACTCATTTATACTATTGTGCATGGTAGGTAGTAAATTTTTTAACAGATAACACTATAGTAAGTACCTGTCTTAAAAGTGTTATTTGGGTCGTTTTCAAACTATATGGGTAACGCTCGTTACACAAAGAAATCAATTAAGTTTTGTTTTAATGAAGGCCCTTAACTATGTTTTTTTTTAAAACGTTATCATTGGTTCTTGAGATATAGTAGGCGATTCAAGTAATAAGGGCTTGTAGTGCTGTTAGGCGATGGGCTTGCAACCTGTCACTAATACACTGGTAAACATCTTAGCCTACTTCTGCAAAATGTGGTTACAGAATTATCAACAAGTCTTTTTAGATTTGTTGGTATTTCTGTTGCTCTGCCTACCCCACTCTGGGAATTAAGGTGTGATGTTATGTATGTATGTAAAATCATCTATGACGGCACCAAATGACTTTATGTTTGTAGTACTTAACGGCTTCGGAACCCTACACTGAGCATGGTCCGACATGTTCTTGCCCGGTTTTATTTCCAGGGAGTATGCCTATCAGAGCAAGAATGAAGCTGATTTACGTAATGTTTGCACTTCATTGCCTTAAGTCATTAGTCGGTAGGTATATCATATGAATGATACCAATACTACCGCAAATGAATCAAAGTTGTTCGTTTCGATATAAGTATATTTAGTTCTATTTCAAAAGTAAATGTTTATGGACGACTTCATGAATAAATTTCGAACACTTGGGTAATCTTAACATAGTACCAGTTTAAAATAAAACCATAAATAACCTGTGAAGTAAATAAAAAAGTGAGACAAAGTCGCCATAGAGTCTGGCTGAGATAATGACGATCATTTAGTTTTGAATTTGAAATGTACATTAATGGATACTGTGTATTATGAAAAAAAACAGCACAGTCACCTTATGAAACCAGTTTCGGATTCAAGTTGAAGATACGATAAAAATAATCGGTTTGTATTCATAACTTGTTAACTGTTCACAGAGATGAAACCGAATTGATTTGTGACCAACTTCTAGAATGTTTCGTTTTCCGCCAAGCGATAGCCCTGCCATTCCGAAATGTTTCTCAATTTGTAAGTACAAGGCAGAACAAGGTTCAAAGTTAAATATTGTTTAATAATACTCCAGCAATTTTTTTTGACCTAAACCAGTCAAGAGTCGAAGTAATAATTCCGGATCATTCTCGGGTACCAAAATTGACACAGTCGTTTCTTAGATTAGCTCGCACATACGTACAGAGAGACGCAGCGGGAACATAAAAAGAAAACATGACTCGCTACCTTGCGACAAAATGGCGCTGCTAAGAAAGCTTCTGTGGCTTCTGTGGACATGAATAATTCTGGCTTGCCTATTGGCTTAATAGTAGTGATTTGGTTTTAAAAACGAAGAAAAAAAAGGGTAACTTTAGTAAGTCATAGTAGCTAGTGTTTTTTTTTAGGGTTTTAATTTTAACAATAGTTCAAATTAAAAGAGAGGATCAAATACTCGCCTTTATTGTTAACGTAATGTTATCCGCGATTACCTACCTTCAGGATTTAATGATGAGTTTTCTTTATTGCGACGTAATTACCCGCGTTATAATCACTGGTAGACTATATAATTTGCAGCCATGTTAGTCTCTTAAGCGTATCACTTTTCAACTCTAGGCAGTTTTTTTATCCGGCGAGTTCAAATAGTCCGGTCGGAGCGTACAAAACATCTCTTAGCGCGTGCCTACTCAACTAGGCAGCTTTATACGATAGTGAGCTCTACTCACCTGTGAGTGAACTCACGGAAATCACATGCCAGGTGGGTGTTAAAGATGTTTAGACTGAGCTTTGTCGTCTACCCTAATTCAAACGCGTCGACTGCGTGCACTGGAGTTATTAGTGCCCATTACTCTCGCTTCAAATCCACTGTCATTTTGCATACTCGAAACTGATTAGAGTGATTAGGTAAACATATTACCTGTCCCTCCCTATTCTGAAGATGACAGGTGACAGGTGACATTTCGGTGTACATGGCGCAGCTTGGTTTACCCTTGAAATATCGAAAAACTTTTAATGTAATTTCAGTTCAAAGTCAACGTTTCGCTTAATTTCATTTGATCGAATATTCTTTACATAGAACAATTAAATGATGTATTTTTAAAACACCGATTTTTAATTTGTTTAATTATTATTTACTAGATACTTTGTCACAGATCTTTATTTTATACTTTATTATCCAATATTTTATTTAATATTGTAACTGTTTGAAAATCATTTCTTCGGTTCTGGGCGCTGTTAGGTCGCAGTTCACCTAACACGCTCCTTCTCGCTTCGCTCGTTGTCGCACCTATTTGTACTCTGTCGAATAACAATCTTCTGTTTACATATCAACGTGTTGCAATTCGAACTAGTTTTTAGTAATAGTAATTATATGCATTTTATTTTGTTGTACTGTCTCTTATATAGGTTATGAAATAGATTATAAGCCTTAATACTACAAGAGATAATATTTATACTAAATATTCTATGAATTGTTTTCGCTGAAATGAAATTCGATGAAAAGTTTGTCGAGATTAAGGGGCACCCGGCGCAGCTTATATGGAACCCATTGATGTATCTGCGTGTCAAGATGGTGAAATAAGGGTCAGATTCTGCATTCAAAATTAAACCTAAATAGTGGTCAATAAAATAAGTCATATATTTTGCTGTCACCTCAGGAATGATCAAATCTACTTGTGTATAAAGCAGTTTCATTCGATAATCAAACCGAACATTTTATCTTTTAAGGAGGCACGTGTGCAGCACTAATCGCATTAGTAGTGGTAGTCATGATCACTCCAACGTAAAATTCAATTTATACTCCACCGAGCTCGAGAAGAACTAAAAAAAAACAAATAGGTGTAGTGCGACCTCAACTAACAAAAGAAATAAAATTAAAAACTGGTTACGGAGTATGTTAACTTGTACAGTGATTTTCTTTGTTTTTGATGATACTCGTTGACTTGCTGTATTGATGCTATCGACTTGTTATGTGAATTTTACCTCTATTTTATTATTGTACATCTTCAATGTTGTTGGGGAGATTGATCCAGTTCACTAAGTCGAATGGTTGAGCAGTAAAGCTGCCGGTTTATAAAAGGGGTAACTTTTCGATCCCTTGTATAAATAACAAGTAATAATATGAGCTCCACCTTTTTCCTTCAGGCAATGAAAAAAAGAAGAAATCTTAAATAATTCGCATACTTGTACTATAAAGGTGAAAAAATATGAGGATAATATACTTTTTTAAATAGTAGCAAGGACAAGGCAAATGAAAAGAAGTTAAACAGAAGTACCTGGGGGTGATTCTCTTAACACAGAGCGCTGCGTGAACGCAAAGGTGAATGTTTATGGTTTAGGTGTTGTTTGACGACACGTTGGCCTAGTTGGGAATGACCCTGCCTCCGAAGCCAGAGGTCCCGGCTTCAAATCCCGGTAAGGGCAGATATTTGTGTGATGAGCACGAGTATTTGTTCCTGAGTCTTGGATGTTTTATATGTATTTAATTATTTATTTCTCTATCTAAGTATGTTTATCGTTCTCAAGTACCCATAGTACAAGCCTAGAGCTTAGTTTGGGACTAGGTTAATTTGTGTGACATTATCCCGTGATATTTATTTATTTTATCCGGCAAATTTAAGTAGTCTCGTCGGAGCGTACAAAACACATTTTAGCGCGTGCCTTCTTAATTAGACAGCAGAGCTCGGTCACCCAGCGGAGATTTACATTCATCTTTGCGTTCTACGCAGCGCTGTGTTAAGAGAATTACCCCCCTGATGGTAAGTGGGATCTGAGCCCTATATTATAGATATTCACGCATTAACGACATGAACAGTAGTCTCGGAACATTAAAGATTCCCAAGGAAAATTTTAACGAGGCATTATATAATAAATCAATATACCACTTAATCCAGTGGTTTACCAAACTATATTAATTGCAAACTGATCGAAGTAACCAGGAAAGTGAAAAAACGACCGTAAACTTAAGCACAAAATAAGAAATTATATACGATATTATCATTGAATACTAAAGAGATAAATTCAACAATGTCCATTGTATTAAAATTTCGGTTGTAAATCAGAATTTTAATAATACTTTGTTCCTTTAATTTGTGCCGACCGATTTACTCTGAGGCAGCGGCGCGGGCGTCGCTCCACACACGCCTTATTTACTGCCTTGACACATGCAAAGCTTTATTTCTCACACGGGAGGAATTGAGATATTTATAGTGTCAGCATTCAATACAAATAAACCTTATTTTAATGAAACTAAAAGTCAATCTTAATTGATCAATCAAATGTGAAGGACAGAACCCAAAAAGGTAAGGTTAGCACAGTAATTTTGATGATTTTTCATTCGGTTTCAAGTAATTGGAGTTATATAAAGTAATATCATATTTATAACATAACTTTAACCGAAAAGTACCTTATTTGCTATTAAATTTTTGCTCTAATCACCCGGGAAATTATAAGGCATCTTCTAGAAATATTATTGTGATTAGACAATATGAATCCTTCCTGCTACATTTTATTAAGTGGTTTTGAGTTACAAGTTCATTTTATTGAAATTTTATATTTAAATAAGTTATTAAAATAAAGTGCCTATTATTTGCAAGTACTTTACATACATATTTGAGTATGCTCGTTTGAAAAAATATTATAAATATGTAGCTATACTTCGGAAGAGAACTAAGGGTGGAATCACATCTATATGTGGGTTGATTCTCTCAACACAGCGCTGCGTAGATCTTATAGGTGAAGTTTTATCCGCCAAGTTTAAGAAGTCCCGTCGGAGCGTACAAAACACATTTTAGCGCGTGCCTTATCAATTAGGCAGCAGGCAGGCGAGTCGAGTTCAGTGTCGTATAAAGCTGCCTAATTAAAACTTCACCTATAAGATCGACGCAGCGCTGTGTTGAAAGAATCACCCCCCAGCACCGATTCGCATTTTGTCTTTAGAAAATAGTTACTTTGTATGAAGATCATCTATTCTCCTTTCGCATGCGTACGCATCTTCATAAATAACAGACATTTTCTATAGACAAAATGCGAATCGGTGCTGACAGATATGATTCTACCCTTAACTTTCATTATACTAAAGTTAATAAAATGGGTTCTCACCCCAAAAATATTTGGCGAGTTTAGTTCCAAATATCCTAACCGCGATGATAAACCGTTTTATTAACGTTGGTATCATAAACATTGACAGCAATAGTTTAACGAAGAGCTTTATATTATCGTCAATTTGTTGTGATGTCATTTACACAGGAGAATTTATTTGAGTATCAATCAGCTGTTCTCATTACTTTTACATTCTGCTGCGTAAGCGAGAAACCGCAAGCGATTACAGAACAGGTATAACTTTTATTTAGCCGCATGGCAAATAAATATGGAGTACAAACTATAGCTCTTTTTTAAATACCGCAATATTAGCAGTGAGTCAACAAACGATCTTGTCACTAAATAGTGATCTCTTCCAGGAAAACTCACAAACAATAGAGATGGTTAAAAATAAATAACATAAACTGACAGGCGTTGCCAACTGAAATCAACAACCTTTGTTATGTAAAATATTGTCCGTAAGTTTATGTGTCACGTGTTCAGGGCCGCTATTCAACTATATAAAACCTTTGACGTATTATCCTATTGTTTTTAACTCGACCGCCATTACTGTCAAGTAAATAAGAGCTATCGTAACGTTGTCAATTCTAAAACATGTCAAAAGCGATATTATTTTACCGTGTACAATAGAGGTCCAAACTACTTGGAAATCTTACTTTGAATTTAAAAAAAAGTTTTTTGACAATATTCAATGTTATAATGACAGATAAGGACAGAGTATATTAAAAATTAATAGCATACTTTAGTAAATGCGCGTTTATGGATAAGAGGGCTAGTCTCTATTTATTTAGTGCAATTGGCCATAAACCACTATGTACTATTGTATGATAACATTGATAACCAATCGAACGATGGAGGAGGACTATGTCCACCAGTAAGTCTTTCAGCTTATTAGTGTGATGATAATTGAGTCGGCATTATGAATAATTCCAAATACACAAATAAAAATGCAAATGTTAATGAATATATGTATAATTTTATTTTTAGTAGTTACCTACCTATGCAATTAATACACGTTACACTTTCGATGTAAATTCCTAATATTTGGCTAATTCTATTCATAAAATATTTGTACACAATATAGCAAAAAAATATGAAAACATTAATATGTACATATATAACCTATAGGGTGGAATGACCGGGAGACTGATCGACCGCCCCCCTGTTCCGGCCGGGCGTCCCTACCCATCATAATCATCATCATATACCTTTGTTTAAGCAAATAAAATTAACTGATTAAAACCCCCGTGTATTGAACCCGTGTGGTTGCCATGTTAAAATAGTGCCACTCTTGCAACCTGTCACTAATACACTAGTAAACTTCTTGGCCTGATTGTGCAATATGTGGTTACAAAATAATCAACAAGTATTTTTAGAGTTGTTGGTATTTCTGTAGCTGTACTTACCCTACTCTGGGAATGAAGGCGTGATGATATGTATGTATGTATGTATGATTAAAACTGGTTTGAATTGGACTGGCATCCATTGATTACATTTGAATGTCAATTCGTTGAGAATGTTAGAACGCTGCCCTCTCTTTACTTGCGGCTCATACGAGTCATCGCACACCGTCGCCTTGACTCAGAGGTTGACTCTTGGATACGCAATTTATCGGCCGATGCATCACACTACTCAGCCCTTCCGAGCGGAAATTATATTCTACGGTTAACCCTTACTACGAATGCACTATTATATCTTATCTGTGGCTCTTTGCACTGGGTTTAAAACGTTGTAATGTCAATGATTTTATTAATAGAAAACCATTAATGTAGGTAGTACCTCATATAGTGGTTGATTCTTTCTGGTAATACAGCATGACTTGGAGAGCTGTATTTTTAATAGTTTCCTGGTTCGGAACATTTTTTACCGGATTTTTATATAAAAATAAATACTTAAGTTTTTCAATAACTCGAGTGTTTATAAACGAAACACGAAAGCGATGACTTTTTGCACTCGAAGGCTTTCCCAAGGTCCTGCGAGGAGACATCGGGTTTTATTTCACACAGGTAACTGTTCTACTGCGATGGTTATCGCTAAAAATAACCTTTAATTACCGTGCATGGCGGCCCTGACCTTTCACACATGCATAGGCTACCGGACCAGGTGACATTTTAATCAAAATTCGAACAGATTTGAATGATTGGTGTCTTACAGCCATACTTAAAGCAATTTTACTAATGGTTGGATATCGCGCGCATGCTAATTACGCAAAAGATATATTTTTATAACTTAGACCATACAAAAATATTTCAAAGGTGATGGGAATAAAACTATTAGGATTCGTTTGCACGTTTCTCTGCCTGGAAATTGATAGGTTTTAACAATTCATATATTAAATTGAAATAACAAAGTTGGGAATATGAACTAATCTTGGACTAAATTTATCTCCTGCCCAATGGTCTTTGGGTCACAGATCCCACTAAGTGAGAACAAGACTTACAGGCATGTGTGCTCTTTCGCCTTGTCGATTTGATTATTATTTGAATTCTATGAAGAAATACTAATTACCTAAATACATAAGGTGTCAAAATCATTACCCTTCCTTTGCTTCGCCGTAGTCGGGTAAAAAGCACTGACCTGCTCCTAAATCCTCAAACTACACAGTAGTATATTATACTCGTATGTAGTATTAATGAGGCCACAGGTAACTGACAGTGTGATGAATTTACTTAATTTAATCGTGAATGCATCTTAATGCTAACATTAATCTAGTAGAAACAAGGCCTGTCATCAATCCGACGAGTATGTGAGTTATTGATCATTAAACGAGATACATCCACTGCCCCGCTTTTGACCAAGAACTGTCAAAAAAATCAAGTCATTAATACATTATGTATGTTTTCTTAGAAAATTAATCATCTAAATCACGTTCAACCTATTTTTACAAGGAGAAGGACAAATGCATAGTCTTTTACCAAGTATATTTTTGTTATATAAACAGGCATCACGACTACTGGGCCTCTATTCTAGTGGGTTAAAACGATATTGCCTTTGACGTGTTATGGTATTGTTTTTAACTCAGCCGCCATTACTGATAAGTAAATAAGTATTAAAACGCTAACAATGTGGAAACATGTCAAAGTCAATATGGTTTTACCCCTAGATTAGAGGCCCTGGCAGAGCGATCCGCATAAAAAAAGGAAAAAGAATTGCATGTTATTATTTTTAGGCAAATATTTAAAGTCTAAAAACTTACAGTTACTGTTTGAAATTTGATATACTTAACTCTACATTTAACAATTGATGTCAATGCAGCTGAATAGTAATTTCTGCTGTATTTAGCTTAATGTACCTGAATTGAAAAGTCTAGCAACCGCCGTTCCTGGCTCATTAAGTTTATAATATTATGTTACAGTGCTTTTCTCAAATAAGCACATTTTTATGGCATTTAGAAGGCGAATAAGCATATAGGCCATACGTTTAATACAGATTTAAATGTGACAGGTCCAGTAATTCATTTTCATACTTACTTTCCAGCCTAGGCTGCGAAACATCATTGAATTGAATATCCTCATTTTTGTGAAATTTATAAAAAAAATAGTTTACCAATCACATGCACTCCTTCACTACATATGACTAAAAACCTACTAAGAAATATAAAGACACGTAGCGTCGTTGCTTTAAACTATTTAGTACTATTAAAATCAATAAACCATAGTTGGAATTCCCTTGTTCAGATACGCCGCCGTTGCTTCAGACTGCCATTATAGGCAGATTTACATTTACTCTACTAAGTAGTTAAATATTATCCTTATCGAGTAAATAAATATTGACTTTATCGGTTAGCTTGCAGCATGCCTACAGATTGGAGTTATACTGAGCAGGTTAATATCAATACGAACAATTTAGACTCTGCAAACAAATTTGGCATTAAAAGACCCAAAGTAAATTAAATCCAGGAAGACGTAACAAAACATTACCTTGCGCAATAATAAATCTGTCACTCGGCACATATCAGAGGATCCACGCCGATAAGCGGCCAATAAGAAGCATCTAATTAATGATTGTTAAAAACTTAACAAAAACCGCCTAGTTGCTTCCGACAACTGTATTTATGTATTTCTTGACCCGTCGTATTGCGCCAAGAAGTTTTTGCGTTTGCGAAAAAAAGTGCACGTCTAAATTTATCTTTTTTAATCAATCAAAACCTTGGTGTTTACAAGTTTTTGCAAATGTCTCGTTATCTTTTAGTGTTAGCGCTTCCTGCAACAGTTTGAGTGTGTGGTGCGTGTTTGATTTATTACTACTGCGTTAAAACTAGCATTGATTCCCTAGTTGGTACGCGAAGTAAACTAAACCTACTTGTTTATTTTGCCTTGTCTCAGCCTGTGACCTCTGTCTTAAATTTACGAGCGTTTATTTTTACGATTTCACAGATAAACTAAAAATAGCTATAGCTCTTATAACTATCCGTCCATTTGTTTCAAAGTAAATTTTACGTCACACAATATCCTTAATTTAGTTTTCGAGTTTCAACGACGATGAAAGTGAGTCATGTGCATTTATAGGTTATCCCAAAAATATCGTTTTTAATGCATAGGATATAATTTTATATACTTCTCAGCTGTTTTGTCATTTATGAATGATGATTGAGAAAAAGGAAATTGATTATTTAAGTTATGTAGACCACCGGACATCACTTTACGTTAAGTCTAGAATCATGAGCTAATGAGCCACACACCTGGAATTACGCAAAATGATTAACAAGAATAAACAGAAAAAAAATGACAGTTTGATTCTGATTTAAACTGTAATACGAAAACAATGGTCATCACCTTATATGTATATCTTAACTACTGGCTCATCATCTAAGTAAACGCGATTTATTGATTTTAAGTTTAGTTTTGGCTCGCGGCGTCATAATATTTCAATATCTCTCACGACAATAGATTCAGTTTTTTATATCTGTTTTGACGTGACAATGGAAACAACCACAAACAGACGACGCATTATTTATAATAAACAATCAAAATATGTAAAGATATGTATAAAAGCTCTTATTTTAATTCGTTATTTAAATAAGATGTGAGTCAGACCGACCGTGACATCATTTACTGTTTTACCAAAGTATACAAAATGTTAAAAGTTGAGAATTAAATATATGATTATGTACTTGAACTGTTGACCTGAAACTAGGCGAGCCGATCGTTTCGTACACAGCTTAACTATTAAAAACAGATAAAATGAATCATTCAATTAATTTATTATATGTACTTGGAGTCTGAATTGCTAATGTGGTATGAGTCATCAGTAGTAACTAACCCTTTTAGATAAGATATAAAAAAATAACAATACCATTATTTAAATTACATGCCGTCAACATTTCAAAAAATTACAATAATTTTACTAACGAAGCTGCAAGAAGAAACTTGCTTATAAACAATGATAAGCAAAACGAAAATATTGTGATTCAGGAGGCGTGTCCGAGTTACGCAAGGTCCTATATCAAACTCACATACGTTCTTGAAGGCAAACACTGCCATAAGTTACGTACCTACTTAAATATTCAAACACAACAATAAACTTTACGACATCTTTAAAGTCCAAATGCATTTGCAAAAAAAAAATAGTAACCAAATCCAGAAATCGAATAGATTATAAAAAATTAAGCAACTTGCATATCTAAAAAGGATACGGCAACAACGTTGCAAGCTGTTCGTTTCGTTTATCTTCTGATTTCTAAAAAGTCCGGTTTCTGCCCCAAAGTTTAGTGGGTTTCTAAGCCAGCGAATTTTGTTACTTTATTTTTCTTTTCGGATTAAAAATAGGGCATTTATTTCACAAAAGACTCAATAAAAAAATACATATTGAGTGACAGGCCGATAGGTTTCTTTCATGTGACATAAACGGCTCGCTGCCTTTTTGCCGACAAATCTTTGACAAATGCATCGTTTCGCAATCTATTCATTTGCCAACACGCTTTTTTTCTGTAACTACAAATATTTCAGGATTTTTATAAAACTAACCTAACCTAACCTATAGGGTTCTACACGATAGTCCTGAAATAAATCCAAAACTATTAACAGTTTCGGAAAAAAATGCGGGATGTCAAATGGTATGTTTGTGAAATGAATCATTTGTCATAAATTGGTTATGAAATTATAGGATCCCGACATAAATGCATACTATATATCTACGAATAACATGAACATAACAGTTAAATATTAAACTTCGTCGTGCAGGTATAGCCTCGTTAAGTAAAGTAATCCTTAAATCTCATTTTATTTTTTCATCGGACGCCTTGTCATCTGCTTGAATCACTTTACATTGATGTGAATTTCTTTAAAAGTTACTGTCATTCAATCATCCATCATTTTATTTAACACTTATTTCTATAATTTTTGCTTTTTTAATTTATTTTAATTTTATTGTTTATTATTAAGAAAGCATACGCTTAATAGAACTTATTACCGTCAAATATAATTAATTAGGCACCTTTGATGTCAAATTATAGGTGGTAGCAAATTTGAAAAATAAACTGTTTAAAGCAAACTAAATTGACATACCAGCTAGGTACTTAAAAAATACGCAGACAGGCTTAGGGTCTAACTAGGAGTAATATCAAAAAATAATAACTTATGTTTTCCATACATCGATTTGACATTATCATATTACATAGGAATTATGTGTTGTAAGTTCTGCATTGGCAACACCTCAACACCTCTAACCACTCCTCGCCTCTTTTTATCAACACCTGATGTTTTTGATGTATTTGCAAGTAGATGGTCTGATGTGTGTTTTCAATGTCTTAGTTTCTGTGAGAGAATGGATGGAAGTGGACATTTTTAACGAAAACTGTAACGGTGTGTCTGTTGTAATATAGTATTAAGTTTCTCAGTGCATTGGTTACTACTGTAATGCTGTGAAATTTTTGTTTGAATAAATAAATAAATAATAAATTAATAATTGGCAACGACAATAAAAGCCGTAAAAATACTTTTTATATACCTCATAAATTATTTTCAATTCACAAGTTCCAGTTTGGTATACGTATGTCAACCTATGCATCATTATAACACTGTTTGTCGGGTTACAATTTGATTTTTGGTATTGATGAATTGTGTCATTGTTTTTAAGAACGAACAATACCTAATACCATAAACTCCGATTCGTATTAGTTTGGGGAATCATACGATGACGATCTAATTTTAATAGTTGGGTGATCATCTTATACTTAGGATCTGAATACTTAATAGCTAATAAGATTTATGTAAATACAAGCTATTGCGCACGACTCCGTCCGCGTACAGTCATTTATCGCTCTTTGACGACCAAATAATATTAACCTTCTCGTATGATAGTTATAACATTTTATTTGGCGATTTCATTAAATCCTACCTTCGCCTTCGCATGGTTGCATAACCGAATCTATATAATTCATAGAAGTAGATTTAAAACAATTCTATCGAATCATGGCGACAATTTTAAAACTAATTGATTCATTTTATAAGCGTCTGTGATATACAAATAAATTAAATTATTAAACGTTAGCCAAACCGGTCTGGAACTTCTCTTAATTATATAAAATCATTTATCAGCACGTGCACAGATGCTTGTCTAAAGTATAGCAAATTTGTTTAAAAAACTGTTTTGAATAACTTGTAAAATGTGCCAATGTGTAGGTATTCTTTAATTTGTGTGTTTAAATTGATATTTAAACTAGGGGAGAACCCAACAGTTCACCCTTCAATGTGACAAGAATAAACCTACGAGTAGGTACTAAGGTGTTTTAATTTAAGTGTTGTTACTATAAATATTGTAAGTACGTTGATGACTTGACTCTATTTTTCTCTTCAGGTTTTTTTTGACATTGGTTATCAATCATAATTTACTAAAGCAGTGAAATGTGCAAGCAATGCATTTAAGTACGACTACATTTCCATATTATAATCTCACCTTTACGACAAAGCATTTCAATTTTCTTGGTATTTTTTCCGTATGATCAACGAGATTAATAAATAAATACGTGTAGGTAGTTAGTGCGCAACAAGTCAGCTTATTGTCCGAAGGAGATTTTGTCGTTGTATCGCAGCCACTCTGTCTGCAACCTCCTTGTAAAATTAGCATATGTCTCATGAGGAGGCAACGTGACCATCCAATTTATATTCAACAATCGTAAATTCTCAACGAATAAAAAGAATCCAGATACCCGCGCCACTCGCCACACTCGCCCCACGGCCACCTGACCACCATAATCCATGAGATAAAATATATCACCATTGAGATTTATTTCACGCGGTGTCTACGATTAATAGAGAAATATTAATTAGGATAGCCGCTGAGGCCAATGTCCTGTTTTTATGTCGTTAGTTCCCACAATAACCGAATCTAAGAGATATAACAGGATTTTTTTGTTCCGCGGCTATGTGGAAACTACGATGGTTAAAAATGTAATACCTAATGTAGGTATATTATGTTAGCTTTACCGCGACGTCTTGTCCGCCAGCGATTCTCAATAGTTGACGTATGTAACACGAAGTACAGGTTGTATATTACAAATAAGCCACTTAGCTGTGAAAAACGTCGCAGCCTACAAAATAGGTAGACACGCAGTAAGAAAATCTGAAAGTGAATTATTTAATGATGTTTATAGCATCTGTTCATAGCCAAAAGTCAATTTTTTTGCTTAGTTTATCTTCGATTTTGAGTGGGTTGCTCTGAGTCCGGAATACATAATTCAATAGTGCGTCGTTGTAGGTAAGTACTTGAAGTCGCCCCCTAAGTCGTTAGGTATTATTGTACCAAGACAATTCATTTAATTAAAATAAATAAATAAGCCCGTGTGGTTGCCGGGTTAGAATAGTGCCACTCCATGTCTTCCCGTGGGTGTCGTAAGAGGCGACTAAGGGAATAAGGGCTTGTCGTACTGTTAGGCGATGGGCTTGCAACCTGTCAAATACACTAGTAAACTTCTTGGCCTGATTGTGCAAAATGTGGTTACAGAATTATTAACAAGCTGTTTTAGAGTTGTTGGTGTTTCTGCAGCTCTGCCTACCCCACTCTGGGAATGAAGGCGTGATGTTATGTTAAATAAATAAATATCAGGGGACAATCTCACACAAATTGATCTAGTCCCAAACTAAGTTCTAGGTTTGTCCTATGGGTACTAGACAACGATAAATATACTTAAATAGAGAAATACATAGAAAACATTCAAGACTCAGGAACAAATATTCGCGCTCATCACACAAATGTCTGCCCTTACCGGGATTTGAACCCAGGATCGCTGGCTTCAGAAGCAGGGTCACTTCCAACTAGGTCAACGTGTCGTCAATTAAACAAGTAAACGTGTTCCACTATAAAATAGTTATCTACAAATGACCTTATAAAAAATAATGCTTTACTTAGAAATTAGCACTTACATTCATAGATAATTATTTTGTGCTGAATAGCATAGTTTTCCTGTAGGTATAGTTGAAAATATTAAGTGTTCAAATTAATAAAGGAACAGATAAGTAAATGGTGTTAACGCAATGAATTTGTCACACAGCAACAACGATCCATATTTGACAAAAATACAAGAAAAACTTGTTTGTCTTTACCGGTTTTTAAAGTATTCCCATCACTGATACCACAAAACTTTCGCAAAAGGACATCCATTGGTTATTCGGCTTGCTGAGAAAAGAACTCGAAAAGGTGACACCCGCCTCAACTGGACTAAGGTTACATCACACCAGGTGTCACTGAACTCCCAGCTGCGGTGTCTAGTTAGACAAATGTGTTTGTTCTCTAGGACGGCGGCTGTTAGATTTCAATTTCTCTAAGCAAGATTGATATCTTATTAGAAACATTTAAGGTCCTCGTCTTTGGGACATTAAATGTTCACATTTTGGGACACAATTAGGATTATAGGTTTTTAATAATACTAGATTCATATAAATTACGCAAATCCCTCAATTTATTACACGTGCGACAGGCTTTAACGGTTTGGCTTGAGATTTGTTACGAACAAAAAGTGTCAAACACGTATAAATCAGATGTGTTTTTGTCCGTGTTTGAATAGAGTCACGCCTCTTCTTAATTAACTCCATTTTGCAGTTTTCTAGGTCTCGGTCAACTTTATTTATAGTCATTCATAACGGTGCGTATGCTGGAAGTTATCCTTCGCACTCCATCTAAATAAAAGCAGATTAATTTTGGACCCTAGAAATTAAAAGTATAGAATTTCATTGTTAGCAACTTCTTACGGCAATATGTAGCAGGCTACTATTGCTGTTTTACAGTTATAGATCTAAAACGGGACCTCATGATCGCGTAAAAACGTTATAAAATATACCTCTACGTTTCGAGTGCGGGTAGTTCGAATAACTCGCAGACAACGTAGATGAGCTCCAGCCTTCATCAGTCTGCTCGTGACCACGACCGTTGCAACACGGTCGAAAGGTCCAGGTATATAATTACAAATTTTTACGCGATTAAGTCCCGAGTATGTGTAAATATTGTGAAAGTTTAAAACAAACTTTATTGTTGTTACTCTTACCTCTTCTAACCGGCTTTTAGTCATTATATCATTGTTACTTGATAAGTTGCAGATTATAATAATAGTCGAGCCATTACATACCGATAATGCAGAAAGCCAGGTCTTAATTTTGACGTAACCTCTTTGTACAGATTAAAGAGAGGTATTGATAAAGGTAGATATCAATCGCTTTTATCATATTTTCACATCGATGCAAATGGTTCTTGTAATTATTTATGCAATGTATAAGAGTTAACATAAAGAAGGTGTATCACAAGGTAGCATTCGCAACTATCATGAAAACCTTAATAACACGTAAACTAATAAACACGTAGGAAAGTTAAAACTATAATGTTGGACCGGTACATAGAAGAGGCTTTCTTATCCCTTAATATTTACGACAAGTTCTGGGGCACCCTGAAGATATACTCGTACATACTATGTAATGTATGTAACACTTGTTTAAATGGTGATTATAAAGACAAAGACAAATCCCTTTATATAGGGATGAAACTTTATAGCTATTTTCTTATGTAAAATGACATTATTTTCTTATTATAGGAAAGTTTACAGTCAGTATCGGCAAAAAAATATCAAGTCAACTGATAGCATTTCTTAAAAGGATCAAAGTGTTTATAGCCTAACTTAGGTCTAACAGAGTCGTTAGATTCTTAATGGAAATGGAATCAATTGACATAAAAACCAAAACCAAGGTAGACTGGTTTTTTATTTGTGTAGGTATTTCGATTGACATCGGTTTAAAAGTTAACTATGGTCTCCTAAGGTCATTTTCGCATTACTGCCCCATCTCAACTTTCCACCTTTTATAAACGCACCATACATATATTTTGTCTAATTTCTGACAGTTTAAACAATCTCAATGAAAAATAAGTTCTATGCAAATTTTAACATAGCTTTTGTACGTTTATGAAGAAATACAAAGTTTTAACTTACTCTTCTTACTCTAAATATTACACTATTTTTTTCAACCAACCATGAAGTAGCTTGTGACAATAGTTTGAAAGAACTTCAAAACCAGATGTTTACTCTTATCCCACCAAATAACAAGGAAAACCAAGTTAACGATGAAAATATTTGCACTCCGCCTACGTAGGTAAACCTTTTTGTTGTAATATTGTCGACAAACGCAACGTCAAAATCAACAAAGGTCATGCAAATGATCAACGGTTTGAACGTTGATGTTTTGATGTACGTACATAATAAATTTCCTGATAACTTGACGTCTGACGGATATTATTGTTTGGAGTTGACAATTTGCACTAACAGTTAGAAAATGTTTTTACAGCAATGGTTTTCTTATTTCTCGATTTTGTGTGAATTCCGTGTATTGCACGTCAAAACAATACAGAACCTTAAGGAAAAAACAAGATCTTACTGAGTACTATCATTAAATAACGAACGCTCCGATTATTATTGCTTTGCGAGAAATGAGAACATATACATTTTGATTGAAGCATATAAATCATGGAAATAACATTTGAAAGCAACCTGCCTTTAATTGGCAAATCCACAGCAGGTGGCAAACTGAAATTTAACGTCACCATAGCAACTGCTAGCTCATTACGAAGAGATTTATCTTATGGGGATCTTTAAGTATCATTTCGCTATTAAAAATTATACAACATTGACCTTCAAATGATCCAAGACCTTTCCCTTGAACTCGAGTAAACTGTGCTAAACGACGACTTATTTGGCGTGATTACCATAATTATCACACCATCTCTCGGAGACATGTTGTAACATTACCATATTAATTTATTATCACTATATAAACCAACCTATTGATTCTAGCTCGCCATAATTTTTAACTGTTTTATTTTGTTTTAGGTATTTGAAGACTGAAATTTAATGGTAAGAAATGAATTATTACATGACTTTCGCATACGTGCATCTCAAATACATGCACGATACCTAACAATTTACGCTTTATCTTTTTACCCCCTTCTACTTTTATCATAACTATTGCCCGCGACTTTGTCCGTGTCGTAAATGTAGCATTCTAAAGTTGAAAGATTTTTTGAAATCGTATTAGTCGTTTTTGAGTTTATTTGTTACAAACATACAAATCTTTCCTCTTAAGATTTATAAGTGTAGATTTTGTACATGACTGTTTGGTTGCTCTATGGAATCGAAATAGCCAAGCCACATATTTTGACCAAGTTGTAGAGTTTGTGAAGTTAGGGCTTGTACTTAGAGTGAGGGCATTACGAGTACATAAGATCTGATAACTATTTGACAGTGCGACCTATAAATATATCTCGTCTTGGCAACATTTTACATGAATTTTTTTATGGCGAGATTTAACTTTCGTTTTGTAAGTTGCTTATGACAATATATTTTATTTTGTTAATTTTTTATTTCGTTTTTTGGGAGGGTGTAAAAGTTCCAAGTTTTAGATTTATTTTGTTGTTTGTGTACTAATACTAGCTTACACATCAAACTTTAGCTTTCTAGGAGTTCAGGAAGCACCCTAAGAATTTTGATGATTATCAGTGAATGAGTCAGTGAAGAAATTGGAGTTTTTAGATCAATCAAATCTAAAGTATAAGAGAGCTATGCATAATCTGTACCACTATAGGCGTGGTTCATCTAGCTTTTAACGCAATTAAAGACACGCAGTGAAGAGTCCATTAACTTATTCGACTGAGTGTTCTGTTTTCCATACATCGAATGCTGATTCGAAGTCCAGAGGTAGAGTAAGGTTTCGCTGGACGCTGTCCCTGAAAAACCGTCTCTACTTCCTCCTACAAGAGTGTGTTTCAATACATAAGAAAGTGTGGGAGCCCGTTGTTACCCGTAATTTTTGGTCATATTTTCTTTGTTGACATAATTATTGGTAGTCATAACTTTAATATCACTGCACCCGTAAACTTTTCAGAAATATTTAAATGTCTTACGTGTAGGTAAGGTTGGGTTAGGTGAGATTTGATTTATAAAAATCCTGATAAAGTAACATCTGCGATAATTATGACTTAAAAAACATTATACCCAAAAATAAATATGGCAGCCAATATAGACCCGAATGTGTACCTAATTTGCAAGATCATGAGCTGCTCAAGAGAGCTGTATTCATACTAAGGGATTACAAAAGAGGCATAAGTACAGCCCAAAGATTCTGCTGCTGATTCCGCAAGGAGTTGGGGAACAGAAGGTTTATCCTAAGGCTTGCCAGGTCATTGTCTACCTTCACAACCTATCATTAACCCATACATCATGTCATTTCTTTTGTTCTTTTATTTTGACTATTAAGAGAACTGTCCTAACAGAGCGTTTATCTTCCAAACGAGACTTAAAAGAAAATGTTGCAATATTCCACGTTCTTTTTTTGACGGTTACGCTCGACCCCTAGTTTGACAGTGTCTTACAGAATTATTGAATTAAGAGGATAATTAATTTCCCTAAAGTCTAGTCTGGTGACGCGTTCCATAGGTTTGGCGAAGACAGGAAGTTTAGTGGTGGAAGGACCCTGTGCAGGGTCCGTCCGGATTGCTACCACCATCTTATCCATTAAACATCCGCCAAGCAACAGTGTTCGCATTGTTGTGTTTCGGTGTGGGGATAAGACAACCGGTGAAATTTCTAGTATAGAGGCATTCCATCTTAGTCCTCAGGGCTGGCAACGCATTTGAGTTCTTTAGATCATAGTCTTGAGAGTTCAAATGTCTATGGGTGTCAGATTACACTTACCATCAGGAGGCCTGAGCGCTCGTGTGCCTTCTCCTTAACATAAACAAAAACCAGCTTCAGAGCTGGAGAGGGGTCTGCCCTTAGGCACTATTTAAAATGCTATCAAGCATTTCCTTAGATGACTTCCTGGAATACAAAAAGTTTTCACGCTCATAATTCAATTCCACAACCAACTCGATATCATTCTTCGATTCACGTCGTAGCTTTTTATTTTCCCTATATTGGTTTCCACAGCATACCTAATTTGCTTGTAATTTTCTTGCCTTGCTTAGGCATTTATCTCAGTATCCTATCACAAACGAACTAGTTTATTTTACGATTTCTAATGTAGGTTCTATAAGTATATTCCGTAGACCTCACTTGACCTAGAAACTAGATCAATAGCTGTATGGTAGGTTATGCTTTTGGGGTTCGTCTCAATTAAACGCCAGTGGGGTTAGACAAGATGCATTCGACAATCGATAGCGATTATATTTCAATAAACAAATGTACGGAATTGACGTAAGCTACCGAGATAGTCACGTGGTACTATCTCGGTGGCTTACGTCAACTCCACATGTTTTTCAATCGATACATAATCGCTAACGATTATCGAATGCAACTTGTCTAGCCCTGCAGGACCGGGGGTATGTCATACCTTGTCATTAACTTGATATTATAAACACAAGCATAATAACAATTATTATGTAGACGAACGAATTAATTCGTTATAAAAAGTAAACATTCGAAAAGATTTAAAGACATTTGATAGACCGGGTCCCGGTAGATCACGTTGGCTGATAATGAGCGGTTGAATAAATTATGTCCATTAAGAAGTTTTCAAGGCAAAGGTTTCAATATTCATAAATAGTTTATCTCGTCTCATAATTTGATATTTGAGAGGTATTATGTTCCGCCAGCAATTATACATGCCGATTTAAGCGCCGTATCAATATTTCTTAATGAAATTAACCAAATAATTATTTAGGCCAGTTAGAGCGGTTTCGTTAATGCTCCAAGAAAATCAAATAAAAATATCACACCATCACTATATTAATATTAATCCTCTTAAATCCCTCTTAATTAGGTATTCAATGAAACCTTATAGTTTTGTAACGTTTTTATTAAGTAGGTACTACCTATTAAAACTATTTATAAAATGACTACCTACTACACTACCACTATTTAGTGGTGGTAGGACCCTGTGCAGGGTCCGTCCGGATCGCTACCACCATCTTGTCCATTAACCACCCGCCAAGCAACAGTGTTCGCATTGTTGTGTTCCGGTGTGGGGATAAGACAACCGGTGAAATTACTAGCATAAAGGCATTCCATCTTAGTCCTCAGGGTTGGCAACGCATTTGAAGTCTTAGGATTATAGTCTTGAGAATTCAAATGTCTATGGGTCTCAGATTCCACTCAGGTGGGCTGAGTGCTCGTGTGCCTTCTCCTTAACATAAAAAAAAGAATATTCTTGCTATTTGACACGTGTACGTTACGTTACACGTTTACTACAACTTTTTAAGTTTAGTTTTGGCACCAACCGCTGTTTATTTTTCGGTTTTTTTATTAATGGAATTCCATATTCGTTTATAGATTAATTATTCACATTTACTCATTTCATACGAGTACCGGACAGGTCATGCCAAAATCAATGACAAACAAGGTATTCTTGTCATTTAAATAAACAAGCATATTTTTAACACGCTCCTATCGAAGTGACTACTTAAACATGTACTTACTGTGAGATATCCAATTAATACGCTAATCAACATTTCGTTGTTTCATCAATTTGTTCCTTATGGCGCTAATGGCATGTAAAACAAGCATAAGTGACGACATCTATTTACAAACAAGAATCGATTCAAACAAATACGACGAAAAACATTGAACAACTTGATTAGTTGAACCAAGTAACTAAAATCAGGGTGGGTTCAAAAATGAACCATACGAGACCAAGAACAAAAAAGTTCCATATAATTCTGCTTCTGCATAATATATAGTATATAAAATAAAAATACATTAAAAAAAACCTGAGTCTTGGATGTTTTCTATGTATTTAAGTATGTATCTTCTCTATATAAGTATGTTTATCGTCATCTAGTACCCATAGTACAATTTGGGACTTGGGGCTTAGTTTGGGACTAGGTCAATTTGTGTGAGATTGTCCCTGATATTTATTATTTATTATTATATACTGGGATCATTATATTATTTAATGAGATTAATTCCTAATTTATTTTTTAGTTATTATTGCTAAATATTTTTCTTGACTGCCCATTATTACATTTACTAATTTACAAATTAATTATAATGTAACTTCCTAACATCTGATCATAATTTTAAAAGTAAAGTGTTGTCTTTTTTATTATTGGTTGCATGTATCGTAGACAGTATAGAATTATGACAACTATAACTGGGTGAATAAGTCCTAGTCCTACAAAATACGCCACAACAAAGCACAAGTAAACACATTGTTATAGTGTTTAATGCCATACAGTGCCACTGATGCCAAAAATATATACGTACGTACGTATTACGTATATATTTTTATTTTTATTATTAGAACTTTTATAAATATGAAAGTCAGTTTTATTTATGTTTAGTTATAATACCGAACTTAAGTAGCTCACATTGAATATGTAATGAAGCCGCGACTAATGTGAACCAAATCTTTAAATTAATTTGTTCATCTTCGATCCTCGTTACGCATTCAGTTATTCGACCTTACCTACATATCGTTAAGGCTTCAGGTTGCCAAGGCATTTGTGATTTATAAAACGTAATAAACATGCACGGTATCGGCGACAGTAAAGCAAAAGAAAAGGTCAGAGTTGGCTTAAAAAGTTCAATAATGTCGAATGTCCGACAGATAAAGGTTCATATGTGCAATTAATCACTGCGGTGCTTTTTGATGGGCGATTATTATTATAATTATTATAATAAGTCACATTATTATTATTCATCGTTTCCTTGCTTTATTCGCGTCTAAACGAGTAGGTATTTGGGCATGTCGCAGGCCGACGACATGTCACTTACGCATTAAGAAGGTGTCAAGATTTATTGCGCTACATAAATGAGTTAACGTCTTTCACATGTTGTACATGCGTCACTGGAGCTCTTATGTGTAATTAAAATAAACTAATATTTGTTTTCCATCAGGTGTGTAATTGAAACCTTCAATGACACGGTGTGTGTCTATTAGTGGTTGTATTGGCATCTAAATTTAAAGTAGGGTTCATGTCGTTTTGCAAAATTAAAGTTGCTTCAGTATGCTAAATGTAAGGATTTCGGTATACTAAAATGATTCACATCAAAATGGAAATAATACAACTTACATACAAGATTAAATGCAAGATAGAAGAACAAAAGTTTTATTTATCTAGGTAATAATTCCGTGCATGGCGTGAATAAGTTGATAAGTCGAAATGAACAGTTAGTGAAATTTGTATTTAGAACAAATTGAAAATGGTTCAAATTACTTCATTCTTTTTCAACTAGTTATCAACGTATTTACGCCAGCCACGAAATTATATTCGTTTACCTTCTAATGCTCCAGCTCTGTATAGTCTGCGAATCAAATTGTTTATATATATTGTATATGATTTAACGTTTCTTTTTTAATTAAGTGAATATTTTTTAGAACTAAAGCTTGTCGCACATTATTCTATCAAAATAAACAAACCGAAAAATGAACTTTATTCGTCATAACCAATATAAAAATTACTTGTACAACAAACGGGTAAAATTATTAACTACAAACACAGTAATGGATTATTTTTTCAATAGTGAAAGTTAGAGTAGAGTTTACGCCTTAAGGTTAAACGTACAATGCTGCATAACTTAGGATATTAACCGCAATTCGCTTAACAAACAAGACATGTAAAATTGCCAATTGGTAAAGTTCCATGATAATTATAACCTTTATGTAGTAGCCTGTTTCGTTCGTTTTTATTTGGGGACTGTATTAGCACTGTTATGTTGACGTGCTGTCGTCTTTGACCAATAATTGTTGTCTAAAGAGTCAATGGGCACGCCAATAAACACGTGGCTTTAAATAATAATAAATTACTTGGCAAGTTGTTTATATAACCTGTACCTACAATCAGTATCTATTGTCTTAGTTTACTCACGCGTGATTTTTATTTGTATTCTTCTTTTGGATTTATAGCTATTTCAAGAATACATCATAGGCACAGCTATAATGAATATTAGTACAATACAAGCCAAAGCATAGAATATGGTGGACACAAAGACTTGAGATATAGAGAGTGGTCTGTCCCGACCCGATCACAACAAACTGCCGAGTTGGTATTTTTTTGACAACGGCAACGAAGAAGCGTTTACTCAGCGGTAGGTCAATGTTGGTCGAAATTATGGTAATAAAGAGAAGGTATATACGAGTATTAAGTAAAAGGTAGCATTTTAAATGAACTATATGTAGACTTTGTTATATCTAAACAGACCAACATTTACATAATCCTACTTATAAGTATGGATGGATGTTTGATACTCGTTCACGCAAAAACTACTGGATGGATTTAGGTGAAATTTGGATTGAAAACAGCTTATACCTTGGATTAACACATAGGCTACCTTTCATATCGCTATTTCCTCAGGGACTGATTTATAGCGCATGAAGGCGCGGGTGGAAGCTAGTTTTATATATTTAAGCAGCATTGCACAATAAAATTAAAAATATATATTAATGTACAAATGGCGGACTAAAAGCCTAGGCATTCTACCAGTTAACCACATGGTTAACAGAGATAGTAAATATTAAAAATAAGTTTAATAGCAATTTAATTTAACATCTTAATCAATAAATAGGCATAACATATTTTACATATGACTATTGTAAAAGTCTAACAGGTTTCGAGACATTTGCAACTAAATGAAAATTTAATGCCGCCAAGCTTTGTGGAGTGTGGGTTCAAATACAAACGTGGTCACTCAAACGCTAATGACAGCTAAACACCAGAGCTACTGTCAACCTTACCTCACAAACACTCAGGTTTATTTTACACTGTCACCCATGACGGATATATCCGTCGTTGGCATTAAACCAGTTGTGCGGATGTATCCGTGAATACCGTTGAAAAGATAATATCCTTCGTGGACTCTCAATCGACTATTTTTGAAACGAAGAACCTCATCGGGCTACGTTTCCACCAGAGCTGTGAGAAGTAGCGGAGCGGAGTGCGAGGAAAAAATCCACCAATACATATTTTAATGTCGAAAGTGTCATTAGGTAATTAACCTTCCTTTAACTAATGGATTATAATGAAACTCTTACAACTTAACATCAAAGGATATACATAGCAGGACATCGCATATCACAGTGCTAAATATTCTTATTATAATCAGTTACACTCGTCATAAACTTTTATTGCGCTATCACAATAAAGTATTTGTGTCACCAGATAAATAAAATAAGGAATAACTTGTCCCGCTATAAACATATCAGTATTGTAAAGTTGTAAGACATGCGTAACTTTGCAGCTTTATTTTTTTTACTGCCAAAAGCGCATATTATGGTAGTATGTGGATAAGAAATCCTGTTTCGCGGATAACGAAGAGGTAACGATTTTAGGTTGATGCGACTTTAGTCACCTTTATTGATATTTTTATGACTACGTGTTGAACCACAAATTGGAACAGTACCTAAGCCTCACAAAGTTTTACATCGGTATGGCTTACGCGCTGTACGGGTAGCACAGGTTGTATTTTCTTGCTTGTCGCTTGGTGCATCTCTATTGTTACAGACTACATAGAATAGGAGACCCATGCGACAAACAAGCTACAGATATCATGTGCTAGACCTATAGGAAGTCGAGATGCGCTAACCAGTCCACAAAATTCAAACGTGTAAATATTTTTTTATCGAAATGAACCATCGTTAGCGATTATGTTTAGATTGAAAAAGGTATGGAATTGACGTAAGCCACCGAGATAGTACCACGTGACTGTCTCGGTGGTGTACGTCAACTCCATACATTTGTCTACAGAAACATAATGCTACCGATTGTCGAATGCAACTTTTCTAGCCCCACTGGAACGCTATATGTTAGTAATGTGAGATGTAGTGTGACTATAGAAGAGCTAATGATAAATTGAACCTATTCTCATAATTGATGCATAGTTTAGATCACAAACCAATATAATATAATGATAAAATGTCAGAGAGCGTGGAATGTATTTAGAACGTAAATAATATTAAAAAAACAAAACCTAGTGTAAGTAAGTACACTGCTTTCATTTTTGCGAACCCATCAATTGAACGACTAATGCTATTAAGGTTTGTGGCTCAAGCCGTATGTGTGTATTTTAAGAACTCGCTGTGAAATCTCATTTGCTTTCTTGTCCTCAAATGTATGTCTTATCCTTTCTGCTTTGAGGATTTGGAGGTCTAGAAAACTAAAACACTTTTAAAGTATATAATCTTGACGATTAACGCCAGTGAACTCAATGATTGGTGCCAGAACTAATCCATGCTACGCTAGAAAGCCAAAAAAAAATCTAGCCACAGGAATCTTTTGGCAGAACTCGGATCACTCTACTTCACGTGAACACCTCCGGTAGCTTAGTCAGTGCCACATTCACAATAGTCAATTACTACTAAAAAACTGTAAAATTTGGACCTCAGAAAAAGACACTTAGATTTTTTGCCCAGTATTCCTGCAAATAAAAAGAAGAATTAAATTTAATTAAAGAGGGTAATTCTTTTCATACATTATTGTGTTGATATTGTTATCATAAGCAGTAATACAAAGAATTAATTGCACCCAGAAGTGAAGTCTGATATGATGGACGCGGATACGCGTACATAGTGTATTTAATTTATAGAGATGTTTGCAACTTTTCAGGGTATATCATATTTTCCAAGGCAAGAAAATGAGGAAAACAATAACACAAATTATGTCAAGGTTCAGCCTGCTCACGTAACCTTTAATGGCTTCAAGCTGTTAACGCCTAAGAGCCGTTAACATTTTGTTATATTGTGTACCGTAGTCATATTACTTTAATTGACGCTGACGTTCATAGAGCATTATTATTTTATTATTTATGCCAATATAAACAAAGCATTTAAATACAATAACATGTAATAAACTAAATCTTTTTATACATGTCAAATACGGTACGTGGGCAATTTGGGTGAAGCGCCAAAAATCTCATTAAAAAAAACTTGATGGTCAATAATCTTTGAGGCTACAATTTGATTTACGAAAAACAGTGCCATATGCTCAGCAAAAACTGTGAGAAAGTTATCTACTAATCAGTAATACCGAACCGAGGGGGAAGACCGAGAAACAATCTGCATTAGAGCGGCGCGCTTTAGTTAATTAATAATTATTCATTTTAAACTTCCTGGTAGAGCGAACGATAAGTTTAATATCAGGTGTCGGTAAGTGTCCAGTAACCTCTAAACAGCTAATAAAATAAACCAAGATTATCATCGCATAATAATTGCATATAGATCAACAACCTGGCATCTTTCAAAGCCGTTGACACTGCGCAGATGCTTACATCATAACATCTACATATTAGTTTTTATTGATCGACTAAATGCTCATAAGGTGTCCTTAAGTAGCACGGGTAGGCTGTTCATAGATTGCTGAGCAACGGAAAAGGTTTTATTACGTTATAAAGTGAGTGTGTCAATTCGCAATCATTTTACTCTGGTTTTCGTATAGCTATAAAGTTTTCCCATATTTTATAACACTGTAAAATCGACATAATTATGTCAATAAAAACGTAGAACAATTTAGTTGCTGTGATTTGCAGATAAGTATTTTAAATCTTTACACTATTTAGTAACATAACAACATTTTAGCTTTAAATAACAAATAGTTTTATATTTGGGGATTCACAATAACAAAGAAACATAAACTTGTAAACAAGTAACACGCGCCAAATTTAAGGTCTTTTAGGAGCCAGTTAAGAAAGTAACTAAATTAAGAGATGCACTTACAACCCAAATCCTACGGTACCGAGTCAATGCCCTTTTGTTTTTTTACGTACTTACGTACTTACGTGCATTTGCATAACGGTTTGTTGCGGTATTCGACGATACACCGATGGGTTATTTTTAGGTGCAGAGCATTATATTCGTGACTCACCGCTTGATTCCGAGCAGTAATGGTAATCTGGAGACGCCGTGCTGGGCTATTGATCGTTGTTCATTGTACATCAACTTTCACTCGTAATTTACATATAATACCAACAAACAAAATAGTCTGACCACAGCAAATAAGAAACTTCGCCCAAATGTGACTCAGACTTGCACGCTGAGGGTAGATACCGCATAAACTACAGGTTCGACCTGTATGTTACCTTGATTTTTTTTAAATGCGTCGGTAAATTTTTAAAGAATATCCATGTATTTATTCCAATTATTACGCGTACAAAGTCTTACAAGGGTTATTTTTCGTTTCGAGGTAAGGAACTAAAAACAAGCATGCAATTTCCAAATACTAACTTATTTTTTACAAGTGTCTAAATGAAAGAAAGAAGTTCAAGCACCACTTGACGAAACATGCAAGCATACAAATTAAAACTTCGAGTCACCATGAATCACGGCATTTCAACTACAATGAGGTAGAGAAAGTGAAAACACGTAACATCATACTCATCAAATAATATACACAGGTCGAATATCATTTGCGACTTTTGATTGGCATGACCTCGACTGGGACTTGAGTTTAAACTTATTTCTCCATTAAAATGTTTCTAATTAATAAAAAGCTATAAGTAGGTACCTTTTTCTATTATTGACTGTTTATAAAGGTTCTACGCCGCAAAAACACTACAGAAAATATTGATCACGTGTAAACTGAATTTAGTTTTATTAATGGACCTCGTGCTGTGACTACTATAAAATCAAGTCATAATTTATAACTCATAAAATTATATCTTATCACTTCAATGAAATCAAAGTAAGATCTTGAGGAAAACCCATATTTATAACTAAGTTGGAATTTTACGAACAAATAATTTTAAATTCATATTTATCTATAATTCCATACTGATACCAATTATAAATGCGATAGTAACTAGCTCGGCTTTTACGGCTAAACCACTGAACTGATTTGAATTAAATTTGGTTTAAAGATTGAATAAACCCCCCATGTCCTAGCATAGGGTACTTTATCCCGAAAAAAATTACAGTCCCGAGTGAATAAACGACTTTTCTGCAGTCAAAATCACGGGTAACAGCTAGTGCATAGTAAAAGTAATATAATGTTCTCCTCCGAAATTTAATCACAGTCATCTATCGTCTCATGTCACTCAAGTACTCGAACTGATTACCTACTCAGAACGACAAGAGAAAGGAGTGAGAGGGATTCTCGGAAAATATTTGTGTCATTCCGCTCTACGGCTTTTGTTTTGACAATGAGGAAGTTGAGAGTTAATACTGGATTTACTTGAAAAGTAGGTATTCATATGTGGTCCCGAGCTTAAATTGTTAGATCACCATAGAACCTTCTTACATCTTATACAGGACTTACACGCGGATAGACAGACGGACAACAAAGTCACCTTATAAGGGTTCCGTTTTTCAATATTTAATACAGAACCCTAAAACCGGTCAGTTGCGAGTCGAGCTTCACGCTGTTATACGGTTCCGTATAATAAATTCAAATTCAAATTCAAATCGTTTATTTAATGAGAAATTAAAAAGGCGTGAGCACAGCCTGGCTGGCTTTAAGCTC
This sequence comes from Acleris holmiana, assembly GCA_949316455.1. Taxonomy (NCBI): domain Eukaryota; kingdom Metazoa; phylum Arthropoda; class Insecta; order Lepidoptera; family Tortricidae; genus Acleris; species Acleris holmiana. The sequence continues at coordinate 11,629,357 of OX438769.1, forward strand.
AACAAACGTTAGCAATGGAGAACCTTAACCTTAACCAACCTTAATTTTTTTTTTTAACTAATGAACTTCTTTTAACGAAACCAAAAAGTACCAAAAACCAAAACCACAAGAGAATGTTTGAAATCAGAGATCAAAATATGATAATTTGCACAGAACCCACCCAGACCCCAGCAAAATGGTCTAAAATTCTCGGTTTTGATGCCTTAGTAATCCTATATTTTTCTAATTTAGAGATACGAAATACTTTTCACTTTTTTAAGAAATAGACAAGTTAGTAAGTAATTAGTACGTACTAAGAAAAAATACCTCACATGCTAAAAGTATGTGTATTCGATTATAAGCTTCTGCATAAAATATAAAATTTTCAGGTCTGTATTTTATCCCGTTTAGGAGTTAGAGACTTGTGATATACGCAAATATAGACGGACGGACAAACGCACGGACACTCTGCGGAAACAATAGGGCTCCGTTGACCCTTTGGGTACGGAACCCTAAAAATATCTAGGTACTTACTTGCTCCAAAGGCAAGAGGCAAAGGCCCGGGGCCTTTTTCTACATTCTCTTTTGACAGCTTTACTAAACTTGAGCGTAAAAGCAGCCAAGTTAAAATAATACGATAACAAGAGGGTTTAAAACAATGTAAAATAAGGATTCTGATGTAATAAGTAGTTCATAAAATATCTTATTTCAACTGTCACCGGCAATTGATTAATTTCAGCATTGTCAAATGTTTTGACTAACAGTGAACTAAATTATATCAAACACATTCTTTTTTTCTATAAAATAATCTACTAACCTCTAAAGTGTTAACCGATACGTTTATTTGGTGTGGTGTGTATATCTTGTAATTAAAGCCTGTGAACTCTGTGGCTTAAAAGAGTAAATGTAAAAAAAAGACACTAGATTTTTTCATAAAATAAAAGTGTATCCAAGAAAGAAACATCGTTGCAAACAATAACACTAGGCCGGCAAAACAAAGATACTTGAAACACCCAGTTTCTTATTCTACCAGATATTCAAAATACCAGTTAGTCAGTTTGCTCACAGGGGGTTAAAACAAAAATTTTCATGGCATTTTTTCCCAAGTTTTTTAGAATTTCAGTAATTAGTCATTTATTGTCACTCAATACAAGTTTACATTTTTTTAAGCAATTTCCTTATTAACATGGAGATTAATAAGTACCGATAAGCAAGGAACAAGTCACAATATTATATATTCATAGCGTTGCTTTTATAGCTTTTCTTGCAATTCATTTAACTACGACGCAAATTCTGAATCAGTTTTTCACAGGTGTGGTTCCAAGAATTTAAACCAAAACGCAAGTCCGGTACTAGATGTAAAGGATAGCTTAAACCAACTAATTTGAGTAAAAGTGTACCGATTAACTTTTCAGTTTCGAATGTATTGCAGACTTATATCAGTCATAATATTAATGTTTTGCCTGATCTATATAATTATACCTTTACATTTACAAAAGATAATGAAAAAAAATAATTAAAAATCGTACAAAACTCAAATGACTGATTTAACACAAGATTTTAGTTTAACGACAAATGGCGAGGGTCAGATAGACAAAACAATTTTAAAATAAAATACACTACATGTACAAACAAGAAATCCTTTTACCACTTGTTAAGTGCTTAATAATCTATACTTTTTGTAAAGAAACTTAGTTCACCAATAACAATTAACATTTTATGAGACTAGAAATGTGTGTTTTATTAGTTACATATAAACAAAACAGGTTTTATAATTAGGCTAGTGGAAAGATAATAATGTTCATAATAAATACCAGAGTAATCAAAAAAACCGTTGTAAAGTCACATCTAGCTGTATTAATATGTATCAAAAATTAAATAGGTAGACAGGCAGGCGGCAGATATAATTTAATATTCAATTTTGCTTTAATTTACACTTCATTTTTTTTTTAAATAGAGCCAAGTTTATCTCTTAAATACAGTTCACTAGAGATGGATAAATTTAATCACCCTTCAGAAGCTTGGTTTGATCCTTGTCCTTCCAGTTACATATGGTAGATACAGTCACCAGCAAAAATAAATGTTCCTGCATTGTTCTCAGAAATATCTGACACGAGTTTATTACTAAAGAGTTAATGCCTCTAGAAATAGAGTCACGCTTAAGATATATTATTTCGGCGACTGTACCAACATTTACAAAATGATAAAAAGCAAGCATGTCTGACTGATTAAAATGTATTGATCTCGCACTCATTTTTAAATATAAATAAGGTAAGTTATGAAATCTCGACTAAATATGAGACAGTATCGGCAAAATTTCTGTGTAAATCTTACCTCAAAGGACAAGACTATGAATCAAATAACCCGAGGCAAAGTCAGCGGCAAAAAGAGAAGGTGGTTGTAATTGATTCGACCTCAGAACGGAAGTGCGATGCATTCTTTATCTTTCTGTATACCTACTGCTTATCAACAACATGGATATGTTAATGGGTTTAAAAATGTTTTGGATGCTACAGTTGCAAGTTGAGTTAGTAGTCAAGTTTCGGACTAATGACTCATGAAAAATAACTGTACCAAAAAATATCAAGAGTCATCACTGAATGTCCTAAACACATAGAAAGAAACGCTTGCGTGACAACATGAAAAATGTAGACCGCTGGACCTAGGGACTTTAAATTTGAAGGTCACAGTAAAACTTCATAACACTCATCACTTTTTTTAAGTTATATAAATAAATAAAGTTAATAATTCACAGGAAAATGTCACACAAATTGACCACTATAATAAATTATAATATTTCGAAAACGAATACACCTAGCTACGTAAAATAAATTGAACCTTATAGACAATTTAATCTTCCTTAATTACAGGTATTAAAACTTATTGGTAATATGAAATAATGACATTAACTTATCCCATTTTCCATTTGTTATTTCTTTTGTTTTCGTTCTGCCATAAAATGCATATATAAAAAGAGTCCCAAATGTTCAGTGGTCATTATTAATGTAATAAATATGTCAATTACACCTAAAGAATGTACGAGAATCCTTACAATACTGGAAAACGGCCGAAGCCAGCGAGATACTGCAAGAATAGCCGGAGTGACGTTGTCAACAGTACAGCGTATTGTTCAGCGGTTTCTAGAAACTGGTTCGAACTTACGCAGACCAGGAGGAGGCAGACCCAGGTGTACAACGGTACAGGAGGATCGATATCTAGTCAATACTATGTTTCGAAATCGATTCCTTACGGGAACTGCATTGACACAACAATTTTTACGGCTTGGTGGGAGCAATCCTAGTGCTTGGACTGTAAGACGGCGGCGACTTATTGAAGCTAATTTGAAACCCTTTAGGCCCGCAAATGGCCCTAAACTGGAAAGGCGCCAGGCAGGCACAGCAAGCCAAATTTATGCACGCGAACACTCAGATTGGACACCTGAAGATTGTTCAAGAGTTGTGTTCAACACGACGGAAGGGTGAAGGTGTACAGAAGGCCAGGAGAACGATTCATGCAAGCCTGCATTGCAGAAAAGGTTGCGTACGGTGGCGGTTCGGTACTCGTGTGGGCTGGGATTTCTGCAGAAAGCCGAACAAATAAATAAATGGCGTAAGATACGTGGAAGAAATCCTAAATGAGCACGTCGGTCCATTTATGGCAAGGCTCGGTGAAAATGCTATTTTCATGCATGATAATGCCCGTCCCCATACTGCTCGTGTAGTACAAGACTACCTGAACGATGTGGGTATTCGCCGCATGGAATGGCCGGCCAGGAGCCCGGATCTCAACCCGGTCGAGCATGCCTGGGACGAGCTTGGACGACGAGTAAGGCAACGAGTACCTCCTTCAATGACGCTTCGCGAGCTCAAAAACGCGTTGGTAGAGGAATGGGAGAACATTCTCAACTGTGCTTCAGAAACTTGGTGTACAGTATGCCGAATCGCATCGCAGCTGTGCAGGCCGCACGTGGAGGCAATACCAAGTATTAAAATGTGTCAAATTTTAATAATTATATAAAAAAAACAATATTTTCAATTTTGTTCTTTCATGCAAGTGGATGCCATTTTTACTTTTTATTTTTTATAAAATTAAACGAACATTCAGTATTAATTGTAATGCATTTTATTTAAGTGACATTAAAATATCTTTAAAGTCCAATTTATTTTATTAGGCTAGCTGTATTAGTTTTTGAGATATTGCAATTTATGTTAGTGACCCGAAAGTTTTGCTCTCGGGTGTAGTCCCAAACTAAGCACTAGGCTTGTACTATGGGTACTAAACAACTATAAACTTACTTATACGAGGTAAATATATACTTAAATACATAGAAAACATCGAAGACTCAGAAACAAATACTCGTGCTCATCACAGCAATATCTGCCCTTACCGGGATTTGAACCCAGGACCCTGTGTCGTATTATGCGCTATTCAGTCCCATTTTAGATATAACTAGTAAGTGATTATCGTGATGGTTTAAAACGACCGAGTGATTTGTTTTTACACTACCTAAAAAAAATCTAATATAGTTTAATTTTTGCATCCACCCGTAAAGAAGATGCACGATGAAGATACTCGTATATGATGTCAACTTGACGGAAGCGCGGGGAGCTAACACCATGTGCTTCTGTTTAGTTCACATGAGGATATACACTTTTACCGAACAACTAACCAACCTCGCGTGTGATATCCGAGGAGTTACTTCTCTACTCAAAATCCATGGGAGCGAAATACATCAAACTGGAATGATAACCATAGAGTAAAATTAGAATTGAAGAAGTTGTCACTTTTACCGTTACGTCCTTATACTAGTAATTATATGCATGCCTTGCTACTACCAGTCTAGCCATGACCACGGTCGATGCAACTAGGCCAAAAAGTTCAAACAATAATGCTTATCGTTTGCACATGTTTTGTGATGACTCATTTTTAACTGTAAATTACGAGTATACAAACAATATGTTATAAAAGGTGTTAAATCATAAAATTGAAATATGTTAGTAATTACGAAACACGGCTTATCAATTTAAAATAAGTGCCGCTTTGCTGTGTCAATATGTTCTTACTCGACCAATGATCTCTCTATCTATATTTGTTCTCATACGCGACGTTGGTTCAGAACCAATATTATAGATCCTGTTGAGTGTCAGAAGAAGAATAATACACGTATTATTAACAGCAAAGTTTACACAATTTAATCTAAAAGATATAAAAACCAACTAAGACATGACATCTAAGAATGGTCCCTGTGCCATTGTACCGCAGATGCTGGCAGCAATTCCTCTTTGAATAGCTAAGCTAATTCGTTGAGCAGAAAACTGCCAGTTCTTCGTCTCCAGCGCGGCTAGCACTTGTAGCTCTGCCTACCCCCCTCTCTAGTATGTCATTGTATGTTTTTGTTTTTATGTTCAGTTATTGTTTTATATTGTATTTATGACATTTGCCCGATAAATCTAGAAGGTTTGATTATGTATCTCACTAGTAATTTATGGAACTTACTGCGTACATCCACTTTGATTCATATTATTCAAATTCAAATTCAAATTCAAGCATTTATTCGTGACAAATATTAATAATAATAAAAAAGCACATCCAAAATAAATTAAAAAAAAAAACACAATTTGCCACGAAATGGACCCTGCTCAGCATGTTGCTAGCTTTACAGCCAGCGCTGCAGCGCTGGTCTTCCGCAGGGCCCATTCGGTGAGAGCACGGTGGGCAACACGAAAGATGCACAAAAAAAACTATTATTTAACTAAATAGAACAATAAAATACACACTAAATAATAATAATAAAAAAAAGGCAAGCATGTTTAAAAAAAAAAAACTGGAAAAGTTTTATCCCACCAGCCACTACGTGTGATTATTATATAGGAATAAACTACATATATGAGGGCCTGCTACTATTTTAACAGCTGCTACTGTGGTAGAATTGTACTTTTCATTTGTTAACAAAATTAAGATATTTGAGATAATAATAAATAATGAAAGACAAATTAAATGTTGTATTATTAAAATTCAATAGCAAAATGGTTGTAATTATTCGCTTAGCTTAAAGTTTCTAATATTAAATCGTGTCTGTAAACATAACGTCATTAAAATAACCTAATGAATATTGATTTAATCTTTCCCATCTAAAATTACCACATGATTTAATGAAACCATTGACTACAATATATAATTAACCTCTACGTAAATAACAAATAAAATATGATATTTCCGTTTCTTGGTAACGATTCCACCTGTTTTGACATTGAGCACGGTAATGAGCAATCCATGGACGTTTGGGTGAATCTAAATACTTTTATGAAATGTAGTCGTTTCTAGACAGATCATACTACTTTCATGTCTTGTTTAAAGGCCAGAAGTCAATATTTTATTGGAAAATGTGCATAAAATCACCCGATCGGTAAGACCTTCTAGGGGAATGCGCGCGCGACGCTGTGTCTGCCAGCTCCGGCGTAAAGGCTAACCACATTTTGCGTAATTCCGCTTCACACTAAAAGCTATACGGAATCATAATAAATGATACGAGAAATCCAAACCGTTTTAATCGTCATTAAAGTAAATTAAAATTTAATCGACATGATTTCATTGGAATCATCAAAATAATCATTCAATCATTTTCCTCCCCAAGCTACCGTGTAGTGATTAACTCTATTTCTAAAAAAAAATGTTTTGATCAGAAATATTTGAATGGCAAGTAATCGTGGCATTTTCTCCAAAACTTTTAAGTTTAAACTTTTCCAAGAACAACCAAAGAATTAACAAATTATCTACAAGAAGCAAAGACACAATAAGTACAAGAATTGTGATCTACTGGTACGCAGCAGCAAAATAGAATTTAGCCGCGGCCTTTGTCGCTTGCTTGTCGTCCGCTTCCAACGGCCTATAAGAGGGCGCAACCAAAAAGTTGGTATTTTAGTGATATTAGATATAAAACATCATGCGATTACTATTTAACTATTTTTAACGTCGACAATCTTTGGTTCAAGAAGCTCCGGTCTCCAATTTAAATTATAAAATGGTAATAAAATTATTAATTTATATATTAGTGGAAATTTATCATTTTATTACGCATCACAAGTTTTTTTTTTAAATAGGGTGCTTTCTAAATATATATTTTAAGAAGTATATAAATTTATATAAGGATACCATTCTTATTTGAAACTTTTGTAAAAAAAAACAGATCATAAATACATCATGCCGCGTGGAGATAAAACAAAATTAATTGAAGTCACGTTTTATTAAGGTTTTCACATACTCGTACAACCAAACTGCATTTTGTACAAATCAACGAATTTAGAGTCCTAGAGAAATCCTCTCGAATGCAGACCCTAAAGAAAGAGCTACAAGAGAAAATACAAGATATGGTTAGCATACTGTGCCGCTTGTGGTGGTGAACTAGGTTAATATTTATATTCATGTGATGCATCAGTTCGCCAGAAAGTAGCCTTAACAAACTAGTCTTCCAACCACAAATAAAAAATAAATTTATAGGATGGTGATGTAAGATTGATGATGAATAAACACTGTTTTGAGGTCTCGACTTAAAATTATGTTTAAGTTGGATATCTAGATACATAATAAAATGATTTTCAAAAGGCATACTCAGTGTGAAAATAACTAATAAAAGCCCATTTTAGAGTTTTGTAGTCAACAAGAAACCCTTATAGTTTCTCCTTATTGTCTGTCCTAGGTTTTACTCACAGGTCTTTGACTAAAAATGTATACCTATTTGGCATAGTTTTTCATTTTAATTTAGAGTACAAAGTTGTAAAATAACATTTTCATTCGGGTACAAGACAAGTAAAGCAAATGTATATTATTTTACATTATGACATCGAGTGAGGTATCATAGAAAAGCTCTTGAAAATCATTATGTACATGTTATCAATTTTTAGATTTCGGTGACCCTTAAGGCAATTTTGAACTCGAATTGTCAATTGAATCAAATCTTTGAAGCGAAATTTTAAAAGCCAAATATTTTACCCACTTTTGTAAGAGTCCACTTGTAGGCAAATATTCAAAAGACAGCTGAAAAGTCAATGGACCTCATCCAAACATGTTTCTTTACTAATGAGCTATCGCATCTACTTTATTTACATTAAACATTTGCCACCGCCATAAACAATATAGAATTAATCAGAATAAGTTGTTATTTAAGTAGCTTAGTAAATTTCGTTAGTTTATTTAATAGTCTAGGTTTAAAAAAAACTCTGTAATTTATTGTTAACTTTACAATATAAAAAATGCTTGTACGCTGTTAAACTTAAATACAAGTATTATTTCCAACTTAATGCGCCTATGATATAGAAATGTATTAATTTAAGTAAATTCTGAAGGCAAAGATATATTTCCACATACATCAGAATAAAATCTATCTAAGAAAATAACTCACTGTTAACGAAATCTTCATGTAAAATTAAATTTTCACGTTTGTTCGCAAATATACAACTGGCACCTGAAGGTATCACACATCAGACATTGCAATTACTAAAATTTGTTTTTGTTGCAATTAATTGATTTTATAAGCTCAACACAGGGAAATATCGATTCTATGAATAGAACACCTTCCGTAGCTTTTATAAGACAAGTAAATATCCATACTAGGTGTTCCCAGTGTTGTTTTTAATATGAACATCTTAGTATGAAGTAATAATTTTGGAGAAAAAAACAAAAAAATCTAATAATGTAAGATACCACCAAAAATCTTCTGAAATAAAACATAACATTAAGAATTTTTCGTGACATAATGATAAGGGAAAATTACCAAAATTCAATTTAAATTGATCAATATCCCAGAATTTACTAATTTTCAATCTATTATTTTTTACATTTTTTGTGATCAGCAACCTGGAATCGGATCATTTGGGTCAATTAATTAAATTCAAGTCCGTATCGAATAATATTCCAAAAAAAGAAATTACTTTTGTGCCAATAACTGCTGACCGTGTGGAAAGAATGAGACATAACCTAGTGCATAATTTGCCCTTTCTAACAACTGATAAGGGACCCAATGATATGTACAACTCATTCTTTTACACATTCATAAAACAATTTAACGCAGTATTTACATCCAAATCGATTGTGGTTGGTGGTGCAAAGGTTTTCAGTGACTGGGCTACTGCGGACTTACATAAGCGTATAAGAATACTGTATCAACTATATGAGGAACGGAGGTATAACGCGAGTGAGGAGTTTAAGGAACATGTCAAACAGTATTCTAAGCAATTCAAGATAGACTGCCGTATAACTAAGCGATTTTTTTTTAGTAACAAAATCTTGAATAGTTCTGATGTTATTAAAACGACCTGGAAAATAATTAATGAAGAAACAGGTCGCCGAAAAAAGAACATTAACGACTATCGTTTAAAAGTAGATGGTAAAATAATAGATTCCAATCCAGATATTGCAATTGAAATTGAAATGTTTTTTACCGATATAACAGTGTCCACGACTAAGTGCTTGAACTCTTCGCCTGCGTCTGCCATTGTACTTTTAGAAGATAACGTGCCTAAATGCAGTATATACTTTGAATTCAAGCGCGTTACTGCCTTGGATGTAATTAAGGCATTCAACTCAATCAATATAAAGAAAACCAGTGACCTTTGGGGAGTGTCGGTCCATGTACTCAAATCCTTAATTGAAGTCATAGCATCTGACTTAATGGTCGTATTTAATCACTGTGTTAATTTTGGTGAGTTTCCTGATCTTATGAAACATAGTAAGATAATTCCATTATTCAAAACGGGTAGTACTTTTGACCCCACAAATTTTAGACCAATATCCATACTACCCACTTTCAGTAAAATATTTGAGAAATTGATTTTGTCACAGTTAGCGGAACATTTTCGGTATAATAATTTATTACACAGTAAACAATTTGGTTTTACTCGGGGTCGCTCGACAACCGAAGCTGGTGTTGAGTTGATTAAAAACATTTTTAATGCCTGGGAAGGGTCACAGGATGCTTAAGGTATTTTTTGTGATTTGTCCAAGGCCTTCGATTGCGTTAACCATGACACATTGATCAGGAAACTACACCACTATGGAGTTAGAGGTACTGCGCTAAACTTAATAAAAACGTACTTATACGGGAGAATACAAAGGGTAGACGTGAATGGAGTACGATCACCTGGGTCATTGGTCTCAATGGGCGTACCACAGGGCTCAATATTGGGTCCATTTTTATTCCTCATCTACATAAATGACTTACCTTACCTTATAAAGGACAACCATGATATAGTATTGTTTGCTGATGATACGCCACTTGTGTTCAAAGTTAAACGACAACAGCAGTTTAATGTCGATGTAAACAATGCTATATCAAAAGTCGTCGATTGGTTTAGTGTTAATAATTTATTACTGAATGAGAAAAAGACGAAATGTATAAAGTTCATGACTACTAATGTGAAAAATAGTCAAACTACTGTAACTATTAAAAATGACAAACTAGACCTAGTTAATGATACAGTGTTTCTTGGTATAACGTTAGATTCCAAGCTCCAATGGGGTCCTCATCTTGCTGGATTGGCGGGTAGACTCAGTTCTGCAGTTTTTGCAGTTAATAAGATTCGGCAATTAATAGACTTAGATACCGCTCGATTAGTTTATTTTAGTTACTTCCATAGTATTGTGTCATATGGTATTTTACTGTGGGGTAGTGCTGCTGATGTAAATAGCATCTTTGTTCTGCAGAAGAGGGCTATTCGTGCTGTCTACAAGATGGGCCAGAGAGACTCGCTTTGAGATAAGTTTAAAGAAATTAATATATTGACCATGCACAGTCAATACATTTATGAAAACATTACGTATGTTCATAAAAACATCGCTAAATTTAGAAAGAACTGTGACATACATAATGTTAATACCAGAAATAAATATAAGCTCGCAGTGCCCTTCACGCGGCTCCATAAAATAAAAAACTCTTTTATGGGTAATTGTATTAGGTTCTATAATAAGCTCCCAAGTAATGTTACTGAACTATCAGTAAATAAATTTAAGAGTTACGTTAAGCGTAAACTAATTTCTAAAGCATATTATAGTATTAAAGACTATATTAATGATAACAATGCTTGGGACTGAATTGCTTGTAATAAAATGTTTAGTCCTTACGACAAAAAATAAGAATAAGGGCTTGTAGTACTGTTAGGCGATGGGCTTGCAACCTGTCACTAATACACTGGTAAACATCTTAGCCTGATTGTGCAAAATGTGGTTACAGAATTGTCAACAAGGTCTTTAGAGGTTCAAGGGCTTCAAGGTTTGTTGGCAATTCTGTAGCTCTGCCTACCCCACTCTGGGAATAAAGGCGTGAGTTTATGTATGTATGTATGTCCTTACGACAAAAGGTTGCGAACGTCGAAAAAAAAAAGACATTCGACAGAGTTTCTTACAGGTTCTTCTCTGATCGGTCGCGATTTGAACCTGCAGTCAATTTAGGCTAAGTCGCTACTATGACGTTTCAAAAGAGTTTATTATTTGTAAACCTACTTGAATAAAAATTATTATGATTCTGATTATGATTCTGATTCGGCCAGGGTACTACATGACCTAATTTGCTCCAAATAAGCTCTACTATAACCTCTTAATCGGAATATATGCAATAATCAATCACCCTGTATAATACAAGCTAATAACAAGCTAGTAAAATAGAGCCGCTACTGTAACAGCAGCCGATTCCTTAACGTTAAAACCCTTTGCTAGAGTACGAGGGCATACATTTAAATAAACACACTGTAGCTATACTCCTATACGTATGAAATAATTGCCCACCGCCCTGATTGTTTTATTTATAGCAATGGACGGAGGACCTTAGTTTGGCGGTTGACGCCATTTATTTAGAGGTGAAACAAACTGGCTCCGAACTTTCCAGATCTGCTCTGTCGTTAAACGCTTCTCAACATGTTTAATGTGTTAATAAATATGGACTATAAATTTTGTTTGTCCTAAAATGAGCGCAATAACTTAAACCGACTATAATCGGGCTTTAGGGAAATGTGACAGCCGTAACTTATCGCCTTTGCTCCCTGCGCTCTCTTAGAAAACCTATAAATATTCCATAACCGTTATATAAATGCTACACAAAACAAGTAAAGACAGTTTACAAATTAGTTCTCGCTTTATTTAATTGGCTCGCTTAGTATCTCGTTTTGAAATTAAGAAAACATATTTTTTATTTCAATATTTCGCCCGCAAAAAACAAATATTGACTACTTATAAAACAAATTTGTCACAGTTCTGGGCTGAGATTCTACACGGTAAAAATGATATCGCCTTTGGCGTGTTTCCGTATTGTCAACGTTTTGATAACTTTTATGTACTTGACAGTAATGACGGCCGAGTGAAAAACGATTTTACAACATGTCAAACACAATATCGTTCTAACGCAATAGAATAGAGGCCCAGGGTATTTTTCACTGAAAACAATAGTGCTTTTTCGTTATCGTATTGTTTTTGCCTTGGCCGCCATGACCGTCAAGTAAAGAGGTATCATATATATATAGAGAAATAAATACTTAAATACATAGAAAACATCCAAGACTCAGGAACAAATACTCGATTCAGATGCCCCTTGAGGTTCACTACCTCTGGACTTCCGCTTGACACTACTTCCTGGGACACCCTGTATATATATATATATATATATATATATATATATATGTTTGTTCCTCTGTGGCGCTCTAAAATCTAAACGCGTAGTCCGATTTCGATGATTCTTATGTCAATCGATTTGTCTTAATCTGGTGAGTGTTACTAAAGATAAGTCGACCAAGTATGGCAAATGGGGTATCATTGAATAGTTATTTAAAAATCATCTTTAGGTTTCTTTCATAATTTCTCTCTTTGAATGACCATTTAGGATTTATAGGATTTATTTAAATTTTTAAAGTTGGTTAGCAACCATTAATGTTACAAGATACCTACTATAAAGTTGTTATGTAATCGTATGATAGTTCCTATTGTCGTGAAAAATCATACCTAATTATTATAATATTTATAATATAATTAAATTTAATTCTTAAAATCAAATAACATACTTACCCAGAATTTGACAGTTTTGAAAGATAATTTTAAATGACGGCACCAGGACCTGGCCGAGGGCCAAATTCTCGTAGAGCGTAAAAAGTTGCCATTGATATTGTGCTGGGTTGTTACTGTACGTAAGTTACAATTCACTAGTCTTTCTTTATAGTCAAATTTTAGAATGCCTCCGACTGCATGAGATTGTTTACATTATTAAGTTTATAATTAAATTTTCCGTTCTTTACTGCTTCAATAGGCAAGAAGGCGACTAAGAATGGTACTCTGAAGAATAAGTTTAGGGACAACGAGCCCATGGGCAAGGATCTCGGTTTACGGTGTACCTATGGGGTGTAGAATTAAATATAGAAATAGGTCATCTTCTTTTTATACGTATTTTTTACGCAGTCCGGTATTTTAATTTTATAAATTAATTAGAGTTTCGAAGTCAAATTCAACATCAAGCGAGGTATGCTTAATTTTTTTAAACTATGGGGTATCATTGAATAGTTATTTAAAAATCATCTTTAGGTTTCTTTCATAATTTCTCTCTTTGAATGACCATTTAGGATTTATAGGATTTATTTAAATTTTTAAAGTTGGTTAGCAACCATTAATGTTACAAGATACCTACTATAAAGTTGTTATGTAATCGTATGATAGTTCCTATTGTCGTGAAAAATCATACCTAATTATTATAATATTTATAATATAATTAAATTTAATTCTTAAAATCAAATAACATACTTACCCAGAATTTGACAGTTTTGAAAGATAATTTTAAATGACGGCACCAGGACCTGGCCGAGGGCCAAATTCTCGTAGAGCGTAAAAAGTTGCCATTGATATTGTGCTGGGTTGTTACTGTACGTAAGTTACAATTCACTAGTCTTTCTTTATAGTCAAATTTTAGAATGCCTCCGACTGCATGAGATTGTTTACATTATTAAGTTTATAATTAAATTTTCCGTTCTTTACTGCTTCAATAGGCAAGAAGGCGACTAAGAATGGTACTCTGAAGAATAAGTTTAGGGACAACGAGCCCATGGGCAAGGATCTCGGTTTACGGTGTACCTATGGGGTGTAGAATTAAATATAGAAATAGGTCATCTTCTTTTTATACGTATTTTTTACGCAGTCCGGTATTTTAATTTTATAAATTAATTAGAGTTTCGAAGTCAAATTCAACATCAAGCGAGGTATGCTTAATTTTTTTAAACTATTTTATATGCCCGTATTCTTTTTTCTATTAAGGCAACCGTTTAGGATATAATTATATATCAAAAGATAATCTTACACAAATTAAACTAGTTCTAAACTAAGCTTTTAGGTTTGAACTATTGGCACTAAGCAACGATAAACCACGATAAACCATTTATCGTGGTTTATCGTCGACATGAAGAGAAACAAATACTTAAGTACATAGTCATGTTGAAGTCTGAAAGGGTTTTTTTCGCTAAAGTTACGAACTCCCCCGCCGCGGAAACAACAAACATGAAAATCTAGGTTTTTTTTTTAAATATAATAACCTAGTAACGAATTAAGAAAAACTATCATGACTAACTAAATTTTATTAGTACCTACTTAAGTTACAGGCACGTAAAATAATTATACATACTGAAAATTAAATGAAACATTGCCTTAGAGATCGTTTTGTCGGTGCTTCTAGTAACGGTGACGGAACCGTACACTGAGCATGACCCGACTTGCTATTGCCTAGTTTTTTTATACAAGTAAGGTTCTCTCGAGGTCTTGAAGTTTTGTCACGTATTGGAAATACAAGTTGGAATCATTCCTTAACCCTTAAAATCTACATTATGAATATTAGCATCAAATTCGTGTTTACAATGAAATGTTATTGTCCGTTTTTTATGAATCAAACTTTGACTACGTGATGATTCGTTTATGACTATTCTTCTAAAACCGGTTAAGTAGAATAGTAGACCAGTGACAAGTTTTCTTATCTTATAACATTGCTAAGTATAGACTTTTATGAAGATGATTCAATCGAAGATACCCAAATTTTAAAACTCATTATATAATTATTTGCTGAAACTGAAGTCATTTCTATTTTATATCTCAGATACGAGTAATTTACTTTTCCCTTGACATTTTATTAATATATAATAAAGGTCATTCCAAACAAATAATCTTAACTGAACAAATAACCATTGGTACAAAAATGCATTTTTATAATACATGAACTCACACTTTTTCTCAAAAACAAATTAACCCTTGCAAGTATATATTTTTTCTTGCTAAACGGGTCATACACAGATTTAGGTTACCGTCTTTCCTGTGGACACACCGAAAGTTAACGTTTTTAAGGCCTAATTTTCTGGCTAAACCCATTCCCGCAAAAACGCCGTCAGGAGTGCTTTAGACCAATTATATAAAAACATAACTTATTATGCACACAAGCTATTTAACTATTGACCACAGGAGAGACAACTTTTGTTTTTAAGAGTGTGTATGACACAAACGTAACATTTGGTAACATTTCACAATAATATCCTGGTTTCGAACGCGTGTTTAGAGCCTTAATTACACTTATTCTTTAACCATATCGTTATCATTTTTATGTTATGGTACCTCATATTCACTTGACAGTCTAAGATACTTTACACAACACTTACTAACCAATAAAATAGGTGAATATCCGCTACAAGTTTCGTCATGTCTACAAACGGTACACTCACGTAGTTGAATGTTCATTTTTTTATTCATTCATTTACTCGATTATTTTTTTACAAATCAACATTGACCTGACTACAGGCAGGAAAGTGGAATTAAAATCACATCTCTAATTTCCGATAAGTAGTTCCAAGCAAAACAGTGAAGGTAGTGTCGTGAAAGTTGAAACAAAAGATTTACACGCGGTGATATGACACTTTGACTTTTATCTCCTAGAGTGACACAAACTCACTATAGAGGTTGACTTTCTAGTCTTCTAAATATTCAAATATCAATTCAAGGCAAACGATATCTGTAGAAGGTCAAAAGAGTCAAAGTCAAGGAATATCGATTCATATTTGTTTAGATTTATTCTAATATATAAAATTCTCGTGTCACGGTGTACGTTATTGAACTCCTCTGAAACGGCTTGACCGATTTTTATGAAATTTTATATGCATATTTAGTAGGTCTGAGAATCGGCCAACATCTATTTTTCATACCCCTAAGTGACATGAAATAAAACAAAATTGCAGCGGGCGAAGTCGCTGGCGGGTTGCTAGTCTAATATATAAAATTCTCGTGTCACGGTGTACGTTATTGAACTCCTCCGAAACGGCTGGACCAATTTTAATAAAATTTTGTGTGTATATCGGTTAGGTCTGAGAATCGGCCAACATCTATTTTTAAACTCCTAAGTGATGTAAAAAAATAATTGCAGCGGGCGAAGCCGCTGGCGGGTCGCTAGTATCTTAATATATTTGTTAGTAACTTTATTTTCTTCTTATTTGCATCGGGATACAAGAGTGTTTTAACATCCAAATATAATTCATATGTTTAGAAAAGGACTAATTTTGTCGCGGATAGTGTTATGGCGAAGTAGAGATAGCAGAACATGGTTTTTTCACTTATCTACCACCTTTTTACACAAGTTGGTTTTAAAATCCGGCCTTTTTTAATTATAGTTATTAAATATACGAGTCTTAATCTAAAACTTAATAAAGTAGTGAAAAACATCTAGATTGTATTTTCTTATTAATAATTAGGTAATTAAATGGAATTCATAAACAAAACAGTAAAGAAGATTTAAATGAAATTACAGACACAAATTAACAGAATGTAATTAAATTACACACGCCTTCAAATTAGAATACCTTCAGTGAATTAATATGATATTATTTTGATTAAGAAATAGAAGCAAAATGGCAATATCTAACCAACCATGTACCGTTCCACGCACAATATAAATTTACAAGTCAAAGATTCATTTTTAAATCAGGTTTACTAATGTTTGCAAGTTTGCATAAGTTATTAAACAGGTGAAAGTTTAACCTAACGGGTGATGAAAAAACTGTTCATAGGGCATCGACTTTAAATTTATGTAAAAAGTTTCAATATGATATTGTATTTTTTCACAGTTATCGCGATAGTTATAAAGTATAAGTTTACCTATTTACTGTAACTTACGCTATACTGCTCGCCTAAAATATAATATTAATCGCAAGACAATTTTTTCCTATTTAGTAGTTCCTTTCGATCCTTTTATAGACGATGCATATACTAATTTCCAACCTTTTAATAATTTTATACACTAATATACTCGTAAACATCTCAGCCTACTTGTGCAAAATGTGGTTACAGAATTATTAACATGTCTTTAGAGTTGTTGGTGTTTCTGGAGCTCTGCCTACCCCACTCTAGGAATGGGAGCGTGATGTGATGTTATGTATGTACGAGTATGTATGTATGTGAATAATTTTTATAAATTAAAGCACGTTTGCCAATATAATTTAGTTTGTATTGTATTGTACTTGAAGGCAGGGTATAAAAAAGGTGGGTAAATCATTTTAAATACTGAACGTCGTCGCAAGGTTTGCAAAGTAGTATTTATGATAATACAAAGGAACAAGCTTAGTTTAATTCATGTTTAAATGAGCTGTCCTAGATTTACCCAAGTAATAGTTAATTAAGCTTGATTTTATTAGGCGATTTTCTGGTTTAAAGTAAAATTAATGTTTGACATGCTGTCCTTTTGTGATGCTGTTGGTGGAATAATTCTGTATTTTTTACTGCCAACCTATTAAACAGGTTTATTCATAATTTTATTCTTAATTCTCTTCCCACAGTAAAACTTTAATCAAAGTAGAGATTTTAATGTTTCGCTAATTTTAAAATAACTTTAATCTAACATTTTAATTTAACCAAATCGGTTAATGACATCGATTTAGCGGCTCAAAACTTGAACTGGAACAAGTTCAAGTTTCTTGATCTCGTGTCGGTGTTATGTTATGTAAGTTTAAAATATTTTTACTGTCCCTACAATCATACTGCTCGTGCTCGCTCGGATATATAAAACTCGATCAAATAAAAGTCATTAATATGTAGATAAGCAATTTTACCCCAGGTGGTAAACCGGCTAGCATGGTAACAGATATCTGGTCACTTGATGAAACCGTGTCTGTTAAGCACCCATACCTA
Source organism: Acleris holmiana (assembly GCA_949316455.1). Classification (NCBI taxonomy): domain Eukaryota; kingdom Metazoa; phylum Arthropoda; class Insecta; order Lepidoptera; family Tortricidae; genus Acleris; species Acleris holmiana. The sequence goes on from OX438769.1 coordinate 11,647,510, forward strand.
CTTTTTCCTGGCTCGGCATTTCTCGAGCATACGTTGTGGGTATATATGCTTTTATATTTTATTTATTGTATCATTATGCGAACACGGTTACTTAGTTGGGATACACTTGACCCAGTTATAAAATAAAGTTGCGGGATAAATATAATTTTGAGTATTTCTCACTTTATAATTATAAAGTGAGAAGTGCATCCAGTATAATGCATAAAGTTTTTTTAACTAACAGAAGACTTTTTAATGAATTCTGAAATTTTACGATTCTTGGAATCGCTTGGAAAGTCGAAGTCAATTAATTCACCGGGAAAATACGGCGATACACTCGAATTGTCACGTCCACCATTCTATTCTAACCTTAGAAATGGCGTCTTAGAGTTAGGATTAGGTTTATAGGTAATAGGTAAATAGTTAAAAAATTCTTGGATTGTTTATTTATTCAGTGTTTTCAGGATAACAACAACCAACAGGTAAAATATTTTTATACAATCTGGATAGGCCAATAACAGTTGTCTACAAGTAGAAGTCAGAACGTTATTTGAAGAGACTAAACATAAACTACCTAGTAACAGTTAATTATGAGAACTTAGGAATTTAATATGCTGCAATATCAACATGTAAAAAAACTTATTTAATTTAATAAATTAAAGGGTGCCCATACCGACCTTTCGTGTGCTAATCCGACTCGCACTTTCCGATTTTTTAAGCCATTCTTGCCACGACTATTTATGACAAAGGACCACACAGAATGTCAGTGAATGTGTTAACCTTTAATTCAAAAAGGTCATAAGATTGAGTATCCTTTGACACAAAACTGGTGATTATCGGGTTTATTTTATTTTCCTTGTTTTCGACCCGCCTATAATTTTTGCTAAAGACTACTTCCGTTCTGAGCAATATCTGTCGGCATATTTTTACGTTCGGCTCGGATACATCACAAGAACTCGATAACATTGACAACTGCGGGTGCAATATAATGAGTTTTAAATTATTAACTGCTGATAAAAACTCGCCTGCTGATGTACTTGTAACCTTTCCTCTGGTTCTCGGCCGCCGGCGCTACTTGGACAAGCGGAATAGTACTCGACGAGTCCTGATTTAATTTGTAAAACCTGATCTCTTATCATTCATTACCACTGTGTTATAAAAGCTCGGTTTGTTTATATTTCTTATTATACCAATAAGAAAAGGTTCAGCGAAACCCTGTTGCGGTGTAAATTAAGTAAAAGAAGCGAAGTTCTCCTTTTATACCTTTAATACAAATCAGATTTCACATCAAAAGACCTTCAGGTCGAAATATAAACATACAATCGGTTTAGCACGTCAATAAACCGAAGTGATAGCACAAAGGGCATAAACAAACAAAATGCAAAAGTTAAACAAGTTGTTTCATTTTTATGAAGCCTTACAAAGAAAGCATAAATGTCGTATTTTCGTAATGTTTGCTAATAAAAGACATTTTACAAGTGGTGTTGAAGTTCAGGTAACGGTGCAAATGTTACGAGAAAGGCAGTTAATATCTTTATAATAAATTACAGACCGCTTTTAAAATTAAATCACTATGGGTTGTAATAGGTAGTATTCGACCATTACAGAATTCCAATCCTTTGTATTCAGGTGTTTATCTTCCATTTTATGTTTCAGGCCACCTGCTAAGAACACTTAAATTCAACGATTTGGTGATAAACCATTAAAAAATCGTTTTCGTCCAGATTTAATGAGCTTCTGAAGCCTCGTCTAAATCTCTTAGATTCATTTGATTCCTGAACGCTCGTGTTACAGCTGAAGGCTCGTCTGATACCTGAAGCGTCGCCTTACGGCGTCGCCGGCGACGCTCCGTCTCTATGGTGACGCGACGACGGTATTTAAGCCGGCGCGGGCGCACGCAACCCACATACCGCAAAAGACCGTAGAGCGCGCCGCACGTTGTGCAGCGGATCACGGCATAAGATTGACGTTTCGTAAATTACAAGTGAACTTTAGTTACGAATCTCAAGTTAAGTGTTGTGGAAAGAACTTAAAACATTTCAAAATGATGTCCTTAGTGTTGTTTGTTTTGGGAGGGCTCCTTGCAACGACAGAGGGTTGCGGCGCTGGGAAAACTATGATAAGTAAGTTATATTACTTTTTTTGTCGTACTATCTATGAATTAAAACAATACATTTAGCTTATATTGGTAAATGTAAAACAATTTTTACAGTACCCTTCATTTAATTTTACTTTAATCAGCATAAACTGAAATTTAACTTCTTACTTACCCCTAAAAAAGCAGTTCTTTAATTAAACTTCATACGTAACCCTTAAAATAATTGGACTTAACAATTCATGGACTAATTCATGTTGATAAATTAGTTTTCATTAATTAAATCACAATGTTGAATTTATTTTAGTTGAATAACTGGATATCCTTTTGAATGTTTATCATAAAAATATAACATTACTATTTAACATGAAACCAGTAGTAATAGAGGATGATGTAATGTAACGGCCCTTTTAAATTGTCAATCGAACCACTTATTAAAAGTTCGCGATTTTTGTCATGGAAGTAGGTATTTAAGATAATGCAAAGTAATTTCGCAGTCGTAAAGGTAATAAAATCGCCCGCCGCCACCCAGTCTACAGTATTTGAACGACTTCTTCCAAAGATGAGTCCATTAGCATACTCGTATGGGTCGGGGACATAAAAATTTATTGACAGACACCTGTGTTAACACACACCGGTACAATAAATCAGATAAATCCGACTCATTATGTGACAAATATTGAAATTATTAGACGAAATGTAAAACCTTGACACTCGATTCCGTGGAGCGTATAGAATTCGAATGGATATAACGGCTATATAAGTGAAGTAATATATTCTCAAAGTTTTTGTCTGATTGTTTCAGCTTCGGGAGGGTTGTCGGCGCTCGAGAAGCAAACAATCGTAGACGCGCACAACCGCCTCCGGCAGAGCATCGCTCTGGGACAAGTTACTAGCCAGCCGCCGGCAGCTAATATGATGGAAATGGTAAGAATTTATATTTAATTCAGGGATCAGATGTTGTTTTCATAAGTTATTAAGTCACTTTAAAATATTTGAACCCAAAAAAGGTCAGTGTCCTTATGCTTAAATTAAGTATGGCCTATAAAAAGGGCTTGCAATCGTAAATTGCAGAATTTTGTTGGTTTTTATGAGCTCAGGCGCCAGAAAATCACTTAAGCTGTAACAATGTTTATCTCAGGTGTGGGATGACGAGCTAGCAGCGACTGCCCAGCGGTGGGCGGATCAATGTACTCCTGCGCACGACCGCGCAGCGCAGCGCGACGTAGGACGTTTCCCGGTCGGACAGAACCTCGCCGCCACATGGACCACTCGCCCCCCAACCGACCCAAAAGATTCCCAGCCTGACTTCATGAGGCAGATCAAGGCTTGGTACGACGAAGTTAGCATCTTCGGATTCAAGCCTATTAGCGGAGGACACGGCACTGGTCATTACTCTCAGGTAAGCATCGGCAACCCACTTAACATATTGAATGGCACTTGAACCCTGATGTTTTTGATATAATTTATACAGCAGTGAACCATTTACTTAATTATTTTTCTTTTAACAGTTGGTTTGGGGCGAGACATCTCACGTCGGCTGCGGCTTCACGTTCTACTACGACCCCGTACGAGGCTACACTAAGCTGTACGTCTGCAACTACGGCCCAGGAGGAAACGTCATTGGGGTCAACCCTTACGAGAAGGGATACCCGGCCTGCCAAACCTTCGGCCTTGCAGACTCCAGAAAATACTCTGGTCTTTGCGGTAAGCATATTTATTCTACATTTTTACTCTACTTCGAAAGTGCTGCCATTTATTACATTTTTCTCTTTTAATGATTTTATTATTAATTTACCTACATTTTGTTTACAGCAACCAGCAGTTTCACTGCATCTTCGAGTTACCAGACGGTCGACAACGCGAACAACTACATCTCCAACGTTATTCCTGAAAGTACTGGCAACGGTCAAACCTACAACTTCCAATACAATAACCAATTCAGCAACCAGTTCAGCAATCAGTTCAGCAACCAATATCAGTACCAGTACCAACAACCCACCTACTACCAGACCGAGCCACAGACGACGACCTTCAGGCCGTTCATCAGCCTGTTCAAGTCGGCGTCGAATCTGTTCACTCAGCCCAAGTCGCGAGGTTTTAGATTTGGTACTGTATACTTATAAAACGTCGCTCGTATTAATTTAGGCATACTAATAGCAGTATTTAATAAATTATTGTAACACTTACTGTGTTACTCGACTGATTATTCGAAACTGTCTCGAGCACATTTTCGGAACTATTTATAGTAGTTAATATTGTTATCCTTGGTTCTACGAGGAACTTCATTAAGACATAGATATTATAATTCAGAAATCTAACTGGACTTCAAATATTGTGAAGGAGTGAGATTTATGAGATAGAACAGGTGCCGTCGTAAATGACCTTCTAGTATTAGCGGAGAGCAGACGCGAGTTGTTATATAAAATAAATGAATTTTATATTTCGTATATTTGTTTTAAACCAAGCTAACGCTTAAGCGCGGTGTTATTTTCTTAAAGAATATTTAGCTGAGCTCGAGGAAGTCACACTGGATGACCTGTCGCGTCATCGAGTAATATTACCTGTTCGGGCGTCTCCCAACCTTGGTCAAACTTTGACGCAGCTTCAGCGGATTATTTAAGAGAATAACACCACAGATCCATTTTTATACATTTTTTTAAGCAATCATTGATAAAAACTATGTGTGCAAAGCAAAACCCAAATATTTATTAGTGGCACTATAATATTCTAAAAACTATTCGCAAAAAAAAAATTCTGAAGAGGTTAATATTACCTAATGATTTACTAACGAAAATCCTGAATCGTAAAAGCAAGAATTCATGCAAGAACGCAGTCAAAGAGTTAATATACCTACGTCAACATTGCACAAAACTTTTATATTAAATATTTTTTTATAACTCCTTTTATTCGTGAAAACACGCGTAATAATGTTTTTGCACTTATAAGTGAAACTGTGTGAGTCTTGATCTTGAAAAATGAAGCGCACGCTATTAGGTATTAAGAAACACAAGACCCAGCATTATAGTATCGTGAAAGTTAGGATAAATCTTTAAACGGTTAATTAACTCTTCCTTTAACATAAGAACCACATTAATAAAATATAGAAAAAACATTCTCTCACAAACTCTTATGATGGATTATTATTTGGATGACTGAATAAATATTTGGTCTTATTGTTCAAAGCTTGACAAACAAGGTAATACATAAAAATGCTATCTACAGTGTGTAAGTGGTATACGGGCGTACCTTTTAACTGTGGTTAGTACAACCCCTACTGAGCACATTTAGGCAGCTTTTGTTAAAATTAAATTAAAAAAAAATAACCATACAAAATAATTTAACACGCAATGTATAACGAAAAATGCAATGAATTAAAATCTCAATTAATGACGTTTCAGAGTTAAGTATTATTAAAGCTGAGGCTACTTAAGCCGAAATACACATTTTCACAAGTAAACTTTACGTACTTACCTGGCAGATGGACTTCGATGTACATTGCGGGTCGATAGTATGTTCAAAAATTAATAACGGTGTATACGTTAGCGTAATCAAAATAATTCTTTCTGTTAATGATTAGTAGAGTCTTAATCTATGTCCAGTTTTAATAAACGCCCGTATACCATTTACACACTGTATATAAACTGTATAAATAACAAAAATATGAAATATGAATGATTGTACGTAACCTAATATTTCGTATCACTTACCACTAAGCATCACTATTTCGTATCACTTATCATTAGCACCATATTATGCTTTAACCATTCAATAATAAGATTTAAAGAAGCTAAATCAATTTGGAAGGTCCTTTGTTGGTAAACACACAATACATGCATTGAGTCGGAAAGGTAAACTTTAGCGCGTCAGAAATGCTAAGCCTCTTTGTGTGATTAATAAATTTACACCTAATGGCATTGATCGCCTCTCACGGTTGAGGACAGTAAGTTACGTAATACTGACAAGACGGGCACACAAATCGTAAGATGCAAATAAACCAGTTTAAGCAAATGTTCCAAAGATGCCTAAAGTCACTTAGTGATTATGTCACAGTAAAAAGAAAACAGTGAAGACTTCAGCGATTACTCACATGGTCGACAGACTAAAAAATAGCGAAAAGCGTAACTACTGCATCTCTTTACAGATGGTTTTCCTTAGGTACATTACGAGGTTGTGGTTGGTAATGGAGTGAAGTGGAGTGAATTACCTTGGAGAGCAGAGTTAATGGGAATTGGCCTGTAAGTCTACGTAACGGATATCAGCGATCGCTTTTTTTGGGAACCGGACGCACGTGCAGTCTTCCGAGTACTACGTTAGATAGGGACAACGCTGAAATTGTAGAAGAGCCGAAAAAGATGCGTAAGAAAGAACCGAGGCCAATTCTGGAGCCACGTCCATAGAACCACCGAAGAAATTCCGTCTGATTTGGACCACTCGATTTGTAGAAATCATGACAAAATAAAGCCTCACCTACTGAGCTTTGTAAGATATCACCGTTTGGTACGCAATTTCTTTAAATCTGAATACTCGTTTTATAAAGATGATTTTTGATGGGCCATGTAACTAGATGCACCGACCATTGCTACACACTCGCAAGTACAAAATAGATTGCTTTGGAAGATAAATGTAGGAAGACCAGTTTAAAAGATGGGTGGATGATTTAAAAAGCTGGTGAGTAATACCTGGATGTAGAAGTAGCACAGAAAAGAAAGGAATGGAAGAATTTGGAGGAGGCCTATACCCTAACAAGAAATTCTCATAACGAAAAACAATACTAAATCTATCTATCAAACAAGTTCAATGAGTACTAACACTACAATCACCAAAAAATATATAAATGTAAAAGGTGATTTTTTACAAGAAACTAGCTGTTGCCCCGCGGCTCCGTCCGCATATAAGTTATTTATCGCTATTCCCTCAGGACCGTTTCTGGGATAAAAAGTACTTTATGCCCTTCCCCTGAACTTAAGCTATCTTCACACCAAATTTCATCTAAATCGCTTCAGCCGTGAAAGCGTACAAGTCAGACAGACAGACGGAGTTACTTCCGAATTAATAATTTTAAGTAGAGACACGGATGTTATGCAAATGTAAAGACCTTTATTGCCTGGTCTTACTATTATTGAAAACAAATTGGAATTGAATTAACAAAGTACCAGTAAATTAACATTTATAAAACGAACAAGGTTAAGCACATAACAGTGATGAACTCGAGCCATAGGAGAGAGTTAACCACGTATCGCGAATTTTAGACTTCCAATCCTAATATTACGGCAGACAGTCACACGTGTTGTCATATATACGTAACCATTTAACACATACACACCAATAACGAAAGAACTTGCTAAGTGTAATAAAATTAACATTGTATGTACGAGTACGTTACTGTTACTAAGTATCGAACATAAAGATTCATAAAGTGTACTTACTCACTACAAGGTTTATTTGGTTGTCCTATTATCGATGTAGCACCTCACTGCCATATCACAACTCGCTTAATGATAGAGGTTTTTAACCCTCTTACTGCTCCTACAGAAGTTTACTTTTAATGAACCTACGAGATATGTATCAAACATTTACACAATATAAGTAGTGTGTAAATGTTTGATACATATCTCGTAAAAAAACCCTTAAACCCTCAAAAAGTCGTCGAACCTTAGTTCGGTTCGGTTTAATCTTAAGTTCAACGGCTGCAAGAAACCTTAGATCTAATCATGTCGGAGTAAATACAGACAAGCGCAGTGAAAGTAAATATAATACCTTGTTAATGAGTAATAACCCCTTCGGTTCCTGTTTGTAGTCAGCAAGTGGGGCTGGGTCTTGAGCCTTACTCTCAATTATCTCGAACCGCTTTCATTGCCAAGGATTATGAATTCATTCAGTCAAAAAGACTTCGTCTAAAAAAATCACAGGTATACTTAATTTTAAGTAGTTCTTATCTATTGTATGTATTGCTAAGTGATTTTTTAACATAATTTTCATTCAACTTACTAAAACGCTTATAACGCTTAAAATATTTTACAAAGTTTTTAGTAACTTGACGACATGTTGGCCTATTTGGGAGTGACCCTGCGTCCGAAGTCAGCGGTCCTGAGTCCAAATCCCGGTAAGGGCAGATATTTGTGTGATGAGCGCGAATATTTGTTCCTGAGTCTTGGATTTTTTCTATGTATTTAAGTATGTTTTTTTCTTTATTTAAGTATGTTTATCTTTGTCTAGTACCCATAGTACAAGCCTAGAGCTTAGTTTGGGACTAGGTTAATTTGTGTGATATTTATTTGTTTTTTAATTTATTTACTTAATAGAACATTTTTTCATTTAAATCTGAAATATATTTAAACTGCGTACCTACAAATCCATTTATACATAACTAGCTGTTTCCCGCGACTCCGCCCGCGTAGAAGTCGTTTATCGCTATTCCCTCAGGAAACGTCCAATGTTTCGGGATAAAAAGTATCCTTTGTCCTTCTTCGGGACTCAGACTATTTCCATACTAAATATCATCTAAGTCGGTTCTGTAGATCCAGAGATTACCCCTACAACCTCACAAACTTTACATCTTTATAATATTAGTATCTATAGATAGATTTGACTGAATGATTAACACACTAAAGACTACCAAGCGTCCAGTTACCGTCATTACTATTATAATTGTATTTTCGAATAAACTAAAGTATTGTCTTGAAATCAAAGGATGGTTCTTTGTTGTACAAAATATGCACACACCAAAGCATATATGACAAAGTTTTAATAACCTTTTAACCTTTGTGTAGTCAACTTAACAGAAATAGGTGGAGGGTTCAGTTAAGTTACGCACTCATTGTTTTTTGTTAATTTTGTTATTATGATATTAATTTCATATAAGTATACACTTTAAATTGTATGTTTATTTGCACAATAAAAAAACCTTGGATATTAAGATAGTTCTACAGTTTACTAGCAAACACAATACTAGTAATGAGGGCGCCACTAGATACTCGAGCACTCGGTGCAGTTTTGAGCACCCGACTCTTACACTGCCGTCGTACGAAAGAAAGCAGCTATATGTTATAGGAATCGTATTGTAAAAGAAACCTTATGTGTAATCATGCAGAGTTGAGTATGCTTCAACTATCATAGTGCCAATAGCCGCCTTCTTTGGTATGACGGCAGTACAAGTTAACTGTAAATCGAGATTATACAATATACCTTAAGGGGGAATTAAAAAGTATCCAATAATATGATCAAATTGTGTATTAACATCGGAACTATACTTACGTGTGTGTTGAAGATGTTACAACTCAACCAATTAAAGGAAAAAAGACAATACTTTTACGACAAAGGAATTTAGAAAAGTTGCGTAACTAATAAAAATACAACGAAGTAAGTGCTAATAACATTTAAAATGTTCAAGAAAATATTGGTTTTCGCGTAAAATGGTCTTCTGGTTTCTGTCATCTACGTATTGCGGTAAAGAAGTGTTTTAATTATGAATAAGCTAAGAAAACAAATCTTAATATAACTATAAAAATCTGTGTGAAACTAACCCGTAAAATATGATATTGTATTCAATAATACCTAAATGTCATTCTGTTTTATTTTTTATTTTTAAACATTCTCGATTTGTACACCACGGATCGACCTAGATTTTTTTGTAATCAAAAGTGGTTCAATGCGTCTTTTCATGAAAACAACACCCTTAACTATAAATGAAACATAAAATATTAAATTTTTATAATTTTATTACGAAAGATAATTATTACTTAATTAGTTGTAACAAACGTAACGAAGATATTGTACTAATACTACTTACTTTAGCCAACGCCTAACCTCATGGTGTTCCATTTAATATGGTAGATAATTAAAAATTATTAATTTTACTATGATGATGATGATGATGATGATGTGCTCCTGTTATCCCTCATTAGGGACATAGGGCTCGCAGAAGAGTTTTCCATTTGTCGCGATCTTGCGCGGCTTCTTCCAGCTCTTTCCAACCGAGACCAATTGAGCCAGCCTCCTTCTCAACTGATCGCCTCCACGTAGTCCGAGGACGCCCCGGTCGTCTTCTGCCAGTAGATAATTTTACTATATCCACATATATTTCTTAAAGCAAATAAATTGTTATTAGATGTATAATACCCGTACCCGTGTGGTTGCCGGGTTAGAATAGTGCCACTCCATGTCTTCCCATGACTGTCGTAAAAGGCGACTAAGGGAATAAAGGCTTGTAGTACTGTTAGGCGATGGGATTGCAACCGGGCACCTGTCACAAATACACTAGTAAACTTCTTGGCCTGTTTGTACAAAATGTGGTTATAGAATTATAAACAAGTCTTTTTAGAGATATGTTGGTATCTTTGTAGCCCTGCCTACCCCACTCTGGGAATGAAGGCGCGATGTTAAGTTATGTTATGTATAATAGTGATTAATACTCGTTCCTAATATTCATAATGTGGGTAGACAAAATGTGTCAAAATTTAAAACTACACACAAAACCCTGCAATAAAAAACTAACCCATTACCGCTAACTTTAGTAGGTATTCAATACCTACTAAAGTTGTCATAGACGGACATAGCATTCTATTTGCTCTTGGAAACCTAAAAGATAGCAAATAGATGCTAGATGCTTTTAGCATTAGCTAGACTGTAAGGTTAGGTTCCTTACAAAGCAGAGTAAACTTTGTTCTGAGTTTCTAGTTTAAGTACAAATACATTTTTCCCAGGTGAAGTAATTAAGAACAATGCTGCTTACATTACGTTTTACAGTCCAATTATACTCTGTTGATTCCATGGTATAATAACAGGCGGGTTTAGATCCTATAAGTAATTAAAATTATACTAATTATAAAACTGGACAGAAGTTGAAATACTACAAATCAGGATATATGCCTTCAAAATATGTATGTATGTTGGAAAACACTTAGTTGTATAAAAAATGAAAATTTAAATTCGATATTTACAGATAGGACAGAGGCCAACTTATCCCTTTGAGGGATAAGTCTTCCAGCTAATCTTTGGGTGATTGAGGAAAAAACAAAAATGTTAATGAGTAAACAAGTAGGTACATATACAACGTTTACAGATCTGCAGTTTTAAGCAATGCGATCGACACACTTATATCTAAAATAATAATATAATATCACAGTTGGTTTCTTTAATGCAATTACATTATTTTGAAAAGGTCCGAGTTTTCAAAATTTTAGTAATTTTTACACCGCAACGTTACGCCATCTGTTATAAAGGTTAAAAACTTAAACACTTTAAGCTCATGTAGTAAAACAATGAAAATTACGCCATCTTCTTTTTAACGAATGCACTACACACTTAAGTGAACAGAAAACTCATTTTCGCAATGCAGTTCAGATAACGTTCTACAGATGGCGCTGATTTCAAAAAACAATGCTTTATCAATCTCTGGAACTAAGTGACTGACTAATTAAATAGGTAGCTTAGCTAGTTTCTTTATCGACATAAAACTAAAAATGTAGGTATATCATGTAATCACCATTCTTATCCTTAAACCTACAGCCAAGCAGTGTGGGGAAAAGAAAAGCCGTAGAATTACTAGCATACATAAATTCATCTTTGTCCGTAGGGTTGGTGACGTATTGCTTTTAATTTTTTTTTTTTAACTTACAACAATTTTTACAGTACATACGTCGCCTAAGACAATAGTGTAACTATTTCTAATAGGTACTATACTCCATCTATATAACTATTACTAGATACACTTAGATGTACCTATAACACGTTACGAATAATGCCGATTTGGTGATTTCCGGTCACAGGATTGCAATCTTAAGAATCTAGTCTCGATAATGCATAATAATATGTCTATGGGTCACAGTTCCCACTTATCATAAGGTGGCCTGTGTGTTCTATTGTCTGTACCATAAAAAAAAAAATTAGAAATTTAAATAACCCCCAACTAAATAGTCTGTAAAAAACCTCTAAAAAGTAGAAAAAAAAAATAAGTAGCGGCCCTAAGGGCTGATTGTTTGATAAGTAGATAGTTAACTGAACACTGACAGTAACTGGGACACGTCGGGGACCGCTCAGTAGCTAGGGTATTTTATGTTATTTCATTTACTTAGCGGTTCACCGCCGTGTAAGTGTTCAGTTAACTATCTACTTATCAAACAATCAGCCCTTAGGGCCACTACTTATTATTTATGGGCTGGCAACTTGTCACTAATATACTATAGTATTTTTTTTGGCCTGATTGTGCAAAATGTGGTTACAGAATTGTAAAAAGTCGTTTTGGAGTCTGGGAATGGCGGCGTGATGTTATGTAGATATGTATGTAGAAAATAAGATAATGTGGTGATCGGTAAAAAGCATAAGAAGTTAAGTCTTGTTTTTGTAAAAAAAAGAAAGTCGTTTTGGCTCTGGTGTAACGTTTGGTTTTTGTATGTTACAGCGTTTACGCTTTCTATCCTCATTTTATTGTTTTCTTTTAGCAAAAACTCTCTTGTGAACATAACAAAAGCAAATAAATGACTTCTCTTCATAGTCATAATTGTATACGAACAATTGCACAATCAAACATTTGCTATGGGTTTAGTCAGTTTTTTTCTATTCTTTAGGAAATTCCTAACCGCATCCAAACATGAAACGTTTTAATGCCAGACAAACCATTAAACTTCAAACCGTAAAATAGCAAACTTCTGAACTACTAATCACCTTGTTTATTTACTTTTTTATGTCTTCTGGGACACTATTCTATTCAGTCAATCCAGTTTAAAACTCAATCGCCTTTATTATCAAATAAATAAAAATTATCGTAACGTTGCCAAATAACACAAAAAGATAACACGTGTCAAAAGTAATATTGTTTTACTGTGAACTTGAGCCAAACGGACTTACGGGATTGTGATTTAACGGATGAGACAAAAGACGTCCTCCAACAGACAACAGAAATTTGTTTTTTTGCGCTATAAGTAGTAGTAGTAGTAGTACCTACTTTTTACCTTGATTTAGTGGTTTAAATAATAATTTATAATTTAAACTTGCAATCTTAAAAAAGTCCTTTTAAGTAAGTACCTACAGTTTTAATGCTAATTTGACTCAAATTATTGTAATAAATCGACTATATTTTTATACGGGTGATGTTTATTTAAAACTTCATTAGGTCTACTTACGAGTACACTTCTAGTACAAACAGAAAATATTTTGTATTTTGTTTTTTGATTATTTTACCAGTAGACTGAGTAATATGGGCTTAATTTTATTTTGACATCTAGTAAATTAAAAGCTGGAAAACTATCTTTTATCACCTCAGTTTTTCTACACAAAGGAGTCGTAATTGCCGACCTCTTTTAATTTCCTTCGACGCTTTAACGTTTATCTGCTCTCCCTTCATTAATGTACTTTCGCAAGGAAATTAACTTTCAATTCCTTCTGTCTTGGATATTATTCCTTTTGTGTTATTTTTTTCGGTGTTAATTTTCAGCAAGGGTTTCTGAGGAAAGAACATCAAAGTTGAGGATAATTCCTAATTTTGAAGCCGCGGTCCTTTGGAATTATTATGATTTAAACTTTTATTGGATATCGAATTAGTTTTTTTAACTCATAGGATTAAATGCCCCCGCAGACTTCAGTCTGAATCCGCGGTCGATGGTGTTCTAATTTGATGAACTTTGTAAAAACAACCACACAATCATCTGATAGAAAGTTGGCAGTCTGCGGGGATTATAAACATTAAGATGATTGTGAAACGATGCTTAAATCGCGTAGCTGTCAAAAATAATTCATACAACTTTAGCTTCAGGCGATAACCTTTCTCATCCCCTAAATGTAATCCGATTTCCACCATTTTTTAAACTAGGGCTATTCGCTGTGGCTCCAGCTGCAGCACATGCTGAGCCGAGTCCTTTTTGACCTCACACTGTCACACTACAGCGCAACGTCTCAAATTTCGCTACTTGTATAGGTAGGTACAAATCGATATCTCCATGTTGTATTCCTTTACCTTTCGGTTTTTCTGTTAAAATTTATGAGTATGATTGTTGTGTTACAGTGAGTTCTTGTCAAATAAATGTTGTGAGTTAGTTTCCGTTTTAGCATTTTCCTTTTATTTTTTCTTTTGACAAAAAAAAACTTGAAAAGGAAAACGTACAGACCTACTTTTTCATAATATCTACAACATAATTTAAAAATCGTAAAATTCGGACAACGTTTAAGGGGAGAAAAACGATATCGTATTTTGAAAGGTTTTTTTTTCTTTACAGTCCTCTTATAGTAACTGCTTAATCGTAAATTTTAACAGTACATATATAGACAAATTAACATAAACAACTCGCTCTCAGCGGGTTATTCCCATCTTCCAAAGTTCCAACCTATCCAACCCAGGTATATGGCAAAACTTCCATATACCTGGGTTGGATAGGTTGGAAGGTGGGAATAATCCCTCTCAGCCTTCCTTATTAAGCGTAAGTAATAAAATAAAGTCTTCATTTAGTACTAAGTATTTTTAAATTAAAGTGAAAGCAGTAAGCAACACTACTCAAACGTCTAGGTGTGCATTTCAGTAAGTAGGTCAGTTTTTTTAAAACTTATTAATAAATTATAAAAGCAAAAGTGTGTTAGTTGGTTTGTTCCGTCTTCATTGTTCAACGCCTTAACTGATCGATGTTAATGTTGTACAGATAGATTAGACCTAAAGACCGGCGGAATATTTATCCTGAAAGCTTTTATTTCAAAATGTTTAATACTATGTCCATCCACACTATGTTTATTTTATCTAGTTTGCATTGCAAAGACTTCAATATTTCGCGAAGTTGTGCCCGTTAACTGGTTTCTAAATCTTTAAGGCAGGAAAAAAATATTATTTTAAATAATCCTCGAAATATTTAATAATGATTGTATGTATATCCCAAATTGTGCTAGGAAATAATCGTTGGATTGGTATCAAAGCACAGGTTGAAATTTTAATGCTGGCTTCTTGTTATTGACATTTAATGTTTGACATCAAAACATACAGACAAGTAAAAACGAAACGTAATTTCCGGAGCACGATCGAAATATATCTGCATTGACGGTCCTAGGTATGCCGGCGCACAAACGGCTGGTACACACAAATAAAAACACCAATTCTTTACAAATCATTACTTTTACTACTTATTTTTGCTGAGTTAGGTGTAATTTACATTTAATAACAATTCTAACTACAAAATAATAAGATATGCGTGCGTGTAAGTAATAAAAACCTTCGAGGTTAAATTTCATGCTCCCTGGCATCAATTCAATCATGCTGTATATAATAATGATGGAGAATGATGCGGCAAGGATAACTAAACTACAAATGTTTTTTCGTGAAGTTTAATAATAAAATGCATAATTTATAAATAATTAAAATAAAAACGCAGGACATCAAAAAAAAATGCTTGTACAGTCAAGGACTTTAGCAATGCCATTATAGAACCCTGTCATAATGACAGCGGCAATCACTAGTTTTAGCTTTTTTTCATATAAATAAATAAATAAATAAATCACAGGACATTGTCACACAAATTGACCTAGTCCCAAACTAAGCTCTAGGCTTGTACTATGGGTACTAGACAACGATAAACTTACTTATATATGGAAATATATATACTTAAATACATAGAAAACATCCAAGACTCAGGAACACATACTCGTGCTCGTCACACAAATATCTGCCCTTACCGGGATTGGAACCCAGGACCCCTAGCTTCGAAGGCAGGGCCACTCCCAACTAGGCCAGCGTGTCGTGGATGTGGTTTGATAGGACTCCATATTGGCATTGTTAAAGTCCTTGACTGTACGCATAGTGTCACGAAACATTAATGTAAGAGAATAAAACTTAAGCATTTAAATTTTATAGAAGTAGATTTGTGTTCGTATTGGGGAGTAACTTTCCAACGTGAACCTAGAGATTGATGTTTAATATTCTACACTAATAAATAATCAAGTATAAAATTATGTACACTTAACCCGCCACTTACTCAAGCGACGCACGTATTAGCAAGCTGGGAACATAAATAACGAGCGCAACAATTTACCTACTACCCGTCGCACAGATTTGTTACTACAGAGTGTATAAAAGAAAGAAAGAAATACTGACTTAGAATCTACCCGAAACTAGGTTTGGTCCCCAATTTCATACGGTTATCGAATAATCAAAGGTCAAAGCTGTGTTTCTATCCGACTGTCAGGTTGGTTATGTTTTTCGAGTCAATGTATGTAAGTATGTATGTTTATTTCTCTGGCTCTGCAGCCTAAAGGGCTTGGTGGATTCTGACATATAAGGTGTCGTTAGATTTGTCTTTGGAGTGGGAGTGACAGGCTATACTAGTAACTCATCACTACATCGAAATAATTACGTAGGTTAAGATAGGTTAGGTTAGATGTTTAAGATACCCTGAAAACATTATGGTATCAGCAGAAAATAGCGTTCGATGAAATGAAATTCGATGAAAGGTGTTTCGATGAAATTTTAGACACCCGGCTATAATGTTCAAATCAAAGAAGTGAGAGGGGGTTATTTGTTAACATAACATATAATTATATGGGCAACAATATCAAAAAACGCTATTTGATTTTTAAATCTTGCATTTTATAATCTATTTTATTGTTTGTAGATTTAGCTATCAAGGTCACTGCAACAGGAAGTTACACTGGCTCTCACCGTAACTTCGTGTCCGACCACGCCGCCCTTACCCACGCCCACGTACCAACAGTACAGTCCAAGAGGTTAACGTTATGGTACCTATACGTAATCTAGGTTAGACACGTGTAACAGGATCTTACCTTGATGCTAATAAGGGATAGCTAGTTACTTAAGTGAAGAACCGGGTGTTAACACTAGCAATGTCCAATAATAAAAAATATTCAATACAAAAAACTAACTGACTGGCATCTGGCTACTGTCTGTAAAAGTTGTAAATGTATGCTAACGTTTCAAACTTTTATTATTTGGAAACGAAATTTTGCTGATATTTTGCCAGTTTAAAAGCTATTAATTTTTTATAAAATTTACATTCATTTTAGACAATCGCATCTTGAAGTTAAATTTAAGAAGTTGCAAGAGAGTGTGACAGCGATAGAAAGCCGAGTAGCTACTATGAATACTCTGGTTTTATTGTAAGTACTTACTTCATTGTAAATGTAAAACATGAATATCGAGTTACCAATACCATCATACGTCACACTCTACGGGCAACGAGGAATTACCCGTATCCTGGGTTCGTGAATATTCTCAGACGTAAGAACGCCCAGACCTCAAGTCAAAACTACATACATACGAGTAACGTCACAACCTTCATTCCCAGAGTGGGGTAGGCAGAGCTACAAAAATACCAACAACTCTAAAAAAGACTGGTTGCTAATTCTGTTACCACATTTTGCACGATCAGGCTACCAGATGATAAGGGATGTTTAACAGTGTATTAGTGACAGGTTGCAAGCCCATCGCCTAACAGTACTACAAGCCTTTATTCCCTTAGTCGCTTACGACATCCACGGAAAGACATGGAGAGGCACTATTCTAACCCGGCAACCACACGGAACTCAAGACTAATACAAGTATAATTCCTATTTTATCTTTGTCCCGACTTGTCTGGTGACTAACCTGGTGATAGCTACTCGTAATAGTGCCAGAGTGAAAAAAAAGCACTTGACAGCGGTGCCACCATCTTAGCAACAGTGTCAGAGTCGCGTCAGAAATGAAATCATTTGCTGGCATTTTTCTATACATTATAAATGTGTGTTATTCCCTAGAGAACACTCTGTATGCTCTCTAATCTGCGTCTGGGGTGAGGTATTCTTACAGCTGTTTAGTTTGTTCAATATACCAGAGCGCGATACGTGCCGCGAATCCGTTGCCAGCGGAACCCAGCTTGCTTTATGATGCGGTTGACTTCACCGTATTGCCTGTAAGCCGCAACGAATGTTATATCCCAATTTTATAAGTCTTCATAGCGCTGTTTGCTTTCATATGAGGTCGATTGATATTTTTGTAGCACCTTCGCCGGTGATCGTGTACATGTTTTTTCAACATTTATTTTTATTACACTTCTGCCCAAAAAAAGTAGTGTAATGTTTTCATGTAGGTAAATATATGAATTTCTTTATTTCACAATAATTTCCTAATGCCTGAACCAAACCTAGGCGTATGGGATATCATTGGAAACGTAACATTACCGCAAGTAACATACTTTGTGGCAGCAATGATAGGTACCAACATAAAAAAACGCTAAATTGAAATAAAAGATCAAATCTCAGTGGGGTTAGAGTAGTTACATTCGACAATCGTTAGCGATTATGTTTCGATTGAAAAATGTATACAATTGACGGAAGTCACGTGTATCTCGGTGGCATACGTCAATACCATACATTTGTCTATCGAAAGCATAATCGTTAACGATTGTCGAATGCAACTTGGTTAGCCCCACTGGTGATTTCAATCATCGTTTAGAAATTTAAAGATGTAACACTTGGGTCCTATTTGAAGTCGTTTACAAGTAGCACTGCAAACAGGCATGTTTCTAATGATATTTTTCTTGTTCTACATGATAATTTTTTAATCTTTGGTGTTCAATAAAGAGTATTTGTATTGTATTATATTGTATAACTTACAAGTATTAATTCAATATTAAATCTTTCCTGAAACAATACTTTGTATGCTTTCCTGTGACTGTAGCAAACATTTATTTTTAGATTTAAATATATTTACAAGTACAATTTAAAGAAATACTAAGTGAACAAACAGTTATTTATTATATGATAGATTATGTTTTATATGATAGGTCTAAAGCAGTCCTGACGGCGTTTTTGCGGGTATGAGCTTAGCCAGAAAATTAGGCCTTAAAAACGTTAACTTTCGGTGTGTCACAGGTAAGACGGCAACCTAAATCTGTGTATGGCCCACATATGCCCAAATTTTTAGGTATATTTAACTAGAAATAAGATTTTGATTTTATCATTTAGTAATGCTTTATGTTTCAGATAGATGATGAGCTAGTTTTTACCTTTGCGATCCGTTTGAGCAGGGCCATACATGCACTTACTTTGAGTTTTTTTCCCGCTTATAACCACTTAGTACTACTCAAACCTGAACCGAAGAAGGTTAACAAGACTTGTTGATGTATTTTTATAACTAAGGTTAGTAACATTTTGTTAGTTAGTTTATTATAATAGTTTGCAAAACATTACAATTTTTGACGAGATTTCACTCACTTAATAAACTTATTTTCGTCACGAGATAGTTCTTATAGCTCTTCATTTAATATAGATTTGCCAATGCATCATTAAACAAACGCGTGTTTTTATAAACGAATAAAAATAATAAGGCAATACCAAAAAAAACAAAAATGTTTTTCAAACAATCCCACAGATTAACTGCAGTCAGCTTTTAGTTTAAATGGTTAGAAGACTGTATCCTGATTTCAGTTTGGGTGCTTGAAACGTTTAATTTTTAACATTTTAGGAAATCATACGCATAAGTATCCATGGTCTACCGCATTAATTTGAGAATCTGCATCCGCATCTACATCCGCAAAAATCGCTGTGGACCTTGATTACGAGTATGAGGATGTGGATCTATGCAAGTCACTGCAAGACCGAGACCCAGCAGGAATGCGTGTGTGTGCGTGTTAGTTTAGTACCTTCATCGATATACAGGGTGATTGGTTATTGCATATATTCCCATTAAGAGGTTATAGTAGAGCTGATTTAGAGCAAATTAGGTCATGTAGTACCCTAGTCGAAAATTATTAGATTCCGAGACTATGATCAATTTAAACTGAATTTTGGTACTTTTTAGGGTTCCGTAGCCAAATGGTAAAAAAACGGAACCCTTATAGATTCGTCATGTCTGTTTGTCTGTCCGTCCGTATGTCACAGTCACTTTTTTCCGAAACTATAAGAACTATACTGTTAAAACTTGGTAAGTAGATGTATTCTGTGAACCGCATTAAGATTTTCTCACAAAAATAGAAAAAAAATCATAAGTTTTGGGGGTTCCCCATACTTAGAACTGAAACTAACATTTTTTTTTCATTAAACCCATACGTGTGGGGTATCCATGGTTAGGTCTTCAAAAATGATATTGAGGTTACTAACATCATTTTTTTCTAAACTGAACAGTTTGCGCGAGAGACACTTCCAAAGTGTTGAAATGTGTGTCCCCCCCCCCCTGTAACTATTAACTAAAAAAAATATGATGTACTACCATGCAAACTTCCACCGAAAATTGGTTTGGACGAGATCTAGTAAGTAGTTTTTTTTAATACGTCATAAAAACATTGATCAAAGCTACAACGAACTTTTATATTATGTTACTTGCTGCTACGGAACCCTTCATGTGCGAGTCCGACTCGCACTTGGCCGCTTTTTCCTTATTTCCATGTCATGAAAAATTCTTAATTTATGTTTTATTTCAGAAGATTTTCAGTGGTATCTTACATTATTAGAATCATAATGAATCAGTGAAGTTTTTAAACCCATATTCCCGTTTTTGAATACTCAACTTTTTAAGTAATCACTTAAAGTTTGTTTCACCATACTAAGCAAAAAACCAACACTGGGAACACCTAGTATGGAGAAACAAACTATAAGTGATAAAATAAAACATAACATTAAGATTTTTTCTTGACATGGAAATAAAGGAAAATTACCGAAAGTCAATTTAAATTGATCAATACTTATCTCAGAATTTAATAACCTCTTAACGGGAATGTATGCAATAACCAATAACCCTGTATAAGTTTTCGTTCTAACTTTAACATGAATATAAAAAAAAAAAGATTGCGTTCCTCATTTGTAATGATTTATGTAATTTCAGTATGTTTTACCTCTTTAAAAATACTTTCATCCGCATCCGTGTCTGCGGATTAAAAAAAATCTGCATCCGCAACATTCAACATTCCTAGTCAAGACCCTTTTCCTCAGGACGCGGATCGGTATAATATTTAAATCTACGGTTCCGAGTTAGCCGCTGCAAAAATACGGGCAAAAAAGACAATACGGCGCGAATGTTGATACTCGCAAAATAAATTAGAAGCTGTATGTTACTTCCCACTGTTCAGAATTATGACATTTGGCAAGGAGCAAAATCTCACAGCACTAGTAAAATAAAAATCCAAACATCTGTTATTTGCAGTTATATTACAAATATTTTTTTGAGAATGCTCTCTCTATCCACTATGCATGCTCGTGCTTATCTTTTGCAGAAATTTAGTTAATAAAACAACCCTTAATTTTCAATTTTACGCCCGCGAGTTTTTCATTCTCTCGGTTTTCATACTATAGGGGTTTAGTGTTACAACATAGCATCAAAATCATCACGCGTCACGCGGCGAACGCCCTACCTCCAGAGCTATATAGCTCTGCTTAACCGGTTTCTCGGTGAGGTCCAAGATGCCAACTACATGTGGATGGTTGGGATACCCTTATTAATAAAATTAATATTGATTATACATTAATTTATTATTGATTGCGTACGCATAGCAATAATATCCCACTACTTTTAAGATATCCAAGGAATATTCCCTCCAAATTTCAAGTCTCTAGGTACAGTGGTTTGGGCTGTGCGTTGATTTATAATAATTTTATAAATATAATTATAAAAATTGTTAAGAATGGATGAACCTATTGTACAGTTTATTTAATGTAGATTTAGCATAGCTTTCATTAATATTGTGATGTGTAGGTTTATCTGTAATTCACAATTCTACATAATAAATAAATAAACAGGAATAATAATGCTTCCATTCCTAATTGTAAACAAAGATTACGTATGTAGTTAGCCCATTATATTTTAAGTTAATTAGTATACCTACGCTCCATGTAGGCTATCATTTACACGGATTTTTTTAAATTTCACTTTGTTATTTTTGTTCTTGCTTTCATATTACTAAATACGGCTACACTAAGAAACAAGCAATTACGAGCCCCAATGCAAAAGAGTTCGTCAAGTCATAGATTGTTAAGTATATGAATCTTATATCAACTCGTTTTATTTCTAGAAAGGCATTAGCAGCAAACGATTTATACAATATTATACTCCATAAATACAACGTTGCTTTTACACTATTGCACAATAAATCCATTATAAGAAAAAAAAACCTATATATATTAATTCATATTATGGTTTCGCAAAACAGTTCGGTAGGTTCTTAATTGATGCAAAATAGTTCGTACATGCCTAACGTTAAGCCTCTTTAATTTTATTACTCAAAAAAATTAACAAGATTTAAATAAATTAGGAACCCATTGTCATTTAACATGTCAAAGGGTATATATAAGTACATACCCCAAGTATTTTTCATTATTATAAGTTATTAATTAGAGCAACATGGGCCGCGGAAAACCAGTCACAGAAGAAGTCAGGTAAATTATAATTTCCAGTAGTGAGAGTGGAAAATCTACCAACCAAATCGCCAGAGATTTATTACTGCCAAGATCTAACTGTCCAGTCAATCATTGAGCATCGCAAGAAACACGGCACAATTTCGTGTTTGAAGAAGTCGGGTCGACCGCGTATGACGAGTGCCGCTGAAAACCGTGTTTTAAAGAAAATTATCAAACAAAACCGCCGTGCTCGTGCGGGAGAACTTACCGTAAAATGGCGTGATATGATCCAGAAAGACGTTTCAGTGGATACCTGCAAAAGGGTTCTCAAAAGAATGGGATATGGTTTTTACACGGCCAAGGAAAAACCTTTACTAACGGAGTTACAGAAAAAGAAGAGGCTGAAATTCGCTCGCGAGCACTCAAACTGGACTACTGAGCAATGGCGTCAAATAATATGGAGTGATGAATCAAAATTCGAAGTAACTGTCGGCGTCGAACGGAAAAAAATCATTCGAAAGAAAGACGAAGCATTAATCAAAGACTGCATTAAGAGAAAAGTGAAGTTTCCTGGGTCTGTGATGATATGGGGTTGCATGTCGGCACAAGGGGTAGGCCGCCTGCATTTTGTAGAAGGGACGGTTAATGCAGTGAAATACCAGGACATTTTGAAAACAAGTTTAATTCCATCTATTCCAAGCTTGAAATATGAAAATGTCTACACTTTTCAACAAGACGGGGCTCTTGCCATACTGCGAAAACCACGAAGACTTGGCTCGAGTCTAAAGGAATCCCCACTATGGAGTGGCCGTCGAATAGTCCAGATTTGTCACCCATTGAAACATTGTGGTGGAAAATGAAAAAAAAATACGCAAGTTTCCATCGAGGTCAAAAAGTGATTTAAAAGAGAAAATAGTCGCTGTCTGGGAGTCTATAACCCCAAAAGAGTGTGAAGAGTTGGTAGAGACGATGCCATTGAGAATCAAGGCTGTTCTTAAGAATAAAGGCGAGACAACTAAGTGGTAGGCGAACTATTTTGCATACTCAAGATCGATAGCCGAACTATTATGCGTTGTCGTTGATAGAAAAATTGTATTTTTTTATTTAAATACAGAAATAATTTTAATTTGTATTATGTAGGAAATAAACTTGATTAATTTTACAATACTTTTTTTTACTTCTTGCTTCCATGCTATTAAAATTACTAACTAGATTTGACTTTGAAAAAAAGTTACTTTCAATTTTAAATAGTAGCCGAACTCTTTTGCATTGGGGCTCGTACCTTGATATTTAACTCAATCATTTTGCAAAAATACTCTTATAAAGTTTATTACCATTTTCTCATCAAGCCCTATTCTACTGTAGTTATCGTCGTAACGTTAGAGTCTGGCAAATGAAAGATGAGAATGAAAAATTCACTTACGCAGCAACACTATATGTCATTACCATAGGTTTTGACAATCAGTGTTGCCGCGTAAGTGAATTTTTCATTCTCATCTTTCATTTGCCAGACTATACGTGCGTTGACGGTAATGGCAGCAGAGTTAAAAACAATTCGGCAACATGTCAAAGGTAATGCGGTTTTCTTTAGTATAATAGACCCTGTGTATGCTGCCTCATAGGTAAGTACGTAGTCCTCGCTTTCAAAGGTTAAATACGAGTAACACTTTCACGTCCTGTGGGCCGTTTCACCAAGCTACAAGTTAAAAATTACAAGCGTACCTCTCTTTCTTCTAAAAGGAGTTTGAAAAGAACTTCCGCTTGTAATTTGTAACTTGTAGCTTCGTGAAACGGGCCTCTGGGGTACGCTTTTTAAATCTCACCGACGAAAAATGACTAACTCTAAAATCCATTTGTGCGGCGATTTAATCTACCCCTGGCATCTCATTAATAATTTTGATCAAGATCATTGTTATTTATTATTATCAATAATTTAATTTAAATGTAGAAACAATTGTAATCATTTATATTGAATTATGATACCTACATATTGAATTTGAATGTATACAATTAGTTTATACTTACCGCATATTTTTATTACTTACAAATAAATGTTCTATGTATCTATCTATCTATAATTGATCACAAATATCAATATATTTGTTTGTGCATAATGTGGTTACAGAGTTATGAAGAAGCTTTTTCGGTTGCTGTGCCTACCCCAATCTGGGAAAGGAGTTATTTGTCTGTGTATATTTATAGTTATAGATAAGAGATAAATTTATAAACGGGGCAAGTATTATAAATAATTCAAAGTAACTTATCTTTCGTAATCAATTCAATACAACGTGGGCGACGGTTTATACAACCATATATCAATTTATTTAACTCTTACTGAAATAAGTAGCAATAACAATAACACTAATATACCCGTAACTCAAAGCAAACCAAAGAAAAAGAAATCCGATTCAAAAATGTAATAAGGCAATTTTCTTGAAAATCCCTAAACGTAATAATGTGCCGAAAACGTTTTCTAAATTTACACATATTGTGCTCGCCGTGGAATCGACGGAGTCGCATGCGTCCGGAATACTCAATAGGGGCGAAACACCAAAGAATTACAGGGCACGATGCCAGATAAATAAAAGATTATTATCTTGTTTTTACACCGCAGACACCTGAATAAAGCCTAACGTAATGGACTATTCCCGGTTTAAATTCGGATAGCTAGTGTAAATACGCTTCGCAGTAGGCTGCTTTTAAACAGCTAAATAACTTTGTTCAGATAGAACACTCGGAGTGCAGAACATGGGGCAAATTTATTATTTCAGCGGCGGCCCGCGGACAAAGGATTTAGGTTTGCTGAATTATGCAAATAAATTCACCATTCTGTAACATTTGTTGGAAATGTCTTTATTTCGGTAGATTTCTTAAAAGGCCCTCAGGACT
Source organism: Acleris holmiana (assembly GCA_949316455.1). NCBI lineage: Eukaryota > Metazoa > Arthropoda > Insecta > Lepidoptera > Tortricidae > Acleris > Acleris holmiana. The sequence goes on from OX438769.1 coordinate 11,672,768, forward strand.
AATCCCGCATTTGGCTTTTGAATCTTCTCAAGTTGAACGAATGAGCGGTCATGCACCTGCCTGTCTGTATAAACATTCAATAAAATACTTTAAGTATCAAGATATTTATTTAGTAGGATAAAGATGTTCTTACGCAACTCATTCTTATCTGAGAATCAATCTTTACTTATTTTATATTAATATCGGTTGGTAGTAAAATAATTCTACAATTTCAGAAGTGGATTTTGGAGGAATAAAGTATTTCTAAATTATTATCGAGTTAACATAGGTAACATTTATCGCTTTAACCACTTATAAGCTTTAAACATTTAAGTATATGAATTGAACCCTACCTACATACACGAGATGGGCTCCTCTTGATGTGGCTTTTTACATTAAGAATTAACAACGCTACTTGTTTTTATTATTTTATTAATTCATTTTTCTTTTTTTATTATAAGATCAGAGCTATGCATAATGCGGTTCCAAATAAACGAAGCAAATCACTTCAACTATTATGAAACTTCATGCAGCACGCCATTTTCTCAATGTTCAGACAGAGCCCTGATACGGGTTTCTTTAATCACGTTATACTACCTTTACCTACACTTTGACAATATAAAACGGAATATTAGGTTGTATTAAAAGAAATGTATAAATCAAATTAAATAAAGTACGTACTTTTTTCTGCTAGGTAAGATGAAACGATTGCCTATCGCTTCAAATTGGCCGTCGGGCCTCGCGGGCTAGGCTGCTCCTTACTTTATTATATTCAGAATGGTAGTGCTGCAATATTTCTCGAATGAATATTGAGGGAATCCCTCAAGGAACAGTTTTAGAATCCCAGCAGCCTTATTGCGCGGGAAACGAGCCGAGGAGAAGTTACTATCGTTTGGTGCAACATAAAACATTTTGCTGTCTAAATTGGGAAAATCTCAAAAAGGAACCAGGAAAATAATGGAGGGAAATGGTAAATCGCTTTGAACAAATGAATATATTCAAGATAAAAGTGTAAGCTTTTAAATGTACTAAAACATTTCTGATACAAAGAAATCATTCAAAAACAATCGTGATGCTGTTATTTTTGTGACTATAGAATTACTACATTTATCATTAAAAAAACTGCTACGAACATTATTAATATATTAAACTTATTAATATACGCTCAAATTATGTTCTTCTTTTCAAAGACATGCTAACAAGGGTTTTGGGGCTCCCTGGATAATGTTTACCATCCACCCGGCGCGCGATATCCCGCTGCCGGACCAATCACAATGGCCCTTCGAGGAGCAAACACGGCTGGCATTCAGTCGTCATAGAGATAGTGCCACCATTGGGCGTTCTTCGATAGCTCTGCAAACTGCCGGCATCACGTTGAGATCTAACATTTCAGAAATTGCGGCACGTACCCGCCGCGAATGAATTCATTGCGAATACGGTTTCAAGTTAGTAGAATAGAAGAGAAAAGAAAAAAAAATCAACGCTTACAAAAAAATAAACTTAAAACAAATAACAACTAGAATAATAACACATTTAACATGGCGTTGAAAAGGGCCCCTACTCATCATTGTGCCGCAGCAAGCCGCGGCGCTGGTTTTCAGAGGGACCCTGACTTACAAACTAACTTAAATATGAAGGGGTAGCGACACGCTCATCAGCGACAGTATGCCTCGTGACTCGCTTTACCCCTGCCACAGAAACACTCGACATTTTGATTAAAATTTCCTATTGATTTTAGCGCTCGGATGGGAGGGAGAAGGCTGTTCCAGCACTTCGTGGCGGCGAAGCGGAAGTTACCTCGGAACGCCGCAGTGTGGTGCCGCGGGTAGACCAGTTGAAGGAACCTCGCTGATCTGACGCCAGGGGACCTAGAGTTGTTGGACCAAATGAGCTTGTCGTAAAGGTACGACAGCTGTCGCCGACTTACGACCCCAAACATTAATGTGGCTAGGTGTAGTTTTTGGCGGGTTGACATTCTCAACATCCGATTTCGATTCAAGTACGGTGTAATGATAAAGTTATGCGTTCTACTAAAACATATTGCGACGCTTATTTGAAAACGTATGACTTCCTAGAAATCCAATAACAGGGGCCCTAGCCAAGATGCAAACGCTCCTAAAGTTTTCCTTTTCTATCGCTCAAAATGTATGGGATGACATTCTCGTGCGTTTCGATAAACCACGTGGTTGACTGTCATCCCATACATTTTGAGCGATAGAAAAGAAAAACGTGAGGAGCGTTTGCATCTTGGCTAGGGCCCCAGTAGTCTATTCGCTTAGATAGTGTCGCTACACCCGCACGCACTTGTGGTTGTTATAATAAATACTAATTTAATTCGATGTAAACTACCAAATTTGCTCCGCTCGCATTCTTTGTTTACGCGGCGGCATCCTTTGACAAAAGGCGTCACGTGCCACGGAGGCGCGATACAAAGGTGACGACAATATCAAAGCGAATGGACTATACATTGTTCCCGAGGGTAGAAAGTCCGCGATTTATGGACGACTCATACAGAGGGATGACGTTGAGGCCTAGTATACGAGTTCATAAATAGCACGTTCTGCCGAGGCACTCAATTTTTTTTCTATTTATTGTTTAGGTAATTAGCATTGTGAAAACGGCCAAAAAAGAATATTTTGTATAAAAAACTTCCTGTCGTAAGTGATGTTTTCTGACCCTAAACCGGATTAAAATTGTTCATATTTCCAAGCAGACTTATAAACACAAATAACATACTAAAATATATTATGATAGCTTTCTATTTGCGATAGTAATGTGGTTCATCTTCTGAAAGTCATTTAGATACTTGTATTTGTAGGCTCTTGTTTATGGCTAAGAAAATATTTTTTCTCAACATGTGCCTATGCGTATAAAGTTTAAAAAACCATTTTGTATTCTTACTTGAACTTACCATTATGTATAAAACATACTGGAACCATTTCTTGCTGACGCAGCTAATATAACCGAAGTGGTCGCTTTTGTATGTGAATTAAATAAGCAGAAAATTGGTTATTCCAAGTAGCCGACCGCCCTGCTAGACGGCCCTCATGGTTTTCCCAAAACTGCATCGACCAGGGGGTTAGGGGAAACGCAATAAACGTCGAAGTGCCTCATTAGAATTAATAATTCAATAGACTTTACAAAGAAACTTCAGACATTCTGAATAACTGTTTCCTGATAGAATTTATGAAGTTCGCGAACACGGGTTTTTTTTTTTTCATATTTTGAAATGTACTTCAATACTCCCTTTATGACGCTCCAAAGCGTCACTTTTCTCTGTACTTCTTAAACCAAGCAATAAATGGCCTTCGAAATCCCCAATCATTTGTTGCAAACTCTTAATTAAACGTAACGAAGCATATTTTTTTGCATTAAAATTTATTCGACTTTGGTGAAAAAGGTGAGGTTTGGAGGAAATAAAATCGAAGCATATTTTTATTAAATTAGTTGATTGGCGTCATTAACATAAGTTTGTAAAAAAATCATATCGAACAAAATTACAGGTTTTTTTATTTACAAGTTTAATCCCTAGCATTGCTTAAATCAATTTCTGGTGATCAGCTAGACTTGTCCTTTATATCGCCTGGGCTCAATATATAAGTACACGTGGGTTGTGATTATTGCTAGTTGAACCGCCCCACTGTTAAGGGAATGATTGATGACATTTTAATGGCTTAAAAAAATTAACTACTACTAGGCTTCATTTTTGAACACGCCGGACAGTTTTGATTGACATTTGACGAGGTCAATGATGCCCGAATTATGGGTAAAATAGTTTATATTTAAGAATTATTGTGTAAACTAAAAACGGGCTCTTACGATTTTTCGAGCACTTTAAATACTTAAGATATAATATTATTGGAAATTTTGATTTTATGCTATAAAATGATGCATATTTTTTAGGATTCCGTAGTTAAACTAGGAACCCTTATGGTTTCGCCATGTCCGTCCTTCCGTCCGTCCTCAGCCTAGCTCAGAGACTCTTAGTACCTACTAGAAAGCTGTAATTTGGCATGAATATACATATTAGTCATGCCAAAAAAGTGGTAAAATAAAATTACGTTTTTTTTTTTACTTTACCTCCCCTACACGTAACGTGAGGTTGCATTTTTTTTCTCGTCTACCCCATTGTGTAAGGTTTTGTTGGATAGGTCTTTCAAAAATATTACGGGTTAAATTTTTCGAGTTAGGGATCCGTTTATGAAATAAGCGTTGATTTTTTTTAAGCGCTAATTTTTGTTAGAGTCAAGAATAAGTGTCCCCCCCCTACAGCCAACACTAAATACTAAAAATCTGAAAAAAAACTTAAATTGAACGCATATAACGAATTTAAAAGGAAAACTATCACGACTAAGTAGACATCATTGGTTCTTGAGATACAGGCGATTAAGACGGCGCCGAGCGTCCAGTGGAGACCTCATTACTTTAATTGTGTTTTCTAATAAACTAAAGTATTATCTTATTATCTAAAGAACGCTTTACTGTTATACAAATGAATACGCAACATATGGCATACATGACACAGTTTAATTACTTTTAACCTTCGTGTAGTCAACTTAACGGAAAAAAGTGGCCACCTTGAGGCCACCGTGAGTTGAGCTGCTATGGGCTTACCTTTAAAACGTATCTGGACCAAGTTAGACATTAACAAATAAGGTTAATTAAATATTTAGTAGCATAAAAAACTAGGGATAAGTTACATACCAATGATAAATTATTTACGATCTGCAAGATTCTTACTTAAATGTATTAGATAGTTATAATTCAGATAATTTTAAACTTAGAAAGCAAAGTAGTCATTGTACTAGGTCATAGGAGAGGAGAACTGTTCCAACCAATTAAAAATTATTATGGACAGAGAACTAAAGAATTCTTGACTCCCAAAATTTCAACAAACTTGATAAAAATAAATTAAAAAGTTGCTTGAAAACTACAACTAAAAAAATATTACTGTCTGATGACAAGTCCTCGTAGGGCTTGTTGTTACAATGTGTGAATAGTTAGTGTTTTATTGTTAGTTTCATCATTCTGGCACCCGTAATGTAAATTAAGTTAATAAGTAAGCACTAGATGTGTACCTAACAAGAAGTATAAGATTTTTGAGCGCATCGGTCGCCAACAAACTGTCACACAGTTTGGCGACATTTAGACTAAGGTACTATGTAAAAATCTATTTACAATAATAAAAAAAAAACCTTTTTCCGTTAAGTTGCTCACTCATAATTCAATTGTTATTCATTTGCACAACAGTAAAGTGCTCGTTGATTGTAATATAATACTTTAGTTTACTTAATAATGGAAGTAATTAGGGCGCCACTGGACGGTCGGCGCCCTCTTAAAGTGTTTATACCTACTAAAATCATCCAAGACGGCACCAAATGACTTTAAATAGAAAATTCGTTATTACTTATAGATTTCATGTTTGTAGTGCTTAACGGCTCCGGAACCCTTTATTTTTTTTTATGTTAAGGGGAAGGCACCCGAGCACTCAGGCCACCTGATGGTAAGTGGAATCTGAGACCCATAGACATTTGAATTCTCAAGACTATAATCCTAAGACCTCAAATGCGTTGCCAAACCTGAGGACTAAGATGGAATGCCTCTATGCTAGTAATTTCACCGGTTGTCTTATCCCCACACCGGAACACAACAATGCGAACACTGTTGCTTGGCGGGTGGTTAATGGATAAGATGGTATATGGCATGGTCCGAAATGCTCTTATCCGGTTTTTTATCATAACATATTGTTACTTTGTCAAATCATACTTTTAATAGTGTATTTGAACTACTCGAAAAAATCTCCCGTTTTCTTTCCAAATTTTTAGCTGGTTCACAAAGCTGTAATATCTTGGTGTCTTATTTTTTAATTAAGTAATGGTGAAATCTGGAAATATAACGTACGTAAAAAAAATGTACCGAACCCCAAATCGAACGACACTTAAAATGAAAATTAAACACTGCAAGCTCCGTGCGCTATCATTTGGAAGCAGTTGCTAACCCGCTGTATATGTAAGCTATAGAAACAAACGTCTGCGAAGTTTCCTAGTTCAGTTAAGAATTATAATTATATACACGAAGTCGACATGCTTGCAATGCTAACGAACCCTCAGTCTCTGCAACAAAGGCAGATCTGATAAGCTGGATATTGCATGATATTAAAATTCTTTAGTTATTGAATAGCCAAGCACAAGACCTATCTTATAATAAAGACTAAATTCTTCTAACGATGAAGGTGAATACTTGCCTTTAAGTATTTAATATTTTATTTTTGTTCTCTTGCTAGGTAAATTGCATAGTTTAAGAGGGAATATACTTTAAACATATACCTACCTACAGGGTGTCCCAGAACTTGACGTGAATATTAGGGTATATGAAACAAGGGATATTTTTGACTAGTGTCATTAATACTACAATTACTCCTAAAGTAATTTAAGAAAGTGAAAGTTAAACATATTATTTTGAAATAATGAATATGAATAAAGAAAGCTTTTGTTATGCTGTGATAAATTTGCGTCAGATTAGGACATCCTGTACGAGTATAACAAAAGTCTGTTTGTAGTACAGTCAAGGACTTTAATCATTATGCCACAATGGAACCCTGTCATAATGACGGCGTCAAACCACATGAAAGAAAGCTAAAATTAATGATTAACGCTATCATTATGACAGGGTTCCATAGTGGCATAACAAATAAAGTCCATGACCGTTAATGAGCTCTTTCACCAACTTACATATAGTTAACTCTGGTACATACCATATGGCAATGAAAATTTATAATAGTGTACCTGTAGAAATAAAAAAACATAGAAAAGGTTTTTTTTTTGTTATAAATTGAAGGGTTTCCTAATTTTAAATTGCTTTTACAGCCTTCAAGAGTATTTTAGTTTCAATGATAATTTATGACTGAGTAAGAATATGGTGAGATTTAGGTTATATTGTACAATAAGTTTTGTGTTGCTGTGCCCTAGCAGGGTTTATGTTGGGACGTGTTGTATGCTTAGTTATTAACATCTTGTAAAACCCATAACTGCAATGAATAAATGAATTATGAATTATGAATTAAAAATGAAGAACACTTTATGTACAGGAGAACAATGTCATGGTTATTACATTACGCGTTACGCTTTCATTTTACTAGCATTACTTGAATTAGAAAACCTCTATATTATATAGTTTCGTCACTAAAGTATTGGCCTTATTTAACTTAATATTACAAAATTTGGTACAGTAGCGGCAAATAATATATCATCTATGTACTTACATCTCATACGATTACCAAGAAGTGTGACTCATCAAAATTGACAACCAATCAAGAACTAGTTAACCACTTGTATTGCTATTATTCAATTCGTTAGTTGACTAAATGAGGTTCAAGTTTTCCTCAGCACTTTTGAGGCTCAAAGCGAAGGACTAGGCATGCAACTCTATTTGCAGTCCCCTTTAACCGCACCAAGTATGGCTGCAACTGTCTTGCCACTCGTCTTCCACGCACATACAACAAATTGTTTGAATCTGTGGACTCGTTTCGCCAGAACAGAGTATCTTTTAAGAAAAATATAATAATGTTGTTGCCGCAAGTGTGAAATGCCGATCTCGCATACACACACACACGCACACACACACACACACTTGTCATTCCATACGTACTCTATCTTGTATGTTTTGTTTCGTATTAGTCATTTCATTAAATTGCCTTTTTCTGTTTAATTCTCCTAAATGTCTGTTTGTTATTTAAAAAGAAAAAAATAGCATTGTTTGGTTCGCATTTTCTAAATTCTTACTGAGTAAATGTAATCCCATCAAAAACATAAATGTAAAATGGAAGCCAAGTTCAATATTAAGAATATCCGATGCGCGGTTGTCGACTTCGCCGACAAAAAAATTGAGATCTAGATGGGTGCCAAGTTCCGTAGATAATCCTGATATTATATGTATTTATTAAGAATATACAACATTCAAAAATAAATTAAAAACACATTTTCCTATTTTTTCTGCTACAGAAATGTTTGCTATTTAAAAAGTATAACTTCTTAGAACACCAATTATTTACACAAAGCAGATAACTTAGGATAAACTGCAGCTCAAAATTTGACTCGGCTAGTTTTTACCAGCAAGCCAATTGTTTGGAAGAGTATGATATGACCACACAATATAAATACAGTAACTTGCGTACCCTATAACTTATTGATTAGCCAAATGCAAGATACCTTGTACGTGAAAACTAGCCAAGTCCAATTTTGAGCTGCAGTTTATCCTAAGTTATCTGCTTTGTGTAAATAATTGGTGTTCTAAGAAGTTATACTTTTTAAATAGCAAACATTGCTGTAGCAGAAAAAATAGGAAAATGTGTTTTTAATTTATTTTTGAATGTTGTATATTCTTAATAAATACATATAATATCAGGATTATCTACGGAACTTGGCACCCATCTAGATCTCAATTTTTTTGTCGGCGAAGTCGACAACCGCGCATCGGATATTCTTAATATTGAACTTGGCTTCCATTTTACATTTATGTTTTTGATGGGATATCATTATTTTTTGTCAAATAACGCGCGCGCGCGTTGTACGCGTTTAATTTTTAAAGAAATGCGATAAATATTAAATAAATAAATTACCATTTTAGGTGGGTACCTAAATGATATGAATTAAATCTTACATCCTCTTCCTCCGTTTGCGCACTGGTCTTTTTTCGCTGTCATTTTCTATATTTTCCTGCACGTCTGAAACGTCACACACACGAATTGACGTTTTGATTTTGACGTTTTTGCTTGTACTATGGGTACTAGACAACGGATAAACATACTTATATACTTACCTATATAGATAAATAGTTATCTGTTTAGTGTACACACTAAAGACCCGAGAGCAAATATTCGTATTCATCATAAAAATATCTGCCATCTGCCCCGTAGGCTTACTGTCTAACTCTGCTCGCTATCGCCATCGGATTGAAATAACAGTTGTTGTATGAATGTGATAGGTACTTAGCTATGATTCCGATGCCAACTGTCAGCCCATACAAAGACTGTCATTTCAAACCGACTGGGCTACCACGGCTTTTTTTAATAATAAAAACGACCTATTTGACTTTAAATACCAGATCTAGATCAACATTCATCATCATTCTACTTCACCAAATGGAGCTTTTCAGGAGTGATCTATAAGTGTACCTAAAATATTTGAAGAGTTCCCTCGATTTCTCCCGGACTCCATCATCAGATTTGGACCTGATGATGATGAAACCACTCCGGAAGTATACCCTTTCAAACAAAAGAATAATTTTCCAAATCGGTTAGTACCTCTAAATAACGGAGTTCTGAAGTAACAAGCATAAATAATAATAATAATAATAAAACTTAAAAATCAATGTTTTCAGACTCTTTTATTTGTATACACACAAATACCCACTTGGATGCCAGGTTTCACCTTTCTAGGTCACCTGGAAGTGGGTTAGGTTTTTGATTACTAGTCAGTCAGTGAGTCAGTCAGTGGAATAAATGCCCATTTTCGGACGTTAATATCTCAATAACCGCTTAACCTATATTTATGAAATTTGGGGTTCTAGTTGATCTAAAGGGTCTTATTACACATATCAAATGTCAAGTTTCTATGTTAAATGGATTTGGAGTTATTGAGGGGTCAAAAGTGGCTCCAAACGGTTCGTGTAAATAACACACGGCTGCTGCTCGCCAGTTCCTTTTGGCGTGAACTTGGCTGGACACGCTGCCGCGTGTCTAGATATTTGGTGTGTTATTTAGCAGTTACAATTATAAAATTTAAATCCGTAATTGGCCGGTGATTTCTATACATTTTTTTTTAAATTGTTATATTTTGAGCTATGGATTTTGTTTCAATAAATAAATAAATAAAATGGTATTTAATAAAAGTTTGTACATATCATAGTATTTAAAAAAGCATTGCCAACGCGTTCATACTAAGTTTACGAGATTTAGGTATATAAACACGTCAGCAATATTTTTTTAAAAACTAAGCTTTTATAAAGTACGATATGTACAAACATTTTTATAGACCATTTTGAACTTTATTTAATCAGCCAGCGAATTGAATAATAGAAATACAATTGGTCAACTAACTCTCGATTGGTTGTCAATTTTGGTGACTTACATTATTTGTAAGTAATAGTATGCGATGTAAGTATAAAGATGATATATTATTTGCCGGTACTGTATGTAACTACAGCGACAGAGGCTAATGGTCGAACAACCGTGGCACCATTCATTCTTAAAACATAAAATGCTTGAAGGCACTACTAGTTTAAAGCATCATTTGAAATTAAAGGTGAGTGTACTATAAAATTATATTGATGCATATACATGACTATTTTATAAGATAATTAAAATTCCGATAACACAAGTGAAAATTTCAAAAAGTAAAGTATATGAGTTTAAAATATTCAATTACTTAAATTCGCGTTTAAATTAAACGTGTTGTGCTCAGGACAGCTTATTTGCTGCGATGTGCGGAAACAACAGTACCTACTCGCGTAAACCGAATAGCAGTACCCTTATATTATAAAAACCCGGAGCTGGTCTTAACCGTATATTTCTTCTTTACTTGTGCAAAACAATTCATCTGGAAAACGGATTAAAGAATACCATCAATAGCAAAATAATGAGGGATCATATTAAAATCCAGAGCAAAATATGTACCCCATGTAACAACACCGGTCCGATTTCTATGTCAAAAGTTTATGAACTCATGATAATCATACTTATATTGATTTTTCACAAAGTGAGTTACGAATGTTAAAAAGGCTATGAGGACATCATGTTTAAACATTTAAATGTAAGTTACTTATATTGGAATTCCTAAAGCCACAGAATAGTTGGCTTCTAATCAAAGAAAAATACCGAGCAAGAGTATGTCAGATCACGCTCTGTGTGGGGTTCCGAAGCCGTTAAGTACTACAAACATAAAAATCAAAAAGAAATAATTAATTTTCTATTTAAAGTCAATTGGTGCCGTCTTAGAAGATTTTAGTAGGTATAAACACTTTAATCGCCTGTATCTCAAGAACTAATGATGTCTACTTAGTCGTGATTGTTTTCCTTTAAAATTCGTTGTTTGCTCTTCCATTTAAGTTTTTTTTTCAGATTTTTAGTATTTGTAGTTTTGGCTGTAGGGGGCGACACTTGAGTCTTACAAAAATTAGCGCTTTAAAGCTTAATATTTCCTAAACGGATCCCATAATCAAAAACTTGCTTTTACAAACCCGTAATATTTTTGAAAGACCTATCCAACTATACCCCTTGGGGTTGACGAGAAAAAAAACATTCCCACATTACGTGTAGATAAGGTACCCTAAATAAAATTGTTTTTTTTTCATATTTTATTGTTCCACTTTGTTGCCGTGACTAATATGTATATTCATGCCAAATTACAGCTTTCTAGTAGGTACTAATAGTCTCTGCGATAGACTGCGGACGGACGGACATTGCGAAACTATAAGTACCTACCTACTATTATGATCAAATTTTCTTGGATGATTTTTTGTTGGTAGTATAAAACACGTCGCCTGTATCTCAGAAACCAGTGAAGTCTACAAAATCGTGATAGTTTTCCTTTAGAATTCGTTGCATGAGCTTTCATTTAAGATATTTTTCAGATGTTTAGTACTTTTAGTTTTTACTGTTTAGTTCACCGAATCCAAAAATTTATGATTATATATATCTAATGATACCTCCCTCGTTATGATAGTTTAAAAAAAACACGGACAGACGGACATAACGAAAGTATTAAAGGATCCTTCTTTACTATGGAACCCTAAATATTGACACAAGAGCTCAACCCCGCTGTTTGATTCGACTTCATCATTATGCGAGAACAATACGGAGCAGTTGATAGGCACTGAATAAACCTAACGACCTAAACGTACGACTTATAAAACAAACCGAAATGGAACAAATTTGCACAGTGAATTTTAGATCAGCATGCAAAAGTGTAGTTATTTTTATCTTATTTTCTTATTGTTAGATATTTTAAGATTGCATATTATAAAGTATGTTAAATAAATAAATATACCGATTAAGTGCGAGACTGACTCGTGTACCGGTTTCAAACCTTCACCTATTACACGCGAATGCTCTCAGTTAGGACGCTCCTTGACGTAAAAAGGTCTTCATTATATTGTGTTGAATTATGGATTTATTTCAGGTAAGAAATTATAGTTGGAAATTTAGCTGTGTATTTCTATACTAGACATGGTCAGCTGATACAACTCTTCAAAGCTATACTGCTATGTCTAATATTCTTTCAAATGTACACGATGACCAGGCTTAATGGACGGGGAACTAGTTGAAAGAGCCCCTTCTCGTTACTTGGGATTTCAGATTAAAGCTATAATGGTTCTGGGCCCCTCGACGAATCTCGTCTTTATTAGGCCTACTTTAGCAATGTATGCTATTCAATAGCATAATAGGTCTTATTTCACCGGTCCTTAATACCTGTGCTCCAGATGCAGACTGCCCTCGCCTTAAGACTTGCCACAACTAATCATTGCTTGCATATATAACTTTGAAAGCATAACCATTCGCGAGCTCTAATTTAACTTGTCACCTCCAGCGATTGCTTCGGTTATACATTTCAAGTCGTATAATTAAATATTAAGAAAACGAACCTAAAAGAATTCTATTACTCATTTGTAACAGATTTTCTCGGAGCTTGAAGGAAAAGAAAAAACGAGTCGATCGTCGTTGAAGGTTCGTTTTCAATTCGCCAGCCGCATTCGATTTCAATTTCAGGATAACCGAGATCTTGCTCAATTGAACACTCGTTTACGAGCACATCCTCACTCTTTGAGTTTGCTAAGTTTGATTGGGTTTCCACTGAAAGCAGATACCATCGCGAATTAATTCAATCTTTAGGAGATTGTTGGTGACGGTAAAATATGATGTTGTTTCTATAACTAACTTTAATGTTGTTGCATGCTCAGTCACTTTATGATATAAAACTTTTTTTTATACTGTCCCATAATGTAATTAAATAGGACTTTCAAAAGGAGTTGTTGTTGATGGGTAAGCTTAGCTACGTTGGCTTCCAAGGCACATGCGACCTTTTCGCGACAGCTATCACTTTTGTGTTATCTCTTTTCCTTTTTTTATGTTATTTGATGTATGATTGTTGCAAAAAAACATATTTCTTTCTTTCTTTTCTTTTATTTCTTTCTTTCAACGCGAATAAAATGGTTTTGACGTGAATAGGCAAGTTTTTCATAAATATTTAATTTATCGTGATCTTTTATTAAGTAATCTTTAATATAGACCGATCATGGAAACTTCAGCAAATTCCGAATAAAATAGCGGGTTCAAATCATACGTAAGAATATCTTCTGAATCCGTAGTTCGAGGATATTTTTTTCGAAGGTTTGCTGGTTCTCAATAAGAGTATACAGCCGAGGTCATTCTACTCCCTTTACGTAAAATGAAACTGAGATAGTCAATCTGCGTCCACCTTTAGTATAATTTATCCGGTGTAATAATAGGCAGACTAACGATAAGTTTATGCAATCCGCCTGTAGGACACTCGCTTCAAGGGCCCATCGCGCAGGCCTGAAAGTTGACTAATTAACAAACCACTGAACGTTCAAAACAAACTTACAAACTATGTACCTACCTGCCTAATTATGATCTGCCACGTTTTTTAAAACCATTTTATCAGGAATTTATGTTTAGGTACGGGTTTTGGATAAGATTGTGTTTTTACGTTCCTTTTCCCTTCGTGCTCTTAGTAAAACTTGACAAATAAATTGTGCAGCGAGATTACTTTTTTAATATTCGAATTTGTAGCATGTTTTAATTAGGTTTTGTTTTATTTCCGACATTCCAGGTTTTTTTCAAGTCATTATTATCCCAAATGACTTGAAAGTCATAGAACAATCAATCAATCATAGAACTCAGGTAGACGCAAGAAAATGTCTGTTGCCCTTATAATGGCAGATATACTCGTATTATTAAGTTATCGCGTTTACGCTGAAGGTTACTTACGATGTTTAATTGGCGTATATTTTTATAGAAGGCTTCCAGGTCACAGGAATTCTTGATAATCATGACTTCAACTATCCGGCTCACTGGGCTAGGTGCGATTCTTGATATTGTCGCCTATTAAAAATGTAGCATTTCCTTAACATCAAATAATGTTTCTTTGCATATAATGAAACATTTTAAAATGTATAAAAAATACTTAGATCAATTCTGAATACATCAGTTTTTTTGCAACTTAGTTTTCCCTTTGACGATAAAAGAGGTTCAATGTATAAACTATTCTGAATAATCCAACATATACATAAGTTCTGTTAATTAACCACTAAAATTAAACAGCAAATAATAGACTGGCTTCAAAGCAAAGGAGTATCGATGGACATCAGTTATTTGAAAAAAGAGTTATTGGAGAAAGCCGCTGAAATCGCCCCACAAAACGATCGATATTTAATAGATGAAACTGCGAAAAGTAACGGCGTTGAAATTCTCCGTCTACCCCCATACCACTGCAAATTAAATCTAATTGAGTTAGTGTGGGCTCAGATAAAAAAATATATTGACGCCAATAATTCCACATTTAAAATGACAGACGTACCTAAAGAATTTATTCTATGATGCAATAAAATTAGTACAAGCTAATCAATGGAAAAAATGCTGTGACCACGTCATTAAGGAAGAAAACACCATGTGGGATTTAGATGTCATGGAACTGGCAGATAACAGCCCTTTTGTTATAAATACGAACGACGATAATGCGTTCAGAACCCATTGGTAATGACCAGCATTACAACATTCAATTTTGCTATCTGCGGTGGTGTCGTGTTGGTGGATGTGCTGGCGGTTGTAAGGACAATACGGTTCTTATATCGATATTAAATTTGATAAAGTTATGAGTTTCAAATCCGCAATTTCCAAAACCAACTCAAATGAAATAGGCCGCAATCCTAGAATCAATTAAATTAAAATTAAATCAATACGAAACTTAGATTAGCACCTAGCAATAAATTTGCTGCAAGCGATTCAGGTAATTTTCCTTCGGATTCTTAACCCATCTTAGAGTTAATAATGTGTTTAAATAAAATATTGTATGCAACTGTACATGATTAGGCATTAAAACACTCGTATTTTAAAACCCCTCATAATGTATCAGTTACATAAACTACCTGCTATTAAATATACATGCACAAAAGGCACAAATTCTTACACTTCACCGAGTTTAGACTCCTTAAAGAGGTTTAAAGGAAAGATAAATATTCCATTATTAAACAAGCCTTTACTTAAGTAGTTTTCCCGGTTTCGCTCGGAGTCCACTGAATTGTTAATTACACGGCGCAAGTTTTCTACTTAGCACCTCCGTCTGGGCTTATCCGATCTACCGAGATTTATTATCTTTAATTTTTGACTGGATAACGCCGCTGTCACGCCTGTCATGGTCACGCGCGACTCTAATGTCTGTTTGGAGCCAACTTATCGGGTGCCAACTTGTCGCGACAGATTGTCAGGTGGGGTGGAATACGCCTAATCTTTCATAACACGCCACTCAGATTGAAGGTATTATTTTTTTATCTTCGTTTTAGTACAATTTAAACATGTTGAGAAAACTTGTGAAATGGTTATTATCTTACGATGAATAAAGCTAATGGTTTTGTTGAATGCCAAATTGAACCTAGGTTTTGAATCGTTCGTGAAAAGTTCATTTAGCAAGTAAGTACCAACGTTTGTACCAAAGACATAAATATTTAATATATTGTCTATCTAAGTAAATATCAATAAATCAATATTGTAATTCGCATCGTATCCACGACGTAATCCTAGTTTAATTTTATGTAGTTGTGTGTTAGAGAAATATTTATAAAAAACCGAGCAAGAGCATGTCGCACCATGCTCAGTGAAGGGTTCCGAAGCCGTTAAGTACTACAAACATGAAAATCCACAAGTAATACCTAAGTTTCTATTTAAAGGCAATTGGTGCCGTCTTAGATAATTTTAGTAAGAACCAATGATGTATATATGTAAACACTTTATTGTACAAACGAAAAACCAAAACAATAAATGAATAAAAATAAAAAGGTGTACAAAGGCGAACTTATCCCTTTAAGGGATCTCTTCCAGCTAACCCTTGAGAGATTGAGAAAAGTGAAAGGTTGTGCATCGAGTAAACAGGTGTACAAATTTATTTAGAGCACTCAAAAAACAAAAACTAACCAAAAAGACCATCAAAAAGTACCATAGAAAAACTAATACATTCAAATACTTACATAAGAAGATATGTTATTATACATCAATAAACATACTTAAACTTACATAAACTACATATATGTATTTATCAACATTTGGATAGTTGATACAATATTTAGGAAATAGAGTCAAGCCAGAACTTTTTTAATTTGCCTTTCAGGAAATCTACCGATTGTGATTGCCTAATACCGGCTGGTAGCCGATTCCACAACCTGACAGAGTGCAAAGAAAAGGATTTGGAATAGGATTTAGATTTGTGAGACCGGAAAGCGAGGATGAGAATGGCCTTTGAGCGCAAACGGTTTTGGGAGCCGGTGGCCATGAAGCTAAACCGCTCAGAAAGGTAGATGGGAGAACGAGGATTAAAAAGAGTGTTAAAAAGCAGCGACTTGAACATTTCGGCAAAAACGAATTGGTAACCAGTTTAGCTGTGCACGGAAGTGGGAGACATGATCATATTTCCGCAGACCGAAAATGTACCGAATGCACACGTTCTGGAGTCGCTCAAGTTTATCAAGCAGCCGTTCTGAGAGGACCATATGAGCAACATCAGCGTAGTCTATGAGAGGGAGAAGAAGAGATTGCGCTAAAGTTATCTTGGTTTGCTGAGGAAGAAAATTCTGCAGGCGCCTTAGAGAATGAAGTGAAGCGAAGAGCTTGCGGCTGACTTCGGTAACCTGAGTTGACCAGGAAAGTGTCTGATCCATTGTGACACCCAAATTTTTAACTGTGGAGGAAAAAGGAATTATGGTACCGTCAAACATCAAATTGGGAATCACAAGGTCAGACAGCCTCGAGATGTAGTGCGGGCTTCCAACAACAATTGCCTGCGATTTCTTAGCATTGACCTTTAATCCAAAATTAGTGGCCCACTTCTGGATCGCGGCAAGATTGTCATTGATAAGGTCAATCAGGGAAGGGAAGTCATCAAAACTAGCACCCGCATAAATCTGCAAATCGTCAGCGTATAAATGGTTCCTTTAAAATTTGTTATACACACATAAATAAATAAATAAATAAATAAATAAATATTAGGGGACAAATTAACATGTTACATACATAACATCACGCCTTCATTCCCAGAGTGGGGTAGGCAGAGCTACAGAAATACCAACAACTCTAAAAAGACTTGTTGATAATTCAGTAACCACATTTTGCACAATCAGGCAAAGAAGTTTACTAGTGTATTAGTGACAGGTTGCAAGCCCATCGCCTAACAATACTACAAGCCCTTTATATGCATTGTTATATGCTGTTCAATTTAATTTTTTTCAGACTTTTATTATTTACTTGTAGTTTTGGCTGTAGGGAGGGGGGATCTTGAGTCTAATAAAAATTAGCGCTTTAAAGCTTAATATTTCATAAACGGGTTACTTGATCGAAAATCTGTCCCAACAAACCCGTAATATTTTTGAAAGATCTATTCAATGACACCCCACACTATAGGGAAGACGAGAAAAAAAATACCTCCCTACGTCACGTGTAGGGGAGGTACCTACGCTAAAAATATATATTTTACATTTTATTGTATCACTCTGTTGGCGTGACTAATATGCATATTCATGTCAAATTACAGCTTTCTAGTACTAAGAGTCTCTGCACTAGGCTACGGACGGACGGACAGAAATGGCGAAACTATAAGGGTTCTTAGTTTGACTACGGAACCCTAAAAAACAATCCAGGGTTACCATGACATGCCTATAAAATTCAGTTCAGGATGAGCGATGAGCTATAAATAGTAGTTATATATGTAGCTCTCTTTCACTCACAGTAAACTATATTGCTTAGCCATGTCATACTAACCCTCCAAAAATACATGTTTACCCGCATTTAACTATGTAAACGTAATTAAATGCAGAGTTTGTGTATTACTGTGTCTGGTACTGCTGGGACTCGCTAAAACGGCTGAGTTTATATGAAATTTAGAATGGAAACAGCTTATACCCTGTATTGATACTTGGGTACCCTTTATGTCGAATAAAGTCACTGTTTCTGCAAGGGATACTACGCGGAAGAAGAAGCTATTATTATAAAAAGCAATTATTTTATAAGTATTCCTATAACGAAATTCAAAACGCCTTATCGAACTACTGCGTCATCAACTTAATTATTAACTTAAGTTATTAAATTAGAAGCGTGTGAATCGATTATCGAATATCTCGTTTCGCGCTTTTACAGAACGCTCTCTTAAAAGTGACGAGACGACGATGATACGATTTTTTCTTTTGATTGTTTTATAACACTCTGTTTTCTGTACAGCTGTTGTCTTAAATATCACCAAACTAGCTGTTACCCGTGAATCTGTCCGCGAAAGAGTAGTGTGTCGTTACCCGCGGAAAAAGTACCCTGTACAAATAGGATCCTCAGGATTTAAAATTCATCGAAGTCGGTTCAGCGGTTTGACCGTGAAAGCGTAAGAAACAGACAAGGTTACTTTCACATCTATTATATTAATATGGATCAATAACGCGTACTACTATTGTGTGCCTTCCGTGTACAAACAACGATAACGTACTTTTTTTTTAACAGTATACCGTTTTGTGTCAGACAGTCATAATTTTTCATGTAGGTAATTATATTTTACTAGCGGACCACTAGCGGCTTCGCCTTTCGGAAAATTTCCGATTTTTCCGGTGGATTTTTCTTTTTTTCTGTCATACAAACTTGTCCTGACAGTAACAAACACAACAAAAAAAGAATTATCCAATTTGGGGGAGTCTTGCAGAAGTTATGCGCGTACATACATTTCGGCGATGAATTTAAATATATGTATATATGTATGTACAATTTTGTGGCTATTCAAAAAGGATTGTGTAGGGACAATGACTACTAGGAATACTATTGTCAGCATTTAGCTCGCCCCGCGGCTCTCTGTAACGCGGTACCCGTCAGTCATCTCCCGGACGTGTACTAGCTTGAATTTAATAATTATATTTTTCACTGATACCGTGTATATCATTGAGAGCTCCCACTAGAAACCCTCAAGATGTCCATAGGTATTAAAATTTCTCATTAATAAAAACAGAAAAGAGGGGAAGTCTTTGCCCAACAGTAGGACATTAAATAAGGGCTAAAAAAAGGTTTATAATGAGGAATACATTGTACGAGCCACAAATGGACTCAGAATTATAATATCGTTCTGTCTCTTAAGTACTTGCTTTTATCAGCGAAAACCAATTTTGATGACTATTCAATTTCTAGTTTTAGCATAGAGATCGTTTATATCCTGGAGATGGACATAGGGTACTTTTTATCCTAGATAATTGAACTGTTTTTCAAGGAAATGGCGATAAACTCCGGTTACGATGTGTAATGTTACAAATGGCATTTACTTTCAATAAAAATAGGTATTTGTATGCTATGCTAATAAATAAATAAATAAATATCACGGGACAATCTCAAATAAATCGATCTAGTCCCAAACTAAGCTCTAGACATACAAGCCTGCTATTTGGGGCTTTTCACACAAGCGGGTTTTTTTTAACGCTCAGCAATCTTACCCAGTCGTCCTAGACAAGATCCTTTTCGAGAACGTTGTCGCTGTCGAAAATATATAGGATTGACGTAAACTGCCAGACAATCGCTTCGAACGCCCTTACGCCAATTCCATACGTTTTGACAGTTTTCGACAATTGTTAACGTAGGCGTTAGCGTCTTGTCAAGCCTCGCTGAGGTTTTATGACATGTCGTCTCGTCGTCGTTACGTGTCAACCACGGTGGCTTTTAATCGCTCCGGCTTAGCGTCACGCCCGCATCGCCTGCGGCGTGATCGATGACGTGAAATTATTTTACCGCGTATACATTCAACGCTGCCGTTGACACATCGTGTTATTCATATAAAAATAACAATATAAGGAAAACGCGAGCTATGATAAGCGAAAGACCTTGATGTCCAACATCTAAATCTAGGTGTCTATTCCGTTTTAATAGTACAATCCATTTTCATATTTCTTGCATGATTGAGAGTGTATAATACCTCTGTTTTAATCATACTCATTTTATTATGAAAAGTAATTACAGCACACCTTGTTGTTCTGTATCCTTATGTTTTGACCCTGTTTTGTAATATGACATGAAAATTAAATTTGCGTTCTGGTATTTAATAGCAGCGTCTTTTGAACGCGCCATTTAAAGCATATTATAAGAAGGACCTGAAAGTTTGATTCCCATGCTTATACCGTACTGCTTATTAAAACAAACAAGGGTGTGTAATAGTACTAGTAGTGTCCTTATCTATTGAACGAATATTAGAACTCGCTGCAATAGAGTTAGAGCAATTCATAGTTGTATGTGTATATAGGCCACCATTAGGCAATTTCGAAATTTTTGAAAAGATTATGGAAACTGTTCTAATAAAACTATCTCATTCGAGAAAAAAACAATTATATGTGGAGATTTTAATGTAAATATTTTAGAAAACAGTCCACTAACCAAAAGATTTATAAATCTTTTCAAATCTTTCGGCCTGACACATACTTTTATGGAGCCAACTAGAGTTACTAACACTAGCGCCACGTGTATTGATAACATTTTTACTGATATAATTCCTATTGGTAAGAGTGTGATCAGCAACCTGGAATTGGATCATTTGGGTCAATTAATTAAAATCAGGTCCGTATCGAATAATATTCCAAAAAAAGAAATTACTTTTGTGCCAATAACTGCAGACCGTGTGGAAAGAATGAGACATAACCTAGTGCATAATTTGCCCTTTCTAACAACTGATAAGGGACCCAATGACATGTACAACTCATTCTTTCACACATTCATAAAACAATTTAACGCAATATTTACATCCAAATCGGTTGTGGTTGGTGGTGCAAAGGTTTTCAGTGACTGGGCTACTGCGGACTTAGGTACATAAGCGTAGAAGAATACTGTATCAACTATATGAGGAACGGAGGTATAACGCGAGTGAGGAGTTTAAGGAACATGTCAAACAGTATTCTAAGCAATTCAAGATAGACTGCCGTATAACTAAGCGAAATTTTTTAAGTAACAAAATCTTGAATAGTTCTGATGTTATTAAAACGACCTGGAAAATAATTAATGAAGAAACAGGTCGCCGAAAAAAGAACATTAACGACTATCGTTTAAAAGTAGATGGTAAAATAATAGATTCCAATCCAGATATCGCAATTGAATTTGAAAAGTTTTTTACCGATATACCAGTGTCCACGACTAAGTGCTTGAACTCTTCGCCTGCGTCTGCCATTGTACTTTTAGAAGATAACGTGCCTGAATGCAGTATATACTTTGAATTCAAGCGCGTTACTGCCTTGGATGTAATTAAGGCATTCAACTCAATCAATATAAAGAAAACCAGTGACCTTTGGGGAGTGTCGGTCCATGTACTCAAATCCTTAATTGAAGTCATAGCATCTGACTTAATGGTCGTATTTAATCACTGTGTTGATTGTGGTGAGTTTCCTGATCTTATGAAACATAGTAAGATAATTCCATTTTTCAAAACGGGTAGTACTTTTGACCCCACAAATTTTAGACCAATATCCATACTACCCACTTTCAGTAAAATATTTGAGAAATTGATTTTGTCACAGTTAGCGGAACATTTTCGGTATAATAATTTATTACACAATAAACAATTTGGTTTTACTCGGGGTCGCTCGACAACCGAAGCTGGTGTTGAGTTGATTAAAAACATTTTTAATGCCTGGGAAGGGTCACAGGATGCTTTAGGTATTTTTTGTGATTTGTCCAAGGCCTTCGATTGCGTTAACCATGACACATTGATCAGGAAACTACACCACTATGGAGTTAGAGATACTGCGCTAAACTTAATAAAAACGTACTTATACGGGAGAATACAAAGGGTAGACGTGAATGGAGTACGATCACCTGGGTCATTGGTCTCAATGGGCGTACCACAGGGCTCAATATTGGGTCCATTTTTATTCCTCATCTACATAAATGACTTACCTTACCTTATAAAGGACAACCATGATATAGTATTGTTTGCTGATGATACGTCACTTGTGTTCAAAGTTAAACGACAACAGCAGTTTAATGTCGATGTAAACAATGCTATATCAAAAGTAGTCGATTCATCATCATCATCATCATATCAGCCGAAAGACGTCCACTGCTGGACATAGGCCTCCCCCAAGGCTCTCCACTTAGACCGGTCTTGTGCCTTCCGCATCCATCGCGATCCCGCCATCCTTACGATGTCGTCGCTCCATCTTGTTGGAGGCCTACCAACAGCTCGTCTCCCGGTCCGTGGACGCCATTCGAGAACTTTCTGGCCCCATCGGCCATCAGTCCTGCGAGCAATGTGCCCCGCCCACTGCCACTTAAGTTTCGCTATTCTTCGGGCTATGTCGGTAACCTTAGTTCTACTGCGGATATCATCATTTCTGATTCTATCCCGCAGAGAAACCCCGAGCATAGCTCTCTCCATAGCCCTCTGAGTGACTCTGAGCTTTCTTATGAGGCCCATCGTTAGCGCCCACGTCTCAGATCCGTAAGTCATCACCGGCAACACACACTGGTCAAAGACTTTTGACTTCAAACACTGCGGTAATTTGGACGAAAAGACACTGCGAAGCTTCCCGAACGCTGCCCAGCCGAGTCGGATTCGACGAGTGACCTCTTTCTCGAAGTTGGACCTACCTAACTGGACCGTTTGTCCCAGGTATACATAGTCGTCAACAACTTCGAGTGCAGAGCCTCCGACAATCACGGGAGTTGGCACAACATGGACATTAGACATGACTTTCGTCTTGTCCATGTTCATTTTCAGGCCAACTTGGTCGGAAACTCTGCTGAGGTCAGCGAGCATAGCACTGAGGTCCTCCATGGTTTCAGCCATGACTACGATATCGTCGGCAAATCGAAGGTGAGTGATGTACTCGCCATTAATGTTGATGCCTCGTCCTTTCCAGTCCAGAACCTTAAAAGCATCCTCCAATGCAGCGGTGAACAGCTTCGGAGATATCACATCCCCTTGTCTGACTCCTCGCTGCAGAGGAATAGGCTTTGTGCTCTGGTCCTGTAGTCGGACGGACATAGTGGCGTTTTCGTACAGACACTTCAACACTTCGATATATCGGTAGTCAACTTGGCACCGCTGGAGAGACTGCAGCACAGCCCAGGTCTCGATCGAATCGAAGGCTTTCTCGTAGTCCACAAATGCAAGGCAAAGAGGGAGGTTATACTCTTCAGTCTTCTGTATAACCTGCCGCAACGCATGTATGTGGTCCACGGTACTATAGCCTTTTCGGAAGCCGGCTTGTTCGGGAGGCTGGAAGTCGTCAAACCTGCGCGCGAGACGATTCGTGATGACTCTCGAAAACAGCTTGTAAACATGGCTCAGAAGTGAGATGGGTCTGTAATTCTTCAGCAAGGTGTTATCACCTTTTTTGAAGAAGAGCACCACCACACTTCTGTTCCATGCTTTTGGCGTTCTCCCTTCGTGGAGGACGGAACTAAACAGCGTCTGAAGGCCTTTAAGAACTGGTTTACCACCCGCCTTCAGGAGTTCGGCTGTAATTCCATCGTCACCTGGGGCCTTGCCATTCTTAAGCTGTTTGAGAGCCATACTAATCTCGTACAGGCTGACGTCCGGAATATCATCGGTATAGTGCCGGGTTAGTCTAGCCCTCGGGTCTTTGGCTAGATTTTCAACGGGTGTTCGGGTTGTCGTGTAGAGTTGCCCATAAAACCTCTCGATTTCCCCCAGTACCTCAGGCCTGGATGAAACGATCCTGCCGTCGTCGGTCTTCAGCTTCATCAATTGGCTTTGGCCAACAGAAAAATCTCTGGTAAAAACCTTAGAGCCCCTGTTACGCTCAATAGCCTCTTCAATACTTTTAGTATTAAATCGGCGTATATCGCGCTTCAGAGACTTTGATATCTGTCTGTTGAGCTGCCGATAGCGACAAGCATCACCAGAGGACTGCAAAACCATCTCGCGCCTAACCTCCATGAGCCTAAGGGTGGAGTCCGAGAGCTTCTTGGTTCTGGCACGGCGGATCTTAAAGTACTTAGACCCAACCGCATGGACAGCTTCCACGAACCCGTCGTTGAAATCGTCCACGTCACTTCCTAGGCATTCGAAACGGTTTTGGAGTTCGAGCTGGAAGCTCTCGGGGTTTTGGAGCTGGGCGGGTGCCGGGCGGAGCGTAGACTTCATCAGTCGAGACCTTTCAAGCTTGAACTGGATATTCAATGAGCCTCGTACCATACGGTGATCACTCCCGGTTTTAACCGCACTGATCACGGAGACATCATTGAATATGTGCTTCTTCGTCGACATGATAAAGTCTATCTCGTTCCTCGTTACACCATCAGGGCTCATCCAGGTCCACTTCCTATGCTCACGTTTTCTGAAGAAGGAGTTCATCATATAGAGTCCCTCCTTCTCCATAAAACTGGCCAGTAGGTGACCCCGGTGATTCCTACGCCCCACTCCAAATTTCCCCACTCTCAGCTCTTCACCATCTCGTTTGCCCAGCTTTGCGTTGAAGTCCCCCATAACAACCGTGAAGTGAGTTCTGGAGCTGTGCATGGCTCTGGAAACATCCTCATACACAGCCTCCACCTCATCGTCGGAGTGCCTCGAGGTCGGAGCGTATACCTGTATGACCTTCAACGAATAACGTTGAGTCATTCTTAGTACAAGGCACGCTACCCTGCTCGACACACTCTCGATCTTCACCACGTTGTTTACGAGGGACTTGTGGACGATAAACCCGACACCTCCCTGGGACTGTTGGTCGCCCTCCCGGAAATAGAGCAGGTTCCCGGACTTCAGGGTTATCATGTCCTCGCCCTCTCTACGGACTTCTGATAACCCTATGATTCCCCATCGCAACCTGCTCAATTCTTCCTCCAGTTCCAGTAATCTTTCGTCGGTCCGCAGTGTTCGGCAGTTGTATGTTGCCAGGGCCAAAGGTCGTCGTTTTTGGTAGCCGGGTCTCTGCCGGTGATTCACTGAAGCACCCCCTGCCCCACCGTTACCATGGCCGCTACCGGAGCCAGGAATAGCAGGGCCGCCGGGGACTAGGGGTCTGGGCCGATATTGTGGATTCATTTTTTTTTTTAATTTGGGGGGAAAATGCCATAGTCGCCACGCTTGGCAGGCGGGTTGGCGACCGCAGTAATACCTGGTAGTTCGCGGAGGACGCTGCTGCCCATCCCCCGGTTTATCCCTTAGTCGCCTCTTACGACACCCACGGGAAGAGATGGGGTGGTGCTATTCTCGACCGACACCACACGGCACCGACCGACACCACACGGCACCGACCGACACCACACGGCACCGACCGACACCACACGGCACGGTAGTCGATTGGTTTAGTGTTAATAATTTATTACTGAATGAAAAAAAGACGAAATGTATAAAGTTCATGACTACTAATGTGAAAAATAGTCAAACTACTGTAACTATTAAAAATGACAAACTAGACCTAGTTAATGATACAGTGTTTCTTGGTATAACGTTAGACTCCAAGCTCCAATGGGGTCCTCATCTTGCTGGATTGGCGGGTAGACTCAGTTCAGCAGTTTTTGCAGTTAATAAGATTCGGCAATTAATAGACTTAGATACCGCTCGATTAGTTTATTTTAGTTACTTCCATAGTATTATGTCATATGGTATTTTACTGTGGGGTAGTGCTGCTGATGTAAATAGCATCTTTGTTCTGCAGAAGAGGGCTATTCGTGCTGTCTACAAGATGGGCCAGAGAGACTCGCTTTGAGATAAGTTTAAAGAAATTAATATATTGACCATGCACAGTCAATACATTTATGAAAACATTATTTATGTTCATAAAAACATCGCTAAATTTAGAAAGAACTGTGACATACATAATGTTAATACCAGAAATAAATATAAGCTCGCAGTGCCCTTCACGCGGCTGCATAAAATAAAAAACTCTTTTATGGGTAATTGTATTAGGTTCTATAATAAGCTCCCAAGTAATGTTACTGAACTACCAGTAAATAAATTTAAGAGTTACGTTAAGCGTAAACTAATTTCTAAAGTATATTATAGTATTAAAGACTATATTAATGATAACAATGCTTGGGACTGAATTGCTTGTAATAAAATGTTTAGTCCTTACGACAAAAGGTTGCGAACGTCGAAAAAAAAAAAAAAGACATCCGACAGAGTTTCTTACAGGTTCTTCTCTGATCGGTCGCGATTTGAACCTGCAGTCAATTTAGGCTAAGTCGCTACTATGACGTTTCAAAAGAGTTTATTATTTGTAAACCTACTTGAATAAAGATTATTCTGATTCTGATTCTGATTCTGATTCCGAAACTATTTTTATAGAATTTTATACAAGAATAACTAAAAGCAAGTTTACAAAGTCCTTAGTGTATGAGTGAATTATGTCGTCTATATGTGTTAGTTACCTACCATTTACATATAGTTTTTGTAAAGTAGGTACCTAGTGACACTTGCGACGTTTATATAAATCTAACGACACCTCGCTTGTTGAAATTGGCCCATCCATCCAGCCTCAACGAGGGAATAAAGACTGTTCATACGTAGATATGGCCTACATAAGTACATACAAACATACATATATACACACATTCTCCTTCGGCATTCGGGTAAATAAAGCGCCTCTACAGCCTTTAAACAATTGAAACAAGGTATTCAAACTAAATATCGATTAAAAAGAGAAAACGTTTCTTGTTTCTTAAAACGTTACTTTAACGTTTCCGCTTCATAACGTTAGAACCACCTTTTCTTTGTGCCCGATAGTAAGCGGCGAGATATGCAGCCGTACAACACAAAAGGTCGCTCATACAACTATTTACCACGGAATATTAAGTTGCACAGAAATAAACGTTTGAGTGGAACGTTTGAATAAACTTCTCTATGTGACGTGCCATTTTTACAGGCAGTTCATTTTATTTGTTACTTTGTGTTTACTGCAGCCTACTACATAAGTGTTTGTGCAGTCCAGAATGTTATGTGCAGTAAAAAATATTGAATCTGTATTCTCACATAGAACTGTCAGATATTTTATTATAATTATAAATATAAATCAGAATATCGATAAGAGTTTTTTGTTAATATCTTGAGTAAATACTGTTTTTTTTTGTCTAAGAGATAGATATCAGGGGACAATCTCACACAAATTGAGCTAGTCCCAAACTAAGCTTAATTTACATTTACACTAAACTTAATTTTGAAATACTTTACTTCTACAAATTTGAATGCGCACGACGATAGATAATTTAAATTTTCAACGATTGTATGAGCTACTTTTGTTGTTTTGGTTATTTTATTTTGATTAATCGACCTGAAACCGGCGACTGTTTTGTGAATTTTGCTGTGAGAAGTTTATAGAATATCGCATATTCACGAATCGTTTTCACGTCTAAAAGGTATGAAAAAAAAACAATTTATTGCTGTAAATGAGCTCTAAAAAATGTGTGAATCACTTTTTATCACTTGCGTAAATTTTAAAATTGGTATGGTTTAAAAATAATTAAATTGGTATTTTTTTGTAGAAAATGAGGAAAAGAATGGTTTTTGATTTCGGCTGCATAAAACACTCGTTCATAAAATTAAAACAACAGTTTAAAATCAATTAATTTCCTTAAAAAACACCCAATCAATGAAAAAAAAAGCAATATACATATAATGTTTTAAAACAACCTAGATCACAATTCATAATGGTCAATATAATGTATAATAATATGTAATGGTTTTGTTTCAAAAACAGTAAAGTTCAGGATTGTTATGAAACAAACCTAACCTAACCTAATGAGTTCTATGTAATGGCCATTTAAAAATCCTGAAAAGTATATGGTTTCAGGAATAAAGCCACTTTATATTATGACCCATGATGTATTTTAATCTTTACCTATATACGTATTATACGATCCCATTATAGTTATATTATTGTATCACTTCATATCACCTGTGCACTAAAATATATGAAAAATATACCTTTTTAGACGGGCAAATCGTAATTTTGAAGCGTACGAGTGTTTTAGTTTTAAAATTAATAAATGTATTTTTTTATATACAGACAAGTTTACACAACTTGACCTAGTGTAGTATTGTCTAGTACTAAACAAAGATAAACATACTTGTATGTATAGACAAACAAAATACTTAAATAAAACAATATTTATGACAGGACTCAAGAAAAAATACCGCGTTGATCACATATATTTGCCCTTTCTGGAGATCAAACCCGCTAAGCTAATCACCTTTACCATTGTATCTGGAGTCGTCAACGAAATCTCTTTTGTGTCTGAGATATCTTGAGAAGCTTGAACTAAGTTATGTTACTAGAACCACTAACATTTCATAAAGATACTCTAAAAGAAAATTGGATCATCGATGGAACGGCTTTTTCATTACAAACCATTCTTCACTTGGGTAATGATCAGAAAATTACGACAAAGACATCGTTCTGGGGGAAATGTAACATAAAGGAAAATAATTTGTTGCTAGAAGAGTTCGAAGTGACGTACAAAGAAACTATCACGAGAAAATGGCCGAAGCTTTACGTGAAAAGAACCCTTGAATTGTTTACAAAACATGTCAGGGATTGTCAACATTTTATTGAAAATCAAAGAAACCAAAGAAAGCGGAAAAAGTTAATGCATGTACCAGTTACGTTGTAAAGATAAAAATAACTACGGGGATCCCTTTGTCACCAATAAAACTCATTGTATCGAATTTATAAAGTCAGATGTTAATTTCCATATTATTTATGCTTATCAATAGTCATATACATTGGAAAGAATAACGCTTAATAATTCTAATGATAATTAGAACCCATAATGTTTAGCATTATTATTCTATAGTAATCAATTTGACATCTACAACGTTCAAACGCGTATTAATAATTATTCAGAAATATTTTAGGACATATACGAGTAGATATCTGTAAGTCATAACTGTGTTAATTTTACCATTTCATTGCCTAACGCCAAAGTGAGGTTAGCGAGCGCAGCGAGCGAATAATTCTGGTCAATGCAAAATCGACTCTGTTAGGTTGGGTTCAGAAGGCTGAGGCGGGAACTTCGCAACGCTACGCTGCGCTGCCGCCTTAACCCTCGATGTTAAGTTTTTTATATCCCCATAGAATTGTTACTGCCATTACATCCTTACAAACGTTAGGTCTTAAAACTTGTATAACAACTTTAGTCCTTATAACAGCTATGACAAGTAAGATTACACATTACGGTAGTACCAAAAGTTATGAATATATTTTTATAACTTTCGGCATATTTGCTACTACTACTACTACTACTAGCGAAAACCTTATGACTTTCAACATTATGACTAACACTAATTATGATGAAAAACGTTATGGACTGTAAAAAACGGAACTTTCATTTTATGGCTAACAATTCAATTCAATTCAATAATTTATTAATAAAATATACAATTTTTCATGTCAAATAAGACAACAATATAGATCCATAATTGTAACGCTCGCAACAAAAGAAATAATTTATCTGATAATAATATGTAAATTAACAAATAAATTACAAAATGACGATTTGCAGATACTGTAAACCACATCCATCAACACTAATGATGGTTAAGCCTGAAAATAATTTGTTTTGGGGCATTTTGGTTTCTTGCGGTAATTGTTCAATTACTTAGTAAAGCGTGAAAAAAACAGTTTTTGTTTCGCTCTTAATTACAAGCATTGAAAATCCAGTAAACTCTTAAAATAGTTTTCCACCACTCCGAAATGACAAATCTGTGTCAAGTGGCATTGTCCCTCAAACAATTGACACCCTAATGGTTAAAGCAATGACTAAGGTCTCCTATGTACATACATGTATAGGCAGTCGATCCTTACAATAAACCGTAAGTAGGCTGACTCTGTTAAGTAGAATGCCCTACTTATGTTAGTTAATGAAGCCCTATTAATAGTACCCTTAGCTTCAGAAAGGTATCCGAAATAATTATTAATATAAATATATAAGTAGGTTGGCAAAAAGGAGTTTGGAAAACATAAGGCGCTGTTCGGGATGAAACTGGCAATTTGACCCATTTTTTATCCAAAATCTGATGCTTACCTGGCAGGGTGGTAAGTACCTGTCAGTACCTACGTCAAAATCTTTTTTGCCAATATGTTCGTGGTTTTACCATTTGTAGTATTTTTCATCAGTTTCACTACTACAAATGATATTTTATGAATACAAATGCTTCACTTGTTACAGAAAATACCAAAATCGGTATGACTAAAACATTTAAGGAGCTCCCTCAATTCCTCATAAATTCCATGGTCAGAACTAGATTTTGATAAAAAATGGACCCATTCTGAATATCTTTTCAAATTAAAATACATTTTTCAATCCATTTATAGATGACGGAGTCCCTAGTTAAGATCATAAAAAAATACAACCGATTTGAGAACCTCCTTCTTTGTAGGTTAAGAATGGCTTCATTCGGTTGAAAGGATTGTTAGCTCACAATTAAAACCTGCTTATGAGTTCGACTTTATCCGAGAATGGTTCGCGCACCGTTTGAAATTGACAAACTTAAACAAACATTTCAATCACAAAGATAGTTTAAGTTATCCTCAATGTGGAATCCAGTAATTAACACGTGTAAACTGCGTGTTTTGTTCTCGAACAACCGGACTGTTAAGGGTGAATTGCAAAACTATTGTACATAGTTAAAGCCGTAATTGATGTCAATGTTTATTTGAAACAAAGTATTTTTCCTTAGTGTAACGAAGATTTACCATACTCGTGTCGTATGACTAATTTTCGTTACACAAAGGAAAAGCATTTTGTTTCAATTAAACTTTGACATCAATTAGGTCCTTAACTATATACAATATTTTTGCAATTCACCCTTAAGGTGATGAAGCCAGTATGGGACATTTGATTATACAGAAGATCTGATAAAGGTGACTCGTTTATTTTGCATCAACAACAACAATTAATTTATGACCATATGTTATTTGTATTTAGAGTTAGTTTCCATTATTGATGCCTGTCAGGCGACGCTAACTCACCCAATAAAATTTTCTATGGAACTTTTCCGTTGTGACACGAAAATTAGCCATACATTTGAAGGGATAATTTTCGTGTCACAACGGATCTTTTTTCACTTTTGTTATTTGTATGGTTATCTACGCTTAACAATGGTCCAACTATTTGGTCCTTACCCATATACCCTCTTTAAAAAACATCAATATTATAAAAGCTTGATAATGATTTCAACAACATTTAC
Source organism: Acleris holmiana (assembly GCA_949316455.1). Lineage (NCBI taxonomy): Eukaryota > Metazoa > Arthropoda > Insecta > Lepidoptera > Tortricidae > Acleris > Acleris holmiana. The sequence goes on from OX438769.1 coordinate 11,704,183, forward strand.
AAAGTTTCTATTTGTTTCCAACACATTTTCACGATATCCTCACTATGCCCAGTTTCCAAAGCGTTAATTTGGAGCTTATCCGTTGAAAACTTTGATTCAAACATAAGATTAATAGTTCAAGAACTGGCTCAATTTGAGCCGAACTCCGGGCGATGTTTAAACAAGTAATGAAGGTGTTTCGCCGGCGCCAATATTGGGACAGTGTCATCAACTTGTATAATGCAGTTAAATTGGGGTTACATTCAAAACTACGCGCTACGATGTTATTGTTGGACTAATAAGATTTTATCGGGTTTTAAGGAGTGTTAGATATGAGATCTTAAATTGTATGAACATTTGTTTAAACTAAGTAAGTTTGGTAATTATAAATCGGATTATTATCATTTTAACCACGAATAAAGTTATATTTAGACCAGCATATTACTCAGTAGGTTTTTTTTTGTGAATCAAAATAACACCAACGTGCTTTTTAGGATTTTATTTTTCAAGTTAAGATAACATGATAAACATTTGTATTTTGATTAAAGTTCTGTAGACGATAAATGAAAATTAAAAATGATTTATTGGTTATCACAAAATTGAGAACAATACAAAGGTTGATTACTCCTAGTAAGCATAGGCATATACTTGTTTAATTAACGTAATTGTTAGTAGTAATTAGCTTATTGAATAATTAATACAAATAAGATGTGTGTGTGTGCGTGTGTGTGTATGTGTGTGTGTGTGTATGTGTATTTGCAGGTAATAAATTAGGAATTATAGTCACTGCAATGACCTGTGGAATTAAAATTATTACTGTGGGTTTAATATTATTATTCGACGGAACATAGGTATATAATTTAGAGAAATATGCATCTAGTTTATGTACTATAGTAGCGCTTCAGTTTCTTCAAAACTTTTCGTTTTCAACCATTCTAGAACAGCTTTTTACACTGAAAGAGTTGTATGGGGTAAATGCTTATTTATTTCTTTACAATATTGTATAGACGGGCAGATTGAGTGAATTTACAATAACACCCCATCATATTTAGAGTAGACAAAAAATCTGCTCCTTATTTATGTATATAAATGAATTTGCAATTCAATATTCGATGAAAGGCCAATCAATCTATTACATAAATAAAAATATTTAAAGTCTATTTATTACTTTGTCCGTTTAGCGCTAAAGACAAACGCTAAAGGATAGATAGATTCATTTTTTAAAGGCAGTCATAACCATCATGAAATAAGTAATAATGTACTAAATGAGAATAATATTATAAAACATACTATGACAATAAGTGGCTGACGTACTTACCTGTTAATATTAGGAACCTCGTAACCATTTTCAGGCAAATAAATATTCTGATCATGGTTCGGTTTATACAAACAGTAATGGCGACCGAAGTATAATATATCACACCAAAGATTGTTATTCTAAAGAATATCACAACAAATATTGTTATTCTATAGTTTCAGTTTTGTTAGACCGTCCCTTTATAAATATTTAGCTTCCTAGTGTTCTTGTAATTATTGTGTTTTTTATTTGTTATAATTTCCAAAATAAGGATTTGATGCTCTGTTCTAAGCCTCGAATTTCTCGCATATCCCAAAATTCATTTGTTATAAAATAAAAATCAAAGTATCATCCTCGTACGGCCCGATGTGCCATACGATGTTCATAAACAAAGCAATTTAATTTAAACTACATTGTAAGGAATAAAGTTCATTTTAATTTGTTTAAAAATTCAAAAAGTATTTAAACTTTATTTCCTTGTTGCTAGGTACAAATTTCCATTCACAAAGATCTTCTTGTTTGTAGTATGGTGATCATTACGAGGTTAAAGTAACGTAACACGAGAACCGTTTAATGTTAGTTTTGGGCAAATATATTTTTCTTAACTTCCTTGTAATAAACACCAAACCTAGGCGGACTGCGGCGAACCACTGAATAGATTCTACAACAGATAGACGGACAACAAAGAGACCTTTTAAGGGTTCCGTTTCTTTCTATCAAGTACAGAACTCTTAAAATCATTGTTCATAACAGTAATTGTTGCTTATACTTAAGTACCAATTGACTTTAAAAAATTTAAGATTCTCAAACTACCTTCAGAAGAATAAACTCCAAACTTCACTTTGAAGGTGACACAATGCCACATTTTGACTATGTTTTCTTTTTTAAAACATAATCCTTACTCATTTCAATTTTCAAGGCAAGTGAAATTCATAAAAACAAACTATAACGTTCGTCAGCAAATAATTCCAAACAAGACTTTTATTAAAAGTCGGCCGACCATTACAAAAGTTACAACACACTGCTCGTATTGGCTCGTTTTTAGGCAAATACTGGTAAAAGGCAATAAAAATGTTATCGCCCATTTATTTCCGAAAGCCCGCCACAAATTCCCTTCCACTGGAATTAAGATCAATCCGTGTCCAATACTATGAATAATTTATTTTCATGTACGCTCATGTACATTATGTTAAAATGCACCAACGAGACCGGGGACGCCGGGATTTCTTACGCCTAAGCACAGCATAAATCTTTTATTCGGTGATATATTTGCCACCTTGAGCGCGGTAGATCCTTATTGCCCCGGCGAGTAAACTTGTAGCCACGATTCGCAGCTTGCATTCGTTATAATTGGATGTATCTCAACTAAAACTTTTTTTTTGCCTGTGTGGCTGCCGGGTTACAATAGTGCCACTCCATGTCTTCCCGTGGATGTCGTAAGAGGCGACTAAGGGAATAAGGGCTTGTAGTACTGTTGGGCGATGGGCTTGCAACCTGTCACTAATACACTGGTAAACATCTTAGCCTACCTGTGTAAAATGTGGTTACAGAATTATCACCAATGTAATGTAAAGAAGGGATAAGAGAAGTATATTATATCTACCAACAACCTACGACATAGCCATTATGCAAATTATCGCGGGCAGGTTCGAATATCTATATACACTGCCGCACTCTGCATGCGCTAAGTGGTGGCACGTCCTAACCGAGGTGAATGTCTTAAATGAAGATTATTATTACTAGCTATAAATATAAGCCATCTCTAAAAATCTTCACCGTGATTGGTATTGTACTACTTATATGAAGCTAGGTTTTACCGCGACCCTTATCAGATCGTAGGTCCACCTTGCAATATGCCTTATTAGAAAAGGTTTCCTACACTTATTTCACTTGACAAGCTTATCTGCTTATCAAGACTAAACCACAGTGTAAACAGTAGTTCGTCTTCAAACAAAGGTGTATATCGCGTGGCTTGCATGTGAGCGTGCCTCGACCGTACGCGCCGCGCCTTGCAAGCCACCATACCCAAACTCAACAGGACGCACCAAGCCGGTTTAGTCCGATCCGCACCGTCGTCGCCGCGCTTGGTTGCGCTTGTATTAAGAAGGTACCAAACGATGCTCTTCTTCGTAACTCTAGCACCGAAGCAGCAAAAGGTAACGGAAACTCGTTAAAACCGGAGATTAACTACTTTTATAATTATATTATGACTAAAGTAACGAATCCCATATCTGTCAATCTTTGTATGGTATGTATAGAGGAGATCCTGTTGCCACCATCGACTCCATTATCAGGAAAGCTCTTAGTTACTAAAATATTGCATTCTCAGCGGGTTTACCGGGTATTCCAAATCCTAGCCCAACCTTTAAAGAGGAACTGGTTCAAAATTGACTCATGTGAAGTGGAATACTAAATGGTTATTTATTTATTGATTAGCATCCACCGTGGTAAATCAAACTTGTTCTGGTATCAAACTCATCTATATGTATAAAACTAAATCGAAGCTACATATTAAATCAAAATCTAAAATAGTTTGGTCAGACACAATGCGTACTTCAACATAGTTAAATACGAAATGGAAAAAATGGCGAAGGAATCAAACGTGTTGAATAAAAATCCGTTCTTCACATCGAACCTGCTACTTAGACATGGGCGCAGAAAATTACATGTCGCACGATACAACTTTGCATGCTTATTCTAAAATTACGCTGTTTAGGATTGACTTGAATTTTACATGAATTATACCTGAAAATTCATTGGTGATTTCTCATTAAAAATAAATGCAGTAGGTTAAGTGAAGGGTTGGGAAAGCAGAAATTTTTGTGGCGGTTCGCCGACCACGCCCCCGCGCCGGCGCGGCTGGCCCCGTTCCGGGAACTTGCTAATAGTTTCCTCGAGTTCATTGCACGGAACAACCACTTTTGAACACCGCAGTAAAAAACAAACACCCGAATTGTAACTTATACTCGGCCAAAAATAAAGGTGTATCGGAGATTAGGTCGGTGTTTTCCTGTTTGACGTTGTCTCTAGTAAAGTTGTAATTTTTATTTGTTACTAGCTGTTGGACGTGATTTTGTCCGCGTAGAAATCGTTTACCGCTATCCCATCGGGAGCTGTCCTATTTTCCGAGATACAAGTATACTATTTCTCCATACCAAATATCAATGCAATCGGATGAACGATATAGCAGCGCATAAAATATGATCAAACATTGATTTTAACATAATTATTAGAGCAAACAAACAAAAAATAGATTTTTTATACATTAGATTGTAAAATTCCAAAAATACAGCTCGAAAAAAGATAAAATATTGTGAAGACGAGATGGATCCCTAGAATTTTCTAGTTAAAAGTGTAGGAACCTTTAAACAAGTTGTGCCTGTCTAACCTCTGAGTCTGACTCCTCCAAACACGTAGTTTATGGGCAAAACCAACAACAAACATACTTTTGAAATTTTAATGTTATCTTCTAGAGAAAACCATACGAGTTCTAATTCAAATCAGTCAGGGTCCCTCTAACGCGCATTTCAAGCATACGTAGTCAGAAAACGCTCTGCTCCAGGAAATTAACGTATTAGTGCAATCTGCATCGTTTTAATTGGTGGGACTTAGATTTTGCGTGTGCACAAAGCAATCGAGGTTCCCAGTAAAAACTGCGATGCCCTGGAACGATTTTTTTTTACTGAGTATTAATGAAGTTCTTTGTTCGACGAGTAATTTATATTTGTGACAACGACTTATGTTGCGATTATGCCTTAAGCATTTAAATCATTAAATAATTTACATTTTAGTAGCAACTCATTTTCTTCAATCATAGAAAGCTACCTAAATAAACATATATTAAATGGTCTTGACTACGCGTGTCTGAATTATTAATTTCAAATTACTAACTTCTTAAACAAAGCACTCGCTAGGCGTATTTGCTAACCGTACAGTATTTAACACCGCCAACAAATAATCATCTCTCAAATATCAGTTTAAGACTACCTAAAGACCGGAATTCCACAAAGACAAAGGTTTTATACTTATTCTCCGAGGATTTTCAAAATGGGCTATTTAAAACGAGTGGACGGAAAACCTTTTAATTACGAGTAAAGAGAAAAAAATGGATGAGTGAGCGGGGAGAGCAGGCAGTTAGGTATAATCTATTCTAACGATTATCGATGTAACTAACTGAAGTAAGCTTATGCCTCTTTTTGGTACAGTAAACGTATGGCAAAAATAATTATCAGTTAAAATATTTATCGTTTCTCACTTTAACTGGATTAATACATTAGTTTTTATTTTAAAACACTATAAAGGTGCACTTACATGGCAAGGATTTGAGCATTATTTGACCATCAACAAAAGCTCTCTTACTCTAATTTGGTGTAAAAGAATGAGACGTCTGTACTGTTTACTGTTAATAATTGGTCGAAAAAATTACCATAACAGTTTTAATGTGAAATAAATGTTTACTACTTCCATCAGGCAGGCCTTTCCATTAACACAAATAATTGAGAACATCTGAACCGTTTTACACGTAGGGGTACATTAAACTGAGGTATGTTTCAGCGTATGAATTTACGTAGAGCCACCACCTTAAGCGCTTTGTTCCACGGCGCTTGATCTGCGCCTGCCCCGCAGCGGTGAGCTTTCACCTTGTAACAACGCATACTACGTAGTTTGTGTCGCATTAGCGGGCTATTCCTATGTGCCACCAGGGCCTCTATTATACTGCGTTAAAACGATATCGTGTTTGACGTGTTTAAGCATTGTTTTTAACTGAGCCGCCATTATAATCAATGACATAAAAGTTATCAAAACTTTGACGATACGGAAACAAGTCAAAGACGATATCGTTATTACCGCGTAGAATCCCAGCTCTGGGCCTCTATTCAGATGCGTTAAAACGATATCGTATTTGACACGTTTAACAATCGTTTATGTCACAGTCGCCATTATTGTAAATGACATAAGAGTTATCAAAACGTTGACAATACGGAAACAGGTCAATTAGATATCGTTATTACCGTGTAGAATCCCAGCCCTGATCACTTTGCTGCCAACCCGCTATTTTTCCGAAACAGTTAATATTTCAGGACTTTTTTAAAACTTAACTTACCGATACGGCTCTACACGATGGTCCTGAAGGATTTATACTGAAATATTTACAGAACTTAACAGAAAAAAAGCGGTGGGAAAATAAAAAGTTTAATAAACATCTTATCCTACTTGTGCAAAATGTGCTTACAGAACTATCAATAAGTCTTTTTAGACTTTTTGGTGTTTCTGTAGCTCTGCCTACCCCTCTCTGGGAATGAAGGCGTGATGTTATGTATGTGTATGTAAAGGTTGGGAAACGTTACAATCGGCCACAAGGGAGGATCCTATATTTTTAATACACGCACACCAAGACATTTTTTTTTTACTATAATGGAGATTCTGCAATTTAAACCAAACTCACAAATTGTATTCCAAAACGTTGTCACATGTTACTACCTCCGTCTGTAAGTATGCACATCTCGCCATTTTCATGGAAAGAGAAAATATGGATGTTCGCTTAGTTGATTAATGGGCTTGATTGCACAAAGCGAGTTAACGGTCGATAGCCTCGTGCTTTAATGAAATGTGAGTTTTGTATTTCTTACCCCCTTACTAATAATAGTTGAATAAGCTTGGCATAGTTATACCATGCTTTGTCTTATCTAATTCAAATGTCGCAATGACAGATAAGGACAAAGCATGGTATAACTATTCCAAGCTTATTCAACGTTTATTAGTAAGGGGGTTAAACGTTACCTTATGATGAAGGCTTACAAAAGCCAAATCCTAGACAAAAGAGCAAGCCCCTTATTATAAAGGTACAGAAGTAAGAAAAGCTATAAATGTCAAAATTTGTTGAGCAAAATACCAACACAAAGCTGATTAAGATCACTAAAGCAGCAGAAAAACCCCTTGATCTTTGAAAGAGCCCGAGTTTGTTGATTTCCTTAAAATCCCCGAACGGATTAACCGGTTCTGTTCCTCGGCATTTTATATGAGACATTCCAAATTAGAAAGTTAATATTTAATTTTCCGATGCCCAATGACCTAAATAATGTATAATATATTCGTTTTCTTCCTTTAAAATTTTATTTTATTATTACAAACTAGCATCCAGCAAGGCACTCGCGTCCCGCATGATTTTCGTTAAACACTTTTTGTTGGGAAGTGTCCAAAGTAGTCCGATTAGGTAAAGTTGTATCATGTTTTTTTTTATATTACGTTTTTTTTCCTATCCTACTAAGTCTACTTTATAATGCTTTTTAAAAACTAGCTTTATCGCGAGTCTGTTCGTGTATAAGTAGCTATTGCTATTCCCTCGTGAACTATCCAATTTGATAAAAAATATAAATAGTACCCTGTATCCGTATTGGGGCTATAAACTCTACCAAATTTCAAGTGAACAAAGTCATTACAACTAAACGAATTGAAAGATATTAATAATTAACCTGTCTTTGGTACCTTATGAAACTTACATACATACGTACACGCCTTAGTTCCAAGAGTGGGGTAGGCAGAGCTACAGAAATATCAACAACTCAACAAGAGTTGTTGATAATTCTGTAACCACATTTTGCAACTTAAATATTCAATATTTGTTATCTTTTGTAGCGCACTATACGGGTTCAGGTATTCAACACACATTGCCTTAAAATTAAGCAATCAACATTGAAATTACTTACCATTTTAGTAGTATGCATAAGTGGTAGACGACTGATTTAGTGCTCGTGAACATTTTGACTCAACTGCACGCTCTTGTGAGCGATCCAATATCACTACTGCACTAGTCTACTGTAACGGTTGGTATACAAGGCTGCATTTTATTGAATTCATAAGCAGAAATGCTCCTGCACCTACAAAGTGTCCTCGATTCTGCCGACTTTACAAGTTATTACTGCTTTTCCTTGCAGTTGAAAGCATTGTCTGATTTAGAAATGAAATTGAAATTACGGAACTGCTTGCAGTAAATGAAAATTGTCAAAGGACTAGGGAACTTTTTGTTCGTAATATAGAATAGCGATTTTCACCTTGAGTGAAAAGGTAGATAACACAAAATGACGAAGAAGTCCTTGTCATTATATTTTTTTGGGGTTTCTTACGTCGTAATGAAAAACGGATCCCTACATGGGTTTACTCGTGTATCTCTGTTTGTTCGTCCGTCACAACCCATTTGCCCTGAATCTACTGAACCAATTAAGGTAAAATCGGAGGTACTCATGATTTCTTGTACGTCAAACACGGACGATTGAATAAATAATGACTCATGATAGCCATTATATAGGCTAACTAAAGTGACACTTTACTCCCAAGGGACTAAACTAGTTTTTCTTTTTAATTACCTTATATGGTTTTACATTGAAAAACCACAATCAGCCAGATACATGTTGCCATGTGGTGGTGTTGCCCTTGTCGTCGGAGTGCGCGTGTGGAGGGCAGGCTGGGTTGGGCATACAACCTCCACCGCCTCAGTCTTCGTTTCGGAAATTTTGTATACGGTTCTCTTTCTGCATTACAGTGACGGGTTAAGAGTAAAAATAGATAGCGCTATTATGTTGTATTTTTTTACGTGTCTATGTTGACGACATGTTGGTCAAGTTGGTAGAGAACCTGTCTTCGAAGCTAGCGGTCCCAGATTCAAATCCCGGTAAGGGCAGATATTTGTGCGACGAGCACGAGTATTTTTTCCTGATGCTTGGATGTTTCCTATGTATTTAAGTATATATTTCTCTATATAAGCAAGTTTATTCGTTCTCTAGTACCCATAGTACAAGCCTAGTTTGGGACGAGCTCAATATGTGTGCATTGCTCCGTGATATTTAATCTAAATTTATAATAGTTATAAATAAATACCTATTATAATTTTAGGTTTATTTTCTCGCAGTCGAATTTAATTCTTGACTAAGATACCACAATGACACTCGAATTAACTATTTGCTCGGGTAGGTAAATGCCTCGTAAACCCTTGGTAATGAAAGTACTATTTCTTAAGTTTATTTTTCTCGCTGTCAAATTAAAAAGTAGTGTTTAACTCGAAACTAAAAAGTCACAATGACACTCGAAATTCATCAACCTTCACTATGTTTCGGGTAGATAAAGTTGAACAACTCTAGAATTATATGAAAATCAAAAATTGCCCTTCTTATCTACCAAATTAGTGAATGTACCATTTTGAAAAAAAATACAGACCATAGATGTTTACAGGAAAATACAAGAAAATGTATGAGAATCATACGGAAGCCTTTCCACGAGGATTTAACCCACACTTTTCCGGTTTTAACCTTATAACTGGTTATATAAGACAAGATAAGAAAGATAAGTTCGCCTTTATACTTGCATCCTCCTCTTATAAGTGCATACTTGTAAAATAAATTATTTTGTACAGTTAAAAGTTTACTTACTTATATCGAGAACTCGTAAAACAATTAAAATTATTTTAAAGGCCAACATGTAACCATCTCTATTATTAACATTAGTTTGAAAAAAAAAACAGAAAACTACATTACTTTAAACTTTTGTTGCCTATATACGTGATATAAAGCATAGTTATATAAGGTGCACGTCAATCATATAAATAACCTTTGAAGTGAGCGAGTGAGTAATTTAGAAGTCCTAGACGTGGTCTGTGCCTAGACCTAACCTGGCTTGCAAAATTAATACTTTAGAAGCAATTCTCAAAAAGAGTCTTGAGGACGTAATACGCAAATGCATAAGTAAAAGCATGAATAAACCATACAAAAGAGAGCGTTATCCCAGCGAATTACACCGCAGCTCTATCTTAATCCCATCTTCGTGTAAGCTTGAGCGGGCGCGGGTGCGGTTTAGCGCCGATGCTGTAACAGCACCATTATAACACTTTAGGAGATCGGCGTTACCTCGTAACAATTGCCATTTAAAATCAGAAATTTTGTATCATATGAAAGTGACAAGGTTAAGGTTAAATTGCCATAGCTTTTGACTGTTGGTAGGACTATTGATAAACTTTATGCCATGTACCCGTGTTAATACTTTATACCCATTTGAAGTAGTTTTGGGTACGATGTCCATGTTTTATTAGTTGAAAAACGGTTTTTTTTTTATTGATTACGAGAAATTGCACTCCGCTGACTACTCGAGATTCGCCTTCGGTACAAACAGCTGTAGAATCTCGTCACTTTATAAAATAGATACGTCATCGATCTTATTTCGCTTTAACAACTATAAATAATAATAAGCAACGAAATCATTATTAGTAGAAAAGTTTTATTTTCTCACGTAGTTTTGTTGGTCGGCGCCGTAACTGACCTAAATAAGAAAGTGGTTGAAAGTTGTTTGTTTTATTTGTTATACAAAACCTGTACCTTTTAATACTGTCCCATAAATATTAATCTTGAAATGCTTGTAGTCTCGAGACCTCTACAATTTGATGCATTTGCACAGCAAGACGTTAAATATGAGCTTTATCCGAATTTTGTATGAAATTGCGATGAATTTTGCAAGTTGGCACAGCGTGAAATTGTATCTGGCTTGCAGCAGCCGTCAAGCTGACGCTGAAATACTTCCCTTGGATAGACGTCATAAGTTCGTCGTTGGATATTCGAGCATTGAACAGTTAAGCGTTCCTTACGCTTGCAGTAGAAGGCACCGCGTGTTAAAATTTTACCATTACCCATTTTAGTCAGTTTTACTAAATGTAATAAAACCTTCCCCAGATTGAATCCAAACGGTACGTTGATGTGTATGTTTTCTAAATTAAGATCAAATCTTTTAAGAGATCAGTAGAGGTCAAGCCCTTTTAATAGGAAAAAGGGACATTGTTGTTAGCCGTACAACTGGACGAGGTACCAAAAGGATGTGCCCATCAAAAGAAAAGCCAAAGAGCATCAGATACAAAGTGATTTTGTAAGTGGAAACGAAATCTTTCAGCGATGTAATGTGAACATCGCGTGACTTAATGTGGCGTGGCGGAGGTGTACCAAGCAGCGAGTAATGGAACCCGCGGAGTGCAAGTGGTTCACGAACGTGGATGGTCTCCGTAATGTCGTATGCAATCAACAAATATTCAGTCTGTTCTCCTTTGTTGCAAACTTTTCAACTAAATTCAACGACACCTGCAGGCTGCCAGCACTTAAGTTCGTGCTATCCGATAACGTTTGAATGTAAATGTATGTTATCGTGATTCAGAGTTTTTTTAAAGTAGAATTGATATATGCAGCTTATATTTTGCTAAATCTAGTAATTACACACATTTAAAATGTTAAAGGATCAAAAGGTCGCTACATTTCTTTGGTATTTTGCGAACAATATCAAAATGATTATAAATATTTTTGACGTGTGTATGTTTATGTATAATTATTGGAACTTTATTGTCCAATACGCAAGGTAACAAAGTACAAGCTTAATTCATAGCATAAAGGCATTTGCTCTTAGGTTTTAGGGTTAAAAAACCCAATCGTGCGTTTGTTGCCATAAAAACGAAACTTCATCCATTATTTTTTTTATCAACCATGTTTATGCTTTTAAACATTTTTATGAGAAAATATAATGTATGTTACAGGAGTAAATGCCTGTGGTAATAATGGCATATCATATAGGATACAAAAATTCAAACTGAAGAAACTACCCTTCTTCAGTTTGAATTTTTGTATCCTATATGCCATTATTACCACAGTCATTTACTCCTGTAACATACATTATATTTTCATTTATTGTAAACGTTTTTTTTGTATCATATTTACATCTTTACATACAGGGCTCTAGAAAGTAAATCCAGTAGTAAGTAGTAGGTCCCTATTGTGGCGTGCCAACAATCGCGAGATCGGGACACATTTTATTCATTTGACTCTTATTGAATTCAGGTTTTCCGTGTGATATTGTTGTTTGAGTGAACCAATTGCGCTGCAGTAACGCCCCTGCAGCATAAGTTATGGAGGTGCATTCGTTATATATTTTCTACAAGGAAATGCAATTGCAAAGCTGATGTTGGATTTAATGAGCTAGCGACCTTTGTGTATTATTTATTATTTTTAAACCAATTTTAAATATGAATACTGTATAGCTAGTCTGATAAAGGCAGTGTTACAAAAATATACATTGATTAAGAACATTTTATATTTTATAAAGAAATGTATCTAAAGTACATTTTACAGCATCTATGTCATTTGGTGTCATTTCTTTTTTGCTTGACTTTGTAATCGACTTCAAAAAAGGAGGAGGTTGTCAATTAGTTGGAATCTTTTTTCACTAACAAAAAACAACACATTATGTAGATATTGCCTAAATGAACTGGCAAAATTTAATGTTTGGTTAGCTTGTCTGCGAACAGTATTCTTCATAGAAATTATTATTTCCAGGGCGCATTACCGCTGCATTTTAATTTTAACTGCTTCGTGTAAACTGATACCCAGAGTTACATACTCGTAACATAATATCCTTTGACGTCCATTCCAAAGACAGCAAAAGACAAAGGAATGATTTCAGTACAGTTCTATAACAGGGGTGCAAAAATGTTGTGAACGAGCCAGGTGTGCGCTACAGACGTGAGTAAATAAATCCGGCACACAAATTAGGGTTGCCGGGGCTTTTTCTTTATTAGTTTTGACTTCATCTGCGCTAATCGAATGAGGTTTGCTCTAGCAACCAACCTCGAACAATCGCTTGTTAAGTATTTGCTAAGAGGAAATATTTTTTGTTGTAAGGCAATGGACTGATTAGAGGAAACATTATAGCTGGAACTTAAACTGGTATTTAGTTTCATGGGCGGCTCTAATGGTTAAAGTGTTATTTGTTTTTTTCTGTCAAATTCAAATGTCACAATGACGTACAGATAAGCACAAAGCATAATTTAAGCATTTTTTCGGCTATGCCTCAAAAAAGGTCTTGTCGATGATGATGCTCATAATTTGGTCTCACTAAGGAAATTAGGGTAAATATAGCGAAGGTAATCATAGGACTGGCTCATTCCTTGGCTAACGCGAAGGAATACTGTAGTGAATTTTTAAATGCCACCTATAACGCTTAGCACAAGTTGTATTTTCTCGGTTGTGGCTCAGTGCGTCTTCTTCGTTACAGACTAGGCGGAAAGGGAGATCCGAGCGATAAACAAGTCGCGGACCACTTGTGCTAGCCCTCCTGGAGGGAAAGTACTCTAAATAATAGAGATAGAAAATTTTACTCAAATGTTTTTTTTTATAATATATCGTTATGTTACAAGAAAGGAAATGTGACTAGTCGCATGGACACGCTTTCCAGTGGTATTGATTTTGATGTATGTACAGTTCGCCCAAAAAATCAGTCTTTCAATTTGGACACAATCTATACTAATATTATTTGGAGGTGAAGTTTGTTGTAGGGGTAATCTGAGGGTAAGTAGTTTATCTAAGGTACCGATTTAGGTGAAAGGACAATGGGCAAATTTGTATGGGCACTGTCCCCCCCCCACCAACAGTAACGGGATGCATGTCTATATGTTTATAAGGACCCAAAAAAAGACAAAATACTTATGTTAGTAGCAAAATCAATGGGATTTTTTTAATGAAAACAAGGGCCAAATAAGGCAAATCATCCATATATGTGTTCATTTTCAAACAAATTCCATACGATACGATTATGGTTTTCCAAGAAAACCCCATACATCTGGTGATCGTCTCCATAGTAAAAATACATAATGTTGCTGAGATCTATTAAATGAGACATGTTTCATTTCTGTTGGTGGGGGGGGACATTTCTGCCCATGGTCCTTTTGTATGGACATAGTTTGAGTTCCAAGGAAGGATAGGGTACTTTTTATTGTGAAAAAATTGATCTTTCTTGAGGGAATAGCGATAAACGACTTCTACGAGGACGGGGTTGCAGAAAACAGCTATATTTGTTTAACTGTGCATACAGATTTAATTAGGCATTATTAGCTATTTTAAAAAGTAGCGGAATAAAGAAGGTGCTTAAATCTTAGGCTTTTGTCACACCTAAAATAATTAAAAAATATAATTTCTTCCACGGACAACCCTGCAGCAATAAGGTAGGTAACCGACTTCTCACTCACGGACCTTGCCCCGGTGACACCCGGAGCACAAAGTAAACAAATAGAAAACTTTGTTGACAAAATAGTGTTTCTTCTCAGTTATAACTGCTACAGCCGTAAATAATGCACTGTCTCGTAAATAACACATATTAGATACAATTTATTCAGCTAAAGCAAACTTGTGCGTACGTAAGCATGATTTATTAGGTCGTATGAAAAAATAGACTTAGTTTAGGAGGAGTTTGAAGTTAAAATCGTACTATCAAGGAAGAAAATGGCGTCGCAGAAGTCTTTGTATTTTTAGGGTACCTTACCTTTACATAAAAAAACCGGGCTAGAGCATGTCGGACTATGCTCAGTGTAGGGTTGCGAAGTGGTTAAGTACTACAATCATAAAAAACAACAAGTAATAACAAATTTTCTACTTAAAGTCAATTGGTGCCCTCTTAGATGATTTTAGTAGGTATAAATACTTTAACCGCATGTATCTGAAGAACCAATGATGTCTACTTAGTCGTCATAGTTTTCATTTAGAATACGTTATAGGTTCTTTCATTTAAGTTTTTTTTTCAGATTTTTAGTATATGAATCGAAGATAAGAAGATATTAATCGAAAAACTATCTCAACAAACCCGTAAAATTTTTGAAAAACCTATCCAACGACACCCAACACTATAGGGTAGACGAGAAAAAAAATGCATCCCCACGTTACGTGTAGGGGAGGTATCCGGTTTTTTTTTTTACATTTTATTATACCACTTTGTCGGCGTGACTTATATCCATATTCATGCCAAATTACAGTTTTCTAGTACTAAGAGTCTCTGCGCTAGGCTTCGGACGGACGGACGGACGGACATGGCGAAACTATAAGGGTTCCTAGTTTGACTACGGAACCCTAAAAAACAGGAGTATAGGATCACTTTGTTGTCCGTCTGTCTGTCTGTCAGACACTTTTTCTCAAGAGCGCATGGAAGTATCATGGTGAAATTAATATCAAAACTAATGTCTGCGGTCAGTCCCTTGAAGCTGTAAAAAAATTAAGCTTCTAAGTCAAGGAAATCTAAAGATACGGCCATTGGAGACTTATTTTCTAACACTTCGCAGGAAACCTATAGAGTACTTCCCATAAACCTAGAATCATGAAATTTAACAAGAAGAAAGGCACAAGCACAAAAAAAAACACAAGTAAAGGAAAAAATCCAAAAATGGTTTATTTGTTTAGTTGGTAAACTAATCGTGACCTAAATTGATGTAAAGAGCCAATAGTTTTACAACGGCAAAGTTAATGTTTCTTCCTTAATCCAATTTAACATACGTACAAGGTTTGTACGGAGCCCTCGGAGCGCGAGTCCGACTCGTGCTTGACCGGTTTCGTTTGTAAATATTTTAGTTAGAAAATACCCGGATAACAACAGCTTGAATTAAACGTATTGCTACTTTTAACCAACTGATTTAAGCCAAAAGAGTACATATTGAGTTTGACTGTAGGCAAATGTATGTACATATGTGAAGAAAAATAGAATATTTCGCTGAAACTCGTGAACTATTAAGCCGAATTTGATAAATAGCATTTCAGCGTGCGAGTGACAAAAATTAAAGAACCTAATCTAAACATTAAATGAGCAATACATTAAAAATCTTAAAAACTAAATAAGCTTAAGTTTCGTCATTGTCACCTTTTTGGGTAAGTATATTCAACTCTTAGGTTTCTAATTCGTCTGTTCGTCTGTCTGTCGAGTTGAAAGGTGAATCATTTAGAGGGTAACATAGTAGGATGCCAATCATCTCTCTGGTCCTCCGCCTGCCGGTTACAGCTGGATAGACCAGCTGCTTCAACCACGTAATAAGAGTGATAATACTGATAATAATTCTTAGACCTAGGAAAAAAGTTTTGTTTTCAAAACTACCATCTAAGTGATTTATCATACTTACTAAAACTTATATTTCTTAAATAACCAACTACCAATAAATCAATGCACGACTGACCTTCCAACTTATGAAAGACTAAGAAATAAATACATTCGCATTGTAAAAACGGCCACGAGTGTCCCGTGTACTTCTTAAATAATATGCTTACTACTTAGTTGGAAACGAATAATCAAACTACAGTTTTCCTAGCTGCCCCATAATGTGCGGTCAGCCTCAAACGTTAAAAAGCGTTGGATATTTAAATAAATCACATCGGCGTCGGTCAGGACGCAAATTAACTGGCCCGTCTCCCGCCACGGTTACAGATGGACGGACGAGCTGCTCCGACCGTGTAATTAGTCCGACCAATCCGGCGCTAAGAGAATTAAAAAGCACATAAGTAGATGCCATTAGTTAAAAGCACCAGATAGATTCACGAGGTACGATTGTTCACGGCACAAACTTGTTTCGTTTGACCGGACCCGTATTTTTTCATGTGTTCGTGTGCTATATTTAAACACGTGGTAGTGTGTCCGGACAAGTTCGAAGAAAAATCCGTGAGCGGCACGATAGTGTTTCCGGACAAGTTCGAAGAAAAAGATAAGCGACACTGCAGTGTGTGTATTTACAGGAACCCATTATGGACCTATTTGGCGACTTTTGACCCAGTGCAGCTAGGAACCTGATTTTTAAACACAACAAGTTTATGCCAAGCCAAGTAAAAGAAAGAAGTTTTTATATTAGTCATCCTATAAAAGGTATTAATTTCTGAAGACGGCGGATTTGGTACTGACTTACTCACTCATCAAGACCTATAGGGTTTTTCCCAATGACTTAGAGCTTGAAATTTGCCATCGAGGTACAGCAAAAGTAAAGGAAAAAATTACAAATATTTCAATCCTGGATAAGAAAATAAGTTTTTTTACAGAAATAACATTTAGAAGGTTCATATAAAACTAAATGAACTGCTTACCAAAATGTACTGATACCAAAACAAAAAATGAAAAAAATGGTACTAGGGCTCGTGTGCTACCAAAAGTAGTAAAGGCACTAGATTGTTTACAGTCAGACCATTTTACAATGTCATTGTAACCTTGTTAGGTATATCAGAAATCTGACAAGTATTGGCTCAATATGCATTTTTGTCTGACTGTAAACAATCTTGTGCCAAACTTGGCACCTTTTTATACTGCTGCACAAAAAAGCTGTGTAATTTGATATAACTACTTTTGGTGGTACGTAGAGGAGAACTTGTCCAATTGATTACATTTATATTTTTGGTGTTATCCATTTTTTCAGCCCTCGTTGCTGTTTTTGGCCATAGCACATTAGAATAATGTTCTTAAACATGTTTACATATAAGTAGGTATGTACCCATACATTAACCACAACCAAACGTTTGGCTGTGCTGTATTTCCTTTGCGTGACTAACTTAAAATATTCCTTGTACCCTAGAAGTACTTTAAGAAAGATTTTTTCTTAAACCAACCCCCCTACGGGAGCGGGATCCTAAAGTGGCTCAACCATTAAAAGGTCTTGTCCGTTGTTACGGGTTACAATAAAAAAACTGTCGCTACAAATTGTCCACTTCAATAAATATATTAAACCTAATAGCCATATTATTGGAAATCGTGAGCCAAGCCGTTATGGACTAAATGCTAATGCCTTCCTGGACCCTTTTTGCCGCGAGCTTATTGCACCAAAGGGCCACTCGACTTTGACTGGCAATTGAACGGGTTGAAACTTACGCAAAATTTAGCATTTGGAAATAGGCAATCTGTTTATACACCAAGCTCGATCAACTTTAAGCCAAACTAACAATGAAACTTAATTTAATCTAAACAGCTATACAAAGTACTGACAATTTACTTATAACTGATACTAAGATACCGATTTTTGGTTATTTCTATACGCTACCGAAACACATTGACAGAATAATTTGTACCGCCCAAGCTTTGAGAATAATTAGGCATGCGCGCAGACCTTTAACTTTATCATAATTGCATGAATGTAGACCAGATTTAAGAAAATCGAATGCAGCGTTTCACTGTGTTATATGTAGAAATATTCAGCTTTATTACAACATAATACACTTAATTATTAATTATGATCGCAACGTAGGTGGCCTACGCAATTAGCCCGAGCGCGGGCTGAAAGCGCTCGTTTCACAGCACGGCCGCCTATCAACAAAACAAAGAAGGGCGCCCACCCAACAACAATCCACGTTTCAAACATCGTCCACTTGCTAACGAAATTAATTTGTAAGGTAATTTGCGTAATGAAGACAGCTGTAAGCGCTGGGAAGATGTTCTGCGAATAGGACCAACTAATTTGGACGACACGGTTTAAAATAGCGTATAATAAAAGTTAATGGAACCGCCCTCTTCATGATTCTTGGCGGAGGCTCCTCATTTCCCTGGCCGTCGTTTACGCTATGTTAATTAGCATTTTGGCACTAAGGCTCGAATAATTTGGAAGGCTAGGTGTTACAGGTACGCTGGCAAAGTTTTGATTTTAAAACGTTTACGTAAAACGAACATTTCGAATGCAATTTACATTTTAAAGCTAATTTACAAGTATTACATATATTTTTTCTTCGAAGTACTAAAATAATTAAATTACTAAAACTGTTAATATCTCATTTAATATAAAGAAAAAGTCTGTATGCTACCAGTTGTACCTAACCAAATTTATTACATATTACATTGTAATACAGTGTGATGAATTAGGATTCAATTAGTCATGTTAACTCGATTACGATGTCTTATACTCATGAGAGGATCCTAATCTTATTGTCAACGTGCCTACCTATGAACTAAATAAAAGGTAAAGTACCTAGTGACTAATGACAAATATTATACAACTATATTCTGAAAACAATTATTTTTATAATTGGTAGGTATTGTTACCACTCCAAAATAAGAGTTTATTAAAAGGAAATGCATGAATAACGAAAAATATTTTCGACATTATTCATTTTAAATTAAATTACACGTTTAAAATTGAATTACCGGGTTTTGTAACGGTAAGGTTGAAATATAAATTAACTGTAAAATCCGCACGAGGCGTCACATTACAACGGACCGCGGGCGATATATCCATAATTGTAATATTGGTGCACACCACACGGTGCTTTACTCAGAATGGAATTAACTCTATCTCATGTGGCGTATTTTTTTGGAAAGAGGAAGAAAATTGTAACTAAGTGGACTCATTGGCGAAATACGCTGTTGTCAACTCTGAAGACTATGAGAGACTAATTTCATTGGTTTGAACCCCTACGCCGAAACACAATAATTCAAACACTGCTTTGGGAACCGGAAAGTTAGAAGTACGCGAGGCGTATTACTCTAGGCGGCAGTCTTAGAGCGTTTCAAAGAGGGGCACCAACGATGGTATCTTCAATTAGGTTTAGTGAGAAGATGTGACGCTAAAATCAGGTTTTAGATCCGTAAACTAATAAGACGTAAAAAACATTATCGATGTTTATTCCTGGAACACCCAGAGTCAAACTTCGTGAAGATCGACCTTACAGCCTTCTAGCCTACAGCGACAGGTTCGTTATTATGTCGTCAAATTTATTTTCGCGGCCTAAATTAATGTTAAACTCTTTTCATATGCTGCGAGTTTTATTATAGGTAAATGACCTAAGGGTCATTGAAAATTTACGCACACGTCACCGTTTATTTATTTATTTAAACTTATTTGCACAAAACAATAAAGTACAAATGGCGGACTTAATGCCGTTCAGTTTCGAATTTCATGACGAGAGGGCGTTTTGACCACTTTGACACTGGTAGAATTGTCCCACTGGACAATTTAAATCAACTTCCATCTGTAGCTGTCATGTGATTATGGCGCCAATTTTTGATTTGACAGTAGTGAAAAGAAAATATATTTGAGTAACTCGGTAAAATGGAAAAACTTGGAATACGTAGTATGAATGAATTCTTTTCTTGGAAGGCAATACAGCAAGAGAAATTTAGAACGTGTGTATTTTATTTCGCATTGCTGTCATAAAATAATAATATGAAAAGAAGTAAAGCTAAAGCACAGATTAAAAAAGAGTTATTTCGTAGCTAAAACTCGGCTTGCTCTAATAATACGAATTTACAGAAAAATCCCCTGCATATATGTTATGTATGTATGTATAGTGCTTCTCTCTAAGAATTTAAGAAATCACATAAGAGGAATTATAAAAGACAATGTTATTTAATTTAAATAACATGAATTAAAAAGGCATTTAGCGTTTTAATGTAAATGTATGCTTATCAAACAATACACTTAGAATACAATGTTGGGTGAGTGTAATGTGTTATGCAGTGTACCGTTACCATATTTCAGTAAGGGAGTTTTATTTATTCTAGAGAAAGCAACGCATCACCTGATGGAGAGTGATCATGATCGTCACCGCCCGTCTTCAACACAAGAAGAGGAATCGCAGATACGTTGCCGGTCTTTGAGAACAAAGCATGCTCGTCTCTTAAGGGTTTCCGAGTTGTAGCAGTTCAGAAATACCGCCGTATTAACCTGGCTCAATAGAACTGTCGTGCTCGGTAAAAAGTCCCACAAAAACCGAGGTGGTGGGAGTGTAAAGAGCCGTAAAGGTAATGGAACTGTGATAAACACGGTCAAACATACAAAGGGACGCAACGTCCCTTCGCAAAATAAAGGCATTTAAAAATACCCAGAACAATACACACCGTACTGCATGAGCGTACATGATCAAGGCACAAGGAAGTAAGTTCAAACAATAAATAATACTTAATGTTCTATACGTAAACATTTTAATTTCCGCTTTTCAATCGACCGTGACGCGTTGCAACTCTATGGAAATGATTTATTTCCCGCGATACACGGGTTACACGTAATCTAAGTGAGCATTGCACACTGTTCTGTGAAAATTAACTTGCTGAAATTAAAAATGCTGGCGACATGTTATTTCATGATGCGCGTGAAGTTTATAGACCACTTTTTTCAATTACACGTGTTTTATGAGTTTCTGAAAATAGCTCGGTTTAAAGTAATATTTTTTTCGCTGTACACGTTAAACAAATTATAAGTAATAATAAGAAAAAATCGAAATAAATGGGATTTTTTAGTAAAGCTAGACAAGTTGCAATCTACAAAATTAAACGGCTGTAGAAATTAAATATAATATGTGACCGTTGTTGGAAGCCTAGTCAGTATCAAAAGTATATAATATGAGCTTTTGTATCTTGTCGCTTTACTGTCACGTAAGCAATGTTAAACAAAATTGTCAAATGTGTTAATGCAGAGATAAGCTACTTTTGATGCTGACTGTACATCGGTTCTATACATTTCCACATTGCCTTGTCGCCTAGACCAGATCTAGTGGTCTGGTATGTTATTTTTATCTTCTTGCTCTGCAGTTCTCGCCAATCCCGTGCATTTCTACTAATTTCTACACCAATTTATTACGTTGCGCTACTACGTATAATTTACTTACTCATAATTTACAAAAAACCGTAGCAATTATAAACATTTATTTCAAATCACAATCGTAGGTCTCTCTTCAGATAACTTCCCTCAAAACCATCCACCCCTGGATCAGAGTAATTTGCGTGCAATAAAGTAAATACTGCGGTTCTTTAATCTTGCGGCTAACTACGACAAACTTCAACAGAATTAGGAGAGCATGATATGTATGTACTAGCGCTGTACAAACATACCCACTGCATTTGCTCAGCATCGAGCAAGCAAACCACGAACACAATCTGCCAGAGGACTACCTAATGAGAAGGTGTAATTCTATAACAGCCTGTTAGCATCAAATTGTTTATTGTTCCCTTTTTTAATGCAAAACAGGATAGTCTGATACAAAATTAGCGAGTTAACGGAGCTCTCGCACCCTAATTTAAAACTAATTAAGAAAGGAAAAGGCTGGCTGCAAAGCGCTACTCTCAGGGCAAATGGACTTGGCAAATATTCGTCTGCGAATAAAGTGACTTGGAATGTTTAACTTTTGTATTCGATTAAATAGAAAGCTCGAGATACAAGCGCTTAAGTTTCCTGAGCTGACTCCGTTTCACATACAAATTTGCGTGTTGTAAAGCAAGTTTCTTAAGAAGGTTGTTGCAGAAGATATGGCAGCATCAAAATTAATTATTAAACATAATTAGTTATTGTTTATACTCAAGGTATAATTTTATATCGTTTGTCAAATAAATATTAAATAAAGCATATCCTGTAAGTATTGATAAGATGGTAAACCACCCAGTACTCAGCCAGAAACCTGTAGTCGGCCTCTGCCTATTCTTTGTATCAGTGGGAAGAGTACAAAAGATATATTTTCCACTCTTTGCACTCATGTAAGGCTGACTACAGGTCTCTGCCTGAGTACTGGGTGGTTTACCAATATTACAATTAAGTAACTATCATTAGTTCAGATGATTGCTTCACACACTTGACTTCTTGCTCCACAAAATAGTTAAGTTACTCAAAAATCTTTCAAAACATACATACTCGTATGGCCGCATACATGCCTTGTCCGATGTTACTTGTCTTATTTTGTTTGTTCTCTATCTAACTATAATATTCTATCCACGACGTCCCACCCCATTACTTAATTTTTCATACATTGACGCAACTACGCAACGGTAGTTTGACTGAGGGGGCGTCATCGTGGATTAACAAGAAATTCACCCAAACCATCCAAAAATCTTGGACGCGATAGGCTTTAAAGGTCTGCCTCTAAACATTACCAATGGTCATACATGGCCCACACAAACACAATAAAATTACTTAATTAAAACAATCTTATCCTTATCCTCATGCATATAGGTAGTTTTCTTATAATAAATCCCTTTGTAAGAAAGATTGTTGGAGGTACCTCTTCATGATTTTGAAAAATACATGAATATACTAGCAAAAAACCTACTGACATGATATTTAGTAAAATGATGGACTAGATATACACGGTGGGAACGAGTAACCCGCCAAATTTTAACCATCGGTTTTAGAGCCTATTTATAATTTGGTGTAACATGAAGTCCAATAAAGTATTATTTCCGTTTTTCTTTTATTTTTAAAAAACAATTCCATAGTTAAGAGGCCGTACACGAAATTTTGCCGATTTCGCTGATTTTCGTGATATTACAGACGTGATTTTACTGTTGAAAAACTTTACTTCTACAAATTTTAATGCGCAACACGAAAGATAATTTAGATTTTCAACGAATGTATGATTTTTTTTTTTGTTTTTATTATTTAATTTTGATTAATCGACCTGAAACCGGCGACTGTTTCGTGAGTTTTGCTGTAAGAGGTTTAGAATATCGCATATTCACGAATCGTTTTGACGTCTTAAAGGTATGAAAAAAAAGCAATTGATTGCAGTAAAAGTTGTCTAAAAAATGTATGAATTACTTTTTACCACCTTTATATATTATTTTTGTGTAAAAAAATTATGAACTTGGTAATTTTTTATAGAAAATGGACAAAAAATAGTTTTTAAATTTCGGCTTCTCAAAACACTCGTTCATAAAATTAAAAGAACAGTAATAAACTTCAGTTCAAAATCAATCCATTAACATAAAAACACATCCAAAAATTAAAAATTAAATAGCAATATATATAATGTTTTAAAATAACCTAAATCCCGAATTTAAATTCTCGACAAAGATAAAAAAGTAGCTCATTCATTCGTAACTCATTTATTCGATCATAACTGAAATGATATATCATGATGTGCATTAAAACTTATAGAAAAGCAGTATTTAAACTGTAAAATCACGAAAATAAGCATAACTGGCAAAATTTCGTATACGGCCTCTTAATTTAATATGAACTTTGTCACCTATACCTAAATCATTATTTACTAAGAAATTGATTAGATTAATTTATGTTGTACGATGATGATATTGCTACTTACAACATGATTCTTTCTAGTAAATAATGCTTTAGGTTAAGGTGACAGAGTTCAAATTAAATTAACCATGGAATTGTTTTTTCAACAATTAAAATCTCGTAAATTATGCTTTATTGGACTTCATGTTATACCACATTATGTATTCCAAATAGGCTCTAGAATCGATGGTTAAAATTTGGCGGGTCACTTGTTCCCACCCTGCAGACGAACAAGATAAGTTTTCAGTCCATCTTTATCAATGTTATTATGATGATAAATGCGTTTACAGTTACAACTACGAACCAAATAAACAATATTGCTTGGCATGGTTTACACTGATTTTAAACCTAGAATCGCTGTTTCTAAGCCTCACTCTCACTTTCTAACCTTAGCCTTGTTTCAGGTAACCAAATAGCCATTAATATTTTTCGCATATTTACAGGGAATCTCGAAAAGAGTCGTTTTTTTTGTGTCGTTTTAGATTAGGTACTTCCTCATTTACCTTTCGTTGAACACAATGCGTTTACAGGACTGGCTACTACTTCAAACCTCTCATTTTATATTACGAATCACACATGCATGTTCGAGCCGATCAGTGGGGTTCGAATATAGGCGAGCAAACGAGCCGCGGTCGCCAATAGCACATTAATAGTAATCACGTGTCCATGCGCTCATTTTGTCTGATAAGATCGAAATAACTGCGCCAATTGCGGTTTATATTAAATTAAATAACCTTTTAGTTCCACAAACTTAAGTTTTCTATGTTTTAGACTTATTTTCATTCATTCAATAAATTTACTTAGGTTCCAAAACATAATATGCAAGCTAAGGAATAGGTCGTTATTTGTTGCCAATATTTTGAATCTGTGGTAACTTCGGGAATCTGCTACGAAGAGTAATTAGGTACTTTGAAATTCTGATTTTGGGAATGGGCGCTTGTTTTCAGGTCCATACGAGGGTTGCCTTTTCTATTTTGAAAAGAGCTAACACTCTAATTGTTATTTCTAAATAAGCCTTACTTAACGTTATGTTACACATATTAATTTGATGGATTAAATCGGAAAGCAACTTTGGTCAAAATCAAATAAATTGCGTTGCATTTCATTACATTTTGTTAGTAATTGTTTGTTTTTTGTTGGTGCGTAATGGTGCTTCAGCCCCAAAGACGAATTAATCGACAAAATAATCGCACGGCTTAATACGATGCTAAAACAATAAGACTTTCTTCTTCAAGGGACCGTAAACAACAAAGAGCGACGCACAAAAAAAAAGAGGTTTAATATCTAATAATACGAACTTTTTTGTAACAATGTCGTTGCACAGATAGCAGCTAGTTTAATCCAATCCTGAAATATTAAACGTAACCGTTGTACAACAAACAAAACTAAAAACGCTAGATACAGTGGATGCGATTAACGCAGAACGGAGTAAAGAGGCGTGATAAGGAAGGAAGAGAACCCACCCACGCAGCAGTGAGGTACATGATGGATGGATGAATGAAAGGGACGTCACTTGTTGACTTGCGGCGAGTTAATACATTTAGCAAAGTACTGAGCATTCAGATATTCAAGTCATTGCCCGTGGTCCATCTAATTAGTTCACCTCTGTGGATTACGGAGACTAAACTAGTTGACAGGTAGGTTTAGGTTATGTCAATTCTTCAGGGGGGCCGAAGGGCCAAAATACCTCAGAAATAGGAGCTCCGTCGACTCGATTACGGTGTGCTAAAATGTCCAGGTGAACTAATTAGGTGAATCACGGGCAATGACTGAGATATTCGGGTAGAATTCCTAACTTAAAGGCAATTGCTATAATGTACTAGTACCTACTTTGAAATTGTATCATGTCGCAATAAAAATGATAGTTTTGAAATGATTGATACAAACTTTAAATTCAGACTCACTCTATAACTTTAAATGAAAACTTCCGTTAACGTCATAAATTAAGAAATACACAAGTTCCAACGTGCTAAAGCTTCTATTCCAAGTTTGTGACGTGACTAGTGGGCATATCTCAGGGTAATAGGTTCGAGTCGCGGAGGCACTTGTGAACAATGTCGCCGCTATTACTGCTCGGTGCTCGCTTGTAATTATGGGCACGCGCCACGGTTCAAGCACTTGTTATTACTTAGTATTTGAGATACTTATTATTTTATTTGACAAAATAATAGTAGGGTTTTTAATAATAGGATACCTTAGGCACCATTTGAGTTCCGAACAACACAAAATGGATTATTGATTTCTTACTTTTACTTGAATAAGATTTGAATTCCTCTTGCGATTGAATATTCAATACAGTTTTCTTTTAGGTACGTATTTACAAGTTCAATTTTTAATATTCATATTCTTCATTCATATTCATTTTAATTTATTCCGTGCAATCAATATGGGTATGTTAAAATATTGTTATTCGATTTTGCCATTTGGAAAATGTTGTTTTGTAAACTTTAGAATGGAAATTCGATATAAGTAAGGCCGATCGCCTCTGGCCATCATTTTAAACATCAACACGTCAACGGACCTTTTTCTGTCGGATTTACTTAATTAAGCTGGCATTCCGAAAAACGGATAGCATCACAATTAAAGTGCATTGTGCAATTTTAAAATATATCAAACTAATATGTAATTTTTTCACCAATTTTCTGCTTTCTCAATAAAAAATATAGTATAACAAATTTTAGTGAGTAGATTTGTCTGCGTTTATTTGCCTGCGAGCGTTCCAGATTACTTTAGTTTGCCGGTTAATACTTCATCAACAAATGGGACAGCGAGTTGTAAAAGAATAACACACCTTGTCACCTTATCGTAACTATGTACCCGCGCTCCAACTTTTTTCCACGCAGTCCAATGCGGATTAGGGACTTAACACTAACTGTTTTTTTGCGGATGTGCGATTGTTTCCTCGCAATATTATCCTTCACCTACAAATAAAAGAACAATTTGAATTCCACACTTATTTCAATAAAATCCGGTGTTATATATATTTAATTAAAGGAAACACTTGTCTTAACATAAACCCTTTACATCTCGTACATCGACGAATTACATTTGTCAAAATATGACAAAATGTATGCTATTTACTGCCCCGAAAGATTAAAGTAAAAACTGAATGCAAGACTCAAAATGAGCAACATCCACTACTCATCATTATCATCATCATATCCGCCGAAAGACGTCCACTGCTGGACACAGGGCCTTCCCGAAGGTTCTCCATAACGGTCGTTTTTAGGGTTCCGTAGACAAACTCGGAACCCTTATAGTTTCGCCATGACCGTCCGTCCATCCACAGCCTAGCTCAGAGACTCTTAATACTAGAAAGCTGCTGTTATTTGGCATGAATATAAGTATTCATTGGTTCTTTAGACACTCGTACAGGCGATTAAAGCGTTTATACCAACTAAAATCATCTAAGACGGCACCAAATTACTTTAAACAGAAAACTAGTTATTACTTGTTGATTTTTATGCTTTTGTAGTACTTAACGGCTTCGGCCTACAATGAGCATCGACCGACATGCTCTTGCCCAGTTATTGTTCTACTCGGATCCATCAGTTTCCCGCGATCTTCAACAGTTCGGCGGTCCACAATATTCAAACCAAGAATAGAATTGGATACTGCCGATTTAAATTTGACACATTTTTACCCTTTTGCGGCAAAGCCCAAAAGGAGGGTTATGTGTTTGACCTGTATGTATGTCCGACTCCATGTTCTCTCGTAGAGGCTGGATGGATGGATCGATTTCAACAAGCAATGTGTCGTTAACGTCGCAAGTGTCACTGGGTTAACAAAAAAAGTAAGAAGACATTATCAAAACATGTACAGTCAAGGAGTTGTTATATATGCCACTATGGAACCCTGTCATGATGACAGCGTCAAACAACATGAAAGAAAGCTAAAAATAATGATTAACGCTGTCATTATGAGAAAGTTCCATAGTGGCATAACAATTAAAATACTTGACTGTACTCGGGTTTTAAAAACTTGCTTCTTGTTAGACTGGTTGTAAGTTACATTTTATCCTGAATGAAGCAAGTGTATACAAGGTTAGAATATTGGGACAATCAATTGTTATCCACTCCATTTTCACAATCAACCAAGCAGTAGACGGGGACCTTTGAGTACCAGTTGATACAAGTCTCATCAACTCCGTCAAAATCTATCAAAGTTAAGTGTGACATTGTCCATGCTAGCCGTCCTTAAGTAAAGATAAATGTAAGTGTTCCGTCAACTGCCAGCGTGATTGATCGCGGAGATCTCCGACAAAGATGCTGAGGGCCCGCAGATCCCTGAACCCCGTCCAATTATTATGACAGCATTAAGAGTTATTTACCTACAAAAAATACACCTATTTTAATTTATTTATAGTCTACATTCTCAGGGCTTGAACATTTTTTTTTAGCGACGTAAAATATTTCTTAGATTTTAAAATAGGTAACCTTATTAGATTTTGCGACGAGTCCTTTGTCGAATATAATGATGTACATTGCCATCGGTTTTGCGACTCATTATGCTAATTTAGCGAATTTAAAACCTGAGCTACTCTATCGCGACGCTGACAATAATATCATGTCAAAGGCATGGTTTTCCCCGGTAGAATAGAGGCCTTGCAGGGTAGATCTAGTGGTTACCTTCTGGCTAACAGTTAGATTAAACTTTAACTCAAGCATCATCAGTATCATCACCTCATTGGAGTGTTCTGTTCTTGTTTTTGCCATATTAAATGCCCAATAATTTACAAATGATTTCACCTTAAACGAAGTCAGTATTAGTAATGCAGTACAATTGCACATTATCTTCTATAAGTTAAAACAACAATTATATGATTCCTAAAAAGGTTTTTTAGTATTGCCTAAGTTATTAAATGAAACGCGTGCGAATTATACAGGAAAAATATCGAATTAAAACACAGTTAATTCTAGTTTGAACATTATATGAAACAGTTTGAAAATTACTGAAGGATTAGATCTTAAATCAAACTAAGTTTAAAATTAATGCTTTTGGCTGTTTAATATTGAAAACATGCTTTGTCGTTCCGATTTTTAATAAAAGCTTTGAATTTGAAACGTGTTAAATTAATTTAAGTTTATTTAAGTATGTCAATATGTTTATTTATACAACTATCCCGATTAAACCAATGTTTCTTTAAATAGCTGCATACTAATCGGCCACAGATAACATTAAACTTAAAACTCCCCTGTTTTGTCTACATTTTTTAATTTTATTAGTGCTAGGGACGTTGAATCAGTTTAAGTTTATCCCGATTGCCTACGAAAGAGAGTTATAGTTTTACCACTTACACCATATTTTGAAATGTCTCGAGATTTAAGACTAATTGATAAATCATATTTTTAACAGAGATCATACATACATATTTAGATGGCGAATCGATTACATTCGTCACTGTATGGTTTTTTGGCCATTTTAATTAAATCTCCCCAACTAACAAGAACCACAAAAAATTCAATAATTCATTACTTGTATGCACCAACCGTACTGTAAATCTGTTGAAAACCCTTTGACAAACAGAAAACGCCATAAAAAGGAAAGCAATCGAGTGCGAGCCGGGTTTATTCCGCGGCCGGTGTTCACTCTGCCGTATGTATTGGTTCGTGTATACTTTTACAATACCGTAGCTAATATTTCTCGTGCAATTCCGATTGTAATAGTATTGTTTTACAGTATTTACTTTACTTGGTTTACATTTTAGAGGAAAGTTGGGACGTGTTCGCTTGTAATGTGTAGACAGCCTTAATACTTAAGTTTACTTTGAAAATGGCGTATAAAAATAGAGGTGTAGATATAAGCCCGGAAATTGGGCCGCGGCAGAATTTCAAGCGTATTTTCATGGTGTCAACTTCACGGTTGCTACAGGCATGGCCAAATAGCATGGCTAATGGAGCTGTGGCCGTCGTGGCTGAAAGCCGGACATGTCAATTAATTTAGCCGGCAAGCCAAACCCGCTGAATTAAAATTAAAGTAAATCGTTAAAACCTGGCCACACCATTGGGTTTATATTAAAATCGGTAGTTACCGATAGTGGTCGATGATTTCATATTAAGTGAGCCTGATATCAAAGGAAAATAAGCATAATGAGTTGGATGTATCGTTGGATTCTCAGTAACCCAATTTTATCATTTTTATTTCCTTCATAACGTATTTCAGACAATCACACAATATTTACATTACATACGAGTATATAATAGGAAGCAAACATTATACTTATTTATTTTCTTTCATTACGTAGTCTTTCTAGTCAATACTCTATAATTTGCTGCTTGCTTTGTTTTTTTGCTATTCTGTTTGCCAGTCGGCAAAGGCCTCCTCTAATCCATTCCAGTTTCTCTCTTGCCACCTTGTGCCAGGTTGTTCCTGCAATTTGCCTGATGTCATCATGCCACCTTTTCTGTGAGCTGCCTCTCTTCCGGGCGCCTTCTCTTGGGTACCATTGGGTCAATCTTTTGCTCCATTTGTCCTTGCCTATAGTCAAATGGCATTTTCGACCTTATAAAACAATATTTACAGTAAAAATAAAGTTGTTTTTCTGCTCTACCTTATTTATCAATACCTACATTACAGCGTTAATACTATAAAAGCTTTACAAAATATAAGATCGTAGTCTAGCACAAGTGCGGCCCGGCCGGACCAACGAATTGATAACTGTCCAGCCCAATTTGATTTAAAAGCAAAACTTTGTAGCTCTCCCGTGAAGAGAGACCGCCTATCGACCTTAATTCCCGCGAAAAAGATAAATAAAATTCACCCATAGAACATCAAATTGTGAAACTCTGTAAATTCGCTAGGGGAACATCGTTCACTTAAGCACATTACGGCTGGCTGTTGGTGCAACTTCGGGCCCATCGAGATAACACTGGAAACAATTGCGGAGCCTGGGGAATCAACTTGTGCAAACTAAACAAAAACGTAGGTGAATGTTAATTGGAGTAGATCTCGTTTATTTCAATTTGGAGTAACGTTTCAACAAACCTAAAACAAAAGTAGGTAAGTATTCAAATTGATGTCTGCTCAATCTAGATAGGTATAGAGCATACCTGTTAAATCAAAATAAAAATTGAAACTGCAAATTAATAAGAATGTGACAGTGGGTTGCCAAATCACAATTAAAGTTATCTGAGTATGAAAAGAAAATTAAAATCCGTCAAATGAAGAATTATTCTTACGTAACTTTAAATTAAACAAAATGGGTAAATTGACAGTGATATTCCGAAAACCCGTTAATGCCGCGGGATTTTTCACGCGCTGTGGAGGATCCCTGTCAGCCACTCAATAGTTTGTAGGCCGATATTGATTTGTCAGTTCATCGTATCAGAACATAGACCATAATCTCATATTGTATCCCCTGGATTTTTGCGCATTACCCTTCTCATACACTCAGCAATTCACGATGTATTTCCTTCACTGTAAGAGCATCGGCTTATGTATTTAAGTCAGAAAGTCTTATTGGTCCAGCTCGAAGTTGATACCCTACGATCACGAGTTGGCAACCTACGCAACTAGACTAGCGATGCTCTCAACACAGACTAAATTTAGTTTCTCTTCGTTTTCTTCGAACTGCATGTGTCTCTGCGCTTATACAGACCCGTGGCTTGAAACAAGATGCGCACATCATAACGCTTCTCAAAAACTGTCAAAATATATGGAATCGATATAAGCGCTCGACGGTGGCTTACATTCCTATTACATTTTCTCGGGCTAATTATAACGGTCTCGTTATGCATCTTGTCTAAAGGCATGGTAAGTGACTCTCTTAAACAACCGCTGTCTCTTCAACTAGACCAATTATTAACCGGTGAGATGAAGTTGTCCCGTCATAACGTAAAAACAACATGCGTGCATTTTCATCTTATCCGTTTTACTCGTCGAGTAAGCCCGCTCGTATGAGTTCGCTCACTGTTCAACAGAGAGCTGTTTTTCAGAGCATGACATAATTAACATAAGCGCTAGCCGCGACCGTCGTCCGTGCAGTTTACGTTAATCTTATACATTTTCGATAACGATAACTTTTGCAATATACATCTTGGTTAGAGTCACTATTCTGACTTGTGACACCGCTGTGACATGTTGTTTTAAAAGAATAATCAACAATAGTTAACACCGTAACTTGTGCACCTATAGTATACAAGTTACGGTGCTAACTATTATTGAGTTTCAGTTGGGATTCTCAACCATAAACAAAACCCGAATATTGACTCTACGGCACACAGTATAAACGACCGCTAATGTCAAATTGAATATTAACCGGTAAGTGATTTCATGTCTTTAAAGCTTACTTATGATTTATTACGATTTCGTTTACCGAAGTCTAATTTGAAATTTGTAACGACTTTTTAAGCGTCCCGTTACGTTTATAGTCTGAGAGCCTCATAATGTCCCCGACAAGGTCAAACCTATGACTGCCAGACTAATACCTAACATTCATAACATTTAACATAAGATAAATCTCAAATAGCACACTTTGTACTTACATTTGTTTACGCATTTCATACAAAAATGGGTGTCTTTATACAAGATTTTTAAACTAAATAATAACATTTATTAAATTATATCAATTTAGTAAATGTTATTATTTAGTCTTTTTTATTGCTTATACAAAGTAATATTTTATCAGACGAAATACAACTCGACCGTTATATCAGCGGGACACGGTAGCTAGGTACAGTAACAGTATATAAGCGTCTCCCAAGGATCTCTTTTTCTAATATAAAATAAACATTACCCTCAAAATAAATACAAATTTTATTAGACGTTGATAAACGCTAACTGAGATAAATATGACTGTTAAATAACAAGTACCGATTTAATCATATTTTGAAGTATTTAATATTTAATAATAAAGCTTTCATGAATCTTCGTATTACAATATACCCTTACGCTTAAATTTAATATTAATGCAAAATAATAATTTCGTACATCTTGTGATAGGTCTGAAGAACTCACTTTGCGTTAAAATAATTGCTTCTTAACATAATTGCACTTATGTGCTAAGTTGAGTGTTAATAGAACGTCAGACAACAAACACTAAGCGTCTTTCAGACGAAAAAATCTAAACAAAAACGTGTTCTTTGATAATGCTGACATCGCGTGTCGAGGAGCGAATCGTAACTGATGCCTAATGGGACGAGAATCATCACATTTACCGGGAACCGCTTTTTACCTATCATCCAGAGAGAAATGATAATAATTTGCCGCAGTAATGGGTTCCTGATTATCTGATTCGTAGAGATAAAATTATTTTTATGCAACGTAATACGCATTTTCCTCATTACCGTGGTAAACGTTTTTGTGGATATATATTATTAATCAAAAAAAAATATTAATAAAAAAATGCATTTTGATAAACGGTCATAATCCGTGGAAATTTGTTCTAAATACGTATTTTTTTTCTTAGATAATAAATTTGACTTTAACGTTGATACAATACGACATCTTTAATACATTACACACAGCCTGTCACTGGTTATTTGCAGAGCCGCCGCCATGAATGAAAGCGTAGCAAACGTAATATTCTCTTAGGTTCACGGGCTTTTATTAAATGAATATTCATTAGTTAATTTGCTTTAAGAAGCACCATACATCACGAAAACGAATGCTTTGCGTGAAAATATGCGGACTCCGAGGAAGTTCACCGCCTTAAACAGAAATTAATATGCGTTGTAATTTTATTCATGTCGCGGCGTACCATGTAGGACGCGATACGTATCTTTATTTGATACATTTACACAGTATTTATCTGAGATTTTTCTCGTGTATTTGTTAAAGTACTCGTAGTAAAGTTACGTGATGTTGTTGCTTTAAAACTTGATTATGCAAATACTAAGGAGTGTAAGCTAGCTCCGAGCAAGTAAGGTTGACTATCAGGCAAAAACTACAATTTTGTTATCAGGAAACTTTAAACTTACTTATCAGTATTTTATATACTGATGAAAGGTATACAGTCGGCATATACAATCTTTCAATTATGACTCAAATACTTATGAAATGAAAATGTCTATAAACTCCCTTCTATTTAATAAACGCATCTTACGACCTTATTGGTTCATGACGTTCAAACGTAATTTGCCAGTATTTGCTTGGTAGACTGTATAGGTACCGATGATTTTCTAGCGGCGAATATTTGAACATGTCTTGCACGTTTTGAAGTATTTTGTAATTCGATCGCGGAGAAAAATTCCTAACATGTGTCGACCCTGAGCTCTTTGCTACTTGCAGAAGTGCTAAAATAACTTTCAAAACACATCGCAGTAGAATTATTTTTAAATAAGAATAAGAATACGACTCTGAAAGGTAAAAACTGGATAATGGTTACCTATCGCTATAATTAGTATTGGTATTCGTATAAAACTATTTTTAATTATTTGTAAGATGGAATAATGTAATACGAGTATGATGGCGGCTACATTAACTATTGCGACGACGCGTTAGCCAAGTTGGTAGTGACCCTGCCTACGGTGCTAGCGGTCCTGGGTTCGATTCCCATATTTGCATGGGCAAATATTTGTGTGATGAGGGCAAATATTTTTTCTTAGATGTTTTCTGTGTATTAAACGATTTATTTCTCCATATAAATAAGAATGTTTATCGTTGTCTAGTACCTATAGTACAATCTTAGAGCTTAGTTTTGTGGGAAATTGTCCTCTGATATTATTTATTATTATTGTTTTTTTCCGTGTGGTTGCCGGGTTAGAATAGTGCCACTCCATGTCTTCCCGTGGATGTCGTAAGAGGCGACTAAGGGAATAACGGCTTGTAGTACTGTTAGGCGATGGGCTTGCAATCTGTCACTAATACACTGGTAAACATCTTAGCCTGATTGTGCAAAATGTGGTTACAGAATTATCAACAAGTTTTTTTTAGAGTTGTTGGTAATTCTGTAGCTCTGCCTACCCCGCTCTGGGAATAAAGGCGTGACTTTATGTATGTATGTATGTATGTATGTATTATTTATTATTATTCGATACATAATTTCTTTACATTATTTCTGATTTTCACAACACACAAATAGACGAATGCACTTGCGATATATTTACCATTTACGTAAGCGTGTGCGCGCAAAGTAGCGTGCGCGTGCGATCCGATGCGCAGCGTGGCAGCCACTGAATAGTACCCGTCAGATGGGTAACCGGCATGTACTTGTAGCGATGAACGTAAATCGCGGAGTGAGCCGCGCCTGCCTAGAGTTAACAGGTATCACTTTCAACCCGCTTCAAAGATAAACAATGGTCTAATTTAAGAGACGTGAAACATGAAAAGTAATTCGTTGTATAAAAAAGGGAAGGGAGTAACGATTTCAAAAATGATTTCAAAAAGCACTAGGAAGTCACTTTAAATGAATCGTTCGTTCATGAAATAATTACATACCTTATTAATACAAAAAGAAAAGCCCTCAAAATGGGAAAAATACTTATTTTCAAATAGTTATAACTATTTGAAAAGGTGAGTCAAATTCAAGTAGGCTTTCGGTTTAAAAATATTGTGGGACGCCGACTTTAGTTTGACTCACCTTCGAGTATTACCTTGTGAAAATAAATTCACTTTTGAGTTTTTTAAGGCGGTTTTTTGATTTTTAATACATTTCTTTTTTGTGAATGTAATATGCTGTTATTTAGTCACACTTCTTAATGAATAAGAAACTAAATAAAGAATATTTCAAGCCCGCTACAGGTAATGCCGCGGGAAATTAATAGTGTATACATTTCAAACAAACGTGCTTCGTCATAGTCTCTCAACTATCTTATCACCACCCTTTAAATAATTACGGGTCATACACCCTCTTAAAAACTAAAGTTGTGTCTCCTGTGGTTAATAGTTAAGAGCTTGTGTTTATATAAGTTATGTTTTTATATGATAGGTCTAAAGCAGTCCTGACGGTGTTTTTGCGGGAATGGACTTAGCCAGAAAATTAGGCCTTAAAAACTGGCGAACACTGTTGCTTGGCAGGTAACAAACATAAAAAATACATGGTCTAATTGAGAGCCTCCTCCTTTTTTTGAAGTCGGTTAAAAATACTTTACATAGTTAAATACTACTGACGCGTAAACTGTTTGTCGCGTGCGACATTTGCTCAATGGAGGAGTGTTTACACCTAGCGCGAGACTAGGACCGAAGGCAAATATAGGTTAACTTCGGAGCACGAAAGCTTACCTTTCTGAGTTAGCGATCGAACGTTACGGCTCATTATAAGGCTTGTTATGGTGGCCAATGTTATGCAATGCTGCTTTATTTTTGATAATTGCCTCTTGACGGAGTATAATAAGGCCGTGAAACTCGATCACGGCTTAATAAACTACCGATAAGCAGCAGTATTCGTATTATTGTTTTGGTGTGAGTATAAGACAATCGGTGAAAATACTAGCATAGAGATATTCCATCTTAGTCCTCAGGGTTGGCAACGCATTTCTCTTAGGATTACAGTCTATAGAATTCAAATGTCTATGGATCTCAAATCCCACTTACCATCAGCCCCCTATTTCACCATCTTGACAATGACACGTGACAGGTTACAATTCGGTATACATTGCAAAGTCAACACGCTTATACATCACTGATATTCATATAAGCTGCGCCATGTACACTGAAGTGTCACCTGTCATCGTCGGGCGGGATGGTGAAATTGGGGGCAGGTAGTGTGAGTTTTCGTGTGCCTTCTCTGTTGTCGATGTCGTGTTGTCGATGTACCTATACTAGTTTATATTTTGCAAATGTTTCATACAATATGAAATATTTCAAATGTTTAATGATCGCTAACGAATCACAACAAACAGGGCTGGCATTCTACAAGGTAATAACGATATCGTTTTTGACCTGTTTCTGTATTGTCAACGTTTTGAAAACTCTTATGTCATTTACAATAATGGCGACTGTGACTGTGACATAAACGATTCTTAAACGTGTCAAACACGATATCGTTTTAACGCACCTGAATAGAGGCCCTGTAGGTACTTTTTTGGCATACATAACATCACGCCTTTATTTCCAAAGTGGGGTAGGCAGAGCTACAGAAGTACCAACAACTTTAAATTACTTGTTGATAATTCACTTATTCTGTGATAATTCTATAACCACATTTTGCAATTCCAGGAACATGGTGACTTTGAAAAAAATGCTTACACCCATCCAGCTTGTGCGCTGAAGCATTGGCCCTTGATTCGGCATCGATAAGAACCGAAAATACTTTGTCGACCAGCATACCGCTGAAATTGGGTCGTATAAATAAATAATTTTACGATGTTACCCTCACAACTAACGGCCAGCTCTTAAATTTGTACACGCCGCCGTAAAAAACTAAAGCGGACGCTCCACAAAACGGGTTACTTACCAGGTAAAACAATTTCGAACAAAACCGGCAAAGTGCATGTGAGGCTAGAAACAATGTACATACAGCAGCAACACAGTTAACTGACCTTGCAATAAGGCTCACTACTCGCTATCGTGGGCAGTTAACAGTGATACGGTGGTTATTACGGCCTGTAGTCATACAATAAATTTACAAATAATTTCTATTTTCTTAACTATACCTACTCTGCTCATCATTCAGATAACCCTTAAAGGCCAAAATAATTTCCTGTTATTTTATTATTACCTAGTGTTTTATTACCCTTAGAGATTGCGGCTTTGGTGGTAAGGGTTCGAGCTCCGCACCCTTTACTTCCTAAACCGCAGGTATGCCCACGTG
Organism: Acleris holmiana; assembly: GCA_949316455.1. NCBI lineage: Eukaryota > Metazoa > Arthropoda > Insecta > Lepidoptera > Tortricidae > Acleris > Acleris holmiana. The sequence continues at coordinate 11,741,947 of OX438769.1, forward strand.
TTTTAATAAATGGTTTATTTCTCGCCTTATGTTGCATAATCATTTGCTTATTAGCTCACAACATTTCTACCCTTACAAATGATATGATATTTACGCACTATGAACCAGTTTCTATAACATTTTAACCCAAAATCCACTATATTTTTTATTTCTACGTAACTTTATGTTATACCCTATCTGTGCCAATTTCAGCTGCATAATAAATCAAAACACAAGTGTATACACGAACGATATAGCGTAACTATGTCCAGTCAACAACTTTAATTATGGTGCCAGTATAGAACCTACTCTAAATTTCTTACTTGTGACTTGACGCCTTCATTATGACAGGGTTGTAAGGTAGCTCAACTATTATAGTCGTTAACCTTACAATCAATGATATTAGTAAAGTGGTCACTTATACCGTACGAAACTGTCCAATGAGTTAAGGGGGCAAGGCACAAACCAGCGCTCTTTAACTTGTTATGCAATGTAATGTTACTTTAAGCCGGTTGTGTAAAGGCTTTTTATAATTCAATTAAACAAACAAGAAAGTTTTGTTTCAAATAATTTCGGCTGGTATACGGCAACAGACACAATAAAATACCTCAGCACGCATAATAGAGGCAATAGCGAAATATGATTTTGCGTAGTTGCAGACAGGCAATAAATAATGAGCTAGAACGATATTAGCCGACGTTATTAGGTATTGCCGCAGAAACAGCGTAACAAATTGTCTTGTCCTTTATTTATTTTCCCTTTGTGAAACAATTGTATTTATGTTTCATAACATACGTGTTGGTGGAAACCTCGACGGGCGGCCCCTCGGGTGTGCTCAGGCCGGCTGCGAGTAGTGAGAACTCTCTATTGTACCAACACTTCAGCTGAATGACTCGGTCGCTTGTTCTCGATTGTGTCGTACTTTAAATCTTGCTTTATTGTATTTCAATCGCTTTAAAACTTATCTCGCGTTATTATTGATATTTTATATGCCTCGACTTGCGAATAATGTTTACTCATCCTTTACAATAAACATTATTTTCAACCTAAAGACTCATTTATTTTAAAAAACTTTGTCGAAATAGTCCTGTTAGAGACAAGCTACTTGCCGACTGCGTTTTTTTCAACAGTCCTAATCTACCAAGCAAGATAATTTTACCAACTCAAACTTGCAGTGTCTACGATTTTTGGTGCATTGGAAGCGTTTTCAGCAGGCTGAAATATATATTCAGCCCGTTTCAGAGGTAACTTTATCTAATACCAGGTCCTCAAATTTCGACCAACTTGCCTTTGTTTTCAGGCACCTGAAACGAATTTTCCTACACCCTCTACCAGTGCCATAACTTTTAAACCCTTTTTCAGGCATTTTCGGGTCCATCATGGACCTTTAAAGTACATTTAAGTATGTAGCAAGAGTGAAAAAGAGCTAGCATGACTATAAAGAGACAGCATTACTGAGAACCTTCCAGAAAAGGGGGATAAAGACGACACGATTAGAAAGGAACACTCGTAACCTTCCAGTGGGGCCAGTCAAGAAAGTTGCATTCGACAATCGTTTGCGATTATGTTACAATATGGCATTGACGTAAGGCACGGAGATAGTCACGTGGTACTATCTCGGTGGCTTACGTCAATTCCATGTACTTTTTGATTAAAAATATTCGCTAACGATTGTCGTATGCAACCCTAGAGAACCGTGAGAAAAAGCCATCGCGATTGTAAATACGGTAGCAATACGTATAGCTTTTCAGCAACGAATACTCTAGGTTGTCTTTGGTGGGTCATACTACATTGATAATTTCAGAGGGTATTCTGGAATAATCTTGGACTGGACTTCAAAAAGCGAACCGATCGCGGCCACCAGTCAGTTTTAACTTGGAAAGCAAACCCAACGATTATCTGCAAAGAACAAAGCAATTCCAAGCGACTACGAATAGTTTAGCTATTTTTTGTTTGTAACGGAGTCGTGAGTGCGTTGAAAAGGACTAACTCTGAATGATCGGTTTAATTATGTATTTATATATATCTCTTACCTGCCCCCGCGTACGTAAAATTATTTTCATTATTACGTATTGCGTAATTTTAAATTTGACAGTGGCAGTAACTATCCCACCGTATAAGCTGGTATAAGCAAATCACACGCACGCAGAACAAAATTTTGACGTCAGGTGTCAATGTAACTTTTTTTGATTTAAACAGCACTAACGTAATGTCTATTGCGTCGTAAAATTGGAGTTACGCTCTTTTAGAACAAGTAAATCTTAATAATTGAATAATATTTTTTCTATTAATCCTAGCGGAAATTTAAAACTATTGGTGTCTTCCTTGTTCCAAACAATATAAAGAGAACTAATAAAATTATAGTTTCACAAATTTGAAATTTTGTCAATTCCTGTACTCGTACGTATGTTAGTAAACACTTTATCGTACAAAATGCAAAATAATTATAACAATTCCTCGTGAATAACAATTACGTAGAATACATTTTGTAAGACTATCATTAGGTCTCATATACCTATATAATGGCCACACATAAAAGCAATGCTCAGCAAAATCTGACTTGTTTGTAAGTCAACATAGATCGATCAATCTTTATTTTGTCTTTAATTAATATGTCTTATTGGTCACTTCTTTTATAGGTATTTGTGCTTGTGATTTATTTTTTTCACTATATAACTATTTTTTAAAATATAAAAAGTTATTATGTAAATAGAAAAAGTTAGAGTAAATGCAACACAAATGAGGTGTAATGAATAATGATCTCCTCCCAACCCTGACTCTAAACGATCACATGCCAATGTTTACTTCTATTGGTGGTACCTACTAAAAACTGTTATTATCGTAACCACGTATTTTCTTCTAATAAACTATCAATAAAGATGGCAATCACAGGTTAAGGGGCTTTCAAGTGGGGTGTTGCTATATTTTTATTAGACATAAAAAATCACGAAAGCGATTGCTTCATATTTGCATGGAAATTCGACCCTCGTAAACTATGTATATTCCACCGGTAAATAGCATAAAGTAGCGACATACTTTCACGAATGTAGCTCAGTTAGTTGCCTATTTTGCCAACATATTTCACTACCGAGAATTCACATTTTCGTTAAAACCGCTACTGTTTTTATGTCCTCTTTATTCAATTCATATTGTTTATAACGCTCGTGATTTATCAATATATTTTGCGGTTTAATGTAAAAGGTAATCATGGTTATCAATAATTATGATTTAATTTATAACTACAGGGCCTTTATTCTACTGCATTAAAGCGATATTGCGTTTGACGTGTTAGTATTGTTTTTAACTAGGCCGTCATTACTGTCATGTAAGTAAGAGTTATCAAAACGTTGACAACACGGAAACACGTCAAAGGCAATATATTAGCGGTATAGAATTACAGCCCAGCTGACTTTAACAGTTTTCTATAACCATTGTGAACAAATCAATTTTTAAGTGGGTACTAATACATCATAAATATTATTTCACTTATATATTGTAACTACATTATCAACTGATATTACTTACGTCGAGTTTGGAACGAAAACTTCATAGTCTGCTAAATAAAGCTGGTATAACAGACTGACTCAGTGTTTGCCAACGATCGAAGATTCAAGTGTTACGATCTGATATCGATGTTAATAAGTCAATAAAACGTCGCCGGACTAGAAGCAATTTCTTTTTACGAGTCCCGAGACGATCACTGCTACAATTCAGCTTTTTACTTTCACTGTATACTTCGTCCGAATGAACCGATGATGTATCAAAATAACACCTTAAACACTTCAAAGATGCGAACATTTGCATGTAACACAAGTAACAAATATCGTACCTATTTAAAACCTTGCACTTATTACGTATTAATTCCAAGACTCAATCACCTTACTAAGTTAGGTACTTTAAACTGGAGTTTAAAAAGAATATTTCTGATGTTTACGAGTCTAAGAGTTGACTGACTAATTCTCGTAACTAATAGGTGCCCAACTCTCTAGGTACTTACACGGAACTATAAAAAAAATAAGATCATACAATTATTAATGTAAATTATTCTGCATAGCGGTCAGCGGTATTAATTACTTCTGCTTTTGAGTTGAGACCCTGTCAAATGTGCTTGGTGGGTATCATGTAGATACGCGTCAAATAAAAATAACGCGTTCATAGTAATTCCAAAAAAAATATGGTGGAAACGAGAACTTCACGAATTAGGAAAAAGAAGCAGAAATACATTACTTCACTACACAGAAGACACACAAAAATAAAAGAAATAAATTTATGTGACAGGAACAGCACATAGTATATATCAACATAACAATAATGTTATCTCAAAACGAAGACGTTAAAATGAGAAATGTTTAACTCTTAACACTCCTGTCGCGTAACAATACATACACCCCAAAAAATATTATTATTCCATCTTGGCCATGTCTAGGTTAGTAACTCATCTTTTATTTTATGGAAACCGATCCCATAAAATAAAAGATCAGTTACTAACCTTTTTATGTATTTAAATATATCTCTTATCTACTTAAGCTGGTATAAGCAAACCACACGCACGCAGAACAAAATTTTGATAACAACAGACGTCAATGTTATTACTAACTTTTTTTAATTGAAACTGGACTAACGTAATGCGTCTATTGCGTTGTAGAATTGGAGTTACGCTCTTTTAGAATAAGTAAATCTTAATAATTGAATACTAATTTATCTATTAATCATAGGGGAAATTTAAAACTATTGGTGTCTTCCTTGTTCCAAACAGTATAAAGAGAACAAATAAAATTTGAAATCGTACATATGTTAGTGAACACTTCATCGTACGAAATGCAAAATAATTATAACAATTCCTCATGAATACCAATTACGTAGAATACATTTAATAAGACTATCATTAGCTTTCATATATAATGGCCACACATAACAGCAATGCTCAACAAAATCTGACTTGTTTGTAAGTCAATATAGATCTCACAATTTGGCCAAAATAGCCATACAAAAACTGTTCTATTTTTTTCTACGGTTCTCTGCCTTTTCGCCGACAAATCTTTGGCAAATGCGTCGTTTCGCAACCTATTCATTTGCTAACCCGCTTTTTGTTCTGTAACTACGAATATTTCGGGTATTTTAATAAAACTAACCTAACCTTACCCACGGTTCTACACGATGGTCATGAAATAAATCCAGAATTATTAACAGTTTCGGAAAAAAACCCGGGTTGTGAAATGATAATTATGTTTGTGAAATGAATCATTTGTGAAACGTTGGTTATGACCGACTGAAAAGTATTCTCTAACCTTTGCTCTTCAACAACAATACATATACTGTTTCCCTCGCAATATCTTTTGATGATAAGAGAGACTTGTGTAAATTTAAATGCCTTAGAGGGGGAAAGCAGATAATCAGATTGGGTTTAATTACAATGTTAAACTGTCGAACTTTCGAAACATCCAGGACGTTCAAGATCGTTTTTCAATAGGGATCTGACATCAATAACGTAACAAAGGAAGTCGTGTTCCAGAGTATATAAAAAGAGGATATAGAGGATGCAATTTCACAATGGCAGAAGTTAATTATGAATAGACAGAAGCATAAGCCATTAAACTAAAACTTATGATAGAGCCGTAATCTTTCCAATTATGCTTTTATTAGTAGAGAAGTGGAAAAACAGAGTAGGGGAAAGACGATGCATAGATGCTTTGGAAATAAAGTGCTGTAGGCGAATGCTTAGATACCATGGACAGCCAAACGCACAAATGCTTGCTATGCTAAATCTGAAGTACTCGTAAGTAAAGTAGTAGATAGGTACAAGGCGCTTTTTTTGTCTATTTTTCAATATTCATAAGATCAGATTAGAAGAAAAAAACGTGCAGCATTTTGCTATATTAAACGGGGCTTTTCAGTATCAATATCCAGTAAAAGTGATTACGTGAAATATGGGAGTATCTTAAAGTAAATTCACTCATTATGTATACATACAAAGTTGACTTGGCATTATCATTCTTCGAGAAGCGTTTCATTTGAATATCGATTTATAGGCTAACATGAACAACACCAAGTTGCTCACTTTGAGGGAAACAAATAAACAGAACAGCGAACTCGAATCTTGAGGCAAACCAACTTACTCTTTCAGTTTGAAAACTTCGCGGCCCCTGGTTCATTTAGAAGACAATATTTTTAGGACAAAATTATTTCTGTACTCTATTATTTCTATATTCCTAAACCTTAAACGAAAATAAGCGGTCTATTACTTAAATCTTCGGCACCCGTGAGTCATTTAATTGTAACATTAAAATTCGAACTGAAAATCTTTTGTCAATCAATACTTAAGTTCGAAATTAGTATTTTTAAGGGTGTTTGACATTATATGCTTATATCGTAGTAAAGCTCGGTCGCCCAGGTACTGAAGATAATACGATTATTGAAAATTAATGTCAGGCAAGTTTTTAGTATCAGTCAACTATTCTGCCCTCCTAAACCAATAAGCAGTACCTCAAATTCAATAACCAAAGCAGATTTAATCCTATCCTGTTGGTAATAAGGTTGCAATTGCTACCGGAGATTTGTCTGAGACACTGCCATTTGTGTTAGCAGAGCAGTATTATGGTCCATAGATGTTAGTTAACACAATAACTTATACCTTTTGTTAGTAGCTATGGCACTGACGTGAGATACGTCAAGGAGCTCGAGCGACCCCACCGGGAGCGCCCGCGTGCTGCCTGCGCGGCTTCTCGCACTGCGCTGTCACCCCGCCCCGCAAACATCTCCTAGGCCCTGTTTTATAAAGCCACAAATTTTTGCTAGATAGTCCATTCCGCTTGTAATTTGTAACTTGTAGCTTTATAAAATAGAGCCCAGGAGGTTGTTGCTGCTGCCCTTCACTCAACGGACATCGGAGGCAACTTTCTTGCACTTCAGCGCAAAAAAGACGTCCGTGTGTGTGCGCATCGGCAAATTATTAGGTATTTGAGAACACCACACGACTAGGTTCTTTAAAATAGGTTAAACAATTTTTAATATAACGTGCCCATGTAATGTACTGTCATGGGCATTTATATCTATACAGGCATCGCGTCAAATATGTATATGTATACACGGAGTTTATTGCCAGTGTCATAAAGGTGTATAGATATTTTTGACATCTTGGGAACGTGTAGGTATATATTTATGCCCTTGACTGTATATTAATCTTGCACCTTTTTAATACTTTTAGAAGTACTTATTGGACAGTAAAAAATAATTAAAGTTTATTCTCATTAGCCTTGCCTGTACCCTTTATTTTTTATTAATTACTTAATATACGCACGCCTATTACATACCGTCTCGCTTATCCTAAGATGCAGTGTGCATGTGTGTTCTGTCCTAGATCCTCCATTTTCAATTAATCAACTATCAATATCTCTGAAATCTAAAACCAGCAAATCAACAGCGGGCGTTCTTTGAAATGTACGAGTAAATATAGGTCCACGGAAAGTCCATTCACCGCTGCAATCGCATTCCGCAGGTATACGTGTATCCCCGTCATCGACAACGCAGTTAAGCCGTGTAATTAATCGAACCAGGGATATAATTTGTCTTCGTCATGGAGCAAATAGCTAATTCCCCATTAGGGACACAATAGCCCGCCCGGAGGCTCTTATTGATTACCGCCTATTGTTCGCTTTCGACCGCCTTAAATGATACACTTGGCACGATTTACGTGACAAGTATCTTCTACCGTTTACAAGACAACGCGATAATGACTGTCTTTTATCGATGGCAACTTGATAAATAACGCTTTTCTACAGAGGCAACTTTTACACTCAGACTTGAAAAATTGACATGTCATATTTTCACATTTCTAAGGTTACGGGGATACGAGCATGTTTTATCAACAATATTTTCATATAAAGCTAAAAGCGTTATTTACTGTGGTAAATCAATTTACCTCGAATGCATGAAAAACTTTTAGAGCCAACTCAATCCTTTTTCAAACGACCACGTAGAAACTAAACTACTCCATTGAAACTACCTACCAAAAAATAAAAGGTTGTAACCTAACCTCTAAAGACATAAATTTGTCTGATGCTTAACCGAAACTTAAAAAAGTTCAAATATCTAAAGTACAATATATTCCTAATGTTTGAAATAGCGAAACTTGAAATGCATAATCTTAAAATTTATAACTTTAAAATACCTACTATCACAAGTCGGCATTTAAAAAAAAAAACCGGTAGGTATAATGGTATTTTGAATTTTGGTCGTATGTAACCTTAAAAATATTGTTTTTACTCCTACAAACTCCGGGTTCCTGCTCACTTACCTATAGATAGAGGACACGACGTGCGCGTAAAAATCGCGGCCTCGAATATCTCGTGGGACATCTCGTCTACACAGCGGCCAAGATAGTCCCGCTAGCGAACTGTGCGTCAACGGCAAAGCGTTAAAACTATTATATTAACACATTGTCTACCAGCTACGACTCAACAACTATACAACAACTATTTTATTTATTTTTTTATTTTAAGGAGCAGGCACACGAGCACTCAGGCCACCTGATGGTAAGTGAAATCTGAGACCCATACCCCCTTACTTATGAACGTGAAATAAGCTTGGAATAGTTTATGCCATGCTTTGTCACTTTCTGTCAGATGCAAATGTCACAATTACAGATAAGGACAAAGCATGGCATAAACTATTCCAAGCTTATTCCACGTTCATAAGTAAGGGGGATAGACATTTGAATTCTCAAGATTATAATCCTAAGACCTCAAATGCGCTGCCAACCCTGAGTCTTATCCCCACACCGGAACACAACAATGCGAACACTGTTGCTTGGCGGATGGTTGATGGATAAGATGGTGGTAGCGATCCGGACGGACCCTGCACAGGGTCCTACCACCACTAAAACTAAACTATGACTATACTCGTAGTATTTTTTACGAAAACTATGAATAACCTGTTCACATACTCTTAGTAACCATCCTACAGAAATAGCATCTTCCGAAACAGTGCAGACGGGATTGACTGAGTGCGACCGCCTCCGTCAAACCGCAAGGTCTGAGAAACCAACTTTAAGTTAGTTAAATGTAAAGTTGGTAAACAACCATGTTCTACTCATTTTCAGCTAATTGAGCTGCATAGTTAACGGCGTCTTATACCATTCCAGCAATTTTATAAAACATCCTCGATGTCAATTCAGCAACGTTTTCATCATTAATTGTTTTTAACGTTTAAAGTGCGATAGAAAAAATATCTTAGAGTGTTGTTGAACCACGTCTGATCAACAAACTTATTTTATCTAGGCAAATACCTACAGCACAATGCCGTCCATATATATATGGGCAAGCAATTCTTCGCCTCAATAAATATAAGCGCTTCCGAACTCACTGTTTTACAAATCACCTAAGCTCACTCCGATACACATACCTCAATAAGATATTTTTTCCAATATGTCCCGCGGCCTTCAAACTTAACGTCACGCTACAGCCACTACAAATGTGAAAATCTCGCTTCTATTACGGAGGGGATATAAATAGATTCGTTGTTGTTAAGTTTAGTGACACGGAACGGATCATTTGGACCGACTTTCCTTAAGGACCCCCCCGCACTTTAATACGATACCCATGTCTCATTACACAAACACATTCTGTGTTTATGTGCTAAATTACTAACGATGTCTGATTTTCTGTTTTGATTATATTATTTTTGAATAGTGCAATTAGTTAGTTTATTAACCGACTTTAAAAAAAGGAGGAGGTTATACGTTCCATTGTATGTATTTTTTTTATTATTTTTTTATGTATGTTCACCGATTACTCTGTCAATTGTGGTTCGATTTTTAATAATAAAAAATTGGTTTCATAGGATATACTTCCGAGGTGGTTCCATTGTCGCTAAATCTGAATCTGATGAGTGGATCAGTGAGGAATTGAGGGAACTCTTCAAATAGTGTAGGCAAACATATAGCGATTTTAGTATTTTTAGTAAGAAGTCAAGCATTTACATTCGGAATGTATCATTTAAGGAAGTGGAACTGATGATGAAGACCACCGATGGCCATCGGAACTCCTCAACGGTACCTATTTCAAGGGTAGCGTTAACATATCTCGATTAAGATAGTTGAGCGACTACAACGAAGAATATTTACTTGTTGAAATATGACTATGACTTTCCGGTGGCGTTGCTTGCAGCGCGCTTGAAAGTTAAAGTTTCATATCAACTAATAAGTGGAAGTACGGAACAGTGTATTTATGATCACTAAAAAGTTTAAAATTAAATAAATGTTTAAAAAAAGCAAGTCGGCGACCACAATACATTCACCAAAAAAATCGACTTCAGTTCGACTAACCTATTAGTAGGTAGGTGCCTATAATTTTAAAAGAAGTTTTTTCTTGGGTTTTTGAAGGCGCTTTTTTGTTTTTTAGTTTTAACGATCCAGGTGTATAGAAAAATCTTGCATGGTTTATGATACATTTTGTTACTGTTTATAAAAAATAAATAAATAAATAAAACACATACAAAATAATCACGCCTTCATTCCCAGAGCATGGGGTGGGCAGAGATATGGAATTACCATAAACTCTAAAAAAATATTGATCTACCGCACTTTGGCACTATTTTAACCCAAACAAATAAAATATATATTTTATTATATTTTTTAACTAACATCACATTTACAGAAATATCTTTATCATATAGGGGTCACCGGTTATTTCGATTTTTTATCATAGTGATATAAAATATATTGCTTTATGTTGTGTTGTACATACATGAGGTCTTACATTAGGTAATTTCAACATAAACCCTGCAAGGGCACTGCAACAAGACACTTAATGTATATTTAGAGACACACTCAATACTACATAAATTATACAATATAAAATTCATATTTAAAATTATTCAATATACACTACACATATTAGATATTACATTATAAATAATATTTATAAATCTAACAGTTACTCCATAAGTATCCAGTTATTTTACATATTTTACTGTACATCGTGTCAGTTCTCAATAAGCAACAATTAAACATAAAATTAGTAATTTGATAAGTTAACATCATTATTTAAATCTATACTTAAATTAATGTTTTTTAATTCACATCGCATCATTGGTCAAAAACTCCGTTTAATGTATTTTTGTTGTTATACATACATACATAACATCACGCCTTCATTCCCAGAGTGGGGTAGGCAGAGCTACAGAAACACCAACAACTCTAAAACAGCTTGTTAATAATTCTGTAACCACATTTTGCACAATCAGGCCAAGAAGTTTACTAGTGTACCTATTAGTGACAGGTTGCAAGCCCATCGCCATTTGTTGTTATATTTCATTTTAAATCGTACAATTTGGAATGGGTAGGTTCAATCACAAACACGAATACGTACAAAAACTTCATTGGGTATATTTTTACAAAGTGCACAAATAAAGTTATTATGTTTTGTTGATAGGTTACATTAGGTAAATTATGTAATATTAGGTTATGTTATGGACTTGAAAAAACGCGTGGAGCTCGCCCCATGTGCTTCTGTTTAGTCCACCAGGGAAAATACTATTTTATCGAACAATTGTCGTCGCGTAGAATATCCATGGTCTTATTTCTGCAATAAGTCAGTGAGTGTTGTATGTACGAGCTTGTCAATCATGTCCGCGTTGCGTATTCCGTGTTCACCAGGCTTCACTTGTTTACATGTTTGTGGCCCTGTTGAATACTAGGGTACGAGTACATTGTGTCGACCCGCATCTGTTCATGCTACAATGTATCACTAGTTTCTCGCTCCAGTAATGCTTCGCAGTGATCTGAAATAACTTTCATATTAGGCATATTTGTAAAATTTAATAGCATAAATATTTTTTGGGTAACCAGATTTTTTTCTGATTTATATTGACACGTTACGCTATAAATTCATATAAAATTCAGACAACACCTCTACAAGTAGCGCAATGTTACCATTTGCAAGTTTTCTCTACAGACTGGATTTCCCACATGAAGTAAAAGGTTGCAACCTAAACTTGCAAGCATCCGAAGCGGTTGTCCCTCGGAATGCCTAATAGTAATATAACGTTTGTCTAAATTATCACATTTTGTTCTAAAATGCTTTACATGTTTTCCAAAAATGCCTGCCTCTAAGTGAGGTTGTAACATCAGGTTTTATTGTGTTCCAGTGTGGGGATAAGACAACCGGTGAAATTACTACCATAGCGGCATTCCATCTTAGTCTCCAGGGTTGGCCACGCATTGTTAGGTTTACAGTCTTGAGATTATAGTCTTGAGCATTCAAATGACAATCAGCCTCGGATTCCACTTACCATCAGGTGGTGCTCGTGTGCCTTCAAATTGCCGTAAATAAAGCTAAAAAGGTTAGGGGAACCATCTCAAACTATTTATCGTCAAGCTGACACCATAATGACACGATAATACACCCAATGCGGTGCCACGTATTGGTCACATTTCGATCTTATTATCAGCTTACAATATTTTACCTCAGTTCATTGCCACCCCTAACGCTTTTCAGGAATCGTAATACCAAGCGCAGAGCCAGTGCCTATAATTCTAGTTCTGGATGACCGTTCCCAAGGGTCTTTTCATTCTTTGTCTGGCGAGAACTTCCTTGCTTTCATCCTTAAGATTTAGACTACGAAAAAATTATCTGTTTTGTTGGCAAACCGGCTACTTCAATATTTTTTGAAATACCTACGAAACTCTAACACCCGTATTTAAAGACACGAAAAGTAATTACTTAAGCAAAAGTAATGACTTAAGAAACGATTTTAGTATGAGTTTTGACACTACTATAACTCAAGTATTTACTTTTCTTCTCTATAAATGCGGGAGTAAATACTTAAGAATAAGAATATTATTTTAACAAAACGCATTGCAATCAGCCACTATTCGGTGGATACCAAACTAGCCTGAGCCTGAATCTTGACATCCACTTGTTTTTCCATTCGCCATCTGGGGCCCTAGCCAAGATGCAAACGCTCGTAACGTTTTTCTTTTCTATCGCTCAAAATGTATGGGATGACAGTCAACCACGTGGTTTATCGAAACGCACGAGAATCTCATCCCATAGATTTTGAGCGATAGAAAAGAAAAACGTTAGGAGCGTTTGTATCTTGGCTAGGGCCCCAGAACAGAAATACCTACTTTAGAATAGAAAATAAATCTCGTAAAACTAATAATTTAATGAGGATTTTATTTTTTGATTCAAATTACCCTGAGGATTCCGGTAACCTTCGGGGAGGGAAGATGGCCTATTGAAAAATGCCCGGCTTTTACTTTTGATTTATTCTGTTTACTGATTTACTCTGTTCACTTGACATTGGCGAAATCACTGTGTGGACCGCCATTTAATAAAAAAAAAGAAGAAGAAATTACCCTGATACTCTTAGCAAATTACGGGAAAAAATATATTTTGTTGATTGGTTTTTGTATGTTGTTTTATTGATTTAGCGATACCGATATGACGATGCTTGAACCACAAAATATTACTAATTAAGTAGGTAATTAAATATTAACGTTAAGGCACCAGGCCAGTTTTTTTTTACTTTTATACGTTTCGTTTCGGGCGTTTTCAGGGTTCCGCATCTCGAAAGGAAAAAGCGGAACCCTTATAGGATCACTTTGTTGTCCGTCAGTCCGTCCGTCCGTCCGTCTGTCAAGACCTTTTTTCTCAGGAACGCGTAGAGGTATCAAGCTGAAATTTATATCAAATACTCAAGTCTACTGTCCCTTGGAACTGTGAAAAAATCAAACATCTAAGCCAATGCAAGCAAAAGATACAGCCGTTTATGCCGCATATTTTCAAACTCGCAAGGGAATCAAAACCTAAAGGGTACTTCCAGTCGATTTAGAATTTTGAAATTTGGCATGAAGCAATTTTTTATAACACATAGAAAGGAAAAATTCCGAAAACCTTAAACTTTTAGTTTCTTCTTTTCAGATAAAGAAGGAAACGACAGAGACGATAAAGAGACTTCTGTCTTTAATTTATGCTCCTCCAGCTTTCCATACTGTAATGTTATGGATTTCATTTTGCAATAACAATACCATAACTATGACTCGATTGTCGTGATGGGTGAACTTTTATTTATAAACCTACAGGTTTGTACGGAACCCTCAGTGCGCGAACCCGACTCGCACTTGGCCGGTTTTTTATATTTTAAACTAGCTGCCTGCCAGCCGTTTCGCCCCCGCTGCATATTTCCAACTTTCCTCTTGTTTTTTTTCTGCTTTACAGTCCTTTTACTGACAATAACGAAGACAGCAAAAAAATAATTATCTAATTTGGTAGAGTCGTTCGGAAGTTATGCGCATACATACAATTAGGTGATTCATATTTATTTATAGTATATAAGATTTAAGGCTGCACTTCCTTTTCGTCAAACAACGTGTCCCAAAACTGATTGATTACCCGCCCGCATCATTTGGCATACTGCTTTTTTCCAAAACTGTACTTACTTATTTCAGGATTTATTTCAAGACCATCGTGTATAGGTTAAATTACGTTAGTTTTATAAAAATCCTGAAATATTTACAGTTTTGGAGAAAAAAACTGTGTGCCAAATGATAGGCACGGTTGGGAAATGAATCAGTTTGGGTAACGATGGGTTGCAAAAAAGCAATAAACAAAAGTTAAGTTTTTATTACAAATTTTATTCTAAGAGTGTACCAACACTAGTGTGCTAGATATCCTGGTTGCAGCATAATCTTGCATAGGTATGTAGCATACATGGGTGTTTCCAATTTTAGGTCGCACATTTATGTTTGAAAGTAAAGTAGCTAAGAAAGGAGCTGATGACCTCAGAAAACCGCATCTAAATCATTTTACCCGTTTAAGAGAAACAGACAACACACATACGTAGCCGTCAAACTTATAACAACTCTCTATTTGCGTCAGGGGTAAACACAACAGCATAAATTAAAAAAAATAGTCCGGTATTTTTAGGAAAAAAAAGGTGCTCTTAGGCAACCTCACTATCTCGAAGCTAATAAACGAAAAAATCTTCTTACTGAACTCTTACATCTTTGTGTGATGTTTCACTTTATAAAAGCAAACAATTACAACAATTACTGTACACAATAAATTAACAAATTTGTAGTCTAGAGAGTCGAGAGTCAATTTGGTGTGAAAATGTCCCCTAATATTTATTGTTATTTGTATTTCTTTACCAAACACGGGACTAAAGGAGTCCCGGACCTTTGAAAGGCGTGCATGGAGCTAATGCCAACATACATGCAGAGAGGCCCTTTAGAGTTTTTGATAACTTTAATTTATTAAAGCGATGGGATACCAATCGGCGATTGACCATGAGTTCATACTATACTATAGATGTATGCTCCAACTGACGACCACCTGTTAGTAGAGGACTATAAGGATTATGGGAACTTGAATCAAAAGATATGCATTGGTGATCTAGTCAGGCTATTGGTGAAACTATGGCACCTGCTTGGCCAATGCTAATTAATTTGGTTGAAATAGCAGACGGTGACTCGCCAACTCAATGGAATGGGCGTCTCAAAATAGCCGCATATACTTAGCAGCAGAGAGCTGACGGTTCCAGAGGGGCTAAGGGTGCAAAGGTGCTTCTGGACATCCGCCCTTCGAGCATATACTCGTAGCTCTTGCGGCTCAACTCTGACGGGCGAATTAAGGCAAGCCAGAGGTGAGGGTCTGTTACTAGTCGTCGTAAATCCCAGCCAGCCGGTGAAGGCAAGTGTAAGGTTAATTATTATTATTATAGAGGGCGATGATGATGATGGGTGGGGACGCCCGGCCGGAACAGGCGGGCGGTCTATCAGTCTCCCGGTCATTCTGCCCTGTTTCCCTTGGTTGAGCCGTAAGGTTACTGACCCGGCAACGGTCCCATCTAGCATGGATCCCATCTTCTTGTTTTCCTACAGAACAAAAGTGCGTTCTGTAGGTTAATGCTTTTAAGTGATTCTGACGATAGCTTGTCCTCTCCGAATGTGTGGTATCCCAGTGACGAGTACATGACGCACTCGGCTAGGACTTGTTGGCTTGTTTCCTCCTTCCATTGGGGGCATTGGGGATCCTGTTTAATGCCCATTACCGTTAGATGTATGTTGAGCGGACAGTGCCCGGTCAACACACCAGTTAGTATGCTAAGATTGGAAGTGACACATAGTTATGTAGTTAATTCAATAATGACAACATTGTGAAATTAATTGATAAGGAAAATATACAACAGCAGTGGGCGGCTCGAAGGCGACTTGATCCTTGCGCCCACGCCTTCAGTAGTTCTTGGAAATGTCAGAAGGTAAGTTTTTCAACGTAAAGTAAACACATTTATTTAATGATAATGTAAATTGAAAACGTCAGGCTAGCCATATCCAATAACACATTAGTCATTGTTAATAATGCTTTGACGAGAATGGTTAAAACCGGGTAAGAACATGTCGGACCATGCTCAGTGTAGGGTTCCGACGCCGTTACTATTTATAAACACAAAAAAAAACTCCAAAAATTTAAAAGTATTGTTGGTTGAATTAAGGCGTCTATTTTTCAATCGTAATTTTTGAGGCTTTGGAAGCGTTTTCAGCAGGCTGAAATATAGTTTCAGTCCGTTTTAGGGGTAGCTCCACATACTAGAATATTTATAGAATTTCGATGAAATTTCTGATGTTTTTAGGCGTCTGAAACATGTTTTAGTCTGTTTCAGCTAACTCAATAATATTACTCCACAACCTGAAAAACCGCTTTCAGGCGTTTTCAGGACCCCTTATATGCTAAATTCACAATAGGAAGTACATATTTTCATATTGTCAATTTTCCACTAAGATTTTAAAAGATAGCATAGAGATAAGACCAAAAATTACCCGTTTTATTTGGTTACGAAGCAACGTTGGTCATTCACCTTATTTGTACCCTCTTTGCCAGTTCTCTAAGGCCCGTAGTACATTAGAGCGACGACATGCGATCACTGTCACATGCAAGCGGCATATTTCTGGCGGACTGATTGGCAGATTGGTAGAACTTTTGACATTTGCGTGTCGTCCTAATGATAACACACACTGGTCTAGTAAGTAATACCAATATTTCTGCAGAATCCACACTAATATTTACCCTAAAAACTGGGCAAGAGCATGTCGGACCATGCTCAGTGTAGGGTTCCGAAGCCGTTAAGTACTACAAACATAAAAATCAACAAGTAATAACTAAATTTCCATTTAAAATCAATTGATGCCGTCTTAGATGATTTTAGTAGTTGTAAACACTTTAATCGCCTGTATCTCAAGAACCAACCAATGATGTCTAATTAGTCGTGAAATACGTTATATGCTGTTTTATTTAAGTTTTTTTTTTTAATTTTTAGTATTTGTAGTTTTGGTTGTAGGAGTGAGGGGGGGGGGGACAAAAATTTGCGCTTTAAAGCTTAATATTTCATAAACGGATTACTTAATCAAAAAACTGTTTTCACAAACCCGTAATATTTTTGAAAGACCTATCCAACGACATTCCATACTATAAGGTAGATGAGAAAAAAAAATACATCCCCACGTTACGCGTAGGAAAGATACCCTAAAAAAAATATATTTTTAAATTTTATTTTACCACTTTGTTGACGTGACTAATATGCATATTCATACCAAATTACAGCTTTCTAGTTCTAAGGGTCTCTGCACTAGGCTGCGGACGGACGGACGAACGGACAGACATGGCGAAACTATAAGGGTTCCTAGTTTGACTACGGAACCCTAAAAACTAGCAATTGTTATTTTGTAGGGGAGTCACGTTTGGATTTGGAAGTGGAAGAATATTGTGGGCCTAACTCGCTGCTACGGGACAAGATTTTAACATAGACTCGGAACTTAAATTCCATATTCATAGAAAAGTGAGTTAGGTTTAAAATAAAAGTGTATTTTGTGTGACTTGGGTCCTTTTATTACTAAGCCACGCAAACCCCGGGTGACATTTTAATAATTTCATAATAATACTAGTCACCCGCCAGGGGCTTCGCCCGCTGCAATTTTTTTTCGTTTCATGTCACTTAGAGGTATGAAAAATAGATGTTGGCTGATTCTCAGACCTGCCCGATATGCACACATTTTTTTTTAAGAATCGGTCGAACCGTTTCGGAGGAGTATGGGAACGAACATTGTGACACGAGAATTTTATATATTAGATTGACACTAGTTCCAGTTTGACGTACCTATTTGACACTAGTTACCGTGGCAGCATGTTAGGCGCACTGGTTATAGTAATTGGTTTCATATGCGTCGGCTTTGAATTACCAAAACAAATCAATCGATTAAACTGCCTTTTCAAGAGTATTATTTTATATGTATGTTTGGTTCTTTTTACCTAATAGACGCCTAATGGATGGCCCGATTTGATTTCCGATTACTAGGAACAATAGCATACAAAACAACCTTCGAATTTGTTCTTCTCTCTCACTCGCTCTCATACTCTTTTATGCTAGTCTTACCGACTTCACCTACACTTGAAAGACTTCATAAGAGGACGCCGATCGTTCATTAGCGCCGTCGTTCACTCATTCTCTATACCTACTAGTACTTTTTATTTTCTAATAAATTAAAGCATTATATTGAAATCAAAGAATGGCTTTTTGTTGTACAAATAATTAAACAACGTATAGCATATAATTATGACATAATTTAATAATAATTGATCTAACTTAAAGAATAAAGTGACCACCTTTTTCAAAAGACACGAAGGTATACATTGTGTATTCATTTATAGAACAAACCCATTAAAGGTAATACTATATTTTATTTTAAAACATAAAATACTATAGGGTTAGTGAATGAGGGCGCCACTCTGGACGGTCGACGTCCTCTTAAGACCTCTTACCGCTCTAATTTAACAAAAATCGCTGCATTTTCACAAAATTTTGCACTGTGTGTATTAAATATGGAATAATATTTGTGGCATTCTCCGAATATTACGAAAACAATTTGATTAAAGCTTACACTTATCTACATGACTACTTAATTTACATACCCACTGCACGGATATTTTTCACAGATTCAGTAAAAGTATCATTTTTATGAACATATTATAAACATATATCATTTTACGCGGTATTGTTTAAATGGTTGCGTTTTCTTGATCAACAAATGCGTGCTGCGTGCACGACTGCACAATTAGGGGATACACAAAACAAAAATAAAGTGATAAGAATAACACCCTCCTAGGGTTGACGCGGCCAACGACCGATTAAGCACTTGGGGTAGGAAGTGTGACTTATAGGTGAGTTATGCAGGTACATCACGGCTCAGCCAATAAAAAGTAGTTGCCGAAACAAATGAAATGGCAGGAAGGAGCCGGCAGCGCGGCCGCGGGCCCGCCGACACGAACGCGGCATTCAAACGTTTTCAACGCTTTACATTTCAACGGATATAAAGCAGAGCAATTTACCTTTAATGATGGACCGTGTAGACCTTTTTTCCCCCCAATAAATTTCACGAAATCCCAAGTTTTTATGGGAAGTGAAATACAGGAGGGTTAAAATGGAGTTTTCACTGCTTTTTACCTCATAATATTCATATTGCTCAGTCGAGCAATTCCAAGTTGATAATCCAGGGTTTGCTTTAAGGCGAAGGGTACGGCAAAATTATGAAATCGAGGTGTTTTCGGATAAATTTCTTGGTAAAACTATAGGAAGTGGTAGGTTTAAATGATAACAATCTGAAGACACATATCCTCAAGTTTGGCTCTAGCTCATTTATATAGTTATCTTACTCATAGTAAGCTCTATATACAACTTTGAATAAACCGTTTTTAAAAAGTTTATATTGGTTTTATTCCGGCTGGGCGATTTAGTCTGTTGCCAAACTTTCTACACTTCTTTTTAAAGGCTTAATGTGTGGCGTGAGCTGAAATATTATTAGTTTTAATAAGAATTTCCATGTTATATACTCAAAACATATATGCTCCTAATGAAACAATCAACTAAATGTTTGCTCTTAAACTATGACTAGGCGTTTTGAAGCATTTTGTTGAATGTGGCCAAAAAAAATATATACAAACTAAAAAAAAAGAGTTTAAAATACTCAAAAAATAAACAAAACTATTTTAAACAAAAGCTAAAATAATTTGAATAAAAATTGTTTTTAGTGTTATATAATGGATTTGAACTTGCATTCACGTTGGATCAGTAAAATTTCGTAAAAGTTATAACTACGTATATAGGTACCTAGGTACTCAAAACTTCAAAGCGATGAAAGCGACGTTGCGAGCTCGGTTTGGGTTGGCGTGTGGCGGCCGGCCGCGGCGTTGCCAGATCGTTGGATGTATTTGTTTCCTTGGTTGACAGTTTGAATGTTTCAAACTTTGTTTTGCTCCTACGGTCAGTTGTTACTACTTTCAGTTGTGAGTCAGTCAGTTGCGTTCTAGTTCTACTATTCCGTGCGAACAAGTAGCTACTGTAGTTTTTTTTATATTTTTTCCTTTGCGTTGTTTGGTTTCAATTGTGTTAATTATTTCTTTTGATTGAACTTCGTGTTTTATACGTGTGAAAATGGGGAATAAGCGGGGCAGAAAACCTTCTGCCTCAATCAAGTTGCTTCGGAAACGTCGCGGTCGATGTGGGCAACAAGCTAAACAGCAGCGAGATTCCGCTGTACAGTAAGTACTTACAAAGTGTCCATAATATGCATTTCAAAAGTAAAGTACATTACTTACGTGCCTACATAAAGACCTCATGGTTGCGGGTTTCACATGGGCAGCAGTGTATCAACTGGGAATAGCATAATTGATTTACCAACTATGAGAGTTTTTGGCTCTTTTATTATACTTGGATTGGCAGTTACTATAAATATAAGTTTTAATTTTTGTTTTAGGCCTTCTACCATTCATATTGAAAATCATAATCCAGTTTTTACTTATACTTTAGACATCTTTAAATTAATACTTTTTTCTCTTAAGTACGTCTAACATAATAAAGAAAGTTTAGAGTGTATGAATGGTTCTTTATACTTGGCATTATACAAAGGTAGATTTGTAAACTTCTGTATGTTTTGTTTGATCTATGATCTATTACAAACTACTAAACTAGTTCCAAAGCCAGCTGTCCTGGGTTCAAATCCTGGTAAGGGCAAATATTTGTGTGATGAGCATGAGTATTTGTTCCTGAGTCTTGGTTGTTTTCTATGTAGGTATTTCTCTATCTAAGTATGTTACCATTGTCTAGTACCCATAGTACAAGCCTAGAGCTTAGTTTTGGACTAGGTCAATTTGTGTGAAATTGTCCCCTGATATTTATTTATTTATTATATTTATTTAGTTCTCTTTATTGTTGCAGGTCGACATCTGGTCATGGTCATTTTGATAATGATTTTGATGTAGTGTATGGTGATAATATATCCAATGGTTCTGAACAGTAAGAAAAATATATATTGTGAATATACATGCTATACAGGATGGCCAATGTAGATCGGTCAGTTTGGGCAAGTATGAAACTATAAGACATGATTTTATTGACAAGAAAAACTGCATTCATATATTTAAAAGAACTAAATCTCTGGTTGGGAATCATAAGCAAAAGTTTTGGAAAATAAAACATACATTATTTCTATTTTAATATTGATTGTGTAGGTGTTAAGCAGTAAATGTTACTATGAAACATTTGTATGATGAGCACGAGTCTTGGATGTTTTCTATGTATTTAAGTATATATTTACATACATACCTACATATATACATAACGTCACGCCTTTATTCCCAGAGTGGGGTAGGCAGAGCAACAGAATACCAACAACTCTAAACTTGTTAATAATTCTGTACCTAACCACATTTTGCATAGTCAGGCTAAGATGTTTACCAGTGTATTAGTGACAGGTCGCAAGCCCATCACCTAACAGTACTACAAGCCTTTATTCCCTTAGTCGCCTCTCACAACATCCACAGGAAGACATGGAGTGGCACTATTCTAACCCGGCAACAACATGGGGGGTATATATTTCTCTTTATTGTTGTCTAGTATCCATAAGTACAAGCCTAGAGCTTAGTTTGGGACTAGGTCAATTTGTGTGACATTTTCCTGTGATATTTATTAATTTAGTAGGTGTTTGAAAGTACAGCCATTTTTTTTATACAAAATTGAACTCGTTTAGGTTAGATTTTACTATTGCGTTTTGTATCTTTGGGTGTCGAATTTGTGTTGGTTGTCATTTCAAACACCTACTAAATTGAATTAAACTATAGGGTTGAGGATTATCTAACAGACAAAAATGCTTGGCCTAAGATACATAACGTAACATAACTAGATTGATACTTAGATACATAACGTAGCTTACTAACAATCTAGTCTTGGGGACATGGTTTCTGTGTTTCTGTAGGAGAATGTATCAAAACTTTATTTAATATTTTTTTTCATTTAGTTTTGCACCGCCATGGGTAGGTATAAATATTATTATTATTTTATTTATTTGCTCCTGTGTTTATTAGAAGTTTCGACACGTTTTCCTGCTTAACTGTGCATGATGTATATATTTTGAAATTTTATTAATTGGTTGATATAATGTTAGGTTAAGTTCTATCATTGTCATAAGCAATATTAAAAAAAAATACTGACTGTTGAGTCTTGTGGCGCTTCTTCTCAGCATTGGTCTCCTCTTGGGAACCGCTGGTAGAATTTTGACGTTTAAAAGTGCCCGTGCGGCCTACTTACTGAATAAACAACTTTTATCTGTTATCTTTTTTATCTTTAAAGGATATGGTGAACAATGCATTTTATTCATTTTAGATAACATATTTCATAGTAACATTTACTGCTTAAGTCCTACACAATTGATATCTAATTAGAAATAATGCAAATTTTACTTTTTAAAACTTCCGGGTTTGTTTCCCAAACTGAGTACCTACTAGTGTTTGTTAAATCTAGGCATGCAGTTTTTCTTGTCACTAAAATCGATGATATGGATCCTAAGAACAGATCTTTGTATATCTTACAGTTTCAGACTTGCCCATACTGACCGGTCTACTACATGGGCCACCTCTCCAAATTAACATAATACAATTTAATCTGCTCTTTAATTATATGCCGTAATAATTAATTTTGAATCAATTATGAACATGATTGTATACTTATGTTTTTTAATCTGCTATTTCAGTGACAAAAGCAATGAAACAAAGTATGGGAGAAGAATAGTTAATGTATTGCAGTTTTTTACTCAATTGCAAGAAATATCGTCCCATGGCCCGTTGAATTGCGGGTTACAAGCAGTTGAAATTATATCGCAAACTCGGAGTGGGCTCATCTCACTATATGCACTTAAGTGCAAAATGTGCAATATGACATTTCAAATGAACAATGATATCCCTACTGATGTAATGGATCTCAATACTAGTGCAGTAGCAGGCACAGTGGCCATTGGATGTGGATTCACTCAGCGTACTGATTTATCAGCTGCTGTTGGCCTAGTTCCCATGTCCAAAAACTTTGTATAAAAAACATGTAAAAAAAAGATTGTTTACTGCGAGAAATTATCGACCCAAGGTTTACCCGAAAAATGGCAATAAGGGATCCAGACTATATAATAGGGGCCATGAAGGAACAGAAAAAGAAAGAAAAAATAAGAAAATGAAAGCTATGAAGCTTAAAGGAAAGAAAAAACAAGCCCAAAAAAAGAGAAAACCGGACCACGAAATTCTCGACGAATCGCCGCCTTGCCGTAGACCACGTCGAAAATAAAATATTTGAATACTTTTAAAGTACCTAGTATTATTGAAAAAGTTTATTCCCCTACTCCTGGGCCTCTATTCTACTGCGTTATAACGAAATCGCGTTTGAGGTTTATGCCACAGTCTCCATTATTGTCAATGATAATTATAAGAGTCATCAAAACGTTCACAATACGGAACCAAGTAAAATTAGATACACGGTAATGACGACATTACCGTGTAGAATCTCAGCCTTGTCGGGTATGGCTAGCACATCTTGTTTTTTCTAGCTCACTCATTGCGTCTGTATCGTAACAGACTAGTAGTACGATTACAGGGCTGCGATTCTACACGGTAATAACGATATCGTTTTTGACCTGTTTCCGTATTGTCAACGTTGTGATAACTTTTTTGTCATTTACAATAATGGCGACTGTGACATAAACTATTCTAAAACACGTCAAACGCGATATCGTTATAACGCAGTAGAATGGAGGCCCTGTAAGTTTACCATTGACAGAGAGTTTGCCTTAATTTAATTTTCAATTTTCAATACCCACGTCTACCGATTTAGTAATAAGTATTTTATTTGTATGAGATTAATATGAAGGCAATCCATCTGTCAGTGGTAAACTCAACATAATTCTACTGTAGTAGATAGTAATCACGTAGAGGTCGTTTTAAAAGAGCTGGCACGAAACCATGAAAAGAGGGAATGAAAGTATGTACATAACTAAATTTTTGGTTCGAGATATAAACTGTCTAAAAGATAGCACTCGCACAATCCTAGTAGACCAAATTTTTCTTTGATCTAATATTCATGCCAGCTATTCAAGAAACAATCTTTACGTGTTAAAAAATACTATTTATGTATTTACTTATTTGATAAAAAGCTATTTTTGACATTCGTTCCTGAATTTGAGATAGTATATAGAAAAACGCAAATTTATTATATTGCTCGGCCTAATGAAGCGCCATCTAACAGTAAATCCATGCCTGACTCTTGGACAAATAGCAATATGTGGTCGATCGCAGAGCTTACTCGTTAGATGGCGCGCGAATTAAAATTTTACTCGTCTGCCCGAATGAGCAAGGTCAATTGCCCGCCCCGTCGCCTTAACGAGGTAATGTTCGGCGGCCGGATTTCGCCGCTCACACGTTATATCCCTGCTTTTCAACTCGCATACGTCGTGGCACGCAACTGGCCCTAGCGAAATTACCTGGATTTTCCCGTTATTTTGAGAAAGTTAACGCAAAAGAGGACCAGTAAACATTTATTTTTTCAGTCTAAACAATACCTAGTTATATTTGCATTATATTAATTCGCATGGGTCTTTCTATCCACGTGAAACTATTTTATGTAGCTTTATTATTTTTATGCCAGAACTTAATTGTTTTAATTTGTCCCGAACGTGTGTTATTACTGGCCCACATTGCGGACGTTAGTGGAATTTTAACTAAACATTATTTTAGACCCTCAACCTGCTATTTTGTTCCCGTCATTTTATCCATTCAAACATTTATAGATGTGTGTACGTGAACTTATAAGATAAGTACGTTAAATTCCATGATAATGTACCGAAAGGTACCATTTCAATGCGTGTTTTTTTTTAACGTTTAATGCTAATATTTTTCTAGATATAAACTAGAAACAAATTACTTACCTGTTTTCTATTTATTGAGTTTCGTGGCATAAATACCAAAAAATGGAACCTCTACCCTTCTTATACACAACATGATTTCCATCACTCTTTCCGACGGTATATCGAGACTTCTCTAAAATGGCTGCTATCAAGCTGAAGTTTGGAATACCTGGTGTATGTGGTATTTAGTGGTCCGCACAAGACTACATCACTGGAAATTTGAAAAAGGAGACTCTGATCTATGGACCACAAGAGATATCACTTGAAAGTTCTCAAGTTATGTAGGAAGATCGTCTTTTTTGTGGATATTTAACTTAAACTTCAAAAAAAGAACGTGTTCTTTAAAAATATTATAAATACAGAAAAGGTAACTTTAACACACATCGCTTTTTAGAAAAAAGCTAAAAGTGAAAGCAAGGGAATTTTTGTGTTGCGGTTGGTAAAATAGTCTATCGGCAAAGGTTTTGTTTAGTTAAAAGAGCTGCAGATACGAGTATGTCTCGTGGAATGTGATTTTTAAAAAGTAACACGAAGCAGAAGCACGACTTTAGTAGGTTTTTAATATTTCAATTAAATAAACCGTAGCTGCGGAATCCTCGGTGCTCGAGTCTGGTTCTTGGGTTTAAGTAATCTAACTAACTCTTATAGTTTCGCCATATCCGCCCATCCGTCCGTTCGCAGCTTAGCTCAGAGACTCAGTACTAGAAAGCTTTTATTTGGCATGAATATACATATTAGTCACGCCAACAAAGTGGTGAGATAAAATCTTGTAAAAAAATATTTTTGTGGTCCCTTCCCGACACGTAAAGTGGGGATGGCTTTTTTAAACTTATAGTATGGGTCCATGGATAGACGTTTCAAAAATATTACGGGTTTGCAATTTTTTGCATTTTTCGATTAAGGCGTCCGTTTGTCAAAATTAAGAAGTGTTACTAAACTTATTTTATTGACGACTTGTTTAATTAGATATTATGTTTTACTTTTATCTTTGTGCACAATTTTAACATGAACAACTTATTAATCATGTGTCTTCACGTCACGCGTGAATGCGCCGCAATGCAATCTGTTACAACCAGCGATGAAAATATTTCTATGCCCGAGGCTACTGAATAATTAATTACTACTTTCAGAGCATAAGCCTGTACGTACTCGTAAACTTACATGATTATTACAAAATAAAATACAAGCTGTGCCTTATTATATCTTCCTTACATCATCTTATCCTTATTCGAATTAGGTAGGTAAAAGAGCAAGTGTTTTTCCCATTCTTGTTGAGATTGTGGAGAGTCTAATGCAGTAGTGAAGTTTTTCGATCGGCGATTACCGATTGTTTTTTAGTATCACTTAAAAATCGGATACCCAGTTGCACAAACGTTCATTAAATGTAATATCTTAAATCACTTGCTGTTACTTTTAGCTTGGCGAGTTAGAAAGTCACGGAGGGTGTCCAAATATTATTTAGTGCTAATGAACATTTGCCCAACTGCACGTGATTTTTGCAATATGACTTTTGAAACAAAATAAAATCTTGAGTTAGGCCACGAAGGAACTTTTTCAGGGTTCCGTAGGAAGAGGTGCCAACGGGACCCGATTCATAATAATCCGCTGTTCGTCCGTCTTTCCATCTGTTTGTCATAGGATTGCATCTTTTGAGTCGGAGTATAACTAAACACTTCTTAGAATGGACCCCTATGACAAAAAAAAATGGGATCACATACAATAGTCATATTTTTTCAGCGTTTTTTTATGCTAGATTTTTATACTGCAAAGTGGTACGAACCGCTTAGCGTGCGACTCGGACACGAACGTGGCTGGTTTTATATATTTTACATTTATAGGGCCTAACTACATGTGGATTGCATTGCAAGCTGCAATTCTTAGATCACCCAAAAAATATACTTAGCGATTGGCTTCTACTTGTAGCTCCGAATTGAATAATTATGATCAAATGGCTGTGTTATTCATCAAGTGAGATTTATTCGCAAGCGTGGCCCAACGGGCGAAGTTCTTCGACTCTCCAACTTAACGCAACTAAGTGAATGATGGCACCCGCGGGCCAAGATAACATCAAAATCACATTTCGTGACATTCTACAAATACTGTACATAGATGTTGCATGTGTGTACAGAGATAATTAGCCACACTCCTAACTTCGGCAGTAGTCATTGTTTTAGAGTCAAATTCTAAGTTCACAGAAATAAAACTGGGCGCTCTATTCTTGGCGGTGACGCAATATTGCCTTTGACGTGTTATCGTATCGTTAACGTTACAATAGCTCTTATTTAGTTGACAGTAATGACGGTCGAGTTAAAAACAATACTATAACATGACTAAAGCCATTTTTGTGTTACGCCTAGAATAGGGGCCCCGTATAGCAGGCTTCAATTGAGGGTTTCGTATCACATACAATGGTAAATGGAATCTGAGACCCATAGACATTTGAATTCTCAAGACTATAATCCTAAGACCTCAAATGCGTCGCCAACCCTGAGGACTAAGATGGAATGCCTCTATGCTAGTCTTATCCCCACGTCGCCATCTATCCATCCATCGAAACTTTCGCATTTATAATGGGTAGTAGTATTATTTTCATACATTTTTCCTCTTAGATACCTACCTACAGTGCTGACCCTAAGGTAATGTTTTCATAAAATAAATGTAAATTTGTAACAGATTTAGATTATTTTTTGATAAATATTAATAAAACATTACAGGTTCAATAGCTATTTAAGAAAAATTAACACTAGTAATTATGTTTTTATTCAATAATGAATACAGAAATACAACGCTGACGGACCTAACTAACAAAGTTTCAATGTGTTGACGGTTTCATGTGCAAAATTTACATAATGTTACCGTCACTCGTGTAAACTTTAAAATTGAGGCGTTTTCTTTTACTACTGAATAAATTTGTAATACTGTGATGTAAGTGTTTCAATAAAGTTATAAAAGCCGTTGAACGTCTATTTTCTAAAACGATGGTTGTTATTTATTATTCAACTTTGACATTAAGAGAATCATCAAGACACCCAATAGGGCCATAATAGTTAATTTACAGAGCGTAACTAAACTGAACTGACTGCTTTTGTATTTATTATTTACCTCAGCCAAATTAACAACTGAATTTAAAATGACAGCGTCTATTTGCATAGACTGGTCCACAGTGAGAAGTCAATTGATTTGGATTTGGCTTTCCGGCAATTGCGTCGCAAGACTAGATGCAGATCTCGTTTATAATTTACTTACCTTAACAAAGGCACTGCAATCCCTGGCATTCCCGCCTCACCTTAGTGCGGTGCGGTTCAAATATTCAGCAAGACACTTTGTGAGATATTACGACAGTAATTTCTCCTGGTAAGGTCCCTTTGCAGTGCTTAAGGGTGCATCCCCTTTAGAGACTTATTTTAAAACCGACTTCCGTCGACTGTTGTGTTGTTACAACGATGTTTCTGCAGCTAATATGGTCACGTTTATTGCTGTGAGTTAACGTGTTTGAAACATCTGTCACTTTTTGGTAAGTATCTAAAAGTGCATAAGTTTTCTAATTCTAATTTTAATGAATAGCTTTCTTTTTTGTTAAGTAGTATTTTGCCAAGTCGATTTAACTAAAGACACTCCCTTTACTTTAGGAAAATAAGTCCATGGATATCACAGCGAGGAGAATTGCTCGATAAAGGAGCATTTACTCATGTAGACTAAACAGAGGCACATAGGGTTAGCTCCACGCGCTTCCGTCAAATCGACATAAGCTTTTTCCACAATTATATGCAGTGGTAAACGTAACCATAATACCTACGGGGGAAGGGTGGGTTATATATTGTATACCTAATTTGTAAGTTGTTTAAGTAACTTTGCCTTCTCAAAGTTACTGTGCAGTCACGCCGAGTGGATGTTGAGTCGCTAGCTAATAATTTATTTATTCAGCGAGTAATTACCGTATAGGTATACCTATCCTAGAGTTGCCTGCGCCTCCGTTCGTGTGGAAGTCCTTTACCGCTTTTGCGTTGGCAGAATATTGGAGCTAACTTCCAAAGTCAATGTAACATTAGTTAGTTTCTGGGCACAGTGCCACATGAACGAAACTTTTTTCAATAGTTATAAAAAAAACATTAGCAGCTAAGTAGTTAGTGGAAAATATCACAGTATTCTTTATAAACCAACTCATTTTTCCTTGATATTTTATTATATTTATGACAAAAGCAACGCCAACGTACGGATCCGGTACGCCAAATTAAGCTCAGAAACTAAGCTTGTAAGTCTATTGTGTACATAATATACCTTGACTAAATAAAAGTACGTACTACGATACATCTAGAACAACTGGACTGGTTTCAATTGATACACAGTTCTATTTTTATTTTACTTTCAATTTGGACCCAGGGCGTGGGGATCAGGAATTTCACTGTATTTATTTCGATTAAAAACAGGGACGGTTAATAAAATGCGATGTATTCATGAGTTTACGATTTTATTTTTCACGGAAAAGCAACAGTGGTCCGCATGTACCTATGTACACTGAATTTTGACACTAGAATTAAACGATTGGATATGATATATTTATTGTATACTTATAATTAACTTTCTATCCCATGATGATATGATGATTTTTCTCTATATTAATCAAGCAATAATTAACTAATATGATAATTGTTTCCATTGAATCTAGTTATTAAATATATACCTAATGCTATGACAGTACAATTCTAACTTTTCTGGAAGCATTTTAGCTTTACATTTATAACCAAATTTAAAAGCGAACAAAGAGGGTATTTCCAGTAGATTAACAGTTTATACAAAATAATGTTACAGTTTCATACCCGTAGCGGGAGATACAACAGCTATTTATTGTAAACCGAGCGCGGCTAATATAAACAACAAGGTATATATAGTGTTTTCATTCAACCCACGAAGATGCGTCTTACCTCTTAATTTTACGTTGCACGATTTTGTCAATTTACTAAAAAGAAAGTAAGTAAGTAGTTGAGTAGGTAATTTTGACTATGGTTGGCCCCTTACATAGAGGATCAACGGTGACAACGTTAAGGAGTGTTGTTTTATAGAACACGTGTTGTTGACGAGTCAACCATCTGACGGATGACCCAATCAGCCAAAAGGTGACTGCTAGATGCAGCGCAGCCAGGACTGCTCGTTGTGGGTATGCTTGGAGACTTCTTATTTCCAGCAGAGGACGTGTCCGGATTCCGGTTGATATAATTATAATCACATGGTAACCTGATTTTAAAACTAGGGTTTACAAATGTATTTTCCAATTATATTACCTACCAAAAAAATAAGTAAACCTAATCATAATTATTTATATTGTTAATTCTTGGATAAGAACAATAAGTAAAAAGAGAAGTATACGTAATCAAAACCATAAGAATAGTAACCTATTGAACCATTCACAAAATGTAGGTATATCCTTAATACCCGCCTGTCAAAAGAAAATAATCTTGGACGAACATTACCAACAAAACGGCCCGCGAAGTCGCAGACTAACAAATAATTCTACGCGATTCGTCACAGTCCACTACTATTTATTTACCGGTTAAAGTTAAGTAAAAAAATACATTATTGAATTGACAGCAGTATAGGTTAATTATAAAATATAAAAATAAATGCATGTGTAATTAATAGTACGTATATGGTAATATTCAGCCACTGGCAAACTAATCGAAATTCCTACTTAAACCTAACTTCACGAAATTTAATTAACTACAATAATTGATATTGGGAGCTGCGTTGCCACAAACTAAATGCGTCTTTAAAACCTCGAATATTTGCATTAGTTCTTCTATCTACCCAGTACGTAAAGCTGGAATTAAGTTTATTCAAGTTTATTCAAGTAAAAAAACATTCAAATGTTCGACGTTTAACAGTTACGAGCGCAAACAAGTTTTTGTTTGTCTCTCATCTTCGTACTAAACGTAAATTTGACCACAAATGTTTCGTAACGTAAAACCCTTTTTACTTTTACTTTAAGTAGCTGGCGGTCTTTCTCAACCTTAATATATTTTTTACACTTCGCGACAATTTAATTGGCTGTAGCTAACGTAGCATTATTTAATGCTTAAGTTCCTTTTTCCGTTATTACAATCCTCTCTCAGACTTTTCACAACTTGAGTGGGGATAAAACTTCATTACATAGGTTCCTATTATGATGATGAATAAAGTCCTAAACTCTTAAATATTACTGATATCTGTTGCAACAACCTGCTAAGTGGATATGTGTTATTTTAAGTTGATTCACATTTTATTGTTAATTTAACCAAGAAACCTAATTAATATACAAAATATCAAACATGGTCTTAGAATAACATAAGCTATCTATACTAAAATAAGCATTACTATGCAACATTGTACAGGGGGTACTACATAATTGATTTATTCGTGTGCATTACAAGCTATTCTCATGAAATCAAATAAGTATAAATTTAACTAGAACTCACTTCTTTGCTACGCTTGGTTTGTAGTAGGTTATTTTGGTACGTACATTCTTATATTACTGCAAATGCAACAACAAGCTATTTATACATTTTAAGGTTGCAATCAACCTCAAGCTGTTAGTGGTTTGGACCATTTGGTATTATTAAATTAGTGTAAAGGGATCCCGAAACATGTGCAATGTTTTAGGAATAATAAAGTCCTTTTTCACATTTGCAAAATACCTAATCTGGAGCGATAAGAATTTGTAAGCTTAAGTAATCCAGCAGTTGCAATAATAATTGTGTAAAATTAACTGCGTTTCAGTTATAAAACAACCTCACATACCTCAGAATAACTTTAACTACTCATTATTGTTATTCTCGCTAACCGTTCGCGGAACAAATTCAATTTTACAAAGTTATCTTTCGTTAATCAACATAAATAGTAACCTAATAATTTTCTATAATGTACTATTCATATTGCATTATCTAAGTAGTCATATTTAATACTGCCAGTAGTAACCACTTTGGTTCGACTATAACCGACAATCAGTCTCAAAGACATCGAAGCGATATAATTAATCTACAGCCTTTATCTTTAACATCACCCTCGAGACGCCATCTTGATTAATATGAGTAACGAGAGGGAAAAAGCATAACAGCGCCGATCCCGGGGTGCGCTAGCTGTGTTGTAATCTTGTAACCTGAAATCTGAAACATTTTCTTAATTAACCTGGCTCCTGGTTACTAAAAAACGCCTTTGTCCGATTAGATAAAGACGCCATTGTTCACTATTATGTAAAAAATAAAATACTGAAAGAAGAATTTTATTTTTGAAATGTTTAACTTGGTTTATTTATGTTAATGCTATTCTATTTAAGTTTCTTAAAACTTGAACGATTTAGAGCTTAGAATTTTATTCTATGTGGATTTAGCACACAACATGACCATAGGTAATTTAGAGACCGAAACCATACGAATTAGTTAAATCTAGTTGTAGTCTTAAATCTGGGTATAAGCCTGATAGTTCCATAAAACCATAACTAAACTGTACTTGGCACTAAATACAGATTTAGTTTTAACATCTGTTTTGCTGCAAGTTGCCATTAATGGTTAAAATAGTTAGATTTTACTAACCTTGTGTGCCAAAAGGAGTGACTTCAGATGCTTGATCAGCAACGATGTTAAGCCTCTGAATCACTGTGATTAAAAACATGTATAGCGTATATGTCACATTTCGTATAAGAAACAAAAGGTTTCAAACAAAAAAAATGTTTTTATATGATCCACCTACTCGTACAGTCCACTTTTGGACCTTAATACAATGCAAACACATGACGTGTACTAAACTAAACAAACTTACCATTTTTGTTTTCCTGTGCAGGTTGTGGCATAGCTATAATTATAAAATATTTTGAACAGGCGACTCATAATTAATACAAATTAAACCTTCTAATATTAATTAGGAAAGCCAGCGTTGGTTCATTCAAGTACCATCCCAGAATAAATTTAAGAATTCTGCCCTTATTCACGTCAACAATTTATTAGAGCGTGTTCTGTTTTGATGCAAACATAATGGATTTCTATCCGCCCCAGGGCAAAGAAAAGAAAGCAAGGCGTTAATATGTAGGTATGTATACCTAAACATTTAAATACCTACAGAGTGTAACTCGAGGGGCGGATCAATCGACGGTGTAAAGAGAGCACCAAGACCTATCGATTTGATCCCCATGCATGTTCAGTGACTTTATACTGTTTGAAAGTAATTGTTTAGATTTTAGTTTTTTTTGTAACATTTTAGTAACTTAGGCCTTATTATTTTTATTAAGTTAAGATCATTGATGTCCTTCATTTGAATTGCCTCGAGTTACATTCTGTATAGATTTATTTCACATGGCTGCCCTATTTGTGTATCTTGATTTGATTACTTTTGATGACTTTGATGAGTATTTTATATACTGCAATAGTATAATGAAGTAATATTATTCTTGTTAAGTAGTTTTCATCACACTTGCTCGGAAAGGGTGTTATTACACGTAGGTGTATATAGCAGTTATAGCCGATTTACCTCCGCGGGAGTTGTGGATTTTTATATTTCCCGAGGGAGTTATGACTTTAGCTTTTAAATATAGAACCCACTATCGTACGTCAGATCAGACTATTGAGATTTGAAAATAGCCAAGGTTTATGTTCCTATTTTCAAAACTTGGCTACAAACCAATTTTACTGTATAAACATATAAAACTTATACGGTACATTTAACTGCATTATATTTATATTTTACTATTATTTCAGAGACATTTGCTGGCCATTCTTATCATTATCTGTGCAAGACTATATTGAAAAAGTTAACAAGTTGACTATCTGTTTTAGCGAGGCAAATGCATTTTTTTTTATTGTTTTTTTATATAGTATCTTTTTTTGTTTCCTTGCAAATGAGATGAAAAACATTGTGTGTAAGAGTATCACAGGCAGTAAAGGGAAAACAAACTCGAGTCATTAAAAACCCTCCACCACTGGAGTCGGGCTTCTAATACTCCCGTTAGTTATCCTCTTCTTACTTACCCTGATGTACAATGTACTATTATACTGTACAAAAATAACAAGAAAAGCAATATCGACATCCAAACAACGTATAAGAGTAGCGTGTAAGTGCCTCATCATAAGGTTTCTTTTTGCTTAGTACGACAGCGGAATAATTCGTTTCCTCACGGGAGTCTATTATAATGTTGCTGTTAACTTTATCATTAACTAAAAGCGTCAGATCATATTTTCTGGAGTTCACGAATTATCGTCAAAAATATATCGTGAAAATGGAAATAAATAAGCTAAGGTAGGTTATATAAGCAAATTTAGAATAACTCACGATATAGTTTGATGGTGCCCTCTGTGTCTCCCAGGGCGTTTTTGGAGACACACTTGTAGGCGCCGTAATCGGAGTGCATGACTCGCCTTATCGGAAGACGGAGCACTGACCGGAAAGCCCCGTCAAATTTCAGGGGTTCCAGACCTCCACCTACGCAGAAAGGAAAGATAATTTAGAATACCCGCTATAATAGACTTATCTAGTGGGACTAGACTTATTCGGTACGAGTAAATCGTGTCCAACCAGCATAGATAGTTAAGCAACTACAGGATGGTTGACCGCTTAGCAACATTCAACGCCTTCAAAAACGCAATAAATAACTTCCTTTAAAATCGTAGGTACCTACCTAATAGGTTAGTCTAACTGATGTCGCCTTATTTTGTTGAAAATATGGTGGTCGCCGACTTAAAACCTAACCGAAACAGGTTTTTTAAAATTAGTCCACAATTGACGGAGTAATTGGTGAACATACATAAAAAATTAAACCTCCACCTTTTTTTAAAGTCGGTTGAAAATAATCATGGTAGGATGGATGGACCGACTGACGACTAGCATAGATACAGTAGTATGTCTATCTATTTGAGTCAATCCGGTACTAAGTTCTTTTTTCATTATTCCTGAAAGCCTTTGCACCTCCCTTAAGTTGTCAAGATGGTTTTTTGTTTTATCTTTTACAATATAGTAATTACATACATATAAATGCCTTTATAAATAAACACATTTATTTCTGTGCGTCTGGGTAAGTAATTGCTAACATTCATAAACACTAAATCATCAATATCGAGTAAACGAATATACGTTTTTCATGGGAAGCAGACGATTGCAATATTAAACGTCCTTATGAAGACATTAACGAAAATTGAGTGGTTACAAATCGACCATTAACGGTGTTCGCCTTATTGACTTTTATTCGTTCATTACTGTCAATGTCAACACAAGCATGTTTGTAGACTAGTCCCACCCTCGGCTCTTGAAATAAGTATATATATAATTGTCTTATTGTGTCATCAGCATCACAGTTTTATAAGTAAAAAACCTGTTTTATTGTTATCATTATGTAAATAAACTTTATACAGCGTGTAAATCTTATACGGGCATATATTTTAAAAACAGTTAATATACACACTATTTAACGTAAAAACTTGTGTAACAGCAACATTAGTTGTACTTTATTTTTTTCTCACTAATTATTTCAGCAAGCAATGTATCACACATTGCGTCAATTAAATTAAATCATCTACGTAATATCGTTTTGTAATAGGAAGTTGCACGCGTTACATTGCTCCTAAGACAAACTTCAAAAAAATAACTACGCCTTAATAATAAAAGTTACTAACAAAATATCTTTCTCACTTGATTTGTAAGATTGTTAACTACGCCTGGATAAAATAATTACTAGCATTTTTTAGGAAAGCATTCTTAATAAAAATATGAATTCAATAGAAAGGCAAACATATTTTAAATACGTTACGTTGTACTCAATTCTGATAACTAAGATTATGTATTAAGCCCGAAATAATTTCGATCAATAAAATGATACTCGTCATACATTAAATTGTAATCGGCTGAGTCATAAGTTGTAAAATTCCAACGAGATCAATCCGTAATCTTTTAATTACTGCTCATAATCTATCCATGTATGAGACACAATGGAAAGAGCTTATCTTAGTATCACGCTTAGTATTATCTTCCTAGTCAGAATGCGTACAATGTGGCCTTACTAGGAATAAGTGAAATATTTCTACTTGTTAATTAATTAACTGTTACGCCGATGGTTAAATTATTAGTAACCGATATGACCTAGAAATTGAGCCAAAGGTTTCTTATAATAGGTAGGTACTTTGCCTTGGCCTTTGGGATTTATATTTATGTTTAAAGAATAACTTCTACAAAACCTAAAAAAATATATAAAATTCTGCCCCTAATAATTTGGGTCCCATTGTGAATTATAGCGGGGCATTCTCTATTGGAGAACTCGCACACATCTTTTTCGTGCGACTCCGCACGCGTGGAAGTCGTTTATCGCTATCTTCCGACTGACAAATCTTCCGTTGTAAAAGTACCCTATCTGCTACTCCAGACTAAAATCTATCTTCGAGCCAAACTTTGTACAGATCCGTTCAGCCGTTCTGGCGTAATTGAGTAACAAACAATCAAGCTGCATGTCAAAATATTACAATTAATCAATTATTCAATGGTTATTAATTATTATTGTTATATTTCTGTTTGTGACGCGCTTTAGGCAAAGGACTTCAGGTACAAATGTGACCTTTTGTCTACCACCTATGGTATCTGGGTAAATTAATATTAGGAATAATTAACCCAGTTATAGCACAATTTAAAATCAATACGAGCGTTTCAGGCCCTAGGTTAACATTTAGAATTGATGTCATATCTCGCCGCTACTAAAGCGCGACGTTGCATGCTAGGTGTCATGTCAACGCACGGTTTACCAACGCAATGGCCACACAGGCACTTACCGCCACGCCGCGTGACTTACGCTGCGTAGCAGACGCACGAAGCGATCGCCCGCGAGTTAATAAATGGCGTAATAACAATATTATTGTACAAATATTCAAAAAGTTGGGTCATATTTTGATGCAAAGAAATAGAGTACGCACAGTAATTAACTACAGATTTTCGGACAGAAACTGTATTGACTAAATCAGCTTTACTTTACCACCCAAAAGAAATAGGTCTTAAGGCAGAACACTTTTACAAAAAAAAACACCCTGTTGTCTATGTACATCACACAGTGGGCCTAACATGCTGCTTCGGGAACTAATGTCAAATGACGTCAAACGGGAACTAGCGTCAAATATTATTATGAAATTATTAAAATGACAGCCACCCAAGGTTTAAGTTGCTTAGCAATAAAAGGACTGAAGTCACACAAAACACACTTTTATTTTAAACCTTATTTCTTTATCATTATGTTGGAATAAATGGAAATGACGAATTAAAATAGAGATTTAGAGCCTATGTCAAAATCTTGACCCGTGGCAACGTGTTCAGCCCACAGGCTTTCCGTTTTGGTTAAACGAACTTGGAAAAACCTATTTCGCAAGCGATCATCAATGCCCATGCGGCATACTTACAGAATAATGTTCATTACACATTATTTGAAACATAATGACTGTTATAATTCCATAATGCGTAAACTAATGAAACGTGAAGTCTTAATATAAATAAATATATAATTATCTTGTCCATTATTTCACAGTAGCTTCATAAATTGGTTAAGTTAAGGCCATACCATTGTTTATCTAATACACAAAATACAAGTACTTTAAAACTATGGAATGAACTTCCCTCCGCGATTTTACTTAGCACAAAGACATGTCTTCTTTTGAATGCGGCTTATTCACTTCACTGAAGCATAGTGACCGTTGTGAACTACGGAAATATTAGGTACGACAAAGTAGAGTGTTAAGCCGGATCGAGTATCCATCGGACCCGTGTAATGAAAAGCGAATTATTCACGCCACCGGTTCTACGAACGAGTACGTACTTTTACAATCCAACGCGCTGAGCCATCGTTTTATTGATTTTTATACACTCTGATTTATTACGATCACAGACGGAAAGTATTCAGCATAAGATGAATAACAAACTGTGATGAATGACATGCCGATAAGGAGGATCTCACCATTCTCGCGGGTTCAGTAGCTGACGGGCTTGGGGGATCACTGGCGGGACTGTGAGCGAACTGTGTTGAATGATATACCGATAAGGACGATCTCACCATCCTCATGGTCTAGTAGCTGACCGGCTTGGGGGATCCCTGCCGGGACTGTGAGCGACCTATGTTGAATGACATACCGATAAGGACGATCTCACTATTCTCGCGGCTCCAGTAGTTGACGGGCTTGGGGGATCCCTGGCGGGACTGTGAGCGACCTATGTTGAATGACATACCGATAAGGACGATCTCACCATTCTCGCGGCTCCAGTAGCTGACGAGCTTGGGGGATCCCTGGCGGGACTGTGAGCGACCTATGTTGAATGATATACCGATAAGGACGATCTCACCATCCTCATGGTCCAGTAGCTGACCGCCTTAGGGGAACCCTGGTGGGACTGTGAGTGACCTATGTTGAATGACATACCGATAAGGACGATCCCGCCATCCTCGCGGCTCCAGTAGCTGACGAGCTTGGGGGATCCCTGGCGGGACTGTGAGCGATCTGTGTTGAATGACATACCGATAAGGACGATCTCACCATTCTCACGGCTCTAATAGTGACGGGCTTGGGAGATCCCCGGCGGGACTGTGAGCGAACTGTATGGAATGACATACCGATAGGCACGATCTCGCCGTTCTCGCGGCTCCAGTAACTGACGGGCTTGGGGTACGCCTCAGTGTCACACTGCAGCACTAGATCCGAGCCCAGCGCCGCACCCACCAGCTGGTTGCGGATCGTGATCACCGGCGGGACTGGGAACACGCTATTAGTAAGTATCATTCCTTATTATACTTAGAACAGATCTTTGACTTTTGGCAAAATTCAGCTTAAAATTAAGAAACCATTACAAATTATAAATGGAGACACTTTTTAAAATTAATGCTGTCTAAAGTTGGCCTAATTTGATACATGAATTCTCTAATGTATTTGACCGTACGTGGTTGTAATACGGCCGATTATTAATTCAACGTTTTATTTTACGTGATCAAGGCTCGTTTAAATGAAATGTGTAAATAGCTTCAGTATTCCTCACGCAAGTCGGCTCAGTCTTCAAAATATAAAAGGTTAAAACAACATTTTTCAACAATTATCCCTTAAATTTATACTTATATCAGGTATGGGTGTTTTGTTAGGAAACTTACATTCGACGGTGATCATGATCCTCTTGCTGACAGTAGGAGGTACGCCGTTGGACGCTATGCAGAGGTAGGCGCCGGCATGCTGCCGACTCACGCGGCTTATATTCAGCACCGGGCCTTCCAGGGAGGACACTAAAAAAAAACAATTGTCTAAGCATGTGATTTAATAAAATATACAGATATCTATAGAAACGTTACACTTAATAACTGCGACCCAAACACCAATGAAAATAACTTTCTATTTTTTTTAAACTGTTACCCAAGCGGTACATGGACCTAAGATTTTTGGATAAGATGCCACAGACAGGTACACAAATTCACATATAAACTTAGAACACCTCTATGCAAATGCATGCATGGGGGGAACTCCGACTGCTGACCTGAATAATTTGTAAAAATATTTTAAATAAGTACAATATAGGTACTTATTAGTTTAAAGTTAATAAATATTCGTTCAGTATCCAATAAGTTATTTTCCTCTTGATAAAGGTATAGAGAAAAGAGAAGGGCTGTTGCTATTTTACGAAGTTTAACATGGCGATCGACACATATACGATTTTAGAAAAGGATCTTCAATAGCATGCATATCATTTTTACTAGTTCACAATATAATCTATCATCTGAGTAGGTATAACCGTATAGGTACTTGAGCTAAGACTGTGCTAACTACCGCATTAATCATAACACATTTTATCTACATACATTGTTGTGCTTGCAACCTCGATGGTTGTTAAGTTTTCACAGAGCTTACTGTGCGCCCGATTGCCCGTGCGATAATCCTTTTAGGACCTGTGGACCTAACACGCTGCCACGGGACAAAATTTTGACATTTGCTCGGGACTTTAATTTCTCTATTCCATATTCCAACGTAAGAATAAAGAGTTAAGGTTTTTAAACCTTATTACCTGTTATTTTAATAACAGTATGTTTTGTGTAAATTGAGCCCTTTTATTACTAAGCAACCGAAACCCGGATGGCTGTCATTTTAATAAATTCGTAATAATATTTGACACTAGTTCCCGTTTAACGTATTTGACACTAGTTCCCATGGCAGCATGTTAAGGCCCACTGCAGTAATCAAAAAAGTAAACAAAAGATTACCTGGAAGTCGTCGATTTTTAAATCTCACTGATAATTAGTGAGTTACTTTACATTCAAAAACACACTCTAATCTGATATTTAAAAAAATACGAACTCCTAGAAATCAGCTTGTAGTTTTACTACAGATGATGCTCTTTCGGTTTACCATCAAAATTAATGGTATATCATTAACATTTACATATCACCGGATAGCAAATCATTTGCTTAGTTAGATCTATCAAACAAGAATGGAAAATACTTAAAATAGTAGCCTAAGGTACTCCTAGTTAAAGGGCAGGTTAAATAGGGTTCCATTTATACTCAGACAAGGCATCGTCCACACGCAAAATATCTACCCTGTACTCCATCTGAGAGGGTGATAGGCTTGGCATGTTCTCGCCTCCAGATGATCTGAGGCTGTGGGGAACCCGTCGCGGCGCAGGTCAGGCTGATGGAGGCACCCTCACGTACCGTCTGGTCCCGGCTCGTTCCTCGGTCGAGGATGTCGGGTGGTACTTCACGAAAACAAGGAAAGGTCAACATCATTGTCAAAAAAGCTTAGTAAAAATCTGAATCCAAAAGTTACCGGAGGGACAGTTAGTGTGTTGGTTAAAACGGGTTTTTGCTTGGGCCGAACCATCATCATATTGTCTCATATTTGATATTGAACAACCTATATCGAAAACCTGGCATTTTGGGTGGACCGACCACGTATTTAGATTGGAATTCCTGTTTTTTGTACAAATCGTTTTTCCAATCGTCGTTCCACGTGAATATTTTAGTGTTGATATGAATTAGGGGCAAATGAAAAGTACCCGAAACAGACGACGTACGTGCATGAATATCGAGAGGTACGTTTAGCCTAGTGCCTGCGTTTGGTTACACCTGGCGTCCCTTAGTCTCTGCCTACACCATTGGGAGATAGATATCAAGGTATGTATGTTATTTGTATGTGAAATAATCTTATCTTCTTTGTTGCAGTTGAAAAATGCATTTGCGTATACCTTCTCAGTTTGGCCGAGAATGGCCACCATAACCCCTCTGCGTTTTACAGGGAAGCGCCAAGGCATCGCTTGCACAAATAAGGGTGCCTTTCCACCAGAGTGTGCTACACTAGGTTACTGTGGATTCGTTTGATGTCCACCAATCATATACATTGATACACATACCTATAGCATAGCACTTTTGGAAACTGGTAGCCTTTACATCCTCGCAGCGTAGCTGCATAGCACATCTACGATGGAAAACGCCCTGAGGCAGAATTGCCGTGACCAAACCTAAGTCCGTAGGTATCTTTGTTTTTTTTCCATCACATATCTTCAGACCCCGCTACAGATCCTACCAGCTGCTAATCCATGGCATATCTGCAGAGATATGCCATGAGTAAGATTACTTAAGTATTTCAGTTTACGTTTTTAATATTCATAAAACCTCACCAACTACATCCAGGTATCCTAACTGGCTCTTCATAGGGTCGGTATTGATTTGGCACATGTACCACCCCCGGTCCGTCTCCCGCAGCTCGCGGATATGCAGGAACCAGGTCCGGTGGTCGCTCTCGGTGACACCAACTCTACGGCTGCGAGAAATCACGTGGATGTGGATCGTGAGGATTGTTTGAGTGTCCACTCGCAGCCAGGCCACCTAGGAACCAAGATTAACTCAGACAATATTTTTACTCTAGGGTTAACAGGAAGAAAGGTACGTTCGCCCTTCTGTTAAAAGTACTTTGAAAGTCAGTTAGACACGTGTAAGAGCGTATGAGAGGAAGTGAGAGGTACAAACCCGAAGCTTTTATCACCGATCTCGCTCTGTACATAAACCGCCAAAACAAACAAGGTGTGAGGTTAGAAAACACAGAATATAATTCTCAGAAAAAAATCCTGAGATTTAAAAATTTAAAACTCGAGTAAATACCTTGTACGTGGAGAGGTTGTGCACGGTGCAGGCCAAGATGGCCTCGCGGCCGAGCGGCGCCGTCACGTTGGCGATGGGCCCGCTGAACCCGGGCTCGTCTGCAACAATAAATCCATCACAGCGCCGGCATTAAACTCCGACACTTTGATCCCCGCTATTCCTTCCAATTATTTCATGTCAGAATTAATTTAAATCAATTTTTCAATCAGTTACGTCACCACGTTAAATGCAGGATTTATATTCCGCACAGTAAATTAAGGTAATGAATTAACATCTGGCGATGTATCACAAACACGAATGCAACTGAATCAGTTTTATTTTATTACCTAGAATCCAAAAAAAATAACGTAATAAAACGCCAATGCATCATAAATTACAAATATTAACATACATTGTTTTTCTAGTGACTTAGATAGCCCTAATAGGTGTTACGTCAGAATAAGGGTTGAATTTAAACCTTTAGCATAATGATACATACTGTTTTTAACTCAGAAATTATTGCTAGCATAGATTTCTTTAACAATGTACGACCAGGAACAGCGGTCTTTGATGAGTTTATTTCGATTAAAGGTACGCCCATTATTGCCCCTCGCAATGGTTTCCTACCTACACAGGCGCGACTAAGTAAATAACCGAAATGTCTCTTATTCCGTCCTTTGAACCCCGATAAAAGCAATATCAATTTCAGTAACAGCGAGCAAATTATCAAAAGGCTAAATAAACAAAATAACATCCTATGACAGCCAGACAGTTTTGGATAAACAACAAAATCATGTTAATCGAATTCTATCATAAATGATGCTTCTAGAATACATAAAAATATCACTACATTATAAGGTTATAAGAGTTAAAATTGCCGAGCAGAGACGGCGTGCGAACCTGTCGAGGTTTATCTTAAGAAGAGTTAATCAAACCTCGGGCGATTAAGCGCCACATCAAGGAAGTCAATTATCTTAAGATCGTTCGCCGAATCAAAGACATCGACTAGCATGAGCCTGAAGGTAATATTGATTGCTATATGTTACGGTAATGTAAAAATCCATCTTCCATCTAGTATATATGTGGCTGGAATAATTAGAATAAAATAAGACGACCACATTATGAGTTCTAAATCATGCGTATTACAAGCTTCTAATTACCTCACATAGTAAGATAGAATAGTATGCCTTATTAGAACATTACATATTTGAGTCTTTAGCTCATTTTAAGGTGTTTAATCGAACTTACAGTCTCGATGACGATGCCAATAGGAAAAAACTTGAACTGATAAGTCTGATAACACGCTTAGATAAGTGGGATCTGAGACTCAAATTTACATTCTCCAGACTACAACCACAAGACTGCAATCCTAACACTGCAAATGCGTTGCCTACTCTGAGGACTTAGGTGGAAACCTCAATGCTAGTAATTTCACCGGTTTTCTGTCCAT
Source organism: Acleris holmiana (assembly GCA_949316455.1). Lineage (NCBI taxonomy): Eukaryota > Metazoa > Arthropoda > Insecta > Lepidoptera > Tortricidae > Acleris > Acleris holmiana. Next base: position 11,785,738 of record OX438769.1, read on the forward strand.
CTGTTTCGTGTTTGCAAACTATCGCACATTGCGCAAAATACACACCAGTGTGGGCCCACAGGCACACGCTCGTTTTCTTGGATTTAGTTTTTAGAGCAATGTAGTTTTTTTTTTTTTTTTTTTTATAGCATCGAGAAGGCAAAAGAGCACACAGGCCACCTGATGGTAAGTGGAAACTGTGACCCATAGACATTCGTATTCTCAAGACTGCAATCTTAAGTCTGCAAATGCGTTGCCAACCCTGAGGACTAAGATGGAATGCCTCTATGCTAGCTATTTCACCGGCTGTCTTATCCCCAAACCGGAACACAACAATGCGAACACTGCTGTTTGGCGGTAGGTTAATGGATAAGATGGTGGTAGCGATCCGGACGGACCCTGCACAAGGACCTACCACCCGCAAAGCAAGCAAGCAAGTTTCATAGCTGGTTTAAGAAAAACGTTTTAGAATTGATTTATACTGTTGTAAACTTTTAAAAACCTTCAAAACAGATGCGCAAGGGTTTTCTAACATGTCCCTAATAATTTCTAGCAGGTTCCTTGGGTGAGGTATCAACAAGTTATTAAGTTGTCTTGAAATAGTTGGAAGGGTCGAAGGGTTTTTCGGCGTTCAAATGTTAATTACTCCTTATTCATTTACTAAATAAATCACGTGTTGTAAACCCAAGGATCTTGAAGTCTATACGTACTTTGGCAACAGGATAAATGATATGGGTCCGTACATAAGATAGACCAATAGATAAAACAATAAAACCAACCACCGAAATAAGGTTTGCTTTACTGCTAGACGGACTTATTGCTTTACGTGCTTTCTAAAAGTTAACTGCATCTTGTTTCAAGTTAGGTGTTACCGTACGCGAATACTAAGAATTCACTTCTGTTTTAAGGCACTGATTAGCAAAACTCTTCCTCATTATTTATCTGTTTATCTGCATTAAGCTTCATCGTGCTCAAATATCATGTTTTAGTGACGGTAGGACCCGTGGTAGGTCCTATTATCACTAAAACATGATACCACCATCTTGTACTTTAACCTACCGCCAAGCAACAGTGTTCGTATTGTTGTGTTCCGTGTGGGGATAAGACTACCGGTGAAATTACTAGCCTACAGGCATTCTTCGATCCCACTTACTCGCCATCAGGTGGCCTGTGTGCCCGCTACCTTCTCCATGCGATAAAAATAATTTAGCTTATTAAGGTCTTCGAAAATTTGCTCGTTTATATTTTTTTAGTCCAGTTAGCTAAGGAAAGTGAAATTATTATAGGTCAGTTAACGAATAATTGCCAAATACCCTCAAATTAAGCATGTTCTGTCAAATTAATTCGGCGGCACGCGACTTTTTCGTGTGTAACACGGACGAAACCAGGTCAAAACTGTTAAATAAGCTTAAAAAATAATTATGACCTTTCGCGTAATACACACCACGCTCTTACAGTGTGTTAAGTTCTTGGACTGAAAAGCGTTAAGTATTGATTTCAACTCAATTAAGCCTAAGGTTTTACTTGATGCCTGCGGTCATATTTTTTAAGAGCGAGGTTAAATAACTAGCGTAAACAATCTCGTTCAGATTTTAAAGGATACATATTACTCTATATTATAACGCAGATTAGTCAAGGCGAAATCGACCGAGACGTTAGAAATAGAACTTCGGAGAAATTGATTTCTAGATATATTACTATATATAGGTACCAAATGAAACATTGATAATGCCAAAGCATAGATATTAAGAGCAAACACGGACTTTCTCTTACAAAAGCTCTCGCCTGGTAATTTATAACGATTATGAAATTTTTATTGCAATTAAAAAACCGGCCAAGTGCGAGTGGAACTCGCACACAAAGGGTTCCGTCCCGTCGTACAGTATTAATATCGAGCAAATATCGCCGAAAACACCAGATTTCTTGTTCCAGCTTTCATATATTTTTGCTGTAACAGGAGCAACGCACGCTGACAGTTAGGCGGACAACCTAACGGACGGACGGACGAACAGCGGGGGATTAGTAATAGGTCCCGTTGGTACCCTTTGGGTAGGAATCCCTATTTTTTATTTCATATATTCTACAAAGGCTGGTTTATTCAAACATGAATTTTTCTAAACTGTTTCCGTCGGCATTTCTCCTATAATTGACTCAGCCCAGCCACTATTAGAGCGTTTTGTTATCAAATTATTGAACTTTATTCTGCGCTATCGCAGTCATGTTAATTTGTCGGCTCGTTTTACAAACATAGGTTTAGTTAAGATTCAGAGCTCGATAAACAAAGTAACGATATCATATCAGCATAATTTTACGAGGGTATAATGGGATGTTGTTAGAAGTAGGCTTATTGCCTTCCGGCGCTGTCATAGACGTTACGAGCTCGGGGCCTGTCCCACTAGTTGACTGCGCGTCCGTCCACCATGATACAACAGATAGGGGGCAAATTATACTTTATTATTTGTTACTTTCAAAAATCCTACTTTTTATTCATTGACCAGCGACCCGCTTCGCTCCGGGTTAAAGTTTTATACACATAAACCTTCCTCTTGAATCACTCTATCTATTACAAAAGCCGCATCAAAATCCGTTGCGTAGTTTTAAAGATCTAAGCATACATAGCGACAGACAGATAGCGGTAATTGACTTTGTTTTATACTATGTAGTGATATTTCTGATGATAAGGTCAGAGTACCGATGGTTGGTTATCATTAAGGTAAGGTTGGTAATAGTAAACTAAAAAAAAAATTTTTTTCCTACTCTGAAGTAAAAGCATTAAAGTTCAAAACCTGGACCAACTTAATTTAGTCGGACTTAAATAATATTTAACGTGTGTTTATGATACTTTTTTACATACATACAGATGAACTCTAATATTTGCACTAACAAAAAAGCTTGAACAAGCATACAGTAAATTACTATTTTCTGTTTGTATTAAATCAACGTGCGTCCATAAAGCTTGATTTGTCAACAACACGAAGTTGCCAGTTGTTTTAAAAATTTACCGTCCATTTTCAACAATGCAATTTTTTTTAGAGAACTGTGAAATAACGAAACAATATCTATTTCTGTAGAATAAAAGTTCTTGGGTTTGAGGTTATAATTTGTACTGGAATGAGAACTGCTAATCCGCCTTTGACTATTTTGCGAATAAAAATCATTTCAGAATGTACCAAAGACAAAGATTGCAAAACTGAGCATGTAATTTGTGCAAATAAGTTGATTGATTTACGTAATTAGAAAGATAATTGAACTTAAAACCTAAAGTTATGATAATATTACTTTTTCATTCCAAATCTGAGTAAATTCAGAGCAAATTTGTTAAAAGTTAGTTATAATCAAGGAACAGACTGCGTTAATTTTAGGCAAAGTAACTCCTATTCCAACAACAGAGCATCTATTTTTTAACCTTATAATTGTATACCGTTTTTATTTTTACAATGTAAGAATGTGCATTAAATTCCCTTGTTATCTCCCTGCATGCAGCAGGATGTGTGAATCGCGTCATGATTTTTTCATAGAGTCAGAACACACTAGAAAAGTGACTCACTACTTACGATTTTGCCTAGTGTCTTGTTAGTATTAAGATTAATTCTGCAGGTAGCTTGGTATAATGTACTTTACGTAAAAATATTGACATAAAAGGAGGCAGCATTGAAAATATATGACAACAATTTGGTGGACATACGAGTAGTGGGATAGAGACTATGAAAAAAGTCTCCTGATAGTGTTGGTGATAAATGAGAAATATATTAACTTCTGACACGTTGAAGATATTTCAGAGGCTATACCTATTGTACGCTTAGAGGTATATTTTTTTCCCTTATATGTTATATAATGTATGTTGATGAGTTTATTTACTATTTCATGTGGCTTGTTTTGGTATCTAACACGATCCATCAAACGAAAATATCTTGAAAACACATCATGACCTTGAACTTAACATTACTCATAATGAAAAGTATATTACATTTTTTTTTTTTTTTTTTATGTTAAGGGGAAGGCACACGAGCACTCAGGCCACCTGATGGTAAGTGGAATCTGAGACCCATAGACATATGAATTCTCAAGACTATAATCCCAAGACCTCAAATGCGTTGCCAACCCTGAGGACTAAGATGGAATGCCTCTATGCTAGTAATTTCACCGGTTGTCTTATCCCCACACCGGAACACAACAATGCGGACACTGTTGCTTGGCGGGTGGTTAATGGATAAGATGGTGGTAGCGATCCGGACGGACCCTGCACAAGGTCCTACCACCACTAAAACACACACATATTTTTATTCATGTTTTTAAGATAAATAACTTACGTGTTGAGGCATCCGTACTTCCTGCAAACAACCAATCCAATACCAATAAAGCCAATAACATATTTCCACTTTTTAAAACACTAACTTGAAAAGTACATTTCATTTTGTCAGGGTATTATTTTTTATGTATTTTATTAATGAAGGTTCAGCCCCACGGTGGGCGCCGTTTGTGCAATATAAAGATAAAGTTGTAATTATAGTGACAAAGGAATTTTAAGATATTTACGAAGAATGACTTATGTACAAAGTACTAGTCTTACGTCTTTCTTAAATGGGTAAAAACTCGGGAATCACGTAACCGTAACTTTTATCGTAAAACAAACCAAACCATAAAACACACTTTAAACGCTCTTTTTGGTTGCATTCAACACACGCAAAGGAGTGATTAAAGGGGCGATCAACTCTGGAACTGAATGATATTTTTCGAGAATTCGAGAAAAGTTTGAGGCGCGACATCCGGCTCGCGGAGAGAACGCGACCAGCGCTGCCGTCGGTCTGGAGACAACTGGTGCAAGCTGCCCGCGACGGCCGGCTATAAGCGCCACCCCCTCAACTAGTGCCTTCTCTCTCACTGGCTACAAACACGCGTAGGATTCATAAAACAACCCTCAAAGTAACCCTAGTTGTTACGATATTTTCGCCTTTAATACAGCGCGTAATCGTCTAGACGAAAGCTAGGAATGCTCAGTGTCGAATTTAAAGTTCTGCCGTTCGTAGTGATTGCTAGCATTTTAAGCTTGCTGTAACCACTCCCTCGCGTACAATATGAAGATCCGTCTACGGTGATAGGCTAATGCAAATGCAAATTAATGGACTCATTTACCGTTATAAAAAAAATAATTTACTGTACTATTAAAAGATTTTCCAAAGGTTTCTTTTTACTACGCAGTTAATATGTCTTGTGGCTGTAACCAACACCATACGATGCTATGGTGAAGTAATACTTTCTAATATTTGGTTAGTGGCGTCGAAACCACAACACCGAGAAACCTTACAAGGGTCGTAAAGCTGAGCATTGATTTATTCCTTAGTCTTCAATAACCGGCTTTACAAATTATGACGACACAACCATAAAAGGAAAGTTTGATTTAACCTATCTTTCTTCATAACCGACATCAAAAAAGTAATTTGGTTCAACCCTTTTGTAAGTATGTATTTTGATGATTATCTCGAAAACTACCTACTGCACCTATTTGCAAAGTTTTTTAGGGAATATAATCCTCGTACTTCTGAAATGGTTCAGGGATAATTCATAGTTCTTTATTGGGTAAGATTATACATTGTCATTGGCACTAAAATTAAATCATTAAAATAATAACGTCAATAAATACAATAATTTAAGCTAATATTTATAAACAGTATGTCATAATTAAATATTTATAGGTCAATGTCATCAAAATACCTGTGACAATACCTACGATGCGGCAAATGAAACCCAAAGAAGTTTTAAGAGTTGACTATGAAGCTCCGGTGTAAACAGAAGAAGGTAGGTAGATTCGTAGGGTGTAGCCCTCCTCTAACTTTCCTCGCAATTTAGTACCGCAGACCAGCGGTAGTAGAAGCCATCGGCAGCCCGACGAAGTGCGGTTTCAGGATCCTGGCGTCAGGGGTAGCACATGGTGAATAGCACCGGTTTCCACTCGACAGATTCTGGTCACCGAAATTAATTGCCGCATAGTACGCGTAGCAAAGTGTAAGTTTTCCGAGCCGTGCAACCCGTACCGTGTTGCACCGTCACTACAATCTATGCTTTGCCCAAAGGTCAACTGGTAGAGAATGCCTTACGGCATTAAGTTCGTCTTTTTGTATACTAAGTGTATTCTTTTATGCAATAAAGATTAACTAAATAAATAAATAAATACCGTGCTCCCCGATTCGGGGAACAACACTGATTTTAATTGTAATAGATAAAATAGTGAAAACACTTGTTGTTTTAGTAGTAGGCGGGATGAGAAAGAGCGCGTGTGAACGTGCCAATTTTATCTATTTCGGTTATAATTAAAAAATAGTATCGAACAAATAAATACTAGAAAGCAACTAATTCGCGTTACCTATGAGTGAAAATAACGGGTCGTGGAAGATAGCATTCTACCCTATTTTTTCAATATTTTAATGCAAAATAACTAATAAAATATGTATTACTTAAGTAAATAATAAAATTAATTAATGAATAAAAGATTACTTACAGTCAGTTGAACAAAATTTCATAATTTATAACTTGGTAGTAAATAATGGCTAATTTTTGTAGTTATCTGAATCTTTTGAGTAAGTGCCGTTAACACTTGACAAAGACAATTTACGACAGGTGTCCACGAACATATCTTAACAGTATAATTGGTTGAATTTAGTGTGCTGTCTTATTAGTAGTTTTATCGTGAATTGAAGGTTAATCAAGCTTGTTTTTTACAAAGTGCAACGCAGGTAAGAATTATAACAACTATATATATGAATAAGAACACAAAAGGCCAAATTATAAAAAAAAGAAAATGCTTAGTACATTTTATATACATTTAAGTATATGGCAGACACTCATCTAAACAGAGCTGGGATTCTACACGGTAACAACGATATCGTCTTTGACGTGTTTCCGTTTTGTTAATGTTTTGATAACTCTTATATCATGTACTATAATGGTGACCGAATCATACACGATTTTAAAACACGTCAAACGCGATATCGTTATAACGCAGTAGAATAGAGGTCCAGTTTAAGGATAAAAACTGTATTAAGCATTTTCTTTTTCTAATTTGATATAGGTAGGTTATATGGAGGCTGTACTAATAACCCTCTTGACTTGTCATTTGTTTTTAAAAATCGTGACTAACAGCTTTCTTCTAACACATGTGGGTACCGCGAAAACACGTCACTAATATGAAAAAAAACAACCTTGGCTCAATTGAAAATTTCCCCGTAAATATATTTCTAGCAACTATTTATCTATAACTATCGATTCTGAAAACGTGCTTATTATTTATTTGCTTGCAAGTAGGGCCGCCGGGCTGGCGCCGTACAATTGAGTTCTACGAATCGGCATTTCCTTGCAACTCCCTGGCGGCCTTAAAACTGCCATTAATATTGAATGCTGACGTCACCGGTATTCCCACTATCAATGCGTTCGATAACTGTTGTTACAATTTAATTGATATTCAGGAACGATACTTTTTCTTCTTCTAAAAGGGTTACTAGGAATTAAGATTCGTGGACAGGTGAGTTGCAAGGGAGAAAACCCATCGTTAAGCTAAAAGCAATATTCTATTCGTAATTTAGCACTAAATAATAATTATGTTTAAGTCTCAATAGATACGGGTCGAACATACCTCCTAAAATCTTAAAGCAAATACCAGAACCACATGGCCTGTTTAGACGTAGGTTTTTCATAATTACGTACGAGTAGATATTATTTATTACGTATAATAAGGGTTTAATGTTTTTAAGTAGAAGTACTAAATGATTACGAAATTTTATTGAAAAGTAAAGAAAGAGATAGTCGTCTGATATTTATTTTTCGAATTAAAAACATCGAAAGTACATTTAGCAAAGGTTTTAGCAATAGCAGTTTTCCTTCAGCTTTCACGAGTCATATAAATTAAATACATTTTAGCGACGCTTTCACGCGCGCATCGCCTGCACGACTTGATCAACACAATGCGTAATTTATTTTCTTTTGAAGTGTCCGTCTTTCAATCATATGGAATTTAATTGAAAACAGGCACTGTCAAAGGCGTCTTTCATTTTATCACTAGACTGTTTCAAAGAATACATTCACTTTCACAAATCACTTTTACTCAAACATGCTCGGAAAGCATAGATTTTCTTTTAAAAAACGATAACGGAAAGAGCCTCATTTTTTTCCTAAGATTGAGTAAAATAAAAGTGTGAAATTTTATTTCAAAAAATGATCTCTATTGCCTGTAAAATCGATAAATCTTTAAAAAATCCCATACACCCAGTTTATAAAAGCGTAGCGCTGGGCGGCGACGGCGGGCGGTGAAATTATCTCTATATTATTTGTGGTTTTAAAAAAGATTCCTTCACAATTCGTCATTTTTTTATACTTTTAATTATGCATTTGTATCATTTCGTTGGAGAAAATCATTATATTTATATGCCTCGGCGGAAATGGGATTGCCTGACTCGTATTTTAGCAGGCCTCGCCAAGGCTCGACCCGCTAACCACCTCGTCAGGGTATCCCCTACTTTTCAGACCTAGGCAATAATGTACTATTCTCCTCAATAAATTTCAAACCATTTAAAAAGTTATCAAGGTAAATAGGGCCTAATTATATAAGTTCACACAGTTGCGTCGGTACCTGCGACTGAAACCATATGACAGTAAAGAAAATATCATAAGTCCTAACAAGCTAACGCTAATTTATGCGCTGATGCTCACTGTAATGTAAATAGGAGTGTTGCCATAGTTGGTTTTAATGGTTAAATGTCAATAACTTTTAAACTTTGTAAATATATGTCGAATTAAATACATAACTTGATGCGTTGAGTGGTTTGCATTGTAGCCCTTCTTAGGTTTTTCGTACTACTATAAATGTAAGGACAACACATTATGATGTGCAGTTTATTAAGTCTCGTAAACAAAAATCCCACTAAAAACAAAAATGTACAAAATGTGTGTCACCAAAAGGCACTAGATTGCATACAGTCAGACCAATTAATTGATAGTAACTGCACTTTGAACCCTCGTTTAGCAGTTTTCTATTCAGTATGTTACAATATCATATTGTAATATGTTGGGTATTTAATGAAACTGACAAGTTAGAGCGCAAAATGTATTCTTTAGTTTTCACTACTTTTGGTGGCACATAAGAACTTGGTCTACTTTTCACATTTGTCTTGGTGAGCTATTAGTACTTTTTGATAGGTAGTCGATATAGGTTTACGTTGTTGTTACAAAATAATCCGTAAAAAAGAAATTACAAAAGTAGTGTCAACCCTTATTAAATAACGTCAGTTCAGTAAGTATCTTAGGTATACAGTATACTAGGGTTGACACTACTTTCGTAATTTTTTTTAAGGATTTTTTTGTAACACGTTGTATATGTATAGCTTTTAAGTCAGTCGACGTCATAAAGATGTTTACACTTTAGTACCTAAACAAGTAACTTTAGTACCTAAAGTAGTAGTAATTTCACATATAATTAATTATATGCAATTGTCTCAGTGAATGAAAGTGACATGGTACTAAAGTGTAAACATATTTATGACGTCGACTGTACATTTCTGTTCAAAAAAATAACATGACATTACTAACACAAGGTAGGAGTTACGTATTTTATTTTTCACATTTTAATAACTAATTTCCGGGTAGAAATATTTGTAGTTTTCGGTTTTTTTTGTGCTTGAAGACCAACCTTGATGCCATATTTTAAGACTCCAAATCATCGGAATGTACCTATAGGCTTTGATGAATGAGTCAGTTAATACCTAATAAGCCGTTTTTACAAATTAATAACTTTTTATGGGATGATCGTAGAACCTTGAGTATTTTACTGGCCTTCAAGGTCATAAGTTTAAATACATATTATGCTTCTAGTTGCACTAAAGGAATATTTATGGGGGTGGGAAATAGGGTCTGAATGGGTTCGTAATAAATATACACACTGCAGTCAAGTGTCGCTCGGCTTTATCTACGAAATTAAAAGAGCTGCCCGGGAGAATTCAAGGCGCTCACAGTCGTGTGGACCTATTTGGACGGCTCGGTTCCGATAGCCTAGTTGGGACTTCCTCAGTTCTTGGGCCCTACCTACGAAGCTAGCAGCCTCGTGTGTGAGGACCCGTTTATCAAAGCTTGTAACTTGTATTACAAGTGGAAGTTACAAGAGCTCAGTTTGGGACTAGGTCAATTTGTATGAGATTGTTCCTTGAGTAGGTGGAAAACCAAATTAAAATAAGCCGATTATTTATCAAGATGTGAGAATTGGAACCACTTTATTCACGCACGCCAAAGAACTTTAACAAACAAGTCAAACATATCGTATCGCGCCGATGGAGCCGCCGGCAAAGTTTGCCCTCGCCATTGCCCTCGGAACCGGCGTCTAAGCAATTCCAATTTCGAAACGAACGAGGTGAAAGAGCAGTTTTTGCCAGTGGACCGTTCGAAACTTCCTTTATTCTGTCCTTTACACAAACCTATTTCTAGGTCGTATCGCTTCTAAAGAACCGGATAATGCTTGCGCCATGATACCCTTCTGTGACGTTTTCAAAAAGGCCAGAATGGAAAACTGATAATGTGTTTTATCCGGGAATAGGTCGATGTTTTACTTGCTGCAGCTACGATTTCAAAAGGACACAAAAATACATATAAAAATGTGACATTATTAAACATCAAATAAATATTGAATATTGACGTATAAAAACGCTCGGAACAAATACGGAATGTACTAACATAATATTAGCAAAAACGCTAATTAGAATATTGTGAGCATCGTACTACAGATCGGACTACTTCACTTTGGGGTGTTATATAATTTAATTCAATTACTTATTATTTATTAAGTTTTAGTTTAATATTAGTAATTTTAGATTTGTTTTCATTTAGTTGCTTATTTTATTCCAACCTATTTTACTTACCTTACCCGATTTACGTGTGAAGGTAATAACAATCCATTCAGATAGTGATATCAGAATAACGTGTCTTATTCTGCAGTATATAGGCCGCTAGCTCGGATAGAGTGAGCGACGCTCGCGACTATGTGACATATTGCTTGGATTCCTGCAGCGCTCTCAAATCTGTCGGCCGTTATTAAACTATGACGGCTCTGATTTACGGAACCCTTCTAGTGCAGTCGTAGCTGAATTGCGCTGTTGGTCACATTATATGCTATGTAAGAGCTCTGTCATGCCGCTTGTCTAAGATGGCGTCGTCAGGTATAGGGAAACTTGATAAATTTATACTATATTATGTGACATGACGGAAAAACAGATCAATTAACAGAAACAAAACAACATCACATGTATTCTATATCCCCTGACCAAAATAAAAGGAAATGTTATGTTACGGAATAATGAGGCCTTTTTTAGGGTTCCGTAGTCAAACCCTTATAGTTCGTCCGTCCGCAGCCTCAGCCAGCTCAGAGACTCTTAGTAGGTACTAGAAAGCTGTAATTTGGCATGAATGTACATATTAGTCACGCCAACAAAGTTATAACTAAAATATTTAAAAAAAATAGAGTACCTCACATGTAACGTGGGGATGTATTTTTTTTTCTCGTCTTCTCCAATATGTGGGGCGTCTTTGGATAGGTCTTTCAAAAATATTGCGGTATTTTGTTAGAGTCAAGTGTCCGAAAATTCACAATAAAGTGCTCTGCTGATTCCAAATTTACCTATAACCCAATATCGCACATTTTGTCGCTTAAAGCGCTTTGCCTTTCAAACATCGATCTATTCTATTCTATTGTATGGGTAATTTTCGTCGCACAACGGAAAAGTTTCATAGGAAAAAATATGCGTGAGTTAGCATGCCCAACTTTTTGGACCTTACCCAAATAGTGCAAAATAATGTGCAATCGTAATTCAGCTGAGCCTGTGTAACAAAGGAATGAGCCCCAACTATAAACACTGATTGCGCTACAAGTGCCACAACACATCGAGTGCTGAGCTGCCTCTCAAGTGCCTCGTGTTTCGGTGCTATTTCAAAATGTCGAGTGACAATTATACGCTTTTAGCGGTGAAATGACAATCCTGCCTGTTGGAGAGCTGATCTGCTTACCTTTGTAACTTTATACAGTCAGTTGGCATGCTTTGGTCTCATATTAAAATGATTTAAATTAGTGTCACAAAGGTAAACTGCTCTGGCGTGTTAATTTATGTAATAGAAAATAGAACGGAGCAAGTTCTTCAGACTACAAGGCCTAAATTTACAATTACCTTCCAGACTAACTACTAAACACTAAACTATATAAATTGTTATTAAGCTTATGTTTATTTAAAAATGTAACACATTAAATAAATGATAGTAAATGGTTATACATTGGATTAACTATAATACATTGACGCATTTTGCTAATTTTGTTCACAATATTATTTTGTGTTTAAAAACATCATAAGTAATATAATTTTAATTAAAACCGGCGGTATCTTTGTTTATTGTTATGAAATTAAGGAACACCCAATTGCGTAATAAAAGGTATTAAGTACATAATAATACATAAGTAAGTTAAGCGTTATAAATATTTAGGAACATAGATAACACTCACAAAACAAAACAAAGAAACATCAACCCATTTTTTTCTTGTGAAGCGACTAGCGATTGACCCCTGTCTTAAAGCGCACAATCCTCGGACAGCGTACTGGATCAATGAGCATCCAAAGTGAAATCCCGAGTTTTCATAAATGGCAAAGCAATTCGCAGTTTATTTGGCATTTAGGTAAATTTAGAGGATCCCTTCGCTGCTGACATTTTATTTTATGTGGCTGCTCGTTACCGGCGGCGGCCGCGCGTGAAGTTACGGCCGTCGGCCGGCGACGCACAGCGACGAACCCGTAGCGTTTAATGTTTCTTTCTTCCACCTTGGATCCTACGTTACGGTAGTATCTGTAAATATAAAAGTAGCTCGTCTCGGGCCCTTTTGGAGTTTCTCTTACCTATTTCCGCTCAACCCTAGCGGGTTGCATCGATACTTAATGCGCACGCATCCAGACGCGGCGACGGCGCGGCCCCGACTAAACCGGCTTGATCCATCATGCTGAGTTTGCTTGCGGTGGCTCGGGGCGCATTCAGTCAAGGCACGCACACATGCAAGCCGCGCGATAAACCTTTATTTCAAGATAAACTACTGTTTATACTGCGGTCACGGCCTGCTATGTGATTTTTATAAGTACGAATTATTAAACGGTGCGTTCAAGTTGTCCCGTCAGAGCGTTCTTGCGTGTAAATCTTCACTTAGCTTGTTTAGCCGTCGAGGTAAATTAACGATTAATCTCACTTAATTCTCAATGTTCTGTCGCTTGTTGTCGACACACAAGGGCTCAATCCTAATGCTAAATTCTAATCTTGCTTCTATATCGTTATCATTTTGTTGACTTTAAGTATCTATTATTATCATGGGAATAAGAGATAACACATTTATAACTTTGCGAGAGCGCACCACCATGAATAGTCATGTATGAAGCTTGCCTCTACTCAACGCCAACGTGGCGGCGTTGAGACGGCTTCTATGCACTACAGTGCACGGCCGACTTGAAGTAAATCCTGACACCTGTCATTCCAGTATAAATTATAACCTCAAACCCAAGAATAGGTTATAAATTAAACTTCGATGACAGCTGTCAGGATTTACTTCTTATCGGCCGGGCACTATAGTTTCGACCGCTCGCCGCCCACCACCGCCGCAGTCAGGCCTTTAGGTGCGGTGCTATGCGCTTTTTGTAATAAAAGAGAAGGAGGCCAAGAAATCTACATTTATTTATTGATTAGCTCACTAAACAAGTCACGGTCGAAATTGGAATAGAGTATCGATACAGTGGTAAAGTTAATATTTAGATCATGCACACACTGTGCAGTCCTAGCCATATACAAACTTTGCTTGCTGTTGGGCATATTAATTGGTTCACTCAAAAATTATCCGCTACCTCTAGTTATCAACGGGGCCAGAAAATTCAATTTCTGCTGGTAATTCATGTTCAATTCATAAACATTTGTATTTAGTTTTAACAAAGGAAAATAAAAAATGTTTCAAAATGTCATTAGTGTTATCCAAAGTTTGGAAACAAATGCCGTGCTTGCCTGCCGCGGCAGTTCGTGCAGTGCGCGCCGCCCCGGGGGAGCCGATGCAGCGCACATCTCACTACGACGATATTTTTATATTTTCACTGCATTTCTGTTTCGTTTCGCAAAGGGCAGTGTTTGCTGGCCGTAAAACAAAAGTAGATATGTTAAAACACGTTGTTTTTGCGCCTCGTTTTGTTTTACTCGTCCCACTAAGCATAATGTAACGGCGTCCATTTGACAATGTTGGAGTTCAATTGCACAAGAATATGAGTATTGTGCATTTACAAAACATGATTCTCCATATTATCTTCGACACTTACTGTGATTGCAACCTTTTAAATGTTTTGTTTATTTTTACATACAAGTATTAAACGTAAATAAACAATTATTAACATTATTAATATGCATTGTGTCCTTAGTTACTTCTCTGCCCAGGTTCTCTAGAAGAGGTCGCTATTTAGCGGCAAGACCACGTGTTGTATAACTGTAATAAAATAAACTGTTCCGTGTTCTGTTTTTTGGTGTTTAATAAAGAGTATTTATATTGTAATTGTATAGTATTATCTATGAACGGTAGCAAATGCAGTTGTTACTCGTATAATGTTAGGTATATACTTGAGCAATGAAAATTCAGATGTAGTGAATAAACATACAACATCGGCATTAGTTAAAAAATATTTAGTATTTAGATATCTTGTTTGTTCAGTCAGCTATAGTACCCATTAATTCGTTAATTGAAACCCGGGCAACAGCATGTCGTTAAGTACCTACTCAAACACAAAAAAAAACTATATTAAAAAAGTGTATCAACTAATCTTCTATTGAAATTTGGTGCTTTCTAGATGATTTGTAGTAGGTACTTTACATGCCTGTATCTCAAAACCAATCAAGACTAATATTAGTATATTATTAGTTTTTGAATTAGTTATATGCGCTTTCATATGAGTATTTTTTCAGATTTTTAGTATTTTTAGTTTTGGCTGTTGTGGGCGGAGGGGACACTTGACTCTAACAAAAATTAAGGAAAGAAAGCAAGAAAAGTCATTATTCAGTAACACAAACAGAAATTAGTGCAAACAGTAGGTAGGCACAAAGGATTAAAAATTGGAATAAATGACAATGGTGAACTTACTACTAATTTGCACTTTAAAACTTAATATTTCACAAAAGGACTCTTTAATCGAAAAATTGTTTTAATAAACCCGCAGTTTTGACACCCCAAATCATGGTAAAGACGCCAAAAAATCATCCCCACTTTACGTGTAGGCACAGAATAAATAGTAGAGGTGTCAGTAGTGGAGGTTCCCTAAGAAAAAAACACAAACAGCTTTTCGTACTAAAAGTATCTAAGCTAAGCTGCGGACACGGATGCCCGGACGGACAGACGGACGGACATGGTGAAACTATAAGGTCCTAGTTGGACTATGGAACCCTAAAAAGCAAGACGATTACGAACGTTTTCGACGAAGTACGATGTTGTACACTTCGTCTGTACACCAGTCGTAACAAGGCTACGAAAAAGCAAGCTTTCAAAACCCGACTGTAAGTTTTGATTATGTTGTCTGTATGATATTAGTTACCTACCATTTACCCAGTAACACTCAGACGGTAAGACAAATCTAACGTCACCTCGCTTATCTAAAACGGCCCATCCAAAGAGGGAATATAACAAATAACTATACATACATACGAGTACATATAGATCAAAAACATTATCCTTCTCCTTCGGCAATCGGGTAAATTCTATTGACCATATTACCTCAGTACAAGTAAACAAACTAACTTATAACTATTTCTGTATTCAATTTTAAAACCCATTCAAGCCTAGTATTTCAGTAAAACATTCGAATACATTGAAAATAAAACATTGTTGACGTCACCGTATTCGTGATTGGTGTGTCAGAATCGAATTTGGCGAACCGAGGCAAATAAACGTTGTCAAGTGGAGTGGTGCCTATAAAATACTCTAACAGTAACAAGCTTCGCTCGACTATAAACCCATAAATATTTAAGTCACGCCACATATTTAAATAGATTTTGGGCTTAGACATATTTTATTGTAATCCATCAATCGTCAAATTAAGAAATAGAAAATGTATATGGCTTTCACCTACTCGTACCTAGTTTGGGTGCGCCAAAAATCATATAAAATTGCAAATTAGATTATTGGAACACCGAAAATGTATCGCATACCATTTTACATCATAATGATCACTCTTCATAATTAATATTAATAATACACCTGTTTATTTTCAGGATTTTAAAAATATCCAACTGGTAAATAAGGTTAAGTTAGGTTAGGTTTGTTTTATAAACGTCCTAAAATCAGAACGGTTTCAGTAAAATTCACTTTAGGATTTGCGATGATTATGAATAACAAATTATGAACAAAAAAATTATGAGCTTAATTTTTCGGAGAAATGATGAATATAGTCGCAAATCGTTATTTGTATAAAAAATTAAATGAGCCAATATGGACCCACTTCATTTATTTATTTAAGGTTAATGGGAAATCACCAGGGATATCACATCATTTGATTTTGTAGAAAAACATCTACAAGTATAACCAATTTCAGATGCCCTAAAAATTATATGCATACAAACGCAAAGATGCATTATAATAAAGGAATTTCAAGTTGAATGATGACCTATGTACACAGTCAATTAAACTATTTAACATGCGTTAGTTTACGTCATCCAAAATACGTTTTGTACTACTACGCAAGTTAAAATCCATAAATTGCAATTTGTGAGCCTATTAGCGCCGACCTAGGGGTTATCATCACAGAACTATATCGAGATAGAAGGAAAGAGTGTATGTACCTCGCGTGCCGAAAAGAGTTTCTGAGGACTGCATTGCTCGCCGCGATCACCGCGATGCTCAGTCCGCTCTCGACCGCTGTCCGTGTGTGACGTTCGAATTTAAAAACAAAATGCCCTGTTGCTCGATAATAAACTGTTTAAACACCACCAAAAAAGTAGGAGCTGTGAATCAAGATATTTCTTTTCATAGGTAAGTACTCTTTTCCCTAAAATATCCGTTATTATTTATAAAACAATTTATTTTGTTGCATAGTATTAATTTCATATAAACAGTAACGGGCGAGTCCGTGTCTACTGCTACTTTTCCATTGCGGCTTTAATTTGACGCGCCAGACTTGGCATGCATTGAAAACCAGCAAAGAAAATAAACCAATCCAAACTGTCGAGCACTTGTCGAGACGCGTTCAAGGTTGATTTCTCATTTTTCTGTCAAAAGTAAGATATAGTGTTGTACCCGGCGATTTTCAATGCCGATTTCTTAGTCGATTAAAATAAATTTTGAAAACAGAAAAAATGATAATTATTTTTACAAGCGTTTATTTCACTTCACTTGCAATGTATGTATATGCGTATGTAAGTATGTATGTATGTATGGGTCAAATCTTGCAAATTAAATTTGACCGTTTCCCGTTAACGGAATGGGCTGAAATTTGGACCATATATGTAAACTCAATGACAATGCAATATTATGGTATCTAAGAGATGATCTGATGATGGAAGGTGGCGACAGGATCTCCACTATTCTTAACGTAGACCCACCGTGTTAGGACTCAATAGTTTTGTCTCGATAAGCAGATAAAGATTTTGCAAAAAAAAGTACAGTTGGCAGCAAAAACTTGTCCCAAAAATGTTTTTTTTATTATTATGTAACCGTGAGATGAAGTAGTAGTCAAAATGAAATATTTTTGCCAAAAGGATAATAATTAAGTATAGTTTGCAATTTTGTTTCAGTTTTCCAAAAGATCCTATTATAAAAAATAGATGGATAGAAGCAACGGGTCGATAAAACTGGTTTCCTACAAAACACAGCCGGATTTGTTCTGTACATTTTCACAAAGATACCTTTACCTACTGGCCAATCAAAGTACCGGCGAATAATCAGTACAACTTATCCGACTATAGATGTAGTGATAATGTCAAATAATGAAAAGGTACCTACATTTATACGTCACAATGAGTATGTGTGTGTGTGTGTGTGTGTGCGTGCGTGCGTGCGTGCGTGCGTGCGTGTGTGTGTGTGTGTGTGTGCGTGTGTGCGTGTGTGTGTGTGTGCGTGCGCTCACGCGCGCTTTATGCTACAGACATAGTATTTTTTATGCTACAGATAAAAGGATCACCTTCTTTAGAGAAGGACTCTATCAAGACCACGCCAAGGAAAAGAAAGCTGGAAAAAGTGATTTTACTATAAAATGATGACATACTAATTTGTTTTAAAATTTGTGTAATTAGTAGTTTTGCATTATTATATTTCAACATATATTACACTTACAGAATATTAATGAACCATCCACATCAGACGAAACTTTAATTCATACACCAAAGAAGAAAAAAAATATGAACCAATTGAATAACGCAAGGCAAATGATAAAAGAAAAAGACAAACAAATTTAACGCTTGAAGGAAAAAAAACGTCGAAAAGTAAATAAAATACTTTCCCTAGTGGCATTGCTGACGCTCTTCCATTGCGACTTGCGATCGATGACACCACAGATTAGAAACGATTTTGTGTATGTTGTACACATCACTAAAAGACTCGCGTGACGTCAAAGTGCCTACGCAAAATGTTACACGCTCGGTTCTCATATAAAACGACGAACTCTTTCCTTCTATCTCGATATAGTTCTGTGGTTATCATGACACAACTACGCAGGGCTGAGATTCTACGCGATAAAAACGTTATCGCCTTTGACTTCTTTCCGTGTTGTCAACCTTATGATAACTCGTATTTACTTGACAGACGGAGGCTGAGTCAAAAATAATACTAAAACACTTCAAACGCAATATCGTTTTAACCCAGGAGAATAGAGTTGCTGCTACGGCGAGCGTACAGGACAGAGCTATGGCAGTTACATAGCTCTGTCCTTTACGCTTGCCGTAAAATGAACTACATAGCTATATCTCATAATAACTGCATATCTATGTCATAATTACTGCATAGCTATATCAGAATAACCCTCTGATGCTAATAATTTTGATAAATCATTAAGTATGTATCTAAATAAAGCCCGAAATATCTTCTTTGGCCTGTAAAATAACTATTATGTCTATGAATTCTAGACCAGTACGTGGGTCATACACAGATTTAGGTTAGCATCTTTCCTGTGGACACGCCGGAAGTTAACGTTTTCAAGGCTTAATTTTTTGGCTAAGCCCATTCCCGCATGAACGGCGTCAGGACTGCTTTAGACCTGTCATATAAAAATAAAACTTAAATGCACACAAGCTTTTAACTATTGACCACAGGAGAGACAACTTTTGTTTTTAAGAGTGTGTATGACCCACGTAGTCTATGTGTTTATTCTTATACATTTCAATTGTTTAAATAAAATATTATTGGATTTAAATTACAATACAAATGACATGGCCTATGAAATGTTTCAAACAGTATTAAAACCCTTTTTAGGGTTCCGGAGCCGAATGGCAAAAACAGAACCCTTATAATTTCGTCATGTCCGTCTGTCCGTCTGTCCGCCTGTCCGTCTGTCCGTCTGTCTGTCCGTCCGTCCGTCTGTCGGTCTGTAAGTCACAGCCATTTTACTCAGAGCCTATTGGCACTATATAAATGAAATTTGGAGGATAGATGTATTCTATGAACCGCTATACAATGATGTAGTAAAATTGAAAAAAAAATATATTTAGGGGTGGCACTCCATACATGTAACTAGGGGACGAAAAATTTTTTTTTGAGTTACATCGGCGTGTGGGGTATTTTAAGATAGGGCTTCCAAAATGATATAGAGGTTTTTAAGTGCCTTTTTTACGTAAGTGAACAGTTGGCGAGATATACGCGTCTAAAGTCGTAAAAATTCTGTCCGGGTGGGTAGCTTTTAAATTTTTCAATAGAACATTCTACATAATAAAAATTACAGTAGTAAAACGAACGAAATACTTACAACCAAAATTGTTTTGAACACGATACGCTGTGTAGTTTTTGAGATTTTATTAAAAAAAAAAAAAAAAAAACAACCATGAACGTTCATCCCAGCTACGGAACCCTTCACTGTGCGTGGTCCGACATGCACTTGGCCGGTTTTTTCTGTACCGTTTTAAAATGGTTCCTAAGTACTCAAGAACCGTAAAATAAATAAATAAATATCATAGGACAATCTCACACAAATTGACTTAGTCCCAAACTAAGCTCTAAGCTTGTACTATGGGTACTAGACAACGACATAGGTATTTAGATAGAGAAATAAATACTTAAATAAGTACATAGAAAACATCCAAGACTCAGGAACAAATACTCGTGCTCATCACACAAATATCTGCCGTTACCGGGATTTGAACCCGGGACCGCCGGCTTCGGAGGCAGGGTTACTCCCAACCAGGGACCGGAAAACCCCTTCATTTGATTAACCCTATCGATAGGGTAAGCCTATCATTTGGCTACCCAATCGATGTGGTTACCCTATGATTGTGTTACCTTAACGTTAGGGGAACCCCTTTGAACTAGTTAACCACTTCCATAGAGCTTACCAATTTCATTAGGGTTTCGGTAATTTAATATTGAAGCGCTTAGCATTAACTGGGTTTTACCCCATTGATCGCCTCTCTCTTTTTTGCGCATTTGGGCGATTTCTGTCTAGCCTGACGTTACTTGCCTACTTTATTTAAGTTCGTGTCGGGTCGACACGGGATTGAGATGAAAATGTTGTTTAATAATTCTTAGTTCATGTTCCCGCCGGAATAATAAAGACGTTTGGCTGCGTGACGGATGGCTGCTTGTGCAAGTACCTACTGCAAAAAGTGCAAGCTATTTAATTATTATAAGTGTACGCGAGTTCTGGTTGACTTTTAAATAATACATTTTGTGTGATTTGAAAATATTTTTAACATGGAAACGCATATAACGAATTTTTAAGGAAAACTATCACCACTAAATAGACATGATTGGTTCTTGAGATACAGGCGGCTAAAGTGTTTATTATACCTACGAAAATTAGCTAAGACGGCACCAAATAACTTTAAATAGTAAAATAGTTCATACTTGTTGTTTTTAGAGATAGTTTTTGGTGTTTGTAGTATAAGCGGCGTCGGAACCCTACCTGAGCATGGTCCGACATGCTCTTGCCCGGTTTTTTTTAAAACATTGGTTTAATAATGGACTGCTGAATGGATGCACTTTAAGAAATTGTACTTAAGTAAATAATGATTTACACTGTATAAATATATAAGTAAATAAGTACCAAACTAAATAATTTTGATCTCAACAATAGTTTCATTAAATAATTAACCTTCTACATTACAATATAATTTTGATCACAGCTAGTTTCATTTAATAATTAACCTTATATATAACAATAGGTAAACTGTAAAAATATGAAAAATAAATAAATCATTTTGATCATCAACAATCTCATTAAACAATTGACGTTATATTGAACAATTAGTACATAATTACACTAAAAATATGTAACTATAAACCAGTCTCATTAAATAATCGACCTTATATATGGAACAATTTGTAAATAATGGCTTGCTTACACTTTAAAAACATGTAAGTAAATTATTTAGATCGCAGTGATGGTTTAATTAACCCTATACCTACTCGTATAATATAACAATAGGTAAATAGTGATTTACAGCGTACAAAATGTATGTAAATCATTTTGATTTCCTCAACAGTCTCGAAAAGAACAATGGCTAAATAATGGTTAACACTTGACTCTAACAAAAATTAGCGCTTTAAAGCTGAATATTTCATAAACGGATCCCTTCATCGAAAAATTGTTTTTACAAACCCGCAATATTTTTGAAAGACCTATCCAACGACACTCCACACTATGGGGTAGACGACGGTACACTAAAAAAAAATGTTTTTCAAGATTTTATTTTACCACTTTGATGGCGTGACTAATATGTATATTCATGCCAAATTACAGCTTTCTAGTATAAAGAGTCTCTGAGCTAGGCTGCGGACGGACGGACGGACGGACGGACATGGCGAAACTATAAGGGTTCCTAGTTTGATTACGGAACCCTAAAAAGCTACTTCTCATTTTACAAATATTTAATATTTATCAACTAGCTGTTGTCCGCGACTTCGTCCGCGTGGAGCTCGTTTACGCGGTTCTCGAGGGAATATTACCTTCCTTTATTATTTTTTTACCTTCCTCTTGAATCACTCTAAGTATCTATTAAAAAAAACCGCATCAAAATCTGTTGCGTAGTTTGCAAGATATAATAATTTATTAATTTATCAGAATGTTGAGATACGTTTTGGAGCTTTCTAGATCATTTGAGAATTTTCTAGAACATTCTAAATTGGTCAGAACCGTGATATCAATTTTAGAGCTATCTAATTCATTCTAGATCAATCTAGAGATTTCTAGATCATTCCAGAATTTTGTCGAACATTTAAAAAATGCTCGATTAATTAGAGCCTTGGAATATATTTTAGGGATTTCCAAATTATTCTGGGATATTTTAGATTATTCAAGAATTTCCTAGATCATTTTAGAATTTTCTAGAACATTCTCTTTAATCAGAATCTAGGGATATATTTGAGAACTTTCCAGATAATTCTAGAAATTTTCTAGAACCATCCAGATCATTATAGATCAATGATAGTCTCACATTTTTGAAGTTAACTTTTTTCAACCCCCGTATTTTTCACACCCTTATAGTTATTGACTTGCAACCACCATAGTGCACAATGGGAGCCTTGTACCTATTGCCACATACAAACACTATGCGTCTGCGATATGTAGTTTTGGCTACAAAGTGAAATATAGGGACACACACCTCAATTTTTATATATATAAAGATATTAACCGTGTTATAGCACGACACAATTAATAATGCGCGCATGGAAGCGCTTACACCGTTGATAGAGAGTCTATTATTGCATAATCCGCGCGCCATATTAATTGCGCCTACCTATACCATCGTAATTTGCCAGCGCAAAGCAAGCTTTCCATTTTGTTTTCTTTGAAAATTCGTCAGCGAAACTTTTTAACTGACGATTTTATTTAAAAAATATCAAATATTTCAGATGGAACTAAAAACTTAGCTAACTACGTAGGTAGTATACAATTTATTTAATCGACCCTGATCACTCATTTCTGAAAGTAAACAAACAAACACTTTACGCCAAAATCCACCAAAGTCAGTTAAACCTACAGCCTTAAAAAAAAAACAAGTTCAAAGCAAATCCTAAACAAAACAATGTACATTTTGTGCGAACGATAATTAGGTTTACTATTGTTTGACGTAGCGAACAGTGCGACTCTATGACAAAGCCTCGGCCGCCTTCGCCACATTTCGGCTGGCTCACCTCGCCGTCTCGCATGCGCTACTCACCTGGCGCCGCTACCCATTCAATTGTTAGGTAGTGCAATAATAAGTCGAAACACTTGCGCATAGAGATTAAAAAAGCTTAAAACCGTTCGATTAAGTTTAAAAAGGGTAACAGATGATAGGGTATTGGGAATGGGTTAGCGCTTAGTCGAATTAATTGTATCGCTTGGTTGCCCTTTCATTGGGCTATGTCAACGATAGGCTTAGCTCATCCTTGGGGTTTGTAAAAACAAGTCTATCAAATACCCTATCGAAAACCCCTTTAATGCTAAGCGGTTCCGGTCCCTGCTCCCAACTAGGCCAACGTGTCGTCAAAAGTTTTATTACAATCTTCAAAACATCAGCTGAGCGGTGCCGTCACTTGGAAACATAATGGAAAAGTTGTATATTGGTTACAGTCGAGTTTGCTGACGCTGGATACTATAAAATGAGATTGATGTTCCCAAATTTCGATTACTCGGACTGGCCCAGATCCCAATTAGTCCGGGTAATTGGCATCGTCTGCGCTCAATAATATTTAACTGTATCGTCGAGAGCTTAAAGCTTGCCCAATTGTACGTTTGTTAACTGAACGGTTGGCATAGTGATTGTATTTACTTCCAAGATGAAATCGCTAGTTTTTAATCTCCACTGTACAATTGTACATGGATACCTACATTTAGTTATTATTTTTATTATCTTTGTTTTTTTTAAGATTCCGTACAAAATGGTAAAACAGGAACCATTATGGTGTGACATGTCTGTGTGTCTCTAACAGCTGTTTTCCTCAGTAGGGCTAGACAAGTTGCATTCGACAAACGCTAGCAATTATTTTTCGATAGACAAATGTATGGAATTGATTTAAGCCACCGAGATACTGTCTCGGTGGCTTATGTCAATTCCATACATTTATCAACTGAAACATAATCGCTAACGATTGTCGAATGTACCTTGTCTTGCCCCACAGGTTACTTAACCGCTAGAAAATCTTAAAAATATTTTTCCTGTTAATGATTGGAACTGCTGTCTAAACTGCGCGGGGTTGAAAATAAAAGAAAAGCTTATTACAACAAATGGGGTGATATTATGAAAATTTAAAAATCCAGTTCTATAACCATTTGCAAACAAATTTTGATTTTAAAAACAAAAAATTATAAAATATTATCGTTTCGTACCGTTTGTCAAACTCGTCTATCTATATCGTTAAATTTTATTGCCTTTCATTCCTTTTTTTCCTGAAATTATACACTATTTTTTAATAACATTGTCAAAGCTTTACACAAAAGTTATGTAGTTTCACTTGATTTTATTACATTTGAAATCGAATTAATAAATATTGTTTAATTAAATAAGTCTCCACAAGCATACAGGTTGTGATGAATGTCATGATATTACACAAAATACTTCCTCGTTGACAAAAACATATTTAATTCTACTTTTTCTCTCCATCTGTCCATTTATATTGCCTCAGCAAATAAAACCATTTCATCGGTATCAACGAGTTCTTCAATACTCGCGGGAACCACCAAAATCACGTTTTCTCATTCCTGGATTCTAAGTTTCATAGAGTCCGATCCCTTGTCAAATAGAAACTTTACCCGTATCTTATCGAATCAATTACTGTAATGGGGAAGGAAGCAGGTTTATTTCGGTATTTCTGTAACATAAATAACCAAAGATCGAACGACTTTTAGCAATAATACATGAATTTCTAAAGAGATTGACTTTATTGGGGAAAAAACGGAGAGCCAATATATTGTATATGTATAAAAAATATGATAATACTAGGTACTAGGTATATGGTAGCGGTTACGTTATAAATAATTAAGTAGACTAACCACGAGAGTTAGCACAAGTGGTCCGCGACTTGTTTGTCGCTCGGACCTCCCTTTCTATCTGGTGTGTAACGATAGAGAGGCCCTGAGCAACAATCGAGAAAATACAACATTTGCTATTTAAGCGTACAGAGGGCTTAATATGGCCGTGTTTATCGTGTAGCTAAACATAGAAAAATCATCTGTCACATTCTGACAAGTACAGTGCGAGAGTGACGGATTATTTATCTACCGCGATAAACGCGACTATAATGCAGGCCCAGAATTACTTTAGTTTGGTACAAAAAGGGCCATAGGGTACTTTTAATCCCGAAAAATATTCCAATAGTTTTTACCTATCGAACAAATTTATTTTTTTAAGGAATATGTTTTGTAATTCATTGTTGTCCCGGCCTGAAACACCTTTTACAATATTATTACTGTACGTACTTACTCTTACAATTTTCCATAGATTATAAAGCTTGTTTTTCGCTTTTCATTTTATATTTTTACTGTTGTCGTGTTTTTGTTTTTTTGTGATAATTTTGTTTATTTCACACTTTTTAGTTTTAAATGTGTTTTTGTGATCATCTTTTTACTAGTTTTCATTTGACTCCCATATTTTTATAATAAATAATTGTACATACCTTGTCATGTCACATGCCACTCCGACAGTTAACACGAATCTAAACTAAGTTGAAGTCCGTCAAAACGTTTAAGCTACAGAGCGTGCCAAAGAAATTCGCAAGCATACGTACATACATACGCTCGACAAACATAACCATCCTTGGGGCAATCGGGTAAAATCAGAAAAGAGACCTACAGCACCACAACATGAAGTACATTGATGATTTACGAAAGATGAGGCACACATAACACATTACCGCATTTTCTATAAGTATAATCTGTTTAAAGAAACTGGATGGTTTTACATACAAAGACGGGAATATCGTGGAAAATAGTAAAAGGGATAGGCGCGGCTCCATATTTATGCCCCCAAGGGTGCAATAGATAGTTCATTTCAAATTGACTCGACAAATTGTTTACGCATCCCTATGGATACGCAAAATGGCAAAATGTTAGAAAATTTCACCGTTATTAGGTAAGTTAATCCAACATGGCTCAATAATACTATTTTGTTACTATGACCCGGATCCGCATTATTTTTGTTACAAACAGTAGCGTCACCATTTAATTATAAGAAGAATATTATTGGTATATAATTGACAATCTATTTATTTCGAAGAATAATTAAAAACAAAACATTTATATTTAATTAATATCTAATTAAAACAACTTAACTAAGGTACAACTAAAAACTCGGGTTGTGCCGAAGTCACTAGCAGCATTTTGGTGCAAATAAGCGCCTCGCCTTACATACCTATGTGTTTATTTTCAATAGGCACGCTATGTATGTCAGTTTTGAAGTTTCAGAGTACAGTAATCATCAATGTAATGTAATCATTAGTTTTAGACAAAGCTAAA
Organism: Acleris holmiana; assembly: GCA_949316455.1. Lineage (NCBI taxonomy): Eukaryota > Metazoa > Arthropoda > Insecta > Lepidoptera > Tortricidae > Acleris > Acleris holmiana. The sequence goes on from OX438769.1 coordinate 11,812,374, forward strand.
TTAATAGGTAGAGATAAAAATATATATCGAGCGTAGAGATTACAATTCTTATTATTGTGGTTATTACAAACGAGACAAACTTCGAGAGAGGTGATCTGGCATTACTTTTACCTCGACTTCAATGGCGGCATGAAAATGTTTTATTTTTTATATAATAGAGAGGCAGGCCAGCAGGCGGCTCACTTGGTAAGTGATCACCGTTCCCTATGGACTCCTGAAGCACCCGAGGGGTTAAAGGTCCGCTGTCGGCCTAGTGTAAAGTGTAGGCTCGTTTTTATTTCCATTGGTAAATAGCACTAAACCGTTGGTGAGTTTGGCGGTCCAGGGTAACCTCACATACCGCCTCCAGCACCACATTTCCAAAGCGAGAATTCCAAAAAAGTACGATTGACCTCAATGTATCAACAGTATTTATTAATTTTAAATTTTCCCTTATCGCTAAGTGCGTCTCCATCGACTTGGAGTAATGAGAGAAAGAAGTGCTGGCCAACCAAGAAATTGCGGGAATTTTTTGTCAACTGCCCTGAAGTGAGAAGACGAGAATACAATTCTACGTAGGTAAATCCACTATTTAAATTAATATGAAATTAGAACGACAACATGAAAGTGAATTTTAGTGTTCATAGTTAACTGGCATTACAGTATGCGAATTCACAAAGGGATTATTGAGCCAATTAGTAACTTTCGGTAAATATCTCAACTGGTCCGCATTTCCGTACTCCAAATACATGAAATTAATTCAAATAACGTAGTTGATCACATATCAACAACATTTTGATCATGAAACCTTCACCTAAGAGCCTCGCTACTATCAATTTAGATAATGTAACTAAACATAAACTTACTATTCACATGACAACTGTTACATGTCGAAGAACGAGGTGTTCCCTTGATTTGCAGACAAAAATTACATAGATTTTTTTCGTAGAAAATGTTTCGTACCCTTATTGCAAAAATCTGCATCGACATTTGAAAGACAAAGTTAAGATAATTATTTGCAGTTGAAAGTTAGACTACACAAAAATAATATATTCATTTAATTTTGGTAAAAATGCAGATAATTGGTTTTTGCAATAAATTTGGTCCTTGTATTTTATTTACAATATTATTGTTTCAACGAATATTCACTTGAATGAAACCATACTTCACAGAAAATTTATTAAACAGTAGAATTATTTTTTAACGAATATTGTTTTTTCGGTGTATTTATCCATAACATTTAATTTCAATGAAATTGGAAAACCTGCTAGGTAAGGTGAGAACTGTAACCTCGCCAGAAAACAAATTGCCATCAGAAACGAGCTACTACCTGAATAGCAGGTAAGGTTAGGTTAGAATTGTGACCCCCAACAGAAAACGAATCGCCATCAGAATCGAGCTGTTACCAGAATAGTAGGTTAGGCTAGGTTAGAACTGTGACCCCACCAGAAAACGAATCGCCAATGACCTCAGCCTGAGTATATAATATACTTTAACTATATTATATTATCAACAAGTCTTTTTGGAGTTGTTGGTATTTCTGTAGCTCTGCCTACCCCAAACTACTACCCCTGGGAATGAAAGCGTGATGTTATGTATGTATATATATATATTATATTCGGTTTTCCAATGAAATTAAACGTTATGGAAAAATACATGTATATAGTATTATTATACAGTGTGTGAAATCCATACGAACATATATTTTGACAACAGTTAAAATGCATCCTAATTAACATAAAAACATGTGTATTGTTAACATAATGTGTACTTTTTTTCATACTAACTAATTCGCCACGCAATGTATCGGTAACAAAGCTAACAACTGACACTAACATTTGATTGCTTGTACCTAACTCGTTTGCCTCTTTGCATTACATTGCTCCTCAAGATATAAAAAAAAACTCTCTTTTAGAAAAGGTAATTGCTATATTTTGTCGATAAAACCATTCACAGCATCTATACTTACAATTTATGTTCTTATGGATGTCACACATTGTATAATATTGATGATTGTTCTTGGTAATATGTTTTACATTAACTAAATAATGTGAGGATCAATAATATTTGATTTGATATTCTTTGATACGATTCTTCGAAACATTGAATTTTATTTGTTACAAAAATCTATGATTTAAATATAAATAAAATAAATAAATAATCACAGGACAATGTCACACAAATTGACCTAGTCCCAAACTAAGCTCTAGGCTTGTACTATGGGTACTAGACAACGATAAACTTACTTATATAGAGAAATATATACTTAAATACATAGAAAACATCCAAGACTCAGGAACAAATACTCGTGCTCATCACACAAATATCTGCCCTTACCGGGATTTGAACCCAGGACCCCTAGCTTCGAAGGCAGGGTCACTCCCAACTAGGCTAGCGTGTCGTCAAATATCTTCAAAGTAAGTATTCTGTGTATTGACTATTCTATGAAATAATAATAATAATATTGATAATAAATTTCTATGAACAAAAATTCTATACAATTGTCTATAAAACAGTGAACAACCAGAAAGAATGCTGCTTAATTCGCCGCTCTCGGGTAGTAGAACCACGGAAAGCTTCATCCAAACATATGCGACTGTGCAAACACTTCATCTTTACAAATCACCGGGCAGGGACGAATACGTGAGGCCCCCTACATCGGTAGGCTTGTGTTTCAAGAATCGTAAAATATTTCACGGCGGTGCGCACCCCTACTTTGTGCAGTGACAGATAAGTATACCTGGATGTGTTAAAGGTTTTATAAGGCATAACACGGTTTCTTATTTATTCTTTCACATGTAAATATGGTTGACGGGATAACGGAATAACAGCTACTGTGTGCTCATAACGAGAAATGAGAAGTATTGACAGCAAATCAGTTTATTTATGCATTTTTGGAATACTGAATCAATAGTAAGTCTTCAGTTGATAATCAATTTATATTTTTACATACATACATAACATCACGCCTTCATTCCCAGAGCTACAGAAATACCAATAACTCTAAAAACACTTCTTGTTCATTTTGAAACCACATTTTGCACAAACAGGCTAAGACCAGTGTCTTGTGACAGGTTGCAAGCCCATCGCCTAACAGTACTAGAAGCCCTTATTTCCTTAGTCGCCTTTTACAACATCCACGGGTAGACATGGAGTGGCACTAGTCTAACCCGGCAACCACACGGCCAAAAATATTAAAACACACACACAGCGCGCGCGCGCGCGATTTTCTTCGATGTTAACTTAAATATTATTTTAGTGAAACTTCTTCAGTACTTCAACTTTAGCTGACTTGTTTAAGGGTAACTCGTGTCAGTCATGACGTTATCTTTGATGACGTAGCAATTTGTAGTGTTCATTTTGGAAAAGACACATAAAAATCCTTTGTTACATTTCATTCTGATGAACGTTTCAGCCACATCCTGCCTCGCTATGTCTCCGAGCAGCACAGAAGCGTAGAAGCCGTCAAGAATGTAGGAAGCGCCCAATTTACCCTGTAACTGCAACTGAATGCCACCATATCCGCGGAACAAGTGAAGATTGAGCTGCGAATGGCTCTCTTGTCGTAAACTGCGTGTCTTGTTATGTCTCCACGCGTATGAAGGAATTTACGATGTTACCTAGTTTACATACGGGAGGTATTTTTGTAATATTTTTCTATTTGACAGCTCATCTCTTGCGACTTGGTACCTATTCTTTTATCGAAACACCTTTTGACGAACATATCTACAGGCAGAATTTTCATTTCATCGAAAGGATCACTTGCAGTTTTTTTTGTATTCACAAGTTTAACTTGTCCTTTCCCAGATTGATGATTTTCTATCTTCCCCGAAATTTTTATTAGGATTACTCAAATTTTATTTCAAAAAAATAACTATATGCTTTTATTTTTAAAAAAAAAGCACTCAAAACTCCCTGGTAAAGGCCAGGTTGACGCAACCTACGAACCTAATTAATGTTTAACATATCCTGAAAACATCATGGTTTCAGCAAAAATAGCGTTCGGTGAAATAAATTTCGATAAAATGATGGGTACTTGCGACTATTTGTTAAGTTAACACCAATCCGCGAGACCTGTTTTGTAAGAATGTTAAGTTAGCACTAGCTTTTGCCCGTCTTTTCGTTTATCATTATACCCCGAAAACGGGTCTTTTCCCGGTATATATTAAGTATTATTTGTCCGTCTCTAAGCGTCAAACTGAACCTTGAACAAAGGAACAAACACTCTTTGTCATATCATCTAACACTATTGTAACGTAAGTAAGGATACGGATTGGTTTTTCAATGTTTAAAGTATGTGTAAATACTTATTGACAAAATAATGTAATGCTTAAATATTTGTTACAAGTAATCATGATTTTTATTTAAATAAGAAATAAATCGAAAAGTATGTATATTTTCTACAAGATTAAAAGGCAAATTATAACATTTTTTTAAAAATTACAGTTCAGCTCACCGTAAGGTCCGGTAAACATCGAAACCGGAGAGAATCTAATAAATTTTAAGGTGAAGGTAATTTAAATATTTCTTGTTTGATAATTCTTACAAACAATTGTTGATATCATTAGTTTTCTAATAGGTTTGGTGATCATATTGATATTTCAGTGGGTTTGTGCGGAATATTATTCGATACGGATGAATGGGGTCTCAAAGGCGGTGGTCGTTATATTAAATCCCAATGTAATATGACTTGAACTTTATGCAAGATACAACCCTAGTCATGAAACGAATGAATATGGCAAAAGTTGCCGATCAAGCGCTTTGCAGATTATCTTTTACTTACCCAAAGCTACTCATATCCCTTTAATACTTTTAATGGAGCTTCAACGTCAGTTTAATCCACCTCACCAAGCTTCCGAGGCTTAATTAATTTGATCAAACGCTTATTCTGAACGGTATAAAGTCGTTCAAAGACACCGGCTGGTCAAACTCCCATAATTCAAAGAAGGGTCCGGTAGTTTTATCTCGACGTTCCCCGCCAGCTAAAGCCGTCGTTCATTTTGCTTCTTCCTACATTATCCCATGAAAAATGCAGTCAGCGGCGAAAGGATAGCCTTATGCAACTAAAACACAGTAATTATGTTTTACTGATTTGGTTTTAATACCTGATTTAATATTTGCATTGCTCTCAATACTTAGTTTGCACAAATTACTCGTGTGAAGTGTCGTCAAAACCATTTGTTTTTTATAAGTGGTTTATTAACGGGACGGCACCCTTTAAGCAACAACTACCTGTGTACACAACTGCCAATAGTGCCTCTACGGGTGATTTCACCACTACTTTGCTACAATACGGCTACGAATTTGCTGCAATTTAACTACATTTTCTGCCTTGTAATATGCACGTTTGACAAGAAGTAGCCAATGTAACGTCATCCCTATGACATATAACAATGACCTCGACCCAAGCTACTATGTTATATCCACTACAGTGATCCCAGCCATACTATAACCTTCTCATACTAAAAGCATCAGCTAGTGTTCTAAAAAAATATTTGCTGTGTTTCTGTCCTTATGTGCACGAGTAAAGTCAGAGGATGGCGCGACACGGCGTGTGGACGTTATTGCCTCTAAACTGTGGTTGTGGTTTATCCAGGTTGCAGTGACTTCCAAGAACAGGGACAATGACACTATAATGTACCTCAGGTAGAATCTCCACGCTGTCCGAGAACTAAAACATGATACATATAAGATTAAGCGCAAAATCTAGTGCAGGTTCTTACAATACAGAAGACATACGTTCTTTTTAACCCACTTCGAAAAAGGAGGAGGTTCTCAATTCGATTGTACTCTATACCGATAAATTATCAATGTCTTATTAAGTTTTGAATTATTACTCGATAATAAACCTACATGTAGTTTGTTACATATCATAGATAAATCCAAATCATCTTGCAATGTTGCCCTAACCTTAATTCGTAACCGCATACTAAAAATAAATCGTATATACATTATCCGTGACTTTTTATGTCTTCAACGTGTTTTCGATTTCAATAAAATAATTAAAAAGTGCGCATTAGCTCACATGTTAAGAATGTAATTCCAATTACGCAAATGTTTTTGTCAATGTAATTATTTTCATTCTCTGATACTTGTTAATGTCTTTCATTTATCCTCAAACGAGTCACAAGGATCACGCATAACGCTTCAAAGAGTTCTTAAAGTAAAGCAAAGCAAGAATAAGTTGAAAGGAACTTTGTATGAATGTGAGATGTGAACATGACGATTTTCTAAAACAATATTAAAAACTTTCGCACGGTCGGGTCCACTCTGTTTGCAGCTAGAAAGTTTGTTTTTTGGAAAACTGATTAATTTTACTTTGGACCCAAATGGTACTTATGTAATAATGGATGAAATATAGGACATACATACTTGTGGTTGCCGGGTTAGAATAGTGCCACTTCATGTCTTCCCGTGGATGTCGTAAGAGGCGACTCAGGGAATAAGGGCTTGTAGTACTGTTAGGCGATGGGCTTGCAACCTGTCACTAATACACTAGTAAACTTCTTGGCCTGATTGTGCAAAATGTGGTTACAGAATTATCAACAAGTCTTTTTATAGTTGTTGGTATTTCTGTAGCTCTGCCTACCCCACTCTGGGAATGAAGGCGTGACGTTATGTATGTATCTATGTAAGTATATTATACTTTTTTAACAAGTTTTTTTTTATTAAAGCTTACATTTCTGGCCTTGCCATTATTTTACAAAACTAACAGTAGAAGGAAAATAATCGCTTAAGTATTCGGTATTTATAATAAATTAACAAGTTTCCTTTAAGAGGCCACATATGATAAAGTCGGTAGTGTTCGGCGATCAGGGTATCAATAACCACAACGCCGCCATGTATCTGTTCTTTGGATTATAATTAAACTTGATCAAACTTCCTTGACACTGTCAAACGTGAAAACACGATAAGAAACAAAAAATTCAACAGTTTTACTTTTCAAATATGACACCTTTTTCGCATGTTTTAGGTTGAATTTTCGAATCCTACGATATTTAACAAGGATTATTTATAACTTCTTAATTCTGGTAAACCATATTTTTAAATAAATTTTGTCGGTTTAAAGTAAAGCCACGCGCAAACTATCTCCATCTTACGTTCTTCTAAGCATATAAAGCCAGCCCTTTTTCACTCTTGTAGCATATATTATGTGGCTTTTTAATCACTTGCATTCATATAAGTTTCGCAAACTTACCGAAGAAATTGGTACCGAATTATCACTTACTATTTTGTTACGTCGACGGCAAGGGTCTCTATCATTTCATCGAATTTCAATTGTACATTCGATGAAGTGATGAGTACCCACCGGTAGGTTCCTGCAATGGTTGACGCTGGCTACTCGCGAAGATTATTACCACGCAGTCAGAACTCAGCGACAATTTGAAGATTTAGAATTCACCATAGTGTTTCTAAAGTGATACGGCTCAGGGATATGGAAAACGAGGCTAATATTTTCTTATAGTTACCGAATAGTGAAGTTGGGATGAAATTCCTCGAGAATTTAATTTCCAAATCTGCACAAAAATTAGGCTCACATTTCTAAATGTAAATGTGTACAAAAATATAATCAAAGGCAATAATGTAACCCGTATGGCACGTGCTTAAAAAAAAGTACCCGTCGTATACTATGTGCCGGCCCCGCGCTCGCTTCCGCCGCACGTTGTCGCGAAATATTGTCATTGTGTGTTTTAATTTTTACTCAAACTGCGCATTTTGAAATGTATTTGCATTTGTATTTATTTCATGGTATAAATGTTAGCTTAATGTGTAATCCTAGTACAACTTTTTAAAACAAAAACAATGTCGTTTGTCACTTCAGGACCAACTTTATTGACGATTGTATTTTTAATAGGCCGTCGACATACTCGTAACGTTTTCTAAAGCATATTATAGTATTAAAGACTATATTAATGATAACAATGCTTGGGACTGAATTGCTTGTAATAAAATGTTTAGTCCTTATGACAAAAGGTTGCGAACGTGAAAAAAAAAAGACATCCGACTGAGTTTCTTACAGGTTCTTCTCTGATCGGTCGCGATTTGAACCTGCAGTCAATTTAGGCTAAGTCGCTACTATGACGTTTCAAAAGAGTTTATGATTTGTAAACCTACTTGAATAAAGATTATTCTGATTCTGATTCTGATTCGTATTATTATTATCTTACAACAGACTTACTATGGTTTAAAGGCTCTGTTCGAATGCGTTTTACCACAGTTGCAAAAGTATTATTAACGACTCGGCCGACTTCACTGTCATAATTATAATGTGAACAATACGATAACAATAGGTCAATTTACGCATTAGGTCCGCCATTTGTACTTGTTTTTGTGCAATAAAGATTAAATAAATAAATACATAAATAAATAGGGGTAGACAAAGTAGAATATTTAAGTGGTGGTAGGACCTTGTGCTGTTTCCGTCCGGATCTCTACCACCATCTTATCCGTTAACCTACCGCTAAGCACTAGTGTTCGCGCTTTGTGTTCCGATGTGGGAAAAAGACAACCAGTGAAATTGCTAGCATAGGGTCATTCCATCTTGGTTTTCAGGGTCGGCAACGCATTTGCGGTCTTACGATTGCAGTCTTAAGATTGTAGATTTGAGAATGCAAATGTCCACGGGTCACAGATCCCATTTACCATCAGGTGGCATGTGTGCTCGTTTGCCTTCTCAATGCCATTAAAAAATCGAGAGACTGTTTTGATTCCTACCAAATACGTCATAACAACATTGCCATTACTACCAAAACCTCGGTTTATTTTTAGGTATTTATAAGCATGATTAATATCACGCATTAAAATGCCCTGTTGACATGAATCCAGAACCAATTTACGGAACTAAACTAATCTTTAGGCTAACAATCGGTTGGAATAAATCATTTTAGTGGTATAATTAGCGGGTAGCCCGCTCGCTGGACGTAACAAACGTCGATAGCGGGTCAACAACTGAAAAACAATAAGAAATAAAAGAAAACTCATTAGTCACGCAAGCTAACCTGGCAGGCTGCTCCCGCTGCTGACTCTACATGCGACCCCGATACGACTTTATTTTTGAAGTTAGTAGAAATGGCAGTTACTGTATACAGGTATAGAAGTCATTGATTATAAGAAATACTCCTTAATTGAAAATATGATGAGATAGAGAATATTCCGTCGTAATTATAATATAAGGAACCAAGCCCATGAACCGGTGCCGATGGAGACAGATTGTGAATAAAATCGAAGGTAGCCTGTGCAATGAGGGACCAACTACACACATCAAAAATATCCAAGGTTTAAAGATACATACATAACATCACGCCTTCATTCCCAGTGGGGTAGGCAGAGCTACAGAAATACCAACAACTCTAAAAAGACTTGTTGATAATTCTGTAACCACATTTTAAAGATATCCCTTCTATATTTTGCAATGTACCTACATACTGCGATACGATACATTGCTAAATATCAACATAATGTAGAGATATTATTGATCTTTGGACATTTATAGTATGTGTATATTTATTTATTTACTATATAATTGTAATTAACCAATAAACCAACACATTACAATCTTAAAATAAAAACGTACTACAGAAATAAGGAAAAATATAAAACAAGAAGAGTTTTTACGCTGTAAATTAATAACTTCAAAAAGTTAAAGTTGTGTCAGAGTAAGCCTGTATCGTCTTTAGTAACAATTTGTTCGGTGCTGCGTCGGAGCAAACATAACATGAAATCTATTATGTAATTATGTATGAAGTAAACAACGATAAGATACGTTTTGTGACTTAGTTGGATTCTAATCATTACCATACCAATCGAGTCCAAATCAAAGGCAGCAACCAGAATGCAACCAACGCTAAAGAAACATTAAACTTGGGGAAATCTTGGGGCGACTTATTATATAAATATGACCCTTATTTATAGTCGAACTCCAGACTTGTTCGCGATAATGCCACCAGATAAGCTTCAACCGTGAATTTAATAAAGTTACTTTTAAAAACATTTTTATTTACCTTATTTCTAGATCGATGGATATTATAGGTACTCAAATTATAAGTTTGCTACGTCGTAATGAGTGAGTTTGTAATAATTTGGTATTCATTAACACTACTATTGCCATCTCAAAGACAGGATGGCAACAAGTAAGCAATGCAAATAAATTGTTAACCGACTTCAAACAAAAGAAGGTGGTTCTCAATTGAAAAAGAACTTACAACCACATTAGCTTTACCTACGAGTACCTGAAACTAAAATAATAATCCAAAAGCTTTCCAAGTATATTAATAAAAAACAGTCCACCGTTCAATTTGAGCGACCCTTTAATAAACACGGCAATTCAAACATAAAACAACACCAATTAGCCTCGCATCGAATCTGCATATAGTTGCACGGACGTACACCACGGAACAATGGCGAAGCGTTTCAAGACTAACGAGGTTTTAATGCCGAGGCTTATCATTATCTCGGCTAGTATAACTCATGTGATAACATGACGGACCGGCCACTCGACGCACTGAAAGAAACCCGCGCTTGCACAAACAGATAATTCTTTTAATGTATGAAACCTTTTCTTTTGCAGGGTAATGACGTATGTAAGTCGCGATATCGTACTGTGATAGCTTTATTAGCTTTACATGTGGTTACTTTCTTTAATTTTTAAGAGTTTTGTAAATTCAGGAAAAAATAAACTGTTGAAAAATTAACTTTAAAAATTCGCGTAAATCACTTATTGGTCAGATGGGTGGGTACAAAATTTAAGGTTTACTTCAAAAGGTTAGGAAGAACACTAAGTGGTAGGTATACACGTTGTATATCGACGTGATACTATGCATACAACTGTTGTGATATTCATCATAAAGGCAAATAATACGTTGAAATATAAACCACTCATCTTATTTAAATGCCATTTTACTAGGTACTTTACTTTAACTCCTAACTTACATAAATACCGCAAATAACCCTAGAAAAAAGTTACCAGTAAACGTATCTAAAGGCAATATCGGATATTGATCATTTTACTGCGAATAAATAAAGTGAAAGTGAGGTTTTATAGGGCAATACGAAATTGTTACAGTCATAACTTAGCGTTCTCAATCCCACTGATATTGGAGTGGATGAGTTACGCAGGAAACATTGCCCATCGCACTTGCAGGGGAATCTTCGCTTTCGTGGCGAATACTAATACTTTTTATTAGGAGCCTTGTCATATTTCAACGGGGAGCTGTTTCCTTTATGAGGAAGTATGGAGGTGTCGCGACATTACTTTAAATTATTCCATGCCTTAGCTTCTGTTTGTTGCATTGCCTTGCCAGCGATGTTCAAGTATTCATAATACGCAAAATTAAACAGAAGTTGGAGATTTATAAAATAAGGAAATTAATCGCGTGGTTGACTAGATTACGTTTTTTCAAACAAAAAAGTTACTATAGAACACTAAAGGCTTAAGATATTTTGCAAAGAGATGTAAACCTATGAACCCAAAATAAAATATAAAAGCACTACATAAATAAAAGAACAGTAAAAACAAAACCCAGTAAATCTCCTAAATCCTCGAGGTGTGTCTCAAAAAGTCTGTTACGGAAAATTTGTTTAACGTAACTTGAAAAGGGGCAGATGCCTTCGCAGCCAAAGTAAAAGATTTGAGGGCCAGCTTCGAAGGAAAACAGCGAGGGAAATCTTATTTCACAGCACTTATCTTTCAATTAACATTTGACAGGATTTTTAGACATACTCTTTTGTTTCCTTGTTACGTTGACAAATCCCGTTTTCAAAAAATGTTTCTTGTTTTTTTAAAGAGAGGGTGTTTATAATGACTACAAAGTGGTTACTTACGTACGTTTTTTTTTATTTCGTACCTACTGTAAAAACATTCTACCCCTCAGAGTAGTTCATTTAACTTTAATAAAAAAACGTACGTAATGGTGAAGCAGTAACACCTTTGTAGTCATTATAAAACACAAAAACACTCATAACGTCTCTTTGTTTTGCTCCTCAATATTACATTATCAATAGATACTATTTCAACCGTGTCAAGCCCCGACAAATATAGTTTGAAATCTGCATATTTAAAAGGGCCCATAATAAAGAAAGGACTTTATATTGCATGAATAATTTCATCCGGCAGGATGTCCGTAATAGAGACCCTTATCAAAGGCAATATCTGGTTACAAAACTAAGGGTAGACACGTACATACTTTCTCGTACCTGGCTGGATATCTTCCGCTGACCAATCTTCAGGTTATGCCCTCTTTATCTTGGGCTGAAGGGAGTGCTGCGAGTCGTAAAATACTGATAATTTACCCTTAAACTGGTTAAGGGCGTTCGAAGTAAAAATATTATTATGCTTGATTGTTTGCCGAGGTAGTGCTGATTGATAGATTAATTCAAATACACCATATTATCTTTAACATAATTATAATGATGCAAAAACCACTTCGAGGAACATGTTTAATAAACTATATTAATTCGTTTTATCTTTGAAATGTATTTTAAAGTGAATAATTTTCAGTTCTTTTTTACGTTAGGTACTAAATAAACCTTTATAGGGCTTAGTTTTTTCTTAAATGATTCAGTTTTTTATGGACCGCTGTGGCATAACTACTCATAATTTTGTATAAATTTAAGAAAAATCAGTATATAATAAGTCAGAATTCAAAGAAGAAACCACTAAGGAAATACGAGTATTACTTTTTTGATCTGAGGTCTTCTAATAATCCCTTTTCAGATTTTCTACATTGGAGTGAATTAACAGCTGCTGCTGAAAGATAATTTCAATTTTCAACGAATGTATGAAATACTTTTTTGTTTTTATTATTTAATTTTGATTAATCGACCTGAAACCGGCGACTGTTTCGTGAGTTTTGCTGTAAGAGGTTTAGAATATCGCATATTCACGAATCGTTTTGACGTCTGAAGGTATGAAAAAATAGCAATTGATTGCTGTAAAAGTTGTCAAAAAAATGTTTGAATTACTTTTTACCACCTTTATATATTTTATTTGTGTAAAAAAAATATGAACTTGGTAAATTTTTATAGAAAATGGACAAAAAATAGTTTTAAATTTCGGCTTCTTAAAACACTCGTTCATAAAATTAAAACAACAGTAATAAACTTCAGTTCAAAATCAATCCATTACCTTAAAACACATCCAAAAATTAAAAATTATATAGCAATATATAATGTTTTAAAATAACCTAAATCCCGAATTTGAATTCTCGACAAAGATAAAAAAGTAGCTCATTCATTCGTAACTCATTTATTCGATCATATAACTGAAATGATATATCATGATGTGCATTAAAACTTATAGAAATGCAGTATTTAAACTGTAAAATCACGAAAATAAGCAAAACTGGCAAAATTTCGTATACGGCCTCTTAACGGCTTTGTAACCCTAGACTGAGCATATTGCCCGGTTTTTTGTTGAATAATGTTGCGATACTTTCTTCAGAAACCGTGTCTTCTAAACAAGATACGATGTTTACTTACTGTATGACTAAGTAAGTAAAAAATATATATTTTATTTAAATGTGTACCTACACAGTTACAGTGTGAAATAATTATAGTTGATACATTAAATTTAAATTACACACCCATAGTTAGACGGGGCCTGTTGTTTGAGAAGTAGATAAACCATATGGATATGAACTTTCGCAACGATTTTCGAAATAGTCAGCTCGGGCAACCACCTATCAAACATTTTCCTTTACAGAGAAAACAAACAAATGCCTTCCAGCAACCAATCTGATATTACTATAAGATTGGTTGCTGGAAGGCATTTTTTTGTTTGTTGTAAATTTTATAAAAGCTATAATGTTACCATTATAGCTTTTGTAAAATTTATAGTCAATATAATATTACAAAATTTTAATACTGCATAATAAACCGATGCTCTAAAAAAATACTAAATCTTTTTGCAGTTTGAGAAGACTGAAGGGAGCTACAATCTGTATACTCTTTTTGTAGCATTGAATAATGACGATCGGAGCCAAGAAGTTCCTTATGAGTGAGGACACAAGTTTGAGAATGAAGAGCTGCAGAACAGATAAAGTTATTTAATTATCTGGTTTAGGCCAAACATTTTGGACTATCAAGTCCTCGAAGTGGTTTGTCAAGTACGCTTTACAAGAAGGGGGATCAATAAGTTTTTAGCATCGGTATGAACCATCCTCATAATGATATTATTTTAATGTGGACTATACCGTGACACTAATCAACGCTGAATTAGAGTAAAAAAACATTATGCAATTGTTTTTCTGTGATAGCTAAACAAAACACATCTGTATGAACAATTTTACGCGACGGTAAAAATAAGAGTTAGTTTTGTAATCATTGGAGCGGTGTGAAGAAAGTCCCGATGCCCTAATAAAAAAAAGTTATTGAAAATTAAACCTTGGATTATCATTATGATTTAAAGGATAAGCAAGTTATCTTTGCAGTGGACGTTTTTATTTCCAGCTCGGTCACCAAAATGTAGGGTGTTTTTTTGGCCTTTCCGGATACTGTGACATTAGCTTTTAGCAATTATCAAATAACCTAGAAGAGTTATATAACATCATTCTGCCATATACCTAGTTATGGAAAAATAAGTTAAAAGACAGAAGAAAAAAATTACTAATTTTCGGCAGGAATTATGCTTCAGAGTCATCTAATTCACAAGGGTGCTGGTCTCCAACCTAAGCTCAGAACTGATAACCTCTCCCCCTGTTATTTAGCCCTAACTTTTGACTACTACTTCTCATTCACCAATGTTCAAAAGCTACTAAGTACATTAAAATCACAAGCTGATTACTTGGTAAAGGTACAAAATTTGACCCCCAAAACTAAAAATATTTTTATAGGGGTAAAATAAAACATTTGAAGGGCATTAACAAATGTTTGCAAATAAGGAAAAGGTGCCTATTTCAATTAAAATATAACGATTTACATATTTCCTATTTTTTAAAAACTCATCGATTACCTCTCGTACATTTAAAATCAGGAGAAACCTACTTGATTTTCATATAAAATAGACCCAAGATTGAACTCCTACTCAGATTTGCTCTTTGGTACTGAATGTGTTAAAAGAATTTAGAAGTTCTATTTAGCCTGTTCTTTTGGCGTACGAGGCTTTCACGCCTTTACTCGTGTTAGCGGCCGCTAAAAAATAAAATTTCTTCTGGCTCTTCGTTCAGGCTTAAATTAAGATGCGCGTTAAGCTAGAGTGGATGAAACATGTCTAGAGCCGGCATTAAGTGCACATAAAGCGGGTTAGCGCCGCCGCTTCACCGGCCAACGAACGGTCGCTTTGCGGTGGCCACCGCCGCGGGCACTCTGACGAATATAATGCTTTGTCGACACTAATGGCAAGACAGTACCATGTGCGCATGTAATGTCATACAGATTTTAGTTTAAGTAGAAGCTGCCTATCTAATACTCAGACACAATGCGGAGCAAGCAGAACTTTGCTTATTGCAAACCTGTAGTACACATTCGGCTACACTTTATAAGATTGAATCTTGACAGTTACTTTTTACACTCTACGTTACATTGAAAGAGCAAGTTATCTACAAATAAATTATACAGTTTCAACCAATACCTAATCCATAAAGTGAACTAATTATGATGACTTACATTGTCCGTTAGTATAACTAGACTCTAAATCCGGCGGCATCGTAAGCGTCTCATAATACTAGATCGTGTTCTTTTTAACGAGTCTCCGGCCAGCAATATTTCACAGCGTTCGCATAAAACTAAACTTGTGCCGCAAAAAGACGAACAACAATACACATTGTGCAGGGGCCCTAGCTAAGAAGCAAACGCTCTGGACTGTTTCTAATCATCACATCAGTGCTGCGTCTTAGTTAGATTTCCAATTTTTTAGAAGTGTTAATAAATCTTTAGTCCGAATGCTCGGTATAATTATACTAAGCGATTTGTATTTTATTTGGCAAATATGTTTATTATTCCACCCCAACTTAATCTAACTGCTAGATTAGAATGAATTATTAAATAAAATATATTTAACGAAAGTGGTTATTAACACAAACCAAACAATTGCAAGACATAAACATTGGGCACTGGGTTGTATTTAAACTGAATTCGAATCAATGTTATCTATTTTTAAATCAAAGAACACTGCCTCGAATTGGCTCACTCGTCATGTGGCCATATCCAATTAAATTTTCGATACTAAAAATGATTTGTTACTAATGTGTTTAAAACCTAACGTTAGGTGCAGCAGTACGCTGAGGGGATGCTTTGAGACGCTTCTATCTGCCGCAGCCTCATTACGTCTGACGTCTGAGGTAGAAGAAATGGCAACATAAATTTCGACAGTGAAACTCCGAAATTCATCCAGCAGCTTCGGGTGAATTTCAAGAAACTTCGAGAAACTTAAGAGCTTAAGAGAAAAAGTCCGTACGAATAGACGAAACAGCTCGTTTGTTTATTGTATTTTTGTTTATTCCATAAATTAACTGGATGAAATAGGATACTGCCAAACCAGCTTGGCTGTGTTAACAAGGAATTTATGAAGTGAAGTTCACCGGGTCTAAATAACGACGAGTCAATTATTTCGTAACCACAATAAGGCCACAATATGAATATGAAATTAATAAAACTTATGACAAAAACATTACTCATAAAATCTTTTGTAATAAAACAAAAACACATACCTAGGTACTCATAGTTTCGGAAATAGTCATGCAGGATACCAGTTTTTTATGGCGAGCTAAGTTGCAGGATACCAAAGTATCCTAGATTATGCAGCCAATTTCAAACACTCGTTCCTGCCGTCTTATTCATGCAAAGAAACGTGTAACCAAAGAACGAAAGCTTATAATCTTCGGCGGCCGCTAAATGGGCCGGCTTGGCTCGGGCCCAGGCCAGTCCACCAGCCCAAAGGCTAAAAGGTGAACAGCATTATGCAAATCACCATACTCTTTATTCTGTTACGTAAAGCTGTTTACGGTTTATTTATTTGCCAAAACACAATGGCGAGGCCAGGTTAGGTGTGTCTTAATAAGCTATTATTTTACAGGCTATTCAGCGATTTTAATACTGAAACTTCTGTGTAAGATTTATGTTGTTTAGACTAAGAAATTACCATTTGAATGCTTAAATTATTGTCTCAGTGAAGGTTAATAAATTGTCAAAAAATCGTGTGCATAATTGGCAAATCCTGCCGCGACTTTGGTTGTGCTGTCCTATCCCTGAGGCACTTAACTACAAGTTTACCATCAATTTCTACAAAACCTCCTAATTAAGCACCCTGGATACAAAAGAAGAGGTGTTTCATAGTCTTTATGAAATACATATAAATTCAAACTAGTACCCACTACCCAGCGTTCCAATGCCAAATAAAGTAAAAAAGGAGATATAGATTTTTTCGGCCTGAAACCCTCGCGGGCATACTTCGTGATGCTGGCAGCGCTGGCTCTGCCAGCATCATACTGAGTTGTGACCATTTCGTGACAAATTATGTTGGATATTTTTTTCCATTTTAAATTTAATTACTTGTGTTTGTCACGTCAAAACGATTTCTTTCTTTCCTTCTTTTAAACTCCTTACAAAAATTTCACCGCAATCTGTTCATACAAACATTACCAACATCACGACTAAAATAAAATTTACATAAAGATCCAATTTAATGTAATCGCGTAATTACAATTGGATTTCAATCTGGCTATAAAAGCTTACACGGTCAAATGCTCCATAATTCACCGACGCACGGCACGGACGGAGCATTCAGGTTTCAACAGTACTTAACTGCATACGTCAGTGCAACATCTCAAGGTTGTAAATTCGTAGTGGATTTACGAGGTCGCGGAGACTGCAGCCACGCCAGATGGTTTGCAAGGCGCCCATAAACAACTCTAGATAACGTCATACGGAAAAACTAACGGACACTTAAATGATATTAGACGGAGCAATTTCGAAAGCATGCAAATATAAACTAGTAAGTACTAAAAGATATATATTCGTTGTAAAATACCATTACATTTTATATCGATAGGTACATCGCTTTACATACATAACATCACGCCCTTATTTCCAGAGTGGGGTAGGCAGAGCCACAGAAACACAAACTTGGTGATAATTAATTCTGTAACCTTTGCACAAACAGGCTAAAAGCCCATCGCCTACTACAAGCCTTTAGTCCCATAGCCTTCATTCTTCATTTACGGGCATTTCCCCTTTTGTATTTTTTTTGTACAATAAAGTATTTACATACGATTTGACATAAAACCGGAGCATTATTTTAGTAAAATTGTGGCCTTGTTGAGAATAAAAAAGCATAGCATGCATGACTGCATAAATCTCATTGCACGAGTGATTAGGTAAATAAGTTTTGTTAATAATGCTAATACGTGAGATATCAGACGGTTAAATTGCCTAACCTTAAAAAATGGTGGTAGAACTGAAACAGATGTTAACAACTTATTTAGCAATTAATTCTTCTTGACACAATAATATTTAGCAATCAAGTTTAATAAGCGTGTACAAAAACAGCTTGGCAAACCGCACTGCCTTTGTGGAGTTTGGATAAACCCCTGCGGCACCAGAACGAAGGAGTTGTGAACTTGAAATTTACAGGAAATTCTTCGCTTGATGTCTTTAATGCAAAATTAAAGTTGACATATAACAATGCTGGTCTGTACCTCAATAACATGTAAATTTCAAGAAATAGGTTAGAGTAAAATAAGAAAATTAAGCCGCGTAGTGTCAAGGTAGTACATAATACATAACTACAGATATACAAATAACATTACCCTCCGTCTTTTGAAGTCGGGTAAAAATACTGATAGATTAGGCGACACAAAAGTGAATGAGTGTCAAGTTTTTCTCAGCTCGTAATCCCAAAGGATAGAGTTCCTGCACTCAATCTTCTCGGCGATCAATTCATGCCATCCTCCACTCGACGTCTTAACACCTCTTACTTGGTTTCAGCGGGCGCTCGGCAAACTTGTTGATGTCCAACAATGTTCGACAACATCGCTATGAATCCATCTTGAATCATATCACATATCCCGAGTTAAGTTGCAGTGATTGATCCTTTGTTAAGAAACTCTATCCGCTTATCACTTTACAAACCTTACAGAAGTGCAGTTACTAATGCGAAAAAAAAAATACATTTTAGTTTAACGCACACTGGAACGGCAACAGTTAGTAATACTGCAAAACAAAATAAAAGGATACCACGCTATATTATCCGTCCTGTTTGTTTCCATTATTCATTTATTTGAAAAATATGATTTTGCTCAAAAAGAAAACGCTCAACTGGTTGGCTACACAAAGCGCGCAAACTAATAGTCAATACGTCATAATAACAAAACAAGATTCATGAGACAGATGAAAGCCTCGCGATTCTATTATGAAGCTGTTTGTAACTGCCAGCGCCGATGCCTTTAGACGTTTTTCATGGATGCACAAGATCTTCCGATTATTTCAAAGTAAAGCTAAAAATTCTTTTGCTCCTCGGTTGCTTGCTTGCCTTTGTTAAGTCTCGCGTTGAAGCATAAAATGCAAATTGCACGCTCCCGTACACCACAGCAAATTTTATGAGGAACTTTGCTATTGCATCATTTTCATATTCGAAAATTACGGCTTAGTTAGTCACACGATATGTTATATAAAGGTTGGTTTGGAGTAATGTTTTTAAACATTGTTATCATTAGATTTACTATCGCTTTACTACGTCAACGTTGTAAAGCTCTGGGCAAACTGTGGCGGCGCTTTCGGCAACATTGTCCGGAACTTCAATCAAAGTTCGCTTGAGCTGTTTTAGGTTTAAAATAACTTTTTACGAGTATATAATTTTATTGCCAAAAAGTTATTATGACCTTTGATTTGGAACTCGAGATATGTTTAAACTAGCACTACTTCTGGTCGACTTAATGGGGCTTTGATCGGAATACAAATATAAACCAAATTTAAAGGTAATCCGATTCCAATCTTGTTTTATCATTGACTTGATTTAAGTAGGTGTAATAAAATAAACTATGTTCTTGATTTCCTTACATTCAATTAAAAAAAAGTGCATGTTCATGTTCATATTCCTACTATATTAAATGTAACTTTATGATCTATCATTACTAAATCGATTAAAATATGTAATTAAATTTTAATTGCATGCATTTTCTTATAATTCTACCGTATTTAACTTTCGTACAATGCTACTTGACAAATCTTACGGGTGCTACTAAAATTAAATATGCTCATTGCAGTTTATTGAGCACTTACCTACATTATAAGATTGCTTTAAATGTTACTTTGAACATAACAACATTATTTAGATCAGAAGCTCATAAAGCCCGCAGAGCTCAGCTGCTTCCATTTCCTGACATATTGCATTTAACATATCCATGTTGACTGCCTTAATTTGGCCCGTCGAAGCACTCCGGCCAGGTCGTCTTGGTGTCTCTCAGACTCCGTCTCTGAACTCTACTATTTGATTTCACTAGAAGGTACTATAAAGGTTTGATTTAGTCCAGTCATTTCAAAGCTTATAAACATGTCAGTTAAAAAAGGTACATTTCCTAAAGAATTAAAACAAGCTATTATTCGTCCTATTTATAAAAAAAGCAAACGTAAAGACTATAAAAACTACAGACCTATCGCCATATTGTCCAGTATAGATAAAGTTATAGAAAAATGTATTGTCAATCAGGGGATTATTTCCACCGTTATAATATAATAAATGAGCGTCAGCATGGCTTTCAGAAACATAAGAGCACCGGTACCTTATTAGTAAAGTTCGCTGATGAAATTAATTCGCATCTAAATAATAGGAAGGTGGTTAGTGCGGTGTTTTTCGATTTCACCAAAGCGTTTGATACCCTGGATACTGATACTCTGTTGAAAGCCATGAGTGAGTGCGGGGTGGGAGAGCCTTTAAACCAATGGCTCCGCGAGTATCTCACCGCGCGTTCATATCAGGTGAAGGTAGGCTCGACACTGAGTGACAAGCAGAAGGTGGCGTACGGAGTGCAGCAGGGATCTTGTAGCGGGCCGCTGTGCTACCTGATGCACGTGAACAGCCTCTGCGGCCTGCTGCATCACTGCTCGACGCACATGTTCGCTAACGACCTATGCGTGTTGCGAGCAAGTGACGCTAGCGCGCTGCCAGAGGCTTGCCACTTTGTGCAGCAAGATATAGATGCAGTGGTCCAGTGGTCTCATGACAATGGTATCACCCTCAACGCTAGTAAAACCAATCTTTTATTAATTCACTCCCCTTATCTGATAGTCTTTAATTAAATTATCTAATTAAATTAATCTTCCCCCACTTAAAGCTCATGATTATATTTGTTTCCATAGCAATCGCTCTCTTTGTCATTGTGCACCAATTTCTCGTGTTGATTGTGTCACCTACCTCGGGCTTAAAGTTGATAAAAACTTCTCGTGGTCTCACCACGTGGATTTTATTTGTAACAAACTCAGGATACCTATTGCTTGGAAAATTCTACCACCTAAGTTTCAAAGTACCTTTAGGGACGCTAAAATGCCTGTTTAAAACTCTGGTAGAATCAATAATTAGTTATGGTCTAGATGTGTACGGATTGACTTTTAAAACGAATTTAGATAAAATAGAAGATATACAAATTAGATTTTTAAAACTTCTAGTCAACAAAAGAACACGAGAGAGATGCAGAAAAGATTATTATCAGTTATTTAATATTTGTAAAATTCTTCCTGTAAAACTTAAGCACAAGTATCTGTTAGCGGTAGCCAATCATAGCGCTCAAAGCAATCTGTCGCTCTTAGACAACATATTTGGCACTCGATCTGTAGCTGCTGGAAAGTATGTTGTGCCGAGAGTCGCTAACTACTATGGTGACAGATGCCTTATGAAACGATTGCCTTACATTCTTAATAGCTTGCCAGCAGATACAAGATCCGGAACCAGCAAAGTCAAATTTAAACGTAAGCTATTTAAATTCCTTTGTCCATAGTTAATACTTAAGTCAGTTAGTTTTAGTTAGTTAGTATTTAAGTCTTTATAGAATGTTACTCGAGCATATTTGTAGTTAACCTGTAGAGACTCAACTTATTGATTCCGCAGTCAAACCGTGCAAGCGGTTTTGCGGGACATTATTTATAAGTTAGGTACTGTATTTTTGTGATAAAAAAAATATCTTTTTAAAGCAATATCTATGAGTTCAGCCTCTTGATGTCTCAACGCTTAACAGGGAACATGCATATAATTTTTTCTTACGCCCTCTGGAAATAGCAATGAAAGAGTGTTATTTTTTCATAAGCTTTAAAAAGTCATAGTTCAGACCCCCTGCATAATCACTCTATTCAAAATCGACGACAGGAATGACGTCACAGCTGTTGTTCCATATTTAAAATATACAGACCTTATAAAGAAATTTGCGTAAAATGTTACGTAAATAAAAAGAGGATGTCGAAAAAACAATCTTAACACTAAAAGAAACTTTAAAATTTACAAGTTTTGATTCCATATAAAATCTTAATATTCTAGGAATTATTAATTTACAACGTAACATAAAGTAATAATATTTTGTCGCTTCACTTACTATTTAATCAACACGCCACATAATCATAGATTTTGTTTCATTTACACCTTCTTCCTTACTTAATTTACAATACAGGCGATCAATATTAGTTTTTGCTTCACATCAAAGGGGTTTTCAGGATATGTCCCTTATATACTTGAGCAAATATAATAAACAACAAAATTTTGACGATTGAGAAATTTAAATTGGCAAGCGCGAGACAACATTGCTTGATGAAATTAGTTTTTTTTATCTTTTTAATTAATTAAAATAGTTTTAAGTTTTTCAATATAAGATTGTATATCAATAAAATTAAGTAAGACGTGTTAAACAGTCGCAAATGTTTCCCATTTTTGTAAATACTGTGTTTTTCTACAACTTTGACAAAAAAAATATTACATTATGAATAATAAATAATTATTAAATTAGACGCTTAATAACAAAAAAAAATTGGATGAAAAATAAAATGACGGCGGATAAAAATGACTTAATTTGTGTATACTAATTTATTTACTTAACATTGTCATTTCAATATCAAGGTTGCTACTTGATAGAATGTCGATAGAAATAAATTTGAAGGTTGCATAGACACAACACAAAGTGTCACCTGCAGATGTGTCGACACGCCTGTAGTAAGGGCAAGCATACTTGAATCCGCAAACGAGCGAAGATCCGCCCTCACCTGGCGCACTCAAAACCTACAATTGCATAACAAAAACAAACACAAGTGCAGAAACGAGCGTTGCCTTTGTGTGGGATCCATCTTGCGGGTGAAGAAAGCTAAACAATGGTCCGTACGGTCTAACACCGCGCTCAAGCCTCTAAAGTCTACTGAGCGAGACAATGGCGGCGGGAATATGGGCTCGGGAGAAGCGTTCTTGTCTTGTTACCGCGAACAATATTGTTAGTTTTATGAAGCGACTGAAGGAACCTCCTTTGCCGGCTATATACAAACACAATTGAATTCTTTCCTTACCCTATTACGTGTAATAGCTTCGCAAAATGAGAATTACGTTTAGGGTTTACCCTTAAATTTTGTTAATTGGTTAGTTTACACTCAGTTTTGGCATTATTATATTTGCAGCGACTGCTGTGCTAATACTGTAGCAAAATACGTAATTATATGTAAAAATCTTCTTTCTTTGGTCGCCATTGATGTGCATCGCTTTTATTCCTGTGCACAATGACGGTATGACAACGACTGCACGAGGGTAGTAGGGCGATCGTGCCCGATTCCCGCCCCTAGTCCGGCATAATGGAATTAGTTGTTAAACTGTGTGTGTTCAATATTAGTCAGTGTATTTTTTCGTTCGGCTGTTTTTTAATAAATCGTCGTGTCGTTTTTGTGTCAATAAATGTATTTTCTTTCTTCTTCTTTCAATAATACAACGTCAGTAAAACAGATAACAAGTGAAGCTTACGAAATAGGCTTGAGGTACGTAAACCGAGGTGAATAGAAATCGCGGGGTGAATAAAAATACAATCTAATATAAGTAATAATTCGTTAATAATAAGAACCAATATTGAATTGACTAGTCTATTGGAAAATTACGTTCAAATCTCAGTCTTATAATTAGTAGAATATGCTTTAGTTTAGGCTGTACTTTTATTCACCCGCGAATCTCTATTCACCCCGGTTCACCGGTACCGTGCTTAGTAGCAAATTACTGTTTCCAAGTAAATCGGATGATATTACTCATTATTCCGCCGGAGCCATGTGGGCGCACGACTTGATCAAACGGCAGGTTGGTGATTGAAAGGGAACGTATCTAGCTCCGCAAACACCGAGTTGCGGACAATAGGCCAAAGCGGTTGTTTGTGCTGCCGTCAGGCGAACACACTTTTGTGATTAGCATAACAATCTCAGTCGAGTACGCGATCCGAAAACGCCAGGATTGCGAGTAAGCCACTAGAGCAAATATAAAGCGCTACAAATTGTTTAGTCCGATTACACTTGTTTGACATCTCATGTAATGTTGGTATTTTGGTCGGTGCAAAACTGACACTGTTATAAATTTCCCTTGTAGTTTTCTATATATTTACAAAATTGCTTATTTGTGATTAAAGTTCTTTTATCTACGCTTTTTACTTCAAAATATAGACACATTAATCGAGTTGGGTTTTAAAGCTAATATTTTATTAATAGTTACTTTTGCCTGTGACTTTGAATGCATTACATGCCTAGAATAAAAAGTAGCCTGTCGCTCAGTAATAGTGTATTTATTTTCAGGAAATCTCTAGTTCCAGATAGCATGCGATAGTAACAATGTTATCTCTTTCCAGTATCAATGTTGACAGCAAATGTGTGTAAAGCCTTTGCACGTAAAATAATTGTGCTTAGCCCTACACAGACTTTATCCTTCTAAATAAACGTCGCCTCCCAAATATGATATTCATCCTGAAAATACATATTTATGAGGCGGGCCTGAAACGCAAGTAATCGCGACTGATAGTATAAAGTTGAGTTGTTACATGGCTGTTAAAAACTTTGAGCGGCAACCCGCTACAAAGCACGCGAGCTAACTAGCTCTGATTGACGGGCTCGCCTCGCTACACACGTGCGGTGCACACGAGGCCCGGCCTAACAAGGTCATCATTCAATTTTTGAACTTAAATCATAATAAAACGTGAAATGCAAAGATTTAAATGGAATATGTACTTAAGTACCTATATCAGATGTTCGCAACATGCAATTGAGATTTTAATGGATTTACCTTGGGAGCTCAGGTAGCAGATATTTCGCGCGAAAGGGTGTTGTAGCTCCATTGAATGCAATATTCGAGACGCCAATATTGCACCCGTACCGGTACTATCGATATAACTCACTATGTATTAAGTATCATGATACTCGTTTGACTAGATATGATAAATTGAATATTCGTCTACATAAGTGATTTAATATACTTACAGCCAGTTTCTGCACAGCAATGTCGTGTCCCTTTATTCGTTTGATTAACAGCTAGAGTCCCGTTATCTTCTATTAAAGTCGCTCTTAAAGCGTTCAATATTAAGGACTAGTTAGTCGTGGTTTCTTATTAATGTTTTTGTCATAATTACTTTGCTGACATAATCATTGGTAGTCTAGGACCGTAAACATTTCTTAAATATCTTACTTGTAGATAAGGTAAGATTTATGTTAGGTATGATTTACTAAAATCCTGAAAACTTACAGTTTCTTAAAAAATACGTTATTAATTGCGATAATTATGACTAAAAATATTTATGGCAGACAATATTATAATAAAAGACCCGCGTCGCTTATTGAGGAGCATAAAGTAGATTGGACACACTTGAGTTCGTACCTTGAAAAATCTTAATACTTGAAACCAATCGTCGATAAGTTATACTGTTGATACTCACACGTACCTTGCAAATATTATAAGATAAAGAAACGGTGATTTTCTGCACTAACAAAAATAGTACATTAACTTGGAAGTAATTAGTTAACTCATGGTTGTGTTACGACGACATAGTTATTTTAATAGATGTAGGTATATTAAAAGAATGTAGATTTATATTTATATCTTAATAAATTAATGATTCAACCGGCAAGAGTTCGTAATAAATAAATAAATAGTTAAATAATGCTGAAACTGAGAACGAGGAATATATTTTTTTAAAACTTAACCGCTTAACTGTTAGTTAAGCGTTTCAGCATTATCGCGCCGTCCTTATAGCAAAGAAGAAAGAAGCCTTAAGCCCACACGTGGTAACATTATCATAATTTTAAGAACCAACCAATAGACACCGGTGTTTTTCGATTGGAATGACCTACGAAGTATGTGATTTTAAGTGACCCGGTGCGGAGGATCGTTAAAAATGTAGGTCGCTCTCATTGAGTGCTACGTTTTTAAATAGCCTTTCGCTTACACAGCCTGCCCCGTCATCCGTTACATCTTCAGTCTTCATAGCCTTTCATTTACTGCGTTCTGTCTTCATGGACCATTCCGTGGTCCATTTTACTAAACGATGTTCTGTTATAATTGACAGATTTTATGTATTTGTCGAATGTATCTAGACAATATTAATCTAGCGGAAAAGAAAACCACAGCTATAAAATATAAATAAATAATTGTATTTAATTATTTATATTTTTAGCTGGGGTTTTATTTCCGGTAAATTATTTCGGGATAATAAAAAAAACTGATCCTAAGCTAGCTCTAGTGCTTAGTTTAGGATCGGGTACTAGACAACGATATTTTTATTTTATCCAATATCAAACTTGAATAAAGCAGTGCAGTATTTTATTTCGGCACCAAAACTTCGAGCCCTGGTCATAACTATTTATATACTCAGCATAGAAGACATTTAATGCCTAATCCCATTCAATGCAGCCTAGCAGCCCCTTCAATTCAGTCAATTTCAGCACTCAACTATTTTTAAAATTAGCATACGAAACTGCACCTAATCAATTCGAATAGGCGCTCGAGTCCGAACAAACTCGAACATAACCAACGATTCCGCTTAATTATTTCAAACATAAATCTTTAGATATTTGCTTATTATGCTTTTCTAATTCTAGGTTGACTGCAGAGCCGTCACGCTAGCGGCAGCGGTAGGTATAATTTCCAGAGTGGATTGCTAAGGAAATGAACAAAGCTATTTATATAGTGGAATTAAAATAGCTCCAGTGGAAGCTTGTGATAAACTTTTATAAAAGCATAATGGAATAAATTGAACTTTGTAGAAAATGTTTCCTTTGTGATTTTCCGGTTAATGGATGTTTTTGCTATTGCACTCCAGTTTCACGGTTTCCACGGCGCCACGGATTTCAGTGATTGGTTTCTAGCGATGTCATTCGTTCTTTTAAATAACAAGCTTTAGAGTACGGAGTTTTATTCTTAAAATACTTTTGCACAATACACCGTTACCGTTCAAACAGATCATGTTTTAATGAACTGCTACGCAGAATTTCAAACGTAGGTATTTCAATCGTTTAAGTAAACCTTACCGTCATAAATTTTAAAATCGCGGGTAATTTTACATTACATAGGTATTTAATAATAATAATAATCACAACCTGATTTATTCGTAATTTGATTTAATCTGTCATGTGGTACATCAGAAATAGAATAATATTAATATTTAAACAAAATTAAAGTTATAATAATCAATCAGTAGGTATTAACCACTCCGGGGTTCCGTTAACTACCTTACTGTACAATTAATATTTTGTATAACAAACAGTTGGACCTGGTTAAATACGGTGGTGTATTGACTTTCCATGTTGAAAACTGTTAATTACCTTCTAAAACTTTCATCTGATCTGCTTGATGCGATGGTAGGATGATACTATATCAAGGTTTATGTGATTTGTTCAGTACCTACATTAGTAGGTACTGAAAGTGAGGGGAACTTTCAGAATCTCTGCTTTCGGAGCTAATATCACTTGAATGGCCCAACCGATGTCGATCAAACCTTGCTAAGAAATACATCAACCAAATTAACTTTTTGGTTATAAACCTAATAAAGATAGCTACAATTTGTTGATCAGTTCGAGGGTTATTATGACACGGCTAATTTTACTAAAAAATTAACTACGTAGCTATGCTATAGTTACACCCCAGGCGCTCCGGAATTGCCTACATTATTAGTGCCACTATTTTTGTAGGGGGTAAAAATCTTTTTTGATACTCATTGATAGATGCTTTTAGCTTAAACTACTAAAGATGTGACCATATCCTAGTACCTTGTAATATACCTACATGATGTTCACCAAAAATACTCGTTTAGAAAATGAACCCCTACTCATAACTGTGAAAATGTTTTCGTTATGTCGATAACAACACAAATAAGTATTCTTATTGACGTCAAGAAATAGCTATTAATGTAGGCCATTTCTATACGCTTAACAGGAGGTATACAGCGTGTAAATTTCATACGGGCATATATTTTAACAATAGTTAATATACACCCTAATTAACATGAAAACGTGTGTAACAGCAAAATTAGTTGTATTTCTTTTTTTCTTACTAATTAATTCAGCAAGCAATGTATGACATTGCGCCAATTAAATTAAAGCATCTACATAATAGTAATGTTATGCTCACGAATTGTTATGGTTCGCCATTTGTTTACTTCGCCCATGAAAGTCAAAAATTTAGATCATTAACGCAGGCGGTTCACTCGCCTGAGATTGGTATTTATTTTCCACACATTTTGTCCTTGCACTTGGATAAAGGCGATACATTGACGACCGATGGACGCTCGCACACTTCGTACATTGCTCCTAAGACAAACTTTAAAAAATTAACTGCTCCTCAATAATAAAAGATACCAACAAAACATCTTTCTCACATGATTTGTATGATCGTTAACTACGTCAGGATAAAATATATGCCCGTATGAAATTTACACGCTGTATAATATAAGTCCGTCCGTAAGTCGTAACTCATTGTGGTAAACGTTTTATTCACATGTATTGTTGCAGTATTGAGGCAAAAGCTCGGTAGAAGGTTGGACAGTGACCTAATTTGATCATTTTTGTTTGATGTCATTAGTGAACTCTGCTGCATTTAATTTTATGTATTGTCACTGATGATTGCAGGCCTTGGTGGGATGGGCCGGGTTATTATTTATTAAGTCTCTACGCTGGTCCACTGCAAGTTGAAAATATTTGAAAATAGAACACACATTTTTATTTGCTTTACTGGGCCTCTATTCAGGTGCATTAAAACAATATCGTGTTTGACACGTTTAAGAATCGTTTATGTCGCAGTCGCCATTATTGTAAATGACATAAGAAGTATCAAAACGTTGACAATACGGAAACAGGTCAAAAACGATAT
Source organism: Acleris holmiana (assembly GCA_949316455.1). NCBI lineage: Eukaryota > Metazoa > Arthropoda > Insecta > Lepidoptera > Tortricidae > Acleris > Acleris holmiana. Next base: position 11,841,631 of record OX438769.1, read on the forward strand.
CGTTATAACGCAGTTGAATAGAGGCCCTGTATTTTTTACTTATTGTTAGTGCGACTTATTGTTTTTTACTAACTTCAATTGAACTATTTATTTTTTTGGGGTCTCAGCTGAAAATCTGTTTTGTCTGTTTATTCTAGTGTATGCTTATTATGCGTTTGTCTACTTATTGACACGTCAGATTTATATTATATATTATATTTTAATTTAATTAAATTTACAAATGTTACATTAAGAAAAATAATGTGTTCGTGATGGGAAGTAACAATCGCCGTCCACGGACAAAACACGGATAAGAATCACAGATGAGACGTTTAGTAAAAGATTACGCTCGTCTCTTGAACGTCGCAACGTAAGTAGTCATAATCTAAAAACATGACATATCAAGGCTCTATTTATCTAATTTTCCGATATAAATAACTCTCAGTGAAAGTTCTTTGTCGTGTTCTTTTAAGTGGTGGTTGGACCTTGTGAAGGGTTCAGGGTTGCAGTCTTAGGATCGCTGTCTTGAGATTATAGTTGAAGACTAAGGGATTGGCCACACCGACGAGTAAAATACGGTGACGTTGCGTAAACAAAAGAATGGGTCACACTAATTACATAGCGTCATTCTCTGGTGTGGTCGCTCCCTAATGTGTGCTTGTTTTCGTTTTCTATGCTATAAAAAAGACTCCTTTTCTTTGTCATATGAAGAAAAGAGTAGAACTAAAATATTGTTACAGACAAGAGACCTGGATATCACTTCACTACCATACCGGCACTCGCAACTGACAGTAGGTATACATATTAGACATAAGAGTAAAAAAAAAAAATGGTCGATCGCCATTTTTTTGTTTAAGAAACTTATTAGCAGTTGTAATGTACTTCTGTAAGAGGGTTTTAACCCAGGGGAACAAGGGATCAGAAAGAAGGGATTTTCACTCATACTTACTACAATCGAGGTCAACTGCAACTATAAAAAAATGAAGTTCTATCCTACTTACGAGTATATTATACTAACTGTTCCCTGCGACTCCATCCGCCTGTAAGTCGCTTATGGCTATTCGCTCGGGAACTGACCCATTTTCCGAGATTAAAAAGTCATCTAAATCAGTTCAGCGGTTTAGCCGTGAAAAAGTAACAAACAACCAGACAGAGTTACATTTATAATATCAGCATGGATTATGGATGTTTGTGTTTCAATCACGCCTAAGCGGATGAACGAATTGAATGAAATTCGGCACACATGACTGACACATCGGATTATTTTTATCTCGGAAAAATATACATATAGTTCCCGAAGGAAAATAGATAAATACCTTTAAACACGGACGGTCGCAGGTAAAAGCTTGTTAATTCGGATTATAATATTCGAAGGATAATAACATTATGTATTAATAAATCGTTATTCTAACAGGCATGTCAGAGTGCGTATCTTGTTAAATATTTAGCCAGTGCCTACAGCGGAGTGCAAACATAAGGGCATGCTGCCGGTAGGGCTGCCTAAATAAGGTGCATAATGGCGAGTCCACTAGTTATTGCTTAAAAAAAAGCAACTCAAATGCAATTTTTAACCTTTTTTAGTGAGACTTCTTACGTATAGAATAGAATCAAATTTATTTATTGTAAGTACAATCAATTAAATTAAAGTTATTACTATTAAAATATAATAATGAAAAAAAAACATTATGGGTATAACCGGTTCTGCACCAAGCCGCCCTATTTCAGAGAGTTGCAGCTTTATACGTAGGGACTAAAATTTTGTGTTTTTTTAATAATAGAGTAGTTTATTATTTATTATACAATATTCAAGACAAAACATTATACACTTGTTTACTTGATTGCTTAGTTTCTTATACGCTTGCATGACTGTTCCAGTCCGTTATTTAAGTTATAGTTCTTGATAAGATAAGATAAATTTATTAGTTAAACATGTATCTATGCCTCGTCGTGTTGTTGTCATTATTAGTGTTTTTTTTTTTTTTTTTTATGTTAAGGAGAAGGCACACGAGCACTCAGGCCACCTGATGGTAAGTGGAATCTGAGACCCATACACATTTGAATTCTCAAGACTATAATCCTAAGACCTCAAATGCGTTGCCAACCCTGAGGACTAAGATGGAATGCCTCTATGCTAGTAATTTCAATTTAGTGTATACCATTTATTTGTATTATTTTGTGTATGTTAGTGTATATTATTATTTATCACTATATTACCGTGTGATATTACTTACTTTAAGTATAAATAATATATATATGAAAAAACTTACCTTCTGCGAGAGTTTTGCGGCGCTTGTTGTTAACAATGGTGGTCTTTTCCAAAGCGCTGGTGGAATCTCCATATTACCCAACGTATAAAAAAGCCGATGTGGCTCATTTACCGAATAGACTAATTGATTGGATTTCAATCTTTATCGCAAATATTTAAGAGAGCATGAAAATAATGCATATTTACCTAGCAATATTCAAACAGGCTTTGTAATAGTGGCTTAGGTCTCTTTTCAAATAAGCTGTATGATTTAAAGTTTTTTGACAACCCTAACAAGCAGCAAAGTGGAATTGTTGTAAACAGCCCCGAGCTTTAAAGGACGCCAAGTGCGTTCGTTATGCACGCCACTATGTGGAATTAAAAAATACGTTTTACAAATCTGACTTTGTGCTGCATTGTTATGCTCTAGAAGGTTTTTAGTACTTTTAAACGACTTATTACATATTTAGGCCAATTACTGTTTGACGTAGCGACAGGTTTGACTGCAATGCGCTGCTATCGCTGGCTGTATGTCTGTGATGCTGTGTGTATGCAAATGACGTAACAGAATTGATCAGCCTGAATAAGATCCGTTGCGTCCAGGCACAGGCCTTATTCCAGAAAGGAAGAAACTGGACCGTGTGAGTTGGAGACATTTTATATATGCAATTAAAATTAATTAAAATTTATAAATATCATGGCAGGGAAAGCTTATAAAGAGAAATACGTAGAAAATATCCAAGACTTCTGAACAAAAACGCGCTCATCGCACAAATATTTTCCCTTACCGGGAACCCAACCCAACACCTTCGCAGGCAGGGTCACTTAGAACATAGCTAACCACGATGTAAATACAATCTTATCTTATTAATATTATAAATATGAAAGTTTGGATGTTTGATACTCAACTACGCCAGAACGGCTGAACGGATCTTGATGAAAATTGGCACATAGATATAATCTGGACCCTTTGGCCGCCGACGAAACCATGCTACGTAACCGGTTACGTGAGAAGAATTGTTTTTCTTGCTACGAAACCAGTTACGTACAAAGAGGTTTTTTTCTTCCTACGAAACTGGTTTCGTAGAAAGAAGTTTTTTTTCCTCTATTCCTGGTTGCCACTACCTTGATCGCCATTCTTACTCTTATAATAAGCGGAGCTCCGTCGACACTCTTATTTCAAATTAATCAGACCGTGTCGACGGAGCTCCGCTTCCGCGGAGCTCCTATTTCTGGGTGGTTTGGCCCTCCGGGCCTGCTGCAAAACTAACATAACCTAAACCTACCTCATTTTATAGGATTTCAAATTAAATCGGCGTAGAAACTACTTACTTATTTTCAGACCCCTAGCCAATAGCAATGCCTGTGTTAAAAAAATACAAAAATGTTTTTGTCCCTTTTCCACAAATGCAAAGATGTGTCACAAACAGGTTTCGTAGCAAGAAAAATAATTCTTCCCTCGTAACTGGTTACGTAGCATTGGTTTCGTAGGCGATCGTACGTAACCAGTTTCGTAGGAAGAAAAAAACCTCTTTGTACGAAACCAGTTACGTACAAAGAGGTTTTTTTCTTCCTACGAAACCAGTTACGTACAAAGAGGTTTTTTTCTTCCTACGAAACTGGTTACGTAGCATGGTTTCGTCGGCGGCCGAAGGGAATCTGGAGTAGCACATAGGCTACTTGTATCGCGAAAAAATTTACAGTTCCCGATGTAAAAGCGAAAAACGCCTTCTATGCGGACGGAGTCATGCGCAAAAGCTAGACTAGTATTATTATAGCTGTGTAACTTTTTTTGTTTGTTACGCTTTAACAGCTAAACCACTTAACCGATCTCGATGAAATTTGCTATGGAGATAGCTTAAATTCCGATGAAGGACATAGGGAACTTTTTAGTGAGTAGACGGAGTCGCGGGCAACAAACTAGGTATCACATAAATCAATTATATAGCTGTAAAACTTAAGTCAAGCCCCTTTTATATTGCAGTTGTAACACATCCATTTGACATTCTAGATTTGGAATTGGACATAAATTTATTTTATTTTCGTATTCAACTACATGCAGGTCTTTTAACTATTTTTTTACCTATAGGTACTAAATATTTTAATAATCCTAATTATTTTATTAGGTACCTACTTCGGATATCATACGAAACTAACAAACTGAAAGACTCTGCAACCGTTTTTAATCACCGATTACTTCTGATTTCGTCCAACGCCATTTAATGTAAAAGCCTCAAATTTACCGAGCTAAAATTTAATTTTAGGATCGCATAAACCAGTGTTGTTGACCTATTTAACTTAATAGCTTTTGCGGTTATTGGAGCCCTTGGTGACAGACAGATGAGCCGCTGAAAGCTAATGTTGGAAATATTTTTAATCTTTCGACAGGGCACTTACGTATAATTAACCATAATAATATTATTAATGCGAAAGTAACTCTGTTTGCTTGGTTAGTACGGTTTCACAGCCAAAACGCTGAAATTTTATTGAAGTATGGTATAGAATGAGCTAAATCGTTTTAAATGATATTTTTTCATTTTTTTTAGTTAAATAATAATAAATAAATAAATCATAGGACAATGTCACACAAATTGACCTAGTCCCAAACTAAGCTCTAGGCTTGTACTATGGGTTCTAGACAACGATAAACTTACTTACATAGAGAAATATATACTTACTTTTATACATAGAAAACATCCAAGACTCAGGAACAAATACTCGTGCTCATCACACAAATATTTGCCCTTACCAGGATTTGAACCCAGGACCCCTAGCTTTGAAGGCAGGGTCACTACCAACTAGGCTAGCGTGTCGTCAATTATGTCAATTAACGAAGGAATAGCGACTAAAGTCTTGAACGCGGACGGAGACGTGGGCACCAGCTAGTACACAAAAAACATATTCTCATAATCGAAGATTCATGTCGTTTTGGCTGCATCGTCGTTGTACCTACATCGAAAAATAGCCAATTTTTTAAGAATACATTTTTTTATTATGTTAACAAATGAATTAATACTTCATTAAAGAAGTCCTTAAAACACCCAGAAATACACAAGCGTAATGATCTTGTTGTTCACTAAAAGGAATATTGCTATTCTTGATGTTCGTTAAAATGTGATATTCGATATCTTGATTGCGTGAAGTTTAACCCTCCTAGATCGATGCTTTGGAAACGGTAATCAAATAGCAGCCAATTATTTTAGTAGTTTACATTACAGTTAAAGCGTTAATGCTTTTTCTGTACGCTACCTTCGTTACGGTAGGTACAGTAATAAAGTGATATAAATATCACTTTATTAGTAATGGATACAACGAAACAACTGAAGGTAAACAACTTAGCCTACTTGTGCAAAATGTGGTTACAGAATAACCAACAAGTCTTTTTAGAGTTGTTGGTATTTCTGTAGCTCTGCCTACCCCACTCTGGGAATGAAGGCGTGATGTTATGTATGTAGTAATGGATCTGACTTCGGATCAGGCTCTGTTAAACAAAATTTAAAAAACTCCGGCTCCGGTAAATACACCCTCGTAACATCCCTACAAAAGAGAGTGAGGTTATACAGCCGTGGACCCCTGCTGTTGCGTCGCTTCACCACAGTCAACAACGCATCTCCTGCAATGCCCCGCGTCCTCGGTCGCGACAGGACCTTTATGAGCCACTGGGGTAACTCATCACTTCATCGAATTTCACTTCATCGAACGCTATTTTCTGCTGAAACCATAATGTTTTTATGGTATATATCAAACATTAATTACGTAGGTTAGGTTAGTTTAGATGTTTAATATACCCTGAAAACATTATGGTTTCAGCAGAAAATTGCATTCGATGAATTGATGCATTCGATGAAAGGTGTTTCGGTGAAATGATAGACACCCCGCCGCTGGCAATATCGTTCACGTGACAAAATATTTATTGGTCAGCTCACATCTAACACGCCATCGAGACGCTAAGAAAATTTGACAAACTGTATGAGTTGAATTAGTATTTAGTAAAAAAATATTGCTTCCAAATTATTTTTTTGTCTTTATAAGTGTCATCTACCATTTTGTAACAAGCCTATGTAACCTTTTAAATATGTAATTAAAATGCAAATGCCTTATGCGTAATTAAAGTTTGTAAAATGATATGTTTGTCAAACGTACTTCTGGTAAAACTGACTGATAGATACAATGCGAAAGGCCCTAAAATTAAGGCAATGGTGCGCATAACGAGAGACCTATACTCAGCATCAGGTGAGAGAGAAGGGATGAGTTGACAAATTGGAAGGAAGACGGGAGGGAGAGGTCTTTGGTTGGAGACTCTTTATTAACCCAACAGCCCTAATAATAGCTATTCGTAGAGCATCCGTAATGCAATTAGTACTTAACTAGACATATAATTGTTTAAATATTAGAGATTATTTATTTTGAGACAAAAACAATAATCAACAACCTTTTAATAGGGGTAACTTCCCCCTCAAGTTTTTTTATAATTTTAACGTGTTTGTTTATGTATCTGTGTGTCTGTTTGCTGCAGCATCGTACCTAATAAACGAATGGACCGACTGAGCGGTTTTTTTTTAAATAAAAGTTAGTATAATAGGAATGGTTCTTAGCTAGGTTTATGAAAATCGTTTGCGCCGTTTAAGAAATAAATATACTCGTACTCTGAACACACGGGTTCACCGTTATATCGGGGTTCTATTCTCCTCAATACTTGTAGTTATTGTTTTGAACTAATTACGTTGCTTACACACTTGTTCTACTGACTTCCCTCGGTATTTTCAACCGGAGTCAACCAATATTCCGTGGCATAAACATCCTATTTCATGTTCAAATATGTACAAAAGGGGTTCTATCCTCGTGCGGAACATACTATTTGAACTAAGTAGCCGAATAAGAACCTCTGGGATTACCTTTCCCAGACGAATGTGGAATAAATTCCAAGAGTTCTTTGAAATAATATCTCGGGAAGCAATAAACCAGTAAGTTAGAACATACTCATGAGAAATACACCAAAGTTTTCAGTGGAGCCGTAACTTTCGAATACTTATAGAAAGACCTCATAATAATTTTCTGTTCACGCTTTATGGTCAGGCCGCGCAAAGCAAAGTTACTCAAACTACCTCGTGCTTAATGCTAGGCTTAGAACAAAAACAGTAGTTCGTTCTTCTTTAGATCTTATTATATTGTGTTTCTACCAATAAACAAGCGGTAGACATTGTTACATTCATAAGATTAAATAAACCGTTTAGCTAGTAACTTGAGCTTAAAACTGCATGCGAAGTAGATGCAGATAAAAGTAAAACGATCCTCGAATAAGTCATAACACCGACCATCCGTTTGTAAACGAGGAAACAACTTACCACCGCGCGTTGACAAATTGCGACCAGCTCAGCCGATAGTCTACTCTACACCGTAGATTGGTGATAAGCGACCAATTTGAGGAGGCGCCACGACGGGGTACGGAAGTCGTTATTACAGTAGGCGGTGCGACTGAGGAAATTGCACCCGAACACGCCATCTGAACGTGACAGCACTGTCGAACACATTCCTTATTTGAAACGTCTCACCGTGACATTCGAACTGTAACTTATGAATTTCGGATAGACATACGTAATAACAGGGTAGGTAACTTGTTAGGCGCTACTACACTTTACAGTGCCAATGTGGCACGTGGAAATAAAGCTTTACGTGGTTTTATAGAAAAGCTAAAGCTATCTTGCACATTGTTAACCTCGGGGTAAACGATGTGAACTACAGTCCTTCGTAACTTTCCTAATTATTATTAACTTATTATGTATGCTATATTGTTTATGTGTATGAGAAAACCATTTAATGAACGCGTAAGCTTTTGCTTCTCTTATTTCTATTCTACCGTTTCATAACTCTGTTCTAAAATGGATGTTTCGGATTCGTCTACAAAGGCCTTAATTTACCGATTGTCATATCCCTTGACTTTGGTGTTTGAATTTCGGTAATTGGATTGTGAATATTTGTGTACGTGCCGACTTCGACTCAAGCACCTTTTCGTCCTGGAGGCTGTTAAGGTGTAAATTGGGAGGAAAAGCATCATTTTACTTAAATATTTATTTTATTTACCTGATGTTCTTTTTAGTTATTGCTTAATTATTGTGGGAGGATTACCCATTTGGATATCCTATCCTATCAGCCCACATTACCCAACTGCAGGGCAGAGGCCGCCGGCTCTCTCTGTTGAGCCAAGCGGTCAGTACATGAAGAAGAAAGAAAGAAAGAAGAAAATACATTTATTCACAGCAACACAACAATAACAAATAAAATATAATAAACAGAAAAAGAACAGTTGTTGTGAAACGGTCCTAACTCAGCATGTGCTGGCGGTTATACCAGCGCTGATCTTCCGTTAGGACCGCTCGGTGACAGCACGGAAAGTGACACAAAAAAATCAAAAAAACATTTAAAATAAGTACATGTAAACAACAGATAATAATAAAAAATAAAACCTATAATAGTATCAAAATAAAAGAAAACAAATAATGGAACAAAAAGGAAAAAAAAGAAAAAGAAAATAAAAAAGTATGACTGTAACATTACCCTGTCTATGGTGATCCAATTTAATATCTAATCTGTGGCGGGTGGCGATGCCTAAGCGCACAACAACATGTCATACTAATACTAATACTAAATTAACTAAATATGACTAATAACAACTATGAGCCGTATAATCTGTCTGTGCAACTACGAAGATAATAACTAACAGCACAACACAAAACCAAAGAGAGAGTAATCGCTACGTTGCAGAAAACGGTACAATTAAGTATTATATTATTATTCAACACTGCTCAGACAAAACATCAAGTAAAAAGCAATAAGAATTAGAGACAAATATTTATAGCAAACGAGATAAAAAACTTATTACAACATACAATGCAAAGCTCGTGGGGCATAACATTCAGGTATGTACTTACATAGATATCGATCATATTCCGCTAGTGTCATGCTTTAATGGTTCCTGATTATATTGGTGATCAAGCAAATATTTTTTTAAATTACATTTAAAACTATGTAAACTTTGCAGGTTCCTAATCGGTGGTGGGATGTTGTTCCAGCATTTAGTTGCTGTATAGCGGAAACTACCTCGAAAGGCGCCCGATGCATGACGAGGCGTTAACAGTTGTATAGCGCATTGTCGAGTAACTCGCGATCCATTGCAAGACGCATGTAACAACTTTGTGAAAAGATACATTGGAGCTTTGTGTTTAAGTACTCCGAAAAGAAGACAGGCCAGATGAAGCTTACGGCGGTGTTGCATCTTAAGAATGGAGTGATTGTTAAGAAATGGGGTAACATGGGCCCTCAGCGGAACATTGAAGCAGAAGCGAGTACAGGCATTTTGGATCCGTTGTATGAGCCGTTTTGTTTTGCTAAGTAGACGTGGACCAAAAACTGCATCCATGTAATTCAGTTTTGAAAGGATTAGCGACTCTGTCAGATTCACTCGCAAATTTTCATGTATAAAAGGTCGGGCCTTGTAAAGAACTTTAAGCTTATAGAAACAACCCCTAACCCCTAACATGCGCTTGCCTCATCCAGATTTTTCCCAATATCCTCACCAGATTCGGAGCCGCTGCCGGAGCAGCTTAGAATAGCGGGACTGCCGTCTCCGGCAGCCGGCGGGCCGTAAACTGTAAACTGCAAAAAATTCCAAAACCTAATGATGAAACAATTAAATGGGTATTGTAAAAATGTACATACTCGTATATCAACAGAACAACAATGATAACGTCAATCTATATTTTGTTTACCTTACCCGTTGAATCTATTTTCGCCGTTTTTACTCAATCAACTTTCCTGGATAAAGTCGGATTAGAATTAAAAATAAATTCAAACAAAATTTATAAACAAAGGCAATTTAGAAACCAGGATTTATGTTATAAAATCTTATGTAATATTATCATCATGTTTGTAGCCATATCATTTAAATTCAGCGTCTTTTTCAGTTGTCAAGCTTTAAAATATTTGCCGTATTAACTTAAACGTACTTCTAGAAATGTTTATTGATTATGTAGGTAAGCTTTTTATCGATGGCACCTATTAAACAATATTTTATCAACAGTATGTAAAATATTGAATTGTTAGTGAACCTGTCAACTTACATTCGAAGTCGGAGTCTCGACATTTTTATCGACTCTTTGTTAGTTAGTTCGGCAATTTCCCTAGTCACAAATCTTAAAATAATCTGGACATTTACCACAATTTGGTGCACAAAGCCCACAGGCTGAAACCGATAGGTAGCCTATTTGTGGATTAAGCTTATCAAGAATAGACATTTGAAATTACCCGCGGGACCGGGCTGACGTTTTACGGAGCAGGTACTGTCAATGCCCGGGGAGCATTCTCAGGTAACGGCGGCACTTTCAAGGGTTTCTGTTATACGAGTAGATAATTATATCGCTAAAAGGTGTCAAGCGTATATTCCTTGCTTTAGTTTAAATAGTATTACTGAATTGTTTATAGTAAAAACAATTTCACTTTGTCATTACCTCATTCATGCCATTATAAGTAGATATCACTTTTTTTAGTTTTTACGACGTCCTAACGGTCCAACGAAGCTGCAAATTACGTTTTGCTAGTAGACAAGATAGTGGTGATATTTTAGTTCCCCGCCAATTAAAAGCTCTGAAAGCCACATTAATTTTAATAAGTCTTGCATATAAATTTCCATTTACATCAAACAAATATCAGCAGCGTACGAAAAATTTCTTAAATGGCTCTCATATATTTTAATTAGGGTTGCTCATGCAGACGTCGATAAGGTGGCGCGGTGAGTGCGCCGATACGCCCCGTGGTGGTGGTATTCCCTAAGGGGTAAGGTAAGCTCGACCGAACTAGCCTAACTCGACCCGTGCCCGCTAGGATCACGCAACCATGTCTATGAACACTGCCGCCTAGAAGCCTAGCCTAGGCGAACCAACATCTTAGACAGAAGTCGCAGCGCAGCCTTAACGCACGGACTGGACAAGTAAAATTATTTCAATGAAGCGAGTTCAACTTCGCTGTCCAAGAGAATAACACCACTGCCCCCTTCCGACCGTTTTATTCCTCATAATAACGTATTAGAAAAACGCCCGGCGACACGCTCGTCTCGCCCCGCGACCACGGTAGACTCGTCGCGTTTTTCGTTTACCGTGTAAGCAAATAAAACTTAGCCGAAGGCACGAAACACTGCGGCGTCACCCGACACGAATAAAATCTAATTTTCCGCATAACATTCATCCACAAAGGACGACGTTTCAAAAGCATATAAAACACATAAAACTTTTATAGGCGGCGAGTGTTGTGATGCAGCCGGGCTCCGGTTTCCGCTTCGCGCTGTCACGGCGAATAACGATGAATTATTATCTTTATTGCTTTAGTCAGTTTATTGTGAGCTACAGTTGTCAAATCAATTGCACAAAATATATCAATGTGCATTAGTGTGATCGAATATGAAAGATTCATGAAGAGGTCATGGTAGGCAGTACTCAGGGGACGCGTGATCTGCCCCGCCTGCAAACTGCAGCGGAATACTTGAGTTATCTACCGTGTTTGTACAGCGGGCCGGTGCGCGTCAGGACCCTTACCCTCCCGTATCATCCACGGCTGGACGGCCGCGGTAATGAGGGAGAGTTGCGTAATTTACGGCGGAGGGAGGTTATGAACTCAGGGTGCAACTGTTTGAAGTTTTTACGCGTGTTTGGTCTGCATACACCTGAAGCTACCTTCTTGCCCCTGTTAATGGATGCTCCTCTATTCGTTCCAAGTACATAACCGCGGTTATTCTGAAAAGCGTTTTGTGTTGCCTTTTCCTGTTTGCATTCATTATAACTGTATGTCAGGCTGCGATGAATCAATAGTAAATAACGAGGGTTCTTCTAAATTAATTGAATTCATCAATATAACACCCCATTAACAATCCGTTATACAGTTTTCATGTTTGCCAGTAGCTTGCACACTTTGCGTGCAAGGAGCTTACGTATTCCAGCTACTTACTAGTACGCATACGGTTATAACTTGCCATTTTCTTTTAAGTACTGGAATTTTCTTTAATACTATTTTAATGGCGTACCTACTTTACTTAATTTCTATGATGTATTCTGAATCAAAATTCCGCCTGCAATTTATTTTTAGATATTTTTACAGCGCTAGATTATTATTGTCGTTCATTAAAGCAAACCCACTACTGCCGAATGTTAACCCTATCCTCGGTAACATAATATTAAGTCATCAAATTTGATGAGAAAAACTCGAGTAATTACACGAAACATTAAACGGTGACTTCCGAACTTGGTACACCTACGGCAGTGATGTTATCACGCATGAGTTATACACCTCCACAATAAATACACCTTCCGACCCATGATACTCAAATCACGAGAGTAATATTTATACTCGGTCGTTTTACAGAATGAACTTCAACAATTAATTTGATTATTTTAGACAATTTTGGCAAAGTAAAGGTCACGATAATTTACTTTTTTTGCCATTTCATACTTATATAACATGTCACTAATAACTACCATGTCACGGACATCCAGTGCCATGAATAACCGCAATAGTTTTAAAAGATTACAAATATAATAAGCATCAAAATTATTGGTGAGATCTTTCGTAAATTACTACCAAATCTTAGCGACTAAATTATGAGTTATGAAGGGTTCAATTTGTCACTATTTGAGAGATGTCTGTACTTTTAACTGTATCAGCGGACTAAATTTATTGAATGATCCATTTTAGTCACTATTACCACCTAAATAAACCACTGATTGATATAAAATGTTGGCATATTACCAAATAAATAGTAGGCGACTGTAGCTAGTTATATGTCAAAGTATTGTATTGTTAAAAGTTTCTTCTTTTTTTTGTTTTTGTTTTTGCTTAATACTCATCAAAATGTAACGATTAATTGTACCTTTAAATATTACTTTGTCTTACTTTAGTTTATTTCACTTTTCTTTGAGCAACTTTGTTTTCATATCTTTAGTGGAAACTGTTTTGGCTCATGTATTACGCAAATTTTGTATCTTTATTATTTTATTTTAAGCTGTTTGTTTTCCAATAAATAAATATAGTGTAATGCGTCAAAATTTGTTACTCTAGCGTTTTAATAACAGTTCCATTCCGTTCAGTTCCGTTCCGTTGGAGAGCGGTGTCAAGACAACGCTCTCCAATGAGTCACTCACGTGAGTCGTGTGTTAGTGCTTGCGTTGAACGCTTGTTTTAAGTGGTTAAATATACGAAAAAACAAATTAGAGTCGCCGTGGTCTTTTCTGCCCTCCCTAGAGAGTTTAAATAAAGCGCGGAGCCAGAAGCTTATGAGCGATTCCTGAGCATAAGAGCCTATGAGGCTCGAGATGTAGAAAGGGGGGAAGTGACAAGCGTAGCGAGCCGGCGACCTCCCGTCCGAAGCAAGAGTTGAGTGTGCGAGCGGTGCAAAGGACCGACGAATGAATGTTCTGGCGGGAGACCACTTATTTGGTGATCATTTAGTCACTTTGGTTTAATTTACTTTAATAGAATAATGTTCCGTTGACATTATTCTATTCGATATTAATCGACCATATTATGATTTGAATATAAAAATTAAATGGAGTTAACATTTTAGTGGTCTTTTACTAATTATGATTTTATTTTGTTTATTCGGGTGACGAAATGGTGGATTTTTGGATATAACTTTAAATTAAAATGGGTTGTCAATTTTGGTCATTCACTTTTATTGGTACCTAGTGAAATGTAATTTTTCGTGCTTTATTTGTTTTTTAATCTGGTAAACCATTAATACATATACCGTTTGAAAAATTAAATAACATATAATATCTCGAACTTTTTAAAAGTAATAGGTTGCTTCGCAAACAGGGGAGAGAACTTGGTAACTCACGTAAAACCAATATTTTCGAGTCTTTATATTTTGTACATGTTTTCTTTATGGTCCTGTAGTCAAACTAGGAACCCTTATAGTTTTTCATCTCCGTCTGTCTATCTCAGTATGTACGTCACACTGACTTTTTCTTAAAAACTATCAGTCGTAAAGCTGAATGTTTTGACACATTTATATAGGTATTGAGAAAAATTCAGTACTTATACCAAATATATTAAAGGAAAGCACAATAAAAAAATAAAATCACAACTAAGTAGACTTGATCAGTTCTTGGGTTACAATTGACTAACATGTTTATACTGACTGAAATGCATCTAAACCACTTGCTACAGAAAACTAGCCCTTGTTGTTTTTGGAGACAGGTTTTGTGTTTGTAGTTAAGACGTCGGAACTGTACACTGAACGTTGTGCGACATGCCTCTGCCCGTTTTTTTTCATTTCAACATGGCTCTCCAAACCAATTCAAACGAAAATGAGGTAGACGAGATTAGATGACAAGATGATGAACTTGTAACCTGACTAGTTCATAATGGATCCGTAAATGATGACACGTCAAGGATAACATTGTTTAATTAATGATAATTTAATTACCCTATCTCGGAACACTTAGGACTAAGCAATAAACTCTAGTAAATAGTTCACAATCTTCAGAATCTTTATTCTTACTTTTTTCTGTGTTAAGGTGAAGGCACACGAGCACTCAGGCCACCTTATGGTAAGTGGAATCTGAGACCCATAGACATTCGAATTCTGAAGACTATAATCCCAAGACCTCAAATGCGTTGCCAACCCTGAGAACTAAGATGGAATGCCTCTATGCTAGTAATTTCACCGGTTGTCTTATCCCCACGCCGGAACACAACAATGCGAACACTTCACTTCACTTTTGTGAAATGATAACTTTTTTTCTTCTTATCAATGTAACAATTCGTTAATTGTTTTCTTCTGGTAAACAGAAAATGATCGTATTCAGAACCATTTCTCGAGGTAATCATTGTGGAAATAAAAAATATATTCAACTCCATTTTTTCACAACCCTAACCCTTACTAAGCAAAATGGATACTCGCGATCCGGACTATTAACTAACACATACTTTTAGCAACCGAAAAACTCAGCTCATCCGCATAGCATAGCCGCCACACCCTTCTCATTTGTCAAATCAACAGAAATATATGCGCGAGACCTTACAGATTGATGGGCCGGCCTAGATTGAATTACATCTCGGTATAGCCTGACGAGGGTCTTAGATTCCATGCGGGTGTAAGATATCCGCGAACAAGAATAATACGGAATGAACTCGGATGTCTGATAAAGTGCACACGTCTCGTAACGGTTAAGAGCTTATTTAGTTGGGGTAATAGGGGTGTCGGAGATTTTCAGCGATCTTCCAGGGTTCCATACACTTGGAATTTATTGTTTATCGATAATTTTGCAAGGATCAAATTTAAAATGTCAAAAGACTACATCCGTTGTTCCTAATTTTTTTGTATATTTATGTGTGTGATGACTGATGTTATTAAAAGTTGTAATTTTTTCATAAAGTTTGTATCTCCCGCCGCTCTCTCCGCTGTTTAAAGTCAATTGGTGCCGTATTAGATGATTTTAGTATGTCTAAACACTTTAATCGCCTGTATCTCATTAACCAATGATGTCTACTTAGTCGTGATAGTTTTCCTTTAAAATTCATTATATGCTCTTTTATTTAATTTGTTATTTAGATTTTTGTATTTGTAGTTTTGGCTGTTGGGAGACAACACAAATGGGGGGATATTTGACTAAACAGTTTTACAGAAACAATATAGATCTAGATCTAGATCTAGTAGACATAACAAAACCTGAAAAAAATGCTACATAAGGTAGATCTTATGAAGCATTTTTTTTCGAGGCATGCATCTATCGTGTCATATTAAACTGGTGACACTAAGTAATTTAATTTCCTTCCTTTCACTTAAACATCAGAATCTAAAATTTAAATAAATGTTGTTTTAGGGCTCCGAAGTTTACAAGAAAACCCTTATAGTTTCGCATGTCCATCTGTCCATCTATCCTCGGTTTAACTCAGAGACTCTTGATAACACACAGCTGTATTTTCAAATAGTTATTTATTTCAATTGTAAAATAAAATAAAATTTTGAAAAAAAAAAAATCCTCTCATACTTAAAGCAAAGGATTTTTTTTACATTATGTCATCGATTGAGGGTTTTGGATGGCTCTAAAAATAATTAGGTATGTATTTGTTATTATCAAACTTTAGATTTGGGGGACCGCTTAGGAAATATTGAACTAGAAAAGTGTCTTAGTCGCTAGAGTGGCGCGTATTTTAAATGAAAACTTTAATGACTAAGACTTGATTGGTTCCTGAGATACAGGCGGTTAGTGTTTATGCGTAATAAAATAGTCTAAGATAGAACCGAATAACTTTACAATACAATACAATACAAATACTCTTTATTGAACATCAAAATAAAGCAGAACACGGAACAGTACATTTAAATCATTGGTTTACAATAGGCGATCTTACCGCTAAATAGCGACCTCTTCCAGACAACCTTGGATAGAGAAATAACTGACTAATTTAAATAAATAGAAAACGTATCTGTAAGTGCTTGTTATTTTCTGATATACTTTCTTTTATGTTTGTAGTAACGGCTTCGGAATCCGGCACTGAGCATCGTCCGCGTGCTCTTGAATGTTTTTTCCCATAATAAAATTAAAAAAATGTGCATCGTCTTCAAAAGTCTTCATACCATTCATGTCAAAAATATAACGTTATTTATTTAAAAGCTATCCATAATTGAATTATTCTAATTAATAATTAATGATCAGCAATTAAACCGATCAATGGATAGATATCGACGTGTTCAATGAGTAGTACATCTGGAGTGTAGTCTAATGGGATGTTTGTCCGCTTAATTGGATTTCCTTTATACCCTCTGCAGCGAGCCTCTTCGGAGGAGGGAAACTTTCGCTTCATGTTGTAATAAGAGAACTATCTTGTACGAGTATTGTTCGTCGAGTAGCATCGACGATCCAAGGCAGTGGCTGTGCATGGAATCAAGGCATATTTATGTTACTTTTATAACAAAAGTGGAGTTACTTTATTAATTACTGATATTAAATCCTACTGTATCAATATCCGTTTCTAAGAGTTCCTTCCTGTAAAGGTATAATTATAGGTTAGCACAAATTATGTACACTAATATGGCCATCACGCCAAATATATTATGTATACCTTATTTTCAGGGGTGTATAGGTATTTTTGATGCATTAGCTAAGTATGTGTATTTATGACTTGAACTGTATATTGTTTTAATTTTAAAATGTACAGAAAATAAATTATATCCTTTTTTGGGTAAAAGCGGATATACTTACAGACTATATTCATGTTACAAAAAAGGGCCATTCGTTCAATGTATATGTAACTTAAACTGCCATGATTTCTTCTGCTATTTAAAGAAATTAGTATTTTGATTGTAGCGCCATGATTTATTTATGAGAATATTACTTATGTTATTAAGAACAATGACTCTTTTGTAAAAAAATGTGATATTCATAATTTTAATACTAGAAATAAAAACAAAATAACCATTAGCAAAATGTCGTGTCCGCAAAGTATACATATAAATCATTTGTAGGTCAATGCATTCTTTTCTATAATAAATTACCCGACGAAATTTTAAAGTTACCATTTTTAACACTTAAAAATTACTTAACAAAGTCGTTCATGTCTAAAGCTTACTATAGGGTCGAGGATTATCTAACAGACAAAAATGCTTAGCCTAAGGTACCTAACGTAATAGCTTAGTACCTATCTAGTCTAGGGGACACGGCTTCTGTAGGAGAACGAATCGAAACTCAATTTAATTTTTTATTACATTTACTTTAGCATCGTCACCGTCATCATCGGGTAGGTATAAATATTATTATTATTTTATTTATTTGCTCTTGTGTTTATTAGAAGTTTCGACACTTTTCCCTGCTTAACTACGCATGATATATATTTTAAATTTTATTATTTTTTATGTAATGCTAGGTTAAGTTCTACCATTGTCATAAGCAATATTTTTAAAAAAATCTTACTGTTGAGTTTCTTGTGGCGCTTCTTCTCAGCAGTGGTCTCTTTGAAGAGCTAGTAGAATTTTGACGTGTAAAAGTGCCCGTGCAGCCTACTTACTAAATAAACAACTTCTATCTTTTTTATCATTTTTATTCATAAATGTTGAGTAACATCTTGATACGAGTATTAACAATAAAATATAATGCAAAAATATTTTGCTACATAACTTTACTATTTGTGCCTCGAGTTAGACATAGAGGTGAGACGTGCTAGGCAAAATACGTACTGAGTATTACAAGTACGCGTCCACAAAAATACTAATGCCAAAGAATAGCGCAACGAGTACTTACAAGTACGCGTTTATGAGTAAAACGGGGCCATTTTAGTCGCCCCGTCGTCGGGGCGTCTGTCTTGGCGCCGGTCGCTAAGTTGACGCAAAGTGACCCGAGCCTTTCCGAAATATTCCGAGCGCTACGACGGAGTTTACGGGCGAACCCGGCGATCGCGATCGACGCGGCGCCTAAAGCGAGTTGCGCGCCCGACTGGACGTTGAAAGTCGCCGTACTCCTAAATACACGTACGCTAAAATGCGTCCGCGTGGGAATGCGTACGTACGAGTACATGATAAGACCTGTTCCAAAAACCTATTCCTGTAAATACGTTTCACCTCGACAAGATTCTTAACGATAACTTAAACGATTTTTAAAAACTGACAAAATGTATGGAATTGACATAAGCACTCGACGCGACTGCCGGACGCAGCTTAAGTCAATTCTATACATTTCGATAACGATAACGTTCACCGAATGCATCTTGTCAATTCCTACTGGTCTTGGTTTGTAGAGACTTCATAAAGGTATTCCTATTAACGTAGAATATATTACGGAACCCATAATTAATACGTGCCCGATGTGTACTCGGCCAGTTTTGTTTGTACGCCCAAAAGTCGCCCTTTTCGTGAAGGTATGCATAGCGCTTCTCAAGTTTATCGGTCCCGAAATAACCAATTAATATTTAACAAACCAATCAATTATTGAGTTACGTTTAAAGTAAAACAGGGAAGGTTTGTTGTGTGCGCATGAGTAAGGCGTGCTCTTAAGAAACCATAGAAAGGCAATTATTTAATTGATTGACCAGAATCTACATTGGGCAGTAACTTCACGATAGCACAAATTATTTTGTTACATTATGGTGGTTCCTATTAGGAACTACCGTAATCAATTACAGTTTCTATTTTCTTAATGCTCGGCAAGCTTCGTTTTTCTATGAAACACGAGTGGCAAATATACTGTCATCTGCGAGTGCGAGTGAGACAGCGACAGCTAGCCGAGGGGCCCGAGGGGCATAAAGAAAATACAAGCACTGGGCCTCTATTCAGGTGGGTTAAAACGATATCGTGTTTGTCACGTTTAAGAATCGTTTATGTCACAGTCGCCATTATTGTAAATGACATAAGAGTTATCAAAACGTTGGCAATACGGAAACAGGTCAAAAACGATATCGTCATTACCTTGTAGAATCCAGCCCCTGTAAATATTTGCCTTTCTACGGTTTCTTCTTATTAACTTGACAGCAAAAGCCGTCATATTTCTGTAACCCTTCAATGTTTGTCTTTTTTATTTGTGTAAATTTAAATGAAATGATAATGTTTATTACCATACAATAACAAAGCATCGGTTAATCGCTGGGTCCTGAGCTACGATAACCTGTGTGATTATAATATAAGCTACAGTTAAAACTAATCTAAGTTATGCAGAATTTTAAATCTTGATATTAGAAAAAAGCAATCAATGAAACACGTCTTAAATCAATAACATAATTTTACAGATTGTGTGAGTGTGTTAGTGGTATGAGTGTGGTGTGTACCCCTACCAATAAACGTTCAATAAGCTTGGAATAGTTATACACCATGCTTTGTCCGTATCTGGTTACAGAATTACCAACAAATCTTTTTAGACTTGTTGGTATTTCTCTAGCTCTACCTACCCTACTCTGGGAATGAAGGCGTGATGTTATGTGTGGGTTGTCCGCATCTGTCGAATTCAAATGTCGCAATGTCAGATAAGGACAAAGCATGGCATAACTATTCCAAGATTTATTCAACGTTTATTAGTAAGGGTAAGGATATAACCAGTGATCGTAGATTTTGTGGCATTTTTGGTGCAGTGCTAGGGTTAATTAAGTAAAAGGTGTAGTGTTTCATTTTATTATAATCAATAGCCAATTATATTATACACCTCGACAACCGTAGGTCACTTTCATATGACGTCATTGCACCGGTTTTGCTACAAAATCACTGATATAACGACTCCTGTCTTTTGTGTAATAGATACAAATGAAATAAACAAGTAAAATTAATGAATTGTCCTATGTTCATAATATGATATGGTCAAGTTGGTGTTGCGTTCCCGGTACTACTTCATCACCCTTAGGACTAATTCAGTGTCTCGGTAATCAAGTTGCCAGAACCACACCGTCAGTGCCCATTTGTTAACAAGATTGCTGGTAAGTTGAGCTTTAAAAATTATTTAAAAATAAATGGGGATAAAAAGGAAACCTAGCGTTATATTTTGAGGATTTCCAGCGTTGTCGTCGACTCGTGTCGGCAGCAAAGTTCATGTTCATGATTGGCTTCTGGAATACAACTTTTAAAAGGCATCTTTGTGCTCTTTCCAAGCTGATAAGACTACTCTTAGCTGCTCCGCCCCAAAACCGAGTTGCAGTAACCAAGTATCATTCTCAGAGAACGCCGTTCTCAACAGTTCAGAGTAAGCTATATTCCTTAATATGCTGAATAAAACATAAGTATGCGTACCTTGAGTGATTCGATGTGCTGCACCGCCACGAAAGGGGGATATCCGTAGTCAAACTAGAAACCCTTATAGTTTCGCCATGCCCGTCCGTCTTCCCGTCCGTCCGTTCACAGCTTAGCTAAGACACTCTTAGTACTAGAATGCTGTCATTTGACATGAATATACATATTGGTCAGGCCAATGTAGCGTGTCTCCCTTTCATGTGGATGGAAAAGTCTTTCAAAAATATCGCGAGTTTGTAAAATAATAAGCTGTAAAGTTAGAGACGCTTGAAACATTCACAGAATAGTTAATTGCCCCCATACAGCAAATGTGATTTTGTAGCCGTATTTTTTTTTGTAACATATAGTGTCTAATGTTGTTTAGATAATGGCACGGAACCCCTCGTGCTCAAGCCCGATACGCACTTAAGCGGCTTTTTGAATGACACGTGTATCATTACGTAGGTTCTTGTCAAGCTGGATAAAAAATACATTTACTTAACTCCCCATCATATTCTGTTCACGTCAGCAAACTACTCAAAGCAGGGGCGAAAAGCATCGCAGTATCGATAGCCTTGTTTGCATAAAACATATATATTTACCAGAGATTATGCTAAATAACTTTGCATATAACGTAAACAATGTCGGAGGACTGACACTGTAAGGATTAGAGGGGGATGAATTAAAGTAATTCTAACTAAGATGTAGGAAATTAATAGTCTAAGCATGTGCTTACTGAGCTCCTAAACTAAGCGTTGCATATTCAACGAGTGATTTGCGTAGGTAAGCAATCGCTTACATAACTAAATATATGTTAAGTGGGCATACGATCTAGTTGATCTGCGGTGGGACTAAAACTTAACTTGCCATGCACTGGGACAAACAGGTACTAATTGATAAGCAGATGATAATAGTAGTAGTAGAACATCGACTGAGACCATGCACCTGTGAACCTTTCGGATTTTTCAGTATATTAATTGTTTTGTCATTCATTTTATAAGTAGGTTTACTAATGAATCGGCGAAAATTGTATTGTAAAGTATCAAACATTTGGTAAAAAAAATCTTTGCATTTTAAGTTTTCGCAATTAAATACTTGTTTTTTTTTTTTCAATATCCTATTTATCTTTTTCTTGAATGTGTCTATTGGTATAACATACTGTTCCCAAAAACATATAGTTAGCATACATTTTTATATTCCAATGAAGTAGGAAATAAGGTACTATTCTATAACGTACTATTCTGAGACTAATTAAAAATATTAATTTAAGATAAAGTCGACGGAGCTCCGCTATGCGGAGCTCCTATTCTGTGTTGATAACACACTACACACCTTGACACAACTCCAAAGTAAGCTAAACTAGCAATTTGTTTCTGTTGTAGTCACAGGTCTAATCTAACCTTGAATTTATAAATTATGGGATAAATTAGTGTACAAAGTGTTGCTCTTCAAAAAAACGTTTGTTAAACAACTGTTTGCCAAAAATAAACTTGGCGTGTATTATTTTGCCAAACGATAATTTAAACAAATAAAAAATTGGAAAATTTAAATGTATAAAGATTGGTTTGCCAAATAAAAGTACTGCGATAAGTTTCTACTGCGGTAGGTAAATATATTTCGCCGAAATGGCAGTACACTCATTAACTAATATAGACACAATTGAAAATAATCCTAATTTATTTGACTATGGAACGGTATTTTTTTCTTTTTCGAACAAATTTCACTGAAATTTGATTACAAAAAAACGGTTAATATTAGTCTCAGAACTAGTTTTGCTTAGATAGGCTCCACATGAAATTTAAGTTTTGTTGGTAGTCGAATTGATAGGGTTGAGTAACCACTTAACGTTGCGGTCAAACAGAATACTAGTATTTAATTGATCAAAAATATGATCCCAAATTTAACTTGAACTGTCGAGCCACTAGTGAATAAATTTCACATTAATGTCTTTCTACTATTTATTTTAAAAAAACTACTGATAAACCTGTGCCGATGCATTCAGTTTACATTACTATGTTTAAAGTTTTGGTTTAGGTATATTTTAAGTCCGTCTTCGGGCTATAAAACTCTTATAGTGTTAAATTTCACAACGCACTGAGCGTTGAACTGTACGAGGGTTGTTTGATAAGTACCCGTTTTCTAAATATATTAATATCACTGGCCGCAAATAAGTATACCACCTTATTAAGCCATTTACCAGAGGCGGGAAAATTAAAAAAATGGCATTCTTTTGGTTTTTTTTTCTCATTTGACAACGATTCAGTGATGGCGTGAACTTAAAATTGTTATAATGGAGAAAGAACAATATCGGTCTGTAATTAGATTCTTATTTTTGGAAGGAAAAACATGTGATGAAATAAAAGTAAGAATGCAAGCGGTTTACCATGAATGTGCTCCTTCTATGACAACCGTCAGATATTGGTATAACGAGTTTAAGCGGGGGAGAACAACCGTCTTTGATGAGGATCGCCCAGGCCGGCCAGTTGAGGTGACTACAGACGATATGGTTAAGAAAATTGAAAATATCGTTTTAGCCGACCGCCGAATTAAACTTCGAGAAATTGTTGATGCTGTAAACGTTTCAATCGAGAGGGTACAACACATATTAGAAGAAAAGTTGGGTATGAAGAAAGTATCGGCGAGGTGGGTGCCGCGTTTACTCACGGAGGAGCAAACACGGAACCGACTGACTACTTCGGAGCAGTGTTTCGCCGTGTTCAAACGTAACCCGAAGGAGTTTCTGCGTCGTTTCGTGACCGTGGACGAAACGTGGGTCCACCACTACACCCCGGAATTGACAGAGCAGTCGAAGCAGTGGATTTTACCGGGTGAACCTGCTCCAAAGAAAGCAAAAACCGTCCCATCGGCTGGAAAGGTCATGGCGACCGTTTTTTGGGATTCATATTGACTATTTAGAAAAGGGAAAAACAATAACAGGGCAGTACTATGCCAATTTATTGGATGAATTTGACGCCGTGTTGAAGGACAAACGACCCCATTTAAAAAAGAAAAAAGTACTGTTTCATCACGACAACGTCCCGGCTCAACTATTGTCACACCCCCCGTATTCTCCAGATTTAGCCCCATGCGATTTCTTTTTGTTTCCCAACCTAAAAAAATGGCTCGGTGGCAAGCGATTTGGATCAAGTGACGAAGTCATTGCCGCCACAGAGGCCTATTTTAATGACTTTCCAAAATCATACTTTTTGGATGGTTTATTGAAGCTTGAGTATAGGTGGAACAAATGTATAGAGTTAAAAGGTGACTACGTAGAAAAATAAATGCATATATACAAAAAAAAATGTTATTTTTTCCATAAACGGGTACTTATCAAACAGCCCTCGTAGACGAAACAAAGAAATGAAAAAAACTTTTGTAATTTTTATACAAGATATAAAAAGGAAGGCATAAAGGTCATCTACAAGCTTGACTGGACCACGGTAAGGCCGGCCCTCCCATGGCCTGAGGGACGCGGGAGGGGAACGTGCTCGACTTATCAATCAGTTTCACGTCAGTACACTGTTGCTTTTAACTATATTTCTGTGTCCTTAGTTGAAAAGGATATAACTCGTCTAAGCTTCAAGTGAAAAAAAAATAAAAAAAATCACAGAACAATGTCGCACAAATTGACCTAGTCCCAAACTAAGCTCTAGGCTTGTACTATGGGTACTAGACAACGATAAACTTACTTATATAGTTAAATATATACTTAAATACATATAATACATCCAAGACTCAGGAACAAATACTCGTGCTTATCACACAAATATCTGCCCTTACCGGGATTTGAACCCAGGACCCCTAGCTTCGAAGGCAGGGTCACTCCCAACTAGGCTAGCGTGTCGTCAAAAAGGGTTTTCAGTCTAGTATACTTTGAATACGTTTTGTATATGTACCCGTTATTATCACGAGATCGACCCCACTTACGTACATCCCCTTTCACTAACACCACAAATTTATTACCTCACGGTGACAGCATCGATTATTAGTCTCATCACTCACTTATTATGTATAATTAACTAACACAATAACGGCGCTAAGATCGAAATTACATTAGTCACATTCATGTAACATTATTTTCAAGGAAAATGAAGTGTGGAGATATTGAGCAGAGTTGACTGTCATAATAACTTGTAAAAATGCGAATTATTGTCCAGGTTTCAAAGTGTATACTTTTGTACCTAGAACTGGACTACGTTCTCATGAAAACCAATCGGAGGAATTACTTTTCATAGCTATTTTCACTGACTTCTCATTGTAAGGTAATGCAGTCATCTACAAAATACATGTTTTTTAGGGTCCGTACCTCAAACCCCCCCCCCCCCCCCACAGCCTCAATTGACTTTAAATTAAAAATTAGTTAATACTTGCTGATTTTTATGTTTGTATTGATGATATTTTCAATAAGCCGTCTGATTTGATTTCGACATTTGAACACCGAGTTCTCAACGTGTGCGAAGGTAATCCTATCTTCCCGCGGAGTATTCTTTCAATAACAGGCTTTTTCAATGTCGCGGCTCGAAACAACATTACGCCATATTACCGTTAATGTAGTTACTTATTTGCTGTTCGATAGCTTGATGGCTTTTGGCTGCAGGTTAATAAATTTCAGAGGCTAATTAGGCTTACACGTTGACCGGAACTGCCTAATAGTGGTGGATAAAAGCTATTGCCGAAAATACGTGAGTTCTTGTGCAGTATTTACGACATAGTTTCACTTACGATTAGGCGTTTTATTGTTCTCCTTTGCCTAACTTTAAAGGACGTAAGTAGGTAAAGTTAACGTATTGTAGTATTTATACCTTTTTTAACGGGGACACTATGGGGAAGTCCAAAACCATAGCAAATACAGGGAAACTGTCTTAGGAAATATTCGTTTTGTTGTAAAACATTTTGGCATAGACTTTTTTTTGTAAAGCTTGAGTTTAAATTTTTATGAAGATCTACTCAGTTTTATGTAAGGATCATTTCACTGTATGGAAAGAAAATATGGAACGGCGGAAGTAGTTCAGATTTATTTAAAAATCATTCATTTCAAAGTCACTCGGTTTTTTGTTTCGTAAAGGCCGATTCTATTTAAAAATTGCATAACCATTGTAAGAAAAGGAAAAAAAAATGCAACAAAAGTTTAACAAATTTAATAAGTAGGTAGGAACACTAAAAAACACGCTGTATAAATTAAATTAATTAATAAGCATTGGTTGCTAAGTAAACAGTTGTATGAACAAAAACGCAATGGTATTACGAGTATAAGGTACTTTAATTTTACGGATTGGTTTAGTGGTGGTAGGACCCTGTGCAGGGTCCGTCCGGATCGCTACCACCATCTTATCCATTAACCACCCGCCAAGCAACAGTGTTCGCATTGTTGTGTTCCGGTGTGGGGGTAAGACAACCGGTGAAATTACTAGCATAGAGGCTTTCCATCTTAGTCCTCAGGGTTGGCAGCGCATTTGAGGTCTTAGGATTATAGTTTTGAGAATTCAAATGTCTATGGGTCTCAGATTCCACTTACCATCAGGTGGACTGAGTGTTCGTGTGCCTTCTCCTTACCATAAAGAAAAAAAGTTAATAAATGGCATTTCATTGTTAGCTACGCCGCGTAGCTCGTTTCGTAGCATTTGCGTAGCACTCTACGAAATCCCGTTACGAAATTGAGATTAGCCAATCCATTTTGTTTGTTTTACTTAAAAAGTTCAATTAAAAAGTAAAGTAGATTGAAATTAGGCAGATGTTAAATGCATTTTAAAAACGTAAAAAGAGGGCACTTATCATTAATTACAAATATACTTTTTTTTTATTAGTTAAAGTTACATGCGGCATGGTTTAACGTGAAATACTAATTGAATGTGAGTCGTACTCATGTAAACAGGGTTCCGTAATGATTCAAAAAAGTAAATTTCAGAAGTCTCTTCCTCGGGCACCTTCTTTAATCCGCTTAACTTCCCGGTTCTAGTGTGCGGAAATCATAAAAAAACGTTTACACTGATAAAGATCAATGAGTTAACCTAACGCTTTTAAACAAAAACATCCAATAATAATATCAAAGGACTTCAATAGTCAAATAACGTTTCAATTAGACACCAAATTATTTTTCCAAAAATTAGATTATTTTTCTCTTGTTTTCCTTTCTCGTGTTTCTGTTTGTAAATGGTAGAGATGACGTCGTCGCTCGTCAGCGATTTCAATTAATTTTTCTCACTTGATCGATCGTCGCGAGAACAAAGCAATTACGACACTGGAACGTAACCGATAGCAATTAATTTGTTTTCGCGTCGATGCGCGCCGGCCCAGCTCTTTGTAGGCGTCAATTCGACACCATTTATATTAAATTGTTTGTACTACGTATTTATTGGGCGGATAACGAATTCCGAAGACGAAAAAAGGCGATTCGTTCCCGACGGCCGCCGAAATGACATATAGCAGTATTTGGGGAGCGATAAATAATTTAGAGTCAATCGGTAATTGTTGTTTACGAGTATATTTCGTGCCGCTTAAATTTAAGTCGCCAATCAGAACGTCAATACTGCTATTGACGTTCTGATTGGCGACTTAAATTTAAGCGACGCTGCCGTCGAATTATATGAAACCAGCTTTTTTTGTATTGCAAATTAAGTTGAATACCGTCAGATCGTTGTCGGTCAAATAGGCAATTAGTCTAAAGTATCCAATATCGTTTTAAATCTTAGAAATCTCTAATGCAAATTATTTCAAATTTGTGTTCAACATTTAAATGTTTAAAATATTTTTAGTAAAGAAATGATTAGATATGGACTCATGTCTCGCCTGACGGTCTTTATAATCCCTTCAGGCTCACCGTACTATAAACAAAGAAAATTTTGTACGTGAAAATTTGAATCTACCAGCAATTGAATAAAGTTCCATCCTTTGCTCTTAAATGCCATTTTTTATTTTGAAACAAATAAAAATGAACTTTATATTCATAAAAATATAGTTAAAACTAAATTGTCTTAATTATGTACCTTGGGTTTTAATGAAAACTATGAAAACTCCAATCGTGTACCTACAAAAAATAAAAAATAAACTAAAATCACGGTTAGTTTGTAAAATTGTAAATGTCAAAGAAATAGAAATCGGTTATCTACATAGTAGCTTAGTCGTTGTCTGTTACACATTTTCCTAATAAACACACTTACGAACTTGATAAAATAAAAAAGGATCATGGCAAAAAAGGTAGAAGACAAAGTACACACATGAAAGATGTCAATGCTAGATCTATGTAAGTCAAACAAAGAATATTTCTTAGTAATTCTCATGTAGGGTATATTATTATGTGAAAGGAGGCTTTACCACGGTAAATCTGGAAGCAATATTTAAAATAGCTTTTTTACCCTACCAAAGACGGGCTTTCGCGGGACCGAAGGATACAAAAAAGCTCTAGATTTACTATTCGACTTATGAATATGTATTGTTACGCTACGGTGTACTTTTCCTTTCTTTTATTTTTTTCTTGCTAAGTACCAAATTTAGCAGATTATAGACTTATGGCAATTTAATGTCCTGATATTCAACCATAGAGCCAACAATTTTTTTTTGGTTAATAGCAGTATTGTCATTTCTTTAAAACATGTTTATTTTTTGTTTTTCCTCTTTTTGGCCCAAATGGGGGCCCCGGGTTAGGCACAAGGCTGAGACGGTAAAACCTAATTATTTATGACGTGTTTTTGTATTGTCAACGTTTTCATAGCTCTTATTTACTTGACATTACAGTGCACACCAAAGTAGTATAACACGTTTTTTTTTTTACTTAGTTCAATAGAGGCCCAGTGTTATCAAGTTTAGATGTCAGAAAACCTTAATTCATGTACTTCAAACTCTATTCTCGTTAGACTAGAACTGAGTTTGACGTTTACAAAATTAAACTTTACAGATATTTAAAATTAGAGAAGACTGATCCGAATTCATCATTTTAGTTCGAATAAAAGCACCGAAAGTGCGAGCTTGACACATGTACCGAGGGTTCCGTACAAACTGATACCTGGTACAGGCACTTTTGCCAATGTAATCAGCATTACTGAAGTTAGTATACCGTAAAAGGGGGTAAATAGGGACTAAAGGTTGAATACGGACACAACCTAAAATGAAGCAAATGTTTCTCCGTCAAACCCGTCAAGCGGCTAGCAGTTGTATAGCGGCTGCTGTCAAAAAAACAATTAATGCTTTATGACAATAACTCAAGATTCAAGTTTAAACTAACTTTATATCTTGCCGACTGAAGGGTTATAAGACTGAAATTGTATCCAATAGAACGTAACGTTATTTTCATGGAATACTTGTTCTGATTTGTAAAAAGTTATGGCTTATTTTTTTATTTACCGATCACTGCTCTAATGAATAGCATAATCGGATTGTAGGACAAACTCTATTCTGTAGTTAAAATAATGTTCTCCACTGGGACTCATACATCGATATACGGTTGGTCAATTATCCAACTACAAATTTTAGTTTGTATCCGATAAACAAACTACATTTCCCTTTAATTGTGCTGTGAGACCTTGCTTCTTGCCATGTTTTGTAGTTCTAAGTTAATGGGAAGTACCCAATAAATAGGTTATATTATTGGATTTTTTTGAAATGGCTTTCGCTCTTTGCTTTTTTGGCAAGGTGTATTATGGCAAAGTCGAGTTGTGGACATAAAGCACGTGACGAGAATGTTCGGTATAGCGGGGGGTTTTTATTATTATCGGGTTTTATAAATGTGAAAGTTAATCTGTTTATTTATCAGTCTGTTTGTTACGCTTTCACGGATAAACCGCTGAACTGATTTAGATGAAAGTTGGTTTGGTGATAGTTTGAGTCTTAGGGAAGGACATAGTGTACTGTTTATCCTAAATAATTGGTCGGTTCCTGACCTGAAGCGATAGCGATAAACGAATTCTAAGCGGAAAAGTCTCGGGAAACAGCTAGTTTCATATAAATGACCATATTTTTTGGTTGCACTGATTTTAATCCTTGGTCTTTTAAAGCTTTAAGGGACATACTACCTAAGTATTGATATTACTTTAACTTGATAACTCCACGCATTTTTGAGAAAAAGGTTTTGTCAGACAGTCTGTATGTGTTACTGTTTTTGTTTTGTAAGGTAAGAAACCTTAAAAATGTAACTATGTAAATTCCTAAGCAATTTAAACGAGTCAGTCAGAAAACACACCTACGTACATGCAATTTTTCAATTGGTATCCAAAAGTACATCTAGTTGAATCCCTAGCGTATTCCGGCTGACTAATGCTGTGCTCGGCCGCGCCGGCGCCGGTCAATCGGACACGTATATCGGCCGGTCACGGAGACCAAACGAACGTGTAATAAACCGAAGACGTGACGCGACACACCTAACCTACATTTCCCAAGCCTATAAAAAGTCCGAATTGGACGCTTAATTATTCATTGAAGTTTAATCGAACCCTCGAGGATATAATAACTAGGTAAAATTATAGTTATTGCCAGTTTATATTTAGAGCGTGAACGCTGTAGAAATAAAACGATTATTAAAAGTTGGCGTGCATTGTTGCGGCTAGTGTAAGTGATTGAGAGAATACATTTAAGTAAAATACTGTCAGAGGGCAATTGTTAAAGCACGTCATTTATAAAATGAACACGAATGGTCCCATAAAACAGAATCATGAAAGTTTATACCCTGCTTTAGTTAAGGGCGCACCATTCAATCGTGACGTAAAAATTTTACGAGCACACGTCAAGAGAAACACCAATGAGGCAGTAAACAGTCCCCTTCCGATACTTAAGTTCTTGTAGAAATTCATTAGCAATTACTCTTATCTGCATTGCCCATTGCGTAATTTGAGAGCGAGAACTCATTCGGCTGAAAGCGAAATTACAGATTCGGTTGTTTCTTTTGAACTGTCTATTTTAGCAGCTCAGAAATGGCACGTTGTGGACAACTTTTATTGAGTGATCAAATGTCCAGAATGTTCACCTGTCAATTACATAAACCAAGTCGAATAAGAATAAAGTACAATAGAAATATTTATGGAGTTTACTAACTTTTGCTATTGACTGTTAACCAAACTAATATCTCACCTATCAGTTAAACGGTTTGAAAGTCACTCACGTAGACAACGAACTGAAACTGATACATGCGAATAGTAATATCGAGAATCACATTAAAACGAACTCTTTTTAACTGGCTGTAAGTTAGTCCGTTAAAATTACAAAATATCAAAAAAAAAATAAAAAAAAATCTTTCATTTTTGTTAAGTATATCACATAAATGAAAAAGTAATATGGATCTAACGTCACATTTCAAATATACTATGTCAAACGGTCTATACTGATGTGTTACAACTACTTAGAGGGGTTATTATGACTAAACACCGGATTGACGGGGGCAAAATTATACCAGTGGTATGACATCGACAAAAATCATTTTTAATCATCATTATCATAACTAAAAGTAAAAGTAAAGTAAGTTTGAACACCTTTTAACTATGTGCAAACCTCTTTTATTTATACTTATCGCAACTATAAACAACTGGTATCTGACATTGACTCTGGACTCTAGTCACTTTTGACAACCATTGAAATTACATTGAATAACAATTCATTCAGTACAGTAATATTCTTTGGCAATCCGACGAATTGAGAACCTTTTTATTTTTTAAGTCGTTTTAAAATGCCTTGCAAGAAAAATATCGTTTATCTCCATAGAAAGCTGATCATTCAGATGTAGAAGATAAAAGTACAACTTACTTATGCAAGAAATGTAAAATCCATATGTCACGAAAAAAATCGTCAATAAACTTAGTCAATATTTAATTGATCACTAGCACTGGTACATTTTTGCCCCCGTCAATCCGGTGTTTGATTATGACATAGCTATGCAGTGGAGCTAGACAAGTTGCATTCGACAACCGTTAGCGATAATGTTTCGATAGACAAATGTATGGAATGGACATAAGCCACCGAGATAGTCACGTGGTAGTAGCTCGGTGGCTAGCCCCACAGTTCAGTTTACGCTGAGTGGAAAAGACAGAGCTGTATAACTGCTATAGCTCTGTCCTTTATGCTCGCGTTAAAATGAACTGCATAGTCATGTCATAATAACCCCCTGGTCCTTTGCTTAAGCTTTTCACTAATAGTGAGGTAAGATATAAACTATGTAGGCATTTAGTACGTAGGCACTTTGTGCCAGTAACTGCAGACCGTGTGGAAAGAATGAGACATAACCTAGTGCATAATTTGCCCTTTCTAACAACTGATAAGGGACCCAATGACATGTACAACTCATTCTTTCACACATTCATAAAACAATTTAACGCAGTATTTACATCCAAATCGGTTGTGGTTGGTGGTGCAAAGGTTTTCAGTGACTGGGCTACTGCGGACTTACATAAGCGTAGAAGAATACTGTATCAACTATATGAGGAACGGAGGTATAACGCGAGTGAGGAGTTTAAGGAACATGTCAAACAGTATTCTAAGCAATTCAAGATAGACTGCCGTATAACTAAGCGAAATTTTTTAAGTAACAAAATCTTGAATAGTTCTGATGTTATTAAAACGACCTGGAAAATAATTAATGAAGAAACAGGTCGCCGAAAAAAGAACATTAACGACTATCGTTTAAAAGTAGATGGTAAAATAATAGATTCCAATCCAGATATCGCAATTGAATTTGAAAAGTTTTTTACCGATATACCAGTGTCCACGACTAAGTGCTTAAACTCTTCGCCTGCGTCTGCCATTGTACTTTTAGAAGATAACGTGCCTGAATGCAGTATATACTTTGAATTCAAGCGCGTTACTGCCTTGGATGCAATTAAGGCATTCAACTCAATCAATATAAAGAAAACCAGTGACCTTTGGGGAGTGTCGGTCCATGTACTCAAATCCTTAATTGAAGTCATAGCATCTGACTTAATGGTCGTATTTAATCACTGTGTTGATTGTGGTGAGTTTCCTGATCTTATGAAACATAGTAAGATAATTCCATTATTCAAAACGGGTAGTACTTTTGACCCCACAAATTTTAGACCAATATCCATACTACCCACTTTCAGTAAAATATTTGAGAAATTGATTTTGTCACAGTTAGCGGAACATTTTCGGTATAATAATTTATTACACAATAAACAATTTGGTTTTACTCGGGGTCGCTCGACAACCGAAGCTGGTGTTGAGTTGATTAAAAACATTTTTAATGCCTGGGAAGGGTCACAGGATGCTTTAGGTATTTTTTGTGATCTGTCCAAGGCCTTCGATTGCGTTAACCATGACACATTGATCAGGAAACTACACCACTATGGAGTTAGAGGTACTGCGCTAAACTTAATAAAAACGTACTTATACGGGAGAATACAAAGGGTAGACGTGAATGGAGTACGATCACCTGGGTCATTGGTCTCAATGGGCGTACCACAGGGCTCAATATTGGGTCCATTTTTATTCCTCATCTACATAAATGACTTACCTTACCTTATAAAGGACAACCATGATATAGTATTGTTTGCTGATGATACGTCACTTGTGTTCAAAGTTAAACGACAACAGCAGTTTAATGTCGATGTAAACAATGCTATATCAAAAGTAGTCGATTGGTTTAGTGTTAATAATTTATTGCTGAATGAGAAAAAGACGAAATGTATAAAGTTCATGACTACTAATGTGAAAAATAGTCAAACTACTGTAACTATTAAAAATGACAAACTAGACCTAGTTAATGATACAGTGTTTCTTGGTATAACGTTAGACTCCAAGCTCCAATGGGGTCCTCATCTTGCTGGATTGGCGGGTAGACTCAGTTCTGCAGTTTTTGCAGTTAATAAGATTCGGCAATTAATAGACTTAGATACCGCTCGATTAGTTTATTTTAGTTACTTCCATAGTATTATGTCATATGGTATTTTACTGTGGGGTAGTGCTGCTGATGTAAATAGCATCTTTGTTCTGCAGAAGAGGGCTATTCGTGCTGTCTACGAGATGGGCCAGAGAGACTCGCTTAGAGATAAGTTTAAAGAAATTAACATATTGACCACGCACAGTCAATACATTTATGAAAACATTATGTATGTTCATAAAAACATCGCTAAATTTAGGAAGAACTGTGACATACATAATGTTAATACCAGAAATAAATATAAGCTCGCAGTGCCCTTCACGCGGCTCCATAAAATAAAAAACTCTTTTATGGGTAATTGTATTATGTTCTATAATAAGCTCCCAAGTAATGTTACTGAACTATCAGTAAATAAATTTAAGAGTTACGTTAAGCGTAAAGTAATTTCTAAAGCATATTATAGTATTAAAGACTATATTAATGATAACAATGCTTGGGACTGAATTGCTTGTAATAAAATGTTTAGTCCTTACGACAAAAGGTTGCGAACGTCGAAAAAAAAAGACATCCGACAGAGTTTCTTACAGGTTCTTCTCTGATCGGTCGCGATTTGAACCTGCAGTCAATTTAGGCTAAGTCGCTACTATGACGTTTCAAAAGAGTTTATTATTTGTAAACCTACTTGAATAAAGATTATTCTGATTCTGATTCTGGTACTTTTATTTGCGGTATACTCGTACCTACTCCTACGAATTATAAATAAAGGTACATATTCTTTTTCCACTTTCCGGTAAGCGTAAAATATTTTTTTGAGAATACGTACATTGAACTTTCCTATTCATTTTAGAAACACCCACTAAATAGGATTCAACTTTTATAATAACTATAGATTCGAAACTTTCACCCACGTTGCTCGAGCGAAAACCCAGTGAATAAATCCACTTAGTCCCTTTCGTGATCGAGTAGCTGTTCCCTCAAAAATGGGTGTCCTTTGTTCCTGATTGCGGACCTTTGTTATGAATACAGAGCTAAATTTCGCTTGTTAGGGTTGTAAGTTTCAGAGTAGCGAGCGAGCCGCACACTAGCTATTAGGCACAGTCAACTACGAAGTGATATATCCACTTCTTCACGCATTGTAATATGGTTCAAAAGTGGATACATCCCTATGTAGTCGACTGTACTTGTATTGTAATTAATCTTCTCCAGTTATATTGTGAATCTAAATCTAAACTACGTATTTAGCTATTCAGACCCAGCAAACGTTGTTCTGCCATATAGGTATATACAAAAATACTAAAAGTATTATTAAAAAATGAGGGGTGGGGTTAGGAGGATGAAAAATAGTTTACGTCCTATTCTCAGACCTACTAAATACACAAACTAAATTTCATAAGAATCGGTCAAGCAGTTTCGAAGGAGTTTTCTTACAAACACTGTGACACGAGAATTTTATATTAGTATAACATAACATAACTGTACAACAGCTAATTATGTAACAAGCAGATCATAATATAAACAATTATCAGAAAATCTATTCGCGTATAAGTTTTTTTGCAATTAGATGACGTTTTAATAGACACTACTCAAGTAAGAGTCCGGTTCTGCATACTGGCAAGAAAGTGTCAGATGTTTTAGCCACGTACACCGATAAACACGACCATAATAGGATCGCAATTCGTGCCCAAGACCAAAACATCTTTATCCCCAAGGAAGTATAGTTTATGTTTCTTAGTTTTTGAAAGCCAATAAAAAAGCAAACCTACTTAAAACACCATGCTATTAAAGTAAATTAAAAGTGAAAATGTATATTTGATACATTAGTCCAGTTGTGTAAAGGTAAAATCCATTCAGCATGCCGTGTTCGATTGAAAGTTCGATTTTCAAAAATTCCGGCTCGGCGCCGACACTGCGAGCATAGAAATTCTATACACGAAATTAGACTTTACAGACGTAA
Source organism: Acleris holmiana (assembly GCA_949316455.1). Classification (NCBI taxonomy): domain Eukaryota; kingdom Metazoa; phylum Arthropoda; class Insecta; order Lepidoptera; family Tortricidae; genus Acleris; species Acleris holmiana. Next base: position 11,877,350 of record OX438769.1, read on the forward strand.
CAATAAGAACTATGAGAAGTGAAAATCACATTGTCAAGTTCTTATGAAATCAAGTACAACACATTACGACCTGAAAAGCGAAGGGTTATTATGACTTGCTTTACATGAGGTTCGCTGACATATAATTTTGCACAGTCGTGCTGGTTGTGTAAAAAGAAAAAAAAACATGCGTAGTTAAAGAGGGAAAAGCCACCAGCGGTGTGGCTCCAGCTGCAGCACATGCTGAGTTGAGTGCTATTTGACTTCACACACTATTTGTAAAACTTATCGAAGTATAATTAATTTAGACAAACTTGTTGTAGAAAAGCAGCAAAGGACTGCAATGTTTAAAAAAACTGCTAGGCAATGTGTGTACTTATTTATAGCAAAATACCTCAGGATATAAAATAATTGTCTTGTAATAAGTTTAACGTAACATTATTGAAATGGATTTAACAAATTATTTTTAAAAAATACCTTAGTACAAGTTACTATGGTGGTGTGTGCATGTGTTCCTACCTAGTAAGCGTAGCTAGCTGCTAGCACTACGAGCCCCAATGCAAAAGAGTTCGGCTACTATTTAAAATTGAAAGTAACTTTTTTTCAAAGTCAAATCTAGTTAGTAATTTTAATAGCATGGAAGCAAGAAATAAAAAAAGTATTGTAAAATTAATCAAGTTTATTTCCTACATAATACAAATTAAAATTATTTCTGTATTTAGGGGAAGATGGGGTGGCTTCGTACACAGGGAGCATTCGTACAGTGGTCATATCTTGACTATCCAACATGCTGAAGCGTTCATATTTGTATGTGTCACTGCCGCTCATATGCATAGGCTACCCTTAAAAAGTGATGGCAGTGCGGCAGCAGATTTTGCCGGAAATAATTAATATGTGTTTTCGCGATCCGAAAGTAATTTTTGGTTCTCCTTTGAACACTTCCATCTCTAATAAGGTTTACTGAAATTTGAAAAAATATTTCTGTATAGTTTGTAATTAGATGCTTGACATTAATTTGTAAACAATGGTTTTGGGATTACTTTAACGGTTTTTTTTCTTTCTTAATTCTATTCGTATCGTTCTGGTTGGGGTGCCTTCGTACAGTCAAAATGTATGTAATTTCACACTGTGTACGAATGCACCCCATGTAAGAAAAAAAATGCATATCAAGAATAATTATAATTACAAAACCAGGTGAGTAAGATATGTCTGAAAGGTGACTGAAACAGGTGAGATAGCTGAAAATCCAATGAATCCTGGGGAAAAACGAATAGTGTACGAAGCCACCCCACGTGTGGGGTGCATTCGTACGATTCCCACTTTTTGGGAAAACGATTATATCTTGGCACAGTTGCTTTGTATCCAAACAGAAATACACAATTATTATAGCCAAATAAGTGAGTGATACAGTAGCATTCATCTCATTCTAAAACAGCGGTTATTTTTTTTTTAACAATTCTTAAAGTAAAAAGTGTACGAAGCCACCCCATCTTCCCCTAAATAAAAAAAATATATTTTTTCTATCAACGACAACGCATAATAGTTCGGCTATCGATCTTGAGTATGCAAAATAGTTCGCCTACCACTTAGTTGTCTCGCCTTTACTCTTAAGAACAGCCTTGATTCTCAATGGCATCGTCTCTACCAACTCTTCACACTCTTTTGGGGTTATAGACTCCCAGACAGCGACTATTTTCTCTTTTAAATCACTTTTTGACCTCGATGGAAACTTGCGTATTTTTTTTTCATTTTCCACCACAATGTTTCAATGGGTGACAAATCTGGACTATTCGACGGCCACTCCATAGTGGGGATTCCTTTAGACTCGAGCCAAGTCTTCGTGGTTTTCGCAGTATGGCAAGAGCCCCGTCTTGTTGAAAAGTGTAGACATTTTCATATTTCAAGCTTGGAATAGATGGAATTAAACTTGTTTTCAAAATGTCCTGGTATTTCACTGCATTAACCGTCCCTTGTACAAAATGCAGGCGGCCTACCCCTTGTGCCGACATGCAACCCCATATCATCACAGACCCAGGAAACTTCACTTTTCTCTTAATGCAGTCTTTGATGAATGCTTCGTCTTTCTTTCGAATTATTTTTTTCCGTTCGTCGCCGACAGTTACTTCGAATTTTGATTCATCACTCCATATTATTTGAAGCCATTGCTCAGTAGTCCAGTTTGAGTGCTCGCGAGCGAATTTCAGCCTCTTCTTTTTCTGTAACTCCGTTAGTAAAGGTTTTTCCTTGGCCGTGTAAAAACCATATCCCATTCTTTTGAGAACCCTTTTGCAGGTATCCACTGAAACGTCTTTCTGGATCATATCACGCCATTTTACGGTAAGTTCCCCCGCACGAGCACGGCGGTTTTCTTTGATAATTTTCTTTAAAACACGGTTTTCAGCGGCACTCGTCATACGCGGTCGACCCGACTTCTTCAAACACGAAATTGTGCCGTGTTTCTTGCGATGCTCAATGATTGACTGGACAGTAGATCTTGGCAGTAATAAATCTCTGGCGATTTGATTGGTAGATTTTCCACTCTCACTACTGGAAATTATAATTTTCCTGACTTCTTCTGTGACTGGTTTTCCGCGGCCCATGTTGCTCTAATTAATAAATTATAATAATGATAAATACTTGGGGTATGTACTTATTTTTTTTAGTGGTGGTAGGACCCTGTGCAGGGTCCGTCCGGATAGCTACCACCATCTTATCCATTAACCTGCCGCCAAGCAACAATGTTCGCATTGTTGTGTTCCGGTGTGGGGATAAGACAACCGGTGAAATTACTAGCATAGAGGCATTCCATCTTAGTCCTCAGGGTTGGCAACGCATTTGAGGTCTTAGGATTATAGTCTTGAGAATTCAAATGTCTATGGGTCTCAGATTCCACTTACCATCAGGTGGCCTGAGTGCTTGTGTGCCTTCTCCTTGACATAAAAAAAAAAAAAAAAAAAAATATATACCCTTTGACATGTTAAATGACAATGGGTTCCTAATTTATTTAAATCTTGTTTATTTCTTTGAGTAATAAAATTAAAGAGGCTTAACGTTAGGCATGTACGAACTATTTTGCATCAATTAAGAACCTGCCGAACTGTTTTGCGAAACCATAATATGAATTAATATATATAGGTTTTTTTTTCTTATAATGGATTTATTGTGCAATAGTGTAAAAGCAACGTTGTATTTATGGAGTATAATATTGTATAAATCGTTTGCTGCTAATGCCTTTCTAGAAATAAAACGAGTTGATATAAGATTCATATACTTAACAATCTATGACTTGACGAACTCTTTTGCATTGGGGCTCGTATATAAATTTGCATGCTGTGCACAGCTGGAGATGTCGGCTCTATCGTAATAATAATTATAACTACCTACTACTAAAGGTTTATTGATTGATTATTTGCACTTGTATTTCTGTTGTTTTTTTATTGTATACTGTGTCTGTGTTGTTTTGCTGTGTGTTTTTGTCAAATAAATGGTTTAAATTTGAATTTTGACTCTAATTTATTACAAGGGCAAACAAAAAAGTATCTGTACATATAAATACGAAGGTGCAAGACAATCGCATAAAAAAAGTACAATAACCGTCTCCCATAGACAAGACAAACGATTTAAATGTTTATTGACTGAGATGTTTTCAAATTATAAAAATATTAATTGTACGAGTACTACAGAGAACCATGCATATCAGTTTTTATACAATCATGCATATGTATCCCTGTTCAAGTTTGGCGCGGACACCTAAACCTCGACTGGGTAGTTTTTTCGAGCCGAAAACTCGTTTAAAAGCGGATATTGCATTTGGGAGCGCAACTACGGTGAATCGATACAATGAAAACTATTTTGCTGGTTTTCCAAATTTATGAAGTTTTCGCGCGAATACATATCTACGACATATTTGTGTGTATTCATCACTACATAGTATAAAACAAAGTCGCTTTTTCTATCCCTATATCCCTATGTATGCTTAAATCTTTAAAACTTCGCAACGGATTTTGATGCGGTTTTTTTTAATAGATAGAGTGATTGAAAAGGAAGATTTATATGTATAATACTTTAATCCGGAGCGAAGCGAGGGCGGGTCGCTAGTTTAACTATATTTTGTTAATGATCAATACTACAGTTATATTATCAAAATCTATACTTATCATCATTTGGCAAAGTATTTTTGTTTGTGGTCAAATGTCTAACCTGTCTATCATATTTACCTAATAAGCCCATATAGGTAACATGTAATTTATATAATGGTTTAAGCACAATTACTTTTTTGCTAAATAAAATGTACGAACCCCTTCAGAAGGTTTAATGAAGTTTTAAGCCGAAAACCCTTTAGAATATTTTTATTTTAATATCAATCACCAGTACTTATAACCGGGCTTTAACCGTCCTAATAAGCTCAATGACAACCTAAAATAAATGTGAACACATAAAATCGATATTCAATTTTCTGGTTGAACTTGAGCCCTGCGGCACACCGTTTTGTTTAAAAGTCTGCACTGGCCAACAATTTACATCGTGTGTGCTGGCCTGCAGAAAAACCTAATCAGAACTTTAAAAACCAAGTTTAAAGGCCAATGATTACAATTAAACACAGAACTGCATATAAAAACAAACCCAAAAAAAGAAAATGTCGAAGATTTCTCATCTTGAATTTCGCTTAAAGTAAACATTCCGAGTAGTAAACACCATTACCCCAAACACATAAACAATCCGCGCAATCCTGCGGCGCGTACGAGCAAATAAAGCACGTGATCTAATCGCATTAAAAGTTAAAAATGAGTTTCCGTTACGGATAAACGTTAAAAACGAAAATATGGGGAATTACCTAAGTGGGGATTAAGGCTGGGCGGTTGAAGGGTGATCCTGCACTCGGGTGAAATATTAAATGCCGGGCAGACGGTAATTAATAATGCCGCGAGCCGGCCCGGCGCCGGATGTAACGGAAAAAATCGCCGGACCAACACTCGGTGTTTTGGAAGCAGTTTTATTGCATAGGTAATCTAACCCCCACGAGTTCACTAAAAGCTGGGCCGATGATTACATTATGAATGATCGCTGACTCGCTCCTGGTTTATACGTGGGCGTGTAAGTAGTTCAAAATCAAAAGGTAAGGAAGTTGTCTAGTTGTTATTTACCTTTACATGTTGATCATGTAATAATATAATCACTCAATTACGTGTAGAACTCTATCAGTGCCCGTATCATGATGGTTAACCCATTCTTAGATAGCAAATCTTGCATGCAACATAACATGCTTAGAGTCCATCGTCGGCGAGGAAATTGAAACAATTCACAGCAACCCGGAGTCGGAGATCGATGTTAATAAGTCAATAAAACGTGGTCGATTGAGCCAATCTTATTTTATGACTCCCCCGGCTGCAAGATCAGATATCCCGTGTAAGGAAAGTTACCAACTCCGCTTTCTATCACCAATGGAAAAACAATAACGTGCTTCGGAACTCATAAACTGATAAACAAATATTTACATAGACTCGTAGGGTTCGGATACGAGATACTCGTACAACATTTTGTAGTAATTTCACTTATTAAGAAAATTTGCAAGAAAATAGGATACGTATATTGATGATCTTAAAAATACTTTTTTAAACTTTGAATGAATTAGTTTCTTAAACCAATTGCATTTTTTTCTTTTTAATTTACGCATTTTTACTATCTCTTGGCAATTTAAAAAATGCGCACTATTTCAATGACAACCCTAATGTTTTGGAAACAGCGCAAGCACTCACAAACCAGAGTAAATAAAAAAGAAAATGGCGGCCGTCCCGTCATAGACAACCTATTTATCCCGGGGCATGCCGGCGACCCACGGCCAGTTTGATGCTGACTTTGATGACTTTATGTCCCCTGAATCCAATAAGAGCTCCGCATCGCCAAGTGGCAGTTGGGACTCATAATACCGTTAGGATGCTCAGGGCTCATATGACGCACTAAAAAATTAGACTCACAAAATTATTTTTTACACGTAGGTGAATTATTATTTTTTTACGGAAAGAGAACCTCAAAGAAGTTGTTTAAAACACGAAATATTTTACTCGCCTACTCCCCTAAGACCATTTTGTTTACTTAGGGAAATCCTGAATAAATTTGCCGCTTTCACGCGGCTCACAAATCCCACGTAAAACTATTCATTTTGCAGGTAATGGGCAAATTGCGACTAAATTGTTTAACTTGGAATTTTTTATCGACCACAACTGTATTGAATTCACGGAACAGAACGAAATAGGCATCATTAGTATTGCGTTCGCATAGACGAAATGCAGTTTCAAGTTCTACCTTGGACCTTGGACCCACCTACCATAACCACATTTTTTTAAGGCTTATGTTTAATGGATCACCAACCCTGGAAATTCAAAAATGATGCAAGAAACCTAAAAATGCTTTTAAATACCTATTCAATGATACCCTATGATGTCATACTTAGCGGCCTTCATTTTGTTTCATTTATTATTGCGTCTAGTTGCGGCCTCATTTCAATTTGATTACTTTCATGTATTCAGTGTCACTCACCAGATTAAGACAAATCGATTGACATAAGAATCATCAAAATCGGACTATGCGTTTAGTTTTTAGAGCGCCACACAAGAACAAACATTCATTAGACTGTGAAACACGTTGACCTCCTTTGCGTCGCGCAGACAGGTGAAAATAAAATTGCCATTATAAAATGTTGTGTCCGTAAAGTATATAAATCATTTGTAGGTCAATGCATTCATTTCTATAATAAATTACACGACGTAGTTTTAAAGTTACCATGTTCAGTTCTTAAAAAATACTTGAAAAAGTCGTTGATGTTTAAAGCTTATTAAAGGGTCGAGTCGAGAAATATCTACAGACAAAAATGCTTGTCTTACCCAGATACCCACTAAATAACGTAAAACTGGTTTCGTAGTCAAACAAGGAACCCTTAAGGTTTCGCCAAATCCGTCCGTCCGTCCGCAGAATTGCCCAAAGACTCTTAGTACTAGAAATTTGGCATGAATATACATATTAGTCACGCCAACAAAAGGTACAATAAAATATTTAAGAAAAAAACGGGTACCTCCCCTACACGTAACGTGGGGATGTTTTTTCTTCTACCCCATTGTGGGGTATCGTTAAATAGGTCTTTTAAAAATATAACGGGTTTTGTTACGGCAATTTTTCGGTTAAGTGATCCGTTTCTGAAATATTAAGCTTTAAGGCGCTATTTTTGTTACAATCAAGTGCCGTTAAGTTCTATAATTATCATAAGCAATAGGTATTTATTTAAAAAATGAGTGACTGATGAGTTTTGCGGCGTTTCTTCTCCGCAGTGGTCTCCTCTTGGGAAGCGCTGGTAGACTTTTGATTTAGGTATAAAAGAGCCCGTGCGGCCTAATTATTGAATAAACAACTTTTATTATTTTGTATCTTAACAAAATTTATTAGGTAATATGCCAACATTTCATAACAATCAGTAGTTTATTCAGGTGGTATAGTGACTAAATTTAATCGTTGAGATTTGGCGGACATTTACTAAGGTCCGCTGATACAAATAAAAGTAATCAAACTAAAGTAAGTAATAAAGTAATTAAAAATAAGTAGTAAAGTACTTAGGACTCTTACAAATAACATTTATGGCTCTTAACTTTCCCCGCTAAGATTTGGTAGTTACTGCAGAGTCAATTTAATTTGGTAGTGGTTTTCTGAATTTGGGGCTCAAAGATAATTTTGGTGGTCATTACATTTACCGAAAGCACATATTTTCAAAATCACATAGGTTTTATCCTTATTAATTTTCACAGAAAATTAGTGAGATTAGCTAAACTCGGATAAGACAAAAAAAAAATTAAACGGCAAAGAATATAACGATTTGAAAACAGTCTCTGGTCTAATTAATGCTCTACAGTAAAAAAAATCATAACGTTTATCTATCTTATTACAAGGCCCCATAAAGAATTTGCCTAAACGCAATATTGCCGTGGAGGCACTTCTCAAGATGAAATTCTTATCTTTTAATAGACGATCCTGTTCGCAAAATTTAGAAGTTTGAGGTAGACTATGGCTCCCTTCAAGGAAAATAGAAAAGGACCACTATATTCTCAAAAAGATTAATAAGTTTCAATTTTTTTCAATTATTTTTTCGTAATTGAATACGCGTATTTTTCCTTGGCCGTCATGGCGAGAGTAGGCATTTAAACTTAAAGACTGCAGAAATCAAAGAAGATGTAGGTATAGAAAAGGATTGACGTAAGCAATCGTGCCATATTCCATACATTTTGACAGATTTCTACTAGACTAGGCTTTAGCTTTTGGGGAACGCAATTTGACTAGGCTTAGTGAAGTTTAGGAACTAGTGGAAGAAGAGAAAATTAACCATAATTACTTACTTCACTTAAAGGGGACTTAATAAAAAAAGAAATCAAACAAAATTTAAAACCTATTTTGATAAAAAATACTAAAAATTGATCACAACATGATATTGTCAATATTAAAAATAGTTCTTCGTCACGAAGCATTTGTTCTTTCCACCCTGTTACAAAGTGAAGTTATGTATTTTTTTTTATCACAATGAGAAGGCACACGAGCACTCAGACTACCTGATGGTAAATGGAATCTGAGACCCATAGACATTTTAATTCTCAAGACTATCATTTCAAGACTGCAATCCTAAGACCCTAAGTGCGTCGCCAACCCTAAATTGTTATTATGTAAATGGGTTTGCGTTTGACCTCAATCTCACCGAAGAGTTATTTATGTATGTTTTTTTCCTCTAAGACTAAGGCGTTTATTTTACATCTTTATTATATTTTACTGGACTCTAAAATAAAACACACGCTAGCTGCAATTGATTGCATGCAGAAATAGTGAGCTAGACGCAAATAAACCGGCTGCGACCCCTGGATATACGAAAATGAATGTGTCTGAGACGCACGACGTATGATGAAATTTATGAATCTTGTAGAAGTTGCCCGGGTGCCAAATTGACGCATATTATCAAGGGGCTTCAACCCGTCATATTTTACTATTACCATTCAAATAAAATCTAGTTTCATCTAGTTAGTAATCAAGGAAGCGTTTATACAGCTTTCTTTCGTTCATCGTTAAGGAATTTTCAGACTGTTTAATCTTATTATTGTATTAGACTTTAATGAGTGAACTCAAGTTAACAACTTAAAACCGTAAATAGTTTGTTATGTTCGTAGTGAAATTCGTGATTTCACTTTAAATAAGTTTCTGCCAAAAAAAAACATTTATGGGACAAGAATTTGTTGCTTGTATTTTTTATTTGCAAAATCATAATCTACTCACAAAGACCAAACTAATGAGTGTAGGTTCGAAAAAAAACGTATAATTCGGTAGTTGTACAATAAGTATATTATTTAAACTTTATTGCACTTTACACAAAGTACAAGGTACAAATGGTGGACTTAATGCCTTAAGGCATTCTCTACCAGTCAACCAAAAAAGGTTGGTGCTAAGAAATATACAAAAAACACAAAATTAAGTATTGCGGAGATGCTTTCTCCACCTTCCGACTTCAATATCAGGTCAGCTCTTTGATACCATAATATTTCAGCTCACTCCATTAACGGGAACTGGTTCAAATCTGACGTGCAAATTTTGAAGCGGCAACTTACTTACATACTTGAATAAATAATTATCAGGTACATACTAACATAGGTACAAACAGTACAAATTACATAAAATCTTATTGAAAGGGATGGAATGAAACCATTTTAAATGTTTATTAGCAAACTCCATACACGTGCGGTTAGCAAAATCGTTTAGCCTGTGTAAAAAACCTGTACCTTTACAGTTAAGTATTATTTTAATAATCAAATTTCTCGTTTCTCGGGTCCAAGATTGTTGAGAGCGGAGTCAAAGCACAAGAGTGTGCTCGGGTGGGTAACGACCTCTCAAGCCAAGTGGCGAATGCTCATGAGCATCCCTTTGATCCACCATTCATACGCCGGCCTTGTTGCCTAATGAGATGGCAAGTCATTCTCAAAAACGCTCTTTTAACAACCACAAAACGCACACCTATATTGCTCGCTCGTTATAAAATTATAAGTCACCCGCTCCGCCAAGTTAAATGATTGCACAAAAGTATCAGCCGTTCCATTTGTTTGAAAACTTGCGTTTAATTTCATTTGACTGATCGATATTCAACGCGCAACTCAGTTATGCTGTTCTTTTTAATCAAACGAAAAGTATTGAAAAATTCAAACTAGAGGTATGTCCTTTCTTCAAGCGGTTAATGAAATGTGTTTACTTCACCATTAAGCAACACTTTTTCAATTTGTGGCTATTCGTAAGTCCTTTATAAACTTTATTATACAACGCCTTTTTTTTGGTTCCGTAGTCAAACTATACCCTTATAGTTTCGCCATGTCCGTCCGTCCGTCCGTCCGCAGCCTAGCGCAGAGACTCTTAATACTAAAAAGCTGTAATTTGGCATAAATATGCATATTAGTCACGCCAACAAAGTGGTACAATAAAAGGTAATAATATTTTTTTTTCAGGTTACCTCCCTACACGTAACTTGTAGATGTATTGTTTTTCTCGTCTACCCTATAGTGTGGGATGTCGTTAGTTCTTTCAAAAAGATTGCGCGTTTGTGAAAACAGTTTCTCGATTAAGTAATCCGTTTATGAAATATTAAGCTTTAAAGCGCAAAATTTTGTTAGGCTCAAGTGTCTCCCCCCCCCCTTCCCTCCCCCTACAGCCAAAACTACAAATACTAAAAATTAGAAAAAAATCTTACATGAAAGAACATATATAACGAATTTTAAAGGAAAACTATCACGACTAAGTAGACATCATTAGTTCTTGAGATACAGGCGATTAAAGTGTTTATACGTACTAAAATCACCTAAGATGGCACCAATTGACTTTAAATAGAAAATTAGTTATTACTTGTTGATTTTTGTTTGTAGTACTTAACGGTCCGACATGGTCTTGCCCAATTTTTGTAGAGTTGATTTTGCCCCTCTAGGGGCACGGGCAATAGCGTAAACTACAATAAAAGTGCCGAGCTTCCCTAAAATAATAATCCAGATAGCATTAAGGGAGTCATTTAGGGTTTCTCATTTCGTAAAATATTAGCAAGAGGTAGGTTGACGCTATTTGGTCACGCCACGAACACGCTGGCTTTATACGTCGTTTTATGTTTGACATTTACATAAAACATAATATTGCGCCAGATTTGGTTTCATCAATCAGGTTTTAATTCAATTCAAGCAGATTAAGCTGAAACCTAGTTTCTGGCAGTTTAAGAGAATGAACAAGAACTCCAGTTGCACCAGGTGAAACAAATAACGTGTCTCTTAAGTAACGACAACTAAATGACTAAACCAAATTAATTAAAACGCTTTTTAACACATTCTATATTTTTTTTTTTTATTGTAAACAAATTAAGACTTGCACGTTGACTTTTTAACTATTGGGAAAATCGTAAATCTTGCCTAAAATATTAAACCAGGCGGCCAGGCCCGGCAAACGCCGATAGTAACGGGGTCTCGCTCGGGGAGCAACGTTATTAAATCCTTTTAAACTAGCACTACTCTTGTAATGGAAATATATTATAGGCTGTCATCCAATTACAAATAGGAGACACGCATAAAAAACAAAATCGAGTTTCATTGATATGATTTAGGGGAAAATGTAAAAAAAAAACATAAATCACAATACACTAAGTTTTGACACGTTTATTAAGATTTTATTTAGATTCAAAACTTGTAATTTTTTCAAAACTTCTGTTGCTGTTTTCGGCATCCTCATTTAATTTACGTAATATTTTTATTCAGTGACATTGGCTTAAACATAGTAATTTCTGAAAAAAAAGCGTATTTTTTATATATTTCAAACAAGGAATAATACCTGTGACGTCATTTCTGTCGTTGATATTGTATGTAGTGTTTTTGCAGGGCCTCTATTCAGGTGCGTTAAAACGATATCGTGTTTGCCACGTTTAAGAATCGTTTATGTCACAGTCGCCATTATTGTAAATGACATAAGAGTTATCAAAACATTGACAATACGGAAACAGGTCAAAAACGATATCGTTATAACGCAGTTGAATAGAGGCCCAGGGGTCTGAACTATGACTTTTTAAAGCTTTACATTTTATGAAAAAATAACACGACAATTGTTTCGCGAGTACAGTTATTCTTCTCTTTCCTAGCACTTCCCAAATATGCATGTTCCTTATGGTAAAAATAGTTGTATGAAGCTTACAAGTTCCAGAACCATCCACAAAACATTTTCTTTAAGCGAGTGTTACGAAGTCTCGCTCGACTTTATCGCTACCGACGTTACCCATTACTTCAGTAAGTTTAACTAGCAGGTAGATAATTAATTTGTTCCAGTCAGTTTCCTGCATGTTTTATAAGTGCTCTTAGCATAACGTGGGATACTTGGTTTAGACTCGATTTTGCCGGAATAGCTCTCGTCAATTATTATGATGAAGATATATCCGTTTTATTTTGGAATTGCTATCTCACGCGTACAATCATAACTTTTTATTAATTTATACCTGCTTATTATTTATGATGACTCCTCGGCTAAATGTTCTGACGTTCACAAGTTTAGTGTGATGTCTTTATCCCGTTTAATAACCAGTTCTTTTATTTCTGTTTCGTTACTCGTACTTTCAAAAACCTTGTTCTTCCTTGTCTAAAGTTGCACATCTTTACACCACGGCGTGTAGCTAAACGCCGTCGTCAAATTAATTAAGCCGTAGTTTACGTAAAGAGTTCGCGCCCTGCCGGCGAGTGCGTGGCGCATAGCGCTTATGTAAAAGACGTGTAGAGCTAATTCGGGATCTTGTGCAAGCGAATTAACGTGTCTTAAGAGCCGGGGAGGAGTTTAAAGGCAAACTCCGCTGACGCTTCCAACGGCTCCGACGCCGCTTGATTAGCCGCCGGCGCGCCTTGCGAACACGTCTTGCTCTCACTTTATACTATCTTGTAAACAATATCTTAGCGTAGGTAGCATCTCGGAGTTTTTAATTCTACGTTATGTTGCAATCGAATGTAGCAGCGTTTAGCATTTACACGTAATATGCAATAACTTAACCTTCCTATTTTGATATGTTAATTCGCAAAACCTGATTAGAATAGGTCCTCTAGTAACGTGTATCTATAATGTACAAGTATCTGAATGAACAATCCTTTGACGCTTTAGAATAACCTGCTTTGAATTAAATTTCAATGTTACTCAATTTTAAGTATTTATGATTCCCACTGACAGTTCCCAGTTTATGTATGTAAAAGTAGTCTCAAGTTACCCAACATCGCAGTTTCTAGCTGCCTAACTGTATAAAACTACACTGAACATAAACGCGCCTTTCGTCTCTATCGACGGCTCTATACTTATGTATACGTGACTGTTTAAACATTAACAGAACGAACGAAACTATTAGCACCCTCATTACTCTCAAAGAACGTAACCCATGACGATCACTTGCCTCGAACTCGAGTCATACTTAATGAGCCACTGAATCGTTTCCCACGAAACGCCCCATGAGCTTAAATGACGTAATAATGGAGCTTGTTACAATTTTAATTGGTGCTACTTGCCTTTCAGCGATACGTTAAACGTAGAAAACTTTTGTGCGAAAACAAACCGAATTTCGTATAGATAGCTAACAAAGCAGATATTATTATGTCGTCTATGTACAGGCAACATCTCTTTTTATAGGTCCCCGCCGGAGAAAGGCACCCATTAATTTATTGTATTTTTACTCGTGACTACGCTGTTTTTATGAAGTATAAATAAAGTGTCTCAATTCCAGTTGTTGACTATAAATATCCTTATTTAATTTGCTAACAATTGATAAATCATTAAATGTACAGTAAACAAAATAGCATTCTTTAATATGAAATGGAAACGCAGCCTACGTAGACTGAAAAATGTTAGTACTTAATATTAATCGCTGCTTTCGCTTATTTATTTCCCCGGCTACACCTTGTTAACTTTGTAAAAGGTCGCTGGGGAAATATACTTTCCCGCGCAGAATTTGTTCCTTGACCAATGCGAGACTGCTTTTCATACTCTGTAATGTGACACTTTAGAGAATTTACAGCGTGAAGAAAAAGATAAGTGAAAACTCGAGCTTGCATTTGTTTCTAGGCGTTCAGAAGATTACAGTTTGTGATATTGCACAGATATTAATTTTCTACTTTATTGCGATGCTAGGAATGTAATTTGCAGATAAATGTAGGTAGAGTAGGTAACTGTTTCATTCATTCGATTTTTTGTAAAAGTTATTACTTGCATCATAGTCACGTAAAATAAATTGATGAAGGTCCTTATGAACTTTAGGTAAATTAGTTTCCTATTATGATATATGTACTTATATTACTTCGTATGGATTTGCCTCGAGGAACATAAATTTGGCCAACAATATGGACTAAAAACTATAGCAGTAACTCCATGATGTCACAGTGACGTGCTCACTTTCGCACAGAATCCGAACATCGAAACCCGCAAGGTTGTTAATTAATAAAATGCAAAATCTGTAAAAACATTGCAATTTTGTGCGACGTTAGTCGACGTTAGTCGACGTTAGTCGCTATTGTTGCTTGGCCAAACGCATGAGATGTTTTTTTTTTCGCACGGCCCTATATATAGAACATTACATTACCTATCCGATCTCTGCTCATTACGTAATTAAGATGAGGGCCAGCTGAAAACCTCCGTCGTTGTTTCCAGTCACGGCACATTGCGGAGCCGTCCCTCCTGTTGCACAACGCCAGTTAATTGAGAATAAGTTTAAAAATATATATAATGCTGCTGTAGTAGCACGATAGCACTAACTAATTAACTATTTTACATTATCATTTATATGTTCGTTCAAACTAAAATTATGCCCTGAATGCGATTAGATATTTGGATGATGGTCTTTTAACAAAATATGAGCGTCTCCAAGGAGGTGAATGATATTTGCCGTATAATATGTACCTAGTATACCAAAAACAATTCGAAAAAAATAGCGAGTCACAATGATTTTGATTAAAAAATATCCAATGGCCCTCTTTCATGCTTCTTAGCCCAGATTCTTATTTAAGTTAAGGTCTAAGTATTCTTTATGTTAGGAATGCGTATCCGTAGCTGCTTTCGGCCCATCGTTTACTATGCATTCGACCGATGTAACGTCTCTTGCCCACTTCACTTTAGGCTGGCGATCTTTAACCTAACATTAGCTATAAAAGTCCTAGAGCGCAGCTAGATATCTTTATCATTTAACGTTTCCAATCTTTTGGACACGCAATCCATGCTTTAATTTTGATCATACCCCTGTTTGTAAACTCATTTGTATCTTCAGAGCTATTTTCACAATCTTTGAACCTATGCTCCTCAAATATCCACGCTTTGTGCATTTCCGTGTTGTCTAACTGTTCCCCTATCCTGAATAAGTGAAGAGATTAAGTAATTCAATCTCAGATCGCAATACATCCATTTGGCTATTAAAGTTCGCATATCTTACAAAGAGTTCGCCTTTCTTGGGCATAACTTGTTATGTATTAGTTCTACATTACATAATAACTTTAAGCATATGTACGTGACTATAATCGTAAAGTGGCATAGTCGAATTTCACACACTTTTACTACGCATTAAGTCCGTTGGCCAAAGAATCTTTAACTTTATGCATCATTTATGATCCGAGTCGTCGCAAGGAAATATATTTTATTCTCATAAAATTATTAAGCAGGCACATATTACAATTATAAACGTATGCAACACGAAAACATATAATTTTGGAAGATATTCCCGCCTCATGTGGTTGCCGGTTTAGTAATGTGACACTCCATATCTTCCCGTGATTGCTTCTGCCCTGCAGCCTCCCGATCTTACTCGCTTATTGATATTCAACATTTCTATTAGTTGAGCACTTAATTTTGCTATACACGTTATGGAAACATGGTCGTTAAGCAACATGCCCATTATGCTAAACAAAAATAATTAGTCATGAAATTTCACATTATCTGGTAATAGTATGCCATTTAAAAATGGAACAAACCAATGATTGAGTATCTAACTAATAATTAGACCAAATACGCTTTCGGATGATCGAAATTATACCTTACAGACTGAAGCCTTTACAAACCATTAAAGCCTCAAAAGCGCCATACATTAAGTTGAAATACGGACTCATCGTGAGCAAATAAAGAGAGCTATTTTATTAGCCTTTTCACCCGATAAACACATTTTTGTTCTGCAAAATAACGCGGTTCATCATTTATTCGGATGGCCGGTCCCCGCGCGGCGCGTTCATAAACAAGTGCAGGCAGGAAGTTTGGCACAAAGTTTTGCGTATTTACGGCGACGGGACCGCGGCGCGCTGCAGCGCCTCTATCGGGATTTTTTGGCAAACGGCACTGAAGCCATTTTTATTAGTTACGATTGTACAGTCACACCTAGTGAATGTTGAGCCGCCTGCTCGCAATTCAGCCCTAAAATACAGGTAGTCTATCTCGCGGGCGACATCACTCGCGCGCCGTCATGCCGTATATAGCCGTGCAGGTATACTCAGACGCCTGGGGTTTTATCTACTTAATCGAGTACCTATACTAGTAGGTACGTTCATAGACGTACAATTACGACAGGGTTTCTCAAACTTGAAGCCCCACGTACCCCTAGTAAAATTCCCAGACGACATAAACCTCTTGAAAATAATTATATAAAAATCTAGTTTAAATAGGGTTCAGTAATTTAGTAAATCTTGTCCCAAACCCTCACAGATCACTGGTGTACCCATTGGATTCGCGTACTCCACTTTGAGAAACCCTGATGTAGGATATAGAATGATGATGTGGTGTACAGTTTTAGACAGCTAACTGACTGCCCCTAGCATGGAAGGGTGCCTACGTCATAAATATTCTCCCATAATCAAAAGTGTATGTAGGTACATTAATCTTTGGAAACTTGGTTGTCTTGTAACATTGGCTTCAGATAAGGCTTGTTTGGTTTGATATTGATAACTCTCGTTTTAGTTTATATAATTATTAACTGAAACAGGTAATTTTTTTTTATATATAATTGCTATGATGCTGAACCTCTTTTATAGATAAAAAAAAAACATTAGCCTTGACATGAATACCATATAAAAACGTGTAATTTTCGATATTAGTGTCGGAACTCGTAACACTAATTTTAGGTGTCAATAGGAATTATGATCCAATTGTACTAAAAAAAAATACGTTTTTCCGGCAATCTTTTTTTTACTATGTTTTTTTATACACCTATGTACCTCTTTAAATTGCCAATAAAGTTGTATGTTAATACAAAAGCTTGTTATTTTTTTGGGAATGCATGATAAATTAATATAAGAAGACAGTCTCGCACAAATGGACACATTCCCAAACTAAGCTGTAGGCTTGACCTGCTGTGGGTACTAGACAAAAATAAACGTAGGTACCTACTTATACAGAGAAATACAAAAAGAGCATCCATGAGTAAGAAATAATTACCTACTTGCGCACATCACACAAATATCTGCATCACACATATAGTTTCGCCATGTCCGTCCGTCCGTCCGTCCGCAGCCCAGCGCAGAGATTCTTAGTACTACAAAGCTGCAATTTGGCATGAATGTGCATATTACTCACGCTAACAAAGTAACAAAGTGGTACAATAAAAGGTAAAAAAAACCTCCCCTACACGTAATTTGGGGATGTATTTTTTTTTCATGCCTACCCTATAGTGTGGGATGTCGTTGGATAGGTCTTTTAAAAATATTACGGGTTTGTGAAAACAGTTTTTTGATTAAGTTATCCGTTTATGAAATTAAAGCGCTAATTTTTGTTAGAATCAAGTACCCCCCCCCCCTACAAATACTTAAAATCTGAAAAAAATCTTAAATGAAAGAGCATATAACGAATTTTAAAGGAAACATTATTACGACTTAGTAGACATCATTGGTTCTTGAGATACAGGCGATTAAAGTGTTTATACCTACTAAAATTTACTGTAAACAGAAAATTAGTTATTTCTTGTTGATTTTTATATTTTTAGTACTTAACGGCTTCGGAACCCTACACTGAGCATGGTCCGACATGCTCTTGCCCGATTTTTCTATCAGATATCGGATTTTCGAAAGTGTGTGGATTGAGTGAGCATAATAAATTATTTGTAAAACTTAAATACATTACTAGGTGATCTACAAATTATAAAGTTAAGTTAGCATGGGTTTTACTAAAGATTAGTATATAAATATTATTTGTTAAATGAAAACATTCACCGATTTCGTCGGTAGATTGTGAAAACTGAGTGAGCGCATGTTAAAGTTTTTTTTTTATAAATGGTTTTACAAATACAGAGATTAGTCTTACAATTGTTTTAGAACTTTTACTAAATGAACAGCAAATTGCCTTTTTTTTCAGAAGGGTGCTCACTCAATCCACACGCACACTTAATTATTTAGTGTTATGTAGAAAGTTTATTTTATGTTTTGTCGTAAAATAATATAAAATAGTTTATACATTATTAGTAAATATATTTAATTTTAGATTATTTTATAATTAATTGATTATGCATAGGACATGGAGGTGATGTTTTCGTTACTTTCTTTATAATGATTAAAAAAATCTTATTGTAAGTTTTAATAAAAGTTATCCAAATAAATATATAAACTTCTTTAATCAATTGTAGATGGGAAATCCAGAAATAATGTAATTATTTGTTATGTCTATACAAGTGTACCATAAAAATACGCAAAAATGAGTATGTCTCTTTTAATAGACACGTATCACGACTAAGTAGAGATAGTTTTTTGTGTTCGAAGTAACTGACGGAACCCTCTGAGAGTGGTCTGACATACTTTTGCTTGGTTTTTAAAATCCCATTTAATAACTTAATCGTTAACTTAAGATAAATAATTATTTTTGCCAGAAATATATTTCTTAAACAGGCAGTTGTTTAATGTTGTTGAAATTAATAGTATTTACAATGAGGTAATAACCGGTGTGGACTCTACATTTTTATTTCCTTATTTAATGTAACAAGTTTTCGACACGATGATTAAGATTTCCACCGTACAGTCCGTGAGCTCTTAGAAGAACCTTCGGGTTTCGGGGGAAATCGGAAAGATTCGTGTAGTAGAAAATGACATGACAATTCGCACTTTTAGAAATTATAGTGACCTAATTCAAACATTTTCAACTTTCGATTTTGAGTCATAAATTTAGTACTATAGAGACCTAAGTCGAAATTCAAAATATGTGGATTAGGTCACTATATTTCTAAAGATGCGAATTGTCTTTTTGACTTAGTAGCAATCCATCACGCGAAGAGTGCACTCGTTGTTCTTTCATTGATTTATATAGAGCAGATAAAACCACTACTTACTTATTTATTTAGTTTGTTATTTTCCGGACATTGTTTTCCATGGGGAGTCAACTTAAACAGGGTATTTCTGTAAATAGCCAATCACGGGAAATCGTTTATAAAGTAAGTATATAAAGATTTTTTAAAAGAAGCTGAAAGTTTCAAGAAAAGTGTTGATTGTAAATATTTTAAGAAGGTTCAAGACCGAGTTATAGAAGCAACCGGGATTTCGAAAAGTACATTAAAAAGAATATTAAACGAAGCAGATCAAAACAATTCATTTGACACACCCAAGAGAAGTAGACCTAAAAAGGAATTTTCTTTGAATCTGGACAGTTTTGATTACGATGTAATCAGAAGAATGGTTTATGAATTTCATTCAAAATTCAAAGAGCTGCCAAATCTGGAAAAATTGCGACTCAAATTAATAGAAGCAATCAATTTCAAGGGATCTACATTCACATTAAGAAAAATTCTACAGAAAATGGGTTTTCGGTACTGCAAAACGAAAGATAACAGAAAAACATTAATGGAAAAACATGATGTGCGACTAAAAAGGATAAAGTACTTGGACAATATTAAAAAATATAGAAATGAAGGAAGAGAAATAGTATATATGGATGAATCATACATACACACTTCGCACATCAAAGGAAAAAGTTGGTCAGATTCTAGTACCGCAGGAATTAAAAAACCTATTTCCAAAGGCCAACGTCTTATAATAGCACATGCCGGTAGTGAAAATGGCTTTATACCTGGTGCGTTGCTTATGTACAAATCTACAGATACAACTGGTGATTATCATAAAGAAATGAACAATGAAAATTACGAAAAATGGCTGAAAACCCAACTTATTCCAAATTTAGCACCAAATTCAGTTTTAGTAGTTGACAACGCCCCATATCATAACAAATACATAGAAAAGCCTCCAAACTCTAATACCCGAAAACAAGACATGTTATATTGGTTAACAACACGTGACATTCCCGTTAATCCGAACTTAACAAAACCACGAATTTATGACATTATCCTGAAACACAAACACGAACATATGGAGTACTCGATAGATAAAATACTTGCTGGACAGGGTCATTCTGTTCTCCGTTTACCTCCATATCACCCAGACTTTAACCCTATTGAAAATATATGGTCCCAGTTAAAGCAATACGTAGCCCAACGCAACGTTAACATGAATATGACAACGGTAAGGAATCTGTTGCAAGAGAAGGTAAATATGATTGGTTCAGATGAGTGGAGAAAAGTTTGCCAGCACGCAATGAAGTGCGAAGAAGAGTTTCGAAAATACGAAAATGTTATAGACGACTACAGTGATCGAATTATAATTAATACAAATGAATCTGATATTGACTAGGATCAAGTACCAATAGTAGGCCCATATCCTCAATTAAATTAATTACACAGCTGATACTCTATCGTCTTATGTGTTTGTTGTTTTTGTATTTTAATAATAAGAGGCTTTTTAAAATTCTGAAATAAACAAATTCGTTTTGTATTATAAGCCATCTGATCCAGAATAGAATACAATGAGCTGATTATGAGTTATTTTTTTCTAATTTCGATTTTTCCTCTTCTTAGCCACGCACGTCAGTTTTCACCAAGCATTTTAATTGGCTGCATCAAACCAATACATTTTGACAGCGGTTAATCTCTAATCGTCTGTTAAGCTGTTGGTGAACATACCTCTCATCATGGTGTCATGGTGAATAATCCCAGCAGCACGATATCAGGCCTATTCGCTACAATATTCCTGCCCGTGATGATAGGTTGATCTCAATAGGTCGTGTCACGTGTAAATTATGTGCATATTAAAATTTAACACGGTACCACACGGTACAAAAGAAGAGTGAACACAAAAGATCGTATAGAAGAGCAAGTTGCTGGTGAATATCCTAGCTACGAGGTTATATCTTTTCATGTATCTGCACGTCGTTAGCAATATCCCTGAGTAATTTCCCGGGCGGCGGCACTGCCGACGTGTGTATATTATTTATTGTTAAGTAGGGTCTATAATATAATTTAATTTAATGTGAATTAGCAGAGCCTGCTAGCGAATATACACTTTCTAACCGCCTCCAGACATGTCTTTTCCGTTATTACGTTTATATATATATATATATATATATATATATATATAAATGTAGTTTCTAAGAATCCACAGGTGGGTATAACAGCTCTATATAGTTCCAAACAAAAGTAGTGTGTGAGAGCGAGGTGTTCTTTATTTAAATTAACGAATGAAGAATTCGAAAATGCTGGTTTTGTTTTATTTGTAACATGACGAAAAGTCATATTGTATTAAAATTAGAAAAAGATAAATAAGCGTAATATTATTACAGTAAGGTTTGTTTTGTACTGATGGTTATTCTTCGCATAACTTTTTACGGTAACTTCGAAAAGTTTTGCAAGTTGATTACAGAACAGAACCGCATATCACTATCGCGTGTCATCGTCAATACCCGAAGTATGCTTCTAAAATCCGAAGGTTCTTTTAGGAGCTCACGGACTGTATGTAATACATATTATGATGTGACGTACGGGATGTACCCCAAGGATCAAATCTTGGACCACGCCTGTAATAAACATAATTATTGCAACAGTCCAGTCAGACTTGTATTTACTTCTACAACAGAACCAATTTAAAAACATGGATATTATAATAATTTAAAACAGTACATCCGATAATAAAAAAAAAAAATGATAGTTTCCTCTAGAATGCGATAAAGGAGCTCTATTCGAAATGCCTTTGGCCAATATACTCTGCACTGCCTGAAGTCCCCTCTGGTAAGAATACTTACCAACCTCTTCTTATCATTTGCCTTAATCGACCAATCGCGTCCTTTATACTTCACAAGGTACTAGTAACTGCGACTCCCGTTAAAGATTCAGTCGTCTTTGACAAATTTCCATAAATGATTCCTTCAAACTACCCACAACTGGCTCTGAAGCACTTCAGATAAGTAAAGTTTGGTTAGCATTAGGAAATTGGCTCGGTGAATCGTCCAACTTGGAATTGGCAACAGCCTATCTTACTAGTATAATTAATATAATTACCAAAATAACTCGTCAGATGTGAAGTTTACAAGAAAACAAGGGAATTTTTCCAAATATTTTTTACACTATATGACTATCACGGGTAAGTAGACTTGAACGGTTCCTGTGGCGGCTAAAGTATTTATAGCTACTAAAAATCATCTAAGACAGCACCACATAAAATAACTTTGTATGTAAAATTTGTTCATAGTTATTGTTTTTGACATAGTATTTTTATATGTATTAACGGCCTTGGAACCCTACACTGAGCATAGTGCAACATGCTCTTGCCCAGTTTTAATTAATTGATGATTCAGCTCAGTGTGTCTGACATTCATTACTAACTAGAGTAAGTTTTGGCAGATAATTTTAAAACCATTAACCATTTGCACTTAATTCAAACTTAACGTTTCTGTTACCTATACACAATATATTTCAGTTTATTTAAGGTACGCCAGCACCTAATATAAAATGTTGCCATATAAAAGACTCCGAAACAGCGTTCCGATAGCGATCTCCCCCGACTACAATAATAAACTCTGAAACTGCACTAACTACTCGCGTGAACCGACCTAACTTTTTTTATGTATTATGTATAGCAGTAAAAACTTCAGTTTAACGTTCCCACCTATTTAAAGTTTTTACAACACTATTAATTTTATCTTCTAATTATCTTTATATCCCATCAGATAGCGGGAAGGTACGTATCGAATAGAACTTTCTAAAGGTGTTTGTTTTGATAACTCTTTTTGGGTGCCGAATAATACATACAACGAAATTCGATACTTGTAAAAAAACCTTAATGGCAATATACGACTAGAGTCTATTGTTTGGAAAAGGTGTTTGATCATATTCCTTTCTTTTAATCTTGCATTTAATGGGGTAATAAATAAAGGGCTATTAATCTACAATCACTATAGACAAAACTGCCGCAAAGATCAAGCCTTTGATATAATGGACGACGAAAGTACCTACTTCCAAATAATTGTATTCGCCCAAATGTCTTACAAAGAAAATACGACGGCGGCACATTAGGCAACATCGAAGTAGGTATCATTAGGTAATGAGATACAATTTCTTTTGTAATAACACGGACAAACTCTATTACGCACGTTTTGGCTACAGGCTGAATGCTCACTCGTTAATTTATTATTCATGTACAAATAGTATGGTATTGTTCCAAAACAGGGTAGATAATGGGGAATAAGTGAACAGTTATCATTAGGCATAAATATTAAGTAGACTTGAAAAAGGAAGCGGACATGCAATCGAATATTGGGAACTTTAAAGCTCATATTCGTAACGAGCGCGGTCATTGCTTCCGTGTAAAAGTATTTCAGTAGGGCTGTAATTAATGCTTGTGAATGTATTCGCTATCGGAGGTCGGGTGTATCCACGGTGTGTTCAGTCATATTTGAAGTTTATTGAGAGTAATTTAGATCCGGCTGCAGTTGAACTCGCAATGATAAAACAGCATAACTAGTTACTACGTTGTGCTGCAATAAAACTAATTATTTACCTGTGCATGGTTTATGATTTTTAATTTTAAACATGTCGAACTGAATTAGGGTAATGATTCCTTAGTTAGATATGAGTAACCGAGCTTTGTTTAGGGTCTTTCTATACACGCAATACTTTTCATGGAACAACAAAAAGAAACATCGAAAAGTATTACGCAAACATGGTAAATTGCTTTGTTAGTCTTGTTATCTTTTAATATATTAATAAGGAGAGAACCAGAATGCAGTGACGCGCATTCTGGTTCATCAACGCCCAGCCGAAAGTGCCGAAACTACTGAAGCTAGAAACATGAAACTTTAACAGTAGGTACCTACTTAAACAATAAGTTTTTGTTAAGCATTTCACTTTTATGACAACCTTTTTTTATTGTACCTACTTTATTATTGCATTTTCATTGGGTTGTGGGTTTACATTGTGTAGTATACCAAATTTCAGCCAAATCCTATAACGGGAACTTGTTAAAAATAAACTTCCGAAATTATAGACTCCCATACTATAACGCACATACCTACATACATGCTACAAACTAACCAACCAAGTTGAATAAAAGATTGAAAACCGGGCAAGTGCATATCGGACCATGCTCAGGGTAGGGTTCCGAAGCCGTTAAGTACTACAAACATAAAAGTCAACAAGTAATATTTAACCAATTTTCTGTGTAAAGTCAATTAGTGCCGTCATAGATGATTTTAGTAGGTATAAACACTTTAATTGCCTGTATCTCAAGAACCAATGATGTCTACTTAGTCGTGATAGTTTTCCTTTAAAAATCGTTATATGCTCTTTCATTTAAGTTTTTTCTTCAGACATTTTGAGTATTTGTAATTTTGCTGTAAAATTAGCGCTTTAAAGCTTAAATATCACTTAATCGAAAAACTGTTCTCCCGTAATATTTTTAAAAGACCTATTAATCGATATTTTTTTACATTTTATTGTACCACTTTGTTGGCGTGACTTATATGCATATTCATGCCAAATTACAGCTTTCTACTCGTAGTCTCTGCGCTAGGCTGCGGACGGACGGACGGACGGACATGGCGAAACTATAGTTTGGCTACGGAACCCTAAAAAAGGCGAGAAGTACAGACCTAGTATTTCATAATAACTACAACCAACAGGTTGTAGTTATTATGAAATACTAGATCTGTACTTCTCGCTTACAGATTTCCACGACGTTATAACAATAACGTCGTGGAAATCTGTCTTGATTTTGGGGGGTGAAAAACGTTAACGCCTGGCGTTAAATTTGTATAGAAATCTTTTGACAGCTACGCGATTTCAGCGTCGCCTCTTAACAAAATGAGAATGCTGCCATGATGAACTTTAGATACCTACTCAACACTTTACTTAATCTGCGGATTCGTCCACACAGAGCTGAGTGTCTACACGGTAAAAACGATATTGCCTTTGACGTGTTTCCTTATTGTCAACGTTTTGATAACTCTTATTTACTTGACAGAAATGGTGACCGAGTTAAATGTCTTTTTAGCGGTTCTCTGCCTTTTCGCCGACAAAACTTTGACAAATTCATCGTTTCGCAACCTATTCATTTGCCAACCCGCTTTTTTTTCTGTGACTTCAAATATTTCAGCATTTTTACAAAACTAACATATCCTAACCTATAGGGTTCTACAGTTCCGGAAAAAAACGCGGGTTGATAAATGACATGTTTGTAAAATGAATGATTTTTGAAACGTTGGTTATGAAATGATAGGATCCCCGTTTTAACACAGTAGAATACAGGACGAGATCCCCAGATATCAATTTTGGAAGCAATCGGTCGAATACCTAAAACCTGCAAGATGGCGAACTTTCACTGACCACACTGCCATGTCCGCTTAGAGGACTTCTTGCGGCGTGCGTCTGTGTGAGTGCGTCGTTTTGAACTATTTGTACGTAGGTAGTTCTTTTTTTTCTGTTCAGATTTAACACTCGATTCACAACAACTTTTCTCTTTTATTAATCTCTCAAAGTTTAGCTGGACGAAATGGCTAAAAGTTCGGTCTAGTAAGTTATTTAATATCTTTGCTGTTTTCTTTTTATAAATTTCAAATGGCCGAGTGGATGGGGTAGTATATAATGTTATAGTTTTCTAACCCAGGGTTCCTATATTCAAAGTCTCTCGTTAAAATGTGACGTCTCGTTAAAATTTGACATTAGCTTCATACAAAATGTGTCATGTTTTAACGAGACGTTTTGAATATACCTACGAGTATTTACTTAAAGTTTTAAAGTAAGTAAGTAATTAATAATGACAAGGAGCTAGAGTAGTGAAAACATCTTTTTAGATTTACTCCTTCGAATTATTTTTACATGACCATGTCCGATCCCAATAAATTGACAATTATAATATTAAGATATTTATATTTAAGTGTCATCATTATTAAAATTCGTGCAAAAAATTGGTACCTACTAATAATAAAAAGTTATTTTAAAAATCAGGTGTATCCCAATTAACATAAATAACTCTTAAATTACTTTGAAATCATGTTACGGTTAGCTTTGTGTTACATACCTGTCTTGTCATTTCCGGAATATTTGTATCTGTTGAAATAAACCTAATATTTTAGTTAATGAGTAGCTCTTCAACAAACCACTAACTATATACTCGTACATACTATATCGACCGACACGTAATCCAACTATTGCAATTAGTAGATTTGCATATCTAAACTAGTAGCGTATAAAGTAGCTTATTTGCTATTAGAACTCTGTTTGTCAGTCTTTCAATACCAACAACGTTCAAAACCATTACATTTACACACAATAAATTTACGTGAACAGTTAGTTATAATATCGGCAGCATTTAACATGATTTAGATTAGGTTTATCTTTGTATAACTAACTTACCAACCAACCAAACACCGGAGTCGGAGGTTACGTAGATACAATCGTTTTATAATGATACAAATTACAAATTAGAAGGAAATCTCTTTCTAGCAAAAGGAGTTAGAAATAAACTTCGGCTTGTAATTTGTAGCTTTATAAAACAGGGCCCTGGTTTGTGAATCCGTGTGGTTGCCGGGTTAGAATAGTGCCACTCCATGTCTTCTTATAGGTGTCGTAAGAGGCGACTAAGGGAATAAGGGCTTGTAGTACTGTTAGGCGATGGGCTTGCAACCTGTCACTAAACATCTTAGCCTGATTGTGACAAATGTGATTACAGAATTATCAACAAGTTTTGTTTAGAGTTGTTGGTAATTCTGTAACTCTGCCTACCTCACTCTGGGATTGAAGGCGTGACGTAATGTATGTGGGTCATACACAGATTTAGGTTACCGTCTCTCCTGTGGACACACCAAAAGTTAACGTTTTTAAGGCCTAATTTTCTGGCTAAGTCCATACCCGCAAAAACGCCGTCAGGACTGCTTTAGACCTATCATATAATAAACATAACTTATATGCACACAAGCTCTTAACTATTGACCACAGGAGAGACAACTTTTGTTTTTAAGAGTGTGTCTGACCCATGTGTCTGTGAAAAAGAACACCCTTAACTAACTCTAAACAACTTCGCAAGTCAAATCTGTATTTTTATCGAAGGGAGAAATATTTATGTTGAGAAGTAAGCTCTCACACGCTAGGCGATTCGGCAGTGAACTTTATAAAGGAGTTTTACAAGCCCCAGCGCGCGGGGTCTCCTAAATCCTAACCTCCTCCGGGAGTAAATACCAAACAGAGTCCAAGTTTCATTCCATCCATTTTGATTTTCTTTAAGTGAAGTTTTGTAATCGGCATATATAACTATAGGTACTTGACTACTTGAATATAAAATGGCATTTATAAAAGACTCTACTCGCATCGCATTGGACTGACTGCAAACTGACCATTTTAGTATCTGTAGAAGATTCTCACCGGGTGTCAAGTTGTACTACAACAAAGAACCACTATTCTACCTAACTCATATTTGCTTAGCATGCGTTACTGTACATGTCAAAGCGCACTGAAGTATACTTAACCCTTTATTAAATATTTTATATGCATGCATGTTTTATATAAATTTGAACTATAACTGATCAAAAATAATAATAAAAACGATGCAATGTCTTCAAAGTTATTTTCAAACATACATTTTAAGTAAATTTCAATCTTATAATTTATGCAGTAATATTTGTAGCTTTGTCAAAATTCAAATTTGGAAATGTACTTTAAAGACAGCGTTTCACTTTCGATATGCTATACATTAAGGGGTTAAGAGCTCAATAAACGAGCAAGGATTCTTTAATTAAAGGCTTCGCCGATAACGGTTTGATGCTGGAAAACTCGGGCAGCGTTGTAAATTTTTTAAATATACATCACATTTCTATAAAGACTGACAAAGCATATCCGAATTATTTCTGTGAATTACCTACCTATTCCATCGAGGGTTATTTGCTTAAGCAAAGTATGTAGATTTCTGTCTATCTTTGCTTTTAAATTCCTTCAAATACCTAGTATTTGAAGTAATTTTATAATCATTAATTATTAAGTACTAGATTAAAGACATTAATTATTGAGTACCTAGATCACAATAAACTCAGCTTCGTTAATTTCAGTAAGTACTTATACCAGTGTCAAATTGTACTACTCGTAGAGCATATTTGGACACAAGTTAATGTCTTTATAAATAACATCAAAGGCTTGCCCTCTGGTCGGTTTATACTCTTTTGTGCCTTTACACTTTGACCAGCGCCGGGTAAACCGTTCAAACCATCTTAAGGCTGTTAGATTTCCGCAATATTTTTCAACCAAGTAACTTCCTGCATTCGCCAAAGGAACAGGCCTTACTAGGTACTTACAATTACCTAGTGCTCGAGGTTCTTAGGGAAAAGTGCTTGACGCAAATGGCGCAATAAGTTTCCTGAAATCCTCGGATTTATAGTCGGCACCTGTTTGACAGAATAGCCGAAGAATTTACACAATATGTTTAAAGGACGGATTTTTTATTGCGATAACTGCTTGAATATGTTCACTTCGTTACTTTACGATGAATTCGTGGTTTGGGTATACGAGAGTTACCTATCTATACAAACGTGGTGGGATTTTAAGCATTAGATAAATATTTTTCAGATGTTCGTTGGATGTAAACGTGAGGTAGGTTACGAATCCCGATTTTTATCGATCGTCAACGTACTTACATATATTTTTAATTTTGTTCTTTAGGTATGTAGCAATATCATATCATGCAGGGCGGCGTTTTCCAAAAAAAGTACCTATAGTTAAGGACAAAAATTAACAACGGTAATTTTTCCATTACGTCACGAAAATTAGTCATAAATTTATATAGTTACTGCCCTCATAAGCCAACAGATGGTATTTCAAATTAAATAAGCATAGCAGATTCAAACCTTTCCTGTTAGTAATATGGTCGAACTTGTTACAGAAGTTTTGTCTGAGATGGCACTATTTTTCTTAAAGCAGTAATAGTTAATTTTCGTGTGGTAATGGAAAAAATACCGTTGTTAATTTATGTCCTTAACTATAGGTAGGTACTTTTTTTTAAAAACTTCCGGCCTCTATTGTGCTTACTCGGTAAACCCTAATTGCTTTTAACATGTAATGGACTGTTCTTAACTCGGCCGGTAGTACTATCAAGTAACTAGCTGTTCGCGCTTAATGCACAAATATTTGGGCTTACCGCGGGAACTGAACACGGGACCGCTAGCTTCGTAGGCAGGGTATCAAATCAAGGGTAATGAGTGCCAACTAGTGTCTAGTGCTAGTGTCTTATAGTAGTGTGTTAGTATAGTTAAAAGACTAACCGCGTCGTAAAACCATTGTACCTAGTTATATTATAGATCAAAACAAAATGGTCTAAATGTTTTCTTCATTTCTGATATCAACATGAACATTCATTAAGTCAGATGCGTGTGTGACTTCAATCTACTCGTATAATCAAAGGCTGTCCCAGAAGTGAAAAGACAAAAACAAAATTATTCAAAGAGAAAACATCCAAAAAATGTTAAACTAACTGTCATATCAACAGTCAATGTCAAATCTTTTAAATAAGCCGGGAGTCACGTACTATTTCGGTTGTTATCAACAATAAACTAAGCGAAACAAGAACTAATTGAGAACTGTCTTGTTCTATAGATACTATGAATTTCACGGGAAAACGCATATCATTTTATACATAATTATATAATGTTTTAATGAAACAGAAAAACAACATTTTAAGTAAATTGCAGGAGGACTGGGTCATTCTACTTTTCGTACCTAGTACATAAGTTTTAGCCACGTTACCGCTAAACGATTTGCATTTAATAAAACGGCAAATTGTTGTGTTTTCTTACTTGAAACTCGAAAAGTTGTTTGTATTAACTTTAAATTGAGTAACGCAGTGGAGGTTGATGTCCCCGCTTAAAAAAAGAAATCCATAGAAAGCTATGGAAAAAGTGCAATTTACCACTGAGTTACAATTTTTTGCAACGGTAATTGAGTTATTTAATAGTTTTTTGTTTTGAATCCGTTAAACTTAAACATCACAAAGATATATAATTTGGTATACTTTTTATCGGACGATTACCAAAAATGTATATTGAAAAGTAGAATGGCCCGATTACGTACAGTTTCGACGGCTGGAAACATTAAAAAGGTAAACAATTCATTTGAGCAAATATCATTGACGTCTGTTATTATACTTATTATTACAGCAGTAAAATCTAAGATATCAAGATCTGGTATAACCAGAATAAGGACAAAACAAACAGGAATTAAAGATTTTGGAAAATAATCTAGGCAAACGTATATTAAAGATCAAAAGGAGCACGCTAAAACCGGCTACGGAAAAGTTTAGAAAAAAACATAGAAAGTTTACATTATTGCTCTGTTGATAGAAATTGTATTACTGGCAAGCGATATTTTCATGCTTTTTGTCGAGGTAGATAGATATGGTCAGTATATAAAAATGCAAGCAGAAAACCAAATGTTTCAATGCATTTAAATATCGGTAGACCAGATTGGCCAACACTGTATAGCTCTGTAGATCTTGAAAAGCTGTAATGAGACAGGCATTAACTAACCACAAAAAAGTTGGTAATAAAGTTTTATTAGACGCCAATTCAGTATAGTTTATTTCATTTTATTAATACAGGTTTTACTATAAATAAATAAACCTTAGCTTTTTGCGTTTTCTACATTAAATATTTTGAATCTAACTTTGTCTCTATACTTCTGGGACAGCCCAGTATCTCGTGGTGAAGCCACGTCATAACGCTCATATATTTTAACACTAGCAACCCTAGTTGTTGTGCTACAGAAAAACGTTTTCGTTAAATAGTGCCTTCGCGAGTTTGCACCTCGGTTGCAGTTAAAAATAAAATGCAATGATTGAACAATTTTCGCTGCGAAAAATGCCCCCAATTAGATCAGTGGTCCGTTAATATTATCACAGACTGGACGCGGGGAGCGTCAGTCCGGGATCGAACAACTATCAATCTTTATCACGAACTCACTTATCATAGTCGTGTAGATTCTCGTCTCTGAGGGTCGGAATCTGCAGCGTCAGTGGAGTCTTATTCCCGGAGAGTAAGTACCTACCTATCTACGAGGTACTATACCACTTTATGGAAAATGTTAGGATAACGTAAGAAATACCTCAATTATAACTACCTGAGACCCTATCCAACATGCATACGCTCGTTACGTTTAACTTTTCTGTCGCTCAAAATGTATGGGATGACGATGTCCTAGCCAAGATGCGTATGCTAACCAATGACACGATTGGTTTAAACACAAAACGAATAAAAACGTTACTTAGCGTTAAGCATCTTGGCTAGGGCCTCTTTATCGAATCGCATGAGTCTCAGCCATACATTTTGAGTGATAGAAAAGAAAAACGTAAGTAGCGTTTGCATCTTGACTATAGGGCTAGTAGTACGAGTAGGGCAGTATAAACCTACTCGTATTATTTCATCGAAACACCTTTCAACGAATCTCCCTATCATTACGCGGAGTTTTCATTTTATCAAAAGCCAATTCTCGCCCCACCCAATTTTATCAAACCTAGTTAAGAACCATCCTGATTAAACTAGACCGATGTGTCCTTTCACCGAATTTAATTTTATCGACGGCTATTTTCTGTTGAAACTTTATTGTTTTTTGGCTATCTTAAGCATGGGTTACGTAGGTTATGTTTAAATCTTTAGCACATAGAAATGAATATCGATGAAATGAAAATTCGGCGAAATAGGTAGGTTTTTATGTAATGAGTCTCGGTGATTCAAGGGCGACTAACTAAACCTTTCATTAAAAAAAAACGACCGTATCTTTTTTTACATCATGCATGCAGAAGGCAAACGAGCACACAGGGGTGCACACTATTAAAAACAAAAGTTGTCTTTCCTGTGGTCACTACTTAAAAGCTTGTATGCATGTAAGTAATGCTTTTATATGACAGGTCTAAAGCAGTACTGACGCCGTTTATGCGGGAATGGGCTTAGCCAGAAAATTAGGCCTTAAAAAAGTTAACTTCCGATGTGTCCACAGGAAAGACGGTAACCTAAATCTGTGTATGACCCGCAGGCCACATGTGCTCTGTATAAGTGGGTGCTGTGACCCATAGACATTTGCATTGTCAAGGCACTATCTTAAGACCCCACATAGGTTGCCAACCCTGAGGACTCTAAGATGAAGTGCCTCTATCACAGTAAACCCGTCCGCGTCCGAAACAGTCCATCAGTTTGGGAGTTAAAGTTTTATTCAAGTTAAACTTCTTTATGCGTTGGGGGTTAAAAAGTCGATTAAATAGTCTAGGAAATGGGTAGGTTCAAAATAATTGTAGCTATTTAAGGACTAACATTAACAAACAGTAACTTTACCTGTCGTAACGAAAATTGTGTTTCTTAATATTACCTAGTCCTAGGTAGGTAAGTATATATTTTTTCAAACTACCCATTTACAAGCCTTTAATCAACTTTTGAATCTCCAACGCATAGGGAGGGCTATTACCTACCGAATTGGCTGATGACCTGATGTACACAAATAATCGAGCGTTCGAATCGTTGATGGAGCCTGAAGTCCTCAATAGTAGGTACTCTGATGAGCCTAGCCGATCAAGTTCCATTATACCAAAGCCACTAAAGCGACTAAAGGAATCTACAAAGTATTGTAGGAAATGATATAACATACATATAAACAGGAATTAGATATGTTACTGCCGCGCCCAAGTTGAAGATTCACAAAATACCCAATTAACCACTCTCGCTCTGTTTACGCCACACGAGTCAACGATAGCTATCTCTCTTACTCACGTGTTACTCACGTTCCGTATGTGTCCATCATTCATCAGTGAAACAATTGGAAATGTTGTAGGTAGTTTTTCTATTTCAAACGTAATGTATAGGTAACTGCTGTATACCATTCTTGTGAGTAAATGAATAAATAAATAGACTTGATAACGAGAGTTGAGGTGAATGATTACACACACAGCTGCATAAATTACTGATTGCATAAAAAGTGAATGAATTAAATGAATGAGTAAATGTAAATGTAAATAAAAACGCTGCATTTATATCAAGTATATGTTAATTATTGCATTATTTGATTTTTGAAAAGTTTTGATACCGAAATAACAAAATAATGAAAATATAGGTAAAGACAATTATTTTAACAGCTACAGCGATAAAAACAAGGTAATTTCCTACAGTCCTACTTATTCTTTTTGATTTCTACGATTTTTATTATATTTGTATACCTACGCATATCTGACCTTTATTTATTCATATAACTCATTTATTTAAATAAAATCGGTCAAAATATTATTTTTTTTGTTTTGTTTGAAGTCGATGAATTGTTCTTCATAATACTTAACAAAATGGTGTAAAAAAACTTATTGGTCTTTCTTGCCTCTATGCAACTGAGTTATAACGATATCGTTTTTGTTCTGTTTCCGTATTGTCAACGTTTTGATAACTCTTATGTCATTTACAATAATGGCGACTGTGACATAAACGATTCTTAAACGTGTCAAACACGATATCGTTTTAACGCTCCTGAATAGAGGCCCAGTTCACTGTTGAACTTGCTATCGGTACAATATAAGAACAGGGCTGGGATTCTACACGGTAATAACGATATCGTATTTGGCGTGTTTCCGTATTGTCAACGTTTTGATAACTCTTATGTCATTTACAATAATGGCTACTGTGACATAAACGATTCTTAAACGTGTCAAACACGATAATTTTTAACGCATCTGAATAGAGGCCCAGTAATCCCGCTGTCATTACATGACAGTGTTGTTGTTAGTACGAGAGCCCACGACCAAAATTTTTGTCTCATAGCAATACGGCCAAAACCGCATCAAATCGATAGATACGATTATCCTGAACTCGAAAATACCAATATCAGACATTTTCCGCGTAGCGTTTGATCTGACCGAATTTTCAAAATTGTCAAAGAATTTTACCGAACTGCATCATAGCAATATGTCTGATTTGCAGACTGTAGTTGAATGATAGTTCTGAGATACCGGAAACATATTTTTCAGACGTTAGTGGTGTAGCGCAAACCCGTAAAATCACTTAAAAAAATTAAAAATGAGACAAACAAAATGTCTCTTACCAATACGTCTGAAAATCTTTTTTATTAGTAAATTTTGGTTATTTGATGCCAACAAAACAATTTTCAGACGGAAATGTGAACGCATTAAATTTTGAGACCGTTTTGAAAATGTTAACAAATTTTACCGATCGGTATCATAGCAATATGTCTGAAAATTGTTGGACATGATAAAATAAGTTGTCCACATGTGCAAAAAGTTTATATCAGACAAATTAAGTGTAGCACCTTCTCTATCAGACAACTTTTCGATACTCAGATATCATTTAAAAATCGTATTGAGGCATCTTGAATTTTCTGTTACAAACCAATCAATACGTTGCGACCCTGAATTTATTAGATGATAATTAACAAAGAATTTACCCGAAACCGTAACATTTAAGTTGAAGGACTGAAATAAATCGCACAAAAGGAAACTGGGATGAAGTTGAAAAAAAAAACGGTTTATTCAAAGTTACAAAATATTCTCGTATTCAATCGCTGTCGGATTCGGAATCGTCGTCTTCGAAATCAGGCCAGGCGACTCCGAAACGTTATTTTCGTTTTTGGGAGTATATGCTACACTTAAAGTGTCTGAAAACCGGTTTTTGGTAATCATGGCAGCAATACGAAAAGTTGAAAAAAATAATTATCCGTATTGCTATGATACAGGTCGGCTAAATTTGTTGACATTTTCAAAAATGCGCTCAGGCTATATGCTACGCGCAAAATGTCTGAAAACAAACTTTTTCGTAATACAATTATAAAATCTATGTACATTTTCAATATCAGACGTATTGCTATAATACCGACTGTCTTTTTTTTTGACACAGCAGAAATGGCCTCCCACGCAGTTGCTACACTTTCGACCGTTGCTACACACCTAGTCGGGTTCAGAATCATACAATCTAACGATTTTATAGGGTTTTTGCCGTATTGCTATGAGACATGGTTTTGGTCGTGGGCTCTCGTACTATGTGTGCGTGACCTCAACTGTCGTGGAACTACCTATACTAGGAACGTAACAGATCTATACTCTGTAATATCATTGACTCTAGGTATATTAAAACACATGTCAAATGCGGTACGAACGCGCGTAAAAGTTATTATAAATATTATTATTTTATTTATTTGCTCTTGTGTTATATAGTTTTATTTTTATTTTTTATTTATTGTTTTCTATAATGCTACGTTAAGTTCTATCATAAAAAAAAATGTTTTATAAAACAAAAAACCGAATTCAAAAACGGAGTAAATAACTACTTTTAAAATTGTAAGTTCCTACCTAATAGGTTAATCGCCTTTTTTTGTTGAAAATATTAATATATAATAATAATTTATTTATTTATTCAGACACTTTTATCCATTGTATGACATAACTTACGCACTAAAAGTTAAAATTGATAAAATAATAATTAAATATTAAATAAAATTAAAATTAGATAAGAAATGCTATGGTATATATTGTGGTGGCCGACTTCAGTTGGACTAACCTATTTGGTAGGAACCCACAATTTTAAAAGAAGTTATTTTTTACGTTTATGAAGGCGGTTTTTTGATTTATAAACACTTATTTCATATTTACTTTTTAGTGATCATAATACGCTGTTATGTAGTGCCACTTCTCAATAGATATGAAACTTTAAATTATTTCAAGCGCGCCGCAAGCAACCCGGGAAAATCATAGTCATATTTCAACAAGTTAATATTCTTCGTTGTAGTCGCTCAACTATCTTAATCGAGATATTTTATCGCCACCCTCGCAATAGGTACTGTTGAGGAGTTCTGGTGGCCATCTGTGGTCTTCATCATCAGTTCCACTTCACCAAGAGATGCTTTCTGAATGCAAATGCTGGACTTGTTACTAGAAATACTAAAATCGCTATATGTTTGCCTACAATATTTGATGAGTTCCCTCAATTCCTCACTGATCCCGTCATCAGATTCAGATTTGGTAACAAAGGTCTCGGAAGTATACTCTATCAAACCAAAAAATATTTACCAAAATCGGTCCACAATTGACGGAGTAATCGGTGAACTCAACGACTGTTGAGTCATTTTTAACCGACTTTAAAAAGGAGGAGGCTCGGATGCTGCATGCTAAGACAAATGACGGTATCTTACACCAAACTAATATAGCAAGTGCAACCTTGTGCAACTAATAGGGAGGGGAATATGCTTTGGCTATTAAATTTCGAGATAACGCCCATTGGCTTATGAGGGCAGTATGTTCCACTGTATGTATTTTTAACGATGATTGTTGTTCATCGATGATGTTTGCATCATTTTAACATCATTGCACTCTCTTAATGCCTATCATTATGCAACAGCCCCATGCTCGTACTATTCAATTAAAAGAAAGCAAAGCAACATTCAGGAATAGGTACTGGCGACATCTAGATCGTCCAGTTTAAGCTACATCGAGGTCAGCAACGCGCATTACATATTAACTAGGTATTAACCCGCATTTACCTAGGTGCCGCCCGAAGATCAGAATGAGGTCCAATCCACGTACAAACATCTGCCAGAACCATGTTTACAAAACATGGCGACTGATAAAGTACCTACAAATAGCTACAATGGTTCGTCCGATGTGCACATTTTATTTATTATTTGTAAATGTCATAACAACCTTTTTGTATACCTAACAAAAACACCCGGGCGACGCCGAGCACGAATATTTTTTTGGTATTTCAGATTTTAAACGTAAGGGTCGGCACACATACTACGAAGTGTAGCGCAGACTTTCATTGCCAAAGCATCATCGTCCTTGGTCGTGTTAAAATAAAATCGAAATTTATTCAACACCAGTAAAACCCATACAAGTAAATCAAAGGTAGGTAAATATTTTTGCGGTCGAGGGAGTTGTCATTCGATAGGTTTTGATGACACGTTAGCCTAGTTGGTAGTGGCCCTGCCTCCGAAGGTAGCGGTCATGGGTTTAAATCAAGATACACACAACATAACACAACACATGAGTCTTGGATGTCTTATATGTATTAAAGTATGTATTTCTCTATACAAGTAAGTTTGTACTTGTAGGTACACACATTGTCTCGTGATATTATTTTTTTAATTTTAATAATTATTATGTCCATTTCATCATCAATTTTTAGATTTGGGCGACTGTTTAGGAAGTTTTGTACTTGAAAGTGTAATTTTCCTTTATTGCCTTAGTCGTCTTTTACGACATCCAAAAACAAAAAAAAACTAAATAATACAACAACTTTAAATATAAAAATTAGTTCATAAGTACCTGCTTATGAAGTCCAAACTAATGAATGGTCTACATTAAGTATAGCGACCTCCAACATAAGCTTTAAAGCGCTAATTTTTGTTAGTCTCAAGTGTGTGTGTGTGTGTGTGTGTTTGCCCAACCCCCCACTTTTTGTATTGTAAAAATACAAAAAATCTGAAAAAAAAATCTTAAATGGAAGAACATATAACGAATTTTAAAGGAAAACTATCACAACTAAGTAGACATCAAAGACGGTACCAATTCACTTTACATAGAAAATTAGTTATTACTTGTTGATTTTTATGTTTGTAGTACTTAACGGCTCCGGAACCCTACACTGACCATGGTCCGACATGCCTTGCCCAGTTATTTGTTCGCAATTTTGAACCTAGGTTCATTAGCAACCAAACACTACAATTTACAACAAAATTGGTTAAGTATTTTTGAAGTTACTCTCTGGTTTAAGTTATATTTGTAAGCAGTTGTATGAACAAAAGACGAGTGAGCGAGTTTTTGTGCAGGTGAGTGTATATCATTAAGACTAATTATAAAAAGCTACAAATTATAGTTGGGAAATGATATCATACATTTTAATATCACTTGTATTGAATATTTGATCAGATTACAATCAAATTTAGTGTTTTTAGAATAAAAGCCCTAAAAAACCACTTTATGGACTTGAGTGTAGAAAATATAGACTAATTCATGTTGAGGATTTTTTTAGATAGATTCATAAGAAAAATAAAATAATTATTAATAACACTAGAGAGAACCTCATTTAATTATACACAATTAAATACACCACAGTGCCGATGTTACTTTTTTACATATTCTT
Source organism: Acleris holmiana (assembly GCA_949316455.1). NCBI lineage: Eukaryota > Metazoa > Arthropoda > Insecta > Lepidoptera > Tortricidae > Acleris > Acleris holmiana. The sequence continues at coordinate 11,915,813 of OX438769.1, forward strand.
ACAATCTCCATTTTCAGATCAAATCTAAGCTATCACTCTCTGTGCACCAGCACATAGATTGCTAGGCACGCCAAAACTGCAAACTGTAACAAAAACACGATTTATTTGTATAGTGAGAAAAAACCTAAATTACTAGGTAATGACTACCAGATATTGTAGAGTTGACTTTTGGAATTTAATCTATAACATGATGCTTTTCATTGTTAAAGTCATAAAGTTAACTAAGGGAATAGACAAAGTTGTGTTCTAGATAGAACATCTCAATTTGCATCTAATATATTCAGCATGGCTGTAATTGTTGTATTATGAGGAAAATGTATGTAGTTATAAATTATGTTTATATTATAATTTATATATCTCTTTATCTCAAGAAAAAAATGTTTAGATAGAGAGATATTAGGAATAATGTATCCAATACTGGGATATTGATGACCAGTATAAAATGCTTTTAACTCACCTTAAACTTAGGATACTCGTTCATATAAATTGTGACCATTCCAACGTAAGGCAGAAATCCCCTAGCACGGCCTACTACATCTTTTTTCGTTAGCCACAACTGCCCCTGTGCGTACAGACCCCGGTCATCTACACTGTTGTTATCTCCCTTGGTTAAGAACTTGACAGTTCCATTATTCCTGAAATAAAGTATAAACACCTGTTTAAAGGCTAAAATGGGTACAATTGCTTCTATCGTAGACTTAAAACCATCTTAATTGGTTATGATAAAAAAGAGTACATGTGGCTAAAATACATTGTTATGATGGATGTTTAGTGTAACAAGAATGGATAGGATAAGAAACAAGTATGTATAAGGAAGCTTAAAAGTGGGACCAGTGAGAGAAAAAATGGAAGGGAATAAATTGTCATGGTATGGGCATGTGATGAGGAGGAATAATAGTCATGTGATGAGAAGAGTTTTAAATATGAATGTGGAGGGCTATAGTGGAAGAGGGAGTCCTAAGAAGAGATGGATGGAATGTGTAAATAGCAATATGTAAAACAAGGGAGTGAATACTGAAAGGACAGCTTATAGGAATGTTTGGAAGAAAAAGATGTGCTTTTCCAACCCTAATTGATTGGGCTAAAGGCAACATGAAATTGGTGATTGGGAACTAATATCCCTTACATATTTATATAGTCTATGGACACTTAAACATTCTCAATAAATCATATGACTCTCCATTTTTTTAAATCAGACTATTAGTTCAGAAGCTTGAGTTAAAGATCAGACAACTGGTAGATAATGCCCTTAGGCATTAAGTTCACCTTTTTTACTCAAATTCTGTATTTTTGTGCAATAAAGATAAAATAAATAAATAAATATTTTTTTACTACATACTTACAAAGACTAAATTACTCTTATAGATGGGTACAAAAGGGTTAATCTCAGAAGCAAAACAGATTTAACACTCGTTTGGCATAAATCCAATGCCAAGAACTCTGTACAAAGCTGATTTTGTATATAAGCCAGGGTACTCCCAGACTGCAAGACTTAGCACAGTGTCTTAACCTTTCGTATGCCGGAGACGCTCCCACACTTGTACCCGTCGTATGCCGGGCTATGACGTCATCGGTGTCACGTGACAGAGTTTAAAAAATCCTAGCTCTCAATTGGTTCCACTTTTCGAACTACTAAATCTAATCTATGGAAGATTGATTTTTAGATTTTACCACAAGCAAATTAGAACCCTATCTTAAAGGAGGTATAGTCCAATTTAAAATAACAAGATTAAATCCCTTGTGGACGGATACGGTACTAGGCACTCTACTGTGCTGGGCCGGATACGGCACTAGGCATACGAAGGGTTAAAGACCATGAAGATGGGTTCATATGTTTATACACTGGTGTTTAGCAATAAAGTAGTAAAGAGTAGACACAACATTAAGACACCTTATTTCTGTAAAATTTAAGTACTTTCAGTGATAAAAAGATATATTAGTTGTCTAATGTGAGAAGTAGCCTACTTACTTTTCATGAAGCTTTAATACCCTATGTACAATTGGAATGTCGCGACCCTCAACCTTAAATACAACGATTTCTCCGACACGGACAGGTTCTTCAGGGTAATTGGTAAGGAACAGCAGGTCTCCTCTGTGAAAAGCGGGCTCCATACTTCCCGACAAAACCACCACGATAGGACTCTCGCTGCCGGTAACTACCATTAGACCTTTCCATATCATCAGCGCGGAAGACACTATCATACCAAAGCTCAGCACTTGGTAGATAAACTGAAAATCAATGAGAATTCACATGAAAAACACCCAAAGCACCGCTCACGTCATCTCTTGGGAAATATTCAATGAAAATATACCTGTCGTTTGTTCATGCGCTTCACATCATCAAATAAACTGTCCAACATTTTTATTTATTGTTATTATCAGCGCCTGCTACAGTCTTACTTATTTATTTGGTTATCCGGAATTACTGCTAGCCAGATTTGCCCTTTTGTCGACAGAAGCAACCACGTCAGAAATGTCAAAAACCACAGGGAAGATATGGTCCAATGAACAAGTTAAATAGCACGTTCACAAACCATCTATTTTGTGCGCTTGTAAAGATGCCTTGAATAGTTTTTAGTAGAATTTGCTGAATTTGTCGTCTTTACACGAGGAACTCACTATTATACTACTAAGGTACTAATAATAGGGTTAGCACTTTTGGTAGCGTAACGTGGTTCTAGAATCTATGGAATCACTATTTTCAGTAGGTCAATATTTTTGAAGGTGTTTTTGAGAATGTAGTAGTACTTAATTATGTTGTAATACGGACCCAACCAGGGACATTGGGCCTCCTCCAATTTGGTAATTGTTTTCCTATTATGTGCTAATTTGTATTCAGGTTTCGTTGTACTAGAGCGGGTTTCAGGTGTCCCAGCATTCCTTGTCCCTTTAAGCTTTTCTATTTGGTCTTCACGGCCCATCTCCTTTCTGACCATCTTGCTACGTGGCCTGCCCACATCCATTATAGAATGAGTGCATGTTAAAACCTTCATGGTTTATGTATCCATTCCTATTTACATTATATCTGTTTGTTTGTTTGTTACGCTTTCACAGCGGAGATACCCTCAATGACAAAAAAACATCCAAATTGGTTGAACGGTTTAAGAGAATTGTGAAGCGATGCTTAAATCGCGTGGCTGTCAAAAATAATCAATACTTACATAGATCCGGACGATAACGTTTCTCACCCCCTAAATCTTATCCGATTTCTACCATTTTTCAATATTTTGTAACTGTCATGAAAAATTACGTCTGTACGTTCCGTTTTTGTCTTTTTTTCCAATAAATATTTTCTTAGAAAGAAAAACGTACAGACCTAGTTTGTCATACTAAGTATCTACAACATAATATAGTAGTCTTACTTACTCAAACTCGTATCTGCATTATTATTTTGCTGTTAGTAAACTTATTGCCTCTAAATATTAATGACTGAAAATGAAATTACTAATAACAAAAAAAATATGCAGATACGAGTTTGAGTAAGTAAGACGACGATATTAAAAAATCTTAAACACTGACAAAGTTTAAGGGGAGAAAAACGGTATCGCATTTTGTGTTTCTTTTTTGCTTCACAATCCTCTTAACGAATGAAGGAATTTTGGAAAGTAAGTCATTGCCTGGGTCTAATACATGCTCAGACAGAATACATGTCTTATACAACGGTGGATAATCAATTATGACCAACGTGTCACCAGACTTAGAATGAAAGTTACAGGAAACTCAAATCTAGTATCTCAACTTGCTACTCTTCATTTCCGAATTCAATACACTAGTAAGTACCTACTGTAGTTATACATACTAAATGGGTATTTTATTTTGAAAGTTGCACTTACGAGGTATTTGAATTAGGGTTTATGTTATTACCCCTACTACCTACTAGGTTTTTGATTTACAAAACGAAGTGATAACAATTATAGAATTGCAAATTATCCCTATGAAATACTATTAAGTTTATTCCTATGACGAGGGAATCGCCCCAGAAACATTCAGTATCCTCAAGAAATGAAAAAATCCAAAAAGGAATCCAATTATTGAAAAATTAGTACCTCTAATGCCAGAAACTAGAAGACTATTGTATGAAATGCCTGTTAATGAAGAGTCACTTGACTTGCAAACGGAAGGTGAACTGCTGTAAGTAGTATAATTGTTTTTAAAGATGTTAGTGTTTAAGTTTTGATTTTTAATAAATCTTCTTTCATAGAATAATGCGTTTAAATTTTTATTCTGCTCTCTCTTATTTTTTATAATTAGACTATAAAACTGCGCTATAACAACGCCAAATAACTCACGTTGAATAGATAAAAAAAGAGTTCTAATTATAAATATTTATAAGTACCACCACGGTCACCATACAAGAAAGGTTTATTTTCAAAATAGGTATTTTTTAATTTGTTGTATGGTAAAAACGGTAACACATACCTACGTCACGTAGGTATGTGTTACCGTTTTTACCATTTTATAATTTCTTTTTTACGGATTATTATTTAACACGTAGGCTACGTGTTACAAAATAATCCGTAAAAAGAAATTATAAAAGTAGTGTCAACCCTTATTAAATAACGTCAGTTCAGTATCTTAGGTATACAGTATACTAGGGTTGACACTACTTTCGTAATTTCTTTTTTACGGATTTTTTTGTAACACGTTGTATAAGCGTCTAATTTGGTACCTATGATTATATACCCAAGTTTAAGTTGGGTTGATTCGATTTGGAATCGAATTCAAATTGCATTATAATAATACCTACTGTGTGATCGTACGGAACCCTCGGTGCGCGAGTCCTACTTGCACCGGTTTTTAATCTATTTATTTAATGATTTGTCATCAACCAGCCAGCCAGCAAAGAAACGCTGGCTGTTTTATTATATTAGTACCTACATATATATATATATATATATATATATATATATATATATATATATATATATATATATATATCTAGACATGTTGAACATATTTATAAATAAATAAAACCGGGCAAGAGCATGTTGGACCATGCTCAGTGTAGGGTTCCGAAGCCGTTAAGTACTACAAACATAAAAAACCGGCCAAGTGCATGTCGGACCACGCACAGTGAAGGGTTCCGTAGCTGGGATGAACGTTCATGGTTGAAATTCATTTATTTATTTTTATTAAAATCTCAAAAACTACACAGCGTATCGTGTTCAAAACAATTTTGGTTGGGAGTATTTCGTATGCTCTACCACTGTAATTTTTATTAGAATGTTCTATTTAACAGTTCAAAAGCTACCCACCCGGAAATAATTTTTACGACTTTAGAAGCATATATCTCGCCAACTGTTTCACTTACGTAAAAAAGTCACTTGAAAACCTGTGTATCATTTTGGAAGCCCTATCTAAAAAAACCCTACACTCTGATGTAACTCAAAAAAATGTTTTTCGTCCCCTAGTTACATGTATGGAGTGCCACCCCTAAATATATATTTTTTTCAATTTTACTATATCATTGTATAGCGGTTTATAGAATACATCTATCCTCCAAATTTCATTTATATAGTGCCAATAGGCTCTGAGTAAAATGGCTGTGACATACAGACGGACAGACGGACGGACGGACGGACAGACGGACAGACGGACAGACGGACAGACGGACATGACGAAATTATAAGGGTTCCGTTTTTGCCATTCGGCTCAACTTAGTCATGATAGTTTTCCTTTTAAATTCGTTATATGTCCTTTCATTTAAGGTTTTTTTTCAGATTTTTAGCATTTGTATTGGCTGTAGCTTATCATATTGGCTGTAGGGGGGGACACTTGAGTCTATCAAAAATTAGCGCTTTAAAGCTTAATATTTTATAAACGGTTTGCTTAATCGAAAAACTGTTTTTACAACCACGTAATATTTTTGAAAGACCTATCCAACGATACCCCACACGATGGGGTAGACGCCAAAAAAAATACATTCCCATGTTACGTGTAGGGGAGGTACCCTAAAAAAATTTTTTTTTTTACTATATATTTTACCACTTTGTTGGCGTGTGACTAATATGCATATTCATACCAAATTATAGCTTTCTAGTACTAACAGTCTCTGCACTAGGCTTTAATTTTGAATACAGCTTTAACACATGTTTTTGTTGATCACGTACCTTAAGAGGGCGCCGAGCGTCCAGTGGCGCCCAGATTACTTTGATTTTGTTTTCCAATGTACTAATCTAAAATCTAAAAATTAAAAATTATAATAATAATATCATCTTAAAATCAAAGAGCACTTTACTGTTGTACAAATGAATACACAAATTATAGAGAATATGACATATTAATAAGTTGGTATAACTTAACAACAATTGAACTATGAGTGAGCAACTTGAAGGAAAAAAAGCGGCCACCTTTTCCCGTTAAGTTGACTACACGAAGGTTAAGTACCAATTTAACCATACAATGTTAAAAATAAATGTTAATAGACTGTTAGTTCATACATTTTGACAACTGTTAACGCTCTAATCGTCTGTTAAGTGGTTAACATTGTATGGTGAAATTGGTACTAAAGGTTAATAAACTATGTCATGTTTGCTATATAATAATATAGCGTATTCATTTGTGGAACAATAAAGCGCTCTTAGATTTTAAGATCATACATTAAGAAAACACAATAATAGAGCGCCACTGGACGCTCGGCGCCCTATTAAATGAAACGAAAAATAGCATTTACAGCTTTAGTATAATACCTATAGGAGAATTAGTACTAAGTAGCATGTTCCATAAAATTATTTTTCTAATATCATGTCAACGTCAATCGTTTCAATAACTCTCAACTTTATAGTAACTGTGTTAGGAGTGGTGACATCGGCAACGAGTATCTCAGCCCCGTTGAATAATCCCAATTCGCTTATGCTCTTCTTTAGGTTTTCTCTTGTCCTCTCTTCTATGCTTTTGATTGAAGACATGTAAAGAGTTTTGTTACGTCCATTAATAATCGTGGTAATACCTGCAAAAACAAATCTGTATTAGATTTTAAACTAGCACTAGCCAAAAATTGTCTTTATTCACAACAAGGACAATTCCATAGTAGACGCCGAAAAGGGGCGCTAGTTCACCAATAAATAGATCGTCTATCAACGGCATGGATCGACGACATCGACATTGATCAACTTAAAAAAAAACAACTACTCAGGTTCTATGCTGTTTCTCGTAGCTTACACTTTGAAAGTTTTCTATACCTTACTCTGGATTTAGTCACGCACGAATGATAAGTGAAAGAGTTGGAGCATCCAGTTTCGGATTTAGTGTTTCGTAGTAACCATCCAACTCGATCTTTGATGCAATTTTCCACCAAATAAATAAAGTATTATTCTCGAAAATCTGGCGACCCTTAAGCCCATATTAATAATCGGCTCGATAATAGTGTAATATGTAAGACCAACAATCCTTACTATCCTTACCTGGCTAGTGAACGCGACCCTCCAAGTAGGAGTTCGTGCCCGCCCTAGGGTTGCGACCCACAGGTTGAAAAACACCGATTTCAATTATCTCATTAACTAGATCAGGAAGTGACAAGGCCATTTACTGGAAGCGCTTTGGTGAAAGTAGTGTAGTGAATTCTTTGAAGGCTTAATGACAAAAAGGTTGGAAAATCGTTATCAATCATATGAATGCGTACCTGGACTCTTCATCAAATAATTCTGATCTTCACAAAGCTTGGTGAGAACTGATTGCAATGTTGATTCTGGTTCCAATTCCATGATCGTTGTGCTGTTGCTGCAAGCGACACAGTCAGGCCGTTTCTCTGCACTGAATGTGTAGGTATACACACCATCAGCTATGTTCAGCACCATGTAATTGTTCATGTTAACACAGCATGAAGAGGCTAGTTTGAAAACCTAAAAATGTGATGCAGTTCATGCAGTGAATAAGCTAATCTTGTTCCATGCCAATGAGTTAAAACTGGAAATGGGTAAGGACCAAATAGTTGGACCATAGTTAAGCGTAGTTAACCATACAAACAAGAAACGTGAAAAAAGTTCCATTGTGACACGAAAGTTATCCCTACAAATGTATGGCTAATTTTCGTGTCACAACGGAAAAGTTTCATAGAAAATTTAATTGAGTGAGTTAGCGTGGCCAACTTTTTGGTCCTTACCCAAACAACACACATAAATCAATTGTATGGATTTTTAAAATAGTCCTTTGTTTTGCTTACAACTTCATCTGCCTACAGCATTATTTAATCAAGATGATTAATTTTCCCAAGGTTCAAACCATCTCAATACCAACATTAATCAAACCTAAACAGAAGTAAAATAAACTGTCATGTGCTTTTTTCATAATACCTGTACACACCAAGCTGTACCTGTTTATGTGTGTAATCTTAGTTATCATTATGTAACTGACCTCAGTAGCACAAGCCGCAGCTATAGCAGCGTTAGTACTGGCCACAGCTGGAATAATATTCTTTAGCACACCCTGACAAAGCCTGTACGTGACACCAGTGATGCCATGCTTCAGGGCCCGTTCCTGAGCTTTTTCCAGCACCCAAGCCACATGCTGGGGATCATCTCCATCCAGATGTGTGGTATTACCCCATGGGTTTTCTTTAGACCACTGCAATACTTTGACATACTCAATGCAGTGCTCTGGTAACCTGAAAGATAAAGACAAATAGAATTGTTGTTATAGAAAATATATGCAAAGTTAAAGCTGACTGGCAACTAATGTAACATTTTTGACAGACAAAATGACATCCATTTATTTAACCCCTCTCCTATCTTGTCACATAATTTGTATAGCTTTTTTACTTTTTTTCGGACTTTATCATAATCCAGAGACTAGAACTTAATATTTTTCTCACCTCTGACAGACAAGGAATTTAATGAGTCCAATAGAGCTAAAATGGAACATCTGGTTTCCGCTCACATTACATATAAATTTGCCATATAAAAAGTAAGTTATTATAAAATATCAAAAAATAAAACATTACCTTGGAGTGTTTGCAATGGTACACAGTGGGAATGTTACCTGAGGTGGGTACAGGTCTAGTGTGCATTCAATGCAGGCACTCAACCCTGGCAGAATGACTCTAGCATTGCCTTTGAAGCCCTCAGTACCACCATCCACCAAAGGTATCAAACTGCTTTGATCTAAATTACCTAAGTAAAAAAGATGAGAAAATTAATTTGTATATTATGTAATAACTAACAATTTTAATAAATTAAGAGTAAGTTGAAAACACCATTGATAGATGAAATAAATAAATTAAATTAAATTAATATAAAAATAAATTAAATGATATAGTATTATTATTGTATAAATTAAATTTCACAGTATTAAACCTTATTTTATTTCTTAGCTATGCAGTATTGCACCATCATAACCAATGAATGGTCATCCACAGGGAAATTTGCTAAAAATCTTGTTATTTAATAATTGAAGCTTATTAATTTATCTGACGAATACAAATGTCCCATTAGTTTATGACATGCAAAATTATTAATATTTGTTTCGTCTTGTAATTGCTAAATACCTGTCCAAAAATAGTAAAATTTATGGTCAGGGAATTCAATTTGTTTTAAAAAGCTGGTAAACATACAACTGTTGTGGCTGTCAAGTAGAGTTGGACAGCAACTATTGCTGTTCAACTCTTACTACATATGCTAGAGCAAGACCTCCATTATTGGTTCATTATTGACACAGAAGTTGTTTATATTGAAATACTAGCGACCCGACAGCGGCTTCACTCACTGCAATTTTTTTTTCTTGACATTTTTTTTTTAATTTTCTAAAAAAAGTATTATTTTTTTTTAATAAAACGTATCCTGTTACTTCTAGTACCTCCCAGATTATGTGTACAAAGTTTTTGCGTGAAAGCGTAACAAACATCCACACTTTCACATTTATAATATTAGTAAGGCTATTTATGACAAGATGGAATCCTTGTATAAATTACCATCATCATTATATTGTAGCAGAGACACCAGCATGCCATTAAGCCAACGTCTGGCAACTATTGAGTCCAGGCCACATACTAAAATGTGGAACTGCCGGTAGAATCCATCATCCATGTCTTGTATAGCACAATGATGAGCAGTGGCTTCACAACCAGGAACTCTAAAAACACAATACTAAGTATATTTTCAACTGTTGACTTTAAAAAATTAGGTAAATCACGTCAAAAACTAAATATCATGTTACTAGATTCACTATATATTACTGACATATAAAACAGCCCTTATGAAGCCGATTTACTGAATAAGTATTTTGAATTTTCTTTTTTTCATCTGTATTTTTCTCACCTTTTGTTGACAAATTCAACAGCACATTTGGCCTTAGATAAACCAATATCATTCTTTCTAAACAAAAACTGCCTGTTTAAGTTTGACAATTCTATAGTGTCCATGTCTATAATGTGGATTTTTTTAAAACCCATCAAAGCCAAGTCTTTTAGTAATTCACAGCCAAGACCACCAGCTCCAACCACCAAGATTTTGCATGAATTCATAATGAAATCTAATATCTCGGCGGACGCTTCAAAATCAGGATGGCAAAATGGACCAGATCTCTCCAATAGTTTTCTAATATTTATCCATCTTCTATGCAGGTATTCAGGTAGTGCATCAGTACCAGCCATTTTACTGTAAAATTTACATTAAAATGCGATAAATTTAGTTGAAATTGAAACTATAACGAACAAAACCGGCAAACAGTTTGACCTCAGCTTACGGAAAAACTTAATTAAATACTGTTTTGCAATTTAACACTATACTATGAGTTTTTTTCTACGACGTTCAATAGAAAGCTGCAAGTTTCGTTTTAGCAATAAGCGATCAGCATTTCCCTTAAATAAAATACCAATCTAATAGAAAAAGTAAAGATAATTATTCGCACAACTGTCAGATCAAACTGTCAGGTCGTCAGGTCAGTGCACAAATGTCAATTTATTTGTTAAAAAAGTGTTGTTTAAGTTCCCCATTCACGCCGCATCACAAACTAATTTTCAAAAATGTAATTGTACTTTTAGCTACAAACTAATCAAGGTTAGTAAAAATATTTTCAAATATTTTTAAAAATATTTTCGACGGTGAATATTTATTATTTTTAATTAATATTGAGATACACTTAAAACAAATGTTATGTTCTATAACTGAATAGATGGCATTACGTTTAGTGTGGTATTCATTTGTTGAAAATGGAGGCGTGAAGAAGGCTATTGTTGGAAAATCCGAATTTTCAAGTTAGCGGTTGTGAGGATTTCCATGTGAGTAGAATAATTTGACTATATGCATAGTTTTCGGCAGTTCTTAAAACGTATATCTTCTGTGTTAAAATGAAATAACTACGTATGTTATCTTTGATATTCAAGGGAGAGACTTATGACCATCTTGGTAGGTATTTTTTGTGATTATAGCATGCTGTATTCAAATTTCGGTTATGTTTTAGTACATTATTAAAACGAAACGTGCGTGAAGATTTGTTGTAAAAACATTGTGTAAAGACCTTCACTAACATAGTAATTTACATTCAACTCTAAATAAATAACATGCGTAGGTACGTTCGTTCGGCGGTACCACTTCATTCATTGTCATGTTCGTTCGTCGATTTACCCAAGTCGTTGGGGAAGTATGTACTTATCTAACCATTAAGTAACTATTTCGATTCGAGTAAACACTAAGTGGTTACATTAATTGACATGTTGATTTTCTTTTTTAGGTTTTAATATGGCTGGGACTAAAATAAATACCAAATCCAAAGGGAAAGATGATAAGGGCAAAAGTAACAAGAATTTAAGTAGTACCAATGAAGAAGGTGAAGACCATGATTTTTCATTGCTTAGGAAACCTATACTCACAAGTATTACTGGTTTTGCCCAGGCAAGAAAAATATTTGATTTTGCCACTGAAGAAGTAAGTAAATATCCGGATTTAAACTTAAAACCATTGGTTATTCATACATAATGTAACAAATGGTGTACTTAATTTTTTATGATTTTAAAACTTAAATCTATTTTTTTTTACAGCTGAAAAGTCTTCTGGCAAATGAATGTGACTTATTATATGAATGCAAAGTATGTCGAAATATTTTTCGGAGTTTGGCTAATCTAATATCTCATAAACGTGTCTACTGCAAGGAAAAATTTAGTTCTTCAGTTCACAGTCATTTCATTCAAAATACATCTGCCGTAAGTATCTGGGTCACATCTCTTAAGAAAATGAAAAGACCATTGTTACAGTTAAGAAATATGTTTAATTATTAGATGTTAACAAAAGCAAATGAAATAAATTTATATAATGCTATCTCATTTTGCACTGATAAAATGTATCCCATGTCTTAACCTCCTCTTGGCAGTGGGGGCTTGTATTTGTGTTGGACGAGAAATGCTAGTGTTAATTAACGTATTGATCCTATCCATACTAATTGTTTTATATGGTGTTGATGTATGTAATATAAACTAACCTACTAAAGCACAAAATAAAAATAATGATATTACAGGCAAGTGAGATGCTAAAAATTAAGCGTCTGGAGGAAGCTTACCAAGAATCTTTGAAAGTCACTGAAGATATTCCAAATGAAAATGATGATCGTATAGCTCTAACAAAAGACCTGACTGGGATTGTTGAGAAACTTTCCAAAATCAGAGGTCGTTACAATTTTGATGAGCAGCAAGTAACGCTGCAGAAAATACCAAACAATTCTGTGGCAGTCTTCCAGAGTCATAGTGACGAAAACAAAATGGATAACATGCAGGCTCAAGTATGTTATCTTATACATTTGTATATGTATTTATTTCAATAGGTCCATGAAGTTGAGTGCATGCGCATGTGTTCCTTTTTTTATATTTAGTTAATTCGCTGAAAACAAAGTTAGCTTTTATATCATGAAGTAATGAACCTACTTATAAATTACAGGTGCAAGAACTAAACAGTATCTTATCACGAGACCAGGCAGTTCTACAAAAAGATGGCTCATTTAATGTGCAAACTTCATTGAATGCTGACAAGAAAGATGATTCTGATAATGTCATACAAATTAGTGATGACGAAGATAGCGATGAAACCCTCATACCTAAATGCAAAATATGTAAGAAATATGATATACTTACCAACTTATCTTTACAAGTGTATTTGTGCTTATAGCAAATATTTGTAGGCTTTTCTATAGTTTGCACCTTTTAGCGAGTAACAGTTGTTTTACGCGCGGTTTAGTAAATAGAAATGTGCACCTGGGCGTTTTTCATAAAAGGGTAAGTATCATTAAGGACAAAAATTAAGAAAATTTAACTTAATTCCATTTTGTCACGAAAATTAGCCGTACATTTAGATGTTACGATTTTTGTCTTTAACGATGTATATTAATGTATATACACTTTTTTTGAAAAGCGCCCTGTATGTACCTACGTAGAAAACATCAAAAGATATACTTAGAACAAATACTCGCGCTCCTCACATAAATAATTGCCCTTACCGGGAATCTAACCCAGGACCTTTAGCTTGGGCTATCTGCGTCGTCAGATGTCATTATGGTGCCTAATAAATGCTTACAGGAATAGTAAAATTGCAATATAACTCGATTTTGGAGTGACTCTTGAGAATATTGTACTTCCACCTACCATTCACCACGCAAAAGCTTCCGATTGAATGATTCCGTAGTAAGGCCGTTTGTCTACCGCAGGCCGTCAACGACACGACAACGATAACGATATTTTTATGGCCGATATCAAAACATCGTGAAGGCAATTGTTTGTCCAACGCGACGATATCAGTGGTTAAGTCATCTCGTTATCGGTGTCGTGTCGATGACGGCTGCGGTGGACAAGTTCAAACGTGTTTTGTATTGCCGGTATATCGGGCCGTGTTCTAGTGGTAGCGACGAGCGACGATCTACTCCAAAAATCGTCGGCCGGGATGTCGTCGCTCGGGCGTCTTGCGTGCGGTGGAAAGGCGGCCATAGTAAATGTATGTGCCGCTACTTCGGCGCCTTCATCTCCTTATCGTTATCGTGTTGTTAACGGCGGCGGTGGACAAATGGCCTTAGTGTCAAACATGGAACTGTATTTAACTTTTACGTAGCATAACTGTATACTGTTTGACGACACGTTGGCCTAGTTGGGAGTGACCCTGCCTCCTAAGGCAGCGGTCATGGGTTCAAATCCCGGTAAGGGCATTTGTGTGTTATTTTTTATTTGTGCCCGAGTCTTGGATGTTTTATAAATATTTAAAGTATGTATTTCTCTATATAAGTATGTTTATCGTCGTCTAGTACCCATAGTACAAGCCTAGAGCTTAGTTTGGGACTAGGTCAATTTGTGTGAGATTGTCCCCTGATATTTATTTTATTTTATAACTGGGACCTTATAAAGGGTTAATATGCACGCATAAGCATTACGACTTCACTAATAAATAAAACGACTTTAATTATTTATCTAAAGAGGTACCGTACCTATTCCTCTGCGCGTGTTTACGTGATCGCTGTTCCTGGCCGAATATTAGCGCATACATAATAAATGCATCCTTTTTGTATAAGTATATTTTTCTTTGTCTAAAATATAGGTGACATGCAGTTTTCTACGCAAAAGACTTTGAAATTTCACATGAAGTACAAACACCTGGAGAGTCGGCTGGTCTACCCCTGTCCCGATTGCTTTGAGATTTTCTCCACGTCTTGGAGTGTTTACCGCCATCTGTTCAAAGTGCACAGGTACTTATTAACGTTACCTACTTGCAATCCATCAATATATTCTTTGAGAGTTATCTGATTTGAATGTTCTGTCAAAATACACTATTTTTACGTCGAAGGACAGCTACATTGACGAGTTTTTTTTTTTTTTCAATTAAGTTCACTAACTCTATATTTATACGGAAGTGAATGTAAAGGGTGCATAAGGAGCTTTTCTAGCCGAGACATGAATCGAAATCACGCTGCCATAATTCCACCGTAAAACGCCTCTGCGAGCCTCCGCGAACCATTGCGAGCTCCCGATTACCACCAATTCAACCGAAAATGCGCTAGAGCTGAAAATTATGCTATACTAATTTCAATTCCCGCCCCTCCAACTTTCAATTCACCTCCCCTGTTGAGCAGAATCTAATATTTTTTTCACTTCTCGCGCTTTATAATGAGTAATGATAATGACTCATAATAGCCATGTATAGGCAGACTAAAAAGATGCATTATTTTAATCCCTAGGGACCAAAGCGACAATTTACTTGCTGGGGACTAAAGTACTTTCTTTTTAATTTCCTTGTAAGTGAAAGCTTTGGATAACCACAAACAGCCCGCTGTGGAGGGTAGGCTGGACATAAAACCTTCACTGCCTCAGTTTTCGTGTCGGAAAACATTGTCTTTGCGGAATATTTGTTATGTTCTAACCCCAAAAACAACCTTGTTGTTCTCTTTCTTCATTACAGTGACGGGTTGAAAGTAAATATGATGGCGCTATTAAGTTATATTTTTACGTGTCTATATTAAAACTATTTTTTTCGCAATCGAAGGGAACGGTAATGTGGTTAACTCGAGACTAAAATGCCATAATAACACTCGAAATTCACCCATAAAATATCTCGCGCCACAATGGTTTACTTTATTCCCTTGACGAACAATCGACTATTTTGTAGCTACCTTTTTATATTATTAAATTATAAACTATTTTTTTCAGGAAATCAGCTGCGCAAATAAGAAGGCTGAGAGAATCCATCCAAGCCAAAGCTTTTAAAATGAACAATCCTCCGGCTTCCTACGAAAAGAGAAAGAACATGAAACAAATCGCACCACAGAAGATCAGCGAAGAAGAGAGACTGGAACAAGAGAATCAGGTATGATTAAATATAAAAAGTATATAGGTGCTGTAGTATCATTAAATTATTTACTAACAGTTAGAGTTCATATGTGTGTACCGGGTCTATTTTAAACGAAAACTTCAAATCCAGGCAAAAGAAAAGAACGATCTCATTGAGCAAAGGCAACACAATCCATCCTACATCCTTCAAAAGAGCGTCTGCGTGGAAAAGTACTCGTATCACTGAGTACTATTTCACGCAGACGCTCTTTCGAGGGATGTTCGTACCTACTATTTACAGATACACACACACACACACACACACACACACACACCGCTATATAAGCAAGGCTCTTTATACGGTCGTGGTTTCGATTCTTAAACTATGAGTATGTCTTACATCCTGGAGGGCGATTTTTGTATCTCATCGACGAAAAATGACCAACTTTTGTGCAGCGATTTAATGTATAAGCTGGCCCACCTTTTGGATTTGATATGATAAAGGTGTTATGATATGAATTCCATAAGGAGGGCCCATTCGTAGATAAAATCGCAACATAAATTTATTTAAGAAGAGTCATTTTTAAACCCCGGCCGGCGAGAGCAAAAATGCTTCTGCTCCTAGTGCGTAATTAAATATCGACATCCATATGTCGATAGAATACAATTATTATTTTTAAGCTTATATACTATTTCAATCAACTGATTACAATTATAATCAATTTATCGTACTCATTTATCGTAATCGGCTATCCAAGTACACTGTTTCTTCTTGCGTGGCATGGCGGGTCGATAATATAAATGAATTAAATGATGGTAAATTAATTTGTCTCAATGTAATTTCTACGATTGACACCGATTGGTTTGAGTCAATGTATGATATGAAAGAGGTCTATTAGTTACGAGTATGTGAAAAGTATCTATTTACAACTGTCACTCACTCTTATCTATTACGAACATTCCCGTGAGTATGATAAATTGATTATAATTGTAATCAGTTGATTGAAATAGTATATAAGTTTAAAAATAATAATTGTGCTTAATTAAATGTCGACTATTCTATCGACATCCATATGTCGATAGAATAGTCGATATTTAATTAAGCACTAGGAGCAGAAGCATTTTTGCTCTCGCCAGCCGGGGTATGGCTCATTTTCGTCGATGAGATTAAAAATCGCACCTCTGATCGTTTTGTGTCTTAAACCCATACATACGGGTATTGTGTTAACCTTTTGAACGCCAAAGCCGTCAAATCACGTCATCGGATTTTCGTGCCAGGGACGCCGAGCGCTCAGAACGCTCCATACATCTTGGCGGTTTCGCTTCTTTTTGTGATTTTACAATTAAAATACTGCTTTTCTATTAGTTTTAATGCACATCATGAAATATCATTTCAGTTATGATCGAATAAATAAGCATTTTTTTTTATTTTTGTTGAATATTATTTTGCGCGTTATAGATTGTTTTTTAAGGTAATGGATTGATTTTGAAATGAAGTTTATTACCGTTGTTTTAATTTTATGAACGAGAGTTTTAAGTAGTCGAAATCAAAAACTATTGTTTGCCATTTTCTATAAAACTTTACTAAGTTATTAACTTTTTACACAAAAAATTCTATGAGATGGTAAAAACTGAAATGAAATCTACCCAATTTCTAGTTTGTAAATTTCACTCCACCAACTTTGATGATTTTAATAACGATCTTGCTAATATAGATTGGAATATTTTTTTGATAATTTACATGTGGAAAGCTGTGGTGTAGACCAGCACGTACCATATCATCCCTCACGGAACTCGTGCACAAGTCCGGTATGGCACAGCCGACCATAAGTTTTATTTTGAAAAAAAAAGAAAATATCACAAGCTATGGAAACTTTACGGTAACCTCCTGGACTACGAAATTTGTAAAAAAATAAGAAAAAGAGCTAGAAAGTTTGAGTACGAATGTTATAATAATTATATAGCATTTTCCGAAAATAAAATTAAGTCACACCCTATATTCTTTTGGAAATTTATCAAATCGACTATTTCTAATAGAGGTATACCACACACTAGGTTTTACAAGGGTGCTTCAGTTTCAGACGGTGAAAGTATCTCTAACATGTTTAGTTATCATTTTCAATCAGTCTTCGAAATCTCTAGCTTTCCGCCTTTGGACGTCGATCATTTGGAACCACCGTCAAAACCAGTATTTAACATAAATACAATTAATTTGACACACCAAAATGTTCTTAAATACTTGAAATCAGTCGACGTGAACAAGGACGCTGGACCTGATAAAATACATCCTCTATTAATTAATAAATGTGCTACTATGTTAGTTTATCCTCTTACCAAAATTTTCCTGCAATCTATTAAGGAAGGGCACGTTCCACAAATCTGGATAAGTCGTGTATAACTCCTATTCGTAAAGTTCCCACAAGACATAGAAAAGCCTTCTTCAAAAATATGTCAGTTTGGTAAAATATTGGAAAAAATTGTTACTGACCAGCTTTCAGACGCCGTTTGTCGCCATGTCAACCCGAATCAGCACGAGTTCTACAAGGGTAGAAGTGTAGAAGGAATCTTTTTTCTTTTAGTAAGGTAATGCGTGATGCTATAGATAATAAATACCAAGTGGATGCTGTATATACTGACTTCGCAAAGGCATTCGACAAAATCTGACAATACGCTTTTGTTGAAGCTCTGGAACCTCGGTATGCTCGGTGATCTTATTCAATGGATAAAATCTTATTTAGAAAATAGGTGCCAAGCCGCTGTACTCTGAGGTTTTTCGTCTGGGTATGAACAGTCATTCAGGTGTCCCACAGGGGTCTCATTTGGGCCCACTATTATTCATTCTATATATAAACGATATCACTGAGTCGATATCTGAATCCAGAGCCCTTCTTTACGCCGACGATGCCTACAAAAATATTTAAGGCTGTTTTGAAAGCCTGGAGCAGGCTGTTGCAGCATGATTTTCTCAATTTTGAGAGCTACTGTGCTCGTAACAATTTGTTTCAGAACTGTGACAAATGTTCAGTAATAACATTTACGAGGAAAAAAAACCCAATTTGTATGATTTGATTACAGATTATGTAACAAAACTTTAACTCGAGAATATACGAGGGGTGATCCATAAGTTTTGATAATCGGTATGAACCATCCCCATAATGATATTCTTATAATGAGACCATGGCACTAATAAACCTTAAATTAGAGAAAAAATGTATATACACATTATTCGTTTGTTTTTCTGTGATAGCTAAAGAAAAACATGTATGAATAATTTTACAAGTCGGTAAAACAAGAGTGAGTTTTGTAATTATTTGGAGCGGTGTAGAGGAAGTTCTGATGCAAAATTTAAGGTAGGGTTTTAGGCCTTTTTCAGGATTATTGAGGCCTACAAATAATTACTGTGACATTAGCTTTTACTAATGGACTTCAAATAATCTACGAGAGTTATTTATCATTACTCTTTCAAAGTTATGTAAAAATATTAAAAATAAGCTAAAGAAAAAAAATACTTTTTACTCCTACTTCTCATTCAGTAATGTTAAAAAACAACTGTATAAAAATCAAGAGTTAATAAATAATAAAATATTCTACCTTCTAGACGTCTAAATGATTCGTGAATACGTGATATTCTAAACCCCTTACAGCAGAATTCACAAAACAGTCGCCGGTTTCAGGCCGATTAACCAAAATGAAATAAAAAAAAAAGGAGCTCATACATTCGTTGAAAATCGAAATTATCTTTCGTGGTGCGCATTAAAATTTGTAGATGTAAAGTATTTTAACTGTAAAATCACGTAAATCAGCTAAATCGGCAAAATTTCGTATACGGCCTCTTAAGTCACGCGCAAATATTGGTTGGGCCCTGAAACCCAGGACGATAGTCGCAACAAGTCGGCCGGGTCATGTCGTTAGGCCGGCAGTGGCATGGTTACTAATAATTGTACGTTGACCTCGTCATTAAACCGTGAATATATAACAAACGAACACACTTACACACTTAAATTTTATAATCCTGTAGAGCTCCCTGAACAGAAATTAGGAATTTATTTGAACAAGAACACAAAGCGTGCACTGTGTGTACGTAGGGCACTTGACGGGTAAAGTAAGAGCAAGGATTTGTTGTTCAGGCTTGGATGGACAACATGGAAGGCGACGGCGAGCTCCCGCGCTGCGGCGGCTGCGGGCGCACGTTCGAGCGGCGCGCGGCGCTGGCGGCGCACACGCACACCTGCCAGCCGCGCTCGCGGGCCCTGGCGCGCCGCCCGCCCGAGAACAAGAAGATCGAGATACAGATCCGCAAGGACTACAACAAGGGGCCGCCCAGTCTTAACTTGATGCCGAAGACGGACAGTAATGGTAAGCTATATCTGTTATGCCTTGCTGCTCGAGAGGTGGTTTTCGAAATTAAAGACATGCTAGTAAAGTAATTCAATCGAATTTTTGATGCGTCTTGATGAAATGACAGTTGTGTTATTTATTATCCTAAACAATCACTGTGTTCGCACTAGGAATGCGTAGTACTGGCACTTGTTGATTTATTTATTCTTTCAGATAACAAACCTACAAGTGAAGATACCCAGACTGTAATCAAAGAACGTCCAGAGAAACAACCTGAGCCTATGGAGAAAACTTCTGAACCAGTCGAGAAACCTGCAACCTTGGAGAAAAAAAATGAAAAAGACAGTAGAAAGTTTGAGAAAGATAGTAGACCTATCGAGAAAAAATCTGACCCAGCAAAGCATAAACTCGTAGAAGCCACAATGGACATAATAGACGATAAATCAAGCGACAGTATTGAATCTCCGGAAAAAGCTGTGCCAGTCAAACAGCAGCCTGACAGGAGATCAAAGATGAGATTGCCCTTCGCACACCAAGTTGAAAAGAGTAACCTTGCCGCGTTTAAACAGAGAATGTTGCCGGACATAGATTTGGACAAGTTAGCTTGTAAGAAGTGTGATATCAAGCTTTCACGCGTTCAAGATCTTCTTGAACATATGGCCGGGCACTACAAATGGATGCGCTACGCTTGCAAGCTGTGCAATTTTAAGAATTATGACTTTGAGAAGCTACCGGAGCATGTCAAGGTTGTTCACAAGCTGAAAGGCGATTCTGACTTCTATTTTAGTACTGTGAAGGCTATTGACGGCACTGAGGCTTTGGAATTGGCGGAGCCTGTGGAGGAAAGTGACGTTAATGAAGAAAGCTCAGAGTCGCGGCGCCCGAGCCGCTGTTCGAGCGACTCCAGCCGGTTATCGGACGACAGCTCTTCCAGCAGCACTCGCATGGAGTCCGGCGCAAGGAAACGCAAGATGTATCACAACAGAAGTGGCAGTAAAAGAAAGAAGGACCCTTTAGCGATCGGTAACAAGATACTAATATAATATATTTACATTTTAGTTTCCATTAGAGAACCACTAAAACATTTTCCCAGGTAGGATCTGTGTATATCTCAGAATAATCATAAAATCGCATTTATATCTTTTCATGCGTTGAAATCTCTAAACGCACAAATACATAAACGCTTAGTAACTTTGTTTTTTACTATATAGAGAAATTCATAAGTACAAATTTTGTTTCAGATGAAACGGATGACATCAAGGAGAGCGACGTCTCTATGGAGAGAACGATAACTAATGTTGAAGATAGTGAATCCTTGTCAAATATAAAAACCTTTGAGGAGAACTCATCGGATATAGAGGATGTCGAAGATAAACTTGCCAAACGACACATAATAGAAGTTTCTTCGTCTGTCGCTTCGCGAAGACCTGTTCGGAAGAAGACCAAACCTAAGAATGCAGATTTTGAATATGATTTGTCGAATCTTTTGAAAATGGAAGCACAAGGCTACAGGGATTCTATGACTGTAACTACCACAAAACCGGCACAAAACAAGAAAAAGATTCAAGAGATACAAAGTAATTATGATAATATCAATAAAGACCACATTGGAGCTTTAGCACTCTTGTCTAAGAAAGCCGTTGATAAAGCGGCAGCTGAATTAAAAACCTCTAACTTCAGTCCTCCTATTTTCAACATTCAAAAAGAACAGCGCACGCAAAATATATTTGCTAGACCAATGTTGCCAAAGTTACCTAGATGGGATAAAATGTCGCCAAAAAAAGATAACACCGAAGAGGCAAAAGATATTCCGAGCAAAGTGTCGAAAATAAAATGTGTCAGCCCGAATAAAAATATGGACAGTGAAAAACTTCCTCTAGAAGATAGTACAGGAGTTACAGATGATGTCATTCCCAAAAACACTGAAGCTGATGACAAAACTACAGAACAAAGGGAAGCGGTGAAACAGAAACTGAACATACCTGCAGTAGTTCCTATTAAATTTCGAAGACAGAGTTTAGAACTTATGAAAAACCCTATAATCAACAAAAATATTACGGAATTCTCGAAAGCTGGAATGAAAACAAAAATTCTTCTCATAAAACCAATCAATAGAAATAAAGATGGAGTGTCAGTAAATACCCCGTTGAAATTCCAGACCATAAAATTAAAGGAACCAAAAACATCTCAAGAAGACAAAGACCAAATAGTTGTAGTGAAAGTCCCTAAGGTTGAACGAACAGCCCAACGGAGTGTCTCTCATAACAACATAAATAAACGATTATTATCTACGCCTCGAACAGACGCGATACTAGACGACACAATCCCAAACGCAAGAATTAGTGACACTGAAAAATTAGGGGTAAACAGTAAAAGCAAAAAACCCAAAAGATGTAACAGTGCTGAAAACGTGAATGATAATTGCAGTAGTTTAGATAATTCTGAAATTGAAGAATCTTTCACTGATAATGTTGATAAAACTAATTGTAATAATGAACCAAGTAGTAATGATACAGAAACTAACACTAGTCCTGTACCCATGGAAATTGAAGAGATGAATACAAATACTGTAGAAACAGGTAATGTTATCAATGTAACTTCAAATTGTGACAAAATCATATTAAGTAATGAAGAATCAAGTGACACCAAGATCGCCGCTGACATCTTAGGGCCATCAATGGTCCAGAGCTCTGTCCAAGAGTCTGATCAGAAGGTAGAAACTGTTAGTAATAAAAACCAAGAGTCTCGTCAGAAGGTAGAAACTGTTAATAAAAAAGATGAACCTGTAGATAGTAAAGAATTTAGCACGCCGAAAAATGCCATAACTCTTCAAGAATCAGTTGATAGTCAAGATTCAGAAACAAATTTATTTAGTAACGGAGACATTACTCCATTGTAATTGTGATTAATTAATTGTAATGTAGCGGATAGTGCAACAAATTTGGTTTTATATAAAGTAATTTGAATTCGGTTCACTTGTACAGATTAGATTGTATATGCCTTGTTGTATATTACAATTATTAAGGACTCTTCGACTTTTACTTATAACACGAAGTCCCGTCCCCTTTGGACCTTTTGATACACTTAATTTTACTCACTTTGGTTGTTTTGTCCAATTTAGATCGGATCGAACTATCAGATCTTTACTTTGAAAACCTTAGTTCGAAGTTGCGTTAGCTCCATCCATTTTCGAATTAAGTGGTTCGCTGTAACCACCCAGTTATAGTAGATTAAAGCCGTGTGCTTGTTGTGACAGAAAAAAAACTACATTATACCTTATTAATATCGAGCAAACAACGACAATAAAGACACGTTTGTTGTACGGGAGAGATTCTACACGGTAAAACGATGTTACAGTATTGTCAACGTTACGATAGCTCTTATTTACTTGATAGTAATGACAGAGTTAAAACAATATGATAACATGTCAAAGACGATATAGTTTTATTTTAGTACAATGAGGGCCTATTCTTACCGTACGCGCCGCGTCCCGTTTGCCAAGTAGGTAATGAGGCGAGCTTGAGGTGAAAATTTGCCTTTAATTTCACAAGGTCAGACTTTCAAATCGTCAGACTACCTACAGTCAAGTGTGAAGATACAAGGACTGGAAGGACTGTTAAAAAAAATAAGTAACCGTATTAAAATGCACAAAATTGGAAACATTCTTCACATGTTTTTCAAACAATTTATACATTAATGCACATCGTAATGTTCCCAAATCTATGATAGTAGGTTTAGGTTATGTTATATTCGCAGCAGGCCCAGAGGGCCAAACCACGCAGAAGTAGGAGTTCTGCGGCAGCTGAGCTCCGTCGACTCTTATTGATTTTAAATTAGACAGTGTCGATGGAGCTCTTATTTCTGGGTGGTTTGGCCCTCCGGGCCTGCTGCAAAGCTAATACCTAAACCTACCTACAGAATATAGTTTTTTGGCGAATGTACCGCTTATTGAAAGAAGAGTAATTTTTTTTACCCATCGAACTACAAGGTGTGTAAATTGGATATGACTGTACCAAAGCAGACGATTTGAAAAGGTGACGATTAGAAAGAGCGACTTTTTGAAAATCTGACCATTTGAAAGTCTGACCTTATGACAATAAAGGAAAATTTGCATGTAATACAAAGAGATTGAATATTAGTGTACATTTAATGTCTTTGATGTTATTATAAATACAAATGTGTTATTTGGTTTGTTTGCTTATTCCATCTTCACAGTTACCCGCTCTAAGTGAAATTTGGTAAGTAGGTAGGTAGAAATAATAGCACGGCGACGGTCCTCATGAGACCTTTGAACCCTTTAACCCCTTCTTTTGATTCTATAATATCGAACAGATTTCGAAAGAATACTTAACGAACTTCTGCGCTGAGGGTTACTGATACATGCTAGTCTCTATGAACTGCGCGGCCGGCTGGTACCTACAACGGAACCTTTTGAAAAACAATGTGTAGTTTCAGGCATTTTGCTAGTCTATTTTTATCAAAATTACAGAAACAATGCTGGGCCTCTATTCTACTGCGTTATAACGATATCGCTTTTGACGTGTTTTAGAATCGTGAACAGTCACCATTATTGTAATGACATAAGAGTTATCAAAACGTTGGCAATACGGAAACACGTCAAAGACGATATTGTTACTTTACTACCAGGGGTAATTACCGTGTAGAGTCCCAGCCCTGTCATTTTACAGGTCATCACAATACCATGTCATTATGTAATAACGAATGGATGTTTGGACCGCGCGCACATTATGAATGTAACAGCTTCTTCAATACAAAGCTTTAGATTTAAATGTTTTAACCCCCGAGGCAAAAAGAGTGGTGGTATATAATAAATCAGCTGATTAAAATACCAGTTCTGAGAGGCGACCTTTGAATCTCATAGACGAAAAATGACTAACTTTAAAATCAATTTGTGTCGTCAATCGATTAAATCTAGGAGCGGGTCAGAGGGCCATTTGGATTTGATATGACAAAGGTGTTATGATATTATTATGAAATCCAAGAGGGCCCGCTCATAGATAAAAGCTGCATAAATTGATTTTTAAAGTTAAGTAGTAATTTTTCGTCATTAAGATTTAAAAATCGCACACCAGTTCTTCAAGGCAAATATTATATTGATAACCTAACATCTAAACAAAGGTAAGTAAATATTATACGAAAATGAATAAATAACAAAAATACATTTTGGAAACACTAAATTTAATTAGAAATATCAATACATCTTCATCCATTCATAACAACAGTTTTAAGTGCTCTTGGCGAGAGTCTCGGCTTTGGCGACAACTTCCTCGATGGGGCCGACCATGTAAAAGGCCACCTCAGGCACGTGATCGTAATCGCCCGCCAGGATCTTGGCGAAGCCCTTGATAGTCTCCTCGAGCGGCACGAGCTTGCCGGGGTGGCCGGTGAACACCTCGGCCACCTGGAAAGGCTGCGACAGGAACCGCTGGATCTTGCGCGCGCGCGACACCGTGAGCTTGTCTTCCTCAGACAGCTCGTCCATACCCAAGATGGCGATGATATCCTGCAGCGATTTGTAGTCCTGCAGAATCTTCTGCACGCCGCGAGCCACATTGTAGTGCTCGGCGCCGATAACGTTGGGGTCCATGATACGCGACGTGGAGTCGAGCGGATCCACGGCCGGGTAGATGCCGAGCTCAGCGATGGCGCGCGACAACACCGTAGTGGCGTCCAAGTGAGCGAAGGTGGTGGCGGGCGCAGGGTCAGTCAAATCGTCGGCCGGCACGTAGATGGCCTGCACAGAGGTGATGGAGCCCTTCTTGGTGGTTGTGATGCGCTCCTGCATGGTACCCATGTCGGTAGCCAACGTGGGCTGGTAGCCCACGGCGGAGGGGATGCGGCCCAGCAGCGCGGACACTTCGGAACCGGCCTGTGTAAAGCGGAAGATGTTGTCGATGAACAGCAGCACGTTCTGGCCTTCTTGGTCACGGAAATACTCTGCCACAGTGAGGCCAGTGAGCGCCACACGCGCGCGCGCGCCTGGGGGCTCGTTCATCTGCCCATACACCAGCGACACCTTAGAGGTCTTGTCCTTAAGCGAGATGACGCCCGACTCGATCATCTCCTGGTACAGATCGTTGCCCTCGCGCGTGCGCTCGCCCACGCCCGCGAACACAGAGTACCCTCCGTGCGCCTTGGCTACGTTGTTAATCAACTCCATGATAAGCACGGTCTTACCGACGCCGGCGCCGCCGAACAGCCCGATCTTACCGCCCTTGACGTAGGGCGCGAGCAGGTCTACCACCTTGATACCAGTCACCAGGATCTCTTGCTCTACTGACATGTCCACAAACGCGGGCGCCTCGGCGTGGATCTCGGCCCTCTTGTCGGTAGGGATGGGGCCGCGCTCGTCGATGGGCTCGCCGATCACGTTGATAATACGGCCCAGCGTCTCCGCGCCTACGGGGATACGGATGGGGGAGCCAGAGTCGAGCACGGGCTGTCCGCGCACCAGACCCTCCGTACCATCCATGGCGATCGTGCGCACTACGTTCTCGCCGAGATGTTGCGCCACCTCGAGCACCAGCCGCGGCTGGCGGTTCTGCACCTCCAGCGCATTAAGGATGGGCGGCAGGTCGTCTTCGAACTGCACGTCCACCACGGCACCGATAACTGCCACTACCTTACCGTTGGCTTTGCCTGCGACTGGGGCTTTCGCTGCGTAATCCCTCTTGTTGACTGCTGAGACAGTGGCGATTTTGCCACATTCTGTAACGGCCTTCTCGGCCACGGACTTGGCAGCTAAAAAGCCACTTCCAACCCTACTTACTGCCCCCAACATGTTGATTATCCGGAGCACTTGGATGAAGATAATCAGCGGCCGGAATTATGTAACGTGAGCGAGCACGACCGATGGCAGACAATTTAGGTCATAGACAAAAATACAAGTCGTTATCTAATACAACCCACTTCCGTCGGGCTATGACAAAATTGTCACAGCCAATTTGTTTTTTTAATTTCATTCGACGTATTCTCTATTATGTTCACCCACTTTATTAAGAAAACTTCTAAAAATACAGTTTTTGGTTAGAGTTTGAGTTTAAATGTAGTTTTGTTATCAAGTGTACTCATATATCTTTATCTTTAGCTGAGTATCCTCCTTTAAGTTTATGGTTTTTGGTTGTAGCTGTCAATGGCTGCCTGTTGTGTCTAATCTATCACACATATTTGTCAGTGAGCACTGAGCAGTCAATGTCAAGTTGTCTTATTGCCTACCTATTGGAATATTATTTTTGAACCGCTACTGCATGAAAATGTGGTTTTTATTTTAGTTCACTTATATTTATTTATATGAAATATGTATCGAAGTCGTTTATTATCACGGGTGAGTTAATATCCTTAATTCATTAACTATATATTTAATGATATTAGGTAATTACAATGGTTTTCTTTTACCCTGACTAAAGGTCCTATGGCTACAACGAATTAATATAAAACCAAAATATGCAAGCCCCGCTTTATACAATGTATCCAGGATTCCAGAAGTAAGGCAACAAAGTACAGTTTCATTAGATGACAGTTATATAAAAAAATTCATGAAAGCAGTTGGTTGGATGGATCAGACCAGGACTGTAAGTATTGAAATTTTAATCCTTTCATCTTAAAAGATCTCTTATTCCTTTCATCTTAATTCTTAGATTTAATATTATAGTATTTGGTTTTAATTAAGTAAATCTGTACAGCGCTTGCGCAGATGATGATTAACTGTTTAGTCAATGCTTAGAAATTGATCACCACAGGACAGGCATTGCCTAGTGTGGGACCAATTGTTTCTGTAAATGTTCAATGTATTTTTGGTTAATAAACGATTTTATTATTATTTATTTTATTATTAAAAATAAATTGTATTGTCCAATTTGTTAGTGGTTGGTATAATTATAAAGTAACTTTGGGTGTGCTTTTATTCTTGTTTTGTTTATTTAATGTTGGTTTATCAAGTTTTGTTCATATACATTTTCAATAATACTATTATTCTTAATTTCTTTGTTATAGGTATTTAAGACATGACTATTAATAAAATATATATTGCATTGTTCTATATTGATTACAGCGTTTAAAACTAACAGGTTACTTCCTCTATGAAAATGTACCGAACAAAGTATCTTATGTGGAATGGTTTGAAGACCTTGATTTGCCAGATACATTCGCTTCCTGGTTCACCATAACTGAGTTACATGTCTGGATGCTCCTAGTGCGATATATGGCAGATGATGTTGTTCCAAATATTGAGGTCAAAAATAAATATGTTAAAGGAGATGGGCATTTTGTTAGAAATTGCATTATAGAGGCATTATGGGCTGACGTTGGGAATAGGATTAAATTATTGGAGGTAAGAATTAAAATTATACTATAATGTTATGATTACCCTTTATATTGGGCATCTGAGGTCTATCACATAAATTATTGAACATAATAATTATAAATAAAAATTTGTTATATGTACATACAAATGCAGAGAGAAACATTCATGCTCTGAAATGAATGAAATTACTATCATATCAAGATATATTATACATTAAATGGTTATTTAATAGCTTAATATTAATTACCCAAGGGGGCGAATCCAGCCATTGCCAGAAAACAAGTATCAGAATTGTCAGAGCAGTTCCAAGCTGCTCTAGTAGGCTATGATGAGGGCCTGTTGGATGACCGCCTGATGGCCGCAGCGGTCTGGAGGAGGTTCTACTCTATGTCAGAGGACACTAACCCTGAACATGTTGAGAGAATTGTCAATTTTATCAGACATCAGGTACAAGATCTCTTTTTTATGATTTTATTATGCCTTGTGTAGTGTTTCATCCTTTCAATTAATTTCCTGATTTCTATTAGTATAAGTATTCAAATATCATCTTTTTATTAGTTGCTACCAACCTTTGCTCGCGTTTTGTAGTTTTAAGTCTATTTTAAATAAATGGCTTGCGCGATTCTAAAGGTTATAATATTTAGTACAACATTGACAGCTGTCCTCTTAGATCGCTGTGGCTATACATAATATAGAACTAATTTCACTTATTTTATAGGGATCTAAGAGAAAATGTATAAAGTGTTCAAATTATCTGTCTACTTAATATTTTCCAAACCCATTAAACTGTTTAGTTAATGTGGTAGTTCATGCTTGAGTGACAAACATCCATACATCTAGTTGTTTATTTAGTAGATACTATATTTAACAAAATTGGTTCATGAATTCAGCAGTAGTGTTTTATTAAATATAATTGGAAAGTATGATTACTTATGCCCTATGATTTTTGGATTCAACAGAAACATCTGTTGTGATATCAGAAATGTTAAGGTCTAGCATTCATGTAATTTGGTTTCTCAGTGTGACTTTCCTTTTTTTCTTCACAGATCCAGGTACTGGACAAGGTACCTAGTGAAGATTTAAAATGGAAACCTGAAATTAATTGGTTAAGTATACATAAACACTAGTATTTATTTGTATCTTTTTGTGTTAATTGTAAAATATGTAGTTATGTAAAAATTAAAACAAACACCTGTAATATGAAATTTGTTTATTAAAACTTTTAATGTTGGTAGAACAAGTTCCTTAACTCTTCACACTTCTGTCTTTGCCATAACACTGTTATAACAGTTCTACAGAGATAGTCAAGCTTGCAATCTGTGTTGCACCAAGGCCATCTCATATCACTGAGTTTTGAAAAGAAGGCTGCATACAAGTCCAAAAGTTGTGGGCTATCTGTGACCATTCTCGTGACTAGGTTATCCATTGATGTGGGGGATAGGTTGGGGAGGTTGAATCTATGTTTAATATCATATAGCTGGAACCAGTGGGGTCTCCTGTTTGGCGTCAGATTAGCTTCGGTAAGGTTGTACATATAGTTAATGATGTTTATTGGTTCCTGCAAACATAAATGATTGACTGTCTTGATTAAGTATGATGTGAAGAGAAACTAGTAATGTACACCTTTCTAGCAATGGGCGAAGAAACTAACTTAAATCCTGATTTTGTATATGAGCAAATAATTCATAATTATGCTTCCAAAATCTAAATTACTTTTTTTGTCAACATTTTGATAACGGGTCTATATTGTAATCCCTAAAGTAATTTGCTCAATTTTTTTATTTCCTACTATGAATTATCCCAATATTATTTGGACGCATATTGTTTGCCCTAATACTGATATACGCTAATATTGTATATACTAGGAACAATGCCACTTTAGTTTTTTTTAATGCTTTTTAAGTATTATGTCAAATATGCATTATGTATGTCATGATTAGATTAAACATAGTACAAATATTCTATTTGTACTATGGTATAAATCATATTAACTATAAAGTTATACCTAAAAACGTTTAGGCCAAATTTACTTTATGTTATGATTATGACATGACTAAACAGATGTTATGGCAAATGTTTGGTTTGTCAAATATTATTTAGGGCAAAAGTGTTATAAGTTATTATGGCATATGATATGGCATGGACTAACGTTATTATGGATTGCGAGGGCCGCTTGTTGATAACATGTAGTTGGTGCCGTTGGTGGTACCAATACCTATCGGTCCTGGACACAGGGGGCCATAAATGGCCAGTGTAAGCGATTACGTTATAAATGCGTTAGAGTGAGAAACGATAAAATGTTGCTCGCTCCAAGGTTATAAAGAGTCAAAGGACCACGGACCCAATTCTCGTAACATCGAGATGATTTTTCATGCGAGATGAACTATCAACTGTATACATTTTTATGACATATCTCGCCTGGAAAAACATCTCGAAGTCACGAGTATTGGGTCCCATATCATGAACTCACAAAGCTATCGGCGTCAAAAGTGGCTATCTTGTAGTTGAGGTTGTAGTTGGCGTAGGAAGTGGCGCTGCCGGCGCCCCACGACACGCGCACCGGGGCTCCGTCAGGGCCGTAGAAAATCTTGAACTCGTCCGAGTGCGTGTGGCCGTTAAACTCGCCGCTTATTGTTGAAGAAAATCTAGAATATGTCAGAGCCATCAGAGGTCGTATCGTATTACAAAGTTCTGTCAAGCTCCAAACCTAATATATAAATTTTTCACCTCAGCATTTCAAATAGGTCGGTTTTGATGTTCACTTAAAGTAAAGAACGTGAGCAAAATTGGATTTAGATGCGAGCGGGAGACCAAGTATTTTTTTTATTTTGTTTCACAATATAAAGTGATCGTGGTGTGGCACCACTCGGGCGGCTGGGGGACCAGTATATTATGTACATGTCGTCTAATTTTGACCATGTTGCTTTTCTTACCCCAAGATTGTAATAATATGTTCTCGCTGCCGAGGTGAAAAGTTGTATGTGCTACACGAGACCAAAATTATTTGCATCTCGTGTCTTTGAATCTCTCACTGCACTCAGGATTCTTACCTAGAATCACTCACTACGCTCGTGATTAGGTTCTAGAATCCTTCGCTTGCTCGGGATTCAAAATCAACACTTGCAGCAAAAACGAACTTTGCTCTTTTGTTGCACAATTTTACTATTTTTGCACAATTTGCTGCTTAAAGACAGTGATCAAAATTCTATTTTGCTGCGAGCGTGAGACAAAGTAACTTTTTAATGATTTTTTACAATATAAACGGGTAACGGGTAATATGGTCGGCTGGAAGGCAAATATACATGTGGTCGCTGCTTATGTGAAAAGTTGTATGTGCAACCCGAGACCAAAGTTATTATCATCTCGTGCCCTGATTGTAACCTCAGGATTGATCCCTCTACTTTTACAGAAAACCTAACCTTTATTTATAGGTAATATCAATAACGGTCCACAGCTCAGTCCTACCTGTTTATAATACGGTTGTACTCTCGAGTCCACGTGTAGGTTAGATCAGACACGCCTGGTGGGATGTGCGTCACTATATGAACCTTCTCCCCAGCCAACTCCGCTTTGTGGAGTTCGTCTACTAACCAGTCCAAGTGCTTCTTATGGTCCAGGGGATCGTACACTAACCACCTGAACATAAACATTTTGGTTATGTCACCAAATAATAGGTGAGCCGAAAAGAAAATACTAGCATATAAATAACTAGCATACAGGCATTCCATTTCATTCCAGGGCCTCTATTCAACTGCGTTATAACGATATCGTTTTTGACCTGTTTCCGTATTGTCAACGTTTTGATAACTCTTATGTCATTTACAATAATGGCGACTGTGACATAAACGATTCTTAAACGTGTCAAACACGATATCGTTTTAACGCACCTGAATAGAGGCCCAGGGTTGCAACGCATTTACGGTTTTAAGATTGGGATTTTAGGATTATAGGCTTAAGAATGCAAATGTCAACCTATGGGTCACAGACACAGATCCCACTTACCATCAGGTGGCCTGTGCGCTCGTTTGCCTTCTCTATGATTCTTCTCTTTAATAGCCGTCTCAGTCTGTCTGTCCAAGTGTCCGTCCATCTGTCCGTGTTCGCTAGTGATGATCGATAGCTAGAACTATTAACAGAAAATTTAAAAATTTCTCACCAGTTGTATTTATAAGCGACGTTGTTGTTGATCGTGATTACCCGCAATCCGGGTCTCACCAGGGCAGAATAACCCCCCCGTTCCATAACGCTGGCTTTCGCATCTTCGGTGAGATAGAACTCCCACTTATTAGCCAGGGCTTTGTATAGCCACGTGGTGTTTAATTTCTCTCCAGTCACAGTTATCGGTGCAAACCTGTCGATTAGAAAATTATATGAATTATTCGATTGTATGAATTACTTTAATTAGTAAGCAGCAAGCAGATCGGTGTCGCTCAATATGTTTCTATCGTTACACACTATAATACTTAGATGGCTACCAGGGCACTACAGCATTGATGGAATGAAATAGCAGATGAACTGCCTAGGAACGGAGCTAACAACTCCCTTGTCGGCCCGGAGCAGGTTTCGTTGCATCACAAAACGAAAAACCCTGCTAACTTTTTTTCTTAAGTATCGTAAGGGCGACATAATATAGACACGAGATACCTACAACTCCTCACTGCCCAAGGTATCTGGAAATTCCTGGACGCAACGGGCCTTTGCGGTGAGCTCTAAACGAATGATGATGATGATGATGTAGAAAAAGAATAAGTAAAAATCGATTTACATACTGGTTGGTTGGTTGAGATTCATGGTTTCCAATGACGGGAACAACTAATACGTCGTCACCGAAACTTTTCCTTATTTTGTCTACGACATAACGATTCATGTCGTTGATCAATTCATATGTTGTCTCCCAAACAAAATGGTCAATCGTATCGCCAATGTAGTACACAACTTCAACATTCTGAAAATTGTAACATTTGATTAATTGAAATACCAGTGATAAACTTCATTAGCGCTAAATATAGTTTTACCGCGTGCAACAACAAAATGAATTTTGCACAATCATCTTGTGCTATCAAGATCAAACTAACGAATCTAAACTTCTTAAAACAATGCATTTGCCATTAGGTACATACGTCTGTAGTAGATGTGTTCTAATTTTTTTTTTTTGGCAATGAGAAGGCAAACGATCACACGGGCCACCTGATGGTAAGTAAGTGGGATCTGAGACCCATATTTACATTGTCAAGACCGTAACAATCATAAAACTGTAAGGCCTTGTCTTGAGGTTGGTCATGTTAAATTTCAGCACATTCAAATAAAGGGAACTGATTTAATTTTTTATGCAACATTTCAACTAAAGATTACCCCTGACAAACAATACAAATATGTAAAGTTAAATACCTAAGATTTGAGAAAGAAGGCAGCAGGTCGATGTAAGTACATACCTTATGTGTATCAGAAACCCTGTCAATGACATCATCGAACGCCCAAATAGGTGAATCACAGTTTCTGTAATCTCCCCAATACCCTGCTGGGGCAGAGTTCTTCGCTGGTTTGAACCTCGTCTGCGACAAACTTCTCATCTCCCGAATCTTCGGGGCTACAGACAAATCTATCAAGACCTCGTCGTCTTTTTTCACTAAAGTTTGATCGTAAATAGCCTCATCGATGTTTGATTGGTATGTGAAGGTTTGGGGGACTGTTTGGCCTTTCCGGCAGCAAGTTGGTTCGCCGCAGTCCGCTGCGCCGTAGGGCTCGTACAGAGGGTCTATATGGGCATCAGTGATTAGAGCCACCGTGAGGGGCTCGGCATTGCTGGGGGGGTTCTGTAAGAATAATTAATTTGAAGCACATGTGGACATATATACGTTTATTGGCTTAAGTGTTCTACTGTGGCTATTACCTACAATTATATCTTATCCCCTTTTAACTTTCCCTCATCTAAAAGAGAATCGGGATCTTTATAATAAAAAACACTTCATTGTACAACAAACAAAAATATTACAAAGAAACAACAGAATGAAAAATAATGTTTGGATCACTTACCACAGAAACGTCAGTCAGCTCGGGCAGATCGACTTGCCACTCGAAACGCGGGTCGTTGTAAACGCAGACGTTAGGGCTATGCGCCGCCTGCAGGATGAGGCCGCAGAAAGTTCTGGGCTCCGCTTCGGGAGTGGTCTTCACAATATGGGTTAGAATAGGCTAAAATTATCAAAGTACTATGAATTTATGTTGGTATGTAATAAAATTTAACTCTGGGATAGTTATCAATGTGTTTCAAGCGACTTCGTCAGCGTAGAAGTCGTTAATTTCCGAGAGGAAAGCGTTCTCTCGGAAACTATTAACATTTAGGGCTAATAAGTATCAATGTGTTCATCCAGAATATATAATTATCGGTGTTGTAATTATCATCCCAATATCTATATCGGTATAGTTCTGTGATCGCAATCCGTTCTGCCGTTTGAGCGTATGTGAAGGACAAACATCGAATCAACCTGGTCAACTTCACTTCTGTGGACATTTTGCAATCCTGAAATGGGAATTACGTTGCGAGCCAACCATCATTTTACTGTTTTCAGTGAAACTAAAGGAAATACATGGTCCATCTTGCTTCCGGTATAACATACAATGCACACGGCGAAATTATAAAACGTCTTAACTTACTGAAATAACAAGTAGGTAGGTACTTTGAAAATAATTATTGATATCATTGGATTAGCCGCAGGTGGCATTCTGATGTTATCTAAGGTTGAATTTTTTATTTGACTTAGCAGGCTTGTTTTAATAAACTGTTGAAGTGTCCTGCGAATCCTGCCATCTAACTGCCCGACTGTAAATGTGTGGTTTTTAATTGAAAAAATAATATTATTTTGGGTTTGCTTAGTACAGCTATTGTATTATTAACCTATATCAATTGCCGCTTTTGTAGGAATAGGTAGGTACAATACAAAAAATAAAAGACAGCGGCGATAAAGAAAACAGCGAATTACTTCGATCTTGACCTACTTAGGACTTGTTTTCACCTATATTCGTTCACGTTCGTAGTGTAATTTTTGACAATTATATTACAATTCCACTCCACCTTTCACCGCGTCAAACTCTTTTCGAAGTTACCCCTACTACAACCTTAGACTAAAACATTATAAGTGTATGATATATTTACCATATTCAGGGCCACAGCTCCTCTGCAAACCGTGTTGCTTTCAATACCTAATGACGTGCAGAGCACTGTGATTGTCTCTGTTAGTTGATCATCCGTTTGTCCGCCTGCTACTCCCTCAAATAGAGCAGCGAAAGCGCTGCGGCATACCAAGCATTCCAGGGTCTAAGTAAGACAAAAAACGAGAAATATGTAAATAAGGGGAGCTTCCTTTTCACTGGGACACCACGTTTCTTAGGGTTCCGTAGTCAAACTAGGAACCCTTAAATAGTTTCGTCATGTCCGTCCGTCCGTCCGTCCGCATCCTAGCGCAGAGACTCTTAGTACTAGAAAGCTGTAATTTGGCATGCATATGCATAGGTATATTAGTCACGTTAAGAAAGTGGTACAATAAAATGTAAAAAAAAAAATTGTACCTAGGCATTTTCATTACAAAGTGTACTCTAGTGAAGAAAAATTAAGAAACGTTAACTTTTGTCAGTTTTGTGACAAAATTAGCCATATAAATGTATGGCTAATTTCGTCACAAAACTAACAAAAGTTAACGTTTTTTAACTTTCCTTAACTAGGGTACACTTTATAATGAAAATGCCTACCTACACGCAACGTTGGGTAGTTTTTTTTTATTCTCGTCTACCCTATAGTGTAGGGTGTCGTTAAATAGATTTTTCAAAAATATTAGGGTTTGCGTAAACAGATTTTCGATTAAGTAATCCGTTTATAAGCTTTAAAGCGCTAATGTTAGTTAGAGTTAAGTGTCACCCTAGTGTAACCCTAGGTTATAAATTAGGCATTTAATAATGTCAGATTCATATAAGAACTGACAATTTTAACCCTCGTGTTTTTTCCCGTGTGGCTGCTGGGTTAGAATAGTGCCACTCCATATCTTCCCATGGATGTCATAAGAGGCGACTAAGGGAATAAAGGCTTGTAGTACGTTAGGCGATGGGCTTGCAACCTGTCACTAATATACACTGGCTAACATCTTAGCCTGATTGTGCGAAATGTGGTTACAGAATTATGAACAAATTTAGAGTTGTTGGTTTTTCTGTAGCTCTGCCTACCCCACTCTGGGAATGAAGGCGTGATGTTTTGTATGTATGTAATTTTAACAAATTAACCTGTTAATCTGGGGGTAACCTAGGGTTAACATTTACGTGCAAGCGGGCCTTAGTTGTATTGGGGCGGAACGGTTCTGAAATGGCGATAGCGTACGGGAGGGCGTAATGTTGGCGGGACTCCCGCAATGTGGGTGGACCGTCGATCGGATAAGGGTAGCTGGAAACAGCTAATGTGAGCAACACAGGACTTGTAATGTAGGAGAACCCTCGGGAAGGCCTAGGTATGACCAGCAGAAGTTTGGCTGATATGTGACATTTATTTATTCATCGATAAATACGTTAACATGACATTACAGTAATAAATTTAATTGGCAGCAGGATTGATTGCGTATGGCTGGTGGGGGTAGTAGTGAGACTAGTGAGGCTATTTGTGCCAAACGCCCGCGCCAGGCTCCGTAACCCTCACGGCAGCGCCACAGCCACATTGCGATCTGTTTGCGACACGATCAAGAGCAGTGAATATGCGAATGCTAAAAGATGGACGACTGGATAATGAATGTTCACAGAACACTAGTAAATATAAGGTATAAGGTAACAATATCAATGTTCGACACTTTTAGCTGACATGCACCAATAATCGACAGAAGCTTTTAATTCTAAGATCATAGGGTTATAAATTGATTGTTGCAAAACAAATGAATAACTCTTATCTTTTTTGAGTAAGAATCAGTGTCGAACATTGGTCCTTTGTCGACTACTGGTGTCTTTACCTTAACTAGGCATAGTATTGACCTATATTAAGGCCTATTCCATAAAGTGCTATATTTTTTTACAGTATATTTATGACGTTTTCTTTTGAAAAATACGATGTCTCTCCAAAAAAAAGTTTGCAACCCTAGTGGCATGCCATGAGACAAATGGGTAAATACATCTAAGTTTAGGTTAGTTACCTATTTTAAGTTAGCACTCATGAAGTCATGAGGCTGTTGGACCCGGTGGTGTTTACAGTTTATACCTACTTATATTTGCGAAGTGCTTGCACTTTATACGTATTTATTTGATTACCACCTATAAGTACAATAGATTATCTATAACAATCATAACCACTTACATGATATATAAGTTTCTATTTACTCTTCTCTTGACTTTGGCCCTGGTACTTTAATAATCACTTGGAGGTAAACAGCCTCCTTTATAACCAGCTAAAAATCATCTATAGTTCAGACAATAAAGGAATTGTGGAGTGCGTGTGCAGGAACCTAAGCAATTCCTTCGGAAACTTGTTCAGGATACTTAGGGAGTGAACATACGTACTAAAAGTCCCCACTTCTAGGAGGTGAGCCGGGGAGGGGGGAGAGAACAGGTGCCATTTTTAGGTTTTTTACTTATATCTCGAGAATAGTACGTTGATAAGAAAAAAAAAACAAAGAGAAGAAACCTTATAAAATTGTCTACAACTTCTATTTTTGAATACTTCACGCTTTTCACCAAACATTCCTTGATAATATTTTACTTACTTATTTACCTGGGATTTAAGTATTTGATTGAAAAGTTGTTGTAGATAAAAAGTCGTCTTTAAGAATATATTATAATTATGCATATGTCAATTTATCACCAACCGGTCAACAGTTACGCCAGTTTTATGCCTCTTCGTAAAAAATCGCCTTATAAATATTGGTTACCGTTAAAAAATGTCTAAAAATGTACACTGAGATGGAACTAAGTATGATTCAAAGTAAGTGGTGTGCGTGGTCTCCGGGAGATATTTAAGTAACTT
This sequence comes from Acleris holmiana, assembly GCA_949316455.1. Classification (NCBI taxonomy): domain Eukaryota; kingdom Metazoa; phylum Arthropoda; class Insecta; order Lepidoptera; family Tortricidae; genus Acleris; species Acleris holmiana. Next base: position 11,954,189 of record OX438769.1, read on the forward strand.
TCATACAGGCGATTAAAGTGTTTATACCTACTAAAATCATCAAGACAGCACCAAATGACTTTAAATAGAAAATTAGTTATTATACTAGTTGTTTTTTGTATTTGTAGTAGTACCTAGGTACTTAACGGCTTCTGAACCCTACGCTGAGCATGGTCTTGGTCCATGGTTTATGGCATGGAGATTGGAGAAGGCAAACAACACACGGGCCATTAGGTACCTACCCATTGTATTTGCATTCGCAAAGCTACTCGTACGATCTAAAGATTACAATGCTATAAGACCGCAAATGCGTTGCTAACCCTGAGGACTTAGATGGAATGTCTCTATGATAGTAATTTCAGCGGTTGTCATATCCCCACGCCGGAACACAACAATGTGAACACAGCTGCTTGGCGGTAGGGATTCGAACGAACCTTGCATAAGGTCCTACCAGGGTGAATTGCAAAAGTATTGTACATAGTGAAGCCCCTAATTGATGTCAATGTTTAATTGAAACAAAACATTTTTCCTTTGTGTAACGAAGATTAACCATACAATTGTATGGCTAATTTTCGTTACACAAAGGAAAAACATTTTGTTTCAATTAAACTTTGACATCAATTAGGTCCTTAACTATGTTCAATACTTTTGCAATTCACCCACCAGCGCTAGCTGTTGCTGTAGTGCGATCAGCCATCTTACGTTGGCAATACACGAACCGTTTAAGCGAGCGCTTGCAGTCGTACTCAAAAATATCAGTTTTTTTTGCAATTGAGTGTGACTCCAACAGTAAAACGAACGCTCCATGTAACCCCATATATGGAGGTCCTAATGCCTTCGGAGGTCTTGCAGTCACCTTAGCTGCATACCCGGCTCTCTGGTAAGTGGTGCGTCTCTAAATATATACTCGGCGGCAAAAAAATCGCACCTCTTGAAATTTTTACATGAAGCAGATATAAACCATATTTCATCCAAGGTAAGGTATGAATGTGAGGTATCTTTTGAATATTTCAAAATGTGCGTTTTTTTTTAACGCCGAGTGTATAATACGTACCGTCCTACTTTGACCAGAATTCTCCAATGACCTCGCAGTCACATACTGGGGCAACCGGAGTATCTCGAACACATCCTCCAACCGTGTGTTCTCTTCATCGGTCAACTCTTTTCTCACAAACTTTTTGAATAAGTCTTCGACTTCATCTTTAACAGGAACAAACATAATATTAAATAATACAAATTTACAGAAGTGTTGTTATCTTAGCAAAGGCGGGGTTCGTGGGAAAGTCGCGACCCGGGGGGCAATTTTTGAAGCTCATATGCACTGACGAAAAATGACTAACTTTAAAATTAATTTGTGGAGCGATTTAATCTACGAGCGGGTTACTTGACTTGGGGCGAGCAACGTTACATCCCTATTTTGCGTTTTTTAACACTTCTTTCAGAGATGAGGTGTTTCAAATTTCAATCGATGTACCAAAAGCGAGCTCAGTTCAACCAACTACAACTCTTAACTTGATCCGTGAGCTCGCTCGGACTACACGGAGATCCGGTCTATGATCTTAGTTCGATCAGTTGCGTAATTGGTGGCGATGAGTGCGTCTTTTCCGCGTCAAAGATAACTGTTGGGCCTTACGGCAGCATTGCACAACAGTGCTATGCGCATGAAAAAGTTACAGCATGTAAGTAGCTCTCTCCATTTCACTTCAAGCATTTATTATTTCCATACGGCTAAGCTACGGTTCAATGCTAGGATTTAACGTCAGCACTTAACGGCGTCTCGCAATTATTAAAAAAAAAAACGCGATATGAGCATTTCTAAAAAAGTTTGTACATTTCATTCACGACTTCAATTTGCAAAAAAAATTGCAGGTTGGTAGAGTGAGTGAAACTGAGCCTAAATAACATAGTCTCCCAAAATGTCCTCATACATTTATATGAAACTTTCCTTTTTTGTTACCATGAACCAAAGAAAGTTAGTAACAAAAAAGGAAAGTTTCATACAAATGTATGAGGTCATTTTGGGAGACTATGTTATTTAGGCTCAGCTTCATTCACTCTACCAACCTGCAATTTTTTTTGCAAATTGAAGTCGTGAATGAAATGTACAAACTTTTTTAGAAATGCTCATATATCCATGACATATGCATAATGGAGAGCTTATTTTAGGCATACCTACAATAGCAAAATAGTTTAAATAATAAAAAGCTGAGTCGTGATTTATTCAGCTTTCATGAAAACAACTTTTTACAGATTTAAAGGTCTTATGCAATGCGAAGGTTATAATTTGGACATTGCGCACATGAAATTCCTTAATGAAAATGAACAGTTAATATCAAATCTCATGTAGCAGAATAATGAGGTACAGTCAGTCATAAAACAAATACACGCATCAAAAGTATCTACACGCCCCTGATAATAATAATAATAAATAAGATCTATGTATACATAATTATCTTTGGTGCGATGGCCGTAGGGGAGCGTGGGGGAATTGGAGCCTAGTAAGGATATTTTCTAATAAAAATCATAGTTTACGTAATCAAAAATCGTTTTAATTATTGACGAGCGTGTTGTTTATCTGGCTACTTATAATCACAGACAAAATAGGAAAATAAAATCACCCTCAATGATGAGCAATAAAAAACAAAAACATGTCCTTCGCTCCCATTACCCTCCACTTCGGGTAATCAGAGCTACGAAACGCCCCATATGTCAAATGGGAGCCATAATATATCTATAAAATATTTCTAGTCTTACCTATCTTTGTAACAATCAGTCTCAATAAGTTTTTTTACCAAGCTTGGTTAAATAACTATTAATCAACGTAAACATTTGGTAATAAAATCAACAACAATCATTAATAACACTGGAAAAAATAGATATTTAAGGATCGAAACAAAATAAACAAAAGTAGTCAACTGGACTGTTACTGCCAGAACATTTCGCATGAGCCCGTTTTCCACAACTTCTGCAGCGATACCAAAGTTATTTTCCTTTGCCTGTATCGCGACAAACGTTACACAGATTTTCTTCTTCTGAATATTCAGATTCATCATCGCAAATTTTGTTTTCATCAACTTCTTCGTTTGACGATTCATTATCATCACTGTTGAATAATTTTTTCTTCACTCTTTTCTTTTTCTTCTTTTCAACTGTATTCTTGTTTCGTTTACAACCTTTGGCCTTAGCACTCGGTTTTTCCCCCTTTCCTTTATTACATTTATCTTTGGTGCCTTTTTTAATCGGTTTATTTTTGGTTTCGAAGGGTTTGGATTGCATTTTCTAATATTTCTACCGTCCAAGAAGCTTTTGACGTCGTACGTTCTCTTTTTCGGGGCATCTGGAAAGGTAAATTAAGTCATATAGTTCAGTAAAAATTTAAGAAACTGCAATGGGGTAATGGCAGCCAAATTCTAGTAATGCGGGTAATGGGAGCCATAAATAGCTCTCATTACCCGCATATCAACCAATTCAAAACTAAATATGTAATAAAATCACGTGACTCTCAGTTGCAATTTGAGAAGCAGCACCGTAAATAAGATAGATATGGTGATCTATTTCGAGTATGAACAAAACAATATCTATATATTTTAACACTTACCTTGGAAGATGAAGTTTATTATTTTTTATTACCACCAGACCAAAAACACACATTCGTCTCGTGCAACTGATCGCGGGGCACTGCGGGGATGCCCGCGGGAGGCAACCGTTGCCGAACGTTACCGAACACACCCGAGCGCCATTTGCATGAATACGAGCACTGGGAAAGTCCACATTGACACCGCTCCCATTACCCGCCCGCTCCCATTCCCCCACGCTCCCCTATAGATGGATAGACAGCTTAATACCTAATAGGATTGGCACCTTTTGGGTACGGAACCCTAAAAACAAACGTAGGTTTTTAGGGTTCCACAATTTGTTTTGATTCGAACTGCCACCCTAGCAACTTTTACAAATTTACGTACCATGTGACACAAGAGTCGCTGCAGTCGCAGTCATCATCAAAGATATCACAATAAGCCCCTTCATTTTTGCCATAAGTGTCGTTAGTGACTGATGAGGTTACCTCACTTATATAGAATCACCAACCAATCATTAACTATAAAAAGTAGCAAACTATGTCATACGCGTGATCTCCACATGCGGGTAGCACTGATAATGCGCGTGAGCTGTTTTCGTAATTATTTTCTATACTTTATCAGTTTGTACTTATAAGTACTTATTAATCCATCATCAATCTCTATTTAAACAGCCACGTTAAAATGTTGATAAACACGGTTTGTTCAATTAGACTAAAAGATAATCGTATTCAACTTTTGTTCCACAAAAAAAACTCTAAGTAAACGATGTAAAAATTTATTAGAATAAGAAGTTTGTTTGTATTTTACATTGTTTGTATCCTTAAATTATTTTATTTTACAGAGTAGGTATATTAACGATATCGGCACTGGCTGATCTGCAAAAACTTAATTGTTACGTACTATAAATAAAATAAAAGTTAACATTACAGCGTTGGTCAAGTAACTCGGGTGGTATAAGACGGGAAAAAAATATTTTTACTTTTAACGGCTTTGTATGATCCGGTCGACTGCTACGTCCTACGTGCCACAGACGCTAGGACGTCATTAATTATCCAACGCAAAATGTATGAAACGAAGGCCGCCCGACAGTTGGGCGTCAATCGCACGCAAACAAAAACTTTTAGGCTGTTGTTCTAATGATGGCCATAGTTTTGATACATTTATGGGGTTTGGGATCCTATCATTTCATAACCAATTATTTACAAATGATTCATTTAACAAACATATCATTTGACAACCCGCGTTTCTTTCCGAAACTGTAAATAATTCTGGATTTATTTCAGGACTATCGTGTAGAACCCTATAGGTTAGGTAAGGCTAGTTTTATAAAAATCCTGAAATATTTGTAGTTACAGAAAAAGAAGCGGGTTGGCAAATGAATAGGTTGCGAAACGATGCATTTGTCAAAGATTTATCTGCAAAAAGGCAGAGGATCATGGGGTTTACGTGTACTGTATTTTATACAACTTTTAGTATAATTCTTGAATGATTGTTAAACTTCGCTCATTTCGACGTCTTCAATGTTTAAATCGTCAAGCATCTCCGCAAGAGTGATGCGAGGCAGAGAAGGATCGATCTCGTCCGTATCTACTGGAACGGCGTTCTCTTTCTTGAAAATGTTGATGTTCTGTCTGAAAGCGGGATCTTCTTCCAAGTCATCGAGGAACTCGTTGTAATCCCTACAAAATAATTTACATTAGGGCAGCTGTAGGAAGACTACCTACCGAATACAGGAAAAAAGTTGAATACTTGAGATGTTGGTTTGTTAACAATATTCTCGAAATAACTTTCAAAACGAACTTTTTGCACTTATTCCTATTAATTGATACTATCCGAGAGAAAAGCCGTAAAATTTGACTCGTTATTAAATCGGTAAACGTATGTTGGTGATGTTTAAGTTCGTTTCCTTCGGGCCTAAAGAACTACTACTATAAAAAATTATTACTTCTCATACGTTACCGTAAACAACCGACTGCATCGTTGTGGCGTATAGCGCTGGATGACCAAGACATAACCCTGCTGAGATATTTTCTCAAATGTTTGTGTTGCACTTACTCATTAGTGGAGCTTAGTCCATCATGGAGCTCCTCCGCCATGTGCTTAAGCTTCCAGTTGCGCGCGCGCCGACGAGCTGCCCGCGCGCCGTAGTGCTTCTTCACCAAAAACACGTCGGGAATCACGCTGCTATCCAGTTTTTCCAGGTTTTCGTCGTTCACGTTCGAGTCGCCCAGGTTATACCTATATTTTCAACAAAATGATCAATAGCAATTTCTCGTATCCCAAACGCCAGGACGTCATAATATGCCGACGTAAAACAACGAAAGCGTAGTACAATTTAGTCACACGCTACAATCGACAAGTCACGGAAACAGGTATTCGTGCCGTAGATGCCCAACTGCCCGTGAGTTATTCTAACCATCATTTTGAATAGGCATATGCATATGACGTGCTGGCGTCGTAAGATTACAGCCAACTATGGCATTCAGAAAGTGAATTAGATTTCATATTTAAATCTGCCCTAAAACTAACATTATCATTGTAATAACTAATCATGTTTAGAGAAAGACTTGAGTCTATATATTTTGTCTAATAACAATTTTTATTTATTTAAGCCATGTTTTCATTGCTTACCCTAGTACAGTGTCACCAGGTTTCAGTATATGTCCGAGGTGTGTTTTAGTATGAATAGGGCTGACATCAAGGCCCAGTTCACTGGCCTTCACCACCCACACATCTGCAACAACATGCTTGTTCGACACTGTGCCCTGACCTGGGAATGACTTCTTCTCCTAAAGAGAAAGAGACAATTATTAATAAGCTATACCTATGAAACATGATAAGAATTAGAAACTATAGAAGCACATTTCTGTATCAAATTAACAAATGTTACTACTATTTACTACTAATAGTTAGACTACAGTCGAGTTCTTAAATATGTATCCACTTTTGCACGTTATTTCAATGGGATAAGGTCAACAGTGTATACATATCTGAGAACTCGAGTTCGCCAGTTCTGTACAAGACAACCAATAGTTCTGTATAAGGTGATAAATGCTTAATCTGTAATTTTTCGTGTAACTAACTATACGCCTATACGGGTAAGGACCAAAAAGTTGCCCAATTAAATTTTCTATGAAACTTTTCCGTTGTGTGTCGAAAAATTGCCATACAGGAAACTTTTTGTTGCACAAAGGAACTTTTTTCGTCTTAGTTGTTTGTATGGTTGGTAACTGCGCTTAACTATGGTCCAACTTTTTGGCCCTCGCCCATACCTTTGTTAATCCTATGTAATAATATATTAACATATCACTACTATGTATGTAAATGAAAAACTGCTATTGGCTATTATTGGTTGCTGTACTTACCTTTTCTTTTAAAATGTCAATGTCCATTACAATATATTTCACCAATTGTTTTGGATTACAAATTGTATTAAAAGGAGTTCTCCAATATACTGTGGCTGAGACATCACACACTGAAATAAATTAATCTACTTTTAGGAGACACATAAATACCAATTAGGTATATTCAGATAAAGAACTGACCACAACATACCTTGCCCAGTATTTGCATCTATCAAATGAATAGTGCTGGTGACTCTATTAACCAGGCAGATAGCAGAGATACCTCCAAGTTGCTGAGTTAGCTTCTTCGGAAGGCACACTACACTGTCCTTTGATAGGGGTACAATTTCTATACTGAATGTAAATTTATAGTTATAAACATTGCTGTGTATATCATGTGATATCAGTTTCTTGGAATGTTGACACTTGATTGGAAGCACAGATTGAATAAAATCAACCATCTTTCGAGCATGACTCTCTGTTGTATAAAAGAAATCCAATCCATCTGAAATGAAAAAGAGATGTAAAAATACCAATACAACAAATAGAAAAGAATTAATATAACACCACAAGAGTTACAATTTGAAATAAAAAATTTAGTACACAGTACACAGCAGGCGTCTTAGAGAGCAAACAGGTGATGCGCAATAAATTAAAGTTCTTCATATTATTTATACATATATGTAGTAATATAAAATGCATACACAAACAGACAAATATATACACAGTAAATTTGATAAAAGCAAATGTAAACCAAGTTTGCTAGAGTGAGAAGCCAAGGTGGAAAAAGATGTATAAGTTGTTAAGTAAATCTCACCATGGTTCAGTTTAATACCAAGGGTGTTTTCATGAGCTTTATGTTTTAAAATCAACTGCTCTAAATAGTAAAATGTCTTTCTGTTATTAGCCCTCTGCCTAACTTGGACCATAGAGCGCCAGTAGTTTTGTGCCTCAGACCTGTGGCAAGCATCGCACATCTGGTGCTGGATGTTGAATTCCACTATAAATGTTTGCTGGAGCACGGTCCCTCCCATCACTTCTCCTTGTACTGTCAGTTTTACCTAGAAAAAAATAAGAAAAATATGTTTTCAGTATGACATATCAGAAGTTTTATTTTGTTGATTAATGACCCTCCGACGCATAATGACCTATTTTACGAACGCAAAATACCCTAAACGCAAAATGCCCTAAACGCAAAATGCCCTAAACGCAAAATGCTCTAAACGCAAAATGCTTTAAACGCAAAATACCCTAAACGCAAAATGCCCTAAACGCAAAATACCCTAAACGCACAATGCTCTAAACGCAAAATGCTCTAAAACTCGTCACAAACGTATAAAATCAATTGATCTATAATTATTAAAATACTCCGTTGATTTATTTAATCGAGATTAATTTTGAGACGATTGACTGTTTAATCGATTAATTAGTTGTTTTAAAGATGTGTGCGTTATCCGTTTTATCGGTCAACGTAATTGTACGGCTCATTTTGTCGGTCAGGTACATTTACTTGAAACGGTCAACCTTAGCGGTACCATTTTAAAAAGGTACCCATTAAATATTCGGGTACCGTTACCGTTGGATACCTTTTCAGTTGATACCTTTATTTTAGGTTACTGGTCTTTTGCGGTTTTTCAGTCCCTGGAATAAACTATTAATAAGTAATTATACATAGCTAGTATATTATTTTCATATTTTTTGTGGTTCTGAAATCAGCACCGACCTTAAAAAGTTTCTGTTTGGCCTGTTGATTGACTGTTAGAGAATGCCTTAAGGCATTAAGTCCGCCATTTGTGATTTTCATTTTGTGCAATAAAGTTTAAATAAATAAATAAATAACATGCACAGGTTATACACGGTACAACCTGTTTTAAGTAATCTATTCAACCTATTTTGGTTGCTCGCGTATCTCGACTTGTCATGGCCACTTCAGAAAGATTTCTGTTTATGAATCGACTGTCGTACTTGTGTTTGTTTTATGTCACTAGATAATAATATGCACTAGATATACGATTTTATTGTAAAAATGGTAGAACAAATAATATTTTCCACTAATCAAAAAGGGAACTCAACTTTACTTCAAGAGGGACACAGATATAACAAACTCAACAGAGTTAACAAGAATGGCACCAGCGTTTGGAGGTGTGTAAATCGAGCTTATTGTAGTGCTACATTAACATTAAGGCTTCCGTTGTCGGAATCTCCAATTAAAAAATCCGTTTACACGTCGTCTGAATTCGAAATCATTAGAAAAAGTATTCACCTGTGCGGGGGTGACGAGAAGAGTAACCAAATATTTTTGGTGAGGCAAGAATGCAAGGAAGCGGTATGTAAAGACATTTCGCCGGTCCCAGCTATAATAGAAAAGGTGTTCGCACCAGTAAAAAATGATTTAGATTACATCAGCTACGTGCCAACAGTAAAGGAAATAAAGGATTCTATGTACAGAGCGAGAAAAAAATTCCTTAATGTAGAAAGTTTACAGCAAAGTGAATTAGCTAAAGTTAAAGTACCTGACGTACTAGCTGATGACTTTTTGATTTGTGATGATGGGGAAAATAACAAAATATTGATTTTTGCATCAAGGACGTCACGAAGTTATTTGAAGTACCTGCATCCGATATCTGCACAGTTCTATGGTGATGGAACTTTCAAAAGTTGTCCATCTATATTTTCTCAACTGTATAGTATACATGTGGATCAGGGATCGTCAGCAAAAGCTACGAATGTAGTTCCTGTTATATTTGGGCTCCTTCCAAATAAAACTCTAGCAACCTACACGCGATTTTTCCAATGCATTAAACAGGCACTAAATATAGATATGCGATATTTTAAATGCGATTTCGAAATCGCTGTTATAAATGCAGTTCGTCAAGTTTTCCCTAATGTGGTTATTTCAGGCTGTCATTTCCACTTTTCAAGGGCTGTGTGGAAAAAGGCTAGAAAATTAAAATTAGACGAAAATTGTGATGCGAGGAAGGTATTGCGACTCATCAGTAATTTAGCATTATTACCAGCGGATTTGATAACAGAGACTTGGCAAGATATTCTAAAAACATGTCGCAATATTCCGAATATAAGAGCCTTTACAAATTACTTTCATAGAGAATGGTTGCAAGTTATTACGCCAAAGACATCAAGCTGTGCTACTGACATACACCGCACTAATAACCTGCCAGTAGAAGGGTGGCATCTTCGTTTGAACAGGAAAATGGGTAAACACCCTGGATTATACGAGTTTATACAAAAAATGAGAATAGAATCAAAGTTTATTGACCACAGAATAATTAAAAATTTGTTCTCAGACCCAGCACCAAATAGAAAAAAATCTAATATTATGTTTGATAAGATGTATAGTTTGCTATTGAAGAAACTGCATAAAAATGAACTAAGCGGGATACAGTTTCTGCGAAAAGTTGTTTATGTTAAGTTGAAGCTATTTAAGAATAAAAAGCGAAGGTTTACAAGTAGTAAGGGTATGTAACTGTGTTCATTATATCTATATGTGATATATCGTTTTATAGTTAACTAAGTGGATTGGTTGTGTCTAAGGTGTAAGGTATGCATAAGGTGTGTTTATTTTGTATTTTTTCCAATTAACCTTTTCTTAAAGATAATTATAATTTCAACTCTTTTGTTTTATTTTTATATCCCACAGCATTTTTCTGTTTTTTAACCTTTTTGCCGCTATTGACTTAATATAAAGTCAGTACATTTAGTACCCACACGCTGACTTTATATCTTTACGCCAGTTTCTTTTACAGTCGTATTCTAATTAGGTACCTATGTTCCTATATTGGTATTTTTTGAGGTAGTCAAATTCCAAAGACTAAGACGCAGCTCGTCTAAAACGCAGTTGGTCTAAATCGCAAGTAGTCTTAAACAAGACCAGGAGCTCCGCTTTTGCGGTGCTCCTGTTTTTGTGTACTTTGGCCCTTCGGGTCTGCTGCAACATAACCTAAACCTACCTCCCTATAGACCAGCTGCCGTTTAGATAAGCTGCGTTTTAGACGAGTCACTGCATAGACTAGCTGCGTTTTAGACGGAATGATAGGTACTATACAATTATTTTTTGGTCATTTTATAAACACGTTATATTCTTATAATGTCGGATGCCAAATTTATTACTACTTATTAAAAGCACTTACAAGGCACGATTTTGTCGAATAAAAACACCATAAAATTAAAACTGTGTCTTTTTTCATAATATATGACATCTATACGTTGCACTCGAGGAGGCAAAAAGCGCACACGTCAATGTGTAAGGTAGACAAAAAAACCGAATATGCGTACTTATATTATGTAACTACATGGTATTTATACCAGGTTAATTTATGGTGGGAAATCAACATCATGGGAATTCGACATAATGGGAATTCGGCATAGTGGGAATTCAGCATAATGGGAATCCAACTTAAAGGGAATCCAACTTGACGGTCCGGAAGGCGACCGAAACACGATTTTCTGCAGTAACGGAAATATTTAAGGCATTTTACGACTTTAGGGCATTTAGCGTTTAGGGCGTTTCGCGTTTAGGACATTTTACGACTTTAGGACATTTCGCGATTAGGGCATTAAGCGTTTAGGGCATTTCGCGATTAGGGCATTAAGCGTTTAGGGCATTTCGCGATTAGGGCATTTCGTGATTAGGGCATTTTACGACTTTAGGGCAATATGCGTCTGACCCATTAATGACATTATGACACACTTTCAAACATTTCAAGTTTCTTTTCTTCTATTATATTTAAATAAAAAGGCCAACTGAACATAAATTATGCCATATTCAAACAACAAGCTTTAAAATTTCACTAAAGTAAATAATGTTAATTGGAAGAAATCCCTTTTTTTGTTTACTTTGTATTTGTTTGTTATTGTTTTGTATAATAAAGTGTTTTTACATTCACATTTTGTTCCTGAGTCTTGGATATTTTCTATGTATTTAAGTATGTATTTCTCTATAAAAGTATGTTTAATGTTGTCTAGAACTCATAGTACAAGCCTAGACCTTAGTTTGGGACTAGGTTAATTTGTGTGAGATTGTCCCCTGATATTTATTTATACATAAAAGCAAGTTAGAACAAAACAAAATTGAATCCATACTTTGATCCTTTTGGAGTGGGGCTCAGTCCAGGCAAACCCAGCATCAATCAACTTTACTCTGCCAAGACCTTTCAAGCGCTTTAAACAAATGGCAAGAAGCTCCCGAGACTCCAGTGCCGCTACTACCCACTCTGAAGGAGGTTGGAGATACCTGAAAATTGACACAAAATTATGGAATCCTGAAACATATTGTCCATAAGTGGCATCATATTAAGTGTTTATGGTTTATTGTCTTCCTTAAACCTGACATTGGCGAAATCATAGTGGGAACACAAATGATAAAAGCCACAAAACGAAGTTCTCTCTCTAGGTTCATGGTCTTTTGTATTTACATACAGGAAAGTAATAAATCACAAAATTAATAGGTTTACCTCTCACATCCTCTGCAGAAGAATAGTGTCGCTTGCTTAGGCACACCGTCAGAAATGTCGACGTGAGCCCTTAGACAAGCTACACACATGTTGGAAGGATTAGCCTCTATGGGCACAGCGCACTGACAACATAATCTGAAACCCAAGTAAGTAATCTAGCAGGGAACTCAACACTTATACATTTCAAAAAGATGTAATTACTTTTTAATAGAAGACAAGGCACATTAATTTAACCTACAAATAACCAAATGTAACTTACATTCGCGTGCTATCAGACGCTATGTTCTCGGGCGGAATATAGTCCATGTTGAATTTCTAGAAATAATAATAAATACGATATTTAGTACAAGATTGTAAGCCAGTTTAGAAGAGATAACCACTGTAGAAGGAATACCGTGTGCGTACGATATACGATTTTTTTTATCGTCGCTGACGTCGCTGTCCGTCCGTCGGTCGCAGTTGTTTTTGACATATATTTTTTGACAGAACCGAACACAGATTATAACAAAGATATAGTATTATACAGATTAGAATTAGAAGGGTATGGTATAGGTATGGAACTACAATTAGCACAGTTAAGCTTAGTTAAATACAAAGACTTAAATGTACTTATAGTATGATATTAAATCTCTTTGGTTCACTACAATAGTTTACAAAGTTGACGGTTAAGGTCTTTAAAAGAAAGCATAATAATTAATTACTGCCTAAAATCTTATTTCTCTTATTTAGATGTTGATAATTGTGAACGCAACTTTTGATACTCTGTGCAAGTCGTAATAATTGCCCCTCCCGCTCCCGCCCGACCCGACCGACCTTCTCTACCTTACCTATTGCACTTGCCGCTTACGTAAATCCATCCGATTTAACGTGAGCTTTTTTCCATTTGTCCTATTCGAGCAAGTGATTTACAAAAATGTTCGCTACCGCCTGCAGAGCCGGTCGATTGGCCGCCAGGTCGGTGGTGGACAAGTCTGTAGCAGACAAGACTCCCTTAGTCTCTGGAGCCCTGGTGAACAAACGTGATTACGCAGCCGCAGGCAAGGCCAACGGTAAGGTAGTGGCAGTTATCGGTGCCGTGGTGGACGTGCAGTTCGAAGACGACCTGCCGCCCATTCTTAATGCGCTGGAGGTGCAGAACCGCCAGCCGCGGCTGGTGCTCGAGGTGGCGCAACATCTTGGCGAGAACGTAGTGCGCACGATCGCCATGGACGGTACGGAGGGTCTGGTGCGCGGGCAGCCCGTGCTCGACTCTGGCTCCCCCATCCGTATCCCCGTTGGCGCGGAGACGCTGGGCCGTATCATCAACGTGATCGGCGAGCCCATCGACGAGCGCGGCCCCATCCCTACCGACAAGAGGGCCGAGATCCACGCCGAGGCGCCCGCGTTCGTGGATATGTCAGTAGAGCAAGAGATCCTGGTGACTGGTATCAAGGTGGTAGACCTGCTCGCGCCCTACGTTAAGGGCGGTAAGATCGGGCTGTTCGGCGGCGCCGGCGTCGGCAAGACCGTGCTTATCATGGAGTTGATTAACAACGTAGCCAAGGCGCACGGAGGGTATTCCGTGTTCGCGGGCGTGGGCGAGCGCACGCGCGAGGGCAACGATCTGTACCAGGAGATGATCGAGTCGGGCGTCATCTCGCTTAAGGACAAGACCTCTAAGGTGTCGCTAGTGTATGGGCAGATGAACGAGCCCCCAGGCGCGCGCGCGCGTGTGGCGCTCACTGGCCTCACTGTGGCAGAGTATTTCCGTGACCAAGAGGGCCAGAACGTGCTGCTGTTCATCGACAACATCTTCCGCTTTACGCAGGCCGGTTCCGAAGTGTCCGCGCTGCTGGGCCGTATCCCATCCGCCGTGGGCTATCAGCCCACGTTGGCTACCGACATGGGTACCATGCAGGAGCGCATCACAACCACCAAGAAGGGCTCCATCACCTCTGTGCAGGCCATCTACGTGCCGGCCGACGATTTGACTGACCCTGCGCCCGCCACCACCTTCGCTCACTTGGACGCCACTACGGTGTTGTCACGCGCTATTGCTGAGCTCGGCATCTACCCGGCCGTGGACCCGCTCGACTCCACGTCGCGTATCATGGACCCCAACGTTATCGGCGCCGAGCACTACAACGTGGCTCGCGGCGTGCAGAAGATTCTGCAGGATTACAAATCGCTGCAGGACATCATCGCCATCTTGGGTATGGACGAGCTGTCTGAGGAGGACAAGCTCACGGTGTCGCGCGCGCGCAAGATCCAGCGGTTCCTGTCGCAGCCTTTCCAGGTGGCCGAGGTGTTCACCGGCCACCCCGGCAAGCTTGTGCCGCTCGAGGAGACCATCAAGGGCTTCGCCAAGATCCTGGCGGGCGATTACGATCACGTGCCCGAGGTGGCTTTTTACATGGTCGGCCCCATCGAGGAAGTTGTCGCTAAAGCCGAGACCCTCGCCAAGAGCACATAAATTGATCTGTATGACTGGAGATGGAAAGCTTATTTATTGGAAGGATCATAGTGAAATGTACTGACTTAAGAGGTGGTTCAAATTTGCCCTCTCGACTTTTAAAGAACGAATATGGGGATCTACTCAGGTTCCTAAATAGACACGTTTCCATTGCTATAACATTTTATATAATGTATTACAGTATTTATGGAAGTAGTTTCGGCAGCGTATGTAAATAGTTCGAAAAAATCAATATGAAGCGCATCTGACTGCTGTATTCACGTAATATGTGATGCATGTCGTGTCGAATAAAGTTATAAATAAATACCTTATTGTTTTTCTGTTTCTTTCGCTGCTTCCAGACGTGCCTAATATTTTTGCCCTTTTAACTGTCGCGAGCGGCCGCACTAGACTCTGTTACTAGGGCCCGTTGTTTGATCCTTAGTTAATTGAGCGAATGGTTAAAATTCAAAAATCCTATCGCAAATGTTACATTATTGGTTCCAATTTAAAAATGAAAAACGATTTTTAACCATTCGTTCAGTTGACTACGAATCCAACAACTTCCTTAACGGTTAAAGACTATCTTGCGGCGCTTCTCAGCAGGCAGGGCCTCCGCTTCGACAGCACTGATGGATTTTTGACGTTAAGTGTTCATGCTGCCAACTTATTGGATAGACATCTTTTACCTATATTTTTTACCATTTTACTGTACTTATAGTAGTTCGGTCAAGCTAGAAAGATCGCTGTGCTGGTGTAAACACTTATTACATAAAACCTACCCCAGTTACACTGAAGACTGACTATACAGAGTCATGACTCATGACCAAGCTCAGATCAATTATCAATGGCAGCATGCCGAATATTTTTATTTTTATAATGTACATAACATAAGACTTGGTAGCCGGGTTCATACGCAGCGGCGCAGAACTCCCGCTACCTGCGGAGCACTCGGAGTTACAGCTGTGCTAACCAAGAAGCATGTAACTAACTGTAACTAGATAACCATTGACCCTGAATTACGTCACCTATATTTTGCATCTCTCCAAGAAGGAAGAATTAAAAATTACCGAATACATTATACTGACTTAGCCCCGATTCGACCAAACTTTTTACACGGGGGTAAAGCTTACTCTGAGATTAGTAATGTCAAAATGCCATAGAAAACTGTCATTTTTTGACATTACTAATCTTAGAGTAAGCGTTTACCCCGGTATAAAAGTTTGGTCGAATCGGGCCTTAATTGACTAGTAGTAGTGCATTTTAAAATCATATAATTCTTAAACTCTGCTACCCACAACCCCGGCCCATAGAGATAATAAAATCTAGCAGCAGTCTTTGGTATACGCTTTAATCCAGAGCTAGTATATATACTAGCTCTGGATTAAAGCGTATACCAAAGACTGCTATTATGAACGCTGCTCCAGTGTCCTTTGTCACGTCTGGAATGTCGTAGAAAGCAAGCTCTTTTCTAGAGTGACTCGCAAGCTCAAAAATTTTATTAACGATAACTTGGAAATTTCAAAAACGATAGCTTGTGCTCTATGGCCCTAAATAAGATCGGTCATTGCCCGTGGTCCACCTAATTAGTTCACTTGGACATTTTAGCACACCGTAACCGAGTCGACGGAGCTCTTCGGGCCCCCTAAACAGCTCTTCGGGCCCCCATAACCTAAACCTACCTATAGGTTTTAACCAGTTTTGTCTCCGCAATCCACAGAGGTGAACTAATTAGGTCGACCACGGGCAATGACTTGATAAGATGCATTGTACCTTTACATCAAACAAGTTCATCAAATAAAATGGTAGGTATAGGATTGAGATAAGCTGGCGAAGCGCTGAGGGTACAGTGATGTATATTCCACAATAGCAGAAAAAAAATAGAACACTATTAGTTTTAAGTTTTTTATTATTAAAAGTCCTTATCGCTTTCCTCCTACACGTGGCGCCGCTTTCTGGCTCACTTTAGCGGCCTTAGCCTTAGGCGGTGCCTTTGCTTTAGTTGGGGCAGCAGATGATTTCTTTGCGGCCTTGGTTGATTTCTTCTGTTCCTTGGCAGCCCTGAAAATAAATTACATACCAAATTACAATGAGCAAAAAATAAAAAATATAAAACATGTCATATTTATATTTATACTAGCGACCCGCCCTCGCTTCGCTCTGGATTAAAGTATTATACACATAAACCTTCCTCTTCAATCACTCTATCTATTAAAAAAAACCGCATCAAAATCCGTTGCGTAGTTTTGAAGATTTAAGCATAAATAGGGACAGACAGCGGGAAGCGACTTTGTTTTATACTATGTAGTGAAGAAAGAAATCATGACAAATCTTCGTAAATCCAACTTAAGCTCCAACTTTTGAGGTCATTATTGAACAAAGTTCACTTCAGCAAAACCTGTGCTAATTAACGAAAAAAATCTGTACAAAGAGCAATGGGCTAAAATGTATGGAACGTGGTACAGTCGAAGTCATAAATATGATTACACTTTAGTACCACGCCACTTTCATTCACTGAGACAATTACATATAATTATATGTATGTAGCTTATATGACACGTTCGTAGATTTACCATAGCAGCGCCATCTATTGATTACTTACTCAACCCAGTCGAAAGGTATCGACATCTGTTAGAATCATTTGGAGTTAACAGATAATTGCGACTGTCAAATAATAACAGACAAATAATTAGCAATAAATTAAAATTGCGACTACAATTTGAGATTTAAACTATCCTATCTCTCAAGTTGAATCGAACTGCACATGGTGTGCGAATTTTATTATAATCGGTTTAGTGGTTTAGGAGTCCATTGAGGACAAACATTGTGACACGAGATTTATATATATTAAGATTAGATATCTTTATTACAGTATCCACTCTTGTTCTGCCATAATACCAAAGAAGGTGGCTAGCTGCAATGTAACAGTCGAAGCATTCTATACCCTATTGATAACCACATTAAGAGTGCGCCGAGGCAACGATACGTAATTACGAAAAAAATGCGTTCGTTTGATCGCCTGCTGCATTGTTTTTACTGAAGCTTTAGTTATGCAATTCATATGTAAGATATTTAAGGAATCACTCTATCGATCATACACTTTAGAAACACGATTACTTGTACTTCCCTCGATAGAAAAAACATACAAAGATACCTCTACATAACAAAATAAACACTTAGTTCGGCGTAATTACTTCACGGAAGATCATCAGTTTTGGATTTACAACAAAACTACATGTCTTCTATAACGCCTACACTTTACATTTTTAAAATGTGTTTTTATTTTACTAATATGAAGGAAATACCTAAATTCGCACGCGTTTCGTCCATTTTAGCCAGAGCCGTCACGTTTCCCCCCATGTCCGCATTAGTCCTGCTTCGGCCGTCGGACGTGGAGGCTGTGTCGCTTGTTGGTTGGTTGCGTTTATCGCGATTTTTGTGATTATTCACTTTATTTTAAATGGGGAACAAACACAACCAAAAAAGGAAGAGAAGGGGTTGGCAAAAGCACAATGCTAAACGCTTGCGTGAAGAAATTAAGTAAGTTAAAATCGTAAACCTACTGATAGTGGAGTCGTTCTAAGAAACCTGATTTGACAGTTGTCAAAATGCCACGCTAAGGGAGGAGAAAATAAATCGGTAGCAACATAGACTGATTTTCGAGATGTATCGATTTGTATTACTAAGACTTTGTAATCGTTTAGTTGTAGTCTTGATGTTTTGGGCCAAAATTGGTTTATTTACACAAGTAATTTTAAACAACACGCGAAGTTCTTTCAATTAGTAGGTATATAAAAAATACACTTCTATGGTGAACCAAGATATAAAAATAGTTTAACTAAAAAAACACATTTACAGGCAAAACAGGCTTCTTAGAACGACCCGAGGTTTTTTTTAATATAATTAATTATATAATATTGTTACTAATTATATGTGTTATTAATTATATTTCTAGAGCAAGACATCTCCAGAAATCTGAAGACAAAGAGAATACTCCGTAAGTATACTCATTACCTAACAACAATATTTCAACAAATGAGTAAAATTGCAAAATTATTCATATTTTTTTATTTATAGGGTTAATGTTCCAGTTGTTGGCACTTCGCTACAAAACGAAGAGTTACCTAATGAACCGGTGAGGTATGCGTAAAAATAGTAAGAGATGTATAGGAAAACATTTTAATAAATTTAGTATGAATTTCCACATTATCTTTATATTTTTTCAATTTACAGAGTAAATGAATTGGTTGACATCGATTATAAAATTTACCACACAATGGAATTCTAAGTCCCAAATACGAATTATTTTTATAGAATGAGGATTACAAAATTTCATCCAAAAACCAATTCTGTTAATAAATAAATTATAGTTAAATCAAAACGTTCCGTTTTATTACAGGATGCCAATGGACCAAATTTCTTGTCTTTCAGTGGATGGAGAAATAGACAATGACATTGCTTACTCACACAGACAAAATAATGCCGTGAAGTAAAATCCGATATTGATTATTGTTGATTCTTGTGTCGTAATATTTTTTTCTAGAGATACCTGCGTACATTATTCATTACATTATAGACATACATACATTAAGTAGGAACTTCTAAATATGTGATTGATACAGCGGCTTTAAGTTTTTAGTTTTTTAAAACATCACTTAAATTTTATACTTTATAGTGATCAGAATCAGACATTAAGTTTTTGCGGAAATAAAATAAATAAATAAATAAAATAAATAAATAACATTCGTACATACGGGTCAAACTAAGACCCTTTTTTTAAAGACGGTTAAAATACCAAAACCTTCTCCTATGTGAAACAAATACTTTTCTGAAAACCGCATTAAAATCGGTTCAGCCAAACGTGAGATAATCGCGGACAAACATACATACATACAGGTCAAACTGAGAACTTCCTTTTCTTTGAAGTCGGTTAAAAATAATAACTTGAAGAAAGGGTCGATGACTGGGATTTTTGCCCTACTTAGCCGTTCTATTACTTTACATTAGGTATTGAGTTCACTTTATTTTGTGCTTAGAATATTGTCAATAAAGGTAATTAGGTTTTATTTCATTTCAATATACAGTCACATTAAATCACGGGGTTGTTGAGCCACCATAGAACTCTGTCCTAATGACAGCGTCAAGTCACGCAAAAGAAATTATTTACGTCAAAATTTACCGTCAACTTTCTATGAAAGGGTTCTCCCGGTAACCTTCGGAGAGGGAAGATGGCCGATTGGAAGATGTACGGCTTTTACTTATGATTTATTCTCTTTAGCCGAACAATTGCCCAATAAATATTATAAATAACTTAACACTAGCTAAATACACCTTAGATGTACAAACGACATTAAATAAAAATTATCTATCTATCTGTGAGAGGGTTCTAGAGTGGCTCAACAATCTCGTGATGTGACTGTACCTCATACAAGTAATTCAATCCTACCTTACCTACCGACAGTAAACAACAAATTTAAAAAAAATGTAGGCTGAAAAAAGTGAATATTTTAATAAAAGTATTCGGAATCGATTATGTTTTTTTATTTTGTAAACATTGGTAGCAACCTCCGCGCCTAGTGGATCGGCGCACGGCTCGTCAGGCGCGGCGCGCGGCCGGCGCATGGCTCCAGCTCGCTCCTTGCTGGTGTGCTATACGCACACATACACAGAGTGCATAAAATACCTAAAGTTAATCAGCGCAAAAAGCTCGGTGCCCCCTTAAATTTAAAATGCTTACATTATTACTATGCACTTAGTCACCTTCTTTGGTATTATGGCAGAGTTATTCCTCTTTCCATGCATAAATAGAACTCAACTGTCGTCCAGTATCTAAAAATTTTTTTCATCACACTTGCTTGGAAAGGTTGTTTTACACGCAGGCATATATAGAGCAGTTATAACAGATTTACCTACAGATTTTTATCACTTCTGTTATGATGAGTTTAAGTTTTTAAATACAGAACCCACTATTGAATGTCATTTCAGACTATGAAGGGTTAAAAATGTAATGTATTAATTTATTAAGTAAGGTACACCAACAACAAACATATTAACACAATGAAAAAAAAACTACATAATACAATCTGATATGCAAGTATAAATAAAAATACAAAATACTGATATGCAAGTATAGGTATTATGAAAAATAAAAACAGTCGAGGTTTATTCCTATTTTCAAAACTTGGCTACAAACAGAACATTATATTAATATTTTACTATTATTTCAAAGACATTTGCAATTAATTTTATAAAAATTAGTTTTGAAAATCTGTATAATCTGGCCAGATTGCCCGTCAAGGTTGAAAACTAATGGCAGTTCTTAGTGTTATCAGTGGAAGTTTACATATTGTCAATCTCTTTTAGCGAGTACAGTACCATTTTTTTAATTCTTATTTCTAATTCTCTTTTTGTTTCCTTGCAATGTGATGAAAAACATTATGTACACGGGCAGTAAGGGGATAACAAACTTGACTTTAAAACCCCTCCACCTTCGGCATCGGGCTTCTAATACTCTCGTTAGATTTCCCCTTCTTACTTCCCTTGATGCATAATGTACAACTGTTTCATATTCAATCAACATGAATATAAGCACCTGTTCTAATAAAAATTAGAGAATTCTATCTGAATTCCAGCAGCGGTTCTCAGGATTAGACTTACTTGATAGCCTGGTCTCTCTGGGCCTTGCGCACCTCTGGCTTCATGTTCCTCTTAGCCATGATGTCGCTCAGGGAAGCGCCCACAATAGCCCTCTGGTACTTCTGTGTTCTGCGGGTGCGCTTCTTGGTCTGCTCTTCTTCTTGACCCTTCTTGAACTTGCGCCTGTGAATTTCAATGTTTTGTTTGAAAAGTTTTTAAAGCGACATGGTGCCAAAGTGTGCAGCAAGCAACACAACTTATAAGGCCGACTGTGCCAATCATAAGATATTATTCAGTACAAGAAAATTAATGGGTGAAAAGAATACTTTAGGTATATTGACTTTGGTATATCCTCCTAAGGCCCAAGGTCCTACCCACAGTACTTATTAACTTTTGTCTTTCAGAACCAGCTCCTTCGACATTTGTGTAGTCATAGCGTACCAGGGTCGTACCAGTAGGACTTATAGAAATCCTACTGGTAGGACCGTGGTATGCTATGACTACACAAATACAATAACAGAAAAAAAAAATATTTTAAGTACATGGGTCTGAATGAGTATAAAACAATAGTACCTACTACTGGGAGGACTACGGGCCATAGTGACTACATGTTGAATTTTTCGTTGGGCCTTAGGAGGATATACAATTTGCACTAAAACAACAGCTCACAGAGGATAACAATATTCTGCAGTTTGTTCAATGAATTTGATTTAACATATTTTTTTTTAGTTAAGTGTTCCACTACAAGGCAAAAGTCTTCCCTATGTTTCACCACTGATTCTTATAAAAATTTCAAGAAACTGCCCAGCAGTTATAACAATTTATTTTTAATTTTAAAAATAATAGTTCAACAGGTTATCTTTGTATATAAAGGCAGAAAATTTATTCAAGTAACCATATTAGCATCTTTGAGAAATTTGTAATTTGACTTTGCTTCACCTACTAAGGAACTCAAATTCTTAATAATCAAAACAGTACAGTGGTAAAATTCAATCCAGAATCCTAAGGAACTAGGCACATGAGTCTGTTGAAACCAACCTGTAGAGCACGGTCCATGTCACTTTGCGAGGATTTCTCCTCATGAGGTGAGCTGCCTCACATTTAGAGTTCAAGAACGTGAAGGACTGAAAACATGAAAAAAAATTAACCATGAAGACAAATATTTTAGTAATTTAGAGTTATAACACACATAAAGACTAGTTATTTCATAAATAAATTAGATTAAGAAAACTGAAAGAAACATGAGTAAGGTTATGTCAAAAGCAATTGATTTAACTAATAAAAACTAAACGAACTGTAAAAACATATGATGAAATATACTACCAAAATCTGAGTATTAAGTATAAACATAAAATATTCACCTTTCCATCCACTTTGACCATGGTTTTCCCATGGCCGGGATAGATTTTGTACCCACTATAGGCGCAGAGTCCGATCCTGGAAATAAGGCAAACATGGTAACAACGACACAAAAAACACCTCGAATTATCAAACTAACAAGAAATTATAGTCAGATCACATAAATACATTAAGATATTAATTAGAAAATACAAAAACGTACTTCATTTTGACTTGTCAAACACGAAAGAACCACAGATTATAAGGGTTTGTCTAACTAAAGACAAGACAAGACAAGACAGATAAAAAAACCGTGGCATTGACAGTTAGTTAGTAAAAAGTAATTCAGGTACGCATGCGAGTACGGAAAACCGTAGCGCTAAAGAGGCTTAAAATTACAAAAAATGCAGAATGGCGGGGAATTTAAATGTTGACAACAAATACGTACTTTAATTTATCAAATCAAATCATTTATTGCGATTATGCTGTATGAAAGGTCTAATTAGGTTAATTCTCGAATTTAACGAAGTAAACATTTTCGCACTCATCGATTATTTTGTATCAATACATTTCTTCGATCAACACAAATTAGTTAACTTCAGTCGATTCAAAAAATAATTTCCAATTTCCGCGAGCGACATGCTAATAATAAAGCATGTCACTCACAGTCACAGTCTTCAAAATGGAAACATGGGCAGAAGTTAAGCTTATAAATTTTAACAGTGAAACAAACTCCAAAAAATTATAAAGCACAAACACAGTAAAAATACTGTATGAAACTAAAAAAACTGACTGTCTGAAATTAAAAATATATATTTTGCAACTCCGCCTTGAGTTTACCAGCGCTTCGCAAGAGGAGATCACAGACCGTAATTAAAACAAAATCTAATGTATGACAATAAAATTATATTAATTATATGTATGATTTGAAGAAACTTAAGGTTAAGGTAACATAAAATTAATTAAAATCGTAATAAGTAGAACAATCAAAATCAAACGGACCAAGAGAACATAAATTAATGTTTCTTTGAAGAAAATATACATTTAATGTTATCTAAATGTTTATTACAGGAAAGCACAGCAATGTATATATGGTGATGTGAGCTTATTTAAGTCTGGCTAAAAGAAAAATGTAACCAAACAAACAAACACAAATACATAAATGACGCCACTGGCAATGCCATTCGCGGGATAATGTTGGTCAGGGCCTCTATTCAACTGCGTTATAACAATATCGTGTTTGACGTGTTTTAGAATCGTTTATGTCACAGTCGCCATTATTGTAAATGACATAAGACTTATCAAAACGTTGACAATACGGAAACACGTCAAATACGATATCGTTATTACCGTGTAGAATCCCAGCCCTGTTCAGTGTAGGGATAGGACAACCAGTGAAATGACTAACCTAACCTAACATTCGTATAAACTTTATCCAATGATAAAGAAAGAGAATGGATCTGACATACCTACAGAATAAACGTGCCTACCTAAACTACCATACCAAACATAAAATGGCGGACTGTCACATGTTTAAGTGCTGCCCCGATTCGATAGTAATTATAAGGTTATCGATAAAAAACCATATGGGTGGAAGGTTCTCAATTCGTACTGTACGTTCAGTACTTCACATGTTCTGTATAAAGATGCAAGTGTAGTGGGATACCTGAAGGGCTTGCAAAACGTCGTCTCGAGCACAACCAGTACGGTGGGCCCTTTCCACCGTAAAGGAAAGGAAAGGTCGGAAATGGTCCCATAGAAAAGTTGGAGTGATCTGATAATGGAAACCATGAGTTAACGACGGAACTCCTCAAAAATTGCGGACATATTTTGGTTTTTTCAGCATTTGCATACCAAAAGCTTTACGCTAGGTTCACATGAACGCGTGGTTGACGCGGCGCGCGGTACAAGATTCTAACAAAGTACTATGGATATCGTATACATGACCGCGCGTGCCACCATGCATCGCAGGCAAGATCTTGACACGAGCCGCCTGTCATATCAACGCTTCGACCGCGCGTTGAAGCGCGTTCGTGTCAACCTAGCTTCTTTTTTTCTTAAAGTGGAACCGATGATGAAGACTAGAGATGAAGTATATCACGGGTTCAGTAGGTAAATATAGTTCGAGTGAGTTAATATAATTAAAAGTACAAAGCAACAAAACTATAATTTCTTTCTTAGTTATTCCTTTCATAAAAAAAGACTCATTAAGTTCTCTTAATGATAAAATAGAAGAATCATAAAAAGCAACAAAAATATTAACAATAATTATTTACTTTTGTTTTTATTCAAAACAGTGCCACAGCGTGAGAGTGCCAATAATCTTAAATAATCATGTATTACCAGTCTTTAACTCCTTATTTTTTTTACAAATATGACTTGTTATATTATCAGACCGTAACAAATATCCGCTCTTACCGGGATTTGAACCCAGGACCGTTGGTTTCATAGGCAGGGTAACTATCAACTAGGTTAACGTGTCGTCAAGTAAACAAATAAAAATATTTGCTGCTGTCTTAGATGATTTTAGTAGGTATAAAACTTTAGTCATTAGGTACTCAATTCGGAATAATATTATTTTATTTAAATAATTTCGGAATGAAACTTTCTCAGTATACTTTTTCCCAAAATCCTATAAAATAGTAATCCATGATGAAAGATGGTTCTTTGCTTTCTTTAGCATATTCCATATACGTTCTATATGATACAATTACAAAAAGTACATGTTATTTTAACATTAATTGTCATAATGAGAAATTTCCAAGTTATTCTCGATATTTTAAGAACAACCCTAGCTGTCAAATTCACCGGTTTGTTTACTTTCAAAATATTGTAAATAAAAGGCAAATCGTATTATAATCTTGAACTTATCTTGATCTATGGATTAATAATAATGTACTACATATTTAAGTCCCCCAACAATGACAAAACTGACCAATATTTTAACAAAAACTTAAACTTACCGATGAAATGTTCAATATTTCTGATTTTTGCTGTTTCTTGCACCACATCCTAACAAACTACACTTAAGACATTACGATGAAGTTTCTCTTTCAATCCATGTGTAACTTTTGGCAATATATATACGGAAAACAAGATATATTTTTTTTTTAAGTGATTTTGGTACTGTTGACAAGCTAATTAACATGGCTGACTTTAGGCACGTTAGGTATTTGTATGAACGTCAAATTATAAATGTTGCCATTATTGCACTGGCTGACGTACTGTCATCTCGTTTTACTTAGGAACATAGAACTAAGTTAAAAAGAGATAACATTATTTTTGAGTGTTCGATGTCGAATTGCATAATATTTACATAACGCACTTTTAGAATTATAGTGACCTAATTCAAACATTTTCAGCTTTCGATTTCGAGTCATAAATTTAGTACTATAGAGACCTAAATCGAAAGTCAAAATATTTGGATTAGGTCACTATAATTCTAAAGATGCGATAACTGATTATTTGTATATGTCAACGTGCCACATCCATTCTCTCCTTTATCTATGACTTTATCCAAGTTATCACTTGACGTCTACCGTACTCTGTGGTGACTGGTGTTAAATAGTTATCATAAAAACGTTCAAAATCTGACTTGTTCAAAGTTGTTAAGATTATAGAAGATATCATTTTATAAAGAAATATGAAATAATTCTTATATCTCTTGTTATCTTTTTAGTTTGAAGAACCACTAAAATATTTATAATAATGTAAAATATCTTATCTTATCAAATGAACTTATGGTTTTCTGTACTGTAAACGTCAAAGTTGACAATTATATACAGACAGGTGACTGATTTCGGAACGATATTAAAGTCTATCCTAACCCTAAAAGAGTTCAGTTTGTTATCTAATTTGTTTTAACAAAATAGATTTTAGACTTAACTTTTTGCTCTTATCATTTCTGTTTATTGTACATTTTGTTCAACTCTTTGCAATGTTTTGTCCGGATTTCTCGGAATTTCAGGTACGTTGGCTTAGATCCAAAAAAAATATGTATACCGGTGGTAGTAACAGTACATTATTATCACAGTTTACTGACTGCGTACTTATAGTTTATGATAAACTAATATATACCTGTAAATGTTTCTTTAATTTTACACTGATTAAAGGTTAATTTGTGCATTTTATTCTTGTAGGGCTCGTTTTAAAAAAACTACATACTTAGGCTTATTGAAAACAAAAATCACGTTCGCGTCCTTTGTGTAACGAAAGTTAGTCATACAAAGTATATGGGGTTACCCATACACAAAGGAATCAATTAAGTTTTTTTCTAATTATGTATGTCCCCTCCTAAATTTCTCCTTGATCAGTTATTATATTACAAAATCCCGTAATTGGCCTATGTATAAGCTTTCTGTATCATACCTATATTGTGCTGTGGGTTTATTGAATAAATAAAATAAAATAATAGCCCTAATAACTGTAACATTAATAACTATGTTTTTTTTTTTTGAAAACATCCTATATACTCTGTTTTAGGATGTATTGAAGAAAATGAGGGTGATGGACGACAAAATTGTTTACGCGCTCAATACATCAATCCCCACAGAGTCTTTCCGAAAGAAAATTGATGCCACTTCAGCATGTGCAGACTTATACACGCTGATTCAGAGAGGTCACACAGAAAGGGAAGCTGTTATCAAGAACTGCATTGTTTCCACCGCTGATACTGTAAAAAAACTAAAAGCATCCAAAGAGGAGAAACCAAATGATTTTGAAATATTGAAAAGTTTAAAATCTGAACAAAGAAAGGTAATTTTATGTGTTTTCTACAATTTCCAAAGAAAGGAATTGTAACATTGCATTTCATAGTACACATTTTATATGTTAAGGAGGCAGGTGCAACATTTGATATATTTAAATTATGAGTTCATTAGAGGGGAGTTTTATGGAGTTTTAAAAATAAGTATGATTAATTTTTTCTTCCTATTTGGGAAAAAAATTGCATGTTAGTATGGACCATCATTCTGAACAAGAAAAAAAAATATCCTGATATATTATATCCCCAAAAAGATGTATGGAATTGTCTTTTTTGCTGCCAAGAAATGTATTGGATTTAGGTAACAAAACAGACAATTCCATACCTTTTTTTGGGGACAAATAACCCATGAAAATGTGGAACAAATTACCCTCTGATGTTGTGAACTCTATAAGTGTTAACCAGTTTATAAATAAGTTTGACAATCATACTAAGTGAACAGTTATTTGGACATATCAGTGTCCACTGCCTGTCCAAAATAAAATAATAATAATAATAAATATAAATAAATATATCAGGGGACAATCTTACACAAATTGACCTAGTCCCAAACTAAGCTCTAGGCTTGTACTATGGGTACTAGACAACGATTAACATACTTAAATAGAGAAATACATACTTCAATATTATATAGAAAACATCCAAGGATTTAGTACACATTGGTCAGATTCCTTTTTCGTCAGAATAAATTATAGCCTGTTTTTTTTCGGACGAAAACGGAATTACTTTTTGGACAGAAAAAACTTTGGTTAGTTTTTATAATTTATTTATTTGTTACATTATATTATTTAATATTAGGCAGTGTCGACGGAGCTCCGCTTACGCGGAGCTCCTTTTTCTGGATGGTCTGGCCCTCCGGGCCTGCTGCAAAACTAACATAACCTGAACCTACCTACGTATTCTATGGTCATCCGCGTATCAGGTAATATGTTTATTCTGACGATAGCGGAATCTGCTCGAAAGTCCGTTTTCGTCCGAAAAAAAACAGGCTATAATTTATTCTGACGAAAAAGGAATCTGACGAATGTGTACTAGACCCATCCAAGACTCCGGAACAAATATTCGCACTCATCACACAAATATCTGCACTTACCGGGATTTGAACCCAGGACCGCTGGCTTCGGAGGCAGGGTCACTCCCAACTAGGCCAACGTGTCGTCAAATAATAATAAATGTTGCCTCTTGCTATGTATTTGCGGCTATTTTGGGAGGCCCATTCCATTGAGTTGGCAAGTCACCGTCTGCCATTTCAACTAAAGTAATTAGCATTAGGCAGAGAGACGCCATAGTTTCATCAATAGCCTAGTTCACCAATCCATATCATTTCATTAATATAAACTGTTTTTAATGTTCCCATCCTTCTTAAATAGTCTTACATTAACCGGGGGTTGTCCGCGGGAGCATACTTCTATGGTGTGAACTCAGGGACAATTTCCGGGTGGTGTTCCACCACTTTACTAAATTAAAGTTGTCTAAAGGGCCTCTGCGTGTTGGCTTCGGCTCAATGTACGCCTGCCAAAGGTCCGGGACTCCCATATTCCCGTGTTTGGTAAAGACATACAAATAATAATAATAATGTAACCTTTAGACCTAGCTACTTTTTGAGCCCCTGAGCCGTTCACCGTCATATGCCCCAATTGCTCTGATACTAAATGTATGGAACATACCAAGCACCCTGGTGTCCCCGGGCTCCCCGGCACAAAAAATAGATGGTGTGATTTGCTAGCTTTGGCTTCATGCACGTTTAATATTTTCAAATGGGTCCTTTTGAAGATTTGAACTTTAATTAATCTCAAGAAATAAGAAAAACAATGCAATGTCTTTAAAGTTAATTTTCAAACATACATTGCAAATTTTGAACTTATAATCTATGCAGTAAGATTCGTAATTTTGTTAAAATTCACTTTTGATATGATATGCATGAAAGGGTTAAAATGCAGTAATATGGCATCAAAGAGCTGATCTGATGTAGTAAGCATTAACTTATTGAGTTTGAACTCACTGATTTGGTATCTACTAGAAGTTGATAAGCTGGCAATATTGCTCTTTATCAAGGAAATATGAATACACCTATATGCTATGAACTGAAAAGAACCAAAAATATTGTTTTAAACACATTTGTGTATCATGTTGAATCAGACCGATAAAAGTATAGTTAATTTAGAGTTAAATATTTTGCGGCAGTGAGGGTGTTAAACCATTTTTTGCAAGTCAATTGCTCTCATTGAATTAACTCGTAAGACTGATCAGGTTTTGCCACACATGTGGCCACTGGCTCAACAGAGATAGTGTAATCCTGCAAAATTAAATAATTATAAGTAAAAAATACAGTAGGTAATTTAATTTGGGAAAAGTTTTCATTTTTGCAAGTTATGTGTGCAGTGCAATAGCTATTGTCATGATCTCCGTTTGTGGGTCTTCCGGTTTCCTTTGGGGAGTGAAGATGGCTGTTTGAAAGATGTCTGGTTTTTACATTTGATTTATTATCTTTACCAATTTACTATATTCACTTGACATTGGTGTAATCACTGCTGAATATCGCAGTGGACTGCCATAGATATAAAAGATCTCCATTTTTGATATTTAAAATTGCCTAATATTATAAATGAACGTGTTTTTAATACCTATAAATGCTTTCATATCACTGTAATTCTAGTTTGTCTAATCATTAGACTGCTCAAGAATTGCCTAATCACTAGCAGTGATCGGAATAGGTAGTGCAATTTCGCGAGACTTCGGTGCGCAAGTTTAGTATTGATATAGCTTGTAACCCCGGGATTACATTTGCAAAGTGTTAGTTTTTGTTTAATTCAGAAATGTTATTAAAATATGATTTTAACGATTATTTTGCTAGCATAGAATATCGCATTGACGAAATATGTAGACACTAAACATTATTTTTTTAGATTTTTCGCATGTTCCCATTTAACTTCAATTAAGGTCATGTCAAGAAATAATTCTGTGAAATAATATGAGTCCCGGAATCTGGGGTCTTATCCATATTAAGTATAATGTTTAAGGTCATTCACCCGAATTGCACTACCTATTCCAATCACTGATAATTAGATGACCAAGTGGTCTGTTTATTTTTAGTAACTGATAATTCTCTGCCAGAACATTAAACTCTCTGCCTAATTTAAACGGTATAGTGCTGTGGGGCAACAGCACAGAAGCGATACAACTGTTCAGACTACAAAAGCGATGCGTAAGAATTATTGTTAATATAGGCAAAACCGAGAGCTGCAGAGAGCATTTTGTTGAAAATAATATCCTGACACTACCATCTATCTACATACTAGAGATGTGTACTTTTGTCAAGCAGAACAAATCCTTATTCCCAATACGCTCCCGCCCACAAAACCTGAGACCTTTTACTAGATTGGGAAGGCCCTTTTCGAAACTGCAAATGGTGAACACGGGCCCGTTTGCAATGTGCACAAAAATCTTTAATGAAATACCAGATGTTTATAAAAATTAAAATGTCGCTTATAAATTTAAAACCGCACTTAAGTAATATTTAATTAAGAAATGTTATTACTCTAAACAAGAGCTTTTGACAGAAACATAGTAGTATTTATTTATAATCCTCGTAGCAAAATTAGAATTTATTAGAAATGTTTAAAATCAAATTCACAAAGTAACTAGTATAATTTACCATTGACATGTATCCTCTCAGACTAAATTACTAAATTAGGTAAGGCAATATGCATTTAATAAGTATGTAATTTTTGCTGTGCCCTAGCAGGGTTCATGTTCTGAGCTGTATTTCATTTTAAGACCAAATTGTAACAACATGAAACGCAATTAAATGATTGATTGATTGATTGATTGAATTTATGATTTCCAAATGTAGTTTTGAATTTTATGTTGCAAAGGAACAACTATTAAATGTATAGGAATGTAAATGAGAATTAAAACATACATTTATTAAAAAAAATGGCATTAGTATGTGTTGTTAATAAAACTTACTTAATTTTCTCTTACAGTTACGACTTTTGCAAACTGAACTTAGTGTAGAAGAGGTCATCTGTGAAAAAACAACAAAGCTGTTTACCGAGAAGTGTAGGAGCTACTACAAGCCAAACAACTTATGAAGACTGAAAATTAACATTTCATTTTTGAGTTTTATAGTGTACATATTATAAATAGAATTCAGTAACTGGTTTTTATTAATAATTTAATCTAATAATATCTAAAGCACAACATTTTCATAAACTCCTGCATAAAGTAGTAGCAATATCAGAGTAAACAATTATTATTAGTTTATAAAGCTTCTTCAAATTGTTGAATTTTTTTGACTGACTTCAGTTCTACTTAGCAGCTTGAGCTTCCTTTTGGGTTTGCTCTTCCCTATATTGTTTATGCCAGTCTAAGTTCATTTGATGAACTGATTCTCCTCTCTTGGCTGCTGCTTTCCCAGCAAGTATGGCTCCAAAACTTGCAAGAGCAGTAAGAAGCATAAGATAGTTTGAAATCTTAATCCGGGCTTCACTTTGAGACCTCTCAATTATCTCAGCTCTGAAAACAATACACAGTATAGATTAGTACATTACAAGGTCATTGTAATCAATGGTAAGTTGAAAATGTCGTCCATGTAACAAATCAACCCTTAAACTTAGTACACTGTCTTGACCTTCAGTTGTTTTTCTATTTCAATTAAATAATTGCATAACATTCCAATCAGTTTATTGTTGTTGGCCAAGTTCATATTAAAAAGTAAGATAACATACGAGACAAATGACGGGATTTCCTCCTTGCTTTTATACTTCTTGGTCCAAACAAGGATAAACTTCTGTAAATTATTTGGCCGATATCTTGCGGACATGGAGCCAGAGGCTGAACCAGGAGCCGCTGACGGTGGCGGAGCTGCTGGCGGAGAACACATCCTTCTTACAAAATGTAACGCGGACGTTTTTGGAAACATCTGTTTAATCATTTTAAAACCACTTGCAGATACACTAAACTAGCTCGACGAACGAATTAAAAACAATGACCACACAAGTCAGTTCCAACTATAAAGACATTTGCACATTGCACCGATTGCACACGGTGCTCGTCACGAGAAAAACAACTTTATGGTCGTTTCACATAAAATGATAATATCTACTTCAGTAATTTATTCTTAAAACTTGTGTAAGTATCGATCTTGTCTACGTTTATACACAATTTCACGCAACAATATTATTATCCAATAATTTACTTATTATCCAATAACTCAGAAAACAAGCTTTTGCTTTTTTATCTATTAAAAAAAGTGTTATAAGTACTTTTGAGTATTCCTGAACGCACCCCCAATGTCGGAGTACACGGAAACATTGAAGTCGAAACCTCGCATACTCTATATTTTTATCTGTCTCACTCTTCCTATGGTTCACAATCGAGAAAAAGTGACAGAGTACGTAAAGTAACTTTGTACCGTAATTCAATTCTGTTTGGATTATTATAGTACGGGATAAGTCTCCGAACTGTCCGACTATGACGTTTGAGTGCGCGGATCGCGTTGCTTGCTAGCGAAAATCGAAATTGTAATGCACACTCGTCAAAAATCTAGAGAATAGAGTAATTCTGTTTTTTATTTGTGCCTAGTTAATGGAGATTTGATTATTAAAACGGTATAATTTCACCTTCACAGTACACCATCGACTATAAACGTAAGTTTAAATTGAGCGTGTGACTGCTTTTGGCAATATCCATATAAATTGAGTTTTACTGCGTTGTTTGTCTGGATTTTATTTAACGAATAGTAATAATATGGTCTGATAATAAGTTACTGGCCTTTTTTACTACCATCGAAAACTTCTGGCACTCATTACATTTTCAATCACGAACTCGATTTATTTCAACAATGTAGTGTTACATAGTATTTCTATTATGCTTGTTCCGTTGATTGCACTAAATTTCTATGTCCCAAGACCATAAATAGGTATAAATATATTAGCAACTTCCTTCACATTTCTCATGATTTGATAATTACTGTCACTTAATGTTAAGTGATGTAAAATTGAAATGTATATTTTCTGTTGTAAGATTTCATGTTATTATATGCCTACTAAAAAGGTTTTAATATATTAAGGTCAACATCTCAACAAAATGTCCAACAGAGCTTACATCAATGTACATTGAAATACCTTCACTATTGCTTATTTGGCCTTGATGCACAAGAATACTATTTACCTATCTGCGGAAGGAGGGTAATGTTTTTGTTGTTAAGAATTTCAGGTTTACATTTTTGTAATAATTAGGGTATTTTTTTAATAATGATTACCATGAATGATTACAACAACAGTAGTGAATCGTACTAATCTTCTAATATCAAGTAAGTAGAAGGAAATAAATAGTCATCATAGAAACAAACTAAAAACTAGTCATGCTTTAGTGTACCAGCGAAAGCTTGCACTTGCACAAAGCACGCTTTAGTGTGCTATAAGTTATATTTCTACAAATCTTGAAACTGCATTTCCTGGGCTTCAGAGCCCACTTATAATGACCTATGTGCTTATAGCCTTCTCCATGTCATATTTTTTGTGTCTCCTTGTATATCTTGTAATTAGTTGAAAGACTTTGAGCAGATGTGTTTTGTGTAAATATTAAAAAGGAAATTTTTACTATATCAAAATATTTGTTTGCGTAGATGTCTGGGGGTCACAAGCACCGTTACAAGAATGTGGGGCTTAGTGCTGACGAGCTGCGACGCCGGCGTGAAGAAGAGGGGGTACAGTTACGGAAACAAAAAAGAGAGCAACAGCTGTTTAAACGTAGAAATGTCTTGATGCCTTCTCCCACTACCCCTGACATTGCATTACAGGTTGGCCCAATAACTATCTGTTTTCTGTGTCAATAGATCAACACAATATTAAGTCTGCGTAAGTTGAACTTTCAAAAAACGTAAACAAATTAGTACTATTTGAGACATAAACTCAAATATTCACCAAGTGTGTTTTTAGTAAAAATAACAGTTAATGAATTGTGTAAGGTGGCTGAGTGCTCGACATAATAATATCGAGAGAAAATATTTATTTGTGTCGTGATATTATGTCCATTTATACATCTACCCAAAACATTTTCATGTGTTTTAGGAGAAGTGACCTTTACTTTTGTTAAATCGAATTTGATAAATATGGTGACCGTATCGAAATTTCTCAAAATGAAAATAAATGTCAGTCAATCAGACTGTATGAGTAAATGTCAGGTGCTTTATATTCAATAAAGTTCTATATTTTAAAATTGGCATGTAAAATATCAAAAGTCAACACATTTCTCATCCCTAAAATGATGTGGTAATAAAAGTACAGTTAATCTTATTTTATTTATCGCAATTTAAAGTATGGTGACAACTACTAGTACAGTGACAAGCACTCTGACACTGACATCTACCTTATTTCATCTTAGACTTAAAATGTTAATAATGATTGAGTGTATAGGAATAAAAATAATAAATAAATCATTAAATCATTCCAAAGACCTCACTTGATCTTTTAAAGTATGTGATTATCATCTTTTGCAAGTTCAATTGACACAGACTTTAGATGCACCATTATTCTATTATAATAATAACAAAGATTTCTCGATAAAGAGATATTGTGGAGTTTTAAAGGTTTTACCAATATTTTTATTTTCGTTTTAGGATGACATCAGTATTTCGCAATCTGATGATATATCGATGGAAATGGTCTCAGCTCTCTACAGTGAGGACCCCCAGGAGCAAGTCACGGCCACGCAAAAGTTCCGAAAGCTACTAAGTCGAGAACCCAATCCCCCCATCGACGAAGTTATACGGACTGGAATAGTTCCGAAATTTGTTGAATTCCTAACTAATAGTGCTAATCCTACTTTGCAGGTATGATTTGATATACAAAAAAACTATCAGTCTAAATTTAGTGCATTTGATTATGTTATTTTAAACTTTGAACATGATTTCAAACATAACTAAAGATTTATTTTTTTATTATGTTAATTAACGTGGCCCTACGCATATACACACACGGCTCAGTACCAGATCTCTTCTCAACTAGAATAGTTCAGCATTCTGTGCACAAAATGTGATTAAATTATACTGCAATATTATACTAAGAAGTAAATTCTGATCTGACAACTCTCATCTTGGTTCAATTTATGACCTATGATTTAATTTGGGGTTTATTATAATTTGTCTTGGGACTCCTGGGAGGTATTAGGATTGACTTTTTAAAGTTGTTAATTCTAAATGACAGCTCTCATGCCAGTTTAAATTATAACTATGCACCATTGTCAGGATCCAATTCTTTTATTGTCAATAGTGTAATTATAGTAACAAATTAAAGCGACAAAGTAAAATAAATCTAGTAATGGCATCGCTTTGCCTAGGGGCTGTCAATAGAATGCCAGTACAGATGTAGACCGAACTGATACAATCGATGTTGCTTTACTCTGAACGTTTACAATTCCAGTTCGAAGCGGCGTGGGCGCTCACGAACATAGCGTCAGGCTCGGCGGAGCAGACGCGCATCGTGGTAGAGAGTGGCGCGGTGGGCGTACTGGTGGGGCTCGTGGGGAGCGGCGCGGGCGACGACGTGCGGGAGCAGGCCGTGTGGGCGCTCGGCAACGTGGCCGGCGACTCGCCGCGCTGCCGGGACACCGTGCTCGCCGCCGGCATCCTGCCGCCGCTCGTCGAGTAAGTCGAGCTCGACTATAGCGTTATACAGTATGATCATTTACTTAAATATAACGGAACTTTTTATTTCACTTTGAATTTATTTTTTATTGAATATTTATTCATCTCCGTGATTTATAGACGTCTTGATATCGTCTGTTTTTTTATTGTTTTCTACAATGGATGCAAAACGCCAGCTCGTTGTCAATTTATACAAGAAAAAATGCCGACGGTGCGAGATATTGAAGTAACTAAAACATTTAGATATCAATATAAAGTTCATATTGTGGTCCATTAAGAGATTCAAAGAAACTGAATCCTCACGGATCAAGCCCAAATGTGGTCAGATAATAACTGTTCGCGTCAAAAATATCATCAAAAACGTTTGTGAACGTATTAGGCGAAATGCAGCCCAAAGTACAAGCAAACTCGCTAAAGACATGACAATATAATACGATTTGATTAACATGTATGGCTTGACTGTTAGTGTTAATTATGTGATCAATAAATAAATAAATATCCTGACGATCTATGAGTCGTACATTACGACACGATCTTGGATTAAAAGCCTACAAAAACCAAAAAAACACGGATTGAAGGACGACCACACCAACGCGTAAAATACGGTGACAGTGCGTAAACAAATGAATGGGTCATACTAAATACATGGCGTGAATTTTGACGGACCGTAATTTACGCACCGAGCTCCGGTGTGGTCGCTCCCTGACGTTGCCAGGAAAAAGCTAGAGTGAAAACATGCAAAGAGTTACTAGCTTGGCACGAGGGCGATGAAATTATTATTTCCGACGAAGATGTTCCAACTACAAGATAGCCACAATTTGAAGTTAATTACTTGATACCTCATTAAAGAGGATGGAATTCCCTTTTTAAAATAGTTTTCTTATTTTGGGTTGCCATAGAGAAAACTAAATTACTAGTATAAAATTGAAATTTTGCAGTTCTTGGTTAAATATTACTTATCAACTAAGTATAAATGACAAGTAAATCATTTGTTCAGCAGTTTTCAAGGAGTACTATTCTGTATTAAGCATTTCAAAATAACTTTGATAGTCACTAATTAAAATTCTACTTTTTGCATCTAACTGTAATTGTTTTTTTAATTTGGTTCCAGAATATTGAATAAATATACGAGACTATCTATGACCAGAAATGCTGTTTGGACGCTATCTAACCTATGTAGAGGCAAAAATCCTCCAACTGACTTTGATGCTGTAGCCCCAGGTAGGTTATAATCTAAACCAATTATACCGCTTTTTTGTTAACCTTTTTATTTTAACGTCATAACATAACATACACAATTCAGAAGCAGCGTGATTCTCAACATTACGTAAACACATCAGAGGTTTAATTTTGTTGTCTACTGATCATCTCTGCATCTCTGATGTTTTCAGTGATCGGGCATATTGAAATTTGTATGATTTAATAAACATTCATGCGCCATAAGCGAGAGTGAGATAATGCGAGATGCGAGTATTAACATTATAAGCAGTTCTTATTCTGACCACTGATTGATTGTATTGTCTCCGTCTTTTTAAATAAATAAATAAATAAATAAATCACAGGAAAATATCACAAAAATTGAACTAGTCCCAAACTTAGCTCTAGGCTTGTACTATGGGTACTAGACAACGATAAACTTACTTACATAGAGAAATATATACTTAGATACATAGAAAACATCCAAGCCTCAGGAACAAATACTCGTGCTCATCACACAAATATTTGCCCTTACCAGGATTTGAACCCAGGACCCCTAGCTTCGAAGGCAGGGTCACTACCAACTAGGCTAGCGTGTCGTCTTTAGCGTTGAAAAGTTAATGCGATGTAAAAAGAAATTAATTTATTTTTGCTAAATTCCATGTCTTTCTTTCAATTTCAAATTAAAACATTTTTTTTATTTATGTGAAAGGTTAGCTTTAAGCTTAACTTTAACCATTTTTTATTTTATTAAACCACCTTTAACACACATTAACTAAAGGGTGAATTGCAAAAATAATTCCTTAATTTTTTTCCTTTGTGTAACGAAAATTAGTCATACAATCGTATGGTTAATCTTCGTTACACAAAGGAAGTTTCTTCAAGTTATTTAGTTTAAATTCTTTTTTAGAAAAAATATCTGATGATAATATATAATTTTACATACAAGCAACAATATCCATTTAAAATAGTTTTAATTAAATTAATCAGATGAATCTATTTTTATTTTCCTGCTGTTTGTTTTACACACAGAACTATATCGATATAGTTCTGTGGTTTTACATATTTTTCTAAAATATATGAATGCAATCGTTCACGTGAATCACATTCACTCATTCGTTCATTCCGTACCGTCCGTACCTTTTTTGCTATTAGTACTCTATGTAGATGTATGTGTAATCATTCACCTCAACTTTCGTGCCGGTACCTATAGCCTATAGCTACTGTGGGTTAATGACTAAGAGGGTTATTCTTGTCCAATGTTTACAGGTATACCAGTTTTAGCTCGATTGTTGCACCACACCGACTCTGATGTTCTCAGCGATGCGTGTTGGGCGCTCTCGTACCTCTCCGACGGACCTAACGAGAAGATCCAAGCCGTAATCGACGCCGGCGTTTGTCGGAGACTCGTGGAATTACTCATGTAAGTGACCTTTTGACTACAATGTTTTTTTTTTTGCCAGAATGTATTCTGCCGATTGAAACAAAAAGTCACTATACGTGAATTAATTCTATATGCGTCATTCAAGGTATATGCAATATTGCAACATTTTTGCTGGTTATGAAAAATGAATACTCATACCCTAGTTAGAAATGTAGATATTAAGACTTCGTCACACACTCTAATTGGTGTTTGAGGTATTTATGTTACCTTCATAGGTAAAGTCGACCTTATAACTAGCTGCACATTTGTATGTTGTCGATTTAACGCCCTTGACAAATTAGTGCAGTACTTCAGACATTATGTTAGAATGGCAAAGCACAAAACTGTGCATCTACTTATGAGGCCGACCGTATAGTCTATTTTTTCTTTCTTGAGCTAACCAGTAAACAAATATGGCGTATCTATAAAGTTTGACATTTCATAGGGATGGGAATAATAGAGTGAATGTGTAAATTTATTTAGTGAATGAATGAAATGAGTAGAATACGTATATGGGTTGGGTTCTTCAATACGATTGTTATATTGAATTTGACAGACTACAATTGCATGTGGATACCTACTTATAACGATATTATGTACTCAATAACACAACACGCTTTATTATAAATATTTTATTTAATCATCCGTAGATACATCATCATCATCAACTATTAGTGTCACTCTCTAACATATGAGTAAGAGAGTGACACCAATAGTTGCTGGACACATTTTGTAGTGAAAATATGGCCCGTTTAGAAGCTCCTTAAATGAACTACCATTTAACAAATTTTAAATAGACTATCTATACACATAATAATAAATCTCACTAACTATTGAGTTTAAAAAGATAATTATATTCATTTATGTTTGGAATATTGTATAATAAAATCACAAACAATTAAACCGTTACTTAATTATTAATTCATTCACTTCTTCCCATCCCTAAAATGAAATGCCAAACTGACATTCAGTTTTGATAATCTGTGACAGTGAGTTACGTGGAAATTATTATTTTATTAAAATATGTTACTTGTAAGGATAATTTGAACCAATTTTTAGTAGAAATGAATTCGTTTTTGTTTAAAGTAATGTCTATTAGTTATTGTGGTACCATATACCTATTGAGTGATTCTTTCGGAATATCGTGATATGTGATCGAGTGAAGTTTGTTTACTAGTTAGCTCAAGAAAGAAAAAATAGACTATACGTATTAAGTAAGTACCGAGTTAACTTCAGTAAAAACACTTTTTTTTAATGTGGGTAGGTATATGTAACAACCAAAAACAATCAAGTTAGCACTTGTTATCCAACCTGACTTAGAACAAAAGCGCCTTTAATCCATGTAAACAAGGTTTATTTCAATTACACTGATACTACTAATGATCTGTAGAACTCATACAATCTATTATTGATTTATTTTGTACATACACATACACGACATTACGCCTTCATTCCCAGAATGGTGTAGGCAGAACTACCAAAAAATCTAAAAAGACTTGTTGATAATCATGTAACCACATTTTGCACAAGTAGCCCAAGAAGTTAACTAGTGTAGTGGATCAGTGACAGGTTCCAAGCCTGTCGCCTAACAGTACTACAGTCTACAAGTACTACTACCAACCACCACTACTATTACTACTACTTATTCCCTTATTTATTTTTTATAGCCTGAATTCTTATCCCACTGCTGGGAAAACGCCTCTCACTCGGATTTCCAATACAATCTATAAATAATTAAATAAATATCAGAACTCAGAATTCAATCTCACGCCAATTGACCTAGTCCTAGACTAAGCTCACAGCTTTGTTGAAATACGTATCAAAATATTATCTGTAGTTATAAGTGCTGCCATCTGCAATGCACCGTGTAAGACTTACTTCAACATTAAATTTAGTCTGTGCTGATCACCGAATGTGTTTAATAAGAGGTTATGGGCCCAGCACGCTTCCACTGAACAACTCTGCTAACTGCGAAGCTTCAGCTTTGTCCTCGAAAGATTGAAGTTCTTCTTGAATAGCCATTTGCCAACATTCTTGTTCAGGTCCATTCATTACTTCATCATACGTCAAGTCATCTTTTTCTAGAACATAGCTATATCTGTTCGGCGGTCTTCGCGCTCTCTTGCTCACTGTTGCAGCTGATACTGGTTTGCCAGGTATATCATAATACTCTGCATCTGAGCTGCTATTTTTGGACTGTTGGTCTTCTTCAAATTCTTCCGAGAACATCTCATTTTTTGAGTCTTCATGTTCATTATTCTTTCTTTGTTCTCACTTT
Source organism: Acleris holmiana (assembly GCA_949316455.1). Classification (NCBI taxonomy): domain Eukaryota; kingdom Metazoa; phylum Arthropoda; class Insecta; order Lepidoptera; family Tortricidae; genus Acleris; species Acleris holmiana. The sequence goes on from OX438769.1 coordinate 11,995,276, forward strand.
CAAACCAGATACCGATACTACTTGGCTTCACAACGATAAAAATACTGAGAAATACATGCATACTTAAATGTATAGAAAACATCCAAGACTGACCGTCCGTGTGGTTGCTGGGTTAGAATAGTGCCTTTCCATGTCTTCCCGTGGATGTCGTAAGAGGCGACTGCCTTTGGCCTGATTGTGCAAAATGTGGTTACAGATCTATCAAGAAGTCTTTTTAGAGTTCATGGTATTTCTGTAGCTCTGCCTACTCCACTTTGGGAATGAAGGCGTGATGTATACATCCAAGACTGAAAAACAGATCACACAAAACACAAATATTTGCCCTTGCCGGTAATCCAACCCTGGATTACTGTTATTATATTGTATGGCAGGCACAACAAAACAACAGTAGTGTCGGCGGCCTTACGAGCAGTCGGCAACATAGTGACGGGCGACGACTCGCAGACACAGACGGTGCTGAACTGCAACCCGCTGAGCTCGCTGCACGCGCTGCTGCGCTCGGGCGCCGAGGCGCTGCGCAAGGAGGCCTGCTGGACGCTCTCCAACATCACCGCGGGCAACGCGGGCCAGATACAGGTATATAGCTACGGTTCCCTGCCCAACCGGTGCCAAGCGAGCCTGCCCGGGACTGCCTTATTAACTAACGCCTTCAAAGATCTTATTTTTGGTTCTTCCCTCAAAGTATTTGTTGTGATTATACTGATTATTTAGCCCATAAGAATCCGGTTGAAAGTGTGAGTCAGGTAAGACGGAACCCAAACAAAATGTTCGTTCTTGTTCCCGCTTAATAGAACAAATAGGAATCATCCCCGTTTTACAATGAGCCAAATTACTTTTTATGACTCACGCGGTTGTTTTTCTCCTTTACAGACCGTAATTGACGCTGAAATATTCCCGACTTTAATAGAAATTTTAAGACAGTCCGAGTTCAAAACGCGGAAAGAAGCCGCGTGGGCGATAACAAACGCTACCAGTGGAGGCAGCCATGCTCAAATAAGGTGAGTACAATAGTGTGTAGACTCATTGACCATATTGTCTTGGTTACTCAGGGTCGGATTATCCTTAAGACAGTGTAGGCAATTGCCTAGGGGCTTCTTTAGATGACATCTCCTACCGAAGGTTGGCGATTATTATGGCTATTTGGGTCTTATCTACGGCCGCTCTTAAAAACGATCTAATGCTCATTACGTACTGGTTTTTAAGGCAAGAAATTTTATTTCTGCCTGGTGGTCGACGTCTTTGAATTTTTTCCTGGATGATAAGTTCTACCCGTGTGGTTGCCGGGTTAAAATAGTGCTTTTAAGCGATAGGCTTGCAACCTGTCACTAATACACTGGTAAACATGTTAGCTTGATCGTGCAAAACTTGGTAACAGAGTTATCAAACCTTTTTAGAGTTGTTGGTAATTCTGTAGCTCTACCTAGCCCAATGTGGGGGTGTTACGAGGGTCAAACTGAAAGTTCTTAGAAAATCAAAAACTGAGTAAACTAGCAAGTTATTCGTTTTATTATATCTTTTTAAAATAGTGTCTATTCATGTCAATATCGCTGCATCCGATGGAACCACTGAGAAAAGCACTTTGCCCACTCGTTCTTAGGGGTCTCTTCGACGGCCTTTTGAAACGCAACCACAGCTTCCTCGGCGTCCACAAAACGTTTTCCTCGAAGCTATTCTTTTATTTTCGGGAATAAATAAAAATCGCAAGGTGCGAGGTAGGGACTATACGGCGGGTGACCCAGAAATTCCACGTCTGACGTCGTCAAATAGTTCGCCTGGCGGTGTGCAGGAGGATTCTACTGCGAGGTCGTTTCTCCCGAAGTTTTTCCAAGACAAGTGACTCATACCGATGCCTAAGCTTGTCCGAATCTGCTGATAGGTCAGTCTTTTATCAGTCTCTATCATACGCCGCACAACACTGTTATCTTCAGTCGTCGCCTTAGAAGGCCGTCCCTTACGCAGATCATCGGTGCGATTAGTGTGACCACGTTTAAACTCATTAAACCAGTTGTAAACAGTAGCACGAGATGGGGCTTCATCGGGAAAGGCCAATCGTAGTCTATCATAACTTTCTTGTTGACTTAAATGATATCGAAAGTCATACATAAACCATTGCACGAAAATTTTCTCGTGTTAAATTCATGCTTACGAGACACAGACAATTTTCAATTTGCCGCCAAATCGTAAAACAAATGACAAATGAATAAAATTCATACTCAATAATATTGACAGAGCTCCATTTTCAAAATTTAAACTTGTTTTTTTAATTATTTTATTTGCAAGTGGCCAGTTCTAAAAACTTTCAGTGTCACCCTGTATGTATGTATGATGAGTTGTAGAAGTCGATACTTTTAATTCCTTATAACGAGGGTCATCACCAGAGGGCGGAATTTCTCATGGCAAAAATTGAAATGTCATAGGGATAGAACATTTTGCTTTATCGACTTTTCCAGTTATCGATATTGTGTAATCACTAATCTCTTTATTATTTTAGTTTTGCTTTTATATTAAAATGTAAATGTCATTATTAATTCGCAATACGTGAAGTTTTAGGATTTAATTTGTAAATATTATGTTATTTTTGTCTAAAACACAATGTCTTTATTAACGGTAAATAACAAATTAAAATAAAGCTAAATCTAAGACATACAACTATACAATAATAATGAAAACTACACCTACATTTACTAAATACTACGTTAATCTAAAAGACTGATACTAGAGGGGAATTGTTAACATTGGAAAAATATTTTGCTAAATGTAATGTATCGATAGGAGGTATAATTCTATTTGGTAAAAGATCTTGTGCTACGTGAACCAGAACTACTTGTCGATAGTCGATAAAATACTTCGTTCTATCCCTATGACATATCAATTTTTGCCATGAGAAATTCCGCCCCCTGGTCATCACACATCACATAAGGGAAACCTAAATAGCTAAAAATAATAAGTACTGATCGCCAACAATAAATTGATATTCCTCTTTTTGCTTAATAACATATAAGGGTCGTGTTTAACCTCCTAAGGCCTCTCGTACAAAATTTTGTACATAATATGTTCATTAGTAAATAGACCTATTACAGAGGAAATAAAATAGGTTTTCCTTTGTTTCTATGAGGGACAATCAAACTAGAAAATTGACTCTGTTGCATTTGTAATAGGTTCATATTCCATTGGCAAAGTTCGTTGTATGGGTCTTAGGAGGTTAAGTACTATCCCTATTAAATAAGATCGATATTCAATAAGTCGTCGTCAGCAGCGGCTTATGCAAAATTATCAAACACTTGACGTTGGTCAATCACAGCCCTCTCGTCAAGTCACGTTTCCAAAAGTAAAGCAACGCCACACAACACAATACAGTTTCTTATTAGTCAAGACATAAATTATAATTTGGCGTAAAAAGTGAAGAAGAAACACATTTATAAAATTAGAATTGCAATTGGATATTCGTATCACTCAAAATATAGCCCTTTAAAAGAAAAATCGAACATGACTTATGTGAAACGGATTTAGATAGCTAATCCATTTGAAATAACTATTTCAAACCCTTGTATATAGCGCTTTAAAAAGCAAATCGAACGGCTTTTGTGCGGTACGGCTTTTCTAAGGGAAATCCTTATAAAAACCCATTCGAAACCCCTTGAATAGGACAGCGGGCCGGTCCCGGGACCAAAGTATTTCAAATTGCACTTTCTGATGGCCCCCTGGGGCACCGCGCACCGAAAAAAAAATTAGATTTAAAAAACAAAAAACCGCCTTCCGAAATAACGTCTTATAAAATTGTAGGCACCTACCTAATAGGTTAGTCCAACTGAAGTCGGCTTTTTTGGTGAATATATTGTGGTCGCCGACTTTTAGTGATCATAAATACACTGATCCGTACTCCTACTTATTAGTTGATATGAGGGTCGTTTTCAAAAAAATTGTACATAGTTAAGGGCTTTAATTAAAACAAAACTTAATTGATTCCTTTGTGTGACGAAAGTTACCCATACAGATTGTATGACTAACTTTCGTTATACAAAGGACGCGATCGTGATTTTGTTTTCTTTAAGCCCTTAACTATGTACATTTTTTTTGAAAACGACCCATGAAACTTTAAGTTTCTAGCGCGCTGCAAGCAACGCCGCCGGAAAGTCATAGTCATATTTCAACAAACAAATATTCTTCGTTGTAGTCGCTCAAATATCTTAATCGAGATATGTTAACGCCATCCTTGAAATAGGTACCGTTGAAGAGTTCCGATGGCCATCTGTGGTCTTCATCAGTTCCACTTCCCCAAATGATTCTTTTTGAATGCAAATGCTTAACTTCTTACTAAAAATACTAAAATCGCTATATGTTTGCGTACAATATTTGAGGAGTTCCCTCAATTCCTCACTGATCCCCTCATCAGATTCAGATGTATGTATGTATGTATGTATGTAAACTCATTATTGCACAAAAATATAAATATTACAATTATAATACAAAATTAATGTACAAAGGCGAACTTATCCCTAAATGGGATCTCTTCCAGCTAACCCTGAAGCAAATGAGTAAGGACAATGCATGGGGTTGGACACATACAAGTTTGCACAAAAAGTAAAAAGAAATGATAATACTTATAAATAAATAAATAAATAAATAAATCAGATTTGGTGACAATAGGACCACCTCGGAAGTATAATCTATCAAACCAAAAAAAATAATTAAAATCGGTCCACAATTGACGGTGTAGTCGGTGAACATACATAAATAAAAAATACATACAATGGAACGAATAACCTCTTTTTTGAAGCCGGTTAAAAAGAGTAAATAGGCTCCGAGAATTGTATTGCCCACGAGCTCTGACACAGTTGATCCGGCCCTGAAGTCACTGCAGCTTCGAAGCTGGTGGCTGCTGATGGTTATATTGGTTAACGTGCAGTATCATAACGTCATGCATAATTATGCTGACACAAAAGTGTAGCAAGCTTAAGCGCGTAAAACAACTGATTTACAATTGGGTTGGGCGACACGTCAACGGCAGGAATATACGGTGACGTGTTTCGCCGACTGAGGCATTAAAAAGTTTATATTAATGGGTTTATTTGGTTATCTAGTGAATATCGAGGGATTGTAGTTTGGGTGGCGTTCGAATACACACACACAACCAAAATATATGAGGATATTTTTGATCCTTGGACATTTTAGCCTGCGTCTTTTATTACATGTCCTTCGAGTGATTTGATACTTAATATTTAGAGAAAAATCTTGTGGCAGGATACCATAGAATTTAAACCCGCTCTGTTTATTTATTGTCTTTATCGAATTTCGTGAATTTCACCCAGTTTTTACGCGTACGTACGTATTTAAAGTGCGAGTCCAACTCGGGTGGAGAGGAGGGGTTCCGGTTAGAGAAATTTCTGTAACTTTAAATACTATAGTATTTTTATAGTTTCCTGTAATATTATAAGTAAAGAATTATACAAGGTATGCATTTTTTTTTTAATTAGGCCCATTAATTTCTGAGATGAGGCCCCAATTAATAGGCCTAATTTTTTGAGTGGGAGGAAAGGAAATGGTCAATAATCGCCTATTTTTTTAAATAACTTAGAAGTAAATGATTTATATTAACATTGTAAAAAATGGATCTTTACTACAAGACTTCGTTTGATATAAATCACCAGATATAGATTGCAAAATTGTTTTTTCTGTCTCTGGGTCACCGTCTTCTTACATATGTGTACCGAATTTCTACTCGGCTGAGACGGACAGACAGACAGACAGACCCTGAAAATCGGCAGCCAATCGGGAAAAATCTGTGCGAGGAGTTGGCGGTGAATGCGTTATCTGATAAGGTTTTTTTTTAGGTATCTCGTTGAGCAAGGCTGTTTACCACCACTCTGTGACTTACTAACATTGGCTGATCCGAAGACAGTACAAGTGGCGCTCAATGGAATTGAAAATATATTGAAGGCTGGTCAGCAATCAGACCAGGGAGACAATGCGTACGCTGTGCTTATTGAAGAGTGTTTTGGTGATTATTTCAACATTTATTATGATAGTTTCCGCTTCCGCATTTTTGTTCTAGTATGTGTTTCCGCCAGGTCTTTTTTATTTATACTTATATTGTTTAGTACGAAGTGCTTCTACAGTGTCTTTTTTTTAACTGGGACCGTATGGGGAAATCCTGAACCATAGGAGCTAGAGGTAAACTGTGTTAAGAAACATTACTTAGGTCTTTATTTGTTAAAACATTTTTGAATCCTGTTGCTGATTTACTTCATTTTATGTTTTTTTTTAATTATTTAAATAAACATTTTTGGCATATTTACTTTTTTGGTCAAGAGTAAGTTGTCCGTAAAAATGGTAAAACTGTATTTTTAAATGTTAATCAACTCGGTTTCATCTACGGATCATTTCATTGTAAGGAATGAAAAAGATAATTTATTCAACAAATCAATATTTTTATTAACGGACTACATACTTACAAATTGTGTGAAAAAACATATTAGTAAATTTGACCAACTTCTACTGTTCCAATTTTTTTCTTTCCATACAATGGTCCTTACATGAAATTGAGTCGATTTACACAAAAAAAAAACAATTTTATTAAATTTTATGGACAATTAACTCTTGACCAATACAATAAATATGCCAAAAAACGTTTTGACAAAAAACACCTGACGTTTCCTAAGACAGTTTACCTGTATCTCCTATGGTTCTGGATTTCCCCATACGGTCACGGTTAAAACAACACACTGTCTCGCATTTACATAAGACTGCATGTGTTCTAAATAAATTAAAAAAAACTTGTAGAAGTTTACTTAGAAATCTAAGAAATTAAAGAGTCCTAAGAGATTAGAATCAATTAGAGACCAGAACAGTAACCGTTACTGTTACTGTTCTTACTGTAACAATATATAGGTATAATAATATACAGTTACGTATGTCTGAGGATGAACAATAAAAAAAAGTAATGGTCATGCAGCAAGCTAGCTGAGACCTTATACAAAATTGCATTTCGCAAAAGGATTGATCTAGAACGCAAGTACCTACATTAAATATTTATTTAAGCTTGACTCAACACTTTGACAATATTTTATTAACGTTCTTTTCGTTTTACAGGTCTTGATAAAATAGAGTTTCTCCAGTCGCACGAGAATCTTGAAATATACAAGAAAGCATTCGAAATCATTGAAAATTACTTCGGTTCAGACGATGATGTCAACAGGCTCATGCCAGAAGTGTCTTCCACCACGGACCAGTACCAGTTCACAGCCGTGGAGTCAGCGCCCACGGGCGGCTTCCAGTTCTAACCTTACCTCGTGCCTGTATTTTTATGACGCTTATTGTGCAGTGAGTGTTTCACTTTAATACTCGTACATGGTATACTCGCCTCATGCGCTCGCAACTGGCTCCCAAACTTAAGCCAGTCGTCAAAAGTGTCAATACCAAAAAAACGCAGATGACATTTCATTTCATCCCGGATGAAGCCTCTCCAGTGGCACGGTCGGGGGCCAGGGACCCAATTCTCGTGACTACGAGATGATTTTTATTGGAGATATGTCAACAAAAATGTATGCAATTGACAAATTCATCACGCATATTTAGTCTTGAAGTCACGAGAATTGGGTCCCGGAACCGATACAACTCTACTGAAGTGAAGGCAAGGGCATGTCTCAAACTTTCGGCATTAGCTTTCCCGTGGCCCAACTTGTGAGTTAAGACAATAAATAAGTAGTTCTGTTCCACACCAAAGAGGATAATTTTCAATCGAATGCATATTTTTGAATTTTATAGGTATGGTAAAAAATATTCAAACTACAAAGATAGATTTTAGAGATCATAAACAATGAATAATTCTCCGATTCCATTGCTTTTATATGCATTAATATGTGATATAATCACAATTAGCAATGTCAAAATTATTTAATTTATTATTGACTCTTGTAAAGGTCGCATTAGCATTTACACAACACTGTATAAAATCATATGATTTTCATATTTAATAACTTTAATTAAGAATTGGCTTTCCATTGCAGATTTATCTAATAAATAGTGATAAAGTATCTTTGAAACAAAGGAATCCTGAGGACGTCCTCGAAATGTAGTTCACCTAACAAATTGTCAACACCAGAGTGAAATTATATTTTGCACCCACGATGTAGGTACATGTGATTTTATTAATTTATATGTATGAAAATTGTTTACAAATAAACGCGCTTTCATTTTTTTGCTGTGTAGATAGATATGGCATATCTAGTTTGTTTATTTTTAGAAAAAATATATATTTTGTTGACCACATGCTAATATTTTGTTGATAAAATTAGACCTGTATATTGTTTTGTGGAAGTAACGTTTTAATTGGTTATTGTATGTATGTATTATAACAAATTGGTAACATCATATGGTTTTTTATTTCATCCGATCATCAAATTAACTTCAATAATTTTACGAATGTTCAGAGAGTTCTATTAGAACTTGCAGGTGTAAAAATATTAATGATGCCGCTGAAAATTGCTTTAACGTTTTGAATCTCAGGTTAACAGATTTTCGTGGCTAAAACGTCCAGTCAGGAGATCGTTTTACGATTCATACATATTGCGTCGGCATATGGAGTCTGGGGCACGTAACACTACATCTACATTGGCCGTGGCATTGAAATTGTTAAAAGCTTTTGGACGCGCGATACATTATGAGAATGGAGAGTATTAGGAAAGTAACTGATCCCCGGTTTAGATATGGCATGGTATGCCGTGCAAGCGAATTGACATAAAATGGATTTCAGGACGATTGAATTTTGAGTTAACCTTGTGACGATAGACTTTTCGGCAGCTATAGGGCAAAACGGGAACCAAGTATTTAACTTCAAACCTAACTCTATAAATGATCTTATTATACAGGGTACCTTGTATCTGGTATTGATTTATTGCTTGAAAGATAGACATGTCTTAATGTTTATTTTCGCTTCAGCAAGCAAAAGTGTTTTGCATAATTAAAATGACGCATGTTCGGGTGAAAAGTCTGCAAACTTTAACCTTAGATAATATGCACCACTAGATTTATTTCACGTTCTCGATCTGTCTACTCTGAATTAAGAACCTATTTGTAGTTTCGTATTTTAAAAAATAGAAAAAAAAAATCTTCCGAGACATCAAATTGGTGACATAGTCAAATTTAAATGTCAAACTTTGAAAATGCATCGAGTAAACTATGCAGAGGGGGCCATTTGCAACGTTAAAAGATGGCGGACGTGTGATTTGTTTTAGACTTTAATTTTTGGGTAATTAGGTGTTCAAAGTTCTTTTCTGATAGTGATTTGTACTTTTTATGCCTTTGTGTTGCACAGTGATTGAAGACTTGGACTTATTTCGTGTATCTGGCATCTTTCTTCTCGTTTCAAGTGGACTCGCAGTGGTGCAGAGGTTAAAACTATCTTGACCTCTGACCTACAAATCACCGTACAACGTTGCCCCCAATCTTCCTAGAGAAGATTGGATTGTGTTTTATTGCTATATTGATTTATAATTATATATACTTACTTGACACTGGCGAAATCACTTCACGTGGAAACGCCATATCCCCGCGGTAGTAGCTGTTCAAGTCGCCGCGGGGGCAAAGAAAGAAGAAGAAGAAGAACTATGCAGAACGAAGAAGCCAAATAATTACATTGCATGAGCAGGGACGCAGCATTCACGATATAGCTCGGTCATTAAATATATCCCGAACAACTGTAAGACTATGGATCACTCGATACGGAGAAGAAGGCCATACAGAAGACCGCCGCCGTTTTAACCACGGTTCACAGCGACTGACGGCTGAACAAATTATGGAGATTCGGCAACGTTATGAAGAACATCCTTTCACGCCAACTAGATATTTTGCTGATCGGTTTGACGTTGTCTTACACACAGTTCGAAATTATCTTCACGGTATCGGAATTCACCATAGGCGATACGCGAAAAAAGTCGCATTGACTGAAGCAAACAAAACTGCAAGAGCTAATTTTGCACGCAGATACCAAAATTTTGACTGGAGCACTGTGATATTCACAGATGAAAAAACCTTTCGTTCTTCCCAAGACGGACGTTTGAGTTTATGGAGATATGACAGGACGCGGTATGCAGAAGAACATGTAGTCCCAAACCGAGCGTCAGGCCGTATAAGTGTAAATATGTGGGGGTGGATATCTTCTGCGGGTGTCGGCGAGCTTGCCCAGTTGCCTTCGCGAGCTAAAGCTATAGATTATGTAGAGGCAATGGATACAATCATGTTTCCTATTGTGCGATGCGTTTATCCACAGGAAGAAGTTCCGAATATACACTTCGTTCACGATAATTGTCCAACTCATAAGGCAAGGGTCACCAAAAATTGGTTTCGCCAACATCCCGACATAATTGAAATTCCTTGGCCCAGTAAATCTCCCGATTTAAATCCCATAGAAAATATATGGGGCATCATGGTGCAAAGGTGGGAAAATGGGCAAGAAAGAACGAAACAAGCCTTGGAAGAACATTGTCACGAAGTATGGGAATCGTTGCGTCATTCAGACATTTGTAGTAAGATAGTAGAATCAATGCCGGCCCGCCTCCTAGCTGTGTCTGAAAGTGGAGGTGCTTATACTAGATATTAAACGTTATGAATAAAAATTCTGATTTTTACTATATAGCCTATAGCTTTTTAGTATTATTGGTCATTAAATATTTATTAAGTTGTCAAACGTCAATTTATTACGGGAAAGTTCTGAGGCTAGTCCAAAATTGTTGACGTTGTTATACAGTAAACGTCGAGGGACTGTCAAGTGATAAGAGCTACCGTAATGTTGACAATACGACAACATGTCAGAAGCGTTAGCTAATATTGTGAAATCACCCATAGCAACAGCCAATAACGTTCGTCATGGACGTCATGGTTAACCTATTTATCCGTTGCTAGTAGTAACAGCTAATCGGACAAAGTCGGCTATATTCGATTGTGGTAAGAAAGAAATGCTACTACTGTCTTTGTCATTTGCCATGCCAAATTTTCGAAAGATGTCACACTGTGACGTGAACTCGGAAAAGCTCGGTAAATAAACATGTCATACTGGGGCACAAACGTCATGTTAGCGTTGCAAAGAAAGATAACCCTTAGTATCATCGATTGTCATCAGCAATTTAGACTTAAGATGGTACGCGAATCAAATTCCTTGACTGTACATGTACATAGACAAGCCTTTGCTCTATCAAAACTACCTAACAGGGTCTAGTAAAAATCAATATTTCGAATCATGTTTTAATTTTTTAATCTCTCTATAACTTGAGAGTTTAACTTAATTTATTTATGAATTACTATTGCTGATCAGATGCCTTGTAAATAAATGTAAAATGTTACAAAGTTGGACTTGGTAAAAAATATTATCGTACTTTGAAGTGTTGTGGTGTTGTTTTTGTATGATAACCTCGTGCGAAGTTAAATGGAGAAAAGTGAAACCAAGTTCATAGATAATTAAACCTGCTTACCATCAGGTGGCCCGTCTGATAAAATATATTTTTAAGAGTTATACCTAGCTCAGTTAATGGCGAATATAAATAAATAAATAAATAAATAAAACACAGGACAATGTCACACAAATTGACCTAGTCCCAAATTAAGCTCTAGACTTGTACTATGGGTACTAGACAACGATAAACATACTTAGACAGAGAAATCAGGGTCACTCCCAACTAGGCTAGCGTGTCGTCACGTCGTCGTATATAGCTACGTCTTATACCTGGGGCGGTTGGAATAGAAAGAAAGAAAATTACATTTAGGCTTTGGTAATAATCTATCACAAGTAGAATCCCAAATCGTGGAAAAAACATAGAACTTTTAGGCTCGAGTGTTGTTTATGTAGATCGTCCCAGAACGCCATTCTCTCACTAAACGGATTTCGGCCCTTCGTCAGCTCTGACCCAATGCACAAGTAGTTCAATTTATTTTCGTTTTCTACTGGATCCCACTTGATCTGCAGGTGAGGGTCGTCTTCGTCTGGGGTGGGGTTGCTGAAAAACAATATATATTATAATTACTTTTTTAGGGTTAAACTAGGAACCCTTATAGTTTCGCCATGTCCGTCCGTCCGTCCGTCCGTCCGCAGCCTAGCGCAGTACTCTTAGCACTAGAAAGCTGTAATTTGGCATCAATATGCATATAAGTCACCCCAACAAAGTTGTGCAATAAAGTGTAAAAAAAATATTTTTTTAGTATACCTCCCCTACACGCAACGTGGGACAGGTTGTTTTTTTAGCAACTTCGTGGTTGGTCCCATTGGAAAAGTTGTTCGGTATAACCATCTTATTCACTTCTGGCCATTCCTGATCATGGCTCCAAAATCACCCAGTATGTATAAGATCAGTCAGTGGCGAATATTTTTAACCTAAAGGTTAACCCTTACAAACGCCAACGACGCCTAATGCAGTCATGAGCTGTCGTGCCTACAACGCCACCGACACTTATAGTTGTCACAGGTACAGTTTAAAAGAGACGTCATTTCGTATGGATTAACGGCCGAAACCTATATTCAAACCGCGGATAGATAAGGATTACTTCGGGTCGAAATTTGACATTTGCCCATACAAAATGTGTCAAGTTTTAATCCGAAGTAAGGCGATCTGTCCGCGGTTTAAATATAGGGTTCGGCCGTAAATAAAATTTTGCATAACTTTTGATACATGATTGGCGTGTGAGTGACGCGTTTGTATTTGACGTAAGGCGTTGAAAAGGTTAAATAATATCGTGATGGTAGACACTAAATATAATTATTATAACCCTCTCTTTCATAAACGCGCAATACCTGTGTAAAATATGCTCGTTCTTTATTGAAATTATGACATTTGAATTTGATGCAAAGAGACAAAGAATACCTTAACTAAAATGGTATAATATGCGTTTATGAATAACGGGGTTATTATACTATAGTAATCAAACACATACCCATATTTAGCAAAGTTAGTCCACATCTTGACAACTCTACTTCTTGTCTTGATGGAGTCCCGACTTCCCTCGCATGGAGGCGACCCTGGTATCGTAATTCTAAATATAAAAGGTACTTCGCCATGGTGCCCGACGCAGTTAAAAAACGTTAAATCGTTTGGTAACACCCATTCTCCGGAATAGGTTATGATATAGTAATAAATAGGACACTCTGGTGCCAAGGTGGCATGAAGCTTGACAGTAGTATTTACATAATATATATAGAAATAGTCGCTAATTAGTTGTAAATATTGGTTTTTAGTATCTTTACTAAAACATTTTCTACCACTCAAGTAAAAATTCATAAGTTTTTCACCTATTACTTTTGTCAATTTATCACATCTAGCAATTTGCCTCGGCACGATTAGGTTTATATTTTCATTGAGCTTTTTGTAGTCATAAAAGTCACTTTTTATATATTCTAATACCAGAGCCTCTATGTTGTTGCTTCCAATAATAAACGGGACTTTGTTAAATTTTTGAGACTTGAGAATCAATGGGGGGCTTTTAGTGATAAAAGCTTGTTGGCCCTCAAACTCTTGTTCAATGCATGGTTTGAAAAGTGAATCCACATACGATCCATCATTATTGAAAACTTCTTCAGCCATTTCAGAAAAGGCAGTCATAATCTCATCTGCTGAGCGCCGCTTTAGTTCTTCAACGATTGAGACTATACAAGTTTCTTTGATGCCTAACTTATTGGCCAACATAGTCACATTAGCAGTGGGGTTTCGGTCTATAGACCAATTGTTTAATGCGCTTGCACTTTGAATTATAGCTTTGTGAAATAATCCAGTGGCCATTGGGGAGAGCATCATAAAGTGCACCATAGAACCGCCTGAACTGGTCCCAAATATGGTAACGTTGTTTGGGTCACCTCCAAAAGCTTCTATATTGGCTTGAACCCATTTTAGCCCCATTACTAAGTCCTTAAGACCTGCGTTACCTGACGCTGAAATATCATTTATTGATAAATAACCAAATGGTCCCAGTCGAGCGTTACAGTGCACAAATATAACTCCTTGGTCGATTAATAAAGAAGGATCGTAAATTTCTTCTAGAAGGTAAGTAAAACCGTAGCTTGACATCCAAAACATGACTGGTAATGGTTTGTCGCATTTAAGGTTCGGAGTGATGACATCAAGATAAAGGCAGTCTTCTGATCCGGTCACTTTAATTCCACGGCCTATAGAAAGAGGTACCGGTGAATCTTTTGTGCAGTCTAATTCTTCTGTCCAAGATACAGCAGGTTGAGGTGGCTGAAATGTAATAAAGACGAGAGTTTTAGACTAAGTAAATTCCCTAGACCTAGTGGAAAGTTGAGGGTGCGGACTAGCTGGAATTTATTGTACCATCTAGGTACTTGGAGTGCGGACGGATAGGGGAAAATGCCACTTAGTATAATATACTCGTAAGTCCTGTGTTTTATTAATATCGGTGGTAGTCCTAACTACCGAATGTACTTAACCAAGTTCATACTAAGGAAATGGTTTCAGCTTGAGATGCGAAGTTTTCCCTATTGAGTAGACCCTATTAATATTCTTACGCTGTCCGTCCGTCCGTTCTAAACTTTAAAGGGCCGTCTCTTTTGAACCATTTTTGAACCGTAATAGATTGCGGGTTGATTTTGCTAGCAGAATATGTGTATATGATAAAAAAATAAAATGTTATTTTTATTTTTGTTGTATCCTAGTTAAAACAAGCGTCCAATTTAGTATGATTGTATCGTATCAAGTACAAACACTGAAAAAAAAATACTGAAAAATTGTCAAGTGTGGGTTGGGCTTGCGCGGATTCGATTCTAAATCGAATTTTAAATTCGAGAATCATAATAACTTCTTGGGGCGCGAGTTTGTCTCGCAGTTGACAGTTTTTTTTTGGAACTTCAAGTGCTGCCTTCTCACTGAAAAAAAAAATACTGAAAAATTGTCAAGTGTGGGTTGGCCTTGCGCGGATTCGATTTGAAATCGAATTTTAAATTCAAGAATCATAATAACTTCTTGGGGCGCGAGTTTGTCTCGCAGTTGACAGATTTTTTTTGGAACTTCAAGTGCTGCCTTCTCACTGAAAAAAAAATACTGAAAAATTGTCAAGTGTGGGTTGGCCTTGCGCGGATTCGATTTGAAATCGAATATTAAATTCGAGAATCATAATAACTTCTTGGGGCGCGAGTTTGTCTCGCAGTTGACAGATTTTTTAATTAGTTTTTGGACATCCTAATTTCAATTATTGCGTATGATTTTTGATCTAATACAGTATTACATAGGTTTTAGCTACTTTAACGTGCCACTAATAAATATAACCCTTATTTTAACGTGCATTAAGCACCAAAGGGACGATTAACTTATCAATATACTGCGACTCATCGTCACTGTGCCGATGTTTGGCGGGACACAATATTCTCGTAAGTCCTCATGTACCTTTAATTTGTACTCGTACCTGTAGGTACATGAGGACTTACGAGAATATTGTGTCCCGCCAAACATCGGCACAGTGACGATGAGTCGCAGTATATTGATAAGTTAATCGTCCCTTTGGTGCTTAATGCACGTTAAAATAAGGGTTATATTTATTAGTGGCACGTTAAAGTAGCTAAAACCTATGTAATACTGTATTAGATCAAAAATCATACGCAATAATTGAAATTAGGATGTCCAAAAACTAATTATAATTTCAAAAAGTAACTTATTTCCGTTAATGTCTTCTGCTTATTGTCCGTTATGTCTTCTGCTTATAAAACCTTAAAGATTAAATAATTGATTTGTCAAACCAATTTCATAATATTTTTAGTAGCATTTTTTTTCCTATGTCAACTCAAATCAAATCAGGGCGTTTTCTAATAAAAGTACCTATCGTTAAGGACTAAAAATAACAACGGTAATTTTTCCATTACGTCACGAAAATTAGTCATATATTTATATACTGCCCTTATAAACCAACAGGCGGTAATTCTAATTAAATAAGCATAGAAGATTCAAACATCATCTGTTAGTAATACCTATAGTCGAACTTTCTACAGGAGTTAGGCTGAGATGCCACTATTTCTCTTAAAGCAGTAATAGTTAATTTTCGTGACGTAATAGAAAAATTACGGTTGTTAATTTTTAGGGTTCCGTAGCCAAATGGCAAAAAACGGAACCCTTATATCACAGCCACTTTTTTCCGAAACTGTAAGAACTATATGTTGAAACTTGGTAAGTAGATGTATTTTGTGTACCGCATTAAGATTTTCACACAAAAATAGAAATAAAAACAATACATTTTCCCATACTTAGAACTGAAACTCAATTTTTTTTTTTCACCAAACCCATACCATAGGTACGTGTGTTGTATCTATGGATAGGTCTTCAAAAATGATGTTGAGGTTTCTAATATATATTTATTTCTAAACAGTGGTGCTAGACGAGTTGCATTCGACAATCGTTAGCGATTATGTTTCGATTGAAAAATATATGGAATTGACGTAAGTGTCACGTTACTATCTCGGTGGCTTACGTCAATTCCATACATTTATCAATCGAAACATAATCGCTAACGATTGTCGAATGCAACTTGTCTAGCACCACTGAATAGTTTGCGTGAGAGACACTTCCAAAGTGGTAAAAAGTGTCCCCCCATCTGTAACTTCTAAAATAAGAGAATGATAAAACTAAAGAAAATATATGATGCAAACTTCCACCGAAAATTGGTTTGAACCAGATCTAGTAAGTAGTTTTTTATAATACGTCAATAATCGTCTTGCTGCTACGGAACCCTTTATGGGCGAGTCCGACTCGCACTTGGCCGCTTCTTATTGTCCTTAACTATAGGTACTTTTTTAGCAAAACGCCCATCAGTACCTACATAATACTAAGGTAGGTACACGATTGATTTAAACAACGAAGTAATGTTTAAGTCTATGAGGTACACTTGGACGAAATGAACCCTGGTAGGATATAGCAAGTTTTGTTATAATATAATATTATATTTGGGCAAACTAAAAATTCAAGAAACAATATTGAGTTGTTACAATCTAACAATCAAGAAGTACACTGCAGTAATAATTATGCAACTGAAATTAAAAATATGATAGCTTCGATTCTTTGAATCTAGTGATATCCAAATGAATCGATCTGCCGGACAACATCTCTATCTATCTCCTATATGTACTTAATCAAATTAAACATTATAATTTTTTTCTATCCCATGGTCCACAAAGTAAAACTGTACATGTTTTAAAAAACCGGGCAAGAGCATGTCGGACCATGCTCAGTGTAGGGTTCCGAAGCCGTTTAGTACTACAATACAAACATAAAAAATCAACAAGTAATAACTAATTTTCTATTTAATGTCATTTGGTGCCGTGTTAGATGATTTTAGTAGGTGTAAACGCTTTTTAATCGCCTGTATCTCAAGAACCAATGACGTCTGGTCGTAATATTTCCTAAACGAATCCCTTGATCGAAGAATTATTTTCACAAACCCATAATATTTTTGAAAGACCTATCTAACGATACCCCACACTATAGGGTAGACGAGAAAAAAAATACATCCCCACGTTACGTGTAGGGGAGGTACACCAAAAAACATTTTTTTTAACATTTTATTTTACCACTTTTGTGGCGTGCTTAGATTACAGCTTTCTAGTAGGTACTAAGAGTCTCTGAGCTAGGCTGCGGAGGGACGGACGGACGGACGGACATGGCGAAGCTATAAGGGTTCCTAGTTTGAAAACGAAACAGAATCACAAAAGGTGTATATGTTCAAACACTGAAGCGACCGCGAAAGGCAAACTTAATATTCCTTTAACCGCCAAAACTGGCAAATCACGTCATCGGATATTCGTACCGGGGACGCGAGGCGCTCGGTACGCTCCATACATTTTGTATCGGGAAGGTTGCGGCATATAACGTCGTCGTTTGCTTCAGGTGCACGAAAAGTAGCAGGCGGCCGTGGCGGTGAAAAAGTTAAGGGATCTCTTCCAGTTAACCTTTGAGCGATTGAAAGAGAAATAAAACAGCAGATGCGGATAAATCAGATAATGTAAATTAGATTTTGTTCCGCGGTAGTAACAGATGGAGAATAGCTCCCGTTCATACTTACCATGAACCGTAAACGTCCAATAGGAGGCTTTGCATAAGGAATCCCTTTGAATCGGTAGTATGCTCGGTCGTCTTTCTTGTCAACATAACCGCGCACTAGTCCATTTTCAGTTTTTATAACGCAATTCATGTCCTCGTCTAAATCATTGGCCATCCTTTGGAATAAGTAAACAAACTTTTAACATATTTATCAACAGTCCTGAACTTGCATTACCAATTTTAATTACAGACACACAAGAGAAGATTAGATAAGCATTCAGTCATTTTATTTTTATTTACATACATATTCTCTAACATGAAACAAACATGATGTACCTACCTACCTCATGTCTCATGTGTTATTTGATGACGGTATGCTTTGTCAAGGCTAGTAACAAGTAATTTTAGTAGATGATACATACCTTATCTCGGTTTTATTCATAATTATCATACCAGTTTCATCATTCAGATTCATTTTATCGCACACAAAATTAAACTTATATTCTTACCTGAATAGGTAATGAAGACTATAAGTGCCTATATCTAAGTATTTGTTTGATTATGTTCACTTCTATTCATTATTATTAGGTTTCGTCGTCCGTCGAATACACGATCAAAGGTTAAGGCGTTTAAGACACGACTGACTGGCGTGCCGGCGGCGCAAGCGCAACTATATAACTGAAGTTGAACATTGGTATTGGTTGACTTGGATGGCGCTATCTGTACTTACTTGCTTCCTTTAATGGCGCCCTAGTTTCAATTACAGATTTTAGACGCCGTCACACACGGAGTTATAATATGTATTAATACCATAATTTATACTATAGCAATGTATCTTACGATATATATTCCGTACTAGTTGACAGAGTCCTGCAGCTATAATATATATTACAGCAAGAATATATTTATCTCTCCCTCGCCAGTATAATGAATAGGATGGATATATATTTTCGTATAATTGTACCTAGTGCGGTGCTTTGCTATAATATAATATATATTCCGGTATATTTCCGTTCCGGTTTGTGACGACCATTTTCGATAGATGTTAATGCAGGAGCGTAAAAAGATTAGTAAGTACTTATTCTTGTGAGAAGGGATAACTTCATTATCTATTTGTATTCATAAATACTCAACTATTTACTTACTGATAGTCACAGAGATAATAAAGAGTCGGTGCTGATAGTTTATATGGCTGATAGTTGAATACACGTGATATTCAAAATATGTGTTTTTACAAAATAAATTAGAAAAATGTAGTACCTATATCATTCTTCCGCAAATCTTATTAAAATATTTATCTTAACAGACTATTGACTTAGTAAATTGTGATACCCAAAACTGTAGCCAGATACCTGTGTTGTGTAGAAAGGTTCAATGTTATATTTGGCGTCCTTGTATGAGGCATATTCTATTACAAGTTTCTAACATGATAATTGGTTTGGAGTGATCGGGTGACATCACACTATTATTGATAGATAAATGATAGGATATTTTGTTACTCAATTATTTTTGATATTGTGTTGTTGTTGTAGGTATAAGTAGGAAACCAGACATTGTATTAAATAATAACTTGACTTGTATGCTAATCTAATCACGCAAAGTTTGTTATTCGAGCACTCAAATGATTTAAAATTAGAAGTTAAAAGAATATTATGAATATTATAAAGTACCAAGCTGTTGCCCGCGACTCCGTTCGCGTATAAATATAAAACAGCCTATGACACTCACAAAATACTTAACGTGGCTTTCTATTGGTCAAAGAATTTCGAGTAAATCCAGAGATTACCCCCCCCCCCCCTACAACCGCACAAACAAACTAACTTTACCTCTTAATATTATTAGTTAAATTATTAATTAAAATGAAGTGGTTATCAACGGTGGGCTACATGGAGAAAAAACAACTCACACACCAAATATATCGTTACGTTATTTAGATATTTTGCAATGTATCTACTGCGTAAATGCCTGGTACATTTTAACCTCCAGAGTCCCAGGTGCTGCTATGCTTAACATTATTTTGGTTTAAAATACCAATATAACGATAAGCTTACTTTGTATCCTTAGACATTTTTGATGTGTGTGTTGATGGATACCTAGGGCCGTAAGGGCCGGTATGGCCGGATTTAGGGGAGGGCAACCGGGGCTACAACCCCGGGGCCTCTATAAAAGAGGGGCAAACTCAAAAAACAAATTCAGACTAGTAAACAACTTTTCCTTTGATTTAGATTGAGCTTTCTCTCCTGAGCATCAAAAGTGATTTACTTCGGGAACTGGATTTCAGTGAAGTCATCAACGATTTTCCGGCGAAAAGAGCTCGGAAGGTTCCGTTCGTTAACGCTAAAAGAATTTGTTTGTTAAATAATAAAATAATTTATATCTACTTGGATCCACAATTAATTATTTATTGAAAAACTCGTATTTTTTTTTACCGTTTTATTTGGAAAATAATTTGGAGCCAGGAGGCCTCCACTCCTTTGTTGCCCCGAGGCCTCCAGACCTCTAAATCCGGCACTGCCTGCAAGAGGTATCAAATTGTTTAAATTATTTCATATACTAGAAGCTATTTTAAGTTTTCGGCAAACAGCGGGCGGGACGGTATAGCGACGCGACGCGACGCTGGCTGGTTGGTGGCAATGATAATAAAGAAAGGAAGAGAATTCTCTCTCTTCCTTTATCTATGGTTGGTGGTCACTCTACGGGGGTGACGCGGCGTCCAGCCAAGATCGCTGTGATTTCTCGATCATTAAATTGATGTCCTAATTCGTGCAAAAATACCTGGCCCACGGCTATTTACGTCTATCCCACCCCAACTGAGACAATTTGATCCCAGTAGTCCCATAGGATAGGGCTGCACTAATATTTTTGGCCCAAAAGTCCCATTAATGTCATCATCACCAATTTTGCCAATAGTAATTTCATCATAATACGAAGGTAGGTTAGGTAAGGGGTTAAAAACCCAGAAATAGGAGCTTCGCTCAGCCGAGCTCTGTCGACTCTGTCAAATTTGATTTTTTAAAAGAAAAAATGCTACTTATAAAGTCCACATCCAACTTTTGAATTTCACTCATACGGTGATGACGGTAATGGGACTTGATACAAAAAATTTAATGCCCGTGTCCCATGGAACTACTGGGACAAAATTGTACAGTAATATTAGTACCACCTGTCCCATGGGACTACTGGAACGAAATTGTCTCAACTCAATGGGTCTAGTCTCTAGTGCGATAGACGGCACTATTTCAATTAGCGTATCAATACTTTCGTTAACCATTTTTAGATTTTGTAGGGTTCCGAAGTGAAACTACCTAGAAACCCTTATAGTCTTGCCATGTCTGTCTGTCTGTCTGTATATCATAAAACTGAAATTTTGTACACATAGGTATATAAATTTATACCCGCACTAAAATCTCACATGAAAAAGGTGAAAAAAAAAGTCATAAATATGTAGGTACCTACACGTTCCTAAGACGTTAAAAATATGCCCCGTACCACTAATAATAAGGTCTATACATTTATCTGGCGCGATGTCCGTATATAAATTATTCTTTTGACTGTACCTTTCTTTTGTACATAGAAAAGAGAATAGAAAGAGACTTTCACTTGTAATTTATAATCTGTAGCTCTATAAAACAGGGCCGGTGGACTGTGTGCTTGGTTCGCCTTATCCATGCCATAAAAATTATCTAAAACTACAAATAAGTTTAAATAAAAAAATCCTTTGATCAAACTTGTTTTTATGGGATATTTTTTTGTGTGTATAGTAACGGCGTCGGAACCCTACACTGAGCATGGTTTGACATGCCCGATTTTTGATTACCTATCTGATAAGTGGTTAACATCGTATGGGGAAATTGGTATACCCTGGGTTTGGTTAAAGAAGAATTTATTTTCTCAAAAGAAATATACATTTCACTTAATGAAACTAGATATTGACTTTATAAAAGATATTCAGAAAGTCTCGTTATAATTTATTAAGTTTAACGTCGTATGGTAAAATTGGTAAGGTATGTTTTGTGTCTATGACAAAATTACCGAATGCAATGTCGTTGTCGGTAATAGAGACAAAACATGGAAATCTTTTCTTTTTCTTCTTACAGGAATCTCAATTCGGCTTTCTTTCTCTAAGGCGTGTTAAGCCCTTGCCTTAATTAAGTACCCTTACATTCTGTGTTCGCGGCAGACTGGACTAGGTTACGCCATCAAGGTGCAAGGTGTCGTCAACTCGTGTAAACTTGTCACCAACTGGTTACCATGAAACACCATTTCAAAATTATGGGTGCTGTCACTCTTCACTCGAGACTAAATCAAGAGAAAAGGATGGAACTAACGTAACTTCGACCTTCGATTTTCAAAGTAGGTTTTGTTCATAGATAAAGGAGAGAATGGATATGACACTTGAAATATACAAATAATCAGTTATGTAAATACTTGCATCGAACACTCAAAAATAATGTTATCTCTTTTTAACTTAGTTCTACGTTCCTAAGTAAAAAGTGATGACAGTACATCAGCCAGTGCAATAATGGCAACATTTATAATTTGACGTTCATACAAATACCTAACGTGCCTAAAGTCAACCATGTGCAATTAGCTTGTCATAAGTATCAAGTATCTGATGTGTCAACCGTGCCGAATTCACTTAAAAAAATATTTTTTATCTTGTTTTCCGTATTATATATTGTCAAAAGTTACACATGGATTGAAAGAGAAACTTCATCGTAATGTCTCTCAAGTGTAGTTTGTTAGGATGTGGTGTAAGAAACAGCAAAAAAACAGACATATTGAACATGTCATCGGTAAGTTTAAGTTTTTGTTAATATATTGGTCAGTATTCTTATTATTGGGGGACTTAAATATGTAGTACATTATTATTAATCCATAGATCAAGATTAGTTCAAGATTATAATACGATTTGCCTTTTATTTACAATATTTTGAAAGTAAACAAACGGGAGAATTTGACAGCTAGGGTTGTTCTTAAAATATCGAAAATAACTTGGAAATTTCTCATTATAACAATTAATGTTAAAATAACATGTTTTTTTGTAATTGTATCATAAAACGTATGCGGAGTAAAATTTGGACAAAGTTCAATATTGTTTTAAATAAAAAAAACACCATTCTTTTTTCAATCATTGTTTTTATAATAATGTATAATGTATCAATGCTTAATGTAGAAAATAGTTTACTCCTATGCAAGATGGTTTACGGCAGTTCTGTGGTACTTTGTCCATCGCTGTCGAAAACACAGATGTCGGCATTTTATTCAACTCCAATTTTATTTTTCGAATCAAACTCTGTACATTTTTGGGACGAAAATTATTGCCATATACTAGCCTCTTTAAATTTGCCTAAAAATCTTCAATAGGGCAAAGTTACTGAACATTAGGTGTATTTGATGTCTTCGGTACGTATGGGATATTTAACTACGCCATTTTGCCAAGGGTTTTTTTTGGAATAATGGCTTGGGGCTAAGACTGGCCAAAACACTAAATTTTCTCCTCTATGACTCGTATTTATGAAATCCCGCACTAATGGCAAACAACGCTCTATGTATCGATCGGCGTTCACAGCTAAACCTGACTCAAAGAATACAGGCTTAAATATTCCGCGTCGACTGATGGCAAGCCATAGCAAAACTTTTTTAGGAAATTTTGTATGCTCAACATATTTCACGTTCTCATCGGTTGGACATTGGTGTTCTCAAAATAGTAGTTGCCTTGCCACTCGTTTCCATCTAACGTGAAATATGACTCGTCATCCATAACGCAAGTGACATTGATTTTAGCGTAAAATATTTCTTTGACCAATTTACGCAGCCGTACTTTCTGAGTGATTTCTTGGTTTTCAGAGACGGTCGGCTTAACTTTTCTACACCGCTTATCGATGCCCATCTTTAAGATATTTTTTAACAGTTTTGCCGTCACACTTAAATTTTCTTCCGAGCTCTCTATAAGATTTTGCGACACGGCCGGCCGTAATATTCTTTAATCAAGCTCTCTCAGAAAACTTGCTCAAGCTGGAATAGTTTCCAGAACCAGGCTTTCTAGTAGTGGTTTTCTTCAAGGCAAAGGACGCCAAAATATTGTAAATGGTGCTCCGACTCTCACCCATTTGCACAAAATGTTCCACCACCTTTGATTTCGGCCATAGGGGATGTGTACTGAAGAAATTACATACTGTTTGACGACGGCGTTTTTGTTGATTTACCATAATTACAAAATCAAACACCCAATCTTTATGAAACTTACCAAACTGATTGACAGATATATTGACTTTACATTGACAGACACATATTTTTAATTTAGATTTTAGATTTTTATAGTTTATATATACAAACTTTGTCCAAATTTCACTCCGCATACGTTAGAACGTATATGGAATATGCCAAAGAAAGCAAAGAACCATCTTTCGTCATGGATTGCTATT
The DNA here is from genome assembly GCA_949316455.1 of Acleris holmiana. Taxonomy (NCBI): domain Eukaryota; kingdom Metazoa; phylum Arthropoda; class Insecta; order Lepidoptera; family Tortricidae; genus Acleris; species Acleris holmiana. The sequence continues at coordinate 12,019,721 of OX438769.1, forward strand.
TTTAAGGATTTTGGAAAAAAGTATACTGAGAAAGTTTAATTCCGAAATTATTTAAATAAAATAATATTATTCCGAAATGAGTAATAGTAGTGAAATGAGTAGATATTTGTTACGATCTGATAATATAACAAGTCATATTTGTAAAAAAATGAAGGAGTTAAAGACTGGTAATACACGATTATTTAAGATTATTGGCACTCTCACGCTGTGGCACTGTTATGAATAAAAACAAAAGTAAATAATTATTGTTAATATTTTTGTTGCTTTTTATGATTCTTGTATTTTATCATTAAGAGAACTTAATGAGTCTTTTTTTATGAAAGGAATAACTAAGAAAGAAATTATAGTTTTGTTGCTTTGTACTTTTAATTATATTAACACACTCGAACTATATTTACCTACTGAACCCGTGAAATACTTCATCTTTGGTTCCACTTTACGAAATAAAGAAGCTAGGTTGACACGAACGCGCTTCTACGCTCGGTCGAAGCGTTGATATGACAGGTGGCTCGTGTCAAGATCTTGCCTGCGATGCATGGCGGCACAAGCGGTCATGTATACGATAGTACTACTTTGTTAGAATCTTGTACCGCGCGCCGCGTCAACCATGCGTTTATGTGAACCTAGCCTAAAGCTTTTGGTATGCAAATGCTGAAAATAGCAAAATTTGTCCGCAATTTTTGAGAAGTTCCGTCGTTAACTCATGGATTCCATCATCAGATCACTCCAACTTTTCTATGGGACCGTTTCCGACCTTTCCTTTCCTTTACGGTGGAAAGGGCCCACCGTGCTGGTTGTGCTCAAGACGACGTTTTGCAAGCCCTTCAGGTATCCCACTGCTACTGCATCTTTATACAGGACATGCGAAGTACTGAACGTACAGAACAGACGAGTTGAGAACCTCCCACCCATATGGTTTGTTTATCGATAACTTTATTATTTCTATCGAATCGGGGCAGCACTTAAACATGTGACAGTCCGCCATTTTATGTTTGCTATGGTAGTTTAGGTAGGCAGGCACGTTTTTTCTGCAGGTATGTCAGATCCATTCTATTTCTTTATCATTGTAAAGGAAGAAAAAAAGACTTGTTTATAATTCTATAACCACATTTTGCACAAAACTCAAAAAAAATAAACTCAAGTATTGTTTTTACGTAATTTTCCAAAAAACTTATGATCCGTTTTTATTTAATGATTAAAACTATCCACTCTGGAGCACACACAGGTATGAAGAACCGTTAAATAGTGGCAGTGTAATAACTATAAGCGACTATGATTACTTTGTAAATGTCGCGCTGGTTTGCAGGTGTGTATGGTGCAGTGAGAAGCATGTCGGGCGTGGTAGAGAGCACCATCCGTAGCAAGCTGCAAGCCGCGCTGGCTGCGAAGCACCTCGACATCATCAACGAGTCCTACATGCACAACGTACCCAAAGGCGCGGAGACGCATTTCAAAGTGGTTGTTGTTTCCGATAAATTCGATGGCCTTCCCCTGATAAAGGTATTTCTCTGTTTTCGTGGCTGTAAATTGTCTGTACGCCATTGTTTACTGTAGGTTATTGCCATCTGTCTGGGTTATCGCGGATTTTTTCTATTTTATAGTGTGTCAGGGAAGTGTCCGGATAGGCTTTAATGTGTATATAGTCAAGGTATAACCTTTTCAATGGCATTGATGGAGATATCCATACAACTGGTATTAAAACTATATAACCCAAAGCTTTGACTTTTAAACCCTCATATGCGGGAGTTAATACAAAAATATATCCAAATTTTGAGCACGGATCTGTACCTAAGCATATGAGGAATTAACCACCAGTCAGAGGGTTATTGTACAGTTGCAATAATGCACTCATTTACTAAGTTATTATTATTATAACCTTTATTAACTAAAATATAGTTTTACTCGTGATAAGAAACTTTTATGTAGGTTTAGTTTTTGGTTGGCCCTTTGGCAAAGGTCTCTTCCAGCAATGACCAGAAAGCTCGGTCTTGTGGTGGTCGCGGCCAGGTCACACCTGCTATCTTCCTTATGACATCATCCCATTTTTGTATTGATCAACCTCTTTTCTTATTATTATTATTATTTATTTAGCAGGCGGCAGTTGGGACAACTGATAAATGCCTTTATCCATTTGTTCTTTCATCAAGTGTTCTTTGTACTGCTAATGTATTGAAAAAGTGTCTGCGAGGATTGTTATGGGAAAACTCAGATAGTAGTTTAAATTGATAGCCCTGAAGACGAGTTGTGTACAATTTATGAAACTTCTGTAAATCGTAATGTCTTGTGAGTATCTTATAGATTTCTATTAAATCACCACACTCTCTGCGCTCTTTAAAAGTTGTGAGTTACAGCACCTGCAATCTTTCACCATAGTATTAATTTTTAAGTGGTCTCGGTATTTTGGTGAAACTGCGTTGCACTTTTTCGAGCAGTTCAATATCTTTGGCAAAAAAAGGGCTCCAGGTTTGAAAAGTGTACTCCAAATTATTTACAAAGTCATTCGAATTTATCAAACTGCCCAACAAGTGTTACTTTACTGTCCATGAACCTGTTAAGTAACATTAACCCTTTGCCACCAAAGCCAGCAAATCACGTCGTTGGAGTAGGGGACGACGGGTGCTCAGTGCGCTCCTTACATTTTGTAACGGCGCGGTTGCGGCATATGACGTCGTTGGCGTCTGGGGCACGTAAAGTTGCAGCCAGCCATGGCGGTCAGAGTTGTTTCATGTTTTTATCTTACATGTTTTTCTCCTTTGCAGAGGCACAGAATAGTGAATGATATACTGAAAGAGGAGCTGCAGACAGGTGTGCATGCTCTCTCCATTATGGCCAAGACCCCAGAGCAGTGGGTTGCCAGTGACCAGGTGGTGGAGAGTAGCCCTAGCTGCCGGGGAGGCTTTGGCAAATGAGGGAGGAATGGGTTTTTATATAGATATTTTGTAAATACTTCATAATAAGTCTGTAAGTAGATAAAGACAATTTATAAAAAATATATTTTCCTTTCACATTGATATTTGTGGCTCTCATGATCCTACCACATACAGTTTGTATACAGTGGGATCATGAGAGTGGTAGCATAATGGTATAAGCCATATTTGTGAATTACTCAACTTCTCCCAGCTACTGGGACAGCAAGAAGTTGCTTTGTATAAGGACCAATATATGTCATGGCAAAGTCAAAGATTCAAAGAGTCAAAGATTGCAATAGATTGTAATACTGATACGAATATGGCAAAGTTATGGCACCAAACATCTAAAAAGATATAGCTAATGTCAGCTATAGTTTGAACTATGAAGAACAATAAAAGCATAATTAGTTGTATAAAACATTTATTCCAATGTACCTAGCTTACCAAAGACATAACTTACGCAATTGAGATACAAAGATAATTCAGATCTTCTCTTGCACTTAATTATTTTCATACATTTTCCTTCTATGAATACATTGTATTTCCTACCCTAATTCGCATAGGTCTCACACACTGTACAGAACCAAATTCACAGGGAAAACAACTTATGTACATTATACTCTGATATGTTGGAATTGAGCACTATTTTGAAATCCATCAAAGCCCAGTCATATGCTATCGAAAAATCACCTTTTCTTTAATTGAATTTTCTAATGCTCCTATGTCCACGAGGTCGTTTGCTAGCTGGCTCGAGCAAACTCGCGACATCAAGTTGTGCTAAAAGTGCTAAGAAGTTAGGTGTGGAGCAGTACTGCACGGTAAAGTACTCATAATCAGATCCAGGCTATACAGCTGCCATATTGCCTCGCACAGCTCTGGTCACCCTTAGGCCACATTCGCACTGTGCGGAATTAGGCCGACGAATACATGTTTAGGGTGAGTGACGCATTTATATTTGACGTAAGGCGTTGAAAAGGTTAAGTATGTATGTACAATCAAAAGCACTAATATCTATGCGGGTATCGCGCCAAATATGTGTTGACATATTATTGATATTATACCTTATTTCACTTGTCTTTGGAACGTTTATGACTGACAGTGCAAGAGCGGCGGATGCTTTATCCCCATGGATAATGACGACCTTTATGGGCCCTCCAGTACAATTTTATTCATGAGGTCAACAGTAGTGTTACCACAGCAGCTTTTAGATTCGGCATGTTACACCTAGAGCACCCCAGTGGTGCGCTACGCGTGTCAGAGGCAGAAGGAGTCGAGGCGTAACTTGCCCTCGTTCTCGGTAAGGAACAGCATGTCAGCCATGGTCTGCTCGCAGATCGCTTCTTCAGCCTTCTCAGACATCTGTAAACAAGCCATAATCCACTAAATATCTTACTACGGACACAGCCTTCTTGTAGGCACCCTGCCAATTATTGGCATCATTGCACTATGACCTATTTATTTACCTTAGGGTTTAGAGGCAATAATTCAAATATTTTTAATGCTGATCATTTGATGTTTACGCGTCTTATACTTTCGTTTTTATGTTTTATAACTTATTTTAAAATTTTGATCTATGTTGTTAAGGTACCGCTGTACATACTTGGGTCAAATATAAGTTCTGTTACGAAATAAAGTCAATTAAAAGAAGTTTTATAATTAAAACTAGCTTAGCTTAGCTTAGCTTATCTAAAATATTCGAGAAGGCAATGTATATCAGATTAGGCGATTTCTTAACAAAATACCAAGTGATTAGTTCTGAACAATATGGTTTTCGTGAAGGTAGATCAACCACACAAGCTTGTTTCGATCTTATTAAATATGTAACCGATTGCATTAACCATAAGGCTTCTGTAATGTCAGTCTTTCTCGATATGACAAAGGCTTTCGACTCAGTTAACCACACTAAACTTCTGCATAAAATAGAAATTTACGGTATTAGGGGAAAAGCGCTTGAATGGATAAAGAGTTATCTTGATGATAGGCTGCAGTGTACCGAAATCTGCAAAACCACAGAATCAAAAGGTGTCATCCATAAAAAAGCTTACAGATCACAGTTTGGCAAAGTTAACAAAGGCGTACCCCAGGGTAGTATTTTGGGACCGTTACTTTTCCTCCTGTATATCAATGATTTACCCAATATTTCATCCCATAAGGTAATCATGTTCGCCGATGATACTACATTAGTGATAAAGTGCAATAACAGGAGATCATTTGAGCAGGACATTAATTGTGCACTGCTGGAGGTTGCCAACTGGATGGTCATTAACGATTTATGCATTAATACCAGCAAAACCAAGTTTATGCAGTTTGCTTCCTATAATAGTGACCGAGTGCCTCTATCAGTCACCCTTGGTAGTGAGGTAGTTGGCGAGGTTGAGTGTTTTAGGTTTCTTGGGTTGATGATCGACAAGCACTTGAACTGGAAAGAGCACATTGATCAAATCTGCAAAAACCTTAACCAATTTGTTTATGCGCTAAGGAGATTGCGAGATACGGTTTCGGTTCAAGCTGCACTGACAGCCTATCGCGGCTATATATCATCCGTTCTTCGTTACGGACTCATCCTGTGGGGTAATTCGGTTGATGTGCAAAGAGTCTTCAAGGTGCAAAAGAAGTGTGTCAGAGTCATCTGTGGTGCCCAGGTCGATGAAACATGTGTTCCGTTATTTAAGGGACTCCATATTTTGCCACTGCCGTGTCTGTATATACAGGAAATATGTGCTTTTGTAAAATCGCAACATTCATTGTTTAAAAGGCGTGGTGAAGTTTTCCAACGGCATACAAGGGCCAAAATTATGAACCGCCTTTATAAACCTGCTTGTCACAAGGCCATATATACCAAAAATGTATACAACATGTGCATTCTAATCTATAATGCTATTCCTGATGACATTCAGCTCCTCCAGGGAAATATATTTAAGAACACATTGTCGAAGTGGCTTCTAGATAAGTGTTTTTATAGTGTTAAGGACTTCCTCGAGCAACGTAATAATAGTAATTTGTGATTTTTGACATTTAATATTTAATATAAATTTTAATGTTTCTTACATGTATTTTATGACTTATAAATTTTTACTATATATACATTATGTTGGATCTTAAATTTATTTATTGCATGAATAATAATATTTGCACGCTTGCTTGCAAGCTGGATACACTGGACATTATATATTTTTTTTAAATTGACTGTAACATCTTGTGTACTGTATTCTGCAAATAAATGATATTGATTGATTGATTGATTGATAGCAACCAGCCAGCGGCTTCGCCCGCTGCATTTTTTTTTATGTCACTTTGGGGGATGAAAAATAGATGTTGGCCGATTCTCAGACCTACTCAATACGCTCACAAAATTTCATGAGAATCGGTCAAGCCGTTTCGGAGGAGTATGGGAACGAAAACTGTGACACGAGAATTTTATATATAAGATAATACGAATGAAAAGGATTATTATAAAAAACATTTCAGTCACCGCATTTTTTACGACCGACCATTAAATCACGCTCTAATTATCTGCAACTTTTTTTTTAACGCCAACCTAAATCAGGGACCGGAACCGCTTAGCATTAAAGGGGTTTTCGATAGGGTATTTGATAGACTTGTTTTTACAAACCCCAAGGATGAGCTAAGCCTATCGTTGACATAGTCCAATGAAAGGGCAACCAAGCGATACAATTAATTCGACTAAGCGCTAACCCATTCCCAATACCCTATCATCTGTTACCCTTTTTAAACTTAATCGAACGGTTTCAAGCTTTTTTAATCTCTATGCGCAAGTGTTTCGACTTATTATTGCACTACCTAACAATTGAATGGGTAGCGGCGGCAGGTGAGTAGCGCATGCGAGACGGCGAGGTGAGCCAGCCGAAATGTGCCGAAGACGGCCGAGGCTTTGTCATAGAGTCGCACTGTTCGCTACATCAAACAATAGTAAACCTAATTATCGTTCCCACAAAATGTACATTGTTTTGTTTGGGATTTGCTTTGAACTTGTTTTTTTTTTAAGGCTGTAGGTTCAACTGACTTTGGTGGATTTTGGCGTAAAGTGTTTGTTTACTTTCAGAAATGAGTGATCAGGGTCGATTAAATAAATTGTATACTACCTACGTAGTTAGCTAAGTTCTTAGTTCCATCTGAAATATTAGATATTTTTTAAATAAAATCGTCAGTTAAAAAGTTTCGCCGATGAATTTTCAAAGAAAACAAAATGGAAAGCTTGCTTTGCGCAGGCAAATTACGATGTTATAGGTGGGCGCAATTAATATGGCGCGCGGATTATGCAATAATAGACTCTCTATCAACGGTGTAAGCGCTTCCATACGCGCATTATTAATTGTGTCGTGCTATAAACACGGTTAATATTAATAAATATTAAATATTTGTAAAATGAGAAGTAGCTTTTTAGGGTTCCGTAGTCAAACTAGGAACCCTTATAGTTTCGCCATGTCCGTCCGTCCGTCCGTCCGTCCGCAGCCTAGCTCAGATACTCTTTATACTAGAAAGCTGTAATTTGGCATGAATATACATATTAGTCACGCCAACAAAGTGGTAAAATAAAATCTTGAAAAACATTTTTTTTAGTGTACCTCTCCTACACGTAACGTGGGGATGATTTTTTTTTCTCGTCTACCCCATAGTGTGGAGTGTCGTTGGATAGGTCTTTCAAAAATATTGCGGGTTTGTAAAAACAGTTTTCCGATTAAGTGATCCGTTTATGAAATATTTAGCTTTAAAGCGCTAATTTTTGTTAGAGTCAAATGTTAACCATTATTTAGCCTTTGTTCTTTTCGAGACTGTTGAGGAAATCAAAATGATTTACATACATTTTGTACGCTGTAAATCACTATTTACCTATTGTTATATTATACGAGTATAGGGTTAATTAAACCATCACTGCGATCTAAATAATTTACTTACGTTTTTAAAGTGTAAGCAAGCCATTATTCACAAATTGTTCCATATATAAGGTCGATTATTTAATGAGACTGGTTTATAGTTAAGTACATATTTTTAGTGTAATTATGTACTAATTGTTCAATATTAGGTCAATTGTTTAATGAGACTGTTGATGATCAAAATGATTTATTTATTTTTCATATTTTTACAGTTTACCTATTGTTATATATAAGGTTAATTATTATTAAATGAAACTAGCTGTGATCAAAATTATATTGTAATGTAGAAGGTTAATTATTTAATGAAACTATTGTTGAGATCAAAATTATTTAGGTAGGTACTTATTTACTTGTACAATTTTTTAAAGTGCATCCATTCAGCAGTCCATTATTAAACCAATGTTTTAAAAAAACCGGGCAAGAGCATGTCGGACCATGCTCAGGTAGGGTTCCGACGCCGCTTATAAATACTACAAACACCAAAAACTATCTCTAAAAACAACAAGTATGAACTATTTTACTATTTAAAGTTATTTGGTGCCGTCTTAGCTAATTTTCGTAGGTATAAACACTAGTCGCCTGTATCTCAAGAACCAATCATGTCTACTTAGTGGTGATAGTTTTCCTTAAAAATTCGTTATATGCGCTTTCATTCACGATTTTTTCAGATTTTTATTATTTGTAGTTTTGGCTGTAGGGGCGGGGGGGGGGGGGGGGCGACACTTGACTCTAACAAAAATTAGCGCATTAAAGCTTAAAATTTCATAAACAGATCCCTTAATCGAAAAACTGTTCTCACAAACCCACAATATTTTTGAAAGACCTACCCAACAACATGCCACACTATAGGGTAGACGAAAAATAAAAAATCATCCCCACGTTACGTGTAGGGGAGGTAAGTACATCAAAAAAAAAATTATTTTAATATTTTATTTCACCACTTTGCTGACGTGACTAATATGTATATTCATGCCAAATTACAGCTTTCCAGTACTAAGAGTCTCTGAGCTAGGCTGCGGACGGACGGAAATGATCAAAAATGTAATTATTTACCTAACGTTCAAATTAACAAGACATTAAATAGGTATTTACGTTTTAAAGCTTGCTTGATATTTTTTTTTAGTTCTTCTTGAGAATCGTCCTGGTACGTTTCCATGTTAAAAATACTTTCAAATCAAACAAAATTTATTATTTAAAAGTCAACCAGCTCTCGCGTACACTTATAATAATAAAATAGCTTGCACTTTTTGCAGTAGGTACTTGCACAAGCAGCCATCCGTCACGCAGCCAAACGTCTTTATTATTCCGGCGGGAACATGAACTAAGAATTATTAAACAACATTATCATCTCAATCCCGTCCCGTCCTGACACGAACTTAAATAAAGTAGGCAAGTAACGTCAGGCTAGACAGAAATCGCCCAAATGCGCAAAAAAGAGAGAGGCGATCAATGGGGTAAAACACAGTTAATGCTAAGCGCTTCAATATTAAACTACCGAAACCCTAATGAAATTGGTAAGCTCTATGGAAGTGGTTAACTAGTTCAAAGGGGTTCCCCTAACGTTAAGGTAACACAATCATAGGGTAAGCACATCGATTGGGTAGCCAAATGATAGGCTTACCCTATCGATAGGGTTAATCAAATGAAGGGGTTTTCCGGTCCCTGACCTAAATCCTTCGTTTATTAAACAACTTCATTGTTTATTATTGTGAATATCTGTTCAATTTGGACTCTACAAGAACCAATTATAAGTTGCGTGCATGATTGCATCATATTAATGCTATATTGCGTACAATAAATTATGTAGCCTTTAAATCTATGTTAATTAAGATTTGATTTATTAATATAACTTTTTAACTTGAGGATTCCGTACCAATCCTGCAAATTGCCTTGGTGGTACGGAATCCTAAAAAACGTAGTGTGTAACAAAAAAATGTTCTTGACGGAAACATTGCTTTTGACAGAAATTTATTACTTAAAGGGCGTAAAAAATATTCAAAAACTAGTGGCCCGGCCCGCTGCAAATCTCCGAGGGTTTTTTTTATTTCATAACAATCTTCTCCTGACAATAACATCGCAACAAAAAAAAATTAGCGAGAGATCTTCGGGTAACCTTCGGGGAGGGAAGATGGCCGATTGAAAAATGTCCGGCTTTTGCTTTTGATTTATTCTGTTTACTGTTTTACTCTACTCACTTGACATTGGCGAAATCACTGCGGAATATCGCGATGCACCGCCAACCCTTTTCTTGACGATGTATCTTATAAGATACATACCATAACATTCACTTTTTAATATTTTTTTGTTAATATTTTTTATGCTGTTTTAAATTCTGAAGAGGTTTGAACTCACGTTTTTTTTTTATTTTGCCAAGAAAAGGGTTAATAAAAAAAAAGGAAAAAAAAATAATTAGCGAAATCGGTCTAGCCGTTCTCACGTGATGCCGTGGCAGCTGGTGGCTCTCGCCTCTCCCCACTAAGTTCGAACAACTTGAAAACTTCACATACATTTAGATTTCAACCTCGCTGTCAATACTGTACCCGGCCTTTCTTCACAATTATGTTTTGATGGGACTAGTAGTACATTCGTAGTAAGTAGCTCAACCTACCGGTCTATACTGGTGCGGCGTATCAGGCGGGAACCTGAAGCTGGGCCCGAAGTTGACGCTAACCGTCGCGTTCTTGTGTAGACTGACGCTGGGGTAGTAGCAGCCGCGGTAGATGTCCGAGAACGCCTCGCCCTGGCACACGCCGTTCTTGAAGAAGTACATTTTGCTCCCCGGCAGAGGCGAGAGGCGAGCGAGGGACTCCTGCACGTTGTCTTTGTCCTCATAGTACAGATGACTCTTGAATTTTACTAGTGGCTGCGGGAAGATTAACGAATTCTTTTACTCTCTAAATGGTAAAATATTGTTACTTTACTGGAGTTAATTTTAAATCTGAATTGGATCTGTTCTAAAACTTAACAGGATAAAAATCGGTTCCCTGATTAACAAATAAGTCACTTTCTCATTTATAATATTAGCTTTCTCCTACATGCTCGGAAATGTTAACATTACTGTTGTAAAAACAGCCCGCGAAGGTCTGAGTTCCAGGCCTCTGCTAAATTACCAATCGCAGCGCGTGCTGCGGACCCGAAACAGGGAACCGATTTTTGACTTTCGAGCGTTCGAAAGTTTCAATCGAAACTAACCAAAAACAATAAAATGGTATTTTTGACTTACGAGCGATAGAAAATATGAACACGAGTGGTCCGTGGCATTCGTTTTGATTTTTTTCAATAGAAAGTATCATTTGACATCTGTCAAACCTGTTAATATATACTAAAACAATTCATATTGTTATAATACTTATAGCAAAATAAGCGACATAAAATAAAATATTACAATAGGTATGGCAAGTCTGGAGCAGTATTTAATTTTAGTAAATAATAATGAAGAGGAAGAAGATGAATTTGTGCCTGCGCAACCGCCGCGTTTTCGGCTAGCGGAATTAGGAAACGAGCCATTTCTCGAAAGCGAAAATAAATTTAAGAAGAATTACAGATTAAGTAAAAGCCTATGCAGATATTTAATTCATAAGTTAAGGCCGTTTGTCTCGGATGCTCAACGACCATGTGATTTAAGTATTAACGCAAAGGTAAGTTAATTAGTTTTGTGTGATTATTATGGATACAACATAAAGTTTTTCCAATTATGTTACAAAACAATTGCATGTTCTAACCAAGCAATGACATTGACATCCACAGACGAGGAAGCGTTTCATTCAACCTAAATTTATATTATAACCAGTCAAGAATTTGTAAAATAGCGTAATAAATCTCACTCGCACTTAAATACACTCGGCGTCAAAAATATCGCCCCTCCGCGAAAATCAGATTCAAGCTAATCTAGACCTTAGCGAAATTATGTTACATAATTAATATTAGTATCAATTAAAAGCACGTTTAATGTGTTTTAAATTAATAATGTTTAATTTAAACAAAACGTAATGGCTTGTGAATCAGAGCGTTTCGAAAAAAAAGTGCACAAATACTCGTTTGAAGGGTCGCGAGTTGTGCCCTTTTCCAGGGGTATAAAATGCCTGTACAAGGTCAAATGTCAATCATTCACTATCCAGACGTCGAAGAGAACACATCTAAGGAATTCAAGCAAGAAAACAACCCTCGAACATGGAGACCACCGCTACTGAATCAGCTCAAGTGGTTGCACTACTGCAAGCAGGAGTTCGGCAGTGTGATGTCGCTCGGCAACTCAATTTAAGCCGTCATGCTGTCCGCCGAGTATTTCAGCGGTTCCAGGAGACTGGGGGCTACATCAGAAGACGTGGGGCTGGTCGGCGACGCTGCACATCCGAAAGAGATGATCGCTTCATCGTGACATCATCTCTACGCAATCGCTTCGCTAGTGCTGTTGAAGTGCAACAACGCCTCAGTGAAGCTCGGACAAGATCAGTTAGCATCTCTACGGTTAGAAGAAGACTGCGGGAGAAGGATATCGTGGCTCACAGGGCTGCTACAGGCCCAATGTTGACCGCACAGCATCGCAGAGATCGCTTGCAATTTGCCCGCGACCACGTCGATTGGACGTTTGAGCAATGGAGGCAGGTCCTCTTTACCGATGAGACGAGAGTCTGTCTTTATTGCAACGGCAGGCGGGCCAGAGTCTACAGAAGGTCGGGCGAACGATTTGCTCAAGCCTGTATTGAAGAGACAGTGGGCTATGGAGATGGCTCTTGCATGTTCTGGGAGGGCATGTCTATAGACGGCAAAACCGACCTTGTCTGCGTCTCCAGGACTGGAGGCACTCGCGGCCAAGGGTCCCTGAATGCTCGCCGATACATTGCCGAGATCCTGGAAGAGCATGTGATGCCATATGCGGGTTACGTCGGCTCTGGGTTCACATTAATGCACGACAACGCTCGCTCCCACACTGCATTAATTGTTCGGGATTATCTAAAGGAGGTCGGGATTCCCGTTTTGCCGTGGCCAGCCAGGAGTCCTGACTTAAACCCGATTGAACACCTTTGGGACGAGCTGAAGCGACGGGTTCGGTCACGAGATGCCGCCCCTACCACCCTGCAAGATCTTCAGGACGCAGTCATCGAAGAATGGGGCAACATTCCACAAGAGGACATCGTAAAGTTGGTGCGATCAATGAAAGACCGTTTAGAGGCAGTGATAAGGGCAAGGAGGGGTTACACTAGGTTTTAAGTTAATTTTAGGCACTTTTTGTAAAATTTTGTTATCCATTTATTGTTGTAAATTTAAACTTGAATAAACATTTTTCAACTGTTCGCAATGTCATTTCCTTTAATTTTTGACCCCAAGGAAAAATCCTTTTTTTTTAAATTTCCTAAAAAAACACTTTATTACCTTTCAAATGATACCTAACAATCATATTGTTGTCCTTGATCAAATAGGGTTTAAAGTCGGTTGTAATTATTTTCCGAGGAGGGGCGATATTTTTGACGCCGAGTGTAATAATTACATACATACATACATAACATCACGCCTTCATTCCCAGAGTGGGGTAGGCAGAGCTTCAGAAATACCAACAATTCTAAAGACTTACTGATATTTCTGTAACCACATTTTGCACTAACAGGCTAAGAGGTTTACTAGTGTATTAGTGACAGGTTGCAAGCCCATCGCCTAACAGTACTACAAGCCCTTATAAATAATAGCCTTAAATAATAATTAACTTGTTATAATTTCAACTTTTGATAGTTTCACACATTTATTCGCATTAAAAATATGAATTACAAAAAACCGGTAAAACATCGACTTACTGCGTATAATGAAACGCGTTCCAACTTAACAGTACTATTTAGTCAATCCCTTAGTTTGAGTGAGAATCTCAAAAATAAGGAATTTGGTATTATTCGAAAATAAAGCGTGAAAGATTGTCGCATTCGAATATTTTCTACTGCTGGGTTTTGAAATCGAACGCTTGAAAGTCAAAAATCTGTTCCTAGGTCATTACGTACCGCGTTTTCAACTTTTTAAACCATGTTTGGACTAGGATAACTTACTCCAAACAGCCATACACTCGTATAACTAAAGTTCTTTCATATTTATTGACGTTTTAAAGTGTATCCAAATAGTTTTACTATTTTTTAAACGTTCCTAAATAAAATAAATGGCTGAAGCGCGTTATAATTTTAACTCTTAATATATTTAAATTAGATTTAAGTTTTCTATTTTGAATGTAATATGAGGGATTTTTATGCCGATAGCGGTAGTGTTTTTTATGGTAATTTTTGTAGCGTGCTTAAAATATAAACTCAAGCAATTTTGTTATATTTTCTCGCATTGTTGGAGAAAAGCAGTATAAAAGCCTCGGCCGGGAAGGGCGCTTGCTGGACTCGTATATAGCGCGACCTCGACTGAGTCTCGTCCGTGCTAACTTATACTCGTCCCGCAACGGCCTATTTCCCGGCCTGTGCAGTAATGGATGAGGTGATTTGTTGAGTGGTTGGTTAGGTGGACGGGTAGATAAGCGAGTGATTGGTGGACGCACCCGGTCCTTGTAAGTGTTGTGGGCGCGCGGCGCGCCGGCCGGCAGCACGAGCAGGAAGCCGAGCGTGTCGCCCTCGCCGTAGCCCGCGCTGTAGCTGCGGCCTCGAGACTCGTGGAACCTGCAGGTGTACCACAATACTACATTACTACACTGCCTTGCTGAGATAAATTGCAGTATCTCAGAGAAAACGCCTGTAGCAATCACAACCCTATTACTAAGGTGATAGGATTGAATCTGCTTTGGCCAGTGAATTTAAGATACTGCTTGGCTTTATGAGGGCAGTAAAGAGAACGGGAAAAGGCCGTTGCGGGCCGAGTGGCGTTTCGTAATCGTTTTCTTCAGCGTGCTCGGGAAGGACTCGTACATAGCGCGCCAAGCCAAACAAACGTACAATTAAAGTTCTAGCATGTATATTTATTTACTTTTTAAAATGCCATAGATTAAAAATGTTATCCTTTACGAACCTCGTCTACAGCATATTTAAAATTAAAAGTGTAACAAATAGTTTTACTATTTTTTATACATGTTGCGCAACAAAATTAATAAATGGATGAACTTCAAAACGCAATAAATATTGTAATTTTAACTTATTCAAATTTATTTCATTAGGTTTAAATTTTGAGATTTTATTTAATGGTATATTTTTGTTTTACACTATGTCGTACCTTGAATTTAAATGGAATCTTGAGGGATATCGATGCTGATGTTGGCAATGTTATTTTAACTACAACACGTTATGAAAAGTTACTTAAAATAGTTTCTTAAAATAACAACTTCTCCTTTTTTTTAGGGGCCCATTTCGAGCAACTAATTAGTTGGTTAAAAACATTTAAGTTTTTGCGTTTAATTAAAATAAGTTTAGATTTTATGGTTTTCCTTTCATAATTTACCATGTCTGTTAGAGAGATTTGATCCTTGTGATTGAACCTGTCGATTGACGCCATAAAAGTACAGGATGTGTTTTAGCCGGTTCGGTTGTGGGAAGCGTATTTCATGCAGTTTTCTTTCTTATCAAAAATAAAGGAATGTTTTGTTTGAGTGAAATTTGCTATCTGTATTATTTAGAGTACTTTCCCTACAGGTGGCATTTAAAACTTCCACCCTGTATATGTGTATAATTGGTAACTCATCACTTCATCGAATTTTACTTCGTCGAATGGATCATTTCATCGAATTTCATTTACTCAAACGCTATTTTCTGCTGAAACCATAATGTTTTCAAGGTATGTTAAACATTAAATAAATAAATAAATAAATAAATGAATGATACATTCGATGAAAGGTGTTTCGATGCAAGAAAAGAAAAGTCTATGGTTCCCTATTATACAGGTGTCTATCAACCTGTATAATAGGGAACCATAGATTTTTTTATTACCCTCTCTACAAAGTGCTATGAAAGAGGAATAACTGTATACGCGAAATAATTGTCCTGTAATTTTTTCATAAGATATGAAGCTTTAAAAAGTCAAAGTTCAGAACCCCAGCAAAAATACTCTTTACAAAATCTACGACAGGAATGATGTCACAGCTGTTGTTCCATGTTTAAAATATAAGGACCTTATAAAGAAATTTGCATTCATTTCGTAAATTACTATGTTTAAGCCAATA
Organism: Acleris holmiana; assembly: GCA_949316455.1. Taxonomy (NCBI): domain Eukaryota; kingdom Metazoa; phylum Arthropoda; class Insecta; order Lepidoptera; family Tortricidae; genus Acleris; species Acleris holmiana. The sequence goes on from OX438769.1 coordinate 12,035,653, forward strand.
TCGTCGAATTAAAATATTACGTAAATAAAATGATTATGCCGAAAAAAACAATCTAAACATTAAAAGTTTTAAAATATTATTAACAAAATTAGATTCTGTATAAAATCTTAATAAACGGGTCATAATCATAACTTAGTGTTTTGCGTTTTATATGCTTTTTTTACATTTTCTCCTAATACGTATCAATGAAACTCAATTCTGATTTACATGCATGTTCTCTATTGTATATTGTACGGTCCGTTACCTTGTGCCCTTGCGGCTGCGCCAGGAGTAGCCGAACTTGTCGTACCCGAGCGGCGCCTGCAGGTTGGCGCAGCGCCGCGCCCAGCCCAGCCGCGCCGCCGCGCCCTCGGGCAGCTCCTCCACGCCCGCCTCCCAGTACCACGCGCCGCGGGACACGCCTGCGGCCACACAACATACATACATATAAAGCTGGGTACGAATCTGAGCGGCTCAGCCTGAGGCATGCTCGCCCCGCGTCGCGAGCCGACATTTCAAAATGGCGTCGGACACGATGACAGCCGCGGCTGCGTTTATCATAATCGGTGAATTATTATTAAAAAGAAGAAGATATCGCCTCGGTGGTGGAACAACTCAGTAAATTAATCAATTTTTTACGTGCCTTGCCCACAGACAAGTTAGAACTTGTCATTCTGCCCGCGGCACGCTCGGATACACGTCCAATTTACACGAGGCACGCACACTGCGCACGCGCTGCTCGTGCACTGCGCGTGAGCGTGTACGAATTTGAGCAAAATAGGTGAGTCGTGCGTGCCTTAACATCAAGCCTTCATTCCCACAGTGGGATTGGCAGACCTACAGAAATACTAAGAAATCCAAATTACTTGTTTATAATTCTATATATAACCACATTTTGCACAGCAGCCTAAGAAGTTTATTAGTGTATTAGTGACAGGTTACAAGCCATACATTATACATCTACTTATTATTCCTCATATCATAACCATACATTATTGCATTTCATTATTGCTTCAAATAACCGAATACAAAGTGTAACTACATTCTTTAATGGGGAACACCCTAAAATCTCCAATGATTTAATTCCGAATTTTTACAACACCGAAAAATTATAACGCTGAATTATTTTTATTACCTACCGAATATTAAAATTATAAATACTAGATTTCCGAATATTATTTGTACGAATTCTCCGAAATTTGTAATTCTGTATTTCTTAATTTCGAATAGGTATTCATAATCCAGAAAGATAGTATTGAAATTCGGAATTATGTGTTAAGTTAAGTGCACTAAGAGCGTGACTAAAATAAATTACTTAAGCATCCAATATGCATAAATGAACTTTACGGAATCAAAAGCCCGAAAATTCTAAATGATGTCAATTTTAGCCAGGATTTGGAATAGGAAAATTCGGAAATTTGAAATATTATCGGTGATCCATCCTATCGGAGATATGACAATTGGTATTTTTAAGGATTTTTAGATAATTCTGAAATGAAACAATCGTGATTTCGATGCTTGGTGCAACTTAAATTCAGGGGCTTATTGCATATAAAATAATAGCTTATATTATATCATAATCGGAAATCTCTTTCCAAAAGTATGTATTAAAAAGAGACTTCTACTTGTTTTACAAGTTACAAGCTTTTATGAATAGCGATGATTCGGAATTTTCAGAATTTCGATATTCGATACTTTAGACAGTCAAGCCCTCTCATTTGAGGGGAGTATGGGAGCCCATACGTGATTTGCCTAGAACGTGTCACCTCAGATAGAGTCTATGGACGAGTGTATGCTAAGAAGAGGAAGACAAATGTCTGACCGTGCGTGGCGCGCAGCATGCAGTACCCGCGCTCGCCGGTGGCGGCGAGGCGGTCCTCGGCGACGCGCAGCTGCGGCGCGCGGTCGTGCAGCGCGAGCAGCACGGTGCCGCCGCACAGCGCGCGGTACAACCAGCCCGGGATCGGCTTGCCGCTCCACTCGTTGCTCTCGTCGAACTCCTGCAAACGTGTCATGTCGACAAAACAAAAACCGACGATCCTGTATCCTATCACAACTCCCAATACATTGCCAAGTTTGTTTTTTTCTAAATCCATTATTAACCTAGGTCAGACTAGGTTTATTATAACAATCCAGGAAAGTTTGTCGTTTTTTTTTCTAAATTATGAAAATTCGGACAAACGACTGTTGGTAATTTAAATTAGACCATAATAATATGATAGGTAACCCCACGAACCAATGAAAGCGCAAGACGCGTATAGTATTGATGCGCGCTTTTTCGGGTTTTCGATTTGGCATCGTTTTGCCATAGTAAATTTCCGGGTCAACAGTGAGTCGTCCATAACCTTTTGGTTACTACTTACTTGTCAGCCGAAGTCAAAGGTCAAAGCTCTCGCGGTGTAACCGCGCAGAAGGCACCTCACTAGGCTGATATATAAACAGTTATATACAGGGTGTCCCAGGAAGTAGTGTCAAGCGGAAGTCCAGAGGTAGTGCACCTCAAGGGGCATCTGAATCACCCCCATGTATGTTCAGCGATTTTTCGTAGTTTCGGAGTTATTGATCATTTTAATCGGAATTATTGTAATTTTCCCTTATGTCCATGTTTCGAAAAACCCTTAAGTTCATGTATTATGTCATAATTTTTTCAGTGGATTCTTAAATCGACAAAATAATTATGAACAAAGGATGTTTTTAAAGCTACTTGCCAATATTTTTTTAAGTCAACTTCTTGTGTAATCAATCACACAAAGTTACTTTCTCCATACTAATTGAGCCCTAGTTCCCATTTCATCTAGTATGGAGAAACAAACTTCGTGAAATTACACACAAAAATTACTTGAAAAAGAAATTGGCAAGTAGCTTTAAATACATCCTAAGTTCATAATTATTCTACCAATGTAGGTACCCAATGAAAAAATATTGAAATAATACATGAAATTAAGGGTCTTTCGAAACATGGATATAAGGAAAAATTACAATAATTCCGATTAAAATGATCAATAACTCCGAAACTACGAAAAATCGCTGAACATACATGGGGGTGATTCAGATGCCCCTTGAGGTGCACTACCTCTGGACTTCCGCTTGACACTACTTCCTGGGACACCCGGTATAATGCCTCTAACTTAATCAGTATGTTAAATGTGAGTGTAAACATCTGTCAAAATCGATTTCCAAATAGTGTCAGTTCATAAGAGTGTAGGTAAAAGATAGTACCTGTCGGAAGGGCGCGTGCGGGTCAGGCTCGGCGAGGATGTACCGGTAGCCGTCCTTGTTGAAAGGGTGCTCGGCGGGGTACCCGTGCGCTGGCAGCTTGGGCCCGGGCTCGGCGGGGCGGCCCTTCTTGCCGCCCGGGGCCGCCTCCCACGCGCCGCCGGGCGCCACGCGCCGCTTGCCCTGGCGGCCCTTCACGCCGCCCGCCAGAGGGACTAAACACAAACATCGCACTCTAGCTCCACGAGTATACCTCTGCAGTCTCCACAAAAGCCTTGTTACCAGATTATTAATATCTGGAATACCAATAACAACATTGAAATTAAGGTATTGTTTATTATTTTCACCCAGTATTTTGAATTCGGTGTTTTGGGAATCTGGTATCCAGGACGGGACAGTCGTAATTTTAGCGGATTAATATGTATAAAGCATCCGTGACTCTTGTATTTAATAACTTGCCAAAAAGTGACGGGTGTTTAACACAGAGCGATAAACGAGACCATAATAGACTAGAACCGCATGTAGTGTGACCAAACGGAGACGAGATCGAGACGGCCACTTTGTGTCAGTAACACTGTCCGTGGAAAAGAAGTTATTTTTGGGGTTTTGAAGGCGGCTCTTTGTTTTTTAAACATTTAGTTTCATTGTGTACTTTTTAGTGATCATAATCCCACTGAACTCCCACTTCTCAATGAATAAGAACAACGGGATATTTCACGCTCGCCTCAAGCAACGCCGCGGGAAAGTTATTCAAATGTGCTTCGTCATAGTTACTCAAGTGTCTAAATCGAGATATATTATCACCAACCTTGAAAAAGGTATCATTGAGGAGTTTCGGTAGCCATCAGTGGTCGTCATCATCAGTTTTACTTGACTAAATGATACTTTCTGCATGCAAATGCTAGATTTGTTCATGAAAATACCAAAATCGCTATATGCATGCCTATAACATTTGAGGTGTTCTCTAAATTCCTCACGGTTCCTGTCATCAGATACCAACTTGGTGGCAATAGGACCACTGCGGGAGTACACCGCATGAAACAAGAAAAGAATTTTGAAAATCGATCGACAATTGGCAGAGTAATCCCGTAAATAACACAGTCGAATTGATAACGTCTTCCTTTTTGAAGCGAATAAAAAATAAGGATCATCCTGGGTTTAACGATTCTTCTTAACGCAGGTTAATCTGACGAAGAACACATTCCACTGTATAAATCGAGAGACGCAGATAGATGAATGATAGATCATGAAATTATAATTTTAAAAACATTTCACTAACTTTGCACAGAGTGCTTGACATATTACAGGGTTTTTTATGGAATAGGAGGCAAACGAGCAGACGGATCACCTGATGGTAAGCGAATACCGTCACCCATAGATACCTGCAGCACCAGAGGAGTTGCAGGTGCGTTGCCGGCCTTTCAAATGAGAGTACGCTCTTTTCTTGAGGGTTGGGCATAATAAGAAAAAAACATTTGGATATCACAATTATTCTGGTGTGTACATTTTGTAACAGAATTGATGCGAAACGCAAGCTTGTTGTTAAATTGTACTAAGTAAATTTCATACCGACGCGAAAGTTTGTATGAAATGAATGGATGTGTGGATGTTTGTTACTCTTTCACGCTGCGCTGGACGGATTTGAATGTAATTTTGAATGGAATAAGCTTATGGGTAAGGACCAAATAGTTGGACAAAAGTGAAAAAAGTTCCGTTTTGACACGAAAATTATCCCTACCGTATGGCTAATTTTCGCATCACAACGGAAAAGTTTAAAAGAAAATTTAATTGAGTGAGCGTGGCCAACTTTATGGTCCTTACCCTTATTCCCTGGATTAATAATACATAGGCTCCTTTTTAACCACAAAAATCTAAAAGTTCCCGAGGGAATATCGATAACCGAAATCTACGTGGACGAAGTCGCGAGCTAGAAGCTAGCATGCGTGATAAAAATAAAATATTCAAATTACAGAAACAAAAGCACAGTGTGTGTCAGGATCTTATAAAATCAGGACCAATTATTGCCGGAAGCCATCAGTTCATGTTGAAAAAATAAAAAATGATACGTTGACGAACCCATCGTAATCAGTACCTACCAGCAAAACAAATTAGCAAGTGATATGGCTCAGGACGAGTTTGTCCACATTATTATTTCGTCACCTTCTTAACTCGTCCACAATGTCATGTCGTCATCATGTAATTCCTGAATTGTCACCTTCCTAACTCGTCCACATTTTTATAATGTCAACTTCCTTCGTAGATATTATTTATTTTTATAGTTCCGGTATATGACTTAATCGCTTCAAATTACATTAAGGCATCACAGGTTTGTGGACCAGTTAGCACTGTGGACGATATAGGAATATGGACGAGTTAGCACTATGGACAATATAGGAATGTGGACAAATCGTCCTGAGCCAGTGATATGAAACGGTCGCGGCGAACATGAGTCGAATTTTCCAACCCGACTTGGCCTCAAAGCCTACAAGAAACAGATAATTCACGGGTTGACATCTGCTTGCAAAATAGCTAGAGTGAAGAAATGCAGAGTTGCTAACTCGGCTCGATGACATAATTTTTTACGACAACACGCACGACGAATTTTTTTATACAGTGCTGAGATTCTACACGGTGAAAACGATAATGCATTTGACGTGTTTTAGTATCATTTTTGACTCGGCCGCCAAATACATAAGAGTTATCAAAACGTTGACGCAATATCGTTTTAGCCCAATTTTAATTAACAAAAAGATCGCGTGTATGATGTTTTGCTGAAGAATATTCCCGTGAGCAAATTAGCTGTACACAAACTTCAAAATATGTCGGGAGTCAAGCAGTCAAGGTATGGCATGGTATTTATTGAACGAGAGGTAAAAATAAATCAAGAATACGTACTATAATATAGAAAGCATTTAACTGGTAAATTGCTCAAGCCTTATATGGAGACGATTATTTTATTATGCTTTCATCAAGGTAGAGTTTCACTCAAGTCTGGTACGAGTATCCACGTTTTTTTACATTATGATGACATCGAGTGAGGTATTATTTGATAGTTCTTAAAAATCGTTTAGGAAGTATTGAACTCGAAGTGCAATTTTGGTTAGACTTACGTGCCCAAAAAACCAATACTACTAGCACACATATAACGAACATAAAATGAAAACTATCACGCCGAAGTAGACTTGATGGGTTCCTGAGATACAGGCAGCTAAAGTGTTTATACGCACTAAAATAACTTTAAAACAATTAGTTCACACTCTTCCTTGTTGCTAGCCTACAAAAAGCATGATTCGACATGCTCTTGCCCGGTTCTTAATAACATTCAAGTCATATTTTGAATAACGCGTTGCAATGACTCTGTAGGTAAATCGCCTATCGCCTTTCGTCGAATGCCTTCTTAATGTACCCCTGGGATATCCAAGGAACATTCCCTCCAAATTTCAAGGCCCAGCGCTTTCAGCGTTCAACGTCCAGCGTTGATCTTTTATTGTAAAGCCTGACAAGTTTCTATTTGGCCCTATTTCAATACAAGTTCTTATCGAAATAGGGCCAAATAGAAACTTGACAGGCTTTAAATAGAAGATATAATTATCTATCCAAAATACGTAACACAAAATACGTAAATAAAAAGTTCATAATGGTTAAATAATAAAAAAATATCGCGCTAAGAGTTGCGGAGGAGTTCGTTACTGCAATTAATTTAAATTAAAGAACTTATATGAAGATAACAACGTTATATTTATCCGCTTATAAACCGGCTAGTTGACATGACTCTTCTTTGCACCCAGGCGCTCATACGGTGACGCCATTCAATTCTGGGCGGGTTGGCGGTGCCTACGTGCAATGACTCTATTATCGGAATCCTACTTAACCAATGCGATACTGTGTATTTTATATTGGTTTGGGTGATATAAGGAACTGAATAAAAGCGAGATGACACATAAAATACGCAAATATCGCTTTTTTAGGGTTCCGTAGCCAAATGGCAAAAAACGGAACCCTTATAGATTCGTCATGTCTGTCCGTCTGTCCGTCCGTATGTCACAGCCACTTTATTCCGTAACTATAAGAGCTATACTGTGGAAACTTGGTAAGTAGATGTATTCGGTGAACCGCATTAAGATTTTCATACAAAAATAGAAAAAAAACAATAAATTTTTGGGGTTCCCCATACTTAGAACTGAAACTCAAAAATTTTTTTTTCATCAAACTCATACGTGTGGGGTATCTATGGATAGGTATTCAAAAATGATATTGAGGTTTCTATTATAATTTTTTTCTAAACTGAATAGTTTGCGCGAGAGACGCTTCCAAAGTGGAAAAATGTGTGTCCCCCCCCCCGTAACTTCTAAAATAAGGGAATGATAAATGTAAAAATAATATATGATGTACATTACCATGCAAACTTCCACCGAAAATTGGTTTGAACGAGATCTAATAATTAGTTTTTTTTTAATACGTCATAAAAACATTGATCAAAGCTATCAACGAACTTTTATATTATGTTACTTGCTGCTACGGAACCCTTCATGGGCGAGTCCGACTCGCACTTGGCCGCTTTTTTCACTACTGATAGATATTTTAGAGGTATTTTATTAAAAAATAACGAGGTTGCTGTTGTTGTTAATCATATCGAGCATCAAGTATGTAATCAAATCAACCCTAATACGCGGCAACGGGCTTTTTCAGTAATTTGATCCTGCAACTTATATTCTGGTAGAATTGTATTCACGTTGAAAGCCGAGTATAAGTAAGGAGAATAAACATTAAGTTTACAAGGTCACATCACATCTTGTATGAAAGTGTAACTAAAGTCGCTAAAATTAGAACGATAGGGAACCCGTATGAAATATGAAACAAAATAATGCCATTCACGCAGTTTTATACTGCTTAGATGCCCTAAATTAGAATAAATTATGACTAATCTAACCGAACGTAGCGCATGTAACGTGACTAGGAACACGAAAATAGGCGAGGAACAGTGCAGGAGGTCGAGCCAGGTTCAAGTTTAGATTATATTAAGTATTTATTTACTTAAAAACCATCGATCTTTGCTTACTTTGTCCTTAACTTCACCCGACAATCATGTTGTCCCCGAGCTTGTAGGCATAATGTCGCTTTTACAGTTAAATGTGAAGCAAAAATTATATTTCAGTACTCGTAACAGTATGCTGGTATAATTTTTGAGTTTTTTGTTACGATGTATCCTAAATCATGCATTTAAGGGTTTTGTGGAGTTTGTACAAATGAGCAATGACGTGTCAAGGCGAGATATTAAAAAGAATAACGGGGCAGCTCTGTGTTAACACGACACTAGACAGAAAATTACACTAGACATAAAATGACACTAGACATAAAATAAAAAGTAACAGCCTATTTTTTAACACTCCAGCTGAACCCGTTCGTCTTGGCCATGACGATTCCTATCTGATTACAAGTCACAAAATCAGACCTTTTATGTAAAAATATCACGGAAATAAAACTCACAATCCATGATGAATGCAACGACAGAATCACCTACATACACCCAATAAACGACGAAATTGTCATTCCGTAAGAAGGTGATAAGATAACGAGATATCAGTCCGGACTGAGTCGATCGAGGCTCCCGTGCTCTACATCAAATCTCGACTAATCAACATTCAAACCTTTCAAAATACAGCACGATCACCAAAATGCGTACGTTTTCCTGTCTGTAGGCATTTGAGATAAAAACACAAAACTGTTACCTACTTCATAAATATAGGAGGATTGTACCGATACAGTAGTTCAAGGCGACACGCGAAGAACGATAGCAGGCGCGCTAGTCGATTAAACGTGCGTATTCGTCAAATATGTGAAAACACTCACCTGCCATGAAAGTTCAAGGTGAAGTTGCAAACTATTTAAATCTAGAATCAATAGTCAAGACATCGCACCGCAGAAGCGTTTGCCTATGTGGGTCTTATCGAGGAAATGTACCGTCGACGCACACATAGCGCGCGAGTGTGTGCCGTGTTTACAAACACTAACGCATACAGAACAATGCCGCGATTAAATAAACTATAGATGTGGAGGTGGCTGAAAATGACCGCGAGCGCAATCACACGCCGACGCGAACAGGCCCGGCGCAACGCATCCGTATTGTATTGTAACTATTGTACAGAATAATGAGGGGTCAAATTAAAATTACACTTTGAAAGCAAATTTTCTATAATGTCTAATTCGAGACGTTTAGAACCTTAGTTTAGGTGGTGATGACACCAAGAAATATTAAAAAAGTCAGTCGTTTTAAAACTTAACAAATAAGTGCCCTAATGTGTAATACTCTACTTGTCTTGGCGTCAGAGATAAATGGTGACCTTAAACTATTATACAAACATTAAAGGTCGGTCTACAATGCACTACATCTTCGATGTCACATTACATTATTCAATCCGTCGGCAGTCTAATGTTGTATGTGATTTGAATGCGTTTTTCAGTGAACTGGCCGATTTCCAACATATATTTAGTGTACATTTTTCTTGGGTTGTTTCGCTAGAGGTACTATTTTGTTTCGTAAGGCTGTAAGAGTCGAGGGGGAAATTTCGCTGCAGTTTAGCACCCTTTGACATTTTTTATCCGCTCTCCCGAATATTTTTACCAAGGCCGAAAACTACGAATTGTCTGTGCTGCCTTGCGGTAATTGATCAAACAAGTCTTACAAGGAGTCGGTCTCATAGGTATCAAAAATAGGGCGTCCATATTAGGTGATATTTATATTATTACGCTGATGACGTAGATGGATACCTTTATGCTAGTTATTTCAACATCCCCACTCGGATCACACCGGCAACAACAGTCGGCGCTTTATTTTGATACCGTTATATCCACATGTTTAGCAGTCGCAGCCAAAGATTTGCCGTTCTCGAGATTTTTAGTGATTCTCCTTCCTTTTTGAGAATGGCATGTGCCAAGTCGCAGCCATTCACTGCTGCAGCTTAAGTCCTCGGTTACATCTCTACATAACATCATCGTATAACACTGTGGGCCGCCGCCTGTACCTAGTTGTGGCCCGGCGAGCGGTAGCCTTACCTTGCCTCGACTATGCCCCCATGTGCCCGGTGGCCATTTGCTCTTTATTTATTACGACAACGGAAATCGACTTGCAATGACAGACACGAAAGAAGCAAGTAATAAAAAGCTTTTAATAGAATGCAGTTCCTCACCGGCGGCGACGCCCATGTCGGTGACCTTGAGCTGTCCCTGGCGGATCATAGCCTCGTAGTTGGGGCGCACGCGCGCCACGGCGCCCGCGCCGCCCGCCAGCCCGAACCGTCCGCCCTCCGCGCCTCCCTCGTGCGAGAACAACGTGCCCGCGTCCTTCAGCAGCGCCCGCTGCACGGTAGCGTACCACGACTGTGTTACCCTGACCAGAAACGTGCCATCATCATACAGGTTGGGGGCCAGCTGAGAACGGACTTCGTGCCACAATGGTTCAAGGACCGACAGATCATCCTAACCTCCTTAGATAAAAATTCAATTCGTTTCTTTCCATTAAATATTTTTTTGGAAAGGAATGCGTAAAGACCTAGTTTTTCATAATATTTACAACATATCATTTCGTAAAAATCCGACAACATTTAAGAGGAGAAATACGTTATTGCATTTTGTATGGACTTTTTTTTGCCTCACAGTCCTTTTTAGGAAATTACAAATCCTGCCCTGTGTTATTTTCCAATATTTACACAAATAATAAACACCCTAAGATTGTATTAAATTAAATTATTCGATTTAATACTGACTTGTTTGACATAACATAAGTGACAGCTGTTTTTGCAACTCTGTAATTAATGGCATCCAGTTACCAGCTGTTAAGGCGTGTTCGCTGCGCCAAAAAACTAACAAAACATGTTTAGGTACAACTGCACGTCCATTGCGACTGATTGAACAATGTATTGTTTGTAATAACATTTCACTATTCTTCTGTCAACTGTAGGATTTGTCATCTTTTGTAGTATTGTAAGATATTTATTTATATTCAAAGGTATCAAAATAGGTTCCTATATTTAATATTTATTTCCTATTTGACAGTTCCTCACTCGGAACTCGAAACATGACCCCCGCCCTCGCAGAATGTTATCCATCCGGGACGGAAAACATGTTTCTGTGTTTTCAAACAAAAAACATTTAGGCCACACCCCTTTTCTGTTCCAAAAACATGTTACATGTTTAAAAACATCGAACACACGGCGCAGCGGACGCGGCTTTACAAAGCATTTACAAACCAGTATTTTACAATCATTATTTAATCAATAATGTCTTCTGCGCGGAGCCCAAATAAGGGAAAGGTGTTTTTATCAATACATTACATCAATCTATATAATCTACACTCATATCGTACATAACATATCAATGGACCAGCAGGGAAGAGATTTTTTAAAACTTACAGACCTTCTAGGTTTTTAAATTGTTTAAATATGTCTTTAAAGTACCTTTCTTGATCTATTTGTAAGAGTGCTGTATACACTTGCTCCGGTATTGCACACAGGCGCATAAGTTCATAACATCAAATTAATGTGTTTTTATATCTTAATTGTGTAAATACTATTAGTGTATCTTTTCAATAAATAAATAAATCTATGATCAGAAACTGACCACTTTCCATCAGGTGCCCATATGGATCTTTACTTCTGAAGACTATAAGAAAAACCTCATTGATCACAAACCTGCGTGGCATGGTGGTCATAGCTTCCCAGTACTGGTCGATATAGGGGATGATCTCCCTGTCCTTGCTGAACAGCACCTTATTGCTACTATCCTTAACACCCTCCTGCGTCAGGTTTGCGATGGCCGTCAGGCACATTTGCGGAAATGCTGAGAAACATAAACTATTAACAGTATTTGAAACATTACTTGTAATCAAAATAGTTCTCACAATCAATATAGCTACTTAATAATTTTGCAGTGGTTGTCTAATTTAAAACACCCCTCCAGGTTAGGGGCATTCATCATAACATTATAGTTGTTGAACCACCACAAAACATTGTCATGGAGTGGGGTGTTCCTGGTCAGGGTACAGGATAAAAATATTTCAATTTCAATTTCAATAATGGGACATGACTCTTTGCATTAAAATCACTATTGACTTAAACTTACGAGCTTGATTTTTCTTAAAAGTTTCAAGTCCTGTTGGAGAGCAGTTCTTGCAGATGAAAAGATAGTTAGTCATGAACGGCACCAGCTTGCCGAGCTGGTAGCCTATGCAGGACTCATGGAACCATCTGCTGCATGATGCACACAGCAGCTCCACTATATTTAGATTACGTTCCTTGCCACTGCAATTAATCAGATTATAGCTCCATTGTAGAGAACTGCTATGTATGTGACACTATTAGTATGGTTTTATTGTTACGCGTTTCGGCGCGCCGTTGGAGCGCGCGTGTTCGGAGATGTATGGGGTAGTAGGTTCATTTCGAAGACACGCGCTACCCGTTGCGGAAGCACGCGCCGCTCGGGCGCTTCTACGGCCTGTATGCGCTTTAGCGTGACGCCTCTGAGACACGCCAGTAGGTATTGCAGAGTACAAAATGAATTACATTGATACGGGCCGAGTAATTGAGGAAGTGAGATATAGAGGCTTGTACACGACCTTCTCACGGAACGCGTGGTACTAATCTCGTTTCACTGCTGCACTGCTGCCCAGTGGCGCGTCTAGCGGCGTGACTATAAAACCAGCCTTAAAGTGTTTTCAATCCACAAAGTTCTACTCCACTATTAAATTTTACATAATATATTTACGCAACTGTGCAAAGTGCAGCAAACCTTGTGGATGGAAAATATTATAATTATACAAGTGTAAATTAATATGACGACACGCTAGCCTAGTTGGGAGTGACCCTGCCTTCGAAGCTTGGGGTCCTGGGTTCAAATCCCGGTAAGGGCAGATATTTGTGTGATGAGCACGAGTATATTTTGTTCCTGAGTCTTGGATGTTTTCTATGTATTTAAGTATATATTTCTCTAAGTATATAAGTATGTTTATCGTTGTCTAGTACCCATAGCACAAGCCTAGAGCTTAGTTTGGGACTAGGTCAATTTGTGTGACATTGTCCCGTGATATTATTATTGTCAATATTTATTTAAAATCTGTAAGTTAAGTTTTTTACAATAAATGTTAAGATATAAAAGTAAAATAACAATACTCATATAAAAAACAAATACTATAAAAAACCTAACCTACGGGTGCCGTCGGCAGCGGGGCAGGGCTCAAGCTACCGGTGGTTAGGGCTGCAGAGAGAGGAACCTCCTCACAATACGTGCCGTCTCGAGGAGTACTGCTTTCTGTATCTGGCCCTTGATCCAGCCACCTAGCGAGAGTCTCTTAAGGTGTTGATCGAGACTCTTCGCTATAAGACCGTTCGCTGAAACAACTATCGGGACAATGATCGTCGAGTCAACATCCCACATAGCGGTCACCTCATGAGCCAAGTCAAGGTACTTGCTGAGTTTGTCCTTCTCAGCCTTCACGAGGTTCTCGTCATGCGGGATGGTGACATCAACGAGCACTGCCCGGCGTTGAGATCGATCTGTTAACACGATATCAGGCTTATTGGCAACAATAGTCCTGTCCGTGATGACAGATCGATCCCAATAGAGCGTAGCACGACCATTTTCGAGAACCGGTGCCGGTGTGTACTTATAGTACGGCACTTCGGACTCAACAAGACCATATTGAAGAGCAAGTTGCTGATGGATGATCCTGGCCACGAGGTTATGTCTGTGCAAATACTCACCGTTGGCCAAATGGGAACAACCAGAAATAATGTGTCTGAGAGACTCGCCGGGGCGACGACACGCTCGACAAATGTCGATCGTGCCATCCCTCAGAATATACCTCCTATAGTTGTTCGTCATTATGACCTCGTCAGCAATTGCACAGACAAAACCTTCGGTTTCCCCAAAGAGGTCGCCAAACCGTAGCCAGTTCACGGATGCTAAAAGGTCTACGTCAGGCCCTGTCAGGGCCCGGTAGAAGCGTCCGTGCAGCTCCTTGCTCTTCCATACGTTCTTGCGGTCCTCTGTGCTTAACACCGCTGGTCTGCGCCAGTTCTCGTTTGCCAAGGAGAGAGGCGTAAGGCTCCCGTCTACTGCAACCACATCACGATGCATTCCACACTCATTGGCAAGGAAATATTCCCTGAGATTGCACATCTCGCGGTTGTGGAGATTCTTAGCATTTAAAATGCCACGACCTCCACACTTCCGCGGGATGTACAATCTCATAACAGACGAGCGTGGGTGCAACATGCGATGTGATTTAAACAGTAGACGGACCTTTCTATCCAGGGCGTCCAGCTCAGTCTGAGTCCACCTTAGTATGCCAAAGGAGTATGTGAGCAGCGGCATCACCCAGCCGTTGAAAGCGCGCACCTTATTACCACCCGACAAAAGACTGTTAAGAACTTTTGTCAAGCGGCAAAAGAAACGCTCCTTCATCGATTGCTTGATATCGCTGACCATAATACCCAAAGACTGTGACATACCAAGATATTTATAGGTTTCAACTTCGGAGAGAGATCTAAGAGTCATTGTCTCAGAAAGCTGCAAATTCGATGAATTTACAACTTTCCCTCGTTGAACATGCATGACCGCACACTTATCTACACCGAATTCCATCTTGATGGCACTACTGAACTCTTGTGTGATTTTCAATAGTGCCATAATATCTTGGCGCTTCGATGCAAATAGCTTGAGGTCGTCCATGTACAATAAGTGAGAAATGACTTCAGCCTCTTTACGAAGTCGATAGCCTAGCCCGGAATCCTTCAGCAAAGAGCTTAGAGGATTCAAGGCTAGGCAAAACCACAAAGGACTTAGACTGTCGCCCTGGAAGATACCTCTTTCAATCCTTATCAAGTTAGGCGAAACAGAGGGGACATCTGGACCACCTGGTTGACGAAGGACTGTGACCCACTGCCTCATACACACACCCAAAAAGGATCTCAAAGTTGTATCAACTTTATACAACTCTAAGATCCTTTCAAGCCATGAGTGAGGTACCGAGTCATAAGCCTTCTTATAGTCAAT
Source organism: Acleris holmiana (assembly GCA_949316455.1). Lineage (NCBI taxonomy): Eukaryota > Metazoa > Arthropoda > Insecta > Lepidoptera > Tortricidae > Acleris > Acleris holmiana. Next base: position 12,050,896 of record OX438769.1, read on the forward strand.
CCAAGCAGTCGAAAGGGCCGCCCTGTTCCGCCTTACCTGTTGGCTAATGGTCATGTCAATGAGGAGGAGCTCCTTAGTACCGCGGGACCCAACCTTACATCCATTTTGAGAAGAGGCCAAAACGTTGTTTGCTACAAAATGTTTATTTATTTTTTTACTCAAAATGGATGTAAGGAGCTTGTAGATGGTAGGCAAGCATGTAATGGGTCGATAGTTCTTTGGCTCCGCGGTACTACCGGACTTATGGAGCAGGAAGGTGACACCGGTTGTTAATAAAGTTGTTGTTGTTAATATTATTATTATTATTATTATTATTAATATTCGAGTTTCTTACAGGTTCTTCTCTGATCGGTCGCGATTTGAACCTGCAGTCAATTTAGGCTAAGTCGCTACTATGACGTTTCATAAGAGTTTATTATTTGTAAACCTACTTGAATAAAGATTATTCTGATTCTGATTCTATTCAATTCTACTATTTCCTTTCCTATTTATTAACATACTGTAACAATGATAACAATTAAAAAATAATAATTAATAAACTAAATACCAGTAACTAAGTGAACAAATAAACGAAACCTACTAAGCTACTTAAATAACAACTAGGTATAATCTTGAAACACTTGATTGTTTCCTTAATTACTGGCCATTCATCTGAGCCTGTATACAGGTGTGTCCCTGAATAAGGTGTACAAACGAATAGGGATGAAACCTACTGCCAGTCTTGTCACTTAGAAAGTACACTGTGTCCCTGGATAAGGTGCACAAACGAATTGGGATGAAACTAGATGCAATTTCATCGACAAAATCAAAACAAAAAAACGGCGTCATAATAACTTTTTAAGATAATAAATAAAACATTGATTGCTGTCAACCCTATCGGAAAAAACTGAAATATCCCGCCTCATTGAGATCTATTGAGATCAATGATAAAGAGAGAGAATGGATAAGACACGTTGACATATACAAATAATCAGTTATGTAAATACTATGCATTCCGACATCGAACACTCAAAAATAATGTTATCTCTTTTTAACTTAATTCTAAAAGAGATGACAGTCCGTCAGCCAGTGCAATGATGGTAACATTTATAATTTGACGTTCATACAAATACCTAACGTGCCTAGTCAGTCATGTTTAGTTAAGTTACTTAGCTTGTCATAAGTATCTAAAGTGTCAACCGTGCCGAATTCACTTAAAAAATGTTTAATATCTTGTTATCCGTATTATATATTGCCAAAAGTTACACATGGATTGAAAGAGAATCTTCATCGTAATGTCTATTAAGTGTAGTTTGTTAGGATGTGGTGCAAGAAACAGCAAAAACCAGAAATAGTTAACATTTCACTGGTAAGTTCAAGTTTTTGATAAAATATTGGTCAGTTTGGTCATTATTGGGGGACTTACATATGTAGTACATTATTATTAATCCATAGATCAATATTAGTTAGATTATAATACGATTTGCCTTTTATTAACAATACTTTGAAAGTAAACAAACCGGTGAATTTGACAGCTAGGGTTGTTCTTAAAATATCGAAAAAAAACTTGGAAATTTCTCATCATGACAATTAATGTTAAAATAACATGTTTTTTTGTAATTGCATCATATAGAACGTATATGGAATGTGCCAAAGAAAGCGTAGAACCATTTTTTCATCATGGATTACTATTATTAAGGATTTTGGGAAAAACTATACTGAGAAAGTTTCATTCCGAAATTATTTAAATAAAATAATATTATTCCGGAATGAGTAAAAAAATGCAGGAGTTAAAGACTGGTAATACAAGATTATTTAAGATTGTTGGCACTCTAACATAACTTACCTTCATGTGTAACATAATTATGTGCTGGCTGTGGCACTGTTTTGAATAAAGAGAAAAGTACATAATTATTGTTAATATTTTTGTTGCTTTTTATGATTCTTGTATTTTATCATTAAGAGAACTTAATGAGTCTTTTTGATGAAAGGTATTAATTACTAAGAAAGATATTATTATTTTGTTGCTTTGTACTTTTATTTATATTAACTCACTTGAACTATATTTACCTACTAACCCGTGAAATACTTCATCTCTAGTCTTCATCATCGGTTCTACTTTACCAAATAAAGAAGCTAGGTTGACACGAACGCGCGTCAACGCGCGGTCGAAGGGTTGAAATGACAGGCGGCTCTTGTCAAGATCTTCCCGCGATGCATGGCGGCACGCGCTGTGATGTATACGATAGCACTAGGTACTTTATTAGAATCCTATACCGGGCGCCGCGTCAACCACGCGTTCATGTCAACCTAGCCTAAAGCTTTTGGAATGCAAATGCTGAAAATAGCAAAATATGTCCGCAATTTTTGAAGAGTTCCGTTGTTTACTCATGGATTCCATCATAAGATAACTCCAACTTTTCTATGGGGCCATTTACGACCTTTCCTTTCCTTTAAGATGGGATGGGCCCACCGTGCTGGCTGTGCTCAAGACGACGAAGCCTTCAGGTATCCCACTGCTACTGCATCTTTATACAGGACATGCGAAGTACTGAACGTACAGAACAGACGAATTGAGAACTTCCCACCCATATCGTTGGTTTATCAATAACTTTATTATTACTATCGAATTGGGGCAGCAAACATCTGAATGTCCGCCATTTTATGTTTGCTATGGTAGTTTAGGTAGGCACGTTTATTCTGTAGGTATGTCATATCCATTCTCTTACTTTATCATCAGTGATCGGAATAGGTAGTGCAATTTCGCGAGACTTCGTTGCGTAAGTTTAGTATGGATATAGCTTGTAACCCCGGGATTACATTTGCAAAGTGTTAAAGTTTGTGTTTTGTTGCAGATAGTCTACACTGGACATATATAAAAAAAATGTAATTTGAATTTGACGAATGTCAGAGTAGAAAATAATTGATGGATTTTGTCATTGTAAAATAAATGGTTTCGTGAGTCGGTATATTGCTGCAGCATATTTTATTTTATGTGTAACATTAGTGGCGACCGTGACTAAATAAAATGGACCGATTTCTTCGGGAACGGAAAGAGCTGCGGCGAGTGTTTACGCGATCGGCAAACGCGTTAGAAAATAAGATAAGTGAGGACGCAAAGGCCGATGTAAAAAGCGACTACGAGTACTTGGGAGACGTGGCTGAAAGAATGCTCGCAGTAGACCGAGACATCTACAACCTCGCTTTGGAATCGGAGGAAATATTCAATGAAAGAGAATTCGAGAAGATAGTAGACGAGGCGGAAGCATATAAAAAGAGATGGATCTCGATACGGACAAGGTGCGAGCAAAAAAGTTGAAGAGGCCAAACATGAAGGAGACCTACAGTCTCAAACAGTATTTTAGTACTTTTACTTTACGCTGAGTTTTTAGTACTTTTGTTTTTTTATTAATTACTTGTTAAGTTTTTTTTTTGTCGAGTTGGGAGGGGTTGTTATGTTTTTCCTGTATATTATTTTCTTTGTGGTTTGGAGGATGTTGCAGATAGTCTACACTGGACATATATAAAAAAAATGTAATTTGAATTTGACGAATGTCAGAGTAGAAAATAATTGATGGATTTTGTCATTGTAAAATAAATGGTTTCGTGAGTCGGTATATTGCTGCAGCATGTTTTATTTTATGTGTAACATGTTTAATTCAGAAATGTTATTAAAATATGATTTTAACGATTATGTTGCTAGCATAGATTATCGCATTGACGAAATATGTAGACACTTGCAATGACAAAAGTAAAAAAGTATTTATAATAACATATTTTTTTAGATTTTTCGCATGTTCCCATTTAACTTCAAAAGGTCATGTCAAGAAAATATTCTGTGAAATAATACGAGTCCCGGAATCTGGGGTCTTATCCATATTAAGTATAATGTTTAAGGTCATTCACCCGAAATTGCACTACCTATTCCGAAAGAAAGAAAAAAACGAAAAAATACGCCAAACACAAAAAAACAGTTTTTCTTTAAATAATGTGTATATTTTTAGGAAATTCCTGGTAATTCTGTTACCTACTTAAAGATATGCCCATAATATTATTTCTCATGTTATTATTATATATAATTATTTATCAACTCATTACCTTAAATAAAAAAAAGAATCAGTTGTCTAATGCAAACACTACATTTTTGATGAGCAGTGAAAGATATGATGTTGTTTGGTAAGTGTTGCCTTTTTGTTTTTTCTTGTTTGGCATATTTTTTCTAATTCTTTTTTATTTGATTGACACAGGGACTGCTTGAGGATTTAAAAACTGTTTTTTTGTTAATATTGTGCCTCATAAGCAGTGATCGGAATAGGTAGTGCAATTTCGCGAGACTTCGGTGCGTTAGTTTAGTATGGATATAGCTTGTAACCCCGGTATTATAATTGCAAAGTGTTAAAGTTTGTGTTTAATTTAGAAATGTTATTAAAATATGATTTTATCGATTATTTTGCTAGCATAGAATATCGCATTGACGAAATATGTAGACACTTTCAATGACAAAAAGTAAAAAAGTATTTACAATAACATTATTTTTTTCGATATTTCGCATGTTCCCATTTAACTTCATTATTAAGGTCAGAAAATATTCTGTGAAATAATACGAGTCCCGGAGTCTGGGGTCTTATCCATATTAAGTATAATGTTTAAGGTCATTCACCCGAAATTGCACTACCTATTCCGATCACTGCTCATAAGCATGAGGCACGATATTTCACTTTATTCTGATAGGGTTGATAGCAATCAATAATTTCTTTATAATAAAAAGTGATGCCGAATTTTTAATAAGTTTTTTTGTCAGTGATACTGCATCTCGTTTCATCCCTATTTGTTTGTGCACTTTATCCAGGGACACACTGTATAGTTGACCAAGTTCTTTAACCACTTTTGGACTCTATATAAATCAGGGGACAATCTCACACAAATTGACCCACTCCCAAAGTAAGCTCTACGCTTGTACTATGGGTATAAGACAGCAAAATAAATACTTAAATACATAGAAACCATCCAAGACTCAGACATAAATGGGTAAGGACCAAAAAGTTGGCCATGCTAACTCACTCAATTAAATTTTCAATTCCTTTTGCTAGAAAGGGAGTTCTGCTTGTAATTTATAACTTGTAGCTTTATAAAACAGGGCCCTAGTCGACTTTACAAACATTGATTAACCCTTTGCATGTTTAATCACTTAAATAAGTTTTACATACATAAATAACATCACACCTTCATTCCCAGAGTGGGGTAGGCAGAGCTACAAAAATGCCAACAAATCTAAAAAGACTTGTTGATAATTCTGTTACAAGTTTTGTAATAAAAATAATGAAAAGCAGTCACAAATTTGTTTCTTATCTGTCACTATTAGTTTTATCAATCTAGGATGATCCCTGTTACAACCATTATTTACATGCATATGTGAATATTACACTAATTTGTTTTATTTTTTACATAATACTTTTTGTAAAAAACAAACCTCACTATAACATTTATAATTTAAACAATTATTTCCCACATTTTACAGGTATGCCTTGCTTATGTAGTGTTTACAAAATAATTATGGCTGTCATAAGATTCATCCCTGATTGATCAAACTATAGGCATACAAGAGATTAAACTGAATGTTCCCTTAAGTTTTGTGTCGTCACTTTGTACCTTGGCGAATTTAGAGAGTGACAGAAGGGGTCTGTGTGTTAATCCCTCACATGCTAAGTACTAATTTCTCCATATGATGTTAAATTTAATCAATAACATTGACTGTTAGTTCATACATTTTGACAACTGTTAACACTAATCGTCTGTTAAGTGGTAAGCATTGTATGGTGAAATTGGAACTAAGTCTTGGAAACAAGCGAGTTTTCGAAAATAATTTATTAAAAACGTCCTTTAGCGTTGCTGTTAAAAAACAAAAACTTTACTACAGCATGTATATACTTTTGTATATACATACATTAATGCAAAAGAATAAAATACTAAACTCATGAAATGTATAAAAGAGATTAGCAGAAATTGAAGTAAATATATCTAAATACTAAGGATCATCAAATGGAAGGTTTTTTGTTCACTATTTAACATAATATTCTATTCTTACTGCTGCAAAAACAACGAAAGAAGGTTACAATAGCCTATTTTTAACAGACCTCTTTTTCAAGTAAGCTTTTAACGTACCAGTAACATGTTCCATGCGAATCACTTGAAGATTTATTTTTGTTTTTATCGTTATCCGCCGGTTTCTGCGATTCCGAATGTATGATTTGTCCACTATTGGACCTGGAAAGATCGAGTTCTGTCGATTTTCTTGCCTCCTCGGACGACATTATCGTAAAATAGATTCCCTTTTTCTAAGAGAGGGCTATATTCTCTCACAAAAACATAATATATTGACAAATTTAGTTATAATGCCATTTTAGCTAGAGAGTGTAGAGTGATTGGATAAACTGTAGGATAAACCAATAACCAAAGCAAAACTAAAAATCTTAAAATTTAGATATCTCCACAGATAGTAGTATAGGGTACGTCTAAAGTATAGAGGTATATGTCTATGAGCAGAGTTGTCACGATCACGATTACTTTACCTTTTTTTTTTTTTTTTTTTTTAAGTAATGTCTTTCACATCTTTTTATCAGGATGTATTTCGCCAATGACAACTTGACATTAGACACGTTGGGAAAATGTTCGGTGGAGAAATTTTGTATGATGCGAAAGCTGTGGACAGATCTTGACAATTTGACATTGACAATGACAACCCTTCAGTGTGACCATATGTGGTGGATTTCTCCCATTTTGGCAGACTGCTATAGAATTTTTGCTTTGGCACATTATGTTGACGAATTACGGAAGTTGTAGCAGAATTTAACCATTTTTTGTTAATAAACTCTAAACAAAACGTACATTACTGTAATAAAATTTGGCAGATCCTGTGTAGTGTCTCTTATTAGTCTGTGGATCCTGTTCTTAGACGTTTCTCTACACGGGTGTTTTCCGTTTAGCCTTAACATCGAAGTATTAACGTTTGACGGACGTACAGTGATCAGATTCGCGATGTACTGAATAAGGGCCGAATCAAAAGCACCCGAAACCGACGTACGTGCATGAAGAGATTGATGAATGTGGAGGAAGCGAAGGTTGTATGTTTGGATCGGTGCACCTGGCGTTCCATAGTCTCTGCCTACCCCATTGGGAGACAGGCGTGAAGATATGTATGTATGTATGTATTAACGTTTATTCTTATTGACATTGATTATTTTTAAAATTAGTATTGCTTCTGTCTCACTATTGTTGCGAAACATGTTAATTAAATAAATCAATTAAGGCATTTTTCTTAAGTTTGTGTGGTTTTGACAGATTTACAGCAAAAGTATGGCAGATTTCCCATGTTGTGAATGGTCACACTGTAATCGTTGCATTTATTGATCTCTTAACTTTTTGCTGCTAAAACTACAAACTAACATTACAAAGTAAATAAAAAGCCTTTAACTATCTTCAATTGATTTGATTTGTTAAGCTTGTTTTACACAGTAACTAGGAATCGTTTCTTCAGGTAATAAGTAAGTAATAACATTACCATTAGCCATCGCAATTTTTGCCGGAAAACATTTGTTTACCGATGAACTTATAGCTTTGATAATACCATTGTATACATTGAATATCGAATATTTATCTGATAACTAGCGGCCTGCCAGCGCCTTCGGCCCCGCTGCAAATTTCTGCGATTCCTGATGGACATCTCGTTTTTTTCTTGTAGACAAACTTTGTCCTGGCCATTACAAATACAACAATTTTTTTTTATCCATTTTGGAGCAGTCTTTTACTAATAACACGTAAACTTCATGATTGCTATGCATGTTTTTTAAAAATTGTTTTGTTTTTGACCCTTTTCAAAGACCAAATGAGTTTGATGATTATACCCCGGGGTTTTCGATGCGGGAATTAATGTCATTAGCCAAAGAATAGGTATTAACTTAAAAACAGAATGTACTTTACCTACATGAATGATCTATTCAATTTAAAGATATTTATTAAAAAAAACACATGTTCATATCCACACTAAAATAAGAAATTGAAAGCGTAAAGCACATTCATTTATTTTTTTTCATTTTTTTATGCCATTATTAAATTACATGGTGCAAGTCTGCCCATGAATGACAATCTAAAAATCATTCGTACTAACTATCAAGACATCTCCAAATTAAACTTAGCGTAAAAGGAAAAAGTATTTTTAATAAAGTAAAGTTGGTCTTAATTAAGAATTCTGGCTAAGGTATGCTAAAACTATGAATGAATTGTTACAAGGTAAACAAATAGAACTGGAATCGCAAACACATTGTGCAACAATTGACTTCTTCAAAAAAAATTAATTTGCACCTATTACGACTGCTTCTGCTTCATTCAGTTTATTGAAATGGATATTTACAGCTAGACGCCGATGCTTAACTGTTCCAAATATCGAAAAAATATTAATTGTTTATCCGGAAAATCATGTCAACTACTAATTGACGGCAGGTAATTAATTAAAATATTTTTATTATTATCTTGTAAGGCTTGGTAGAAATGCTAAAGTACTTATTACTTAAGTTAAAATAAAATTGTATAGTTTGTTTACAATTCGCGGGAAGGTATTTATTAATTAGGCACAATATGGTATTTTATCAGAATAAGCTATCTGAATTGTATAGTTTGTTTACAATTCGCGGGAAGGTTTTTTATTAATTAGGCACAATTATGGTATTTTATCAGAATAACCTATCTGTTTATCTCTACTCTTCTCAAGTTATTCCCGCACCGAAAACCCCGGGGTTTGTTGATGATTGAGCAAGCTTCCCCAAAAGGTACTATTATTTTAATATTGATGGTTACCGGGTCATAATCACCTGTGAATAAGGACGTCTAAAGGATGTTTTATGACCTGGCAGTGCACATTAAAAAAGTTGATCCCCAAGCGCTTTGTTCTATAGTCTGGTGTAATTTCTTTTTTTTTCTTTTAGGCTATGGATCATTTACGGGATCTCCCTGGCTTTCATGGCGTCATTCTCTCCGCAAATTATAAGTATTCTTTTGTTAGTGTGCAGTCAAGAGGTAGGTAAGGCATTTGTTGCGCCATGCTGATTGTATCTTGCGGTATTTCTATAACATTTTATACTGGGTGATTTTGGGGTCATGATCTGGAATGGCCAAAGTTAACTCTCAATTAATTCACCATTAATGTATGGAACAGCTGTTGTTTTTTTGGCGATTTCGTTGTTGGTCCCATCGGAGAAGTTGTTCAGTATGACCATCTTATTTACTTTTGCCATTCCGGATCATGACCCCAAAATCACCCAGTATGTATTTAAGTACCTACGTATTTCTCTATATCAGATTTTTTTGTTGCTTAGTTTCCATAGTACTATCCTAGAGCTTGGTTTCGGCCTAGCAGTGGCATAACTATACCATCTGAGGCCTGTGGCATGTTCATCAGATCTAAAGTTTTTGTTTCACCAAATTTGTAATAAATATTTAGGTTCTTCTGTGCTCACAGCCTCTCAGGCTGGGACCACATGGCATTTTGCCTGTTTTGCCACCCAACAGTTACGCCACTGGGGACTAAGTCAATTTTAATACAATTTTGATGGTAAAAATATTTTTTAAAATATGCTTGGCAAACACTCGACTAAGCTCTGTTGTGATAACCTTTTCTTTCTCAGTCAGAAGTCCAATATTAATACTTGTATTTTCACTTATAAATATATGATTCATGTTATCTAAATTATTATCTTTTTTTGTAGGGTTCCATGTTCAAACTAGAAACCCAGCCTAGAAGCCATTACCAAATGACTTGAAATAGAAAATTAGTTATTACATGTTGATTTTTTTGTTTGTAGTGCGAGTACTTAACGGCTTTGGGGCTCTACACTGAGAATGGTCCGACATGCCCAGTTTATTTTATTTGATTTTATGTTATCTTTTATACTGTGTGTCCCTGGATAAGGTGAACAAACAAATAAGCCATCCATCCATCTTAGTCCTCAGGGTTGGCAACGCATTTGAGGACTTAGGATTATAGTCTTGAGAATTCAAATGTCTATGGGTCTAAGATTCCACTTACCATCAGGTGGCCTGAGTGCTCGGGTGCCTTCTCCTTAACATAAAAAAAGAAAAAAAAAAAAACATGAAACTAGATGCAATTTTTCCGACAGAAAAAATCAAAAAAAAAGTGGTGGGGTAAACTATACAGTTATTGCCCACGACCAGTGATTGCCCTCTTTATTTTTTTAGAGACTGCAATCATAAAAAAATAAGCTATATAAGTGTAACAAGCAGTAACACAGCTACGAGGGGCGGCTGAAAAGTTCTAAGCCTAAGGTAGAAAAAAAAGGTTCAGATTTTTTTTACTATTTTTATTTTTCAATATATCTCCCTCTAATTCAATGCATTTATTACATTTTTTAAATAATGCTTTTAGACCGTTAAAAAAATAAGTTTTATTTTGGCTGTCGAAATGTTCCTGTACAGCCGCCTTCATCTCTTCATCACTGCCAAATCGCTTTCCCCTTAAATCTTTCTTCAAATTGCTGAATAGAAAATAATCACTAGGGGCCAGATCTGGACTGTAAGGTGGATGATCAATTTCCTCGAAGCCAGTTTCCTTCAGAGCAAGCTTGGCAACACGAGCGGTGTGAACGGGGGCGTTGTCTTGCAAAAACAAAATGCCTTTGCTCAGTTTGCCCCTTCGTTTCTCGACTATAGCTTGTCGCACTTTTCTTAATAGCTCAGCATAATAAACTGCATTTATTGTAGAGCCTTTCGCCAAATAGTCTATTAAAAGAATGCCATCGCAATCCCAGAACACGGTGGCCATTAGCTTAGACGCCGATCTTTGAACCTTGAATTTCTTTGGCGGCCTTTCACCCTTTTCGATCCACTGCATAGATTCAGACTTCGACTCTGGATCATACTGTCTGATCCATGTTTCATCAACAGTTACTATGCGGGAACAAACTTCATCTAAACCTTCTTCACATAATTCTAAAAATGCCTGAAAAGTTTGAACACGACGTTCTCTATCGAAAGCTGTGAGCATTTTCGGCACCCAACGAGCACTTACTTTTGTCATATGCAAATGTTGATGCAAAATCTCTCCAACTCTTTCCTTACTAATACCTAAGGCTTCAGCTATTTGCCAAACCTTAATTCTCCGATCCTCTAATACTAACTTTTTGACTTTTTCAGTATTTTCTTCAGTCCCAACCGATATTGGCCTTCCTGAGCGAGGATCGTCTTCGATCGACTCCCGCCCAAGTTTAAAAAGTCGACTCCATTTTTTAACAGTGGCATGAGAAGGGCCAGATTCACCGTAAATACTAGACATTTCTTCAAAAATTATTTTCGGCGATTTGTCACTTTTTGTGAGGAACTTAATGACTGCACGGTGCTCAATTTTCGTGATATGCGTTGATAATTCACACATGATGACCTTTAGCGTCGGATATCTCGAGATGTAATAAACAAAAGACGACATTTTTTCTTTTATTTATTAACTTTTTAAATGGTCTTTTTAGTGGCCAGTATCGCTAACGCATATGCAACCTCAACATACCTTAGGCTTAGAACTTTTCAGCCGCCCCTCGTATGTTTCTATGTAAGCAAATATTTTTTTCTGTGATTATTATTTATTTATTTATTTATTTAATCTTCTTTGCACAATACAAATAAATGTAAAAAGTACAAATGGTGGACTTAATGGTGATTCAGTCAGACTCTAAAAAATGTAGTGGGCAATCTCAGATCGCGGGCAATAACTGTATGGTTTACCCTGTATTTTTTCATTTATTTATAAAAAAATCATTGATTGCTTTCAACCCTAACGGGATAAAGTGAAATATGTATCTCGCCTGGTTTGAGGTCTATTGAGATGAAATAAACAGATTTTTAATCCTAGAGCATTTCTTTTGTCAATCAAATGAAAAGAAAAACAAAAATACGCCAAACAAAAAAAAAACACTTCACGTATGAAACGAAATAATATCTTTGAACGCTCCCCAAAAATGTCGTGCTTGCATTGGACACGTAATTCATTTTTTTTATTAAAGATGAAAATGAGTTGAATAATATTTAAGTATAAATAATAATAACATACGGTAATATGGGCATATTCTTAAGTAATTTTAAGAATTATCTGGAATTTCCAAAAAAATAAACACATTTTCATGAAGAAAATCCTTTTTTTTTTGTGTTAGGCGTATTTTCTTTTTTTGTTGCCTCGTGTAGGCAGTTATTCGGCAACATTTGGCGAGGTCATTTCGTTTCTTGGTAGGGTTGATACTTGGTAGTGACGGCACGTGGCTGTCTAGCTTAACTTGTCGCGCTCTTACGTATATTTCTGTTTCATTCTGCAAAATAGCGAATGCTTGCGCAAAAGAATTTAAAGTAATTGAGACTTTTATTAACAACATGTTAAAACGAGTGAAAAATAAAGCTGTGTGATTGGTTTTTTTTTCGTGAATGATTTATACAACCACTAAAAGCACACAAAGGAATTGTCGTACGTTTATTTTGGCTGAAACCACAAAAGTATCTCGTGCACGCAGGCGTGTGACGCGAATGCTACTCGGATTGCGACCGAGTCAATTAGGACCATCGCACCTGATTTATGTTATGAGTTTTGTGCGCTGAAGGCTAGGCTTGCGATTACTCAAGGACCGCTGGACCGATTTGAAAATATTGTTTTTATCCACGGCAGAACGGAGACGGTATATGCGTTTAGGGTGAGAGGTTGTTTGTTTGTTTGTGTGCACTCGATTGTGGCCATTTATCTCGGACGGATGAAAGCTGATTTAATCGCGAGTGTTAGCCGCGTGTGGTTGCCGGGATAGATAGTGCCACTCCATGTCTTCCCGTCGATGTCGTAAGAGGCGACTAAGGGAATAAGGGCTTTTAGTACTATTAGGCGATGGGTTTGCAACCTGTCACTACGAGGGAGACACTGAAAGTTTTTAAGAACTGGCCACTTGTAAACAAAATAATTAAAGAATAAATTTAAATTTTGAAAATGGAACTCTGCCAATATTATTGAGTATGAATTTTATTCATTTGTCATTTGTTTTACGATTTGGTGCCAAATTAAAAATTGTCTGTGTCACGTAAGCATGAATTTAACGCGAGAAAATTGTAGTGCCATGATTTTTATGACTTTTGATATCATTTAAGTTAACAAGAAAGTTATGATAGACTACGATTGGCCTTTCCCGATGAAGCACCATCTCGTGCTACTGTTTACAACTGGTTTAATGAGTTTAAACGTGATCGCACTAATCGCACTGATGATCTGCGTAAGGGAGGGACTTCTACGGCGACGACTGAAGATAACATCAGTGTTGTGCGGCGTATGATAGAGACTGATATAAGAGTGACCTATCAGCAGATTCGGACAAGCTTAGTCATCGGTATGAGTCAAGTGCACAAAATCCTACATGAACATTTAGCGGTCAGGAAGCTTTGTGCCCGGTGGATACCTCATAATTTGACCGAGGCCCAAAAACTCCATCGTGTTGATTGGTGCCGTGAAATGATTGAAAGATTTAACGCAGGTGACTCAAATGCTGTGTTCGACATACTTACGGGTGACGAAAGCTAGATTTACTGTTATGATCCCGAAACCAAAAGACAATCTGCTCAGTGGGTGTTTCCTTCCGAAGAGTTGCCAACTAAAGTGAAGAGAGGTCGAAGCGTGGGAAAAAAGATGGTGGCCTCGGTCTTCGGAAGGACAGGTCATTACGCGACAATTGTTTTAGAGGATCGAAAAACAGTTACTGCAGAGTGGTACAGTAACAATTGTTTGCCACTTGTCTTGGAAAATATTCGGGAGAAACGACCTCGCAGTAGAATCCTCCTTCACCACGACAACGCCTCGTCGCACACCGCCAGGCGAACGATCAACTATTTGGCGACGTCAGACGTGGAATTACTGGATCACCCCCAACCTCGCACCTTGCGATTTTTATTTATTCCCGAAAATAAAAGAAAAACTTCGAGGAAAGCGTTTTGTGTACGCCGAGGAAGCTGTGGCTGCGTTTCAAAAGGCCGTCGAAGAGACCCCTAAGGACGAGTGGGCAAAGTGCTTTTCTCAGTGGTTCCATCGGATGCATCGATGTATTGACATGAATGGACACTATTTTGAAAATATATAATAAAACTAATAACTTGCTAGATTACTCAGTTTTTGATTTTCTAAGAACTTTCAGTTTGACCCTCGGTAATACATTTGTAAATTTCTTGGCCTGATGGTGCAAAATGTGGTTACAGAATTATAAACAAGTACTTTTGAAATGTTGGTATTTCTGTAGCTCTACCTACCCTTCTCTGGGAATGAAGGCGTGATGTTATGTATGTATGTATGTATGTATGTTATTAGCTAAGCCTGATGAAAATCCGTTAAGCCGTTTCAAAGCAATTATAATTTTTTCGGTTGCCCTTTTTTTTCTATAAAATTCATTAAAATTTAATGCTCAAGAATAAGAACATATTTATTTGGATAAGGATAAATACTAAATAGGAGTAAATTGCGTCGCAAGTATATAATGCAATATTTAGAAATCAAGTTCTAATGAAAGAAATTGTAAACGTGAGTTAACCGTAACAGAAAGAGATATATTAAGGATTTTAAAATAACTACTGTAATGTTATATAACTACTAAGATCTTCGTGTACAATCAATTATTATGATAAATTAATATTTATTATAATAATTGATATTAATTAACACTAGTGATCATTGATGTGATGCCTAGGGTTGCCACCCGTACTAATATATAGTATTGTGCTCTTTTTCGACTGTCCGTACTTTGTAAATGAAAACATAAAGGACGCTAAAATACTTTATTTTTAAGAACTTTAAGTTTTAGAAATTCGTGACGTAAAATTTGGTCTTTAAAGACGTTTCTGAACGCAACTAAATAAATAATTGACACTTCGTTTTGACGTTTAATTTGGTGGTTGTGTTACAGAACTTGATTGGGAGAAAGTGCTACTCTACTGACTGAAGTTAATTTTAAGTTGAAGCAAAATTATATATATATATATATATATATATATTTACAAGTAAGGTGGCAACCCTAAAGATGTCTGACGTTGACAGCTCTGTGCGCGGGAGCGCCTACGAGAAACGTCAGCGCACGAGTGCGTTCCAATTTACGCCTTCGTGTCAACTACAATTCTAGAGTATTTTTTTATGTATCTCTTAAGATTTAGCCTACAACTTAATTAGGATTTATCTAACACCTTCAACCGAGCAAGTCTTGTAAACACTGTACACGATAAACTACGGCCATGCATGCTATGCTGTTTTTTTTATGAATGTTAATTTCCTAGCAGCACTTTTTTTTAATAGTGGTTATGATACTACATAATAAAAATAAAATCATAATAAAATGTTAGAGCGTCATGACTTAGACCATTATATAATCCACAGTATCAATATTTACTTGTACACGGTCTTCTGACAGTCTTTACGAAATTCTCCTGTTCATAACATTTTATTATAATTAATTATACAAGCCAAATTATGCCTTATTACCAGTGATCGGAATAGGTAGTGCAATTTCGCGAGACTTCGTTGCGTAAGTTTAGTATGGATATAGCTTGTAACCCCGGGATTACATTTGCAAAGTGTTAAAGTTTCTGTTTAATTCAGATAGGTATGTTATTAAAATATGATTTTAACGATTATTTTGCTAGCATAGAATATCGCATTGACGAAATATATAGACACTTGCAATGACAAAAAGTAAAAAAGTATTTATAAGGTCATTTACCCGAAATTGCACTACCTATTCCGATCACTGCTTATTACATTATCTTTTCACAATAGTTAAAACTTTCTAGTTGTATTCAGATTGAGATAGTTTTGAGGTTTTTTAACTTTGGCGAATTTGACTTTTTGACAAATAAATGCCTCCCATACAAAAATAACTTTCAGTGTTTGGAGTAAAAAGTCTTCCTGAATAGAAATCAGTTTCAAAAAGTTTTTTTGTTGGTAAGACGACATTCTAATGTGCGTAAAACAGCTTGTAAAAATATAAATCCAGTTGTGATATTGTAGAAGGAAGCGAGTGAAAATTGACACAAAACGCTGGACAGGAAGATGAAAGGTTTGATAGAATATATTCGGTGAAAACTGACACGTACTTATACATTATGATACATTTTTTTAATTATATAGTATTATAACTATACAAGTTATTAGAAAAAAAACTGCTTGAAAATATGCATTCATTGCAAAGATACACCAGTGCATGCGTGGCCGGATTTTATCGTGTACAGTTTTTATATATAATAATATTATAATCTGAATCTCGCAAACGGCTCCAATTATTTTCATGAAAATTTTGTATGCAGGGGGTTTCAGGGGCGATAAATCGATCTAGATAGGTTAATTTTTGAAAACAATTTACCAAAAAAAAAATGTCAAGTTAAGCTCAGTCATCCAGGTACTTATAACTATATATATACATTCTTCCGTGAATTTTTTTCTAACTGTTGATGAGTAACACATCGAACTCCGTTCCGTCGTTCAGGAGGAGCCAGCAGACATACAGACAGATAGACAAACGCGGAGGGCGACTTTCTTTTATATACTACTAGCGACCCTCCCTCGCTTCGCTTCGGTTTCTATGAGTTTTCTGTAACACGTGCCTACCTAAAGCATTTTTTTTCGTTTTTATAAAACCCTCGGATGGATGTAAAAGTTGTAATTAAATTTAAAAATTAACCCTCAACGCGCCTAAAGAATCTCGAAAAAGTTGAAAAAAAAATTGACAAAACTTACGACGGATGTTGTAATACTTTCACAAAAACAACAAAAAAAACTGGCTTGACTCCTTATAATGGTGTATTGTGCTTTGTTTGATTATATATTTATGAGGGGTTTGAATCTGCTTAGGTTATTTAATTTTAAATAACGCATATTGGCTAATGAGGGCAGTTTATAAATATATGACTAATTTTCGTGACATAATGGAAAAATTACTGTTATTCATTTTTGTCCTTAAGTATAGGTACTTTTTTCGGAAAACGCCCATCTATGGCCACTCGAAAAGCGAATATGTACTGCATAGAACACGGGTGCTGAAATAATGTCAGGAATGTCGTCTTGTTATTGTGTGGAGTTGATAATTATTCTCAGAAATTGGGCTCTGCGGAACACTTGAAACAAAAACTAATCCTAAATTTTAGTATGCTGACGCAAATGTGTTAACATTTGTGTTTTTGTATGCCAATCAACCTTATACGCATGGGTGATACTGATAAGTAGTCAGAGCATTGAGTGTAAGGGCATTTTCAAATAAAGTGTAAGGAATTAGAGTTGTTGGTATTTCTGTAGCTCTGCCTACCCCACTCTGGGAATGAAGGCGTGATGTTATGTATGTTAAATATGTATGTGTAAGGAAAATCAAGAAACGTTAACTTTTGTCAGTTTTGTGACTAAATTAGCCATATAAATGTATGGCTAATTTCGTCACAAAACTGACAAAAGTTAACGTTTATTAACTTTGCTTAACGAGGGTACACTTTATAATGAAAATACCCGTAAGTTGGTGTTCACGCGGCAAATCGTCTTGAACGCGTTTGCGTCCATTTTATTTATACGAGAAACGCAAACGCGTTCGAGACGTCTTTTGCATTTGCAACTTACACAAAGGTCTCTGGGCCGAAGGCCGTTGGGGTGTAATGCATTACACCTTAGTCAGTCACAGAATATGTAATAGGTGCGTTAGTGTATTTTATTACAAACTAGCGGCCCGCCAGCGGCTTCGCCCCGATGCTAATTTCTGACTTTCCCGGAAATTATTCGATTTTTTCTCGCCGTAAAATCCACCCTTAGACTTCAACGAACATTAAAAAAAAGAATTGGCAAAATTGGTCTAGGCGTTGTTGAGTAATGCGCATAACAATATATTTTGCGATTCATTTTTATATTGTTACCAAATTATATCCAAGGTTAATAAATTCAATTTGTCTTCTTACGAACTAGGCGGAGTCTGTAAAGCTCATGACGGGTGAAATAATACAGATTCTCGCAGAGCGGATTTAAAGTGCTTTCTGCCTCGTTACTGCACTTTCATGCCGTGCAAGGTATTATGGGCGTTGTCGGTTTAAATTCGCATGTTTGCTGTCACAGAGATGTCTTTCTGGACTTGTCGTCAGACGTCTATTGACCTGTTGAATTATTTATGAACTCCGCTATTAGTTTAGGGATTTAAAATTTAAATTAATACTTTTTTCATTACAAGTATCAGTAGTAAGTACATCAGTAGTGGGTTTTGTTTGAAAATAGTCCCATTTTCAACACGTCACAATGATGTGATCTTAGAGAAATCGAGGGAACTTCTCAGGCATTTAAGTAGCGATTTGAGTATTTTCTGTAACAAGTCCAGCATTTACATTCAAAAAGTATCATTTGGTGAAGTGGAACTGATCATGAAGACCACAGATGGCACCGGAACTCCTCAACGGTACCTAATTCAAGGGTGGCGATAAGATATTATTATCTCGATTAAGATATTTGAGCAACTAAGGTGAAGCACATTTAAGTTGTTAGAACATAATTTTATTATGACTATGACTTTCCCGTGGCTTAATTGTGATCTTTTTGTAAATACGACGTATTATGCCAATTTCCAATTTGTTAATTTAATGTAATCTGCTTTCCTTTTTATTTTAGGAAACCAGGACAAAGTAGAATATATAACTGAAAAACTAAAACAATTTCTTACGGAAAAAAACTACATTACTGAAAATGGAGTGGTCAAAGAGGAAATTCCGGAATATAGAAAACTCGCTTTGTATCTAGCTTTAAACGCAGACCTCCCCTGCCTGGAAGAGATGGCTCAGATAGAAGGGCTAGACGTCATCATCTGGATGATCCCTACCGTTACTAAGTTCCTTTTGAGTGAGATCTTTTGGAACCTGCACATGGAATATTTTATACGTGAAATAATAACTTATTGCAGTCCTCAACTAGCTTTGGAATTCGCTGATGCGTTCGTGTCGAATTTGAAGCACTTGAACCCGGTGACCCAAATAGGCCGCGTGCGTCCGGTGTCGGCCGCGCTGTACGAGCTCGTGTGTCGTCTACACTTCTACCGCGGCGGGGACAGCCCCGAACTGCTCACGATGGCTCTCAATAGCTTTCAAAACTGCCTCAAAAACTTCACCAATCCCCCAAACGCCACCAGAGTCCTCAACCTCCACAAGGATGATCAGTACAAATACTTAGGAAGGAGTCTCGGCATCATGCTCAACCTGTTAGAAGAATGTCTGGCGCTCTTTTTGGGTGTGCAGCAGTTCGAGGCCGACGGATTCAACGACTTGTATTTTATCACGCATCTGCCGGAGAGCATAGCTACTAGGCATTTAGATTTTAAAATCTGTGATAGTCCAAACGTTGCCATATTGGAGTGCTTAAACAAGTGTAACGCGTGTTTGCTCGACGATTGCACGACTCAAGTTATGAGTATCAGTGTAGACATTTTTTGTGCGTGGAGCGAATATGAGGAGAATGGGAAGAGCATGCAGCAGAGCATTGGAGAGATTTGCTTTAGAGTGCGCTCGACACTGCAGCGCATCCGTGGCATGGCCGAGCATGCGCTCGTGGGAATGCTGGCGCAGTTAGCGCGCGCCCCCATCGAGCAAAAGGATATCATCAACGGCACCGATATTGAGACCATAGTGGCGAAAATCAACGCTCATGATCAAGAGAGCGCCGGCTGGCTCGGCGCTCTGCTTTACAAGGATGACCTTTGCAAGAACTTAACTTTACTCTTACTATTGGAATCGAACTTTTCGATGTTTAATAAGGAACAATGTTCTCAATTATTTACAATAATAACGCATCATCTAAAAGAAGATCAAGAGAACGGCGAGTATATTAAAGCGCTCGCTGTCAAAGCGTTCCGACGATGTGATGTCTCCACTAAAGAAAGTCTCATGAGTGATCAGTTCAAGGATAGCTTACACGATGAATTGGAAAATAGTAACTTTAGTGACATGATGACTGAAATATTCAACAAACTCACAGTATCGGCTGACGCGGACCCTTCCGATATCATGGCAGTGTTTTTGCAAAACCCTAGGAAGGTGTATATCAAAATAATAAAAACAGCCTGTGAAAATGCAGAACAGACCGACATTATGCTGAAAACAATCAACTGTTTAAATAAATATTATAGCCACTACTATAGATGCGACACTGAGCCCTGCTTGGTGAACGTGACGCACGGCATAGTTGACAGCTTTTTAGACACGGATCGCAGGCAGATCCAGTTTGTGAATTTTATCAGCGAGCTGAAGCGGCGGGACGCAATTACGCCAAACAGGTTGCTTGTTATGATCATAACGGCGAACTTGCATAAGTGGTTGCTGATGAAGAATGTGGTAGGGCTAAAGGTGCAGGTTATGTTGTTGCTGAAAGCCTATTCTACATCGGAGTTAGTGCTGTACCGCGCGCCGCTGCTGGTGCTGATGGCGCGGGTGATGGATGTGGTGAGGTGGAAGCTCACCAACTACCATCCCGGCGCGCCCGACGCGCTCGACGCCGTGATTAAGCTAGTGACGCAACTCTTCGACACCTACGAAGCTGAAATACCTGGTAATTACCACACATATTATCATTAACCCTAAAGAGTTGGCATCTGGTCTTCCCTTGAGCAATTCTTTGCCTTGATCCATAAAAACCTGCAAACGAGTTTAAAATGAGAGAAGGTTCAAGCTTACGATTAACTGTGATATACTGTGATGTAATGTGATGACTGATGCTTGATGAACACAGTTCATTCCAATATATTCCGTCTATGATATTCTTTATAATGCTAGGTCTCCATCTATAGTTAGACTCAATTGAAATACGGTAATGAATGATTTATGCACTTGATCATTACTTTCATATTCAGTTCATGATTCAATGATGATAATTAGGTGAAAATTTTGGGTTGTCAAACAAACAGTACTAATTTGTCTACAACTTTGACTATTTAAACCGACTTTAGATTGAACGGTAACGCTAAATGTTACAGAGAAGGACCTGACCTGGCTGTCGAGCAGGGTGCGCGGCCTGCAGCCTTTGAACATATACCACTACCGGCGTCTACGCGGCGCCGCGGCACCTGCTGGGCTCCTTCGCTCTGTAGGGCTGCCTGCCGGGCCGCCAAACACGCGCATTGCCATCCTGGTGCAGGTGAGATCAACTGACAGACGTTCTCACCTCTTACATAAGAATAAGTACTATTAGTAGGGCATCTTTGGCGGCGTGATATGGATTTGACAGCAAAGCCGTCAAATAATTACCTACAGCGCCCCACGCCCCGCCTTACCTCTCTCTCGCCTGGCGCAAAATTAGGGTTATCGCAAGTATATAATTCTAACTGAGCCCGCAACCTCGTTCGCGTAGAATTAGTTTATTTACCTATAAAACTATACGATAAGCCATAACCTTGTTTTTTTACACCAGTGGAGTCGGATAAAAGTACCCTAAATATTTTGCGTCTCAGTGGTGTCCTTAACAAATAAATCTCTTATCGGTTAAAAGGCGCAGTTTTAAATAAAACGCTTATCCGGTACTCGAATCACAGTGAAGTTATGGTATAGGCAAAGAGCAAGGTCCTGAATGCGAATCGCATTTTTTTACTGAAGTGCATAGATAAATAATGTATTTATTTTTAATTCTTTAATTTTTTTCGCTCTTTACTTAATGTGTTTATGTTACACAGAATAAATAAAGATTAAACTTCGTTGATATCGTCCTATAATTATTGTAAAACACGTCGTCAAACACAGAACTATCAATTTCGTATGGTGAAACCACAGTTTGCGTAAACAGTTATGCCTTTGAGAGCTACATTTGAAATTTAGTTGCACGTTTACTTCAAGCGCCGATTCTGGGTGGCAATCCGTTAGTGTTTGCTGCGATAAGTAGTTCTGGACTGTTGAGAAGCCACGCGGGAGCGCGCATGGTGAGGATGAAGTTACCCTTTTAATAGTACTTATTCTTTTGCCTCTTACTCATTATTATAGTAGTTTATGCAACAGTTGTATAAGAGAGGTCAAAAAAGACGAGTGGTGTGGTTACGATGTGAGCCGCAGGCGAACATCGTAAAGCAAGACGCCACGAGTATTTTTTGACTTAGTTATACACCGTTGCATACAATAATACTTTTTCTACGACTAGGTTTCAAATAAAATGCAAAATTAAATTAACAAAATTTGATTAGGTTAGAATACGAACGAACGAAGCACAGAACAACAAACGAGCGGGACACATTCAAAAACGACAAAATATGTGTCTATGGTTAACTTTGTTTTTAAATTGAGGTGCACTTGCCAGGTTTTATATTTAAAAAAAAAGTTGCAAATTCGATTTAACTTGTGAAATAGGGACTAAAAAACACCTAATGATTTGAGAAATGAGTTCTTTTACCTGATTGGTCGATTTTAATATGTATAGCTGCATTCTGGTTGGTTGATACCATGTTTTTAAAGAGTTAAATTAGTAAAAGAGTTTACATACCAAAAAGAACCTAACGTTCCGATTGACAGTCAATGTGTATTGTGATTGGTGGATTAATTTGGTGAAGTATTTTGATTGGTCAAATTAACCTAGGTGTAAGCTTTGGCAGCTAGGCATGTCGTTTTGGCTCAAAAAAGCACAAGTGCTGTTAAGGGGAATAGACTAGATAGACTTTTCTACGGAATGTTCTGCGGACATATTATCTATATTCTTATATTAGTGTTCGTGACTATATAAATGACAGATAAAAGTACAGGAGTAGGAAAATTTATATAAATGATAAATGTACCTAAACCTGTTCTATCACTGTTCGCATGCAGTAACCACCCACCCATGTTTTTCGAGAGTGAGTACGGATGCTTCTCATTGCGGTGTAGGTGCTGTGTTCCCTTAGCGCGCTGGAGTGGAAGGCGGTGTTGGGCGAGCTGTGCGAGGCGCGGGGGAGTGAGCCGCGCGCTGGCCAGGACGGCGCGGAGGCGGCGCTCGCTGCCGTGCACGCGGCGCTGCTGCTGATCGCTGGCGCCGAGCGCACGCGCCGCGCTGATGGCTCGTGGGGCTGCCTCATCAACTGCTACAATAACTACTCTGTGGCTATTAAGGTGGGTACGAATTAGAGCAGCCTCGGGTTGAGGCACGCACGGCTCACCTATTTTGCTAAAATATCGTACGCGCTCACGCACTGTGCGCGAGCAGCGTGCGAGCGGCGCGCCGCGAGCCGCCGAGAGTCGATCTTTTGACCGTGCTCAAAGGCGCCTCAGTCTGCGGGCCTCGCGTAATTTGGGCATGTATCCGAGCGTGCCGCGGGCAGAACGACCAGTTCTAACTTGTCTGTGGGCGAGGCGCGTACAAATTTGATAAAGTTGCTGAGCCGTTCCACCACCGAAGCGATTTCTTCTTATTTTTGTTAATAATTCGATGAATTATGTTATGATAAACGCAGCCGCGGCTGTCATCGTATCCGACGGCATTTTGAAATGTCGGCTCGCGGCGAGCACGCTGCCTCACCCATGTTTATGAGCAACAATTTGGCTCGCGAGCAGCTTTAACCTTTTCAACGCTATGTCAATACAAAACCCGAGCGAATTTTAACTTTGCCTCATAGATACTCAAGTCTATTTTGCGCTTTCAACCATGACGGAAATATCCGTCAATGGCGTTGAAAAGGTTAAGGCTTGATTATTTTTAAAACATTCACCGGTGAACGGCTCCTAACGTTTGACCGGCGAATTAAACTGTTAAAGCTTGTTTGATAGTTGAGAAGTCATGACTAGTTCAGTAACGGTTTTTACTTGATAAATAACATGCCTGAGCTTGGTACTCTAGAAATGCGTAACATTCTGACATTACGGTTGCGACTCTGCCATCTAACTATATAACTATTGCGTAGAATTTGAAACATTTTTCTTTTTATAAATTACTAGAAGACTCGTCGACTTCGTACGCGTATATTTAGTTTCCCGCTACTCCCCCTATTTTATCCCCTCGGGATGAATTTCCAAAAACCCTTCTCAGTGCACCCCTAGGGTATCAAAGGAGTATTCCCTCCTTATCTCAAGTCCCTAGGTCCAGCGGGTTCGGCTGTGCGTTCGTCGATCAGCCAGTCAGTTTCTTCTTTTATATGTCATAATTTCATAACACTGAACATCTTCCAGTTAATACAGTCAAAGGCCTATGCATAGTCGACGAAGCACAAAGCCATTCAAACGTTGTGCTGTCTGCACTTCTCTATTAACTGCTTCACATTTCGAATTTACTCTCTCATACCTTTGCCTCTTACAGAACCTGTTTGGTCCTTGGGTATTTGTCTGCTGCTGTAATCTCTAGTCGCTTGTTAGGATACGCAGGAAAACTTTACTAGTATGAGATAAGAATGAAATCGTGCAGTGATTTTCGCATTTACGCGTTGAACCTTTTTGTGCACGGGGACGACTGTTGATTCTGTCCAGTTCTCTGGCCATTGACACGTCGTCCAGAGCTTTTCGAAACCAAAGTGCATCATTTTCCTCCCCTTAACTCTCATTCGGAACAGTATTGCATCACTTCCACAAGCATTGAGTTTCAACGTATCAATGGCTGATTCGACCTCATTTAAAAGTATATCTGGTTCCTTCTCCACGTCATCCATCAGATCACTTTGTCGTCGCCAGCAGGATCACCATAATATAGATGCTGACAGTATTGCCTCCACAGAACTATATCGAGATAGCAAGGAAAGAGTTCGTCGATTTATATGAGAACCGAGCGTGTAACATTTTGCGTACGTACTTTGACGTCACGCGAGTGTTTTAGTAATGAGCATAACATAAACAGAAACGTTTCCAATCGTGTCATCGATCGCAACGGAATAGCGTCAGTCAGCAAACACGTAGAACTATATCGAGATAGAAGAAAATAGTGTATGTACCTCGCGTGCCGAAGCGGCGATTAGAAAACGTCATTGCTCGCCACGACTACGATATCTGTTATTATCAGTGATCGGATCTGGGACGCAATTTCCCGGGGTTTAAGTCCGATATTTTAACATGGATATGAGTTACAATACCGTGAGTCTTTTTGTTACCTACCTCTATAAAAAAGTAAATAACCTTTAATTTTAAGTGGTTTACATTATAAAATTAACAAAATATAGAATACCAACAAAAAAAACAGTACTGCATAGAAGAACTGAACGTAGTTTGCACGTCTTGTCTTATCTTTTAGGGTATTTTTATATCTGTTTACCAGGGTATACATACAGGTAGAAGTAATAATAATTATTATTTTGTTAACCTTATCACCTGGGCTCGAACTTTTAGTGCCGATGACAGTCTTTTCGTAAACAATTACCACTTATCAACCTCTTTTACTAAATGATATGGCCACTTGATATGAGCAGTGAAGACTATGGTGTCATGAACTTCGGATGATGACTTGCTCTTTGTATGATTGGCGATGTATAGAAGAAGAACAAACGTTGAATGTAACAAATTTTAATCCTTGATAATTACATTAGGTATAAATAATTACTTGATGCGACCCAAACTATGTGTCGTTAATATTAGGGAAATAATTATATATAAAATTGTATGTATGCTCGCGCTGTCAGCGAACGACGAAGAGTGCGGGTGGTGGGGCAATCCCTTAGATTGAAAGCTCTGCTTCCCGCGGCGGCACCTCACCCCGCTGTGGCCTAGTACTCGTCAGCTGTTGTTCTCGACATGCCGCCCGGCGTTGAAAGTCCTGGCTTTCAACAGGATCGTTGTCCAAAGGAAGAGGACATATTCGATTGAAGGCTCTTCTGATGATGCCTTTACTGGTTTGTATGTCTGCAACTCTGCTTACGCCATCAACTCCTGGATAGACTTCGACAATGCGTCCAAGGCTCCACTTCAAAGGAGGTAGTGCGTCTTCCTTGATGATGACCATAGTTCCTTTGTCTAGACGACCGTTTGAGTATCTCCATTTTGTTTTCTGCTGTAACTCCGAAACGTATTCCTTTTGCCACCTTAACCAAAAGTGTTGGCGGAGCTTCTCGACTCTATCCCATCGTTGCAGCCTAGTCGGATTTATCTCATCAAGCTTTGGAACTGGCAGAGCAGTAAGAGGTCGTCCGATCAAAAAATGACCTGGCGTTAATGGATTAAGATCTGATGGATCTGCAGATATTGGTGATAGGGGTCGCGAGTTAAGTATGGCTTCTATCTGAACTAAAGTTGTATATAGCTCTTCAAATGTAAGATGAGAATCGCCTAATACTCTTACTAAATGAAATTTAAAAGACTTAACTCCCGCTTCCCATAGCCCTCCAAAATGAGGCGCGTAGGCAGGAATAAATTTAAAGTTTATGTTTTCATTCGCAACGGATTCCAATATGGATGAAGAATTAAGTTTTAAGAATGAGTTTATTTCATTTTTAGCACCTTTAAATTGCGTTCCGTTATCAGAGAATATTGTAAGTGGCTTTCCACGTCGCGCAATAAACCTGCGTAAAGCAGCAATGTATGCCTCCTTGGTTAAACTTGTGACGAGATCAAGATGCAGACACTTGGTCGCGAAACACACGAACACTACGACGTAGACCTTTATTAGTTTACACCCACGCCCCTTGCGTTCAGCGGCGGTCAGTGGCCCGGCGTAGTCCACGCCCGTGGTTTGAAAGGGGTAGCCTGGATCAAGGCGCTGCTCAGGCAAATGGCCCATTATTGGATTGGCTGTTTGAGCCCTCATCCGGAAACACCTCTGGCAATTGTGTACGACAGATCTAGCCAAATTGCGACCACCTATGGGCCAAAACTGGTCCCTGATGGATGCTAGTAGTAATTGTGGCCCCGCATGCATTAAACGTAAGTGCTCAGCTAAGAATATGAGCTTTGTGAGTCTGTGTTTACATGAAAGTAATAATGGGTACTTTTTATCAAAGGCGAATTGGGAATTTGCCAATCTGCCTCCAACTCTAATTAATGATGAATCATCAATGAATGGTGATAAGCTTAAAAGTTTATTTTTATTGGATAAGATTTGTTTGTTTAGCAATTGATTGTATTCTTCAAAGGACTGTTGTTGTGACCACTTTATAAGTAGCATAAACGCATTGTTTATCTCGTCAGTGGCGAGTGGGCCAGACTTTTTAATATTGTCCTTAGAGCAATTATGAATAAAACGAAGTAAGAAGCCCAATGTTCTCGTTAATTTTAGTAATTTGGGAAATCGTTCTAAATTTATCAAATTATTGTTTACTTCTAAGGAACCTTTTGCACATGTAATCATCTCTGGCATGTCACATTGGGCGGTTCTGTGAATAAAATTACTTTTTGGCCAATTAGGTTCTGATGTTTTTAGAAAATCTGGACCCTTCCACCATAGTGATAATTTATTTAATTCTGACATGTTAACTCCACGAGTTAATAGGTCTGCTGGATTTTGAGCTGTTGGCACGTGACGCCACTCGTGGTTGACTGTAAGTTCTTGAATTTCAGCAACACGATTTTTAACGAATTGTTTTAGCTTGTTGGGTTGCGTTTGGAGCCAACCCAACACTATTGATGAGTCTGACCAGAGTATGCACCTGGAGACGCGTATGCGAAATGCCTTGAGCACCTTCTCAGTGAGCCGCGCCGCGACGAGGGCGCCGCACAACTCTAACCGTGGAATGGTCGTCGGTTTTAAAGGCGCGACCTTACTCTTCGCGCATAACAGGTTGACATCCCCTTGACCGTTGTACTCCGATCTAACGAACAAGCACGAACCGTATGCGTCTTGAGATGAATCTGAGAAAGTGTGAATTTCAATCACACTATCTTGATTGTCATTGATTATACAGCGCGGAATTTTTAAATCATTTATAAAGCTTAACCCTAGAATGAATTTGTGCCATAATTCAGCAATGTTCATAGGCAATGCTTCATCCCAAGATAGCTTTAACAACCAAAGTTTTTGAAGCATGATTTTAGCTTGAATGACGCAAACGCATAATAAACCCAACGGATCAAATATCTGTCCTATAGCGGACAGCACAGACCGTTTGGTCGGATTTTGGTCAACTGTATGTTGAAAGGTGAAAAATAATTGGTCATTAGATGGTGACCAACCTAAGCCCAAGGTACTCGACGAGCCTTGGTCACCTAAGTTCAATGTTTGGATAGAGTTAGACTGAGAGAGCTCAATATTTGACCTGATCTTGCGCAGATTGAAACAACCCGTAGATAATATCTGACACACGCCTTCTTTTATTTTGATTAATTCCTCCTTTGTTTGCGAACCGGTGACCAAATCATCGACGTAAAAATCGTCACTGATTATTTGCGCCAGGTTTTGATCTTTGCATTCTAAGGCAAGTTGTTTCAAGCAGCGCACGGCCAGGAAGGGTGCGGATGCCGTGCCGTAGGTCACGGTATTTAATTTGTATAATTTAAGTTCTTGGCAAGGATTATCCCGCCAAATAATTTGTTGTAAATGTCTTTGTTTTTCATGTATAAGAACTTGCCGATACATCTTTTCGATGTCCCCGGTTATGACGTATGGATAATGTCGAAATCGCAATAAAATAGATATTAGATCGCTTTGTATGGTAGGTCCAACCATTTGGAGGTCATTGAACGAAACTCCTGTGCTTGTAGGCGCACTCGCATTGAACACAGCCCGTAGCTTGGTGGTTGTACTTTTCTCTCTCAACACTCCGTGGTGTGGAAGAAAATATGATTGAGTAGTATTTTGGGTCTGTGTAGACTCTGTCATGTGACCTAATTCTACGTATTCGGCCATGAAGTCTGTGTACAGTTGTTTTAATTGTGGTTGTTTTGATAACCTGCGTTCGAGTGAAAGAAAACATTGTTTAGCGCGTTGAAATGAATCACCCAAACAGGATTCCGGTCTCTTTAGAGGGACCGCGACAGAAAAACGTCCATCAGGCATTCGGGAACAATTTTCTATAAAGTGTTCTTCACATAAACGCTCTTCGACAGAATACACCAGCTTAGAATTGTCCGGTATCTCCTCAAGATACCAAAATTTAGCTAACTGTTCCTGTATTGTGTTATTTGTAATCAATGTGCATGTAATTGTATTTAATGAATTTGTATATGTTTGATTAAGACCACTGGTAGGCCCTGAAACTATGTAACCGAGTTTTGTCTCTTGAAGAATTGGACAGCTTTTACCTAAACGTATCTGACCTTGTTCAAGCAGGTCCCAGAAAATGTCTGCGCCGAGTAGAATGTCTATGCTCGACGGATTAAAGTATTCAGGGTCTGCCAGTGTGATGTGTGTAGGTATGTTTAGTTTAGGTGTGCTGACTGTATTAGTACAAAGCGTGGCAATGTTCGGTAAGACTAAGAACGACATAGTTGTATTGTATGGAGTCGTTCTTGACTCAATGAATGCATTGCAGCGCTTCGCTATTTGCGATACTGTATTGTTTATGCCAACTACGGATGACTGTGTTTGTGTATGTTTTAAACGTAATTTACGTAACAAGGAATCCGTGATGAAGGAAGCTTGGCTACCTGAATCGAGGAGAGCTTTAACCTCATGACGGTGGTTGTCCTTGTCGCAAATGTGGATCACTGCAGTTGAGAGCAGGACGCGCCCTGTCGGCTCGACTGAGAGCGACGTCGCGCCCACAACCGGTGGCTCAATTGTGAGTGGTGCTATGTCTTGATGTAGCACCGTATTGTGCTTCTGTGAACATTTCATGCATGGGCCCAATCTGCAAACGCGAGCCTGATGACCGGGGCGGAGGCAGTTCTCACATAACTTGAGCCTCCTCACCGACTCTGCTCTCTCGGTTAAAGATTGTCCTAGAAACTGGTCGCACCGGTAGATGCGATGATTTTGCATACACAAGGGGCAGCGATACTCGTATGTTGTTTGTTTGTATGTGACTGCTGCGAGACCTTTGTACTGCTGGGCAGGTTTGTATCTGTCAGTCTTGGCGCTAGTGTTACTGACGTTACTACTCATGTATATGGTTTCAAGTAAATCAGCCCTATTTTTTAAGAATGAAGTAAATTCTTTCAATTTAATGTTTTTCATACTACACTTGTGTTCTTCCCATTCCCGTAAAGTCCTAGCGTCTAATTTTGTACACATGATATATATTGTAAGGGTATCCCATGACGTGGTGGGCTCGCCTAACGTGTCCAGTGCTCTTAAGTTCTTTGTAAATGTATCTATAATTCCACGTATTGCAAGGCAAGATTCCCTTTTAATTGGCTCTAAAGAAAACAAAGCTTGTATGTGGTTCTGAACTAGCAGTCGCGTATTATCGTATCTGTCGCATAACAAATCCCAGGCTATGATATAATTACAAGAGGAAAACTCTAAAGATCTTATAACCTGAGCAGCACCCCCCTCCAGCGACGCTCTCAAGTAGTGGAACTTCTGTATGTCCGAAATCGAGGTGGCTTCATGTATTAACGAAATAAATGTATCGCGAAACTCTAACCAATCCTCATACTGACCGCTGAACTTAGGGATTTGGATGGTGGGCAACTTGACACCGCGTGTGCTCGTGTGCTTGGCCTTCGCTCGCGTCTGCTCGTCACCAGAAATGTACGAACTGCTGGATGAGTCATTGTCAACCTTATTTGCGGATTTACTGGCGTTTAGTATTTCCTGCGCAGACGCAATGATTGCGTAAAACAAGTTTTCAAAGTCAGTTTGCTCAGCTGAGTGAATTGCTAAATCCTTTTCATCCACTTTGCATTCAATGGAGGCTTGAATCTCCTCAAATTGATCTAAAAGCGCATCCGCCTTTTTTAAGCGAACTTGAAGCTCGATTGATTGTACTGACGTTAAAGTATCCAATTTATCAACATAGTTGATAAAGTTCGTTAATTTAGCCTTGACGACGCCACGTTTCTTAATAAGTTCCTTTACTTCTAATGTTGACATAATGACGGACTATGGGAATTGAGATAAGACGGCTAAAACGTAGTAAATTGTAATAAAATAAACTGTAAATTATCTAATTGCCCCGTAAAATTAATAATTCAATGATCGATATAAGCTTGTATAAGTTGTAAAGACACAATAAATAAATAACTCAATAAATAAATAAAATCATCAATACATCAGTTAAAGTCTATTTATAGATAAGAAGACTCGTTTGCTCACAGCTGTGTCGGCCGGCAGAACAAAGGCGCGGCGAAGCGCGCTCGAAACTACCTGTCCTTTAGCGCTAAAGTGATTTTTATGTTATTACTACGTATCGATTTTGCAATTCAAACAAATTATTTTAGTTATTTACTTATTATGAACATTAATAATTGTATGCATTTACTAAATAACTACTAAATTCGTTCAGTGCCGGTGACACGTCGGCGTACTTTAATAAAATAACATATAAATAATTCTCAATTGTTGGCAATGAACGCGTTATACTTTACATTATAAAATAAACACTTCAATTGAAATAAGATTGTCTCAAAATGTAATTACGGGCATTTTAAAGAAAAATAAACAAATTGTTTTAGATAAATTGGAACGGACTCACTTTTATCACTCGTTTCGGCCTTTTATCCCAAAGCGATCCGATTGCTTTTGCGTAATATGCTTGTTAAATCCATTTACACATTTACTTCACTTATAACTGCATATTCCTGGTTTCCTTGTTTTATGTAAATATCTTGCGTTTATACGTATATAGGCTGATTTCTTGGACTCTTCGGTTCCAGCTGATACGCGATGTTTGGATTCCTGATAGGGCTTACGTTCTCTTGTATATATATTCGGCTTCGAGAAGGACCATGAAGACTATGGTGTCATGAACTTCGGATGATGACTTGCTCTTTGTATGATTGGCGATGTATAGAAGAAGAACAAACGTTGAATGTAACAAATTTTAATCCTTGATAATTACATTAGGTATAAATAATTACTTGATGCGACCCAAACTATGTGTCGTTAATATTAGGGAAATAATTATATATAAAATTGTATGTATGCTCGCGCTGTCAGCGAACGACGAAGAGTGCGGGTGGTGGGGCAATCCCTTAGATTGAAAGCTCTGCTTCCCGCGGCGGCACCTCACCCCGCTGTGGCCTAGTACTCGTCAGCTGTCGTTCTCGACAAGCAGTGCTATAATGTCTTGACTGACATTGTCATTCAGATCGAGCCCTACTTACTTCTCAAATTCTAATTAACGACAAATTATAATAATTTCAGGTATAATATACCCATTACTAATACACAACTCTTCTAGTGTTCTGCTTAAGAGTTATTTAATATCTAAAATATTTTTTTAAAGTATATGTACATAAATGGCCTGTTATAGATTGCGAACATTTTCATTTTGTTTATTTAGTTTAACCCGCGACAAAAGATATTAATTATTAAATAATCTATTACCCAAAATCCCGAGTCACATCCATATTAAGTATAAAGTTGGACTCGCCCCAACTGCATCCTAGATCCAATTACTGGTTATTATTTATAAATCAATTAATTTTCTTGCTCAGTATTTATTTCATATAGACAGTAGCAAGCGACATAATTCGAACACACACATACGCACGCACGCACGCGTCTCGCCGATGCACTCCCCGTACCGGAGTATAAAACGCGTTCAGAACACCGCAGTGGGGGCACTACAAAGCGTTTACAATACCGTCAAAATATAGCCTGATGCGTTTTTTAAATCACTCCCTGAAAACAATCTAAACTGCGTGCTCTTATTTTTAGCGGTTTTGAAACCGCATGCGGGTAATCGTAGTGCGTAGTGCTTATTTGAGACTTAAAATTCCTTTTTCCCGTTTTCAGATGCAATATCTAAAGGATCCGCTGACCGATGAACAGATGATGTCGGTGGTGAATAAGGTCGTGGATCTTGTGAACTTGGCAGAAGATTCGGACGCAAAACAAGTGGCAGAGCTGTTTTTCCCTCTTCTAGCGCATGTCGCCGAGAAGGGTCGAGACCTGACTGCTTTCAGTACTGCCGCGCGCTATATAGAGCTGACGGTCAAGAGCCCTGCCGCCTGTGCCATCTTCAACCGATTGTTTATCCCTGGGACGGTGTAAACCTAAGCCTTTTGGGTGCCTGACATTAATGCCTCATGGGTATATTATGTGTAGGAGATCATATAAGGGAGGCTGGGGACTGTTTAAGTGTAATACACTTTTCAAAAATTTCTCTGTAGCTTGAAAACTACATAACGCACGGGTTTTGTTTTCATATCCATATATTCAATACTTATCTATATCACCATTATTTTAAACACAACTTTTTTTAGAAAAAAGTCCGTACGAAAAAAGTATTTTACCCTTTAACCGCCAAAGCCGGCAACTCACGCCGGGCGCTTGGTACGGTCGCTATGACGTCGTTAGCGTCAGGGGCACAAAAAGTAGCAGGTGGCCGTGGCGGTCAAAAGGTTAACCCTAGGGCTAGAATTAACAACTCCCCAGCGTTTATTTGATAACAGGCCAAAAAATAACAAAGCTTTAACATCATTGAAATAATAAATAAAACTAAAGGGTTATAGATCCAATTATAGGTGTTTCCCGCGACTCCGTCCGCGTAGAAGTCGTTTATCGCTATTTCTTCGGGTATTCAAGCCTATGGAAGACCCGATCAAAGGCGTATTTAAACAGAAACCGGTTACGGTCCCTTTATACACCTCTATGAATTGGTTTGTTGCTGCTCGCCGCTCGTCACTGTGTCTGCCGCCGTCGCCCAGTCGTGGCCTGGCCGTATAGAGCAACTTAAAAAAAGAGCTGAAATAATACAATCTATAATGATTAAATCATCTTTATTATGTCAACCGAATGCTGGAAGCACTATCCAAAGATTTCCATCTATGATTACTAAAAATCATAAGTAAATTATATTGGGTCGATCATTTTGCCTGTGTGTAGTTATATAACCCAAAATACAGGGAATTTGATAATGGTCTTACCTAATTGTAGTGAGGGAGATCCGGAGCTTATTTGTATATCTGTATTTCCTCTGTCCTCGCCTGGGTTCGCTGGCAGGGTACTTTATTCAGGTGCTAATTTATGTCGAACAACACAAGCTATTTAAGGTAAAATAGTTGTGTAAGACTCACAGAGTCCTTTAAAGATAATAACAAAATTACAGGAGCTATCTAATTCAGTCGCCTATTCGCGACAAAGTATGTATACAGAGGATTAGCATAAACAAACCTTTCTCGTAATACCTAATGCGTATCGAAATGATCATATCATAATCATACGTCGTTATCGCGGGTACAATTACCCATCAGATAAAGAGCAGATAAAACAGAATGTCTATTTGGTAGAAACGGACGTATTCTGCCTACAGCTACTAAACATCTAAGAAGCTCTTTACATGTGGAGAGTTTTCTCTAGAAAAGATCAATAAAAAATACAGCCGCAAAGGGGTATGGGTTAAACTGTTGTCATATGTTTCCATCTGTTTAGTTAACAAGTTTATACATAGGAAATAAGTAAATTTAATTATATTTTAACGTCTTTTTTTAACATTTTTAAAAATAAAAATTTTGAATATGGGATTTTCTAACTGAGACCATGGTATATTACAGCTTACCATAAATTTGGTCAATTCCATCCTAAAATCTTTTTTGACGGATGTATGCTTTTCCAAGTTGAAATGTCGTTCCATAGAAGCTCTGGGGGAAACTAACATTGCATTTAATGCAATATAATTTTGTATCGCGAGCCTGTAATTCAGGATAATTCTTTGTCTACAACTCCACAAATTGGCATTTTAAAAGCACTCGGCAATAAATATATTACACACAGTTATCAGTACGGATAATTGATAATATACTTACTAACAAATGACAATGTCAAATAGGAAAAAATATTAAAGAGTTTGCATTGCGACTGCATAGTTAATCTATTTAAGTTGTATTGGTACTCAAGTCAAGTATGGAGGTTGGGTATTAGAAATACCTAATGTGTGATACATTTTAAACTCGTAGCAGTAGGCATAGATGTTCCTCAAAATGAGTTTCGCGTCTGTTATTGCTTGTTTTTCATAATCTTTCGGTACTGTCAAATCGTTTTTGTACCCGCGATAACGACGTATGATCATAATCTAAATAATTTCCAAAAACTTTTGTTTGCTATATGATTCACTTCGTCTTTTAACAGTAAGTTTGCATGTTATTGACGCATTTCGTCATTAGGGCATCATAAAAAAGGATGTGATGTCCTAGATATGTATATGTACTTACTCGACACTTCTGCGTGCCCTCAGTTTTGCCTGTGTCATAATTTTGTAGCGATATGGCGACAGCATTAATAATAGGATAAGTTTTCCTCGAGTAAACAAACTATTTAGGATACTACTATTTTGAGAGTGATTCTATTCTGTTGTTGGTATGAATGAACAAATAGTTTCGCAGCGATCTGATGCATGTAGCACTCGAGTTTGGTTTTGACTTAAGTACGACTAACATCACACACGTCCTGCGTGAGTGCCATCTGTTTTATTTATTTTGTTGTAATGGGTATTTATTTAGTAAGAATCTCAAACGTCTTTGAAGTGTACACATAATATCTGTCTATATTATTTAAGCAATGTAATTATATAACAATTCGACTGGCTACAGTTTTTTCTTGATACTACAACTGTTTCATATTTTTATCTGCATGCATTTATCACGACAATCCAGCGCTTCGTTTCAAAGTGAAAGAAAGACGAATAAACAAACACACATAATTATTATGTTGAAAGACTAGTACTTCTTTCTTCAACTCTGGGTTTCATAACCTTTTTATAGTTGTGGACCATTTTCAAATGTCTACAATACTACGACCCCTTTACATTAAAATGGAAAAGTGTGTAAAAGGGGGTTAGTTTGATTAATTTTAAAAATAAATCTTCTGTAACTCCTGCATTTAATCGTATTTTTTTTTATTATTGCTTTGGCGATTAGTTGGAGTAACTTAAAGCAGGTAGAGTTATACAACGGTAAATTTCAGCTTAAAATCTCGTATCTTAAAATGGGGACTTTGATTATCACTATGTTTGTATCACAATATCCCTGGAGCATGTCCAAATTGAGTGGTAGTAAGTACAGTTGTGTATTGTTTCGACAATTTTATATCCCATTTCTGAAAATGAAGTAGTGATATTTCACGCTTGCATAATTATGAAACATATAAAATAAAGAGCTGAAAAATAACTGGAACAGAATTTATTATTCATAAACCGGGCTATAACATATCGAAGCGTTTGTAACATTTGGTGTTGTCTTAGATGATTTTAGCAGGTATAAACACTTTAATCGCCTGCATCTCACGAACCAAAGATGTTCTGATCATGGTCCGACATGTTCTTGCCCGGTTTTTAACTTATTGAACATTCATATTGACAATTTCGAGGGTTACTCTTAAAATTCCCTTTTCGCCAAAGGACACAGACTACTAAGAGACTACGTATCAGACTGCCATCCAGTGTTGCCAGGTCCAAACTGAAAAAAACAGTAGACATATGCTCTAAAAAACAGGAGATTTGGAAAAAATCAGTAGACAAAATTGATTCCATAAAACTCACCTAAATATATGTCTTTCTCATGTTTTTCCTCGGTTTATTCATTTTCTGATTTATAATCTTCATTTTCATTTACTACAAAGGATGAATATTATGTTTTATGTTGTAGGTATTTATTGACTTGGATTTACTCTTATCAAATCACAGCACAAAGCTCATCTTTCGGGTAACAAAAATTTCACACACTGTTTAATTTAACTACCTATTGTAAAATGTTAGCTCGCCCGATTAAAAAAAGGCAAATCGGCTATATGTATTATTACATACATACAATAATGAAATATGCTAAGTAAAGTGATAGCACAGGTGATAGTTAAGCAAACAAACTTTAACTTAAGTTTCAGTTTCACTCGGTTAGACTTAGAAAAGTTAGAGATTCAATTCAAGATTCGACCAACAAACAAACCATAGACCTAGACCACACACAGATTCATTTCACATCACATCGCTCATTTCGTTTCGTTCAGAAATTGGCATTAGATGTTACACTCTACGATAGAATTTAAGGCCGCCATACACTCGCATCAAGAACATTGACCAGTTATGAGTAAAAATTTTTTACGACAGGAGAAATTCTAAAATCCAGTAGATTTTATGGGAAAAACAGGAGAACAGTAGACACACCCCGAATCCAGTAGATCTCCTGTAAAAACAGGAGACCTGGCAACACTGCTGCCATCTCGCGAACAAATTCTGCTCAGCGTAGGATTCTGTCAATTTTCCATCTCACATTTAACAGTTTTTTTTTAATTTTAAATCTAGGCTCTGGAACGTCTAAACAATACATCCCAGTTTTTCCACAAATCGCCATCGGTGGTTTTTTCTTCTAACGAATTAAGACAGAGAAACTTCTAAATTATACAGCTATTTTATTTTTCTTAATTTTTTTACGATGGTTTTTTAAACCATATTTAGACTGGAAATATAGGCAATACTGCCTTTTAATATATATATATATCGATTGCTGCCCTATCCAACTTCGTAAAACCATATTGCTTTTGACATGTTGTATGGAGGGCAATTTTTGAAGCAGACCGACGAAAAAATACTAACTTTAAAATCAATTTGTGCAATGATTAAATCTACGAGCGGGCCTACCTTTTGGATTTGATATGATAAAGGCTTAATGATATCAAATGCAAAAGTTGGGCCCGCTCGTAGATTAAATCGCTGCACAAATTGATTTCAAAGTCAGTCACTTTTTGTCGGTGAGCTTCAAAAATCGCCCCTCTGCCGCCATTACTGAAAAAATAAGTAAACGTTGACAATACGGGTGTCTATCATTTCATCGAACGCTATTTTCTGCTGAAACCATAATGTTTTCAGGGTATCATAAATATCTAACCTACGTAATTCATGTTTAAGATACCCTAAAAATATTATGGTCTCAGCAGAAAATAGTGTTCGATGAAATGATACATTCGATGAAGTGAAATTCGATGTAGTGATGAGTTACGTGACAATACGATAACATGTCAAAAGTAACATGGTTTTCCCGAGTAGAATAAAACCCGTCGGACTCGTGGTCACCCCGTTTTGCTACCCCAGGGTGACCAAGAGTACTTTTACTTACTCGTGGTTACCCTGCGTGGTGTGACTAACAATAAATGATAAAAACATAGGGCTCATGGTCACACTGCTAGTGTTGGCAAATAATGACTTTGTCCCTTTATTCCCAGTAGTTCCGTGGAAGAAGTTCCGGGGCGGAACTAGTGAGACTTTTTTTCCCAATAGTTCCGCGGAACAAGGCATCAACTAAACGCTTTTATTTTATAATCCCATTAGTTCCGTGCGTTATTGTACATAATATAAGGCGGAGGATTATAAGATTATAACTTGAGTTAGTAATAATCTTACGTCCCGTGATATAACACAATGTTTTTCATCACACTTTCGAACAAAAAATTAAATTTAAAGGTAAAGTATATTTTAATAAAGTACTTACATTTTCATAACTCCCTAGGGAATTTTACTATTCTATAACTCCCGCTGTGCATGCGAGCAATGGTACACTTAGTAAGCAAGTGTGATGAAAGGTAGTTTTACTCTCAAGTAACTTAAAAATGTATCAAAATACTGGTAATATTTGTTTATTTCAAATTTAAATAGGATTCAATAAAAAAGCAACTACCTACTTCATCATAAAACGGAAGACTGGAATAAAATTTATATTATTTATTTTAAATGCAATAAATTAAAGTGTATTCGACACATGAACTAAATAAATACCATATATTGTTATATTTTGATGTACAGTCAAGGGCATAAATATATATAGGTACGTTACTATCAAGGCGACAAAAATATCTGGACACTCTTATGCTTCTGTCAATAAGGTCATGTTCGATACCTGTTCCGATATTTTTACCCTTGACTGTAAATACAGTTCAAATCAAAAATATCGAAATATCGACGCATATACATTATATTACTTTCAATTTGGAATCTATCTTAATTTTTCTAAAAATAAAGGTATGTCAATTTCGCCCATGACGAGTTGCATTTGTATAGTTTGAACAAAATTGTCATTCTCAACACTAGTCTTAGTTCTTTTTTTAGGTGTTTGGTTTGAGGAAGCTTGAACGGCATAGAATGCTGCATCTTGTTCTAGTTTTTTTAAGCATTCGTAAATTGTAGTTGGACGTCCTTTAAACATAGAATTTATTTTATGGTGCCAGCCTTCTAAAAAATTTGTTGTTCTGTGACGCTGACCAAACGTACACAGTAATGTGACATGTTTCGGACCCATCCAATATTCCATATACTTCATGAAATCAGTCATACCAGCAGAAGTACATGCGACAAGTTGTTCCGTTTTCACATATTCCCATCCCTTCTTCATGGAGTCCATATCTGGTAACAACGGTATTTTGCAACAAAGGGCTACAATCCGTCGCGATTGCTTACCTTTATTTATTTTTAATTTTTTTGCCCTTTTCCACAAGCTGTTGCAAAAGTGATAATAGCAACCTCGCTGAACAATATCAGGAAATTTACCGACTATAGCCCCGATAGCCGCTTCTTCAAAGTCGGTAACAAACTGATTGGGAGTCCAGTCAGGTACTTGTGATTTAATTAGATCCAGCATCGTTTTGTACGTATACGTCGTTTTATTAGGGAGTAGGGCATAAACCAAAGGAATAATATTCGTATTTTTTACACTGCTTCCCAAGTCTCCGTGTATTGTGTAAATTTGCATAAATGGTTCTGGGCACGACTTAAAAGTTCCATCTCCAAAACATGTCTTAATACTTGCCATATGTTCACGGGCTTCCTTTGATGCGAATATCAAAATTCGATTTTCGTCTTCGTAATCAGCCAGTAAAAAGTTTTCGAACTTTTCAGGGATCTCCACAGCAGAAACGTCTCGAAAAGCCATCTTAGTTACTTTAGCGGCTTTATTTCTACGTCGATATAGAGTTGATTTCAAGTTACTAAATGATGGTACATTTATTCCTTCTACCAAGTGTAAGCCTGTATCTTTTAAGGCAGCCATGGATTGACTAAACACTGCTGGGACGGTATCATTTACTTCACATACATTTTTCACACAATCATTAATAACAAGTGTCATTTCGGATTTATTTAAATCTTGGATACAAGTGGGTATATGTTCTTTGCCTTTTTTACCTAGTGTCTTGTCCTAAAATATAAAACCAAGTCTATGTAATATAAAATAAACAAACTAGCAATCTTCTTAAACAAAAATAGATAAGCAAGGTTTAATGTTCAATATAAACTTACTGGTGGTGTACCGCCACATTTAGTTTTTTTATACTTCGCACATCTCCATAACGTCTCTTCGTTTTGATAATCACTATGTTTATAATATTCATAGCCCTCATAAATCAAAACTTTACCACGACCCCTAGTTATAATAGAAATATCAGTCATCCTGGAAAACTATTTGGTATATTACGTATTCACTTGACAACTTCTTTATAATTATTTCAAATAATAATTACTTGGCATTTGATAGAACTATTCTTTAAAGTGGCCAGTGTTATCATTATCACACCTGTATGGAGTATTAATGCCTCATTATAACATCTTGAGATTAATATCCACTCGTGAACGGAAGGATTTAGTTAACAAACGTTTATTAAAAAACAGCCATGATCATGACAGACCAGCATGCTCATTTTCAGTTTATAACTCGAGCTCGAGAACCAATAAAGTCTACTTACTGTACCCAGCTTTAGTCGACTAAATCAAATTAAAACTTTTAAGGTCATCAAATATTTATGCCCTTGACTGTACATCAAAGTATAACAATATATGGTATTTATTTAGTTCATGTGTCGAAACTTTATTTTATTGCATTTAAAATAAATAATATAAAATGTATTTTATTTCATTTTACATTTTTTGTGTTATAATGTACGATAACGCACGGAACTAGTGGGATTATAAAATATTAGCACTTAATTGATGCTTTGTTCCGCGGAACTAATGGGAAGAAAAAATCTCACTAGTTCATTCGCGGAACTATTGGGAAAAAAAGTCTCACTAGTTCCGCCCCGGAACTTCTTCCACGGAACTACTGGGAATAAAGGGAACTAACTCTAAATTATAGTTGAGCTGCCCTATTAGATCATCCATTCCTAAAGAATACTCATCTATAATTTTATTTGAATTTTCCTGCATATTGTGCAATTTTTGTAACGACTCCTCTAAATCCTGAATTTTTAATTGTAACATTTGTGTGTCATTGTCATACTTTAACTTATTATTTTCTAACATAGTGGTATATATATATATAATTTATCAACTAACTTTACATTTATTTTACTTAGTATAAATTTTCTATAATACAGTTTATTTTGCTTTAACAACCTACGGGTTTTCCTTATATATCTGTTTATTTTAATATATTTTTTTAGTTTATTCCTGCTACAATTACTTAACCTTGTTGTAGTGGACGTCTCATTAGTTAAGTCTATAGTAACAACAGGAAGGTCAATTGAAGCAGTAACAAACTGCGGGTCATTCTCTACCAATTCATGAAATAATGACTGTGTGTGTACCTCTGCAGTGTCTTGCCTGGCCTCCTGAAGCTCGTAGATCTGTTCATGGGCAATATGCAGCGCTCTCTCCAGGGAGTCAACGTCCTTCAGGGCCTGCTCGTACAGAGTGGTACACTCAGTGAACTTATCTACTGTATGTTGAAGCTCGACCCGTTCCAAGTTCACATCATTATACTTATTTTCAAGTAGAGAGAGTTCCTTTTTTAACCTATCCCTACTGTTTAGAATCTGGATTACTTCTTTCTCATTGTCCTCTCTCTCACTGAGTAATTGAGCACACAATTCCTTGGATTTTTTTTAGTTCTAATAACGTTATTTGAAGCTTGTCAGTTTGTTGCTGACGCGCAGCTACAGCAGCTGCCCTTCGAGTCATCATTTTTACAAAGTTTTAGTATAATTAAAGTGGTAAAAACAAGAAATTGTATGCCAAAGGACGTTATTTAATAAGGGTTGACACTGCTTTTGTAATTTCTTTTTTACGGATTATTTGTAACACGTTGTAGGGGAAAGTAGTACGAGATGATAACCTTAAGCGGTAATCGCTGTAAAATACATATTTTTCAAGGTAAACCAAAAATAAAGGCGATTACTACTAGTATATATATCTATCCAACTTTCCTAATATTCAAAAGCAGAAATTAATTGAGGTTTCATTAAAATATGTATTTTTTTTTAAATTTACAAAGTAATCATCTTGTACACCCCTGTGGGTAAGATGATCACCCAGGTCGGGTTAAGATGATCCGTATGATCATCTTACCCCCATTCCGAGTAAACAAATATTTTTATGAGGAAAAATGTTATAAAAACAAAAGAAACGCAATAATGAAACATATTATTTATTTAAAATAGTCATACATTAATATGTATGACTATTTTCATATTAAGTAAGGTAATAAAATTAACAAAATCAACAGTCAGATGACTTTAAAAGTCACAAAAAATAAAAACGAAAATAAAACAGTCTTCTTAGTTAGTTATTAATCCTTTAGTTAGTTAGTTACTAATGTCTCCATGTCTTTAATATGGTCCACGAGCTCAATTTCTTGTTCTATGGTAAAAACAGTTTTTTTCCCTCCTAAATATTTTATTGCACCAACAGCTATTTTATTTTTTGCTTTGGCCCTTCGTTTCAATGACATTATAGGCACTAAATATTCTTTACTTGCTTTTTTATATGTCATGCCATTTTTCACGGCATCAAGAGCGGCTGTCATTGATTCCTGCGACCAATCCCCACGAGAAGTTTTTCTTTTATAGTTACGTGGCATCACGTTTATCTAAAAGAAAGTAAATAAAATAAAAGTTGTATAAACTCAGAATTATTGACAAAATAATAGACTACAATAACCCTGAAGACAGACATACCTAAGCAAAGCACAGACAAACTGACAGATCGAAGCGAGTGGCTTACAATATTCGATATTTAAAATTAAACAAAAATATGGTACAAGATGATTCCTAGGGATCATCTCGTACATATAGAAAGGAATCATCTTGACCCAAGTCCCACTTTTTCATTCAATGTTTGCTAACATAACCTACAAGCACGCGGCTATGTTCACGTGGCCAAAATATTAAAATTAAGCATAATAGAAAGCCTCAAATCAACAGTATTAACATTTAACATTATTTGAATAAAAGTAACATAAGCTCAAAGTCATGCCTACCTTAGATCAGCCGTACACAAGTTTTATTTTTTCTCGTCAAAATCGATGTATTGTTCACGCCGCCATTACGATTTGACTGAGGCAGGGAGGTGTCCAGAGCTATGTATTACCAGTGAAATCAACTAGATGGCGTTAGTGGTTTCAGCACAATCGCGAAGGAACATCTTACCCCAGGGAATCAACTCGTACTACTTTCTACATGTTATGTTTTATATGCCTACAAAACTTTGTAGGTATCGATCGTCGACTTTGTAGTTTTCAAGAGAAGAAAAACATCTATTACGAGGTGCGGTTCAAAAGTTTCTGGCTGGAAAAGTATGGCGGTTTAAAAATAAAAATAAAATGTGTCATTGTGATTGTCATTTATTCTGCATGTTTGCCGACGATTAGAATACTAGGAAGTCTAAAAGTTTTCGACATGTTTAAGTTGGAATATCGTTTCGTGATCGAGTTCCTGACAAAGGAAAGGGTCAGCCCGACCGATATAAAAGAAAGGTTAGATGCGTGTACGGGGATACCTCTCCGTCATTTTCCAACATCAAAGAATGGAGTAAGCAGTTTTGTTTAGGGCGGGAGTCCATTGACGACGAACCTCGCTCCGGCCGGCCTGTGGAGGCACTCGCCGTGGACTGCGTCTAATTAGTGGAAAAGGAAGTTCTGAGTGATCGAAGACTGAAGACTAAGGAAATAGCGGCAAGGACAGGGCTTTCGAAAACTTCAGTTCTTAGGATTCTTCATGAATAAAGTTAGTGCGAGGAGGGTGCCCAAGGTAAGTGAGCGAAAAGCGTGCTCTCAAGAAGTTTTAGACGCGTATAGACGACACGGAGAGAGTTTTTTGGAGTCAATTGTTGCGGCGGATGAAACCATGGTTGGTTTGGCAAATAAGAATAACAAAGTCAATGATTGCTGAATGCATCAGGGCCTCTATTCTGCTGCGTTATAACGATATCGCGTTTGACGTGTTTTAGAATCGTTTATGTCGCAGTCGCCATTATTGTAAATGACATCTGACATAAGAGTTATCAAAACGTTGACAATACGGAAACACATCAAAGACGATATCGTTATTACCGTGTAGAATCCCAGCCCTGGTGTCGAGTACATTTGTGTGTGCACCAGTACAATCTACCATAATTATGGTGTACAATAATTGACATAAGTCAATAAAAATCGGTAGCTAGAAAACTTGATTGTAACAAGCTTAAAATTAATTGAGTAACATTGAGTTGTTTTGCAGGAAAACAAACAAAATCTGAAATAAAAAAATATTTTCTGTTGCTTAGTCAAACCATAGATTAATAAGATTTAAAATTTAATATCGTTAATTTAATTTACCTATATAATATCGTACCTAACAAACATTTTACAATCAAAATAAATTAAGGTGCCATCTGCAAAATCCTTAAAATAAAGGGTTAATAAATTAAATAAATAATAATGAAGGTCCTTAACCCGCCGGATTACGCTGAAAGCTTATTATAAACGCATTATATTATACATGCGCTAAACATCAAAGCGGGCTTTTAGCGAACGCGTATTGGGCAATAAATGTGATTCCGTCTTATGTGTGCGTCTGTGCTTAATTAAAACTTCATTAAAACACACCTTGAATAATGCTAGTAGCGTACAGTCAGCTACGGAACAGAACGAAATGTTCATACACTGTTTATCACTGTTTTAGCATGTCTTTTAGTTTTATTATTATACTTTGTACGTTTATTACCACAATAAACTTGCCTCATTTTTGTGTTTTAAATAACAAATATCGCCACGCGCGAGTCT
The DNA here is from genome assembly GCA_949316455.1 of Acleris holmiana. NCBI lineage: Eukaryota > Metazoa > Arthropoda > Insecta > Lepidoptera > Tortricidae > Acleris > Acleris holmiana. The sequence continues at coordinate 12,095,860 of OX438769.1, forward strand.
GGTTCGCGGTAAATACATTGTTATGTCAGGAAGACAAACGAGCACACATGACACGATGGTAAGTGTGATCGGAGGCCCGTACACATTAACTTTCTCAAAACTACAATCACAAGACTGCAATCCTAAGACCGTAAATGCGTGGCCAACCTGAGGACTAAGGTGGAAGCATAGAGGCATCTATGCTAGTACCTAATTTCCCCTTTATTACTGTAGTACCATTGGATAGTACCATCAATGGAACTAGTGACACATTTATGCATCGTTAGTACCATTACAAACTATACTAATTAAATGTTCAGGGTTTGCTTGCTAAACAAATGGCCGGGTCAGACTCGTGGTCACACCAGGTTGTCACACCAGTGTGATGACGAGGGAGGGGGGCCCAAAGTGAGCACAGTGCTCAAAGCGAGCACTGGTGCTAACATTCAAAATATAACAGCAATGGCGGCGGGACTGCGTGGAGATATCCCCCCCGCACCGCTCCGCCTGCCGCAGTCGCCCATCGCCGCTGTGAGTGACCGTGCGTGTGTTGTGACGAAAATTATGTTTTGAACAGTTCGGATATGAAAAATACAAGGTATGTATCGAGTGTTTTGTAGATTTGTGGGGACGTTGTTGAAAAACTTTAATTGTAATATGGATTGACTGTTATTTAGCTTTGTTTAGGTAAAAAGTTCATTCATATGCGTGAAATAATTGAAGGTTAGGTTTGAGTACAATGTTGGTTTGGTCGAAAAGGCAAAGCGGGCAGGGCAAAGTGAGCATGTGCTCGCTAGGCATAGGCCTTTAAAGCGATTTATATGTTTTCATGTTTTTTAAAGGCTTAACTTGTTTGTATTAATTGCTTTATTTGTTTTAGATGGTCAATAATTACAAAAGGAAAACTGAACAAGGTGCTTGGGATGAACAGTCAATGTCAAAAGCAATGGCGGAAGTAAAAGAAGTGAAAGCAGTAAAAACCACTGCAGCGAAGTATGGCATCCCCCGGGCGACATTACAAAGGCATAAGGCATAGGTTTAGATTCTGATCTCAATTTGTTGGAAGTTTTTAAAGTACTTATGTTGTGTGTTTGGTAAGAAGTACCATGTTTTTATTAAATTTGTTATGTTTTGACTTTGATTAAAGCCTATCTCAATTAATTGGAGTTTTATTTATGTGATTGGCGTAGTTTCTGTCCTTATCTCCAAATAGATATTGTATGGTTATTGCATGAATAAAGTGTGCTCACTTTGCCCAAAAGCTGTGCCCGCTTTAGGCTCCGCCTCGGGCAAAGCGAGCAAAAGTAAAGTTTTGGTAATTCGTTATTTTTATTAGTTTCCCTAAACTTTGCAGATTATTGAAGTACGTATAATTAAACTACGATAAATTCAGCTTTAAATAGCATTCAAAGTTAAGGGTTATCGATATTTTCTTCATACTTTTTTGTCGGTGCTTCTAAAGGTGCTCACTTTGGGCCCCCCTCCCCTAGGTAATTTATTTTCCTCGTAGCCACACTGTTTGGTGTGACCAATAGTAAGTTACCAAAACTTGAGACTTGTGGTCACACTACTAGTGCGGGAAAACATCTATAATAGAACACCTAGGTAGGTTTAAAGATTACGTTAGTTTTGCAGCAGGCCCGGAGGGCCAAACCACCCAGAAATAGGAAACCCGCGATAGCGGAGTTCCGTCGACACCGTCTAACTTCAAATAAATAAGTGTCGACGGAGCTACGCTACCGCGGAGCTTCTGTTTCTAGGCGGTTTGGCCCTCCGGGCCTGCCGCAAAACTAACGTAACCTAACCAACCTCCATATTACGGCCTAATATTAAGTGGAAAATTGTAATTAAAATTATCATCGCCGTTGAGTGCTTCACAACACTCAATAAATATAATATTCAGTAAAGTGCGATCTTGTTTAAAGTGGTGTGGCTACGAGGAAAATAAATTACTCGTCATCACACTAGTGGTGTGACCTGCACGAGTCTGAAGGACAAATGGCAATGGTACTAGGGCATGTGTCACTAATACCATCAATGGTACTAACGATGCATAAATGTTTCACTAGTACCATTGATGGTACTATCCAATGGTACTACAGTAATAAAGGGCTAATTTCACCAGTTGTCTTATCCTCACACAAGAACACAACAATGCGAACACTGCTGCTTGGCGTTTGGGTAAAGATAAAATGGAGATTGCGATCTAGACAGACAACTACCACCGCTAAATAACATACCTAACAGACAAATTGATATAATTATTATAGTATTGTGCGGCACTCCAGAACCCTCGGTGCGCGAGTCTGACTCGCAGTTGACCAGTTTTTAATTTTATCAACGACTTGCGATGCTGACTGTACAATAACTACAATAAGCGTCAGCCGAGAGTTCGTTTGTTTCATCTTCGAAGAAGAAAGGGGTGTCATGAATTTAAAGTTTTTATCGACTTTACGAGTCTATTTAATCCGCACTCCGCACTGCACCGTGGGGTGCTCGTAATTATTAAGAGGATAAACGGATTTATTTTAAGTGAAAACAGCTATTTCATACATTAAAAAGACGATATAATAGAGGCTCCTTTCTTTCAGACCCGAGAAGCTAAACATGATGCATAACGCTTACGTAAACGATTTTCGAAAACAGACAACTTGTATGTTTACATATTAAGCACTACACGACCGTCTGCTAGCTTCAACAATTCTATCTAAGATTCAACGATAACTTTCTCGCAAAGAATCTTGTCTGGAGTATTTTTTAAATATTGCACAATGATGATATTGATAATACTTAATCTAGCATTATATGTACATACACATACATACACAAAGTCACGCCTTCATTTCCAGAGTGGGGTAGGCAGAGCTACAGAATTACCAGCAACTTAAAAAACTTGTTGATGATTCTGTAACCATATTTTGCACAATCAGGCTAAGATGTTTACCAGTTTATTAGTGAAAGGTTGCAAGCCCATCGCCTTACAAGGTTCATTATATGTATAAAGCAATATTAAATAAAAATATGTATTATTGCAAACTCTTCTACGCGCCGAACACGCGTGCCTAACCAGTATTTGAATTACGCGCTTTAATATCATGCGAGACCGAGACGGATGCCACTCCTAGGCCTGTATTAATAAACTGATCTTGGATTAAATTCCCATCTCAAGATACGCCAAAGTAAACGTCAAAACATAGAAAACTGTCATTTGTGACGTATCTTAAGACGGACATTTAAACCGAGATCTGTTTATTAATACGGACACTAGAGTCGCCAGTTGAACCGACGCGCCCCGCCCACTCGGCACGCACTGACCAATTTTTTAATGTACTATATTTTAAGTATTAAAATTGTTATTGTGTTTTGGGCAGTATTTTATCGTCGATTATAATTTGTTTAACTCAAAGGTGGTTTCACTTAATATCCACAATAGTATTATGCGTCGTTTGAGTAGGAGAACGTGTCGCATACACTTTAAACTTTTAAAACCCCTCGTTCTTGTTAAAAGGTCGCTCGATGTTCCGAGTGTTTTGGTTTGGGTTAACCGTGGTCCGGTATCCCGTGTGTGTTCCGGAAACAACAGCAACTAAATTAACCTCCTTTAAACTGAGCAGCCTTCTTATAAAGCTTCTAATTAATGTTTTACCCAAAAACGATAAAGAGCGCTCTTTTGCATGCGAAGTTCGTTAAGTTTAATTACGGAACCCTCCGGACATGTCCGCTTTGTGCCTCCTTGGCGTAGCGCCAGGGACGTATTGTCTTTCAAGTTATAATTTACTTCTGCAACCTTTTTTGGACGTGCACCCTCGCCTCACATAACTTAACATCGCATAATTCCGAAACACAAGAATTTTAAAGTATCAATTTTAAAAATTACTGAATTTCCAAAACATAAATTTCGTTTTGGGATTGAGGTGCGGTATTTTAAAATACTTTTATTTTGGGAATAAGCGCTTAAGGCGTACGATGCTAGGACTCAGGAGGTCTCAGAGAAATATGTTCTTTAAAATTTCCAAATCAAAGTAGAGGGAAAGTTAACAAAATATATGGGATTGACGTGATAGATAAGCAGCTTAAAATAATTTTAATTCATTTATTTTTCGAACTACAAAGATTCATCACAATAAATACAATAACTACTCACATAATTCAAAATTGAAATCATCTTTCCTGTGGACACCCGGAAGTTGACGTTTTTAAGGCCTAATTTTCTGGCTAAGCCCATTCCCGCATAAACGGCGTCAGTGAATGCTTTAGACCTATCATTATATAAAATATTACTTATAAGCAGAGCCCGGAATTATTGTAGCAATTTTTATGTGTTATGACACAAAAAAGACCCTATGGGGTCTTCTCGTTTATCGACTTCCGATATACATAATTTTATCGATAAATTATAGAACACAACACAACATATCACGGTCTTATCGCCAAAGAGCGATCTCTTTTGTATAACTTTTGAGTGGCTGAAAATGTTAAATAGAGATTTGCAATGAAAATATAGTCAACAATTCTACATTTAATCAGTTCAGTTCAGTGTTTTAACATTTATCGATTTCATGTTCAAAGTGCTAACAAGTGTTTCATCATTAGTTTATCTATAAAATAAATAGATAGTCATAATTTTATCTTGTCTCGAAGAGATCGCTCATTCGCGTTAAGACTGCATGTTGTTTACTTCTACTCGTAATCATATTAAAAAATATATATTCTGTATTTATCGATATACACATGTATATCTAAAGTCGATAAACGAGAAGTCCCTATGACATCTCAAAAGTGCTACAAAAATTCCGGGCTCTGCTTATATGCACGCAAGCTTAACTATTTTGACTACAGGGAAGATAACTTTTGATTTTAGTAGTGTGATGGCCCAAATAAGTCAAACACATTCAGTCATTATAAATAAGTAACTAACTACAATATTACTTTAATAGGCACGATTGCTCCTTACATGGAGCTGTATGCACTGCACCATGTAGGGGCAATAAAACAACCATAGGTACATCCTGTATATTTTGTCAGTTTACGTTAGTGTTTTGAATCTTGTCTAGGCTTCAAAGTCGAGTTAGCCGAATCGAACTACTACAGGCAAACCAATAACTGGTTAATCTTAATCTTGTCTAGCATTCGCCCTAGCCTGTATGCAAAGGCGATTAATAATGGGCGCTCGGGCGGCAAACAGAATTACTGTTGTACATGTGCCAGACAGGCGCGGCCACGCGATGCTCTGTTGCATGCAATACGAACGTCTTGAATGTATTGACAGCGAAAATAGTTAAAAGATGGACTTTGTAAGCATACCTACGTGCCGGGTTCAATTATTCCCTTACAAGTAACCTCGCAGAACATGTTGAGTATAAACACAAAATAATTGTGACAGCAACAAAATGTAAACTGCCGGGACGTTTTTTTTTCCTTAACGGCAGAGAGTATATTCCGCAAATTTCCTATAAGTATAATATATTCTACCTGCGTTATTTTTAAAACTAATAAAATTTTGACATTTGCAATGTAAAAAAATGTGTCAAATTTAACCCGAAGTATCTAACCATGTTTAAATATTGGAAATGGACTTTATTATGTTAAGAATAATGTAAGTATAGTATACGACTAAAAAGGGTGGGTATGCTAGATGGTTTTTGCCATTTAAAAAGGAGAGTTACGAAAGAGGTAGGGTAAAATGGGGGAATAGCGGTCAGCGGGCAATGCCGGTCACGTTTAAACTTCCAAAAACATTCTGCTATCGCTACTAGTGTCGCTATCTAGTATGCGGCCGAGTAAACTTATTTATCAAGCGGTGCCATTTTCCTTCCCGCGCAGTGAGTTTGACAGCTGTGTAAAGGTTCGGACGTGTTTTGTTGTAATAAAATCGAAAATTCGGTGAAAGATAATCTTAAAGTGATGTATACATAATCAATATATTTCTTAACCCTTAAATTGGCAAAAATTAAAAAAGTCGTGAATTCAAACCCTATTTGATTTCGAACCAGCATAAAAAAATATCAGTCCAAAAAAAACAAAAAGTGAGCATTATGGTATGTATCCTGTGGTGCACACTGCCAAGTTAAGGAAGTGAATTAATTTAATTTACTAGTATATCCCATGTGCTTGTGGGATTTTATGAAAGCTACTTAGTTTACTTTTGTCGTGACCAACCAAAGAAACGGTTTTCGTATTTTGGGGTTATGGCCATCATTCTAAGCGAGCAATACCGGTCAGTGGCCGGTATTACCCCGTATGGAATTCTAAGACAATTTATTATTTGTTTGTTCGGTAATAATATAATGAATGTCTCATTACATAGAATACCTCTTGGGTACTGTCTGTGTACTCAATCTGTGATTTTAGGAAGTAGAAATATAAATAAAAAGAGTTATGTTTGGTTAAACCGCCATTCCCCCATCTTACCCTACGGCGAGCGAGTGAGTGGAGATGTCGGTAGGGGACGCCCTAGACACATACTCGTACAGTGATCAGATTCACGATGTATTGAAAACGGGTCAAATTAAAAGCACCCGAAACCAATGTACCAATTACGTGCAATAAGAGGTTGATTAATGTAGAGGAAGCGAAAGTTATTATGTTTTGACCTGGCGTTCCATAGTCTCTGCTTACCCCATTGGGAGACAGGTGTGAAGTTATGTATAAATGAATGTGTGTTTGAATAATTTATGTAAAACTTTCTGGTAAGATATCACTGTGTGTGTCGTCAAAAGGCCCGCAATCCTACGCTCGCCGGTGAAAGCCGAGATTGCTGCTAATCGCGTCTTTACCTTCATTATACGAACAAGGAAACTTAATAAACCTAATTGTTCCGAATTCTTGTTTTCCGAGTATCCCTTTTAATTAACCTTTGAATTATTTGTAATGAATGAAGGTATCCGCCAGGTTTATTGTTGTTTCAGGACGGCCGGTGTGGGAATAGTGGGCTTTTTGTGTAGGCGTGGGCTCGGCTCCAGCGAGAGACAATTATTTGCTCGGAGACGGTAGGTGGCCATAATGTATGTGAATTTAGAGATATTGCGGAAATATGTGTACCTACAGGTTAAAGTTATAAATAATATAAATACGCTGTCAAGAAATAAAAAAAAACTAGACGCCTCTATGCCACTGATAATAAGGTTTGTGTAGACATCTATTTGATGCGATAAGTATTTAGATATTAGTGGTTTTGATATAATTGCGTTAAATAACGTACAGCAAGCAAGAGCTTATTTCGTTCTTAGCATTTTAAATGCTTTGCCAAATTAAAACTTAGTCGGCTTGCCAAACAAAATAACGGCAAAGAAGGACTTGGTAAAACCGCTGACCGGGTTTAGTATAAGTTAGAGGTCTTCAAAAGTCGTGGATGCTTTCGTTAATATTACGTAAATGGGTCATTCTTCTTTTTTACCGACAATTGCCTGTACTCATTTTACCATACGTTATCAGTTAAAGTAATGATTATTAATGTTTTAGTGTTTGAATATACGTCCAAACATTTATTCATCTACTAGTACTAAATAATCTTTCACTTTCTCTATCCAGTGTTTTTTGTTATAAGTTTGTTTTTCATAGAATCGCGTGACAGAGTGGTAATACAAAATTTAGTCTCCTCTGAAAAAGGCCACACTGTCACAGTATGATCTGAAAAACCACCATAAAGAAAAAAACATTATCGCCACTGAAATAATCATTAATTAGTACAAATAAAAATTCACGCAACATATTTTAAAATCAAAAATTAAAACAATAATTATCAATAGTTGAAAAATGCAAAATACACAAAAATTACTATGTATTGTCGGTAAAAAGTAGAACGACCCAAATTGTTTTTTTTAGTTCAGTAGCGGTCTGAGGAAAATTGCCCCTAAAACTGGTAGAAAGGATATGAAAAAAGAACTTGGTCGCTTCTTACAACATTGTGATTGTTGTGCATAAGCGTCTTGATTCCATACGAGCCTGACAAGACGCGAATACATCAACTAAGATATTAGTTAATTACTAAAGAACTTGCTGTTGGTTCTAATAATTGGCCAGCCCTCATTTTTTGAGTGATGTTAAATAACTAATAATATGAAACTGCATTTTTTTAGGATTTTTGTTATATCAATTGAGGTTGTAGAATATACAAGCAATCTTGGCCAGGCATCTATTACTTGTACAATTGTACATACATATTTAACACTCGTGCATTACGAGCCGCGTTGCACTCTGCAAATAACGGCATCTCCGTCAAGCGCGAGCGGCACAGCAAATAGGGGCACGTCCCGCGGCGAGCTAGTTTTAAAACACGAGCCGAGTCTATTTTCGCATAGTTTCTCGCATGCTAATGCATATATTCAATTTATGAGGCCTATTAAAGACATTGCATCGTCGAGCGGCCTTCGTAGGCGCTGCACGTAGCGCGACGCCGCGCGGCATACCAACCACGCGCGGCCACCACACCCGCTCCAACACAAAACTTCGTTCTCACTATCTTCCTTCCCTCTCTACAACTACCATCAGAACAAGACACAATACTCTTAACCCAATAACACACCCAAGTAAACCCCTCCGCAGTTTGCTTCAGAAAATTGCCTTTTAGCAGACACTGAAAAATAAAATCGCTTTTCATGTGTGCTGGCTTGTCGGGTGTTAGGATACGGGTTTCTATGTTTTGCATAAAAATGGCTATGTTTATTTGAAAAAGGGATTTCTGTCTCATCAAAGAACTTTGTTTGCTAAAAATAACTAATACACAAACGTTTATTTCCACTGGAGACTCTTAGACTTTTATAATTAAAGGCCACAGTCCAGCATTTGGGCGAAAATTCGATTTAAAAACATCTGAAAGTTTCAAGTTGAGTAGTTTTTGTATTGCTTATTATGTTGGTTAAGGATCGGAGTTTTCTTTAAATTGTCAAGTGAATATTTAAATACTTAAGTATAATACAAGTTTATCTGATCTCCTAAGGCAAAGCATAAATTAGTTTGTGAAGCGTTGCTCGCGTAGCTCTCAAAAATAATCCATAAAAATTTAGCTCCGGGCGATAACCTTTCTCACCCCCTAAATCTAATCCGATTAGGTCTGTACGATTCTGCTTTTGTTTTTCATTAATTTTTTTGAATAAAATAGTATTTTTCACAATCGTGTTATAATAGAGAGCTTTTTAGTCGAGTACCGTGTTTAGGCCACGAAGCTTGCTGCGTGGCCTAAGTAAGGTACGAGATTAAATAGTTTGATTATGACACTATAGTGAACAATACTTTTTGTAGGAGTTAATTAAAATTAGTAATTTAAATCATTAATACGAGTACCTATATAAGAAAACTAAATATCGTGAGTACAATATTGTCTAGTTCTACTATCCTATCATTTTCAGGTGGCAAGGTAAGTGTGGCGCCAAAACGCCATACATTGGCAATTTTGTACCGCATCGAGTCTCCTTAAATAAGGGCACATATTATTTAAATAGGTACCAAGTTCTATTTTAATTTTTTTTTCGGTTGTCTAGAGCGTATCTACCCTTCAGACGCATAGTTCCAGAAACGCAAATTACCTTATACGCGGATGACCAGAATTTCATACGCAAATTACCTGATACGTGGATGACCAGAATTCCAATACGCAAATTACCAGGATGCAAGAATTACGCATAGTACCAGAAACGCAAATTACCTTATACGCGGATGACCAGAATTTCATAGGTACGTATATTACCTGATACGCCATACTCAGGCTCGTTCAGGCCGTTTCCTAAAATGTCTGCTTCTCAAACTGGATTTCTTCCCACATTGTCAGTTTCTTACGATGTCTCCTTCTGAAAGTGTCTGTTTCCCAGAATGACTCAATTGTGTAAGGTCTTGATTGTATTGTCTTGATACGTGGAGATTATCCAGGCCATTTACCTATTAAAACATTATGACATTAAGTCGTTTTACAGCCAAGTCATTCCGTCTACTATGGCCTGTGCCAATGAGGGCGTTTTACAGAACAAGACATTTTGCTACCCGGACAAAACACAATTAATTGGGAATTATTAAACTAAATCTGGTCATATGCGTATCTGGTAATTTGTGAAACTAAATCTGGTAATATGCGTATCAGGTCATCTACGAAACTAAATCTGGTCATATGCGTATCAGGTCATCTGCATGTCTAGTAATTTGCGAAATGTACATCTGGTCATCCGCGTATAAGGTAGGTAATTTGCGTTTCTGGTACTATGCGTCTGAAGGGTATCGAAATAGTTATTTCGGTTGTTTCGGAAGCAACATAGACTATTCAACGATGAAAAGAGTGACGTTACAGTATTCTCTATGAAATCTTAATACACTGATTTTAATCGACGAGTAGGTTCAAAAAACTCTTGGAAAGGAAGACGTACTGACCTAGTATTTCATAATATCTACAAATCGTCACTACTTTGAAAATACCTCGTATTAATTCGTGAATTTATTTATCTTCATGTTAAGTTTAAAATCGTACATCATGAAATACGAGATACGAGGTTTTTTTAAAGTAGTCACGAAATAATTCATTTATTGTAAAAATTGGATAACGTTTACGGGGAGAAAAACGTTATCGCATTTTGTATGGTTTTTTTTTGCTTCACAGTCCTCTTAACTGGCCCAGTAAGGCATTTTTAGGTCATCGTTAGGTAGTAATACCCACTGATAAAATTGTACAATCGGTCCGACAAAGAAGTGCGCCGTCAGCCTTACTGGGCCTCTATTCAGGTGCGTTAAAACGATATCGTGTTTGACACGTTTAAGAATCGTTTATGTCACAGTCGCCATTATTGTAAATGACATAAGAGTAATCAAAACGTTGACAATACGGAAACAGGTCAAAAACGATATCGTTATAACGCAGTTGAATAGAGGCCCAGGCACTTTACCACCGGCGCAGTGATAGCGAGTTTTACTTATGTAGGTCAATTAGGTTACTTTAAATTAGTTTTTCCGCTACTCTTTAATAGATTTTAAACTTTAAGTCATGGGCAAGCAAGTGTTGGTAAATCAGGATGATGCAAGCAGGCTATATCGCGTTACTATTTGTAGTAGACTGCAGTTGTTTACTTTTTTGAATAGAGTACAGCTACCATTTGATTGTGTGGGTACTTTTGTTATGGACCAATCAACGGTCTGTTTCACGTATTGGTTGCTTCAGTGTATTTTTTTTGTCTTAAGTTTGGAAACAAATGGTTTTTAGTACTTACTCGATTTCAAATACTTGGAAAACCGTAAACATAATTTTCCAGAACCGTTAAAATTGAAATAATTAAATTAAATAATCTTATGTCACAACCCATCTCACCTCTCTTATATAGAATAATCTGTAGTGTACCTAATAATAGTACAGGCCCGGAAAACGGGGCTGCCTGACGTGGTGGTTACCAGGCCGAACCTTAAATAATATGCCGGCTAAAAGTCAGGCAATCCCCGTTTCCACCGAGGTATATATAATGCTTTTCTCAATCATTGTCTGCATATGATGCAAATATATTTGTAGCAAAGATTCCGACTAATTAAAAATCTTCGCCTTTTTCTAAAGTCGATTAAAAAGCAATAAGGAAAATTTTACGTAACCGACACGCCCGCCGACATATTTTTTTTTTACATTTTCCAAAGAAGTGACATTTGAATTACAAATTGACAGACATATTTTTAGGGTTACGCAGTCAACAAGGAATGTACAGTCAAGGATATAAATATGTATACACTTTAGTACCTTGTCTAATGAACGTCATGTTTAAACTGCCATATGAAATTGTCACAGCGATTAAAATGACAAGGTACTAAAGTGTATACATATTTATGACCTTGACTGTACATTTAAATATTTCTTACAAAGTTGTAAAATAAACTAAGTATATTTTTTATTCAACTTCTACACGTGTAAAGCGAAGGTTTTGTTTTACATGATAGCAACAAATCATTACGTACATGTTAATATCTATGTTTGAACCGTTAGGAACTGTTGAACTCTCCCTCTACAGCCAAAACTAACAGTCCTAAAGATATGAAAAATATTTTAAATGAAAACACATATGTACAACGAATTAAAAAAAAACTATCTTAACTAATTAGACTTAATTTATTACTATAAGATACAGGCGACTAAACTGTTTAACCCTAAAAATCATCACCAAATTAATTAGATTTTTTCAAACCGCCACGAAGTACTACGTACTACGAAATAAAATATTCACTCAGATAATGACACCACTTCTTTTATCGTTTTGTTTTCTATATTCACGACAAATTCGTAAGCGTCTCTACATTTCACAAACGAGCAAAACGTCAGCGCTGTTCTTCTTGCGGTTCCACGGGCGCTCATAAATGAGTCCAAGCGCCGCTTGTTTGCGCGGCGTGAAACAATAGTTGGTAGTTCAAAAACTACTGAGACCCCTTTGTTGCTGTTTAGACAACAAATACGCCGGGAACTGCTAATAATTAATAAGATGCTGGCGAATAATCACGGCTACCTGCGCTTTACGGGAATAATGCGCGCTTGGCGTGTTGACTACGAGATGTTTGCTAAGCAAGCATTGTGAGCTGGCTAATGTTCAATTGTAACCATGCTTTTACTATTTAATAACATAATAACGGGTCTAGCCAGATAGCTCATTATTTTGGATAACTTGAATTCAAGATAAAGTTCATTTAATCTTGTTTTATAATAAATAAATCTTAAATTAATATGCTTATTATAATAATATTGTAACCATCCAAAGTACTACTAGACAAAATCTATAAAAAGTTACTGATGAAATTTAAAAGTAACAGTAAAACTAAACCAAAACTAAAAAGCTAAGTTTAAAAAACCGGGCAAGAGCATGTCGGACCATGCTCAGTGTAGGGTTCCGGTAAGTACTACAAACATAAAAATCAACAAGTAATAACTAATTTTCTATTCAAAGTCAATCGGTGCCGTCTTAGATGACTTTAGTAGGTATAAACACTTTAATCGCCTATATCTCAAGAACCAATGATGTCTACTTAGTCGGTCTAGTTTTCCTTTAAAATTCGTTATTATTATTATATGCTCTTTCATTTAAGACTTTTTTCTGATTTTTAGGGGGGGGGGGCACTTGAGTCTAACAATCATTAGCGCTTTAAAGATTAATATTTCATAAACGGATTAATAATCGAAAAACTGTTTTCACGTAATATTTTTGAAAGACCTATCCAACGACACCCCACACTAAGGGTAGACGAGAAAAAAAATATCCCCTCGTTACGTGTAGGGGAGGTAACACAATTTTTTTTTTTACTTACATAATATTGTACCACTTTGTAGGCGTGACTGATATGCATATTCATGCCAAATTACAGCTTTCTAGTAGTAAGAGAGTCTTTGTGCTAGGCTGCGGATGGACGGACGGACGGAGGGACGGACATGGCGAAACTATAAGGGTTCCTAGTTTGACTACGGAACCCTATAAAAAGGGTTCTAGGATTCCTTTTATAATCTGTTTTAAATCGTAATAACGCATAATATTAGAAAAAAATTAAGTTCAGTTTAAATATTAATTGATGTTGAAATTGATCGTACTGTAACGCAGAAGCATAAAAAGTTAGTGTGTGAAAAATTGTGTGGGTTGATTCACCCAAATACACTTTGCGTACACAGTTAAACGAGTCGGAACTCGTTAAGCAAGTTGTTTTAAAATTCACATAAGTAAATGAATACAATTACATGACGTTTAAAGCTCACTCCATCATTTGTCATCGGAATACAGGCATACTCATGTTGCTCTGTCGAATGCAAATTGTAATTATTATTAATGAAACGGCTGGCGGATGAAATGAATCACCATTGCAGATGTACCTACAAGTTTCAAGTTAATATCATTTTTAAGCAAACATTGTCAAAAGTAACACACATACATACATACATATTATCACGCCTTTATTCCCAGAGTGGGGTAGGCAGAGCTGCAGAAATACCAACAACTACAACAAGAGTTGTTGGCAATTCTGCAACCACATAACAACAAGTAACAGATTTGTAAAATATCTCTTATTAAATTACCTATACACATTAAGAATGTATGATATAAAAATACTCTTACATTACTAGTAAGTAATATTTTATAACGCGTACATTGAAATATAGGTTGGTGGTGGTCAAAAAACATAAGCGACGTCATTCAAGGTCACTTCGCTTGGCTTCAAGGCGTTGTTCACCCTGCAATATCCAGTGTCATATATAAGCTTCTTGAGACAATCACGTGCGTAAGTACCCGAAACTTCTCTATCCATTACAACTTGTGTCAAAGAGTTTATAGCCAAAGCCTTGATGTTAGGCGCGATCTGGAAATGAGATACTAAGTACGAGCTTTTTTCAATACAAGCTCTGCCTTATTGACTATAGACCTATAGAAAAAAAGTAGAAATTGACGCATTCCGCAACCAATCTCTAAACTTGTTCAGTCGCACTCAAACATTATCACTATTATCAGGCATACAAGGTGCGCTAAAGAGTCTGGACACCCTTTATATATGTCGAAGTCTCCTTTAATTATATTAAATGGCGACTATAGAATAGGTATTGGATGACGATAAATATTCGATAAATCCAGAAGAGTGTAAGTTTGTTCAGTGCTTCGATTATGTGAATTTTGGTTTGGTTTGGTACTTGGGGACGGACAAAAGGTACCTTTTCGGGAAAACCGAGGGAACTTTCCCCCGTCGGACTCGTGGTCACCCCGTTTTGCTACCCCAGGGTGACCAAGAGTACTTTTACTTACTCGTGGTTACCCTAGTTATGAAAGGATCGTACTTGACTCAATCGTAGATAGTGAAGTGCCCTTTAACTAGATAAAATATTATTTACGTCAATGTGTAGTACTTTCAAACACCTTGATAAATACTTATCGAAGTAACTCCTTCTGTATTAATGGCACGTAAGTTGTCATTTGGATTTGTCAGATACTATGTCAGATTGCTATTGAAATTAGGATAAAAATACTCGAAAATGGGTACAAGAATTAAAAGAAAGCGTGGTGAAGTCCTGTTGAGCGATGGATACCAATATCATAAACATAAAATGTATTCAAACCAAACTATTTTATGGTTTTGTACTCAACGTCGAAAACTTAAATGTACGGGGTCGGTGACTGTCACTGTCGAGGTAAGTCAGTAGTTCAATAGGCACCTTGTTTGTCCTTTGCATCATATACACTCCAGTTGACAATCTTACTATCTTAGGACTAGTAGTAATTCTCTCCAAACTTGAAATCGCGAGTGGTCCTGTAAAATTCTGTAGTGACGACATCTATGAACTAGGTATGTGACGTATTAGCTCACTTGTTCAATAAAATACAATGCAATCAAATTGTAAAACATGTCGACCACACCGTGGATTGTAAGCCAAATCACGCCAAAAACGACTTAGCGATGTCGATAGACCATATGAAGGAGGAGGCTGGTACTTCAGCGGAATCAATGCCTGATATTTACAAAACGAATGTAAAACCTCTTTATGACAAAGGCATTCACCTAGTCACTAAAGTACCTCCGTTTCGCAATATTAAATGCAGCTTATATTCGGCTAGAAAACGTAAACTGCAAATGGACAAAACTGTATTTATTAAGCCAAGCGATGTTCAAGTACCTGCACCATTTAACAATTTTAAAGTGCTGATTATGACTACGATGATACCAGAATATTGGTGTTCTGTTCTGATGAAGCAAAAACTTTATTAAGTGAAGTGAAAGAATATTTCTGTGACGGCACTTTTAAAACCTAAACCATTTTACTAATTATTCATTATTTACGGTGATTTGGGAAGTTCATCGCACAGAACCAATGTTGTTCCACTCGTATTTGCCTTAATGAGTAACAAAAAAGAGAGCACGTATTCCGCTTTGTTTGATATGTTGCACGTTACATTTCCCGAATGGATACCGGAAAAAATACATCTAGACTTTGAAGAAGCAACATCAAATGCTCTTAGAATGATTTTCCCGAAAATGGAAACAAAAAAATGCTACTACCATTTCACGAACAGTTTGTGGCGAAAAGCTAAATTTTTACGCATAAAAACAAAGCTTTATCGACGTATTGTAGGTTTGTGCACCGCTCTTCCACTGTTGCCCGAGTACAAAATAAAAGAGGGTTGGGAGTATATATAGGTGCAATGTGCTGGTCTAACTAACAAAAATGTTAACGCATTTATGGCGTATATGAAGAGGACGTGGCTGAAAAGTGATGAATGCATAAGAGAGTGGTGTGTCAGCAACGAACGCCATCGCACCAATAATGTGGCAGAAAGCTACAATTCGGTTTTAAATAAAAAAATAACAAAAACTATGTGACCATAAATAAATTACTCAGTGTTCTACGTGATGATATAAAAGAAAGAAAGAAAGAAAGAAAATACATTTATTCACAACAACACAACAATAACAAATAAAATATAATAAACAGAAAGTAGACCTAACTAATAATAAAACAGCAAATTTCAGCATGAATGAACGGAAAAAAATAGAAAACGAAAGAGACGACTTTATCTTCACTACACAGATGCAGCTGCTTCATGGACAAATAACTGTTGGCCATTTTTTGGAAATTTTGCGTTAAATAAATAAATAATGATTAAAGACTATTTCGGGCAATTTTATTTGTCCGTGGTCCTATCAGTAGGGCTGTAACAATAAATGAATTAAATTGTATGGGCATTGGTCCTACTAAACGGGTAGTACAGTCGCCGGCAATACCGGTGGTGTTACGCCTATGGTCAAAGGTGCGATTATATCACGCGTATATGTAGTATATATTATAATATAATGAACTACCAGTTGAATTTAGTGGAATAGAGGACAAAGACATTATTTGCCAACACTAGCAGTGTGACCATGAGCCCTATGTTTTTATCATTTATTGTTAGTCACACCACGCAGGGTAACCACGAGTAAGTAAAAGTACTCTTGGTCACCCTGGGGTAGCAAAACGGGGTGACCACGAGTCCGACGGGAAATTTCCGAAGTAAATGCGATAAGTAACTTCTGCGCAGACGAATTTGCAGGCAAACACTAGTAATGAAAAAAGAGTACCCACTTAAAAAAATAGAATCAACAAACAGCGTCAACGATTAGAAACCAAAAATAATGATAATCTTTGACTACTTATTTAACTTTCAAGTTTCAGGGTCCTAAGCTCGATATTTCATTGATTATTAATGGTGTATATAGTTTTCTGCTATTTAGTTACCAACTCCCCCAAAAATGCGAGAATTTGACGGAGATTCCACAGAAAATTCGTTTATTATTCCAACTACACGGCGACCAGAATTCAATTACCCACATTTTGCAGCCGTCTATTGAATATTGAAATTAGCATTTCATTTCGAGCGAGCGCTGCGGTAGGCCAGTACTTTATTATTACGCAGGTAGAGTTGAAAATTGAATTATACAGATGTTTTGAAGTCGTGCTGTTACCGTATATCTAGTAGAAGTAATCCTTGCTGTCGCCTGTTCGGTTAAACGTTGAATTAATTCCTTCGGTACTGAATTTCTCTATTGAATGAGCGGAGGTTACTTTACTCTTTGTTAGCGATAGTTAAGTATTCAACTAGACTACCTAGGACTTGACACAGTGCAAACCCGTGTAATGTTGATGTTCGTTAGTAACGAGTCAATTAACAATTTATATGATCCGTCGTACCCGCTAAGACAGGAGGGATCACAATTATGCAGAGAGTTTCCGTTTAATAAGAATCGAGTGATGATAGAGGTATCTAGGGGGCCGAGGAGAGTTGCAACAGAGGTGAATTGTGACAAAACCGATTTATCAGCACCACCCATGACAGTTAGCAAGCTAACAACTCCTTCCAGACCCACCGTACCCCTCGGCCGTACCACTGGTGGTACTTTGACCAATTATTAATATTAAAATCGAATTTAACGTTGTCGACGGAGCTCTGCTATCGCAGAGCTCCTATTTCTGGGTAGTTTGGCCCTCCGGGCCTGCTGAAGAACTAACATAACCTAAACCTACCTCATATTTATGATACAATTTTTGGGTCAGTGGTACGGTTTAGGGGTACGGTGGGTCTGCACCCTAACAACTTCACGCAAACTGTGGAGTGTCGAAAGAGCAACGAATTTGCGAAATTGCCAGCTCGATCTGTCATAGGTTCAGAGAAATTGGCATTGTCACAACTCACCTCTGTTACAACTGTCCTCGGTCTCCCTACGTAATATAATTCTGAAATAGGTATATAAAAGATCTTACAGAAATAAGTACAAGATACTCGTACCATGACCAGATATAAATAAAATAAGAAGTTAGTCAGATTTTTCCCAGAATAAATATATAACTTTTGAGTTTTTAACCATGACTAGGTGCAATGAGAACGCGCATATACCAGGCATTTACTTTTTTCGAATCATCCAAAACAAAGCACTATGTAGACCACTTTAAATTGTGTCCAAGATCTTTGCATTTTTTTTTTAAAATCTTAATTAGAAGTCGATAAATTGAACAGGAAATATTTCTACTGATATTTATTGCAGTAATTTTATAATTTAAAATGTTGTGGCTTTTGTAGGATTCATATTTAGATAGGTCGACAATCACTACATAGTATAAAACTAAGTCGCTTTTTCTGTCCCTATATCCCTATATATAAATCTTTAAAACTACGCAACGGATTTTGATGCGGTTTTTTAAAATAAATAGAATGATTGAAGAGGAAGGTTTATATGTATAATACTTTAATCCAGAGCGAAGCGAGGGCGGGTCGCTAGTTATGTATAAATCTAAATCAGTTTCAGGCGGTTTCAGCCGAGAGAGTACAGTGGATCCTCGATGCCTACACATAATTTAAAACGCGAGGGATCTCGAACGGGTGAGGTATCTCGATCCGAGGTTTTATACTCCGTGTGTGCTTGATACATACTAGAGTCTAATACCGCAGCATAGTACGCTAGCAATGAAAGACAGCAAAAATCACAGATTAGAAGGGTATGTTCGAGTATGATGGTTGTACAATAATCCGGGACTCCATGGAGTGACAGTACACGTCAAAGGTAATTCTGAGATTTCATGTCATTGGCTCCTTGTATAATATTTTTTTATTATCATATCATAAAGTACAGTTTTTACTTGGCGGGTGTCTCTTTTTAAGTAAATAAATACCTGTGCCAAGAGGACACCGCTCTTTCCTATGAGCGTATTCTGGGCCTCTATTCAACTGCGTTATAACGATATCGTTTTTGACCTGTTTCCGTATTGTCAACGTTTTGATAACTCTTATGTCATTTACAATAATGGCGACTGTGACATAAACGATTCTTAAACGTGTCAAACACGATATCGTTTTAACGCACCTGAATAGAGGCCCTGTATACATTTACAAAGAACAAAGCCGAATCAATTCAACTACCTACTTATATCACAGTCTAATATCATCTCTGAGCCGGTTTTCTATATAAATTGTCAAAGTGATTTTCATATCGCTATGTCTCCTCTTCCTAATATTTATTTTCTACTAAAACGAGGACACAACAATATAATGTCACAGCCCTTCGTAGCCTTGGCGTGGGCTGGCGAGTTCACAACATTTATTTATTTATTTTTCTCACTACTATTTTAACAGGTACTAAGCCTAAGACAATAGTGTAACTATTTCTATAAAAGTAGGTAAAAATTACAATATACTCTCAACATATGGGACGTTGGTGACCCCAACGACGAAACGACGACGCACGACGTAAAATTTCAATTACCTGTTTGGTAGAGTGGCGGTAAGCGTCAGGCCCCAATTTCTAACGTTTTTCGCGACGCCATTGTCATTAAAATCCGGCCCCGTCGAGTTTACTCGAAGCCATAAATAAGGCGCTTTGAGACCGCGGGGCAATAGGCACCTTTATGCGGCCCCAGATAAACCGAACCGAGCGCTTGAGAGTAGTTTGCGATACCGCTTGCTTATACAAGGTTAACTTTGAATTTGAGAAAAGGATTTTTTTATGAACATCCAGTTGCATGCAGTTAGCAAAGCTACTTGGCATAATCAATAAATACCAAAAATAGGACAGGCCCAAGATACTTAAAAAGATGTCATCAGCGTGACCCCGAGGTAATGAACATGAATGTCGTATTTTTATGGGTAATGCTTTTAGTACTAAATTAACATGAGGGCCACATTGTTAGTAACTAATGAATACAATACGGGCTGTATTGTATTCATTAGTTACTAACAATGTGGCCCTCATCGCGTCTAATCAGGTTTCCTCACGATATTTTTTCTTCACTGCAAGAGCATCGAGTAATGTGCTAAAGACTAAAATTAAACCCACAGAAAACCGCATTAGTACATGGCGACCTCGGGGCTTCGAACTCGGTACTTTACGATCACGAGTCAACCATAGGGTAGAAGACCATTTTGGTCTACTGTATGTTTGTGTGTCCGCCGGAAAGTGGTAGCAATCGCATCGCTAAGCTGCGAGTTAAGACTTTTGTCGGCGGATCGGATTTATTACCGCCGCAGAGTAACACACCAGCAGATGGTGCGCCTCACCTTCTGGCTTACACAAGGGCCGATATTTATTTAGGTAGGCAATTGCCCCAAATTTTTTGGTCATCTTCCCTTCTCTAAACAAGGGCCAAAACAGGTTGAGACTCTTTCTTCTCCGGATATTCTAAACTGCACGGTACTAACCCATTCCCTTAATATCTCTACTGTGATCAGTCCCGCACTACTCATCGTTAGCCTTTTGATCAGATCTTAGGACGATTCCGTTCTATAAGCAATGTGCCTCATCCAAGGTTTATTTTTCTGTTTCAAGCCTGCAGTCCTTCGTGGAGGACATTGGACATTGAGCACTTCAACACCAGCAACACACTTGTAAAAGACTTTTGTCTTCAGATAATGATTTATTTGAAACTAGAAGATGTTACCGAACGATGCTCAACCGGGTTGGGTCTGACGCTTTATCTCTCCTCTTCCTCTACGCACGTAAAAAAAACCCTTTATAATAAGCAGACGCTTAGGTATTCGTACATTATATACACGTAAAAAAATCCAGGTAAGCAACGCAACGCAGTATAATGCAAAATATCAAAATATTGTAATATTTTTTTTTTACTCCTGGAAATGTTTGATGTATA
Source organism: Acleris holmiana (assembly GCA_949316455.1). NCBI lineage: Eukaryota > Metazoa > Arthropoda > Insecta > Lepidoptera > Tortricidae > Acleris > Acleris holmiana. The sequence goes on from OX438769.1 coordinate 12,116,927, forward strand.
TTTGTGTAGTTTCACTTATAAGTTGCAGACTAGAGCAATTAGGAAACTGTTTCTGTGTTCTCGTATACCGATGAGTCGGGGGACGAGGCAATTGTTGTTTGAGTCAAGGAGTTCGTACAGATTCAATGCTTGTTAGCCAACGCTCTGAATTTGCGTTGCTCTGCGCCACCAGTGACCTGTATTGTACGCATCGGCTACACACCCCGTAATCTACCGACCCGGCCATTGTGTGGCAAGACCCCCGCACCCTCAGACCTCAACGTCGACACTTCATCGCGTCGCACACTTCTACAGAAACTTGAATTAAACGCGCATTTCAGTAAATATACGTATGTCTCCTCTGTTATCGCAATATGTTTAATGTGTATTTAATTGAATGCCTAAAATGTTCAAGTATTTTCTAAATTATAATCCTACTAATATCCTTATTTTATATGAAACTATGTGAGGGTATATAGACGTTGACGGTTTGCTAATCGATAAAAGATGTCCCGGATTAGTACATATTTTTCGTTTCTAAAAACTTTATTGTTTTCCCGGAAATAACATTAAGCGGAATTCTATGGAGTTTAACTCGCGGGTCAAAGTCGCGGACCCTTAAATAGGCAAAAATTAAAAAAGTCGTGAAATCAAGCCCTATTTGATTTTGCAGCTTTAAAAAAAAACCGGTTAAGAGCATGTCGACCATGCTCAGTGTAGGATTCCGAAGTACTAAAAACATAAAAATCAACAAGCAATAACTAATTTTATATTTAAAGTCGATTGGTGCCGTCTTAGGTGATTTTAATAGGTATAAACACTTATCGCCTGTACCTCAAGAACCAATGATGTCTACTTAGTCGTGATAGTTTTCCTTTAAAATTCGTTATATGTTCTTTCATTTGATTTACTAGTTTGACTACGGAACCCTAAAAAATACAAAAAGTGAACATGTATGGCATGTATGTCAAGTATATTGGACAGTATCAAATGAAGGGTCAGTTAAACTATGAGAGGAATATAATTGCATGGTTAACTAACTGTATTATGTGTGTCGTCAGTCACTACATGCACATAATTATAATATACAAAGGTACTTTTACAAATTTTCCCTTGCATACAAGAAATTAGCAGTTGCAGTCAGAGGTTAAGTAAAATAAGCTACCAAGAGCCGTATTGTGAATTGTCAAAAGTTAAAAGGGACAGGACAAAAGCAGTTAGATATCTCCATCCCATTGACAGCCGGGAACATGGCAGGTTTAAATAGTTGATAATACGGCCCCCGAACTAAATATGCACGTTAGTTGGTCCCCTGCGACTCCTGCGAGGCAGTGACGCCGTCACGTGAGCCACGTTCGGTTCCTACGTCTATCAATATGCCAAAGGACGACAGCTTCGACGAAGTACTCAATATGACGCGAGCATGAATTTCACCGACTTCTCGTGCAGACGGATGACACCTCCGAGCGAATAATCCACTTCCCTGATTGGAAACGCGCCGCTGCTGTAACGAAATGGCTATGGCCACCTTGCCAGGTTAAATGGAATATAGTTGCGATCGAATGAAATATTATATTCCTTTTGACGAATCCTGTTTCAGAGAAGTCTGAAGACAAATCAATAGAGAACATGCATGAAAATCAGAATTGAGTTTCATTGGTATGATTTAGGAGAAAATGTAAAAAAAAAACATATAAAACGCCCCAAGCACCAAGCACCAAGTTTTGACCTGTTTATTAAGATTTTATATAGAATCAAAGAGGGTCTATCGTTTTATCGAAACACCTTTCATCGAATTTCATTTCATTGAACGTTATTTTCTGCTGAAACCATAATGTTTTCAGGGAATTTAATCTTTAATATACCTTGAAACATTATTGTTTCAGCAGAAAATAGCGTTGATAAAATGAAATTCGATGAAAAATTATACTGTCGGTGAAATGAAAATCGAAGAAGTGATGAGTTACCAGAATCAAAACTTCTTAAAATTTTATAACTTCTCTTAGTGTTTAGATTATTTTTTTGGCATCCTCATTTTATTTACATAATAATTTAGTTCAACGATATTGGTTCAACATAATAATTTACGAAATAAATATAAATTTCTATATAAGGTCCTTATATTTTAAACACGGAACAACAGCTGTGACGTCATTCCTGTCGTCGATTTTGTATAGTGTTTTTGCAGGGGGTCTGAACTATGACTTTTTAAAGCTTCATATCTTATGAAAAAATTACACGACAATCATTTCGCGTATACAGTTATTTCTCTCTTTCATAACACTTTACGGAGAGCTTAAGAAAAAAAAATGCATGTTTTGATGTAAAGTCAAATAATGCGATTTATTCTCCCGGACAGCCACGTGTTACAGTTTCATGAAACCTACTAGATTACTCGTAAGACTGGTAAAAATGACCATATTCATTTATAAGCTGCTGTGTCTTACAGGGTCCATAATTGTATTATAACTTTAAGGTAAATAAGTTACATCTGGACCCACGTCCACTACGTAACGCAATTAATGATTGAGTAATGAGTACCTACCTCCAACCAAATACTTAATATTTCTTTCGATAAATGTTATAAACAAGAATAGGAATTTTACTTTAGTGAACGTAGATAAACCGAAGTTGAACCTGTTAGGATGGTCCCGAAGGGACGTTGATGTCTATGCAAGAAAAAATACTGTCAGCAAAAAAAAGGTCGTATCTTACGGAAATATTTGACATAACCTTTTTGAAAAATAATGATAGACATATACACTTTTATTTCATAACTTAAAATGTATATTTTAGAAGTTGAGAATTCATTTAAGATTACCTTTGCTTCCAATTCTTAATTATTTATGACCCTAAAGCGTCCATTCTTGATTAGGCATGCAGAAACAGAATAGGTAGGTCTCTGTTACGTAAATGTTTCTTAGTTATTTATGCCCAGGGGTGTCTATCATTTCATCGAATGTATCATTTTATCAAATTTCATTTCATCGAACGCCATTTTCTGCTGAAGCCATAACGTTTTTAGGGTATCTTAAACATCTAACCTAACCTAACCTACGTTATTAATGTTTAAGATACCCTGAAAACATTATGGTTTCAGCAGAAAATAGCGTTCGGTGAAATGAAATTCGATAAAATGAAATGATACATTCAATGAAGTGATGTGCTACCCATGTCCAGTCTATTAAGAGAAAAAATATGTTGCGGCACTAGTTGGACAACGTATTGAATAAATATGTTATTTTTGTACGGTTTTGGTTTACCGATTCGACAGCTGGTTGGACCAGTCCCATGACTACCAAGTTATGTACAGCCTTTTACTTTTAGATGTCATTCTGATACGCGGTCGAATCTACCGACAAACCTATCCATACGTGCGCATTGTTTACGTGGCTATATCGTGGAGTAACCGTGGAGTAGCTAAGCCTTGCTTTGTCCTTATCTGTCGAATTCAAATGTCACAGTGACAAGAATAAAGCAGCTTAGCTACTCCATGGTTACTTCCCGTTTAATAATAAGGGCATTAAAGAGGTATAGCCACGTAAACCAAAGCGCACGTATGGATCAAGATAGGTTTGTCGGTAGATTCGATCGCGTAGCAGAAATGACATCCAAAAGTAAAAGGCAGTATGAGCATGAAGTCCAATGGCGCATACTGCCCTCTTGCTTTGAACAGCATCCACCAGCCCCGTGAGCTATATCAGCGCTACCGTAATTAATGGAACGCGCGAATCAATCTGCATCCCGCGACGCATGTCCCACGCACCTAGGGTCACCAGGCGACAGAAGTTTCCACGACATTTGCCGAATTTTGGCCCTCTGTCAGGAAAAGGAGGAAATGGAAAAAAATAAATTGATAGGATTATTTTAAAAATGAAGTTAAAAAAATATATGTTGAGCCGTTAAAAATAAAATAGTGATATCTTAACAAGATCAATATCTCCTCTTAGCGCAAATATAACATTGACACAAAATCGTGACCATGACAGTTGCAATTCTATCGACACGTGAGGTAACAATTAATAATGCTAATTTTAGATGTACATGTAATTATGTATGTAGGTACACATAAACATTTAAACGCTATTGTAAAAAAAAAAACACTAAAATTCATGTCAAAAAAGATGTACAAAGGCAAAGGTAATTAAGTCTACATTTAATGGATCTCTTCCAGCTAACCCTTGAGAGATTGAGAAAAGTGAAAGACGCAACTCAGCAATCGAGTAAGCAAGTGTAAAGAAATATTTAAGGGGAACAAAAAAATATATTATAATATGTCAATAGGTACAGTGAGTTTAACTATAAATATTAACACAAAATGACAGAATTTTGTGTAGGAAACTGGTTTCTGGATCTGGTAACCCTAGTTGCGACAACCCTGGGTGCGCCTAGGGACGGACACTGGCGCCGCGCCAGCCCGATATCCCTGCAGTTTGAGCTAGGCTTATATCCTAACCCTAATAATAATTGTTTTTTTACAACTCCAGCTTATTATTCAGTCGGAGTGGCATAAAGGTTCGTTTAAAAAAGGGAAATATTTGTTTACAAAGTCGCTTTCCGCTATATCCGCTTACTCCTCCTAAACTAGGCAACAGATGTTGATACGGTTTTCACTATCAGTTAGACGATTTTTCACAAAAGGTTTTAATGTATAATAAATTCTGGTTTATGTACGGGTGTTACAGAAAACTTACATAAATCTAGTGATCGTCATACGGTTTCCTTTTAACGCATTCTTCGAATCATCTTTCAATGAACTATCTTTACAAATTATTATTGTAAAATTAAGACAAGTTGAAAGTCTTCTCAGTCTGAAGACTTTGATAACTATAAGTAAAAATAGGACACATTTAGGCATTGATTACGTTGGAAATTATAATTCACTGTTCCACGAGAGCTGCTTATAATCCATAAAGGATAATATGCATAATGCCTTATTTGTCATACTTATGTGTATGACTTAGTAAAATGTGACGTCTGAAGTGGGACCTAAAATATTTCTACCTCATAATCAGCACGTCATACGCAAAAACCAATTGAATTAAACGTACACAAAAACGAGTAACAATCAAATTCAAAGAAAGGAGGGAACGAAAATATAATAACATCAATCGCTCAGTCAAAAATCCAATTACGCTTCAAGGGCGAACCGCGAGCGGCGCCGGCGGCGGAGTGCAGCAGAATGAAGACGAATTACCGGCGCAAACAAGGAACGAACACGATCCGAATGGAAACAAAATACAAAATTAATCAATTTATCAAATGCTCAAAATGAGTCCCTTCCTGTTGAATACAAAGTCGCACTCTTTTAATTATTTCGCTCCCTGTCGATTTTTTGATCTTGTTGTGGGGGATATTTAGAATAATACGTCTAAGTTCTGTTTGTAGTTCGTGGACACTTTCATACTGGTTCTTGTAAACTACATTTTTGACATAAACCCATAAAAAAAAACTATTTCACTATATATCAGCTTTTCATTTTTCTGAACAAAATGTCACATCAAATGTTAAAATTCATGGTCTTTCTTTTATTTCTGACGCTATGTTATTTAACAAAAAATAATCCTTATGATGAAGCCTTTCGATCGGTATGATAAAGCTACAGGGTAATTATTTACAACGTGTAACGGGTTCGATTCCCGGTTCAACCATGTAATTATTCAAATATTTATGAATGCAGTTTAAATTGTTTTTTAAATTAAAATAATGTCTTCTTCCAGTAAAATGTTCCATCTACAATACTCAAGGTACTTTCCTTCCATGTGGCATAGCCGTGGGACGCCCTGTATAGGGCGCAAGGGATGGTCCATCGAAAATTTGAAAAACCGTTCAATAATGGTGAAGTGTTTTTTTCATAATTACTCTCGCGGTCGAATAATACTGGTCAGAGTGCGTTTTTCAAGAGGCGATGCTTTTAGTGAAATCTGATGATTGATACCCCAAGCATCGATACAGAACTTCCAGAGTGAATAGGATACCCAACTGATTGAATCTGCGGTTAACGTGTCGTGTTACGTGGTCTTTCGAAGGTTCGGAAGACCAGATAACAGACGGAGGAAAATTGTAGAGGCACCTGACCTTCCGAAGGCTCAGAAAACCAGGTACTTAAAGAGGGTAGAGAGAGATGAAAGAGTTAGGTCAGGGTCAGGGTTATTTATTGAGCACTTGTTTAGCTTTACACAGAATTACCGATACAAAATTACTAACTAATTATATAGGTCCCTAACAACACCAGGGAGATAGCAGCAGAGAGTAGTTCTTCTCTGTGAAGTAGATGATTGAAGAGAGCTCCAGTGAACACCACTTGCGCAGTGGTGCGTAGCGATAGCAGCAACGCTCCTCTTTGTAGAAGTATGGTAGCAGATAGGCCCGAGCAGAGGCCCGTGAGATCGAGTAACGGTCCCGGAGCAAGCAGGAACGAGATCGAGGTGTGGAGATAGTAACGGTCCCGGAGCAAGCAGGAACGAGTTCGAGGTGTGGAGATTGAGGCTTCTTGAGGTGCGGGGCCTGACTTGGCCCCGCACAAGGCCGACTTCTAACGTTTCAACTCGGAAACTGGAGAAGGAATGAATGGCTCTAGTCTGAGCCACCCTTTATATACCCTGGTGTTCTATCTTTTTAATTTGGAAGTTCTAAGTTTATATAATTACAAAATTACACATGCCAGGAATTAATTCTATGGAAAAGAAACAGTTAGGTATCTTAAGAACTTTTGACCTCCTCTATTGAACGTTGGAGTATCCACCATTAAACCTCACTCAAAACACCAACTGGCTTCCTGGCCTCCTTGGCTTCGAAAAAGCCTCGTTTGTATGAAAAACGCACTCTGACCTGTATTATTTAAACGCGAGTGTACCTAAGTGAATGTTCCCAGCTCAAAGGGTGTAGCGTCACATACTGTAGCTATCAATCTCATCATTTAAAACACCGGCCAAGTGCGAGTCGGACTCGCGCACGAAGTGTGCCGTTCCATTATCTATACAACATTAGACACTATATTATAACCTATTTGTACACTTTTTGAGTTCAATATATTTCCTAAACGGTCACTCAAATCTAACAATTGATAGTTTCATATTTTGTTTTTAAGGTTTTTGTAAGAGATATCCAATGATACCCCACTTAATGTTATACAGTAAAAAAAACTACTGCTTTAATTATATGGGAGAAACCCGAAAAAAATAATCTTTAAGATTTTGTTTTTCAACTTTGTCGGCGTAACTTAAATGTGTAACTATGCCAAATTACAGCTTTGTAGTACCAAGAGTCTCTGAAATTACTTGCGGACAGACGGTCAGACTGACATTCCATTGCTCACTACGGATCTCTAAAGACAACTTTTCAACGTTACGTTTTAAAATCTTGGTCGATAATTAAAAATACAATGAATGGTCTGAAACAAATTTTAGTAGTTTGATAAGCCGTCTCAATACCCTGTAAAGTGACATAAAAAGAGCAACAGTTACATTGAAATAAATCCACCTTCAAACTCCTTCAAAACCTGTAACTCGCTAACAACATTAATCACTTTATACTTTTCATCACCCTTGTCAACAAAACAATACAATACTAATATCCTCTATTGAGCACCACATACAAATACAGCATGAAAAGTAAAATACAAATAAAAAGTTACTAGGTGAGTCAATAGGACTAGGATAGGGGTGAGACTTTACTGCTACTTTCCTAGCCCGCAGCACAACTTTAGATTCAAGATTTCATCAATTACTAAGGTATGTATGCCCAAATGAGAATTCCACATCATTATGAATATATTTCGTACATGCCTGTATAGGTACGTACGAGTATCAAGTAGTTATATAAAAAGAACGCTGCGTCTGTCCCGGGACGCAGGCGTAATTTCACGCCACGACGAGACCCGAGACCTCCGTGACGCCACGTCAAAACGAAGGCTATACTTCCTGAATACCTTTATTTTTTATGTTTATTTCCGGGCAAAAAAGTCCGCCCAAAAGCGTCATTTGCTAGAGCCACATAAGGGGAGATTGTGTAATAAAACGGTGTTGAATTCGTTGTACTCCCAGCTGTTGAATCCCAAACCTAATAAAAATGCCATACGATAAATAAATAAATAAATCGTATTTAATTAATCCCACTTATCTAATAAAATCAGAAATTAAACACGTGCTAGAATTTGTTCATTTTTTTTGCGGTTGTTTAAATTATAAGGGAGCGATCACACCGGAGTTTAACGGTGCGTAAATTACGGTCCGTCAAAATTGACGCCGTGTAATTAGTATGACCCATTCTTTTGTTTACGTAACGTCACGTCACCAATGTTAAAATTGGAATAGATTTCCATGTTAAGGGAGCGACCACAGTGACGTGCATAACACGTCAGTAAGGTCGCTCCCTTAACATGGAAATCTATTCCAATTTTAGCATTTGGGTTTGTAATGAGTCTTGACATGATTATGTATGTGTTTAAACCTTTATTGTATAAAACACGGAATCACAAATACAATATTCCTCAGTTACTTCTCTTACAAGGTTGTCTGGAAGAGATCGCTATTTAGCGGTAAGACCGCCTGTTGTATACCTATGATTTAAATGTACTGTTCCATGTTCTGTTTTTATTTTTTATTTTTGGTGTTCAATAAAGAGTATTTGTATTGTATTGTATTGTAATATTAATAGAATATAAACTCAGATAGCAGAAACAAATGCATTGATGAGATTCCTCCAACGCAACCCCCAAATGGCAGTCGATTCGTCGTTAAAATTAAATATAATAGGTAATCGAATTGCGCTTATCAGCTTTCAGCAACGTAACTTTTAAACACAATGGAAATATACTGACAAGCCTTTTCATTGTGAAAATAAGTGACATACCCGTAATATTCCTGATAAGGTATTTATTTATAGGTTTGTTGATTGTTTGGCTTTGTTTGATCTTCACTTCAGATTGAGATTAAGACTTTGAGAACCTGTACTTAATTAAATTTTAGGTCTATTCTGCGCTGACAACCGTGATGAAGTTATCAGTCGTTGGCGGTGTACTGGTACTGCGGGATAGAATCGTCAAAAAGTAGCGAAATGCTTTAAACAATGTTAAGAACACGGTGAGCCTATTAGTTGGTACGAACGTAGCGGTCCCGGGTGTTAATGTTGTTATCTTCTCGTACAGCATAATGTTATTACGTATCGCGGTACCCACAGCACATATCTAGTGCTTCGTTTTGGATTTGGTCAATTTCTGTGAGATTATCTCCTGAAACTCATTTATTTTAATGTATGTTACAATTAAACTTCTAAACGCCGAAGACATTTAAGAATATTTATGAATATGAATACATTTGTAATTACAGCGAAATACGGCGCAGGGCACAAACGCGTAAAGCGTTAACTAACAAAAGCTTTTAGCAATTTGCGAACAATCCCGGCGTGCGCGACAATACGTTGTTTATATTTGGAGCAGAAAATTTACAACAAATTGTAATTACAGTAATCCTTGAAGCTACGTAGCTTTAGGGGAGAGGAAACAGCAGGCGCTCTCCTAAAAAGGACGTTACGTTACTGAAAATATTCGTAGAATTGAAATTACATTTGCAATCATTACGATGGAGTCCTAAACTATCTTCAACTCACCTACGAAGCATAGTAGTATTGCTCTGTTCACTTACGTAAAACATTTGTTATACACACACCATCTTGGATGTTTTTGTACCATACTCATTTCAAAATACATGCATAGAAACATACATAGGGTGTCAAAAACATTACCCTTCCTTTGCTTCGCCGTAGTCGGGTAAAAATATATACTTCTAACAACGTGTAAATCATTTGGACTTGTCTTTCTATTCATAATGATGTGAATAGAGTGGTCTCATGTTCAGTATTCGATATTATTAATTAGTTGTATCTAAACCTAGTATGAAAGTTTCAAGTAAACAATGTGATTCTGTGGATTTTACATTCGCGTTAGACACCAGAAGCTGACCATTATTTGGAAATCTAGTGACGTTCTATGTATTTACAGGTTGTAAGTACCGAATGAGTGTTTGTTGTGGCAAGCGTTAATAACGAACTCATGTCATGTAGCGGACAACTTTCGGCTGACGTGATGATGATCAAACATTATCTCAATTCTCTTAGACCTTGGTTTTCCGTTGAAGCTATGGGCCACTTACTGCTTTACTAAATTCACCGCATCAGATGCTTATGCAAATTTATTACAAACATATACTATAGTCTGTACTTTTAGGTATTTAAAAAAGTGTAAACAAACCAAACCACGTGGCTCTGCTCATCAACCAATCCAAGCTGTTTGGTCGAGCTTTAACGTATCAGTGTTCTGCTCCTATTGGCTGACAAACTGTCATCTGTCAATGTCACGTGGTTTTTTTGTTTACACTATTTTAAATACCTAAAAGTACAGACTATATGTAGGTACAGTCTAGTACTAAGAGATGTATCCACAGCATTGCAATAAGGTGACTATACTGTAATTCTATGGATCTTGCTAACTATGTAAACAAACAATATATTGAAATTGACATCTAATGTCAATTTTAGTATGGCGGCTTGTTTACATAGTTAGCAAGTTCCATAGAATGACACTTTACGTGGAAACATCTCTTTGTAGTCGAACATACTTTACACGCTACCGAAACTAACCAAAACGTTGAGGCTATAATATTTATTTTCCAAAGGAACATCAAATTCGCCAAAAAAATACACAGATTTCAATGTAAACCGGAAAATAAGATTATCATACAGATAATTATGACCGGTAAGGATCCATTAACATTATACAGTTAATGTGCGACTTTTCCTGTATCCACTGTGATGTAAGAATATCTGTTATGCCTCTGTTATAGGATAAAATATTAAGTAATGTTATTATAAGTTATTGTACACCTAGTTATTTTGTTTTGACACCCAGCTTCAAATGGTACTCGCAACACAAACACCACGTGGTTTTCCGCCAGGTAAGCACCACGTGTTGTTTTGCCAGTAGGCACCAGGTGTTCTCCTACCGGTAAACACCAGGTGGTCTTTGCTGGAAAACATCAGGTGTTGTTTGTCGAGTTGAGCTAAGGAGTGGGGTGGTGCGGATGCTTTATAAAAGCAGGTCGGTTTTCAAGATGGGCAGTTGGAGTTAAGACATCGACGTGTCTACAGGCCTACGGTTCAATAGACGGTCACTAGTTCAGTTAAGTAAATGTCATTATTATGCTTTATTTATGGTTATATTATGTTTGTTAGTATAATGATTATAGTTGGGTTATTGCTATATAGATAAAACGCTTAGTTTTATTCACACTTGCTTCATGCTTAATATGTGTATTAAGGAAGTTATTGCTTAACAGTAAATAAAAGAATGCTACAGAAAGAATCATGCCTTATTATTTAAAACTTACGTTATTCGTGGTTTATTCCTTATCGGTTTCTACATACTTAACCCTTGCTGTGAGCTATAATATTAATTGTCTTATATTCTTATCTTACAGTATTTAACATCAGAAGTGGGATGACTTATGTTCACAAATAAAAAAAAAAACTTATGTTTCAGAATGGACGCAGAGGCTATTACAAGTCTACTTACGGCAATCCGGGATGCTGTTGCTAAGCCACATTCAAACGACGATGACATTGCCCTACCAGTATTCGATCCTGACAAGAACGATTGTGGAGCAGCCAGCTGGTGTATCAGCGTAGAAGCTCTTGCCAAGGACCTTAAATGGAGTAGCATCAAAACTGCGGCAAAAGCAGGTAAGGCCCTTAAGGGCTCTGCTATATCCTGGTTTGAGTCATGGGAACCATTAGAGGGTAGGTCCTGGGAAAATTTTCGCACAGATATTATTAACGCTTACCCTGAAAAGAAAAATCTGTCCGAAAAGCTCACTAAAGCCGTGCTACATACATCAGATATATCTGAATCTTATAGTGAATATGTGAGAGAAAAATTAAGATTGTTAAGAAACACTAAAATCTCTTTTCACGAAACTCAACTTATAGAATTGATTTGTGGAGGTATTAGCGATATTGGCGTTAGAATGGCGTCTTTGAATAGCGGTGTTAACACAACTTCTGCTCTGATTACCTTGCTGTCGACCTATTCGAAGTCCAATAAACGACCTTTAGAGAATAATGATAAGGATACGAACAATGGTGCAGGACCCAGCGGGGCAAAACGAGTTAGACTTAATACTGATAAGAAATGTTACCTTTGTAACCAAATTGGGCATATACAATCGCAATGCTTTAAAATGTCACCGTTCCAATCGCAGCAACATCAAGTAGCTAATCAAACCCCACCGACTCCTAAGCCATATAAATCACAGGTAAAAATATGTACCTACTGTAAAAAAGTTGGCCACACGGAGTCAGTGTGTTTTCATAAGCAACGAATGACATCGTCCTCCTTAGTCACGCTTCCTACTAATGAAGTACATTTTTTAGACAAGCGAAATTGAACCTAACCCCAGTTCGTATTAATGGAGTGACAATTAACTCTTTAATTGATACAGGAGCAAATTGTAGCCTCATTAAAGAATATATTGCTAAAAAATTAGGCTGTCACCTTCAACCTGTATCTACATATGTTAATGGTATTGGGCAAAACAAGATACATGTATTTGCCAAAATTACTGTTATGGTTCAATTTGAGAGTATGTGTTTAGAACTTGATATCAACGTAGTTAGAGATAACGCTTTCCGTTATGACCTGCTCATAGGAAGAAATGCTCTTAGTTACTCTGATGTAGAAATAGTTACAAATTCATCTGGTTGCCGGCTAGTAAGAAAGTCATGTGAAATTTTAACAGAGGTAAACTTGATAACCTCTCCATCCGATTTATGTGAACTAGCTTCGAAAGTAAAACACTTACCCGTAGAATTACAAGAGAAAATAAATGATATTTTCGATAGGTACCCGTTAGTCCTCAATGAGGTAGGTACAGTACAAACCAGTGAATTAAAATTACGATTAAAACAAAATGAGATTGTTAATTACCGACCTTATCGGTTGGCCCCGGTTGAGAAAGAGAAGGTAGACAAAATTATTCAAGAACTTTTAGATAAAGCAATCATTCGTGAAAGTGATTCTCCTTTTGCAAGTCCTGTTATATTAGTAAAAAAGAAAGATGGTACAGACAGAATGTGTGTTGATTTTAGGGCTCTGAATAAAATTTTAGAAAAAGACAGATATCCGCTTCCTCTTATCGAAGATCAGATTGATAGGCTTGGTAAAGCAAAATTCTTTATATCCTTAGATATGAAAAATGGATTTTACCAAATTCCTGTTTCGACAGAATCAATTAAATATACTGCCTTCGTAACGCCCAATGGGCATTACGAATTCCTTAAAATGCCGTTTGGAATTTGTAATGGGCCAGCAGTTTTTCAAAAAGCAATAACAAAAGCGGTGCACCATTTAAAATTTGTTTTGGTATACATAGACGACATACTTATACCGTTTTCAACGATAGATGAAGGGTTAGACTATTTAGAAAGAACTATTCAGGCACTTTGTTCTGCAGGTTTTGCTATTAACCTAAAGAAAAGTATTTTTTTTGTAAATAATATTGAGTATTTGGGAAGGCATATATCTCCAGAAGGTGTTAAGCCCAGTGATACCAAAGTAGCAGCACTGGTAAATTCTCCTGCTCCATGTAATGTTAAACAGGTCAGGCAGTTTATGGGCCTCGCGAGTTACTTCCGAAAATTCATCCCAGATTTTGCCGCTAAAACAGCTTGTATAAGTAAACTCACAAAGATCACTCAAAAATGGGAATGGGGTCCTGAACAAGTTCAAGCACGAAATTTTGTTGTAAAGCATTTATCAAGCAAACCATTATTAACCGTCTTTGATCATCGACTACCTACAGAACTATATACGGACGCCAGTTCTTTGGGCTATGGCGCTATGCTAATACAATTAGTTGACAATAATAAAAAGGTTGTTGCCTACTTTAGCAAGAGGACTACTCCTGTTGAGTCAAACTACTGTTCCTATGATTTGGAGACATTGGCGATCTATAACGCTCTGAAGCATTTTAGAGTTTATCTTTTGGGCATAAAATTCAAAATTTTTACGGACTGCAATTCCATCAAGTCTACTATGAATAAAAGGGATTTGTCCCCACGCGTTGCTCGTTGGTGGACCTTTATGCAGGACTTTAACTTCGAAATTGTATATAAACAGGGGAAATATATTGGACATGTGGACTTTCTTAGTCGAAATCCTGTTGAAACACCTGTTCCAGATAACTCTGTGGGTAAATTTTCAGTATCTACTTCAACTGTAAACCACCACAAACGAACTTATGATAATTCACGATATTTAGTCAATCTTATCGATGATCCTCAGTCTTGGTTAGAGATAGCACAGCAAACTGACCCCGAGACACAAAACTTGATGACTCAAGTTGTAGCAGGAAATTTAGATGCAAATCGTTACGTGTTGCAAAATAATTTGTTGTTTTATAAAATTCAACCCGATGAACTCAAACTTTATGTTCCTAAGGGGTGTAGATTTAATTTACTGCAGCTTGTTCATGACGAAAACTGTCACGTAGGATTCGACAAAGCATTGTCGAAACTACGGGAATACTTTTGGTTTCCTCGAATGGTTGCTTACGTTCGCAAATATTTAAAACACTGTTTAATTTGTATAGAGAGAAAAAGTCATTCAGGTCCTAAACAGGGTTTTCTGCACCCAATAGAAAAAGTTCCAATACCTTTCCATACAATCCATTTAGATTGCACCGGTCCATTTCCACAGGCTTCCGAAGGATATAAATATATATTACTTCTAGTAGACGGCTTCACTAAATATACCTTAATAAAACCTTTAAGAAGTCTGACAGCTCAGGAATTAGTCCCAATAATCCGAGACACTATCACTTTGTTTGGTACCCCTACAAAAGTAATAACTGACCGAGGTACTAACTTTAGTTCTCGCCAAATATCATCTTTGTTCAGTGATTTACAAATCGAACACCACATGATCGCCACAGGCACGCCAAGGGGGAACGGTCAGGTGGAACGATATGTGGCTACAGTTACTGATATGTTAAACACTACTTGTTCTGGATCGTCAGATTGGCCGAGCGAATTGTGGAGGGTGCAACAGTCAATTAATACTACGGTACAAAAATCTACTGGTTTTACACCGATCCGTTTGCTTTTAGGTTGCAATGCTAACATACCAAGTATCCAGGCTCATTTGAATGAGGTTAATGTTTCTGAACCAATTATTGATTTAAGAGCAGACCGACAATTAGCGTTTCAACGTTTATTAGGTGAATCAGGAAGATTCAAAAAACGGTTTGATATCGTAAGACGGAATAATAAGTATTTCGATGTAGGCAATATAGTGTACGTAAACCAGGATCACAGGCGTCATAGTAAGCTGAGTCTCCGATTCAAAGGTCCCTACGAAATAAGTAATATACTTCTAAATGATAGGTACGCTCTAAGGGGAGGAGGCAATCTTAGAAATATAATTGTATCTAAAGATAAATTAAGGCTATGGCCAGGAGAATGGACAGATGAAAATTCAATTGTAGAAGAGACAAGTTAATTATAATATTTTTACTGGTTCCCTAGGCTTCATAATTGTAAAATACCTCATGGGGGTATAATAACTTAATTTTGAAATATTACTTAAATATAATATACTTCCATTAGGTATACTGACGTTAATATTGTTGTAACCAATTTTGTGTATATAAATGTGAGTTATGTTTTTATGTATATACTTAATGTGAAAAGTGATATACACCATAATGTTGATTTCATATTGCATTATAAATGTCTACTTAATGTGAAAAGTGAGACAATAATGCAAAATGTTATACTTGAAAGGCACACAAAGTCTACTTAATGTGAAAAGTGAGACAATAATGCCAATTGATATACTTAAAAGGCTCGCAAGGTCTACTTAATGTGAAAATTGAGACAATAATGCCAATTGATATACTTGGAAGGCTCACAAGGTCTACTTAATGTTAGAAGTGAGACTGTGATGCTGCATATAGTTTGATATCTTGTAATTTTAAGTTGATTGTTGAAAGGTACTTCAGGGAACGAAGTACATATCAGAATGGCCGTGTTATAGGATAAAATATTAAGTAATGTTATTATAAGTTATTGTACACCTAGTTATTTTGTTTTGACACCCAGCTTCAAATGGTACTCGCAACACAAACACCACGTGGTTTTCCGCCAGGTAAGCACCACGTGTTGTTTTGCCAGTAGGCACCAGGTGTTCTCCTACCGGTAAACACCAGGTGGTCTTTGCTGGAAAACATCAGGTGTTGTTTGTCGAGTTGAGCTAAGGAGTGGGGTGGTGCGGATGCTTTATAAAAGCAGGTCGGTTTTCAAGATGGGCAGTTGGAGTTAAGACATCGACGTGTCTACAGGCCTACGGTTCAATAGACGGTCACTAGTTCAGTTAAGTAAATGTCATTATTATGCTTTATTTATGGTTATATTATGTTTGTTAGTATAATGATTATAGTTGGGTTATTGCTATATAGATAAAACGCTTAGTTTTATTCACACTTGCTTCATGCTTAATATGTGTATTAAGGAAGTTATTGCTTAACAGTAAATAAAAGAATGCTACAGAAAGAATCATGCCTTATTATTTAAAACTTACGTTATTCGTGGTTTATTCCTTATCGGTTTCTACATACTTAACCCTTGCTGTGAGCTATAATATTAATTGTCTTATATTCTTATCTTACAGTATTTAACACCTCCGTGAAGAGAGGCTCAAGCAAAGTTTCCATTTAGGTGCGGATTAAGACTGGCGTTAACACCCGTGGGAGCGAACTTCGACAGGTTCGGCCCGGGCCGGGCCGCGACGCTCCCTGCGAATTGTGTCGCGCGGGGATCCATTAAACTGGGAGTTATCTCTGAAGGTTAATGTTAATGTTTGTGATGGTAATGTGGCGTGTTAAAGTAATCACTTACTCGTAAACTGTGTATAAGGGACTTTAAAATCAGGAAAAACGTCGTCATTTCAAGTGGAACAAAATTTATTTTTTTTACTTCTCATGCTCGTAAAGTCCTTCTTTATGCTGGGTATAGGCTGCATAATATGCACTAGTGCATAAAGTGTTGACGTCATCTAGACTAAGATAATTAAGCCCTACAGCCAGACACACGAGGTGACTGCATTAAATAAACATGTTATTTGAATATATTTACTTTAATTTATTTGCCTTCAATGTTGCATCTAGAAAAAATGAAATTTAAATCTATTAAAACAAGCATTATTAACAAAAAAAAACAAAATCAACGTATTTTGGCAGTTTTACGTTCGACCTAAGTTAAAAGTTTCATGCAGAAATTAAACAAAAAACAAAAGTTTATTAATAAATACAGTTGCGGGAAAGAGGTTTTCGTCTCGTTTAGGACTATTAATTAGTTGTTTTCTTCGCACATCTGGCAGTATTGCGCTCGACCTAAGTTTAAAGTTATATGCATAATTAAAAAAACAGAAAAATACAATGGCGGGAACAAGGTTGATGTCTCGTTTTGGACTACCTATTTAATTAGTTGTTTTTTTGGCAATACTGGTTGTGATACGCAATTTTGTTAAAATATTGTCTTGTGAAGAGGAAATAATGCTCACACCTAACACACTAATGGTTAAAAATGCAAAAGAACTTATTGAACAGACATTGCCAATATTACTGTTATATTTCCTCGTAATCGAAGTGAAAAGCAGAGTGGTCGGTCTTAAAACCCATTTTATCCTCGACTTAATTATCCACCCTCGCCTACCCGCTCGGATGGATGCCATAAGTCTCGGATAAAATGGCTTGTTGTACAATCTACTATTAGTAGTCAAAGAGTAAATAGTGCATAAAAAAACGCAGTGCGAGACTTTGTTTTATGAAAAGGTAAACTTTACCAAGTTTCAACATACAAAATGGCGTAGTGCTTAAACAAAAGGGAACAAGAGCGGTCACAAAGGGGACTTATTTTCCTATATTTAGTATTCCACGGATCCGCAAACCGCGACGCAATGAGACGATTGTTCGCAGAGCTGCAAAGCGACGCAGTTGCTGCTGACGGCAATAAATAAATAACAAACACAAAAGAACTCAAAGCGCCCCGGTCTTGGGCAGCCATTACGAATTTGCCGGCGTCCAACGCGGAAGGGACATTAAAAGCATACCTTTCCATATCGTGTAAACCTCTTGCAAATTTATTCAGGACACTCATTCGCAACTCGTCAAATAATATCTAGGTAATAATTCGTGCGCGCCGTTTGTAATGTAATCCCGCCTGTATTCTTGTACATTAGAGTGCGCTTTCCCCTGTGGTGGCTAGAGAAACATTTCAATTTAAGTATTATTCACGTAATTTGCATTGCAGTGGCTGCTGTAGTGGCGCTGGACTGACTGTCCTCGGCTCGGAATAATCACGTAGCTACTTTGCATCCGCGCGCCGCTGCATGTAGAATAAACACCTATTTTTGCTTAGTGGCATCAATGCAGAGCGGCAGTTTTACGGCTAATTGGTAAAAGGTGGGTTTCCACCACGGGCCCAGGCAGACACGTCAACCAACCCTTTCTTTTATAGCTGCTATCTCTCACACGGCTCAATCGATTTTCATGAAATCCACCTAAGTAAGCTACTTAGACGGATTAGTACTTTATAGCTTTCCTTCAAATAACGTTTAAATCGTTCCATCTATTTTGGAATTACAATGCTAAAGACAGACACACAGAAACACAAAAACAAATCAATATACAGTGCTATTACTACAAAAACTATCAAAACATTGATTATTAATTGGGAGCATTTAATAAAGACATTGTATACATTACTCGGGAAATTAAATTGATAAATACGAATAATGAACTGAATTACAGTTCCGCCGCACGCTCAATGTTCCGTCTACGTACATTGACCTCGCTTAATATGTAGATACGGTTTTTAATTGGGTCGGTAAAGTGACAAGAGCTGGACCACCTATTTAGTGTATTTTTAGCATTGTGTCAGGAAGTTTTAATATTGCACAGAAGCCATCAATTATCTGTGTAAGAATGGACCGAATTGACCGCGGCTTTTTCAAATGAAAGCCTGTTCAATTAGAATGGTTGTAAGCTATTCTTCATGAAAATTGGTTGGGCCGTTTAGGAGATATCAGCTCTCAAAGAAGGAATAGCCAACTATATCGTGGGTTTTTATCTATTATTCACATTTTATTATTCTAGGATGGTCCCTGTGACAGCTCATATAAACACGTGTAACATGTATTTCTTGGGGTTTTCGTATCAATACTTTATTAATTATTACATTGATACTAAAATATAACCCATATCAATTGTATACAGCGTGTAAATTTCATTCGCGCATATATTTTAACAACGAATAATATATACACTAATTAACGTAAAAACTTGTGTAACAGCAACATTAGTTGTATTTATTTTTTTCTTACTAATTAATTCAGCAATCAATGTATCACATTGCGGCAATTAAATTAAAGCATCTACATAATGGTCATGTCATGCATGACTCATCATCTATTATGCTTCGCCATTTGTTTACTTTGCCACTAAAAGTCAAAAATAAAGATCGTTAATGCAGGTGGTTCACTCGCTACTCGTATTTTACACATTTCGTCCTTGCACTTGGATACAGGCAATACATTGACGACCTAATGGACGCTCGCACACTTCGTACATTGCTCCTAAGACAAACTTTAAAAAAATAACTGCTTTTCAATAATAAAAGTTACCAACAAAATATCTTTCTCAACTGATTTGTATGATCGTTAACGTCTGGATAAAATTATGCCTGTATGAAATTTACACGCTATACATTATAGTACCTACTATGACACAAATCAAAAAGTACGTTAATGTTAAGATTAGTTAAAGCAGAAAAGTGTAAAATAAAGTGAATTATAAAAAAAACCCGACTGCAGTAAAAATATCAACTGAAAAGCGAAAAACAAGCTCAATAACGTAAAGAAGAATGTAAGAGCAATAAAAAGTGTAGGGGAGGTACTTACCTACCCCAAAAAAACTGTTGTTTTACATTCTATTGTACCACTTCGTTGGCGTGATTAATGTATATTCATGCCAAATTACAGCTTTCTAGTACTAAGAGTCTCTGCGCGGAGAGTCGGACGGACATGGCGTTACTATAAGGGTTCTTAGTTTGAGTAAGGAACCCAAAAAATGTTGAGCGTTAGCTTGTTCTCGCTTGGAATACCATTTTCCTACTCTATACTCTGCTGGTATTCTCGTAGGTTCCGGAAATGTACAGGCGTCTAGTTTAAGAAAAAATATTGGAGTAAAACAGACAGCTAGATATTGTATTGTATACTCGTATTGTTGTTAAAATTGCCGTAAAAAGTTACTCACGCAACTGTACGTTAAGTGGAAGAAACTTGCATGAGATACACCGGTTCGACGACATGTAAACTTTATAACGGGACTTTATAGTTGTTGCTGGTCCATTTAGTGCCAGAAGTTAAGGTAGATTCTTCTTAAGTCTTTTACACTCTCAATTTAGAAGTTGTGCTTTTGTCAGTAGAGTATCTCCTAATTTCCTCTTCTCCCTGCCTTTTCTTTTCCTTGCACACGCCATGATATGCAAGTTAAAAATAATGGTGTATTACTAATACTCTCCGTCAGGTTGTAGTTTGTACAAAGTACGCATATATTAACTTGATTCTTATAAATTGAGGGCTATAAATAACTTTACAAGAAAGGTTCTTTCACATCTATGTTGATGAAAACATCTCTATCTCCATTAGTTTTATGGAACCGACATACCTACCTTCGTGCTACATGTACAGTCGAAGTCATAAATATGTTTACACTTTAATACCTTGTCTATTTAACGTCTCTATTAAACTATCATAAAATGATATTGTCACAGCGTATTAAAGTGATAAGGTACTAAAGTTCGACTGTACCTATGGTATTGTGTCGTGATTCGTCAGAACGATGTGGATTTCAATGCATTTGGTATGGTGAGATTTATATTATTACGCACAGTAAAAGAACGATAATAAAATGTTTAGAAAAAACAAAAAGGTCTTGAAAAATTAAAAATTTACCTTTTAGGATCACGTAGTCAAACTAGGAACCCTTACAGTTTGGCCATGTCCGTCCGTCCGCCTGCCTGCAGCCTAGCTCAGAGACGCTTAGTACTAGAAAGCTGTAATTTGACATGAATATACATATTAGTCACGCCAAGAAAATGGAAAAAAAAATCTTGAAATAAAATTTTTTTTACTGTACTCCTTCCCTCGTGTACGTATCGTGGGGATGTATTTTTTTTCTCGTCTACCCCATAGTGTGGGCTGTCATTGGATAGGTCTTTCAAAAATAGTACGGATTTGTGAAATCAATTTTTCGATTAAGGATTCCGTTTATGAAATATCAAGCTTCAAAGCGCTATTTTTTTTACAGTCAAGTGTCCTTCCCCCTACAGCCTACGAATACTAATAATCTTAAATAAAAGCGCATATAACGAATTTATAAGGAAACCTATCAAGACTGAGTAGACATCATTGGTTCCTGAGATACAGGCGATTAAAGTTTTTATACCTACTAAAATCATCTAAGACGGCACCAAATGACAATAAATAGAAATTAGTTATTGCTTGTTGATTTTATGTTTGTAGTAAGTAAGTACTTAACGGCTTCGAAACCCCTACACTGAGCATGGTCCGACATGCTGTCGCCGGTATTTTTTTAATGATAATAGTTCAGTCAAACTGAAGTGGACTTTTGGTTAAATATTGTGGGATTGAGTATTGCCGACTTCAGTTTGAGTGACCTACCGTTTTGAAAATAATTAACTTTTAGGGTTTTCGAAAGCGATTTTTTTTTTATTATGCTTTTACATTTATTGATCATAATCCCACTGAACTGCCACTTCTCAATGAATAAGAGCCACTGGATATTTCACGCTCGCCGCTAGCAACGCCGCGGGAAAGTCATTGAGCATATACATACATACATACCATCACGCCTTCTTTCCCAGGGTGGGGTAGGCAGAACTACAGGTATACCAACAACTCTAAAGAGACTTGTTGATAATTCTGTAACCACATTTTGCACAAGTAGGCTAAGATGTTTACTAGTGTAAGTATTAGTGACAGTACTATAAGCTCTTATTCCCTTAGTCGCCTCTTACGACATCCACGGTAAGACATGGAGTGGCACTATTCTAACCCGGCAACCACACATGTATTACATATATTTAAACCATTCAAATGTGCTTTGTTATAGTAACTCAACTATCTAAATTGAGATATTATCGCCACCCTTGAAATAGGTACTATTGAGGAGTTACGGTGGCAACCAGTGGTATTCATGTGTGCCTATAATATTTGAGGAGTTCTCTCAATTTCTCACGGATCCCCTTACCGGATAACAACATGGTGACAATGGGATTACGTCGGGAGTATACCCAATCAAAAAGAAAATAATTTTCAAAATTGACCCACAGTTGAAGAAGTAATTAAATCGCGTCATAAAACATACAGCGATAGGAGCGGGAGCTATCCAATGATCTGAAGCAATTCCAACTCTATTTCAAAAAGTGGCGGCTTATTCCAAACTCATCTAAAACCGAAGTATCAGCATTCCACCTTAGCAACCAATTGGCCTCATATGTCCCTAAGGTAGCCTTCAATGGGGAAGAACTTCAATACAATCCACGCCCAAAATATCTTGGAGTTACTTTGGACCGATCTCTGACGTACGGACCCCATCTAGACAATTTGAGTAGAAAGCTGAGCACACGCAACAACCTTCTGCATAAGCTAGCCGGCACCTCCTGGGGAGGTAGGGCTGATGTTCTTCGCACGACTGGACTTAGTTTGGTCTATTCCGCTGGGGAGTACTGTGCACCTGTGTGGCTGAATAGTGCACATACACACAAAATTGATGTTCAACTTCGAAAAACAATGCGATGCATTTCTGGTACATTAGGGTCTACTCCGGTACAATGGCTGCCTACCTTGAGCCACATTCCTCCACCCCATTTGCGACGACAACAGGCCTTGCTAAAAGAAGCCACAAAAATCCACAACAACCTAGATCTCCCCGCGGCAGAAGATTTTCTGAACCCTCCACACCATCGCTTGAAGTCTCGCAACCCGCCCTACAGAACAGCTCGCGAGTTGAAACAACAGCGGTTTAACGTCAAGAGCCAGTGGCTGGAAGAATGGATGAAAAATCCTCCTAGTACCTACGCCTTAGAAATTGATCCTACTAAGAAGCCCGCTGGTTTTTCCGAAGCAAGGAAGGTGTGGTCTCAGCTGAACAGACTTAGAGTTGGACATGGGCGATGTGCAGAGTACATGCATCGATGCGGATGGAGAGACTCACCGGCGTGTGACTGCGGAGCACCGAGTCAGTCGGTTGAGCACTTAATCCTGCACTGCCCTAATCGGAAATATGAAGGAGACCCTCGCGACCTGCTCATCTTTTCAGACAACGCAGCCCAATGGGTGAAAACTCTAGATATTCAATTATAATTTATAAGCGACTTGGTGATTACACTATAGCCATACGATTAAATAAAACATACAAAAAAAACCACAGTCGAATAGAGAACCTCCTCTTTTTTAAGTCGATTAAAAAGATAATTCTGAGACCTGTCATTCCAGCACAGATGATAAACTCAAATCCAAGAATGGGTTTACTGCGATGGTAGGTGACAGGATTGGCTTTTTATCTTCCTTTACTGTAATGTGTAGAAATGTGTTGTGATGGCTGGTGAGTGATGTATAAAACAATATCAAGCCTTTGTGACGCGTCACGAGGCCACAATACGACACGTCCCACAAATGTAATATAAATCCGACTTATCGATACATTACTGAAATATTTAATGTTTAAGGGTTAATCAACTTTTTTTTGTACCTCGTTGCCATGGTGACGTCTATTGGGTCATTATTTAAAACCATGATATTAAAGTATATACATCGACCAAACATCAGTTTTTGTGGCAATTAAAAGCCCATTTTATCACGGATTTTCTTTGGAGCATAATTATTTAGGACTGTATATATATCAAACGATTTTTCAACAACAAAAAATTTATCCAACCTTAAATGATGTTTCCTCTTTGAATGGGTTATGTCATGAGATGTAGAGAAGAAAGAGTTATTTTCACATTTATATTAAGTGAAAAATCACAATAAGTTTGCTCGGTAGCAGGTTAGAAGGTAAAATTGTCCTACCCCCCGCAAACTCTCTGATAAGAAAGCTTAAACGTTTTAAATATTCTCGCACGTATACTGTAACTGTTAATCAAAGTCTCTACATGCGATCCGCTAATGAGCTGATGATTTATCAACCAGTCAGACGTCACCGGATCCAATCAAATAAGTTGTAGTTGATTAAAACCGGATCCATTTGTCTTTGTCGGCGGCAGTTAATAAGGCCCTCTAATGGGCGCAATCGGAGTCGATAAATAAGAAGACCGGCGACCCGCGCAGCCTGTAATTAGACCTGCTGGGGACACGCCGAGGTTGTGGGGAAACGTGCCACGTGCGGCATATTGGTCAGCGAATCGATTTCACTAAAGAACCTGCCACCAAGTTTCCCCACTACAGACTGCCAGACCGATTTGTAAATTATTATTTTGTTTGAAATGATACTTTCCAAATAGTCATTAGGTTAGGACCTGATGATGGGATCCTCGAGGAATCGAAGGAACTCCTCAAATAGTACAAGCATACACAGCGATTTTGATATTTAGGTTTGTAGGCAGAGTCGCCAACTAGGCCAACCGCGTTATCAAATGCAAGCAATGATTAATCGGCCAAAAGTTATAAATGATGTGTGTGTCTACCCACGTTGACGATTCAAATGAAGTAAGGGTAGGTCGAAAAACTCGCACGACTAGTAGATGCTCAGCCCCATTTCATATTTCTCGTGACGTCGTTAATGCAATTTATTACCCGATTAAGTCTAGTTTTATAGTATTACTAAAATTTATTGTTGGTCCAATAGGTACGTAATTCGTTTATCAAACTCTGACTATTTACATGTACGTTTGTTAAGTTTTCCATAAATATTACAGCCCTAACTAGGAAACCAACTCACGTGCTAGAGATGTTGTCCAGCGTTGTCATTAATACAGAGGTCGATAAATCACAAACAAAAGAGCTAGCTCGTAAAGACGGTGGCGATACGGTTGCGGTTGAGCAACTTGGGAAAAGCTGGATATCAAAACTTTAACGCCCGATTCGCCCCGTTTGAAGCTTATTCTAATAAAACCCATTGTCTAATATTAACTCTTATCTAAACCAAAATCAGCTCATAGGTACAACATCGCTTCAGACAAGGAGAAAGCCAACAGGTGGGTATTAAAAAAAACCTTATTATGATTTCTTTGAAAAATTACCCTCGTAGGTACCTAGATACCTACGTAGGCCAAACATGCTGCAACGGGACAAAATTTTGACAAAGGCTAGGGACTAATCTGTCTATTCCATACTCCAACGTAAGAATAAAGTGTTTAAGTTTAAAATAAAAGTGCGTTTTGTGTGACTTTAATCCTTTTATTACTAAGCAATTTAGACCCCGGGTGGCTGTCCTTGTAATAATTTCATTATAATATAATAGCTACTTTTTATTAGGGTTCCGTACACATTGGGTAAAAACGGGACCCTATTACTAAGACTTCGCTGTCTGCCCATCCGTCTGTCTGTCACCAGGCTGCATCTCAAAAACCGCGATACCTAGACAGTTGAAATTTTCACAAATTATGTATTTCTGTTGCCGCTATAACAACAAATACTAGAAACAAAATAAAATAAATATTTAAGCTGGGCTCCCATACAACAAATGTGTTTTTTTGTCGTTTTTTGCTCGATATTAATAACAGCAACAGATAGCCACTTGAAATATTCACAGAATATTTAGTTGTATATTCACTTTAAGAACAAATAATTAAATTAATAATTAAGGGGGTCTCCCATACAACAAACGTGATTTTTTGCCGTTTTTTGCTCTATCTTAATACAGACACCGTGGTGGTATAGATAATGGTATGGAACCCTTCGTACACGAGTCCGACTCGCACTTGGCCAGTTTTTAACACTAGTTTCCGTTTGGCGTATTTGACACTAGCTCCCGGTAAAGTGTTAGCCCCACAGTTCGACTTCTGTTAAAATATGATTTTCTAAATGTCTCGTTTCGGACACATTCCAAAAGAACATGTTCAATATATTGAACTAGGCGATGAAACGGGTTGTTCCATCTATCCCAACTGGCTATCTCAACCAGTTGGCATACATGGATTTTCTTCCACTCTTCCCAACTTGTAAAAAACTTGTACAGTAAACGAGACATTTAGAAAATCATATTTTAACAGAAGTCGAACTGTGGGGCTAACACTTTACCGGGAGCTAGTGTCAAATACGTCAATACGGAAAAAAAGCCATGTACTTATCCCAACTGGTTGGGATAGATGTAACAACCCGATGAAACCTTTTTCATCAAGAATGCAAACTTGTTTGATGGGATATGTTCGGAACGAAGCCTGAGGGCAGTTTGGTCAATCCATGGAAATTGGGATATTGGTGGCTGGATTGTTTGGAACCAAAAAGTCTTCTTCTCTCGACCGTTCATCAAAATATTCCTACCACGAGGCCTGCCACATAGCGTTCTAATTAGTTTCACGTAATCAGAAAAAAGAGGAAGAACCAATAATGCCACACTATCGGTCGCTTGATTTGATAATAAGTTCACCGCATCATTTTCTTTTCGCTGTATATAAGAGGGTTACTTTTGAAGTACCACCCTTTTATATAAAGATTGAAATTTCAAGGTAAGAGATGTTTATTGACTCAAGGCATAAATTTCAACCCGCTTCTGTTTATAAAATTTCTTTATAAAAACTATTCAAGTCTGTACTTCATAAATGTAGTGACATTTTTGAAAATTCCTTGTATAAATACCAAGTAACGGCATTTCAAGTCCGATGTAAACTGAGTAAATATTTGCGATGCAGCGTGGGTTGTCGGAACTAACTCAATAGTTTGCTCTCGAGATATACCTAGCAATATTTCAAATAGAACTTTGGTGCTATTCACTACTAAAACTGCACTATTATTTGTAATTTTATTGGTATGTTTGTAAAATGGGTCTTACTCGAAAGTGTAAATGACTAACACACTCCAATGTTTGCAATATGTAACGGTTCCTACGAGTCCATACTAATCTGGCGTTTCATCATCATCATCACAATTATTCCTCCCCGAGGTTTGCCACAAGGACCGGTCCTGCGCCGCTTGGATCCAAGGTTTCCAAGCCACGTCATCAGTCCATCTAGCTATGGTCTCATTGTTAATTATTATTGTAAGTATGTCTAGTACTTATTAATAATTTGGCGTTACACAGCTATAAGTACCCAAGGCTAAGTAAGATATTTAGTGATTTTTTGTACGACTGTTGGGGAATACCTCATCAAACTCTGCTATTTGCACTGGTTTTTGTTAGGTCAATTTAAATAAATAGATTCGTCAGGAAACTCGAGATCTATTTTCTTGTTGTTTTGTTAGAGAGTAACTCCATTTGCGACCCGCTCGGCTCGGGTGCTGTCCCAGTCATGTAGCTGTCACGGCTCTGGAAAGTGCCTGCACTCGCGTCGCGTATTTCAAGTTTTATTGTTATTGTTAATCGATTCGTGTCGCGAACAAAGTCCCTTGTTCTGAGAGGATATAGATATATAAAACTATACCTGGTAGAAATTAAATAAAACGGCCAAACATGTTCAAGTGAAGCCTTTAGAACATATACTTAATTCACAGAAGTGACCAATCATGATACCTATAATTGATTTGATATTTCACTACCCCTTATTAGTACGTTGAAAGGGGAATAAGACTTAGTTGACCGGTGAAATTACCAGCATAGAGGCATTCCATCTTAGTCTTCAGGGTTGGCAACGCATTTGAGGACTTAGGATTATAGTCTTGAGAATTCAAATGTCTATGGGTCTCAGATTTCACTTACCATCAGGTGGCCTGACTTCACGTGTGTCTTCTCCTTAACATAAAAAATAATAATATTTAAATATATGTGATTTAATGATTAAGTCATTAAGTAATTATGTTTGGGCAACTATAAAACACTTATGACTCCATTAAAGCACAGCAAAATCTCGAGAAAATATTGAATGTAACCGAATTTCCGTCCGTAAAAATTCTAAATTAACTTAATAACTTTCGCCCATTTTGGAACCGGCCACCTGAAGCGATCACCAAAGGCATAGTGGAGAGAACATTTATCTTGTAAAATCTGTTCGCCATTGAATGCCTGAAAGAGCCATTGTGTCCCTTTAACTGATTACTGCAGGTAATAGGAGCGAAAATACGCGCACAATGGGTTGTTCATAGCGCTTGGTACGAGACGCACAGCTACAGGGAACTGGGAGTAGTAAGTTTTGCTTTTGGAATCATAAATGCTTTTATGACTAATATCTTGAACATATCCTTATAGACTTGACCTTAGTGTAGTTTTGTGATATTACTTTCAAGACCAGGGACTGATGACGTACGTTGAGTACTTTTATATTAATAAAACATCATTTTGGGCTCTCCTTGAACAGGTTTAAAGATACTAGCCAATTTTCCTGGTAAAAAGTGTCCAGGATTTGGCGAAGGTGCCGTCAGTAAGTCCCCGCGTGCATAAGCGGCTGCGGCCCTCGATTCAATTTGCTCGATGAAAGGTGTCCGTAAGCGGTTACTCATTGCCTGATAGCTGATAGCCAAGTCGACTCGAGAAAATGCTAGGTTCATCTTACAGATAATCAGAGAAGAAGGCTGGTTTGAAAGGATAATTTCCTCTTTTAATGTTAGAACTAGTAGGTTGATAACTTTATTACCACATAATAAGTGATACCCTTTATGTTACCATTGAATGATTTGAGATACCACGTACAAAAACGGCTTTAACTTCAGAGAAATGAAATTTCTGCGAAATTTATATTTTCATTCATTATACGCCTTCTACACGATTTCTGAAGTAGATAAAAGAAGCCGAATACCTTTGTAAATATTATCTTTACTAATATTATAAAAAGGTAAAGTTTGTCAGTTTGTGAGGTTGGGTAATCTTTAGATCTACTACTGGACCGAATTAGATGAAATTTGGTGTAGAGTAGTTTGAGTCCTGAGAAATGACATATGTTTCGGCCGTTTCACGAAAACATAAGTCATTCAGAATATAAGGTTTAGCAAATTCCTCTACCCCTTAAATAATCGAATAATATTACATAATGGATAAAAATACATTTGTAAAATAAAACATAGGCTTGACATTGAGCATCATAGAAGAAAAGATAGAAGGAAAGCAAAGAAGGGGTAGAGCAAGAATTAGTTACATCGGTATGTATGTATCGGTACAAGTTAAGGAAATGACAGTGGATAGAGGTAAGTGGGAAGGGTGGTGTGCTAATGAGGAGGCCTACGTGGGTGATAACAGGCTGAAGAAGAAGAAGAGAGAAGTGGAGGACATATTGCATCACGATACTACATCGAAAAGAGCTTATTTAAGAGAAGAGAGTAAATAAATATTTTTGTAAAGTTGTAATCATTTATAGGGTTCCGTAGTCACACTACTTACTAACTTACAGTTTATCTCATTATCAGTCACAAAGCCGAAATAATGTAAACATCTAGTTTTTATACGGCGCAAAGATAGTTTGAGTTAGTTCGTTTTTTTTAGAGAAAGTGAGACTTATGTTGTGTTGTTGTGGTTGTTGGTTGTGGTTGTTGTTGTATGTTAAGACCGGTGCACCTAGTGATCTATAGTCTCTATCTACCTTATTAGGAGACAGGCGTGAAGGCGTGTGTGTATGTATGTATGTAGTTTATTTTAGAGAAGGGTAAATTTGATGCTTGTGAAGCTTTTGTGTTAACAATTTTAATTTAAAAACGTCACAAAAGTTATCGTTGGATAATTTCCCCTAACTGAACAAGAACATGGGTCTGATACGCTCTTGCCTGATTTCTAGCTTGTTTCTCTGTTGTATTTCATTGAATTGAATTTCTAGTTAATATTGTTCAGATAAATTAGCTAATCTACAATACAACTGGTCACAATTGATCTACAAAAAATAAATTTAGAATACTGAACATACTGGGTGTTGCCTGTAATAGGAGCAATAAATTGATGGATCATTTCTACTCTATAAACGTAGCAACGTTTGTTCTACAACTTATACAAAATATGTAATTTAGTATTTGAAAATCTCAAAATTTCGAACAAACTTAATAGCATTTTCAATGTACTCCATCCAATACTCTAGTTGACATCTACTGTCAGCCTACAAACTTCGTAGTTTTCGCAATACATTGCTGGCTTGGAAAATCTAAATTCATTCATATTTACTAAACAACAAGTAATTTTCAAAAGTTGTAGAATAAATGTTGTTACGTTTGTGGTGTGGAAACGATCTCTCAATTTATTGCTCCTATTACAGGCAACACTCGGTATAATGTGGTTCAGAATAAGCTTAAATGACCAAACATTGTAAGAATGTGATGAATCTGTGGACCTAGTTTTATGGGGTCATGGGTGAATCCACTTAGAGTAAAGGCATGATGTATGGTGCCAGCAAGTTTGGAGAGGATACACGAAACAACTGGTAATTTAATTGTTTCCCTGAAAAGCGGTATGACAGAAATAAATTAGTTGTTAAATAATTTGATTGCTCAACCGTTAGGTAACTGGCAGAAAAATATAAGTTTATAAGGCAAAAAACTAAATAATAGCTAGTAATCGCTGTCTGCGATAGGTTATGAGGTTAGTGCAATTTAATTCCTTTAATGTGCAATACTTATTTCCGATTATTTTTCCACTCGGATGCAGGAATATCACTTTGCAATGGCATTAACCTTTCAGAGCTAGTCGACGGAATTCAGATGAAAATAACAAACGAAACCTTCGCAGAGCTTGATTGATTGCGCCGATACACGCGGTAAATAATCGGCCAGATAATAAATTACCTTTTACATAGAAAAATATTCCAGCAACGCAGCCTTCGACGGTGAATAGGGTTGTTTTTTGCTTGGCATCAATCACCTGTCCCAGTCAAAGGACATACTTAAGGTAGTCTGACAAATGATAGTTACTAACCACTATGATAAATTAGCCTTATACATTGAATTCCTACTGTAATACATTTGGAGGTTTAGTTACATTAGCACTGACCGGAATTCTAGTCGGCTTTTGGCAGAACATTCGTTTTTATCAGGCACCTAAATCATCTAGTTAGATAATTCAAAAATAATTACTACAGAGTTGTCGGCTCAAGTTGGTATGCCAGTATAATCTGCACACAGCATACAACAACGTAGAACCAAATTATACAAGTCCTAAAATTACAGAAGGATTACAGGATTTACAGGTAACGACACAAAAAGCAAAGAAAACCCGTACATACATTACTTTTATCCTCTCACACAAAAAAAATATACTGCAACAAAATCATTTGTTTTTTTCAACATGTTTGCACCGAGTAAACCGCATCGACGACTGGTTTTATGAATCGCTTTGGAACAACTAGCGGGAGTTGTTGCCGCGCTCAAGTCGATCGAGGGCCCTCCAAGTCTCTATAGCGTCGCACGGGAGAATCGCAGGTTTATTCAAAAAGCATAATATAACTACATCATACTATAATATACTAACTTTTGCTCGTGACTTCGTCCACGTTGATTATCCTACGGGTAGTGTTTTTTCAAGATTAAAGGTAGCCATGTGGTCATTTAGGGTTATTTAGCTATCTTCATTCCAAATTTCATCCAAACTCGTTCGGCTGTTTCAGCGAGAGAGGAGAACTAAGATAAACACAAACTTGTAATTAATGTATCTATTCTAAGTTCGTATTTATAATATTAGTGTGATTAATGTGTAGGTTACGAGTATGAGGCAGCGATAAAAATATCACGTGATTCAGGGTTGATTTTATTATTTGTGTCTGATAATGACTGATTCGTACGTGTGGAAACACTTCATTATACAGTCGAGTTCCGGCAGAACCGCCAAACAGCTTCAAGTAGTGCCAATGAATGGTTTGTATTTGAAGTAATGTCTATTACTTGCTGTGGTAACTTAACACGTTTCCTGTCCGGGTGCCCCCAATGTGGGGTCATAAACCTTTTTTTCAGGAGTCCGTGGTTCCACTATGGGGTCACATCCCCATACTGAATGGGCATAAAACTCTCAGTTGGACTTGTGACATTGTCAGATCTTTTAGTGATTCTTTCGGAATGTCGTGATTTGTGATCTAGTGATGTTTTTACTACATAGCTCAAGTAAGAAACTATAGAATAATTAAATCATACATCTGAAAAGTTGCTTTTGTCTTGCTTTCTCAATTAGCTTAGCGATGGGTACTATAGCTGACGGAGATATAGATAACGAGATTTTTCGACGAAAAAACGATTTCGTATGTTTATTCACTACATTTGTTACTCAAGCGTCTATCTATAATATAAAAATGAATCGCAAAATGTGTTGGTAAGCGCATAACTCAACAACGCCTGGACCAATTTTACCAATTCTTTTTTTATTGTGTTTGTTACTGTCAGAAGAAGGTTTTTATGAAAGAAAAAAACTGAAAATCCACCGGGAAGGTCAGAAATTTTCAGCGGGGCGAAGCCGCTGGCGGGCCGCTATCTTCAATAAAAAAAAGTTGTAACTTTGACTCCCTAAAATTAGTTTAGTTATTGGTACCGAATTCGAACCCCATGGTTCAGTCACCAGTACCAATTAGTTTTTTCTAACTTAAGTACATTACCCGAGGCTCTTACGAAGAAAAATATCGCGAGGAAACCTGCACATTCGAACAGCTAAGTGTGTAAGAGGGTACAAAAGATCCTAAAGGGGTCGAAGTGTATCCGAAAGTGCCCAATCGTAAGATAAGATAAGATAAGTCTAGGAATTTATTCATTTCCGGTCTCAAAAATAAAGTTTTTTTTTTATGTTACGGAGAAGGCACACGAGCACTCAGGCCACCTGATGGTAAGTGGCATCTGAGACCCGTAGACATTTGAATTCTTAAAACTATAATCCTAAGACCTCAAATGATTTGCCAACCCTGAGGACTAAGATGGAATGCCTCTATGCTAGTATTTTCACCGGTTGTCTTATCCCCACACCGGAACACAACAATGCGAACACTGTTGCTTGGCGGGTGGTTAATGGATAAGATGGTGGTAGCGATCCGGATGGACCCTGCACAGGGTCCTACCACCACTAAAGACTAGGTCTAGACCATATGACCAGTATGTTTGTTTATACTACTATATCTCTGCATAAAACAAAAACATACTACACAAAACATTTAATCACCAGCAACTACCCATCCTTCTTTATCCGGTTGATCTTGCGCTTGATGCGCTCGATGTAGGCGCTCACGATGTTGAAGAGCAGCGGGAGCGCGAGCGACTTCTCGTCGTCCCTCACTCCCACCTCCGCGGACAGCTCGGAGCGACAGCGCCGCTGCGCCGGCATCGCAGCCTCCGATGCCATCACAGACGCTGGGATTTATTTAAATTTGAATTAGGTATATAAATTATTGGTCAGTAATGCGACTTAGAAGTGCCATGGTAAAGAGTGCGACTTAGCAGTACCATGGTAAAGTTAAAAAATGATAGCGCTATTAAGTTGTATTTATTTACGTATCTATGTTAAAACTATTACGCTGTTATTAAAAGCTACGCTTTAGACATGTCTAAAGTGTAAATTCTCAATGGATTGACATTTACTAAACAAGTGTTCAACGGTGTTTAGTTTTCCGTAGTCAAACTAACCCTTATAGTTTCGCCATGCCCGTCCGTCCGTCCGCAGCCTACTTAGTGCAGAGACTCTTAGTACTAGAAAGCTGTAATTTGGCATGAACATATTAGTCACGCTAACAAAGTGGTACAATAAAATGTAAAAAATATTTTTAGGGTACCTCCCCTACACTTAACGTGGGGATGTATTTTTTTCTCGCCGACACCATAGTCTGAGATGTCGTTGGATAAGTCTTTCAAAAATATTGTAGGTTTGTAAAACAATTTTTCGATTATACATCCGTTTATGAAATATTAAGCATTATAGCGCTCATTTTTATTAGAGTCAAGTGTCCCCCCCCCCTTCAGCCAAAACTACAAATATGAAAAATCTGAAAAAAAACTTAAATGAAAGCACATGTTACCAATTTATAAGGAAAACTGAGCATGGTCCGACATGCTCTTGCCCGGTTTAGTTTTTGTAATAACACTATTATAATATAAGATTTGTTTCTCTCGCAATTGAAGTAAAACGTAGAGTGTTTAACTCAAGACTCGAAGCCATTATGAGTGTCATAACGTCTTACTTTCTACTATTATGCAATTACATTAAATAACATAGAATCTGAACTATTTTTCCATTGGGCATTGTTATGCTGGTCATTACCCGTGTACAGATACCCGTTCCACTCCAGGTACTCGCGCACCAGCTCGTTGGTGAGCAGCACTTCGTTCTCAGGCTCCGGCGGGGCGGGGCGCGTGGTGCCCGACTTCCGGTACTCCTGGCGCTCCTGGAGGATCTCCGTGACCTTCGCCCGCGTCTGAGGAGCGAGGAACAGCAAGTCAAATAAGGCAAGCTTTGAAAATCAACTGCCTTTGTTGGTCATTAACTTCTGCAACGTCAGAACTTCGGGGCTTCATAAATTTTTGGTCCAAGTGTCGGCCAAAAAAAAATGCTATATCCTGTTACAACGTGTCCGCCTGAGAAAAAATGTTGAATGTTGTGAGCTGATCTCAAAATTGCTCATGCATTTCCAACCCTGAGAACAATATGGTACAAGTAAGGCTCTACAGCAGGGTATCCTAGCTAGGCAAACAGCCCCATCGACTACCTGCGCCTGAAGTTTGTCAAGGTGTCCATTCTTCTTCAACATTTTTTTGATAGCATCTAAGAGGTCTTTCTCTGAAGTATCTTTTGTTACATTCATCACGCTAAACTAGCTCAAAACTTATCAATGGGAATTTGTTTTATAAATTTTATAAATATCAATGTTTACTCCGTGCGTTTATGACAAGACGGCGTCAAATAAGTTTTATTTTCACGTTGTCAATATTATTTCAAACCAGTCACTCGCGTTGATATTTATTAAGGTCGTATACCTTAGTGTAAGGTGATGATCTTGAGAAGCTCGTAGGACAGTTGGAAGGAAAAAGGAGCAGTGGTAGATCAAACCAATTTGCAGAGGTCTGTGTAAGGGGCCGAAGATAGGGCGATTTAAAGAGCCTTGGTAAACAAGGAACTACCGATTGCTGTCACAACCCTCAGACATGAGGAAACGTGCAGGTGCAGAAGACCTCAGTGTTACTGACAATACTACTCACTGATTTGACTTGACTATTAGATGCATAGATAGATCTTGTAGCCCCGTCAATAAAAGGGGTAATATTATAAGCATAGCGTATGTATCAGTGTCTGTGTATGTATGTATACAGTGTGTAAATGGCATAAGGGCGTTCCTTTTAACTGTGGTTAGTATAACCCCTACTGAGCACATTTAGGCAGCTTTTGTCAAAATTAAATTAAAAAAAATACCCATACAAAATAATTTAACACGCAATGTATAACGAAAAATGCAATGAATTAAAAACGCAATTGATGACGTTTCAAAGTTAAGTATTATTAAAGCTGAGGCTACTTAAGCCGAAATACACATTTTCACAAGTAAACATTACGTACTTACCTGACAGATGGACTTCGATGTACATTGCGGGTCGATAGTATGTTCAAAAATTAATAACGGTGTATACGTTAGCGTAATCAAAATAATTCTTTCTTTTAATGATTACTAGAGTCTTAATCTATGTCCAGTTTTAATAAACGCCCGTATACCATTTACACACTGTATATGTTAACATTTTAATGTACAAAATAAAACCAAAACAATACAATTTTATATACAAAGGCGAACAAAGGCATCCTTCTTTGAGAGATGTTGCAAAAGGGAAAAGGTTGTGCATCGAGTAAGCAACTGTAAAAAAATATATAACATTAAAAAAAATGCGTTTATAAATAGATACAACGATATTATGTATAAAGGAAACGAGTTACCTAGCGAATAATACCATTTTAATAGGGTTATTCTACTGGGTAAAACCATATTGCCTTTGATGTGTTATCGTATTGTTCTTAACTCTTATTTCTGTCAAGTATATAAGAGTTTTTATTTTTTTATTTATGGCATTGAGAAGGCAAACGATCACACAGGCCACCTAATGGTAAGTGGAGACTGTGACCCATAGACAATCGCATTCACAAGACTGCAATCCAAACGCAAAACAATGCAATGCAATCAGTTATCAAAACGTTGACAATCCGGGAACATGTTAAAAGCAATATTGCCCTTATAAAGTCCAGTCCTTGTGTCCTTACTCCTTATAAAGTACAGACTGCCAAACGGCACCTTTGACGAAACCGTTTGAATTCCTCGGTCGCTCGCTCGCCGACCGGCACAACAACCGCAATTGCAACTGAACTGAACTCTGTAAGTGATTCGATTCCCGTAATAGCAGTTTAAATTGAGAGACAATTTAGCAAAGGGCAGGCGCTCGCGTGCCCCTAACGACTCGCTCCCAACTTCTTCTGGAACCTTTTAGAAGCCGTAACAAACCTCAAGAAGTAAACGCAAAAGCAACCTTACCTTTCCTTACTAAGTTAGATTTTTGTAAAAAGGTAAAAACACCATACGAGCTGTCCAAATTTATTCCAAATTGCAGTCGTAACAGGCAATATTTCAAAATCAAATCAGTCCTCGAAATGGCGGTGATTCGGAGTAATAAATTGGGCGATCGGAATGGCGGATGATTTTCAAAAGAACTGTTACGAAGCGATATTTCATGATTCTTATTTTAAACACGTAAATTACCTTATCCTAAGTAATGTTAAAATACAGCTGGGTGTTTTTAGGGTTCCACAGACTAATTAGGAACCCTTATAATTTCGCCATGTCCGTCCGTCTGTCCGTCCGTCCGTCCGTCCGCACCTTGGCTCAGAGTCTCTTAGTACTAGAAATCTGTTATTTGTCATGAAAATAATGCATATTAGCGACGCCGACAAAGTGGTAAAATAAAATGTCTCTTCCGTACACATAAATTGGGGATTGTTTTTTTTATTTCTTCTACCCAATTGTGGGGTGTCGTTTGATAGTCTTAAAAAATATCTCGAATTTGTAAAATCAATTTTTCGATTAAGGCATCCGATCGTGAAATTTTAAGCGTAAGTGCGTGTGTGTAATAGCCAAAACTACAAATATATACTAAAAATCTGATGTGTTGGTTGACAGGGATGTAGCCTTATCAACCAGAGTATTTTATTGGAATATATCACTCAATTCTTTCTTGATTTCACTTGTTAGTTATATTTTATGAATTGAACCCCGAGCTCGAAGGTATTATGCTGCATTAGGTACTAATTACAACTGAGATCGTAGTTTAGGTGCGTCGATGTAGAACCAAACACAATATTCGCACGAAGTGTCACGCACGAGGAGATCTCCGATGAGCTATGAGAGAGAATACAGCGAAGGGGTGAGTCTCGTTACAGCCCCGCTCCGGAATACCGCCGCGGGCCCGTAATCCCTTGATCTCACCGAACTCTCTTTTATTACGAGACTTACGAAGCATCTGCGATGGGCCAGAACCTCTTGCTAAATCCTTCCAGGTTAGGTTAGGTTAGACCACAGCAAAAGAGATGCATGCAACTAAGCGAGAAAAAATTGGTTAGGTACAAACACTTGGTTTTACAAAAAAGCGTTTGTTTTGTTTTTGATTAACAATTAGGGTACCGGAGTTTTAGAAAGTTTACTTTACTGTAGCAATAAGAAATGTCTGTATATTTATATTTGTATTACATTTTCCTGTATATTATTAGAGCCCCGTGTGGTTGCCGGGTTAGAATAGTGCCACTCCATGTCTTCCCGTGGATGTCGTGAGAGGCGACTAAGGGCATAAAAGCTTGCAGTACTGTTAGGCGATGGGGTTGCAACCTGTCACTAATACACTGTTAAACATCTTAGCCTGACTATGCAAAATGTGGTTACAGAATTATCAACAAGTTTAGAGTTGTTGGTATTCTGTTGCTCTGCCTACCCCACTCTGGGAATAAAGGCGTGACGTTATGTATGTATGTATGTATTAGAGCCTTTTTCACTTTCAAGCCGTTGAAATATCTTTAATCCGGTGCTATTTTGATGCGGCTAAATGTCAATTTAGCATTACTTCGTATTTACACGGGATGATTTAGTTTACCTTAACCCTTTACACCAAATAAAACAAAAAATTGCCGATGTTGCTTTATAAAGTAAAAATATCACACTTTACTGTTTAATTTAATACATTTTCTTCTTTTATTTCCGTGTGGTTGCCGGGTTTAAATAGTGCCACTCCATGTCTTCCCTTGGATCGTAAGAGGCGACGAAGGGAATAAGGGCTTGCAGTACCATTAGGCGATGGGCTTGCAACCCGTCACTAATACACTGGTAAACATCTCAGCCTACCTTTGCAAAATGTGGTTATTGAATTATCAACAAGTCTTTTAGAGTTGTTGGTATTACTGTAGCTCTGCCTACCCCACTCTGGGAATGAAGGCTTGATGTTATGTATGTATGTTTAATACATTTTCAGCATTACCATATTATAAAAACAATAACTATCGTTTATCTGCATCGTAAATACTTAAATATAAATAAGTACGCTACGAAAGTATTATTAAACGTGCCTATGGGATGAATCAAAGACTTGAACAGTTTTGTCCAGTTTAATATCATTGGATTGATTAGTATTACATAATGTACATTTGTTTATTATACGTGTATGAAAGAGCAAGAACTAAATATTTGTTTCACGCGACTGCGTACAAGCGTCTCGGGGGCATCCGACCGGAACACACAGCGCGGGAAAAGAGATAAAGATGTAAACAGGGGGATTCGCGGATGTCCTATTACCCGCGGCTTCTTCGGGACGATTGCTGATCCAACAAATCATAAGACATACTTACATATAATTTTTTCACGACAACGCTCGAAAATATCGTATTTTTGTCCTCAATTTAGGATACTACATTTTAGTTTTATGTACGTAATAGTCACCTGCCCCAAGGGTAATTTTCAGTGATGGGGTTTAATTGAAAAGCAAGAAGGCTAATTTGTATGTTTTAATGTCAACTGAAGTGCAACAAAGCGCAATATAACACTAAAATATAGAATAAAATTAATGTACAAAAGCGTAATTATCCTTAAATGGGTTTGTCGACCAATACAAACCTATTTTTCTACGCATTTCTTTATGCAAATGAGTCTCGGGATTTAACTTACTCATACATACCATCACGCCTTCATTCCCAGAGTGGGGTAGGCAGAGCTACAGAAATACTAACAACTTAAAAAAAATGATGGTAATTCTGTAACCATATTTTGCAAAATCAGGCTTAAAAATCATAACCGTACCTTCAACACTAGTCTTAATCCTCTACCAAATTCGTGAGCTCTTGCGTCAGTGAACAACTACACAAATTTGCCAAAACCAGCGACTTCTCCGGTTCTCTAGTTGAGTTAGTTATATTTATAGAAAGCTTGTGGAATAAACAGTGTCGTACGGGTGTGTCCGCCGGCTCGGTGCGCCCGCGGCAAGAGCGCTGGGCAAACAGAGCGCGGACCTCGGCAATTGAGCGGCTCCACTACACTAGTACCTAGAGATATTCTGTTAGAAAATGTCATGTGATTTTGCCAGTAAGTCTAACTTGACCTGATCGTATAAATTTCGATACTGCTATCGTAGTATTTCCATGAAATTCTGCCTTTAGTCGTAGGTCGTAACTCAAATACTTTTTACATCTCCCATGTTTTAATTAGTGTTTAATTAAAAAAAAAACAGTCAAACAGTCATTATTTTTGAGTGTATGTCAACCAAATAAACAATGTATTTTTTTTTTGGTAAAAATACCAGTTTTACATGTAGTTGCGTAAGAGTTGTCACTCAATGTCCTTTGGCAACCAAAAAACTTTGGATGACTACATTCACGCCACCTTATAACTATAGTCCCGTCCACCTTTAATCTTTTCCAGTAGACTATTACTAGAAAAGTCATTTATTTTTTTGTTGAACAAGAACGCTTGCCAACACTTTTGAAATATTATATAGACTTTAATCAAAATATTACATGATGCATTTATTTTATTTTGATTGTAAAACAGTTTACCCACCGTCACATTCACTCCGTCTCACACATTAATCACCCATTTGTTTACTAACATTCACGTCAACTCCTTCTCAACACATCTTCACAGTAAACACGACATCCTGTCATAATCCTTGACCAGTGATCAGCAAAAATATAATCCTATTTACGTTACTTTGTCGTAACGCGACGTCTAACAATGGAATTGCACCAGGATATTTTAAAAGAAAACCGTATTTTATAAACGTTTTCTTTCACAAACTGCTCTTTAAATAACAACCCTTTAAAATATCCAACGCTTTGACCAATTAGCATAATGTAATTTGTAATCATAATCGTATCGCAGGCTGGGTTTTGTGACGAGAAACGCGCGAGACTCACAACCCCAGCGTCATCACGCTGGTCTATATAACACTGATTCCGACGAAACTTGAAGAAAAACATTGAAAATGTTAAAAAAAATCCTCCACTCTCAATACAGGACAATGTATGGATGGATACTAAACATACCTATACCCGACTAAGTTTTTGCTCAGCATGTTAAGCTTAAACTCGCTCAAGGTACACAAGCATAGCGAGCAGATAGTTACAGCGAATAAGGTATTGCGTGAAAAAATCTAGAGCATGGATATTCATAACTCTCTATTTACAGACCCCTGGTCCTCTTTTGGCTTCTCCTGGCGTCCAAGTGCCTCACCTATTGTTAGCGAGAAAGGCGATATAATGATTGACGATCGAGCGCTAGTGTGTTAATCTTAGTGGTTTCTTAGATCATGCATTGCATGCATTATAAATTATAAGTATTTATGTATCAATAGGCGAACTATGTTTTGTTAATTGTAAATGTTAATTGTGCTACTGGAATACCTTTAAGTTGTATGTCTTTAGTCTATACGTTTTTGACGTAACTGGTGTATATTGTTTTTCTGAAAAACTTACCAAAAATAAAAATCTCAATGTTGTCTTTCCAAAAAATTACACACCCTTCGTTGAGTCTAAGGGCCGTATTAATAAATTCATCTTGGCTGGGATGGTCGTCACAAGATACGTCAAAGTAAACGTTTTGATTAGTCTTGAGACGAGCATTACAGTCGAGATCACTTTATTAATACGGGCCTAAAAGCTTTAACGAACTGATCTTGACTGAGATACCCGTCTCAAGACAGGTCAATTAAACGTCATGTCAATGAAAACTGTAATTTTTGATGAATCTTGAGACGAGCATTTCAGTCGAAATCAGTTTATTTAATACGGCCCTATAGAAGCCTTAATAAACTGACCTTGACTATGATACGCGTCTCAAGACAGGTCAATTAAACGTCACGTCATAGAAAACTGTATTTTTTGATGAATCTTGAGACGAGCATTTCAGTCAAAATCAGTATATTTAATACGGCCCTATAGAAGCCTTAATAAACTGACCTTGACTATGATACGCGTCTCAAGACAGGTCAATTGAACGTCACGTCATAGAAAACTGTCATTACTGATGAGTCATGAGACGGGTATCTCAGTCAAGATCCGTTTATTAAGGCTCTTATAGGGCCGAACTAATCTCGACAGTAATGCTCGCCTCAAGATTAAGTTTAGTTTATTAAAATGGCTTGGAGTACATCTTGGAATACGATCGACTACTCAGCTCTTAAGTGAACATTTGTTTAAGCGAATAGAGCTGATTTTCGAGATTCTACATCTTACGGTAAAAGCGAAACCCTTACAGTGCGCAGCTGACTAGCCCCGATACATCATAGTAAGTAGTGATGTGATGGTGTGTGGGCTTCAAGGCCCATTGACATTTGCAATTTAAAGAATCCAGAGTTACTCGAAGAACGTTAACTCGGGACTCGGGAAATGATGGTGCAAACAAAATGTCTTATTCTTAAAACACTTACTCACTTGCTGCCTTTTTTACGCTAATAGTGCAAACAATTTATTATTTAAAAAATGTTACAGCTAGAGATAGAAATCATAATAAAATAGATGCATTAAAAATAATATATATTCAAAACACCATCGTGAGAACTTATGTTATCCATTCTCTAAGCGCTCACTTTGCACGACGTCGGATAAAAGGCCCTGAAGGATCCCTCGAGACCCAGTGCTCGCCGCTGGTCCGGCAAATGCCCGAGATGCTGCATCAAACTGCACCCGAGCGCGCCCGAATACCGCCGAGCGCCCCCGATTGCTGAAACTTTGAGAACTTACAAGTCCGAGCTCAGTTTGCCACGAGCAGCGCGCGAGGACGCACGCCGCTCACTAATGGAAAACGAGTTGTACGTTCGCGAGTATTTCGAGTGAAAGTGAAGTGTTGACGTGAAACCAGTGACTTAATTGCATAACGTAACAAACTAAGGTCAGTATTCAATTTTTAATTTGGTGCTACGTCAACAACCTAATTAAAACACTTTATCGGAAACAAAGCAAATATTTGGCTTGTTAAAAAAAAAAAATGTAAGCGTAATTTTTTGAGTTGCTTATTTTATTAACGTATTTTTGTTAAGCTTTGGTGTGTTTTATGTTCTCGGAGTTTTTAATGGCTAATCTAATTATAAACCGCCGTAAGTCAAATATTTTTCAGGACGAATGTTAAGTTTTCCTTAATCGAAGGTTGATTTGTTTATACCGGTTGAAATGGGCTGTTTTCAATCCACCCACATAATGTATTTAAAAAATCTGCTTACATTTTTTATAGTAGTTTTATAAATAACAGCAATATTATTAATATTACAAATCCAAGCTTCAATTTCAAAATATATAATCTATTTCATAATATGAAATATACTATCAGTAGTCCCATGGACTTAGTACATAACGCCTAGGTAATAAATAAGATTGTGATAAAAACGTATGCGTCTAAATTAAATGTCGTGTTAACTCGATTACAATCGTTTTGACACTTCGCTGTTCGTAAATTCGGTGCTTGCACGTCGTTCTACGGCCTACGACGGCGTAGGTTCGTAGTTCCGTAGCGCGCACCGCCGTAGCACGCTCGTCTCCCTGTTACAAATACAACAGCCTGGGTCTCTATTCAGGGCCTCTATTCAACTGCGTTATAACGATATCGCGTTTGACGTGTTTTGGTATCGTTTATGTCACAGTCGCCATTATTGTAAATGACATAAGAGTTATCAAAACGTTGACAATACGGAAACACGTCAAATACGATATCGTTATTACCGTGTAGAATCCCAGCCCAGGTGCGTTAAAACGATATCGTGTTTGACACGTTTAAGAATCGTTTATGTCACAGTCGCCATTATTGTAAATGACATAAGAGTTATCAAAACGTTGACAATACGGAAACAGGTCAAAAACGATCTCTTTATAACGCAGTTGAATAGAGGCACTGTAACCTACAAACGATTGATCCTATAGTAAAAGTGGAATTGGATACAATAGTTCTTATTTTGCGATTTATTCCTATGGCTATAAAGCCAAATTTTACGTTTGATCGTGCAGAACAGGCTCTACAATAGTTACATTTTGTAATTAACCGTTTCACGGCAATCTCATACATACATACATACATAGCATCACGCCTTCATTCCCAGAATGGGGTAGGCAGAGCTACAAAAATGCCAACAACTCTAAAAAGACTTGTTGATAACTCTGTAATAAAATCAGGCCAATAAGTTTACTAGTGTATTAGTGACAGGTTGCAAGCTCATCGCCTAACAGTACTACAAGCCCTTATTCCCTTAGTCGCCTCTTACGACATCCACGGGAAGACATGGAGTGGCACTATTCTAACCCGGCATCCACACGGGTAACTCAATTTATTTAAATTTAACGTTCATCAGCAGAGGGCGGAATTTCTCATGGCAAAAATTTAAATGTCATAGGGATAGAACATTTTGCTTTATCGACTTTTCCAGTTATCGATATTGTGTAATCACTAATCCCTTTGTTATTTTAGTTTTGCTTTATATTAATATGTAAATGTCATTATTGATTCGCATTTAGTTATTGTTTTCAACAATACGTGAAGTTTTAGGATTTAATTTGTAAATATTATGTTATTTTTGTCAAAAACACGGTAAATAACAAATGAAAATAAAGCTAAATCTAAGACATATATCTATACAATAATAATGAAAACTACACCTAAATTTACCAAAAACTATATTGATCTAAAAGACCGCTGCTAAAAGGCATTGTTAATATTGGAAAAATATTTTGCTAAGTATAATGCATCTATAGGAGGTATAATTCTATTTGGTAAAAGATCTTGTGCTACGTGAACCAGAACTACTTGTCGATAGTCGATAAAATACTTCGTTCTATCCCGATGACATCAATATTTGCCATGAGAAATTCCGCACTCTGTTCATCAGTCCAAAAGCCAATTGCAGACAGGTTATACTATAATTGTAGGTTTTGGAAATTATGACGATTTTATATGTAAACTAATCGAAATAAATAAGATAAAACAGAACGGTTAGACCGTGAAGGTGTTTCTTGTTTAATTATACTTTGCAAAGAAAAAAGGATGAAATAAAGCGATATTAAAACCAACCAGTTGCAATAAAGCTAGGACTATAAAAAATATTCGCTGTGCTGGAGCTGATTTATTAAAGGAGAGCATTCATTGTAGCACACATTAAAGTTTGTCATAAAAC
The DNA here is from genome assembly GCA_949316455.1 of Acleris holmiana. Lineage (NCBI taxonomy): Eukaryota > Metazoa > Arthropoda > Insecta > Lepidoptera > Tortricidae > Acleris > Acleris holmiana. The sequence goes on from OX438769.1 coordinate 12,161,733, forward strand.
TTGACTCTTACATAAACCTACTTAACACGAAAGCAAAATAATTATAGCTGGCATGCTAGCGGCTTCCCGACAAACAAACGCTGATTGGAGCAACATACATTACGTTTTGAAGGTCTAACAGACCCCTTTCCATGGTACATTGAAGCGCGTTAGGCGCAATGATTCTCTCGCGACAATAGTAACTCTTCAATGTATTGTACACGGATTAAACGGTTTATTTTATCAAATGAACATGAACTTTAGGTCAAACGATATTCAAACGTATTTTGATGGTAGCAGGGACGTCAACAAAGGCGTTCTATCTGACGAGTACATTGCCCGTGACGTGACAAACTCACTGACACCAACTCAGTGAAATTACGGTTTATTTAAACACACTATTAGTATTAAAAGTTACGATTTTGTCGCGTGCCGAGAAAGTAAATAAAAGCGTTTGATGTACTAATGGCGCCGGAGTAAGGCGTAATTACACCATTCACTGCCACCGACGCATATATGCGTTCACTGTCATATAAGTTTGTTCCTAGGCCACGCCGCCTGGCAGTGAATGTGTTAAATAGCATCTTCATTAGCTGGGTCGATATTGAATCAATTATAATTTAGAAAGTTTATAGTAAGAGCACCAGAACTAGCGACGCTCATTTTCAAAATGATCACCGAAGACGACAACTTGTCATATCGCTTTCTGAACGGGGGATAATTAGGATCTAGAATAATTTAAATTGTTATAAATCTAGTTAGCCCTTTCATGTTGCTGTGCCCTTGCAGGGAGTCACATGCATACCTAAGCTTTAGCCTATAGTTCCAACTGATGTTAATGAAATGTGATACGCGATAAATGATTTTGAATTTTGAATTTTGAACCCCTGTTCTGCAATAATCATAATTATAATAACATAAGAATACCGTGTGACAACAGTCCCAGAGTTCTGTTAAAAGGGTTTTTTCAAAGAGTCATATGATCCCGAGCTCAAACACGCTGAGTTAATGATCACAGTTAATGATTTTCGAAGAAACGTTGCATTATACTAGACCAATGAGTCCTTCACACATGACAGAGATCAGATATGTTGTCACCATATATATATATATATATATATTTCTGATTTTGTCGTCATAGAAGAGAACATTAAACTGAAATAATGGAGCTCGTCTAATTTGACATGACGTGTCCATCCACCTAAAGCTTCATAAGTTTATAATTTACATTTACCCTACCTCTGTACAGCCGATATCTAAATAAACGGGCCCTCGTTAAAGGGCTATAAGTGCTTGAAAACTAATTCAACAGGTGTAAAAGATCCCATGTAAAAGTAAGGGTGGACAGGTATTAAAAATACTAGTTCGTAGGGTTCCAGTGGCTAACTACCTTCAAGAATTTATAAATGATTGTCCAAAATAATATAATTATGTACTCGCGTGTAAGGGCGAGTTTTATTTCAAGACCATTCAAGCAATAAAGTTACAGTATTTTTTTTTACTTAATCTGCACGTAAAGAAGTTGATATAACAAAAACTAGAGAAACCAACAGAGGTAGATTCAAGCATCAAGCCTCCATAAAATATTATGACAAAGTAACGTTGCACTCTGTTTCATCTAGGATAATCCCTGTCCCTATTTCGTAAAATTTCAATCACTTACGGTTCTCACAAGCGAAGTATTTAAAAAACCGAGCAAGAGCATGTCGGACCATGCTCAGTGTAGGGTTCCGAAGCCGTTAAGTACTACAAACATAAAAATCAACAAGTAATAACTAATTTTCTATTTAAAGTCAATTGGTGCCGTCTTAGATGATTTAAGTAGGTATAAACACTTTTATTGCCTGTATCTCAAGAACCAATGATGTCTACTTAGTCGTGATAGTTTTCCTTTTAAATTTGTTATATGCGCTTTCATATAAGTTTTTTTTCAGATTTTTAGTATTTTTAGTTTTGGCTGTAGGGGAGGGGAGGACACTTTTACTCTAATAAACATTAGCGCTTTAAAGCTTAATATTTCATCGAAAAATGGTTTTTACAAACCTATAATATTTTTGAACGACCTATCCAACGACACCCTATGGGGTAGACGAGAAAATAAAAATACATCCCCACGTTATGTGCAGGGAAAGTACCCTAAAAAAAAATATTTATACATTCTATTGTACCATTTTTGTTGGCGTGACTAATATGTATATTCTAGCCAAATTACAACTAGTAATTTGGCAAGAATAGAACTAATAGTCTCTGCGGTAGGCTGCGGACGGACGGACATTGCGAAACTAAAGTGTGTCTACGGAACCCTAAAAATGGGAGATTAATTATTTAAATACCTAAACGGCGTCGCTAGGTTTGTACCAATGTAATATAGTATAAAAATTAAAGAAATAAGTGTAATACCTGTTTAAATGAACTGTTACAGGCATCATCTTAAATGGAACAGAGTATAAATCACGGGTTTTTTTTCCAATTAATTAAACTATTATTTTACCTAATGTGAGATGCCTTATTGTCATGAAAAGGCATGTATTTTTTCAGGACGCGGTAACGTTTCTCTTCCCTTGGAACTAGTTAGATTTTTACGTGTTTTGAATAATTATGTGGTACATATTATAAAAACTAGGTTTGCACGTTTTCTTGGAAATGTTTTGCTTGAAAAAAACGAAAATTTAAAAACTTTGTTTTTCATTTTAACTACAACATATTAACAAAATCATATGAGAAACGTTACCGACCGTAGCTAAATTTGGATGGAAAACGATCGATAGCTACGCGATTCTCCTACTACTCACAATCCTCTTAAATACCGAGACCGCGCCGCGTAGTCATCGTTATGTAGTCAATTACAATGCCTATGATTTACCGAACGGCCGTAACTAAGAATAACCATTAGTAAAAACTTCCCGATTATTATACGAACTATCAATAAAGGCCGGTTACACTATACTTAATACTTGTTCTCCAAAACTCGTAATGGAAAACTGACGCGAAATAAATAAATAACTAGTTAGAAGAAAAGTTATCGCATTGTGTGGGTACACGCAGCGATGAAACTCTTTTTGGTATTAGTGGGCCTATTGTTGTAATGAACGACCTTAATGGTCATCGATTCGGCACTACCTTGGGCTTAATGACCTGGTGTAGTATGAGAGACTTTAGCCTGTCCTATTAGTGTAATCCTTAAGTAAGGCCGGCTTTACAGACAGCATTATGCATATGTCGTCTCTTTTGATGAATTAATTGGATTTTAAACATGGGGGCCACTTATAGGGGGAAAATTAATAAGTTCAAAAAAAGTTCTGCATATTATTTCGTATGACATGTCGAAAGAATGGGCTTGTTGGCATTTGTCATCAATCTCTTCTTTTTTTTAATAGGTAAAATTTCACCTAACTTCTTCAAAACTACAAGAAGGTAAAACATTTTATATAAGAAGTCTATTGTATTAACCTAAAGTAACCGGAAATTACTCAACGGATGGGTCGAAAAGAGATCTCTAACGGGAAGAAATAGGTGAAGTAGTTGAAAACTAATTCTACGCGTTCAAAGCCGCGGGCGTCCCCTATAGTTCTAGAATAGAAATCATAAATTGCATGTAGTTGACTCTTTTAGTAGACCTTTTTTATCTTTTTGTATGGACCTTTGCAATTGGTAAACTTACTGTGCTCCACCCGGACTTAAGAGCCCCTGTAGCGGGGCACAGTCTACCCCTGATTAGGCGGTGCGATGATGGTGACCGCTCCAAGATAGGCTCAGCTTAGTCGGATGGTAACCAGCCTGGATTAGGTACCTACCATAACCTAAAAAAACAGCGGTGATACACAGACAGATAAACATCTTAACAAAAACTTGCTCAACGGTATTAGTTTTTTACAGGTTGTTACTGGCCCCTAAAATGGTATAACACCGATATGTAATGGTATTACATCGATATTGAAATCGATAAATTATACGGCAGCAACGATACAATCGGAGTGAACGTTTTAATCCACTACATTTAGGTACATTACGAATGTGTATATTAAAAAAAACAAATGAGCTTAGTTGCTATTATAAATTTTATTAAAATAATGTACAACCAGTAGGAAACTAAAAACCTTTTTTACAATCATTATTGGTTGGCTCAATTCGATATTTTATTATTAGGTCAGTACAAATGGGTAATGATCCAGCTGTTGCCGCTGTGGTGGCATCATTCCTCTCGGTTCGGCGGAATGGGGCTGCGGTCACTAATAATATATCCTGGAATTAATGGATAATTGTATTCAGATCGCTTAAACAAATACTAATATATAATATATTATATGAAATAGTACGACATAACTAAATGGTGTTTAAAAAACACTCAACACGCTCTAAAACTTAGAACAATAGAGTTGAGTTCCGATATAGTTTCCTTGTATGTTCTGACTTCTGATAATATTTGATAGTGACTGATTAAATATATTTTCACTAGTTCCCGGTATCCTTTCTTTTTTAGAGCGTTGGATAGGTCAGTGTTAAAAATAATCGTTGTGTGCCATTAACATGATTAATATATTTCGATTTAAAAGTTATCATATCAATGACTAAATCAAATATCCAATTTCTTTTGTCATTAAACCAACCGTATTTTAAACCTTCAATACACCGCATTAAAATGAATGACAGCGCGCCGGCTCGCGGTTCCATTAAAAGTTTTAAAACGGCGGCTCACTTTATTAGATCGCGCCATTACTCCGTGGAGCGATCGGGTAACTTCGATGTTTTCCTAATGCACCCGCATTTGTCACGGGACGACTCGCAGCCAGAGGGGCGTATGTCACGGTGTGGCCGTGGTAGGTTGCAGACATACAGGGTGTTAGGTAATGAGTGGATAATCCTTGAACTACGGATAGAGGGCACTTAGGACGTTATGAAAAAGCTAAAATAGGTCTAGTAAAAGTCACACGGTTTTCGAGATATTTGGACTTTTAATCGGATTTTTTGTAATTTTTCCTTATGTCCGTGTTACGAAAAACCCCTAAGTTCATGTATTAATTCAATTTTTTTTTCGTTGTTTCTTGCCTCGTTAGAATCACTATGAACTAAGGAAGTTTTTAAAGCTACATGCCCAGTTTTTTTTCATGACAACTTTTAGAGTAAACGCACAAAGTTTGTTTTTCCATACTACGTGAAAAACAAACGCGGGGATTTCTTACTATGGAAAAAGTTCTTTTTTTGCGTCGATTCCAGATTTTTTACTTTATGTAACCTTACTTCTTTCGTCAATGCATTAAAATCCGTAGTTTCGTAGGATTAGTGTCCACCCCAAGGATTGTCATATTCTGTTTATTAGGATCTCAGTCTTGAAGCTGCAGGGGCTTCAGTATATTATTGCGTTCCTTAAACCGGAACATAAACTTAAAAAATAAACAAATATGATCCTAAAGATTTTTCTGTAAATAATCCCAATATTTTTTAGTTCAGAATAATGGTCTGTAATAGTATATAAGTTGTTAGTAGACCATCCCATAATACCTTGTAGACCATTACTATAACCCTGTACACTACGACACAAAAAACATAACCCGCCTATTTTGGGAGTCGGGTAAAAAAATCCAAAGTTGCGCCATCGATCCATCTAATCAGCCCCATCATCTCACTGCAGTTTAACGACCTCATCCCTCCCACGCCAAGCTGTCTGTTCATTATGCTTCCAGGTCTTTCCCAATAACGTAACAGGATCTCTATTCTTCTTATAGTATTAGTCTATCTTGCTTCTATTATATGATAATCATATTGTTGATGTTATTACAGTGGATATGACAGTAAGAGTATGATAATTATTATTGATTACTAGCGACCCGACAGCGGCTTCGCCCGCTGCATTTTTTTTTTACATCACTTAGGGGTATGAAAAATAGATGTTGGCCGATTTTCACACCTACCCGATATACACACAAAATTTTATTAAAATCGGTCCAGCCGTTTCGGAGGAGTTCAGTAACGTACACCGTGACACGAGATTTTTATATATTAGAGAAGATGATATAAAAAGATGGGCTCATGTAAACTACATTGTCTTTTCCCCTATTGCTATCGTATTACAGTTGTTATGACAGCTTTTATTAGGTTTACCATTGAATTGCCGACAAACTTTTAATCGAATATTATTTCAAAGACAACGTTTCAAGTATTTTCATTTCATCGACAACTCATTGCGTCGAGGACTCAATACTAGGTAATTTGAAACGAGGTCTTTTAATTGGTAGTTGATTTATTTCAATCAAATTCATGTCATGACTAATCATTTCGGGTTTTTTTTATTTGTTTTTTTTTACTTGTAAAAATATTTATTCCGCATAAAATTATTTCAATTGGTAATATTTTGCTATCAAAACTAAACCCAAGCACTCTGTGCGATTATAGCTACGTGTGTTATGATTGACCATTGATATAATTGAATAATAGTAATGTGTCATGCTATCTGTCAACAGTTCATTTTCTTGGGGGTCGCAGTTCTAACCGAACCTAACCCACTTCTGTCAACAGTTCGTTTTCTTGGGGGTCGCAGTTCTAACCTAACCTAACTCACTTCTGTCAACAGTTCGTTTTCTTGGGGGTCGCAGTTCTAACCTAACCTAACCCACTTCTGTCAACAGTTCGTTTTCTTGGGGGTCGCAGTTCTAACCTAACCTACTTTGAAAGCCTCATAGGACATATAAAAATGTATTGAAGTAATACGTCGAAGAAATGAATTGCAATGTTTTGTAGCTGTACCAATTAAGATAATTTGTAACAAATCAGCGATTAAGTAGTATTCGTTGATTAGTATTTCCACGTAGTAAGATAAATTTAAATAAATAGTAGTTGAAATAAAATTACGCCAAACAATATTACTAGTACTAAAGTTTCGATGAATCGTTGTCGATGAAATAATATTCGATGAAAAGGTTGTCGACAAAACAAGGGTACACCCTTTTATTAACTTAAAAGGTGACGGCGACTTTAATTCTGTGCATTTCATTACCCTGTAAACTACTTAGTACTTTTCGTCACCGATTCCGCCAATACGTAGAATCACTGGTTATATACCTTGAACTTCAGGCATTTGATTGTGGCGAGCTGGATTTAAAGATGTCAGCTAACTTCCTACAGCAGCCCACCAAGCTGTCTGCCTTTTGATCTCGTTGATTTGAAGGGTCTTTCCAAGAGAAAAACGATGTCCCAGCTGTATATTGTAGACAACCTCTACAAGGTTGGCATCTAGGCTGATAGGCAATTACGCATTTAACCTCGTGAAGCCCATTATACTACAGACAGGGTGATTTTTGGAAGTGGGGATTTGAATCTACTTGCAAGGAAATAAAGTTCAGTTTCCTTTACTCTTAAATAACATTTTTAAAAAGTAAATAATTAAAAATGAACTTTATGATCATTAAGATGGAGCTTAAAATAAATTGCTTTGACTGAGTTCTTCCTATGGCACACCGGGTCTGACGAGGTTAACAAATTTTGGGATGCATCAGGATATTATTAAATAAAATTGCCTAAAGGGAACAAATAAGGAAATATCGGGAAATAAATCAAACGTATGAAGTCGCGGGCAGTTTCTATTTGTATACTATTATTTTCGATACTGCATTAATTGTGGTTTTGTGGTAATTACATTTAGCGTTCAGTCACAGGGTAAGTCGAGTGTTACAGAGTTAGTAGCAGGTCAAGTATTATTATTGTGCTATGTTTAAAATGTAGTGTAAAAACGAGTTTAATTCCATCAGTAAATATGGACAAGTTTTTTTTTTAATATCATTTTTTTGCAAACTGTAGAATTGACTCAAAATCGCATATTAAGGTAGTTGGTTCGCCCTATTTCTTTTAAATGAGATTGCAGTTTTGCTCTCACTAATTTATTATTCTAAAGGATAGAAAGAGCGGAACTCATTTTATTTTGCATGAATAATTATTACAAAATTTTCTAATTGTAATCTTGTAAACTCTTCTACTGTATGCGAGCTCGGCTTTTCAATTCAAATTTTAATACTGGAGAAAAAATCAAACTTATATCAAAATTCGGCATTCTTAATGATTCCGAATTCCATATAGAATCCGAATTAACGAGGTAAATCTCTACCCGAGATCTAATCCTCGAATGGATGGCCTTTCCACTTTTAGCATACAAATGTATCTGTGAGGAAGAATTTGCGGCTTATCGCGGTGCATAAAAAGCGGACATTATTAAATACAAAGAACGAAAGGCTTCCTTAGCGCATGCCCGGAATGCTTATGGCTCTTTAGACGAGAAATTATAGTCGGTGTTCTTTCCGGGACTCGATGGATTGTTCCGGAGAATTGCAGCACTATTCACTGTACTGCTGTTTATTTAAAAGAATTTTCTCTAAAACTTAGTTTAACTTTTTTTTAGGGTTCCGTAGTCAAACTAGGAACCCTTATAGTTTCGCCTTGTCCGTCCGTCCGTCCGTCCGCAGCCTAGCGCAGATACTCTTATATTAGTCACGCCAACAAAGTGGTACAATAAAAAGTAAAACATTTTTTTTAGGGTACCTCTCCTACAAGTAACGTGAAGATGTATTTTTTGTTCTCGTCTACCACGTGGGATGTCGTTGAATAGGTCTTTCAAAAATATTACGGGTTTGTGAAATCAGTTTTTCGATTAAGTAATCCGTTTATGAAATATTAAGCTTTAAAGCGCTAATTTTTGTTGTACTCAAGTGTCACCCAACCTAGGGGCCCTACAGCCAAAACTACAAATACTAAAAATCTGAAACAAAAAACCTAAATGAAAGAGCATATAACGAATTTTAAAGGAAAACTGACACGACTAAGTAGATATCATTGGTTCTTGAGAAACAGGCGATTAAAGTGTTTATACCTACTAAAATCATCGGCACCAATTGACTTTAAATAGAAAATTAGTTATTACTTGTCGATTTTTATGTTTGTAGTACTTAATGGCTTCGGAACCCTACACTGAGCAAGGTCCGACATGCTCTTGCCCATTTTTATTTCTAGCGTTTCAAAGACGTGCAAATAAGTTTTATATTTGCGTTAAACGTATCGAAATACAGCGGAATTAAATATTGCGTTCCGTGAAGTTCTGTGTCAATTCTTGTGTGGGTGACACAAGTGTAGCAGATCTACTTATTGGATGCTTAAAGTGTAGGAAATCGACAAAAATCATGCCCACGCGACTCGGGGCTTGTGTAGGAAAAACGTAAAAATAAAAAATAAATATCACGGGAAAATGTTACACAAATTGACCTAGTCCCAAACTAAGCTCTAAGCTTGTGCTATGGGTACTAGACAACGATAAACTTACTTATATGTATACAGAAATATATACTTAAATACATAGAGAATATCGATCAGGAACAAATACCAGTACTCGTGCTCTACGCACAAATATCTGCCCTTACCGGGATTTGAACTAGGCCAACGTGTCGTCAGTTTCGATTGTTTATATTAGTAAATAAAATAGTAGCAGAAGAAAAAAACAGTACAAGAGTATGAACTCCATAAGCACATGCCTTTTTGCCTTGGAGGGTAGCACAGATGCCTACGCAAACGCTAGGCTGAAGTGACATAGATGTATCTCTGTGAGGGCAGTGGGGAGGGTGATAGAGCCGTGGCCGACATCGCAGCGGCAATGTCCAGTCTAGCACGTAAGGACATGCTAATTTACATAACTCAATGCAGTGGAGGATGCACTTCAGTATAAATTGCTTTCGGTGGTAACGGCAAACAAATGTCAGAACATGAGGATAATCTAGTTAAATATTGATATATTGATATAGCTGGAGATATCTGAAACTATACTAACTAGCAATATTTGTATATCCTATACTCAGGCACCAAGGGTTTTTTGACATTCTAGCGCTAGAAAGTTTCACTCAAAAGTGAGCAAAAACGGCGAAACAGTATTTTGAAATACGAGCGATACAAAATGTTAAAGTGGTCTACATCTTTTTTTATTAGCTAATTGTATTGACATCTGACAAACAAACACAAACCACAGATGTTTGATTTTCAGACAAACTTCAAATAACTATCATAGACAAAGAACCTTGGCGGCGTAAATGTTTTATTTAATAGTTTTAAATAGTCAAAGTTTTTAGTAAACAGTATTAAAAACGCTGAAAGTGCACATTAATAATAATATTATCGCCATAATAACAATTTATTTATTTATATTAAAAACACGATAAAAAAACGGTAATCAGCAACTTCCAGCGTAAAACGAAACTCGTGAATATATTAAGGCCCATATTAGACTATCTTATAAATATGATCAATATGATCATAGATAATAGAAGAACCTGTGACGGTGTAATAACAACATAATGATTCATATTGTCTATGATCATAGAGATGGGATCCTGTTTGACAGCAAGCGTACAATTATGATCATATTTTGACTATTCTCAAAAATGGCGTCTTCAATGTGTATCTTGCTTGGAAATTAAGGGTTCCACCTTTGACAATATGTAGTTGAATACAGCTTCATCCATTCGGAGGCACATTTTGTATGACTTTATATCTTCCAATCTAAGTTCTTCGAGTATAGTGTTATGGATGCCCCTCTCTGACCGCTATCCATGATCTAACCCAAATACGCCTTTTGGTCTTTGGTTTTTTCTCAACAGTTTTTTTTAAAGCAATTAATAAAATTGCACTCATAGCAACGGAAAACGCGGCTATATCGGATTATATCTTGATTAAATATGATATTTATATGACAGTAAATGTAATATGAAAAATGAAGAATAGCATCATATACTTGCGATCCTAGAATTTGACATATATGAAATCATCAATCATGAGAAATAAATGATAGACTAATATGGGCCTAAGTTAATCACTAGCTTTCAAGTAAGGACTTTGAAAAATACGGAATAATGAGTTCATGCGAAATTAGCTTGACATAATTATTTTCGTTTGCTAATATTATCGCCTCCCGGGTATTATTTAGTAAAGCGTGGAATTATGTGTCCCGTGAAATTTATTATATCGCATACACAATTAAAGTGATGAGTTACTTTCTCCGTATTCCCGTGCTTGTTGATTTGCCAATAAGTATATTTTACCATATAAGGTTCTCAAATATCAAATAATCTTGGCTCTATTGTAAGAGACGTTAAAGCGTGTTTAGATATTTAAGAGTATCTTGTACATACATAAAATGTTATATATTTGGTGCCGACTGAACCTTGTTATGTTTCCAAGACAGAATATAAAGTTTCACAACGATCTTGTACGCTCTACCTTTGTAACCACTCAATCAAATTTGTAATTATCTTTGTAAATTTTAAATCCACACACGCCTACGAGTAGCTCATGTTGTTGCCCCATAAATGCGATAATCCAGCTCCAAGATATTCAAATATTCAAACAAACAGCGTTGCAGCGGCGCTGGGGCCACATACACTCGGGTATTATCGGAGTCCGGACAAGAGGCGGCCGCAGCGATCCGGCCTAGATAGACTCGGTTCCGTGGGATTAAACTTTTATCTATTGCTATTTTAATTTAATGTTAATATGAAAAATTACATGATTATTTAACACTATTTTTTCGATCTTTTTAGGACAACAGGAATTAAAGTGCTATATTTAGTGAATTTTCCTGCCGATCCTTAGTAAGCGGGCGGTCATCGTTGCTTCGAGCATTCCACCCTGTATGGCTAATATTTAGGCAGAGTTTAATAAGTGTAAACAGTGAAACATTACCCTTACTAGTCAGAGACAAACTAAATTATAATACTAATATACGCTGAATGCCTGTTTGTCGGTGGACCAGGCAAGCGTGGCAGTTCAGTCGGCCACCGGCGGTTTAATTGGTCACACATAGTTATACCGAAACCTCGTGGCATAGGTATACATAATTATTGGCAGTCAGCGCGACCACTGGACATGGTCCATGGAGTTTAATTTACACACGTGAGAAGCAACAAACAAACATGTGCATTTACTAATTACCAAGATACTATAAAGGCAATAGTTCGATCGCAACATGAAGAAAAACTTATAACTATCAGCAAAGCAATAATTATACAAATAAATCCGATATAATGAGCACTAGAGGACGACGCTGTGGTTTCGAATTATATTATGGAACACGCTAATTAATTAAATTTTAGAGACACAGAATAAGTAGTAAAAATAACGATCTTTTGAACCAGCATATTGTTTGATTTTCACGTTTAAATAAGTCTAATGTAATGAACTATTTACAATGCTCATCATCATTTAACTGTAATATTCATAAAAGCTTGTTAAAATACGCATAATTATATTAATATTAATAATATCTTACTAAAGATACTCTAAACCTAGTTAAAATCTTTGGGACTATTGACATTTCTGGAGTCACCTTTCACATTACTTTTAAAGGATTCCTTAATCCTAACTTGATACCGGCCTTCTGCTTTGAAGCTAGCCCTGAATAAATTATGAATGAAGCGCTAGTTAGCGCCTAGTAAGCTAAGGGTCATGAATTTAATTGGTCGTGTGGAGTAGGCGGTGGAGGTACGATCGATAAAGGTAAGCAAGTCCAAGTTGACAAGGTGACTAGGTGACTATAACAATTAAATGTATGTATAACTAGCATAATTGAACTGGCATCTTGGGCTGAGTCAAGTCAACTAAATATAACTTGTCACACTTATTCTGACCTATTCACACTTGTTAAGATAGTTTATAACTTTATAAAACGTCAAAATACACTATGACTTCGGATTTATTTTAATAGGTCCTTGTTTAACAAGCGGACCTTGTATCTTTAAACAACTTCGAGAAACATTTTTTTAACGCAGCACTTTCGAAATCAAATAATTTAAGATACTGCTGTTGTTTCAGAGGCATAATAAGGCAATATTTTTTCAAGTGTCATCAAATTGACGTAAACTAAAACATGTTACGATAATTATTTTTTCTCGAAACTAAAGCTCGACTGACATAACAGCGCTGGTTTACGTCATATTTGCCTCCTCGATCCACGAGAACACACATTATCCCAAACTTTAACACTTTCCACTACGTTACCAGCAAAGTTGGCGAAAGTTGGCGCGGACGCGGGTAGCAGGAACCGCTTACTGTTTACACTGCGCCAACTACCCGCCAAACTGCCCAGTTACACACTGCGTCTTCCGCCACAACGATCGAGTAGCTAGCCAACTACACTCGAAAAGTTAAAAAAAAAACAGTCCGTACATAGAATCCGTTACAAATATTTACTTTGAAAAAATAACCCTGTGTTTGTGAATACACTGATTACCATGTCGGCGAATGTTTACTAATATTTTAAACATAATTAATCCAAGAAAGGGTGGATTTAAATTTAGAACAATTAGCTTTAAACGTTTTCGGGGCGACCAGGGGTTCATTGAAGTACCAATATCGGGATTCTCGGGAATCCTGAAAAAACTCTAGTACTAATGAATAAAAATAGCCCTAGGTATACATCTTTGAGTCGCGGTTAAAGTTCAAGAACAAGTGCAAATACAAATTGAGCACTGTGCTTTCTGTATGTATGAATTGAATTAAGTTATAAAGCAATTGAACGGGAGAACAACTTTACTTTAGAAATTAGGTTACTTTGGTTCTGAAGGAGCGAACGAGCTGTTTTGTGTAATGTCTATGCCAACGTCATTAGGTATTTACCTGAATATAAGTGAGCAATGTTTGAGGAAATAGGGTTATCTTTGTAATTTATATTTATATGGTAAGTACTGTTGTCTTTAGAAGCAGCTCAGCAGAAGGTTTTTGTTATTTAGTATTTTAAAAAACCCGGTAGCAATCTCGCTAAAAACGATACAATGGTGGAGTTGTAAGCGTGTAAACATCAAATGTACGTACGATTCTCGCAACTTGACGAGCCGAGTAGTAGCGAGTCTGTTGTTCAAGGAAATAACCCTATTGCTTTTACACTCGAACTCAGAAGTAGCTGTAAATTTGTCGCAGTAACAACGTATGAGAATATAAGAGTGGTTTTAATTTAGTATATCAATAGCTGCGACGAGGTACTTAAAACGTACAGCTAATATACTGTGTTCTACCGTACTCCTAAGAGCGTTAGGTTTAAGATCCCATACTTAATTCGTGGTCTGTATGTTCTCGAATTCAAATCGAAAACGGTGCGTAAGCGATCTTAGGGATGATTTATAAGTTTACAACTTACAAATACTTACTAGTAGTATCTAGTCACTCTAAAGCCTGAGGAACCCCACGACTTCCTTTGTAGCCCGTAACATTATGCAAAACGCTCGGTCAATACGTAGCTTATTCGATTTCAGCCGTCGAACTGGAATTTTTACACTGGGAATTGGATTCATCCGTTTTCATACCTACATAAAGACGGCTGGACTTCGTATCTGCTCTATAAATTAAGAGGAAATGTGCTTATATTTTTACATAGAGTAGAGAGAGTAGTTACGTCCAAAATTTCAAGTCTTTAGTGCTTAGGTAGTCTTTGCTAGCTCAACATCAGACCGAGTCCAATAGCGCCTGTTTTTGATCCAATCGTGACACCAGAGCCATATTTACTTTAACCCTCGAACATTGTCAGTATGATTGATAGAACTACCAAGACACGACATAAAGTAAAAACAGGTATAAAACATCACCACGTATCACACACGCAAATATTACCAATCGATGATGACGATGACGATGATTATCTCTTTATTGGACACCTCAACAAGGTACAATTCAATTTGATCCAATTTTCGTAGTGCAAGAAGTAAAGATTTTGTTCTTGTTGCTTGCTTAACATCGCAATTCGAAAGAAATATTACTCTGTTTACGTCTTTAAGCACTAGTGAAAAAAACCTAAAAAACCCGCTGTTTTTAAAAATAGCTGGAAAAGCAGATCTTGAAGACAAGACGACGTTAGACGTTGACGTTTTGTTAAATGAGACGCTTTTAATACTGAACGGCGTACTTGAGCTTTGGAACTAACTACCAAAGAAAATTCGTCGCTTAAATACTGACTAGTTGAAAGAATCTCTTTTAAAGTGAAGGACAAATAATGGGCAACTTTGCAAACAACCAATTATCAAGTACTTTTAAGAAATTGCAACGGTATTTTGAAAGCTTCATCTAAAAGTCACTACTAATTATGTTACAAACGCGTTGGTGCTTTGGGTTAGCCTGTTTTTACGCATTCACGGTGAAACTTCTAGACAGATTTTAATAAAACTTTATGTTTAACGAGTATATAACTGATTTTGACTGATAGAGAGTATAATCAGTTTACTTTGGTGGTAACTTTTGACTTGTGCCGGTGTGGCCTACTTACTAAATAAATAATAATATATATTTTTATGTTTTTTTTTGTAAAAAATGGAGATATCTTAATCGTTTATAACAAATCGAGTAAGTCTGTAGGTATACGAATAAGAGCATAAAATATGGAAATAAGTGTCAGGTAACATCAATTTTCTAGTACACTTTTTTAACGTTGGTAGAAGTGAAGCTCCAATTATTTATTATTGACCTCGTTATAACTCCGTTATTGCTGTGAACTAAGTAAAAACAGTTGAGTTTGAAACATTTAGATGTTATTCAGAACCAATCGTTTAATTTTATGTCCATTTTGTTTCAAATATAAGAAGCTGGGCACTAAATGCTTTAGACCAACCAGTTAACTGGATAAAGTCTTGCGAATTTAAACTGAACCGAGTTACGTAAAGAAAATTAATTGAATTTGCGTCGGAAACGTATTTACACCGAAGGGAACCGGACTAACTAATAGTTAAGCTAGGTTATTCTCTATCCAAATTATTATTTCTCATTTTTTGGGATGTGCTTGGGCAGTGTAGCTTGTTACCGGTGGCTGGATTAACGGCTGGATCAGGATAATGGCTGGATAGGAACCTTATCGCTATTGTGATCCATTTAGAATGAAAGTGCCTTCAGTTATCATCTTCTTTTATTTATTAGTTCGGATTTGCAACCAGCTTACTACTTTCTACTCGTTCTATGCAAAATACGTCAGTGCTTTATTCTTCTCGTCTTGCATAGCTGTTAATGTTTACCGTCACATTAAGAGGATTGTGAAGCGATGCCTCAATCGCGTAGCTGTCAAAAATAATCCATACAAATTTAGTTCCGGGCGATAACGTTTCTCACTCCTTAAATCTAATCCGATTTCCACGATTTTTTAATATACATACATACATACATAACATCACGCCTTCATTACCAGAGTGGGGTAGGCAGAGCTATAGAAATACCAACAACTCTAAAGACTTACTTATATTTCTGTAACCACATAATATTCGTTATATATATATATATATAATTTTATTTATTTATATTCGTATTTCTGTATTTTTTAATATGTTGTAGATATTATGGAAAACTAGGTCTGTACGTTTCCGCTTTTGTTTTTTTATTTTATTTTCATTCCAATAAATAATTTCTTGAAAAGGAAAACGTACAGACATAGTTTTTCACAATATCAATATATATATATATATATAACGTTATCGCATTTTGTATGGTCATTTTTTGCTTCACAGTCCTCTTAACACTTTTTTTGCCGCTAGGTATTTAACGTGAAAGTAAAAAATATCTTCAAACAATGGCTCCAACAACTTGTTTCGAAATTTAATGGCTGTTTTGTGTATTATACTTTCAGCTGGATTCCGTTGCGACCGAGAATACGACTGACTGTATGAATAGGCGGCACATATCGGACTAAACTAGTATGTAAATTGTACACTATTATAGGGAATGTTGTTCACCTGCGATATATGTAAATGCGTAGGTACCTTTACGGTGTTCCGTCTGCCTATCATTACCGTGCCGCTTTACACAAAAAAATTAATACCTTTAATAGAGAACATGCGTGAAAATCAGAATTGAGTTTCATTGATACGAATTAGGAGAAAATGTAAAAAAAGCATATATTAAGCAATACACTAAGTTTTGACCTATTTATTAAGATTTTATATAGCATCATAACTTGTAAAAAAATAATACTTATTTTAAGATTTAGTGTGATTTTCGGCATCCTCATTTTAAATAAATAACATCACGCCTTCATTCCCAAAGTGGAGTAGGCAGAGCTACAGAACTTATTAAAAATAAATAACATCACGCCTTCATTCCCAAAGTGGAGTAGGCAGAGCTACAGAACTTATTAAAAATAAATAACATCACGCCTTCATTCCCAAAGTGGAGTAGGCAGAGCTACAGAACTTATTAAAAATAAATAACATCACGCCTTCATTCCCAAAGTGGAGTAGGCAGAGCTACAGAACTTATTAAAAATAAATAACATCACGCCTTCATTCCCAAAGTGGAGTAGGCAGAGCTACAGAACTTATTAAAAATAAATAACATCACGCCTTCATTCCCAAAGTGGAGTAGGCAGAGCTACAGAACTTATTAAAAATAAATAACATCACGCCTTCATTCCCAAAGTGGAGTAGGCAGAGCTACAGAACTTATTAAAAATAAATAACATCACGCCTTCATTCCCAAAGTGGAGTAGGCAGAGCTACAGAACTTATTAAAAATACAGCATCCTCATTTTATTTACGTAATATTTTAATTGAACGATATTGGGTTAAACATAGTAATTTACGAAATAAATGCAAATTTCTTTAAAAGGTCCTTATAAGCAATTTTTAAACATGGAACAACAGCTGTGACGTCATTCCTGTCGTCAATGTTGCATACTGTTTTTGCAGGGGGTCCGAACTATAACTTTTTAAAGCTTGTTATCTTATGAAAAAAATATTTAACAATTATTTCGCGTATACAGTTATTCCTCTCTTTCATAAAACTTTACAAAGCGGAAGAAAAAAAATGCATGTTCCCTATTGCGGAAAGGTCCAAACACGACAATGAGTATTAAAAAAAAAGCGGCCAAGTGCGAGTCGGACTCGCCCATGAAGGGTTTCGTAGCAGCAAGTAACATAATATAAAAGTTCGTTGTAGCTTTGATCAATGTTTTTATGAAGTATTAAAAAAAAACTACTTACTAGACCTCGTTCAAACCAATTTTCGGTGGAAGTTTGCATGGTAATGTACATCATATTTTTTTTAGTTCTATTATTTTAGAAGTTACAGGGGGGACACACATTTCAACACTTTGGAAGTGTCTCTCGCGCAAACTGTTCAGTTTAGAAAAAAATGATGTTAGTAACCTCAATATCATTTTTAAAGACCTATCCATAGAGACCCCACACGTATGGGTTTGATGAAAAAATTTTTTTTGAGTTTCAGTTCTAAGTATGGGGAATCCCCGAAATTTATGATTTTTTTTCTATTTTTGTGTGAAAATCTTAATGCAGTTCACTGAATACATCTACTTACCAAGTTTCAACAGTGTAGTTCTTATAGTTTCGGAAAAAAGTTACTGTGACATACGTACGGACAGACAGACAGACATGATGAATCAATAAGGGTTCCGTTTTTTGCCATTTGGCTACGGAACCCTAAAAACAGTATTCTTAGTTGAATTTCCGGTAAAAGATGTATGGTCTTGAATTGAAGTGTAAACACACCCACATGGTGTCTAATGGTCGAGTCTCGAGTGTACGGAAATGAAACCGATTGTTTCTGCGGACGACGGTAGAGCGTTGTGGTAACTCACTTGTATTAGAAATGCAGTCGCTGATTATTGAAGGGTATGTTACCATGTCCAATTTTTATGTCAGTTGATTAGAACCTTTCATGTAAAAGGCTCCTTTTTATTTGCCTGCCTGGCTGAACCAATAAGTATATGAGGCCATTTTTAGGGTTCCGTAGATAAACTAGGAACCCTTATAGTTTCGCCATGTCCGTCCGTCCGTCTGTCCGTCCGCAGCCTAGCGCAGAGACGCTTAGTACTAGAAAGCTGTAATTTGGCATGAATATACATATTAGTCACGTAGGTATAAGCAAAACTTTTTTTTTTGATGATACCTCCCCTACTCGTAACGTGGGGATGTATTTTTTTTCTCTCGTCTACCCCATAGTGTGGGGTGTCGTTGGATAAGTCTTTTAAAAATATAGTGGGTTTGTAAAAATCATTTTACGATCCCTTGATTCCTTCCCTTCCTTCTTGATTCGTTTATGAAATATTAAGCTTTAAAGCGCTAATTTTTGTAAGGGTCAAGTGTCCCCCCACCCCTCCTGTCAAAACTACAAATATAAAAAATCTGAAAATAACTTAGATGATACCGCTTATAATGAATTTCAAAGGAAAACTATCACGACTAAGTAGACATCGTTGGTTCTTGAGATACAGGCGATTAAAGTGTTTATAACTACTAAAATCAGTACCAATTTCGCCATACGATGTTAACCACTTAACAGACGCTTAGAGCGTTAACAGTTGTCAAAATGTATGAACTAACAGTCGATTAACGTTGATTAAATTTAACATCGTATGGTGAAATTGGGACTAAGACAAGGCAAGGTAAGGCACCAAAATAACTTTAAATAGAAAATTTGTTATTACTTGTCAACTTTTATGTTTGTAGTACTTAACGGCTTCGGAACCCTACACTGAGCGCATGGTTCGACATGCTCTTGCCCGGTTTTTTTGTATAAAATATTTGATGGTGTTCTTTGAAAATAGTATGGTTTTGTTTTCAATACATGTTGATGACAGTTTACGTTTGAGGTTTTCTTAATATTAAATATTCAATTATTTTTACAGTTGGTTCTGGCAGCTGATGTTTTTTTAAATTTATATTCGAATGATTTCTTATCATAACAACTGTTGTTTATGGAACGTTTCCTACCTCGTGCCTTTGATTAAACTGAAACCAGGCGAAGGTCATCATTGGGTGTACAGACGGGAATCAAATTGGCTCGTATGTAAGGGGATAAAGGTGTTTTATTAGAGAGAGTTCTGTAGGAAACCTTTTAACCGAATCTGCCGCCTTCTTTACAGTAGATAATTATAAATGTTTACAGCACAAAATCAAAAGTTAGAATATTATTACACGTAGTATACATTTCGGCTTGGTGGCAAAAGTTTTTGTTTGTGGATTTAAACAACGTACTTGTAATAAAAAAAACTTTTTTTACGGTTGCTTTTATTATTAATCAAATATAGGATCTTAATAAAGATATTCGAAAATCTTGGTCAGCACTACTGGTGCCCATAAGTAGAAGCCTCTGAACATTAGTCCCAATATTTTTGCCATATTAAAGGCCAAAAACCAAAGCGGATGTTGAATTATCCCAAACACTGTCGGTGACCTCCAAAGAACGCTAAGTAAACTGGACTAATAAATTCGGTCCGGAAATCCAATAAAGATAGTTCGGCGCCCGCATTCCGGTAAACCGATTATTCTTTCCATTCTTGCCCTTGTCTCGTCTTTTGCTTTGTGGTCAGGCTTTTATCTGAATTTGTGAGCGTATCACCGAATATAAAACCTAATGCAGTGTCCGGGTCATCAATCACTGCGTTTTCCGATGTACCGGTGTGTGTACATTTAGAACCTTAAATTTCCTTTTTAATGCCATTTTCGTTACAGTGATTAAAACAAGCTAGCGATCGTGTTTTATTTAGTGAAATTGTAATTGTACGATCACTTTGTTTGAGTCTAGGTAGGTAGGGTAAATCGTGTATTACTGGCCACCCCGCGGTAACTGGCAACAAGCAAGAGATATATTGACATTTCTGCTATTATACTAGAATACCTATATCCAGAATTACTACCCAGATTTGTTTGATCAGTAGTTAGCTGAACTAATGGTTAAAATTTGAAAAAAATATCGAAATTTTGATATATTTCCTTGAAATTTAACCATTAGTTACGATTTATAACAATTAGTTTAACTACTGATTAAACAGCAGGCCCTAACTGCGTCAGTATATAAAAAAAATGGCTGGTTGGTAAAATACAAGTTCTTAAGTGGCCAGTGGTTATCGACCAAAAATAATTAAATACTTACTACTTAATGCTACTTAAGTATGGTGAAATTACCTGTAGCCGAAAGTATTTATAAATAATACTCGTTCTGTTACTTCCGTAACTGCCTACGTTTTTATTAGATAGTAACATATTTAGAGTAGAAAAACGCATTGTAATTTGTGCAACTCGGAGAATCCCGCACGACGGAAACTGTATGAAAGCTACTTAGTCCTGCATCCAGCGAGGCAGTTGGCATATTTCTTAACGTAACCACTCCATAATAAAATAACCTAAAATACATTTGATTTCATTTATACATATCGTACCTACTAGGTTTCGTTTGCGTTGCAGTTAGTAGTTTATCGGCAAATAAGCAAAAAGTAAAAAGTACAAAAATGCCAGTTACGGCTTCTGGTTACTTATTTAAAATAACCTACGTTGCTGACTCTACTCGTACCTGTAAGGGAATAAATAGCTTCAGAATTCTACTAGGTTTCTAATATTTTATACAAATAAGAGGTAGGTTGGTGCTCCAAGTCTGAAATTGTACTTATCTATTTATTTTGACGACACGGTGGCCTAGTTGGGAGTGACCCTGCCTCCGAAGCCAGCGGTCCTGGGTTCAAATCACGATAAGGGCAGATATTTGTGTGATGAGCGCGAATATTTGTTCCTGAGTCTTGGATGTTTTCTATGTATTTAAGTATCTATTTCTCTATATAAGTATGTTTATCGTCGTCTAGTACCCATAGTACAAGCCTAGAACTTAGTTTGGGACTAGGTCAATTTGTGTGAGATTGTCCTCTGATATTTATTTATTTTGTGTTACGTAAGTTGCAATGGGACGAGTGGTTAACAAATACATAGTATTTCAGTTATACTGAAAGTAACAATTTAGCTGAGAATGGCTTTTAGTGAAATTAATTTACGTAAAGTAATACATTCTCCGAAACGCTTCCCTATATTTCATGACCTCTCATGCCTCTTCGTGTTCCATAAAAACTGCTTTAGGAGAGTTACTCGGGCAACAAATAATCCCCAGTTCTCCATTGTTAAATTTTGGTCGTTCTTTTATATTAAGTAATGGTGCAAGGCTTGGAAAAATCTCTTGCCTTGGCTAATTTATATTCTTACCCGACTTGTGTAAAGGAGACTATAGAGACTAGGCTTAGAGGGTCGAATTGTGATCGTAAGGTATCGAGTTCAAACCCCCGCGGTCACCATGTAGCAATGAGTATTTCTAATTTAAGTCCATTACCCGATGCTCTTACGGTGAAGGAAATACATTGTGAGGAAACCTCCACACACAATTGAGTGTGTAAGAGGGTAATTGCACAAAAGATCCTAAAAAGGTCGAAGTGTATCCGAAAGGGCCAATCTGTAAGATAAGAAAAGATAAGATGCTTACCACATTGTCATTGTCATTAATGTACCAGCTTTTGCCCACGTCTTACTCCATGAGGGGCTTGGTTTGACTTCATATTATTAGTGTTTTTCTGAAAATACTTTTACATATTGACGACGCAGTTAGCCTAGTATAGTGTCTCTGCCTACGAACCTAGCGGTTCCGGCTTCAATTCCCGGTCAGGGCAAATATTTGTGTGATATTTGGGTGTTTTCTATATGTATACATTTTTGTTTCTCTATAGTATTTTGCCTTGCACCCATAGTACAAGCCTACTGCTTAGTTTGAAAATAGGTCCATTTGCGTAAAAGATACACATATTACAGTGATACAGCGGTTGAAGAATTGACAAGAAAATGTAATAAAAAAAGGTTCTTTAAATTTGTTATAAAGTATTCAACGTCTCAACAATATGCAAAATCACATTATATACCCTTAATGACACACTAAAGTGCTTACACACCGCGATGACATTGTTACTTATTTACACAGAAGATTGTTATATCTTAGCCACATCACTGCAGCCACCATTTATCGTCATTACCGTGGCGGCCCTCATTTCCGTGCCATATTTCAGTGACACGCGGATACTTTTAGAGGAAATAAAAGGGTTGACTAAAAATAGCGTCGTATTTCATGGATGTATTCTTACGACTTCCCAGGGCAGTTTCCATTTTTGAGTATGCAAATGTGTGCTGTGCTGCATAATGCTTTGAAGTATTCAGTTTTTGATCTCTAATAGGGATAAAAGAAGCGCAATGTCAATATTTATGTATGACATTTAACTGGTAGTACTGATCAAAAAGGTTGGTAAATTAAAAACCAAATGTTTTCAACTAAGTAATAAATTTCTAATTAAATGATAGAAAACAAATGTAGATATAAAACAAATCAGAGCCTCGTAAAGTTTTGCTCTTCTTAGTAAAATTACTTCAAATGAAAAAAATGTCCTTGACATCCAATAATGCTTTTAACAAACCTAATTAAAAAGAGATCTTACTTGTTTGAATTAATACCAAATTTTCTGAGAGTGAATAATACATTAATTTACGTCTCTGAAATATCTTATGTTCCAGAGCATTGATATCTACTTAGTTTCCGAAGTTTTATGAGTTATATTCGTGTTTGCAACTTCATCTAGCCCAGTTTAAGGCGCGTCGGCCGTCGCGATGTGTCATTTCCGTGGCGACACAGTTTGCATTCAATATGGTGGGCGTGACGGTTGACAGCTGTTTGCCTTATTCATCCGACTGTACCCTTTTAATATTTGTATTTACGAGCACATAGGTTTATAAAAGGCGGAAATGTTTGTACCTACAGGTAAAAGGAATCCTAAATACCTATAAAAGCCAAAGAGATAAAGTCAATCGGTTAGTCGTTTAGTGATAGATAATTTCTTGACTTTTGGTAATGAATGAACTAATATGATTGATTAACGTCAATTTTTATCGCCTTTCTTGATAGCCCAAAGCTATCATTCCTCTTTGAATCTTTGTTTTAACCGGTAAATTGATAGCATTGCATACTTACGACTGCAGTCTAGAGATTTCAAATTCCTTTGGGTCTTGGTTCCCACTTACCATCCATCTGCCATTATTTCACCATCCTGACAATGACAGGTGACATGTGACATTTCAGTGTACATCGCGCATTTTGTATGAAACCCAGTGATGTATCAGCTTTGTAACTTTGCAATGTTTACCGATTTTTCACCTGACAGGTGTCATTGTGAAGATGGTGACATAGGGGGCGGGTGGCGTCTGTATTTGTTTGCCACCACCCACGCCATAAAAACCAATCTCTCTTTCGAAACTATATTCCTTTTTTACTATACAGCCGCCTGAAATTAAATGTTTAATTCATACAAGGAACCTTCACAATACCAGACAGATATGGGTTCAATAAAATCAAAGTGGAGTAGAGGCTCATATTACAAGCCTAGAGCTTATTTTGGGATTAAGTTAGTTTATGTAAGATTGACTTTTTAATCAACTTTAAAAACAAAAGAGGATCTATGTTCCACTCGATGTTTTTTTTTAAATTATATACATATATGATTATTTCTCTGTCAATTATAGATCGATTTTAAGTTTGTTTTTTGTTTGATGGGATATACTCTCGACAATGGGGCCCATTGTCGCCAAATTGGTAATTTGGGGAATTGAGGGAACACCTCAAATACATACAAATAGCAATTTTAGTATCTTCAGTAACAAGTTCATCAAATGCAAATGTAACAAGAACCAATGATTTCTTTTTTGTCGTGATAGTTTTCTTTTTAACTTCGTTATGCGCTTTCGTTTGAGATTGACTCTAACAAAATTTAGCGATTTAAAGCTTAATATTTCATAAACGAATCCCTTAATCAAAAAATGGTTTCAAAACACCCGCCATATTTTTGAAAGACTTATCCAACGACACGCCACACTATGAAATAGACGAGAAAAAAATATATCTCAAGGTTCCGTGCAGGGGAGGTACACTATTATTTTTCTTTTATTTTTTTCCCTCTTTGTTGGCGTGACTAATATGTATATACAGCATGATAAGTAGATCTTAATGGCAAGTGAATAAGAATTGGCTCTATTTTTTTATTATAAGTAGAAGGCACACGAGCACTCAGGCCACCTGATTGTAAGTGGATAGAAATTTGAATTGTCAAGTCCTAAAAAAAAAAAACCTATGACCTCAAATGCGAAAAAAAATAGGCTCGTGGGCTCTATTCTACTCGGTGTAATAATATTGCTTTTGACATGTTATCGTACTGTTTTAAGCTCAGCCCCATTACTGTCAAGTAAATAAGAGCTATCGTAACGTTGACAATACCATTACGATATCAATTATCACAGCGCACAATCTATCGATTGTGATCTTGACGTAACGTTGTTAATGTATCGCTTGTTGCGCAGGAGTCGGCGCAGTAACCATGCGGACATAGGGCGGCAGCATGAGGGCCGCGCTCTTGACGGCGCTGACCTGCCTCTTCTTCGGCTGCTCGCACGCCAAGATAGGTGAGTATCAGCATCAGAAATGTTTTAGAGACGTCCTTCCTGGGGAGGGTTTAGGAACGACGAGACTTTTTAAGAAGAAACTAGATTAATCTGTGTAATGATTTTTATAAAAAAAAAAATACCTTATCAGGGCCTCTGCGTTAAAACGATATCGTGGTTAACGTGTTTTAGCATCGTTTTTAACTCGGCCGCCATTATTATCAATGACATACGAGTTATCAAACCGTTGACAATACGGAAACAGGTCAAAGACGATATCGTTATTTTATTACCGTGTATACCAGCCCTGACCTAACTTAACTTTACTTATCACGGTGAGACTAATCTAATTTAGCAAATTGGTTTTTAATACCGTTATGTAAAATGAATTTCAGTTTTTTTTTATTTGGAATATAACTAAGAGTTTAATGAAAGATACTTATTATAATACCTAATCGTTATTGTAAATGCTTCATTCTTTTTAATAATTATGCCTGTAATGTATGTTACGACGTCAAATTAAATGTCATTATGACGACACGTTGGCCTAGTTGGGAGTGACTCTGCCTCCGAAGCCAGAGGTCCTGGATTCAAATCCCGGTAAGGGCAGATATTTGTGTGATGAGCGCGAATATTTGTTCCCGAGTCTTGGATGTTTTCTATATATATTTAAGTATGTATTTCTCTATTTAAGTATGTTTATCGTTGTCTAGTACCCATATTACAAGCCTAGAGCTTAGTTTGGGACTAGGTCAATAAGTGTGAGATTGTCCCCTGATATTTATTTATTTATTTATTCGATATGAATGTTGTACAAAATGGCGTTATGATAAATGAGTGTTATATTATTTGTGCCCGTGTGGTTGCCGGGTTAGAATAGTGCCACTCCATGTCTTCCCGTGGATTTTGTAAGAGGCGACTCAGGGAATGAGGGCTTCTAGAACAGTAAGGCGATGGGCTTACAACCTGTTACTAATTCACTGGTAAACATCTTAGCCTCATTGGCGTTTACTTTGACGTGACGGGCGTCTCAGACAAGATAAGTTTATTAATACAGCCCTTAGACTAACTGATCACGAAAAGTATCATTAACTATTTGAAGTTTTTTTTAGTGTTTCTACTTTTTACTTTCTACCATTACCTCTTCACTGGAAAAAATATCCTACTATAGACAACAGGGCCTCTACTCAACTGCGTTATAACGACATCGTTTTTGACCTGTTTCCGTATTTTCAACGTTTTGATAAATCTTACAATAATGGCGACTGTGACATAAACGATTCTTAAACGTGTCAAAAACGATATCGTTTCAAAGCAAAAACACTCAGCGCCGTATTAAAAAACTGATCTTAACTGTAATGCTCGTCTCAAGATGCGTCAAAAATAACAGTGTTCTATGGCTTGACGTTAACTTTGATGTATCTTGTGACGAGCGTCTCAGACAAGATGAGTTTGATGACTAACTGATCACAAAAAGTATCATCAACTATTTGAAGTTATTTTTCATTATTATACTTTTTACTACCATTAACTCTTCAGTTCAGTTACTTTTCTGGACAAAGTTGCAAGCTATGAAGTCAAAGGTAGTCAAAGTAATAAATACACATACTTTCCCAAAACGTCAAAAATATCTACACGCCTCTATCAAATCAGCCTGTATCTTCCCACTGCTGGGTATAGGCCTCCCTTTTGTCGTGCCACTCGCCACGATCCTGTGCTGCTTGAATCCACTGTCTGCCTCCCGATCTGACGACGTCGTCCGACCAGCGAGCTGGTGATCTGCCCACTGATCGACACGCCTCTATGCCACTAACAATAAGATTTGCTTATACATAATATAATGTGCTTTCGACTATAAGTAGTCGGTATATAGGAAACAGATATTGGATTTAAATAGTTTAGCTAAAGGTTTGAAAATTACGGGATAACATTAATTTAATCTGTGCAGCCATTTGAAAATTTGTGCAGTTGTCGCCATTTAACCATTTAACAGGACGAAATATACCAAAAATATTTTTAGGTAAGCGACATTAAAAAATAAACAAGATATTAAAAATTAAAACTATATTCTGGATATGAAATTTCAAGCAAATAATATGCATTTTTTCTAATGCAGTCATTTCACTATTTTTTCACAGCACGCCTAGCCGGAATTGGGAATTATTAGCAAACCTCAATAACTTTGCATCAGGAGAGTATAGAAATTTTCCGTGTAGCGTGATCCACCATACAATCAGTATAATACTAAATCAAAGTCATCTAAAGGGCCTATACGCCTTCCAAAGGCTCAGCCGTTTGAAGGTCCCGTCATTGGAAAAGACATAAAAAGACGAAGTTAAATTAACAATTTGAGAAGGGAAGGATGACATCTGTTGAATATTTCAATCACATCGCTTACACAATTACGTGATCCGACGGCCGTAAACAGTATATATATATATATATATATATACATTTATATTTTTCAGAGGTTTCACTTTCTGACTATAAAAAATATGTTATATATATATATATATATATATATATATATATATATAATATATATATATATAACATATTTTTTATAGTCAGAAAGTGAAACCTCTATATATACATTTATATTTTTCAGAGGTTTCACTTTCTGACTATAAAAAATATGTTTATTTTACACTTGATTGACAATGCACTTAGTTGTTAATATTTTGAGACAGTATTACGGCTAAATTATTAAAGATACCTATTTCGATTTTCGTGTTCTTAGAGACGACTTCACTGACAGATACGAGATCAAAACGAAGGGCCGTACCTATTATCAAACTGATGTTGGTATAATTGCCTGTTTCGAGAAACATAAGACCGCTGCATTGGAGGATGCTTTTAAGGTTCTGGACTGGAAAGGACGAGGCATCAACATTAATGGCGAGTACATCACTCACCTTCGATTTGCCGACGATATCGTAGTCATGGCTGAAACCATGGAGGACCTCAGTGCTATGCTCGCTGACCTCAGCAGAGTTTCCGACCAAGTTGGCCTGAAAATGAACATGGACAAGACGAAAGTCATGTCTAATGTCCATGTTGTGCCAACTCCCGTGATTGTCGGAGGCTCTGCACTCGAAGTTGTTGACGACTATGTATACCTGGGACAAACGGTCCAGTTAGGTAGGTCCAACTTCGAGAAAGAGGTCACTCGTCGAATCCGACTCGGCTGGGCAGCGTTCGGGAAGCTTCGCAGTGTCTTTTCGTCCAAATTACCGCAGTGTTTGAAGTCAAAAGTCTTTGACCAGTGTGTGTTGCCGGTGATGACTTACGGATCTGAGACGTGGGCGCTAACGATGGGCCTCATAAGAAAGCTCAGAGTCACTCAGAGGGCTATGGAGAGAGCTATGCTCGGGGTTTCTCTGTGGGATAGAATCAGAAATGATGATATCCGCAGTAGAAATAAGGTTACCGACATAGCCCGAAGAATAGCGAAACTTAAGTGGCAGTGGGCGGGGCACATTGCTCGCAGGACTGATGGCCGATGGGGCCAGAAAGTTCTCGAATGGCGTCCACGGACCGGGAGACGAGCTGTTGGTAGGCCTCCAACAAGATGGAGCGACGACCTCGTAAGGATGGCGGGATCGCGATGGATGCGGAAGGCACAAGACCGGTCTAAGTGGAGAGCCTTGGGGGAGGCCTATGTCCAGCAGTGGACGTCTTTCGGCTGATATGATGATGATGATGATGAGAAACATAACAGTAAACGTTAAATATAGAAAATTTACAATTATGACGTTTCTTGAGCAGACCTTCATCACGTTATGAAACATAGTTATCATAATGCTATATTTTTATGAAGTAATGACGGCTGCCGCGGTATAATATCGCACTGCTAGATCAAAACAGTAGCAACTCAAAATACAACTGTATTTTAAAATCAACTTTAACTCAACTTCTATGAGGTTTATACAAAACTAGCGAGTATTTTGACTTGATACTGTTTTGATCTAGTAGTGCGATATGGTACGAAGTAGTAAGATTAAGTGCAGTGAAAGAGGTGACTAGGTACGTTATTTTATCGTTACAGAAAATATCGTTATTGCATGAAGTTCATATCATTATGATAAATACGCCTATGGATTCGAGTTTTATAACGTTATAGCGCGAGTTCTTTGATAAAATTGTAACGTTATCGTAAAATTGCGGTATTTAAAGGTCTAGCCTTGAGACGGGAATCCCGGCCAATGATCAGTTTCTTAATACGGCCCTTGGTAGAGTAGGTCGAGTTTTTCAATCTGTAGTTAACTCAAATAAATGTACAGTGGTCTTCCGGGTTCTGGTAAAGTAGAGTAGATTCGCATGACAGCTGTTTCAAGAGCTATCACGCTATCATACTGTATAACGTTTTTGCTTAGATTAACTTTACTTATGGTTTAATGATTTCAATAGATATAGGGACCGTTTTCAAAACAAGTGTACATAACCAAGGACGAATTAAAAAAAAAGTAACTTTACCATTGCGTCTCAAAAACTAGTGATACATTTTTAAACTGGCCTCATACGCTAAAAAGGCGGTATTTAAATTCATTAAACGACGCAGATTTGATCCTCTCCTGGGCCCTGTTTTATAAAGCTACAAGTTACAAATTTGAAGCGGTACTCCCTTTCTAGCAAAAGGAGTTAGAAAGAGACTTCCGCTTGTAATTTGTAGCTTTATATTATAAAACAGGGCCCTGTTAGTTCTTTGGTTGCGCTTGCTACAGGAGTTTTGTCTGAGATACCAACATTTAATTTTGTCTTAAAGCAGTGTAGTTAATTTTTGTGCAACGGTAAACACTATTTATAAAACCCGTAGTCGGTAAGAGAAACCCGACCTCAGTTACACTGGACATAATTGACGTTGTAGGATCAATTTACAATAGTAAAGGTACGTCATCCGAGCAATTGCTCATCTTACCACAATTATAGGTAACTATAAATCCGAAAGTTTGTAACAGTAAAGTGTGCGTGTGTGTTTGTATGTTTGTTACTTCTTCACACGCTGAAACGGCTCGACGGATTTGAAGGGAATATGAGACACAGATAGTCCATATCCTGAATTACGGGAAATGTGTTAGGTCCCTTGGAAAAAACCACAATTGAGTTCTTCGCGGACGTAGACACGGGCGGGTATCTAGTTTAAAATATAATATACAAAAGTTGAACTCATTTCTTACAAAATCATGTAGCGTTAATTATAGTTTATCGTTTAATATACATTTAGGAGATAGTATGTATATTACAAAAATAAGTTAAATAGCTTCGGTTCTTGTGTTGTAAAGATGTAGTATATGTATAATCGAACAACATTGTATTTGGTGATATAAGTTTCTATTTATCTTGATTTCTCTGTAAGTTTATTAAACTACCCACCTTATAAATGCGCTTTAGTGAGAACCATTCAAGGGGATAAGTCCATGTTTAGAATTATATTTAAATCCTCGTATTAAGTTGTTGTAGGTACATTGGTTCCTCCAATAAAGTAAATAAATAAATGGGTACAAAAGCTTACTGAGAATGCAATACGTACTTATAAACACGAAGTTACCCGACAAAATACGATGTCGTTACATTATTACGTACTTCTAAAAATTCACTACGTTTATAAATAAACTAGCGACCCGTCCTAGCTTCACTCAGGTATAAACAAATAAAAAATAGAGATGTCTATCATTTCATTGAATTTCATTTCATTGAACGCTATTTTCTGCTGAAAACCTAATGTTTTAAGGGTATCGTAATCATCTAACCCAACGTACATAATTAATGTTTAAGATACCCTGAAAACATTATGGTTTCAGCAGAAAATAGCGTTCGATGAAGTGATGAGTTACCAAAAAAATAGCCTATGTCTATCCAAAATAATTAAAGGTAAAATGGTGAAAAGTTTTCAAATAAGTTCCGTGGTTCCGGAAATTACCTATCGGAAACAAACTTACATAATTCGCACTCTCTTTTTACAATAGCATAGATAATACTATGATTTACTAAAAGGACTGGTGGCACAAACAACTCGCGCGCCTCTCATCTTAACCAAATGTGTATGTATTTAATCCTCCAAATATCTCATTTCAAAGTTAGTACATACCATTACAGAGTGGTTGTGTAAATGATTTGTAGGGAGCTTTTAACTGTGAGGGTCGAGTGCTTGGTGAATTTATCAGTGAGGCGAGAGTCGACACACACGTTGATGCTGTAAATTGGATCTGCTACATGCCTATAGGCTCTCGTGTAAAGAATATCGCGTTGCGACTACAATGATTGAAGAAATGGTAACAAAACACTGAATGGTTGTCAGGAAATAAATAAAACAAGTTTAAAAAGCAAACTATGAAAAATGGACTGCTTTTGTAAAATACGGATTTCGTACAGAATTAGACTGAGATTCATCGAATGTATCATTTCATCGAATTTCATTTCTTTGAACGCTATTTTCTGCTGAAACCATAATGTTTTCAGGGTATGTTAAACATCTAACCTAACTTAACCTACGTAATTAATGTTTAAGATACTCTGACACCTTATAGTTTCAGCAGAAAATAGCGTTCTATGAAATGAAATTCGATGAAATGATACATTCGATGAAAAGAAACTCGATAAAGTGATGAGGTATCAACCAGACTAGGGGGCTAGACAAGTTGCATTCGACAATCGTTAGCAGTAGGGTATTATTGGGGATTCTGGATCATTTGTCCTCGCTGCGCTCGGATGATCCAGAATCCCCAATAATGATCCAGGATCCCCAATAGTTTCCATCGATCAGGGATCTAGTCGGATGATCCAGGATCCCCAATAGTTTCCATCGATCAGGGATCTAGTCGGATGATCCAGGATCCTCAATAGTTTCCATCGATCAGTGATTCAGAATTCCATAAACTCAACAGGTAAACGAATGACCTGACAATCCTTCAATGGTAAATTTGCATATTCTCGCCTCATAAATTTCTATAACAAAATATTTTGTATAGAGAAGCAAAACCGGAGTGCCGTATAATTCAATTTTATATTACTTATATTTTTGTTTACGGCACTCCGGTTTATTTTTCATAAATTTATTACTTTGTTTATTCATCTTTGTTTATTCATCTTTGTCCCTGTTAACACTTTCCACACAACCATTGCTGTACTAATGTTATAGGATAGTCCCGCTAACAGTTTTCTGGAGTGGCCAATTCCATACTAATTGTTTAAGGACAAGGCGGTCTTTCGATACGTTCCAAAGGGGCGCCTCCTCTGTACTGATATTTACTCAACCAAGATAATACTAGAACGCTGATCTATATATGCGACCGATCGTAAAAACTTTGATAGCGTGATTCAGGTCTTTTTCAATTATTACTGTCAAATCAAAATAAAAACTGCAAACTTTTTTTGATTTCAAGCTATCTTCAGTTGTTATTAAAAACCACATTATTAAAAGTGTTCATTAAAGTGAAATACATTAATTATTCCAATATTTGTGTATTATTCAAGTAATGAGAGATTGTTACGACATCTATTTAAAAAGGTAGGTACTTAACATCTGCTAGTCTGACGATAAAGTGACTCACGCGCTTCTCAATGTTATTGTTAGCGTAAGATGGCGCTATTTGACAATGCTATTTGAATGGAATAATACAGTGAAATGAATCTGCGGTCTTTAATAAAGTAAAAATTTCGTAGGTGAACTGAAACTTTAATAAATAAATCGACTGAAACTATTAAGTTTATCTCAACACTGTAATCGTTCGCGATGTACATCAAAGTTCGAACATTGTTACGACATCTATTTAGGTAAATCAAGTGTCAACTTTATTGCTGATTGACAAGAAACTCCGCGCTGTGTTTACTAATCAAGAACTTCGTTAATCAATGTTAAGATGGCGCTATTAATACAAATAATCGATATGAAACTAGCACGATGTTTTTACTGTTTACTAAGAACTTCGTTAATCAATGTTAAGATTGTGTGCATGAATGCAATAAAGTAAAATAATTTCGAACCTTGAGAGCCATTACATAGCATGCTGTATGACATGTAAATAATAGGAAGCGTAAGTAATTTATGTTCATGCTTCACATGATTCGAACAAATATATGTGTTTTTCTTTCTTCTTTATAGCTAAAGCCGATTCACAAATTCTGAGAGTTAAACAAGTTATTTAAACAATAAGTATAGTAAGTCGTTGCTGTCTTCAAGCCAACCAGTGCCTGTTTTATATTTCCTTATTTTTTTTTTTTTTTTTTAATAATAAATATCAGGGGGACAATCTCATACAAATTGACCTAGTCCCAAACTAAGATCTAGGCTTGTACTATGGGTACTAGACAACGATATAAATACTTATATAGAGAAATAAATACTTAAATACATAGAAAACATCCAAGACTCAGGAACAAATACTCGTGCTCATCACACAAATATCTGCCCATACCGGGAATCGAACCCGGGACCGCTAGCTTCGTAGGCAGGGTCCCTACCAACTCGGCTAACGCATCATATCGTCTTCATAGTTAGGCTACATTCGGTACATAGAAACGCATTAAAGTACATGCAGCTACCAAATACGAATAAGGTTTCAGGTTAACGCAGCAAGCTGGCGCCGCGCCTTATAGGTGTAAAGGATTGGGAGTGATTCACAATAATTATATTTTATTTTCTAATAGACGAACGTCTGTAATGCAGAATTAAGGTTTGATTTTGTTTGGACAATCTCATTTGAAATAAAATTATATTACTAATAATTTTAATTGGTAACATCTAAATGCAGCCTTAGTTTATAGGGTTATAAATGGAGCTTCCATTTATTTGAGCATTCAATTGGTAGTGGCAGTGCAGTGAGTGAGACAAGTAATTAAAAAGAAGCAGCAAGTATGTACGTAATATTTTTTATTTTTTATTATTTATGTTGATTGTGTTTGGTTAGTGATGCTTATTCAAATACTTTTAATAAAAATAGGTCGGCAGTGTTCAATCCGTTCGATTCCGATGAGGAGATTAGCTGTGCCCAGCAACAGACTGCATCTACCGCTTCTACGAGTGCAGCGAAAGTTAAGACGGTAAAGGCGAAGCAGAGAAGAACTAAGAAGGCGGCGGAACTGCACGGCTGTGATTCAGACCTGGACAGCGTCGCGAATGCATCAGCTGCTCAACCGAAAAAGAGACGAGTCGCTGTGTTTCTTGATTCCGAGGTAAGATGCCTATCTTGGGCGATTGTTTATCAAAAATACTTCGAGGATACGATAGCTTAGTTGGTAGTGACCCTGCCTACGAAGCTAGCGGTCCCGGGTTCGATTCCCGGTATGGGCAGATATTTGTGTGATGAGCGCAAGTATTTGTTCTCAACTATTGGCTAGGTCAATTTGTGTAAGATTGATTTTATTATTATGATGATTTCATTAAAACTGTTTTTACCCAACTTTAAGCCGATTTCAGTTGGACTGACCTAGGTCATGATAACAGTTTGTCGCTGGATTTTTTTAATAATTTAAGTGATTTTCTTAATTGTATTTATAAAGGTGAATAATATAAGGTTGCTAAATAATTTCAGGGTGACGAAGAGGAACCGATCAGGGCCGCTCCGCTACGTAATTTTTTGACAAGAAGGACGGGCTCCGGGTACACGCTGCAACGAGATCCCAGCCGGCGCGGGGAGTACTACGTCGAACTCCGAGTCTTCACCACGCGGGAGCTTGAGCCGGTAGCGACGGAAGCAACCAGGTGGAAACATGCCTTTTTCACATATAAAGGGGCTGTAAATAATAATAGCCCAGTTTTCAAAGCGGTCAGACAAGTTGCTCAGGCTGCTAAAGAAGAGTATAAAGGCGTGCAGCCTGTGTTGTACCCGTCAAATACTTTTTAACTAATTTTAGTTATGTGTTTATTGTAATCTGCTACTTTACAGTCGGTTTAAAGGCAAATTTAAAACTTTTGCGGTTTTCAACAAATGTAATTATTACAAAACAAAGCACGTCTTACATAGAACAAAAATAGTATAAGATGTTCTTTTGCGATGTATGTAATGTTTCCGTTCCAAAATTAGCAGCACATAAAAAGACTAATATCCACAAGTCTAATAGTTTGTTAAGTACGCGGCTTGAAAACGTTTATATAATAGCTAATGCTTTTCGGAGTAGAATTGTTAGTTATAAAGTCAATCCCTCAAATACGAATATTACCCCAGATTCATTTTTATGTGAAAACTCTGATATAGCACAACAACTTATTAAAGATTCATTACAAAAGCATGTCTCACTCAAAGTTAATTTGGAACTTTTCGTAAAGTATTGTTTGCCAAAAAATAGTGAAAGTTCCATTAAGTCATTTAACACTAAATACGATATAGTTTTGCAGAGTACAGACGTTTTATCATTATATAAATCACTTGCTGATGTACTAATTACTAAATGTGCGGAATTTGAGCTCTCGGAATCAGGATGGACAATCGAATCAGTTAGTCACTTAGAGATAAACATAGTAAAATACAATCCTTTGAGAGCTGGATCGTTTATACCATTACCAAAACATATTGCTAATACAAAAGCTTGTTTGAATATAAATAATGAGGATAATCACTGTTTTATATGGTCTATAATGGCTCACTTGTATCCTAGCAAGGTTAACTCAAACAGAGTCTCATCTTATCCCAAATACCAAAATGTTTTAAACACTTCCGGCATGGCATTTCCACCAAGCATCTCTGATATAAGGTGGTTCGAAGCCAACAATACTGATATTAGTTTTAACATCTATGGTTTAACAAAAAATGGTAGTGTTATGGGCCCTTTATATAAAACCGCTAATCGTAAATTACAGCACATCAACTTGTTATTAATAACTAAAAATAGTAAGGCACACTTTTGCCTAATAAAAAACTTTGAGAAACTTGTTCGCAAACAAATAACTAAACATAAATCTAAGATACATTTGTGTGAAGATTGTTTTTTATATTTTTCAACAGAGGAAAAATTAATTCAGCATAGTTGTGCAGGGGTACAAACTGTTTTACCAGAGGCAAATACACAACTTTTTTTTTCTAATTTTGAAAGAACTCAGGAGGTGCCTATTGTGATCTATGGTGACTTCGAAAGCTTATTACGAGAGTATTCAGATAAAAGTAAATCTATGTACGTGGAAAATATTCAATTGCATGAGGCATCTTGCTTTGCATATTACATTTGTTGTAGAAGCGAGCCTTATTTAAACGACTATGTTTCTTATCGCGGTCCCAACTGTTCGAAAAAGTTTGTGGAGTCTATATGTAATGATGTGCAGCGATTGTACTCAATATTATCTGTCAGCAAACCTATGATTCCGCTTACGCTAGAGGAACAGCTATCATTTGAAACTAGCACTGCTTGTCATATTTGTAAAGACAAGTTTTCATCTAGTGATAACATTGTAAAGGATCATGATCACTTCACAGGTCGATATAGAGGGCCCGCTCACAATAGTTGTAATTTAAATTCAAAACCTTGCCCATTTATACCAATAATTTTTCATAGCCTTTCCGGATATGACTGCCATTTGTTTATTAATGAACTCACAAACGTATGCGGTCGAATAAACCTTATCCCAAAAAATAAAGAAAAGTATATTTCGTTTACGAAGTTCATTCCAATAGACCAGCAAAATGTAGCTCAATTAAAATTTATTGATTCTTTCAACTTTTTGAGTTCAAGTTTAGACAATTTAGTAAATACAATGAAAAAAGATGATTTCCAACATTTAAAATCATTTTTTGGAAATGGGGCCAAGTTTGATATAGTGCGAAGAAAGGGTGTCTATTGTTACGATTATATAAACTCTTGGCAACGTTATGAAGAAACCCAGTTGCCTCAGGCTTCCAATTTTTTTAGTAAGCTCTCATCAGAATCTGTATCTTCTGAGGATTATAATCATGCCTTACATGTTTGGGAAACTTTTGCTATTAAAAACTTAGGAGAATATACAGATTTATACTTGAAATGTGATGTGCTTCTTCTATGTGACGTTTTTGAAAAATTTCGAAGCATGAGCCTTAAATACTACAATCTTGATCCCTGTTATTACGTATCGTCACCATCATTAAGTTGGGATGCTATGTTATTATACACAAAAGTAAAATTGGATCTACTCTCCGATATAGATATGTATCAAATGCTGGAAAACGGAATAAGAGGAGGTCTTGCTCAATGTTCACATAGATACGCAAAGGCGAATAATAAATATCTTCCAGATTTTAACATTAACGAGCCGAATAGCTTTTTAGCCTATTTAGACTGTGTAAATTTATATGGATATGCCATGATGCAGCATCTGCCAACAGGAAATTTCAGGTATCTTAACGATGATGAATTAGCAAACTTTAACGTTGAAAAACAGTCACGCGATTCTGATACCGGTTTTATACTTGAAGTCGACCTTCACTATCCTGTTGAACTTCATGAGTCTCATTCAGATATGCCATTTGCAGCTGAAAAATTTGCTCCTAGAGGAAGCAAAAATAAAAAATTAATTGCTAGCCTCTACGACAAACATAGATACATTATTCACTACATGCATTTAAAAGAATGTTTGAAAAATGGTCTTGTTTTGTTAAAAACATATAAAGTTTTAGCTTTCGATCAAAGTAACTTTTTAGAACCATACATATCTTTAAATACCACCTTGAGACAAAATGCTAGCTCAGATTATGAAAGGGATTTTTTCAAAAAGCAAAACAATTCAATATTTGGCAAAACGATTGAAAATAAAAGAAAACAGGTTGATGTAAAACTTGTTAATATCTGGAAAGATCATTCAAATAACACAAATAAATTTTGCGGCGCGGAAAAATACATAAGTGCTCCCAACTTCAAAAACTTGGCAGTTATATCTGATTCATTAGTAGCAATTCAGTTGCAACAGACAAAAATCGTTTTAGATCGACCCATATACGTGGGTTTCTCTATTCTAGAAATAGCCAAAAGTCATTTGTATCGCTTTCATTATGATGTGATGAAACGTGTTTATAAAAATAAAATTCATCTTTGTTATACGGACACTGATAGTCTTTTGTATTTAATTCATACAGAAGATTTCTATGAAGATATCAAAACACACATAAAGTATTTTGATACTAGCAATTTTGATGCTAGCAACATATTTAATATGCCCTTAGTGAACTGTAAAATTCCAGGATATTTTAAAGACGAAATGGGGGGTGAGATCGTGAAGGAATTTGTAGGTTTGAGAGCAAAACTATATTGCATAGATACCCAAATTTCAACAATCAGGAAAGCAAAGGGAATAAAAAAGTGTGTTACAAAAAAACTTAATATTAATAAATACAAAAATGCTTTATTTCAAAATGAATGTTTTAGAGATAATATGTGTGTAATAAAATCAAAAAATCATAAAATTTTCACGCAAAAAATCAATAAGCTAGTTCTTACAAGGGATGATGAT
The DNA here is from genome assembly GCA_949316455.1 of Acleris holmiana. Taxonomy (NCBI): domain Eukaryota; kingdom Metazoa; phylum Arthropoda; class Insecta; order Lepidoptera; family Tortricidae; genus Acleris; species Acleris holmiana. The sequence goes on from OX438769.1 coordinate 12,200,355, forward strand.
AAAAGGTGTGTATTAGAAGATAATGTTTCGACTTTGCCTTGGGGACATTACAAATTAGCATTTTAATGTGGCAGCACTGTAAAGTAATAGAAATTTAATGCAAACGTGTGAATTGTAACATTTATATTATTTTTATAAAAACAATAAATGATGAATGTATGCCTATTGTTTTTCTTTCATTTACCTCCGCCAGCTAATTAATCACGTGCTTAGTAATAAACCCGCCTAACTCAAAACTATTAATCTTTCCATATTTCAAGACGCACTCTTGATTTAAAATAAGTTGGCTTTTTTATTTTGAGTTACGCTGGTTTTACACCTATTGCAATCGTATTATCATGACTCGATCGCTTCTACTGTCAAGTCAATAAGAGCTATCACAACGTTGATAATACGTTAGCAACAGGGAAACAATCAGACAATATAGAGTGAGGAGCCATTAATAAAAATTATTAAATGGGACAACCTCACACAAATTTACCCCAGTCCCAACTAAGCTCTAGGATTGTGTTAGGGTACTAGACAACGATAAACATGCTTATATAAAGAAATAAATACTTAAATGCATAGAAAACACCCCAGACTCAGAAACAAATACTCATGCATGCATTACACAGATATTTGCTCTGAGCGGGAATCGAACCCGGGACCGCTAGCTTCGTAGGCAGGGTCTCTACCAACTAAGCCAGCCACGTCACCAATAGAGTGGCTGAAATATTGATTAACTTTAAGAATTTAATTAAACAAAGTTGCTATTCTTTTATTTCGTTATAATTGAGATTCAGACAAGGAATTTGATACTGTTGCAGAGAAACAAGTCATAACATGTTAAAACGAGTTGTCCCTGCTTGTTTAACTTTGGCTCGGCGCGTAGGAATGTGGCTACGTAAAGAGTTGCTGACGCGGCGTGCGCGCAATTCGACTTTATCTTCTTAGTGTATGACCCAAGTTAAATAATAAAAAAATAATGTCGGTTTGTAGTTCCGCTACAATACTGTTGCAGAGGAAACAAATCATGACATGTTATAACGTGTTATCTCTGTTTATTTAACTTTGGTTGCACGTAAAATAAGTTCCACATTCTATATGAACATCATTTATTAAAATAAGGTTGATAATAATATTAAACTTAATAAGGTGAAAGTACAACAATAATAATTAAATAGCAGGCAGACTTCTTATAAACCATTGTCTTTACTAATTTACACTTAATGAGACAAAAAATAACATATTTATAAAGCCAAATTATTTATAAATAAACATAAATTAAAGAAATTTATGATAAAATTAAAACAACGCTACATTAATTACATTACGGAAGAAAAATAATAATAATTACTATTTTTCTTCCTTAATTCAAACTTCGTTGACAATAACTTATATTAATTGGCTCTACAAAGTAAGTAAATAACAATATAATTGGCATAAATTGATTTTATAATTCAGAACTATAATATAAAATAAACATGGAGATATAATAGAAATAAGTCACAATTATACATATATAACTAACACCGAAATTAATCACTTTCAAGTTTTTTCATAATTTTTTTTAACACATTTTCTGTGCTGTCCAACACTTCATCATACGGATCACACACGAGATATTGCGCACTAACTGAACGATCACTGTAACACTCGTCCATTGTCTCAATGTTTATTTTAATTAAATATCGTCCATTGCGAATGTTATTTTTAATTACAAATGATGATCCTTTTCTACTACGATCCTTTTTATTAATACCCGATTTGGTATTTAATGCTTTCAACTCCCTTTTGTCCCGCGGAGCGTCAGGCTCTCGCGTTACGGTTGCGTTACACATGTTTTCTCTACGGGCTAAAAGCTCTTGCCGCTTTTTTTCCACTTTTTCCATGTAACCGTCAACGTCTTGAGCATAATAAAAAGGATGATCCTCCGGCACATCGTGGAAAACGGGGCTGACATCATATATGCTGCCAAAATCAAGTCGATCATTCTGCGTGCTGTCTTCCATAATTATCTGAAATATAAAAGTGTCATAAGTTTTTATTTAATAAAAATGGCAATAAATCCAACATAACTGGATGAAGCAATAAAAAATAGATTTACTTACCTATATATTTTAAATACGCGGGACCCACGTTAGAAGCGAGACAAATGTCGACTGCGACTGACGCTCGAGTAGCAGCAATTTAGATCTCGGTGTATAATATTCTTCGCCTAATATAAGACAGGAATGTGTAATTAGAGAAATGATAAAGACTTACAAAGATAATTCATTGATTTAGGATGATTATATTATTACAAGTATTTATTTGATATTATATTAAATTACTGAACAGAAGGCGAAATGAAATTTATTAAACAGCCTGTGTCAATAGAAATCAGCAAAATAAGTGATGGATCACATTGCACTAATTATAATAACAGACATAGTATGCTTCTTCCCAACTCTATACGATGTATTATATGTGGACCATCAAATTGTGGAAAAACAAATATAATTTTAACTTTATTGCTTCATGAAAATGGGTTAAAATTTCGAAATGTCTACATTTACTCTAAAACAACTTTTCAACCTAAATATAGATTTTTAGAGGAAGTTCTTAAAAGAATACCCGAAATTAAACTGTTTATGATCCACGATGAAAAAGAGGTAATCTCTCCTCATGAGGCGATGCCCAATTCAATATTTATCTTTGATGACGTAGCTTGCGAAAACCAGACTAATATTCGTAATTACTTTTGTATGGGCAGACATAAAGGAATAGACTGTTTTTATTTAACGCAGACTTACTCTAAAGTGCCAAAGCAATTAATACGAGACAATGTTAATTTTTTGATAATTTTTAAACAAGACGATATCAATTTAAAACATATTTATCGTGAGCACGTAAATTCTGACATTAGTTGGGAAAAATTCAAATCGCTTGCCGCAAATATATGGAAAGATTCACATGCGTGTCTTATAATTAACAAAGATTGTAAATTAAATAATGGTCGATATAGAAAGTCATTCGATGTTTTTGTAAAATTTGAATAAATATAAATGATGACTAAAATAAAATCACTTTACTTATAACAATAAGAAACATCGGGGGTCTTTTTAGACCGCGTTATTGATTTGCCATGGAGACAGACATAAAAACACAATTAATTAAATCTGTAAAGAATATTAAAAATAAGTTAAAGAAGATGCAGCAAGAGGAGGATGATTTAGAATTAAAAAATAAGAAGATTTTGAAACCATTAACCGATCCGCTAGAAACCATGATGTTTCTTCATAATTCTCCTAAGCAAATAACATCTTATAATGAAAATAAGCATAATAACAAAAATATATTATCAAATGATGTAAACGCGGATTGTATCAAAAAGGATAAAATAAATATTCCCAACATACTTGAAATAAAAACTCCTACGAAAATGGAAAATAATGTGGCAAAAGTAAAAAGCTTTGAGGATGTCGATTCTTATTTGCAAGTCCCAAATAAACCTTTTAATGTTGCCTTTGGAGTAAGACATGACGGTGAAACACTTATGATAGGAAATTCACCTGCAACGCTTAAATCTTATGGGGAGAATTCTCCTAATAAAATATCTACGATTAATGTAAATGATAAAAGTTATGAACTAACGCCGGGTTTAAAAGAGCTTTTATTTCAAAGTAAACCGAATTGCGACAAAATAAATGAAAAGGATAAAATAACCTATAAAGATATTTTGGTGCACACTAATGTCCATAAGAGAGGTTTTAGTCCTCAAGGTCAGATACAAGGTAATTCAGGAATGAAATACTGTCAAATTATTAAACCCCTATTTCAAGAATCCAGCACGGCAAAGCAAGGTGGTAATCTGCCTTCCTTAAAAAAATATAATTCAAATACGGATTTTGTATATTGGGATGATCCTAATGAGTTGATTGAACGTTTAAAAATTTTAATTGCTTCTAAAGATGCTGGCAACACTAACCATGATAACGAAATAATTTCGATTATAGAAGAACTAAAAGAAGCAGACATCATTAAGGAATAAAAAGACTTCAGAACCAACTGTTGATTCAGTCTCATTGTGTTGGTTGAACATGAATGTAGATAAGTTTGGACACCATGTGTTAAAAAAGCATAAAATGAATAATTTTAATGAACCTCCCTTGGCTTTCATAAACGTTACCGATTGTTTTGATGCAAAAAATAAGATAATTAAACATATTGGAAAGCCTGTCGATCCAGAGGACTGCGCCACAAAACAGTATGTTGACAATACTGCAGATAAATTGTTTAATAAAATAAAATTAATTAATCAAACATTAGCTCAGCTAGAGACAGAAGTAAATAGCCTGCAACAAAGTATTGAAACAGTTTCATTTAAGAACAAATACAAGAAATGAGTAAAGCAATCGTAGTAAACGAAATACATAAACAAGCGCGGAAAAACTTTCCTCGAAGACATGTAGTGATGAAAGATATAGATGATTTATGGCAAGCTGATCTTATTGATATGCAATCTGTTTCAAACAATAATTTACAGTTTAAATATATTTTAGCCATTATTGATACTTTTTCTAAGTATGCGTGGGTATATCCATTAAAAAAAAAGAGTAAGGAATATATAACTCAAGCTTTTTGTGATTTGTTCCAAAAAAATCGAATACCCAAAAACTTGCAAACTGATTTAGGAACTGAATTCTATAATAAAAAAATAAAATCATTACTTGAGTTACATAAAATAAACCATTACTCTACATACTCTACTAAAAAAGCATCTATAGTGGAAAGATTCATAAGGACTTTTAAGAATAAATTGTACAAGCAATTTAGTTTAAAAGGAAACTATAAATGGATAGGAAACACACTTTCGGAAGCAATTAATGAATATAATAATACGATACATAGAACAATAGCTCTTAAACCAATTGAAGTCAGTGAAAATAATAAGGATGCTGTATTACAGAAATATAAAAAGCTTTTATCAAAGAGGAGTTCAACAAAGGAAAAAAATAAATTTGCAGTCGGAGATTCCGTTCGTATAAGCAAATATAAAGGAACATTTGAAAAAGGATATACTCCCAATTGGTCAACTGAAATATTTACTATTACGAAAGTACAAAACACAAACCCAATAACGTTTATCATAGAAGATGCTAGACATCGACCCATCTTAGGATCATTTTATGCTCACGAATTGCAAAAACCTAAATATAAGAACATTTATCTTGTAGAAAAAGTATTGAAGAAAAATGGTCGAAAATTATATGTAAAATGGTTAGGTCTACCTTCGCAAGAAAATAGTTGGATTGATAAAACAGAAATCTTATAAGCAGCAAACATCATAGTTTAAGCGCATTTTAATTGCGCACTTGAAACTGGACAGAGTATTTCATCGAAACAAAAAATAACTTATTTATTAATAATTTATTTACAATTCAACAAAAATGGTAGGGTCAAAACCTAAATCGAATGGAAAAAACAAGAAAAAAATTGTGTTCACTCCCTCACAGAAAGCCAAGTCTGGCGCTGGTTTTAAAAACACTTTCAAAAATATTGTTTCTCTTACAAAAAAACATATTAAAAAGTTAAAACATACATGTAAAAAAGCGGCTATTGAGTTAGCAGTTGCTGTTGCACGAGAATTGACGAGGGATTCAGATACTTCAGTAAACATTCCCCGGGTGATACCTGTGCCAAAAGTTGGAGGAGTTTTGCCCCTAATACCCATTTTTGCCGGATTGTCTGCTGCAGGTGGTTTAGCAGGTGGCGCAGCTGGTATTGCTAGAGCGGTAGAAGCTATTAAGTCTGCTAAACAACGTTTTCAAGAACTCAAGAGGCACAATCAAAAAATGGAAGAATTAAATTTAGGAAGAGGGTTGCATCTCAAAGAGCACAAGAATGGATTAGGAATTTATTTTAAAAATAAAAAAAACTAATGCAGAGGCTACCTAAACGAGCGTTAACTAACATCGACATTCTCGAATATTGCAAAGAAATTCCCAATTTTCGAGGAGTTTTCATGCGAGATCAGTTGCCAAAACGTCCATTAAAAAAAGAATGCGGAATTATTAATCTTGATAGTTCCCGGAATTCTGGCACTCATTGGGTAGCCTATGCAAAATTTAATAATTATATCGAATATTTCGACAGTTATGGTAATTTAAAACCACCTGAAGAATTTTTAAAATATGTTGGCTTAAATATTTTTTATAATTACGTTAACAAGCAAAAAACTCATCCTTTCATTTGCGGCCACTTGTGTATAGACTTTTTAAACTCATTTTGGGATCTTCATAAATAGCTTACACTTTCAAAAAACATTTTAGTCAATAACAATGTCTATTACATTCACAATCACTGGAAATGAATCCATTCTTCGATCAGAATTAAATACTCATTTAATATTAGAAGACGATTACGAGTGCGGCTTACTGTATTTTTCAACATTTAATTCAATACCTAATATTACTGACAGCAACAATGTATTCGCTTACGGTAAACAGAAGGATATTAAAATTCCTTGCGGCGCATATGACCTGTCTGATTTATATGAATATTTAAAAAGTAATATGAACAATTGTCAGTTTAAAATCGTTCCTAACAACAATACTTCTAAATGTTCAATTTTTTGCAGCGAACCGATTAATTTTAAGGTAAAAAATAGTGTAGGTGCATTATTAGGGTTCTCAGAGATGTTGGATCCAAATAAATGGCATGAATCAGTCAACCCTGTATGCATTATTGCTGCGTCTGTGATACGGATCGAATGTGATCTTGTCCAAGGTTCCTATACGAACGGTTTGCCTACACATATAATTCATGAATTCGTGCTTAACAGTCCGCCCGGATATCAAGTAATTGAAGTACCTAAAAATATAATATATTTTCCTCTAAAGAAGAAACATATTTCGTCAATTACGGTGAAAATATTAGATATACAGGGAAATCTAATTAATTTTAATAACGAAAATATTAATATAAGTCTTCACTTGCGAAAGTCAAAATGATAATTTTTAACGATGATATCTGTAACAAAATACAAAGACAAAGTCGTTCTAACTCCACTGTCAAGCGCAACGTCAGACGAACTAGACGCAAAAAGGTTGTAGCAATAACAAAAAGTAATAAAGAGTTTCTTCGCGCTCTTGGATTAAAAATATGAGCATCCTCCATATAACCGACGATCCGCAATTCGACAATTCAATTGAAAGTTATGAAATCCATACTTATAACCCATACAATAACAGTTATAATGAAAATGATGAAATACGAATACCTATCCATCAGCAAGATATATACGTATTACCTTCAGCTAGCGCGTTATACATAGAAGGATATTTTTCTATAACAGCTAAAGACGTGAGTGGTGTAAAAAAAGTGAAAAATGTTAAGTTGACAAATAACGCTATATCATTTCTTTTTCAAGATATTAGATATGAAATGAATGGGATTGAAATAGATCGAATTAGAAATGTTGGAATCACTACTACAATGAAATCTTTAGTCTCAATGAATGGTGGAGAAAGTAAAGCTGCTGCAATGTGGGGTTGGAACGTGGACGGATTTGATGATCACAGTGGAAGATTTAGTATTCTTTTACCACTTAATAAACTATTAGGTTTTGCGGAGGATTACAAGAAAATAGTTATTAATAGTAAACATGAACTAATACTAAATAGAAGTAGTACAAATCTTAATGGTGTTGTAACCGAAAAAGATGATTCAGTGGAAGTTAAGGTAAATAAAGTTCAATGGCGCATGCCGCATGTTAAAGTTTCAGATCATCAAAGGCTTGCATTGCTTAAACATTTAGAAAAAGATAAACCTATGCAAATAGCGTTTAGAAATTGGGATTTATATGAATATCCATTATTACCAAAAACAACCAAACATACATGGTCTATAAAAACCACTTCGCAACTAGAAAAGCCTCGATATGTAATTTTTGGATTGCAAACTAATAGAAAAAATAACAAATTAAACGATAGCGCTGTATTTGATCATTGTAATCTTAAAAATGTGACTTTATTTTTAAATTCATACTATTATCCATACGATAGTCTTAACTTGAAATTTGATGAGTACAAATACAGTATATTATACGATATGTATGCGAGATTTCGTCAGTCGTATTATAACCTTCCTATAGATCCGCTGCTTGATCTTATACAATTTAAGGAAAAAGCTCCATTATATGTGATTGATTGTTCGAGGCAAAATGAGCATTTAAAAACTGGACCTGTTGACGTTCGTTTAGAAATCGAAACAGAAAAGGATTTGCCGGATAACACTAGTGCTTACTGTTTGATTATTAACGATCGTTTGGTGGAGTACAGACCTTTGAGTAATATTGTTAGAAAGTTGACATGATGTCGACAGCAATAGTTGATGTGCAGGGGTTTAAAACGGACAACAATTCATTCATTGTCAAAGAAGTTGCAATAGCTGTTAATGAACAATTACTACACCTACTTATTCTACCACCTTGCCCACTGCACAATCTCTCTCCAACCGAACGTAAACAAGTATCGTGGATACAGAGAAACAGAAAAATTAATTGGAATGATGGATTTATACCTTACGAAAAATATTTAATGTATATCCAAGAGTTTCTGATTGATAAGACGATTTTATGTAAGGGTCTGGAAAAAGTTACCTGGCTTAAAACTATTTTAGATCATAATGATGTTATTAACCTGGAAGATATGAACTGTCCTAAATTGTTAAGTTTGTACGAAGAATATAGATTGTCAAGTGATGTGTTTAACTGTATATATCATCCAACTGTATGCGCGCTAAGAAATGTAACTTGTTTAAGAAAATGGTGTTTAAATAAACATGTTTTATAAATTCTTTTTATTTATTAGGTAATTAACCCTGAGTTCTCAAATCAAATAGTATTTACTTATTGAATTACGACAACGTCAATTACTAATGTCAATTTTAATAAAATTTAATCAAACCAAAAGTAAGGTTAAGAAGGATAATGGGGCTACATACGAGTATATCATGAAAATGGCTGAAAGAGAGCAAACATGGAGAATTTATTTTAAATCGTGCTATCAAAGTTTTTACGATCGCTCGCATATATAGATCAGCGTTCTAGTATCGAAAGACCACCTTGTCCTTAAACAATTAGTATGGAATTGGCCACTCCAGAAAACTGTTAGCGGGACTATCCTATAACATTAGTACAGCAATGGTTGTGTGGAAAGTGTTAACAGGAACAAAGATGAATAAACAAAGATGACTAAACAAAGAAATAAATTTATGAAAAATAAACCGGAGTGCCGTAAACAAAAATATAAGTAATATAAAATTGAATTATACGGCACTCCGGTTTTGCTTCTATTTACAAAATATTTTGTTATAGACATTTTTGTATCTACATTTCGACAGTATCAGTCGAATGAACGAGGCGAGGATATGCAAATTTACCATTGAAGGATTGACAGGTCATTCGTTAGGTCACTACCTGTTGAGTTTATGGAATTCTGAATCACTGATCGATGGAAACTATTGGGGATCCTGGATCATTATTGGGGATTCTGGATCATCCGAGCGCAGCGATTATGTTTCGATTGAAAAATATATGTAATTGACGTAAGCCGCCGAGATAGTACCACGTGACTATCTCGGTGGCTTACGTCAATTCCATACGTTACTTTGTCTATCTAAACATAATCGCAAACGATTGTCGAATACAACTTGTCTAGCCTCACTGGTGCAAATTACTAATATCGATTACGCCTACCCAAAAGTTATGACGGAAAAAAATAGTCAACTTTGCATTACTTTACACTTTTGATTGGTATGTCATTTTCTATTAACCGAAACGGAGATATTAAAGTTTTTTAAATTATATTCTGGACTGATTTTTTTTAATCAACCCATTAGTTTATTTTTATCATATTTAATTTAATATAAAATACTTTTTATCCATTAACCGTTTCGGTGAAAATCTTTGTATACTCAAATCCTGTACTATTATCGTTGTTTAGGACCCATAGTACAAGCCTAGACCTTAGTCTGGGAGTAGGTTCAAGTGTGAGAGATTGTCCCTTATAGTTATATATGTATTTTCATACCCGTATTCAAACCTACATACATACATACTATAATTATACCCATATAATAATACCCTTCTTGTTGAGTTGTTGGGTAAAAATAGGTGAGCTCTATTTACATTTTTCTTGACTTTTGTCGGAGATGCAGCTAACGATAACGAAAGAAATTATTAATACCAACATTTTAGGGTTCCGTAGTAAAACTTATAGTTTTGCCGTCCATCCGTTCGCAGCCTAGCTCAGAGACTTTTAGTACTAGAAAGCTGTAATTGGGCATGAATATACATATTAGTCACGGCAACAAAGTGGTAAAATAAAATCTTGAAAACGTAACGTGGGGATGATTTTTTTCTCGTCTACTCCATTGTGCGGGGTGTCATTGGATCTTTTAAAAATATTGCGGGTTTGTAAAACAACTTTTTGATTAACGAACCCGTTTATGAAATATTAAAATTTAATGCGCTAATTTTTTTTAGAGTCAAGTGTCCTTCCCTCCTACAGCCAAAAAATTTAAAAGGAAAACTATCACCACTAAGTAGACATTCGTTCTCGAGATACAGGAGATTAAAGTGTTTATAGGTACCTACTAAAATAATCGAAGGTGGCACTAAAACAGTTTAAATAGAACATTTGTTATTTTATTACTTGTATTTTTTTTATATTTGTAGTACGGCTTTCAAACCCTACACTGAGCATAGTCCGACATGCTCTTGCCCGGTTTTGAGATCAAATTTGGTTCGGAAGACAATTTTTTGTGATATGGAAAAATAGTTTGGTGTACATATATTTTTTATGAAAATTATAACATGATGCAGGTGACTTTTAATCCAACAGATATAAGAGAAAATAAATAAAAACTAACCGCCTTGTATACACCTTGCAACAGTCACATAATTTGCTGAAAGTTTGGATGAATTCCAACTTTGTTATTATTTCTCATACAACCGAACCAGTTCTTATTTTATTAACAACAGCTGTTTGTGTGGTTCACGCTAACGACACAATGTACCTGTGACTTGATTTCCTAGCGGTACCCTAATAAACAATCAGCTTATGTGACGCGCAACAACTTTACACATATGCGTCCCAATCTATAACCATCTTTATTACAAGCGGAGAAGGTTTCTCGTGTCAGCATGGTTAATCAGTAAAACAAACTTATTTATGCAGGCGGGCAATATTTGTTTTTCATATGAATTTGCTTAGTTTGTGTGTGTCGGTAGCGGGTTGAGCGGTATTAGTAATTTGGCGTCGTATAGCCCGATGAAATGTGAAGGTCGGTGGTCGGCAACATTTTTTCCTTGCCGTAATGCCGAAGCGTATTTATCGGGAATTCCTGGCGAGCCTCCCGCGCCTGTGGACCGCGGAATACTAAACAATAAGGGGACGGGCAGAAAGGTCGGATTAAATGTAATAATATATATATATATATGTAAATTTATGTGTGTGTGTATGTGTGAAATCGTACGTTTGTTTTTCACAGTAAGATGAGTGACCACGTTAAATCATGCCACTAATTTCTAACTAAATAAAAAGTCCAATACGATATAAAATAATATAACCTACATACATCAAAAATGTCGGGATATCCTTACATTATTTGATATTTTACAGTGTATCTAAGAGCAACGTATATCGAAAACTGCATTAAATAGTTAAGAAAAGCTATTACTTCCCTTGGAAAATCTATTATCCTAATTGAAAGAGATTTCAATTGTTATTAGTATTTAAAATATGATTAATATTTCATAATTACCACTTATCTTCAGTCTTAGTAGATTAACAATACATATCTCAGATGACGATGAGATCTACTCGGTAATACCTCATTGATTTTGACGGGTTATCGTATTGTCAACGTCTTGATAGCTTCTATTTACTTGACAGTAATGGCGGCCGAGTTTAAAACAATACCATAACATCAAGGGCATTTTCATTTTACGCTGTACAATGGAGGTCCTGAATTTAAACCATTTACTTACTTAGCCTAAAGAATTAATCTAAAATGATGTAAGTAGTTTTCACAGAAAACGCGTTTTAAGTGCATAGTTACCTAGGGTATAATTTTACTGAGACTCTCCGAAGTATCAAGCTCTTGGAAATGTTACATCAAACTAGGCTGCGCGACTTAATGTTAAAGAAGCCGCTCTAGAGAGGCCTAAGCCATTTAATATAATATCAAACAATATTTCCGAGGCTTCAAGGTAATCAAAACATTCTAGACTTATGTTCTCTTGTTTAAAGAACATTGTCTGTGTTTTGTTTTCCTTTCCCTTTGTGGAGCAAAAAAATAAAAAGAAAATGATAAGACGTTCTCAAATGTAGATCGCAGAGGATTTTGAAATTGCATACCGATTGATGTAGCTAATTCCTTTTTAATTGAAGTCGTGTGGTTTTAATGGATATCTGGTATATTATAGAATTAGCTGTTTACTTAGCCACATGAATACTAGCGAAGTTAGTAATGGACTCGCCAATCCGCTGGTTCGCAGGACCACTTTGCGTTTACTTTGATCATATCTCATCGCTTATTCAGTTAATAGGGTACACACGGAGCTTATTCTATAACGTGATGATGGTAGGTTCGTCGTCCAGTTTAATCAGTTACTTGTACCGCAGTGTAGATCGACGAGCTGGGCAAGATTGCGGGAAGCTGATGGGTGCGAGTAGTACGAAACGTGGAGATCTTTAGGGAAGGCCTATATTCAACAGTGGACGTCCTTTGGTTGATATGATGATGACATGAGTGTAAAAATCATTAGAAAGGCAAATGTGTTGAACCTTTTCAACGCCACTGACGGATATATCCGTCATGTTTGACAGCGCAAAATAGACCTAAGTGTCTATGAGGCAAAGTTGACTTCGATCTGGTTTTGTATTTGACATAGCGTTGAAAAGGTTAACTATGATCTATCAGGGGTGGGCAAATCTTTTTCTCTCGAGGGACCATAAAACGTAAGAAACAAAACGGTATAGTCGGTCTGTCTCCTTGTTTGCATTATCCATTGTACGCAGAGACTTTTGGAATACTGAAATTAGACAGCTGGGTGTATTTCGAGAACTACATTAAAAGAGAAACGAATTTATGGTATGGTATGGAAACTGTCGAAACAAAATCTCGCTACAGAATAACCCTACAAGCGTTAGTGTTGACGCTATAGGTACTCCTTCTGGACGAAGGGATGGTCAGTTGCAAGAAAGTCAGCTGAAATTAAATGTGAACGCATTAGCGAGCTGATCCCTAATCTCGTTGAGAATTTACGCATTCAATATATTTCAAAGGGATTTTGTTATACGAGTAAGGTAGCTTTAGGGTTTGAGTCTGTTTTATTTACCGTCCACATCGTGGTGTACTCATCTGTCGTGATCGTCTACCTTCATCTATCTTTTTGTGCAACTAATATTTATTAGACGAAGTGCTAGTTGGTTGTGAACCCGGGTTCGACTCCTACTCAGGGCCAATATTTATGTGGTTATAGGTCTGAAAGGTTTTCTATGTATTTAAGTGTTTATTTATCTATATCAGTCTAAGAGGCGACTAAGCGAATAAGGGCTTGTAGTTCTGTTAGGCAATGGGCTAGCAACCTGGCACTTGTAAACTTCTTGGCCTGTTTGTGCAAACTGTAGTTACAGAATTATAAAGAAGTCTTTTTAGCAATAATATTACGCTTGTGCATAAATAACAATGTATAATATAAAGTCAGTAATGTAATGATTAAGTGCATCAACATATTACGACGTCGTTGTTGATCGCAAAAGTTGGTATTCCTCTAGCTTTCTGAATGAGCTTATCGATAGGTACCTAAAGCTGACTGAGAAAGCCAGTGGGGCTTGACAAGTTGCATTCGGCAATCGTTAGCGATTATGCTTTCGATAGACAAATGTATGGAAATGACGTAAGCCACCGAGATAGTACCACGTGACTTACGTCAATTGTGTACATTTTTCAATGGAAATATAATCGCTAACGATTGTCGAATGTGACTTGTCTAACCCCACTGATCAGTATGAACTTTACCGACCGACCAAAAACGAGGTCGTATGTTTACTCACTACATTTGTTCAGGGCTTTTATTCTGCTGGGTAAACCATATTGCCTGTGACATGTTATCAGATTGTAAACGTTAGCTGTAACAGAACTCTTACATATTTACCTGACCGTGAAGGCGGCCAAGTTAAAAGTAATACAATAATAATATGTCAAAGCAATATTGTTTTATCCATTTCGTGCCAAATTAATGTTGTGCGACTTGTGCGTTGTTCTCTGTTCTTTGTTGTTGTTTGTCACTTGTTTTATTTTCGCTATTTTCATTTCAATAGCTCTTAAAACCTACGGGTTTCTTATTCTCTTTACTTGTCTTTCCCTGAACCCGAAATACTTTTTAAGAGCTATTTTTTTCAGCTGTTGACGTGTGGGATGCCATATTCATAATAATAATCATTAAATCATGTTGTTTAAATACATAATATACGAATAATGTAATTTCTTAATTGAACGTTTCATCTTTAGTACCAATCTGTACTTGTCTCTGTTTAGTCCAATGATTGAGAATGCCTATAGGCATTAAGTCCGCGATTTTACTTACTTTTTTATTGTGCAATAAAGTTTGTATAAATAAATAAATCTTTAAAAAACCATTCAATAAGCTCTTATAAATAATAAGAAATGCCTTAAAGGATTATTTTATGTGACAATAACAATTGAAACGAGGTATGTTAATTTAAGCATAAGAGTTACTAAAAATTTAGGTCATTCCACTACATTATCCACATTTTATTAATACGGGTTATCTAGTAAGGGACATAATCATACATTAAGTATAATGCTTAAGTACAATTTAGGTTTGACACCACTTAGGTCCACAGTAATCATAGAAGATTTAATAAGTAAATATATATATATATTTACTTTTGCCTATCCCTGTTTAAAATTATTTCATTTTGTTTAACTTTGAATATAAAGTAGGTATTTACATACTAAGTATACAATGTTAACAGAAATTATTATTTATTTATTTATTTCAAGGGAAACATACTCGTACATCAGTAATTTCACTTATGGAACAAAACGATATAAACTAATACACTAGCCAAACTGATTCCACTTATAGGTAACAAATTTAGTGACACGGTAACAATATTGCATACGAGTATATCTAAAGCTACCTTAACAAGTGCTGCGATTGCAAGTGTTTTGTATGTGTATCTTTTTAATTTTGTACTAAAATAATAAAGAATAAAGAATATATAAGTGTATCTAATTAATGCCTAAACTATAATTTTTTTAATATAATATAGTGTTATATAGTTTCCTATACTAAATATTCACTGATTATTAATTACTTAATATTACTTCACTTACATACCATTTATTCAATATGTTAAATTATGACTTGTTGTTCTACATACATACATACATAACATCACGCTTTCATTCCCAGAGTGGGGTAGGCAGAGCTACAGATATACCAACAACTCTAAAAACTTACTGATATTTCTGTAACCACATTTTGCACTAACAGGCTAAGAGGTTTACTAGTTAGTGTATTAGTGACAGGTTGCAAGCCCATCGCCTAACAGTACTACAAGCCCTTATTCCCTTAGTCGCCTCTCACGACATCCACGGGAAGACATGGAGTGGCACTATTCTAACCCGGCAACCACACGGGGGACTTGTTGTTCTGTTGTTGTTATTTTATCATTGTTCAAACAAACTGATGAGACGCTTGTTGAAAATATCTATATTTGAGTATTTCTTTTTATAATTTGTACATGCTTTAGCTATATGTGCATACTCTTAATTAGTGTATATTTTGTGAACAATTGCTTCGCGCTCTATCGCGGCCCGAGCTAGCATTTCTCGATTAGGCTTTTAATAAAGACATTTAGAACGTAGAGCTAACATAATAATGAGGCAGTTTGGAGGTGACGCTGTAAGCTCTTTAGAAAATTTATTATTTGCGATATATTCCGCGCCAGTGCCCTCCCCTCGCGGAAAGTAGGTCAAGTACTGTCAGGGTGAAAATGAATAAAATGTTTTTTATAACCTAAATGATACATTTGAAAAGTTTTGAACAAGATTGAAATGTTTTACTGATTCTCTCAAGTTTTACTGCGAAGATCTCATGCGCTGCTGTGCAAACGGAATCAGAAAATGCACTATCTTGAAGTATTTGTTACTCTAGAGTAAGTTTTATTTCCGTGCAGAATTACATTGCAATCTCGTTTACCGTTTAAGCATGATATTATATTGAATGGAATAAATGCAAATCATTTTTGCGACAGTATATGTATACATTATAGTTATTTGAAAACTATTTGGTGGCATACCAAATCTATTTTAATCGTTAGATTCATATTATTTTCAAATAATTAGATTCAACGCCTTATCTGATTAAATCTAGTACAGATATAGTAAAAATCCGGTAGACCAGTGTATAAAGTCATTTAATCTCAAAACATCGAGCAGTTCCTGGTCGAATAGTGATAATCAACTTCTACGTGGCTCTCCGCAGCAAATACTAGTTACAAAATAAATATTAGAAATGTTACCGGAATACTCATAATTAACGAATGCAATTAGCTCTAACTGTGTCGAGCTCTTTACAGGCCTCGTGGCCACGTAAGACCGAGATGTTATTACTGTGAATTAACGTAATACAGCGGTGGAAACTCGGCCATTCCCCGTGACAGCATCAGACGACTGCCACAGTAATTTACAGTGGCAAGGGAGTTATTTGGTCTTAGGGAATGAAGGCGGAAACAATAAGACTCTCACAGAGTAACAGTTTATCTGCAGCCCTAAGACTGTCAACCGCCTGTCAGTCCAAAATCTACGATGAAATGTATGAAATCTTAAAAAAACCTGACTTGTGTTCTAATAACTGACCTGGCCAATATCAAGTTTTAAGTCTGTTCAAAGTTAGTGTATTTTCTATGACATGGAAAATGCAAACGAGCACGAGGACCAGCCGTTGCTTAGCTGGATCTCACCTATAGCTATAAAAAATTGCAATAAAACAAACAATAACAAAAATTTGCTACAATCTCAAAACTAACCACTATTTGCTTACCTTTTTATACCTAGTTTTATTTTGATTGAACTTTGGTGAATCTTCCCTAAAATTGAGTAAGGAGGTTGACTTATTATACTTTTATTACGTCCCCTATGAACACTGTTAATCCAAATTAACTGAAAGAGCATCAGCTAAAGTACTTAAGTGGGAGAAAGTCATAGGTACATGGCAACCACTGGGGGATAAGCTAGTCGACACTGGTCTTTAGACAAAAATCGTATTGGTGGTTCTATGACTCTAATAGCTAAGGTAAGGTATAGGGTAGCTTGCGTACAATCCGTACTGTACACATACTGCTATATCAACAAGCTTATTAGGGTAGAAACATTCGGCATACCAAACATTGTAAATGTGTCAGCATCGTACTGGTCTGATCGACACCTTGGTTTTAGCTAACTTCAAAATAGACGCAATTTGTGACATTTACACATGCCTATTTTATGAAGGCGTAGTATCCCAATGCATATGTCGAGCACTTTACTGCCTTAATTATAACCAATGTCAAACTGAATATAGAGTAACAAGCACGATTTAGCTAATGATATTTTAAACAATATGGTTTGTTAACATGATAAACATGTTCACTGGCGGATTGCGTGTATCTTGCATCTTTAACGAAGCATATATCATATTGCCAGAGACAGGTAAACAGACAGATGGCCCAAACGATGGAAAATGATTAACACCCTGTGGCCATTCGCAACACCACCAAAGAACATTAACAATCATTTTGAAAAACAATGTTCATAGAGGATATATAAAAGTATAATAAGTCAACCTCCTTACTCAATTTAAGGGAAGATTCACCAAAGTTCTCGCATAATAAAACTAGGTATAAAAAAGCGGCCAAGTGCGAGTCGGACTCGCCCATGAAGGGTTCCGTAGCAGGAAGTAACATAATATAAAAGTTCGTTGTAGCTTTGATCAATGTTTTTATGACGTATTAAAAAAAACTACTTACTAGATCTCGTTCAAACCAATTTTCGGTGGAAGTTTGCATAGTAATGTACATCATATATTTTTTTTAGTTCTATCATTCACTTATTTTAGAAGTTACAGGGGGGGGGGACACACATTTCAACACTTTGGAAGTGTCTCTCGCGCAAACTGTTCAGTTTAGAAAAAAATGATGTTAGTAACCTCAATATCATTTTTGAAGACCTATCCATAGATACCCCAAACGTATGGGTTTGATGAAATTCAAACCCATACGTTTTCTTGAGATTCCAACAAATTCTTGAGATTGTAGTATGATGATTGCAATTTTTTATAGCTATAGGTCAGATCCAGCTTAGCAACAGACTGGTCCGTGTGCTCGTTCACATTTTCCATGTCATAGTACTCGTGCATTTTCAGTAAGTTCAAGACGCCCTCCTTACAAACACCCAATAATAACTATAGACACGGAACAATCTTAGCTGGTAGAAGCCATATTCTACCTAGTCCTAGCAAGTCATATGCACAGTCACCATCAAATATATCTGTACCATTCAGGGTGCTCAAAAACAACTGAACATTCACTTGGGTAAGTAATACGAGATATAAAAACTTATCATATAACAGTCACAATATATACGTTCACTTTGTATAAATATGTTTAATATAACGTACACTTGAGATAATGAACGAAAGATATAACGTCATGTTGTATAATATAAACGCCTATCACTATTTTCATACAATCAAATTGTATTTCGCATAGTTTTTTCAAAGGATGTAAAAAAAATAACCTCGAAGGCTAAGGCGGGAGCGAAGCGTAGCGAGCTAACCTAACCTATCCGAGTCGGTTCTGCCCAGAGAGGTCTTGCTCGCTCGCTTCGCTCGCTCACATTTATATCATACGATATTATATCTTGTAACACTTATACTAAAAGATAATATGTATTATGATCGGTTTATGTCATGTATGTTATACGAACTGAAATTAGTCATTGTGAGTGTTATATAAAAAAATATTATATAAAATGAATATTATATGACTTGACCGTTATTCCTTATAAAAATATTGATTTTGTTATTATAGCTAACGTTCATTATATCTCGTAAACGTTAGAAACATGAAAATAGTTATTATGTAGTTATAGCCCGTGTGGTTGCCGGGTTAGAATAGTGCCACTCCATGTCTTACCGTGGGTGTCGTAAGAGGCGACTAAGGGAATAAGGGTTTGTAGTACTGTTAGGCGATGGGCTTGCAACTTGTCACTAATACACTAGTAAACTTTTTGGCCTGATTGTGCAAAATGTGGTTACAGAATTATTAACAAGCTGTTTTAGAGTTGTTGGTGTTTCTGCAGCTCTTGCTACCCCACTCTGGGAATGAAGGCGTGATGTTATGTATGTATGTATGTAATATGTTTAATATAACGTACACTTGAGATAATGAACGAAAGATATAACGTCAAAATAACTATTTCCATAAAGTATAACGTTATTTATATATAATATCAATTGATATAACAATTAAAGTGTATAATGTACATGACACCTAACATATAAAACATATATAACTCAAAAAATCTAACATCAAAAAATATAATGCACGTATAATATAAACGCCTATCACTATTTTAATACAATCAAATTGTATTTCGCATAGTTTTTTCAAAGGATGTAAAAAAAATAACCTCGAAGGCTAAGGCGGGAGCGAAGCGTAGCGAGCTAACCTAACCGATCCGAGTCGGTTCTGCCCAGAGAGGTCAGAGGAGGTAATACTCGTGGGACGCACCCCATTCACTTTAATGCCTTGACAATAGAGTCGTATAGAGATTTTTGTGAGCACCTTGTTTGCTCTGATATATCTGACGGTGTCTGTACGTGATAACTGATAAGACAGTGAACCATTAATTTCCTGCTACTCTATCACATAAGTGTAAGAGTAACGTCGACGTCAGTACGAGTACATATACGCTGGGTAAGATAATTTAGGGCTGCTAATCACAGGCTACCTTCGCTGACGGCGCTGATTGATGGCCCGGCGCACAATTACAACCCGCGCCTGCGCTACCCAGGCGTTTGTTATACAGATCTAATTGGCTCGCTTAAGGCTGAAGTTAAATTTAGAACACGGTTTGTATTTAGAGTGTGACTCTCATGCTACCATTATAATCAAATATAAGCGCAAGCGCATTGCCGTGGGTCATGAATGCAGTAACCGCTGGAAGCGATTAGAACACGACCGATCATTGTAAGCGTGGAACTTATTTCGACAAAACGAATGCGCCTCGGGATAACTATTTATTTACTTCACGCTTAACCTCCAGAGCGCTTCACACGCGCCTACAATTAACTATAATAAGTGTAATTGGAAAACTTCGACGTGGATATGTTCATCAATCAAGCTGCCATTACGAGGCACGCACGGTGCAACCCTCCAATCTATTTTATTTACCCTCTTTTTCTAACTGACTGACTGTGAAAAGGAGGCATGATGTTAGTAGCATAACAAACGCTGGCGTGCACCCTTTGGTTAGGTAATTGGAAAGCGTAGGGTGAAATGAGCACTTACGGTTAGATTGTGCGAAAACGCGGCTTTGTAGACTTTTTCATGGGTCTTAATATGCCTCTATTCATACACCAATATACTCATATTACACCGAGCAGCGTTATACCTACTCAGATAAATCAGAAGACATTCTGAACTACACATCAGTTCAACATTTATGTCTTTTCAAGAGAGAGCCTGAGATAGCCATTAATGCTTAACAAAGATTTCTGTCCCGGTTTTCCACGAGTCTCTGACAACGGCATTTGGCATAAGAGAGATTTGCATCTCGGTGGCTTATGACAACTTTATACGTGATTTTCATAGGTATTGATCTTTTGGGATTTTTGTAATGCTAAAGAGAAGGCACACTCAGGCCACCTGATTGTAAGTGGAATCTGAGACCCATAGACATTTGAATTCTCAAGACTATAATCCTAAGACTTCAAATGCGTTGCCAACCCTGAGGACTAAGAAGGAATGACTATGCTAGTAATTTCACCAGTTGTCTTATCCCCACACCAAAACACAACAAGGCGAACACTGTAGCTTGGCAGGTGGTTAAGATGGTGGTAGCGATGCAGACGGACCCCGCACAGGGTCTTACGACCACTACAAAAATCTATAAAAATAATACAATGTAAAAATAAAACTAGATACTAGACGTTTGTACTTAGGGTTCGCAGTCTCAGCAATAAAAGGTTTGAAAGTCTTAGGTACTCGGTAGTTAAGTACACTGTTCAATACTTACAATAAGAATGCAGTCATGTAAATTTTGTGCAGTTAAACAAGAGCAATATCAAATGAAAATCCTGGGTGGTCGTTTTCGTATCACCCTGGCATGATATCAAATAGCCTTTGTTGCACGGTCTCCAAAAATTGTTTCTCTTCACTTATATTACAAATGCCAGTAGTCTTTCCAGGCTGGAAAGTTACGAATTAAGTGTATACAAACATTGGAAATTACTGACTGGTTCATTGTTCCATTGGTGCTTTTCGTGTCCAGGGCTGGAATTCTACACGGTAATAACGATATCGTTTTTGACCTGTTTCCGTATTGTCAACATTTTGATAACTTTTATGTCATTTATAATAATGGCGACTGTGACATAAACGATTCTTAAACGTGTCAAGCACGATATCTAGACACGCGGCAGCGTGTCCAGCCAAGTTCACGCCAAAAGGAACTGGCGAGCAGCAGCCGTGTGTTATTTACACGAACCGTTTGGAGCCACTTTTGACCCCTCAATAACTCCAAATCCATTTAACATAGAAACTTGACATTTGATATGTGTAATAAGACCCTTTAGATCAACTAGAACCCCAAATTTCATAAATATAGGTTAAGCGGTTATTGAGATATTAACGTCCGAAAATGGGCATTTATTCCACTGACTGACTCACTGACTGACTAGTAATCAAAAACCTAACCCACTTCCAGGTGACCTAGAAAGGTGAAACCTGGCATCCAAGTGGGTATTTGTGTGTATACAAATAAAAGAGTCTGAAAACATTGATTTTTAAGTTTTATTATTATTATTATTATTTATGCTTGTTACTTCAGAACTCCGTTATTTACTAACCGATTTGGAAAATTATTCTTTTGTTTGAAAGGGTATACTTCCGGAGTGGTTTCATCATCATCAGGTCCAAATCTGATGATGGAGTCCGGGAGAAATCGAGGGAACTCTTCAAATATTTTAGGTACACTTATAGATCACTCCTGAAAAGCTCCATTTGGTGAAGTAGAATGATGATGAATGTTGATCTAGATCTGGTATTTAAAGTCAAATAGGTCGTTTTTATTATTAAAAAAAGCCGTGGTAGCCCAGTCGGTTTGAAATGACAGTCTTTGTATGGGCTGACAGTTGGCATCGGAATCATAGCTAAGTACCTATCACATTCATACAACAACTGTTATTTCAATCCGATGGCGATAGCGAGCAGAGTTAAACAGTAAGCCTACGGGGCAGATGGCAGATATTTTTATGATGATATTTTTAGTGTTAATAATTTATTACTGAATGAGAAAAAGACGAAATGTATAAAGTTCATGACTACTAATGTGAAAAATAGTCAAACTACTGTAACTATTAAAAATGACAAACTAGACCTAGTTAATGATACAGTGTTTCTTGGTATAACGTTAGACTCCAAGCTCCAATGGGGTCCTCATCTTGCTGGATTGGCGGGTAGACTCAGTTCTGCAGTTTTTGCAGTTAATAAGATTCGGCAATTAATAGACTTAGATACCGCTCGATTAGTTTATTTTAGTTACTTCCATAGTATTATGTCATATGGTATTTTACTGTGGGGTAGTGCTGCTGATGTAAATAGCATCTTTGTTCTGCAGAAGAGGGCTATTCGTGCTGTCTACAAGATGGGCCAGAGAGACTCGCTTAGAGATAAGTTTAAAGAAGTTAACATATTGACCATGCACAGTCAATACATTCATAAAAACATCGCTAAATTTAGAAAGAACTGTGACATACATAATGTTAATACCAGAAATAAATATAAGCTCGCAGTGCCCTTCACGCGGCTCCATAAAATAAAAAACTCTTTTATGGGTAATTGTATTAGGTTCTATAATAAGCTCCCAAGTAATGT
Source organism: Acleris holmiana (assembly GCA_949316455.1). Taxonomy (NCBI): domain Eukaryota; kingdom Metazoa; phylum Arthropoda; class Insecta; order Lepidoptera; family Tortricidae; genus Acleris; species Acleris holmiana. The sequence continues at coordinate 12,223,559 of OX438769.1, forward strand.
TACTGAACTATCAGTAAATAAATTTAAGAGTTACGTTAAGCGTAAACTAATTTCTAAAGCATATTATAGTATTAAAGACTATATTAATGATAACAATGCTTGGGACTGAATTGCTTGTAATAAAATGTTTAGTCCTTACGACAAAAGGTTGCGAACGTCGAAAAAAAAAAGACATCCGACAGAGTTTCTTACAGGTTCTTCTCTGATCTGTCGCGATTTGAACCTGCAGTCAATTTAGGCTAAGTCGCTACTATGACGTTTCAAAAGAGTTTATTATTTGTAAACCTACTTGAATAAAGATTATTCTGATTCTGATTCTGATTCTGATGAATACGAATATTTGCTCTCGGGTCTTTAGTGTGTATTTATCTATATAGGTAAGTATATAAGTATGTTTATCCGTTGTCTAGTACCCATAGTACAGGCTTTGCCTAGTTTAGGACTAGGTCAATTGGAAAATATAGAAAATGACAGCGAAAAAAGACCAGTGCGCAAACGGAGGAAGAGGATGTAAGATTTAATTCATATCATTTAGGTACCCACCTAAAATGGTAATTTATTTATTTAATATTTATCGCATTTCTTTAAAAATTAAACGCGTACAACGCGCGCGCGCGTTATTTGACAAAAAATAATGATATCCCATCAAAAACATAAATGTAAAATGGAAGCCAAGTTCAATATTAAGAATATCCGATGCGCGGTTGTCGACTTCGCCGACAAAAAAATTGAGATCTAGATGGGTGCCAAGTTCCGTAGATAATCCTGATATTATATGTATTTATTAAGAATATACAACATTCAAAAATAAATTAGAAACACATTTTCCTATTTTTTCTGCTACAGCAATGTTTGCTATTTAAAAAGTATAACTTCTTAGAACACCAATTATTTACACAAAGCAGATAACTTAGGATAAACTGCAGCTCAAAATTGGACTTGGCTAGTTTTCACGTACAAGGTATCTTGCATTTGGCTAATCAATAAGTTATAGGGTACGCAAGTTACTGTATTTATATTGTGTGGTCATATCATACTCTTCCAAACAATTGGCTTGCTGGTAAAAACTAGCCGAGTCAAATTTTGAGCTGCAGTTTATCCTAAGTTATCTGCTTTGTGTAAATAATTGGTGTTCTAAGAAGTTATACTTTTTAAATAGCAAACATTGCTGTAGCAGAAAAAATAGGAAAATGTGTTTCTAATTTATTTTTGAATGTTGTATATTCTTAATAAATACATATAATATCAGGATTATCTACGGAACTTGGCACCCATCTAGATCTCAATTTTTTTGTCGGCGAAGTCGACAACCGCGCATCGGATATTCTTAATATTGAACTTGGCTTCCATTTTACATTTATGTTTTTGATGGGATCGTTTTAACGCACCTGAATAGAGGTCCAGGGTCCTAACAGAAGAGGGAAAATCGGTAGGGGAAAATATCATGTGATGATAAGAGCAAATGTTTGTGCCCGAGTCGATGTCAAAAATTCAAAATGTTTATTCAGTAACAAGGCCACAATAGGGTTCTTTTACACGTCGGTAATATGAAGTGAATCTACTATGTTTAATCCTAATATCCTAAGTGCCAATTTCACCATATATCTTATCTCACATCTTAACAGACGATTACAGCGTTGACAGTTGTCAAAATTTATGAACTAACAGTCGATTAACATTGATTAAATTAAACATCGTATGGTGAAATTGGTACTAAATATTATGCAAAATAACTAGTACGAGTACAATGAGGACTTAGATGAGGCACAGAGATATCAGAGGATAATTATGCTGTCCCGAAAAAAGCTAGTTACAATGGGAAAAGCATTAAGCAAGTTCACTGGCAAAGTCACGGGTTAGAACGTAAAGAAAATAAGTGTCCGCTTTTCAATTACGCATTAAGGCCAACACATTTGGATGAAATTCGGCGTACAAATTGTCCAGATTATCACATACGCTACTCTGTATGATCAGCATTGCTAATCATACTAATATTATAAATGCGAAAGTTTGTGTGTGTGTGTTAGTTTGTTATACCATCACATAGGCTACTTTTCATCGTAGAAAATTTAAAGTTTCCGAGGGTATAACGATAGTCGAAATCATAACAGAAGCTAGTAAATTATAATAGTAAGTAAATTCGTACCTATTATCGTTTTAAATAAGTACCGAAAGCGCAAGGAATCGTCAACTAATAAATAAAACTAACAGGAGAATAGTATTAATTAATTTAATGTCTAAGTACCGGGGGTAATAAGCATCAAGAATTCGTCCTTAACCCAAAAAAGGCAAACCTCGAGTAGCATTCATTTGTTTCGTCAGACAAAAAGCGATTCCGGCTAACAAATGACCTAACCAGCCACCATTAATATCTCACCGGTGTGTGAAGCAAAGCCTGATTGATTAACTATGTTACCTGCCCCAACTTCGCCGGGCAGTTACACAAACTTGAAGATAGGAGGGTTGTATAGTTACAGCATTAGGACTCCGACTTCAGTTTGACTGACCTATTACCATTTGAAAAGAAGTTACGGTTAAAAAAATGTAGGACGCCGAGTGCAGTTTGACTGACCATTTGAGCAAAAGTAATTTTTTGGGTTTTTGATGGCGGTTTATTGTTTTTTAAAGCATTAATTTTTATATGACCTATACTGCTAATACGTGATTAAAAGTAATCTTACAAAAGTGTTCCACACGTGACACTTATCCTTAACCTTACCAATATTTAAACGCAAAATTGATTTTTTGTTAGTACAGAGATAGTTGATAGCCCGAAGACGGACGAAGACTACTTTTGTCTCGGGAAATTAGATCGTTTATTTATTTAAACGTATTTGCACAAAACAATAAAGTACAAATGGAGGACTTAATGCCCAATGCCATTCTCTACCAGTCAACCAGTAGGCGAAACAGAAAAAAAACCAAGGTCGATGCAAAGAAAAATTGTGTTTAAACATTTACAATACAATAAAGGTTTATATGATACTTAGTACATAAGCTATAAATACACGTACGGACATCTAATAACATTAATATTTATATAAATATAATAAAATATATACATAAACAGAGATGGCGATGCAAGTTAAAACAAGAATCGTTCCCGAGGGAACAGCGATAAACGACGTCTGCGTGGATGAAGTCGTGGGCGAAAGCAAGTATATACATAAACGTACAATAGTAATTGTTTTTTACGACCTACACGGCTGACCTACGAACAACCCCGCGACATTTGATTAAACGTATAAAACGAACTGTGATTACAGCTTCAAGTCCCCAATTTATTTTAAAAGCCAGCTGCCGCTGTCGCACCATTTCTGATGTCTCCAAACAACTGAAATTTTCTTGATGTTTTTTTAACCAATTTCTTTCTATTAAGTATTTCAATGTTCTACGATTTACGCAGAAGTAAAGCGATTAAAATTTAAATTACCGATGAATGTTAAGCAAATGCGCTGGAGCCACAAACATTCATAGTCAAATTAAATCTCGAGCCAAAATAGCAAAACCTCATAACAAAACGTTCGTTATAATTTCAAAAACAAAGCCACGGCAAGAAATCATATTAACGTCAGATCTCATTGTAAGGGAATCGCTTCCCAAGTCGTGCGCCTCCTCCGCGCTAAAAACGCGATTTATTTCACTGTTCAGCGGCCATTATTTAAACCGACAGGAGATACATATTTCATTGAAATTTATTAAAATGAGATGTGCCACTCTCCTCTAATCAGTTCAATGACCGGGTTTCGCGACGTAGCTTTTTATTAAAATTCAAGTAAAAAATGGCTCGAGGGTTTTGGTAACGTGAGCATTAATATTGGAATCAGAATAATTTAAATTCAAAAGTGTGGCGTTTGAGAATGAGTGGCAGCTGGTATATTTTACATTACTAAACAGTTTTGAAGAATGAACACAAGGCACATTTAGATTTTATTTAAAAAATATTATTAAAGTACAGAAAACATTACCTACTTAAAAAAACTTATCATGTGGGAGTCAGACTCGCACAGCAAGGGTTCCGTACCGCCGCACAGTAGGTTTTATTATATTCAGATTTGAATTTTAAAAAATGATTTCAAATCGAATCAGCGCGAGCAAACTCCCACATGACCATTTTTAGGTATTGGTTGGTTTTTGACAGACTTTGAACTATAATCGTACCAAATTTGACGCTTGTATGTTTTGCCGTTTTTAAGATACAACAAAAAAATACATAAAAACAGTACTTGTATGGTTGTACCGTGTAGAATATAGAGGCCCTGGCCCTGTTAGTATGGCCTCACAAATACACGGTGTAGCGCGTCTACGGCGTAGCACGTCTACGAAAAACACCATTTTATTTTTAAAACAAAAGCATATTGGGTAAGTTGATCTTGTAATGCGCTAGAAATTCCCATCTCAAGCCATGTATAAAATCCTTGCGAGATGAGCTCGCTTTAGGTACAAATTTACTTTAATCTAACTCTTTTATAATAAAACGTGCACAGCGCATGAATTACGTTTGACTGCCACGTCTAGGTTTTGGCGGTCATCGGCCGCTTTATACATGATCCGATCTCTCTAGGGAGCGCTCTACGTATATCACATAGAACAGTAACTGGAGATGAAGCATAATAGAGAGCGATTTATTGAGAGTGCGCCTGTCCGCGTGGTTTAATAATGAAAAGATTTGAGAAAAATCTAGAAGTGAGTGTTGAATAAATATACATTAGATCTTATAAATAATTAAACAAAAAATCACAAACTCGAGAAATGACATAATAATGTAGTTAATATTTAAAACTACATGCGTACATCCATAAAATCACGCCTTCATTCCCAGAGAGGGGTAGGCAGAGCTACAGAATTACCAACAACTCTAAAAAAGCTTGTTGATAATTCTGCAACCGCTTTTTGCACAATATGCTAAGTACTCATTTTAAACATTAACATTATGATATGAACGTGGAATAACCGTGGTGTATATTCATATTCATTTATTTGCATAACCATGGTATTTCAAGGTGGTCTTAAAAATAAAAGTACGTACATGGACCCTACTAGGGCATCGCAAATTGCTTAAAAACTAAAAAGTTGTTCTTAGAATAGGTAGTTCATGCCATGCTTTGTCCTTATTAGTAATTGTGACATTTGCATCTGACAGAAAATGACAAAGCATGGCATAAGCTACCTCACGGTTATTCCACGTTTATAAGTAAGGGGGTAAGAACTTGAGTACTATGAACATACCTGGGATATCTCGCGGCATCTATACGAAAGTGGTGTAGCAAAATATATTATCGACAGAAAAATATATCGATGTTACTGCCAAAATCTAAATGTTATGCGACATAAATGAATATTACTTATTTTCTCCTAATTTTTAAATAAAAAAGAAACAAAGTAAGGGGGTAAGAACTTAAGTATTATGAACATACCTGGGATATCTCGGAGCATCTATACGAAACTGATGTAGCAAAATATATTATCGACAGAAAAATATATCGATGTTACTGCCAAAATCTAAATGTTATGCGACATAAATGAATATTACTTATTTTCTCCTCATTTTTAAATAAAAAGAAACAAAGTAAGGGGGTAAGAACTTAAGTATTATGAACATACCTGGGATATCTTGGGGCATCTATACGAAAGTGATGTAGCAAAATATATTATCGACAGAAAAATATATCGATGTTACTGCCAAAATCTAAATGTTATGCGACATAAATGAATATTACTTATTTTCAGCTCATTTTTAAATAAAAAAGAAACAAATTAAAACGTGTACCTATTTATATGTTTATTTTAAAATAGTCTTCATGATATATTGTGACCAACTTGTCAATTATTGTGACTAAACTAATATTTTGCATGTCGATTTTAATGTCGGCTGAATACTGGTTCTGTTTTTTATTTTATGATGTTATTGTAACGTATTCTAGCAAATAAACATTTCTATTTCTATTTCTATACATTCAATATTTTTACCATATTATATGGTATTAATGATTGCCGTATAGATGAAAATATCCACTTTAAACTGCTAAACGTTCTATCAACGACCACAGTGGTTAACGGGGCATTCTTTAAATATTTATAATGACTCCAAGCCAATTTCTCATGTATGTTGGTTATTGAAATTTCCTCACCTTTTATAAGACTTTACTTTTTTCATGGTGTCATAACCAGTATTTAATTACATCCACATCTTTTTTATCGATATCAAATCTCTAGAACTTGCCCCGAGTTATCCCAGGTATGATTATGAATAGGGACGAAAAAGTTGGCCACGCCAACTCATGCAATAAATTTTTTCTATGAATCTTTTCCGTTGTGCGACGAAATTTAGCCATACTTAAGGATACTTTTCGTCGAACTTTTTCCGTGTTCGTTGTTTATGTGGTTGACTGCGCTTAATTATGGTCCTCACCCGTATAGCAAAACAATTTGCGTCATCTTGACATCAAGTTATAGGCCAATCTTAAACATAAGATAAGATAAGATAAGATAAGTTTAATTTATTGTCAGAAACTGTGTACAATTAGGTCACATCATATAAAAGGTCCAACAGTAAAAGTCCAGCATAAAATATTATGATGCTGTTTTATAATGTTAATACGTGAAAAATTTGTACAAAAATATTTAACACTAGCGACCCGCCAGCGGCTTCACTCACAGCAATTTTATTTTCTTGACAGTTTTTTTTTTGTTAAAAAATTTTTTTTTTTAGTAAAAGCTATCCTAGGTTGTTTCTAGTACCTCCCAGAATGTGTAAAAAGTTTCATGATGATTCGTCAAGTAGTTTTTGCGTGAAAGCGTAACAAACATCCACGCTTTCACATTTATAATATTAATAAGGATTTAATGTGGGTGATCAACTCATATCAGGCGAGCATTTTGACGCTTCTATGACTGTAATGATACTAATGATCTTACGCGAACCTCTGTTTAAGAGCTCACAGTCCTCACGGCGTAGCTGCCTCGTATCGCGGCTGATGGATATAATAAACTTTACAGCCCACACTTATTCACAGGGAGACACTTTACTTCCTTTTAATGTTGATGACAATTTGGGGCGTGCTTTGTTTATAGATGTTTTTTTAAGACCTCCGAGAGCGGGCTGTTTAATGAACACTTCGTTATCATCATGTCGTTTGTTATAATTTGCTCCTTGATTATTGCTTTATTTTGTTCTAATTTAAATAATTATGTAAAATTACTGTTTTATAGAGACAAAAATCTTATTTAAGAAACACTTAGTATAGGTATATGTATATTAAAATAGTATTAGTAAGTTTTATTTTATAGTGATTTCCAAAAAGGGTTCATTTACAGTTAACTGCTGCATAATGGCTTTTAAGAATAATGCAATTAATTAAAGTTGCCATAAAGTCCAAATGTCCTTTTAAAATATATTTTTAACACGTACCCTCAAATTAAACATCTTGCATGCCCAGTTTCAGATTAGTTCCACATAATCAAGCTAACTATATTAAAGCAAGGTATTAACAAATTACTGATTTAGTAATTAAGCCAGGTATACACAGGCGATAATGTGATTTGCATGAGTGCATGTGAGATATTAACTTGATTGCACGCTCAAAGTATTTTAAAGTATAGGTACATATTGCATTGTAGCAAAGGTGACAATGCTCCTTTTTGCATAAAGTTAAACATGTATGGTGAATTAGCTCAAAATTTGTTAATTTTTTTCAGGCCTAAAAACCTAAATTAGGAACATCTGTTAGAGCGCTTTGAAATTTAAGGCCACTAACGCAGGGTTTAGTCCAGCCCAGTTGCAAGTAATGAAAATTGACGTCAGACCCTTTTAAATTAAATTGGTAATAAAGTTAGGATCTATGTTCACTTTTCGAAGTGTTGTAAAATTATTTAGGATGTTTTCTTATCAAAGCAAAATTGGATTGGACGTTTCTAAATTCAATAAAATTATGAGAGTATTTAATTTAATTAGTTATTAAAATGAGTTCGTTTTGGTTATATATAATATTATTAAGCCAATAATTTTGTTAACATCAAAGACTGTAAAAGTATTGTTTAGAAACGATTGGCTTCGTAAAAGCTGAGACGCGAAACAAAACTTTATATTATTTATACCAATTTAAAAGTGATAATGGTTTTTCTAAAGGGGAATATCACGGTAGACAATACTTATTAATTACGATTAGAGCATTCACTTTTGAAATAAATTAAGATTTTTTAATGGATGAAACATGATACAAATTAGCATTTAAAAAGTCCTTATTCTTTAATCTAAAGCTTTACACTGTAAGGAAAGAGTGCCTGCAGTTGTTTCATTTAAAAAGAAAACGATTATTTCAGACCAAAAAATATGTTTTACTCTAGTAAAATAAAAAAAAAGTGGAACTGATGGATCACGCAGACCAATGACTTGAACTCATTTTCATATACAGTAAAATACAAATAACCACCCTCATTATCGTTTCGCAGGTTCATCGTAATTACTATTTTCAGATAGTCTTAACCAAAGATTAATTGAATATTGGGATCTATCGTCAAACCTCTCTATGGTTCAGTTTTGTATCGCAAAGTTAATGTCAAATTTATCTTACTGACATAGGAAAGAGTTAAATCACTCGAACTACTGTAAACAAATTGTATTCTACAAAAGTTAACGTTTAAAAAAATATAAAAATAAATTAGGGCATGATTAAAGCCATCTATCGTACGTTCAATATTAAACTTACGTAAATTAAAGCCTTACGTTGATTTACGTAAAAGATTATTTTGAATTGAGTGCAACTAGTCTAGCTCAAAGCCGCTGAAAATTTGTATCAGAGTCCATCAACAACCCTTTTTTTTTTTTAGCAAAAATGTTAATACATTTCCAACGATAATGAAACAAAAGCCAGCCAACCTGCCTCCGAATAGTCCGAATACGAGGCTTTGTAAATCCAATCTCGCTTCAAACATGACTCAAACGTTCGCGGCGGAAGCGAGCGGGGTCGCGTAATTCGCCGAATTTATCAGAGTTGCGTCTGAGTCTGAGACGCGCAAAAACGTGTGATAAATGAGCGTGCGCTGATGAACACGTTACGTGTTTAAACACGAGGGGATCTAGCGCGCTGGAAGTGGCGCTTGAAACCATACCGTCGAGCAAAAATATCTGGTCACTATGTAAGCAATTTCAGTACAACGTGGTGTTGTCATGCAATTCAATCGTTTGTGCACTACACACGTAACAGCAATGAAACTGTTTGGAAACTAAAGCTTACTTCGGTACATACATACATACAAATTGCTACGATGATGAGCTCAAACACATCTAAAACTGAACTGGTATAACTAACTACAGTATGATGCGCTTCAGTTATACGTAGGCTATTGTCTTAGGCAGACGACTAATTACAATATGGCATAGCAAAGATGAAGGTAGTCCTTCTATTGTTATGCAAACCAAAACGGGGAATAGAAGCGAGGATATTCGAGCTTCTATTAAGGTTTAATGTTCTGCTTAAGGGCGTGTTTGTTTATAATACTACACTCGCGGTCAAATAATACGGGTCAGAGTGCGTTTTTCATACTAAAGAGGCTATTTCGAAGCCTTGGTTCCTCGCCAGGGGATGCTTTTAGTGACATCTGATGATGGATACCCCGAGCATCGATACAGGACTTCCAGAGTGCCTAGGAAACCCAGCTGATTGAATCTTCGGCTAACGCCGGAATTGTGCATGTTCAGAAAAACATCTAAAATGGCAATAAAATGTAAGGAAATCCAAATGCTGATCCAAACTCTCTCGCTGTGGTGTTAACTGATTGTGCGATCAGTTAGGTATCTTAAGAACTTGTGACCTCCTCTATTGAACCTCGGAGTATCCACCATTACACCTCACTTAAAACAACCCCTGGCCAGGAACCAAGGCTTCGAAATAGCCTCGTTTGTATGAAAAACACACTCTGACCCATATTATTTGACCGCGAGTGTAGTAAGTAACTAAGGTTGTAAATAAAACGAAATGTATTCTAGCTTACTAGTTTTCTTTTTTAGAGCCTTTCAATTACAGTTCACATTTCGGCATTTCCATCAACTTTACCTCCACGTACCACCGAAAAGTTAGATCCCACAGAATTCGACTCTCGGAATAAATTAGACAAGAGATTTGTATTGCCGCCGGATTAAATCGTCTTAATTTATTACACAGCGGTCTGGGCGCGCCTTAATGCGCTATGTAGGCGGAAAAGTTCGAGAAATTTTACTTGTGAAATGAGGCGGATCGGAACAATGTAGCTTTGTTGCGAATTATGACATGCAATGAGGTGTGATTAGGTGGTATTTTTAAAAAAAAAAACGTGAGTCTTGTTATGAACTCAACCATCAAGGTTTAATCACCAGGTACCGAGCTGCGGCAGTTATGTGGTTCCGTGTATTACACTGCCTTGAGCTTGATTGGCTTGATACTGAACAATACTGCCCATTAGTTTGTTTAGACTTTAGGAAAACATAGAAACATAGGTAGGCGCTCGGTAAATAATCTGTACTAAATTGATACTGACCGAACATCATGTACTATGGTATATATTGTACCAAAGTCCAGACTGACAAGTCAGTATGCGGCCTTTCAAGCGTTGCCGTTACAGCTTGGTAAAAAAAAGATTATTTCTTTATATGCCGCCATCTTTTAATATTTTTTGTAAATCTGTTTTTTTTTCTTTTTTATCAAAACCAGCAACACACCTGCGTATCCCGTGAAGATGTTCGTTTTTCATTACTCGCACAATAAATCAAGGATACGTTATTTCTCCGGAGGTATTGTAAATGTACGTATACTAAACAATATCTTTCTTGTTACAGGCTACTTCTGGCACATCACCGACTTCCACTACGACCCACTGTACTCGTCGCTCGGTGACACTAGAAGACGTAGGTACAAATTGTATATAATTAGCTTTTTGGTTAATAATATGCGAACGGTATAGGTACAGGCGAATTCTATTTATATAGTTAATTTTAATTTTTTGATTAGCTATTTGTTTATTGATGGGGTATCAAACACATAAATACAAGGGCACCATTCTATTCGGCCAAACCATACCCCAGATTTTCAACGTTATGTTGCTCACATTTATAATAATGACGGCCAATTAAAAAAAAAAAGGCTTTACCGGGTAGAATAGAGTTCCCGTATTAGTCAAAAAGGTGGTTGGTTGCCGGTGGGCTCTTCGACAAAGCTTGTCTTTTGTTAGAGAGTGCCCAGTGTTTACCCTGCTGAACACCTGCGCGCCACTAGAAACTGCTCCGCGCTTACTCGTGGCCCCGCATATTGCCGGCACGCCAAGGGGCGCGGCTGCATTGCGTCAGCCGGTTTGGCGCCTTCGCTTGTACTCGCTAAAGAGTATAGCTTGCTCAGTGCTGAACCGTCCCCGCAGATTGTAGGCGCGCCGACGAGCGCGGTGGGTCGGGGCTGCACCGCGCCGGCCGGTTCGGTGACTTCGCCTGCGACAGCCCGCTGCAGCTCGTCGAGTCCGCCGCGCGCCACATGCGCTCACGCCTCGCCGAGAACGTCGAGTTTGTGCTTTGGACCGGGTATGACAGCACACTTTAAAGTTTTGAAAAGAGATGTAGAATTATATTTCTCAGAAGATGCGCATTTAGTAGAGTTGCTGAAAACTAACCCGCTCTGACCTAACCCTACATAAAACACATATTCCCTCGAACGAATAAATGTAAAAAGATACAAGGCGACACCTTTGGCGCTTCAATTATAGATAAGATAGCTGAGCCAAGGTGTAGCGCGCAAGGTGAGGTTGTGGTCTTTAGATATAGGGAAAAGAAGGTGCCATTTGTTTTCACTTTCCGCGTAAGTATAAAAGTTCAAGGTATCGTTCAACAAGGGCAGTAAGGCCGAAACCTTTGGCACTCCAGGCCATATTCAGCAGTATTGACCACTTCTTTCATGCCAATGATGCTCAATTTTATACATTCTGTTAATATTTTTTGTAAAAAAACTGGGTAAGAGCATGCCATGAAGTCGCCTGCAACTTAAGAATTTTGTTTTGATTCGTGACATTTTCTAATTTTTATTATTTCTAGTGTTAAGTTCAATATTTTCTAAACAGTAGGTATATATATACAGGGTGGCTCATTTAGATCGGTCAGTATGGGAAAGTCAGAAACTATAAGTCATACGAATGTCTGTTCTTAGGAACCATGTCATCGATTTTAATAACAAGAATAACTGCATTCATACATTAAAAAAAACCTTTACCTACTCATCGCGGGAATCGAACCCGGAAATTAAGAAAAATAAAACGAACACTATTTCTATTTAGTTATCGATTGTGTACGTCTAGAGCTGCAAATGTTAGTATGAAACATGATGACTAAAATTAATAAAATGCACTGTTTTCATACCATAAACGAATTGAATGTTGTATTGAAAAAATGGTAGTCATTTCGAACACCTACTAAAATAAATTAAATGATATGAAAACAATGAATTTTAATAATTTAAGACATCATGTTCTGTAGTAACATTTGCTTCTTAAGACCTACACAATCGGTATCTAAATAGAAATAGTGTTAGTTTTACTTTTCAAAACGTCCGGGTTCGATTCCCGCGCGCAGTACATGTTTTTTTTTAATGTATGAATGCAGTTATTCTTGTTATTAGAATCGATGACATGGTTACTAAGAACAGATCTTCGTACGTCTTACAGTTTCAGAGTTTCCCATATTGACCGATCTGAATGAGCCACCCTGTATACCTTATTACTGATACGCAATGTTTGTTAAGGGCTATCCAACCATCGACACTCACACGATGTTGTTAGATAAAATAATAATTTTACTTTTACTTTAGGTACATGTAACGAAAGTACCCTAAAAATATTATTTTAAGTTATTTTACTATAAATTGGTCTTGGTCCACAGTACAAATATCTATGATTAAAAAAATGCTTTGTCATTTTGATAGTTTATGACTAGCAAAAGGTTCCTAGTTTGACTACGGAACCCTAAAAACTGATTTGAACATGTTAATACATATTCAAACTTAAACACATTTAATATTACAGAGATAAAATGTATATTATCTATCCAGAGACATAATCTCAGCGCGATACGACGGCGAGGCGGAGCGGATGCAAGCCATCCGCAACATGACGGACCTGCTGGGAAGGACCTTCTCGTCCCACTTCGTGTTCCCCGTGCTGGGCCATCTGGACCCGCCGCCATCTGAGAACCTCACCAGCATCTGGGGCCACTGGCTACCGCTAGAAGCGCTGCATACTTTTAAAACAGGTGACGTTACAATTTTTTGATATTTATTTTGCTCGTAATTCTGCAGGTTAGGTTTTTTTAAAACACATATAAAGGTATACAAGTAAAATACTAAGGTAAACAAAAATTAAGGTATACAAGTAAAATACTAAGGTAAACAAATATTTAGGTATACAAGTAAAACGCTTATCTAGAAATAAAAATTACACAAAATTTTACTTACGGCTCATGCTACCGGTGTTTAGGGCTGCAGACCTTCTTACAATACGTGTCGTGTCGAGGAGTACTGCTTTCTGTATCTAGCCCTTGATCCAGCCATCAATGCACTCTCACTTTCACTTGCAAAGATAATATATTTCGTCACTCGTTGTCATAAAAATACGACGATTGCCAGAAACTGTTTAGCGGTGCTGGTTTTTTTACCCACGTTTAAATCATAAGGTAAAACATGGAAATGTCAAGCTGCCGCAGCTGGGCACGCAATTAATTTTCCTCTCAATCTTTTACATAAAACGTGTTAAAAAACAATTTAACATAATTAATTTGTTGGTACAGTCAAAATCTTAAATGTCTCACGCTTCTATGCCACTGACAACAAGGTTTGAGTAGATATGTATACCTATGTATATTAGTGCTCTCAACTGTACACCATGTTTCTAAAAATAATAAGGTCCGTGCCGATTTTTTGCACAGAACTCTCTAAGAAGGGGGGTGATTCTCTCAACACAGCGCTGCGTCGATCTCAAAGGCGAAGTTTTATCCGGAAAATTTAAGAAGTCCCGTCGGAGCGTACAAAACACATTTTAGCGCGGGCCTTCTTAATTAGGCAGCTTTATAAGACACTGAATTCGACTCACCTTTGCTACATAATTGAGAAGACACGCGCTAAAATGTGTTTTGTACGCCCCGACGGGACTTCTTAAACTTGCCAGATAAAACTTCGCCTTTGAGATCGACGCAGCGCTGTTTTGAGAGAATCACCCCCAAGTTTAATCCTGAACTACTAGATTTCTCACTATATTTCTTATACGACGTATTTTATTCATTTCTCGAATTCTTTCGCAGTAAAAATAACCTAAAGCCTCAAGCGCCTGCGCCGCCAATCGCCGCAAAAAGTTGATTCCATTAAAGTCAATCGATTAGAGTTGAATCCGCGCATTCCCCGCCGCCTGAGATTCATCCACTTAGCCCTGCTCATCCAGGGCAAGCCTTTTTACCCGCAGTGCCGAGAACTCTATATTGGAACAATTTTGTATATAAATTACCGAGTCTGGCACCCAATGTGTAAAAGGGGAACTCTTCATTTGCAACACTTCGGAAGTCAAATTATTTGACATGATCCTAATTGTGCCAAAATTGTCTAGTTAAGATATTAGTAAATGTTTAAAATATAATGTATGTAAGATTAGGTTAATTTGTTATTACAACTTTCTAAAAACCGTAAAACTACATAACTATAGTCCTAGCTTGCAACAATGGTCCAATTTTCGTCCTTAAATTATCCTTAAAATATGATAGCTATGTGATTAGACTTTAAAGCAAATTATTTTAGGCCTGACTAATAATTATATACTCAGAAATAATAGCAGTGAGCTATCATATTTTAAGGATAATGTAAGGACGAAAATAGGACCATTGTTGCAGGCTAGGACTATAGTTGTGTAGTTTTACGGAAGCGAAAATGAAGAATATCTACAGGCAGATCGGTCTATATATAAAATAATAAGAACGCTAAAGCTAAAACTGAATTTCAGATTTTATTAGGTAGGTATCAGTCCATGCATTGCGTACGTACACGTATTAATGAATAATCGTAGAACTTTATTCCCACACTTTGTTATAAGTAATAATAAAAATAGGAAGAATACGGCTTTAAAAAGTGAGTGATTTAATGTGAAAGAAATCTGATGCATCTTTCAATCTTATTAAGTTTAAAATCTATGATTCGCTCTTATATTGGTTCGCAACTTATTCTTGGCTCCTTCCCTACAGGCGGCTACTACACGATAGAACAGTCCCACAGCAAGCTCAGGATAGTAGCCCTGAACACGAACTTGTTTGGCGTCCGGGAATCGAACGGGGGCCCCGCCCGCGAGCAGTGGGAGTGGCTCGACGCCGTGCTCAATAAGGCTGAAGCTAATAGTGAAATGGTATGTCTTTTTAATATTAATTAGGTAAACAATAAGAAACTCATCTGCGTCCTTATAATACTATAAATAAGTTGCCAACGAATAGGGTCAATATCTGAGTTTGGTTAAAAAATGTTTTCGGATATTTTTCCTGTTATTTTTTTCCTTGGCACAAGAAATATTGAAGATGTTCGACAACCATATTGTTAAGGCAATGATTTACACCTAGTATTTATTAACACTTCATTACGGTCCATAAGGACAAGTAACATTTTCAAGGCAATGTGTGGTCGGAAGCTACGGGCGTCTTGCACTAACATACAAAGTAAGAGGAAGGCAGCTATAGTAATCAGCCACATACCTAATGCCGTAAAATCTTTATCGTTTTTCAGCCCCGTACACAAGTGATATCAAATATTTTTATGGCATGATACACTTTAGATTAACTGTACTAAAGGAGTTTAGAATAATTGCTTGCGGTCCTAACATGCCTGACACAAGTTTAAGTTAGCTCTCACTTCAATTCTTAAGACACTAACGGCCGCACTCAGAGATGTCAATTAAATTTAATTCTTGTTTAATGATGTATACCATGTGTTATTTTATTCTATTTATATGGCAAAGAAAGGGACAGCAGCAAATTAAATCACACTTTAAAATTAATTGACGTCTCTGAGTACGGCAGTAAGTATTTAAGATAAAACGGGAATCAAGCCGTACGGACGCGTTACGCACACATGCAAGCCGCACGATGTACCTTTGTTTGAAGATAAACTACTTTCATATACTTTGCAGTGGGACAGAAATGGCTAGATAACATAAGATAACAAACACTTTATTATTTACAGTGTTTCAGAAATTAACGCAAACATCAAAAGAGGTTAAATTATAAGCGCAGAAGTCTACTCAGGGTATACAGAAAAATAATACAACGGAATGATTTTTAAGAATCGTTAATACCATCCTATCCTTTTGTGTAGTTACGAGTACCTATTTGTAATCACGTTCTCGAAAACGGCTCTAACGATTTCGATGAAATTTTCAATCTTCGGGAAAAAACGTTTTTAACCTATGAAATTTATTGAACAGTTAACTAGATACGAGCATCTAGATCGTTAAACTTGTATTCTTGTTCAGTCACAACACTGGATTTTAGAGCCACTATACACTGTTCGTATTTTGGCCGCACATGGCATTACAATGCAAATCGGGTTTAGTCGGGTTTACTCACTAAATTATAGAGTCGAAAGTGGCTTCACATTCCCTTATTGTGACTGTACTATTAATTTGGCGTGGTCTCCTGGAACGTGTATTAACGCACGCTCCAGGTTGTTATTTTGGTCCCTTGCTAAATTTGATTGAGCGATTCTATACTTCTATAAGTTTCAGGTCCATATAGGGTTGCATTTCACATTTTTCATTGATGCATGTTTATAATATTAAGCGTGTTTAAAAATTGCCTTCTAGCTACAAGGGAAAACTGAAAAATAATTGCCAGTCAATTTAGGTACATGCTATTTCTAAAGTAAAATGAAACAATAACGAATCGAAGAAACATTTCTACATTCCGAACATGCTCAATACGTGGGAAAATACATCGTATTCCGGCGTTTCGAGAAATCCTTCTTAGCAAGCGAAGACAGTCTGTGGGCTTACAGCTGGACACGTGTCGCGATAGTCTTTCCTTTACAATTTAAGTATACGGAGAACGATATAGGATTACACAAACGTTGAGGCAACATTTATAGCTAAGTTTCTTGAGGAACCCCCTATACTTGGACTGTCGATTTCTGCCATAGTTGGAATTCTGAATCTATATAAGTTGGTTACCAAAATAAGTTTTACTTGTATCGTCAGTTTGAAGATAGTCGTGGATATTTCTCATTATAGTCCATTCGCTTAGACATTGTCGTCGCCTTTGTATCGCGCCGCCTTGGCACGCGCCTCCTTTTGTCAAAGGATGCCGCCGCGTAAACAAAGAATGCGAGCGGTGTACCCGCAAGTGAACTTGGCAGTTTACATCACTACATAGTATACAAAGTCGCTTTTTCTGTCCCTATATCCCTATGTATGTTTAAATCTTTAAAACTACGAAACGGATTTTGATGCGGTTTTTTTAATATATAGAGTGAGTGAAGAGGAAGGTTTATATGTATAATACTTTAATCCGGAGCGAAGCGAGGGCGGGTCGCTAGTAAAAAAATAAATAAATAAATAAATATCAGGGGATAATCTCACACAAATTGACCTAGTCCCAAACTAAGCTCTAGGCTTGTACTATGGGTATTAGACAACGATAAACATACTTATAAAGAGAAATAAATACTTAAATACATAGAAACCATATAAGACTCAGGAACAAATATTCGCGCTCATCACACAAATATCTGCCCTTACCGGGATTTGAACCCAGGACCGCTGGCTTCGGGGGCAGGGTCACTCCCAACTAGGCCACCGTGTCGTCAAATCATTCACATCGAATCGTCACAATCGTCTCATCATAATTTATTTTTTAATCGTCATTTAATTCGTATTTTATTACAATAATCACAAGTGCGTGCGCTTTAGTAGATATTAAGACTCATTTAAAAGTTGCTTTAACTTGTAAATTAGCATTATAAACAGACCGGAGCCGTGAGCTTAGCAAGCTAGCTGGCATAAGGCATATTTTCAGCCGCTCATAACTACAAGCGGCGAGCCACGGGAAATCCGGCCGCCCTCCGTAGCCCTCTCTAATAAATTACAGATTAGAACCTCGTTAATCTAATCGCCTTTCAAATATGCAGGAACGTAATTTACAAAGAGTTCTCGGGTTGCGGCAAGTTTTATTTTTAAACTTGATGATGCTCAATTTTAAGGAAGTTTTTCATAAAAAGAGATTAGTCTGACAAATATAGGTTGTTCATTTTATATTGAGGGTTTTATATTGGTTCTTAAAATTTAAATATGTAATAGAAAAATCTAAACAAATATTCAGACTTAGGTAATACAGTCCGCACCCCCATGTAATAAGATGAATAGAGTAACAAATATATAAAAGTGAATGATTATGTATACGAGTGTATAATTTATAACTACTACTACTTATTTGACTAACTACCTACTTTTCATTATTGTTTGATGATAATCGTCTACTTAATTGTTAGATTTAGTAAATGGCTCATACCACCTTCAAACTGTCCAAATATTACTGACTGTATGTGTAGTAGCACTTCACTTGGCTGTTATTTGTCAAATATTTTCGTTGCATCTCCTTCATTTAGTACGGTGACAGTACGAGGTGTAAGATCATTGTTTGGCATTAATAGCCAAGTGAAATACCACCATTAAAATCTGTTATGTTAGTCTCAACTTTCTATCCGACTAGTAAAGCGGTTACTTCTCTCACTCGGTAAAATAATAAATAAAATTATATAAATAAATAGGTAGAATTAAAAAAAAGGTTAAACTGATACTCGTGCACTCTTTGTTATAAAAAACACAAGAAATCAAGTACAATATTTACAAGAGAAATATAAATTAGCACAAAACTAAATTAGAACAAAAAACAAACGAATCTACCTAATATTAAAAGTAAAATACTTAAATCAACTTAAATTACTAAAATAACAAAAAAAAATGAGCCAAATCGCTGCCGCTGCTAACGGTGTGAAGGAGGCTGGCAGCATTGCCTCTTTGAACATCAAGGCTTACTTTCGTATCCTTTGGCCAAAGTAGCTGCCAGGTCAAACGGCAGCGGCGGGTCAGGTTGAAACGTCATTGAGATGCGAGGATTTTTTTTAAGAGTTCTCTCCCGGCTTAAGAGTCTCAACTCCCAACAGCACAAACATATGGCCCTCGCTAAGAGCAGCATATTTGCGCCCTCTCAGTTATTCGGCCGATGCAGCTGCAGCTCCCAGTTTGGAAGAGGAATCTTGAACGTGAGACGAACCAAGCGAATCGACGCAGGTAGTGTCCCACACAAGCGTCCTCCCCATTTTCCACGGAACGAGAGTCATGCCGTCGTCACGTACCGATACCGTTCGGTCCTAAAATGACCGACACGTTGACGGAGATAAAAGCCCTCCGGATGACGTCACGGTCATGGTCATGGTCATGGTCTTCCTTTTATTTCTGACACTATGTTATTTACCAAAAAAAATATCCTTATAATGAAGCCTTTCGATCGGTATGATAAAGCTACTGGGTATTTTTTTTCTCGTGTATCGGGTTCGATTCCCGGCTCAACCATGTAATTATTGAAAAATCTATAAATGCAGTTTAAATTGTTTTTTAAATTAAAATAATTTCTTCTGTCAGTAAAGTGTTCCATCTACAATATTCAAGGTACTTTTCCTCCGTGTAGCATAGCCGTGGGACGCCCTGTATATTTCCATCGTTACTGCTGTAAGACACCGACATACAACCGTATACTGCACCTGTAGAACGCATTTTGAACCAATAAACGGCCGCTCCTGTGTCGCGACAGTAATTTTATTAGAGATAGCGAGATAGTGACAGACTAAAAGTACGGCTAGCACAAGTATTTTCTCGCTTGTCTATCTGTGCGTCTCTATCGTTAAAGACTAGATAGAGAGGGAGATCCGAGAGACAGACAAGTCGCGGACAACTTGTGCTAGCCCTTTAGAGCCAGTACCGACACGTAACTGGAGGTCGGGCGGAACGGACGCCTGCGAATTACTTTCTCATTAGAAAATACCAAGCACAATTTCAATTTCCTATTTTCCTTTCCCGCTGTTATAAAAAATGGTAGCCGTATAATAACTTAAGGGCTTGTTGAGTTACCTACACTAATTCCGCGGTTAAGATATGTTCGATAACGGACTGCGAGTCGAGGCCCATATTTCTTGACCAACCAGGCATGAGCTACTGCTCTATGGGTAATATGTTCGCCTTACCAAACACATGAAGGCAAGTAGGGTGGGGGATTTAAAGCAGGTTACACAGAGTTCCGTACCCATACGGCTCCAAACGAGACCTTGTTATTATTGATTTTATTAGTTTCGTTGTTTTATGATACTTGCGGAGATGGCTGGTACTCCGATGCTTTCCGGGAAGGTGGGGCATAATATAATAATACTTAGAAACACTATAACACACAGCATTTTATGTATAATATAGTGTAGATGACAATGTAGGTAAGTAATAAAAGTGCAATTTATTAATAATTAACTAATATCCGCAGTGCATTATTTTTAGATTATTTTAGCATTATTTTGTTTAAATTTATTAATTTAAGAAACCCTTAATAAGTTTTAAAATTATTGAGTATATAATATATAACTAAAAACATTCTTCACTGACTAGTTCTGGAAACAGTGAAACATATATTGCCCGTAATTACCAATTATGCGAGTACTTAACAGTAAAATACAACGTTCCTTGACGTTTCCTTAGTCCGCCGGCCGTAAACCAGATGCAAATACCCGCGATGTATTGCGGATGTGGCGTAATTTGATATCGTTGGACGTATGGTGCGGCCACAAACGCAGTGCTAGTATGTTATGTAGGTCAGTGGCACGATACTAATACTTGTAAGGTTGACCAAGTAAGGTGCAATACAAGTTGAATGTAGAGAGCTTTTAACGGGTCGTTTCGTCGTTGTCAATATGCCATGGTGAACTTTAACGTCGTTCACTTTAAACCACTAAGTATAGTATACTATAGTGTTTTCAATCTATGGCAGTCTATTGTATATTAAACTCTTAGACATAACATTTACCTGTCAGCAAAATTCCGAAAGACCATTAGGCGCATAGAGACCTTTAAAACATGTAAATCTTAGTCAAAATGACGTATCCCTTCATTTTTCATAATTTCATTTGTCACTGGCTATAACCCTCATTTTCCCTATTATCGCATACCATAATTTCTTTTGCCATAATGATTTTTTTTCTGAAATCGTAAACCTTTTAGGTGATATTTCATGCCATCGTTTGGAGCCCATTAGGTTAGGTTAGGTTTGTTTTATTACAATTCTAAGCAGTTCACGGTTTCAGAAAAAATGCTTTTATGGCAAATGAATATTATAGCACATGCTTTGTATGGCGTATTAGTTATGTCATATGAAATTCGGGCAAATAAAATTATTGCATATTATTATGAAATTCGGTCAAACGATAGAGAACCCAAACATTTATATTGTCCCCAGGTCTATATAGTTGGGCACGCTGCCCCAGGCGCCGATGGCGTACGCGCTCACTCCCCGTCCGCCGATGCGCGTTACCTGCGCGCCGTGCGCCGCCATGCGCGCTCCATTGCTGGCCAGTTTTTCGGACATTTACACGCGGACACTTTCCGCGTCATTTACGACAATGGTATGTATTGGCTGAGCTCTTGGGTGTAATATTAAATTTCAACTAAAATAGTTTTAAAACACCTTTATGATGATATCATTATGAGAATTGCTATCATTGAATGGTATCGTTCCTCTCAGACCGGCCGGTGTCGTGGGCGCTGCTGGCGCCGGCGGTGAGCCCGTACCGCGGTGGCGCGGGCGCCTCGAACCCTGGCCTCAGGCTCTACAAGTTCGACACCAACACTGGGAAGGTACAAAGCATTGTGGCATAGGTGCTGAAGACTTAGTAATTCATGTTTTTCACTATCATTGTGCGTCTTAATATATACCAACAAATCTCTGCTGTAGTATTTACACGATAAAGTGTCTAAGATGATAATACAACTAATATTATAAACGCGAAAGTTTGTATGGATGGATGTTTGTTACTACTCTTTCACGTAAGAACTACTGAATGGATTTTGGTGAAATTTGGAATGCAAATAGCTTAGACCTTAGATAAACACATAAGTTACCTTACATATCGCTATTCCCTCGGGAACTAATTTATACGCGTACGAAGTCGCGGACGGAAGCTTGTTATTAAATATTAATTTCGTCATGCAACTTCTTCAAATGGTACAGTGTTGTATTCAATTCCATTGCTCTATTTTGATGTGAAATCAATGTTAAGAATATGAGTATTGCGCGAGCCTGAGTTGTTATAACATGTTGTGACTTTATTGCCCTAGGTGCTAGACTACACTCAGTACTACCTGGACCTGACGGCCGCTAACCGCGCCGGCGTAGCGGACTGGCAGGCTGAGTACAACCTTACACAGCACTACTCACTCCCCGACGTGTCGGCTACCGCACTCCACAGTCTTGCCGACAAACTTAGGACGGGCGCGCACGAGTCCAACACCTTGAGCAAGTGGGTCGCATTGAGTACAATATTAAAAAGATTTATTAGCTTCCGACGAGTCAGCCAGGCACTAAACATTCGCGTCGACAAATTTAATACGACCGAGCACCTCACCGAAAAGCTTAGGTTGTCCTTATCTAGCTTTACGAGAGCGAGTAGTGTCAGCCAGCTCGCTCCACAGTTGTCGATCTTAGGCTCCAAACCTTGAGCAAGAGTCGTTACGAGATTGAAGTGGGTGAAGTTAATCTAACATCACAGCTCTATGATGATTTAGTATTTGTTGTATTAGAATATCATACTACAGGGCTGGGATTCTACACGGTATTGACGATATCGTATTTGATGTGTTTCCGTATTGTCAACGTTTTCATAACTCTTGTGTCATTTACAATAATGGCGACTGTGACATAAACGATTCTAAAACATGTCAAACACGATATCGTTATAACGCAGTTGAGTAGAGGCCCAGTACTGCAAGTATACAATAAACCTCAATGTTGTAGATACATACGCGCTTACAGCGTGAAGCTCGAGACGGAGTGCGACGGCGCGTGCGCGCACCGGCACTTCTGCGCTGTGACGTGCGTGGAGCCGGCTGCGTATCGGCAGTGCGTGGAGGCTGCTGCCAGCGCGCTTGCCGCCGCTGGACTGTCCGCCGCCGGCGCGCCGCTCGTGCCACAACTCGCACTACTTGTCGGTGTTTCTCTTATGTTTATGTAAACACATACAAGAACTGGGCGCCAACCGGCAGTATGCGGGAGACGCCGCCGGCCTCTTTGTCGCCGGTGCCCCGATTATGGAGCACTAAGCCCTGTTGCTAATGGAACACGAAGAAGGAGTACATCTCTTAACATTTGACAAGTTTTTTACGGGATATTGATCGATGATTTTTCCGGGGTGACAAATATATGTTTGCTAGGGTGCGTCATGTTTATGGTTGGCTTGTTCGATTTAGATCGCATGTGCCTGAATCATGATCACAGGAAGACTGATGACTACTATCTATGATCATGCAGTTGTATATTATGTCCGATGATCACTGATAGATTACCGACTGTGTTGTCTACCCTTGATCACGCGATTGCACATTATTATGATCACTGTTATATTAACTATCTGCCTTTCTGTGATCACGCAGAGGTATTTCTACCATTTTCACAGAATATAGAAAACTGGTGCCACTCTATACATAAAATAAATCGTAATACAAATCAATTTTCTGTAAAATAACGTCTGGAATGTGTACTATATAGTATTGATGTCTTATATTACTATATTATATTTTTTGGAAGCTCCTGCAGCTTCGGTATTTGTTGTCATATAGTAATAAGTAAGTAAATACTGATTGACTGATTGCTCTAGTTCTTAAAGTATTAAACTGCGGAGAGCTGGCAGGTATTTCCGCAGCAGAGTTGGATGTCCGTATTGTGGAGTAATCTCACATTGCATTGCATCATCCCGAGGCGTTTACGTATGTGTATATTTTTAATGAGTTATTTAACACCGGTTGTTTACATGTTTATGACGCAGGGATGTATCCCATAAGAAACAAAAATTTGTATAGGAGATGTTTAAAACGTAGAAATGTATCTCTAGCTCCAATAGCTTTGGACAGATATTGCTACCGAAATTGATTAATTAGATATTTGTTATGACACAAAAAAGGAGTATTTTTAATGCTAATATCAGCCATAAGTGGATTACTATTGCTGCAAACCTTATTGCAGTACGTGAGCGAATGAAAAACACAATTATGCTGGTTGAAAATGGAACTGTTTTCCGATAAAACTGACTGCGCGTTTTGTATGTTTAATTTTTGTCCATTTACTGTAGGGTATATTATTTGCGTATAATAATAGTCTTTTTAATTCCTGGTAGAATTGGGTGATACCATTATTTTATAATGCACGGTGGTTCAGAAACCATTTCGAGAATAAGAGTTGCAGAACCATTTCCTTTTATCAGAATATTTTACATAATTACTATTAAATAGTTAATTTGAATTTATCATTTGACATTATTTGACCTCTAATATGCAGTGATATACAAATAATGTATATCGAATTTTGTGACTTGATATTAACATTTGACATTATCAGACTAAAACGCAGTGCTGCCAGGCAATAAACCAATCAATAACGTTTACTTAAACGAATTCAATAGTTCAAGCATGTCTCATAAAAAACAAATTTGAAGTGACGTCATTACACCATTTTAATTAAAAATAAATTATATTAATGTACTTACTTAAATGCAAGACCACGAAATTAGTGTCTTCAAATAAACTATCTAATCGAAAAAAAGCTAGGAGTTAATTTTGTGGGATATCCGAAGATGTAAAACATAAATTCAAGTAAACAATTGAGAAATTTAGAATAGTTATAAAGAAGACGCATAAATTCCCTGCATTTTTGAATCATCAGAACGTGCGCTAGCTGTGAAAAGTCATTGATTTATTTGTAATATGTTATAACTGAGCCTTATTATCTTCAGAGTTTAATAAGACAGTCGAAATTAAGGTCCATGATTATGAGGATTAATTACAATGCGTAATCATTTTTTTAATTGTTTTATCCTTAAGCCCGACATTTAAACTTTTTTACATTTTATTGTAGGTATCATGCAAAATAAATAAACAACATTTCATAATGTGTGTTAATCCTGTAGGGAATAAATAAAAATAAAAATTAAATGTCAGGGGACAATCTCACACAAATTGACCTAGTCCCAAACTAAGCTCTAGGCTTGTACTATGGGTACTAGACAACGTTAAACATACTTGTATAGAGAAGTACATACTTAAATACATAAAAAATATCCAAGATTCAGGAACAAATATTCGTGCTCATCACACAAATATCTGCCCTTACCGAGATTTTAACCCAGGACCACTGGCTTCGGAGGCAGAGTCACTTCCAACTAGGCCAACGTGTCGTCAACACAACAACAATGTACCTGTTTCGACATTGATTTATTTAATATATTAATTTATGTAATATCCTTGGCGTAAGACTAAAGGACAAGACAGGACAACTACTTTGCTGCCAAGACCTACAGACGTTTAGATGCTCGATAATTTCTAAAACGCCCTTTTAATTGCACAGTACCGCGTATGCTTAACTCAAACGTTTCGGGTAATGCGGGCATATTTTTTAAAACGTTGCCGGTACCGATTCAATTAAGTTTTAACCTCTTACCATTCTATATAAAACAAAATCAATTAAAACCTCTTAATGAAAGTTTGTACAGTAAACATAATGTATAAATTTGAACTTACTATTAAATTAAAAACTATTAAAAATTAAGCTTACACATAAACTCATCAAATGCTTGTACAAATAATTTCGGAATGGCTAATTTATCTCGTACAGATTTTTATACTCGTTTATTATTAAAGTTACATTCTAAGTGTAGTGATTAAGTACCTAATAAAAATATTGTAAGCTCAATTATCAATGGTTAATTAGTTGGTTTTTATTTCTAATTACTTTAAAAAGCTGCAGATCAATTGCGTAAATATCAGGTACATAAAGATAATTTGCTTGAGACTAATTTATTTCTTTACCTGTTTTATACCCTGCAGGAAACTCATACAATGGAAATATTTACCAAGCAAAGAGTCTGTTGCTTATACGAAGATCCTCTTTGAAAATGATAACATATTTATGACCAAAATTAAGGGGTCATGCTCTTTGCTCACCATTGTATATAGATACGTTAAAAACTCTCCTGACTTTGTTACAAGGTCTAATCAGTTTAATACGAAATACGCAATTAATCTGCGGTTCTCTATGTACTGTAGATGTAAATTTTATAAACGAATGATTATTTGTGATTTTACTATCATTACGTAGGCGGTTTATGTACTAGGTACTAGAATATGAGTTAGGTACTAAAAGTAATAGTTTTGTTCAGCATGCGATGCTTCTATTGACGGAAATGTGATTTTATCATAAGTATGTAAGTTTGTATGTCAGAAGTACTTTGCAGAGTTGTAAATAGTTAAATTAGTTGTACGACTAGTTAGAGTATTATAAAAGTAAATGAGGAACAACTAGCTCCTAAGGAAACATGAGTACATGTTTGTGGTTTGCGTTTTGTTCCACACACGACCTTTGATGTTTATGTAATTGTAGGTTTATATAAAGTATGGTTGAGAGCTATGTGTAAACACAAACCGTTACATTATGAATGGTTTCAATTGCAAATTTGAAAGTTAAAAGAAATATTTTTAATTACATGTTCGTACCACCATGAAGCGTGAAGCCTGGTAGCAGTCTTAAGCTACCAAAGACTAAATGGTAGCTTAACATGTAATTTAATTATAAGTCATTTCTTTTTACTTTTAAACGTGCGATGTATGACATTCGTCAAGAAGTGGAGTCAGTTGTTTCTAGAGCAGTATTGTTAAACTCAAATGATAACTGCGCTATTTTAGACCTCAGAGGATTGTTATGTCATGATAACCCTCAGGAATATTATCAAGCGTTTGTTGTTTAGGATCCAACATCCCGAAAACCAGAGGAAGATCTACTCCTTTCAATATTTTTTAGATTCTGTAGGTCAAAATACAATGGGTCGACTAGCTCTTTTCTGTTCCGATGGCAAGAAATAGCTATGCTCTACGCTAAAAGGAAGGTTTGAAGGATTAGGTTGCTTTTATTGTAATAGATAAATCATTATGGATGTTACCGTATTTATTCTTCTGGGTGTTTCGATAATTGTTTCTTGAATAAATGACTGAAATCATTGGTTTTAGTTTTAATTATATAAGGCTTTCCCATTTTCACCTGCAGTTAGTTAAATAAACAGATTTTAGCATTTGATATTGTCTAAAGAGGCGAGCTGACGAATACTTATCACGAAAATAATGTCAATAAAATAATGTTGTTGGGTAATGGAATACTGTAATAGGCCGACAAATTGGTGCGAGACCATCCTGCGAGGTGAAGGGCATCGGGAGGGGCGAGGTGGCTGAGGTGACTGCGCTTACTCGTACACAGCCTGTACCCTTACCATGAGTTGCAGTTACGGTACTCGCTAGAGATTCTAATGCTCTGTCCCTTTCAATCTACTACAATACTGTGAAGGATAGAGCATTCGACTCGCTAGCGAGTATGGTAATTGCCACTCATGGTAGGGGTACTGCTCCCCTCGCTCCACAGCATGCCCCCGCTTACACCGCGATGCCTCGCCATCAACGTCAACGTTAGCGCGCCCGCGAGACAGGGACATTTTGGGACCGGAATATCAGGGCTAAATCGTGAGAGTTAAATTAAAAATGCTGAGGGAAAAGTGGCAATGAAAGAACTCTTATCCGTTTTTTTTTAGGGATAAAGCAACATCTGACAATGGTGTTAATAATTTGTAGTTATATAATTTTTAATGGGTATCGGTATATATATAATTATGTAGAAACATAAACAATATATAAATATAATAAACATCAAATCGTATTAGTTGTAACCGTTTTGGTCAGCTATCTACCGAATAAATTGCTCGTAAAAATCGATACTTCTTGGAGGAGTGGCGACAAACGAATTTTGCTCTAACAAAACCTCGGGAGAAGTCGAATAAAAGCTATAAATATACATTTTTAAAGTCAAGTTCATTAAATGGACACAAAATAAAAAGAAACATAATCTTGAAAACGATCATCTACAAAATAACCTAACATAATTTTTTTCTTAACGGAACGAGCCGTTGCTCGCGTACAGTCAGGCAACAAATTAGCCCAGCACACTACTGTTGAGTTTAGTTTGCACGTCTGAAAACAATGAGGTCGATAGAGAACTTTTTGATACAAAAGCACCTAAGCAATATTTTCTTTGTCGACCGTACATTTTGGAGGTCGCACGCGACAAGTCGATCTTATCCGTATTAATATAAATATTGTATTCGTTAAAGCGAGGTGAAAACGACAGAATTCAGGGTGTTTATCGTCGTGAGCATCGACTCATTTGTACCAAATTACTGCCAGTTCCTGGGAAGGAAAAGGTAATCGTCGGGTTGAAGCCGTGGTTAGGGCGGCCGTCCACAGCGGGCGAGCTGCAGTAAAACGTTTGTTTAGTAAAGCTATACAGGCGAGGTCAACGATGAGTGCGTTCCACGATAGTTTATGGGCTACGGGTGTCTATCATTTCATCGAAACACCTTTTTTGTCATTTCATCAAATTTCGTTTCATCGGCGCTATTTTCTGCTAAAACCATAATGTTTTCAGGCGACACGACAGTAAGCTTGCTTTTTTACCACAGCTTTCATGAACTTAAGACCAAAATACTACCTACTAGTTAATTAGGTTATGTGCTATGTTACCACAGCATGCATGAACCAAAGTTAAAAGAGGAAGACCCTATTGGGATTAAGGTAAGCATAATTGCCTAGAAAGAAAAGTGCTAGTCGTTGGCGATCAGCTAGCGTGGGCCGCAGTAAATCGTTGCCCTTAGAGTTACGCGAACAATCGAGTTTGATTGATATGTTTATCGCGGGCTTGTGCGAGCTCTTTGCTGCGAATATGGTTATAATGAGTGTATAAAGAAAACTGTTTAATGACTCTAACGGCATGCTCGTTGAAATAAGTAAAAAACGTATTTGAAAAAGAAATGAAAAGGAGTAAGGAAAAAAGAAAGGAAAGGAAAGGGTATGGAAGGAGTAACTTGCACATTATTCCATTCGTTATCAAACAAAAAAGACCTCAGCGGAAAACCAAGATCATGTTTAATTACTTACTCAAGTTAAATGACATGAATCTCAAGGGAAGTTATAATTATGTTGCAAATTGTAGGCGTTGGGCCCAGCTGCAATTTTTTCATGATTAAGATCATAATGATTTCAGTTTCTGATAAAAATATATACCTACTCTAGTAGGTATATATTCAAGCAAGTCGGGCAAGTATTGCCCGTGTGGTTGCCGGGTTATTTTTTAGTTTGTACACTTTATAAAAATAAACTTCGTAAGTACATATCAAAAATGTTAGTTCAAGTTCCGCGTAAAGTACCTACTCAATTTTAAAGTTTCATCAACACGAGCCTTATTATTTAAAAATATGATGTAAACCATTTCATATTTAGCAGATGCGTGCTTGGGTCATACACAGATTTAGGTTACCGTCTTTCCTGTAGACACACCGAAAGTTAACGTTTTTAAAGCCTAATTTACTGGCTAAGCTCATTCCCGCAAAAACGCCGACAGGACTGCTTTAGACCTATCATATAAAAACATAACTTATATGCACACAAGCTTTTAACTATTGACCACAGGAGTGACAAATTTTGTTTTTAAGAGTGTGTATGACCCGCTTCCCACATACATGTATCTAAAATTTCAAATTTAATATTGAGGCAAATGTAAAGTTCATCGTATAAATTCGGATGTAAATGGGCGTTTTCAAAAAAAGTGTACATCGTTAAAGACAAAAGTTAAGAAAATTTCACTTTTCCATTTCGTCATGAAAATTAACGTATTTAAATCTATGGCTAATTTTCGTGACAAAATGGAAAAAATAAAATTTTCTTAACTTTTGTCCCTAACAATGTACACTTTTTATGGAAAACGCCCAAATATAAGTAATATACGTTAGCCTGTCTGACACAGATAATTAAAACCATAATTTAATTGCAACATTCGTGGGATGTTATCGACATTTTATTGAATGAGTAATTATTTAAACCTAGCTGTAAAATGATTGCTCCGTTTGTAAAAACAATGAGACTCAATTTGATTACATAAATAAATACTTGAAATTAGATAAGGCCAGCACAGAATAAATAATTAAAGTAAAGGAATAATATTAAAATACCTATGAATATTCAACCTAAAATACCATAACCGAGTTATACTGGCAGCATGCGAAACGATGACAGCAATCTACGAGTAACAAGCCCGGCATAATTAATGGCGAGATCTAACTTACAAATGCGTTTAGTGCCGCCATGACGGCCGTGTCCCATACAGACGTGATGAGGCTGAAGAGCCGTTTTACAGAAGCATGCGGGCTACCACCCAGCAATGTTTTATTTTTTGTTTATAACAACGAGTCGAAAACAAAATAATATTCTATTACATTATTTTCGTATAGATAGTTATACAAAAATTGGATTATATAATAATAGAGAGCATGGCCATCAGATTACTAAACAGAAGATTGAGATAGCAAAACCAGCGTCATATTAATCTCTTGAGTCTAACAAAAATTTGCCATTTATTCATAAATGGAATACTTAATCGAAAAACCGTTTTTACAAACCCGTAATATTTTTTAGGGTACCTCCGCTACACGTAACGTGGGTATGTATTTTTTTTCTCATCAACCCAATAGTGAGGGGTCTCGTTGAATAGGTCTTTCAAAAATATTGGTTTATTACAACCATTTTGCGATTAAAGGATCCGTTTATGAAATATTAAGCTTTAAAGCGCTAATTTTTGTTAGACTTAAGTGTCCCCCCCTACAGCCAAAACTACAAATACTGAAAATCTGAAAAAAATCTTATATGGACGAGCAAATAAGGAATTTTAAAGGAAAACTATTACGACAGTAGACATCATTGGTTCTTGAGATACAGGCGATTAAAGTGTTTATACCTACTAAAATCATCTAAGACGGCACCAATTGACTTTAAATAAAAATTTAGTTTATACTTGTTGATTTTATGTCTATAGTAAGTACTTAACGGCTTCGGAACCCTAAACTGAGCATGGTCCGACATGCTCTTGCCCGGTTTTTTTTGAGGTAAGGAATCCTAAAAATGCGTCAAATTTCAAGTAGCTTGCGGTATCGATATGTTATAAAGGTATCGTTTTTATTTGATAAAATACGTTACTACGTTTAAACATGTCACAAGCTCATATTGTGTGTTTAATTGATGTGTCTATGTGTGCCTTAAAAGTTACAGCCGCAAACTTAATTTTGACAGGCTTCGTCTCACGCCTAATGGAGGAAGTTCCCAAGTGCTTAGTCTTGACACACATAGACATAACAAGATGCTAGTTCGAGTCGTCAAGAGACTTCGTATCGACTTTTGTGCTTTGCATAAATTTGCATCACAAGATGTTCATATGGCACTTGCTTATGCGGAAAACATGATACTACCCAGGGGTACATTATCGCTGTATCGTAAAATTTATCAAGTATTTGAGACGGGTTTGAAGTCGATGCGTGTCAGAAAGAATCTTACCTGATAAAACCAGCGATGCTTACAAATTGCACATATTTGATAGAATAAATTTGGGGTAACGTCGTTTAGAGAATTGGCCAAATATTTAAGTGGATTTCGCACGGTGGTGTGAGAATGGAAGCAATGCGCTGTTGGCACGAGTTCAGCGGAATGAGATTTATTTAGGATTAATTTAATGCTAATCAGAAAGACCGCGCGCTTTATTATTGCTTAGATAGTCATTACTTAAGCTATTGCGAATAAAAACATAGCAACAGTTTTGGGCAACAGCTGGTTCATGATCACCCATGTCCGCGTATAAGCCGGTTATCGCTACTAAATTTTCCAGGGTCAATAGTATCCTATGCTTTACAGCCTTATTATTTTTATTGACGTTACCTCTGATCACTTAACTTCGTCTCATAAAAACACAAAATCATAAAAAGTTTGCATTGGTAATATTTTATTTTATCAGAACCTCCAAACTTAAAAAAAAAACAATTTAAGCAGATAAAGTCGACGGCACACAATAGTTAAGGTAATAAATATCATACAAAAGCAATTGACTCGACATAGCGTGAAGTTTATACCAAAAGTACTGAATCCGGAACACGATATTCATAAATTTTAAGCGAAAAAAGCGCAGGCTTGTTGACAATTCCCCTTTGCCCGGGGCGGGGCCTTATTCTAATGAAGTATCGCTTTTACGTCAGTTTTATCATCGCTTCTGTGTCGCTTAACGAGTAACGACTCTTCTAAACGTGATCTAAGGTTTATAAATTTTATCTCGGCCAGTTTGCTTGTTGGGTTTTGCAATTTGCTATCGCGTTATTTGTCCATTGCGATTGAAGATTGTGATTGGAATTTCGTAGCCAGAATCGATACAAAGGAGGACCAAACTTCTTGGAAACCATAATTTCCAAACAATTTTTTATTTATTTTATTCCATATGACCCAAAAGTGTAACCCTACTTACAATTAACAGGCCGTGCGTTTCGTCAAAGCCTTAAAAATGTAATGTTAAATGAGTTATGTTTTCTTTTTAAATAACAAATAAATACACTAAGAGACAAACAGAAAATTTTACATGATTACTACCTGAGTAACACAGAAGACCAATCTGCCGCGAGATGTCAAGTACATTCACAGGCAATCGAAATATCTCTGTATCTTTTTTTTGAGAGAGTTTCCAATATTCGTACTAGTCAAACTGGCAAAGGAATTCTTAAAACATATAACTGATTTAATACTTCTCTATTCTTCCATTGTAGCTTAAAAACACAAAATCTGTCAAAATCCTGAAACCTGGAAACTGGAAACTAAACAAATAATAAAAAATAACGTAACGCATTAGTCCGCAAATCGAACGCCACAAGGAACTGGCGATAACGACCATGTCCCAGGCTCTCTCGCTCCGCGGCACCGCAATACGGACGAACAGTTAACAAAATAAAGCAAAAACGTGTTTTTATTGACTTTTCTTGTTGCTTTCCCAATTTCACGTCCTTTATTACTTAGCGAGTAAATTTAATATTTATTTTATTTAGTGCAAGGATGTTTTTACAGCAACACGAATAAGCAAGATACGACGAAGGGTAAGTTAGCGGGCAGTTTCTTCAATCCGTGACGCCTCGCGAAAGCCGAGGAGGAAATTGATTGATAAATATTTGAGGCCCTTTATGTATTAGTTGTTGATTCGGCTGCGGTGAACTTTGCTGATGTGCGAGTCGATATGGAAATGGCTGCGATTAGCCGCGACCCCTAAAGTCTTACTGCTTTATAGACTAGAAGACGCCCGCGACTACGTACGCGTCGGATTGGCTTCCCGCTACTCCCTTATTCGACCACTAAGGGGATGAATTTCCCAAAAATCCCTTCTTAGTGCACCCGTAAGTTATGCAAGGAGTATTCCCTCCAAATTTCATATCCAGCGGTTTCTGCTGTGCGTTGATCGATCAGTCAGCCAGTACTGACTGGTTTCTTCTTTTATATATAAACGATAAACGCACAAAGTGTTTAGTTTAAGTATGCTGCTTTACCTCTTTCTGGCATACTTAAAAGTCACACTACAGGGCATATTTGAAGCAATTTTTGCCTAACCAAGTATGAGTTTATTGGAAGATTGTTTCAATCGTAAAGTTTAACAGAACATTAATGATATAACTTCGAGAGTAGGTAGTCTGAAAATGTTAATTACAAAAATAGTTGACTTATTTATAAAATTTAATTATAAAAACATTATAAATTTTCCTTTGTACTAATTGTTATCAAACTATAGAATGAAAATAATGTTGAATAATATCTTTTAGCTGCCAGTTAAACCGAAATGATAACAAAAATGCGTTTAAGTAATCACTCATTTAACCATGAAACTGTGGTATGACTGACTGATGTTCTGTGAAAGGGACTTTAACAAACCAAGCCCATTCGGAGTACATCCAGCAACAGCGGCTTTGTCCTGTTTTACCGCTACACCTTTATTTAAGAGATAATGTTTGTTTGAACTTTCCAATCAAGTTATTTAAAGATACTCGGACACCTTTCAATACCATTTGGTGTAAGCCAACCCTACCTTCACACGCACTACGCTATGATGTGCATAAAAATACCCCGTTAAAATTTAAATTATTTATTATCTGCATTGCAAAATTTCGCGACTCTTTGTATCGACACAGGAATACTTTTAATCAATAGGAGCTGAAT
Organism: Acleris holmiana; assembly: GCA_949316455.1. Lineage (NCBI taxonomy): Eukaryota > Metazoa > Arthropoda > Insecta > Lepidoptera > Tortricidae > Acleris > Acleris holmiana. The sequence continues at coordinate 12,257,987 of OX438769.1, forward strand.
TAAATACTGTCAGCCAAACAGGCTCTAGTGCAAATGCGGGTAGTTTAAAAGCTTTATAAATAAAAAAATATTAAAATGCCCTTATCACTCAGACACTGACTGACTGAGCTTAAGTGCGAAAGAGTGGTACTTGGATATTTATGTTCAACTTTTAGGGATATTCCACTTTGTTTTCAAGTAAATCGTCAGTATTATTTGTGTTAAGGCCGCCTTTGTTAAGCAAATAAGAGCTACCACAACGTTAATATAATAGTACTATAATGGTTGAAAACAAAGTGGAATAGAGACTCCCAAAGTATAAGAACAAGTTATCGACTGAGTATAGCTACAACTGTTTCAAATGTTTTCTACGTTATATTCCATCTACTAAAATTGGTTCAATTAGTTTACAGTTCCTTTTTAAATTGATGTTAGATATTCGAATCCTCTTTAGCTCCGCTTCCTCTTTTTAAAATGTTTTACTTAAAAGTGATGCCGTAACATAAAGATTTTTATATTTCTATTAAACCGAATTATAAAGTTAGTACTACTAGCAGTAAAGACTCTTAGGCCCTAAAGTGTACTGTAGATATTCCGTATATTACAACGCTGAAAGTTCGTTAATATCTATCGTCAAAGCGTTTCTATATCCGTCTACAGATTTTTGCCCATGTAATACGATTCCATGAATGCTATATACATTTATCCTCCTCGTGGAGTCGAAAATATCGTGAAATAATTATTTTTACGGTGAATACTAATTCGGATGAATCTATTCTTAAGACCTGCTATATGGAATGGGTAAATTAAAGTGGACAGGACATATATGTTAAATAATACGCGTTTGAGGTTTGAAATTAGAGCTGCGTTTAAAAGGCCAGGGGCCCGTTTATCAAAAGCTTGTGACTTGCAATACAAAATTAAGTCTCTTTTTATTTTAATTCATAATCAATGGCTTTACTGTTACCTCAGGTAGATTAGCGTCTCAGGATAGTCTTCTGATGTCATCAACTGACGATCGGCCCCGGTTACGCCCAGGTTGGTTCTAAAAATATAAATCTTCAGGAAAAATCTTTAAATACCACACAAATTCTATTGTTAAATTTAAAACACTAAGCGAATAGAGATGCTTGCAGAAATATCCATTGGTATACATACATACATACATAACATCACGCCTTCATTCCCAGAGTGGGGTAGACAGAGCTACAGAAATACCAACAACTCTAAAAAGACATGTTAATAATTCTGTAACCACATTTTGCACAAGTAAGCTGAGATTTTAACTAGTGTATTAGTGACAGGTTGCAAGCCCATCGCCTAACAATACTAGAAGCCTTTATTCCCTTAGTCGCCTCTTACAACATCCTCGGGAAGACATGGAGTGGCACTATTCTAACCCGGAAACCACACGGGGCCATTGGTATACAACTTCTTTATTCAATATCTGTGGGCAAAACTAAATCTATTACCCATTGAGTAAAATTAATAGGTATTTATCAGTCCATCTCCACACTTCTTGTTACACCAAAAACTTTTCGTTACCGAGAATTTCGAAGCCATATACGAAGTGGTCGTGGTAATGTTTGTGAGAGCAGTTACAGATGCGTGCGTGATTTCAGATTGTTATCGCTATTCGTAATTGTTTTAACCCATTTAAAAGGCACACCTACACATGCACAAATGCGACTAGTAGCTCGAGCACGAACATTTCAGTCATACGTCTCGTTTTCAAATCGCCTTAACTATTCGGTAACGTATTCTGAACCTATCCGCAGCACGAACGCCTGAAAGAAATTAATTCATACATTATTTTACGTGTACTTCACCTTTACTATTTGTTGACGATACGAAAGTTAACGTCAATATAAACTTGGTATCATATTTAAGTAACAAATACATATTAGATGGCACAATATCAATCGCCATATAGGTACATTTTCTATGAAACGATACGTTAAACCTTCGACACGTTATTTTATTGTCAACGCTATGATCTTATACTACCTCTCAGTTGACAATAATAGCGGGCAAGTATAAATAGCAATACGAAGAAGTAGAAGCAAAGTGAAAAAGGCCCCTGGGGACTAACTCAAAAGCAATTAGATTTAGCCCGAGAGGAAGTAAAGTATCGGTATATTACTTAAACAATGCCGTATTTGCGTGTAGTGATAAAAGCAAGATATGCCAGGTGGCATTTATATATTCAGATATAATAATAGGTATGCTAGCGCATGGAAGCCTGAAGCGACATGGCTTTACCGATAGCGAATTAATGGTTAATACAACTTACCTATTGAATATCAACCATAATTATGTGAGATGCTGCATTTGAGGAAATTAAGAATAATTAATCGACCATGTAGTCCACTCACAGGAGTGATATTTCAAATCTTTAGACGTATCCGGACGATCCGTTCGATTTATCCGGACGATTAAAATAAAAAAAAAATGTTTATGGAACTGACTGATGATGTCTCATCCAGCCGCCGCAATCTTATTAGCATTTTTATTTTTAGAGTACCTAGTTACTTATCCTGCCAGTGCACTTGTGTTGTCTGCAACAATCGCCCAGTAAGCATTTGGGGCCAGGCGGCACGTAAGTTTCTCGAATGCAGCATATCACATCGCATTAAGTTTGGTATTCACTCAGGTTCTATTAACGTTTTGTACCTGCGCAGTCATCTTAACTAGCAGTAAAGAGTTACACTCAGTCGTTCCACATTCGTTTAAAGTTTGGCTTCATAAACTATATGCGTCGGTCAAGTTAACATCACGCAGCAGTCGAGAATGCGAACACCCGTCACGAAAAGATCATATTGAGAATGCCAACATTAAGAAAACAAGATGGCAGTCACATTCATCATCAAACAGCACTTGAGTGTGCAAACTTTGCTGCGCAGCGCTCATTTTGAGATCGGTCATGTCTTCATTACAGAACTGTTTTCTGAACATTTTGGTACAACATACCACCAAATTAAGATCAAAAAAATATTTATGATTAAGTGCCTTCATTAAACAGTAACTGAGAATACTAGCAATTAGTTGCACAGATTTAGTTTAAATGGTTGATCATACTTTATTAAAATCATTTCAATAAATGAATAATTAAATTATGTGATTTATTTATTGCAGTTAACTTAGCGCCACTGTCGTAGTATAACACAGCGGTAAACAATGTAAATATGTGAAAGTCTGTGTCGGTACTCGGTATGTTTAAATAAGTTAGAATAAAGAAACTTAAATGCTTTATTGCAAAACACTTTATTGAGATTTAGCTTAATGTTAATGTGAATTTTGCTGGTGTAAACATTAGTGTTGTCCAACTTCCACATTTTTTATAGTTAGTTACATACATACATAACATCACGCCTTCATTCCCAGAGTGGGGTAGGCAGAGCTACAGAAACACCAATAACTCTAAAACAGCTTGTTAATAATTCTGTAACCACATTTTGCACAATCAGGCCAAGAAGTTTACTAGTGTACCTATTAGTGACAGGTTGCAAGCCCATCGTCGCCTAATAGTACTACAAGCCCTTATTCCCTTAGTCGCCTTAGTAGGCGTTATAGTTAGTTGTTCTTTTTTATAACATTTCACGGATATCAATAATATGTATGTATAAATTAAATGTGTCCAGTGCGGGTAAAACAACACACAAAAAGTTAATGACGGTAATAAGATGGTGACGACGGTTGGATGAGACATGATGAAACCTTGTCTTATAAGTAATTATTTTATATTTTAATCTTCCGGATTCTGATCGGTGTGGAGTGACTCCTCTGAATAAACTACATGGTCGATCAATTATTGTAAGTTTCCTCGAATGCAGCATAGAAGCCTAATACATTGTCTACGGTTTCAAAAGACGGCGAGCTCCCGCGCCTGTCCCCAGCTGTTTTTCCTGGCAGAAATAAAATTCAGAGGCGAAAGTAAAACAACGCGTAATTCATCAATCTTAATTCCCAGGATAGCCAGCTCAAAAGAAATTTTGTGCTGACTCGAGAGACATTTCATTATTCCCTCTCCTCTGTGACTGAGGAAACTTCAAGAAAAAGTTAACCACGGCCCCTCAGTGTTTTCTTTTTGGCACTTGTTACTTATTGTTAATGACATAGTTTCTTCTTTCTGGATTAGCTTCAAAAATTTAAAAATGTTTATTAAATATAATAACAATAATATTTAGTGATAATAGCAGTAAATAATTTTACGCGCTCAATGCATTTCTAGATCTGTCGAGCGGTTTTTTGACATTATTACATAAGTAAACTGAAGTTGAGTTCTATTAATCATGCCAGCTTAAATCTAGGCAAATATCAAGTTTAAAGTAAGATTCCCTGCATTCCACATACAATAGTTTTAAACCACCTTGCTTTCGAAATTACAATTAGATTTAAACAAAAGGTCTGACTTTAATTTCATGTGAATATAAGTAACTATGACGTTGACAAGGTGGATCGTTTTAACGCAGCAGAATAGAGGCACAGTACATATTTCGGCTATGGGTATTATATGTACTTATAGTTAACAAAACTGATACAATACTGTAAAAAATGCCAATTAAATAAATAAAATTGATATGATAAAAGATATTAACGTAAATATACTCGTATCCTACTAAAGAAAGCTGATAGTTACCACATAATTATCAATTGGAATGTTTTTGTTTGTGTGTTTGTTACGCGATTACTCCGTCAATGGTAAATCGATTTTCAAAATTATTTTTTTGAATGGCAGGGTGTACTATCGAAAAGTTTTCATATTCACTAAGTTGGTATCGGATGAGGGGATAAGTGAGGAATTGAGAGAGTTCCTCAAATATTAAAAGCATACATAGAGTGGTTTTGGTATTGTTAGTAACAAGTCTAGCATTTGCATGCAGAAAGTATAATTTGGTGAAGTAAAACTGATGATGAAGACCACCGGGCCACCGGGACTCCTCAACAACCTATTTCAAGAGTGGCGATAAGATATCTCGATTTAAAGAGCATGAAGCGACTATGAAAAAGCACATTTGAATGGTTTAAATTTAACTATGCACTATCACTTTCCCGCGGCGTTGCTTGCGGCGAGCGTGAAATATCCTGTGGTTCTTATTCATTAAGAAGTGATAATTCAGTGTTATTAAGATCACTAAAAAGTATGAAGTAAAATTAAGTGTTTAAAAAAATCAAAAAGCCGCCTTCAAAAACCCAAAAAATAACTTCTTTTCAAATGGTAATAGGTCAGTCAAACTGAAGTCGGCGTCTCACATTTTTTTAACTTCAGTTTGACTGACCTATTACTATTTGAAAAGAAGTTATTTTTTGGGTGTTTGATGGTGATTTTTACGTTTTTTAAAATATTATTTTTATATTTTTCATTTAACTTACACCTTAGAATTTTGTTTAATTACTAAAAGTGTTGAGACAAAGCTGCTATTCCACTAAAATCAAAGTTTTAAAACTAAAGTTCCTATCTAAAACACCGAAACACACCGAGTTTAGCATCTGAACTAGGTAATACATTTTGAGTGCAAAAGTTCTGTCAAAGCGCTAGTGAATTCACAAAGAGATTCCTGAAACAATGAACTTTTGCTGTTATTTAATTACCCATTCGACATAATGTGGTCCTATCAGGTCATCACAGATGTTACCTTGTTTGTGTTCAACAATAAAAAAATACCTGGTCAATTTCTTAAGCAGAAAAGTGAAATTTCTGATACAGTCCAATTATTTTAGTATAAAATACATACCTACATCCTATACAAATAAAAATCCTATAGGTACGCGAATCATGTTCAAATGCTTTTTCTTTGTCAAAGACTAAAGGCATCTACCGAAATCAATTTATTGGTTTATTAACTATATTTTAAGACATCAAGCGTTAGTTAATTCACAACCATCAAAGTGTAACGAGTCGTTACACAGCCAACGAACCAGCTAGCGATGAAGAGCTCTATGTATAAGTATATTAATCTTAATAGTGAACCCAATGTACATCAATAATTTTGTTTGCGAACTTCAACCGCTTTAACGTCAATGGTGTTATTTCCTAATAGAACAATCTTCTTTCGAGGGTCTATATTCGACGTACTAAGTGATCCAAGCCAAGATGCGTACGCTCACTAGCGGTTCTATTCGTTTTGTTTTCAAACCAATCGCGTCACTAGTAGATCACGTGACTTTTCGTATGACGTGATCTACCAGTGTCGCGATTGGTTGGAAAACAAAACGAATAGAAACGCTAGTTAGCTTGCGCATCTTGACTACGGCCTCAGGTCACGCATTACGGTTGAACGGGATGCGGCCGTGCAAAATAAGTAGCGTTAAGTTTACACCCCTGAAAAAGCGCACAAAATATCCTTTGCCCGCCGATATTCCTGTAGCTCTCGGTCGTGGCCTGTCTTATTTTTGGCCCATATAATAAATGTACTTGTTGCTCCCAAACAGCAATGTTTTATTATTACAAATGGTCAACAAAGCAATATTAAAATGTTCTAATAACTATCGCTTTTTAATGAAGTCCCGGGTGCGTTAGAGAGTAGCACAGCTGGTTTGTCTTGATCCGCACTTTACAAGGGCGTGTTTGATGGGTTAACCAAAGAATCTCGCTCCAGCCGCACCCTTGGGGAACACCAAACATTCTCGTAGTAGATACAGTAAGTCAATTTATATTAGGTACTGAAGCAAAGTTTTGTGGTATAAGTAATATAAGGAAATAATGGATCGTGTTTTGATTCCAATAAACATAAAAAGTCCAATAGTACCAAGAATCTTGGCGAAATGACTAATAGTAATATGTGGGACCAATTATTTTTATCCACTAAACTGACTTATTTGAGTATCAATGAGATGTGAGCGCAAATTACAGTTGAACTTTTAATAAATATGTAAATCTGATCATCTAAATTTGATAATAATTATTTTTATCACATACACACATAGATACTATCACGCCTTCCTACCCAGAGTGGGGTAGGCAGAGCTACAGAAATACCAACTACTACAATAAGAGTTGTTGGTAATTCTGTTACCACATTTTGCACAAACAGGCTAAGATGTTTACCAGTGTATTAGTGACAGGTTGCAAGCCCATCGCCTAACAGCACTAGAAGCCTTCATTCCCTTAGTCGCTTAGTAGTTATTTTTATCATTACCTACATAAACGCAATATGTATCCGCGGGAAGATATGGCATGTGAACTAATCCAGCTAAGTACGTCGAGGATATCTTAGTCAATATGATTTGTACTTTGAGGTGCTTACGTACTGTTTGATAGTTTTCCTCTGCGGCTACACTCTTTACCAGTCACGTTTGGGCTAACACTCCAAACATCAATATTTGCCCATTTAACACGGCACACAAATGCCTTGTTCGTTTGTTTGCGTTATACCTACAGAAGAGGAAGCGTTCTAAATGTTTTACTACCATTGTAATAATCAATGAAATAAGTAAATAACAAAATTTGGGTATACTTTGCGACAATGCAGATTCATGAGCTATTGTAACGTTCCGACCCTCTTTATAAAGTAAGACAAACACACGTCAAATTCTGTATCGGTTTATCCATTGAAAACTTTTGGCGTTAACATGAGAAAGCACTCTCCGGCGCCGGGTATCAATCTCGATCTCGCAGACAGCCCTGAATCAGTTCACTGGCTAAATGTCAAGTAATAACCTCTATTTTTTCAACTTACAAAAGAAACGGGTCAGAAAAATACCTTTGTCACGGCGGCGTCAGCTTTGAAAAATAATGTACTTCATAAAAACCGTGACAAATTGTGGCGTGGCCTATCTGATCCGATGGTGGAACGGAAATATTTTCAGGATAAAGGTAACTTTGCGCTGTACAAATATTAAAGTTTCCATATAAGGGCATTATAATATCTAGAGCGTTTAACAAGTGATTCAAGGAATATTTTGTTGTTATTGTGTTTTCCAAGAAATCAAGGCGAAAAGTATCGGATGAAAACGACTTGAGTCTCCTTCTCTCGGACGAGTATTTGTAGAAATACTTTACTATATAGTCCCTCAATTTTGTTTTACGTATAGAATAAAATAAAATTAATTCGTTGGATTCAAGTTACAGGGCCCAAACATTTATAAATATTTCATCATAAAAAAGGTTCAGGGCTGGAAGTATTGTACTGAGCATCATGTTTGCAGGAATTAAAAGTGTCCCCCAATCAACTCCAAAAAGCTATCATAGAAAAAATAAGCGGTCTTTTAGGTAGAATCTGTATAGAAAAGTATAGATTTAGCTTTGAAGGTTATTTTCCGATATCATTTTCTGCCAAAAACATAAATTGAAAATACGCAAATGATAAAATGAAAAGAACTTATTTGTGGGCCTGACCTTAGCTAAATATTTAAGTATTACCATCAAATGTTAAGTTCTTAGTTAAGCAATAAATTGGTGTTATTATATTTTCAAGTAAAGTTCGGTAAAACTTGTACGTATGTATGTTAACTCTTTATTGCACATAAACAATTACAAGACATAATAATATACAAAACTTCAAACTTGTTAAAGGTTATTTCGTATAAGTCTGCTAAAACACAGTAATATGATCGTATGTATAAAACGAGTAGGTATTATTTATTTATTCTAATTTTCCAAGTAAGAACTGTTTTTACTTTATATTTCGGCATACTCAAATTCGGAATAATCTTTCTTCTTAATTATTTATTTTTTATTAGCAAACTCAAATTGCTCACAAATTAAAATAACACAACATAACATTAGAATAATGACATTAATGACTTTGTCATGATATTTCAATGTTAAATATGGCAGCGTTAAATCTATTTAACGTTTATTTCTAGTTATTGTCTATCTAAAGAGGTATGATATCATATCAGTTATTTTACTTTCATATGGATATGCTTATCATTTAAAGAGGCTTGCTATACAATTAATTTGTTTTGCTAGTTATGTAATGATCTAAATAGAATAATTTCATTCGTTATTCAATTACATCACATCTACCATTGAATGGCTACGTAGGTATGTCCATATTATGCAAACTCTTAAAACAGCTCACCCTGTCCGAGGTCTGAATATGATACCTCATTACACCTTACCTAAAGCGTGACTCGTATTTACCCCGGTTTTAGAATAAGTCTTTTTAGGTTTCCGTACCTCAAAAGTTAAAAACGGAATCCTTATAGGATCACTTTTTCTCCGTCTGTCCGTCCGTCTGTCCGTCTGGTAAGACCCTTTATCTCGGGAACGCGTGGAGGTATCGAGTTAAAATTAAAAGTAAGAAAAGTGTACGAGCGGCCTATTTACTGAATTAAAAACTCTCTATATTATCTACTATTATCTTTTTGTAAATCTTGAAGCAGTAAATAAATAAAACTTCCAAGTTGACCAAAAAAAAAGATACGGCCGTTTATGCCGCAAAAAAACGTATATTTCGACACTCTCAAGTGAATCAAAATTTATAGGGTGTTTCCTATGAATCAAGAATCCTGAAATTTTGCAAGAAGGAAGTTCTTACAGCACAAGTACAGGAAAAATCCGAAAATCGTTATTTTCAGTTGGTAAACTAATCGCGACCTATGTCGATGTATGGAGGCACAGGTTTTTTATCGGCAAAGTCAAGTTTGTCCGTCACGTCATACATTCTTATAAGTTTATACGGAACCTTCGATGCGCGAGTCCAACTCGCACTTGACCGGTTTTTTTTATTCCACCATACCGAACTTTGAGTCTTCCTGTTTCGGCAATTAGTCTAACACAGCCAAATTAGTTTTCAAGCTAGTGGTTCAACATTCAACTGAGCCAAGCCAAGCTATGAAGCGGCCAACACAGAATTTTCTAAGCAACCTACTATGGGTCGGCTCCTTTAAAGTGTTCTCTTTTTGCAGCGTAACGAAAAATCCGGTATTATTTAGTTATGTAAGACACTTTGAGGTGAACTCCCGGTCTATAAATCCAACGAGTTCCTATATTTATTCAGTAATTCGACTGCCACCGTAAAAGCAGGATTAAATTCCTTGAGCTGCGACGTACGAAAAATGTATGAAGAGAACGGAAGAGAGGGGAGAAGCAATTAGTGCGGGGTATAATTCCCGAGCTCTCGTTTACTTCCTGTGCCGAAATGGGACACTTTGGAAAAATTGGGCACCTTATTTATATAGCTTTTTATTTTGAGGGAATTTTGCGACTTATTTTTTGCGTCCTAAATGCCAGCTTAGTCCGACGGAAATGAGGAGCTAGTAATGAGGATCTCATTTAGGAGACAGGGTCAGTGCACTGAAGCGTGCGTAATAAGACTTAATTTTATTGTGATAAATGTTTTAAGCGAAGTACTTCACATTTTTTACGTTTTTTTAACAAAAATGGTCATGTTCAGTGCCATTTAATATCATCAAGATTATATTGCGATAGCCGTACCTTGCTTACGGACAAGAAAGTAAAGGGGTAAGTTTTTCTAAAGTATTCTACAGAGATTACCGGTTCCACATACCAGGAGAACATAAATGGTCAGCTGTAAAGCCTGGTTTAGACAGGCAATAACAATTTCAGAAGTTTATTGCTGTATTACTACTACTTTAACTTCAATTGTAGAGCAAGAAGCACAATTTTGCTGTCTTCTAACTTAAAAGTCAGAGTAAGACAGCAATACACTTCTGTAATTTTTATTTCCTGTCTAACACTGGCTTAAAGTATAACTGTGTTTAGCTACCGCGGGGCCCAAGTACTGCCCCATTAATTGGTATTCCGTGTGCAGATCCTAAACAATTAGAATGACTACTACCATAATTAATTAAATAATTAAAACGCTCCTGGGGGGTTATCATGAGCTAGCTTTGCAGTTCTGTTTACGCTCAGAGAAAAGGACAGAGCTATATAACTACCATAGCTCTGTCCTTCGCGCTGACCGTAAAATGAACTGCAAAGCTAGCTCATGATAACCCCCCTGATCATATCTACTAGACTCCAGCAATTGTTTGAAAGCTAGCATGTGCTTCTATTTTAATGACATAATCTTGCTTCAAGCCTATTCCTTTAACTACTTATCTCAACATTAAATTTCTGAACATTTAAATCATGATATACGAGTATGTAGATCTAATTCTAATCTTCACTACAATACCGCACCCTAATTTTCATTACAGATAATTCAAATTTTATTTTCGAATAGTTTTTAACACATTTCTGACTTTACCTTAGTTTCTGAGTACGCCTTATAAATGTACTAATTTACATCCACATACTTATTTCACTAGCTTATTTTTTGAGAAATAGTAACGCAGGTCGTTATGGTTTTTAGCTTCAGAGCAACCCCCAAATATTTTTCCTAAGTGCTTAGATTTTGAGGTGTCGTATCTTAGTAACTATTAATCATATTATAAATAAATTAAACACCGAATTGTAGCACAGTCTTGTTTGTTTTAAAGGACCACTTCCTTCTGTAAAATATCAAGTTAAGGGTACATTAATATAAACTGAAAAACGTCAAACTTTTCGTTGTTTCATAGACATGCCAGAGCCGCAGTAGACCTTCAAGGTCGAAAACTTGGTTTTATAATAAAAGCTTCTACGAAACTGAAAATGACGGATATCTGAACTTTTAAATGGTACTTTCAGCTTTAATTTTAAAAAGATTAACTGAACTAAATGTTGTTCGACACAAAGATTGTGCATTTAAAGTTTTAATTGTATGTGTGGGTGTTTTCCAAAATAAGTGTACATCGTTAAGGACAAAATTGAGAAAAAATAACTTTTCCATTTCGTCACGAATATTAACGTATCTAAATGTATGGCTAATTTACGTGACGAAATGGAAAAAGTTGAATTTTCTTAATTTTGTCCTTAACGATTTACACTTTTTTTGGAAAACACCCATGTGGCGCCATCTATCGTAGCGTGGCACAGCTACCGCCTCAGTACAGGGTGGTTAGTACATCCTTTTGAGGGATGTATAACTCGTAGTAGAGCTCAATGTGTCAGGTATTTTTTTTCGGGAAACAGATTTAGGAGTTTTCTAATTTATCACACAAAGGTAATCAATTTCATACCAGGAGGCCATAAGTGGCCAGCGAAGGCTATCTCCGGCTGCTGCGGCCGCTGTCCCGTTGGGCCCGTTGCCAGACTCTCCGGGGATAGCGCTCTAAAGCGATGAATGCTCCTGGATCGGAATCTTCGCAGAAATTTATTTCACTTATAACTGTAGTATGACAATACAAAGTATATGGCGAAATTTATTAGTGATGCACACCATATTTTTTTACAATTTAAGACAGGGCCCATCTGAATGCTAGAAATAATTTTAATCCCACCAAAACATTTTCATGTCAAATGTTGCCAAGATAAGACCATATGGCTTGCCCTTTAGAATAGTTATCAGATCTCACGTAGAGCCAGCTTTTAACTCTACAAGCCCTAAATTCAAAAACTCTACACCTTAGTTAAAATGTGTGGCATGGCCGTTGCGTTACTACAAGAACCATTGTATGACAGAAAAGTAATGATCAGTGTTTTTATTTTTACCTTATGCCCATGTGACGGTAGCTAAACGGCCAAGTCACATATTGCGACTAAGGTGTAAAGTTTGTGAAGTTAGGGCTTGTAGAGTTTGGGCGTGTAGAGTTACAAGTTTGGCTCTACATCAGATCTGGGGGGTTATCATGACATAACAATGCAGTTCTGTTTACGCTCAGAGAAAAGGTCAGGGGGGTTATCATGAGCTACCTTTGCAGTTCTGTTTACGCTCAGAGAAAAGGACAGAGCTATATAACCGCCATAGCTCTGTCTTTTACGCTGACCGTAAACAGAACTGCAAAGCTAGCTCATGATAACCCCCCAGGGCTATGACAGTGACTTTTCTCTGAGCGGAAACAGAACTGCATTGTTATGTCATGATAACCCCCCTGATGAACTTTTGACAGTGCGAGCCATATGGTCTCGTCTTTGCAACATTTTACATGAAAGTATTTTTGGTGGGATTTCACTTCTTTTTGTAAGTAAAATTTTCAGTTATTTTTTCAATTTACCTGTTTTTAGTTTTTTTTTTGTATCTTGTGTACTAATACTAGCTTACTTACCACATTTCAGCTTTGTTGGACTTCAGGAAGTACCATAAGAGTTTTTGGTCATCAGTAAGTGAGTCAGTGACAAAATCGGGGTTTTTAGATGTCAATAACATCTAAAGTATAAGAGCTATGGAATTGAAACTTAATCAGTTTAATAAGTCTACTATTGAAATCATATACCGAGAATTTAGTTTATCTGGTATAATCCTAACCCAAGTTGAGAGTTCAAAAAGTGCGAGTTGGTCTCGCGCACGAAGGGTTCCGTACCATTATCTATACAACAGTAGACACTGTAGTATTATTATAACCTTTTTTTTAAAAAAACGGCATTACACAACGTTTGTTGTTTGGGAAACTCCCTTAATTTATTTTATTTTAATTTAATTATTTGTTTGAAATTAACATACATTTAAATTTGCCGTTATTAATATCGAGCAAAAAACGGCAAAAAATCACGTGTGTTTTATGAGAGCCATAAGTATTTATTTTATTTTGTATTCATGCCTTGGACAAATCGAGGGATCTCCTTAAATATTAAAAGCGATTACATTATAGCGATTTTAGTATTTTCAGTAACAAGTCCAGCATTTGCATTCAAAAGTATTATTTGGTGGAACTGATGATGAAGACCACTAAAGGTCACCAAAACTCCTCAACGGTACCTATTTTAAGGGTAGCGATAAGATATCTCGATTAAGATAGTTGAGCGACTACGGTGAAGAACATTGAAATGGTTTAAAAATGACTATGACTTTCCCGCCGCATTGCTTGTTTCTTATTAAATTGAGATGTGCGACTACAGAATAGTATAATATTATGATCATTAGAAGGTATGAAATAAATTAAGATGCAAAAAACTAAAAATCGCCTTCAAAAAGCAAGAAATACTTAACTTCTTTTAAACTGGTAGTATTGTAAGTCAGTCCAACTGAAGTCGGTCTCACAATATTTTCAATCATAAGCTGAATTTAGTTGTTTCTTGATTTTGAAGGCGGTTTTTTGTTTTGTATATAGTATTCGCTTTTCAATCTCTTGATCAGCTATATTTAAATAAATACATGCAAACAACAATCATTAAATTATCGCATAACCATGTCGCTCCACCCGTATACTTATGTATTTATACGAGTAAGCATCTACAAATTTAAATACAATGTAATAACACGTTACAATACATTGGCCTATTTGGTAGGTCACTACCAACTGCATTTGAAGCTAGTGGTCCCGGGTTCAAAACCCGGTAAGGGCAGATATTTGTGTGTTTTCTATGTATTTAAGTATATATTTCTCTATTATAAATAAGTTTATCATTGTCTAGTACCCATAATACAAGCCGAGAGCTTAGTTTGGGACTAGGTCAATTTGAGTGTCATTGTCCGTCAAATTTATTATTATTATTATTTATTTGTATGTCTTTCTCAAACACGGGACTATGGGAATCCGGACCTTTGGAAGGCGTTTATGGAGCCGAAGTGAAATCACAGAAGCCCTTTAGACAACTTTAATTAAGTAAAGTGATGGAACACCGACATGCGATTGTCCCTCAGTTTACACTATAGAAGTATGCTCCGCGGACAACCACCGGTTAGGGACATTGTTCCCAACATTAATAACAGGTTATTTTTAGGGTTCCGTAGCCAAATGGCAAAAAACGGAACCCTTATAGATTCGTCATGTCTGTCTGTCTGTCCGTCCGTATGACACAGTCACTTTTTTCCGAAACTATAAGAACTACACTGTTGAAACTTGGTAAGTAGATGTATTCTGTGAACCGCATTAAGATTTTCACACAAAAATAGAAAAAAAAACATAAATTTTGGGGGTTCCCTACACTTAGAACTGAAACTCAATTTTTTTTTTCATCAAACCCATACGTGTGGGGTATCTATGGATAGGTCTTCAAAAATGATATTGAGGTTACTAACATCATTTTTTTCTAAACGGAACAGTTTGCGCGAGAGACACTTCCAAAGTATTGAAATGTGTGTCCCCCTGTAACTTCTAAAATAAGAGAATGATAGAACTAAAAATATATGATGTACATTACCATGCAAACTTCCACCGAAAATTGGTTTGAACGAGATCTTAGTAAGTAGTTTTTCTTTAATACGTCATAAAAACATTGATCAAAGCTACAACGAACTTTTATATTATGTTACTTGCTGCTACGGAACCCTTCATGGGCGAGTCCGACTCGCACTTGGCCGCTTTTTTTCAGTTATATTCATTATCATTAATTTGTATATGACAATCGCCAGTGACAAATGACACTTAACTTACTCAAGCACCGCCAAATGTGTGTTCATTTTGTTCAGGAGCTCTGTTCCACTCGGTAAAAGTTAATTCCTTTTGACGTGCTATCAACGTTATCTTACTTCTTATTTAATTAATATTAATGGCGCCCGAGCTAAAAAATACGATAACATGTCAAAAGCGATATGGTATTACAGAGTAGAATAGAGCTCCTGAAACATTATTATGTTGGCTTTACCACTACATTCAAAATCAAGAGTCGATTCGATTTTTTACCCGACTGCGGCAAAGACCAAAAGGAGGGTTATGTGTTTGACTTGCATGTATGCCCGACTATATGTTCCCTTGAAGAAGCATCAAATCAAATCATTACTTTACTTTACTTATTAAACAAAAACAATATAAAGGGTAACTAACAAAATTATAGACGACATTATCAAAACATGCAGTCGGGCTTTAAAAGATTATTGTTAGCCTTGTATAAGTTCATCACCGTCACCGTGACTTAAATTCGAGAAAACTCTTTATTGTATTGATACGAGGAAAAACAGAACCCCGCATACAAAATAATATTCTTGCCCTTTGCATTTTTGCATTTAGGTAAAAATTGGGACTTATCAGTTTACAAACGCAATGTTGCGATTTCAATGTTTAGTTTCATTTTTGATATAAATTGGCATTCAAGGTCGCCGAGGTTATTAGTGCCTTAATCGCAGTATAATGTGTTGTTTCCACTCTCGGGCACTAAATTCACAGTATTGTTTCCAAATTGTCTATTCCAACTTTTTATTTTTTTGCAAATGTTTAACAAAACGGCAATACTAATACTGTTATAGTACCTAATGGCGAAACGAGGCCTTGTTTGACATTTTAAATATTGGTTTAGGTAGAATTGTGTTATATGTAATGAAAATATTTAAATTCAACCTGTTTTTCATTTATCTAAAATCGAAACTTTATTTCAATCGCTTATATATGAGATGCCTCACAGTACTTTGTTTGATAACTAGTTAATCAAAAAACCTTTTAGCATGGAACTCAGCTAGCCTAGGCTCACCAATTTATATACCAAATCGTACCGCCATCGCGTTCTTCGGCACTGAACGTGGGAATAACCGAATCCCACACAAGGCCGCGGTCATTGACTTTTTCACGCCTATAAAAGGAGCTCTAAAAGGATTACACCCTGAACCCGCTACCCTCGGTTAGCAGTGCGTTTACACGTAGAACAATAACCGTAAAATTGTAAGCGATCTGGCACTCGGCTGGCCCGCTCTTTGTAGCTTCGGAAAGCTGTTACTCTCAGGATATATTGGCACAACAATAAAAAATACAGCGTTTGTGACATAAACTATATGTGGAACGGTTTGAACTGGAAATAAAAACGCGATATGGACAAAGTGACACAACTTGGGTATTTCTGAGTCATCATGACAAACAGATGCGTAAAAGGTTAAAGTCAATCGAGCGTAATTTTTTGAGTTGTGAGTCGCGTATTTCCGCTGGCGTAATTTCTGTTGCATACTCCAAAAGTCCAACTGATTTTGCGTCGCCGAGTGAACCAAATAGGACTTCTGTATGAAACCCAACGCAGCAGAAATTACGCCAGCGGAAATACGCGACTCACAACACAAAAAATTACTCACGTTTGGCTTCATCTTAATAAGGTTAAACGATTTTTTAAGATTTTTTTGTGTAGTCGTATTATATGAATACTCGAACATTTTGCAACTTTTCATATGGTTATTCGCATAAATATGTGCTTATCCTCAAACGAAAAAAATACAAGCATAAGAAGTGGATTTTTACTATGTAATTTGAAAGTGTACGCAAAACCGATTACCATTTATTTAAGAAAAGTAACAAAAACTGCATGCATACTATTTAGTGTAGCACCAAACGTAAACAATTCTTCGCTTCCATTGACCAAACAGTAAATATCTTGAAGAGATACCATTTAAACAATGCTTTTGTGTATAGGATCCTAAGTTTCATAACAGATTCAATTACGCCGACCCGGTTACAAAATCAAAATTAAATATAGCCCCAGATATCGGTTACAAAGGGCCTCCGTTAATTAGTATTTTAAAGGGTTACGTAACTTGCTGTAAAATAAATTAGCAAAACAATTTCATTGCCGCAGCTAAAACGGTTTGTCAGCTTACTTTAATTAAAGTTGTAAAACAAACGCTCTCGGTGGACGCTGGTTAGTTACAATTAAAAAATCTTACCGACCTCGGTCTTTCACCCCCGGAGTAAAGTGGTGTTATTCTGTAAAACAGCTGTGGACTTTATTGTCTTTCTTTTAATAATTCAGCAACTATAAAGTTAGGAACAACCGTATAGGATACTTATTTCACATTGTTATAGCCTTTATTTAATTACCATGTTTATATATCGTAATTACACTTTTACCGTTAAATTAAATTTAACTTCATTTATTTAGCCAAGTTACAAAAATAATAATTAATAATTTTGAATAAAATATAATTTGTGTAAATAAAAACAATACTTAAAATAATAAAGATACAATCGAAATCAATACTAGTCGTAATAAGAATTATAATTAAATTAACAACCATAATTAAATTATTGATTTATTATTTTATTATGATTGTTAATTTAATTTAAATAAAACAACCAAATTTAAAGCCTGGTCCTTGGTGCTCCTTTAAAAATGCCCGTGGAATCATTGAGTTTGAGTCCTGTTTGCTTTGGGTTTTTTATTTATTTAATGTAAAAACATTTTCAAAAACAACTCAACGTTTTGTTAGGGAATAGCACTACAATGCAGTTCAAGTTTTACGTAAGTCGATGCTATACAAGAGATTCTGACCAGCTAGTGATTTAGTTGTTCAAACCGTTATTTCTATTGTAGCTCGAGCACGAACACTTTAATCACAAAATCTATCCGCAGCACGAACCCCTAAAACGTTTCCATACATTATCACGTTTCAGACTTCACCTTTACTGTTGTCATTGAGTAATGAACTATGACTATACAAAATGTGAACTTAAATTCGCGTTAATACGGACACGGGAGCACTGTTGCCGAACGATGGTTGAGGATGACGACACGTTAACGTTGAAACAAGTTTGTGCTGTTTGAGATCAGTAGATTCGTATTCGTATCATCGGATAGGACTTTAAACCTCGTCGAAGTTTCCTTTTGACTTTCGGACTTGAGCGAATATGTGATGCGATCTAAGCTCTGAAAGTCATATACGTATCCCCGGTCGTAAACGTCGTCAACAGAAATGTGAAACGTTAATAACCAGCATACATTGATCTCGATTCCGTACAATGGGGGGTTATTGGTTAGGTGGTACTTAAAAAATAATACATCTTGTTACATTGTACGTTACGAAACTCTAAATTAATGCTTGCTCGATTCACACTTCGCCGGTATTTTTTGTTTCAAGTTCTGTTTGTACCTTTACGCCACTTAATATTTAATGTTTAATTAAACAACAATAGGAAATGGTTTAAAAATATTTTACAAAGAGTTGTAGGGCCCCATTAAATTTGAGTTTGAATTATTAGAAAATCCTTAATTATTTCTGACTCGGCCTCATAATAAATTGCCTGTCTTTTGTTTCTTTGCTCCAATCAAAGTAAGAGACGGAGCCACGCAACACGCTTTTGACACAGCTTATTTGTTAAAGGTACATGGTAGTCAATATTTTCCAGTCCCTCTTAAATAAAAGAACGCATCAATTCCATCGTGTTATTAACCGACTTCAAAAAAGGAGTAGGTTTTCAATTCGTCGGGGTTTTTATGTTCTCCGATTACACAAAGACCGCTGGATCGAATTGATTTTTTTTTGTTCAATTGAGTTTATTTTCTTGTTGGTCCCATTTCCAGCACGTCAAGATCTGATGATGAGATCTTGAAGAAATCGAGGGAAGTCCTCGAATATTATACGATTAAATGTACGTGGATGACATAACAGTATTATTATGATCACTAAAAGGCATGAAATAAAATAAATGTTTTACAAACTTAATACCGCCTTCGAAAAGCAAGAAAAACTTCTTTTAAAATTATAAGTAAATAAGTCAGTCCAACTGCATCGCACTTTATATTTAACCAAAAGCCGAATTCAGTCACCTATAATTTTAAGAAAAGTTATTTGTTGCTTTTTGAAGACGGATTTTAGTTTTTTATATTGTTTGTAGGCTACTCAAAATCTGGACGTCTGCTGCTCCGTTAGTAAAATGGAAATATAAATAACGATTGAAGTTAAAGTACAAGATACGAAGTATCTATACGTATTAATAACATGGCCCCTGGCTCCTATGCTGCCTGTATTTCTTAAGCCAGTGTTTTCTCAATAGTGATCAGGAGGGTTATTATGACCTAGCTGTGCAGTTCATTTTACGGTGAGCGTAAAGGACAGAGCTATGGCAGTTATATAGCTCAGGGGGGTTATCATGAGCTAGCTTTGCAGTTCTGTTTACGCTCAGAGAAAAGGACAAAGCTATATAACCGCCATAGCTCTGTCCTTTACGCTGACCGTAAACAGAACTGCAAAGCTAGCTCATGATAACCCCCCTGTCCTTTTCTCTAAGCGTAAACAAAACTGCATAGTTATGTCATAATAACCGCCCAGATTCTATAACATTATGATGTAAAGACGGACGTACTAATATTAAAATTATGCTTGTCTAAACATGTGATATGGTTACTACTTGGGTAAAAGATTTTTTTAGGTTGCAAAATACACACATACATACATAACATCACGCCTTCATTCCCAGAGTGGGGTAGGCAGAGCTAAAGAAATACCAACAACTCTAAAAGGACATGTTAATAATTCTGTAACCACATTTTGCACAAGTAGGCTGAGATGGTTACTAATATAATAGTGACAGGTTGCAAGCCCATCGCCTAACAATACTAGAAGCCTTTATTCCCTTAGTCGCCTCTTACGACATCCACGGGAAGACATGGAGTGGCACTATTCTAACCCGGAAACCACCCGTAAAATATGCAAAATATGTTTTGAATTTAATAAATAAATGGGCCTCTTGTATGAAGTCTCGTTGTTTGATTTTTAAATACGACTTTTTAAAGGAAGCCGTTCTCAACGCCGCCCAATCGGTTGCTTAAATGTCGGCTTAAGTGTGTACCTGTATATTTTAGAAGGAAACCGCTTATTTCGTAGCCGAGAATTGAGGGATGGGGCAACATCCCGGGTGTAATTATTGCTTTACTCTTGAGGTTGTTTAAAACTTGACAATATTCTAAGTGGGATAATAATAAAGGATGAAACAATTTCAACTCGTGTTGCTTCTATTAAGCATATTCGAACATAACATAATTGCAAAGTCACAAATGCCATATATGTAATATACCTTAACTGTTCGGTTGAGACAAGAATGAAATAAATGAATAAATAAATGTTGCTCCCTAATATTTATTCACACGAATTGACCTTATAGTTAAGATTCAGACTAGTATAGGTTTTTTTGTACAAAGCAAAGAAAATGTTTAAAAAACGATAAACCGAGTTCAAACACTCAAATCGCTGTAAATGTGCCTATAATACTTGAAGATTTCTCTCGATTTCTCCAGGATTCCATTATCAGCTCCTGACCTGATGACAATGGGGCCATCTAGGACGTATACAGTTTCAAACAGGAAAATAAGTTTACAAATAGACCAGCCGTCTTCGAGTAATCGGGGAACAAACATAAAAACAAAAACGAACTGAGAACCTTCTCCTTTTTTGAAGTCGGTTAATAAAACACGAGGTACATCAATTTAATACCGTGGCATACAACTATGTTATAATATATTCTACTATGCAATTTTATAAATATTTTGGTACACAACCAAGCCTTTCACTATAGAAATAACCTATATTTAACCGACTTAAAAAAGGACGAGGTTATAAATTCAACTGTGTGTTTTTTTGTGTGTTGTTACGCGATTTCTCCGTCAATTGTGGATAGGTTTGAAAATATTATTTTTGTTTGATAGGGTGTACTCCTGAGGTGGTCTCATTGCCGCCAAGTTGAAATCTGATGAGGGGATTCGTGAGGAATTGAGATAGCTCCTCAAATATTATAGGAATAAAATAAACGTGGACGACATTACAGTATTATTATGATGGTTACTACAAGGTATAAAATAAAATAAATGTATTAAAAACCTAAAAACCGTTTTAAAAAAGCAAGAAATCGTTTCCTTTAGAATGGTTAGTCCAACTAAAGTCGGCGTCCCACAATATTTTTAATGCTGAATTTAGTTGGACTGACCTATCATTTTAAAATAATTATTTTAAAATTAATAGTGCTCATTGGGTGGTGAAATAGATCTGATAAAAGCGACTAGGACATTGTCCCTTTAATTGATTTTCCTCGTATGGACACGTATTTGTCCAAATCTAGGTCATCGTGTTACTCAAATAGAAGACGCCTTCTGCTGGACGTAGTCGTATCTGCCCTAAATTGATTTCAATCCACAAAGGTTTTGACGTACGTTTCTATTAAGAAGCGGTTGCCTCCAGCTTCTAAATACAAACGTACGTCAAAGCCTGATTTGGATGGATTAATTAAATGATAGGTTGTGTAATATGCTATCGTAGTTCGGCATTCAGTACCGCGAATATAAAAAAAAAATGCTTTATCTATTAATTACTCAAACAAAAATGACCTCAAATTTGAGAAAATATTACAAGAGTATTACCGCGAATGTAATTGTGTACTTCTCGCTTCAGTATTACCGTGAATACGCCAGTAGCGCCGCCATAGTAGAAATACTTAAGACAAATTGCGTGCCTCTTTTGTAGTTAAGTTTTTATACATTATCTAAATACATTCTAGCTATAATAATTACATTAAAGCTACATTTTATAAGAATGATTAAAGGGTAAATTTAGATAAGAAACGTAATTTTTGAACAATAATTGAGGGATTCATTCATAAATTAAAAATAATATTTAATGTCACAATTGTGGATTTGATTTGACCTTTTTTTATTCGCCTTCACGTTATTTCATTTTATTCTTCAGCCATAGCAGCGAATGTCACTACAAAACGGCCAAAATATCCTGGCATAATCCGCGAATGTTTCACTCTTGAACAACACTGTTACATAAATACCGCCAATGTGCATTATTACAAAATATATACACGTAATTTTGGCATTGGTAAAAAGAGGTAATAATATTGAAGAGTAAAAACAATGTTCTAACATAAAAGCATACATTATAATAAAGTTTGTTTTTTGTTAGGTCTTCAATACAAGTACGGTTTGGTACTAGCAGAATAGCCGCTTTAATTTTAAACTTAGACAGATGCAGTGCATTTTACACCTTAAAATAAGTAACAGCCGCGCCTGTTTCAAGCTTGTTATTAGTCTGCTCGTATCTTCAAGTGTCTAAATAATATTGTTATGTGTAAAGTATTAACAAAGCAGTATAAAACCATCGAAAATGTAATTTTCCCAATATTCCATCCTCACTTTTGGTTTTGTCATATTAATATGCTTAGTACGTTTCTACCTAAATCTTAATGGTTAATCTTTCTCTTTCAATATTTTATTGATTTCTGGCCAGCAAGGAGTTACCACCGTGTGACCCTGCTTAGTAGATGATTTTCATTAACTATTCGTTCTTGAACTTGACGCACCAAATATTAACCGGCGAGTTGAACTTGTCCCGCTACGTCTGGGTAAAAACCACATTTATTGGCGTGCATTCTCAGTTTACCCGTTTAACCCCTCGAGTGAATGAAATCGTATGACTTCGCACCAGGGGGCCCGCTATCCCATTCAAGGTGTTTCGAATGGGTATTTTTAAGGGTTTTACTCAGAAAAGGCGTATCGCTAAAAAGCCGTTCGATTTGCTTTTAAAACCCGCTATCCCATTCAAGGGGTTTCGAATGGGTTTTATAAGGGTTTTACTTAGGAAAGCCATGCGATACGCTTTTTAAAGCGCTATTTATAAGGATTATCTGTGCTTTAGCTGTTAAGGTATCCTTTATAGTAAATGGTTAGTTTAACAAATAACTTAGTCATATAATATTTCGTTCCAAGAGATTATTCTTTTAGTGGGGTATTCTATTGAGAGGTTAGTATTTCAAAGGCTTTTATCGGTGAATGGGTGGACGGGTCCCTGCTTCGCACACCCGGTCGACCGTTCGTTTTTAAAAGAACAACGACTCAGTTGATTTGCAATCTTGTTAGTTATACACAAAACATGGTTTAAGACAATGTGTAATATATGCTACCACTGTCTCTTCTTGCCAAGTAGGTCAGACAGCCCGCAGTGATCTCCGCCGTTCCCGGCTCCGTCCGTCATGTCGCTTTGGTCATTCTTCACGACGGCGACATCTGGCGCCATATCACGGGATTGATAACGCCATTCATTATGTTGGCGATTTACAGTTTTGGTAATTTTGTCAAGAAACCATAAGCAGTTTATAGAGGGTCGTGTTTTAAAATAAATAGAGAAAAGATATATTTCACTTTATTGACTCGCACACTTAAGGTTGCACTGTTTTAGTGGTTTATCTTGCTAACCAGGCAGGTTTTCACTACTATAAGGAGGAGCTTGGGTTTGAGATGAAGGCATGAAAAAATTGTTCTT
The DNA here is from genome assembly GCA_949316455.1 of Acleris holmiana. NCBI lineage: Eukaryota > Metazoa > Arthropoda > Insecta > Lepidoptera > Tortricidae > Acleris > Acleris holmiana. Next base: position 12,281,842 of record OX438769.1, read on the forward strand.
TGTAATGATTATAAGCACAATTTTTAGCATGCGACAGCAAAGTAACAACAGAGAAAAAGCTAACTTTTAACTAACTCGAAAGGTGGTATCTCAACCATAATAATCTAAGATTGATTCAATATTCTACCGGTGGTGATGAAGCCTCAATTAGGCTTAGCAGGGCAACAGCCATAGTTATTATCGCCTTAAAAATAAAGTTTAACTTTTGCTCTAAAAGCCGCTGGTCAGGTAAAGAATTGAAAATCGTGCTAAGTAATGCGTTTTATTTTAGCGTTCTACTTCGTAATTTTTAATTTTAACGAACTTTTAACCAATGTTTTGTTTCATAATTCTACAATAGTCTACAATACTGTGGTATGGTCACAGAATAGATAATAGTACAGTATGGTGTTAAGAAGCTTATCAATTAGCAATTTAAAATCGAGTACGTGTCATGTAAATACCAAAATAATTTGTTTTTAAGGAACTCTGTGGTATTTACATACCTCATCGCGACGCTAAGACAAATCTAACCACAATAGATTATTTTTCTTCGTCAAAATCGGGCTATCCATAGAACAACAAGCTTCTGACCAGTCTGTGAGGTATAAATAATTACTTATGAATATTTAAGTAAGTGCTTTACTCTTAAGTGTTCTAAGCCCAAAGGGTGCCAATGGGACCCTGTTACTGGTGTCCTATCGCAACTCCGAAGTTTTGTCTCCCAACTGTTTAATTTGAGCAAAAAATCAAAAGTTAGAAATTTTATATTTTCTGAACCCATTAATTTTTCAATATGTTTAGAGAATAAGGTTTGTTTAATAACATTTTTTTAAAAGGTTTTTTTTTTACATACATACATTAAATCAAGCCTGTTTCCCAGAGGGGTACCTATGCAGGGACCACGTCTTTCCACCTGCTACGATCCTGACAGAATTCTTTCGTTTCTTCCACATTCACGTCGGTTTCGGGTATTTAAGATTCGGCCCTTTTCCAGTATTTTTCCGATTTGATTTAAAAAGTACGTCTAGGGCGGCCCCTTCCGACCCTTCCACTCACTTTTGCACTGTATATCTCTTAAGTCAATCTTCTTTCATCCATCCTTTCCAAATGACCGAACCATCGAAGCATGCCCTTTTCAATCTTCTTTCAGTCCACATTTCTCTCTGATCTTTTCATAATATTTTCTAATTTATGAAAATGTTGACATAACAGTTGAAATTAGACCTTTTGCAGGTAACCGCTGTTACCAAGTCTCCACTACCCGTCCGCCTGTATGTCTGTCAGCGGGCTGTTATCTCATGAACAGCAAAAGGTAGACAGATAAAATGTTAGCAGAGTCACTTTTGGTCGGTTATATAACAACTTCAATAACTAACGCTCTCTATTATTAAGGAAGTATTAAATCCTAAGCGATTTTTATAAACAGTTCCTAAAACCATAAACGGCAATAATTGCTAATGAAATTTGGCTCACTACGTAAAAATACTCATTAAAATACAAATTGGAGTACAATTCTATCTGATTTCTTCACTCCATGGTGAACTCGTATTTCTTCTTGTCTCGAATGTGAATTAATACGACACCGTCTCGGAGACAAGGCTAAATTAAAAACGCCGATGAAGTAAATTGCGATGTCAATCAGCGGAGGCCGTCGCTATGGCCATCAATCTTCATGAGCCGGCTTAGATGCGGGCTGGGATAGATGGGGCAAGCTAATAGCAAATGGTGTAATAAATACAAGTGTCCTACTGCGTTCAAGTACTCTATCTGTGATTGGTTAAACTGTAAGAATATGAGAGTATCTATGTATGTACTTTATTGTAAAAAACACAGAAATTAAAATTGAATATTCACAGAATAGGAACGTACAAAGATATGCAGATGTGTTATTTTAGTTATTATTAGTTTTAAATATTCAAAGAAGTATGAGGAAAAAATATAAAGCAATATCGAATAAATAATGTTAAATGATTTGAATTTTAGAAATAGTTATATTCTAGAGACCTGTCATGATCAATAAGGTGACGACGATACAATAATTTTAATGTACCTATGCATATTTTTCCCGAAAGTTACACAGTTTGCAAAAAAAATGCGGTATGTAAAGTTTTGCGTTTAATTAGGTTATAATAATAGGTATTAGGTATTAATTATGATTACTAAATCACAGACGCCATTTTACGTAAGTTCTTATTCTAACTGTCATTATTCTTGGTTATAAAATAAATGTAAATTTTGGAGAGCTTTGTGTTAATTAAAGCTGATTAAATATTCTTTGATACCAATAGGACAACACGAATTTTGTCTTTACTAAAGGAATCTTATCTCATTTCATTAGAGCTACTTACAGTTATCTTTTAGGGCATTTCATTATGATTAACGATCATATACAGTGTGTGACATACGTAAGAACATAAATTTTAAGTAATTCTAGACCTTTTCTAATGGAGAGTTATTAATATTTCTAATTTTCTCGAGTAGCAATGTAATGCAAATAGGCAAACGAGTAAGGTACAAAAAATCAAATGTTAGTGTCAGTTGTTCTTTGTTACCGATACATTGCGTGGCGAATTAGTTAGTATGAAAAAAAAGTACACATTATGTTAACAATACACATGTTTTTTTTATGTTAATTAGGATACATATTAGTTGTTGTCAAAATATAATGTTAAAAGATAAAAAATCTAAATTGTTTATTCAGTAAGTAGGCCGCACGGGCACTTTTACACGTCAAAACTCTACTGGTGCTTCAAAGAGACCACTGCTGAGAAGAAGAATGGATGTCACACTCTGTATATGAAACTAAAATCTACCTAATCTCGTCAGCTTCTCGCCGTTGATTTGGGTGTCTTGTCTATTACTTTTTGTTGATCTAAGCAGCACTTCGAGCAGTCTTTTAAGATAAATAGATTGCCTTTACGTCACATATTTAAGAAGATAAAGTAACTAGGAGAACATGATATTTCTCTTAATACTCGTACTTAGAGGAGATTGACTATATCGTACTGTCTCTTCTTCGCGAATAGTGATTGTGTTCGAAACAGATTTGTGAAATTTTCATGGTGTATCTTGGAACCATGGATTGTACGTAATATGATATCTTTACATACGTTATAAATGCATCCGAATTCGGGCCTCACGAGGTTAAATCCCGAATTCAGATGCATTTATATTTATTTTTAAATTTAGCTGTTGACAAGTATAAAGTTAAAGTTTATTGTAAGTATTTTGTTAGTTTAAACTTTTAGTCCATAAAGTTCATTTTAATTTGTTAAAAAATGTAAAATCGCATTTAAAAGAAACGGTAATTGAACTTTAGTAACTTACTCGTTAGAAGATTTAATTCCACTTTCAAAAATCCCAAATCCCTCTGTTGTGGTATAGTGGGCCTCACGAGGGTACATTATTAATCAATATATTTATGTGAAGTTAGTACAAAGTTATTACAATAAAAGTAAAAAGTACCAAACGTATTTCTCTGCGATAACTTTATGATGATGACAGTAAAATATGTTTGTACAAAGTTAGTAAACAATAATATTTCTAGAAAACATAAAATAAAATAAGACAATCTTATAAGTAATAATAATAAGATAATATTTTGATACAGTTGTTGGTTGTTTGTATTATAATTACAACTTTAGCATAATATACATACATATTAACAAACCAATGCCAGTAGCAACAACAGCAATTTTGGTAAATCTGACATGTTAGTTGATGTATCTAACTCCTTGTTAGGCTCGTATGGAACCAAGACACTTGTAACATATCATTTGTGACCAAATTTATGCATATTGTGAATATTAGGGGTGAGCTTTAACGTTTTCAAATCATGTGCACTTGATTTTAGCCGCATGACTCATAATTTATAGCCCGACACGCCAGCGATCCCTATTTATGTCACTGAGCTGGTAGCTTGTCACGTACAACCGTCGAAACCTATGTTAATACTAGTTAAGCCCAACTACAATCACATTTCACCCTTCTTAGTTTGATTTAAGGTTCATATTTGAAGTAAGCTAGTTGTTATGGCTCAGGTTAAGTCGGTAGTGGTTTAGTAGCCAGGTAAGTTGCGTGTTTAGTGTTTAGTTGGTTAGCAACTAGTTAACAGCGTATTGTAAGCTTATCAAGAAGCAAGCGTTAAAGGTACTTAAGGTGTACTGACGCGACAATGTTGCAGTTTACGAGTTTAACGGTCTTACTACGATCTAGTTTAGTTCAAATAGTTATGGTGTAAGTAACAACCAACATAATTTATTATAGTTCAATTAATGTTACAAAGATAAGCACCTTTATTTTTGTAACTAACTAAATTATTTATTAAAAGAAAATTTAAGACCGTAATAGTAGTTTATTCACCAAGGGACGTAAGACACGGATTACTAATCGAGCGTGCATTTGCGGCCGGACGCAAAGCGGAGGGCCGTAAACCACAAGAGTTTAGTATTCTGTACTTACCCTAGAGTGATATATGCTGCTTTATACTACATTTAAAAATAAATACAATACAAAAGAAACAAATGAATTCTTTTGAGGAAGAACGAGCGCGCCATCAAACAGGGGCTATACTTTGAAATCCGTAATTCGATCTTCGTCTATTGCTATCCTTTTTGCTCTCGATACGTAACTAATTTGTAAAAAGTGACAGGGCGATCTGAAGTAATTAAGGATTTCAAAGTAGAAGCGCAGTAGCAAAAGTTTTTTTAATTGTGAATTTTAACGCTCCGTTCAGTTTGCGTGCCAAAAAACGTTAAAGAAGGTAAATACGCCCCGATTTCCAGGGTTCCGCTTGCATGCCTGTCGAAGTGAGTTGGTTGACAACGTCATCGAATTAAAAAAAAAAAAACGGGGTAGGAATGCATTTTCATACGACATTACTGCCCTGCGATAACAGGGCAGTTATGAAATTCTATTCAATATTACTACCCTGATTTTTGAGATGGTTTAATGAACGGCTTTCTCGCCTCTTATTAGGGTAGTAATTATGCACTTATTAACAAAGTGTAGTATAAAGTATATTATGTACGAGTATGTATCTACGAAATTAGGCGCTTTGAGTAGTTTTACTCATTACACTATATCGTGCGCCCTTATTAATAAATATTTAAGAAAATTACTATCCCAGTTTTTAAGAAATAACTAAATGATTGAATATGATACACCGGAGACGTACCTTTATGTATGTGATCGGGAGAAGAGAGTTTTATACGAATCACGAATTCTAAAAACCAAAATACCTACGCGTTTACTAAGCAAAAGTCGGGATACATACGCTGATGAGTTACCGGAAGTGAATATTATAATTTTGTGTTATTTTTTAACAATATTTATGACTAGTTATTCGATATTTCGCCCGCATGGATTCATTTATTATATTCGTCATCCACAGTCATAGTAGCCAAAAATAATAGGTATTAGTTTTTTTTAAAGACAATAAGACACAATACTCGAAATGAGCGACTAAAACTAAAATAAAAACAAAAATCGGTAGTTTGTGGTACACACCTAATATCTCTGAAATAGCATGATGTTAATCGTCATCAATGTCATCATTAAAACGAATAACATTAATTTTCGATTAGCCTGATGATAAAATAGCATACTTAATACGAATCCGCATATAAAGAAAGTTTAATGGTAACTCAATCAAAAGACAAATTTAATATTTTTGGTGGCCTAGTTATGTTAGGTTAGGTTATTTTAAGTAAGATACGACTTATAAGTGTTATGCGACATATGGGCAGCTCAAGTTAGGTTTAGCGACGAGCGAAGCGAGGTTAGGTTAACTATGATATTTATAGCTTTTAATATGTGTGCAAATTAACGTTAGTTTTATTAAAATCAGATCGGTCAAATTAAATAAAGAACTTAATGTGAATAGCCTTGTATATCACAAATAAATACTTACTTAAATCATACTTGAAATAGAGCAACAAATAAACCTGTCATAATAACAAAACTGAATCAAGACCGCCTGTAGAATTACTTTAACGTCTTGAATAGTTCGACGTCGATTTCACAGTGGAACGCTTCTATTTAGAACCCCAAGTCCGCAGTAACTGTATAATAGCGAATATCAAAATATAGTTGTGTTCGTTTACAGACACAAAAGCGTGTTCTGATCTTAGTTTCTTAACAGTAAGTATGACTCTAGGGATCAAAGTATACTGGTTTGAGTGAATTTAACATTGCGTTAAAGAATACGGTCATCTGTTCCGGGAACATTGCGTGATGGGGAACACTAAAACGGTTATTTTACAAAGTCATGCTCGATCGCTTTAAAGTTAGCTTTTAAATGAACAGCGATATAATTACAAGAATATTAAACTGAGAATTGGTAAGTCCTTAATAATTTATGACACGTACGGGCAAAACTAATCATAGAAAAAGAAAATCAAAATAATAACCAAACTCAAAGTGAAAGTACCTACTCAACCGGCATCGGCTTGTTTAACAAGGAAGAGGTACTCGTTAATAACATAACAATATTTTTTAGGAACCCTTATAGTTTCGCCATGTCCGTCCGTCCGTCCGCAGCATAGCGCAGAGACTCTTAGTACTAGAAAGCTGTAATTTGGCATGAATATAAATATAAGTCACGCCAATAAAGTGGTACAACAAAATGTAAAAAAATATTTTTTAGGGTACTTTCTCTCCACGTAACGTGGGGATGTATTTTTTTTCCCGTCTACCCCATAGTATGAGGTGTCCTTGGATACCTATCAAAAATATTAGGGGTTTATGGAAACAGTTTTTCGATTAAGCAATCTGTTTATGAAATATTAAGCTTTAAAGCGCAAATTTTTGTTAGACTCAAGTGTCGCTCCTTACAGCCTAATTCTACAAATACTAATAATCTGAAAAAAAAAACTTAAATGAAAGAGCATATCACGAAGTTTAAAGGAAAACTATCAATTAGTTATTACTTGTTAATTAATTTTTCTATGAAACTTTTCCGTTGTGCGACGAAAATTAGCCATAATAATAATAATAATGGGATAATTTTCGTGTTACATCGGAAGTTTTTTCACTTGTGTTGTTTGTGTGGTTAACTACGCTTAACTATGGTCCAACTATTTGGTCCTTACCCTTCTAGCGAGTAAATAAAGTTTACATATCGATATCAAGAAAATGTGTATGGCGATTAGAATCAGCAACAAGTGTCGCATTTAGTACCTACTAAAATTTGACATCGACGTTGACTTTCGTTATCATCATTAAGTCCAAATATTTGACAATGTTTAATATTTTTTATTACACTTTCTCGTAAAAGGTGTTATTACACGCAGGCTTATAGAGTACTTATAGCCGATTTACCCCCCACGGGAGCTACGAATTTTATAACTTCTGAGGGAGATATCAGTTAAGTTTTAAAATATACAGCCTATTCGTAGGTTGTTTCAGACTAAGGAGGTTTAAAATAAGCTGAAGTTTATTTCCTACCTTCAAAACTAGGCTACAAACTAATTTCTTGGATATTAACCTTATACGGGTGAATTGCAAAAATATTTTACATAGCTAAGGACCTAATTGATGTCAAAGTTTAATTGAAATAAAAAAAAAAAAATCTTTGTGTAATGAAACTTACTCAAACAATCACATGGTTAATCTTTTTTACACAGAGGGAAAATAATTTGTTTTAATTAAACCTTGACATCAATTAGGTCCTTAATTATGTACAATTTTTTTGCACTTCACCCGTACGGTATATACTCACGTTAGTATTTTCCTTCTTACGGCCCTTGGTGCACAATGTACTATTTCTTCCTTTGCTAAAGAAGCGATAACGTTTTGGCAATGTCAGACTGGCCAGTACGACGTAAAATTCATTTTCAAACTCGCCTAGAGAAGAACACCACTGATAGAGTAATCAGTCGAATTGTTGACCGTAGCATACATCTTAGAAAAATTATCCAGCCCGTGATAAAATTTGTACTCTACGCGCATGTGCTTATAGTAAACTTTTACTTGTCAAGCTAAATACCCGAGGACATAATTCCTCCCGGTTTATCCCGGGCTATCCCGTTTTTATCTACGGCCCGCTTAGCGACGAGTTTCAGAATTAATGTCTCTGCTCTAAATAATTACTTCCTTCGAGAAGCTGACGCTTGGGGACGGCAAGGCTCAGTTTACGGGTTTAGTGTTAGGAAAAAAAACAGTGTGATAAAAAGACATACAAAACCCACAAGGGAAATGTAATGTAGTGATGAAACTCGAACCCAGAACAACTGTGCATGGGTGTGCTCTTTAAATTCAAACTAGGTACTGTACTTTTAACAGGAGTAAATAGCTACTATTTCATGAGTTTTCGATATTTCGACGATGTTGCAATCGTCATGATCAGGAGAGTTAAGGATAGCCGTATCGGTCTTTTCTCTTCAAAAATTAGCCACATTTGAGCTCTTTTACATGTCTCAGTAATATGCAGTGAATCTAATAGCGCTTCGGACAAAACCATCATTGCAGAGAGTAAGCGCCGCAAAAAACTTCTGCGGAAGGTCATTTTCCAATTATAAAATACAATATACTTAATTTACATTACAAGGTAATAAAGTAATAAATAATAATTACTAATACCAGCACAAATATAATAATTGCAAATGTAAGGTCAATAATATTAAATTAAAAATAATAGAGTAGAACACGTCAGAAACGATTACTACAATAACTAACTGGAAAACAGGTATTTCCAAGCTTGAACAGACCGGTCCCCACGGACAGCACCCGTTCACGAGTATGACACGTATCTCAGCCGTCGCCTTCTTGTGTTCGGGAAGGTGGCGAGCCGATCAATGACGCCACCGTAAGCAAAGACCTTTGAGTGAGCATGATGTGCTCGTGCTGCTGGAGAAAAAAAGGAATAATAAAGTTAGGGTGTCCGGCGAGAAACATCACAATCCGCTCTCATGTCTAAAAGACCGATAAAAATTACATGAAAAAAAACCTTAATTTAAAACAAATGCATAATTGGCATAAAAGGTATTTTGCAATAAATGTTGCATAGTAATCAGCTATTATTATTCCATTAAAAAACTGATTTCAGTAGTAGCCCGCACTACTTAAAAACGTCTTTGTCATCTAGGAAGTCATTTACAGCATACAAGACATGCAAGACTTAAGTTTATTGAACGTCATATTAACAATATCAGTAGGTATCCTATTGTAGATAGGTATACGTTTCAGTTCCCCACAAATGATGTGCTTATTTTACCAAGACGGTGACTTGGGACTACGAGTTTATTTTTATTTCTCGTGTTAAACTTGCAAACGTCATGGTTATGCCTGAAGTCATGTAAGTATGTGTTGTTTGCGTGCATATATGATATTTTCGAGATAAATTGATTTCTTTAATTTTATCTGTGAGTGAGACCAGAGATCCCAGTTGATAAATGAAACGTTTTGCCCGCTTCTGTAACACAAAGATGGCCTGGAGGTCAGCCGCTCTTCTCCACAACATAATCCCACAACTCATAACACTATGAAAATAACTAAAATACACCAGTCTTGCCATCTTGACGTCTTGTAGTGGTCGGATACACTTTAATACACTTTACTGCATACGCTGCAGAACTCAGTTAAGATGCAAGGGTGGATTATATACGCGCAGTCCATTGCAGTTTTGAGTCGAAAGTAATACGAGTACCTAAAAATATTGATTTATCTTTGAATCCCATTGTCTCATCTATTAGTCTTTAACTAATACCATTACCTCCTTTCACATTTTTTTTACCTACTTAAATTGATGAACATGTGTGTGTGTGTGTGTGTGTGTGATTGGAAATGTGTACATACTCTTGCTACCCCGCTCATTATTGCATTTTCTGTTGTTGGTATTCTGTAGCTCTGCCTACCCCACTCTGGGAATAAAGGCGTGACGTTATGTATATTTGTAAATAAATTAATGCTAACAGTTAAATAAGTCATAATTTTATATTTATTGAAATGTAAAGCAAGCCCGAGAGATGTAGGTACGAGATTCTTTCCAACTATGCAAAAATAAGTCCTCAGGGCTAAATACTGATGCTACTCTTCATACTTAAGGTTAAAATTCTGGTATCGTCGTCGGTAAATTATTCCAGTAATATTGGTAATTATATAAATTTAAATATTATTTTGAGTCTTAAATATTTCATTTCATCTGTTGCTCATTGTTCAAAATTTAAAAGTTACTGTATAATTAACGTTTAAAGGGATTGTTACTGGTAAAGTACTCGCTTGGAGTAAGTTTCAAGTAATGGCACATCACTACCGTACGTATAAGTAGAATGGGGCAATAGATGGGCGTTTTCCAAAAAAAGTGTACATCGTTAAGGACAAAGTCAAGAAAATTTAACTTTTTCCATTTCTTCACCAAAATTAGCCATACATTTAGATACGTTAATTTTCGTGACGAAATGGAAAAAGTTAAATTTTCTTAATTTGTCTTTAACGATGTACACTTTTTTGGAAAACGCCCAGATACAAGGGGTGATTACATAGATGACGTCATGAATATGGTTTTCACTCCACAGATGTTTTTTGTTGTGAGACGTGATGAGGCAATCTATAAATCCTGGTCTTTTCTATACCTTAGATCAAGCTATAAAGCTAACGGAAAAACAAAATCAATATACACTCTTTGCCCGGTGGAAGTAGTAAGTATCAAAACTTTTCAAATATGGTTAACGAAGGGCGACGCGTCCCGGCGGGGATCAAGTTTTTCTTCGTAATAAATTGAACAACTTTAGAGCGGTCAAGAGATTTTGCTTCGATAGAATTTATGAGACTGTTCTATTGAAAAAATAAAAGTAAAAATGGAGTTTCTTACAGTTTTAAGGTTAGTTTAATGACATCAGTTCGGTATTCTGGTTGCATGTGGAAAATTATAAACGCGTGTTTAGTGAGGTTTGCTTAAAGTATAAGTGTACCCAATGCTAGTTAAGCCTGTGTTTGTTATAATACAGTGAATATATTAAACAAGTTTATAGTCTATAAAAACCGCCATGATGCGACAAAGATCTTTATGAAAGTGGCTAAAACAGGAATAACAGCCGCCGGTGCCGTCTTAAAATCGTCACTCAGATGTAGGTATATTGTTGTTTTTAACTTTTACAAAGATTCCGCGTGTTCTTGAACTATGAATCATACTATATTTATTTTGCATGAATTATCAATTCGTTCAATATTTATAACTTAACTAATAAATTATAGTGTGTTTGTCTAAAGCATGCTTTTAAACTGATAAAGGCTACTAAACCTATTAGTACATTTTGATGCAAGTGCGGAAAGTATGTCATTTTACACGAGTCCTAAGGTGTCTTTCCCCGAGCTGCAAGCGAGGGACAAGACTTGGGACGACGAGTTAAAATGACAGTTCCGCACAGGTATCAAACGACGTTTCTTATTACATTTGCGAAAAAATATCAGTGAAACAAAAACAAATCAGTAAATAAAACTATTACAAGAGACAATTTTACTTTAAATTGACACAGACTTTATAAAATGGCAACGGTTGTGACCTTTCAGCCAATTAAAAAAATATGTATCATGGTAATTTAATTACCTGTATTTCAAAACCACAACGTATAATCCTCCATTAACCAGCGGTAATGCATAACGTTGGATTCACATTACGCAGTGTTGGGCTGGGCCCGGTTTCGGCATGGTGTAATGTAAATCCACCTTAATACCAAACTATCCGATCTTACGTAATACTAATTAAGATTCAACCATGTAAATTGATTTCTTTCTTTCTTTCTTTCTTTGATGAGAGCTGATTTTGATAAATATTACCTAGATACATTTTATGTGTGTGGGTATGTATGTATGTATTTATTATTTTAAATTTTATTACCTACCTATGTAGTTTCAATGCTAAATGACGCAATCAAAAAGTGGTGGTGGTATATGCATTCTCTTTGGTTGGATGCACGGCTTTGAAGTTCAAACAAAATTATATTTAAAAAAGTTGTAAAAGTAAAACGCACTAGTGCGAAATATCCAACTTTCCGCACGATATACAGCTAACAAAAATACCACTTTTTGAGCAAATATGTTAAAAAAATATATTTCATATAGCCTAGATATTTCGAAGCGTAATAAAACACTGTTTAAAAGATATTTAACCATAAACTGTTGATGACAAGGTTGTTTATAGATTGTTATTAGTTTTATGTGTACGTTTTATTACATATTTGTCACCTACCGTCGTGGACGCATGTTTTGGCACTATTCCCGCCGCAGATCGGCGCACACCTCATAAAGCAGCCGGTTTACGCTTCGATAGGCTGACAACAAACGGTTTCGCAAGACTACCGAAAACCATCAGATTGTGACCTAAGTCTTCTGATCGTAAATTATACCGTTTTCGATCCATGAATATGCGTCTCATCGTTTAAGAGGCCACATATGCTAAAGTCGGTAGTGTTCCACGATCTGGGGCGTTTACATGACATGGTTGTCGAGTTACGGTGAGAAAAAGTGGCAGAGCCATTCAACTGCTATAGCTCTGTTCCTCACACTTGTCCTTAACTGAATTCTTCAGCCATGTCACGGTAACCTCCCTCGATCTTAATAAAAATAACATAAATATGTGCCTCTCATTGGATTTATTCCTCTTTATAATTTTTCCCTAGATCTGTTAAACGTGAAAATACGATTAGAAACCAAAACCTCGATAGTTTTAGTTTTTTAACATGACACATTTTTCGCATTTTTTTCGCTGAATCTTCGAATCCCTATGATCCTTAACAAAGATTTTTAATTTACTTATTTATATTACACCAGGACATGGGTTGGCAATTATCATCACGGCCCCGTAGATTACGGACTCACTTTTCAATTCAACGGGTGACTTTTTACCCGCAAGTTTAAGTTGTCCCATCAGGGTGTACGAGTACAAACAACATTTTAGGGCGTGCTTTCTCTTTTAAGTAGTGCCTTAAAACTCGCTCGTATGAGCTCGCTCAATCGACTGTTTGACAAGAAGATGTTTTTAAGAGACTGAACATAGGTGAAAAGGTGAAGTAAATACAAACCCAAAAGTTTTCCTCGCATGTTATATTTAAAGGCTTATTTCTCTAATAAGTCCATGGTGGCTGTCTAAAACTCGACATTAGCGATATTTCGCCACCACAGTTATCAGCCACCTAGCTAACAATTAAGGATTGAAAGCCATTAATTAAGTAAAAAGAAACTAAGTTCCAATTTCACCATATGATGTTAACTACTAAACAGACGATTAGAGCGTTAACAGTTGTCATAATGTATCAACTAACAGTCGATGAACATTGATAAAAATTAACATCATATAGTGGAATTGGTGCTTAATCCTTTAGATAAAATTCAAGTTACACAAGCATAACAAAACGTGGAATAACAACGAGTATGATCAATGTAACTCGATTAACCTTTAAGCAGAGAAAACAATTCAAAACAACAGGCAATAAACACGGCCATAAACATCGTTCCAGTTAAATTGCCGTGACTAAACTAAAAATACTTTTATCTATGACACAAAATGCTTTTACCCACGGCGGGGAAATTTTAAACGTTCAGGCTTAATGCGGCCGGGAACACGATACGTCCATTACATATTTATCTGTGTTGCATGCTAGTTTACTGTTGTACTGTTTGAGGTGAACGGGGATTTACAGGCGCAGTCGACGGTTAAGATAATGTATACGCCTAAAAATATGTGGCTTTAGTAAAAAAAGATACAAGTCTTCCGAGGTTCAAGTGAAAAACGGAATAAGTCTAGTATACTCTGTACATCATTTTATAACCTTATTTATTAAGAGCTAAGTCGGCTTGTATTCGTTTTCACTAGGGCCAGAGAATTGGGTTTCTTTTACCATAGCAATGTTGGTCCTAAAGTCATTTTCCGTCACAGTTTAGTTATAATGGATGTTAGCCATAACGTTTATTATCTCTAATGTTTCATTACCGTAACGACCTATGGCCTACAAAATTTTAGTCACCATTTTAGCTGCCATCATTTTGATAATCCTAATTTTTACATACATACTCATACATAAAGTCACGCCTTCATTCCCAGAGTGGGGTAGGCAGAGCAAAAGCAATTCTTTTGCTCTGCCTACCTCACTTTGGCAATGCCAACAACTCTAAGAAAGTTGTTGATAATTCTGTAACCAAATTTTGCACAATCACCAGGTTAAGATGTTTACCAGTGTATTAGTGTCAGGTTGCAAGCCCATCGCCTAACAGTACTAGTACAAGCCCTTATTCCCTTAGTCGCCTCTTACGACATCCACGGGAAGACATGGAGTGGCACTATTCTAACCCGGCAACCACACGGAAACGGTTATAGTTATAAAAACCGGGCAAGAGCATGTCGGACCATACTTAGGGTAGGGTTCCGAAGCCGTTAAGTACACAACACACACACACAGTACAGTACAGTAACATAACAGAAGATTAAGTACCTACTCTAAGTTCGTATTACTCTTTTTTTGATATGTTTTGTTGTTGTTTTTGTTCATTTTATTTTAACACCGAATAAACCATTTCTTTCTTTCTTTCTTTCTTTCTTTATTTGGTACCGTCTTAGATGATTTTAGTAGGTATAAACACTTTAATTGCCTGTTAATTCAAGAACCAATGATGCCAAAATAAGAAACATTAGGGCAATCAATATTAGGTCAATAAACATTATGTCACGTCGTCATTAGGACCAACAACGTTATAGCAACACGTTTAGCCTAGCTTGTTACCCTACCTACGAAAGTAGTGGTCCCGGATTCGAATCCGGTATAAATAGGGCAATATTGAGGTGATGAGCGCCAGTATTTGTTATTGAGTGCTGGATGTTTTCTATGTACGTAGTTATGCATTTCTTTATATCCCTTAGTATGTTTATAGTTGTCAAGTACACATAGTACAAGCCTAGAGCTTAGTTTAGAACAAGGTTAATTTATACAAGATTGTACCCTGATATTTATTTATTAAGGTAAAATTAGGATTACAAACGTCTTATGGCAAAAATAAGACAACCCATGAAATAGATCCCACATCAGAATGATAATAGTTCTCTATACTACACCACGACGCAGTTAGGCTAAGGTTCTTAGTGACTGCCAACGAAACTAGCGGTTCCAGATTCCATCCCCGGAAAGGGCAAATATTTGTGTAATGACGTAATGAGCACGGTTTATTCCTGATTAATTGATTCTGTATTAATTTCGCGGTACAAGCATAATCATCATGAGCTTAGTAAGTTCGTGTAATGTAAGATGTAACCCCTGATATCTTTTTTTATTATATGTACTTTAAGTAACAGACACAGAGACATTGTATAAGTGATTTTACTGAACACTAATGAACAAGCTTTAATCAGTTTTCAATCATAGTCAAGGAATGAAAGGTGTATTCAGCATTTATTATTAGAACAAAGGTTCATTCAACTTCTCGTTCAGTTAACTGATTAATTTTCGCGTTGGAGCAGAAACTGAATAAGCTAATCAAATTTATTTTTTTTACTCGTGAGGGCGAACAGAACGCTGCCTTTCAAGAGGTATAAACGTTTGAAATATTACTATTTCTTTGTTCTATCATACTACGATACGTTAGCCTAGTTGATGGTCATCCATAACACAAAGCCTAGAGCTTAGTTTGAGACTAGGCCTATTTGTGTGAGATTATCCTCTGATATTTTATTTAGGTAATAATAAAAAAAAAAACAATAAAATTATAAAACTACTTTGCAATTATATTCCCTTTTTTAAACTAATGTAGTCATATCCATATTATGTATATCGTTTGACATGATTTTGAAGTAATTTGCATCCGTCGTCTGCCCATTAGTGTGATTGTTCATGATTCATGACCCTACTTGTACCAAACCCTTGAACATAACCTACCATCATTTTTAAATAAATACGGAATGTAATTGTCCAAGTGATCAAACTAGGGATTGAAGAACCGTGAGATAACTTAAGTTCTCTTGTGATGGGAAACCGAGATGAATGATCTACGCAAAACCAGAAAACTATGAATAAATTAGCGCTCTGGAGCTGGTTAATGCTCCCTGGCTAAAGCCCATGCGACTCGACTCCAGGCTTAAGTACTAAACAATAAGAAGTGGATAATATGGTTAGAGTACGATATTCTCACCGAGGAGCAACTAGATAAGCTTGAGCGTATTCAGAATTCGTGCATACGGTTCATATTTGGGTTACGCAAGTATGACCACGTCTCCGTTTTTCGCAATCAGCTCAAGTGGCTCACTATCCGTGCTCGTCGTAACTTTCACATTTTAAATCTCCTCTTCAGCATTCTTTTCAACCCTGCAACCCCGCGCTACCTAAAGGAGCGGTTCAATTATTTTAAATCTATTAGAGCGTCCCAAAACCTTCTCCTGTCAGTTCCTTTTTCTTCCTCAAAATTTTACACAAATTCTTTTACCATCAAGGCGATAAGGTTATGGAATGCTTTGCCTGTGGAGGTACGACGTGCTAAGTCTGTTGCCATTTTTAAAAGCAAGCTAAATGATCATTTTCTGTCACTTCCGTAGTTTTTCTATTATCTCCCTTACTTTTTTTCTTTGTTATATCTCATGCTTCGTCTGTTGTCATTGTTTGGCTGTTTTTGGAGGATGTATGTATGTATATATTATATAGATGTATAATTATATGTATTTAGTATGTATTTATTCAATTATTTACTTTATGTATTTATATTTAGTATATTTATAAATAGTTCTAATTTCAAAATTGAAATAATTTAATTGTTTCTTGTAGTTATTTAGTTTGAGTTCTAAACGAATTAGTTTACACCCCCTGCCATGAATTTGTGTCCTCAGTTATTTCTCTTACAAGGTTGTCTGGAAGAGATCGCTATTTAGCGGTAAGACCGCCTGTTGTATACCTATGATTTAAATGTTTAATTTTAATATGTTTTATGTTGATTTTTTTATGTTTGTTTTGTTTTAGTGGTGGTAGGACCCTGTGCAGGGTCCGTCCGGATCGCTACCACCATCTTATCCATTAACCACCCGCCAAGCAACAGTGTTCGCATTGTTGTGTTCCGGTGTGGGGATAAGACAACCGGTGAAATTACTAGCTTAGAGGCATTCCATCTTAGTCCTCAGGGTTGGCCACGCATTTGAGGTCTTAGGATTATAATCTTGAGAATTCAAATGTCTATGGGTTTCTCAGATTTCACTTACCATCAGGTGGCCTGAGTGCTCGTGTGCCTTCTCCTTAACATAAAAAAAAAAAAAAAAAAAAATGTACTGTTCCATGTTCTGTTTTTATTTTTTTTATTTTTGGTGTTCAATAAAGAGTATTTGTATTGTATTGTATTGTATTGTATATTATTAGGGAATCCTCCTAAGCCCTACTAATTGTATAAATGTGAAAGTTTAATGGATTAATGAATGGACGTTTCTTACTCAATCACGCCAGAATGACGGAACGGATCTGGATGAAATTTGGCACTGAGATTGGTTATGGTTAGTCTAGAGTAGCGCAAATACATTACTTTTTATCGCTTAAAATTATTTTTCTCTATACTTTACCAATCTTTTTAACCTTTCATACAAATCCTAGTAAAGCCATATAAATACAATGACAGCGCAACACTTTCTCTAATTATTTAATGCTTTATCTCAGTAGACTTTTATATTTGCGAAAGAGACAGAGGGCTAAGGTAAAGTCGTAGTGTCACAACATGAGAAAACAAATCATCGTACCTACCAGTGTTTCGTGTGAAACATTTTACACGAAGTGGCTCTCAAAAGGCAAAGGATTACACAGCAAAGCTACAAAAGTGCTAACAAGTCATAACATTCATAAATCCCGCTTCGTTCGTGCGAATTACTCGCGATTTTTCGGTTTTTATTCCAAACTGGCATTAAGCCGTGTTGCTGCTCATTGCATGACCCGCTCCTATTTCACGCCTCAGGCTGTGAATGCTTTTAACGCTTATCTAGGTTTAAAGTAAGAAATAGGGTAGTTAGGCACTAAACGACGGCGAAGCCTGTAACGAGCTAACGGTGTTATAAGTTATAAAGACTATAAGGAAAACCTGATTACAAGAGACTTTGTTGTTAGTGGCACGCAGCAATGGTTGGTTGTTGTTTGGTTTGTTGGTTGGTGAAAGTTTTCAGTGTACAGAAAACTTGTTTTCTTTACTCGTGTGAATTGTAAAAAATAATCAACACTGATGTTACGCGTATTGGGAAGCTATTGTGCTACGGTAGTAATTACTCCTATAAACTAATTGAGATTAGCTAAATATGCTTGGTGTCCATAATTGTTTAAACTCCAACACGTAGTCATGTTTACATCAGGGCCTCTATTCTACATACATACATAAAGTCACACCTTTATTACCAGAGTGGGGTAGGCAGAGCTACAGAATCACCAACAACCCTAAAAACTTTTTGATAATTGTGTAACCACATTTTGCACAATCAGGCTAAGATGGATGGCCTCTATTCTACTACTGCGAAAATCCATAATGCCTATGATGTGTTACGTATAATATAGCTTTTAACTCAGCTGCCATTACTGTCAAGTAAATAAGAGCCATCAAAACATCGGCGAACCGAAAACAATAAGGTTTGACCTTGTAGAATCTCAGAAGTGAATTTTTGTAGCTAAGTCACTTAAGTACTTTTATGGGTCATACATACTCTTAAAAACAAAATTTGTCTCTCCTGTGGCCAATAGTTAAAAGTTTGTGTGCATATAAGTTATGCAGGATAGGCGGTAACCTAAATCTGTGTATGACTCATGTCGTGGTATTTTTCTTGACCAACCGACTATTATTGTTTTGAACCCATTAAACTATTTTTAAAAATGCATTTTATAGACATGAACATGTTTAATTAGTCTTCCCTCAATTTCAATTCCGTTTTTAGGGTTCCGTAGTCAAACTAGGAACCCTTATAGTTTCGCCATGTCCGCCCTTCCGCAACCTTGCGCAGAGACTGAGTACAAGAAAGTTGTTTTTTGCAAGAATATACATATTAGTCACGCCATCAAATTTGTATATTAAAATGTAAACACATATTTTTTTTAGGGTACCTGCCCTATAGGTAACGTGGGGATGTATTTTATTTCCTCGTCTACCTCATAGAGGATGTTGTTGGATAGGTCTTTCAAAAATATTGTGGGTTACTGGAAACAATTTTTCGATCAAGGGATCCGTTTATGAAATATTAAGCTTAAAGCGCTAATTTTTGTTAAAGTCAAGTGTCCCCCCACCTACAGCCAAAACTACAAATACTAAAAATCTGAAAAAAATCTTAAATGAAAGCGCATACTTATAACGAATTTAAAAGGAAAACTATCACGACTAAGTAGACTTCATTGGTTGAGATACAGGCGATTAAAGTGTTTATACCTACTAAAATCATCTAAGACATTAGTTATTCCTTGTTGATTTTATGTTTGTAGTAAGTAGTTAACGGCTTCGGAACCCTATACTGAGCATGGTCCGACATGCTCTTGGCCGGTTTTTTAGGCTTCTGTAGCCAACAAGGAATCCTTATAGTTTTGCAAATTATTAAAACTAAAAATACTAAAAATAATAAAAATCTAACAAATATCTTTCAAGTAAGCACATAATAATACAACGAACATAAAAGGCAATTTATCACGACCAAGTACAATTGATCGGTTCCTGAGATACAGACGGCTAAAGTATTTACACCTACTAAAAGTCATCTGAGGCAGCGCCAAGTAACTAAATAAAAAATAGTTCATACATGCTTCAAAACCGTACACTGAGCATGGTCGGACGTGCTCTTGCCCAGTTTTCGAAATAAACTTGATCTAATTTCCAATATTTTAGTTGCTTTATGCCTCGAGTTACAAAATTCCAACTGTTATTTATGCTCGTTTTCAATGATTGTGTATTTCAAACCATAAAAATAACATATTATTTATTGAAAGTAACGAAACAATGTACTTTACTTGCTTGCTTACATTATCTTTTGTGTGACTCCTATTCACTGTTCACAGGCGAAGTGAAAAAATAAAATCAATTTGGACACAAATGCTCGGTAACCTATCGATCTTCCGAAACTGACTTGTCCGATTTTCACTTGTCCGAAAACAGTTCCCCGAATTTTTAAAATCCATCTGCTTTGTTTACCATACTTACGAAACGCCGCTGGTTTGTTTCCCCGAATTAACGTTTTCCCGAAACTCAATAGCCCGAAGAACGTTTGCCAACTTTATTGTTTGACAACTGATTTGTTACCCCACTTTTCATAATTCCGATGCTACGTTACACCTAAATTTCATTTCCCCTAATATCATTACACCGAATGCCATAAAAAAAATTGCAACAGATTTTATTAATTATTCCCGGCATTTGGAAATTTGTTGCTTGTCGCTTTTTTGTGTTATGATTTGGTTTTTGCGACTCTCGTGCTAGAACAGTGGGTTAAGTAGGTTACAACTGCGACTCCGCGGAAAAAAACTGGCACGAAAAGTGGGTTAGGTTAGGTTAGAACTGCGACCCCGCGGAAACAAACTGGCGCTAGAAAAGTGGGTTAGGTTAGGTTAGAACTGCGACCCCGCGGAAACAAACTGGCACTAGAAAAGTGGGTTAGGTTAGGTTAGAATTGCGACCCCGCGGAGACAAACTGGCGCTAGAAAAGTGAGCTAGGTTAGGTTAGAACTGCGACCCCGCGATAAAGAAATCAATTATATTTAAATAATTTTACTCATTTCTTTCAGGAATTTAACCTCACTTCAAACTCATGCGATTCGATGTTTTGACACAGCGGAAAAGTAATATTTCGGAAGTAAAACTTTACGCCAAATAAATTAGTTGGCAAATGAAACTTCGGGATTTCAATAAGTGGCGATTCGAATCATAAGCGAAATGAAATTGCGACGAAATAAAAATAGGGGACATAATAATATGGGAAACGTAATTTCGGGCAAACAATAATTACGCGAAGTGGAAAAAAGGGAAACGTTTTCGGGCTAATAATATTCGGAGTAACGAATTTCGACATTATGATAGGTAACCCAAATGCTCCAATCAGAACAAAAGGAAATAGGGAAATCGAACAATCTCGTAGTATCCTAAAACACAAATCAGTACCGAATATCTTGTTTTCCAAACGGAGATAGACATTTTCCTCGTTTCAATAATATTCGTGGGAAATATCTGAACTCTGAAGATATACCAACCTTGAACTGTTTAGTGCTACCATAATTTTTCGGCGTATCCAGAGGCTATCCATCAAAAACTTCTTTGTTTCTATTTGTATAAGAAATGGTACTCAGCAGCGATTGAGATTTATTTAAGAACTTTGCTCGAGGGAATTTTAGTTTTATTGTATTGTTTTGCTCTTTATTTGCCTGAAATGGTTGTTGGTGCGGAGTTTATGTTTGCTTTTTTACCGCATTCGTCTAATAATTACTTTTTGTTTTTATACATTAAGACCGTGTTCGTATTAAAATAAAATACATACATACATAACATCACGCCTTCATTCCCAGAGAGGGGTAGGCAGAGCTACAGAAATACCAACAACCCTATAAGTACTTCTGGATAATCCTGTAACCACATTTTGCACAAACAGGCTAAGATGTTTACGAGTGTATTAGTGACAGGTTGCAAGCCCACCGCCTAACAGTACTACAAAGCCTTTATTCCTTTAGTCGCTTTTTACGACATCCACGGGAAGACATGGAGTGGCACTATTCTAACCCGGCAACCACACGGCAAAATAAAATAAATATACAAAAATGCCTTTGTACATCCATGTTTATGCTTAAAATACAATCAAGTATTTCCATACATACGTGTAGTAACGTACATACAACATTTAGAGGTTTTAGAGTGCGTTTCTTGAATCACTGCCAATAATGACGAAATTTAATTCCGATAAATAATATACCGGGAATTTACCGGTTAAATATAATGATGTATTTTAAATTAATCTAATGAAATGTTTGAAATCGTATACATTTGCATGAAAAACGATTTTTTATGAAAAGAAGCGCCATTAAATGAGCAGTGCAAGATTGTAAAAGTTTAGTCATTTGAATAATGTTAAATGAAATTTATTATCAGTAAAGTATCTTCAGGGACCACAAAATATATATGTCAAATATGAGATTTGTTAAAAAAAAAAAACTGGTGTGAAATTAATTATCGGTTTACCCTTGAAATGTCGACACTCATTTCATCAAATGGTTTACTTCGCTGAATTTTCATTTCATCGACAGGCATTTCCACGTGAAGAAGTTTTAATTTTTTGATGGTCACAGGTCTAACCTAACATAACCTACGTAACCTATGCAAGATAACGATGATATGAAATTCTTTGAAACGACACATTCGATGAAATGAGTTTGAACATTAAATTGAAATGTTCAAGGGCTTTCTTAATTCTCATTTTTCGTTACAATTTATTTGCACTGTCCGGTAAATTACCGGTTTCAGTTACAATTTACCGGTACTTTACTGAACTTACATAAGGCTGTATTTTTATGCGTCATTTGCCTACTATTAAGTTAATAAAAGCTATCATACCTAATATTAACAATACGTACGATTGTTATCGTATTGTTGATGTAGTTATATACAATGTACAATAGAATGAGGAGCCTACTAAGAATGTGTTGAAAACATGAGGAAAAAAACAAACAACAACAACAACAACAAGAGAAAAAAGACTATAAAATATATTAGATTGACGTAAGCTATCGAACGGTCGCGTCG
Organism: Acleris holmiana; assembly: GCA_949316455.1. Classification (NCBI taxonomy): domain Eukaryota; kingdom Metazoa; phylum Arthropoda; class Insecta; order Lepidoptera; family Tortricidae; genus Acleris; species Acleris holmiana. The sequence goes on from OX438769.1 coordinate 12,304,519, forward strand.
AGTGCTACATTTATATTTTGTCAGAAACAAATAACTTCCCTCAGATTGTCTTAATCTTTTGCGATGTCTATACAAATTTGTAGCTAAACAGGAATTAATCGCGTAAAATAAACATTATTAATATATTTACATTTGGAAGTTTAACTTCAATTACTTCTTCTTGGATAGTCGGTTAACATTGTTTTATAATCTAACATAATTTCACTTAAATACGAGAATTCAAAGTAATTCCATTTCTACCAATTACGTCCGTCTAAATATTTCAAGCAACGTGGACTATAAATTGAAGCCCTTACGAATAAATTACGGGATCACACTAAACTCAAGTGTAGCTAATTAAGTAGAGTGCTAATTCTCGGGCACACAGCGGGATGCTTTTACAGAATTAATCCGGAGCGACAGCACGCTTGATAACTATTATGCTTTCAACTTGAAATGGAATAAAATTGCAAATGGTTTACAATGAAAACTGTTCATATTGAAATGGCCAGGTGACTCACCTGAAAACGTTTTAGTCTGTGACTTTTTCAGATGTACTATGCCGATAAAATTCAATCCTGTCAATTTGCACAACCATGAAGTTTCTGCATATTGATAGTATTGACAGCAGTAAAACAATGCAAAAATCAAAATTCAAAATGTTTATTCAGCAAAAAGGCCTCAAGAGGGCATTTTACACGTCGGTAAAATTAAGTGAATCTACTAGCGCCTCGGACAAGACCAAAAAGCTTAAATTGGAGATTGCATGGCGAACAACGCCTTAAAGCCAAGAAAAGTGACCTTGAATGTCGTCGCTTGTTTTCTGTCATCAGCGACGTTATTTGTCCCTTTCTTTTCATTCTAAAGAAAGAGACAAAAAACATATACGACATTCAAGGTCACTTTTCAAGGCATCAAAACGTTGTTCACCGGGCAATCTCCAGTGTTACATATACGCTTCTTGGACAAGACCATCATTGTGGAAAAGAAGCGCCGCAAGAAAAAGAAGAAGTAGAAGGTAAGTTTTTCAAACCATACATATTGCTATTATTACTTTACACGCTTAAAATAAGTTAAGCATTGTATTGCTTTTGTCAACATTATCAATTGAATATTAAACAACATTACCAAAGAAACTTCACGATTTAATTATTATTTACCTAGTAGGTACCATACTTATACAGAGTGTACCAAACGTGTTGGTGGTAGATCAAACGATGCAGATGGATGAGGACATCACGACTATAGGTCGTAGGATTTAACCCCATGTATATTCAGCATCACAACATTATTAAGGTTCTGTTATTGATTTTTATGTGCGGAACCCTCAAAAACGTATTTTAGTGCGTCAGTGCAGGAAATAGTTCCCATTTCTTTAAAATTTGTAAACTTACGTATATTTAATGCGTTTAGAGAAAGAAGTTCTACTCCTCACTGGGAAATCGTTAACGTTAGAACAAGTTGTGTTTAAAGAAGGGTAATATTCAATCAAGACATCCTTTAAACGCCTAATTGGACTTTGCAGAACAATTTTGGCAACAAAGAAGCTCAGATTTGAATTAAATTAAAATGATTTCTGAGATGTAATGGCTAAACCAAAATTTGGAGAATTTGTTTGGTTTCGCAGAGACTCAATAACTTGATTATGTTGCCACTGCTTGGAATTGTGTCTTCAATGCCCTCATCAAATGTATGACCATGTAGTAGGTACACGTTTTAAACTATTTTTTTTTTATATTAATGACTTGTACATCTATTGTAACAAAATGTAATTTCGCCAATGACAACTTGACATTAGACACGCTTGGAAAATGTTAGGGGGAATTTTGATTATTTTTAATGTCAACTTGCTATCTAATTAGGTACTAGGTGTGTGTACACACGGGGCACTGATAGCAATGAACGTACTTACACGTTTTCTCGATGACTACTGTTACTTAGTGTACTGGATAGAGAGAAAAGTTCGTTACCGTGGAACTGTGGCCCTCGACAAGATGCTTAACGCTAACGTGAACCAGTCTATATAAGCACTGGAAGAGATCGCCCAGCAGCAGCAGCTTACGTCTATCCTTGTACATTTTCAATAACGATAACGTTCTCGCAATGCATCTTGTCTGTGTCGCAATGCAGGTGAATTGCCATGACGGTAACGATGTGATTACAATATTTAAGCAAGATGGGTTAATACATTGTGAAAAAGAAACCCCGTTTAGGTAAAAGATGACTACAATTACGACGCATTCAATCTCAGGTGACCTTACATCGTAAATATACCATTAAAAAGCTCTTAAATGGCAAGTTATACACTCCACCTCTTCTAAGAAGTTGTTTTCTTGTACTAGTCCCTATATCTGTTCCGATCAGAGTCGATTCCTAGAGAGTATTACGCGAAATCTGCCACACAAACGGATTAACTAGGATCTTAGCAGTAATATCGTTACACCATATATTCAGTTTACACGATTGTAGTATGTGTCATTAGGACTTACTGCTAAGTAGTAAAGTTTATAGCAATGGTACTAAGTGTTTTGCATTCAGCACTTGCAAAATGAATCAAGCCTGTTACATGGTGTTTATTGTGATACATTTATGCGGTTTTAAATTGTTCATTTACCTACATTACACCCACTTTGCTTTATTATTTTACTTGAGGTTTTTACATCCTTTGCTTTTCTTTCTTACCTAACACACAGTGAAAAAGTTTTTATTTACCATGTAAGAGGTGGCTCATTATGCATAGAGTCAACGTCCTAACGGTCTGTACTCAACTTGCCATTGACAGTATTATAACGTTGCTTACTAAATTCACAAATGAAAATGCCCGACGTAAGAGACAAGCACTAATGCCGAATACTAAACTAGTGTAAACCTCCAGTTACCCGGCCTTAATTGGTGTAAGTAAAGCCTTGTTGAGTTAGATTCACAAATGCATCATCCCCGTTAGTGTGTTGGAAATGTTGGAATACAATTGTAAATTGGAATAGCGACGGATAAAAAACACGATAATAAGTCGGAAACGGTAGAGAATCACGTTTAAATTGTAATTATTCCAATAACATCTTTTTTTACTTGATTGTCCATAACAATAAACATACTTGTATGCATTTACGTATCCTCTAGTCTACAACCTACAGACCTTACAGAAACAAGCAAAGGTTGTTTTACTTATTTAGAATAGTGCATTAAGGGAAGAAAAAAGGGGATATCTAACGAGAGTATTAGAAGCCCGACGCCGTAGGTTGAAACCTAAACGCAGTTCTGAGCAATATCTGTGGACGATTTTATTGAAAACAGTTGTCAATCTCTTTTAGCGAGTCGAGTGCCATATTTATTTTTGATTATTGATTTTCTATTGAGTACAAGGACGGAAAGTGCCTCATTTTACTCATAGGAGAAAAAAATGCATGTGAAAGCACTTTCCATATTATATTTAAAAATGATCTCTATTGCCTGTAAAATAAAATTGACCATGAAAAAAAACCCATACACCCAATTTAATAAAAGGTGGCGGTGCAGGGGCGGCGGTGCGGTGCGGCGGCGGGAGGCGAGTCACTGTGAATTCTAAATACTGTCTTGTAGTTTTCAAAAGCCGATTCTCTCTCAATACGTGTTTTTTTTTACAAATACTTATTCATTTGTATCATTTCCTCGCATTTTTTGAGAAAAGCAATATATATGCCTTGGCAGATATGGGGTTGCCTGACTCGTATTTTAGCAGGCCTCGCTATTGCTCAGCCTGTTAACCACCTCGTCCTCGTGCATGTACTCTTTTAAGAGGCCGTACACGAAATTTTGGCGATTTTGCTGATTTTCGTGTTTTAACCGACGTGATTTTACTGTTGAAATGCTTTATTTCTACAAATTTTAATGCGCAACAAGAAAGTTAATTTCTATTTTTAACAAATGTATGAAATACCTTTTTGTTTTTATTATTTAATTTTGATAAATCGACCTGAAACCGGCGACTGTTTTGTGAATTTTGCTGTAAGAGGTTTAGAATATCGCATATTCACGAATCGTTTTGACGTCTTAAAGGTATGAAAAAATTACATTTGATTGCTGTAAAAGTCGTCTAAAAAATGTATGAATTACTTTTTACCACCTTAATATATATATATACATTGTGTGAATCTCGGACAATAAGGGGATAATAGTGGATTCTTGCGACCTTTGGTGCATTATGTAGTATAACTCAATGGCTAAATAATACTATTATTATTGATATTTACATTATTAATAAGTGTGGATGTCAGTAATTGAGTGAGCATTACGCGTAATTTATTTATTATATCATTAAATTTGTTGTAAGTTTATGTAAAGTATGTATCACTTGTAAAAAAACTGTAAATATTTTGAAAGTTGTCTTTTTTTAAGTATTGCGTCATTCTGCACATTTATTTAATGTTTATAAAGTCACGAGCAACCACTAGTTCTTGTATACAAAAAAGGGCACACCATCTCAGGCCTGCTATCCAATTGTAAGTTCAATAAACTAAAAAGGTTGGCTTATTGGATTACTGGAGCAGGTGTCCAGTCGACCAGGAGTGGATTTCGGCAGTAAGGACTGTCGCGGAACACTCCCAATCATCGACTGCCCGTGTTCGTTTCATCAACTAAATTAAAAAAAACGTTTCAGTACTTACTTTAGTCCTCGAAATATTAAATACCTTTCTATGTATCGGCTTAAGATACAAATACGTCGGGACTATAACTGTTGAGGAACGAATGCTTCTAGGAAATGATTTTAACAGGAAAAATAAATATGGAAGACCATCAATTAGTTAATTATTTCGCCACCTCGTTTAAGCTTCAGTCAGTTTTATTTATACTTACGTTAGCGAAAATGCTAAATGAGCGTCGCTTCGCCGTTGTTTTCCAAAACATTAACCCGTTTTGGAATATTTAAAGTTCAAATTGTTACAATGTTAGCATAGCAAGCAAACCAAACAAGAGCTCTAGATATCATTTCAAGTATTTGCTTCATATTTAAATTGTAGCATTGTTTCTCAATGTTATTCACGTTTATTCATTTTAAACCAGCCTGATAGCTCGGGAATGCTCTCAGGTTAAATATTAAACTGTAGTTTCAGCGCCGTTTATCGTGCAACGATAATTCCTAGAGGTTTATCGCTGTCGCAGTGAACCCCTTTTAAACTGGGCATTTGTGGGATCTGTGATTCGACTTAGGTAGTATTGTTTTAGGTAGTGAATACTAATCAAGAAGAAATAAAGTCTTTAACAAAAGCTAATCTGAAAACGACGCTTCTTTCGTATTTCTCAACTATTGAAATAAAGTGAAATACTCACGTGTAATTTAAAAACTCTTTGTATTTGGCATATTTATAAGTGTTTAGAACGTTTTGTTACGATGTACTCGTAACCTATTATAACGAAGTAAATAGATTTAAGTTAAATTATGTTTTGTTTTAGATGTGTTTTTGATGTTTCCTTTAATTTTAAATCTTCCTTTGTTCTATAACTACTAAATTCGAAAATTGTATATTGTATCGATTATGGCTAAGAAACTTGTTGAGGGAACACAATTATGGTTCCTTAGGTCTTATTGTGCTAACATCTTTTTGTTATATTGTAATATGACTTTTTAACCTAAATAAATAAGTAAATAATTCCAAACGACAAATTGTTTCAATATGCTCAGCTCTATTAAAGATGACATTTATAAATTAATTTTATTTTATTCCATTTTGATAATCAGAGAACAGGATGCGACGTTTTGGGCACAGCCTTGCTTGTAAGACGCCTTTAATTTGATTTACTTAGGATGTGAATCGTTCTCGGTAAAACTCTTATCGTCCAAAAATGTATGTTAGATTTATATCTAATAGTACTAACGTACAGAATGGCCACTCTGCGCCCCCCACCGGATTCGCCTCCCCCCGCGGGCGACGCTTTATGTCGATGATGTCTACTAGTAGGGTTGTCTTCTTCTTTTTTATTAAAGGCGGTCCACTGCAATGATTTTGCCAATGTTAAGTGAATGAGATTATAATCAGTAATTAGAGAATAAATCAAAATAGAATAGTAGAGTTGTCATTGGCTCATTGACAAAGCGGCGGCCGAAAAAATTGCGAACGTATATTTTATTTTGACACACCTTTTATTCGCTTTTCGTTATTGAAATAATCATAAATAACATATATTGCTTAGGAATATTACTGAAAATAAGAGTATGGTGGCAAGATATTCCGTGTTTGGATGTTTATTAACATCGCTAAATAGCAACAGAATCTTTTTCGTTTTCCGAAAGATGAAATAAGGTATTTATTTTACTTGCCTACTTACTGTGATGTTACTTTGATTTATAAATACTAATCTCCTGAGTGCTTTATTAGCAGTTCGGTAGGCACTTTGCAATGCGCAATGGATTTCTAAATCTCTATGTATATGGAACTACATTGTACCGCGACAACCGCAGTATTAAGTCAAATTCTAATAAAATCGTCACTTTGACAGAGCTCCGTAATGGCCCAGAAATCTATTTGTTTGACTGTACACTGTACTTGTAGTTATGATTTTCACGAGTCGCGGTCCAGGGCTGGGATTCTACACGGTAATAACGATATCGTCTTTGACGTGTTTTCGTATTGTCGACGTTCTGATAACTCTTATATCATATACAATAATGGCGACTGTGACTTAAACGATTCTAAAACAAGTTAAAAACGATATCGTTATAAGTCAGTAGAATAGAGGCCCTGGCAACCCTATGACGTTACGCATACATCGGTGCGTGTACGGACGCCACCGCGCTCACATTGTAGAAGTACTTCACGCACAGCGAGTATTTAGTACATAATATGTAGTGACCGCCCAGAGACTATACTATTTCAATATCCAATGCAACTGATTGTTTTAAGACTTTTAAGTATAAATATATTATTACACCGTAAAACGTTAGTGTTAGTGGAACATAAGGGCCCGAGTTATGTTTTATACATTAAATGTTTTACTTAATTTTTATTTAACTGTAACATATACAATTGTGTTTATTTTTATTTATATAAGCTGTCACTTATATTATACTTCTACAAGTGTATATTGTAAAGTTGTCTTCTGAATAGATAAATAAAATAAATGAACTTTCAGGTTAATTTACCACTTAGAAAAGCGCTACAAAAATAACGAGCTCATTAAGAATTTGCCTCAGTCGTCCTACCACGCACGCCTCGATATTAACGACCGTTTACATATTTATAGCATATTTAAGCAAGCAAAATGTTCTTTTAATAATTTTCCTCTTTTGTCCATCATTATTCACGCATTTGCAAGAATCCTTATGATTTCCGGAAAGTATGAAATTATTAGCATAATAAAACGTTTCTCTGTTTAAAAGCCACTTTGGATTTTTAAGATAACGACTGTGTTGACGGACGAGTCCGACTCGCGCTTATATTTGCAAATGAAGTGCCTAATGAAAAACTTTATGGGAGGATAGAAACAAGAAGTTGGATGCGGAGGAAATTACAAATAAGAATTTAATATGGGAATGGATGTAGAAATCGCATTTCTTATTAATTGAAAATCCTTTTTACGAAAGTAACTTCAGTTTTTAATAAAAACAACCTCATTTCAACACCTATTACAGACAAAGAAATAAAATTTACGTAGTTTTAGTTTTAATGAGGTTGGGTGAGTAGATACATTTAAAACGGTCACAGTTGCTGAATATGCCGCTGTACCAGCGGACGTAAAAAGTCGCACCAAGAGGGATCCTTATTGATATTTTTTGAAGGGAATCGTAAAAAGAGTGCTAAATAATAATTAGGGCACATAATAACTATAAGATCAAGAATAACCGGGCAAGAGCATGTCGGAACGTGGTCAGTGTAGGGTTTCAAAGCCGTTACTCCACACACATTAAACTATACCAAAAAACAACAAGTATGAACAAATTTTCTATTTATAACTCATTTGGTGCTGCCTTGGATGATTTTTAGTAGTTATTAACACTGGCCACCTGTATCCCAGGACCCCATCAAATCAACTTAGCCGTGATGGTTTTTCTTTTCAATTCGTTTTATGTGCTTTCATTTAAGATATTTTTCAGATTTTTATAAGTAGCAATTTTGGCTGTAGTAGTTTTAGTATTTTCAGTAACAAATCTAGCAGGAATTGAGTATGAAGACCACTGATGGCCATCGGAACTCCTCAACGGTACATAATTAATTCAAGGGCTAGGGACTGTTACGAAGCACATTTAAATTAGTGGGACTACATAACAGTATTATCATGATCACCGAAAAGTATGAAATAAAAAAACGTGAAAAAAATCAGAAACCTTTTTTGGCTTCAAATATAGTGGGATGTCCCACACACACATAACATAACATTAACACAACACACTAATTTTTTGTGTAAAATTTATCATACAAACTATGTTCATACATCCACATTTTAATTGAATAGCGAAAGAGCGAAGGGTCAAGTCAGGTTAGTGACTATGATGTGCCTCATTAATCCAAGTAAAATTACCTTCTAACTATTTAAAAATCCTTGCAGACCTCCAATTCGCCCCCACTTACAACTTAGCCTTCCATCTACCAATAACCCAGCTCGCTTTCAAATTGGAAATAGTCCAAACCCGCGAGTGTGGATTTAATGTGATAAACAGAAATCGTAAAGAAGGGTTTACTGTTAATAAGCAGTTGGCAAGATCCGTTGCAGCCGGCATAGCTTCCGTTGCCAAACCTTTCAAATTAGCTCTAAGAAGCCGTTAAATTCTTTTGTTGAACGTAATTACAGATTTTGTGGCAGTAGGACCTTTTGCAGGGTTCATCTGGATTAAGATAAAGAGACATTTATTTGCAACAATACAAATTACATTACATAGATACAAAAAGAAGAAGACGGGTTAGGACCAAATAGTCGGACCATAGTTAAGCGTACAAACAACAAAAGTGAAAAAAGTTCCGTTGTGACACGAAATTTATCCCTACAAATGTATGGCAAATTTTCATGTCACAACGGATAAGTTTCACAGAAAATTTAATTGAGTGAGTTAGCGTGGCCAACTTTTTGGTCCTTACCCAGACAGGAAAATTTTGCGAAACGGTTCCAACTAAGCATTTGCTAGCCATAAAGTCTTATGTTTGTACCGTTTGGTGAAGAGACGAGAGACACGGGTTACCTTCGTTTCACCAAAAAAAATTTTGTTCAAATGTTTCATTTCATAAATTTTCATTTGCCAAACCGCTTTGGTTTCTGCAACCGTAAATATTTCAGGATTTTATAAAATCTAACCTGACCTAACCTAAAATGCTCTACATGATGGTACTAAAATAAATTCTGAATAACTTATATAACATTGGTTTGAAAAATGTAAAATTAGAGAAATGATACATTTAACCAAAAACATTTTGCCCAAACGACAGGCTCCCGAGTGACACACTTAACACAAAACAACGTAAAAAGAAAAGTAACATGGGTTATCAACGACCATACAACATAGAGGAAAAAAAAAATATAATTAAGGATTGCTACAACCTACCTACATACCTCATCGTTCACCTGCTGCCAAGTAGCAAAGTTCTGGTATTTGTGTGCCGTGATCGAGGTAAGACAACCCGGTTAATGACTAGCATAGAGGCAGTTCGACGCGCGACGCGTTCGCGGTCGTCTTGCTCGCCGGTTTGACGACTTTCAGCCTACCGAACAAGCCGGTTTCCGAAAAGGCTTTAGCACCATAGACAACATCCACACGCTGCGGCAGGTTATACAGAAGACCGAGGAGTATAATCAGCCACTATGCTTAGCGTTTGTGGACTATGAGAAGGCCTTCGATTCGATCGAAACATGAGCTGTGCTGCAGTCTCTTCAGCGGTGCCAAATCGACTATCGGTACATCGAGGTGTTAAAGTGTTTGTATAGAAATGCCACTATGTCAGTTCGCCTTCAGGACCGGAACTCGAAGCCTATCCAATTGCAGCGAGGAGTAAGACAGGGAGATGTAATATCCCCGAAACTGTTTACTGCTGCATTGGAAGACGCTTTCAAGCTTCTGGACTGGGGAGGTTTTGGCATCAGCATAAATGGCGAATACATCACTCACCTTCGATTCGCCGACGATATTGTCATCATGGCTGAGACCCTGGAGGACCTTGGTACAATGCTCGATGGCCTCAGTAGAGTCTCTCAACAAGTGGGTCTTAAAATGAACATGGACAAGACGAAAATCATGTCAAATGTCCATGTCGTACCCACTCCTGTCAAAGTTGGTGACTCTACTCTCGAAGTTGTTGACGACTATGTATACCTAGGACAAAAAATTCAGAGGTAAGTCCAACTTCGAAAAAGAGGTCAATCGTTGAATCCAACTCGGATGGGCAGCGTTCGGTAAGCTACGCACTATCTTCTCGTCCCAAATACCACAGTGCCTCAAGACAAAAGTCTTTGATCAGTGTGTGTTGCCAGTGATGTCGTATGGATCCGAGACATGGTCGCTTACAATCAGGCCTCATAAGAAGGCTCAAGGTCACTCAAAGGGCGATGGAAAGAGCTATGCTGGGTGTCTCCTTGCGAGATCGAATCAAGAATGAGGAGATTCGCAGGAAAATTAAAGTAACTGATATAGCTCACCGGATTGCAAACCTTAAGTGGCAGTGGGCGGGGCACATTGCTCGTAGAACTGATCCGTTGGAGCGGAAAGGTTCTAGAGTGGCGACCGCGAACCGGGAGATGAAGTGTTGGCAGATCTTCCACAAGGTGGACTGACGATCGCTGGATGACAGCAGCAGAGGACCGATCGTTGTGGGAAACCCTGGGGAAGGCCTTTGTCCAGCAGTGGACGTCTTGCGGCTGATAATGATGATGATGATGATAGAGGCAGTTGATCTTAGTTCTCTGACTTTGCAACGCATTTGCTTTTTTGAGATTGTATTGTTTACGGGCCTCAAAGCCCACTTATCAGTGGGCTTAACATGCTGCCACGGGACTTAGTGTCAAATGACGTCAAACGGGAACTAGTGTCAAATATTATTATAAAATTATTAAAATGACAGCCACCCGGGGTTTAAGTTACTTAGTAATAAAAGGACTCAAGTCACACAAAACACACTTTTATTTTAAATCTTAACTCTTTGTTCTTACGTTTAAATATGGAATAGACGAATTAAAGACCCGAGCCTATGTCAAAATTTTGTCCCGTGGCAGCGTGTTAGGCCCACGTTTTTATTGACTCGATTTCCGTCCCTTTTATCATTATTCTGACAATGATAGGTGACATGGTCTCACATCACTGGGATTCATATAATTGCGTCTTGTACAGTAGGTAGGCTACATTTAAATGTATTCAATTTTTCACTTTATTGCATTGTAATAACGACCAAAACTCGACTCTACTCTGTAGTCGACTGTACACTGAAATGTCACCTGGCGCCCGTTAAATGTCACCATAGTTAGGATGGTGAAGGAGGCAGATGATAGTGAAGCCTATCTACGGTTAAACGTTGGTGTAACCATAATATACGACGGATTTGGAAGAACAGCAAGATTGTTTTTAACTCGGGCGCCATTACTTTCAAGTAAGTAAGAGAATAACTATCGTAACGTTGAAAACAATGTGATAAAATGTCGAAGTCAATAGAGTTTTACCGTTTTACCGAGTTGATAAGAGACCCAGGGCTTGTCGCCACTTTTTGCTTTTCTTATTTTCATCACTCACCCAAAGGTTAGCTGTGTGAGATCTCTTAGGGAAGAAGTTCGTCTTTGTATTCCTATTCTGTAAATATTATATTTGAATTTCTGTGTTTTGTACGATAGAGTGTTTACACACATACATACTCGATATATTTAAATAAATCGCACAACAGACATGAGTGAAAATCAAGTACCTAAAATAAAACGATCAGACAAATTTACAGCGATGTAGCGATAAAAAATGAATTCGAAATGTTTTGATGTCTCCATCAACAAGCACAGTTATATTGAACGTGAATAAAATGTTGCCAGTAGAAATTAAAACAACACTCTCATTTACTCTGATGGACATATTTAACGTTTTTCAGCGGCGTTTAACAAGTGGCAATAATAGTAAATTTCAACAAACGGCCTCCGGGAAATGGCCGTGGTTTTTTTAACAAAAGGCAATGTGAGAATAATTTCAGCCAGTTTTACGTAAAAAGACGTTAATCACGATGTCGTCTGCAGTTAATGTTTGTTATTTTATTGTCTTTTTTAAACCGCATAATCTGTAGAGTGGGAACTTGGATCTTCATGGTCGGAGTATTTTTTTATTAATTTAGAATACCAGCGATCCGTTGTGTTTTTACCATTAGTATTCTACACGGAATATACATATTTTTGAGCATCCATATCACACTGAAAAACGTTGAACAACGAGAACCTAGTGACTCAACTATGATAAGGTTCTAAAAGTAACTGCAATCAAAATCTGTAATCTAATTAACGCAACTTTGGTTCCTACTTTAAAAGGATAAGTTCACTTTTTTACGTACTGGTTCCGTACCTCAAGAGGAAAAAACGGATCCCGTATAGGATCACTTTGTTGTCCACCTGTCCGTCCGTCCGTCTATGAAGCTGTGAAAAAATCAGACTTCAAAATTAACGTAAAAAGGATACGGCCGTTTATAACACAGAAGACGTATATTTCGACACTCCCAAGGAAATCAATAGTAATAGGGTACTTCCCATAGGCAGGATCCTGATATTTGGAAAAATGAAGGTCTTACAGCACAAGTAAAGGAAAAAATCCGAAAATCGGTATTTTATTACTCCAACACGAAAAAAAAATCTTTTGGGATTGCAAACTTATTTGCAGGTGGTAAACTTATCGTGACCTATGTCCCTCAATTCAATTTTACATTCTTATAATTTTGTAGAGAACCCTCGGGGCGCGAGTCCGACTCGCACTTGACCGGCCTTTTATTTTTCTGTTGTACAATTACTTTTTTTCATACTTTATTAGTTATTGCTTGCAAGTCCCACAAACAAAGGTCCTTAAGCTCGTCAAACTCGCAAAGCTGCCAAACTCAACGGCGGACGCTTACCACAGTTCGTAATGTGTTATTTAGAAGCCACTCTTTTACCTCGTAATATTTATACTACCCAAGATAACAGCCTCCAAAATCTCATTTGATTATTTTAGCAAGTAAAAATGTTATGTGACCTTATATTGCAACTCCATCAAGAGGCGAAAGGAAATAGCAGCGGTTATTTTGTTATTATCGTAGATACGAGAGCTTAGATGCGTTCATCGATTAAGGTCAGTCATTTAATATTATCACGCGACTTACTACCTTATTCATCTGTAAGTCTTGAAAGTATTTATATCAGAATGGCTACATTAAAGGCCGGCTTTTGATTTTGATTTATTCTGTTTACTGTTTTACTCTACTCACTTGACATTGGCGAAATCACTGCGTACATTGCGGTGGACCGCCATTAATAAAACAGAAGAAGAGAAGGCTACATTAAAGCACTAAAACACTGGTTGGTTGTCTTTTACTTGTAACTTGTGACGTGAACATCGATTTTGAAATAAAACGTCTTTTCCAATATTGTTGAATTGCCGGCTTTTAAACGTTGTAATTATTAAAAGTGACAGTCATTGACATTGACAGACGCAGAGTTAATTTCAACGTTACATCATAGAGGTATATTTTACGCTTCCTATCGTAATAAATTTATCCGTTGTTGGCTTAATACCATTGTTCAATTGGGTTGCAAAGTCTCACAGATGCTAAATAAATAAAAAGCTCTTATTTGATATGCTTTCAAAATAAGGTTTACGATCTGAATAATATATCATGTATAAATGTTATGTACGTCACCCAATACAAATGTCAAGTATATTTATAAAATCTTGTTATTGTAAATGTCATTATCATTATTAAGATTGTCATTTGATGTTCAGTTTAAAGTTTATTATGACAATGCACTATAAGGTGCACCAAAAAGGTAAAGTTTTTGGCTACTGTATGTAAGTAAACAATTAAATTGTACAAAAAAAAACAAAATTCAATATTAACAAAGTGAAATATCTTAATTGTTTTTGCGATATATCAACCGGCAAGTTATAGTGTTTTCCCCGCGTAACAGGTATGTTGCCTAAGTCCGATTTTATTTATCACCGAGAATGTTGAATTCGTCGTAAGTTTAATAATCCTTAAACTACACTGATATACCTATCCATTTCTCATCCATCCGCCGGCAAATTATCGCATGATCGCCTAATATTAGGATTCCTTTACACGAGCGGAAAATCGCAAATGGCAGATGAAACTGCATTCATCGCCACCCGTTGGCGGCAGCCGACGACCAATAGCGATGTTTCTAGTTGTAGCGTGCCGCGTGTGCCATTTCGTCAATGGAATGCAAATAATCAAGCAGTGCATGGTTTTGCATTTACAAAATAAGCTCCAATAGGGATATTGATGTTGAAACAAATAAATAAATCGAAGAACAATCTCACACAAATTAAATAAATATATACTTATGTAAATAAATACATGAGTATAATTTTGTAATTTTTTTAATGAAAACTGTAATGTAAGGTGTGGTAGGACAAGTCGTTCACATGCAACAATTGAAATGCACTCTTTGGGTAGTATGTGTGGTGTAAAACTGAGTGATTAGAGTAAGGAATGAAAAGATCAGAGGGAAAGGTGGACTGCTAGATGTAGTGACTAAGATTGAAAAGGACATGCTTCGATGTTTCATTCATTTGGAAAGGATGGATGAAAGAAAATTGACGAAAGAGATAAACAGTGCGAAAGTGAGTGGAAGTGTTGGAGGGGGCCGCCCTAGGCGTACTCTTTTGGATCAGTTCGGAGGAATACTGAAAATAATCTTAAGTACCCGAAAGCGACGTGCACGCATTACTCGATGTATGAATGTGAAAGAAGCGATTTGTCGGGATCGTAGAAGGTAGAAAGAAGTGGTATCTGCCTACCTGGGAAACAAGCGTGATTTAATGTATGTATGTAAACCAATGGTGACGGTTATTGCTCGTGTATAAAAGCCCTTAGTCACTTGTCACACATTAGAAGCTTCCAGTCGCACCAGCGAGTAGCTATGCTTGACTGAGAATCTATTGTTAGTGGGTTTACTGAGTGAGACGACCGCTTCAAGGCACGTCAAATTAAATGTAAAATCATAGAAAAAAAATAAATCATTTCTAAAAATTCTGACGCCGTTTGAGATGGGTACCTATGTCACTTGCTATCAGTTAGGTGATGCTCTTTTCAATTTGTCAACGAATTATTAACCTACAGGCCTAAGTTGTCCCGTCGGATCATTATTAACACGAAGCAGGGGCTCAATGTAATCGGTAAAACCATATTGTTTTTAATTCTGCAACCATTGCTGTCAAGTAAATAAGAGCTATCATAACGTTGACAATACGATAACTGTCAAGGGCTATAGCTTTACCGAGTTGAAAAGAGCCCTTGCTGGGCTAAGCGGTACCTAACTCTGCCTTACGTACAGTCAGCAGCAAAAGTAGCTACGCAACCGAAGGGTTCAAAATCATCTGCACTCGACTCTATTGTCAAGAGATAACGTCGTGTCTAGATCATTTTAAGCATGTTATTCTGCTTAGCTACTATTGATGCTGACTGTACCTTCAAGTAAACTTAATCTTGCGGGTATTCCTTGTTTTGGGTGAGTTGCTATTGGGGTCCAAGTAAATTAAGTATACGTCATAAACGTATAGGTAATGGGTAAAGGAGTATACTACACTATCACTTGACTTAATAAGGAGACTTTCATGGGGTTATAGTAATAAAGGATAAACAGTCATATCCTTATTAATACGACCTCATGAAAGTTACTTTAATACTAACTGTTAAGTTAATTTTATTTTTAGTGTAGTGTAAAATGCCAAATAAACTACTACCTTTCTTGCTTTTTATTTTTTTGACACAATGTAATTTAGCTAACCCTACTCCTACAATTAAAATCAAACCGATATCAAACTGCACGTGACTTATATTCATTTATAGTTCTGTACCATAAACTACTTTTTTTTTTTAAATACTGGAGTTGGAGAAATTTTAAGCCAATAGTGATCGAATAGTGGTTTCTAACAAGAGTATTCAACTTGTATTTTTAATACCATTTTCGTCAAGTCATCTTCGGCAAAACTCGGTTTCAACCCAAGCGATGCTCATTAAGTAACATAGCTTAACTAAAAATCATGAATCTCTGTTGTTGTCAAATTTCCCTTTACCTCCAAAATCCGCATCCCTCTAGTAATTTACCCACATCAGACTATATATAGCACATATAGTGGCCTAAGAAAATATACCCAACTGAATAATACGCAATCCTGTGCGCAGTTGTTCATAACAAAAATACGACATCATAGATAACATTTATGTCTTACCGAATATATCGCGATACGAGTCTTTTATAATAATATTGCCCACTTTATTTACTTTCATTTTTCTCTTGAGTTATTGCAGTGATTAGGAATAATATATACTACCTATAAGGTGCTAACAAATTAGATACCGATATTTTTACAGCTGATAGTACTTGGTTCTTGGAGTAGATTTAAGTATAAAACATTTAAGGGTTTATGATAGTTTTTGGAAAAAATAGGTAAACAACTGCTTTCATGACAAAGTTAAATGCAACCTTTTATCAGTTAATGGCACAGGTGGTAATGTTTAGACTGTATTTCAATTTCTTATTTCTGTTCGGTAAATTAAAAAAAAAACATGATAAGTTTTATTAATTTATATTTTAAGTTAATTATTTTGATGTACGAGCGAGTTTCTTAAATTTTCGGTATCTTATTAATTTGTTAGTACATATCTTATACAGGGTGTCTCATTTAAATTGGTTAGTATGGGAAATTCTGAAGCTATTATGACATACGAAGATCTGTTCTTAGGAACCATGTCATCGATTTGAATAAGGAGATACTTTCTGGCTTGATGGAAGCGTTTGTATTTAATTCTATAAGAATAGACAAGTATTGGTTAATACTGCTCAATTTTGTTTGGGATAAAAGGTATTCGAAATCCTGCCCTAGGGAAGAAGCTAACTAAAAAATTTTTTTTTTTTTTGTTATAATGTCCTATCACTTACCCCTACCCCATCTTTTTTAACCATTAAGTATTTAATATCATCCATCGAATGCGCTAGTTTTTACACTACCCTTAAATTACACGAAAGCTTCGAAATACCATTTCTCAATCGATTAAGCTAGAAAATATTGTTATTTAACAAAATGTCCCATGAGAAATTATAGCTCGGTTCTTGCAATCCCGATTCAATCGACGGGCCCGCGGCGCTCTCCGGTCCTCCGGGCTGCGATTCGATACGGAACTAATAGAAATAAAGAATGAAAATGGTCAGGGCTGGGAATAGTTTATTCATTTATCATTTTCTGCCCAAGATTGGGTGCGAGAAGCTTTATAACTCAGAGCTAGGCCTCTATTTCAGATTGGCCTAGCTTGTGTACGTATTTATTATACTCGTGAAGGCAGTCTGCTAGTCGGAGTTTGAAAAGGCTACATTTTTCATGAAGAAGCTTTATAACTCAGAGCCAGGCTTTTATTTCAGATTGATCTAGCTAGTGTGGGTATTTATTAGATAGCTAATCTGATAGTCCTGAGGTAACACCAAACGAATTCTACGCTAGAATCACAGGCATAACCCAGTAACACATTACTCGAAATCAAGTTCAATTCTTTGATCAAAATCAGGCCCAAATTTACCCAGCATTACTTCAAACAGGCTTATTCGTTAATCTACAAACAGGTTCACGCCTTTCTGCTCAAGGCACAATAATATTAACTGTTTCGTCCCGTCTGTTTTATCCAGAAGAATGATTTCGAAAACAAGTGTAGCAAAATAAAGGTTGGAAGGAGTTTTTCGGCACTGTCGAGCAGAAACGCGAGTTTCTAGCTGGTGTATTCGATGCAAGAACGCTTGCTACAGATGCTTGCATTTATCCTTTTTTGAAGGACTTATTACGCTGCTGCTGCCTATGGGTAACCGTTTTGCCGCTTGTCTTTTTATATTTTGATGTATTTAGAGAGGGTACTTTGGAATTTTAAATTCGCTATAAGGTCAAACTGTTTTTCTCTTTAATAAAACAAGAATATCCGCAAGGTGTTTCAGTAAGCAAAATTCCATCAAAACTACGCTTATCTTAGTTCGTAATTCTCGTTTATCTTATAATGGTTCTAGATAGCAGATAACTTCTCTATTGATTCGGATAGGCGAAGTGTAATTTACTTGCTACGTGACTGAGCTGGGAATTGCAAATACTAACTAAGATCGGAACTTCTTTTCTTTTCTCTTTCATGATTTAGCCACATTGTGAATGCAAATTATTGCGTCTGGCATTTTTCCTTTATGGATCTTAACGTCAATGTCCAGATGTTTCAACCAGTTGACTGCAGCAGACGTTATTTTATGAATGCAAAAAGGTATTACTTCCTTAATAATTTCAGGATTTGGTAGAAGTTACTTTGTAAATATTTCTGTCAGTTGTCAATATTTTATTATTTTATTTAATCTCTATTGCACAAAAGAATACAAAAAATACAAAAGGTGAACTTAACGACGAGTAATTGAAGTGGTGTGCTGGAATAACTAAGATACATGCATTTATTTCGTTCACATTTATGTGTAGTTTTATCCTATAATGCTAGATAAGAAAGAAAGGTTAAATAAATTTCAATTAAGTTTACTTTTAAGTAGGTAATTTACATAACTTTTTGAAACATCAGGTTATGTTTAATAACTGAATTATATTTATGTTTGTAGCATCGGTTTAAACGATTTTATTTGGTTTATCTATATTCGTTTGTTTTATCGGACGGACTAGTCCCGGAATTTAATGATAGAAACGTTTTTGTAGTCAACGTTTTGGTACTGGAAAACGGGGCTCGTCAGCACAATTTTTCTGCTAAATACGAATAAATCAACTTTATTTGTTTTATTGATCATATTGTAATTAACACTAATACTCACGCTACACACATGTTGTAAATCAAATCATTGATGTCCTTACAAAATTTATATATTTTGAATAGAGGATGTTTCCGATTTATCATACTTATTAGGTACCCACACGACATATATACATCGATACACAGAGTTATTATTTTTTAAAGAGTTGTTTGTTCTAAATGACCTGGGGGTTGGAGCTTTGGCAGAATTTTAAAGTAATTAAGTAATTATTTAAGTCGATGGGTATTGCCCTGGTTTTGGCAGAATTTTAAAGCTCCTTTTGTTGGTAATTTTATTTAATAACCACTGAAGTTATTTCAATTAGTGTAATTTTTGTATCGGGAAAAAATCACAAAACTTTCCTTGCATAAAATAATATGTATTATAGGGCAGGGGCCATTGCAATTGTGTCATTAACCACATTTTTCTCTTTATTTACGGAATAAAAGATCACAAACTTTTACATGCAATTTTCTACAATTGCCCTGACAAAAATTATAGTAATAAAAATATAATAATATCACTTCAAACCCTTTTTTAATAGCTTCGTTATACCCAAATAATCCCGTTTTACTGTAGTCAAATATTTTTTATAGATTTCATTTGTATATCATTAAATACCTGTGTCCGAATACCAAGTATTTTAAATAGCTTCTGAAACTTAATCCGTAAATAAAGTTGCTGAGTAAACTATTGTTCCTCAAGGTGAAAATTAAAACTTGCACCTTAGTACTAATTCAGCGTTTAACTTTGAGCGAGCGACAATCTTCCGACTCCGAGTTATCCAGCAGTTGGCGAGTTTTCTGCTGAAAGCGCACTAAATTTACCTACTTGAGCAACTCGAGCAATTTTGCAACTCGAGGACCGTGGGAAAGAATATTTCGATAAACTTATTTAAGGTAAAGATTTACGTAGCTGTGAAACTGGCAACTTCAAAAAGTCAGTTTTTGTCCCAGATTTTACTCCGTTTTTATTCAGATGATACCAATACAGTCAAACTAGCACACGTCTCCTCAAAATAACGAAGATAATGGTTATTAGCTACTCGTAGAAGATACCAAATAGCCAAAGTGGTAATAAGCACCAAGATTGACATGAATTTGGCAGGATAGGCTTAGAATCAACTATCGGTTTGAAGGAATTGAATCAGTGAGGAAGGATAAGGCAACATAAATCTGTCGCTCTTAAATATGCAATGTATGCATATTTTGACGCCAGCAAAGACAAGGGGTCAAGTCGACTATCTATACATCTAATTTACACATATCTGTATAAAATTACATACCTACATAAAAGAGATCTAATATATTTTTTTCTGAATAATTACTAATCATAAGTTTTACATATAAACTAGGTCAAGCTTGTAATGAAATTATTAGGTAACAATAAATAATGTGTAAGTCTATACGACTGTCATGTATATACATTTTTCATGACTGACTGGTAGACAACGCACCGCTTAAACCGTTGGTTGGTGTTCTAGGGGTACCAGGAAGAAATAGTTGAGGAGAACTAATTTTACGTGTACAAAGTTACACTAGTTGTACATCATCATCATCAGCCTATACTAGTCCACTACTGAACGTAGGCCTCTTCCATTGCAACATCACAGCAAGATATGCGGCCACTCTCATCCAGCTTTTGCTAGCCACTTTACGAAGATCATCGCTCCACCTAGTCTGAGAGCGTCCTACACTGCGTTTGCCGATCCGCAGACTCTACTAAAGAACACGATACCTCCAGCGGATATCCGTTCTGCGACGCATATGGCCGGCCCGCTGCCACTTCAAGCTACTAATTCGATGGTCTATGTCGATAACCTTAGTTCTCTATCGGATCACTTCATTACGGATCCGATCCTTCAGCGAAACTCCCAACATAGCCCTCTCTATAGCTCGCTGAGCGACTTTAAATTTGTGGATCAGCCCCACCGTGAATATCCACGTTTTGCACCGATTGAAGACCTGTATTTTTACATTGCGTGGAATAGACAACGTGAAGACTCGACGTGATTTTCCATCCGCTTCCCAACCCAGCTGTATCTGTTGGCCTCTTTTTCGAAGTTGTTTTTACCTAACAGCAGGCTTTTGACAAACGCCTTCTGATAGTCCACAAATGTTATGCACAGGGGCTGATTATACTCTTCAGTTTTCTGTATAATCTGCTGCACTGTATGGATGTGGTCTATGGTGCTCTATCCTTCTCGAAACCGGGCCTGCTCGGGGGGTTGGAATTCGTCGCGTCTTCTTGTAAGGCGGTTCTTGATGACTCTTGAAAACAGTTTGTAGACGTGGCTTAGGAGTGAAATAGGTCGGTAGTTTTGTTACCTTTTTTAAAGAAGAACATGATAATACTCCTTCTCCACCCCTCTGGAGTTATTCCATCGAAGAGAGCGGTGTTGAAGATGTTCTGGAACTTCTTCAATACAGGTGTGCCTCCTGCTTTCAGGAGCTCAATTGTTACCCCATCCTCACAAGGAGCTATTGAAGAGCCGTCTCGATTTCGCGTAGGCTAATCTCCGGGAAGTCCTCAATAAAGTGAAGGGTTCTTGGGGCTCTGGGTTGTAATTATTAAAAGATCAGGAGGAGATGTGTGCAAGGTGTATAAACAGCTGTTAAACTCACTAACTTCCTAAAGTACCCCGGCTTAGAAGCAAGTCTAGTTATACCTAATTGAATAATAATAATGTTTACTCATTTATGGTGATCTAACTCTAATGTATCGCGATAGGCCACCGCAAGAGCATCATTATCCGGATTTGTGATAATTATAGTGATGACCACGGGTCAATATTATTAACATACCTATAAGCACTTGAGTTTAAATCCAACATTACTCATGGCATTGTATATTTATGCTAAAATAAATGGATATACATTGCTCTTGGTAACATAAATGGATATACATTGCTCTTGGTAACATAAATGAGTGAATTAAAGTGAAAATTTAAGTGAAATCAATGGTTTTTAACAATGTAATTTTGTATTGGTGATTCCCTTGATGGTTGTGGTCTTTGGGTAAACCAAGGACATTATTAACAACAAAATAAAATAAGAAGTACATTGAGCATAATGAAACACAGCTGAGCCGAGCAAAAAAAACCAGCTACTGCCAGTCACTGAGCTAATACAGTTTTATAACAGTTGATATCAAAAGAAACTGTTCCGAGCGTTACCTCTATAATACATCGTGGCACTATACTCCCGCCTTGACTAATTTGGTCCGTTTCATGTTTTATATTCTAGAGAGCATGGGGCCAAATCTAAATAAACGGATTAGAGCGGTCATGTCCCACGACTTACGTATGCAGCCGGATTCACTTACGCACGTGGCTTGCTTCGAGAATAAGAAATCTCGTTACTTAAATCCAATATGGCGAGGACACCGCGTAAATACGCTGGTGTTGTGCTTATTAACTAACGACAAGGCGGAGGCGTTATCAGCTCTTCAATCTTCGAAAAAAGCAAACAATATCCATCTGTAATACATCTGTTTATTGACAAAGGTCAACTTGAATTCCAGCATCAAACGCCAATGTTTTTTTTAATAACTAAAAGCGTAACGTATTTCCTGTGTTTTTCGAACCGAAACCCCGTAACTCTCTCTTTAATCGGCTAATGCTTTTTGAATTAGCTAAACCACGTAAAATTTAGTTTAGTACGAGTATAGTAAACGCCGAGCGTTGCGCGATTTATTTATTGATGAGCACAACGATCGGTTTAACGATTTATTTGGTTCCAAATACAGTTTGTTTTCAATCAGTGTCGGGGGATTACGCCAAAGCTCTGTCGCAGTAAACGTATTCTAAGTAGTACAACCTAGTTTGAAATTGTTTGTTACATGCTTTTGCCCGATAGTCCGCCCGCGTAAAAGTCGATAATCGTAATTCTATTGGGAGGTGTTGAATTTTTCGGGTGTAAAAGCACCCTATGTCCGTTGGCTATGAATTATCTCTGTAACATTTTTTTCGTGAATCAGTTGAAGGATCACACCGTGAAGACGGAACTAACAAATGAAATTTCAAATATTTATAATATTGATAAGAATAAGTGAAAGATCACTGACTGTCGATAAAGTAGACACGTGTATGCGCCAACTATCATACTATCATATTTCTCGTTAAAAACCACCTTTGTATAAAACACAAAGAATAACTTAAACTCGTTTTAGTAATGCCAACACCTCCAAATCAATGCGGCTGGCTGGACAGACCCGATGTATAAATCCAAAACGATGGGAGAAGATAGCAACCACTTCCGCCCTTCTTTAAGAATGACTCTCGCAATAAAGGTGGTAGAATTACCATAGTAAGGCAAAAATGAAAGGAAAAATGTTTGAACACTCCAATAGACTACTCGTAACAAAGAATAGGCAATGAAAATTATTCAATACTGATACTGTTAAAATCTTCCGCTGTGTGAAAGGTATATTGATTACGTGCTTTCATTACAGACCGAGGGGCTTGTGCACTCGAATATTAAATAAATTTTACATGAGGTCGTTATTATCGGAAAGATTTCCCTCGGCATGTTCAAACAGCAAGTGTCAACACTTTGATGTCACACATACTGCGCTTTGAAAAAAAATTTAGATGCGTAGCGAGCGTTTTTGATTAACGGTCTCGCGAGACCTTGCGTGGATTTTTCTGTAGATAAGAGTACCTGGGTTCTCTTTACTTAACCCATCGACTTAGTTTTAGACCGAGTGGCATGGAAGTGGATATATAATAAATGAAACTTCCGCACTATTCTTGGGGCCCACATTAACATTTGTTTTCTTTTTTTTTTTATAAAAATATTGTACTTTTATAAAATAATTAAAAAAAAAGTTTTTTTTATTAAAGTTAAATAATATTTAAAAAAAAAATAGGGGCTAGAGCAAAACATCCGCTTTTTGATCACATAGATCTGACAGATACCAACTTTTTTGAGAATGTACATTTATTACTATGTCTTACAGATAACTTTACCCAATTCTTAAATCACACGCCACCCATAATTAAATGTTACTTGGTTTGTTTTCGTTGTATTGTAGTTGCAAACGACTAATAAAACTATTCTGCGCATAATTTCGTGTACGAGAGAAATCTTTGAACAGAATGCCGTAATTAGAGCTCGGCCCGTGGGAAATCGCGTTGGTTGCCGCAGGATGTTTTCACGTCTTGATCTTTCGCTCTTATTTAAGTAAAATCGTATTTTATAATAATAGATATAATAACATATCTATTTAAAAGTAAAATTATGTAAAGATATTCTAATACAGCATACACAAACTTACTCGTATAGTAACGTTAAACCGTATAACGATGTTTCTTAATCGCAGTGCTAATTAGCACTGCATCACGTATTTACCTGCCCTTCGAACAATAAACAGTGTTCATAAGGCACTCGTCCCACCGCCGACGATGAGCGAGAAGCGAGTAGACCTAGCTATCACCTATTAATAAATGATGTGTCTCTTTTATTAACACTTTTATCTTTTGTTGGAGTGAGAGATCTCGCTGGTAGTCAGCGATGAACTATTAATGCATTCTCTTTTTTACCGACACGGGATCTATATTTACGTTTTGTTCGTTTCTTGAGCGAGAAAACAGTCGATAGCTTATCGCTTCCTCGCCCTTTGTGCGACTAGTGCCTTAGGCGACGAATAGCGTGGGCTACGCGCGCCGAGCGCGCCCTCAGTGTGATTGGTTTACGCAAGTCCGAACGGCATGTTCTATTAAAGGGTCATACACACTCTTAAAAACAAAATTTGTCTCTCCTGTGGCCAATACTTAAAAGCTTGTGTGCATATAAGTTATGTTTTATATGATAGGTCTAAAGCAGTCCTGACGGCGTTTTTGCGGGTATGGGCTTAGCCAGAAAATTAGGCCTTAAAAACGTTAACTTTCGGTGTGTCCACAGAAAAGACGGTAACCTAAATCTGTGTATGACGCTAAAAGACTTTGTATTAATAAAATAAGCTTATTAGATAAGTATAACATTACACACAAAAAATAAAATAAAACAAAATAATGGAACAAAAATCAAAAATGATTTTTATTTAAATTAATTATCTTTTTTTATTAAATTCTTACCTACTATCAATGATATTATAATATTATACACCGTGTTTTTTTTGATTTACGATAACTTTAAGGGCACGTTCTTCAAGTCAAATTAAGCTAATTTCCCGAAGACAGACATATGATAACTCGTACGGTTATAAAGATATTCAATTATTAAAGTTAATCAGTTAATCACGTTAAACTAATGTAAAAGGCTCTTAATTGATACCTAACAATTTTCTTTTAATTACCTATTATGAGTAAAGAGTTTTCAATTGTTAGGTTTATAGGTACAAAACGAAGGTTAAAGAAAATAGGTATCTTATGTTACGTATACGAGTATTCACATGACATTAAATTGAATGAAATTCAAGTTGGTTTTCCTAGTCCTCAGTAACTGCTGTATTTTGAAAGCTGTCTCTTTTCATCAAAGAGGGTTAAACCGCCTATAACGACGCCCTATCTTCTATCTTGCTTTACGTTAATTCGCGAAGTCTTAGGAGGGCTAGTAAAACCTATTTACGAATAAAACATAAACACACTAATGATTATGTCTATGATATTGAATACCTACGTGTCAATGTAAACTGACAATGTCAAGGAAATGTAAATCATATAAATAAAAAATGCCTCGTTTTAATTATCGTCCTGAGGAAGAAGCTGAAATGCACTTCATTTACGGCTTTTGTGACGGCAATGCTTCTGAAGCGGCACGAGAATATAGGCGGCGTTATCCCGACCGACGGACGCCTAACCCTCATACGTTCATAAATGTACGTATTTCTAATGTGTACTTTATTCCTTCATTTATTAGTAACTAGCTGTTGCCCGCGACTTCGTCCGCGTGGAGCTCGTTTACGCGGTTCCCGAGGGAATATTGCCTTCCTTTATTATTTTTTTACCTTCCTCTTGAATCACTCTAAGTATCTATTAAAAAAAACCGCATCAAAATCTGTTGCGTAGTTTGCAAGATATAAGCATACATAGGGACAGACAGACAGACACCGGAAGCGACTTTAATTTATACTATGTTAAGATTATTTTATGTTAATCAAACCGTAATTATTATTGTTACAGTTACACCGACGATTTAGAGAACAGGGTTTAAAAAAGACTCCTCACGAAAGGGATATTAATTTGACAGTACAGGACGAAGACGGGATCATGAACGCAATAATTGAAGATCCGACCTTGTCAACAAGACGTGTGGGGCAAATTTACAATGTAAATCACGATAAAGTTTGGAGAGTTTGGAAGCGGTATGGTCTACATCCATATCATTATCGCAAAGTGCAAGGCCTTTTGCCGCATGATAACTTTTCACGAATTGCATTCTGCCAACGAATGAACGCACTTTTGACAGAAGATCCACAACTCATCGGGAAAATATTGTGGATGGACGAGGCACAATTTACAAGAGCAGGTATTATGAATACAAAAAACTTCCATCATTGGTCAGAGCACAACCCTAAACAAGCCAGAGTCTTCTTTTCAGCATGAGTTCTCGGTCAATATGTGGGCAGGAATTTTAAATAACCAACTGATAGGTTCCGTAGAAATTTCAAGCAGACTGAACGGTGAAAATTACTTGGAATTTTTACAATCTCTCCATTCTATGGATTACTTTGAAGAATTACCATTACAAACGCTACGTACACATTGGATACAGCATGATGGGGCACCTGCACATTTTGCTCTTCGCGTACGCGAATATTTAAATACAAATTTCGCCGGCCGGTGGATTGGACGCGGTAGTCCAACCCTTGCTTGGTGTCCTCGGTCTCCCGATCTAACACCCCTGGACTTTTACGTCTGGGGAACTCTTAAAGAGCGTGTATATTCAAAACCAATTTCAACACGAGAAGATTTACTCATAAGGATTCGGGAAGTAGCTGATGACATGCGTGCTACTGAAGTTAATTTAAATCGTCAGATACGCACACGATTACACCTTTGTTTAGAGCATGAAGGTGGTCATTTTGAAAATCATTCACATTAGTTTAAATAAATTTAATTTGGTTGTTTAGGTTGAATAGCTTAGGCTTCTTGATGGTTCAAACATTCACATTAGGTACTTAGCTATCATAAAAGGTTCTTTGGTTAACATATTAATAATGTAGCTATCCAATGTGCGTGTACGTTTGTAATGAATAAATTCAAAAACGACTGTGCCAATTTTAAAAAAATATTTCACTAATAGTTAGAAGGGACTTTCAGGATAAACATATTATTATAAAGAGGAGAGGTTTGTATTTTTGTATGTGTGTATGTTTGTAATGGATAAACTCAAAAACTACTGTGCCGATTTCAAACATTGTGTCACCAATAGTTAGAACGGACTTTCAGGATGAATAAAGGCTACACTGATCCCTCGGGAACAGTTTAAACGAGCTCCACACGGACGAAGATGTTCTAACCAAATTTCGTGCTCTTTTAGAAAAAAAATTGTTCGAGACACGTACATAATTGACTATTCAAAGCTCTTGTTTTTTCTGCCTCGGTCACCCACAGTATCGTTCTTTGCTTGGCTAATCCTGTGTTAAAAGTGCCCGTATGTTTATTTGTACACCTAGAATTAAATACTTGAAAAGTTGTTACTCAACAGAAGGTGATTTCGTTCTTTGTGATAACTTATGATCTGCAAACCATGCCGCTTGAAGGATTTCTAAACAGTTTTGTGAAATCCGTTGTAAATACGCACGATATTTGTTTTTATACTTATTGTTTGATACCGTTGATATGTTTTTTTTACAGTTTTAAGTAATGCTAGGTTTTTCATTGTAATAAATCATAAGGTGCCTAATAAATAAAATGACTGTTGATGTTTGTGCGGCCGTTTACTCTAAATTTTAAATAAAATTATTTTAAACAACGCAACGATTTTTTTTCATTTTATAAACCATTAAGTAATTAGTTATGATGAATGAGAATATTAAAAATTAGAGCAATCTGCTAAATCCATTTATGAAATAAAGAATTTTTCACTTTGTTTTGTTATTTTAGGGTGCTTGTTTGCATTCAACCGACGATAAAAATGTAACTATCCTAAAATGAAATTATGATACGCACGTTATTGTTAAATACTGGGTAACTAAAATATCAATTTATAAAAAAAAAAACTAATAAATAAAAGAGACCCACCTGGGAATCGAACCGGTGACCTCTTACACAGTAAGCAAGATACTTCCCGCCAAGTCAAGCGATCGTGCACCTGTCAAGTGTTATCTTTACTTGTGTGTGTGTATGTCACGCTGACTTGACGTATTTGACACTAACTATGAGTTAACTCTAAAGACCCTTTTAGAATGATTGAAGACACAACATTTAATTACTTTGTTCTAAACATTTTTTTTTATTTTTTTTTGCAATATTTTAAAATCTAATGTACCACGTAGTTTCTATACGTGTACCTAACAATATGCCGAAGTTATCGTAAATCAAAAAAAACACGGTGTATAAGAGGTAGATATAGATGTTGTTTTAAATGATATTGTTTGGTTAGGTTAGATACGGACTTAGTGTTTTGAAGCACAACGTTTTGCTTACGATATACCTATTATGTTTGTTTCTATTCTAGTAAAGCGAAAAACAAATGTTTACGGTTATATCGTATCATTATGTGAATTTAATCCTACTTATGTCATTTTTGTTAACAATGTAATGTATACCAAATTGTCACCTGTCACCTATAATTGTCAGGATGATCAATCGTTTGCCTATTAAATATATGACATTCTTAATAAAGTTTAGATCCTTGGGGGTGAAGATGTTAGTAACTTGTAATACCCGAGCTGAGCTAGTTAGAGGGGCACGTGAAAAAAAAGATATAAGTAATTCAATCCCGCATGAATGACTTAACCCTTTTCTTGGCCAAAAAAAATGAGTTCAAATCACTTTAAAATTTAAAACAGCATAAAAAATTGGTGACAAAAATCTTAAATCTTATAAGATACTCTTACATCACCAAGAAAAGGGTAAGAAATATAAATGTAATTTTTCATACAAGTCGTCATTGTTTAAATTTAGGACAATAAGTAATTTGCATCTTAAAAAAACATGTTGTAATTTACGAAGAAACAATGAAGCCTAAAAGCTGGAAGCTTTCTAAATATTATTTGTACACATTTATGACGCATAAGAGTTAAGCAGACTGAATGAGTTAATAATCCAGCGTTAATCCTTATCTTTAGGCTTAAGTAGAGCTTTCCCTGCTTCCATTGCGAAAAATAAGTAATAAACGTCAAGCATCCTTACTGCAAAAAAGCACACATGCAAATTTACTTAACAGTACCATCGCCCCGAGCTCCACATTAAGCCACTTTTTTGTAGAATTTAAGAAGTTTGGCATTGAACGTGTTAAAATAAGGCTGACACTTAAGCCGAGGTGTATGCACTTCTTTTTATGCTAATGAAGTCTTAGAAGAAAGTCTTTATCATTTCAAGTTATCTTGCATTTTTATCAAAGAGATAAAACTTTTATGTAAATTAAGGTGATCTTGCTGCATTGAGCTCTGAATTTTTAAACATTTAACTCTTATTTGACTTTTGGATAAGGTCGTGCAGGGCTATTTCGACTGAGTTCTAATTGAAACTATTCGCACTAACACGCATTTAACTTTTTTAAGTATCAATAGTAAAAACTCCCATCAGTGAAAATAAACACTCCCGACCTTACTGTGATTTAAAAAAAAAACCGTGTATGTTAATTACGCACAAGGTAACGGTTTTATTACAGTATTTGATGTATTATTTATATTGAACAGAGATTGTTACATTTTTCTTGAAACTCCTGGATATTAATTTTAAAAGCAAACGATGTTACTTTTGATCAGTTTTCTCTAGGGTCAGTCTAACGCCCGGCTAGGCGGCTCCATGCGCTAGTATCTTGTATTGGTTCGTCTTGCTTGGCTCAATAGCTCTTGCAAGCTCCACGTTTTTGATGTGTGCAATCTAATGCATTATTTCTTAAGTTTAGTAATTTTCTGGGCTATATCAGTTACCTTGACTTCAGAGAGCCTACCCAAGTTGTATTCTACGAACGCAAGATTCTGTCAAAATGTATGAATGTACCACAAAATATAAGTTACAACGATATACCAGCGCAGAAAGCATTTTTTTAGAAGGCGCGAAAACGTTTTGGCCAATTATAAGGCAGTACGTTTGCGCGGGTAAAACTTCGACGGCTATTGGTCAAATATTCGGCAGCCATTGCAGCGACGCCGTCGACCGCCATTTTATTTAGCGTCGCGTCAGTTGTCATTCGTACATAAACTGAGATGCACGAGCGCTAAGCGCTAAGCGCTAATCGCTAATCGCTATGAGCGAGAAAACACGAGATTAACTGTCATTTCATATTCTACCTTACGCGTAACACGACAAGGTTTGTATTGAATTGTTTTTACGTTCGTTTATCTTCGGCATTAATGAGCACCATTCTGCATGGACGAAGATTGCCGGCGTAACTTATATTTGTGGTCTTACTGTAGCTGTTTCGGTAACAACACATTTTGGTACTTTTTACTAGAGAAACTTGAGACGAATTATAAACATTATCAGATAAATATTTACATACAAAAGCAATATCAAAAAGGCGTGCAAGACTCAAGCCTAGCTAAGAATTAATATAAAAAAAACGCTTTTAAAACAGGACTCTTGTAACAGACATCCCTATAAAGTGTTAAGCTTTAGATGAAGTTGAAATACATATCTAATTATACATCTATATCCTTCTCAAGCCATGGGTCAGCGGCCGCCTGGTCGCGTTTGCTTTTCAGCTCACCCCGAATGGAAATGAAGTTATGAAGTTATTGCCTCCATGTTTCCTTAGGATATGCTAAAACTGTGTTTGAATACGGATTTCGCACAATATTGAACCGCGGGCGCGATGTGGCTATTTGTCCCTTTTCATATCGAAGAGAATCTTTTTTGATAGATTTCTTGGACTGATTGAATTTCACAAGCCAGTGTTTTGAGATGGTGAATAAAATCTATGAATAAATACTGCTCCTGCCAAGTTAAAATAACTCGTTTCATGGGAGTACGAAAAGATGTAGGTTATGTGCAATTGTGCGCGTTTGAAGGAACAACATTTTAATTTGCCGAGAACTGGCATATTGTTTATAACTGTAAATTTAATGAGATTTCTTCAAAATGTTTTGAATAATACCTTTCTCACCTTTCTACCATCGCGTCCATCGCCATAAGTGAGGTGAAGATTTTATTACTGGCATTTATGACCACCATTCACCATATTTCACGTTTGGTGTTATTGAAAAAAAGTCGTATCACTTAAGAACAGACTGATTTCACATTTTTTTCTTAAAATGTTCGCAATATTCTAATGAGATTTGAAGGGGAAACAAATGGAAAGTTGCCAGGTAACAAAAATTGTTAGGACAACGTTTGTCGTGTAAGCTAGTATGCTAATAAAAACACCGAGCTAAACACAAGCAACAAAATGATTTATGACAATAAAATTGAATACTTATTAGGCTTCGGTTACCAAATACAGAAATCACCACAAATCAGCCAATAACGAATTAACTTTCTATTTCGTTTCTCTTAGGGTTTCCTTTCCTTTGGTATCGTAATTACTCAGCGTACGCAATTAAGTAATGCAACATAAATTACACAAATTCGCGAAAGCCTTCACAGTAAATTAACCGCATTTTGGATTCCCTTTCTGAAGTGGGACCTGCGGAAATGCTTTATCTCCGGCGAGAAATATTTTGCGTTTCATCGCGCCAGCAAAAAATGCGACGACCGCAAGGAATGGCTATTCACTGTCGAGCTTAGACTTTGCTGGATGAAAATATACAAAAAAAAGTTAAAATATATAATTTGACGACACGTTGACCTAGTTGTTAGTGACCCTGCCTTCGAAGCTAGTGGTCCCGGGTTCAAATCCCGGTAAGGGCAGATATTTTCTGTTATGAGCAACTAGTATTTGTTCCTGAGTCTTGGATGTTTTCTATATATTTAAGTATTTATTTCTCTATATAAGTATGTTTATCGTTAGTACCCATAGCACAAGCCTAGAGCTTAGTTTGGGACTACGTCAATTTGAGCGAGATAGTCCCGCGATATTTTTTATTTATAAATATTTTTAATCTGTTTTAATACTTATTTAAAACAGAGCCCCATGATTGTTATTATGAATTCAAACTTACTTCTATCATTTTTCAGGGTGGTTTTATCACCCCCGCAAAATCTGTCCAGGGCCTCTATTCAACTGCGTTATAACGATATCGTTTTTGACCTGTTTCCGTATTGTCAACGTTTTGATAACTCTTATGTCATTTACAATAATGGCGACTGTGACATAAACGATTCTTAATCGTGTCAAACACGATATCGTTTTAACGCACCTGAATAGAGGCCCAGTACTGAAGTGGTTTTCTCGACGCTATTAAAATGGCGGTGGTATTGGAATACGTGATGAATGTCCTTTTTTCGACTTCAGTGTAAACCACCTCAAGCCAAACTTGGCTTTATGGGTCATACACAGATTTAGGTTACCATATTTCCTGTAGACACACCAAAAGTTAACGTTTTTAAGGCCTAATTTTCGGGCTAAGCCCATCCCCGCAAAAACGGCATCAGGACTGCTTTAGACCTATCATATAGAAACATAACTTATATTATGCACACAAGCTATTTAACTATTGACCACAGGAGAGACAACTTTTGTTTTTAAGAGTGTGTGTGAACCTTATACTATTGCCTCAACCTACTTTGATGTCGAAGTAGGTACTACTTTACTTTATAGGTTGTCAAAAAGATCAAAAAGTTTGATTCTTGGATGTGGGTCAGCTTGCTTATATCTTGAAATAGTTTTCAAATACCATACTCGTGTACCATTATATCCTACATTATTTTTCCTCTATTGCATTTGTGTTGTTTTCAACTCGGCCACCATGACGGTCAAGTTAATAAAAGCTTTCATAGTCCCAAGGCGCTACTCTGCTTGGTAAAATCTACTAGCTTGGACATGTCATCATATTGTAACTTAATGATAGCTCGTATTTATTTGACATCAGTTGCGGCCGAGTTAAAACAATACGGTAACAAGTCAAAAGCAAGTAGCATTTTTTTTGTTTCATAGCGGCCGAGATATCAATGAAACTGACTAGATACAAAAATATTGGTCTTCTTTATACAGCGTGTAATTTTCATACGGGCATATATTTTATCCAGACGTAGTTAACGATCATAAAAATCATGCAAGAAAGATATTTTGTTGGTAACTCTTATTATTGAAGAGCAGTTACTTTTTAGTTTGTCTTAGGAGCAATGTACGAAGTGTGCGAGCGTCCATCGGTTGTCAATGTATTGCCTGTATTCAAGTGCAAGGACGAAATATGGAAAATAAGTACCTATCTCAGGCGAGTGAACGGCCTGCATTAATAATCTTTATTTTTGACTTTTATTGGCGAAGTAAACAAATGGCCAACCATAATTCATGAGTCATGACGTGACCACTATGTAATGCTTTAATTTAATTGACGCAATGTGAGATATATTGCTCGCTGAATTAATTAGTAAGAAAAAATAAGACCTAACTAATGATACTGTTACACAAGTTTTAACGTTAATTAGTGTAAATATTAACTGTTGTTAAAATATATGCCCGTATGAAATTTACACGCTGTATAGGGCATAGGTAGGTACCCTGTGTTATTAACAGCGGAAAAAATGTAAATAGCTTCTTAATCTTTTCCTTTAGAAAAATAACTTTAACGTGGCATGCAAGTTGTACTTTGGCTGATAATGAATGGCTGAATTAAAATACTTACCGCTTACATGATTTATATAATTATAGGAATGTTTTGCATCTGTAAAAGATCAAGGAGTTTTCAAATTTATAGACAAAGGTTTTCTTATGTTCTAACTTTGGGAATAATTTTAACACAACTAGTTATGTAGTACGTTTCCGCACATTGCTTTAGTGATTAAGAAAAAAGGGGTTCGAGAATTAAATACGTGAATTCTTAAGTCTCAGAAATAACCGTTGGTAGGTACCTATATTTGTTTCTTTTTTACCAAGGTACATGGAATCGGAATTAGACAATATTTTGCACTTCATTTGTTACGAGTATTGGTAGGACTAGGACTATCAAAGAGACTAAAATGCTTGGCCTTAACCAGATTTCTAAATAACTTAATAATAACTTTGTTATAAAACATGTAAATATTGTATCTCGGTTAGGGGACACAGTTTCTGTAGAACGAATCGAAACTTTATTTAATGTGGCTGTCTTGCCTTAAGTTACCTTTAAATAACGTTCCCCATAAATGCTCAGTTTTTTTAGGGTTCCGTAAAAAAACGGAACCCCTATAGAATCATTTGCTGTCCATCCGTCCGTCCGTCTTTCTGCCAAGACGCTTTATCATGGGAACGCGTGACGGTATCGACTTGAAATGAAAACCTTATACTCGGAACTACATTCCTTTGAAGCTGTGGTTAATTTATTTATTTATTTATTTATTAAATAAGGTACACCAACAACAAACATATTAACAAAATTACAATAAAATAAATTTGAACATTAAAACTTTCAAACTTTCAAACTAAAGTAAAAAAAAACGTATCAGAAGACGTATATTTCGACACCCTCAAGGGAAGCCACATTTATAGGGAACTTCCCATAATCCTAGAATCCTGAAATTTGGCGAGAAGGAAAGTCTTACAGCACAAGTAAAAGAATATATCCGAAAATTGTTATTTTTTTGCTCCATAACAAATTCAATTACAAATTTATTTGCAGTCATAGTAATCGCAATCTATGTCGATGTATGAAGACAACAGTTTTTCAATAGCAAAGTCAAGCTTGTCCCTCAGTACAATTTTAAATTCTTATAAGTTTGTACGGAACCTTCAGTGCGCGAGTCTGACTCGCACTTGACTGGATTTTTTAACCGAGAATCTACTTGGCTAAAATCAAAGTTTATTATTACATTAGCAAAAAGTACATTATAAAATAGTATACATACAACTAGATACATACATACATAATATCACGCCTTCATTCCCAGAGTGGGGTAGGCAGAGCTACAGAAACACCAACAACTCTAAAAAGATATGTTTATAATTCTGTAACCACATTTCGCACAAGTAGGCACAACTAGATACCCTGTGCAAATCAGTACTCATAACACTTATTCACTTTTCGCAAACGAATGGTTTTCCATTAAATTATACAATCGTCAAGAGATGCAAATGGTTTTGATGACGCAAATCTCTCATAGAATGACTTAGCCGAGTCCTAATGGCTTTGCTGTGTCGTCGCTCAGAAGTTGAGCGGCCAACAGCGATCGAGTCGCGCGAGTCGGTGGATTATTGGTCTAGCCTAACCTTCTATATCATTGCGTATTTTCACAAATCGTTTACTTTTATGGCAACAGAAAGTTTAAATTTAATTGAGTTGTGCATAGTCGTTATTAAAACACGATTAATTAAATAATTTCCGAATGTTTTTGAGCTTCCACTTGCCAGTTAATGGTTACTAAATTACGAACAAATTTACTCGAGTATTTACGGTAGCGCTTTCACTACAATAAAATGATCCTGTTTTTATTACAGAATTATAAACAAGTCTTTTTAGAGTTGTTGGTATTTCTGTAGCTCTGCCTGTCTACCCCACTCTGGGAATGAAGGCGTGATGTTATGTATGTATGTATTATTAAAAAAAACTTCACCTATGTCACAGAGATTAAAACTGATCGTGATTGTGTACAATGACACATATACAAAAGAAGTACAATTTAAGCAAGCTCTCTCTTCTTGTAATAATGCCCTAAAATAATCAATAATTATCACGAGATGAGAAAACAAATCTCTAAACGTACAAGCGAGAAACATATCCACGTTATCGAGTACATTTAATAACAAACTTAAGGTATTTTTGGCTTTCATATTAAGTTCAGTGATCACTCCACAATTCATGGTGAGACGTGCACTAAACGCTCCTGCTGCTACAAATGGATGCACGCAAGTAACAAATACCCGGTGCACTTAAATAACGACCACAAGCTTCGGAAATGTTCGGCTATGTTCGGGGCTAGTTGATTAGTCGCCTATTGGAGCGGTTAGTTATATTCCCAACCAAGTGGAATTCTAATTTATGGGTAGAGGTATATGAAGAGGATTAACATCAACGTGGAGCTACTACTACTATAAATTTTTGAGGGAGGTATGATATTGCGCAAGGTCGGTCCAGATTACTACCCGCCGTCTAACCCGCTAACTAGAGAGCGTCGGTGGCCTAGTGGCTTAGGGGGTTGACTCTTGATCGTAAGGTACCGAGTTCGAACCCCCGCGGTCGCTATGTACCAATGAGTTTGTCTAACTTAAGTACATTACCCGATGCCCTTACGGTGAAGGAAAAACATCGTAAGGAAACCTGCACATTCGAACAGCTGAGTGTGTAAGAAGGTAATTACACAAAAGATCCTAAAGGGGTCGAAGTGTATCCGAAAGGGTCCATCTGTAAGATAAGATAAGATACACCCGCTAACTAAGCCATCAAGTAGCAGAGATTGCGGATGTCTGTGATCTCTAGGCGCTTGTGGAATTTTTGGGAAAACTTTTCATTTAAACTGTCACGATTAAAGCACGATGCGTGAGTTTGAAACAAGACACGACATCAAAGAAAAACCTTGAATTGAGTTGCTTACCGGGTGTTTTTCATAAACTGGAGCTAATTTTCTCCTTGGACGTTCATTCGTACTGATTGATGTATATAGATGACTAATGCACAATTAAACTGCTAGTATTAATGCGTCTACTTAACGGCTACAAACAATTATCGCACGATAAACAGATCGCAAGTCACTTCCAATTCGCACTAGAATAGCTCTTGTTCGCACTGTCCAAGTAAGCCTGATTTTCGTTCGACGATTGCTGTTTTTATATACCCCAGTCCAAGACTATTCCAGAATGACCTTTGAAATGCTCAATGTTCTTTAACCCGCTGATAATGTTCTAAAGTCTTCGTTGGGAAGGTCCTACGTACTGTCACGTCTGTCACCTAATTCACAATTGCGATGTCTTTTAGTCACCCTTCTGGAATTCGTCACCTATTCCTGTCTCTTATTGCCATAAAATGAAATTAACTTCAAAGGCCCATAAGGGGCTCTGAGAATTTCTGAAAATTTGTCTCTGGTTATGGCAGAGTAGTCTGTGAGAGGGTGTCCTGAAACAGACTGTAAATATGTTTCAAGTTGGGCGAAATTTTGATAATCTGGTATGTGATAAAGCTATCTTTGAAACGAAATGAAATCCTGCTGAGCTTTGAAAGCCAGCTGAGCACGTTTTGAAAGAACCAAAAATGACGATTAAATATCGGGTACCTACCTAAATCCACCGGTGGCATATCAATATTTTAAATTTGAATGACAGGCATACAGACTATTCACGGTAATAAATTTACATAATCTATTTGACTACGTATGGGTAACGTTGATTGGAATACATGTGTAACCAGCAGCGTACTGCTAACGCTAACCACATTTGCAATCACTGCCACTTTGTAAATCACAACTGGGCCTATTAAAGGTCTATACTTAGTTAGTTATTCGACATTTCAATTTTCTAAATCACTATTCTATCTTAAAAACTCTTGATGAACGTAGTGAGAGATACAAAAAAAAACTTTTAAATTCAAATTCAAAATATTTACTGCGTGGTTATGGGTGTTACAGAGGTCCTTATAAATAGTTTAAGAGTTCTCTAAATCCTACCTCACAGAGGCGAAAAATTTTATAACCTTAAATGTAATTATAGTCTTTGTATTAATTATTATACAACCACCACCACCACTTTACCATTACCATTCCTTTTAAATTCAGATGTCATTATTTTACTTATTGCCTACCATTATTTTATGAATTTTCAAATGTCAAAATTATATACCAGATAGCGTCAAATGTATTGAGAAATAATAGCAATAAAATATTTGTAAGTAAACATTTTCATTTACAAAAAAAAAAACACTTAAACCATTGCACATTTTATAAAATAGTCTAAAGACCAAAAATACGTCTATTAAAAGCTTATTTAACGATCCATAATATTTTTTTAACATTAATATTTATTATTTGGATGATTTGTCCATGTCATGATAAAGCGTTTAAATTCTGATCGCCATTTGAAAGCAGATTTTTTTAATAATCGGCAATTTATATTGAGGAGCTACTAAAACCTTGTGAATTTCGGTACGTTTTTCTTTGTTATTTGTTGTTTCGAAATACTCCTTGTTGTTACTTACAAACTTGCACACCTCCAAAATCTGCCGTCATAAGCCAAAAGGCAGTATCTGCAATTCAATACCTAAAGCAGATTCAATCCTATTTCGTTAGTTATAAGGTTGCATTTGCTACAGGACCTTCGTCCGAGATACTACCATTTATCTTAGAAGAGCAGAAATGTAAAGAATCGGAATGCAAGAAGCTTGTGCTTCTTACTGTGGCTTACAAGAATCTAGTCCACCTTAAGCCTCATATTGATCGAATATAGTTTGTTTGAGGCAAGAATGCTTTACATGTAGTTATCCAACAAAAAGTAATTTTTACTAACATTATTATTAGTGTTTTTTCGCCGTGTATACGTATTTTTCTATTTGTGCACAAAGTTTCGGCTCAGCGACTTTTATATTCTTTCCATATATTATTAAAAACAAAACTTATTTTACAATAAATTGTAAGCCAGGGGGCACTGTCGGTAACCCTTCCAAATTTAGTACCAGTAAAATACAGTCGCTGTGTGAAATACAAAAAGTAAGTTTCAATAAAAAGTAGAGCTGCCTTAATGAGTCATTAAACTCATTAAGCACCAGCATTGTGTGTGCAGTTTGTTCCATACGATCAAACTTGATAAGTACTACTAGAAACTCTTAGTCTACCGCTCCTCGACCTGAAAGATTATTCTTTCTTCATCAACCTACTGTGAAAACTGGGTAATTTCACCCAGGTACCATTATTATAATGAAATGAAAACTTTATTTTAAAATTATCTCAACGGTCAATGTGCACATCGCCCTCTCATCTATCAATGCTTAGGTTGGATAGGAGAACCTACTAGAGGTTCTCCTATCCAACCAATTTTATTTTCATAAAATTAAATCGTAAGTATATACGTCAATAATACCTTTAAGTTACATATAACCAAGCGGATTTCGGATAAGCTGAAAAAGTTTAGTGGCATTCCTGAAAAACTTCATTTTACAAATAAAAAAGTTTTGAATAAGTTAATTAATAAACATCATCACATTAAAGTTACTTATAAAAAAAATTGAGGTAGTTATTTACATAGGCTGGCCTGTCCCAGTCATTAAATGATTTCTAATTTATCTAATACCTTTCCTACTTTATAGTAAGTATGATCATCGTACCCTAAAAGTAAGTAATTTGTGTGATTTGTCAGATGATAATTATAAATCTATATAAATAAAAATGAATCGCCAAAATGAATGATGTACGCGCATAACTTCGAACGACTGTATCATTTTTTTTATTTTTTGTTGTTTTTGTTATTGTCAGGACTAGGACATGACAGAAAAAAAACGGGACAAGAGCATGTCGGCCCATGCTCAGTGTAGGGTTCCGAAGCAATTAAGTACTACAAACATAAAAATCAACAAATAATAACAAATTTTATATTTAAAGTCAGTTGGTTCCGTCTTAGATGATTTTAGTAGGCATAAACAATTTAATCGCCTGTATCTCAAGAACCAATGATGTCTACTTAGTCGTGATAGTTTTCCTTTAAAATTCGTATATGCGCTTTCATTTAAGTTTTTTTTTCAGATTTTTAGTATTGGTAGTTTTGGCTGTATGGGGGAGGGGGGGACTTGAGTCTAACTAAATTGTGCGCTTTAAAGCTTAATATTTCATAAACGGATTACTTAATCGAAAAATAGTTTTCACAAACCCATAATATTATTGAAAGACCTATCCAAAGATACTCAACACTACAGGGTAAACGAAAAAAAATACAACACCACGTTACGTATAGGAGAGGTACCCTATTTTTTTTACATTTTATTGTGTGACTAATATGCATATTCATGCCAAATTACAGCTTTATAGTACTAAGAGTCTCTGCGCTAGGCTGCGGATGGACGGACAGACGGATATGGCGAAACTGTGAGGGTTCCTAGTTTGACTACGGAACACTAAGAAATTCGAAAATATGCAACGGGGGAAGCCGCTGGCAGACAGATAGTTAATTAATATTAAGTCTTATCTTACCAGCATACTCATTCAATTTTTGTATAAGGTTTTTTGTCTTTTTTATAACTTTATAAAACGTCAGCAAAATAATTCTATCTAAAAGATTCTATTCACCTCTGCCTAGGATTGGTACAGCGTCAACTTTATTTCACTCTATTTTCTTTTGAGATGCGGGCGCTCGCCTATTTGCTCGCCCCAAAACCCATCGAACCCCATCGACAGGGCGTTGCAAAAAGTAAGGGAGGCTTTGGAAGTTTCGCTTTAGAAGATAATTAATTTTATGCTTGTAATGGTGTAGAGTTATGCACTGTTTACTGGGTCTCTAAACTGGTAAAACACTTTACTTTTGACATGCCATCGCATTTTTAACGTTTCGATTATTTACGAGTACTTGACAATAATGGCGACCGAGTTTGAAACAATCCGATAAATTTTCTAAGCAATATTTGAGATAGTTGAAGTTTTACAGATTTTATGTATGTCACAATGTCTGTCTCTAAGTCTAAGCGAACACGATAATCCGTTTTTCCTATTTAAACAGAGATTAAACTCACAAATAAAGATAGGCTACATTTTACGTTCTACATAACACCACGCCTTCATTCCCGGAGTGGTGTAGGTAGAGCTACAAAAATACCGACAATTCTAAAAAGATTTGTTTATAATTCTGTAACCACATTTTGCACAATCAGGCCAAGAAGTTTACTAGTGTTTACTAGTGACAGGTTGCAAGCCCATCGCCTAACAGTACTACAAGCTCTTATTCCCTTAGTCGCCTCTTACGAAATCCAGGGCAAGACATGGAGTGGCACTATTCTAACCCTGCAACCACACGGGGTGAAACATTTTACATTTTGGTTTTGGCAAAAACTAATATTAGAGTAAATAAACTACACGGTCTTTCTTTATGGATTTTCCGATCTATTGCGCAGTTATACAAACGTTCGATATCTTGGCGAATAAGAAATTAATAAAAGGTGTCCCAATTCTCCTCAAGTCTGAACAACGGGGTGTTTATTAAAACAGAGTACGTTGGGTTATACAGTTAAAAAAATCACTAAATCCTCACCCTCTTAAAGTTGGTTGAAACGCAGTGCAAATGATCCGCAAAAATGCTGTAAAAACTTTTTCCAACGTTTTTTTAGGGCCCGAATAGTCCATGGCCGGGCGCCCTGCGGTATCGCGAAGTTTTCGGCCGGCTTTAAGGGATCACACCTTATCCGTTTTCTCGGATTCCGGTGAGATAAAGCCTGTTGGAGTTTTAATATTTATCACTACGACCTGTTTATTCAATTTAAGATTTGAACAATAACATTGTTTAGAGCTGTATTGGTATAGCTATAATGTGTAAAGGACAGAAGTTTTTTAATCGATGGGTTCTTATTTATTTATTTGTTACGTTTATAATAATATAGTGAAAGTAAAAACAAGATTAAATTATTATAGTTTAAACACCTTAAACAGAAACTCTGGGCATTCAAATATCTCGAACATTCACACTTCTGCGGAACCATGTCTTCTTATCCCCTTATTCATGCGAGTGCTGTTTAACGGCCATGCTCTAGAATTCTATTTGGCGCTACAGCCTGGATCTGTTTTGCAGACATTGTCCGTGGATTCGGCCGTGTTTTATTTGTTTAGTGCCGATTTACAACGTAGATAACGATTGGAAACAGATGGAATTTTCATCTCTTGGATAGGATGGCTGTTTTAAAGTTTCGTACCTGTTTCGTTTCGTAACTCGAAAACAATGAACTACTCTTTTTTTCAACTTAAATTTAATTCATTATCTAAAATATTTTCTGGAAATTTTATTTTATAGTCAGGCATTTCCCATTTTTTTTGTAATATAATTCCAAAAATTTAAATATCTGTACAGTAAGTTGACCTTAATTTTAAACAACTTCCAGTGTTTAAAGATATAATATTCTATGAAACGTCTTTCGGTTCGTCAAATGGTCGTCAGTGAAAATATATTTGGATTTGAAATTTCTATTGATCTATGAGCCCCCTTACTGCTACGAGGAGATGACCCAAAATATACCTCAAATATTTTACCGTCCTTTTAAAATATTACTCTGAAAACACATTGTATTTATCACGTTCATCACCTCCTTTAGCTGTCAGTTACCACAGCAAGATTTAAACGTTCCAGAATGGGAAACTTACAACAATGTACCTATTTTTAGTACTGTTACTAACCAACATTAAGCTCAGCTCTATTAAGTTTTGTTCAAGAGAGACGAGTCTAACTTTTCTTCAATAAGAATAAAACTATTTTTGCCGCGAAAACCCGCAAACAACAACATTATACAAGTTTTAAAACACTATTTCAATTGAAACTTCGCAACTAACCCGCAACACTATTGAGAAATAGCAAACAGTAATAGAATTTTTCCAAGTTGCGACTGCCAGCGCAGTGACAGCTTCGCGACTTACGAAATGTGTTTGGAAGTTTATTGTGGCCTTTTGTTCTGTTTGTTCGATTGTTTTTATTACAGTTTCATGACACGACTTAAGTCTTATTTAATTTACTGTTTAAATCGAATTTAATTCTTAAAGCACATTGTAGTCCATGAAATTATGATTTGTATACTCGTATTTAGTTATTAGCCCAAAGTTAATTTATAGTGTTTCCTAACTAATTACAATATAGTGTATAATTGTTAGCGGCATCTTTATTTTTCTATGAAACACGACTTACATAATTACATAGCATAACGCTATTAAGAACTTGGGAGAACTGTACTGTGGAAAAGTCGCTCCGTTAGACCATCAGTTGTTTACCTGAAGGTACGAGTATAATTTTTTATTGTGTAATTTTTTTGTAATGTTATTGTTTGGTGTACAATAAAGTGTTTTATATTGTAATGTCAAAAAACA
Organism: Acleris holmiana; assembly: GCA_949316455.1. Taxonomy (NCBI): domain Eukaryota; kingdom Metazoa; phylum Arthropoda; class Insecta; order Lepidoptera; family Tortricidae; genus Acleris; species Acleris holmiana. The sequence continues at coordinate 12,347,606 of OX438769.1, forward strand.
GGTTGTGTCACTGGGCGGACATAAATAGTTTATGAGGGTTTTAAGAAAGGGGAAGAGTAAGGGACCAAATTAGCTGAACTATAGTGTCAGCCGCAAATTTAATCCACTTTTCCCTTATTAGTTTACGCTCGACCTACATCGCACTAGGAAGGGCCGAATCATTCTAATACCGTGGGTGTACGAACAGGTTTCTCCGGTAATCAGTCAGGACGCGCAAATAATGTAAGGAAAAAACAACCGTTGGAAAACAAGGGCGAAATGACGTTGTCGTGTCAGAAAAAAGTGATTTGAACCTTTTTTTACTCAGTTACGTTGAAACTGAGCATTGAAATGTTTGTTTTTGTCTTGGAAACGGACAAGGAAAGATAATGGATATTTAGGTAGAGTGACACTGTTTTTTAAAACAGGAAAAAGATGAAAGAATATAAAAATATTTGTCTTCTAACCAATTAATTACCGGGCGTTTTACTTTTCTATGCTTACTTATAATCGTTCTTTTGATTTTCGAATCACTTTAAATAAAATGTTTATAATGATAACATTACGTATCTGAACCCAGATACGATAGTGAAGATTAATTACAGCGCTGCTACTTCAATTAAACTAAAATTGATGTTGAAACATCTATCCCTAGCTTTTATAAATTATTTGACATATAAATACATTTTACTCCTTTGACAATTGAACACATTTTACTACTTTGACATTGTACCATTTTCATATTATTTTAATTGTTCCTTATTTTATTAACCCCCGACGCAAAAAGAGGGGTGTTATAAGTGTGACGCGTAAGTGTGTGTGTGTTTGTTTGTCTGTGGCACCGTAGCTTTTAATTGGATGAACCGATTAGAATGCGGTTTTTTTTAAATGATAGCAGGTTTTTTAGTGGTGGTTCTTAGACATGTTTTATAAAAATCGGTACAGCCGTTTTTGAGACATTGAGCTTTTAGGGAGTAAAAAGCCCCCAAAATAACGGTGACACCTAATTTCAGAGGTAATATCTCTTAAACGTCCCAACCAGTTTTCATGAAATCTTGCTAAAAACCATCCTGATTAATGTAGCTTTAAAAAAAACCTAAGTCCCAATCCGTTCATCCGTTTGGGAGTTACAATGCCACAAACAGACACTCAGATGGAGAAGTTTAAAAACATGAAATAAAAAATTACATTAGAAATTTAAAAAAACCTCGACTAAATTTAATAGTCTGTACAAAAACCTCAAAAAAGTAAAATATAATAAGTAGTGGTCCTAAGGGCTGATAAGATAGTTAACTGAACACTGACCCTAACTAAACTGACACGCCGGGGGACCGCTAAGTAAATGAAATAACAAAAAATACCACAGCTATTTAGCGGTCCCCAACGTGTCAGTCGCTGTCGTGTGTCTACTTATAAAACAATCAGCCCTTAGGGCCACTACTAATTATTTTTGACTTTTTTGTACAGACTATTAAATTTAGTCGGGGGTTTTTTAAATTTCTATTTTTTATTTTTTATTTTGCACTGTGTTTTGATTTGTTTTTTTGTTGTTGTTGTTATTCTTTATACACTCGGACGATCTTTTTGTGAATTCATGGTATTTAGGTAATTAAAAAAAAATCTCATGTAAATTTTCAAAATGAAATTTCAAAATTCAAAATAAATCCAATCCAATCCAATATTAAATTCATGTTCAAACTAAAACTCAAATTACACACCTACTCGGAGGTATTCTAATAGGAGAGCCTTACTGAGAGCAAAAATAAGAATGTACTCGTAGTTTTTCCTAGTCATTAGTTACACGAAGATATTGAGACACACTGTCGTCTCCACCTAATACATAGAATGATAGTTTTAATAAAAGAGCAAACCAACTCGACCGAAGGGTAACTTAACCCGAGTAAGGACTACATGTAAAGACTGCCAAGGTCGTAGACACGGACGGGCACCTAACCTTAGCATTATTAATATTTTAGTAGGCCCAGAGCGGTAACACATCTTGTATTTTGTCGCTTGTCGCTCATTGCGTCCGTACCGCTACAGACTAGTTAGAAAGATGATAGAAATCCGACCGCAAACAAGTCGCTAACAGCTCGTACCAAGCGTTCAGCGTAATTTTTGAAGTTCGATCGATTCGTTCCGCAGGTGATTTAAACGCGTATCGGTTTGTATCATCTTTGCTACGCTATTTTCGCTGTTTAGAGCGGCGCTACAGCGACTCGGCGTAGCAGCTGTTGAACCTCGAGTTGGTACGTTTAAAAATAACTACACATTAATTATGCATTGCCCTATCAATCTTTTACATATTTCTACCTTCTCATTCCTGGCAATGGAGGCAAAACGATTAAAAACAATAAGTTATAGTGCCCTTTAAAAGGCTACAGCGTGACTCTACTGCTATGAGATGTATAACTTGTTATGTGCCTTATTATTTGCTCACATCGAAAACTATCCTTAATTTCCTTATTTTACTCGTGTTTAGCCCATCTTGCTTCTATATTGTAAGGGAGCCCATTGTACCCACGTTTCTTTGCCATCATATCTTTATTTATATAAATTATTGATGGCTGTAATTTTTATATCACTGGAATGTCTAGGCCAGGTTAGGTTTGATTTATTTAAATCCTAAAGACTAACAGTTTCATTAAATACTATGGCAGATAGTAAAGACCCATATTGTAATCAATAGTTTGACGTTACGGCAGCTCTAACTGTAACGTGAATAAGAGTGACTTTCACGTGAATAACACGATTACTACATCGAAGTATGGCTGAATTATTGTGGAATAAAGGCCCAGTCTGTGTGTCTCTCCGACTTAAATGACGGCTCGCCGAGCGCACTCAACTAAGACGGACGACACAACTCGCTACGTCTCGGCGTCCTCCACCGAACTTATGCGAGTTGACACACTCACCAGTAATTTTATGCAACACTTGACTTCGTCTTGTTGGGTGGAAATTTTCAGCAGCGAAATGGAAATGTGAAGTACGAGGAGTGCCTCGAAGCTTGAAAATTGTGAATTGTTTGGTCATTTACATGAAGTTTTTGCTGTTATTATTTACGTAAAAATGATGAACACTATCCAATTTTTACTTAGGTATTCATTTTAAAATGATTATTTAATCGCCTATTTAAGTGCCTCGAGGCTTGAAAATTGTGAACTGTTTGGTCATTTACATGAAGTTTTTGCCGTTATTATTTACGTAAAAATGATGAGCACTATCCAGTTTTTACTTATTCATTTATAAATGATTATTTAATCTAAAATGATTTTATATTTTGGGGTATTTATAATTTTTAACGCTATTACGACAAGCTTTGCCTTCAGTAATATATGAAACAGCAATATATTGTAAAGTATTAGTTTTTTTGGAAATTATTTTAACGTTCTGGACCTGAATGAATTAATAAAATTGATAACGGAAATACCGTAATTTACTTTATTAATTCATTCAGGTTTATTCAACTTTCAATTTCAATTATTTAATTAATTAAAAACGTAGAAATAAACCCAATAAAAAACCAATAAAACCAATTACTCCACAGACAACCAGAAAACTACTCACAAACGGGCCAGTGAAACATATTAACTCTGTTAGTATGTTCACGACATTACCGGCTAAACTAACAACAAGACACGATAACGGCGATATTAGCCTCGTCAATACGGGTTAATGCGCCAGCAGTTAACTAGAGTTTAACCGTGAGTTACGGCCGGGTCGGCGTCCTTCACAGGTTTACGAGCCACCGGCCCAATTGGGTTGTAAAGGCGCGTGACGAAAAATTTAGAGTTATTTTGTTAAAATAAAATGAATGAGTTATTAAATCTTAATATCAATGATATTTAGTATTTATTTACCATGACATACACGGTAGTCTATGTAAAAAGCTGAATTGGTACAGCTGTCATCATCATCATCATCATCATATCAGCCAAAAGACGTCCACTGCTGGACATAGGCCTCCCCAAGGCTCTCCATTCGGACCAGTCCTGTGCTTTTCGCATCCACCGCGTTCCCGCGGTACAGCTGTACTTGCAAGTTATTACTACTCGTAGGTCTAATAAATTAATAAATATAAGGGGACAATCTCCCACAAATTTACCTAAACTGAAACTAAGCTCTAAGTTTTTAGTATGGGAACTAGACAACGATAAACATACTTTAAAAGATAAATACATAGAAAACTCCTAAGACTCTGAAACAAATACTCGCGGTCATTACACGAATATTTGTCCTTACCGAGAATCGAACCTCGGATCGCTAGCTTCGTAGTCACTACAAATAAGACTAACCGCGTTGTACTTGTTAATTTACAGTGATCAAAATAGGTTTATCTATTGCGTAAGCGTGACACGAATGCAATTAACTTGCGATAATTATTTCTGTTTCAAAGCGTGATTGATCATGCCTCAAGATAGATAAGTAGCTCTATACAGCGTGTAAATTTCATACGGGCATATATTTTAACAACAGTTAATATACACACTAAGAAACTTAAGGGGGCACCGAGCTTTTTGCGCTCATTAACTTTAGGTATTTTATGCACTCTGTGTATGTGTGCGTATAGCACACCAGCAAGGAGCGAGCCGGAGCCATGCGCCGGCCGCGCGCCGCGCCTGACGAGCCGTGCGCCGATCCACTAGGCGCGGAGGTTGCTACCAATGTTTACAAAATAAAAAAACATAATCGATTCCGAGTACTTTTATTAAAATATTGACTATAAGAAGTTAAAAACTTTTTTCGGTCTACATTTTTTTTTAAATTTTATGTTTACTGTCGGTAGGTAAGGTAGGATTGAATTACTTGTATGAGGTACAGTCACATCACGAGATTGTTGAGCCACTCTAGAACCCACTCACAGATAGATAGATAATTTTTAATTAATGTCGTTTGTACATCTAAGGTGTATTTAGCTAGTGTTAAGTTATTTATAATATTTATTGGGCAAATTGTTCGGCTAAAGAGAATAAATCATAAGTAAAAGCCGTACATCTTCCAATCGGCCATCTTCCCTCTCCGAAGGTTAACGGGAGAACCCTTTCATAAAAAGTTGACGGTAAATTTTGACGTAAATAATTTCTTTTGCGTGACTTGACGCTGTCATTAGGACAGAGTTCTATGGTGGCTCAACAACCCCGTGATTTAATGTGACTGTATATTGAAATGTAATAAAACCTAATTACCTTTATTGACAATATTCTAAGCACAAAATAAAGTGAACTGAATAGAATACCTAATGTAAAGTAATAAGAACGGCTGAGTAGGGCAAAAATCCCAGTCATGGACCCTTTCTTCAAGATATTATTTTTAACTGACTTCAAAGAAAAGGAAGTTCTCAGTTTGACCTGTATGTATGTATGTATGTTTGTCCGCGATTATCTCACGTTTGGCTGAACCGTTTTTAATGCGGTTTTCAGAAAAGTATTTGTTTCACATAGGAGAAGGTTTTGGTATTTTAACCGTCTTTAAAAAAAGGATCTTAGTTTGTACGAATGTTTATCCATGATTATTTCCGCAAAAACTTCAATGTCTGATTCTGATCACTATAAAGTACTTATAAAATTAAATTGATGTTTTAAAAAACTAAAAACTTAAAGCTGCTGTATCAATCACATATTTAGAAGTTCCTACTTAATGTTTGTATGTATATAATGTAATGAATAATGTACGCAGGTATCTTTAGAAAAAAATATTAGGACATAAGAAACAACAATAATCAATATCGGATTTTACTTCACGGCATTATTTTGTCTGTGTGAGTAAGCAATGTCATTGTCTATTTCTCCATCCACTGAAAGACAAGAAATTTGGTCCATTGGCATCCTGTAATAAAACAGAACGTTTTGATTTAACTATAATTTATTTATTAACAGAATTAGTTTTTGGATGAAATTTTGTAATCCTCATTCTATAAAAATAGTTCGTATTTGGGACTTACAATTCCATTGTGTGGTAAATTTTATAATCGATGTCAACCAATTCATTTACTCTGTGAATTGAAAAAATGTAAAGATAATGTGAAAATTCATACTAAATTTATTAAAATGTTTTCCTATACACCTCTTACTATTTTTACGCATACCTACCTCACCGGTTTATTAGGTACCTTAACTCTTCGCTTTGTAGCGAAGTGCCAACAACTGGAACATTAACCCTATAAATAAAAAAATATGAATAATTTTGCAATTTTACTCATTTGTTGAAATATAGTTGTTAGGTACTGAGTATACTTACGGAGTATTCTCTTTGTATTCAGATTTCTGGAGATGTCTTACTCTAGAAATATTGAAACCATCCCAAGAAGTAACAATATTATATAATTAATTATAGTAAAAAAAACCTCGGGTCGTTCTAAGAAGCTTGTTTTGCCTGTAAATGTGTTTTTTTAGCTACACTATTTTTATATCTTGGTAAATATTCACCATAGAAGTGTATTTTTTATATACCTACCTACTAATTGAAAGAACTTCGCGTGTTGTTTAAAATTACTTGAGTAAATAAACCAATTTTGGCCCAAAACATCAAGACTACAACTAAACGATTACAAAGTCTTAGTAATACAAATCGATACATCTCGAAAATCAGTCTATGTTGCTGCCGATTTATTTTCTCCTCCCTTAGCGTGGCATTTTGACAACTGTCAAATCAGGTTTCTTAGAACTACTCCACTATCAGTAGGTTTACGATTTTAACTAACTTCATTTCTTCACGCAAGCGTTTAGCATTGTGCTTTTGCCAACCCCTTCTCTTCCTTTCTTGGTTGTGTTTGTTCCCCATTTAAAATAAAGTGAATAATCACAAAAATCGCGATAAACGCAACCAATCAACAAGCGACACAGCCTCCACCTCCGACGGCCGATGCCTGACTAATGCGGACATGGGGGAAACGTGACGGCTCTGGCTAAAATGGACGAAACGCGTGCGAATTTAGGTATTTCCTTCATATTAGTAAAATAAAAACACATTTTCAAATCTAAAGTGTAGATATATAGAAGGCGTGTAGTTTTGTTGTAAATCCAAAACTGATGATCTTCCGTGAAGTAATTACGCCGTACTAAGTGTTTATTTTGTTATGTAGAGGTATCTTTGGATGTTTTTTCTATCGAGGGAAGTACAAGTAATCGTGTTTCTAAAGTATATGATATATAGAGTGATTCCTTAAATATCTTACATATGAATTGCATAACTAAAGCTTCAGTAAAAACAATGCAGCAGGCGATCAAACAAACGCATTTTTTCGTAATTACGTATCGTTGCCTCGGCGCACTCTTAAAAACTTGGGATGTTAGGCGAGTGTCATGTTCGGCTTTAGTCATAATTTGCTTTAGTTATGTTCTGGTTTGGTCATTATTTTTTCCCCTTTAAGTAGCCATATTCTGTTTTAGTCAAGTTCTTGTTTCGTCATGATTTTAGTCCTTTTAAGTCATTTTTTTTTATGTTAAGGAGAAGGCACACGAGCACTCAGGCCACCTGATGGTAAGTGGAATCTGAGACCCATAGACATTTGAATTCTCAAGACTATAATCCCAAGACCTCAAATGCGTTGCCAACCCTGAAGAGTAAGATGGAATGCCTCTATGCTAGTAATTTCACCGGTTGTCTTATCCCCACACCGTAACACAACAATGCGAACACTGTTGCTTGGCGGGTGGTTAATGGATAAGATGGTGGTAGCGATCCGGACGGACCCTGCACATGGTCCTACCACCACAAAATATCATATTCTGCTTTGGTAATATTCTACTCTAGTCATGCTCTGCTTTAGTCATATTCTGCATTAGTCATGATCTGGTTTGGTCATACGTGAGGTATTAGTTTCAAGTATATTGCAAATCAGTAAATAGTGTATTTTATTACAAAAAAAGCGATTCCAATAAAATCAAAAGCTCTGTCTATTGGAGAAACTCATGAAGGCCGTAATATTATAACTATATGTGCATGTCGCTACCGTTTCTGCCCGATAATAACATACCCCAAGGGTGTTAAGAAGAGAATCCATCCATTTTGACGTTTAAATTCATCTGAGCAAATACAAAATATATAAAACTGTAACAAACATAAACAAAGATTTGACGCAAAATAAAATCAGTTCTTCGCACATTTCATAAACAGCGGATAATTATTATCTGCTACTGATGCTTTAATTAAATTTACGAAGCTGTCTACCTATTTAAATAACCTGTTATTTTAAGTTTTGTTTATGTTGCTATGTTTAAGTAAAAGGTCACGACCTACTTGAATAAATAAAAACAATCTAGTTTTAAGTTTGTTTTTTATTGCTGTACAGTTACTACGGTTGTAAAGTACAGTCAGGTTGACTCTTTACTTTATATATTCAGAACATGACCAAAGCAGGTCATGACTTGGATAGAACATGAATAACGCAGAACATGACTAGGTTAGAAAATGACTAGTGCAGAACATGAATAGGATAAATCATGATCAACACCGAACATTACGATAGAAAATGACTAGGGCAGAACATGACTAGGATAAAACATGACCAAAGCGGAACATAACAAGGATAGAAAATGACTAGGGTAGAACATGACTAAAGCCGAACATGACACCCAACTATCAACCCAAAAACTTGTGTATTAGCATCATTAGTTGTGTTTTATTTTTTCTTACTAATTAATTCAGCAAGCAATGTATCATACATTGCGCCAATTAATTATTAATGCAGGCGGCTCACTCGCCTGAGATAGGTACTCATTTTCCACATTTCGTCCTTGCACTTGGATACTGGCAATACATTGACGCCCGATGGACGATCGCACACTTCGTACGTTGCTCCTAAGACAAACTTTAAAAATTAACTGCTCTTCTATAATAAAAGTTACCAGCAAATTATCTTTCTCACATGATTTGTATGTTCGTTACCTACGTCTGGATAAAATATATGCCCGTATGAAATTTACACGCCTTATATTCTGTGGCCCTAGACACGATGCTTAGCGATAACGAAAGCAATTTTCTTAAATTATTGTCAGAATGTATGGAATTGACTTAAGCGCTCGACGCGACCGTCGTCCGCCAGTTTACGTCAATCCCATACATTTTCGATTACGATAACGTTCTCGCTGTGTGATTTTTTTACGGCTACAGGGCCCATATTCTACTGCGTTATAATGATATCGCGTTTGACGTGTTATAGAATCGTTTATGTCACAGTCGCCATTATTGTAAATGACATACGAGTTATCAAAACGTTGAAAATACGGAAACACGTGAGAGACGATATCGTTATTACCGTGTAGAATCCCAGGCCTGGTCACTGTATTGTAAGCAAAACCTAATTAATCAAAACGCAAAAGAAAACAGTTATTCACGGCTTAACGTGTTAACTCAAACACTTCATTCCTGCCGTCAAGATAAATCTCCTCGATGGCAACCATTTCGCACTTTCACAGAGCATTATCCTTCAATTTTAAATCGGTCGGGTAATAAGGGGCCCGTATATCACCAGATAAATTCAATTAGGTCTCAAAACCGGGTTCAAGTTAAAAGGAAAAACGTTTTAAATACAGAGCGTTTAGAGCTAAAAATAGTAAGGTAAAGATCTATTAGTTCTATTACCATCAGTTAAGAAAATCAGTATTGTAGAGTATAAGGTATATGTTGTAACCTAACTAGTATGTTAAACCGACAAATTTAAATTGATGGATTTTTATTGTTTATTTGTTTTATTGATTACAAAAATACGTTGCAGCGGTATATTATAGGTTTAGGAGTAAGTTGACAAACTGGCTTCTGATAATAAGTGCTTCTAAAGTATAAGGGTTTTTTTCAAGTGTATTTGTATTTTTTTATTTTTAAATTATTATTGATATATATTTTCTAATTTTATTATGATTCAATGTAGTTCACAATAACATTGAGTGCAATTTAAATTAACCACTACAATCTTAATTAACTGACTGGGAAACAAGTTCTTGCAAGCGTGAACAGCGCAAATTCCACAAACAGCACCCGTTCACGGGGAAGACGCGTTTGTAAGCCATCGCTTCCCTCGACCATTATCAACACACGATAATAAAGGTGTATGGTGAGAGAAAGAGACAGAGTCGTATAACTGTTATTAACTTTGTCCCACACTCGTCTTAAGTTGAATTGCATCGCCACGTCATGGTTACCGCCCAGACCGCTGTAACTCAGATAAAATATGCTGGCTCTGTTTAACTTGCACCACACACACGAGTAGACTTTCACTCACACTCTCCAACAAAATCGACTCCCGTTAAATCGCTCCCGGGTAATTCCCACGGGGCTTACCTCTTACTGAAATTTACCCACGGAAATTAGGAAATGCACTTTTTATGTTTACTTAAAGCAGGATATTGTATAAAACCTGGGTCATGGTAGTTAAACTGAGGAATTTCAAAATAATTTAAGTTGATTAGAAATTAATAATTATATATTATTATGGTTAATTTACGTTACTCTCTTAGGTGAAAATATATCGTTATCTTAATTGCGTACTTGGGCGGTTACAAAAAACTTATACGTTAAGGGCTTTAATTAAAATACAACTTAATTGATTCCTTAGTGTAACAAAAGCTACCCATAATAATAATTTGTATTTTTAATTTCATTTACAAAAGAACGCGATCGTGATTTTGATTTTATTAAGCATTTAACTATGTTATTTTTTTTGAAAACGACCCTCTAACTAAAAACAAATTTATCCAAAAGTGGTGAAGGTCATGATAGCACATGATACCCAATTACTTCACCAAGAAGGGATTCCACCCTTAAATAATATATTTATTATTATTTTGTCCTAATGCATATAAATCATTAAATAATAATTGTTTATCCAAAGCAATGTCTGCCCGGATTATTAATCTTCTCCGCCTTTTTTATAATAGAGGTACTAACTTTAACCTTACCACAGGTATTATCGGAAAACCTAATCAAAAGTTTGTGGCAAATCCGTTTGGGACAACATACAATAAAAATTATGCTTAATATGACCAAAGTATTATTTGATGTCTAAACGGAATCAACCTTAGCCGGCGCTTTGGTTGACTGAGCTACTTGCTTAGAAAACCTTTGACTACAGTCTAAGTACGGATATAATCAATGATCACCATATTTGTACCTTGTCGCAGCTATTTAAATATGTAAAAGAATAAACTGACTGACTGACTGTCATATCAACGCACTGCTCAAACCGCTGGGTCTAGAGATTCCAAATTTGGCACATAGATTCCTTATGAGGTTTAAGGGCGCATCAAGAAATAATTTTTGGAAACTCATCCCCTAAGGGAGTGAAACGGGGGTCCAATGTTTGTATGGGGAAACAATATCAGTTAGACTATTTTATTAGAAACTTCACATGTGTTTCAGGATTTTTCAGAATTCAACCCCCTAAAAGGGGGAAATGGGTGACAAAGTCTGAAAACCCACATGGGTGTTGTTTGTATGATTTATTTGGGTCGCTGATTACGAAAACAACGATTTTAAAGTCCAAAGCGGCGAACGTGTAATACCATCATCCCCTGTTGGGGTGCGATCGGGTTGAAATGTCTAAATATCAATATGAGTGTCGTTTTGATAGTTTTGGAGCAAATTGGCAGTAACAGACGGACCGAAGGACAGCCACACAAGGGTTCCATTTTATCGTAATAGGTTTTAATTTGTATTTTGTGCCATCTCTATCGTCGTCTATCAGTAGGCGAGCGCGGCTTGCGCGGCGGGACGGGACGAAATTTATCCCCGTAAGAGGTTAAAATAGGGGGGTAACGAAAACGAATTCTACGCGTCTAAAGTCGCGGGCTTCCTCTATTATGGTATATTAATATAGGTACTAAATTCAAACCACTCTCAATTTAACACTTAATTTAGTCCCGTGTGGTTGCCGGGTTAGAATAGTGCCACTCCATGTCTTCCCGTGGATGTCGTGAGAGGCGACTAAGGGAATAAGGGCTTGTAGTACTGTTAGGCGATGGGCTTGCAACCTGTCACTAATACACTAGTAAACTTCTTGGCCTGATCGTGCAAAATGTGGTTACAGAATTATAAACAAGTCTTTTTAGAGTTGTTGGTATTTCTGTAGCTCTGCCTACCCCACTCAGAGAATGAAGGCGTGATGTTATGTATGTATGTATGTACTCTCAATTTAACACGTTATTGCGACAAGGTACCAAAATGTACAGCTACTTATAAGTTCGACTATACTCCCTCTAATATCACGCGGTACTATCTGTGTAAGTAGAAATAAATATAAAGTATCGTCAACATGGCGAAAGCAATATGGATTTAACGAGTAGATAGAGACCCTGTACTGCATCTAGTTTTATTTGTTTGGAGTGAGTTGCTAAAACGAGCAAAACGAAAACTTGGCTAGATGCCCTAGCCGCACGCATTTATCATTATAAAGTGTTTTCTTTGATCAAACCTTTTCACAAATAAATAAGAAAGCGTTCGTGGCAAACGGAAAAATAAATACATACATGTACATTATTCTGCTTTTAAGGCTTCTGCAAAAATGCATTACTTGTCTTAACCTATATTTTTTTAGAACTCCCTGTGTTATGCAATAGAGCGTATTTGTATTGTATTGAATTTGTTGGTCATTACTCATAACTTTTGTATAAGGGTTAAACAACGTCGTAAAAGTTGTTTAACGTTATTTCCTCAGGAAATGTCCAATTTTTCGGGACAAAAGTACTCTATGTTCTTACTAGGGACTCAAACTATCTCCATACCAAATTTGATCTAAATCGGTTCAGTAGATCCAGAGATTACACCCTACAACCTCACAAACTTTACCTCTTTATAATATTAGTAAAGATAAGCGGCGCCATCTATCGTTAGATGGCTGTTAAATCGAAAACTATATATTTACCGCCAAAAACACTTTTTTTTTTAAATATGAAAATCAAAGCGTGTGGAAATATCAAATGTATCGGGCGGCCACATTTCACGTCCGCGTCAACCGCTATCTCCGGGGTAACATACGTTGCGCGCCCAGTGGGGCCTGCCTCATTTGTTCTTGTTCGACGCCTCATTGGATTACTATGTTTTGTTGAGACCCCGAAACATAGGTGGCACTGTGTTTTTTATTCTAAGGAAGACTATGCAACCGTCAGTGGTTAGAAGGTCGAGGATTCAGAATTGGAAAAAATACTGGCTTGGTAGCGGTCGTGTTGTGACAGAATGAAATATAAAATAATGCTGGGCATCGAATAAAATAAATATAAAATTAATACCTACGCGTGGGTTCGTTATCCGTAACTAAGCAATAATCGTTACGTCTTCATCCGCTCAAAGAAGAACCTTCTCATTGCTCAAAGGCTCTTTAAGTTTCCTCGCGATTGCGGAAAAATATTGGTTTAATTGATAGTGAAATTAAAACCTACAGTGTCAATGATACTTCACTACGTGATTATCATGCTGATATATTTACAATAGTTTCTTTTCCCTCTTGCATGGGGGGTGTTATAATGAACCTTTCCTAAATATTAATAAGTATCCTTATAGCAGTCATAATTATTTATAACTGACCTGTGTACACACAGTATATTTCGTTTCTCTAGTCTGTTAATAAAAATGTTAAATATTTACATGACTTGACAAGACAAAACAAGCATTTTCATTATTTTCATCGATGTTTCGGAATCATTAATTTTACTAAACCGCCTCTGCATTGTTGCACAATTTTACGTCAAAAATAACTACGTCTTTATTTTTAACAAGTCATTGTTTTAAGGTCGGGTTTTGTTTAGAATTATCTACAAAACCAAATACCAAAATGCAGCAATTCCGCGATAATAATACGCATAAATCGAGAAATTATTAATAATAGGGTTTTTATTTCCGGATCACTTGTCGTTCAATATAACGATAAGGCTTTGTGAGTCAGTTTCATTTTACTGCCCTCAACCGACACAGAGCCCGATTATTTCCTAGTTGGAACGCGTGCGCTGACTATTTATTATATTGTCAGGGGCTTTTATAGAAGCAGCGAGTTTGCGCATAAATCTCAGTTTGTGTCTATTACTGCAGCATCATTTCGCGTTAGTGCGGAATTTACATGTTCATTGTTTTTTTATTATTGAAAAGTAGCGTTCTTTTTACTGTGTTTTTGATATATTATACTAGCTCTCTATTGCCTGCGACTCTGCGTAGAAAAATAAAACATAACCACTTACAAGTTACTCATAAGTTCGGTCAGAACCGAAATTTAAGGCCATTATATGCAATTAAAAGTAATATGCAAACGTAAGTAGTGAGTTATCCTTTATCCTTAGTACCCACCTATCTATTTAAATCCTTTTCCATCTTAAGGTACAGGCTCGTATGGAAAAGGATGGAGAGCTGTTGAATCCTGCCTAGTTCCAGCCACTAAAAGGAATAGCGCTGTGATAATATATTCTTCTATAATAAGAGTCCTTGCTTTTGTCGGCATCATTAATACTATGATGCAATGTCCTGCACTCCTCTATCCATTGCCATTTCCTGAACCTCGTTTTACGATATGACGGCAATTCTTCGTTCTAACTAACTCATGTAATTTATTTTAGGGTAGACCCCTTTGCTTCGCAGAATCATATATCAGGGCATTTTCATCAGTTTTGTGACTAAATTAGCCATATAAATGTATGGCTTATTTAGTGACAAAACTGACAAAAATTAACTTTTCTTAATTTTCCTTAACTAGGGTACACTTTATAATGAAAATGCCCATCATTGTCTGGAAGCAGTCAGCTTTTGATAACTCATAGTATTATTACGGCCTCAGAGCTCGAACAAGGGCAAAACAAGGCAGTTTTCATCGTATTTCTAAAGAAATGCAAATTATAATAAAGATGTGACCACCGACGGCAAATAAAAAATACGTACATACCTACTATAATTGGCAGAGCAATGTCATATAAGGTGGACTTTAGTAGGTAAGTATTCGAAGTGACTTAAATACATTTTGTCTGACGTTCAAGGGCAATTTAACCATTACAAGTACACACAATTAAAAGATACAATATGTGTGTCAAACCTTAACATTAAAGTTTAAAAACCGGGCAGGTCGGACCATGCTCAGTGTAAGGTTCCGAAGCCGTTAAGTACTACAAACATAAAAATCTCAGTCAAGTAATAACTAATTTTGTAATTAAAGTCAATTGGTGCCGTCTTAGATGATTTTAGTAGGTACACTTTAATCGCCTGTATCTCTAGAACCAATGATGTCTACTTAGTCGTGATAGTTTTCCTTTAAAATTCGTTATATGCCCTTTCATTAAGGTTTTTTTCTGATTTTTAGTATTTGTAGTTTTTTCTGTAGCGGGGGACAGTTGAATGTAACAAAAATTTGCGCTTTAAAGCTTAATATTTCATAAACGGATTACATAATAAAAAAAACTGTTTCCACAAACTCGTATTACATTTGAAAGACCTATCCAATGACACCCCACACTATAGGGTAAACGAGAAAAAAAATACACCCCCACGTTACGTGTAGGAGAGGTATCCGCAATTTTTTTTTTTTAATTTATTGTACCACTTTGACAGACATGGCGTAACTATAAGGGTTCCTAGTTGGAAGTCCTGCTGCAACTCTTGTTTCTGCTTCTGGGCTGTAAAAGCCCCATCATAATGGTACTCGTAAATATTTACCGCTCTTTAAAGTAAACAAAAGACAACCTTACCAACCTTATTACAAAATTTGCCCTGTCACATTCTTTATCAATTTCCAAACAAATTTTTTTTATCAAACTCGTCGGTCTTTTTGCTTCTAAAATAAATAATTATAAATTATTTCTCACAATGAGGATTTGTTAGAACCACTGGAGTTCTACAGACACTTCAAATTGCTTTAGCCGTTCTGACAAAAAGGGTCTGGATAGACAGACGGACTACAAAGTATTCTTATAAGGGTTCCGATTATCAGTATTTGGAACGGAACCCTATTAATTCGACGTTACGCTAGCTTAGTTGATAGTGACCCTGCCTTCGAAGCTAGGGGTCTTGGGTTCAAATCCCGGTAAGGGCAGATATTTGTGTGATATTCCTGAGTCTTGGATGTTTTCTATATATTTAAGTATACTTTTCTCTGTATAAGTAAGTTTATCGTTAAAAAACTACTTAGGGTTTTTTTTATAGACTTTTGTGTGTGAATGGATACATTGTAGCTGCAGGTGTATAATTGTCGTTCAATTTCTCTTGAACACCGTCTAATGTATATTTTATTGTTTTCTTGTGTTTCTATAGCATTAACGATAGTTTAATGTTTCCTAGTGACATTCTCTTCTTTAACATCAGTTATTTAAAAATGTCATTAATATACTAATTGCTACTACGACACAAATAAATATTAGGCATCTTAATGTTTCTAGAGCTCCGGCATTGCAATGCAAATATTCTTTCGATTTAACTTTCCAACGCCTTGACGGATCTAAATACGATTTATCCAATGGATAACAATAACCGAAATTATATTCAATAAACCAAAAAATCACAGGCAATTTTAAAATTACATACTAATGAAATACACTGTACCTAATAGTAATAATCTTTTTTTATGAAGACTTTAAAGTTCATTTGAATACAAAGTATGAGTGGGCGTACTGTTTTTTTTTGAAATTATAGCTAAATTTAAATACCCTCCTTTTAAAAACCTCAAGAATCTCATTCCCGCATTGCATGTCAATGGACCAGGATAACAGAGCTGGTGTTTATCTCAGCTTTAATATCCGGGAGCCTCCGGGCAACACCACAGTATTGAGACAGGAACTAAAGCTTTAGCATTGGATATTAAGATAGAAAAGATTTGGAGTTGGTTGTATCACAATTTACGAGTAACTTTCACGAAAAATACCGATTGTATAATTTTGTCAAGATCACAAAATTTTAGATCCCAAAATATGCTGATACATTTTACGTCTTAGGTCGATGATTTTGTATTTTTTTTGGTTATTTAAGCGATTTTCTATTTATCAACAGTTAACTGTAAGGCGCTCTGGTACAATAATGAATATGCATATATTTATTTCTTACGCTCTCTGGAATGTGCTATGAAAAAAAAGGAATACGCGAAATAAATTGTCGTGTATTTTTTTCATGAGATACGAAGCTTCTTAAAGTCATAGTTCAGACCCCCTGCAAAAACACTATACAAAATCGACGATAGGAATGACGTCACAGCTGTGGTTCCATGTTTTAAAGTATAAGGACCTTACAAAGAAATTTGCATTTATTTCGTTTAAGCCAATTCGGCATGTTTAAGCCAATATTGTTAAATTGAAACATTACGTAAATAATCTAAACATTAAAATAAGTTATAAATTTTAACAAGTTTTGATTCAACAACGTATTACAAAATAATCCGTAAAAAAGAAATTACGAAAGTAGTGTCATCCCTAGTATACTGTATACCTAAGATACTGAACTGTCGTTATTTAATAAGGGTTGACACTACTTTTGTAATTTATTTTTTACGGATTATTTTCTAACACGTTGTATATAAAATCCTAATAAACGGGTCAAAACTTAGCGTGTGGCGTCTCATGTATTTTTTAAATTTTCTCCTAAATCGTATAAATGAAACTCAATTCTGATTTTCATGCTGGGGGGTTATTATGACATAACTATGCAGTTCTGTTTACGCTTAGAGAAACAGAGAGAGCTATATAACTGCCATAGCTCTGTCCTTTACGCTCACCGTAAAATGAACTGCATAGCTACAGTTTGATCGTTCTAAGAAGGCCGATTTGACAGCTGCCAAAACCTAACGTCTAGGAATGAGAAAAAAATACGGTTACAAAAAATACTGATTTTCGAATCGATTAATTATAAAGTTGCGTATTATACGTTCATATTATTTTAAATTATTAAATCGAGTTTTAAGATCGGGTTATGGCGGGAAATTCAAATATTTTGCACTTTTTTATTTATTATGGCTACACGGTTAAACTTTTACATCAAGTCGAGCTATTGTTAGCTCTGGGACACATCACATGGCTGTGAAAATTTACAATAAAATACTTTTTACAATCAAAAATACGCCAAGAGTCTATTTTAGATACTAAGTTAAGGAGTTATTTGATTTCAAAAGTTTTTTTATAATTTGGAAGATTATTTCGCTGGTTTTAGAAACAGTGCAAAAGTACAAACCGGGTCAATTAAAAATTATTGTTTTGTGTTCTATTGAACACAAAAACTTCCGATACAACCAACACGAGACAACCGATGACAGTGATGTGAAGACTGACACAAAAAATCGTAGACGCGATAAAAAAAATCTTACTGCTCGCTCTGGATTCCAGTCTTTTAACCAGAGTAATAATATGATTAAATATTTATTTTATAATTTAAAATTCAATAGTATGTGTTCAATAAAAAACAAACCAATTCTATACCACGTAACAATAATCGGATATTTTTTGGTTCCGAAGCGGTCACATTACTACGGTAATTGACGCAGTACATAACTTTGTAATGGCGTCCTGCCAAATTACGAATCTAGAGTAAATTCATATTCCCGAGTGTATTTTAACAACATAATATTACAGTTGTTCCTTGAAAATAATATTCAGTTACAATGTATAGGTAACATTGTAAGTAATTCAAGTTTTGAATTAAATTTCATAGACGTCCGCACAATGTTATCGCGGTATGAAAACCAACAAACGTCAAAACGGCCTTCTTAGAACGACCAAACTGTAGGTCATAATAACTCCCTGTTCTCTGTTAGTAAAACTTTTGCCATTTGTCTGCATTGTAATAACCCATCTTACTTTAATGTTATAATCATACTGCTAACGTGATGACAGGTGTTATACTTCACGTCAAGAGCTCCTATAACCTAAACAAAATTATTACGATATAATGTAAGTTGAATTAAAGCCCCTGTCAATAGTATGATTCAAAACAAAGTGAAATACAGCTATTTAGCTCTGTGAGATAAATCTAAATTACAAACATTCCGTAATTGTCTTTTGGCTAAAGAACCTTTAAACAGCTCTTAGTATTTTTGCAAACATTAGTAGGTATACTCCACAATTTACCAAAAAATCGTTTCTATTGAACGCACGTTTGATTACCAAAGCACAGCATGTAAACAAACAATATCTAATTTACATACATAAAGCTCGTCAACGAATCGAATTACAGAACCCACAAAAATAATTTCAATTCAGACCGCCATAATAGAATAAAGCTATTCCAGTTTCCGCGTTATCTTTCCCCTAGGGATGAGCCGGGATAGGAAATGCTGCGTTAGAGGAAAATGTTACACTAGCGACATCTGTCTTGACTCGGGTTATGACGGCTGTGGAGCAAACCGCATTACCTAGTCCTTTTGTTAAAGAGGAAATTGAATAAGAATTCGATAATGCAAGCGGACTGTACCAACAGGATTTGCCCCTCAGTGTATTTGTCATTGGTATGATATTAATGTCCGAACTACAAACTACATCGTCTCTAAAAATAACCGGTAACAATAACGAATATATGCCGTAAAACTATACAACCCTAAAAAAATGTTCTTCTTTCCCTATTTTAAATTTCAAAAAAGATTTTTATAATTTTGTAGGTATTTCAAATTACAGCCCAATCCATTAACTAAAGCTGGTTCGAAATTGACGAGCAAGATTTGAGCAAAGCATGTTGAGAATTAAACAAACGTATGTGAAGTAATACAAGTTGCAATTATAATCAAACCATGTGCATTAAATGGTGAAAACGAACACACATCATTTTATTCCCAAGCCTTATAGCAATAAAACCGGGCAAGAGCATGTCGGACAATGTTTATAACGAATTTTCTATTTAAAGTCAATTGGTACCGTCTAGATGATTTTAGTAGGTATAAACACTAATCGCCTGTATCTCAAGTACCAATTTTGTCTACTCAGTCGTCATAGTTTTCCTTTAAAATTCGTTATTATGCTCTTTCATTTAAGTTTTTTTTAGAATTTAGTATTTGTAGTTTTGGCCGTAGGGGCGGGGGGGCCTCTTACAAAAATTAGAGCTTAATATTCCATAAACGAATTACTTAATCGACATACACAAATCCACAATATTTTTGAACAACCTATCCAACGACACCTCACACTATGGGGTAGACGAGAAAAAAAAATACATCCTCACGTTACGTGTAGACAGTGTAGATTTTATTTTACCACTTTGTTGGTGTGTTTGTTATATTCATGCCAAATTACTAAGAGTCTCTGAGCTAGGCCGGACGGACGGATGGACGCCTAGTTTAACTACAGAACCCTAAAATTGATCTTACCAAAACACACATTTAAACTTAGAGCTAACATTAAATTTACGAGCAACCTTTTGTGATCATACTAGCCGTAATACTCAGTTCGGGTTGCCAGCAAAAGGTTTCATTACAATTTCCAAAACTGTTCAAACTTTTACAAATTTCAGTTAACTATAATTTTGAGGGTCAAAACATAGCAGGTGTGACGAACCTTTGGCGTTGCCAGTGTAATTGGCACTCAGCCATCCCGTGTCACACCCTTATCAAACTGATGCTATTTGCTTCGAAATATTCTACGGAACTTAGCTTTTTGGGAGGGACGCTTTATAAAAAGAACCGAAGGTTGCGACATAAATTACCTGTAATGCATGGCGAGACGTTATTGGTGTTTGTCGCCTTTTTATGGGTTCGGTAGGGATTTAGGATGTGCGATTTACGTTCGGTGTACTTATAATTTATCGGGTACCTTCCATTCCATACTATTATTATAATAATAGACTTTATGATCTGCAGTAGACGTTTTTTGTCGACGACTTAGTTATGATTATATCAATGACTTATTGACTAACCGCACTAACACATAAACTTATTTTTGGTTATATGCTTTGCTTATGCTTTGTTTGTTTTTGATAAAAGGCATTGGGTATATAAGTTTATATGAACATACTCGTACTCGTAATTATCTATTTGTCACGCATATTTATTTACCATTTGATGGTTTAGAAGACCTATGAACATAAAGGCTGCTAGGTATAGTATAAGATGAGGCTTTTATTAATTTAACATGGGTGTGTACAAAGGGTTTTAGAAATACGTGTAATTTACAAAATTTTCGACATTCGCAACTTGTTTCGGTTTTTTAGGTTTCCTTAGTCAATCTAGGAACCCATGTCCGTCCGTCCGTCCGTCCGCCCGTCCGCAGCCTAGCGCAGAGACTCTTAGTACTAGAAAGCTGTAATTTGGCATGGATATGCATATTAATTACGCCAACAAGTTTGGGGTGTCGTTGGATAGTTCTTTCAAAAATATTATGGCTTTGTGAAAACAGTTTTCCGATTAAGTAATCCGTTTATGAAATATTAAGCTAAAGTGCTAATTATTGTTAGACTCAAGTGCCCAAAAATATCCAAAACTACAAATACTAAAAATGTGAAAAAAAAACCTAAATGAAAGACATATAACGAATTTTAAAGGAAAGCTATCACGACCCAAAAGACATCATTGGTTCTTGAGATACAGGCGATTAAAGTGTTTATACCTACTAAAATCATCTTAGACGGCACCAATTGACTTTAAATAGAAAATAAGTCATTACTTGTTGATTTATATGTTTGTAGTACTTAACGGCTTCGGAACCTTACACTGAGCATGGTCCGACATGCCCGGTTTTTAAACTTTAATGTTAAGGTTTGACACACATTTTGTTATCTTTTAATTGTGTGTACTTGCAATGGTTCAATTGCCCTTGAACGTCAGACAAAATGTATTAAATACACAGTCACTTTTTATATTTTTTATATATTTTTATATTTATAAACCTCGTGGCCCATCAGCTGAACCATTCTACCTTTAATGCAGAGCTAATTACAGTCCAGCAAAATTAACTTCATTAATTACCTCATTAACTAACTAACAAGCAAACTCACATTTATAATCCCCAATCTAACCGTGCCATACAACTAATATAAAAAAAAAACATTCAAATCCCATTGTGTGTTTTTTTTTTAGTGTGGCGAAAAATTTATTAAGCGTGTTTAAATTATAAGATACGAGAGATGCACTTGCAATTAATTACATTTATTTTACAATTAAGAAGAAAACTAAGATATCTTTGTCTAGGTCAAAATAGCTTCACCTTATCAGTTGTTCTATCAACCCTCGTTTTTATGAAGTTGGTTTAGATACACTCTGTATATAGATACAGCCTATTTAAAAACTGCCTATTTATCAAATTTGGTTTCAGAAGGCATAATTTCACTACCTACCTATAGGATATTTTCATCAGGAGGGGTTATAAATCTCGATAAATATTTATAATAAATGAATACAAAATTATATACAAGTCTTTTAAGAGTGGTTAGTATTCTGTAGCTCTGCCTACCCTACTCCGGGAATAAAGGCGTGACGTTATGTATGTATGTCTGTAAATGAATACAAATTTGTATAAACAGCTGTTCTAATTTTCGTACAACTGCACAGATAAGAACCCAAAATAGATCGTCTTAGCTATCAACATCTGGGTGAGCTAGTGGGAACTTAACCATAACTCTAACAGAAGGGTAACCCAGAATATAATATGACAGTCTTGTCACATTTGAATTTAAATGAGATTTGTATCTCAAAATGAGTTCACAATGAACTACACACAGTCACTGATATAAGTTTGATATAATTTATTTTTTTCATTTCATAAAAAGGTTTTCACCAAAATTCCGTATGAAATTACGTTGTTCTTAACTTTAATATTATCGTGATATCTCAAAAAGCTACTAAAGTGACATGATTACTACCTATTATTACCTTTCGTTTTTAATCATTGTTTGAATTCAATATTTTTCATTCGGTAAGAATCATTTTGCGCGGAAATGAATAAGGATATGATGAAACGAAACGGGTCACGTACGTCAATATTGAAGAAATTCAATACGAAAAAAGGTCTGCCCGTTGAAAATGCCTTTTAGAATATCGCTATCAAATAAAGAAACTGTGTAGTTTCCTTTGTGTGTGCTTGTATGCATAAAAACGGTGTATTTATAAGATGTCTCATTAAAGACTAGTTTGATTTTAAGATATTGTGTTTAAATCATAAGTCACAGGAGTCACATTAGTTCCACGAGCCACTCGTGAACAGAATGAACTCAACCTTTCACAAGATGACATTACATTCAAGTGACTGTCACTGATAATGTGAAAGTTGATAAAGACTAATGGGTGTTACTAAATAGAGTATACTTTATGACGTACGTAGTATTGCGTGGTAACTATCATTTTAATACGTGCTATTTGGGATCTTAAAATAATTTCGACGTAAGTAAATAAACAAAAAACCTGCTACCGATCTTCTATTATTAAGTATGGGTAAAGGAACCAGTACGTAGAAAATAATAAATCTGTTTATAAATAAACTATTTAAGTTTAAATAAATAACAGTACGTTTCACCAGTGCTCAGCTTCAAAAATCCAGTTAACAGCCTCAGTGTACTCAGCCTGAATAATTATTACCTATAATGAGATGAAAATCAAGTTATTATGAATTATTCACTTATATTATAATACTGTTAAAGTAATATTTTCTTTGTTTGGCATACAACCTGATAACGGTTGTGTGTTATCTGCCACGAGGAACTTTAAATCTTCTGCTGGCCTTTCTAATTGGTATACCATATGAAATTTTTGAAATTCAGTTTCTATAGATGATTTGAGTTTATCGGTCTTGGTAGCATGTTTGACTAAAAAGATGAACTTAACTGAATTTTTGAGCTAATTAATTATTGTAATGCACTATTTGTATAATGCAAAAGAATAAAATCCATCTGATACTTTTATATCATATTGCAGTAAGTATTACTTTAAACGGCTGAATACTGGAGCTTCGTACGTAACCCAGTAGTCGACCCCAAAAAATAAATATTTTTAAACACGGCCGACTACTGGGTTTTTTTCAAAGTTTTATAGAGAGTGTCAAACTAAATTATAAAAAAATAAATTAAATTGTATTAACGGTCTAACTTTTGTTTTCAATTGATAAATATTGCAAAAGCCAGAAGTTAGCTGAGGGAGGTATGAATTTTATTATTAATAAAAAAGATGTGCCCAGTACTTAGCCCCTACAATTTATAAAAAGTATATTCGTAGTGCTGAGGTGGATAATATCAGAAACATGTATAAACAACAATAATATGTTAAAAAAATCATTTTCTGTCATTAAATCCAAGCATTTCTTACCTGAGAAGAAACACCTCGAGTAAACAAAAAAATTGCGGATTTACCGATCAACTGACAGCAATTGTTCACCACACCAATCACGTGAATTTTTGACCGATAAGGATTCAAAGCGTCCACCAATTTACATGTGATTCGATAATTTGAATTAGAGCGCTATTTACAACAACAAAAAAGGCGCAAAAGGCTGACTACAGGTCCTGGCTGACGTGCCTTTACCCTAGTAGAATAGGCTAAGTAAAGTTTTGAAAGATTTTTTTTTTTTTTCGATAGTCGTCATCCTAAAGATCAAGGAACTGCGGCTCTTTTATTTTTATTTCCTCTAATATTTTAGAAATATTTTTTTTAGTTATGGAGTTGACATTTGTAAACTTTAATGGCCAACAAACTTGTTGCCTTTGTACTTAATGAAAAAGAAAAAAAAAAACTGTCACTTTTATATCTGTCATTGTCAAGTCAAATCGAAGTAAACAAACAATTCAATTCAACAGCTCTTTTCTGTTTGCTTTCGTTTCATGTGATCAGTGTTTTTAGAAATATTTTTAACGACCTCAGAACTAACCCCGGGCTTTCAATTTTGCCGGATTGCCTGAATTCATTGCGTGGATTGTACCATTTAAACGTGCTCTCGTGGCTATCAAAAAGCAGGGCAAGAGTCGTCGTGAAATGAAGAAATCGGTGTCCAAGAAGCAGGCCAAAGGGGTCGAAAATAAATCGTAGTCCAAATATCGTGCAAAGGTCGTAGAGTAAAGCGGCAAAATTGAAAGTCTGGGGTTAGTTCTTAGGTCGTTAAAAAAAATTCTATTGAATCGTTTGTTTACTTTGATTTGACTTGACAATGACAGATATAGAAGTGACAGTTTTTTTTCTTTTTCATTAAGTACGAAGGCAACAAATTTGTCGGCCATTAAAATTAACAAATGTTAACTCCATAACTAAAAAAAATATTTCTAAAATATTAGAGGAAATAAAAATAAAAGAGCCGCAGTTCCTTGATCTTTAGGATGACGACTATCGAAAAAAAAAATCCCTTCCAAAAACTTTACGTAGCCAATTGAAATCGGGCCGCATTTAAATTAGACTTAGTTACCTTAGTTAAGTGTTACTATATTATTATGACCTATGTATTTAATTATAAATTTACAGTGGCTTTTCCTTGAAAAAGGTCCAAAGATTAAATTTAATGACTACGTTACATAAAAAATGGTTCATCGGTTTCGCTGTAATGCGAGTGAGTTTAGGACAAATACCGTGGCTATTTGCCCTAAACTCACTCGCGTGTTTAGCGATTTTATAGGTACTTATAAGATTAAAAAAAATTAACAACATTAATAGTTTGACTTTAACCTAGCAAGATACATCAAAATGCTACATGTAATACGGCAGTACCTATAAGATAAGTCAGTATGCTGTAGGTACTCTGATTTGCTAGAAACCGATGTAAAGCGGTTACTGGTTGCTCTCACCGATATCAAAAGGGTTCAGATTAGGATCAATTATTGTATACTTGTGTAACTATTTTAAACTACGAGTATACTGAATATTTCCTCGTTTTCGTTTAGTAGAGAGCTACTGGGATGCTCGATGCCGGAGAGCACACGTAGGCCAAAGCTGAGCCTAGGGACGAGTTCTAGTGGTACGACTTGGAGCTCGCCGTTAAGGTTACGTTAGAGGATAATTTTAGGGGGTAGCCATTCGACAGTGAGAAATGTACAACACTTATATATGATCAAAGTTCTCTTTTTGGCAAAACATTCCACTTTAATACCTAAATCTTGTTAAGAAATGGATTTCGCCAAAGTATTCTTCTTTTTGTACCTATGCTAAATGTAATTGTCGGGCAGTTTGAGAAATTGGCGGGTCATGCCGCCTGTCAGTGTTCAGTCACGCTATTCAGCCATTCGCACTAACACGGCGGCATGCTAAGAATCACGTTGTTGCACCACAACAAAAGCTGAAAAGAGTTTTAAATACAGGCTGTTATAGGTCTTACATATTTATGTAAAGATCTTTTTAGTTTGTATACTAGTAACTATGTAGGGTTTTCTTTTTTTTTGCTAGTTTAATAAGTATATTACCCAAATAAAATGCAGTTAACCTAACCAAAACCGAAACCTAAATGGTCGGATTTTTCATGAGAATAGCATAAATATAAACGTAAATATAGTCGTAATGATCTTAAATAAATAATAATGAAAATAATCAAATCGTTTATTTATCAAAAAAGTTGTGAACAGTTTTAGTAGTAATTGGTCCCACATTAGGCTTTGCCTGCCTTGCGGTGATCAATTTATATAGGTATTAACAGTAGACAAGTAACTTTGATAAGGTTTTGTGTTTGAAAGTAGTCTAGTTCCTCTAACCATTTGAAGATATTAGATTTTAGATCTTATAATAATACTAATTAAAAGTTTAAGAGCGCACACCGAGTACCTTTTTTTTAATTGCTGAAGTTTTTCCTACTGCTTATCACGCTTCTCATGCAGTGTGCCATGATCGGTGGGTCACGACACCTGTCAGTATGCATTCACGCCATTCAGCTATTTGCACAGACGTAAATGGTGTGTAGCAGAATCACCCCTTTGGCACAGATTAAAACACTACTTCGTGATAGTACATGATTTTTTATACCGGTGGGTCCCGTTTTTAAAGCTCCCTCCTTGGAAAATAAATGTTAGATTTGGAATAATCGTTCTTTAGTAAGGACTATGGATAAAAAGACTATATAAGAGATGTAAAAATACCGGTAGTGTGCGGAATCAATTAAACATAATTATGTTTGCGAGTAATTTTACTACTGAGCGTGCAACGGTCTCGGGTGATATTCTTTCTCAAATTTAGAACCGAACATAACACTGCTTCGTATAGAAACCTGGTTTAAGCCTTACGCTCATTAGCTGTTGTTTTAATTGACATTTTATGAGAACAAGTAAAATTTTAAAAAGCTTTTTTTTTTTAGTTCTAAGCACGTTTTTCCAAAATTTCATCTCATTTTGAAAAGTTATGTCGTACTTTACATCATGCTTATTATTAAGGTGTTCTTTGTATCATACTGTAATAATAATAACCCCGGTATTCATCTTTCTTATGATAAGTAATTAGATATTAAACATCCATGTCACGATTGCCTACCTAGAAAGTAAGTTTTTTTTACAAAAAAATCCCTGCGTAACACCTCCCACGTACACAACTGCACACTAACTTGTGAACTGTTCTTCTACTCTTAATATGTAAGTGTATAAACTATGGTAGGTAACTTATAATTCACCCTAAGACTAAATCTTTGTAAAATTCATTTATTTAAGATTAGGTTGGTTGGTTTTGTAAATAAATAAATAGACATTCTTACGTTTTTTTGACAGAAATTTTCAAAAGTAATCTTTTAAAAAGAAAGAAAGCAAAAGCATGTATTCAAAACCAATAGCAAAAATAAATACGTAATACGCATACAACGCATGTATTCCAGAAAGCTAGATAAACCGTGAGCATCTGGTGTATTCGTGTGCATTGCAATATTTTGTCTTGACGTGGTCCGTAATTTAATTGTATATAATGCAATACCTAAGTAGATAGGTCTTAACGCATGAAATGTATAAAAAAATGTTTCAAATGAACTAATTGAAAAGAACTCCCATTAAAACATTGCATTACACCAGACTAAAAGAAACAGACAACTAGGCACGTTGGGCCTAGATAAGATGCATTCTGCGAACTTTATCGTGTAAAGCTGCCGTACGGTCGAGTCGAACGCTTTTATTAATTCCACACCTTTTGACCATTTTTGATAGTCGATAGCTATTATAAATGGACCTGGTATAATGGGCCTGGACCTCTATTCTACTAGGTCAAAACGATATTGCGTTTGGCCTAGTATTGTTTTTCACTCGACTGCCATCACTTTCAAGTAAATAAGTTATTAGGAAACGTTGACAATACAGAAACACGTCAAAGGCAATTTAATGTTGAATTAATCATATGCCGGACTGAAAATTTTTAGACAACGCATTTAATTTAATATAAAATACTTTTCATCCACTAACTAGTTTGGGTCGTTGTATACTCGGATCCAATAACTTTAGATCAGAAAAGAGTCCCTATTTGCCTGCGCGGCTGCGTATTACAAATAATAAAAAATATTTTACCTACATATGTTTTCTTACACATTACTTACTTCCTACGTCCATATTTTCTAAACGAGTTCAAAAGTGTAACATGCTTAAAGAATAAAATTGTTGATGGTACAAAGCCCCGAGCGCCTAGGGGAATGCATCACGCCGCGAGTGAAGAGCGCGAAATTACATTCTCACATTCTGAAAAAAGGACTTTATTACAGAAAAATACTCGCATTACTTATTTAGGAAAAAATTCGTCTCTTGTCTTGTATTTTCTTATGAAAACAAATCTTGGCTTCTATTCATCATTGTCTAAACAATATTGTTTTGCTTCGTTCTCCTTTTCTCTTTGACATAGGTAAAATAATATTTTTCCCATAATTTTATCAAGTTTCATTTTCATTGTATCATTTCATCGAAACCTACTTTCTGCTCAATCCAAAAAGTTATCTTAATCATCAATTGCGTATATAGGTTAAATTAAACTAGTTACTACAAAAAAGTTAACTCATGCGGCGAGAAATTTCTCTTTTCTCTTAATGCAAGAAGCTAAGCTAAAGGTATTTTTTATGGCATTGAGAAGGCAAACAAGCTAACAGACCACCTGATGGTAAGTGAAACTGTGACCCATAGACATTCGCATTCACAAGACTGCAAATGTGTTGCCAACCCTGAGGACTAAGATGAAATGCCTTTATACTGGTTATTTCACCGGCTGTCTTATCCTACACAATCGATATCTAAATGGAAATAATGTACGTTTTATTTTCAAAACTACCATGTTCGATTCCCGAACTGAGTACTTACAAATCTATGAATGCAGTTTTTTTTGTACTAAAATCGATGACATGGTTCCTAAGATCAGATCTTCGTATGTCTTATAGTTTCAGACTTTCCCATATTGACCGATCTAAATAACCCACCCTGTATATGCATAGTAGTAAGCCAGTCAAGATGTATACCGCCTTAGAGCAAATTTCACCTCCATAAATTTCGAGTCGATGGAAAACTGAAACTTTTGCAGCGTTGGCTAGGCCTTCTGAATCTTATTATAGTTTGCTAATGGTCAGACGTACGAATATTTAGGTAAAATAAAAGAAAAATGTATGAATAACTTTTAATAATCCAAAATATTTTTAACCTAATAATACTTTCTAACTTGACATAAAAACGTGCTTATTTTTAAAACAATTCTAGCAATAATAGGCAATAAAGGAACATTCACCGTATTAATATTAACCATCAAAATGTTAAATAGTAAATAGTTTCTACTATTTCATGATATAAGTAACACTTATTTGGTAAAAATACACATTTAGAAAAAAAACACAATAATTTAAACCACACATTAAACTTAATAATTTTGTAGCAGCGTTATCAAGTATAGGTGAAAAACTTAAGTAAAGTAAAGTTGTAACACATCTGTATAGACCGTTTGACATTCTATATTTGAAATTTGACGTAAGTTCCATATTAATTCTATACACAACTACATACAACACGTCCTTTACTTGAGTTTTTCACCTATAGTGGCATGTTAAAGGTATTTTTAAGAGAGCTTGAACGATTTAATAGTAATTAATAATTACTAAAATGGCTCTCGAGATTAAAATATCAATGATGTTACCCTAACTCGAAAGTCATTATCATGCCTGGATTGCAGCTAAACTATATTTTTTTTCCCAATCATAGTCCCAAACATTAACTTTCTTGATATACGAAATAAAGCATGTTCTTTTGACCTCTCATAAAATAAATATATCGCCACCATAAGAAATAAGTTTGAGGGTTCATAAGGTTTTCTCGGAATGCACGAATCCAAAAGCTCGTATTCTACTGATGCCACCATCTGGTGCCATGGTGACACGGATGTGGGTCACCTCTTCAGAATCGCAGTTGTACCAGTGCTCAGTGTTGGCTGAAAGCTGCAAATAAAAAAAAATGTATATATATCATTGTCACCTTATTTAGAAGAAAAAATAGTTTGTTCTAGTTTGACATTAGAAATTTTCGTCATAAATTTACTTGATTAAACGATTTAAGTTCTTCTGAAATATTGCTTATTATTTTTATCATAAAAATCGACGCGAGTTATTATTAATATAACATGTCGGTAAGATACGTATAACGAACTAAATAAGTGATTCAAATGGCTGGTAGGTAAATAAAAATAGGCTAATTTTATATTATAGTTATTTATATTTATTTGGGGCATTAAATTAAACAAATATTTTTCCAGGTAATTTGGTTTAAAATTAAATTGATATTCAAACCTTGGAACTTTAAAACTTTCTGAAACGATGTAATCTCCTTAAAAGCATAACATTATCATGTTTTATTATTCTATGTGAATATTTACGTTCATCTAAACTCCTTTGCCACTTTTCGACCTTTGTTTTATGACGTTAAGGTTTAAAAGTGGTTAAGGACTTTTTTGGTTGACTATACCAACTGCATCAATGCACATAATATTATGTGTTGTAATTAGTTATGAGCGATAAAGAGTTTTCATACATACATACATAAACCTCGGAATTTTTTACCCGACTACGGCAAAGCAAAGGAAGTGTAATTCAATAACTAACGATCTACAATGTTAAAATACTGACCTTGCTAGGCTTGAGTATAGTTTTCCAGCTGACGGTGGACTCCGGGGTCCAGTCCCGGCTGAGCCAAGTACCCTCGACCCTGACTGAGTCCGGGAAGTTCCCTTTGAAGTGCATGGTATCCATGCAGAACCCTTTGATCTGCCCGGGGAACCCCAGTTTGAAGACGGCCCATTCTTCCCCTGTTAAGTAGCCAATTAAAAATGGTTGAGTACATGATTTCAAGAGGCGCTTGTCTTTTAGCTGACATTAAACGTTTGAGGTTACTTTATTCTCAAACTTATAAATTAGGGTTTGTTTGCCGCTTTGTAACAAAACACTACATACATACATACAAACATAACATCACGCCTTCATTCCCAGAGTGGGAAAGGCAGAGCTACAGAAATACCAAGAAATCTAAAAAGACTTGTTTATAATTCTATAACCACATTTTGCACAATTAGGTCAAGAAGTTGACTAGTGTATTAGTGACAGGTTGCAAGCCCATCGGCTTACAGTACTACAAGCCCTTATTCCCTTACGGCCGAACCCTATATTCAAACCGCGGATAGATAAGGCTTACTTCGGGTTGAAATTTGACATTTGCCCATACAAAATGTGTCAAATTTTAATCCGAAGTAAGGTTATCTGTCCGCGGTTTGAATATAGGGTTCGGCCGTAAGTCACCTCTTACAACATCCACGGGAAGACAGACGAAAAAACACTATTCTCTAAAAAAGTAGATTCTGACAACGCTTAAACTACATTTGCGTTCAAAAATCGACGCTATATTAACACCCAATAGGTTTCAATATCCTTAAGAAACGACGCTTGTAAAAATCCAACCTGGCAACTTCAAGGTACCGTCTTCATTGGCCTCGATCACCTCCGGCCGGTTGAGTTGGCGTGCTGTCTCCCATCCATCCGCCATGCAGACGCTCCTGCAAGGCTTCATCAGGTTCCGAGGATGGCCGTAGTGAGCGTCTGAGTAGCCTAGAAATTGCCGCAATATGTCTTATCGCATTCGCTGCTGTCTAGTATCATGCTATTGTTTTCTAAAAGTCATGGCCTCATGGGGTTAATTATGTATGATATCATTTTCTGATCGAAGATTGTTTGAAAGCACTGATGCACGATAAATAGTACCTATTTAATAAACTTGACAATAGTTATGTATGAACAACAACCAGTGAACAATGCAATTATCATTTAATTATTTTTAAATATTGTTTTTTAAGAAAACTTGGATTACTTTATTGCAAGCTAGGAGCACAAAGCTATTTTTTCCATATTCTAAATAATCAATGCATACCTTGGCAACAGGCGCCGTTGAGTAGCGAAAGCAGATCTACCAGCTGACGAGGTAGAGGTGGCTCGGGCCTGGCCTCTCCGTAGACCCTGAGCCGCGCTATACCTCCATCGGGAAACATGTTTACTCGTATGTGCGTGTACGCCTCGTCGCTCACCACCTAAACACAAGGTAAACATTTGGTCAAATGTAATGCACCAACATCAATTTAGTTAAAAGAAAGAATGAATAAGAAAGGCATATTGATTCTTCCTTTAAAGATTTATAAGAAATCTTCTTCCTTTAACATAAACATCCTACAGGGCGTATTTATATTCTGCAAGAAGACAAGCAAGACCATGAGCCAGATGTTCTCGGTACAGTAAAGTGAGATAGAGTGAAATGACCGATAAAAAAGTATTGACCGTCTCTATAATCCCTTCCCTTAAATTGCCAAAAAGACCTGTTTTGTGTCACCTGCACCTGTCCATCTCTATAGATATTTGAAATTAAGTAACTCAAACAAAATAATAACACCCAAGAAATTACAACCTAAAAACAGCATTTCGTCTATGAGTTACTAAACTAATCAGTAAATTACGCCAGTCTGCCAGCAATTAAGTCTTCCGTGAAGTCTAAGAGCCTCTTCAAAATTTCTTTATATTAGAGGCTTAGAACGCTAGGATTCTACGCAACACTTGACGTAAATGTAACAAAATTGTATTATGGACTGTTAATAAATTGTATAATACCATTTAATTTGTTAGGAGCCTTTGTTAAATTAGTAGCAGAAATTATTATCAGCTCAAAATAAACACTCCTGTAGGCCTATCCAAAATGCAAACACTGCTAACATTTCTGTATTGTATCCACTCGAAATGTATGAAAAAGACATAAGCGGTCGACGCGACGTACCATCATATTTTGTTGTTTTCCAAAAATTGCTCACTTAGCGTTATGCATCTTTACTTGGCCCCCTGGTAAGAATCGCTAACAAGCTTAGTGAAGCCACAGATGTCTAACGGAACATGTCAAAGCGCACTTCTTGCATCTTCAACAATAATAGAATTCTTAGAGTAGCCTATACTTACATAATTTCTGAGGGTTTTTACTTGCATTTATCCGTAGTATCGCAAATAGTTTTTGTCCCTAAATTAAATAATAAACCTCTGATGGAAGCGGTACTTTTACTTTTTAAATCTGTATAAAGTTTTGTGAGAAGCAAAGAAAGAGACGGTGACTTTTTAAATAATCCTGTTACTAGTACCACTAAATTTTCAAAATAAAAGTATTAGTAAGGATTTACCTTTTGGTAATTCAGCCTGGTGTCCTCGTACCCTGTTCTCAGAGCAGTGATGGGTACGATTTCATCCCACTTGTGGGAGTTCAGCTTCTTCATCTGTTCCATACTCTCTTCACTACACGCAACCCCCAACTGTCCTTCTCTTACTGGCATCATTGATTCTTCTGAGAAAATTAAAATTTCTAATAAAGTAATACGCAAACTAAAAATCGTCTTAATTTTCTTTTAACTAATATTCAAAGTCTTCGCCTAAATGGCACATCATGTAAGGAATTGTTTTATAAATCTATGTCGTTTCTATAACTAACAAAAGGAAACGTATATAATACGTTGAAAATATTTCGATACTTAGGTTCAATTGCAGCAGAAATCTAGTTTGAAGTCTTAAGTCTAAAATCTAGATTTACTACTTGAAAGTAGATCTTGTTCTTTTTTTGCTGCAAGTGGCCCTTAGTTTGATAATCGCGACTTACCTTTCGGCGTTAAGCGAGCGGCTTGAATAGAGTACTTAGGCGCGTAGTTTCCAGTGAAAAAGGCGGTGTCGACCAGGAGTCCTGGAAATAACGAATATTATCATTAAACGGGTTTCGACGAGACGTTTGTGGGTCTTTGGGTCAAGTTATAGCCTTATTTTTTATTTATCGGAGTTAACTGACCGTCATTATTTTCTAAAAGTTAATAGAAACTTTAAACTACTTCTTAGCCTGTTTGTGCAAAATGTGGTTGCAGAATTATAAGCAAGTCTTTTTAGAATTGTTGGTATTTCTGTATCTCTGCCTACCCCACTCTGAAAATGAAGGCGTAATGTTATGTATGTATGTAAACTACTCAATATAACCTTGTTTCAATACATTTGTAACAGTAACACATTATAATTCATTATTTGTGACGTGACAATATAATAATTTTGATCAAAACTTATATTCAAAAAAAACAAAAGGACTTTTAAAATCTCGTTTGTTTCATGTTTGTTCAATTTAAGTGTAATTGATTTCGATTGCTGAGTATGAAAACTTGATTCTTGATACCAGTTACATGTCACTATAGATAAATATATGTCATATTTTAATACATAGAAAATACCCAAGACTTAGAAACAAATAATTGTGCTCATTACACGCGGGAATTGACCCCATCACTACAATAAAATACTATGAAACACTTGTTTAATTCATTTACCTCGAATGACGCATTTTGTCGCCAACTTCAGGACGCACCAGTCGTGGCCAGCGACGCGTTTTCGCCGCGTCTCCCAGCCGTCCATCCACTTGCCCTGCTCCGTATACTTGTCTGCCACGAAGATAGGCTCCCCATCGGCGATCATGCTCTCGCATGGGGCGAAGAAGTCGTCCGTGGCAAAACACACTTTGCCTCCGGCCTGGAAATATAGGTTAAGTTAGTATCCAGCCATAAATTAAAAGCTTTGTTTTTTTTTACTGGGTCACAAAACTGAACGTTACACAAGCATATTTACAGATTCATCGTTATACATTGATGATGGTGTACTCTCTACTTAATATGAACACCACATGATAACTAGTTATATTAGTGTTCATGTAGTTGGGCGTTTTCCAAAAAAAGTGTACATCGTTAAGGACAAAAGTTAAGAAAATTTAACTTTTTCCATTTCGTCCCGAAAATTAGCCATACATTTACATACGTTAATTTTCGTGACGAAATGGAAAAGTAAAATTTTCTTAACTTTTGTCTTTAACGATGTACACTTTTTTTGGAAAACGCCCAGTTATTAACGACGAGTAAAAACTTAGCAGATATTAAACACCTTATTTCAAAAATTAAGATAATTACTTGATAACAATAAGTAAAAAATAGATTTCCCGTTTACTTTTAAAGACGATTCATGAAATAGTAGAACCTAACCAATATCTTCCTGTAGTAAAACAATAAGCAGGCAACGCAACATGAAAAAAAAAATGGTGATTGGAAATTAGCGAAACAATATCAACATTTAAGCAAGTAATATGTCTACTAAATAAGTTTATAAATATTACTTTAGTAACCCTTACCTTTTAATAGTTTTACATTACGAAATACTTAAGTGCTCTTATTGAATTCTTGTCTGTTTGAATCTATCTGACAATTTGTATTATAGTGTTATATCCACACAACGTTCCAATCGCTAACCCGTATTTAAAATCGATTTTGACTCGTATCTGACTCAGTTTTTCTATTTTTGTGCCCCGTGGGCTGGGCTAAGTCGGCAGGAGCGAGCTCGTGGAATGATTGACGCTATCTCACATCTGGCTCCTGTGCTATTCTGCTCGGACTAGAGAAGCTAACTGGTGTTCAATTCACATACTTCCAACAAAATATTCAAGTTATGGAGTTTGTAATTGGTGCTTAAAAATGAAAATTATTTATAAATAAAAAGTGGATTGGTGTCAATCTTATATTTTGTTTGAATGCCTCTGCCGTTGTTGATAACAGTCTTTAAAGTTATCAAAGTCGTACGCCTGCATTGTGAGGTCGGTTGTTTAGGTACCAGGTGGTCATAATTCGTAACGTACTTAAAGAGCGTTTTATTCAATAGAAGTAAGCATAAATTCAAAAGCTACTTTAAAACGTTTTCAGTTGGCTTTACCTTATAAGTATTTTTGAATGGCGGTAGCATAATCGCCACGCAAATTGTAGAAGTTTTCTCGTAATATTCAAATTCATTTGTTGTAGGTTTTCAATTCATTTGGTACTATCATTCCCTTACTAAAATATTTTGTAAGGAAACCATAGTTGAAGTGAATACAAATAAGTCAACTACCCTATTCAGACAGGGACGCCCTCCAAAAGCTTGACGTTGATTACTATCACTTCGTTTTTCAATGGCTGATCCCTTTACGGAAATGTTGAGTGGTTTCTGTATTAAGTGAACATCAAACGTGTTATTTTGGTATTGCATAATCAATTACTAGAGCCAAGAGACTTTGCAGTAAGTTTCCAAGAAACGTGTCTTTTTAACCGACTTCAAAAAAAGGAGGAGGTTATACGTTCGATTGTATTACTATGTATTTTTATGCGGTTTTTTGTTATTTTA
This sequence comes from Acleris holmiana, assembly GCA_949316455.1. Taxonomy (NCBI): domain Eukaryota; kingdom Metazoa; phylum Arthropoda; class Insecta; order Lepidoptera; family Tortricidae; genus Acleris; species Acleris holmiana. The sequence continues at coordinate 12,384,082 of OX438769.1, forward strand.
TTAATGAGGAGGTTCATCATTTTCATATTTTACTTTTGATACAACGCGCAATCAAAGTACAAAAGGCGAGAAATATTACGTTAAATAAGTCATAACCAGAAAAATAAATTCATATCTAAGTTTTGTAAATTTTGTCTAGTTGTACACTCATGACGTTTTTTTGATGAAGTACCGAACTGGTTGTTACACTGTCGTATTGTTTTAATCTTTACTAAAAATCGGAACGGAGGGAGGATCATAACTTGGCAAATTAGAATATCAATGATTGCTTATTTAAACAGCCTATTTATCTTCCCAGACCTTTGGAAAGGCCAAAGCCAAGCCTTTATTATAGGAAGAGAAAATTAAACGTGAACTTTTAAATGACTAAATTAGATGGTATCAAGACTATCAAGTCATCTAATTAAGGGTTACGCAATTTGGGTGCTTAATGCGAAAGCCATAAAGGTGAAACGTCGTCCCCGGTTGGGGACGGCGAAGGGGCAGCGAAGTTGGAACCGCACTGCATTACTTTAACTGCTTTTAAGCAAGTTCAGGAATCTAAGTCGCCGGCTAATTATCTCAGAGGGACCGTGTTTCATCCACTAATGAGTTTATGTAACCAAATTAATTCAAACTTTTTAATTTTTAACTGGAATAATACAAAAACTGCCCTGGAAAAGCATATTTACTTCGAAGTTTTAGACGCTAAGGACTAAAATTGTCAAGCGGTGGAGTTAAAAATGTATCTTTATGTAATTTTTTCTTCTTTTCAATTTACTTATATAAAATACTATAAATATAATTTAAAACTTACACCAATGCTCGCGAACTCCCCAAACTCCGTGAACGCAGGCGCAGTTTTCCCGATCATTCTCGCCACTGTGATTTTCCGTGAGCAAGGTAAGCACTCTCGAATGAATTGATCACGTTAGACTAAAGAAGTGGACGCTGTCTCGCTTATATAGCTCGTTTGCACGATAATAACAATAACAAAACAAATCGACTCTTATCACTTGCTTTGGTTAGGCTACGGTCGAGAACACTAGACAGCCGCTGAGTTTACTCATATTCTCAATAACTTGTACACGTTAACATAAAAACATTTTCAAGATTGAATGTAAGCAATGTTACGTACAAAAAATACGTACCTATCTTGCATCAACGCAATGTACTAATGCCAGCTGGCACAAACTTTTGAGTTAACTCGAAAGTGACAGAGGGTACCCTAGAGACAGCAGTACTAATGAATGCTTGTTTTTTTTTATGTTAAGGAGAAGGCACACGAACACTCAGGCCACCAGGGTAAGTGGAATCTGAGACCCATAGATATTTAAATTCTCAAGACTACAATCCAAAGACCTCAAATGTTGCCAACCCTGAGGATTAAGATCATAGATATTTAAATTCTCAAGACTACAATCCAAAGACCTCAAATGTTGCCAACCCTGAGGATTAAGATGGAATGCCTTTATGCTAGTAATTTCACCGGTTGTCTTATCCCCACACCGGAACACAACAATGCGAACACTGTTGCTTGGCGGGTGGTAAATTGATAAGATTGTGGTAGCGATCCGGACGGACCCTGCACAGTGTCCTACCACCACTAAAATTATTTGTGCAATTATGTGAAGGTATTTTCAATACCGATTTAAGATTTTGAGATTGTTTATGTAACTACCATAAAGTAAATTTACGTCCAAACATTTTAGTACATCCTACAGATACTATTCCTTTTTCCTATTCCTAATTTTATGTAGTATCTTGCGTTTGGCTACAAAACTTCCAATGTTGTCCTGTTTCCAGATAGCGCAACATGACGTTTCATTACCTGAATAAAATTAGGTAACATTTAGCGTAAAGACTCAGGCGGTTGCGTGGTCGCATGACCACACCCTAAAAAGCGTAGGAAAATTTACTGAAGTCTTTCATTTCGTAACAATTAGTTGTAAATCAATTGTACATTACTTTACGAGTAATTAAATGATATAACAAATACTTTATTTAATAGAAAGGTAAATAAATTAATTGTAATGCTTAAAAACAAAGTTTTTTCGAAATAGCTAGTGTTTTTTGTTGTTATTAAATTAATTAGGTGTAACGCACACCTAATTAATTTAATAGTAGTATTAATAAAAGGCTTCCTAATTTTAAAATTACAAGTCAATTCATTCATAATAAAACTCTGTGAATGCGGTTAACGACGAAAAAAACACTAGGTATAATGACGAACCTTGGCTTCAGAAAAAAAAACAAAGACTATTGATCCATAAAAAATGTGGAATGTTTGGTCTAAATATAATTCCCAGTAGAATGGCTATGGAGCTCTATGGAAATGTTACCAGTCAGATTTAGAATACAGTAAAAATATACGAAGCGTGAATCTAAATTTATTGCATAAATTTCTTTTATTGTAACTAACAGAGGCTATAAATGTATTGACAAACATACTGCTTTTTCGTGTTGTGTATACGCGTGTAGTGCCTGTTTCGAATTAAGTATTTATTGACATCTCGAGAAGTTCAGTTTAAAAGTTAATTTTTTTGCATTTAAAACTTCTTTTTTATCCAAATGTGCGAAGACAATATGAGAATAATTTTGTATTTTCCAGTGGGACCAACTATTGGCTATCTTTAATTTATTTTTGTGTAAAATTTGCAATATTCTAAGGTACTTAAATAAGTATATGACGTTAATTGTTTTTGGAAGAGCGGCCGTGTACCGGTACATTCGCAAAATACTCGATTTGGTTTGGTTTATTCACTGTATTGCTTGACGCGATAACCCAATATCAGTATAATTATGCCAGTATATTACCTACGAGTACATTTCCGAATATAGAGCACGAGGTTTCGAACTTTCATACTTTAGTACTTTGTATGAGTAATGTATGTAATACTATCGTTATGTAATAAATGAAAAATCAATGCGTGTTAAGTCTCAGTAAGTTGGATGTGCATCGTGATAATTTGAGAATCATACCGCGTTCGACTGAGAGACACGTTAGGCGAGAGGTCAGAGCATAGGGCAAATAACTGGATAAAACCGAACCAGAAGATAACGAACAAGCAAGGATTGAGTCACTATCACCCACGGTCTAGTTGGTTCCATAACCTGGGCCTCTATTCTACTGCGTTGTAACGATATCGAGTTTGACGTGTTTTAGAATCGTTTATGACTCTGTCGCCATTATTGTAAATTAAATAAGAGTTATCGTTGATAATACGGAAACATATCAAAGACGATATCGTTTTTACCGTGTAGAATCCCAGCCCTGCTCTTTATTTGTGTCGCATTAGCCTTTGACACATCGGTAATGGTCACGTTTGTGTAATACCTTGTCATTGATGTTAAAAATATGTATTTGAATCTGGTTTATTTGAAGGTTGAACGAAAAGAAAATGTCTAATCACCTTAGTAATGTTTAGAGTTATCGCGAATTGACATTTAGTAACTGTAATAAATCTTTAGTGCCTGGAAGTCCGAGTTGCTCGCGTTGAAAACAAATTTTCACGAAGATGACAATTTGCCAAATCGATTATTCGCCCCCTAATTGCCCGAAATTGTTAGAGCTGTTTTCGAGAACGCATGATTAAATAAACACAAATATTGCTCCTTTAACAGGTATCCCGACTTTTGATCAAATCATCATTTGACAAACTATGAAAGTTTGAAAAATGATATTATCATTTTACAAACTTTCATTTCGCAAAAACGTGTTTATGCTTAAACCATTACATTATTAAAAAGGTTACATAGGGTTATTAAATAACTTAGGTTATGTTAGACTTTTGACCACAAAAAAATATCAAACAATGTGGCGGGAAGTATCTCTTTGTAAAATGAAAGTTTGTCAAATGATGATTTGGTAAAACATTAGTGAAACCCTTTAACGATATAAGAAAAGGATAGAATTTAACTTCAATTTTAGGTTAATAAGTCTGTTTGGGTCAAATATGAACCAGGGCCTACAGGCCGTGAAAAACAGTAAAACAATATTGTTTATGACGTGTTATTGTATCGTCATCGTTACGATAGCTCTTATTTACTTGACAGTAATGGCGCCCGGGTTAAAATCAATACAGTAACACGTAAAAAGCAATATTATTTTGCCGTGCGGCACTCGCGAGTATAACTATTGGGCTAAAATTCAGTATACCTATGTAAACTCAAAAGTTATTCAATATTATGGTGTCAAGTTTAGACTTTATCTGACGATGGCGTCGGAAGGCTGCTAACCAGATCTCTGTTGTACTTGACGTTTTCCACCGAATTCGGACTCAATAGATCAAAATTTGTCGTCGAGGTATTGATTGACAGTGAGACCACATAATACGTTCAAATCCGTCAAGCCGTTTAGGCTGTAGTGCGTCCCCAGAAATATATATACCTACATACATAGGTACATACTTAAGTACATTATTATATACATACTCTCAAAATCATTACCCTTCGTCTGGCAGGTAAAAAAGGGTATATTCTCATTTTCTCACGAAAAACAAAACTGATAAGTTTGGCAAATAGGTACCTAACAGATTACACGATATTGCAACAAACTATAGAAAAACTACCACGACAGACCTCAAACGCAATTAGTGGCAATATATTGGTCTGATGGTCAACAATATAGTGCCAAACTTGGCAACTTTTTTTTAGATACCACTACTTTAATTGGCGGCCTACATAGTGGAACTTGGCCTACATTTTACGTTCATGTTTTTAGTCCTGGAAGTTTTTGTAAACTTCATATTTAAACGATGTAAAATGTTTTCAATAAAAACCATTAGTATTTATTGTTGTTTTGAATTCCATGCTAATTGACGGACTGCTACTAATAAACGATTTTCTTTCCATTTGCAGTTTTTCCCACGTTTTAAATTTCCCCAAATGTAAAAAGAACTTCCATGACAGATAGACGGATGGGTACAAAGGTGATCCTATAATGGTTTCGTTCCTTTTGAGGTAAGGTGAATTCGTCATTTCTAAGTGAATAAGTAATCTATTATAGCCTATGACAATAACCATTTTGAGGAAGCCATCGTGATCACTAGCCCGTTAACCTGGTGTGAAAGGCGTCATCGTTTACGCTGATCTATTAGCGCTCGAAATAGTCATCGATTACTTCTAAATCAGTTCTAATGAACGCACCGAGAACGATCTGTTTTGGAATTGTTCTGTATTTGAACTACGGATGACTACGTTCAATTAATTTCGTTTGCAAAGTCATTTTGTTAAAAATAACCACAGAGAATAAGGGTCACTATAAACTTTTGCTGCTCTTCAATTCCACTTTGTCTTAAACTAAATCATTATTATTTTGATGACGTGATGAAAAGCCCTAGATTCTAGAAATTACTAGCATAGAGGCATTCCATCTTAGTCCTCAGGGTTGGCAGCGCATTTGAGGTCTTAGGATTATAGTCTTGAGATTTCAAATGTCTATGGGTCTCAGATTCCACTTACCATCAGGTGGCCTGAGTGCTCGTGTGCCTTCTCCAAAACATAAAAAAAAAATGGTTTCGAAAACAAGATAAATACATAAATGGTATAGGCCATTTTTTAACTACCTAAATAAAAAATGCTAAATTAATGAAATTAGTTTTATTTAGAATAGAATAGAATAGAAAATATTTATTTCGCTTTTTACATAAACAGGTATCTTTACATTGCGTACAATATAATGAAATTCTTAAATCTAACAAGAAGAAATAACATTTCAATGACAGTGCTGCGAAAAAGGTATCCACTCAGCTATGTGTCGTACCACCTATTGGGAGTACGACGCTGATTTTCTGTGGACCCATGGACTGGTTTAGCTAGACAGCATACATTGCATTCGCTTTTTTCCTTCTAATTAAACAACAAGATTTATATTAATAAAGTAATTTGTAATAAGTGCTCTGCTCTCTCTTTCTACAGTAAAACTAGAAAACTTATTTACAACCAATTATACCTGCAGAAGTAGGTATAATAGAACAACCAAACCCGCCGACATTCAATACCTATAGTGATAGTTATAGTTATAGTTATAGTTATAGTTATATTTGTAACTACGTTCTACTTAGTTCCATAATAATTATGTCAATTCATAAATCTGCGGTTTTTTATGTTGAATTCTAATTGTAGCAAAACAAAAAATATGTATCTAACAAAACATTCGCGTGCATTTGTGTAATGGTACCGTTGCGATCGCATTGCTTAGTTTTACCTGGTTTTAAGTTCTTGATCAGGGGGTTATCATGACATAACAATGCAGCTCTGTTTACGCTCAGAGAAAAGGACAGAGCTATGATAGTTACATAGCTCTGTCCTTTTCTCTGAGCGTAAACAGAACTGCATTGTTATGTCATGATAACCCCCCTGTGGCCAGCTCAAACCAGTTCAAAACTTAAGTAATCATTTTCGTGGTATTTTCACGCGCAGTTGTAAAGCTTATCACTAAACTATTACCATTTGTTTGTTTATAAACAGACTTTGTCCTTCTCGACACGGGCTGTGATCCAGCGCTGACTGGTTCGATAACTTGGATGCTGGGTGTTCACTGGCTAATATGTTTACACGATAATTATCATGTTCTGAGACGGAATATTTTTGTTAATTAGGTCAACAAGCTAAAATTAGGTTGTTGATAAAAATGTTCAAGTTTGAACTTTAGGACTCGTTGCAACATAATTTTGTCCCTATTTGGATTTTACTCTACTGCGCAATGTCAAAATGATGGGGTTAACAGAAATGCCCACAATACATAGACTTATGTGTGCGTGTGTAGGCAAAAATGTTTACTCCTGAAGTGCTGTCTATTTGAATCTATTAAAAAATACCTACTATAATCATAAATTATTCATGGATTACGGTGTGTCATATTATTAGTGGCTAGTAAGATTAAAGTTAACTTTGGATTATTAGTTGTACGTTTTCTTTTGGCAAAAACACACAGGCTAACTCATGGGAAGTGGGATAAAAGTAGAAAAAAAAATTTCACTCAATTAGACATCTGAATTCTCAAGACTACAAATGCATTGCCAAACCCAAGGACCAAGATAGAATGCCTCTAAGCTAGTAATTTCACCAGTTGTGTTATCCCTACACCGGGCCACAACATTGCGAACACTGCTGGAGGCGGTAGGTTCATGGACAAGATGGTGGTCGCAATCCGGACGGACACTACACAAGGTCATATTATACCACCAATTATACTCTAAAATGGCAGTCAGCTTAAAAGAACAAAAGCTTATGAAGAGTTTGAAAGGCTTTTGAAAAATGACGACCTGAGCCTCGTTGCATGACTGTCATGATTATGGTATCTAGTGACGAAAGCATGGACGTGTTAAGTATGATATGATAAACACCACTTATTTAGAACCCAACCCAGCATGCTACACAGCACGTTTCACACCATACTGGAGCACCAAGCGTGACGACGACGAGCGTAAATGCTGCCGATATGCACAATAGGTTAAGTAGTAGTAGTATAAGTAGCTTGAATGTATTCAAAATGTATGCATTCGGTTCATATTATATGACCATGTTTCCTATTGTCTAGTGGCTTCCTATAAATTTTCACCGGCATTATCATATTCTCACGCTTCTTTACTGTATCCTGTTCATTCCTGCAACCCCCCGTTTAAGAACGTTTTAGTTTTTTTCAATTCCCTGCGATGTGCCTAAAACTATATGTTAACTGTTCCCTCTTCCTCTTCTAGATTCTACTATAACGGTACTCTTTTGACGTTCAAGCTATTCGTCTGTGGAATTCTCTTCCTACTCAAGTCTGAGGCGCGCTAAATCTATTTTCATTTGTAGGAAACTCCTTTAAAGAATTTTTTTTATCACTTACGTAATTTTATTTTCCTTAAGTTCTTGACGTTTTTTATTTCCTGAGTCTGCTGTTGTTTTATCTTGTGGCTGACTTTCTTAGTTTCCCTGTACATATCTTAATATTTCATGTATATATGTATTTTGTTTTTGTATGTAGAAATCGTTTTTATTTATGCATCTATTTCTTATTTTATATATATAATAATATATTTACATACATACATAAAGTCACGCCTTTATTCCCAGAGTGGGGTAGGCAGAGCTACAGAATTACCAACTACTCTAAAAAACTTGTTGATAATTCCGTAACCACATAATGCACAATCAGGCTAAGATGTTTACCAGTGTATTAGTGACAGGTTGCAAGCCCATCGCCTAACAATACTACAAGCCCTTATTCCCTTAGTCCCCTCTTACGACATCCACGGGAAGACATGGAGTGGCACTATTCTAACCCGGCAACCACACGGATTCTACGGATAATAATAATATATTTAAATGAAACTAATTCTATGGTTACAGAATTACCAACATTTTTTTTGAGTTGTTTGTATTTCTGTAGCTCTTCCTACCCCATATCTGGAAATGAAGGCGTAATGTTATGTATGTATGTATGTGTGTATGTGTTATATTAATACCGCCTGTTATCTACCGTGTAAGAATTTCATCTTTTTGTTTTTCCATGTTTACTTTTTCTTTGTGTGGTGTTCAATAAAGCGTATTTGTATTGTATTGTATATTCCTTTAAATAGTTATTAAATCAAAACATTGTAAAGGCATGACCCAATTTTGCAAATTAAATGTCAGAATATCTATGTAGTCGTATGTATTCATCGAGCAATCCACAGAAAGGTAAATTATAAGACAATCAAACGGAATTATAGTTTTTTAATTACCCTGCATTTGCATAGGTATGTGTAAATATTATGCAATTTGTATAAGGTCGAAACGATACAACTATAAAGTTTAGTACCTTGTCGAAGATGCCAAAAGCAGCTAAGATGTTCCAGCATCCACTCGAAATGTATCACGTACCCATTATCAGGAAGGTGTGATGGTATGGTGGGAGGTTTTGTATGAGGCTGTCACTCAGCTCCATTTTTGCCAACAGGCGTTAAGGAAGCAAAAAATTATCAAAGTGAAATTTTAGCCACTGTGATAAAATTCCTAATTATTATTGGTCATTGTATACTTAGTTATTATCATCTTAATTTTATTAAATATAATTTATGCCTTTTTTATAATGACTATTTCGTCCCAAAACTTATGAACACACGAGGTATATATTATTTTATTATACTCTATGTCTTTTCGACAGTTAAGACGAATCTAATGTTATCTTACATAATGTTAAAGTACGTCAAACCGTCAAACCATACATACTCTCAAAACACTTAATCCTCTTTCGGACAGTCGGGTAAAAACTTGTTAAGTGCCAGTTCAACTCGCGTGGAGATGATTCCTTAAATAAAGATAAACTCCACTATAAACTGATACGCACTAAATATGCACGTGCACGTACTTAGTGAGTCTCAGTTTATTCAGGATATATATATTTTATAGGTTTTCCTATAATCCACAAGTAAAAACCTATTTTCTGTTTTTCCTTAATTTGGGAAATGGACAATGAACTCCCAAAACTTACCAACGCACATTTTTTAAATTACGATATACGTCCGTGGTTTAGGTCATAACTCACAAGTCATACATACGAGTATGTGTAGGTACTAAATGTTAACCTTATCGGTCCAGTGAATTTAGAGCAAATGGGCAGTGACAGACGGCCAGATGGACAAACATACGCATGATTCTTTAAGGGTTCCCTTTTTTCATTCGGAGGTACTTAACTCTGAAAAAGAAAAGTTCCTGAAACGGTATCATATTAAAATCCGCCATTGCTATTATATAACAAAGACATCAGTCAGATATATCTTCAGAGCGCTCGATGTTTAGCACTTAGCACAAAAAACCGACGTCTACCGATAGCCATGACTATCATTTACTTTCCTGATGACGCAACTCGGCCTTCACACCGTTCCTAAATCTTCTACCTACTGTCGAGCTCTAGAATCATTTAAATTGTCTTAATAGACGTATCATGATATTCACGAAATTTACTCAATGTCATGAAACAAAGTTAGGTATTTCGAGAGATTAAATAGGGAAACCTCTGAAAATGTAGAAGCTTGAAACTCATAACTAAAATCTACTATTTACTATGGTAAATTGAGTGAGCAAAGTCATAAGAGCGGGCTCACTCGACGGGTAAGGCGGGCAAGCTGGGCATGCACCGCTTTCGGGACAACTCCAACTCGCCGGTTAATAATTAGTCCGTGGAGATTAAGAGTGGGTTGCTTAAGAAAAACGTTGAGTAAAAGCCAGTCAATTAATCGCACGTTTAATCAAACATAGAAATATCGTGAAATAGAAATACGTTCGAATTTCAAACCTGATTTCTGTTAGTAGAATTTTATTTAAAACTGAATTTGGTTTTGAGTTAATTCTTTGTTGGATTAAACATGCGAAATGACAAACGAGTAGGTATTTCGATCAAGATCGGTTATTATTCGGCCCTATGTACACACGCACTTGGTACCAATTTCACTACCACACACAGTTAGTTCATATACATATTTTGACAAATGTGAACACTAATCGTCTGTTAAGTCACAGAATAAGTAAGTTAAGTGGCTAACATCGTATGGTGAAATTGGCACTTAACGACTTAAAATAAAAGGTTTGTAAGACCTATTTTCACACGATTACAGGTTAGCCTGTTTTTATTTTATGGTTGGTTTTGTATACCAACACAATAAAATATATTTTTTTAATGTTTTATTGTATTAAAATGAAGCTCGGAGTGTACCTAACCTAAACGTCTCCAAACTCGGTGTCCGGGCACACTTGACTGTAAACATTAGTAAGTAATTCTCTTTACTAACTTACCCACTTAATGAGCCCTTATGCGTCTTAATTTATTCTTTAACGTAAAATAAAAGAAATCAGAAAGAACACTGCGCATAAAATACTACCCTAATCGACCCAAACGACGTTACAAAGGTTCCTTCAGCTCAACCTCGTTTTGTAAAAATTTGATTTGTAAATAAAACCCTCTTTTGTAAGGGAGAGACTAAAAATATACTTCTTCGGAAATTATACTTTGAAGTATATTGGTATAAAAAGAGATAGATATATAGATAAGAGTAAAGTTAGAAAAATGATTAAGTAAGCATTGTTAAACATGAGACAACTACATTTATTTAAACACTTTGCTGCAATAAAACCTAAAAACAATAATTATCTTCAAAATGACATTTTAGTGAATCATTGCCCTCATAGGTCATATTTTTTACAAAGCTTTTATGATAAAATATAATTAATATACTTACAGATAACAATATGTAACAAATCAGCAAAATAATTTTAATAAAATTCTAGATAGATTAGTCTTGTATTTGCTTCTATTTTGTCGCTTTAATCTAAACGATGCTCTATTACTTCAACCAAAGGTACGAGTATCGACAGGTATTTTATATTTCCAGTATTTTATAACTAGAATCACCTCAACGCTCCTCCCTATTTAAAAACGAGTGCCTACTTCTAATTTGGTGGATTCACTTGATTCAATTTGAATGTTACGTCGACCGTTCGAGGTCTTCTGGATGAGACACGCAAATCCCGAGAATCCCGTGAACCCCGCGAACCTCGCGAATCCCGTCATTTAATAAAAGGAATTGTGTTCAAAAGAATCCCCTTTAAAAATATAACAACGTTGAAGTATTTTGTTATTGGAGAGCACTCGAGTATTTTAATGAAAATAATTTGCTTGATTTATTTATTTTACACCTGAAGTCTGATTTGTTTGCCGTTTCATTTTTAAGGGGGAAAAGAAGAATGCCATAAGTTAACACTCTCTATGTTAGTATATGGCATCGCAAATAAATGTCTGTTTTCTAATTTGATTAAGTACTTGTTTGACAAAACGAATCCTAAGCAGAGGCCCTAGCCAAGATGCGTTGGCTAACTAGCGATTTGATTCGTTTTGTTTTTAAACCAATCGCGTCACTGGTAGATCACGTTATTCGAAAAGTCACGTTATCTACCAGTGATGCGATTGGTTTAAAACCAAATGAATCGAATCGCTAGTTAGCGAATGCATCTTGAATAGGGACTCTGATTAGTGATTAAGTGAAAATCAGTCGAGACATTCTTTGAAAGCAATGTTATGCTAGGTTTTTACGTCAGGCGTTTTTACATTATTACATGTTCTTTATTTGTTTTCAGTATCAGAGAGCGGTGGTTTAATAGGAAATTACCAGTTGCAAAAAGTTTCCTTAGATGAATGTCACCCTACGTCGCGTGCTGTCACCTTCTGCCTTGGAGAATTAGGTAGTGACAGAAGGTATCCTAATCCTAATAGGACATTAGTGCTTATGAAGGTTTTGGGCTACTGAGGGATAGAGGCTCACGCAACACATGCAGAGACTCCCTCGCTGATTGGATCAAGGGCCAGTGCTATCTGCTGTAGATAAAGGCCTCTATTCTATGGCGTAAAACATTGCCTTAAACTTGTTTTGGTATTATTTTTAACTCGGCCGCCATTAAACTGAAAAGTAAATAAGAGCTATCAGAATGTTGACAAAATGATAACATGCCGAAGGCAATAATGTTTTTATCCTGTTGAATAGAGGCCCAGTACCAACCCATTTTTAGAGTCTTGCGCCGCAGCCAACGGCTTTTTTAGATATATTTTTATGTTTCAGTTAGAGAGCCGTTATGGTAAGAGATAGCGGCTTTATTTATTTTTCAGAACCCTGAGGACTAAGATGTAATGCCTCTATACGCTAGTAATTTCATCGGTTGTCTTATCCCCACACTGGACAACAACAATGCGAACATTGTTGCTTGGCGGTAGGTTAATGGATAAGATGGTGATAGCGATCGAAATGGACCATGCACAGGGTCCTACCACCACTAAAATTTACTTTACACTGTTGTGTCAGTGTGTAATAAAAGACGTAGTGGATTGAATATACTATAACAGGTGCCCTTTTCCACTCAGTGAAACCATATTACTTCTGACATGTTAGCGTATCGTTAACGTTATGGTAGCTCTTATTTCGTTGACAGTAATGGCAGCAAGGTTAAAAACAAATAATAATAATAATAATATCACGGGACAATGTCACACAAATTGACCTAGTCCCAAACTAAGTTCTAGGCTTGTACTATGCAATGGGTACTAGACAACGATAAATATACTTAAATAGAGAAATACATATTTAAATACATAGAAAACATCCAAGACTCAGGAACAAATATTCGCGCTCATCACACAAGTATCTGCCCTTACCAGGATTTGAACCCAGGACCGCTGACTTCGGAGGCAGGGTCACTCCCAACTAGGCCAACGTGTTGTTAACAATACGATAACATGTCAAAAGCGATATGCTTCTACCGATTAGAATAGGGCTCCAGTGATAGCTGGGCCTCTATTCTACTGGATTAAAACGATATTGCGATTGACGTGTTTTAGAATCGTTTATGACTCGGCCGCCATTATGTCAATGAGATAAGAGTTATCAAAACGTTGATAACACAGAAACACGTCAAAGACGATATCGTTATAACCAGTGATCGTAGAATTTATAGCAAATCTGGTGCAATCACGTCGCATTGAAATACGACAGTGACCTAGGATTGTCGAGGTGTATATATAATATGATTGACTAATATAATTGGCTTTTGATTGTATAACATAATAAAATTAAACACTACACTTTTTACTTAATTAACCCAAGCACTGCACCAAAAATGCTACAAAATCTACGATTACTGGTTATAACGCAGTAGAACAGATATCCTGCAAGCTCGTGGCATTGTTTCGCACTTGTTTTCTAGATGGCCACAATAAAACCCGTGAAGAGCTAACGACCTAAGTAATCACACAACTACCCGGTTCAGGCACAATTTGATCTTACAATGTAAAGGCTTGTACACATTTACACAAACAAAAAAGGCAAGACATTTGAATCTAAGTTCATTTTCACAGTTTAATATTTAATATTAAACATCATGAATTTCAAAAAACTATGATTATAGTTTTTTGAAATTCCTCAAAAAACATCAGCAAACTAAACACTTATCTGACGACACGTTGGCCTAGTTGGTAGTGACCCTGCCTTCGAAGCTAACGGTCACCTGTTCAAATCCCGGTAAGGGCAGATATTTGTGTTATGAGCACGAGTATTTGTTCCCGAGTCTTGGATGTTTTCTATGTATTTAATTATTTTTATAACTATGCAAGTAAGTTTATCGTTGTCTAGTACCCATAGCACAAGCCTAGAGCTTAGTTTGGGACTAAGTCAATTTGTGTGACAGTGTCCCGTGATATTTATTAACCAAAGAAGTGTTCTAATACACGCTACCTATGTTTGTTTTTCCAGTAGGTAACAATGAGTACAAAAAAATATACACAGAGAAACTTTATAAGCAACGCAGGCTTCTTCAAGAATCCATCGTCTTACGTCAGTCCTCGTTGTACGAGTAATTTAATGATGGCAGTAAGATGAATAACTTAATTTTACAAAGAACCTTGAGTTAGCTTAGATAAAATAAATGCTAATACTTATTTATTCATAGACAGGTAGGCACGAGTATTACGTGTTTCCAGGCGCCTGCCAATCCAAGTTACCGTCGTATTATTTTCGATTTTAAAAGCTAAGTATCTTTATTATATCATAAAGAACTAGCCGATCGCATTTTGCTATTTTATTTATTTACGTAGTCACTAGGCTGGGAGGGCCTTTAGTCCTCATGCTTATCTTGTCTAGCCGCCTTTTCTAACAAGTAAAAATTAACTATCATAATGTTCAAAATGAGATATATAATAACTTTATTAGGTAACAACTAATTTAAAACTTATTCGCGCTTAGACATTGATGTACGTATTTTTTTCTGAGATTGCAGCTACTGTTTATTCATTAGTTCAGGGGGGTTATCATGAGCTAGCTTTGCAGTTCATTTTACGGTCAGCGTAAAGGACAGAGCTATGGCGATTATATAGCTCTGTCCTTTTCCCTGAGCGTAAACAGAACTGCAAAGGTAGCTCATGATAACCCCCCTGGTCTTAAATTAGTTTACACCGTGTTTGTAAACTTTGTTTTGTACTCATTGTATTCTCTTTGCCACTTTCTTTATTTTATTGATTTCCTTATTTTCCTCATTTGCCAAAAGGTTAGTTGGAAGAAATCCCATAAAGAGATAAATTACATACAAAAAAAAGGTCAGCGTAAGCGTCCGCATTGCCCCGTACAGTGAGTGGGCTTAACACGCTGCCACGGGACAAGATTTTGACATAGGCTATTCGTCTATTCCATATTCCAACGTCAGACTAAAGAATTAAGGTTTAAAATAAAAGTGTGTTTTGTGTGCCTTGAGTCATTTTATTACTAAACAACTTGCACCCCAGATGACTATCATTTTAATAATGTCATAATAATATTTGACACTAACATGTTAGGCTCACTGGTAGAAACTGTATATAGCGACAAAGTAATAGGCCCGGAAAAAAACTTTAATTCGTCTATTCCATATTCCAACGTCAGACTAAAGAATTAAGGTTTAAAATAAAAGTGTGTTTTGTGTGCCTTGAGTCCTTTTATTACTAAACAACTTGCACCCCAGGTGACTATCATTTTAATAATGTCATAATAATATTTGACACTAACATGTTAGGCTCACTGGTATAAACTGTATACAATAGCGACAAAGTAAAATATAGGTCCGAAAAAATAATACCGTGGATAACCTTTAATGAAATGATCGACTAAGCTGTACATTGACTTCATTAATTAAATGAGAGTATGCAATATATACAAGGTAGAGAGATTTTCCTATTTCATTATGGGGGTTAAAACATAATGTCAAATCCAATATAATTAAACGTTCTCTTCAACCATCAAGAAAATAAAAATAATCGTCTCCAGCTTAGCATCGCCACACTCTTCTTAACCAGCAAAGAAAACTTACAGAGCGCTGTGGTAACCTAAGCACTAGATAGCGAGCAAGGGACACGCCATAGTCTAAGAAATACGACTGCTATGTGCTTTGGGACTGCGGTAGTATGACCGTTTCAGTAAATGGTTTAACTGCTCTGTACCCGTAAAACGGTCCTTACGTTGCCGCAGTACGCCGTTATTGAATTAGTTACTTTTATTCCTGTTCTGGGCCATATAGAAGCCTGCTGAATTTTGCTTGCAATTTAGTTATAATATCGATTGGAACGAATGTTACTTTTAGAGGTAAATAAAATGTTTGTAACAAACTGTTTTGTAAGAGCTTGGTATGTTAAGGGATTAGGGCCTAACAATTGTGATCATTGTGAAGGAACCGGTTTTCTAACAAGTAAAAGTAATAATTATGTAACATTTCGAAAAAAAATGGCACCTTTATGTTAGGACCCCGTTGAGTGAACTGACTATCACATTGGACGTGTATTGATTATTCATACAATTACATGGTACGAATGCCTTTCAAAAGTCAAACAGTCTGACATCAATGGCCAGCTTTACCCTTTTTGTTATATTTTTAAACTGAACTACGTCTTAACAATGATCAGGATTGCCTGATAATAACAAGACTCCAGTAGAAAATAGCTTTTGTTGAAATAAAATATCTGTGAAATGGATAGCGGCATTTCCAGCGGGTCCCGGCAGTTTGTTTGTCATCTTCGCGAACTACGCCTAGTTAGCTCAAACTTTTCGAACTGATGACACAAAGGCAGCATCTGTTATGCAAACTAAGTAAACAAAACGACCCATGTAAATTCTGGCTACTCCTGCTATAGAGCTAGTTTTCTATTCAAATTCAATATGTGGACACATTGTATCAACATCTAAAATCAAACTGGTGTATGCAGAGTCTAGGTTTGTCAAAATACAAACATAAAATACAAACATCTGTTAAACTGCAACCCGAAAATAAAAACTTCACAAAGCGCGTAAAAATACTGCTTGTTCAAAAATGCTATTTTACAATCAAAAGTTTGGTCGAATCGGGCCTAAGGAATTAAAAATATTTTATAGAGGCAGTTATCAAATAAATTACGTTTGTGCTCAATTAGAAAGTGCCGGAAACTATTGCAATGGCGCAATCTACGGCTACTATATGGCCCAATAACCTAGGGTTTGCCATAAAACCATACCTACCCTCAGTGCTTGAGCCAAACCCTCGGTTGCTGGCCTATTTTCACTGGACAATATTAGCAGTAGATTGCGTCACCGACCAATCAGCCTTTTGCCTATAATGTCTAAACTGTTTGAAAAGTTGTTCCTCCTTAGACTAAAACCTGTTCTAGAAGAAATCAAACTCATTCCTAACCATCAATTTGGCTTCAGGAACAGCCACACCACGACAGAGCAAGTTCACAGAGTCTCGGCGAAAATTAGACAAACCTTTGAAAACAAAGAATACTGCTCTGCCGTTTTCCTAGACATCCAACAAGCGTTTGACAAAGTATGGCACAATGGATTGCGCTACAAACTGAAAAAAATCCTATCACACCAATACTACACTCTCTTGAGCTCATACCTTGGTGATAGGTTGTTTCGTGTACAATATGGACAACAATACTCAAAAATTTACATTATTGAAGCAGGAGTACCCCAGGGATCTGTCTTAGGCCCGGTTTTATACACTCTGTATACGGCCGATATGCCAGTCTCAGCCAACACAATGGTTGCCACAATTGCTGATGATACCGCCGTCTTATCAAGCAACAAGCATCGCGAAAAGTTCAGAATGCACCTGCAAAGATGGTTAGATAAGTGGAAAATTAAGGCTAGTGCTCAAAAGTCTACCCATATAACCTTCACACTCAACAGAGATAACTGTCCAGCAGTTAAACTTGGAAATGATACCCTGCCCCATGTTGAGACAGTTAAATATCTGGGAAAACATCTTGACCGAAGGTTAACATGGAGAAAGCACATCCAAAATAAACGAGACATACTCAACCACAAATTCAGGTCATTACTATGGATTTTTAAGAAGACAATCTAAGATGTCACTTGAAAAGAAGCTGCTAATTTACAAAGTTATTCTAAAGCCGGTATGGACATACTCAATTGAACTGTGGGGTTCAGCAAGTCACTCTAATGTTGAAATCTTTCTAAGATTTCAAAATGATGTCTTCAGAACAATAACAAATGCACCTTGGTTAACCAAAACAAACGAAATATTTGCAAAGGCCCTGTAAAACAAGAAGTTACCAATATAAGCATGAAGTACTACAAAAGGCTGGACAGACACTGCAATTAACTCGCCCAAAACCTGTTAAAGGACCAATGTCCAAGTCGTCTGAAGAGGCGACCCCTGATGCTTGCTAGGGATATAAAATGAAGAATCTGCAGTCACTGGACTTCAGATCTACAACGCCAACAAGCTCACAGAAAAGATTTGCTTATAGTCCTCAGACTGATTGCAAATTAAAAAGGAAAAAAAAAAGATTGCGTCACTGCAATAGTTTCCGACTCAAAAACGTGATTAACATCTTGCAATTGTGACTTGCAAAATGTACTAGGTGACGTCGCAGCTTCCTATTTTTTTCGTAATGAATGAATATTGATATAATAAAATTACGTGAGTCTATAAACACATTTTGTCTGCGAAATCTTGGAAAGGTCAATCTACTACAAGACAACAAAATAGCATACTTACACGTAGTGTACGCAATAAAAATTCTATTTAACTTATTTAACAATAGGGAACATGCATATATTTTTTTCTTACGCTCTCTGGAAAATGCTATGAAAGATAGTAATAACTGTATATGCAAAATTATTATCATGTAATTTTTTCAATGGATATGAAGTTTTAAAAAGTTATAGTTCAGACCCCTGCAAAAACACTCCATACAAAATCGACGACCGGAATGACGTCACAGCTGTTGTTCCATGTTTAAAATATAAGGACCTTATAAAGAATTTCGCATTCATTTCGTAAATTACTATGTTTAAGCCAATATCGTTGAATTAAAATATTACGTAAATAAAATGAGGAGGCCAAAAAAAACAAAATGAACATTTAAAGAAGTTTTATAGAAGTTTTGATTCTATATAAAATCTTAATAAACGGGTCGAAACTTAGTGTATTGCGTTTTTTATAATTTCTCCTAAATCGTATCAATTAATCTAAATTCTGATTTTCTTGCATGTTCTCTATCATGAAAGGTGGCATTTGCAAAAGAAAATGTCGAAGCAAATGGTTTAAAAAATATATAATTGCATTGTCAGTGAGAATAAAGCTAACAAATAACAAGTATAACAACGTCCGAATGTGAATTAAATAATAATGATCTTAGAAAAATAGCCGACTAAGTAAAATAAATAAGTAATATTATAGTTTCCATCCCTATTTATCATTATTTTTGCCTATGTTGATGTAAAAAGCTTTATTTACATTTTCGAGTCGGGTTCAGTGGCCTGAAACGGCGGTCATCCTTATGGCCGTCTGGGGATACATAATTCAGCTATGGTTCTCTTGAGGGCAATGCGCAGTGTCTTGCGATATTTTACAACACCTACAGTATTGTTAACAACTTGAGGTCAACACTTCAATCAAACTCAGCTTTGTACATAACTATTAAATAGATAAAAGCCATAAAAGCCCCAGATATAACTGCACGCCTATTTCCACATCTGATCTCTTAATCGGCCCAACCTACTCTCATGGTCAAATAAGGTCAGAGTGCGTTTTTAATACAAACGAGGCTATTTCAAAGCCTTGGTTCTTGGCCAGGGGTTGTTTTGAGAAAGGTTTGATGTTCTGTACTCCGATGTTCAATAAAGGAGGTCAAAAGTTATTAAGATACCCAAGTGATCGCACAGTCATTCAACACCACAGCGAGACAGCTTGGGACAGCATTTGGAGTTGCTTAAATTTTATTGCCATTTTTCATATTTTTCTGAACTTGCACAATTCCGGCG
Source organism: Acleris holmiana (assembly GCA_949316455.1). Taxonomy (NCBI): domain Eukaryota; kingdom Metazoa; phylum Arthropoda; class Insecta; order Lepidoptera; family Tortricidae; genus Acleris; species Acleris holmiana. Next base: position 12,403,866 of record OX438769.1, read on the forward strand.
TTAGCTGCAGATTCAATCAGTTGGGTATCCTAGGCACTCTGGAAGTCCTGCATCGATGCTCGGGGTATCCAACATCAGATTACACTTAAAGCATCCCTTTGCAAGGAACCATGGCTTCGAAATAGCCTCTTTAGTAAGAAAAACGCACTCTGACCCGTATTATTTGACCACGAGAGAATTTTCATAAGATCTAATTCAAAACCATCCTGAATAAACTAGCTTGCTTTAGAAAAGAAATACCCGTTTAGGAGTTACGATGCCACAGACAGAAACAAAAGACTGTGTACAGGTACACGGACACGATACGTATTTTTTTTTGCGTTTGGGGCTAAAAAATAGAGAAAATACTTATACACTTATACACTGCTAAGAAATACAAAAAATACAACTTTTTATGGAAACTACAAGCTTGACTCTTGGTAAAGAATCTAGTCTTAGCTAAGGAGTACCTAAGTAAAAGTAAACATAGCCATACTTACATAACATACTCGTACAAAACATTCATACTCTAATTCATTAATAAGATTTTTTACTCAAAACGTAACAGTAAAATAAAAAACAATTATATGGAACAACGAGGAACAAAAGCGGTGCATTTGAACAAGTTTTAATATCAGTCGAGGGGAAATAACGTCCGGCTCATTTAGAAAATTACTGAGAGCAATGTGGAAAATGAATGCGTTGAGGCCTGTTTCAATGAGCATACATGAAGTAAAAAAAATGCCAGATGCATAGATGAAGAAAAATAATTCTACTTATGAATTGGAAGGCTCCTCGTTGGACGATCACAAATATAAATAAAAAAACAGGGGACAATCTCACGCAAACTAAGCTCTAGACGATTAACTTACTTATGTATAGAAAAATTTATGGTAATGAAATAAAGAGAAAAACTTAACACACAAATACATATCTGCACTTACCGGAATTTTAATGCAGGACCACCGGCTTCGTAGGCAGCCAACTAGGCTATAGCTGAATTCTGGTGTGGGGATTACACAACCGGTGGAATAGGTAACTAGCATAGAAGCATTCTAGTATCATAGTTCACAGGTATGGCAATGCATTACCAGTCACAGGAATGTCGTTTTGTGAATGCAAATATCTATAGGTCTCAGGTCCCACTTATGTACCATCAGGTGGCCTGAGCTCTCGTTTGCCTTCTCCTTTGCTCTTTTGCCTAACGTGTCTTCATTATTTGTATACTTGTTCCCTCACCCTCGCTGTAGCTTGTCTTGTTTGTTGTCCATTCCACTTTGTCTAAAATCGTTGTTTTATACTGGCTAGACTCCATCCACGAAGAAGTCATTTATCATTATTTCTGGATAAAAGTATTCTATCCTTTCCTGGGAGCTCCGTTATTTTAATACTAAATTTCACCTCAATCGGTTCATAATATTAGTATGGACTAGCGATCCGCCCCCGCTTCGCTTCGGTTTATGTTAGTTTTCTGTAACACCAGAATTTATAGTACATCAAAACCTTCCGTGTAAAATTATCTAGCTGATGGTGACAACCGCATCCAAATCCGTTGCGTGGTTTAGGAGGTGTTGGCGGATATACAGACAAACAGACGCTGAAAGCGACTTTGTTTTGTACCGGGTGTGGCTTGTAATAGAAGCAATAAATTGAGAGATCGTTTCTATTCTATAAAGGTAGCAACATTTTGTTCTACAATGAAAAAAAAATGAAATTATTTATTTGGGATTTATTCGAACAAACTAAATAGCATTTTTAATATACTCTGTCCAATAGTCTAGTTGACATCTACTGTCATCCTACAAATTTCGTGGTTATCGCAATACATTGCTTGGAAAATCTAAATTAATTCCTTCCTTCTATAACCCAATCACTAGAATGTGCCGCTCATATAATTACACTGTTGCGCTCCATTCATCTTTGGATATTTTTAGAAGTAAGTTACCTACATTTAAGAAAGGCATCCATGCATATTTGTACAAATAGAAAAAAAGAAAAAAAAAAAAACTAACTACATTAACTTAGTCAAGTAATTACAATTAAGGCCCTATTATTTGGTTATGATTTCTTACAATTAGTTTTACTAACTTTCACTAAACAGTTTCTCATGATTTACTAACAGAGCTAACCCTCAAATCTTATTATTCCATTATAATAATTAGCCATTATGTGCACACATAGTTAGGAGTTACAATCTAGATCTAAACTATACCACTGTATCGATACTCTGTTCCAATTTCGACTGTGACTTGTTTTGTGAGCCGAATAAATAAATAAATTGATTAATTAATATTTAGCTAACAATAAGCTATTTTCAAAAGTTGTAGAATAAATGTTATCTTTGTGGTGTGGAAACGATTCCTTAATTTATTGCTCCTATTACAGGCCACACCCGGTATACACTAATATTACAAAGAGGAAAGATTTGTATATTTGTAACGAATAAACTCAGAAACAACATGACCGATTTTGAAAATTCTTTCACCAGAAGGATGCTAAATTATCACTGAGTAACATAGGTAATGTTTTATTTTTACGCGCGCGGAGTCGCGGGCAACAGCTAATACTATGTGAAAAAGACGACATGGACGCCTTTACGTTAATGAAATAAAAGCTACCATGGTTAATCAAATAAGTATTTTGCTGCTTGACTATTATGTATTATGTAGAGGAGTCTGCAAAATACTAAATAAATTAAAAGTATTATACATAACACCGTTGTATTATACCCAATGTAGTTATAAACATGTAAATAGTTTAGTTATAGGCAAGGTTTATTTTGGAAGAATTGTGCCACGAGTACGAGTATAATATTTATTTGTTACAATGAAATAAATAAAATAAAAAATGTATTTGCAAAAAAAAGGTTAGTTATTGACATGCATACATAGATACCTTCACGCTTGTCTCCCAATGGGGTAAGCAGAGACTATGGAACGCCAGGTAAACAGGTCTAAATATTATACAACTTTCGCTTCCTCTACGTTCATCAATGTCTTAATGCACGTTAGTCGATTTCGAGTATTTTAATAATATTAACTTGAATGAAACATATTATTTACAGAGAATCAATTCCGAGAATTGTTTTTTTTTTAATAAAGTTATCAAACAATATAATTATTTTAAAGGAATATTATTTGGTCAGTGTTTTTTTAACAGTATTTTATTTCAACGAAAAAAGTAAGTATACTGGCAGAAAAGTAGGTTAGGTTAGGTTAGAACTGCGACACCGTCTGAAACAACCTGCTACCAGAAAAGTAGGTTAGGTTAGGTTAGAATTGTGACCCCGTCAGAAACGACCTGCTACCAGAAAAGTAGGTTAGGTTCGAATCGCGACCCCTGCAGAAATGATCTGAGCCTGAGAATATAATATTATATAATTAAAAACAATACCCGTAAATTATTTGACTGAAATGAAAATAATAATAATATAATAATATTTTCCTACTCCTGTACTTTTATCTGTCATTTATATAGTCACGAACACTAATATAAGAATATAAATAATAATGTCGCACTCATCACACACATGAATGTGGATGCAAGACGCCACGAGTATTTTTTGACTTAGTTATACACATAACTAAGTCAAAAAATACTCGTGGCGTCTTGCTTTACGATGTTCGCCTGCGGCTCACATCGTAACCACACCACTCGTCTGTCTTTTTTGACCTCTCTTATACAACTGTTGCATAAACTACTATTTCGAAATTAGACCACAAACTCATAATGGCAGCCTTTTCAAAGTCAAGAATGCATACTTTTGGACATTATCTTTATGTTATTTTCGAATCCAAATTCCAACATCAGTTCAAATATTAAGTCATTTATAAGTTCTCTTGTCTTTGTGTGTCCATAAACAAAATATTAATGGAAATGTTTCATAACGTCCAAAAATATATTACCGTGTATGGTGTACAGTTGTTGAAAGATGAGGGAGGTAATTTTGTGGTGAGGAAAGTTTTTTAAAACGTTTCAATTCACACACTTTCACAAAGGACTACTTACTCTATAAGATTATTTTATTGTAATTAAGTTATATATTAACTAAATAATATGAGAACAAACAACATTTAATTTGTTATTCTATAATATGAAAAAATAAACATTGAATTTTATTTGAAATAATATTATAAATATTATTATTGTTTATATTTTTATTTGTATGATTTAAATGTCTTCAAAGTAATTATTTTACATGATGATTATTCTATAAAATGATAATAAGAGAAAAAAAATACCTGAAATGAAATTCTAAACAACTTCTGTCTGTAAAGCAACGTACAACCCCCATTATTGTATGACATTCTGTAACAGTTTTATCTTCTCCACGCCCATCACTTTCGTCTTTTCAGCATTCACTTTCATATTTTTTCTTCTGAACGCCTCATTCATTAAACTAACTATTCATTGTAAGCGGTTAATAATTAATGTTAGATTTAAAGTTAGTCCACCTTTTCAGCTATTTAAAAACGGCACGCAAATATCGCATCTTTAGAATTATAGTGACCTAATCCAAATATTTAGAATTTCGACTTAGGTCTCTATAGTACTAAATTTATAACCAGGGATCGGAAATTCGGATCGATATTTGCCTAAAGTTGGCGAAATCTCGGAAAAAGATAAGCGATCATGGCGTCGGCTTCTTAAAAATATTATTTTAATAATATAAGTTCCGGGATTCTACAAAACGTTAATAGTTATTATCTTACATGTAGGATACAACGTTCCGTTTTGTTCCTATAAATTCGTTAGGTCAATGAGTTACAGGTAAATTAAATAAGATTTGGTAAATCTGTACATGAATAATAAATTCAAATAGTTAATATAAATACTTTATTATGAAAGTATGCTGGCGTAATTTGTTTATTTAAAAATGCCGGGAATTTTATTAATGAATTATTTGATTGAGTCCGCCTCCATACAACTCAACAACAACGCCACCTCGAAAGTTTAGGTGAATATCGATCCGAATTTCCGATCTCTGTTTATAACTTAAAATCGAAAGCTGAAAATGTTTGAATTAGGTCACTATAATTCTAAAAGTGCGATATGTAACATGTTCACCAAATTCGCCTTATAAACTTCACCTCTTGCATTTTTAAAACCACTTATATCTACGTGACGTACGTAAAACTGCAGAAGTGGCTGACTGACGCGACACTGTCCCTAAGGTGTGAAACTAGTAAGTGTAACGTAAATTTTTACTCCTGGGAACGCTGAAGTGCACTCTAAACTCCGTCAGTTGCAACTACACATGCACATTATTGCACAAAATTTAACTTTGCCTATGTAGAATCGGTTCGTCCTTGTTCAATCAAATAATTATGGCGTTTTCAAGTTATAATACTAATGGTAAAGCGGGTAGCCTTAAATGTGACGATTATGTTGATGATCTGACTAATCTATTGTTTTTGCATTGGCAGTATGTATACATAATAGTGGGGTTCTTTTTTTGTACCATTTTTTATGCTGATTTACAATCAAAAGAGGTTGGAGTTTAAAATATTTTTTATAGAAAAATAAAGGGTTAAATCTCGGATTTTTGCGAAATAAGGCGATTACTCCAGTTAAATGACCATCGATTCAATCATTAATGTCGCAGTTCAACCTAACAGATGATATTTTCTCTCCATTCGTCATCTAAACAGCGTAATTCTCCGTATTATTTTGATGGATCCTGTACATTGTCCTAACTTGCTAAAAACTTATACTTAACTGATTAAGCACCCTATATACGAGCACTAAATTTTAACCAGCGCCTCGTGCCTGTTTTAGGTACTTAAATTTCCTAGCCCGTAAAATAACCGTAAAAAATGTATAATATAATAGAAAATAATAGAATTGAAAATGTTTCATTCTGACAAGAAGACCCATATTTACAAAAACCTTATAGGGTAACGTATACATAAGAATAAAACTATTTATAGAAACGTAACGTCTTTTTTAGAGGTTCGTGCTACGAATAGATTATACCCTGTAATTCTATCATGCATCATACTCTATGGAATCTATTGTGCTCGTTTTCGAATAGTAAAAGCAATAAATTAACGAGCTGTACGATTGAAATCACGTGATCATTTCGATGTCTATTGATTTTAAGTTTCCATCCATTCCCACGCAACTATACCTGTGGTGCTAGACAAGTTGCACTCGACAATCGTTCGCGATTATGTTTCGATTGATAAATGTATGGAATTGACGAAAGCCACCGAGATAGTAACGTGACACTTACGTCAATTCCATATATTTTTCAATCGAAACATAATCGCTAGCGAGTGTCGAATACATCTTGTCTAGCCCCACTGGGGGCTTATTATGGCCGTATTTATCACGTGACTAAACATGAATAAAGTATCCGTCACTTCTTAACAAGTACTGTACAGTGCAAGAGTGACTGATGCTTTATCCACCACGATATACGGGCACTGATCTTTTTAAATTAATATTCCACCAAATATACATGTGTATAATATGTCATAAATATTAAAAAATAGCCCAAGTTCTTATGTGCCACTAAATCTTTGCTACTAAGTATCAAACTCGACAACATTAAGATATCACTACTGTTGGTGGCACATGAAAACTAGGCATATTTTGTTACCCGACTACGGCGAAGCAAACGGAGAGTTAAGTATAATTTGGACCGGTATGTACATATGTAAGTATGTTAATCTGTTTCTTCATAACCTCCAAACTAATATCGTAATCCCACTTCTTACGAATATTATGAATGCGAAAGTTTGTGTGTGTGTGTATTAGTTTGTTACTCTTTCACGCCGCAATGGCTGGACGAATTTGGAATGGAGATAGCTTATACTACTTTTACTATTAGGTACATATTCTATGCTTATACCCTGGATTACCAAAAAGACTTTATATCTCGGAAAATTTAAAAGTTTTCGATGGAAAAAAAACAAATCTACTTGAACGAAATCGCGGGCAGAAGCTAGCTTGACAAATAAGGTATCATTGGAAGGATCTTGATCATCCGTTAGTTAAAGGCTATGTAACGTCACATTCAATTGAATATGACACCCTCTAGAGGACAAAAAGAGAACTAAAAACACATCTTTGAAATTATTATATAAACTATTCAATATACCAACGTCTATAAAGCCTCTAAATTATATTCTCAATACACACTGCCGTGTGTCTGGATCATAGAACAACACAAGAGACCTGAAAACTCAATACGGAAACATTGCCCGAGTATTCCCTGTTACCTCGCCCGGGAATACACCAAAGTGCTAAAGCCGTTTTATAAAAAGAGCACAGGTTTTCTAAACGTTCAGTAACATATGCAACTTTATTAGCAGCTGAAGAAGGTTTAATTTCATATGACTTTAATCTAAAGATGTGACCCTTTAACACAAAACGGTAGTCCTCCATCCATAAGAATTGACAGTCCTGCGTCCGGGGAGTAGAAATGGACGCCCGTCCTTATCGGATTGAACCGTTCATATTCCTTTTGTTTTATATCTATTAGTATAAATGAAGCGTTAAAATATAGGTACTCTTGTCTGACGCGTGTTAATTGAATAAGACAGAAAATAAGTTTCTGTCAAATGTCAGAAGGAGACAACCTTTTGTTGCTGACTATTGGTAGGTACTTACATTTGCTCAGTCATCATAATACTCACGGGTATAGTTTGTTTCATTTAAGACGACGAGAAAGTACCTGAAACAAACCCTTACCACTGTCTATTGTTTAATTTTTATTTTTATGTACGGTTGTAAAACAATTACGCAGGTGTGCCAAAAGACCGAAAGTACACTATGAATAATAATCTTGGTAGTTTTCCTGTTGTTTGTCGGTATTGCACTGCACTTGTAATTTTAAAATATCATTGCAAGCAACGATATGTTTTTTTTGTGTATTTTGATGAGGTACGTTAATGTTCAGTTGTGACCCGACTGTTAACGAATAAAGTGCCATTCTTAAAGCTAAATCTATTGTAATAAAGTTGTTGACACTGCGAGATCAAACTAATCGGAATAAGTATTTATAATTAAGGACAGTTAATTGAATTAGGAAATAATAAGTACTATGCAAAGGCTCATTTATTTTATCACAATAAAGATTGTTAAAAAAAATGTTTCATTCTAGTACCTACATGTGCATTGCCTCGTTTAGTTTTAAAATCTTTATTGTTAACTATCATTCTCTTTTATATTTGCCAACAGAATAAGTTGTATAATTCCGCGTTAAGTTCTTTTTCGTCGTCTTAAATGAAAAAACTATACCAATATGATGAGTTCTAACTTGAAGTACAACCGAGACCCTATTGCCACCACTCGACTTCATCAATAGATTACCATCATATTGCACTACATAATTATGTACTCGTTAACCAAACTTATAAGGGAAATAGTCCAAAACTGAGTTTACTGACAGTCAAATGACAAACAATGAAACATGTAAATTAAGATTAAATCTTAATAAGAAATTTAACCAACTTGTAATTCAAGTCATGCCACAGGCCCATATAAGTTGTGGATCACATGACAAACTCCCGATGTAATTGCGATACATTCTATCAGAACTGAAAACTCTTGAATTTGGATTATCGTTTCGGCGGCGCCTATGCTACGTACCACAGACCGAACCAACGTCAAACTAATACAAAATTGTACAACCCCGTTCAAAAGAAAACCGGTTTAGTCGTATTTTGACTGCAACCTATTTTATCACCGACTAGTATAAGCGGTTTTTCATTCGTTTATAAGTCTTAGATTAGTTATTTTAATTCGATATTCAGTATTTTACATACATACATACATTAAATCATGTCGTTACCCAGAGGGGTAGGCAGAGACCACTTTTTTCCACCTGCTACGATCCTGACAAATCTCTTTCGCTTCTTCTTTATTCACTTGTGATTATTACAAAATCTAACTCTTGCGCCTATAAAAACCGGTTGCGAAAAGAAAATTCTGCGAAGTGATACGTTTTATGAAATGAGTGTCGACAAAACAAGGGTACACTGGTTACGAGATATATCAAGGACTTGCAAGCCACGATGAATTTCCAATTCAAGACTGTGAAGCTAACAGACTAATGATCCACAAAGAAATAGATCATTTTAAGAAAGATTTAAAAAGCGCTTCTGTTAACATATACTGTGGAGAACAGACAACCATATCTTCAAGCAAGGCTTGTGTTAAAATGGCAAATATGTGAATATAGAAGATATGTCTACACGCGTAACATCTGGAACTAATCGGTTGAGAAATAGGCTGCATTAACTCAAGTAAGTCTCAACTGAAAAGATCTTGAACGAAAAGCAGAAAGGAAACCCCTCCTGTGAATACTTTGCCTCTAATACGTGGTAACTGGAACACATCAATCCACCAACTTCATGCAAAAAGTGTATTCTTTCTTGCGATATATACTTTTTGATCTTAATGTGTAAATATATTTCAGCAGTCTTGGGATCGCAGTTTTGAGATTGCAAATGTCTAGAAACCTCCTCTACTATAAGAGCTCTCACTACCATCGTATCAGGTGGCCTGTATGCTCTCTTTGCTATATAAAATAGCAAATTGACAAACTGGATTATAAACAAATGTTAGGGATTCATCATCATCATCATATCAGCCGAAAGACGTCCACTGCTGGACATAGGCCTCCCCCAAGGCTCTCCACTTAGACCGGTCTTGTGCCTTCCGCATCCATCGCGATCCCGCCATCCTTACGAGGTCGTCGCTCCATCTTGTTGGAGGCCTACCAACAGCTCGTCTCGGGCAGCTCGTACCGGGGTCCATGGACGCCATTCGAGAACTTTCTGGCCCCATCGGCCATCAGTCCTGCGAGTAATGTGCCCCGCCCACTGCCACTTAAGTTTCGCTATTCTTCGGGCTATGTCGGTAACCTTAGTTCTACTGCGGATATCATCATTTCTGATTCTATCCCGCAGAGAAACCCCGAGCATAGCTCTCTCCATAGCCCTCTGAGTGACTCTGAGCTTTCTTATGAGGCCCATCGTTAGCGCCCACGTCTCAGATCCGTAAGTCATCACTGGCAACACACACTGGTCAAAGACTTTTGACTTCAAACACTGCGGTAATTTGGACGAAAAGACACTGCGAAGCTTCCCGAACGCTGCCCAGCCGAGTCGGATTCGACGAGTGACCTCTTTCTCGAAGTTGGACCTACCTAACTGGACCGTTTGTCCCAGGTATACATAGTCGTCAACAACTTCGAGTGCAGAGCCTCCGACAATCACGGGAGTTGGCACAACATGGACATTAGACATGACTTTCGTCTTGTCCATGTTCATTTTCAGGCCAACTTGGTCGGAAATTCTGCTGAGGTCAGCGAGCATAGCACTGAGGTCCTCCATGGTTTCAGCCATGACTACGATATCGTCGGCAAATCGAAGGTGAGTGATGTACTCGCCATTAATGTTGATGCCTCGTCCTTTCCAGTCCAGAACCTTAAAAGCATCCTCCAATGCAGCGGTGAACAGCTTCGGAGATATCACATCCCCTTGTCTGACTCCTCGCTGCAGAGGAATAGGCTTTGTGCTCTGGTCCTGTAGTCGGACGGACATAGTGGCGTTTTCGTACAGACACTTCAACACTTCGATATATCGGTAGTCAACTTGGCACCGCTGGAGAGACTGCAGCACAGCCCAGGTCTCGATCGAATCGAAGGCTTTCTCGTAGTCCACAAATGCAAGGCAAAGAGGGAGGTTATACTCTTCAGTCTTCTGTATAACCTGCCGCAACGCATGTATGTGGTCTACGGTACTATAGCCTTTTCGGAAGCCGGCTTGTTCGGGAGGCTGAAAGTCGTCAAACCTGCGCGCGAGACGATTCGTGATAACTCTCGAAAACAGCTTGTAAACATGGCTCAGAAGTGAGATGGGTCTGTAATTCTTCAGCAAGGTGTTATCACCTTTTTTGAAGAAGAGCACCACCACACTTCTGTTCCATGCTTTTGGCGTTCTCCCTTCGTGGAGGACGGAACTAAACAGCGTCTGAAGGCCTTTAAGAACTGGTTTACCACCCGCCTTCAGGAGTTCGGCTGTAATTCTATCGTCACCTGGGGCCTTGCCATTCTTAAGCTGTTTGAGAGCCATACTAATCTCGTACAGGCTGACGTCCGGAATATCGTCGGTATAGTGCCGGGTTAGTCTAGCCCTCGGGTCTTTGGCTAGATTTTCAACGGGTGTTCGGGTTGTCGTGTAGAGTTGCCCATAAAACCTCTCGATTTCCCCCAGTACCTCAGGCCTGGATGAAACGATCCTGCCGTCGTCGGTCTTCAGCTTCATCAACTGGCTTTGGCCAACAGACAAATCTCTGGTAAAAACCTTAGAGCCCCTGTTACGCTCAATAGCCTCTTCAATACTTTTAGTATTAAATCGGCGTATATCGCGCTTCAGAGACTTTGATATCTGTCTGTTGAGCTGCCGATAGCGACAAGCATCACCAGAGGACTGCAAAACCATCTCGCGCCTAACCTCCATGAGCCTAAGGGTGGAGTCCGAGAGCTTCTTAGTTCTGGCACGGCGGATTTTAAAGTACTTAGACCCAACCGCATGGACAGCTTCCACGAACCCGTCGTTGAAATCGTCCACGTCACTTCCTAGGCATTCGAAACGGTTTTGGAGTTCGAGCTGGAAGCTCTCGGGGTTTTGGAGCTGGGCGGGTACCGGGCGGAGCGTAGACTTCATCAGTCGAGACCTTTCAAGCTTGAACTGGATATTCAATGAGCCTCGTACCATACGGTGATCACTCCCGGTTTTAACCGCACTGATCACGGAGACATCATTGAATATGTGCTTCTTCGTCGACATGATAAAGTCTATCTCGTTCCTCGTTACACCATCAGGGCTCATCCAGGTCCACTTCCTATGCTCACGTTTTCTGAAGAAGGAGTTCATCATATAGAGTCCCTCCTTCTCCATAAAACTGGCCAGTAGGTGACCCCGGTGATTCCTACGCCCCACTCCAAATTTCCCCACTCTCAGCTCTTCACCGTCTCGTTTGCCCAGCTTTGCGTTGTTAGGGATTATTTGAAATTTAATATAAATTCATTATGTAACGTGACACAAGAGAAAAATACTTATTGCTCGCAACTTCGTCCGCGGAGAATTAATTTATCAATATTTAGAAAGCATAGGCACAACTTTCTTGATAACTAGCTAAAATGACACGGTAGGACGATACGGTCCCCCAAAAATGTATATTACATAACACACAATAATAGTTTTTAGGAGATATTTCGAGTTGTGAGTCCCGTAATTTCGGTCGCGTAATTTCTGCTACATTCATACAAAACTACTTATTTGTTCACACGGCGACGCAAAATGAGTTCGACTTTTGTATACTTAGGCAGCGATTAAGCGACTCTAAAAAAATACGCTCGTCTGGCTTCACTCTAAATATTAAGCATCTTAAAGTTAAAAACAAACTGCTTTAAATACTGATCCAATAACATTGCACTTCGTTTCCTGAAACGAATAACTCTACGTGATAAATCAAAAGCTTCAGTTTGTCGAGTGCAGAGGCCCTAGCCAAGATGCGTTCGCTAACTAGCGATTCGATTCGTTTTAATTTGAAACTAATCGCGGCACTGGTAGATCACGTGACTCGTCGTATAACGCGATCTGTTTGGTGTCCTGGATCGCTCGACTTACGACACATGCCACCGGAGCCCGAGCACGAGTCTAAGCAGCTGTATTCCAGCGCCGATCCGCTATATCCGGAGCTGTATCCGCCATCATACTTTGAACAACCATCTTTGCTTCCAGTTGCGTTGCGAGGTAGATACCCGCATTTCACCTATAAAATACTGTTTATAAATGAAGAACATGACAGCGCATAGAATAATCTGACACGGAACGAACAGACTTGTGACACTTATTTTATTATATGTTGGTAAGCTGTTTAACCTACAAATACAAAAGACCATGCCATTTTATTTTTTAAATATATAAACCATAATAGTTATATAAAACTGGCAAGTGCGAACCGGACTCGCGCACGAAGGGTTCCGTGCCATTATCTATACAACATTAGACACTATGTATATTATAACCTGTTTTTAAATAGGCAAAAAAATACGTTTTTTGTATGGGAGCCCCCATTTAATATATTATATTTTAAATTAATTATTTATTTTCAAAGTGAATAAACAACTAAATATTATGTGAATATTACAAGCGACCTGATGCCGTTATTAGCATAAAGTGGAAAAAAAATAAAAAAAATATTGTTGTATGGGAGCCCCATTTAAATATTTATTTTATCCGTGTATTTATTGTTATAGCGGCAATCAAAATATATCATCTATGTTAATTTCAACTGTCTAGCTATCACGGTTCATGAGATACAGCCTGGTGTCAGACAGACAGACAGACGGACAGCGGAGTCTTAGTAATAGGGTAGGTTGGATACGGTACCCTTTAAAAATGATTGCTATTCAATCAATTTAATTTCTTCGGCAAGTAAGGGATAAATGTGGGGAAACAAGGTTATTTTTCTTACTTGTTAAAATTTATTTAAATATCAATTTGTTTATATAGTTGTATAAAAAACTCACGATTCTTTGTATTAGTATTTTTTTTAAGGATATATGAAAATTTGTGGTACGCGACGGAATACGGAATATTTTTGAGGCAATAATTAATATTAAAATGTGTCGTTGCAATATTTTTTGATAACACAAGCAGTTTACCTTTGCGGTTGGTATATGCGGGAGGCTTACTTTTATTAGGGCACAAAGCCCCAGCCCGCTCTAAACTCACGTGTAAGCTGACTCGCGACTCGTCCCGCCATGAACTGTTGCCAAAGACCTAGATTTAGATTTAACCGCAACAATGTTACTGCAAACTTAGGTATCCTTCTCTAAAACTGTAAATTTACGTTGGTAAATTCAAGAGTAAAAGTATTTTCATTTTACAAAGATTTTTCCCTCTCATTTCCTAAAATCCAATTTTCAACAATATGAGGCTTTTGTTATCCCTCGTAAGAAGTGATTTTCTGATGTAAATGGTAAAAATATTCAGAAAAAATTGACGTAAATAGGATTTAACGGCCACAGCTGTTGTTGTCTATGATAAATAGACGACAAGCTATGCACAGATCACAAAATAGTTTTCCGAGCCACTATGGAGGTGCATAAAAATGTCGCAATAAGTACACAATCTTGTAGGAAATAACGTCACTTTTTCATAGCTCGCTTCTCATTTCTGATTCGGTCCAGCAGAAAAACTCCAAGTACTATGTCTAACTCCCATATGTGGCCCATTCGTTCACTTCTCAGATTTCCGTTTAGTTAACAACAATTATACATACGTAAACATTTGCTTACCCTGCAAGGCCAACATAATTAGCTATAAATATTTGTTGTTAAAGTTAATCAAAAGGCTGGAAAGTTTAGATACGAACAAAAGCTAGCAAATTTTATCGTACCTATCTATATATTCACCTACAAATCTCCTCCAAAACTGGCCCTAAAGTAACAGCTAAATCATATCACGACCCCTGATATTGGTACCACACAAGTATTCAAAGCACTTGAATCGTATAAACTAGCGGGGCTCGCTATCTTACAACCTAACAGCCCATAAATTAGACATTCGCATTAATTCCTAAGCTTGAATTGAATCCAGTCTGAGACAGGCAATACGTTACCACGCGGAATAATTCACAATGGCGGTCATAGTCGAATAGGCGATGCGTCATTCAGCCGGAGCGATACATTCATTATTTTCGGGCCCAGTGTTTCACCAATATGAATAAGGTCTTGCATATGAAGCAAAGTATCATGCAAAAACCTAATAATAAAATATAAATTAATTAATGCAAAAAACAAATAAGGGGGCGTCCATAAATTACGTGAGGTGTTTTTTTAAATTTTCTGTCCCTCCCTCCCCCCCTGGTGAGATGTTGTGAGATTTCATTCAACCCCCTCTCCCATCCCCCAATCTCACGTGAGATTTTTCAAAATGTGGGTTTCTTACGTAAACGCGTTGGATTGTTATTGTAAAAAGAAAAAAAAAACGTCGAAGTATGAATGAAATTATTTTCTTTCGAACGAATTAGCGAATGATCTTAATCGTATTACGATTGATTACGCTTAAGATTAAATTTTATGCATGTACAATCTGGATTAAATGAACCAAAATAGTATATTTTTTTTGTTTCAATCAGATAAAAAATTGCGTGATATTTGCCGAGACCCCCCCTCTCTCCAACGTAAGATTAGATGAGATTTGACTCGACCCCCTCCCCCCCTTAAACATCTCACGTAATTTATGAACGCCCCCTAACTAGGCAAATTTTATTTCGCGTAATAGGGGAGACCCTTATAGTTAAGAAGTTAAAGCTGTAGATTAATTATTTACAAACACAAAGGTCCTCGAGACAGTTCCATAAGAAATTTTCGCCGACGTAATAATACTATTATATTGTAGTCCCGTAACCATCGCCTAATAACGTCAACTCCATCTAAATGACTAAAACGAATATTATACTCGTTTTAGTGGTTTTGCACATAATGAAAACATATTATCTACAAAGTGTATATGGATGCTACGAACATTCATTACCTTTCTTTTTAATATTATATTATTTTAGCAAAATAATATCCAATCTGCCCTTTTAGAAATGTTTATATTAAACTTACAAACGAAACTTATTAGTCTTATTACGATTGCTGTAAAAAAAACATATATCACAGTAAATTATGTTTCGGCCACGTATAATAGTTTTGACACTTTTCAAAATTGAAGAATCAAGTTGGTGTAAACGTTGTAAATAATTTCTGTAAGTATAGGGTAATGTAAGGTAGGTAATGATGCTTTTTTGCTTGAATTTCTACTAAAACACTGTCTAATAATCGGTTAGGCCTAGCACATTGCGGGAGTGTCTTACACGAGAATTTGTCGTCATACCGTTATGGAAAGGGCCTACTTTAACGTCACATTTGTAAAGTTTATTACGGTCTTGCGGGGCCTTGTCGGGCTTGCGCGTTTGTCAGACGAAGCCCTATAAGCCCTTCGGTTAGTTAGAATCGATTCCACAAGGCTGAATGGGATTGTAATTATGTAAGGCCCTAATTTTTGCTAGTAAGTCTGTCTTGAACTAGAAGTAAAATGTTTAGTCCAACCAATAGAGGCTACTTATTATTTGCTATCATAACTATCTGATTATATGTACATACATCTGTGAAATCTGCCTACATAAAAGAAATGTAGTGAAACCAAAAACTAATAGTAGTACTCGGGGCTGTCTACCGCTGTCATACCCTCTGGCATCTGTCAGTATAGTTGTTATTATGACAGCAATAGATATCCGAGAACTATTATAGTCGGGTACCTTAAGGGCATTTTCATTATAAAGTGTACCCTAGTTAAGGAAAGTTTACATACGTTAACTTTGTCAGTTTTGTGACGAAATTAGCCATACATTTATATGGCTAATTTAGTCACAAAACTGTCAAAAGTTAACATTTCTTAATTTTCAATCAGTTTTGTGGATGTTACCTCCCAAAATCGTTTTTACACTCTCAGTTTTACCATATTACTTTATCCTTCCTCTTGCACTCTACTCGTGACAGTAAATTTCATCAAAATAAAAATACGCATAGTTCACAATCAAATTGGCATCGTGTAATTTCCCCGCGCGGTATATCAAAGTAACAAGAAAAAATCTCTTACCACCCCGTAATCCTGTAACAAATGGGAAGAAATTGACCAAATAAAGTAACTTCCGCGGTCCCCGAATACCTATTAGCTTCTGACCGCGCACAGTTGAGCGTTGGACAGTAGGCTCGTATTATTTGCTAGCTAAAAGTTGTTATTATCATAAAACAAAAGTTTTTCCGGATACTTATTCTTAAACCTTTCGCCAAGCAGCAGAGTTCATGTTGATGACCGTGTGCTCTTTACGCAGGATGAGTTTGCTTCTCAAGATGGTTAGGTAATGCTTCTGTAAACAAGTACATTTAGTGAAGTTGGACCGTTCATTATTCGATACAAGTGAAGTTATTCAAGTTCTAAGGTGCAAAGATGCACCTCTCTTGTAGTTCTACGCCATATATTTTCCTTAACCATAAAAGCACCCGATACCGTTTTATGAAAGTTTTGGAACAGTTCCCGGTATTGAAATGGGATGAAATTTAGGGGACATATTGTAAACTTGATGAATATGCAATATTAAATATATCTAAGAGATAAAGAACCCTCCGCTGAAATGATTCTCCGCTGTACTGTAGACGAACCGGGTTTAGACTCGTTACATTGATGCAGCTATATAGCTGTATAAAAAATACATAAATGTCATATTTGTCACAAACTAACCATCACAAAGCAGCTTTTTTAGCTAGTTTACTATAACGTAGTAAAATGATTTACAAAACCATAAAGTAATTTTATTTATTTTATTTTTTTTATGTTAAGGAGAAGGCACACGAGCACTCAGGCCACCTGATGGTAAGTGGAATCTGAGACCCATAGACATTTGAATTCTCAAGACTATAATCCCAAGGCCTCAAATGCGTTGCCAACCCTGAGGACTAAGATGGAATGCCTCTATGCTAGTAATTTCACCGGTTGTCTTATCCCCACACCAGAACACAACAATGCGAACACTGTTGCTTGGCGGGTGGTTAATGGATAAGATGGTGGTAGCGATCCGGACGGACCCTGCACAGGGTCCTACCACCACTAATGTCAATGTCAGATAATGGCTCTGCTTCGTACCTAAGTCTCTATTACTGCGCTGCAAGTCAGATATTTCTTGAGCCCTAATTATATTGTAACAGTTGGGGCTCTATTTTATTTAGTAATATTTAATAATGTTATCGTATTGTTTTTAATTCGGCCACCATTAATGTCAAGTAAGTAAGAGAAGTGAGAGCGATCAAAACTTTAACAATACGATAACATGTCGACAGTAATTAGCAATACGGTTTTCCCGAGTAGAATAGAGCCCTAGGGTACCTCCTACTTGCACCAAAACCCTTTTCTGCGTTTCCAATTACTATATTTTGTTTCTACTTACCTTGTATACCTTCTGTTTTAGTTGGTTTTGTCCGGACGGCGGCGCGACATTAATTATTTAAACGGACACCATTTATCCGCCGTCCAAAAGACATGTCGCAAAGTTTTTAGTGTATTGCGTGTTTTCATAAACATTTTTATTTGACCCTTCTTCTTAATAAAGCTTGCTACTACGTTTTTACGGATGTACATATTTTTACAGTTATTATTTAAAGTAATTTGCTCTTATAACGTACCAAACCACGTGGAAGATCGCCAATGAGGTGGATGGACCAAATAAAAACCGCCGCCGACGGTCGGGCGGGCGGCAGTTCGCGAAGAATGACATCGTATTGTGAAGCGGGTCACAAAATCAACGTGACAGCCACGACCACTCTGGCAAGAGTGTAACGCCAAATAAGAAGAGAAGGTACTAGAGTACGCCAGTGACTTCGTAAGGTACCTACTCCCCTTATTTCGTCCCGGTGGGGGTCGATTTTCGAAAAATCGGGTTTACGTTTCGTCACTTCTAGGGTACCCATCCAATTTAAAGTTCCTAGATCTAGCGGTTAAGATTCTGCATTGTCAGTTAGTTACTCAGTTTGTCACTATTCGTGATTATTCGTTTTGTATGTAAGCAAAGTGATAAAAATAATTTGTTGTAGTATTAAAATCACGTTGAAATATTTAATTGTGTAGTTTATTTTAAACCACTAAGACTTTGAAAATTATTTGGTATGCGCCATTTCTGAATACATTCTAAAAATCTATGTTTCTATTCTCAGGCTGCGGCGGCCTGTCCATAAAAAAAACTGTTTTTTTTTAGATTTTTTCAATATATCCATAAAGATTGGGTTTACAGCAAAGTTATATACGAAAGAAACAACAAAACTAAACGTTTTATTATTGTAACAGCCGCATTCAGAGTCAGTTTAGAACGATAAAGTCGTTCCTTGTATTCATTTAGTAACGATTTTCCAAACACAAGTTCGAAACAGGAACGAGTCGATTGTCTCTAAAATGTGTCTGAGACTTGGGCTCTAACTTGGCTGTACGGCGGTAACTTAATAGTTACAGAGATACGGCACTTCAAACTATATAAGCGGTTAGGACTAATTGCATAATATTTCGAATGATTATTAAAACCTTAAAGAGCTACGTTGCAAATTATTTTTACATTTTCTTTACAAAATTGTTTACTATCTATTTCTACTAGTAAGAAAGTGGTTTTATCGCTCGGGAAAGTAAAGCAAAAAAAAGGATGAAGAAAATTACTTGATAAGTAAATAAAACAAAGTGAAAAAGCAAAGTCCTGTTGTTCAGAGGACGAAGATGAGGCGTTAGTAGTAAAGAACTTACAAACGCATTATTGATACGAGTATTTGTCATCAAACTTTCGAAGCCTAGCACTCTGTTATGCAGATTTCTATTTACAATGAATGAGACGCACAGAATGCTAACCGAGAAGAACTAACTGCAGCTTGTCATATATTTCAAATAAGAGTTATGGAACGTGACCAACTTAAAAAAAAATGTCGTTCGATACCATCGTTGTGGCGACCCTTATCAGCTAATGAGCGCGGATGAATCCGCTGCACTTCACTATCTTTTGTTGTCCCGTGCCAGTCGTGAATTATATTTCAGCTGAGCTGCTTTAGTGATGCGCGTGTGTCGATGTTGCTTCAATCGGTGTATTATTTTATCTTTTTCTATGTCGCCTCTCCTACAGAAAGTTCATAGTACTCTTCACTGCGCATCACATATGTCAACAAATGTAACTGTGGGGCTAGACAAGGTGTATTCGACACTCGCTAGCGATTATGTTTCGATTGAAAAATATATGGAATTGACGTAAGTGTCACGTTACTATCTCGGTGACTACGTCAATTCCATACATTTATCAATCGAAAGATAATCGCTAACGATTGTCGAATGCAACTTGTCTAGCACCACTGCTGTGAATCAATTATGGTAAAGGCTGTCCAGTTTCTTTGTACAAGCCATGGCTTTTTGGGTCGGTCAGTAAATTTAAAAGAAATATGTATATGAACGTTGATAGTGCTTTAAATACAGAAACAGACAAGCAAATTATAAGGCAGATATAGGCATTCGTGTAAATGATTACTACTTGTAAGTAATCGTGGACATCCTCTGTTTTGGCTCAGGTAAAGATACTATACTATATTATAATATATTAATATATTTACTTATATTTATTTTCAGCTGAAGCTTCATCACTTTCCATCAGGTGAGATCGAGGCCAAAACTAAAATATGAAATAATGAAGGATCGTTATTTGCTAACAAACCAGCATAACTCGTAGGTATATCAATAAGTTCCATATCTAAACTGTAGTCCTTGATCGGATCTCAATAAAACTGAAACATCGGTTTAAACTATTATATTTAACCGCATCACTAGAAGAGTATCAAGAGCTGCGACCCGTCGATACGCGACAAAAGCATCGCAAACAATGACGAGACAAATAAATGATTCGTTTCTCCGCTGGCATCTAGTAGCGGCTTAAACCAGGATCAAGAGTACTTAAAGAATACGCTCTTACTTCAATAGGTAACTTTAAATGTATTATTTGTTAAGAATGGTTTTTAAATTATTATATATTATTACCGACGGTTAACGATATAAAACTCTGAAAAAAAGATTGGAATAAGAATGTAAACCGTAGTTCAGAATAAGTATTGAACAGAAGTGTTTTTAAATTATATTATCTCCGATAGTTAACGATGGAACATGCTGAAAATAGAGTGGAATAAGAATGTAAACCGTTGTTCAGAATAATTATTGAACAGAAGTGTTCTTAAATTATATTATCTCCGATAGTTAACGATAGAAAATGCTGAAAAAAGAGTAAAATAAGAATGTTGAAGAGAAGTGTTTTTAAATTATATTATCTCCGATAGTTAACGATAGAAAATGCTGAAAAAAGAGTGGAATAAGAATGTAAACCGTTGTTTAGAATAATTATTGAACAGAAGTGTTTTTAAATTATATTATCTCCGATAGTTAACGATAGTTGCCCCGTGTGGTTGCCGGGTTAGAATAGTGCCACTCCATGTCTTCCCGTGGATGTCGTGAGAGGCGACTAAGGGAATAAAGGCTTGTAGTACTGTTAGGCGATGGGCTTGCAACCTGTCACTAATACACTAGTAAACATCTTAGCCTGAATGCAAAATGTGGTTACAGAATTATCAACAAGTTTAGAGTTGTTGGTATTCTGTTGCTCTGCCTACCCCACTCTGGGAATAAAGGCGTGACGTTATGTATGTATGTATGTATGTAGTTAACGATATAAAATGCTGAAAAAAGAGTGGAATAAGAATGTAAACCGTTGTTCAGAATAATTATTGAACAGAAGTGTTCTTAAATTATATTATCTCCGATAGTTAACGATAGAAAATGCTGAAAAAAGATTGGAATAAGAATGTAAACCGTTGTTCAGAATAATTATTGAACAGAAGTGTTCTTAAATTATATTATCTCCGTTAGTTAACGATAGAAAATGCTGAAAAAAGAGTGGAATAAGAATGTAAACCGTTGTTCAGAATAATGATTGAACTTGTTTGTGATGTAATAGGTTAGGTATAATTTCATAAACATTTCAGTACAATGCTATCGGATTGACACTTCATAAAAAGTAACTGATTTCACCTTCCAGTCTAAATCTGGGTTGAGTTTTTTTTTCGATATATGTCGATAAATATCAATAATGAGTAATTTCAGAAACTTCAGAAACGTGCCCACACGATATTATGTGTCTTAATTTTGTATGGAAAACAGACATTTTATTTTGTCAAATCCATCAAAGTCCTGTAGTTTTACATCACTTCGATAGCTAAAACTTTGATACAGCACTAGAACACCACACAGAAAATTGAGTTAGTTCCGAATGGGAAAATAGAAAAAATACTGGAACATGTCAAAGCAAGAGTGTGGAATGTTAGAGAATCCGTCGTGACTATGAAAACAGATGAATCTCTTTGTGATACATCATACTAGTACCTATGTAGTAAATAGAGTGCTCTCGCGTAAATCGAGTTGGAATTTCCTCCGTTTTTAGCACGAATGGATGCATGCATTAAAAGGGAAATGTAAATCAAGTGCATTATTTTTCTCGCTACCAACTTAACGATTACATAACTGTTGAAGTTACCTATTTAATTGTTATCATCGACTCTCTTCTCCCTAACCAAGAAGTATTTTAATTCTAAAACTATTTAAATAATTGTCATAATTAAAAAATTATAAAAAAATCTAACAAAATACGATTGAACATATACTCTTGTTAGTACGTGCCAATTTGCTAAAGTCTTTTAAAGATTTTAATTAGTATTCGCCCGCGACTCTGAGCGTGCATAAGTTTTTTATCGCTATATCTTTGGGAACTGCTCGATTCCCCGGGATAAACTATCTTTAAAACAAACACACTTCTGTTCTCATAATTTAAACAATCATGTTGTTTTTAATACAATGCAAGCTTTTTGTAAAACAACATGCTTTTAAAACTATTCGTATGATGTATGAAATTTGTGGGATAATGTAATAAATTTGCATACATCAGAATAATTCACCTGTTCGCATATTTTGTAGCGCACTACATTATCGGAAATCTCTCGCTTAATAAGGTGGGTTGATGAATAAATTATCAAAACCCTGCCCTTTCTGGTCCTGTTCTAATTCAAAGGAAATTTCAAGTTAGTAGGAATAGGTAAGTGTAATATTATTATTAAACCCTCATTTTTAGGGTTCCGTAGTCAAACTAGGAACCCTTATAGTTTCATCATGTCTACCCGTCCGTCCGTCTGCAGCCTAGCGCAGAGACTCTTAGTACTAGAAAGCTGTAATTTAGCATGAATATGCTTATATTATATGAGCTTTAAAGCGCTAATTTTTGTAAGACTCAAGTGCCCCCCCCCCTCCTACAGCCAAAACTACAAATACAAAAAATCAGAAAAAAACCTAAATGCAGAACATAAAACGCATTTTAAAGGAAAACTATCACGACTAAGTAGAAATCATTGGTTCTTGAGATACAGGCGATTAAAGTGTTTATACCTACTAAAATCATCTAAGACGGCACCAATTGACTTTAAATAGAAAATTTGTTATTACTTGTTGATTTTATGTTTGTACTACTTAACGGCTTCGGAACCCCACACTGAGCATGGCCCGGTTTTTTGATTATTTTGATTTACCCAAGATGGTGGTAGCGATCCGAACGGACCCTGCACAGGGTGCTACCACCACTAAAAATAATGTAAATGTAGGATATAAATATAAACTAAATCTAATAAACTAGATCTAATAAACGACCCCTGCGGCATTGTCCCGAACATGCTGGCAGCTTTTCCTCGCTGAACTAATATGTAGAGCGAGCAGAACCTGCAGAACGCGGGCTTTTCGGTCTCCCGTTTCATCTATTTCGTACTCGAGATTATTTAAACCGGCTTTGATCACTAGAATCCTATGGACCAAGGGTATCTATGCCGCATTATACGAAATTAAATTCTTACATAGAAAACAACAAAGCCTTAGGAACAAAAATATTCATATGCATTCTTTTCAAATCAGTTTTCTTTAAAGGCAGGGTTAGTATTAAGATAATATTTATATAATTAAGATATTATGTTATGTAGTTGATACTACATAACATAATATCTTCAATAAAAAACTGATTTCATGAGCGGTACCACATGGCGCTTTTGCAGCGTATTTAGTCGCAATATAATAATTTCAGATTCAGTAGTTACTCGTCTACCTTGACACACATAGGTACTCGTACATAAAGCAGCGATGCATTCACGATACAGTCGCGAATCGATTGCTGGGCTGGGATTCTACACGGTAATAACGATATCATAATTGACGTGTTTCCGAATTGTTAACGTTTTGATAACTCTTATGTCGTTTACAATAATGGCGACTGTGACATAAACGATTCTAAAACACGTCAAACGTGATATCGTTATAACGCAATAGAGTAGAGGCTCCCCGGCTATTGCAGTGATATAAAAGCGATGCAAACGATTTTAAGGTGTTTATGCCATGTTTTGACTGATTCTAAGACCGACTCAATCTTGCTGGTGAATCGATACCAACGCCGATCAAACGCTGTTGCGATGCTGTCACGCGTTCTCATCGCAGCACCCAGTTGCCGTGTGTAAAATTAAGATTGAAAAAAAATATATTATCTACAAGTGAACGACGGTAAGTTTTTAACAAACTTATCCTACTAATATTATAAACGCGAAAGTTTGTAAGTATGGATGGATGTTTGTTACTATTTCACGCAGAAACTACTGGGGTGATTCTCTTAACACAGCGCTGCGTCGATCGCAAAGGTGAACGTAAAGCTCCGCTGGGCGACCGAGCTCTTCTGCCTAATTGAGAAGGCACGCGCTAAAATGTGATTCGTACGCTCCGACGAGACTACTAAAACTTGCCGGATAAACGTTCATCTTTGCGTTCTACGCAGCGCAGTGTTGAGAGAATCACCCCCCTGGACGGATTTAGGTGAAATTTGGAATGAAAACAGCTTATACCTTGGATTAACACATAGGCTACCTTTCATATCGCTATTCCCTCGGGAACTGATTTGTACGCGTACGAAGTCGCGGGCGAAAGCTAGTACTATATATCTAAAACAAAGTTAACGAAACTTTTCCGCTTTTCTCCTCCATCTTGAGCGGCCCGTATATCCCGGCGCGGGCACAAGGTATAAATCTTAGCCGCAGCTGCTCCCGGCAACAACAATAATTAATGCAATACTTTGCCCTTTAATTAAAATCTTTTAATGTGAGGAAACCTGTGACTGCAAGTCCTGTGTGCTTGGGAATTTGTACATTAACTTTGTACAAGATCCCAGTTATGAAGGTTTTAAGGATTTCTACCTTAATCCATACTTTTATTAAATTTATTTCCTTATTATAGTCAAGTCATAAGGTTTTAGTTGAGGGGTTTAGTTTAAAGGGATAGTTTTGATCCTTCGACATTTTTAATGTGTATATTTGGGAGTGAACCTGCGAATCGAGCGGTCCCTGGGTCGAATTCTTGAAAAGGCAAATATTTTTGTGATGAGTTTTTCTCCCTGAGTCTTCGATATTTTCTATGTATTTAATGGATATGCAGGATAGGGTATTTCTTTCAAAAAATATGAATTCGCTGCTCAGTACTCGAAGTTCAAGCCTACTCATTGACTAGACAAAAAGGAAAAAATACCTTATTGTCTGCTTTTTTTCTTTTATATAAGGAGCTACACAGTTATGATTAAATGACAATAAATGATACAATTTTACAAACATACCTGCGATGTAATATAAATAAGTAGTATACACATCCACTTTTTAGAATGCAGACAAGAATTTTAATTACAAAGGTTTCCGAGAAGTAAGAGGTATGTGCTTTAAAAATATTTTTCGCTTTAGTGTATTAACATAGCACAATTTAACTAAACAGAATATGTTTTGTCTTAACGAACGAAACTTGAAGCTATTTTAATATACTTCGCCGATCCCCCTGTTTCTAACGTTTCTGTTTTCTACTCGAAAAGTATGGAGCTGAAATAATAATAATAAATCACAGGACAATCTCACACAAATTGACCTAGTCCCAAACTAGTTGGTAGTGACCCTGCCTTCGAAGCTTAGTGGTCCTTGGTTCAAATCCCGGTATGGGCAGATATTTGTGCGATGAGCACGAGTATTTGGTCCTGAGTCTTGGATGTTTTCTATGAATTTAAGTATATATTTACCTTATATACCCATAGTACATGAAACCATATTTATATTGTTCGTAAGAGGGCCCAGCTTACCGGGTTTAAGCGATGTGCATCTTGACTAGGCCCTCAGACGGGTTATTATTCTTCAAACTGGAATGGTGGGTGCATAAAATCAGTAAAAGCATGCGATTACATAGCAGTAGCAGTAGTATTAGTAGTGTCTGTGCAGGGTCCGTCCGGATCGCTACCACCATCTTATCCATTAACCACACGCCAAGCAACAGTGTTCGCATTGTTGTGATCCCGTGTGGGGATAAGACAACCGGTGAAATTACTAGCATAGAGGCATTCCATCTTAGTCCTCAGGGTTGGCCACGCGTTTGAGGTCTTAGGATTATTGTGTTGAGAGTTCAAATGTAGGGGTCTCAGATTCCACTTACCATCAGGTGGCCTGAGTGCTCGTGTGCCCTCTTTAACATTAAAAAAAAACACTCGAATATCGGTCTCGACCAATTTTAAGCAGTGAAAGTATCACTTGTGATTTGTAGCAGCTATTTTAACGCGTGCATTATTCGTTGTGAATCCACTAAACCCTTTATAAAAAAATAAATGGACGCTCACTTTAAGTCCTGACACTACGCAAATAAACTCATCCGAAAAAACTGAGTGTACTTTATAAAGTACATAATGTTTACCGCTAAAATCAACTTTGTTCTAGCGAAAAACGATAACAATTCTTAAATCAAGCGGCGGAAGGTTCAGGACTCAAGTGCAAAGTACTTTATAAAGGGCTCTCGATTTTTAGTTCTTTATGACAAAAAAAACTCGGGACCCAGGAAGCTAGACAAGGTGCGTTGCAAAACGTTATTGTTATCGAAAACATTTGGTCACGTCTAGCGCTCATATTCATTCCATACATTTAGACAGTTCTCGAAAGTTATGTTATCTTGTCTAGGGCCTCAGGGGGATAGGACAAGGGGGGTGATTCTCTCAACACAGCGCTGCGTCGATCTTAAAGGTGAAGTTTTATCTGGCAAGTTTAAGAAGTCCCGTCGTAGCGTACAAAACACATTTTAGCGCGTGCCTTCTTAGTTAGGCAGCTTTATACGACACTGAACTCGACTCACCTGCCTGCTGCCAAGATGTATGACACACACTGTACAGATGATGTACAGGTTCACTTTTCTCAATTTTTAGGGTTCCGTACCTAAAATGTAAAACGGGACTATTACTAAGTGTCCACTGTCTGCATGTCTATCACCAGGCTGTATCTCATGAACCGTGATAGCTAGACAGGTGAAATTTTCACAGGCGATGTATTTTTGATGCCGCTATAACAACAGTAACACAGAACAACATACAAATTAAAGAGGGGCTCCCATAGAAGTTTTTTTTTTTTGCAGTTTTTTGCTCGATATTAATAGCGGCAACAGGTAGACGCTTGAAATATTCACATGACATTAAATTGTAAATTCACTTTAAAAATAAATAATTAAATTAAAAATATAACAAATACTTAAGGGGGCTCCCATACAACAAACGTGTTTTTTTTGCATAGAGGCTTGAAATATTTACAAAATATTTAGTCGTAAATTTACTTTAAAAAAAAAGGTGGCTCCCATAGAACAAACGTGTTTTTTTTGGCATTTTTGTCTCAATCTTACAAAGTGGTTATAGACGGATACCGGGACAGGTGAAACTAAAAAAAAGGTTGTAATAAAGTGTCTAATGTTGTCTAAATAATGGTACGGAATCCTTCGTGCGCGACTCCAATTTGCACTTAGACGGTTTCTTTTAAAATCAAATTCGCCCTTTTAACAATTCTAGCGGCATTTTGGGTGAACGTTTAAATATCGGTTGCATACCGATTAGGGTGATCGAACCATTAATGGACTAGGACCAATAATAAACACTTTATTCTTATTTAACAGATACTAAGGGTTAATCATTTGTTTTGCAACAATCAATTTATGACCGTATGATCTTTGAAAAAAAAGTTAAGTGCCGTCACCCTATGATCTCATAATTTCGTAAGTAGATAAAATAAGTCAATTTTAATTTCTTAGGTGTAAGATAGGCAGGTATATTTTTTATGAGACGAATGTCGCTGCGTTTTGTTTTAAATATTTACAAACCAACAAAAACTTACTCAAAGCATAAAGTAAACAAATCCCAGACTTTATTGTGCAATAACAAAAAGAAACAAAATATCACCCATTTACAAAGAAAGGGACTAGGAAAAGCAAAACGAAGGGACAGGAGCAAAAGCATCTCATTATGTAAATCTAATATCGTTATCCATAGCAGTTGAACGTTTGCTAGAAGGAATTATATGTAATTTACAATCCGGATGTTTTCCAATTTGTTTGAAGGATCCTTGAAGCGTTTTAAGGATCTCTTTATTCTAATTTTGGCTATTAGTGTAACAAAAGAGGGAGGATATGTTTTCCTTTTCAGTTGACAAGTTTTTATGTTCAACGTTTTTTAAATTTGAACTTTGATTTTAATATGTTATAACTATGACCTTGTCGTAATACTCAAAAATTATACGACTTTCGATTAAAAAAATAAACGTTTTTTTGTCAAAAATATCGAATGAATAAAAACCCATTTGCAATTATTTTCTTAAATTCCATTTTGGAAATCTGTACAATCTGGCTGTATGGCTTGTCAAGTTTGGAAACTAAACGCAGTTCTTAGCATTATCTGTGGAAGACTACATTGAAAAAAGGTTGTCAATCTCTTTGAGCGAGTCGAGTGCCATTTGTTCGATTGTTGTTCTCTTTCATAGTCTATTTTTTATTTCCTTGCAAATTTGATAAAAAACATTGTGTGTATCAGGGGCAGTAAGAGAATTACAAACTCGAGTTATTAAAATCTCTCCGCCTTCGGCTTCTAATAGGACTCCCCTTCTTACGGTTTATAGTACTTTTGGGTGAATACTCGGGCATTACAACCGCCGTCATTGTTGTCTTCAAGATATTGACGAAGATAATGGTAGCTATCAGCAACTACGGATGAAAAAAACTGCAGGCCCAGCTGCAGGGGGTAGTTTCCATTCCATTCAAAAGAACAAGAAAGTTGTTAATATCATCTAGAATAATGTCCGAAGACAATATTGACGGCGGTTTTAACACCAATGAATAACCTTATTACGGTCTTTTTGTCACATATTGAACTAAATCTAACCGAAATTAAACAGTATATTCCCAATATATCTATGAGTTACTAATTGGGGAGTTATTAATATGTACCTTTGATTCCCTTAACCAAAATAGCTATTATTTACGATAATTTATGATTCTTGACTGGACTTGATTTCTAATCCCTAAGAACTAAAATCTCCGTGTAGTTGTCGGGTTAGAATAGTACCACTCGATGTCTTTCCATGGATGTCGAAAGAGGTGACTAAGGGAATAAGGACTTGTTTTAGTTTTTATTAGGCGATGGGCTGGCAACCTGTCACTAATATACTAGTAAACTTCTTGCCCTGATTGTGCAATGTGTAATTCTGTAGCTCTGCCTGCCCCACTCTGGGAATAAAGCGATGTTATGTATGTATGTAAATAAGAACTAAACTATTACAACGTGTAATAAATCCATATTTTATTGTAAATCGATGGGAGGTTTTAAGAATAATACCGGGGTTACTGCAATTTTTATAATTTCTATCAGCTACTAAAGTAGGGGTAGGGTTAGGGTAGGGGTAAGGTAAGCCTTATCCAACTATAAGTCTTGATTTAATAGTTTCCAAGAAAAGATTACAGTTAAAAGACAGAATATTAAAATTGAATTAATCACCTGTTATCAACTGTGATAATCACATGTCAAATATGATCCATCGCCCTGAACCAGTCTACTTTCAAAATTAATCTGGTGTCACTAATAAAATAATAGAGTCAATAGATAACGTAATAATAATAATAATATTCGTCGCTATAGAGTGCGTGTGCAATTGTG
The DNA here is from genome assembly GCA_949316455.1 of Acleris holmiana. NCBI lineage: Eukaryota > Metazoa > Arthropoda > Insecta > Lepidoptera > Tortricidae > Acleris > Acleris holmiana. Next base: position 12,433,536 of record OX438769.1, read on the forward strand.
CATAGATACCAGTAAAATTGGATTAGAGGAAGGTGTACCGTAAGTGGGAGCAGACTTCTGGAACAGCATCTGGTGCTTGTTGTGCATACAGAAGAAGACTAAAGATGCGTGCAATAAAACGATAACAATTTACTTGGTGAGACCGTTCGATTATTATAGATTGTACCCGACACGAATTGATCCCTCAGGTTCTCTCCGAGATTCGTCTTAAAATTATAAGTAGAAGCCAAATTTTACAAACCTTGTAAGTACTCGCGTAAAAATTCTCCTGTTTTTTAACGTCACTGACAATAGAACCTTTTGCTATATCAGAACGTTTCGGATTAAGTTGATCTCTTATTGTCATCACGATTTTGGTAGTGGTAGGACCCTGTGCAGGGTCCATCCGGATTGCTACCACCATCTTATCCATTAACCTACCGCCAAGCAGCAGTGTCCACATTGTTGTGTTCCGGTGTGGGGATAAGACAACCGGTGTAATTACCAGCATAGAGGCATTCTATCTTAGTCCTCAGGGTGGGCAATGGATTTCAGGTCAGGATTATAGTCTTGAGAATTCAAAAGTCTATGGATCTCAGATTCCACGTACCACCAGGTAACCTGAGTGACTGTGCACGTCGTCGTGTGCCTTCCCATTGCCATAAAAAAACGATCTCGTTGAACTTTATGGTCCGGGTCACTTGGCGCAGACATCGCATAGCCACTTTCATTGTAGCTTTTCAGATCGGTTTTGATGCCATTAAGTCATAAATCTTTTAACATATCTTACTATAAGGCCGACCACTTTTTGCTAGATGTACGAGTGACATCGAAGTGATAAATTTTCCGAGGGGCAAATTAAATAAATAGATGACACGTACCTTTATAGATTCAAGTAACGTATATATAAATTTAAATTAGACTCGTCGCCACTAGTTGAAGGCCCCCTTAGAGGTCTGTTAGACTTTATGTGACTATTGTGGTCAATATCAAGCTAAGCCAAGCCGGATTTCATGTTGACGGATCGATCTGCCGGGCAGTGCTTGCGAATATCACCATCCCACATGACAAGAATCTTGTCAGGGCTGAGAAGGACTATCTAAGCTTGTACTTTGACTTGGCTTACGAGGTGACCGCCATTTGGATTTTTGACCCGACGTTCATTGTCCCAATAAGTAGTTGTTTTGGGGAACGGTCTCATAGCGAAAACTCTCCACCAGCCTTAAAAGACACTCGCTAGATGATTGGATGAAGGGCTAGATATAAAGCAGTACTCCTCAATACGGCACGTATTGTGAGCAGACTCCTGTCTCTGCACAGCAGGCCTAACCACCGATAGCTCGAGCCTTGCCCCCTTGCCTGCGGCACCCGTAGGTTATTTTTTTTTGTATTAGTATTATTATTTTACTTTTGTATTTGAATAGTGTACAGATATCAAAAAAAAAATGTACTCGTACTAGTAGTCACAAGTTGAAAACCATACAAAGAAAATAATTGATAAATAAAGAGACATTTTATTCGCAACAATACAAAATTACATTACATAGATACAAAAATAACAACCCGTAACTCCGTGTGGTTGCCGGGTTAGAATAGTGCCACTCCATGTCTTCCAGTGGATGTCGTAAGAGGCGACTAAGGGAATAAGGGCTTGTAGTACTGTTAGGCGATGGGCTTGCAACCTGTCACTAATACACTGGTAAACATCTTAGCCTGATTGTGCAAAATGTGGTTACAGAATTATCAACAAGTTTTTTTTAGTTGTTGGTAATTCTATAGCTCTGCCTACCCCGCTCTGGGAATAAAGGCGTATGTATGTATGTAAAAAAAACAAGACACGGGGGACGTTTATAAAAAAAATGTACATAGTTAAGGCTTTCATTAAAACGAAACTTAATTGATTCCTTTGTGTAACGAGAGTTACCCATATAGTTTGTATGACTAACTTTCGTTACACAAAGGGCGCGATCGTGATTTTTGTTTTCACTAAGCCTTTAACTATGTACATTTTTTTGAAAACGACCCGGCAATTGTTGCGAAACGGTCCCAACTCAGCATTAGATAGGCGTAAAGCCAGCGCTGGTCTTCCGTTGGGACTGAATTGGAAAACCTTTATCTTTTTCAATTCAATGCAAATGCTGAAGTTTCTATGCAATATTTTTTACTTAAAGTTATGTACTTGAAGTTTTGTTGACGCCGATTTCAGTTTGTCTGACTTAGTATGATGATGATGAACTCCGAAGTATTTCAAAACTTATTTCTTACGGAAAGACCCGTTAGTTTCCAGTTCAGTGAAGGTATTTCTATCACAGTTAAACTTCAGCCCACCGAAGGATTCTGGCCAAAGTAAATGTAAGAATAAACTTTATGAACGTATACATTTCTTTATTTATTTCCAGCCAAACCCACCGGCCACCCTGATGCAAGAAAGCTAATATAGCTACCGATATTAATTACGATTCGATATCGTCATATTATTATCAGCTTGTCAAATTTGGCGGAGCATTTTAACCGATTGATAAAAACTTATCAAGTAGGTATCTACAAAATCGATGCTTCAATGCTTATAAGAGATAAGCATTTCTTTTCTACGTCCCAGTTTGCCCCACGTAGTCAAGTGTTGTGCGCGTTTATAAACCGTATGTGCCCTCGGCAGAAAAACATAGTGCTTATGATTACCTTAAAGAGCTGCTACATAGCATACGACGAAACTGAGAACAGTTTTCTAAAATGGCTGGTAGAAATTACTCTATGAACGAGGTGAGTATAAAATCGTGACGTTTTTAATATTGGAATAATTGTTAGTTTCAAGGTGTACCGCAACTTACAATTTTTTTTTTTTCAATTTTAATTACTTAAATACATCTTAGATTTCAACTTGTTAAGCTCTTTTCTATTGTAAAGGCCAAGGGCCAAGCTTTTAACAACTTTATTTTGATTTAAAATCCTAAATCATAACCGCGGTCAGATTTATTGAATGCCTATATCAGTAAAAGTAGTTATTATTGTTGATTCGAAAAAAAAATTAACCGCATTTAGGTACAATACGAGGCCAGGGATTAATTTGTGGTCAAAATAGATAAGTTTGTACTATTCTTACCATGCACGATTTATAAACAAAAATACTAGCTGCCTGCCAGCGGCTTCGCACTCGCTGCGCCAACTTTTCTGGTGCATTTTTTTCTATCATACCAAAATTATCCTGATAATAACGAAGGCACCAAATATAGATTTATCAAATTTGGTGCAGTCGTTTGGAAGTTATGCGCGCAACCGAAGAGCTCAAAACGATCTGCTCTCGAGTCTATTTTCAAGAGAATACGTAGAGTATAGATCATTTTGTGCACGTTAATCTGTTTAGCTACTTTTGATGCTGACTTTATAATTATACATTTGGGCGGTTCATTTTTATTTATACAGATAAGTTATACACGCATAAACAACATCACGCACAGCTCTAAAAAAGACTTATTGGGAACCACAAAACCACGAAATTCCATAACCACATTTTGCACAGTCAGGCTGAGATGTTTACCAGCGTATTTTTAGTGACAGGTTGCAAGCCCATAGATAAGACATAGATCAGAGTAATTATACATTTTAACTTGCAAATGTTTGGCTATACGCTATTTTTGGATATATTCTTCAGGTACGAGTAGAGTTTAATTCTGTTTCCAGATAATTGTCACGGAAATTATTTTAGATTACATCTTTGTTCTATTTAAAATACAGTTTATTACCAGGTTCAGATTTATTGAACAGAATATCTATAAAAGTAAGTTATTGTTGCTATTTTGTTTCTATTTTCCAAAACTTTCGATTGAATGTGTTAGGAAATACGCTATTAAGGTCAGCAAGAGAGCAGCTACACCGCATATGGATGAATTCAGCAATAACTCAAAAATGGTAAATCCGTTCATGTTGAAAAATTCTTTGCAAGTATTTGTTAAGCATTAACTTTGTACTTTTTTATAATTTTTGGACATATGGTTAATAAAAGATAAAGGGGGAGCAATATACAAAACTTTTGAAGCGATTATACCGATTTCGAAATTCATTTAATCAAAAAAAGTTGTTCAGAATCTTAACAGTGTACAACCACATTGAATTGATGCAAAACTCTTATATTTTATTAGTACTCGTACTAGGCTGTCATTCAAAATCATTTCATACATTAGGTACCGTGTTAAATACACAATAAAGTGTTTTTATTACAACTGTCGAAATATGTGCCACACGTGGATGGTTCCTAGAAATATTTATTATACAAGAGACCTAATACTCCAAATTCCATCAATATTCATCTTGTAGTTTTTGAGTAAAATGCCTGTGACATTCAGACGGACATGACGAAGGCATTTTAGCTACGGAATCGTTAAATCGACAAAATTTGCGTTCTTTTGTGCCAAGGTCGAAAACTTGGATTTTTAATAAAGGCCTCTATTTGTAAAAGATAATGCATAATTAACTTTTGCTAGTATACCGCTCAAAAGATTTGCCAATTTTTATCAAACCAAGTTTTTGATTTTGCTGTGCTACCGTCGGCTCTGCGATGTGCATGAAAAAGATTATTGCGACACTCTTTCAGTTTTAATTAAATATATCCTAAACTTTAGGGTTTACAGCAAAGTTGTACTACAGAGGAATAAACCAGACTAAATGCGCTCTATTTTTTTTATTTCTAGATACTAGTAGTGTTACTGAGGTACTTTTTAAACTATGGGCAGTTACGAAAAAAACCACAAACATTAAAACGGTTATTAGTTATCTCTGCCACTGTCTGCACCATTACAGATTATGCACACGTCCCTGGCTAGATCTTACCACCTGTTTGTTTCCGGAATATGTGGTAATATTGATCATGACCCTACTAAAAAACCATTACAGTACCAGTTGCAGAATAAATTCTCAAATAAATAGGTGCATTCATTTGAGAATATATTATAGAGCTAGTTCCTTATGGTTTCCAATGATAAGAGACACCGCGTTGACCTCATATCTGAGTATATCAACATTTCAACCCGTTATTTGGTGACGTAGAAGACAAGCGATCATGTTTTATTAGAAAACATATTTTTTTATGATTTTCTAATACCTTAGGGTCCCTTTTATAAACTGTTTCAAATACCAAAAGCATTTGAAAAAATTTCACGCGTCATTTTTGTTTAAGTTGATCGTACTATAACGCAGGAGACAAAAGTCCTGGGCGGGAAAAAGTTGATTTATCCATCTATCCAGATTCAGTAGGATAATAAATAAAATAAATAAATAAATATCATGGGACAATCTCACACGCATTGACCTAGTCCCAAACTAAGCTCTAGGCTTGTACTATGGGTACTAGACAAAGATAAACATACTTATATAGAGAAATAAATACTTAAATACATAGAAAACATCCAAGACTCAGGAACAAATATTCGCGCTCATCACACAAATATCTGCCCTTACCGGGATTTGAACCCAGAACCGCAGGCTTTGGCAGGCAGGGTCACTCCCAACTAGGCCACCGTGTTGTAATAATAAACTTTTTTTACAAATCTTATAAATATTTGTAACGTCGCTCGTTAGAAATGTTTATAAGGTTCGTAAAAAAAATATATAATTTTTATTATATTAAGCTGGCTCGTGCATTATTTTAGTTGGACGAGCCATGAATGGAAAATTAACGAACGGCTATTCAAGTTGGTGACCTAAGTTAACAATAGTTATTGTATATGTACCGTTGCTAATAATTGGTAACGCAAGCTCGTTTAGTTTTTAAGTATCAGAATAAAGCAATATATGTATATAGTGCAATGCAAATGCAATTGGTTTTATTAGCCCATTGTTTGACATGTACCACAACCATTTTGTATATTTTTTTAGAAATCAACTTTGCTGTGAAATTTAAAGTTTAGCATATATTTAATTAAAGCTGTTAAAACATGTCATGGACATGTTAAAGCCCGCGGCCGGCAGCTCCCCGAGGTCGAAAAGTTGGATTATTAAAAGGGTTATACATATCGAAAATGACGGATACTCTACCTGTTGCAAATTATAATTTTATTTAACGATAAGGTCCATAAATGGAATATTCCTAATCAATTTAAGTATATTAATATAGTTAAAAAGATAAGTAAAAATTAAAGCCAATGATATAATGATATATTATTGTTCAATATTCCACGTAGTTTTAATTCTTACTTATCAATTCAAGTAGGTACCTTATATTAGTACATTAAAATATTTAAACAAATTAGTGTAAATTAAAGCCAATGATGCAATGAGCATTAATTATTGTCAAAAATTTCCCGTCTCTGCTCTTTATCATCATCATATTAGTGGATATACATTTTATTACTTACATTCCAGTCGTCGTCTCATCATTCCATTATGATTGTTACAAAAGATTGTCCAACGAATTATCCGATATGATAAAAATCAGCCGATCACAACACTAAAACTAATCATAATTTAGCAATAAAAAATCAGTTTCTAGCCACGTTATCAGTGATTATTAACTATCATTCCGTTTGATAAAAGCAGGCGTAGAGTTGCTCAATAAAGGGTTTATTTATTTCGATCCGTTTGTGCCGAAATTGTTCATAACTAGAGATCGGATAATCCGCAACGTATTTACCTAACCTTCCGTATTGTCGTTGTTGTTCGGTGTAATGGAAACGGGGAATTAGGTGCATTCAATAAACATTTTACGTACTTTCAAATGCTTTTACGACCTTTGTTGGATCTGATCCAAATAACATAGATCGCATGTAAAATAAAGTTTCGTTTATATACATCTGGGGGCTTATTATGGCCGTGTTTATCGCGTGACAAAACGTGGATAAAACATCCGTCACTTTCTGACAAGCACAGTGCGAGAGTGACGCATGCATTATCTACCACGATAAAGGCGACTATGATACTGATAATATTGTATAAAACTAAAACCCATCAAGAAAAAGCAAGAAATGACTTCTTTTAAAATATAAAGAAGATGAAGACTTCTTTTAAAATGATATGATGGCAGGCCAACTTAATTTGACTTTATTTATTTATTTATTTATTTATTTATTATGGGTTAACCACAGAACTTACATTGGTTTTCGAGATAGGTTATAATATAAAAACAAACTTAATGCTAAATGCAGCCCTACTTACGGTAAACCACAGCATGCAATAGGTAGTAAAATGAGCAAACATTAAATGGTATAAAAATTTACAAAACTACTAAGTATTTAAAGATTTGAAAGAAACCACATTAGCTACAACCAAAATAAAAAGATGCAATAATTTAATTACCTAACCAATACCTACTATATTCAAAACAATAAAACAGCACTTAAAGAAACGCATTAAACAAATTAAACAAATATGAAAAAAAAAAAAAAGAAAGACAGATTACGATATTAACAATTTTGACTTGTAATTTTGAAGAGAGTCCGAGAAGATATCTATGATTCTATCATTCTTTATACTGTCCTTTACTAGATTATTGTGCTGTGTCAAAATGCGGTTTAGCGGGCAGAACTTCCCCACATTAGTTCTTGATGCCTTTGTGCAGAACAGATTGAATGCCGTAGGCCTAGGCAGCCTAGAGGGTGCCCGGATTGCAATATTGGACAACAAGTGCGGGGCGTCCACATCACCGTTCACAAGTTTATGGAGAAAAGCCTGGTCAAGCCACTTCCTGCGGTTTGAGTAATCGGGACACATACATAAAAAGGAAATATCCCTACGAATTGATAACTCCTCCTTTTTTTGAAGTCAGTTAAAAAGAGGATTTCGTCTCTTTTTCAAGCATAAAAATAAGAAACGCGAAATAAATTGACGCTAAGTCACGTCTTGTTCAAGTAACCTAGGTATTTCTCAATATTGTATTAAAAAATATGATACCAAAAATTTTAATAATCTTAATGTATATACGAGTAGACTTCAGTTATTAATCAGAAGTTTAGAATACCGCTAATCCAATTAGCACTCCTGTAATAAGTTCAGCGGTGAAGTTAGGTTCAGAACTGAAGTCAAAGGTCTTAAGTTGTCTGCAGTCGGGCCCAGGTGCAAGCGTGCGCTCATAGAAATCAGCGCAAAGTTTTATTCAGCGGAGTTCGGTGCCGCCAAGTAAGAAGATCTCGGTTGCAAGAGTTACGGGTGGAGTGGAGTCGCTTTAACAGCTTAATAATTATAATTTCCTTAACAAGTTCACCATTATCATTCAAAACATATCATTTGGTGAAGTAGAACTGATGATGAAGACCACAGATGGCCACCGGAACTCATCACGGTACCGATATCAAGGGTGGTGATAAGATAAATTGATTAAAATAGCTGAGCGACATGACAAAGCACATTTAAATGATTTAAATACATGGCTTTCCCGCGGCTTTTCTTGTTTATTATTCATTGAGCTGTAGGAACACATAACAGAAAATTAATCATCAGTATCATCACTTAAAAGTATGAAAAAAAAACGAATTCAAAAACGCAAGAGATAAATTCTTTTAAAATGGTCCAACTGAAGTCGGTATCCAATAATAATTTTAACCAAAAGCCGTCTTCTGTCGGACTGATCACCCGCACCATATACATGTATATTTTTTTTTTGCTATACTAAATATCATGACTATTTTCTTCTATTTGATAAATCTAAATTATAGAAAAAGACATGTGGCAAGACTCCATTTCTTTATTTTTCAATTACGTTGCGTTACGTTTAAAATCAAAGTGCGATTTTGGACCGTTTTCTACGTTTTATAAACTAAATTACATAAGTTTTATAAATTATGTCCCTACTCCACAGTTTTTGCTATCTTGACTAATAAACATAAAGTATATGTAGGCGTCGGCGGATTCCTTCTTACTCAGCAGTCCAACTTCCGCATAATATTATTTGAACGGTGTGAACCGAACGAAAACTTGCCGTCCGGTGCGGACCCTTCTTTGAAGGTGTACTTTTACTCACACATCCGCAATTTTCTAGCTGAACGGAAAATTAAAAAGGGGCTAATTGTTTCTTTGATGCTAATTTTAAGGGATCTAAGGCAACTAACTTGTAACTGACAATTGAAGTAAAACATACATCAAATCGCGGGAGTTAATTTTGACATTTTACTTCTGCAATTCCGATGATAATACAATAATATGGTAGGGTGGGCCTTACAAGTAGCTGCACATTTGCACAGTGCTTTGTCACTCTAATCAGGCGCGGCTCACTCCGCGATTTACGTTTGTTTAAACTATTATTACCGAATTTAGTAAACGAGGAGATAATTTTTGTAGTTCTTTATTTCATTACTTTTTACTGACAGACACGTCAAAAAACAACATAATATTTTAATTCATAGACCACTAAAACCTTTGCGGTCCTCAACATCCTCCGGGCGACAGAAGGTGATTCCAGCATCGTTCACGCTAATCTCTACTTAGTCTGTAAATAATTGGACGCAATCTCCATCGGATATAGTTTTCGTAGAGGCCGTTTATACTCTGCGTCTGCTGTCCGAATCTTAGCTACTCTTGGCACACCGTCCCGGCCCGCGTACAACTCTTGTACAATAGCCAGTGGCCAAAATAATCTTCTTTTCTCTGTCTCCAAAAGAACCACATCACCCGCTTTTATATTCATGTTAATTTTAGAACACCCTCTATGCACTAACAATCCCAAATACTCGCTACGAAATCTTTGTCTAAGGTCGGCTCTTAACTTCTGAATAAATCGCATTCGTTTGTTCAAGCTTTTACTATCAATCTGATCTAAGTCTGCCGAGTCACCACTTGGAACAGATTGGATGAAACACTGTGGTGTCAGAGGCTTCAAATTCTCTACATTATCTCCCTCTGCCATATATGTTAACGGTCTTGAATTAATGACAGATTCACATTCACATAAAAATGTTTCCAACTCACAATAGCTGACTACCGATTTTCCAAGAATTCGCTTCAATATATCTTTTACCATTCGCACCATCCTTTCCCAAACCCCCCCCCCACCACGGAGCACTAGGAGGGTTAAACTTCCATATTATTCTTTGTACCGTTGAAAATCTATGAATTTCGTCCCAAATTGTCAGTTCCAACAAAGTTTGTGCCATTATCAGACACCATTATTCTTGGCCTGCCTCTTCTTGCTATAAACCTCCGAAAGGTCATCAAAAAAGCTTCTGTGGAAAGTGATTTTGTCAATTCTAAATGAATGCCTCTATAAACTGCATAAGTATATAACACAATCCAACACTTAGCATTGCCCTTCAAATATAACGGTCCCGCGAGATCTACGCCAGTTACCTCAAATGGTGCTGTGTTTGCAATTCTATCTTCCGGTAATGGTGCAACTGGAGTTTCTATTTTCTTTGCGCTAAATCTCTTGCAAAATAAACAATTCGATCCCACCTTTTTAGCGATTTTCCTTATTCCTGTAATCCAGTAGGTATTTCTTAATTCACATATCAGTGTATTTATTCCTGCATGTTTTAACTGACAGTGTTTTTGCTGAACCAATCTTCTTATTATTTCGTTATTCCCAGGTAATAAAATGGGGTATTTAAAATCTTCGTCTTCTTGACTTAATAATAATTTAGTTTTTACCCGAATCAATCCTGCCTTATCTTGAATAGTGCGCATGTTTTCCAAAAACCCTTTATCTTTCTGTCCGTAAGCTTGTTCTTGTATCAATTTCAGCAATAATGTCTCTGCATATTTATATTCATCGTAGCACAGCTCTCCTCTTTTCTTGTTCAACCTATTTTTAGCGTTATAAATGAATCGCAGTAGCCATGTAAACATGCGGACAACCATAGTGTATTTCGAAAAATGCAACAATATCGTAATAAAGTCTTCATTTTCAGTCTCCACATTTATACAAATGGTTTTACTTTTTTCTTTAAGCACTTCAGTTTCATTTATAATGAAATCTGATCTAGGCCACTCATGTTCACTTCTCTTCAGCCATTCTGGGCCGATCCACCATTTTGTTTCAAAAAGAGCTTTGGCATCACAGCCTCTTGAAGGTAAATCAGCCGGATTTTCTTTGCCTGGAATGTGATTCCAATTATCAGGATTTGTTATTGCTCTGATTTCCATAACTCTGTTTTTTACAAACACAGTCCAGTCACCATCTCTTTTAATCCATGTTAGGACTACCGACGAATCTGTCCAGAAGTAATATTTACAGTTTAGTTTTAAAGACTCTTTTACTTGTCGATAAATTCTCACTGCAATTGTGGCAGCCAGTAACTCCAATCTTGGAATTGTAACCTCTTTTAACGGTGCGACTCTTGCCTTGGCCGTGATAAGTCGAACTGTTGCTAGATCGCTAGTTTGTTTACTTACAGTTCTCAAAAATATACAAGTTGCATAAGAATCTTTACTTGCATCGCAAAAAATGTGAAGAGAACACTCACAATTCCTTATCGCTTTTTCCGTAATACGCCTCGGTACGTGACACTGCTTTAAATAGTGTACAGTCTCTAACCATTTATTAAAATCTTTCTTTACGTTTAAAGGCAACTGATCATCCCAGCCACAATTTTCTTTACACGCTTTCTGCAACAATAACTTGGGAATTAAGGTAGCAGGACACGTATATCCAACTGGATCAAAGACTTTCTGAGCTATAGATAATAATCCCCTTTTAGACATCTTAATATTATTGTCTTGTTTCGAGCTCATATTGCAAGATATTTCATCTGTCTCTGTATTCCACAACATCCCTAATATAGAAACAATCTCGGTTTTCTGTAATTCGTCGTATCTATATGGAGCTGTTTCCCATCCTTTCATTAAACATTTTGATTCTTCTATGAATTTATTAACTTCTTGTTCTGTATCTAAACTTATTACCCAATTATCAACGTAAAAACTGCTTTTCAATTTCTTTGCTGTGTTCTTTAGCGATTCTGGTGCATTATGTAAATGATGTACAATAGTTGCGTTCAACAAGAATGGGCTTGAAGTTATTCCAAATACGACTCGACAATGTCTGTAGGTTATTATTTTCTTTTTATCATCTGACCACCACAAAAACTTTAAGTATGTTCTATCACGTGGCGTTAACAAAATTTGTAGAAAAGCCTTTCTTATGTCAGAAGTAATTCCAAAGGTATGTTTTCTAAATTGCATAAGCAAGTTTGGAATCAATTCTAATAAATTTATGCCTTTGTCTAAACACGAGTTCAAAGAGTTACCATTTCTATCTTTACATGAAGCATCAAATACAGGTCTTACTCGTGTTGTCAAGCTAGATTCTTTTACTACTGCGTGATGAGGCAAATAGTGTCCCTTCCCATCATCATTTTCAATTGTTTCTATGATATCTTCTTTTAACCAATCTTTAAATGTTTTATCATATTCATCATAGTTATTTGTTTGAATAAGTTTTTTAGTAGTACATTCTAATCGTTTCATTGCAATGTCTCTATTACTCATTAAGTCTTGATGTCCTAATTTCCATGGTAAGTGAACTTCATATCTTCCAGCTTTATTAAACTTTACAGTTTTCTTATACAAAAATAATATTTCTTCTTCCGATTCTTTTCTAGCTTTAATGAAACAATCTGTCAAAATCATGCCCGAATAGTCTGCTCCAATCAATAGTCCGATTTCAGGTGCGTTTTCGCCTTTATCGCTCAAATAAATATTATTTTTAATCAAATGAGTCATCAAGCGATCATTTTCAAGTAGTCGGGGTATAGTGCCGCAGACTTTTGTTTTATCTAATGCTGTCATTCCTAATTCGAATTCTTCATTCAAGCTCTTTATTTTTATGTAGTAAATGCCATAATCTTCCTTTTCAGTTTCTATGCCGCCGAACAATAAATGTGCTAACTTCACTCGATCAACCGGTACTAATCCGAGAGTTTGTACAATATCACGTCGAATATAGGAACGCTGAGCGCCACTGTCTATAAATGCTCGTGTAATCAGTGTCTTGCCACCATATTCTATTTTGACCATAAGTGTTTGTAACAAAGTGGTAATATTGGTGCTCTGCGATGCTGATGCCTCAGTGATTGCTTGATTTTGAGAACCACTTTTTAATTGATTTTGATAAGATTTTGTAGACAGCGAGTAAGTCTTATTTTGAGTTCCTGGGCATAGTAGTACCGTATGACGTCTTGCACAAATAATGCATTTTACAAAACTTTTACAATTTCTTGCGGTATGGTTAACCTTTAAACAAATAAAACATGCGCCCCTTTTCATCAAATAGTCTTTGCGTTCGTCAAGTGTCATTTTTGCCGCCTTAAAACATTCTAGACTGCTGTGTGGTTTTTCACATCATACGCACATGTTACTCTTGATTGCGTCTTTTTTCGGCTCTGTAGAAACAAGGCAAGATGCAGTCGGTTGTTTCAAACTATTTGATGTGCTGACCAAATTATCGTCGTCAATTCCAGATAAACCATTTCGAGATATTTTTATCCTTTCCTCGCTTTCAACTTCCCTTCTTACAAACTCAAGAAGATTCTGCAAGTTGTCCGTAGTGTTCACTGCGTGGCCTCTCGATCTCTCCCAGGCTCTTAGTACGTCCTCAGGTATTGCTGATTCTACAAGTGGGTACAGCATAGCGGCGTATTTATCGGTTGTTACGCCAAGTGTCTCTAAGGCTCGTAACTGCGTGTTCAATTTGTCATACAGAGACCTCAGTGAAGATGTTCTTTCAGGACCTTGACTCAGAATGAGGTTGAGTAGTTCTCTTACGTAAATCTCGATAAGCAAATCGTCTCTAGCGAAACGTTCTTTCATCTGATTTATAGCAGCTCTATAGTTCTCACCTGATGGTGGAAAACTCTCAACTAACTCTCTTGCTGGAGACCTCGGTAGTGTTGCTTGAATCAGATATTGGAATTTGTCATCTATATCAATATCATCTGCTTCATCAATATTCTTGAATTGACCCCAAAAACTAAGCCAGTTCTTAACTTTGCCATCGAACTCCATAAATTTAATTTTTGGCAAAGTAAATTTTCTTTTTGATCTATTGGAAGAAGAACTAGAAACGGAATGAAAGTTAGGATTCTTACTTCCTCTCGACTTCACCGTAGCTTCGTCATGCACAGAAAGATTTTCTGACAGTTCTCTAGAACGAGCACCACCTGGGAAGAACCTCTTATATTTTAGTTTTATTTCTCCCCAAGCATATTTATATTCGTCTGCAGTTTCACAGTCATCGTCAAATTCTTTATTGCTCGTGTAATCTAAATCTTCCAACCACTTTTGCTTGACGCGATCCTCTACGTCAAATAACTGGTCTGCTTTTTCCTGAAGTAACTCATAAATCAATGTAATGCCATCTAGATCTAAATCCTTGGCCGAATCACACTCCTCGAAAAAACGGTTCTTGGTTCGAGTAAACGAGCTCCGATATACGGTTCTTTCTCGTTTCAAACGTTCGAGATCCATCTTCAATATTTATTCATTGGATTATTCGAACGAATTCTTCACGGTCGCCACTTGTTTAAACTATTATTACCGAATTTAGTAAACGAGGAGATTATTTTTGTAGTTCTTTATTTCATTACTTTTTACTGACAGACACGTCAAAAAACAACATAATATTTTAATCCATAGACCACTAAAACCTTTGCGGTCCTCAACAACGTTCATCGCTACAAGTACATGCCGGTTACCCATCTGACGGGTACTATTCATTGGCTGCCACGCTGCGCGTCGGATCGCACGCGCACACTACTTCGCGCGCACTCGCTTACGTAAATCGTAAATATATCGCAAGTGAACGTGCCGCATACCTCTGTTTGTGTGTTGCATTGTTTCTGTTGAAATGAATAAAAATACACCTACAAGATATTAATTATTAGGGCAATGCGTTATTATTTTATTTTTAGTTGTTGACAGCCCTCACTATCAGCGACGCGGCGAGTGAGCCAATTCATTTTCACCGTTCGTACACAGCCTTAACGTTCCGTTTAGCTTGCGCTGGAGTCAACGACGTCAGAGGGCCATAAATCATAATATTTTGCCTAAGAAAAAAGGAGCTTTTGCATAGATCAAAGGTGTGTGCCTTCTATACTTGTACTTTTATCTATTCTGTAGGTATTATAACGTCATGCTTAAACTGCTGCTCTAATCTGTCAAAAGCGTTTAAGCGATAAGGTTTAAAAGCGTACAGCTGCTTATGAGGTCGACTGTACCATCGAGCTGGTACGATAGTGGGGACGGAAGGTGATTATAGAAACTTCACAATGGCTCAAAGTAGATCCGTCAAGTTTGGAATTATTTCAGTCATCTTTTTATAGTGAGTTTATTAACAGTGCTAGAAATAGATTCTGCCATTAAGCGCGTTATTGACAAATTAAAATTAAAAAAGATTATTTCGGTTCAGTATTGAGCTCTAGAAACGACCATAATAGGAAAGGGTCTATAAACAATAACCCATTAGATTTAGAAGATAGATAATAAGAAGATTTTAACCATCACCGCGTTAGCGTAGTAAAAGGAGAAACAACAAATTTAGCTGTAGATAATACCATCATTGACTTGAAACAGGAGGGTTATTATGACATAGCTATGTTAATTACATGCCCTTTATGTTCGCAGTAAACTGCATAGCTATTTCATAATATATTAATCCCCCAGTGGGCGTACATAAGATGCATAACTTGAACGCCAGCGCTTTTCGAAAAATGACAAAATGTATGGAATTGACACTAGCGGCCGATCGACAGCTTACGTTAATCCTATTATTTTTCGTTATCATTATGTCAGTTTTCGAAAATCGCTAACGTTAGCGTTATGTATCTTGTTCATGCAATCGGGTATTTCCTGTAGGACGCGCTGCATATCTATTAGTAACAAAACTGAGTAACAGATCAATGTTTTTTTTTTACTGTGTTGTCGATATCTGGTTGGCAAATAGAAATGCAAATTACCTTTTCATCTCGAAACAATTGGGTTAAATAATGTATTCTCAATCAAAATTAATTTCAAGGAACACATTTAATACCTTAATTATGATTCAATAAAAACAGAAATTACTCTAGTTACCTATTTAAGGTGTATTTTCATTGAGCAATTGTTTAAAAATGTGGTTTAAGATGTTATTGTAATCTGTTACTTATTTTCTTTATCCCTCTTTGATCTTTCACATCCTAATGTGCATTGTTTGACCAACACCTTGTTTGTAATGTTCACCAAGCAACTAAATCCTGTTATTTTACAGTCACCAGCGACGAACGGCAAGTCAGTGCCGAATGACAATACGGACAATGCCTCAGGGTCCTCGACTCCAGAAAGGGCCTCGTGGGGTCGCCCTCTGGAGTTTATCCTTGCCTGTCTTGGGTATGCGGTTGGGTTGGGCAACGTGTGGCGGTTCCCTTATCTCTGCTATAGAAACGGCGGAGGTGAATATCTTTTTAGCTGCAGAACAGAGCCTTTATTTCATTTTGGTTAACTCATCTTGTTTTGATATCATAATCGCACTATCATAACGTTAACAATATGCTTACGATATCAAAGCATGGGCTTACATAGAGTGGAATAGATGCGCGGCCCAGTGCACATAGTTGACAATGTAGTTTTTGATGGTATAAGTACGTAAAGCTGTGTTTCGTGCTCTTGTCTTTCCAAGAATGGTGAAACGTCAAATAAAACCATTTAAAATCTTTTCGCTTGCAATGACTTAATATTTTTTTTCCTAACATGCAATTAGTATACGTTCATTTGACTTTTGTTTTCAGGTGCATTCCTTGTCCCTTTCTTTATAATGCTTATCTTTATTGGGCTCCCCATATTCTTCCTGGAGCTATATATCGGACAGTACACTGGATTAGGTCCCTTAAAGGCCTTCAGTTCGATCTCCCCTTTCTTCAGTGGTCTTGGTTACTGCACCCTGGTGGTGATCTCCATAATATCTATCTACTATATGATCATAGTGGCATGGACGTTATTCTACACCATCGTTTCTCTCGCTGGCAAATTGGATTGGGGATCGTGTGAAAATGAATATAATACTTTAGGTGAGCATAGTAACTGTCGTAGTATATTTAAATGTTTTTAATCCATTTTGACATGTAATATTTTATAATATTATCAATAAATGAGTATGAGTATCTGTAACTTAGTTACAAGTAGTACTTAAAAGGGTAAGCCGTGCGTATATTATGACTTTTGTAATTTAAAACCTTATGAAAAAAAATACGACTGTTTTAAGGACGCTGTTACAATGTGTCAATCCACAACTATTTAGCAATAGTGTCAACCCTTGGTGTGATCATTTTGGGTTGACCTTTTTTTGCTAAATAGTTGTGGGATGACACATTTTTGCGTAACAGCATTCTGAAACTCTTCGGCATTGAAGCAAGAAATGGAATGAACTTAGTTTTAGATGCGGGTACGAAAAGGGCTTGGTCAAAATCAAAATCTAATTTTGTATATCTTTATGTGTAGGTACTTAAATGATCTTGACAAATTTACGTTTTGCTATCTTTATGTTAAACTAAAATCAGCCAGTGAGTTTTTTTAACCCAGCATTAATCTTGGTAGGGTTATAATATGTGAGGAAAATATTATCACCAATATTAATCAGACCACGCCTCAAATCAAGTGATAAGTATAAATACGTAATTATGAAGGTCCCCGTGTGGTTGCCGGGTTATAATAGTGCCACTTCATGCTTTCCCGTGTATGGTGTAAGAGGCCACTAAGGGAATAAGGGCTTGTAGTACTGTTGGTCTTGTAACCTGTCACTAATACACTGGTAAACGTCTTGTGATTAGAGAATTATAAACTTGTCTTTTTAAAGTTGTTGGTATTTCTGTAGCTCTGCATACCCCACTCTGGGAATAAAGGCGTGATATATTGTATGTATTATGTATTAAGGTGCATTCGCACCTACTGATTAAAGATTACATAGGTGATTTAAAAATTAGTCATGAACCGTTGCTCACGATTGATATTACAATCTGATTAAAAAATAAATATTTTAGATAATAATAATTTATACAAGCGTATAAATGATGTCGTTTAAAAGTGTTCGCATTAAAAAATATATATAAAAGTATGTAGGATTATTCAGATTTCATTATTGTTTTGTGGTTTTTAGCATGCTACAGTGGAGCCTATGACCAGAATTGCAGGATACTGGGAAACAACTCTGGTCTGTCTTCAGACCTTACGTACTTCGAGCGCGACTGCGTCTCAATTGGGGACATTTGCCAACGCACTGGTCTCCTGCCCTATGATGGCAAATTCTGCTTGAATGGTACGGAGCAAGTGCCCTGGTATACCAATATTAGAAGAGTACTTGCGTCCGAGGAGTATTACAAGTGAGTGGCAGATTCAACGATAAAAAATAAAATAAAAATAAAGAGCAACTTTGTCAAAGTAAACATTGCGGAGTCTTATCAGCTGTGCCAACCAAAAATTCGAAATTAATTAGGTACTTTATAATCGATCGATTTTTTAGGTTAGGTATTTTATAATCGATTTTAATGTGTCGAAATAAAACTAACGAGACTTTGAATAAAAAAAAGATAGCTCCCAATATACTGATTGTGTGGGAGAAGGTATAGAGTGAATAAAGTTTAATGAGTTGATTACACAGGAAGTGGCGGGCAAAAGCTAAGAATTCGATAAATATCGATCAAGAAAGGCGAAAACGACATGCATTAGGCCCCGGCGATATAGTAATAAAAAATACAGATACAAAGTTACGTGCGAAAATAGTTACAGTACTTCCAATATATTCTATCGCTAACACACACTAGCAACTAGCTACATTTTTCACTTGTGGTTAATAGAAAAACGTAGAAAACCAATCGCTTATTAGTAGTACTGTGCTTTCTAATATTTGTTTGCTTAAACTCAAGGTATGAATTCTCATCTAATGTTTCTCTGCAAACAGTGAGCGGGTGTTGGGACGAGGCGACTCGACATGGGAGGACTGGGGTACCATTCAGTGGCACCTCGTGGGCTGCCTCGCCCTCTCTTGGTTCGTTGCCTTTCTAGTCGTCATCAAAGTAAGTACCACAACATGAGGTTTGAGGAAGGAACGGAAAATAACAGTAAATGCAATCTTTCATTAGGTTAAAAAATAACCAAATATTGAGTAAAAGTACGCAAAATAAATAATAATTATTATGTCTACTGCAAGACTTCAATGGGGTTTTACGTCGAACCTTTTTTTGGCCTCTATAAATATTGCTAGTATTAAAAAATTGCCTTTTCTTTAACTTATTTCCGTCCGATAAAAGCATCGGTGTCCTAAGGATTCATTTCGAGATTGTAAGGTAGGATTTGAACCTCCGTGTTACCACACGCACATGCACCGATGAATTTTTGTAACACTACACGATGCTATACGGTAAAAAAAAAACAGCGGTAAAGGAACAAAAGATCCTAATGGGTCGAAATGCATCCGAAAGGGCCCAAAGAAAAGATAGCTGATGTCTGTCGATTTCTTTATTTGAAATGACGCTAAGGCATGTACGAGGGGCGGCTGAAAAGTTCTAAGCCTAAGGTATGTTGAGGTTGCATATGCGTTAGCGATACTGGCCACTAAAAAGACCATTTAAAAAGTTAATAAATAAAAGAAAAAAATGTCGTCTTTTGTTTATTACATCTCGAGATATCCGACGCTAAAGGTCATCATGTGTGAATTATCAACGCATATCACGAAAATTGAGCACCGTGCAGTCATTAAGTTCCTCACAAAAAGTGACAAATCGCCGAAAATAATTTTTGAAGAAATGTCTAGTATTTACGGTGAATCTGGCCCTTCTCATGCCACTGTTAAAAAATGGAGTCGACTTTTTAAACTTGGACGGGAGTCGATCGAAGACGATCCTCGCTCAGGAAGGCCAATATCGGTTGGGACTGAAGAAAATACTGAAAAAGTCAAAAAGTTAGTATTAGAGGATCGGAGAATTAAGGTTTGGCAAATAGCTGAAGCCTTAGGTATTAGTAAGGAAAGAGTTGGAGAGATTTTGCATCAACATTTGCATATGACAAAAGTAAGTGCTCGTTGGGTGCCGAAAATGCTCACAGCTTTCGATAGAGAACGTCGTGTTCAAACTTCTCAGGCATTTTTAGAATTATGTGAAGAAGGTTTAGATGAAGTTTGTTCCCGCATAGTAACTGTTGATGAAACATGGATCAGACAGTATGATCCAGAGTCGAAGTCTGAATCTATGCAGTGGATCGAAAAGGGTGAAAGGCCGCCAAAGAAATTCAAGGTTCAAAGATCGGCGTCTAAGCTAATGGCCACCGTGTTCTGGGATTGCGATGGCATTCTTTTAATAGACTATTTGGCGAAAGGCTCTACAATAAATGCAGTTTATTATGCTGAGCTATTAAGAAAAGTGCGACAAGCCATAGTCGAGAAACGAAGGGGCAAACTGAGCAAAGGCATTTTGTTTTTGCAAGACAACGCCCCCGTTCACACCGCTCGTGTTGCCAAGCTTGCTCTGAAGGAAACTGGCTTCGAGGAAATTGATCATCCACCTTACAGTCCAGATCTGGCCCCTAGTGATTATTTTCTATTCAGCAATTTGAAGAAAGATTTAAGGGGAAAGCGATTTGGCAGTGATGAAGAGATGAAGGCGGCTGTACAGGAACATTTCGACAGCCAAAATAAAACTTATTTTTTTAACGGTCTAAAAGCATTATTTAAAAAATGTAATAAATGCATTGAATTAGAGGGAGATTATATTGAAAAATAAAAATAGTAAAAAAAATCTGAACCTTTTTTTTCTACCTTAGGCTTAGAACTTTTCAGCCGCCCCTCGTATACTCGTATTTTTCTGTAAAATTCAATTCATTTCATTCATTCATTAAATGCATGTCAGATGGAATTTTATACTTTATTGGTAATTAGATTTTGCGCGCAACTCCGTCCGCCAGTCGTTCATTGCTATTCCCACGGGAACCGTACAATTTTACGGAATAAAAAGTTTGTTATCTTCTATTTCAAACTACAAACTGTGTGCCAAATGACATCCAGATCCATTCAGCCGTTCTGGCATGATAAACATCCATCCATCCATCCGACCATCCAATATATCACATTTATAATATTAGTAGGATAGTAGATTTCTTATCGTACTTATATTGAAAATACAAGTAAATCCTTCAGGAGATTAATGATAGGCACATACTTTATATGCTGCAATTACTGTAGGCATGATATCGCGCACAAAATTCCATTCTCTGCTTCGAGGGTAGGAACAATGTGGGCCAAATTTCCGCTCGCAGACAAAGCTTTTATTTCATTCATTATATATTTTGTTTGGCATTCGGTTTTATACAAAAAGATGCTGTATTGCTTGTTCAATGATGGCATGAACTACGTGAGATCGGTTTAATGTGACGATATTTAAATAGAAAACGGCAAGAAGTAGGTACAGTGCAAATTACTTCTTTAATCGACTTCGGTTTGTACTTCCTTTTCACTCGCGCTAATATGCTCTTATGTTGGTCTAACCGACTTTAACAAAACCAGAAAGACTTTATCTTATTCATCTTGCTTTGATTAGCAAAATGAGATGTAAAATACAGATCAGACATAATTTACGATCTTGCTTGATAACATCTGTGGGAACCAGTCTGTTCACGTTTTGCAAACAGGACTTGTTTTTCAGTCAATAATTGCAATAGTTTTTGATGCAGCAACCTCGTCGTGTTGTTGTCCTAGTTATTATTTTTAATTTAATATTATTTACAAACCTGTAAAACATAAAACCGTTTCACTTCAGCAGACCTTCGTAATGATTTTATTTTGTTATACTTACATACATAATGTCTCGCCTTCATTCCCAGAGTGGGGTAGGCAGAGCTACAGAATTACCAACAACTCTAAAAAAACTTGTTGATCATTCTTTAACCACATTTTCCAAAATCAGGCTAAGATGTTTACCAGTGTAGTAGTGACAGGTTGCAAGCTCATCGCCTAACAATACTACTAGCCTTTATTTCCCGTAATAAGGTTCACTCTATATTATAATGTGTAAAAGAGGCCTGATGTGGCCAATTTACCACATTAATATTTTAAATTTGAATTAAACGTTATAGTCAAAAATGGCCTGTCGTGACATTTATTATTTTGTCGTAGGGTGTGCAGTCAGCGGGGAAGGTTGTGTACTTTACAGCCCTATTTCCTTACGTGATGCTGACGGCACTGCTGATCAGGGGTGTAACGTTAGAAGGGGCAGCTGATGGCATTATGTTCTTTGTGACTCCAACTTGGGAAACCTTGCTGGATGCCAGGGTGTGGGGAGATGCTGCTTCACAGGTAATTTGAAAAAAGCCTATTTCATGTGCCTCTGAAAAGACGTTGCGAAAGGTTAAACTGATTCGACTGTCTGTGCTTTGTAATAACATTGAACACGTTATAAAATTTTATGTGAGCTGTCCCTTGGGCATTTTGGAGCGTGAAAGTATATAATATTTAATTGTATTTAACTGCTCGGAAAATTCATCTATCTCTGATTTCTGAACACACAACCATGACCAATCATTGGTATATTGCTGTGGTGTCATATACTTACATACAAAACATCACGCCTTCATTCCCAGAGTGGGGTAGGCAGAGCTAAAGAAATACCAACAACCCTAAAAATACTTGTTTATAATTCTGTAACCTCATTTTGCACAATCAGGCCAAGTACCTAGTTTACCCTTATTTTTATTAACTTATTACCCTTAATTTAAATAAGTAAAAGCAACATGCCATTAACTATGTTGAATTTTGTCAGATCTTCTACTCGTTCGGTGTCGGCTGCGGTTCGTTAGTGACCCTAGCCTCGTATAACAATTATAACAACAACTGCCACTTCGACGCCGTTTTCGTCAGCTTCGCCAACTTCCTTACTTCTATCTATGCTGGTTTCGCCATCTTCTCCGTCCTGGGCTTCCAGGCCCAGCTTATGGGCGTAAGCGTTGATGGTAAGAACCTGAACTCTACCATTATTTTAAATGTTATCGTCGGTATTTGTACCTTTTTGGTGTGTTTTTGCTAACTTAGTAATAAAGTGTGTAAAGTAATTCATGTAAAAGTTGATATTTAGGTGTATGAAGTTATTCATGTAATAAACAATTCAAAAATACATATTGAGCGTTTATGATCGTCAATTGATTGGGTCTATTAAACACTATAGGAGTCATATGCGGTGACTGCATTAAGGTTAGATATTGATATGCTAGTCAAGTGGTTTGGCCATTCGATTAAATAAGTGTGTGACAGCGCAATTACTTATTCCGGATTCTTAGATATGTTGTTCTGTATTTAAGTAGGTATATATTTTGACAATTTTATAATACAAGCCAAGTTCCCAAATTTTTCACTTAGAGTTTGCGTAAGTGAGTAGAGTTTTTCAGTTTGTGTGATTTTGTCCCATGAAATAGTATTTTTAGGGTTCGAACCCGGTTCATTCTGTTTAGGGTTCAATATAATATACGTGGGTCACTAAATAACATTTGATATAAAGAAAAAATCGGTTGCCTTTAAAGTCAGTTTACTGACGAGAGTTGAACGTGACAACATCATAGGAAAATACTGATGGAATGGTTGCATTTTTCAAAAGAAAATTTAAATTTTATTTGTTTGATAGATATTTTGTATGGATATAGAGAAGGAAGTAAATGGAAATCATAATTGAATTGATCAAGTTACATTTATTTGCACGCATAAATACAATTTGTATATGTATATTTTTTTTTACAATGTACATAGTTTTTTACAAGTATGAATGAAAATTCTATCTAAAATAAAAATAAAAAAAATTGCAAACATCATAAAAAAATTGTAACTCTAGCTTATAAAAAGCCCGCCTCAATGTGTTTCATATAGGATGAAATTGTTCCCTTTGACGGCTGGCTGATCCAACCTGTCATTTCAGACACGTTCTTATGATATGTGGAAAATTTAACATTTATGTTTTAATTTTTTGAAATCATAGCTACGCTCGATAATTATTTCGATCGAATAGTAAAGCCATTGATTTTTTACTCATCGTGAAATAGTTCTGTTTACTTATTGTTATAGTTTTGTCAATTATAGCATAACCTACAATCGCTGCACTAGCGGACCGATGCTATTTATTTTAATGATGGAAGCACGAATATTTGTCAATATATCACTGAACATATATTTAATATCAAAAGAAGCATTACCTTAATCGCCGCAATTATCGTTGCTATAAACAATTGATACCACATTCACTTTTCACTGCACTTCATACTTGACGAAAACATGTAAATGTATTATTGTAATATAGCAGCTGTCCACGCGGACGCATCGCTCTCTCAGGTAGGAAAGAGACGGATGTCGAACGCTGCCGAGCGCGGAGGCCGATTGTGCCTCTTTGTCGCTCGTTCCGCGCTCTCGCTTGCACTTCAAGCCTTAAATGGAACGCCTCAGAGCGAGGTAACGCCGAATGAGTCATGTTTTTTCGTGCGTGCAGCCGCTCCATTGAATTACAAGACGTTGTCACGTCAAAAGTATTATTTATTACTTACATAATGCGTATACAAGCTCTTTACAAGCTTCCATTCATCAAAACCAACTTTGAAAACACTTTTGCCAGTCTCGATCTAATTTGCACCGTTTATGTTTTCTTTCACTGTTAGGAACAAAAATAAATCACAAGGAGAAAAGCCGGGGCCGTAGGGTGGGTGAGCTAGAATTTCAGCCTGATCTCTCAATAAACGCCTTTGTTCTGAGGGATGTATGTGAAAAGGCGTTATCGTGATGCAGTATATTTACCCGAAGCCAGCTCTCGTACAGCTTGGAAAACTTTCGGCAATACTACTGTAGTATTATACCATTCCGACTTAACTGATCTACAATTTTCCAGCATGGACGTCGATAAATGTCCGCTCCGAGAAAAAAAACTAGCCATCAATTTTTTTGTCAACTTTACGAGATCTTTGCAATTTTATCTTGGCAACTGTCCCTCTGAGTAGACCTACAACGATTGCTTCTTACTTTCGGATTCATGCTGATGGATACATGTTTCGTTACCAGTAATGATTTCCGAAACACGTCTTGATGCCCCGTTTTCAAAACGATGATGCATTTCACGGCACCAATCCACACGAGCCTGTTTTTCAGTTTTGGAGATGCAGAATCCAACGACAACATAGCTTCCTTACTCCAAGATGTTGATACAGAATGGTGTTAACCCTCCCCGAAGTAATGCCTACGATCTTCTCGATATTCGAGAATGTGATCCGTGGGTCTTCTCTAATCAAAACTTCAGTAAACCACACATTTTCTGCAGTTTGTAATCCTCCGTTTCATTGATCATCTTCGAGGTTACCTAGTTTGTTTAGGATATTTTTTTATATATAAGAGTGTCCCAATGAGGCTAACATACTCACGTATGTGTAAAGCTTCCATAAAAAAAAATTGAAATAAAAAGATTACTATTAACCCTTTTAAATTCACTAAACCATGTAAAAAAATCTCGTGATGGAGCAAACTCTCCTAATGCTGATTTTTATTATTGTAAAGTTTTCTGTAGGGCTAGACAACTTGCATTCGACGATCGTTAGCGATTATGTTTCGATAGACAAATGTATGGAATTGACGTAATCCATCGAGATAGTCACGTGTTAACTACTGTCTCGGTGGCTTACGTCAATTCTACACATATTTCAATCAAACATAATCGCTAACGATTGTCGAATGCAAGTTGTCTAGCCTCAAGTTCGGTTAAACCAAAAATAGTAATATACATATTATACGAGTAGCACGCAAGGATTCACGGTTAATCTTCAATCATAAAACACGGGAAGCAGTGTAGTACAATGACTGGAACATAGTTATTTGTCTAAATAAAGTAATTGGCTTATTTATATTTTATGATATTTACTTTTTAAAAACATATGAAACAGGTGCGTTCCATTTTATACTGTGTTTATAAGGATCATAATATTTTTAATATATTTTCGTAAATTTGGACTCATGTGTTTTGCCTCATTTTGTCCTATACCACAACAATTGCAATTACAGATTGCAAATTGAACGCCCCTTTTATCATTTACAACACAGCAATGTCTTTTAAAACTAAAAACATCGTAGAAGAAAACACAATAGTATTTTTCAGTATAATTAGGTAATATAAAGTGAATCTTGCTTTATTTTGCCAAAACAAACACACCATATTTCACATATCGTGTAATTGCTTCTGCCGTTGATAAAGGTTATTATATATACGCCATAACAATGCCATAACACGGGTTATCGTCTAATAACAGGATATTTGTCTGATAATGACGTCGCACGTTATTAACACTTCATATCATCGGAAGATCATAACGTCACGTGATTCACGTGTCAACAACTTTACGGGAGAATCATCGTTTAATCATTTTATCTACCTATGTATTTGGCCATCTGAGATTTTATTAAGACTAGCAAAGTTCACATAAATGGAATCGCCTGAATCCAACGATATACAATTATAATATAAAATGCGTAATTTGTATTGAATAATGGTCAATTTCCTAACATGCGCCGAATTAGCGATAACCACCCGTGGGGCCCCTGCCGCTTGACGGAAAATGACAACGCGATTGTCGCCCGAAGGGCTATCCGCAATGGTATGATCGTATTGATATACAGAATATTACGATTACCGGTTCACTGATCCCGATAAACAATAAAAATAGGAGAAGGTTAAAGAATAATACTGAAAATCAGTAAACTAACTTTACTGCCATTGTCCTCAGATGTGGCATCCCAAGGTCCAGGGCTGGCCTTTGTAGCCTACCCCGAGGCGCTGCTGCAGATGCCTATAGCGCAGCTCTGGTCCATCCTATTCTTTCTGATGCTGTTCATCCTGGGACTTGGCAGTCAGTTTGCAGGCATCGAGGCTATCAACACTGCAATCGTTGACCAGTGGCCGAAATTGAGGAAAAACTACTGGATGGTACATTTGATTTATTTTTTTCTTATTGCTCATGGGTGTAGTGTTAATTTTATGTGGACTAATTTCATAACTATTCTCTCATTTTTTACTCTGGTTGCGGGATCTTCAAAGATTTTTCAGATTTAAGGCTAAATATATTTTTTTAGAGCTTTTACCATACCAAGCACAAGATCTTACGAATGCAATCGTATGACGTCACAATAATATTGTGACGTCGTAAGTCAGTTGAAAAGGCGTTTTAACTGTAAAATAAACAAACTCGTTACTTATCAACTAATACATTTAAGTATGGGAAAAAATGTGCTACCTTTTTAATGTTTAAGATACCAAAATAACATCACAATTACATCATAATTAGACAATTTTCACTCTAACTAAAGCGAAACCTCGTCAATCTACTTATTTGTCGAACTGCACAAACTTGATCACAATCGTTATAAAATTGACGGCAGTCTTTACCTTTGCCAAGAGCATATTTCTCTGAGTTAACCTTCCTCTTTCAGGTGACAGCATTTACTTGCACCACGTGTTTTATACTCGGGATACCCATGTGCTTCAGTGGAGGCGTCTATCTTTTTACTCTTCTTGACTGGAACACGGCTTCCTGGGCTATATTGCTAATAGGAATGGCTGAGGTAAGTCATTAAGATCTACTCCAAAAATTAATCAAATTTGTACGAATAAAAATACTTGAAAATTGCTAAAGATGCCAGGCATTGAACATATACCCCACCGGTTCATCATTTTCTATGACATTTATTTTATTTACAGTGTATATCGGTGGCGTGGAGTTACGGTATCAATCGAGCCATGGAGGACTTGGCGACGATGGACATGAAGATGAATGTGGTAAAGAGCTTCTACTGGAAGGCTGTCTGGGCCGTAATCTGCCCAATTGGAAGCTTTGTAAGTATACAGTTAGACACAATTAATATAACACGCGTCAAAGCGCTTATTTCGTTGCCCAATAGTCTATTATTGCATATGAGTACCTGTATTCACCGGTGGACAAATCAAGCATTGACTAATAATACCTCGTATAATTTCTCAATTTGTGCAGGCAAATGAGAATTGGACTATTTGCAAACCATTTCGGGGAATTCGTTTAACACACTGGTCTATCTAAATGTGGTTTTCTTTTTTTAACTATTTCGGTTCCATTGTCAAAAGTAAGTTTAGTCTTTGCTTTGTTTCTTTTGGAATAGGCAAAAGCAGTATCAAGGCAAAAAAAAGGGCAACGGTGTTGAGTTTGTATAATAACTTAAATTATCATTTAGAGAGCGTCGGTGGCTTAGGGGGTCGACTCATGATCGTAACGTACCGAATTCTAACCCCTATGCTGACACTATGTACCAATGAGCTTTTTTAACTAAATTACATTACCCGATGTGATGCTCTTACGGTCAAGGAAAAACATCGTAATGAAACCTGCACAATCGAACAGCTATGTAAGTATGTAAGAGGGTAATTGCACAGATCATAGGGTCCAAGTGTTTCCAAAAGAGCCTATCTGTAAGATTAGACCAGAAAGTATATTTTTAATTTAAGTTTAGAAAAGAAACAACTTATAGATATTTCAAGTAAATACATTAGCCCGTATCAACACGTTTCCCATAATCTTTATCGTGGATATAAATCAATCCACTGTTCAAATAAAAGGCAAAAAAAAAGATAACCAACACAACATTGAAATAACAACTGTATGTAATGTATTACAAAGTCCGTAGTTCAACAAAAAGCGAATTGTCAATTACGAAATTTAAGAGATACCTTCTGTTTCTATTATCTGATTCATGGATTTGGATTATAATACAAGTTTACGATTTATGATAGACTGATAGGTTTACACGAGTCTCACAGCGACGTCAAACATTGTTAAACAAATATACACTTTTTGTAATGATCACAAACCTAAGGCTTAGTTTAGAACTAGTTCAATTTGTGTTAGTTTGTCCCTGATATATTTTGACTGAATTTCAGATTCAGATTGTTTCAGATGTTTTGAAACGGAATTCTCTTTTTATAACGTTTTTTAAATGTTTCAGTACGTTGCATATTAAGAGAATCATTGTGGAACACATTTCATTTCATTAATACCACCTGTTTTGTGTCATCTTTTAGGAACGAACTTTTAAAGTTAAAAATAAGCTTTTTTGATATATTATGTAATAGCGATATTAACAATATTGAAAATAACGCAAATGCGATTTTATTGTTTCAAAGTTCTTGATAGCATATGAGAGGGCCACAAAGTCCGAAAATAAAATCTCAGTAACTGATAAAAAGTTCGTAATCAATTAAATTAAAAACCTAAATCTTTCTTCCTTATAACAATGTAAGAAAGTTTTCTATTTACTTTGACATCACGCAAATACACTGTTTTTCTGAATGTTAAAGTGTATATACAAGATACTCATGCAGTAACATTTATGATTGTGTTTAGTTTTAAACTGTAAATGTTACATGTACAAACTAAAAACCCGATTTTTCCTTTTCTTGGTTAAGTATGAGTTCTGTTTTTCTTGTTAAATATCAAAAATAAAAATTAAGTGATTTGCATAGTAAATGTGGATTACTTTGGTGTAAAAGATCCCTACGAGCGGAATTAAATAGCTGCTGCCTAGTAAAGTTGCAATTTTTTTAAGAATGAATTCTAGTAAAACTAGGCCAACTTGATTGAACTACCAAGTAAGTTATTCCGAAAACCGGCAAAATCTAAATAAGATGTATATCCCTCAGGCTATCCTAGTGTTCGTCCTTTCGGACTGGACTCCCCCGGCGTACGAAGAGTACGTGTTCCCGCTTGTCGCCGATCTCCTAGGCTGGGCCGTGGGCATCTCAACTCTAGTGCTGTTCCCCGTCGGCATCTGCTGGGCACTATTCCGAGGATATGTAAGTAACATTAAACTGTGGCGCTGCTTGGTTTCCTAGTTTTATAGCTTCAGTATTATGGAATCTCACACGTTAGGTTTTATCAGGCTTCAGTTACGTTTTATTTTAAGAATATTGTTAATTGCTACAGTGGTTTCTTTTCGATAAACGAGTACTACCGCTCGCTTCTCTTCTTTTACAATGCCAATATGGTGAAATTTAACAATACTTCTTTTTGTAATGCATAATACTTGATTATTTAACCTGCTATTATTTCCTACAGCGGGGCCTAGAGCTGTTCACCCCGACACCGCAATGGAAACCTGCCGTGAAGACTGCGAGGTCCTCCTCCTTCAATGATGACCTTGATCAGCAAGGCACAGACAATCCTGCCTTTAATAACGCTTAAAATCTAATTCAGCTCTTGATCTACTGATTTGGATACAGAATAAAACTGGTTTCCAAGAAAAGTGTTTAGTTTCAATACTATGACAACAACCGGGCAAGAGCATGCAAGACCATGGTTTCGAAGCCGTTAAGTACTGCCTACGTAAAAAACAACAAGTATTACCTAATTTTCTATTTAAAGTCTTAGAGGATTTTAGTAGGTACCCTTTAATCGCCTGTACCTCAAGAACCAATGATAACTCAGTAGCTTTAGTTTTGGCTACAGCCAGCTTCCTACAGGAAGGGGGGGCGGGACGGGGTGGATACTGGACTCTAACAAAAATTAGAGCTTTAAAGCTTAATATTTCATAAACGAATCCCTTAATCGAAATTGTTGAGGCAAACAAGCAATATTTTTTAAAGACCTATCCAATGATACCTCACACTATAGAATAGACGAGGAACGAGGTTTTCAACATTTAATTTTATCACTTTGTTGAAATTAGTAGGCGTGACTAATATTTATGGGTCTTACACAGATTTAGGTTACCGTCTTTCCTGTGGACACACTGAAAGTTAACGTTTTTAAGGCCTAATTTTCTGGCTAAGCCCATTCCCGCAAAAATGCCATCAGGACTGCTTTAGACCTATCAAATAAAAACATAACTTATATGCACACAAGCTATTTAACAATTGACCACGGGAGAGACAACTTTTGTTTTTAAGAGTGTGTATGACCCTTATATTCATGCCAAATTACAGCTTTCTAGTACTAAGAGCCTCTGATCTAGGCTGCAGACGGACGGACGGACATGACGAAACTATAATGGTTCCTAGTTTGACTACGGATCCTTAAAAAGCGTATCCACCTTTATTAAAAATCGAATGATGTTGGCCTAGACATATTTTATGTTAATCTTTGTTATACTGACGATTAGTGTGTGGAATGTTTCAAGTTATTCATAGATTGTTTCATCGACCGGCTTTTCTCGACGCGGGAGTTAACGTTTTGTGATCATGACAAATTACTAACCTGTATACATTTTCAGTATTTCTGAAAAACACCAAGATATAAGGAGAAAATGGCTTTCGATGAAATTAAATTTACTAAACCTTGAAACAAAGTACCTTCTACCAACTCGCACAAAGAAAACTTCCAGCTGAATTGAAAATGACTGCAGTTATCTTGAACCTAGACGCATTATTCGGGGTTGCATTGGGTGGAACTTCACTTTTAATCTCCATTTATTGGCACGATGTCGGGCGTGGTTCCAAGGATTTTAGACACGCTATTCTTTCACTTTATAGTTTCGGATTGGCTTCGATTTTTACACAAGCCGTATTGCATAGTTGTTGAAGAAGAAAAAGATTTACAAAAAACCAGACCATGTTTTACGATAATGCTACGGTATCAGCAAAGCTATCAGTTGACTCGGCCCATAGCAATATAGATAGCTATTGTAAAAATCTATCAAGTATTAATTTATTAAATTAACATTGTTTTGACTAACCCTAATATAGTGATTATTCAGTACACCTAACGCTTGAGGCCTGCAGGTGCGTAAGAAACACCAGTGACTGACATGACACAAATCTTGAAATTTTCGCATACAGCAATAAATAAATGATTCGTATACTCTAATACACTAGTAGGTACTAATTCTAAATCTTTAAATATACTACATAAGCCATTTGGAAGTTGTAAAGGATATCGATTATACATTTTTAGGGTTCCGTAGTCAAACTAGGAACCCTTATAGTTTCGCCATGTCCGTCCGTCCGTCCGTCCGAAACAAACTATAAGGATTTTGTTTGACTACGGAACCTTAAAAATGTCCACTCTTCAACCGTATTCTATGAAAATATAAAAATAAATCAAAGTTTCTATTATTTTTCGAAAAAAGAGATAGAGAATTTAATACGATTTGTCCAAAAACATCCTAAGCAAGGTGGCCTTATGAGTGTGAAAACTAAGTAATTACTCCATTTTACTAATGAGTCAAGAACGCATATTACCTGCCGTGCGTTTTAGGGTTCCATAGCCAAAAGGAAAAAAACGGAATCCTTATAGATTCGTCATGTCTGTCTGTCTGTCTATCCGTCCATATGTCACAGTACTTTTTTACGAAACTATAAGAATACTGTTGAAACTTGGTATGACAAAAATAAAAAAATGGAAAAAAAAACAATATATTTTAGGGGCTCTCCATACTTAGAACTGAAACTCATACGCATACGTCTGTGGCGTATCTATGGATAGGTCTTCAGAAATTATATGGAGCTTTCTAAAAAAAATAATTCTAAACTGAATAGTTTGCGCAAGAGACACTTCCAAAGTGGTAAAATGTATGTCCGCCCTGTAACTTCTAAAATAAGTGAATGATAAAACTAAAAAAAAAATATGATGTACATTACCATGCAAACTTCAACCGAAAATTGGTTTGAACGAGATCTAGTAAGTAGTTTTTTTTATATAACATACGCACATACATAACATCACGATTTCATTCCCAAAGTGGGGTAGGCAGAGCTACAGACATACCAACAACTCTAAAAAGACATGTTAATAATTCTGTAACCACATTTTGCACAAGTAAGCTGAGATGTTTACTAGTGTATTAGTGACAGGTTGCAAGCCCATCGCCTAACAATACTAGAAGCCTTTATTCCCTTAGTCGCCTCTTACGACATCCACGGGAAGACATGAAGTGGCACTATTCTAACCCGGAAACCACACGGGGCCGGAATCCACACGGGGCTTTTTTTATATAAATACGTCATAAAGGAAGAAACCCTTCATGGGCGAGTCCGACTTGCACTGGGCGGCTTTTTTTCGGCTTAGTGACCGCAATGAATCCGCTCAGAATGAATAACTGCTTAATGTTATAAATGTGCTCTACGCATCTCCGATCGATGTTTAGTTTTAAAGATCGTTAATAATCGGGGATGTTTTGTGGGGAGCGGATGGATGGCTTCCATGCCATCATGCGCAAGCGCGTCGCGTCTCTGGTGAGGTGCCCGAACAGCCTCCTACAGACTGTGGCGGCACGCCTAGACGAACCCTTCCTATGTCATAGGGATAATTTGCACAGGGCGTCTAACTGATTAGTGCTTTTTTATGTAGTCCACGTAACATAGTTTTAAGTCTCATTGTTACTAACATATATGAAATTAATTCTGAAATAAAATCAATTATTATTATTATTATTATAACTTAGAGACGGACTAATGCTACTTTTAATCTTGGAAGTTTCTGAATGAATAGCGATACACAAATTCCCAATAGTCAAGGAAAAAGTTAAATATAATTTTAATTACAGGATAGTTAAAACATGATTTCAATAGCATTCAGTATGCTAGAGAATAGCACCAAAGTTCTGAAAGTTAAGCAGACGTGATTCTGTTCTTATTCAAATTGAATTCCGCTTTGCAATTTTAACCGTTGACTCAATCCTTTTGTGTCCTCAATGCTTAGGGTTCAAAATAGTCTAATCGACACCGTTTCGTGTTGTAAAGAAACAGCAATCATAGTTGTCTACTAGGTTGCAGGCTTGGTCTTGAGGGTAATAAGTATTATTGGACTAGACAAGACGTATTCCGTAAATTTAAATCATTGTAGAGATCTAGCAAAATGCATCGAATTAAAATAGTCGTTCGTTGAATAGCTCAATCTTGTACTTATTTCCTTTGTGTAATAAGAACTTACGCTGAGTCTTGGCTGAGTAATACTGAGCTACCTATCAAAATACATGACTTGGACTTTTTATTTCTCTTAAAAACAATCACAGCTTGTTCTTGTTTATGTTATTTATAATTTTATTTTAGGTAAGAACTTACTGACATTGCTAGCATAACGAGGCTTATTAATTGTAGACAAGTTACAATTCCATTTCAATAAGAAAAATCTGGATAATGGAAATCGAGTGATAGGGAATATGAAAATGCAACAAAAATATGTCGTTGTTTAAACGTGCTAAGTGTGCATCGTGATAACCTAATATCTAATAATATGATAAAAGCAAATGACAGTTTTCTGTCTGAGAAATCGAATATTGCTTACGATTTACAAAATTTTATTCTAAATCAAGATAACACAAGGGTAATACAATTACTAACCTTTTTACAAGCCTATATTCAGGGGTGTCTATCATTTCATCGAAACACCTTTCATCAAATGTATCATTTCATCGAATTTCATTTCATCGAACGCTATTTTCTGCTGAAATCATAATGTTTTCAGGGTATCTTAAACATCTAACCTAACCTAACCTACGAAATGAATGTTTAAGATATCCTGAAAACATTATGGTTTCAGCAGAAAATAGAGTTCGATGAAATGAAATTCGATGAAACGATACATTCGATGAAGTAAAATTCGGTGAAGTGATGAGTTACCTATATTCAGCGTTGTTATAAGTAGGTATGTATACATACAAGTTTTAAAAAAAAAAAAAAAAAAAAAAAAGTCAATTTTGAACTAGTTACCTGAAATTGCTTAGGACATAAATTATGTATATCGCGATGAAAAACCTATATTATGAAGAACTATAGCGAACTGATGGTGGAGTCGGGCGGTATCGAGAAGGTCCCCGCGTTACCTTTTTACTTTGAGTTAGAACATGTTTCTTTAGCCTTTACAAGCAGAATATTGCGGTAGAAAAAAGTACTTGGCACACACTTTAATGTCTCTATACACATTAAAGTGTGCTGACTAAAAGAATTAATGCTGGTAATACATATTCCATACAACAGCAGAAGATATAAATAAATTGCAGCCAAGTCGATACGCTCCCCGGGACGATTGATAAGAAAAATAAATGAGACATCCGATACTGCTGACAATGAATTTAGGAGCATCAGGGCAATTCTAAAGTCACGAGTCGAGAGATAAAGAATGTCGACTGATTTATCGAATTAAAGGCAACTTTTTATACTTTTTTTTATGTCGAGGGTTTTTACCCTTTTAATTATTATTTTTTCTACGAATTCGGATTTATAAGTAGTGTTTACTGTTTAGTGTTTCCAATCCGCGTTGGCGTGCCCCAATTCAAAACGTTGTACGGCCGCGTCAATGTGTATAATTAATAATGCGAGATCGAAAGAAAACTTTTATAAACAATTGAGTACCTATTGAGTATAGAAACGCTGTTGAAAAAAGATAAAAGTTTTTTATTCAGTTAGTACGGGCACTTTTCCACGTCAAAATTCTATTAGCGCTTTCCAAGAGAAGAACACTGCTGGGAAGAGTGAATAGTTGTTATTAAGAAAAAGCTGCATTTTGTGATGGAAGCAGGCCGGCTTGCACAGTGATAGTAGAGATCAAAATAAGTGTTTTATACACATCATCTAAACTTTCATCCCTTGGGAATACAGATGGCATCACTTCAACTTTTCATTGTTCAAAAATTCTACAATCTAAACGGCTGCACCGATTTTAATAATTAGGGTGTGACTCGAAAAAAAAATACTTTTAATATTTAGAAAGATATTTACGAATAATATGACGTCCCGGTTACTTCAAAATCGTGGTGCACGCTAGTTACTGATCAGTTTTATTGATGAAATTGTTTCATTGTATTAGGTCCCGCCAAAGGGTATGAAAAAGAAGTGGTTTTTTTATGGGTAACTATGTACCTTCAGTTCCGAATTTGTAGAAACACAAATGATATAAAGGAACACCATTAGTTTTATTAACTGGTTTGTACAAATAATACGCGTTTTTTTTTCTGAAAACTTTTTTTTTTAGGAAAATACGACACAATTTATTCATTCACTAAGCATAAAGTTAGAAATCGTAAGTAAGAAAAGTAAGTAACCTTCAGGCACAATGTCACATGAGAATGACAACTCTCCAAACAGTTCCTCATAAATAAATAAAATACCGGCCTCGTGCGAGTCGGACTCGCACACGAAGGGTTTTGCACCGCCGAGTAAAAAACACGTGTTATTTTTTATTTTTTATTTTTGTTGATACCCTTCGGAAACAGAATCCTATAAATGAAGCTAGTAAAGTAATTTTAAATCACATTGATTTGCAAACAAAGCTTACCTTTCAAATTATTATATTTATTAAATACCCGTACTCCGATAATACATCGTATAATATACTGTTACATAAAAAATAAAATAATCAATTAAACATTGTTTTACAACCGTAATGTTAAAAAGTGGAGGCTGGATGGATTTTAACAAGCGAGGCGTCGTTAGATTCGTCTTAACGTGTTAACGTCGCGAGTGTCACTAGGTACTCAAATTAAATCAAAAAACAATATTGCTGTATTAAAGGCATATAAATGGCAGATAGCTAACTAACAAATATAGATGACATATCCAAAATATGCAGTCGGGTTTTTAACCTTTAATGTATCTTTGTATAGTATTACTATACATTCCTGAAGGTGTTTTTTTTGTAAATTTAAATGTTATTAATAAAAATCAAATGAGGTTAGATTTGAGCTCTTTTAAGTATTGCGACCTTAACTCATCGTTTGTCTTGTCACAGATCTGTGCCCTAAAGGCTAGCTTATTGTTTTTTTTTGTTAGGTAGGTACTTATTTTTTCGGACTCTCTCATAATCCGAACTTGGTATTTATTTCACCCCTTGCTGACGAGGGATTAACGGTAAAATTTTCCTTTTTGTTACACTTGTGACCTGTAATGGATGATTGTATGTATGTATCTTTGTTCTCTTATATAAAGGCTGAATGCATGGTCCTTTTTCGACAAGCTAAGTGGTGTCGTTAGATTCGAATTAGGGTCGCGGGTGTGACTGGGTACTTTTTAAAATGTAAAATTGTTGGAATGGAAAATATTGACGACATTTATTTAAACAGCGGTATACAGGGTTTTTAAATCTTGCTTTTGTTACACTCGTATTAGTTACATTAAAATATTTACTAGCGCAGGTTTACTCACAGGATGAAAAGGTTTTTCACTTTTGGACCTTAACAGTAACACAATAAAGTTGCCATACGACTGCATATTTTATGAAATGTTTTGACGTGAAATTAAGACATAAATATTAGAGCAAAGAAACCATGCAAAATAAACAAAATTATATGCTATAACTCCATTAAAGTCTAACTACTGCTTAATATAAAAGAACCATGACAACAGAATGTGAAAAGATAAATTAATCTAATATATAAAATTCTCGTGTCACGGTGTACGTTATTGAAGTCCTCTGAAACGGCTGGACCGATTTTAATAAAATTTTGTGTGTATATCGGGTAGGTCTGAGAATCGGCCAACATCTATTTTGCATACCTCTAAGTGCAAAAAAAATATTGTAGCGGGCGAAGCCGCTGGCGGGTCGGTAGTATTGATCTGAAAATACGCGTTCCTCAGCTCAAGGGTAAACGATATTTTATAAAATTACTAAAGAATCGCTTCATTTTAGAAAGTTCATTAGCGAGTTGCTACATCCAATAGCCATGCTGGGCGTTTTAAGTCGTAACACAATAAATTACTTTAAGGAGTCCAGATTACAAAAGAAACAGAAAATTACAGCCCTTTTTGGCAAACTGTAAAACGATAAGGGTACCGCTGTGGTAGAACAAGTTCGAAGTTTGCCAACTTAATTTCCCTTCGGCTAACTTCGGGGAATCTCGTCGATAAATCTCATCAATTTGTTCGGCATGAGTCGTGGGTTATCGGGACCTTTGGGACTGGGCTTTTCTTATTGAATTACGGACCCGAAACCCTTTGGGTTTTTTTGCACGTGACGTTTTCTTACAGATAATGTATTTATTGCGTGTTTAACTCTGGCAGGGTGACGTGAGTTATGGAGCTCATTGTAAAAACGTATGTCCAGGTTTTACGAATTGTAAAGATAGCTTCTATATTCGTTGACAATTGTCCTTAAATGCCGTACGAATATATTACGAAGTATTATTCATACGTTGGTTTGTGGTGGCCTAAGTTTTGAACATGGAATTAGTTTGAAAACAATATTGAAAAGACGTTTGTGTGTACTTATGATAGATCATTTTGTTTAGATGCAAGTGTGGTAAATTGGTCCTTGGGAACGACTGTTCAGGGCTTCTATTCAACTCGGTTAAAAACACATATTATTATTGCATTTCAAGTGTTATGTTTTTGTTTTAGCTTGGTCGCCATTACTGTCAAATAAATAAGAGTTATATAATTATATATTGTTAGTTCGTTACTTACACGTATTTTATGCAACTACTTTTTTTTTATATAGAACGATAGGGGTGATTTTACTCCAAAATTCTACAAAATCTACACAGGTCCCGCGGCATATACCTAATGATAAACATCTTATTAATTGAATTAAATGTTTTAATTCTTATTCTAACCGGTTACCCACAAGCAAAAGTTACTTAAATACCTATAATGGACCAGACAAGGTGTTTACGATTCTTTAAACACCTTGTATGCTTGTTGTAACAATTTTATATAAAATAATGCATATTAAGACGATAAATTGGCTTAATGTTACTTACCTTTCACATATAATCATGTTCTCTACTGCATTATTAAAATAAAATATCCGTTTACATAAGCACCAATGCAAACTGCTTATAATCTTTCAGCAAAATAATAAGTCATCAATATACAAATATGCAATTCCCCTAGAATACAAAACAGATTGGAAAAGAAAAATGAGCAAGCATCGGCAAGTTCATAAGTTAATTTGTCTCTGGGGGGGGAAACTTGAGGGGATTCATCTTGTCCGGGACCCGTGAGACAGTTCCCAGGTGCAATCCTGTAACTATTGTGGGGTACAGAAATTTATAGACCGGATCTTGTAGCGCGGACCATCACACCAAAGTGAGCATTTGGCGTGTTAATTTGATAGTCATGTGGGGAGAACGGTGCGCATGTGTCTATAAAAATAAATCACTACGTTCATCGTCATAGAATTTAAATTATTAATGAATTTATTTATTTATGCAGTTAAAATCCAGCCATCTTTATCAAAATGTTTGCTCTATAATTAATTCGTATAAAACAAGATCTATTTTCTATACAAAATTGTAAGAGCAATGTACTTATACACCGTGTTTTTTTTTATTTACGATAACTTCGGCATATTGTTAGGTACACGTATAGAAACTACGTGGTACATTAGATTTTAAAATATTGCAAAAAAAAAAAAAAAAAATGTTTAGAACAAAGTAATTAAATGTTGTGTCTTCAATCATTCTAAAAGGGTCTTTAGAGTTAACTCATAGTTAGTGTCAAATACGTCAAGTCAGCGTGACATACACACACACAAGTAAAGATAACACTTGACAGGTGCACGACCTAACAATTGAAAACTCTTTACTCATAATAGGTACCTAATTAAAAGAAAATTGTTAGGTATCAATTAAGAGCCTTTTACATTAGTTTAACGTGATTAACTGATTAATTTTAATAATTGAATATCTTTATAACCGTACGAGTTATCATATGTCTGTCTTCGGGAAATTAGCTTAATTTGACTTGAAGAACGTGCCCTTAAAGTTATCGTAAATCAAAAAAAACACGGTGTATAAATATTGAAAAAGGTGTTCCTGGCGGAGACTATATTTAGGATTGTATATATTTTCATACTCGCCATTTAAAGCCCATTAATTTGGTAGCCCACTCGAGCGCCTCAGGAAAAATCCGCCATTAAATTTTATTTTCATAAATAAAACTCGCGCTATTAAGACGAATCTAACGACGTATTATTTATCAAAATACGTGGAGCCATTGAGTAGTTACGAGCGGACATAGAGACGGACATACATACATACCAGTTAAACACAATATGTAACTCTCCTTTTGGGCTTCGCCGCAGTCGTTTAAAGGGAAGATGTCCTCATTTTGCGAGTAAGACTTTGCACAAACATTGAACTCTAAATAACATGACCTACTAGTCTAATAATTTAAAACCCTATAAAGCCGATAAAATTACTCGTAAGTAAGCAGTCCAATATAAACAACATGTAAAGGAAAGTACATCTACAAGATGCATTCATTACTGCAGTTGAAGCTTGCAAAATGGTCTTCTCTTCTATCTTTAGGTTCACTATTCAAAAAGCGTCAAGGTAACAAAGACAAACAAATGCTATAATATTACAGTACCATGTCACAGTCTCTCCGAAGTCCACAGCACGTCAATTGTGGAATTTGGAATGCAAATCCAAGCAAGACTTGACGTCCGGCCCGGGCGGTCTGTTGCGAACTTATTCGTTCCAATCAATAGGGGTCCTTGTAAACTGGCTG
Source organism: Acleris holmiana (assembly GCA_949316455.1). Taxonomy (NCBI): domain Eukaryota; kingdom Metazoa; phylum Arthropoda; class Insecta; order Lepidoptera; family Tortricidae; genus Acleris; species Acleris holmiana. Next base: position 12,473,861 of record OX438769.1, read on the forward strand.
ATAACTGCATTATTACTGCAACTCCTTTGAGGTTCATTATAACTGCAAGACAACTGTAAAATTGCGGTTTGGCTGCAGCTATTATGCAATTAGCATAACGGCTTTCAAGCTATGTCATTCGGTCCACAGAGTTTATTGAAGAGATGTATACTACTACCAGTATCTTAATAGGTATTGGCAATCTTCGTTTTAGAGTTCCGTACCCAAAGGGTAAACACGGGACTAATGGGGACTAAACCTCCGCTGTCCGTCTGTCTGTCACCATGCGGTATTTCATGAACCGTGATGGCTAGACAGTTGTTTTTTTTACAGATGATGTAGATTTAGCCGCTATAACAACAAATATAAAACGAGACAAAATAAACATTTGCATGAGTGCAGCGGGCTAATACTCGTACAACAAACGTCACTTGTTTGCCGTTTTTCACTCGATATGAATGAATGAATATTTTATTTGTTAATTGTTGTTAATATTGCCACATTGTGCCAACAACTGGCGTACAAATTTACTAATGGCATTAATTTAATGTTAATTAATTGTATTACTACTTATCAAAAAAACACGCGAACATTATAAAATATTTTTTTCTTAACCATTCTATCACCAGTTTTTTAAATGCCTTTAAGTTCTTATTTTGAAAGACATCATGCAGGCATATTGATAAAGGCAACAGGAAAACGCTTGAAATATTCACAGAATATTTAGTTATATTCACTTTAAAAATAAATGATTAAATTAAAATAAAATAAATTAAGGGCGGCTCCCATACAACAAACGTGTTTTTTTAAAGGTAAATAATAGTGTCTAATGTTGTATAGACAATGGCACGGAACCCTTCGTACGCGAGTGCGGCGTCGCACTCGCGTACGCACGAGTGAAATCCGATAAATGTGTAAATATATGTATTTAGTGGTGGTAGGACCCTGTGCAGGGTCCGTCCGGATCACTACCACCATCTTATCCATTAACCACCCGCCAAGCAACAGTGTTCGCATTGTTGTGTTCCGGTGTGGGGATAAGACAACCGGTGAAATTACTAGCATAGAGGCATTCCATCTTATTCCTTAGGGTTGGCAACGCATTTGGGGTGTTAGGATTATAGTCTTGAGAATTCAAATGTCTATGAGTCTCGGATTCCACTTAAAATCAGGTGGCCTAAGTGCTCGTCTACCTTCTAACATAAAAAAAAGAAACCGTTGTAAGTATCTATGATAGCGATACCCAACCGAGCGCTTTTAAGAAGCTACGATGTAATTAAGATTACTTTTTTATTTCGTAAGCGCATGGTGTCCAAATATTCAATGACCCTTACGGTACCCGAGAGCGGGGGCGCAAGCGCTCGGTACAATTTATTACTGGATACAAGCAGGTGTAGGTTGCTTGCAAGTTCAGGGGTCAAAACTGCCGATTCTTCGCCGAGCTCCTTCATGAACTATTATCGCTGTGATTGTGTTGAAAATTAAACCTTCTATTAGCATGCTGATTGACCCATACATTTATAACATGAAAATGCAAGTATTTTGTAAAGAATTTATTTGTTAAATTCTGCCCGCGACTTAGCGTATAAATCAGTTCCCGAGGGATTAAAGATATGAAAGGTAGCCTGTGTTTTCATTACAAATTTCACTAAAATCCATTCAGTAGTTTTTACGTGAAAGAGTAAAAAACATCCATACTTACAAACTTTCGCGTTTATAATATTAGTAGGATGGCCAATAAATAAAAGTTTCAGCATACTAAATAAGATAAATGTTGAAACTGTAAACCGAATTATAGTAGGTATTCTCAATCTACGATGGTGCGAACCACTGCATTTTTTTTATACTCTGACGCAACCAAACAGCATACTAAGCACTGGAACGTGAGTAACTTTATCGTTTTCTAGTAGCTTGGACTTAGGTAAATTTTTGTGACATATTCCAGTGATGTTTATTTATTTATTTAACAACAAAGAACAAAAAGCTCAGAACTACTTACACTCAAGAGTTATGCTTATAATCGAGTTATTTTAACGATGTATGGTTCTCTGCCTTTTCGCCGGCAAATATTTGACAAATGCATCGTTTCACAACATATTAATTTGCCAACCTGCTTTTTTTTCTGTACCTACAAATATTTCAGGATTTTTATTAAACTAAACGAATTATTTGCAGTTTCGGAAAATATGCGGGTTGTCAAATGATGTTTTGGTTAGTGAAATGAATCATTTTTGAAACGTTGGTTATGAAATGATAGGATTCCACGATTTATTTATGTGCCCATGTTGCATGTACATTATCAGAAATCGGATATTCCAATCTAGCTCCCAAATTATTGCACCGAATTTAATGAGTCGTTAAAAACGTGTAATTGCCTTATATTTGTCTTAATAAATAGATAAGTACTTATATGTATATATACATAAGGCTGTATTAAAATTATAAACGTTTGGTTTTCGTTTACAAAGTTTTAATTATTTAACCATCTTACGGTCTCGATCGCTAGTATAAAAAGGAAGCAGATTATTATTTGTAAATGTAATTAAATAATTTCCGGCTACCAGGAGGTACCGCGTGTCGTTTTTTTTTTTAATATTTATTTTTACATATCGTCGCACTTACTTCATCGGAGCCCTAATCTCTGAGATGTCCATTGACTTCACTAATGTCAATACGCGAGTACCTAACCTGTGACTGCATTAGGGACTCACCAGTATGATCCGCTTGTGTAAACCTGCATCACTTAATCACTGTTTGTGCAGTTGCCGAATGCATACGTCGAATTGCATGGATTGTGTTCAGAACGCGTATAGCAATTTGCATTAGTGTTAGTCATTTGCGGTCCACAGACGCAGAGCAAACTATTATACTAATTGATCAATCATCGGCAATCTCTTTATTTAGGGTTCCCTAGCCAAACAAGAAACGTGTAGCTTTACCACGTGCGTGTTGGGTATGTATGTGTGTGATGGTAATTACCCCTAAATAAAAAGAATAAAAAGATCAAAAACTAAAACCCGACCACTAAAAAACGCTCAAAAAAGTTTAAAACAAGGAAATATTACATTGTACAATTTATTCAATATTTATTGTCTACTAGCTGTTGCCCGCAACTTTGTCCGCGTAGAAGTCGTTTATCGCTATTCCCAGTGAAGTTCAGAGGATAGCCGTGGTCGCATGCCACCTACCCTAATAAAACAATACATCCTAACAGTAGTAAGCGATCATAATAAGCTGTAGAGCTAAAAGTATCGCGCTATATCTACCTGTACCTAGAGGGTACTATAATTATGACTATATTATATGAGGTGTATATATATATATTGGAATGTGCTAATCTTGCCCTTTAATTTGACATCCCACACGGCATGTTTTTTTTTATAGTGCATGCCTATGTCCTCTAGGGGGCGCTATATTCAATTTAATATGACAGCACATAGCCTATAACCAGCGGACCATCAAAACGCTCCAACGATAACCCATTTGTTAAATTATGATTGGTGGTTTAGAAGTTATGAGGGAACAGATGAACATACATACGTACTTACTTACATACATACATACCGGTCAAAATTTTAACCCTCCTTTTTGCATCGCCGAAGTCGGGTAAAAGAGGATTGTGTTTTTGACCTAGGGCTCTATTTTACTGGATGAAACCATATTGTTTTCGACATGTTATCGCATTGTCAGCGTTACAAAAGCTCATGCACAGCATAAGGGTACATGGGTACCTGGGAGATGCATGATACCGCAATCAATGTCATAAGGTAAAAAAAAAACACCCTTGCTTTGCTTGTATAGTTTTTTATTTCTACATTTTATTGTCCAACTCGCGGCGAATGCGGCGTAACTTAAATGCATATTTTCTCCAAATTACAGCGTTGTAGTGCCAAGAGTCTGAGTTAAATAAACCACGGACAGACGGATAGACGGACATGGCGAAACTATAAGGGTCCCTTGTTGGCTACAGAACCCGAAAAAATAGCATAATCGCTTCGTGTCTGGGCTTGCATATATAGGATATTTTTTTAAATAGGTGCACAAATTTTAACATTTGCTTCGATATTGTTAAACAATAACACATGTTGTGTTATTTTTACTCTAGCTTAAAAAATATTAGAGATATTGCCGATTCAATGATTCCACTAACTTAACGATATTCATGGACCCTCTAATGCAGGGGTGCGAGGACAGGGGAGTGTTGTTAAGTAAGTTAATAAATTAAATTTCAAATTTAGAATATCAGTAAAAGAGGGGCTTGTTGTCTGATAAGCTGTACATGAAATTTCGTGTATCGCATTCTTACAGCTTGACAACCCATGTCATCATTTTTATTGTGACTATATGTCCACACGAGAAGGTAAAAGAGAGATAATTTGCAAAAAAAAAAACTTGTTTTATTGTCGTAGTATATTATATTAACGATACAAAATCATATGTTAAAATAGGTGCACTGATAAAAAATTACCCTGTACAACGAGCTCAATTAACTTCAGTGCCCTCAGTACCTTGCAATTACAAACGTTAAACTGAACATAGAGAAACAAACACAACCTGTGACATTTATAATGGCAGGGTCGTAAGCATGCGGAACATTTTTATTAGGTCACTGTACAAATAGACTACAATTGCAAATAAATAGCCGTTTAGTCGTTGTAACTACAGCGTTACTAGGGGCCCTAGACAAGATGCTTAACGTTCACGGTTCTTGAAAAAAAATCTTACTACTAACATAAAAGCCAAATTTTGGATGCATTGATTTTGTTACTCAATCACGCTAGAACGGCTGAAGGGATCCGGATGAAATTTTGCACTAAAATAGATAGTCTGGAGTAGCACATAAGCTTCGTTTACTCTCGAAATAAATCACTGCTCTTGTGGAATAGCAAAATTACGATTTAGACGTAAGACCCAGTGTGCCTTAAGAGGTACATAATGATGGCAATTTAGTTGGAACTATATTTTAAGAGCAAAGGTAAATGAACTTTATTTCCTTGATGTTAGATTCAAATTTCCACTCACAAAAATACCCCTGTTTGTAGAACCGTGGGCCTTACAAGGTTATACGCTGATGGAGTCGTGGGTAGAAGCTAGTAACTGACATGAACGCTGCCCTCCTAAGCTAATAAGCAGTATTTCAAGTTCAATAACCAAAGCAGTTTTAATTCTCTTCTGTTACTAAGAAGGTTGATATTGCTACTGCAGTATTATCTGAGATACTGCGTATTGGCTTAGGACGGCAGAACGCTAGACGGACCATCCGGCAGCTTATGTCAATCCTATACGTTGTCGATAACAATAACTTTTACCAAATGCATTTTGTCTAGAGTCAGATAAATTGTATGCTATAACAGTAAACGAATAAAAAATATGAATTTCTATTGACAAACGTACGCCCTCTAACATCTATTCTGGACATATTTTTTATTTGTTCATCGATGGCACTTCTTTTATCCTCACTAACAAAAAGTGGTTTAGACTTTCTGAATACTTGTCCGCTATAGACAAACATAAACAAATCACCGCTTCGGTCTTACAAGGAAATGTACCCAACCGTCCGGCTCCGACTGGATTTATTTTGATACATGTTAGAGAGAGTAGTCTAAAATAACAAACAGGTTTTTTTTTAGCTGCCCAATATCACCCCTTTGGGAGAAACTGTCCTCCAAAGAACCGAAAAGTGACTAAACCCTAACTTTTGTAAATAGTTTTTTTTTCAAGCATATTGCTAGTGAATTACAGGTTTGATTATAGTATTTGCGACCATGCAAAAATTACTATAAATAATTATATTTTTCAAAAACAACTGTTCAATATTGTATGTTTCTCATTACTGAAGACACTGGTTTTTTTATTAGTTTGAACCGATATTGAAAAACATGTAGACATTTTTTTTGGCATGTTCTCAAAAAAAAAAACTTTACAGAAGCTCAGGTTTAGTGACTTTTCAGTACTTTGGAGGATAATTTATCCCAATAGGTCGAGTTTGGGCAGCTAAAAAAATACGTGTCTGTTATTTTAAAATACTCTCTATCATAAATATCAAAATAAATGTTAATTCTATTGTTTTTGAAGGTCGCCATGTCATAGTAATTTGAAAACACCAACATTATTTCCGATACTCTAAATACCGTTGCAAAAAAGATCGTATTTTAAGTAAAACTCCCATATTAAGAACATTCTTATTTATAACGAGATTGTGTTGAGTTTGCCTTGTCAAGACTATAAGACTTGGGTTTTTTGTAACCGAAGGTTTGCTAAAACTTTATTCTATTATTTGGAGGCTTGCCAAGATTTGGCGATATTTCTGCTATCTCTTATTGTTATTAGTTCTATCAAAGTGAACACATTGATAGCCCACCTCAATATCATCTAATGGCCAATGTCCGAGGGAATAAAATATGTTTTTTTCCCCGTTTTATGGCGATAATTGTGTTGTAGTTTCGACAAACTGCTTGTTGTGCCATTTTATTATTTGCTTAATATCGACTTTCCTTCAGGACCATATAACCAAGCCAGACCAAACCTGGTTTAACTTTTTACTAACGTAGAAATCATCTTCATATAAGTAGATATATGTTTTTATTTTTTTAATTGATTAAAACAAAAGAAAACACATGATTACATTATTACAATGCCCATCTAGGCAAAACCTTGAAGAGGTTTGTGTGCCATTGGGGAATTCATAACAGATGATCTGATTTATAGGAAAATTAAACAGGTAGTTCTTGCGTAGGTAATTTTAGAACTTGATTTACAGAATATAGGTATTTTTTTATATTTTATAAAGAGCTTCTTCAAGATTTTACTTTTTACAACCTTTCACATTTAACAGTAATAAAGGGTAACTTCCTTTCGCATTCCGCCTTTATAAAGTACGCATTGACAAGCAATTGACATTCTTATTACTATCCTCCTTTGCAGATCCGACACTTTGTCGCAAACTTTAATACTTTACAATGCCTTTGACGTCATCGCAATATTGCACCTGAACTCTACCTCGCCTTTGCCTCGCGCTTTAAGAAGCAATATCCGACGTAGAAATTAAAAACGTGCAATTTCTTATTGGGTTAATACAGATCGCGCTTAGACGATTATTTTCATTAAGAAAAGACGTAAGAAAGAGGTAAGAATAATTAATTATTAATGAGTAAAACTTAAGAAAGCGATGACTAATTTCAAAACTCTTAAACTGATTGCACCTGCTTCAGTTCAAGTAGCTAGAAGAGACGAAGGTTCGATCCTACTTATGACCATGACCGGTCTAAAATAGTCACGGTCAATACAATCTGTAATGTTGATCTCTTATAAGATTTTGTATGACCTATGTATCGGTTTATTTTTTAACAATGCTCTGTGGAGCAAAATGTACCATTTTATTTTAAAAAGTTGGCAAATAAAAAACCTGAATTAGTATGGGTATTCAGTCACAATGATAAGTATGACTTCATTAATCTGACTAAATTTCTGTGCAAAGAAGTATTGTCTTAAACTTTTTCTTTGTTGCACCAAAGAAAGCAGAGTCTAGAGAGGTCTGTTGTACGGTGCAAATGCAAATGCAATGCGGTGCAAGTTGGAGGTAGTTTTACTCAGAAATGCAATGTTTTATTTTCCTACGAATTCTAATTTTAAGTAAAATACTTACTAGCATGTTCACGCAAATTTACCTGAGATGTTGGGATACTTACTACTTGGGTAAGAGAAAAAACACGCAAAGAAAATACAAAACGTAATGAAAACTTAAAACTAACAGTGAATAATGAAACTTTCGAACAACCTAGTGATATTGCCAATTTATTGAACGACTTCTTCGTATCTGTTGGAGAAAGCCCATCGAACAGCGTACCTAGAGGTAGACCTGTAATGTACCCTACTCTTACGAGTAAATATATGTATCTTAACTCAGTCACCCAGGATGAAATAACACATATTATTTTAAAAATGAAAAATAAAAATAGTTTTGGCTTCGATGAGATTCCGTCGACTCTTATTAAATATTGTAAAGCCGAACTAGTAGAACCTCTGCCACGTTCCCTGACCTATTAAAGACTTCGATAATAAGGCCCATCCCTAAAACTAAAGCGACAACAGATCCCAATAAATTCCGTCCAATAGCACTACTGTCCTCTTTCTCCAAAATATTTGAAACAGCGATGGCAACGAGATTAAAGTCTTTTTGAGAGAAACTAGGTATATACGACGATAGTCAAAATGGTTTTCGTAAGGGACGGTCAACTATATCAGCTATTTACAAATTCACATGTGACATTCTTAGAATTATAAATAATCGAAAGTATGCTGTTGCTTTGTTACTGGACCCGAGCAAGGCTTATGACAGAGTTTCCCATAAAGTGCTCTTAGAAAAATTGGAAGGAATAGGAGTGCGCGGCGACACTAATAAATTGTTTAAATCTTACCTTGAGAACCGCCAACAATTTGTAGACGTAGAGTATCACGATACAAACAAAAATAGCCTTACGACAATAAGATCCCGGAAACAAACACCAAAAGGTTCAATCCCTCAAGGTAGCGTATTAGGTTGTGTACTATTTGTCATTTATATAAATGACTTGCCGAAAATAATAAATAAAAATAGTATTCTCAACGCAGATGATATAACTGTAGTGTTTGATTGTACCAATACAAGTGAGTTGAAAGATCAAGTAAAATATACCCTTACACAAATAACTGACTGGCTAAATGACCACAATTTAAAACTAAACCTCTCGAAAACTAAATTAATTCAAATTAAACCCCGTCAAAAAACGCCCATACAAACAAACATGACAATGCAATAATGACAATGCAATAGAAGCAGTTTCATCGTGCAGCTTGTTAGGAATAGAAATTGACTCAGAAATGAATTGGAAAGCGCACGTAGATAAAATCGCAAACAAAATATCTAGATTTACATACGCTCTATACCAATTAAAAAGATGTACGAATTTAAAAACTGCAAAAACAGCTTACTATGCGTACGCACACGCGTGGCTCAAATACGGTGTAGTCGTGTGGGGCAATAGCGTGCACGCTGGGAGGTTGTTCACTCTCCAGAAGAAATGTATTAGGGTTTTAGTGAATATTTCGTTAACGGAGACATGTAGACCACATTTTACTTCCTTAAATATATTGACATTGACATCAATATACATCTACGAAATCTGTAGACTAGTAAGAACAAATAAAGGTCAATTTGCAAAGGATAGTGATATTAACAGTAGCAGTAGTCGGACCAACCTTAGAAAACGCAATTAATGAATTAGTTCTTTTACTAATCTTAAAATAGTTAGAGACGGAACACAGCATATGGCTGTGAAAATATATAATAAGTTACCTCTAACAATTAAACAGATTGCGAAAGACTCGGTATTTAATATTAAGCTAAATAATTTTCTAACTTCTAAATGTTTTTATAATTTACAAGAGTACTTTGACATTGAATAAGAATAATAATAAAATTGTATTTGTAACTCTCTCTCTATGTACCTAAATAACTATTTGTAACTAGACAATATAAGAAAGCTAGCATTGTAAGTATTGTAAGTTTAATTAAGCAGAAAAATTGCAGTGCCCTTATAGGGTTTATGTTGATCCATGTAATAGTATAAGATCTTTGTAACTACAAGGCAATAAAATATATGACGAAATGATTATGACTTTTTTACTTTAAACTGTCCAATTATTGGAGATTAATTAGTTAGTAAATTGCAAATATTGTGCAAAATGTGGTTACAGGATAATCAACAAGTCTTTTTAGAGTTGTTAGTGTTTTTGTAGCTCTGCCTACCCCACTCTGGGAATGAAGGCGTGACGTTATGTATGTATGTAATTAGTTAATATAAATCATAGACTACAGCACCAACTGCAAAAAAAAAGGTAGTTTCAATTTGTTGCTCTACTCGTATGTTGATAAGCTGAATGACGTGGATACTAATGATAACGTTGTGCCAAACAATTTTTATAGAATAAAATTAATTGGGCTTTTCTTTCTGGAATTTAATATTATTATGCAGGTATATTACTTCTCATATCATAAATGTGCACGTTAGCGAGGAAGTTCGGATGTTTGTCTTTTACGCATGTTCGTCTTTTATCCTGCATACGCAGTGATACGGATTCCATTGGACAAACAGGTGGCCCCATTGGGCACAATGACTTGGATATTAATCCAAGTCATTACTTGGATTAATATCCAAGTCATTGGGCAAGATAGTTCCTCAAGATAGTTCCTCATAAAACTCTTCTAACATAATTGTTAGAAGAGTTTTATGAGGAACTATCTAGTGAATCGCAACAAATTTGAAAATAAATAAAACAAAGCAAATTCATCGTAACACACAAGAAATTAGGTTTTTTTTTATAAAGCTGTTGCCCCTTTTTTATAGGCAAACGCTTTAAACACGTTGAGTTTAATAAAAAATTAAGTAAAATGATATAAGAGATTTATTTACCAATAAAAAACCTATGAAACCATATTTATGCCTAGGTAGGTATTACATTACACAAATTTATAATCACATCACTACATAGTATAAAATAAAATCGCTCCTCGCTGTCCGTCCGTCTCTATTTATGCTTAGATCTTTAGAACTACGCAATGGATTTTGATGCAGTTTTTTTGAATAGAGTGATTCAAGAGGATGGTTTATATTTATAATACTTTAACCCGCGCAACGATTATAAAGAACTTATTACCAAAGAGAAACCAAACGATACCTAGTTATGATTTTAATAAGCACTATGCAAATATTATGGAAATAAGAAGAGTTCCTAATAAAACTGGAAACGTGATTAAAGAATTTGAGTTGAATATATACTGTTATCATTATTAGACACACTATGTGTATTCGCAAGTATACTCAAGAACAATAAAAACGGCTTACTGTACGTACACATTTGTACGAACATTTACCCGATTTTATTGCCGTTGAGTGTGGAATAAAAGAAACTGCCCACTGAGCCATACCATTGGGTAACCGGGACAAAACTGCGGCTAATTTCCCCGGGGGCCGGTGACCATGCCACGTACTCACTTAGTATTCCATCCAGCTCCTTGCCGCTAACTACTCAGGTAGAAACAAAAACTAAGGCGAGAATATGCAAGCTAATTAAAGAAAAAAAAACTGTGGTATGCGGATATTATCATGTTTAAATAATTCCTGAAACAAAAACATGGTGCTGTGTTTGGAACATTTAGCAGTCTCGCGTGTCTTTAATCGCTCAGAGCCTAACTTGATGTCAATGTGCGTTTTATATTGTGGAATCTCGAGAGAAAATCTGGTTGACCAGATCAAAGATCTGCCGTGCTCTGATTAAAACCCCTCAAAGTGACTTTAGTGGGTTTTTTACTTTTTTAAGCAGCGCAAGAGAGCGAGAAATTCTCTATCGACCTATCTTGGTTTCAATTTTTAGGGTTCCGTAGCCAAATGGCAAAAAACGGAACCCTTATAGATTCGTCATGTCTGTCCGTCTGTCCGTCCGTATGTCACAGCCACTTTTTTCCGTAACTATAAGAGCTATACTGTGGAAACTTGGTAAGTAGATGTATTCGGTGAACCGCATTAAGATTTTCATACAAAAATAGAAAAAAAACAATAAATTTTTGGGGTTCCCCATACTTAGAACTGAAACTCAAAAAATTTTTTTTCATCAAACTCATACGTGTGGGGTATCTATGGATAGGTATTCAAAAATGATATTGAGGTTTCTATTATAATTTTTTTCTAAACTGAATAGTTTGCGCGAGAGACGCTTCCAAAGTGGAAAAATGTGTGTCCCCCCCCCCGTAACTTCTAAAATAAGGGAATGATAAATGTAAAAATAATATATGATGTACATTACCATGCAAACTTCCACCGAAAATTGGTTTGAACGAGATCTAATAATTAGTTTTTTTTTAATACGTTATAAATCGTAAACCGCATTTTACCTTTCATTCAATCAACTCAAATATAATAAAGAATTAAGAAAAACATTTAATTTTATGAACATAAACCTTATGCATAAACCGTGAACCATTATTTTCTAATACGAGTAAGAAATCGGTAATAGTTTCCCAAGTAAACAACAATTCGCTTGGGGCGTGACTTTATCGGTAGCGGGAGCGCGCGCGGGGAGGTTCCCGACTACGCTTACCCGAACGGGCAGCCACGTGAGGGCAGCCGTCATTGACACTCGTGTGCGCGGAGTTATTGTCAAACTGGAATATATATTAGCTTGTTTAGCTATCACAAGCCTATATGGGCTCGCATATAGTACCTAATTATAATGTTTACTTATCAATATCTTATTTAAAAAAAAAACACTATTATTAAAACATCGATCAAAGTTACAACGAGGTACAAGAACTTTTATATTATGTATTTTTAATATCTACGTTACAAATCCTAAACCGCATTTTACCTTTCATTCAATCAACTCCAATATAATAAAGAATAAAGAAAAACATTTATTTAGATGTATAGTTGTACGGAACCCTACGTGCGCGAGTCCGACTCGCACTTGGCCGGTTTTTTTATCTTACTGGCTTTCAAAGATACCAGAGACACCTAACATGTCTAAGTGCATGATTTTTACCAGTTTTCAATCCTGAAACCTGTCTAACCAACCAAACTACGCTTTACTTTGTCTAAGTGCGGTTAATGTTTTTTTTTTGTTTGAAGTTCAATTTAAATACATAGCTAAAAAACCATTTGTTTCGCATCCTTAACTAATACCACACTTTAATACCTTTGCGGCTTTATAAGCATTTTTTTATTTGAAAATTATTTACATGACACAATGCTAAAAACAAGTTATTATAAACATACTACGTTTAAATTTGGCTAAAGTCCTTTAACCTTTTATTTTAAGAATATCATTGTCATTCCTATTACAAATACAAAGCTAAAACCTAGCAACTACATTTAAGAAGTGTATAAATTGTTAAAAAAATGAAATAATGCATCGCTAAAACCCCTTTAACCATCATTGCATCACTAAAACCTAGTAAAGTGCTGTCCCCCTCCCCCGTTGCTTTTGCGAGCGGGCGGTCAGTCGGCGTTGCGGCGCGCTAGAAATATTATAGTCACCTGCGCGAGCGTTTGCTGCGCGAGCTCCGTCAAAATGTCCGCGAACAAAAGGTAAGACACTTTATCTTTGGATTTTCGTTAAAATGTTGCCGTTTTACTAAAAAAAAACACAAATAGATAATTATGTACCTAAAACATGACATGAACAGTCGAGTTCATTTGTGTACCTATACTTTAGGATCTTTCTCGTACAAGGCAATAAGGTCTAAAAGTGTACTTATACCTACTTACGCGTTAATAATTCACTCAATTGTAATGGCTAGATTTCTTATTAACAATTGTAAACACGTTAAAATAATATAATTACTTACTTACGTATTTCTCTCTCTGTCTTCTCGTAAATAGGAGTATTAAAAGTCATTCTCAATAGTAATAGGGCCGAATGGTTTTTCAAACCTTCGTTAAGTTGCTTGGAGTCAGTAGGTAGGTATGTTTGTTTTATTCAAATCGCACACTTATAAACATTATTGAATCCCTGTTTTATTTGATTACTATTTATTGAAATGATTTCTGACTATATTTATTATTAAATTTATTTTTATATTATAAAAAAACGACGACGTGGTTGGCCTAGTTGTTAGAACCCTGCTTACGAAGCTGGCGATCCCGGGTTCGATTCCAGGTCGTGGCAAATATGTGTGTGATTAGCGTGAGTACCTATTTGGTTTTGAATCTTGGATGTTTTATTATTATATATAAGTATTCATTTCTTTTGAAGAGTATATTTATCGTTGCTTAGTACCCATAGTACAAGCACAGTAGAGAAAAGTAGATAGTTCGACTCCGGCCCTTTAGGAGATTCTTAGTAGACCCGAATTTGAGTGCAGTTTTATCATTTTTATGTATAATTATGTAGGTACCTACGTATTACAGGAACACATGCTTCAATCTTTTTTTAAAGTCGAGCTACTCTCTATACTTTGTTAAAATCTAAGAGCTTAGTTTGATACTGGGTCAATTTGTGATCGATTTTTATTAGGTACTTAGCTGTATTATTATTTGGAATTATTTTTATATTTATATTTTTCAGACGATTTCCCAACGCGAGGATCCAAAACATGTTACAGCTATACATTGCGAATGAAAACATTCAACCTAACAAATTACCAAAGCCTAAATGTTGCCAATGCAACCCATATCTGGAAATAAACTCAAAGAATGTAGTACAGAAGATCAACTCGCAAACACGCTTTATGCAAGTGAATACTCAATGACCGGGGCTTTGTTCGATAATTTTCCCGAAACTAAAACTTCGTACAATAATAAATACAACGGGTATTTTAGAATAGATATTAAAGGGAAGGGGTATAATATAATAAATAGTAAATACCTAAGGATAAAGCTTTTTTGTTTTATACAGATTACAATAATAATTTTATAATTTTAAGAGCACAATTTTGAATAATTACGATTTATCTCAATGTTTTAAGCAAACTTGTTTATTGTATAACCTGCTGATATTTGTTGTTTTTCAGAATTTAAGAGGTTGTCATATTTGATCTCAATTACTAAAGAAAGTATGAATAATTATAATTTTTGAATATTTTTTATAGTAAGTACCCAAGTAGTACCAAGATAATTACGCATTTCATATAAAAAGGATTTATTTAAACCTATTTTTGTTGATACGAATTGCATTTTATAATTTTAAGAGAAAAGTTTTTAATAATAACTATTGATCTCAATATTGTTTATACTAAACTTGTTGATTGTGTACCTGTTAATATTTTTAAGAATTTAAGAGGTTATCATTAGATCTCAATTAGTTAAGGAAGTACCTTTGTCTTAGTACATTTTTTGAATAATTTTTGTAGTAACGCTAATAGTGTTTTGAGTTATAACAAAGTGTTGATTTTGGTATCGTGTTCATTTTAAAATTTTAATAAACAAATAGATCATAAAGTATATTTTATTTCATCAAATTACTCAAAGAATATAGTGAATGTCAGTGCATAGTTTAGGACTAAAGCCAGCTTTTAATCAGAAAATCGAAAAATATTTCTCCGGGATACAACACTAAAATCTAGTCTTGTAACGGTTCGACTCTTCACTAGTTTCTAGATAAGCAAAAAGGGGTCACTCGTGGTAGTGCATACAATTATGTTGGCTGTCTATAGTTTAAAAATGGTAAAAGTCTAATAATGTATTTGTTGATAAACAATTCAATATAAAAACTTGGTAAAAAACATGACTATAAACCATTATAAGGGATTTAGCCATTTTCTTTGTTTGCAATTATAAATAGTGGTAAATGATCCTAATTTTATGACAAAAATACTACGCTAAGGTTACTTTGCTAGGTTCTAGCGTTCAAAACATATATTATTTCTTATTTATTTGCAAATCTAGAACACAAAAACCATTTTATAAAATAATAAAAGCAGTATTTTGCAAAAACACTGATACACAATTTAAGTACAACCGTTGTTTTAACGGTTACACAAAAAAAATACATGGTAAATCTTCACAAAATCTAGAAATATCGGTTTTTAGGTTTTTTATTTTTAACTCAAAATTTTGATTTGTGGCTTAGTGGAGTTTTAGCCAGAGCACGGCAGAGATATTCTGTTGTAAAAAAAAACATAATTATTCTTCCTTGCATTTTATATTATGACAAATCGCTGAACCGATTTTAAATAAATTGGTTATGAAAATAGCTTGAACTCCGATGAAGGGCATATAATATTTTTGAGTCCCAGAAAACTATACTATTTCTAGGAATATAGCGATACGTGCTTTATGAAGTTGAAGTCATGATCAAAAGCTAGTTATTGATAAATAAATAGCAAAAGTGCCCACTCCGCGATTTACGTTCATCGCTACAAGTACATGCCGGTTACCCATCTGACGGGTACTACAGTGGCTGCCACGGTGTGCATCGGATCGCACGCTCACGCTACTTCGCCTAAATTTAAGGAGAAACTAAGATCCAAAATTTATCAGTGCAATAACTTGTTATCATATATATTCCTTTAAGTAACTATTTTTATTTTTATATAATTTATTTTTGCTACCAATTTATCTCTGTTCAAATTTAAACCTACTTGAATGGTTAAAACTTAATTAAGGTAGTAAATTTGTTATAAACGACTGTTTGGTCTAATTTCATAGTGAACGCTGTTGCACGCCTGTTATTGAGGTACAGCTTAGATGTGATCCCTATTAATTAAGTAACATAATGTACCTATAGCCTTGTACTTTGTTGGTGTGCCAAATAACTAAATAAATAAATAAATCGTAAATATATCCCAAATGCACGTGCCGCATTCGTCTGTTTGTGTGTTGCATTGTTTCTGTTAATTATTTATTAATTAATATCGTCCTTTGTAAAGAAAACTTAATAAGTATTATATATTTTATTATCAATCTTCTGTTACCTACTATTACAAATAACCCTGCTGCTAGCTCTTAGACTACAATGCCCGCGCCACCACGCCATCCCTACCCCCTCCTATTTTTCCCTATTTTTCTATTCGTTACGTTGTATGGTAACGTAACGCATTAGTTGCATTATTTTATGATACATATTAAAATTAGCAACAAGATTTTGCATTACTGTGGGTTTCAGCAAAGCCAATAAATTGACGCCTCGCGGTCTTGGGGTATTCAATTCATTCAAATTGTGAGATTTATTATTTTAGAGATAAATAATGAAAAATTACATATAATACATGAACAATATACATTTATTGCTCTCTATATTGAATGCAAGCAATAAATGAGCAAAAAAAATATTACTTTACTTTTAGTCGTTGACAGCCTCACTATCGGCGACGCGGCGAGTGGGCCAATTCATTTTCACCATTCGTACACAGCCTTAACGTTCCGTTTGGCTTAATCATAATGTTTTGGCTTAGAAAAAGCGGCTTTTGTAAAGATCAAAGGAGTGTGCCTTCTGTACTTGTACTATTATCTTTTCTGTAGCCTTGCCGAAAGTGACCCTGAATATGAATCTAGCGGATTCGGGTTCAGTTCTCAATGATAGCAAATATCTGTGTTACCAGCGTGAGATGGAATTAAGTTTTGAGTTTTATCGAGCATGTTTAATTTTATGGTTACCTAGTAATTGGGACTAAGTCAATTTGTGTCAGGTTCTCTCCCATTTTTTTTTATCCATGATGTTTACAAATTTCATTACGTCCTATACAAATACCATAATTAGAGTTTTTAAAATATACTTATGTGACATGTGGTGTGATTTTTAAATAAAAATGTGCTAGTGGCTCATCAATAATTGAATGTGACTAAACTAAACTTACTTTAACGTAAAGTACAATCAACTGGTCTGAGATTCTACACGGTAAAACCTTATAATTGTTTTCGACATGTTTTCGCACCCTTACCATTAGTTGCAATTCCCGTACTCACTAGCGAGTCGAATGCTCTGTCACAGTATTATCGTAGAGTGAGAGGGTCTGTCCCTCTCATTAGAATCTCTAGCGAGTATCGTAACTGTAACTCATAGTAAAGGTAAATACTGTATTTTTTTGATAGCTCTCACTTACTTGACAGTAATGGCGGTCGAGTTAAAAACAACTATAATACGTCAAAGAAGGTATGGTCTTACGTCCTCTGGAAAGTGCTATGAAAGAGAGGAATAACTGTATACGCGAAATAATTGTCGTGTTATTCTTTCATAAGATATGAAGCTTTAAAATTAAAAAGTCATACTTCAGACCACCGGAAAAATACTCTATACAAAATTGACGACAGGAATGACGTCACAGCTGTTATTCCATGTTTAAAATATAAGGACCATAAAAAGAAATTTGCAATGAAATCAGGATGCCGAAAAAAACAATGTAAATATTAAAAGAAGTTTTAAAATATATTATTAAAAAAAATTGATTCTACAATTAAATCTTAATGTTTATTAAGATTTAATTGTAGAATCAATTTTTTTGGGTTAAAACTGCCAATTGTATTGCGTTTTATATGTTTATTTTTACATTTTCTCCTAAATCGTATCAACGAAAATCAATTCTGATTTTCATGCATGATCTCTATTGTGTTGGCAAGGGTTCATTTTATCTATTTTCAATTAATCAAATGTGTTATTTTGCGGGTTTTATTTTTTAATTTTTTGCTGTAACCATGATGTTAAATGTCAATTACGTAGGTTGATTACGTTAGACAAAACTCATCCGGCAAAATGCCTTTCGGTGGGATGAAAATTCTGCACAATGATCCGTTTGTTGAAAGCTTAGGTGTTCCAATAAGATAATAGATACTCGTTGGGAAGTGGGTCAAATTAAACTTTCCGAATTTCACGCAGACTACAGACGGAGAGGTGAAGTTAAATACGAGCTTATAATGTGGAGGTGCAGTTTTACAATCACCGTTATTCACAGAACTGACAACGCAACCTCTTTTGCAGTATTTGAAATAAGGCACAGTAATAATAATCTAATTGCGCTGAACTGAAAGGATATTTTTTTTTACTGAAGAGATGATTTTCGTGAAACGGGTAATGAATGAGTAATTTATGATTAAATATTTTTAGGTTTCCTTACCAATTTTTGAAACTATATATATTAATAGCATTTGAAAAGGCTTTATCTGTAGAATCCGACACGTTTTTGAAATATATTTATTGTAGCTTACTTTTTGAAGTTAATGAGCAGAAAATTCAGATATATTTCAGACGTATTATTTGTATCATTTACTGAAAAAATAAATGAAGTGGTAAAAATAAACAGTTTTAATAAATTATCTAAGTTTAGGGGAATTAACATGACTTATATAAAATCCGACTTATATAAATAACCCTTCCTTTTCGCTTCATTATAATCGGGTGGAAAATAAGCATTCATTGGTAGTTTTCTACAAAAGGGCACGTACGCGTTACATGCAAAATTACCGTCCAAAAAATAATAAAAATACTAAAAATACCTCATTCTTCACCCACACATAGCTATATCTCAACGGTGACGTACAGCACATACAGTAACATCGCAGTCTAAAATATTAAAATGTAATTTGTGCGGCTCAGTGCACCCCGCACACGGCTTAACGCGAGTTTAGTGTTGGCGGAGTTATGCATGTGCTTGTTTCTGTTTCTAAATTAGACACAGGAAGATTAAGGCGCGGTTATACTAACTTATGCCTCACCAAACTTGTGCCGGTAGATACTACAGAAACCTTAATATGTTACAACCAATAACAGATAAAGCTATATGAGTTATAACAATGTATATCCCTGAATCTATCCAAAGCTTGTCCGATTCTGACATAATTATCCTAGGGCCTCAGATTGATGACTTAATTCGTCGATTCATCTTATAAAAACGACCGACCTGCGACCTGTGGCGACCTTTTTAGGGTTCCGTTGTCAAACTAAGAACCCTTATAGTTTCGCTATGTCCGTCCGTCCATCACATTTTATTGTACCACTTTGTTAACGTGACTAATATGCATTTTCATGCCAAATTACAGCTTTCTAGTACTAAGAGTCTCTGCGCTAGGTTGCGGACGAACGGACGGACCGACGGATGGACGGATATGGCGAAACTATAAGGGTTCTTAGTTTGACTACGGAACCGTAAAAACTAAGATTTTACACAAAAAAGCTAGTGACTTTCTACGAGGTTTATAACAGACCGTGCATTGGCAGTTTTTACAAAAAATATCTGCAGCGATCAATTAAGAAAGAAAGAAAGAAAGAAATCAATTTATTTTGCAAACAATTAACAAACCTAAAGAAACTACAATACATAAGAATTGGACACAATTGCATGCAAAAATGGATACCACTCAGCAATTAATGGTGAAGTGCGTCAACATTGTATGGGTTACGCTATTTGATTATTGTTTCACCGATATTGTATGTAGTTTTTTATACCCACTTGATAACTGCCAGTTACCTCTGCCTCTTTTATTCTTCAACATCCAAATCAAGAAAAAAACATGAATGAATGAATGAAATACTTTATTCGCTTGAGACATGGTACATCATAAGATAACATAAATTTAAAAAAACACATCACATGTCTCACCTGATCGGTATGCAAAATCTTAATCTTAATCTAACTGTCACAATAAAGTAAATGGTAGTAATGGTAGAATTAAAATTGTCAATGATAAAAAATTACATTCATAATTTTCAATATTTTTACTTATATCCACAGAAAATTATCACAAATCATTGGTTTTTTTTTTAATACAGTAATATGTTTTGTTATTTAGCCACTGGAATAACTTAATTTTAAATATTTTCAATGGCAGTTCTTTAAACCGTTTGTTAGTTTGTTGAAAATTCGTACTGCCATTGAGTTGTAGTTTCTGGCGGTATAAATCAGTTGTACTTTTAGGGCATATAAGCCTTGCTGGGTATCTGGTATTAAAGTGGCAATTTTTATTATTTGTTGTAAGTAGGTAAAGAATGGAAAAGAAAAAACTTAACTAGTTACACGAAAAAAACGATTAAAAAACATAACTTTAAATCAGTACCTACTCGTATCTGCTTATCCGCGCTGTGTAATCTGTGTATGAGGGCCAGTGTAAACTCTTCCTTATAAAGAACCTGGAGCACAATATTGAATTCAATTACCAAGTACTTTGCTCAGTTCAGTTACATTTAGAACTTCGTAACCTAATGAGAGGAACCCTTTTCAGCATTACAGCACTAACTCCTATGTGTTAATCAGCTTAAAAATTACATTCACTCAAAACAGTTTTTACGGTTATAAGAACGTTTGAAGTAAACTTCTTGCACGGGTTAGTTATGAAGATTTTTTGAAACTATCAGCAATTTTTTTTCTCATTTTAAATAAAATTTGTATGTTTTTTGTTAATAAAAAAAATATATATTTTGGTAGTCGTTGTTCCTACAGATAAAGCCTCACCTAAGCCCGAAAGTGTTTAATTGCGCAACTCCAGAACGCCGTTGAGATCGGTGTCTCTCCACCTTCATTACCAAACGGTTCCAAAACTCATGTCTGGTAGTACCGGGGAACCAAAGAACTATCGATCCCGTACATGTTTTCCTACCATCTTTACGCTCCTTGCTTCAATTTTGAGTACAGAATCAAATGTTTTGGCCTCTGCTCAAAATGGATGAAAAGTTGGGTCGCGCGGTAGGAGCTCCTTCTTGTAGACATTATCATTTACCAGCAGTAGTCCAGTAATTTTATGGCTTTTAAAACATTAATTTGTAATAGTCTGATTTATTTACTCCATTTTTATAAGATATTCTAAGACACTATATTCGAGAATCCTACAAACTTTCCACCCGGAAGTAGGTATATAAATATACTTACTGTCAATTATGTATTTTTTGTGTCTAAGCGTAATAATATTTTAGTCTTTAATAAATACAAGCCACTAAATCAGCTAAATACATGGCTCCGGTTGTATATACCCTTAAATGATTGAAAAAAGTGTAATAAGTAGTGCTTTAATAAAAATGAAATAAAACTATGTAACGAAGATATTTACCTAAATATCCTATTAAAAAAACGTTAGTATTATTTACCACCATAAAATCTACCTTCCTGTATAATTTAGTGTATGATTTTCTTGCAACGGTTATATTTATTGTAATCACCAAGGAATAAAGAAAACTTAAATACGGAAATATGCAAAACGAAAATAATATTCTATCGAATTGAATATAAACGAACCATTCTTAATTATTTCTTGTGCGATTTCTCTTCAATTTTATAGATCAAATATTACTCGTAAGTGAGCAGTAAAACAAATATGTTTATAATTTTATTATTTTCACAATTATTTCAGGTTTTTAATAACTTTTTAAATCATATTTAGTTGGATAATGTTTCTACCTAATAACTAGAATTATAATATATACGACAAAAAAGAAAAATCTGCTAATATAAATTATTTCCATTTCACTATACCAGCGCCCGTAAAATGACTGGACTACAAGGCAGCTGCTTGGAGTGACTATAAAAATAATTTATTATTATGACTCGGTGCCTAATTCATGGCTCAAACGGATCTTGGAATTGTTTTTTTTATTTTTATTTTTTTTTATTTTAAGTAGAAGGCACACGAGCACTCAGGCCACCTGATGGTAAGTGGAATCTGAGACCCATACACATTTGAATTCTCAAGACTATAATCCCAAGACCTCAAATGCGTTGCCAACCCTGAGGGCTAAGATGGAATGCCTCTATGCTAGTAATTTCACCGGTTGTCTTATCCCCACACCGGAACACAACAATGCGATCACTGTTGCTTGGCGAGTGGTTAATGGATAAGATGGTGGTAGCGATCCGGACGGACCCTGCACAGGGTCCTACCACCACTAATGTTTTAATCTTTGAGGTCAATTTTGGGTGTGTGTATGAGGCAGTGGGTGACAATCAAGATGTCCTCTCTGATTCGCGTCACTTGATAAAAGACAATCCTCATTGTTAGTGGCATCTTTCTGGGTGACAGTCTGGGTCCTTTGTATTTTTGCCTAGCCTTGAATCCGGTCAGTGGTGCTAGACAAGGTGTATTCGATACTCGCTAGCTACTAGCTATGTTGTGTATACTTAGATATGTACATACCGGTCCAAATTATAACTCTCCTTTTGCTTCGCCGTAGTCGGGTAACAAAGTATGCCTAGTTTTCATGTGCCACCAACAGTAGTGATATCTTAATGGTGTCGAGTTTGATACTTAGTAGCAAAGATTTAGTGGCACATAAGAACTTGGGCTATTTTTTAATATTTATGACATATTATACACATGTATATTTGGTGGAATATTAATTTAAAGAGATCAGTGCCCGTATATCGTGGTGGATAAAGCATCAGTCACTCTCGCACTGTACAGTACTTGTCAAGAAGTGACGGATACTTTATTCATGTTTCGTCACGTGATACGGCCATAATAAGCCCTCTGTGGGGCTATCAAGGTGTATTCGACACTCGCTAGCGATTATGTTTCGATTGAAAAATATATGGAATTGACGTAAGTGTCACGTTACTATCTCGGTGGCTAACGTCAATTCCATACATTTATCAATCGAAACATAATCGCTTACGATTGTCGAATGCAACTTGTCTAGCACCACAGTTCTTTGCAGAATGATTTCAGGCTAGAACTGTTTGCATCGAAACGCCAAGATCGGGTTGCACTATTGAAAATCACTCAAGAGTTCAATAGTGCCATCAAGATATAATTCGGTGTAGATCAGTGTACGGTCAATCTTTAAGTGATATTTCTCTGACTCTCGGGGATAACTATTATTGCTATGTTTCAACGTTGTCGAAGAAAATAATCAAATATAATGGATAAAAAAAAATGCAAACCTTTTATCAGCAGTTCGGAACCGGAACTAACAAGAAGACCATTGTTGAGAAGAAGCGCCGCAAGAAACTCAACAGTCAGTTTCATTTTAAAATTAAATCGCTTATGACAGAAAACAGTTATAAATTATTATGAAAGAATAATAAAAGAGTTGGAATAAGATTTAATAAGCTTGGTAGCGGCACGTCATATATATAGACTTCCATCTTATTCAAAGATTGTAAGACTAATGTTAAATTAAACGCTTTCATTCAAACGAATGATAACTCGGAAGTTGTCAACCGTTTACCGCTTACAACACTGAGCATATTTAACGCTCGAGCCAAGCGATTTGTCTTATCAGGCTACGTAACGTATTTGGCGAAGTTTCGTTTGCGACGGAAGCCCTGATAAGGAGTTCAGCGTGAGCGACGGAACGCGAACATTGCTATGCATTTAAATTACGTCGGTGCAACTCTGATTTATGTAGTAAGTAAATGTTGGAAAAAGGTGGGCGACATATGATAAAAGGCAATGGTAAGTTGAAATGAAGAGAAAAATTAGGAATGTGAAGCATGATGCCATTAATGCGATTCTTGCGGTAGGTAAACAAGATTGTCAATACTGGTAACCTATCCTGCAACCTTCATTATGACTATTAGCCTAATGAAGGTTGCAGGTTATCAACTTTAAAACCCTGCATATCGTTTCCATAAAATAACACTCACATTAATTGATCATAAAGAAAGCATGTTAACTCATATTATAATTATTATTATTAAAGAAGCAATCCTGCTGCCAACGTTCAATAACAAACAACGTATTTTCCAATAACCCGCCTCCGATGGCTGTGCGGCTAATCTTATAAAGTAAATCACAGGTGTGGCGTATTGGTTCTCTGCCACTAACCAAAAATTGTATGCAATATGTACACGCCAGGTGAGTTTTAGGCGCTGAATAGGTACCTATCTTAATAAGTTTCATAAGATTTACTTTAATAAAACACCTATAACGCTTTAACACGCTATGTTCTGTTACTGGCTGACAAAGTTTGAAAATGGGAACGAGTAATTGTCTATAAATATCCCTGTATACGGCGGTACTATAAGTTGCATAGGTTTGCAAAATTTCATGCCTATCCAACGTACTCGCAAGAAAACTCGCAGAGTGTGGTTGTTTCGTCATCAGAACATGGTCTTGCAATAGTTCTAAGGAGTCGCTTAAACAAAAATAATATGACTTTTTTATAGCCATAAAAGGCAAACGAGCAGACGGACCACCTGATGGTCATCAGTTTCATTATCCATTTACTAGGAGAGAAGAGCGAGCCAAAGACTGTTTGTTACTGTAATATTATAAAGAGAGCGAGCAGATTTTGTAATTTGGTTTATATGTGAAGGGTTATCTCCGGAACTGCACACTGCACCTATTTGAACAATTATTTCACTATTCAAAATGTATATTATTCCAGAAGAACGTATTATACAATCATTATGTATTGTATTTTTCAACCCGGGTGAAGCTGGGACGGGCTGCTAGTTTACAATAAACTGCCTAGTAAGCTGTGTGGCTAATCTTATATCAAGGTGTCGTCGGCAAGTGTCAATTTAAAAAGAAATAAAATAATATATATACAACGATGCGAGCTGGAAAGTCCAAAACTATATTTATGGTTTTTCTCAAGGACAAAACCGAACAAAACAAAATAAGCAAACTAATTGTTCATTTTTCAACTTGAAACTAACTCAAATTGAAAAAGTACCAAGCACAAGCCAACTAAGTTGATATTGATTCAGAATACAATTAGTAATCCAATATATCGTACTAGAGATGTTGTCTCGAATCCGAATAAGTCTCTCTCTTATGAATCGATGTAGAGAAGCGCGCAAACTTCATAAATGTAACAATGTTGCTGAATACCGAGGTGCCTATTCTAAGCATTTCCTCTAAACGGATTCAAAGTTTCGGTTATTTCACTACTATTATCAGCAATCGTGACCAAATCGAGAGAAAGAGAGCTAATGTGAATTCGAAGTTTCAAGTTTGGAGTAAGTAACGTCTGCCAGTCAGTAAAATGTTTTCCTATCCAATACCCTGGAATATAATTATTTTGTGGTTCGTAACAATAAGATTCCTTAATCAACCTCCAAGTGCCAAAACAGGGTAAGGTTACCTTGTTATTTCAGTGTAAACTATCGTATATCAGGTATCCCTCCAACTGGAAAGAGAATGCAGATAGTTCTAATTAACAAAGGAAATTGTGATCCCAAAGCACAAATCAGAAAGATTTACATTTTAGATAGTGACATTGTGCAGCTTCAAAGGTATGGAATACTCAATATACGACTACGATTGTTAAATTCAGTGCACAGTTTAAAAATAGAATCTAAAGCAATTTTGATGGTATAACAAAAAAAAAATATAACTCATAATTCATCATTATTTATTTGCTATAAACATGGTGTAACAAAAGGGTGTTTAAATGTAATAGTGCTTAACCTACCTCAGGGCCTCTATAATATTCAGGTGCGTTAAAACGATATCGTGTTTGACACGATTAAGAATCGTTGTCACAGTCGCCAATATTGTAAATGGCATAAGAGTTATCAAAACGTTGACAATACGGAAACAGATCAAAAACGATATCGTTATTAACTTGTAGAATTCCAGCCCAGAACTTCTGTTCTCTTTATACCTTATCGTTTAAGACTTAGCTTTAGCATTGTGTTGGTGGTGAGTGTGATACTTGTAAACAGTTTGTGTGCACTATGCTGGGCTGCCTAAACAGCAGCACCATCAGCGCATCAGCACTACGTTGATACCAGGGCCCGTAATAGTAGTTTTTAGATTGTATTACTTGACTGTCTTTATTTTAATGGCAATAAACGTATTTTCTATCTTTTTTATTTTATTTAGATATTCCTGTAGTTGTTTTTGTGTATACCAATTGCGACATATTTTGTCTGATACGTTGCAGTGCTCCATAAGATTTTCTTATGATCTGGTTTTAAATTATTCTATTTTTAACTTTCCTTCCTTGGGTATTATGTTGTAAAAATCGCTTGAAAATGCGTCACGCGTGATTAATCACGTTCCAAATGTAAAGTGTATCTTACTTGACAGCTATTGCAAATGGAGTATAAATAGTATCTGGGACACCTATGTATATGATGAATGAATGAATGAATAGTTTATTTGCATAAAAACAAGCGTAAATAAAAGGTGTTACAATTGTCATAGATCGTATCTTGTATGATTTTAACACTTTGTAGGTACAGTTTATAATATAACTTTAATTGTTTGTCTACAATACTAGTAAATCAATAAAATAAATAATGATTGAACACATTACTTTGGCTTGTGATTTATGATAATTCCGAAGATATTAAATAACGTGTAGAATCGGAGGGGTCATAATTAAGTCGATGACCGATCATGTGTATCCAAGTAAAATTAACACGATAAAGCATTATTATTGCAAAAAAATGTAACAAAAATATAACTTAATCCAGCTTTAGTTTCGTTTTCTAGCTGCATTATTGCTATAAGTTTTTTTATTCTAATGCTTTAATTATCTTTAAGGTTGTTGTGAAAATTTTGTTGGTCCAACGCCAGATTGATTAGAACACGTCAGCAAAAACCGAGCACTTGCAGAAGAGGAACACTCGGATACAATCCGGTTTAATAAAAAATATAATGGATTTAGCTCATCTCGCGTCACCTTGCGTCAAAAATATGAAGATTTACTTTAACAAAGTGGAATAAAAGTTATTATTAATAAGTTATTTAGAAGACGTTTTAAGATCGCTATCTATGTAGCTATTAGACCGCTTGTTATTTACCAAGTTCCATAAAAAAGCTATTTTTCGTTTTTTAAATGTAACTCTGTGTTGGGCAATCAGTACAATAGAGATTATACTCGTAGATTGGTTTTGTATTTTATTTGTTTTATGTACGTACCATAACTTGTTCATACTCGTACATCATACGCTATTTTTACCTTCGAAATCTCCAATGTTGGTTTAAAATATGTTTCTTCTTCTTTAACTCCTTCTGTATTTACTACAAAAAACCTTAATAAACTCCCTGACCCATCTTAATTCCTTTGCGAAAGTACATCTGCCTGTTTAGCGCAACGCCCATCCAGGCTGTCAGTTTCCTTTAGTTTAAGTTAAACTGGGTTTAAACTTTTACTTTCCTTTAGGAATTTATGTCAGGTGTTAGTTGACTTTCACCTGACATCATTCTATCTAAACTCCTAACGATACTTACATCCTTGTCCAACAAGAGTTATGAACAATAGCATGTCGGACCATGATACTCAGTGTAGGGTTCCGAAGCCGTTAAGTACTTACTACAAACATAAAAATCAACAAATAATAACTTTAAAAAAGGCTGGACAGACACTGCAATGAACTCGCCCAAAACCTGTTAAAGGACCAATGTCCAATGTCAGGGGTCGTCTGAAGAGGCGACCCCTGATGCTTGCTAGGGATATAAAATGAAGAATCTGCAGTCACTGGACTTCAGATCTACAACGCCAACAAGCTCACAGAATAGATTTGCTTATAGTCCTCAGACTGATTGCAAATTAAAAAGGAAAAAAGAATAAAAAAAAAAAAAAAAAAAAAAAAAACTAATTTTCTATTTAAAGTCGTTTGGTGCCGTTTTAGATGTCTTTTGTAGGTATAAACACTTCAATCGCCAGTGTCTCAAGAACCAATGTTGTCTACTTAGTCGTGATAGTTTTCCTTTAAAATACGTTATAATTATACTCTTTCATCTAAGATTTTTTTCTGTTTTTATAGTATTTGTACGGATATAAACGTATCATAAACGGATTACTTAATCAAAAAATTGTTTTCACGAACCCGTAATATTTTTGAAAGACCTATCCAACGACACCCCACACTATAGGGTAGACAAGAAAAAAAAGTACATCCCCACGTTACGTGCAGGGGAAGCACCCTACATTTTTTTCTTTTACATTTTATTGTAGCACTTTCTTGACGTGACTAATATGCATATTCATGCCAAATTACAGTTTTCTAGTAGGTACCAAGGGTCTCTGCGCTAGGCTGCGGACGGACGGACGGACATGGCGAAATTATAAGGGTTCCTAGTTTGACTACGGTACCCTAAAAACAAGCCACCGGTAGAAGCTATAATACAGCAATGTCAGTAATGATCTGCAAACCTCTATCACTGTCGCTATTGCCTTCTTAATACGTTCCCTTGTTCTTTGGCCCTCGTTCCTTAGCCCATTCCTTGGGTATATGTATCAAATCAACCCTCTAACTAACCCCGAAGCCTAATGTACTCGTTAATCAGATGAGGCGGGTGACGTAGGCCTTTGTATGTGCCACATTGTGTTATACGCCTTCCCCTGGCAATACGTCAGGAGCACTTGACTGAAGGGAATTACTCCACATTAACTATGGTAATATCTTCTTAGATCTGACATGTCATTTGACCTACGGCAAAGCAAAGGAGAAGGATGGTTTGTGTTTGATGCGAAGATATTGTCTTCTCGATGTACAAATAGTTTCGGCCATCCTGTTGACCTAGTACAGTCTGACTACGAATCTAGGTCGTAGTTAACCCCCCAAGAGCCAGATACTCTAATCAAAACAATTGTATTAGATTTTAGAAGATTAAGTACCAATTTCACCATACGATGTTAAATACTTAACACATGATTAGAGCGCTAACAGTTAGTTGTCATAATGTATGAACTAACAGTCGATTAACATTGATTAAATTTAACATCGCATGGTGTAATTGGTACTTAGGCTCATAGAGACTAGGGTGAAATTTCAAGACATTTTATAAACTCTAAAAAATCGCTTTTTAAAAATCATAGTAATTTTTAATCACGATGTATCAATGTTAATAAACATATAATTTATAATACCTGTGAATCGAATTAATAACTTGGAAAAAGTAACGCGCTTTCTAACGGTTTTTGTTTAAAAATCGCTTGAAATTACGTCTTTATTACCATTTTATCGATCAACCACGTTTCGAATTTTGTGTACTGTCATTGAAATGGAGTTTAGTATCTGGGACACTTACATGATTTTAAAAAACTTTGCATAGTTTATTTAACTTTGTCTATGTGCAATACTTGCTATTTTTTAGTTGAATTAATAAAATAAATAATTATTGAACTCATTACTTTGGCTTGTGCTAAATTATGAAAATGAGAAAGTTTTTAAACAATGTGTGGAATCGGAGGGGTCACATGTGGTTGCTATATATCCGAAAACAAATTAAGTCAATAAAGTATTATCCCTACTCAAATACATGACTTTTTTACATGCATAAATAAAATATAATATATATGTGGTAGTAGAATTGCGGTGTACAATTTCAGCAGAAATGAACTATAAACAAATGAATAGTCACTGCCTTTAAATAATTTTTGATAACTAAGGTTTAAATAGTTGTGACATATGTGTCACCGGATGCAGGGTTATTATTTCCAAAAATATAACAATTTGATTATGTTTTTAATGCCACCTACCACATGAACATTTCTTTATTACTTATTTTTCACTAAAAAACCCTTTAAAGTATGTTCATCAAAATCAGTTTTTTCAGGTCTTTATTAGCGGTTGAGTAGATTAGAGGTGGTATCTGGCAAAATATAAAATTAAGTTACAATCAGCATTTTTAGCAGCTTATTTACAACCTTGACGATGAATTAATGCTAAAGATACGAATCCAATCCTGCGAGGTGTCGGCAACAAAGAGCGATGAAAGATAGCACTTGCAGTAATCCGCCGCAGTCATTAATATCATGACCGAGCCCGAGGATAACTCTAAGCCGAAGGGGGGTTTGTACGTGGGGGCAGCAGTGTTATTCTTTTGCAAAGCAAAGGTTTGCTTGGTTCATTTTGTCAAACTTATCTTTATTTTACAAATAAATTAATTAAGCTATGAATACTGTATAATATTAGTATAAGTATGAATTGTAAGTTGTAACTGGTTAATCAAGGGATAAAAGTGATCAATTACAACCGAGATAATTAGGCTGCACAAGAGTTGTAAATACTAAGTGAGGGCAGTATATAAATATATGAAAAATTATCATGACGTAATGGAAAAATTACCGTTGCTAATTTTTGTCCTTAACTACCTATTAGGTATTTTTTTTGGAAAACGCCCGTTTACTTGTGTGCCTCTTTGGAATTGCACCTTGACAAAGGACACACACACACACACACACACACACACAATATTAAGCTTAAAACGCAATTTTTTGTTAGACTTAATTAGTATTTGTAGTTTTGGCTGTTGGGGGGGGCCACCTACAGCAAAAACTACAAATACTAAAATCTGAAAAAAAAACCGGCCAAGTGCATTTCGGACCACGCACAGTGAAGAGTTCCGTAGCTGGGATGAATGTTTATGGTTGAAATTCATTTTTTTTTTATTAAAATCTCAAAAACTACACAGCGTATCGTGTTCAAAACAATTTTGGTTGGAAGTATTTCGTATGTTCTACTACTGTAATTTTTATTAGAATGTTCTATTTGACATGACATGCGTCAGCTGCTTTTCGTGGGAGTTTTAGATATGTAGCAACAAAGTGTTGGAATAATCTGCCCCCACCGCTTCGGAACCTGAAATGTATACATAGCTTTAAGGCTCAGCTAAGGAAACACTTGCACGAACACCAAAAAAGTCAAGAAAAATTCAGACATGATACTAGTTGTTACTAGTTTGGTTCAAAACACATACCTGATTTTTATGTCCCAGAAGCACTCAGGAGCATGATGTTGCTATAGCTGTATTTTATTGTGCAATTTCGGTTTTAAATATCACCTCATTTAGTTTTGTAGTAATTTTTGTACATTTAATTTGGTTTTTCATGGTCCTAGACCTATTTTTGTTCATATTTGCTGCGAATTATGTAATTGACCGTATGACCGTTGATGTTACGTAATATTTGTTATTTTGTCTGTCATAGATAAGGCCTACTCTAGTTTATCTCACAGATTATAGGTTAGTTTCTTTTAATAAGCCATAGACTGCATAAAGCTGCGCAAAGCGGTGTTTGCACGATGGCTTTATGTAACTGTGTGGCATGTTTTTCACCTGTTTATTTATTTATTTGTCTTGTCTTCTTTTTATCTTGTTATTTTTTATTTTACTTCTATAATTTGTAGAACAAAGTGTGTGCGGTCGTGGCGTCATTGCGCCGTGACTTCACCAAATGGCCGCAACGGAAGATCAGCGCCGGCTCTGCCAGCATCACGCTGAGTTGCGACCATTTCGTGACAAATTATAATTTTGTGTTCTAATTGTTTTGTACTAATTAATGTTTACACGTCACGAATAAATAATTTATTTCTTTCATTTCTTTTCTTTCGATTTAACAGTTCAAAAGCTACCCACCCGGACAGAATTTTTACGACTTTAGAAGCGTATATCTAGCTAAATGTTCACTTACGTAAAAAAGTAAAAACCTCTGTATCATTTTGGAAGCTCTATCTAAAAATACCCCACACGCTGATATAACTCAAAAAATTTTTTTTCGTCCCCTAGTTACATGTATGGAGTGCCACCCCTAAATATATATTTTTTTAAATTTTACTACATCATTGTATAGCGGTTCATAGAATACAAAATGGCTGTGACATACAGACGGACAGACGGACGGACGGATGGACAGACGGACAGACGGACAGACGGACAGACGGACAGACGGACATGACGAAATTATAAGGGTTCCGTTTTTGCCATTCGGCTCCGGAACCCTAAAAAGAGCATTTAATAGGTATAACGAATTTTTAAGGAAAGCTATCACGACTAAGTAGACATCATTGGTTTTTGAGATACATGCTATTAAACTGTTTATATCTATTAAAATCATCTAAGACGGCACCAATTGACTTTAAGTAGAAAATAAGTTATTAGTTGTTGATTTTTATGTTAGTAGTAAGTACTTAACGGCTTCGGAACCCTACACTGAGTATGATCCGACATGCTCTTGCCCGGTTTTATTTTGATAAAGTTGGAAAAATATAAAGAGAGTGAAAAAAATAAGCTGGTAATAAGGAAGGGATGTGTAATAATCCAGAGCTACACGGTAAACATGATTATTGACGTGTTCCCGTATTGTCAACCTTTCGAGAACTCTGACAGTAATTGCGGCCGAGTTAAAAACATTGCCAAAACACATCAAACGCAATATCGTTTTAACCCAGTAGAATAGAGGCCCTACTGTGACTTAGGTAAGCTTGTTTATTAGGTACAGTACAACGCAGCGAATAAGTATTTATTATATAGCTCACGGTGAATCAATATGGGGTATTTCTTAACAATGGTAATTTGCATGCCAAATTTTCTCGACATAGAGATTTTTGTGTAAAACCATTTTTTTTATGTACCTAGTGACACTCACGCCATCAAGATAAATCAAAATATTAAATATACACCATTTATCAAAATCGATTGACCCGTTGAGAAGTTAGCTACATGACAGACATACATACAGATCAAAAACCCTTTTGAGATACGCCGCAGTTGAGTCGAGCACTGACTTTGTTTTATAACAACTCTGCGGGCTTGTTATGGTCGTGTTCTCCGCTGTGGATAAAGTATCTGTAACTCTCGGACTTTCATATTTGTGAAAAAGTGACAGAAGTTTTATCCACAGCGTTAAACGCAACCGTTTCTATAAAAGTTTGGTAAATGAACTAGTTAGATAGTCAAATTTCGAATAATTTGAGCTTGTTATTGCCTATGACAGTCCCTTTCGTATCGTGTATAAATTTTTTTTTTTCATTTTTTAACCTTTTATGCGTGATTGAAAGTCAAAAAATATTTCTCAACATTCTAACCAGCTGTTTTTATACATAGAGTCTATAATTGTCTGCCTTAACTGTTTTTAGTCATAATCTGTTTAAAGTCATAAGTATCGCACGTCATATCGCATTTTTTAAGAAACTGTTACTTTTTCAGGATTTTTAAGAAATCACAACTTACCTAACGTAAGATATTTAGACAATTCCGAAAAATTTACAGTTCCAGCGATGTAAAATTATGACTATCAATAATTATATCAACAAAGCAATGACGATCAAAATGTTTTTTGTTGATTTCATGATGTCATTTGACGTCATACGGTATGCAAATCCAAATGACCTCATTTGTTAAAATCAACGAAGTAAATGAATAATTTAATTTAAATTTATTGATTCAATACGCTTACGCTTTCCATGTGATAACTATCCGCATGTTGTGGAAATGTAGTTTCTTGAAATTAGGTGCGAATATAATCATTAATGTGTTTACTTGTTGGTTTGTATCTTAGGAACTACCGAGTTCAAAAATAATTTTATGGAAACTACATTATTCCTAACTAATGTATTGCTATATTTTATGAAGTTAATCTGTAGCAAAGCAAGGGCGGGTCAAATTAATGAATTCGTTTGTTTTATTTCCGTGCACGGCGCGTCACACTTTACGTCACGGTCACGTTGTTCGCTGATTGTTACAGGTGATTAATAATTTTAATTTACGTTGCGCTGAAATTGTTAAAGTAATTCATTAAGTTTATTAAATTCTTGCGAAAAATAAGGATTTACGTTATTTACGTATACGTGTACTCGGTTTTTTTGGCGCTACATTTGTTTTTTGGTTGTAGGGGTGAGAGATAACCACTTTGTCATTCATTTACTATCTAATTTAAAAACCACAATAAGACAGGTATACACAAGGTGTTTGGCAGTCAGGTAGGGTTTTTAAAGGATGAAAGTTGAGAGTCATTCTGAACATTTTGACCACATTTACTATTATGCAAAGTTGCATGGTGTTAGAGATACTTAATGATATTTTTTCAATTTTTGAAAAACTAATAGTACTACCAGGAACACAATTTTTAATCAGTCTAGCATTAGAAGACGTAATGTAATTTAGCATATACATTTAAATTTAATTACGCCAACAAAGTGTCGTATAGCGAGAATTTAATAAAAAGAAAAGTGAATAAAAGTTAATTAGAGGTTATGTATGTATAATTAAATAAAAATACAACTATTTATAAAAATATGAAATGTAGTATATAAAGTTATTTATATTAATAAAGTATTCTGTATGTATGCCTATTTGTTTCCTCACATTACATACACACAATCAGCTTTTTAGACCATTCGAGCGCATTGAACAAGACAGCAAAATGCAACTTTTTTCAAATTATTTTATTGTAATGATAGTTTCCGTCGCACGCAAACAAGGGATCCACTGAAAGTCAGTGTTGGAGCACACGTGCCCCAAAACATGCTGAGTGGGCCCCTATTGGCGTCAGGGTGCAATACCACCAATGCTTATATGCTGTAAAGTTTCTTATGTTTAAGTTAATTAAGTTAGTGGAGGTGCGCTTTTGATTCCAATAAAATATTTTTCTTTGTTTCTTTCTAAGTTAACAAGAAGGGCGTGGGTCGGACCGGATATGCTTCTACATCTCTGTTGTACGAAGAATCGTAGAGAAGATGAAGTGGAGCACGGGTATAGATGAACAGGCCAGTCGAGTTGAAGTGGAGCTTAGAGGAGAGTAACCGGGGGTAGCAGCCGACCCTGTGACGGATGCCATGTAGGTGGAGAGGCTGAACCTACCTCACACCTTGCAGCAATGTCGAATTGCAGAAGGCAGGTAGACCTGAGGGTCTATGCGAAGGCCAAGCGTCACTGAACAGGATTACTCACTGTTTGAGCTGGAGGTTATTTCCAAAGACTTTATCGAGTTGACTTCTTGGAGAGTTTTTAGCTACAAGTATTTCACTTCTTGCAGAGTTTTGTTACTACACTTCTTGCAGAGTTGTTAGTTTACCTATCGCAGTCGAAGTGGGGATTAGAATGAATCTTAATTCGGGAAGTATTCGCTTTTATAGTTTCCACGACGTCGATGAGAAATGTCTTAATATTTCAATTATAGAAACATTTTGAATTTGTCCCGAACTAAATCTCTCTGTGCTTGTACGAATAATGACCTACTAAAGCACTTTTACGAGTACATAGGTACTTGTTTAGAGAGAAAATACATAATGAAACCAAATATAGCTTAACCCCAGATTAAACTCATCATAAATATTTCTTGGCCTGATTGTGCAAAATGTGGTTTCAGAATTATCAACAAGTCTTTTTAGAGTTGTTGGTAATTCTGTAGCTCTGCCTACCCCACTCTGGGAATGAAGGCGTGATGTTATGTATGTATGTATACTCTTTGGAATGGAATGAGAATCCGTCCGGTTGGTAGGGACAATCAACTTACAAACCAAAATTTATGGTATTTTTTTGACGAATAATTGGTTTAAATACTTTATACTGTACGTAAATAATGCTGATTTACGCCATAAAAAAATATAATGTATTGTACTATAAAACCCGGGCATTTATAATCAAGGCCTTCATAAATAAATTTATTCGCCTAGCATTCGTTTAGGATAGTATACCTTTCAAGTTTAATAATTAAAAAAGTACTAACTTAGTAAGTAGTTCTCGGCTAAGATCTCGGTAAGTGGTCACCAAGTACTTGGTAAGACATTTTCTCTGATATACAGGGTGTCCGGTAAATAGTGGCCAACCTTACAGGGCGTGATAGCTTAGCAAAGGAGTGTCCAAAATATGATATTATCATGTTTAATAAAATATAAGTTTTTACCTTTTATCGTAGTGTCGTTGAATTTTACATTTACGTAAACTGTCTTTTGAAATATTTAAACCCAGTTAACTTGATTTGAAATGGAAGCAAAAGTCATATATTAAAATTAAATACGATAGTTTGTTAGACTTCAGTCTTTGTTGGACAAACTTAATAATAACTTCGCTGTTACAATCAATTAATTCAATTGTTATATTGTTTTAAAATTTCCATTAAACAGGCATATTTTTAGGAAGCATAACTACAGGTTTTTTTTTTTGACCCATGCATCGTTTTGCAACCCATTTTTTGGCCAACCCGCTTTTTTTTTCTGTAACTGCAAATATTTCAAGATTTTTATAAAACTAACCGAAAGGGTCTACACGGATGGACCTGAAATAAATCCAGAATTATTTACAAACGCGGGTTGTCAAATGATATATTTGTGATTATCAGAAAATAATCATAATTTACAAAACGAAAATAGTTAAAAATACTTTCCACCCTATATAAAGGAGTTTGTCTTGAGGTGAAACATAAAAAATACAACCGAATTGAGAACCTCCTCTTTATTTAAAGACGGTCGGGAAAAACAAAAGCCCGCCTTCAAAAATGCAAAAAGATGTAATTGTATTTTTTAATTATTTTTTTAATATTGCACACTTAATTTTGGTTTACATGGAGCGAACTGTTTAGATGCCATGTAAACAACGCATGGTCACTAGACATTGACCTTGAACTTTAAGTTTTGACGTTAGAGTAACAAACTAACTAACGAATGTTTGGAGTGGTAATATTAATGAACGTCAAAAGTCTTGGTCCTTAATATTATTATATCGGCTGCGATACATCAAGTAACGAAATTAAAGTCACCTGTATGTGTAACATCATGGTAGTGTGCATTTAAATATATATTCTACAATAAAACACAATTCAAAAACGATAGGCCGTGTGGTTGCCGGGTTAGAATGGTGCCACTCCATGTCTTCCCGTGGACGTCGTAAGAGACGACCAAGTAAATAAAAGCTTGTAGTACTATTAGGCGATGGGCTTGCAACCTGTCACTAGTACACTGGTAAATATCTTAGCCTGATTGTGCAAAATGTGGTTTTAGAGACGCAAAAAAACACAATTCATAAAAGAAACCAACACCATTTCAGAAAAAAAAAATCGTGCCAAGTATTAGAGTTATGGTCGTAACCAAGAAGAATAACACCACTACTATAAATCTTAATCTGCAATAAAACCAAGTTTTTTTTCCCCACATAGTCTTGAAATTATATTCAGACATATCGGTACCTTACGCAGGACCACCGTTACCAACAATAACGTATTCTTAGCTGATGATTTGCCGACCCGACTCCGGTCGATTTAAACGGAGGTACGCACATAATTGTTATTTCGCCCGCCACGCTGAATCATCTCGATCAATCAAGCCGCGTGCGGGAGCCGGCGAGGCACCATACATCTGGCTATTCCGGGATATTCTGTAGCACATTTATTTTTTAAAGTTAAAGGTATAAGAGCTTGTAGCACTGTTAGGCAATAGGTTTGCAACCTACTAATACCTACACTAGTAAACTTCTTGGCCTGATTGTGCAAAATGTGGTTACAGATTTATAAGTACAGTAGTACCACAAATATAAGTTACAACGATGTACCTGCGCAGAAAGCATTTTTTTAGAAGGCGCGAAAACGTTTTGGAAAATTATAAGGCAGTACGTTTGCGCGGGTAAAACTTCGACGGCTATTGGTCAAATATTCGACCGCCATTTTATTTAGCTTCGCGTCGCGTCAGTTGTCATTTGTACACAAGCTGAGACGCACGAGTGCTAAGCGCTAAGTCGCTAATCTCTAATCGCTAATCGCCATGAGCGAGAAAGCACGAGTTTAACTGTCATTTTATATTCTACCTTACGCGTAACACGACAAGGTTATATTGAATTGATTTGTACGTTCGTTTATCTTCGGCATTAGTGAGCACCTTTCTGCGTGGACGAAGATAAGTAACTTATATTTGTGGTCTTGCTGTAAACAAGTCTTTTTAGAGTTGTTGATATTTCTATAGCTCTGCCTACCCCGCTCCGGGCGGGAATGAAGGCGTGATGCTATGTATGTATAAGGGACACTCAAAAATGGAGGACAGACATAAGAGTAGTATAGGTATACAGTAGTGATGGCAAAAAATAACTTGGGTCAGCAAAGTTTTACCAACAGCTAAGAGACTATTCAATATTTCATAAACTTT
Source organism: Acleris holmiana (assembly GCA_949316455.1). Lineage (NCBI taxonomy): Eukaryota > Metazoa > Arthropoda > Insecta > Lepidoptera > Tortricidae > Acleris > Acleris holmiana. The sequence goes on from OX438769.1 coordinate 12,512,046, forward strand.
AAAACATTACATTTACATTATAATTGCTTAACCATATTCCCACAACCATAATATTATTAACTGCAAACGTACTTGGGCGGTTTTCAAAAAAAGTTTACATCGTTAAGGACAAAAATTAAGAAACTTTAACTTTTACATTGCGTCACGAAAATGTATGCATCAAAATGTATGGCTAATTTTCGTGACGAAATGGAAAAGTTTCATTTTCTTAATTTTCGACCTTGACGTTGTACACTTCTTTTGAAAAATGCCCACTTACACCTGAAACACCTTAAAAATAATACAACTAAATTGAATTAAATTAAACCTCGGGTACTTACAAAAAAAAAACAAGGTTACTCCAGTGGATGTTCTTTCCTAACATTGTCTATGACAACATAAAAGAGCGGCAAGAGTAATAAGTGAGAAAATGTTGGCTGGGCTAGTGCTAGCAGTTTTGATTAAAAATATACTGATAAACGTGGCGGTAAAACCACTATTTTAATAAACAAGAATATTCATCAGGCAAGTCAGGTTCAGTTTTAATAAGGAAAGTGATGAAATAAGTGTGTTTGTTTGGTTTTGAGTTTGTTTTTTTGTTCGCAAATAAAAAGGGTTCTTTAATGTAGCTAATTATTTATATGAAGCACATTATAACAAAAAAAAAATGTTGTTAAATGTTTTGAAAAACAATAGACCCGTCTTCAAAAACAAATTAACTTTTTTTTAAATAGTAGGTATAATAATGGGGCAGTCCAACTGAAGTCAGCTTTTGGTTAATAAATATTGTGGGACGCCGTCTTCAGTTGGACTAACCTTATCACCGTTAATGACGTTTGTATTTTACGATATAACTGCCATAACTGTCAAATTAGTAAGGAATATCATTGACTAAGTTATATATATCATTGATTATGCCAAATATACCTTGGCTAAGGTTGTAGTAACAGTAATTATGAAATAAAATTAAAATAAATCATGGACACCATACGAAAGTCGCGTGTCGACCTTCGCTATCCACATTTCCTTAACACAGCCGAAGCCCATCCAGTGCGGAGCTCGTAATAACTAGGTTAGCGCTAATGTAGTCGCGATGACTCGAGTCACAGACTGTACAGTCGACGTTACAAGTACCTACACACTTTTGTTACCTTGTCGCTTTAATAAGTGCAGCAGTTCAAACCTGACATTTAAGTGTCACAGCACTTAAATGTGCAGCTACTCATGAGGCCGACCGTATATACAATGACTGGTTCACGCGGAAAATGTGGTTTAGATCTATCTAGACCATTCACGAGATTTTGTGATTATTATCAAACTACTAGTGGCTTATGGCGTCAACTCGTGATCGAAAGGTACCAAGTTTGAACCCCCATGGTGCCGGTTACATACCAATGAGTTTTTCAAACTTAAGTACATTAGCCCATGCTCTTACGGTGAAGAAAATTACAGCTAAATGGGTAAGGACCAAAAAGTTGGCCACGCTAACTCACTCAATTAAATTTTCTGTGAAACTTTTCCGTTGTGCGACAAAAATTAGCCATACATTTGTAGGGATAATTTTCGTGTCACAACGGACCTTTTTTCACCCTTGTTGTTTGTATGGTTAACTCGCTCAACTATGGTCCAACTATTCGGTCCTTACCCAAATGTGTTAGAGGGAAATTGCACTAAGGATCCTAAAGGGGTCGAAGTTTATCCGAAAGCGCCCATCTGTAAGATAAGATAAGATCAAACTACGTTTCCGCTCTCTAGAAAACTTGGTAAACATATAAACTGTCTTTTTGAAGTAAATTCGCAAAAAATAAAAAGTTATGAATCCAAACCCTATTTGATTTTGAACCAACATAAAAAATGTTCAATTAAAAAAAAAACAAAAGCTGACCACTAGTATGTGCACTACAGTGCACACTGCTAAATTTTATTAAGGGTTAAATAGATGCTTCGGCCGCCAGAAATCTCAAAAGCGAGCGGTTCTACTCAAATATGTTTAGTCTAGATCAGAAATACCACACGGGCAATTCAATGCTTACGAAGTGTATTAGCCAAGATAGGATTACCGGTAGAATAAATTGTACGAAGAATAATAACACCACTGATAGATATCACCAGACGAGCAGCTTACGTGGACGTGCGGCCGGGCTCCTATCACCGCGGATTAGACCTCCGGAGATCCCTCGGAGCCCTATTGTGATTTCCAACTAATCGCACTTGACGGAATAAGCGAGATCTCGGATATACTCGCGTTAAGCCTACACGCTATCAGTGACACGATAGTCCGTGTTAAAGTGAGTTACGGTCTGGAGTTTACGTTATTTTATCCTTACACGTTATATCTTTTAGTAGGTTATTTTTCATACGACGAGTAGGCAAATTAATGACGCTTATTTTGCGTTACGATAAATGTGGATCAGACTGACTGATCCATGGAGCGTCAAAATTGTACGTTCCTCATTTTCAGCATAAAAAGTTGGCGGGTCGCTATACTTTAAGCTAGAACAAGGCTGTCACTCGGTCAATAGTTCTAAATAGTGTCCACGGCTGAAATAACCTAACTTAAGGATATCCTACTAGCTGTCCCCACATTCCGAAAGACTTGGTAAATTCTGTGCCGTGAGGTCTTGTAGGATAACTAGGGCAGCCAGGGCTGGTCCTCGATTAGCACCTCGCAAGTGTCACGCGCAGGGTTTCGTTGCTATTTTACTTATTAATGACATACAACATAATGAGATTAATGAGATCAAAGCAGAACTTAGGTTACAGGTAATAGGACAACTCTGGACAAAACGGACTTGACCAGGCAAAATGAGTATGTTCCATCAGATTTCACCACCTCTTTCTATCGGTAAATATAGAATAAAACTAAAACAGGGATAGAGGCGAACTTGGCTAGTCACGCAGCGTCGCGTGCGCCTCGAAATTATATCGATTCAATTTAATAACCCAGCGGCAAACACATTGAGCGTTAAACAAAGAGAGTAATTATTACCGGTGGCGTTTAAACTAACAAAAAACTCCTTGAATGGTCTCAAATTGACAGAATAATGCAGTGGCTCAATTTACTCAGGGCTTTGCGTAAATGATGTCATAGAACGCGTTTTTATAATATGGCCGATTTAACCAAGAATCATGCTGTAAAAAAATGGTATTGAACTTTATGAAATGCACCGAACAGAATTAAGTTTTTAGAACATGACACTATTAACCAATGGGTCCATTTTGACATGTCATCTAGCTAACCTAAAGTCAAATGAAGCCTCATAAACCGATTCTTTAGACATACCTTCTAATTCTGTGAACCGATTCCCCTTAAAAGAGGATTTGAAGAAGTGTATGTTTTGCTCTATACATTATACTCACGTAAACGTATTCTGTAATTAAATATTTTACGTAACATAACGCAAATATTTCATTTTTTGTAGCTAAATACGGTTTAACAGATTTTTCTAACATTTTAATACATGCCAGGAAATGTATGGTGGACCAAAAAATACATAAACGAAAATGCTCGCGAACAAAATTACATCACTCTTTCGAAGCGGCGTGGAAAAATTACTACAGATGTAAGAAAGTCGTGGAAACAAAAGTTCGTGACATCTCAGAGGCGGAGGATGGATGACTATAATTTTTTCCGTTGTAAATAATATATTACAGGTAAGATAAGGGCGAGGCACCTTGTTTTAAGCCAGGCAGGTAATAAATTTGCTTGCCGCGAAACCTGTTCATTCACAACAAATAGCCGCGTCCTGAATTTTCCGTCGTAACTTTTTCAGTATCCATCGGCCGCGGCTGATTAGTTTTTTTCATTGAACGTGAACGTTACTTGCTCGCATCTGAGTACGTTTATTACAACATTATTTGTAAGTTAATGTTACCACTAAGATTTTAATTAGCTAAGTCTTGATTACCTGCTGCTTTTATAAAATGTTGTCTCACATATTTTTTATTTCACCTTTTTGTTGAATATGTAAGGTTTTTTAATTTGTCATGTTGTCGGACCAAACAAAACTAAGTACAGCTTTAGAAATGTTTGTTATTTTTTAGGGTTCCGTACCTCAAAAGCAAAAAACGGAACCCTTATAGGATCACTTTGTTGTCCGTCAGACCGTCCGTCGTTTGATTTCGAATACTGGTAGAGTAAAGTGTGGAAAAGTATGTAAGTTCAAAGAATAGGTTTAACTCTAGAATCCACCCGCAGCTCATTACATTTTTACCTATGACACTCTTTGTTTTTATTTATAAAATATATCTGAATTCCCAATAAAAAATGACTAAGAAAGCCACAATGACTGACTGAATGACTCAGGCAATTTCTAACATATATACTCTATTTGAACTTATGCCACCATTTGTTCCTACATTTAAGTTAACAAACAAAACTCCGTCGCCTCTACCGCAGTACAAAATACGACAATTCCAATACACTAAAAAGTTATATTTCACTAGTTGAGGCTCATAATTATTCTGAGTAGGCGCCCTTTTCAAAGCCATGTGTTTAAAGTGTTATTTTCAAGAGGATGCGTAATGGCGTAAGTACGTTATGAATTATTGTTACTGCAAAGTGCAGTGTTTTAAAATAAATAAATAAAATAAAATAAAATGATTCTTTATTTAGGTATAAACCCATCAATTAATTAAATAGTTAACAATATTCACATCAAACATTCATAATTAATAATTAATAATTTAATTTAATCTAATCTAATCTAATTTATAGTTTTGATTCGATTATTTGGGTTTTTGACTCGTTGCGGCTCGAGATGACGCACGACAGTGGCGCCACGCATCCTTGCGAAAATAGTAAAATATGATAACGACTATGACAGCATACAACTAAAGTTTAAAATTGGATTGAAAAAGCCGCAATGGTCTCGGCTTCCATGAGAAGGTTTTCTACGCGGTTTTACCACGTGTCACTGCCAAGCTGCTACTTACTGGTGCGTTTGGTTATGCATAGGAAATTAGTGTTCGCTTCTTAGAGAAGCCGATAGGAATCGAGTCAGAAGATATTCTAGTGAACTCTGACCTTGATGTAGCAAAAGAGCTTGAGCGGTTCTTTACAAATATACCTTTATACACCACTAAATCATTAAAAACATTTCCTGATAACACTGATAAGGCTAAAACTTTATTAGCAGCATGTGAAGGAATATATTTAACTTTTATACTAAAACTTTTAGGTCACTTAAACAAAAAAAACAGTAGATCTCTGGGGTCTCACTATAACAGTACTACAGTCCATCTTAGAGTTCTCCGCACCTTTAACTATTTAACAAGTGTGTCGATATTGCAGTGTTTCCTGATCTTATGGAACACAGTAAGATTATACCCTTGACTTCTTATATTCCTAATCCTCAACTGTTCCAGAATTCTTTCTGGAATTACTGATGAACTTTGACCTGCCGAGGACGATCTAGAGAGTTCGTTGCTAGTAGGTTCTACACATTGCGACCTTGTGTACAATCGCGATGTATTTGGCTCACGGGTCTAGAATTGTGGGCGTATTGATGTCTAATTTCTAAACATGTTATCTCTTTCACTCGCTTCTTGAAGATTCTCAGTATTACTGTATCTTTCTAATCCTACTATCTCTTTCACTCTTAAACCGGGTACTCACTAGCGACCTGAGCCTGTATTCTGCTACGTTAAAACGATACCGTGTTTGACGTGTGTTAGCATCGTTTTTAACTTGGCCGCCATTATTATCAAAGACATAAGAGTTATCAAAACGTTGACAAATATGAATTACATCAAAGACAATATCGTTATTACCGTGTAGAATCCCAGCCCTGTAACTGTAACCTATAACCGTAGCAGTTACAGTAACGCGCTTCTAATAGAAAACACAGGCTCGCGAGCCGCGTACACATCACAATTTTACGTGCAACAGTAACCGTTACAGCTAACTAGTGAGTACCCGGTTTTAGTGGAAAATTTGACATTATACTGAAATTTACTTCAATGGCCTATAAGGGGTTCTGGAAAATTCTAGAAAAAGTGTTTCAGGCGCCTAAAAGCAACGGCAAGTTGATCGAATTTTTAATATTCTTGTATGTGATGGCTATACTCATTCTCCTGAAAACGCTACCAAAACATCAAATCACGATCTAAAATTATAACATAGCATGGCTCTTAACGCTTAATTCCATGAAGCTATACTATTCCATAGCCACGTAAGTCATACTGTTACGCCGGTGGATTAAGGCGTATAATTTTCAATCATGATTTTGGGTGCATTACAAGTATTCCTTAAAAATATTACACATTAGCTTCCTAAATGTTTTTACTGTCTGCGTCATTATAAAAAAAGGTTATATTGATAAATTCCAACTTTTGTTATATTGATGAATTTAATTGACTTTACATTCACCTAATGATGTACCTTAGTATTTAAATATTACAAATAGGTTAATTTCTATCATTGTCATAAGCAATTTAAAAAAAAATACTGACTGTTGCATTTCTTGTGGCGCTTCTTCTTAGCAGTGCTCTCCTGTTTGAAGCGCTCGTAGAATTTTGACGTGTAAAAGTGCCCGTGCGGCCTACTTACTGAGTAAAGAACTTTTATCTTTGTTTAAATCTTTTTTGAAACTACGATCGTAGCTCACAAAATAAAATACTAAAGATAGAAAAATATGTTTTATTTTACAACAAAATCATTAATTTCGAAGATATTAACTATAAAGGAAGTCTTATAGGACTATAACTCTATTTTTCACCACTAAAACAGAACAGTTGCGGCAAATTCATACGAGTACATCCCTTAATTTGGCGACTTAAGTTTACATCCGTTGTTTAAAGTGAAATTACTGGTCTAAAGACAAAGAGAGGCCTCTTTCTCTTTAGACCAGTATTTCACTTAAAAAAACGGACATAAACTCGTTGTTAATTTTCACTATACTCATAACTGCCGTCCCCGGTTCTCCCTGCCCGCTTTATGATCATTTCACGGTCGACTGTTTTCATGTCATACGCCCAACCGAAGCGAGCGAAGAAATCAATGAATTTTGTTGTGAGACTATAGGTTTGGTTACCAAACTCAGCAGTGTGGTAATCCCATGGAAATGTATGGTGGTAGTTATGGAAGCATTCGCCCATAGTGAGTAAAGAGACGAATTGGTTTTCAACTGGTGAAATGTTCTTGTCGAAAGGCTTATTGCCAAATTTGTGTGCTGCACTGTTGACTAATCCGATGATGTTGAGGCAAATAATGAACCGGCAGAGGTTCACATGCCAGGCGTTGCTGGGCGTCTCGTCCCAACAGTACATTGGGATAATCGTTGGTAAGACGTAACATATCAGCGTGAACAATACAGCTGCATATCTGGAATTAAATATACGTTACGGTAAGCTATTAGGAAGTTTTCACGTACCTAATTCATGTAACGTTTAAAATGGCTACTCAACTCAAATTATAAGTGTAGTGTTAAATCTCCATCGGTAATACATATTTAGGTATTTTCTTTTTTTACTATCTGAGGGGTTATTATTAGATAGATAAATAAGCCACGCCTATTACTGACCTTTGAATGACTCGTAATAATTTTAGGCTTACATATAAAAAAAAGAATTGAAGTCTTATTCAATGAAATGCGATATTCTACAATCTCGTATCATACACCAAAAAAATGCCATTTAATAAATGTCAATATACTCGTACTTACTTTCTTTGGAAAGCCAGAACTGGATTGCTAATTATATCAGACATGTCGATAGTGATGCCCCTTTTTTTAACTTCAGGATGCTTGACGACGAACAACCAACCGATGTGAGAAAAGAAAAATCCCCGTGTGGCGTTGTAGGGGTCCGCGTCTGTGTCGCTGTGTTTGTGATGCAACCGATGATTGCGCACCCAGTCGAAGGCGGAGTACTGGCCGGCCAGGGTGTTGAACAGCATCAATATTATCTGTAGCGGCATCTTCGCCTTGTAAGATTTGTGGGACCATAGTCGGTGCGCTCCGGCTAATATACCCAGCAAAGAGAAATATAGAGAAACTGCGTCTGTAACAAAGACTTTCTTTTAAAAATCATGATTGTCTGCGGAACGTCATTTGCATCATGTATACTCCTTAAAATTAAGTATGTCATCATAATCGCCAATATTTTGTTTGCTCACGATTGTATAAAGCAAAGAGTTTTCATTAGTACCCCAGCCACCTACGATGTTTGATCAAATAATTACGTTTTATTATTGAATTTACCAATATACTGGAAGTTGCTAGAACAAAAAATATACCCTAAAAATAAAGGAGTATTTTATAAAGCAAAAATGCGCAATTATTTTTATGTTGAAAATGCATCGATTGGCACGAGATACAAGAACCTAAACTATAAAAAAGTATAGTAAAGTAGTTTTTTTTAAACTAAATGTTACTGGTTTTATTAAAGCATTTTATTTCGATTATTCTGTTTGTTTTCGATTGTGTTCTGTTCAGTATACGAGTATGACAGATAATTTGCTTGCACAAAACATCAGCATACCAAAACTGAACTGACATGATTTATTTCATTCGAGTTATGCAATTATTACAAATTAATATTTTTTTATATACACGTACATACATAACATCTCGACTTTATTCCCAGAGTAGGGTAGACAGAGCTATAAAAATACCAACCACTCAAATAAATTAGTAGTAACAACGTTATACCTGTAACACATTCGAGAAAACAACTTTATTCCATACAAATATTATACATTTTTCAACCAAAAAATATTTTGCAAAACAATGTCGATCCAATATTTTTCGTCTTTTTAAACATTCATCGAAAGGTTCGTATACAAAAAAAATATGTTGCAAAAAAAATTGCAAAAAAAAAATCGACCACCTGATATAGACCCTTGAGAAATATAGTTGTAAATTTTGACAATGTTATTTGTGACGTAATAAAATTACTGATATAATATTGTTACGACTTCATAAACAGGAATCAATACACATTCTCATAAGCACATAAAAGAGTTTTGGTTATAATCTTACTGAAAGCAAGAGTCGCCCACTTGGCTGAAGTACAGGCGAGGTAGGCTCCGTACAACCCGGCTCCGAACCAGTAACTAAAAGCCACGATATTGAAATAGGAGCGTTCAAATTTCCAATCATCAGCTTGAGGGGCCGTCAACTTCGGAAACGATCTCTCATCTTTTTCTAAAATCACCTCCTTTTCTGCTGCGTAAGGAGCCATTACGAGAATGATCTGAAACCAAAACAACACAATATTGTTTTAACTTTAATCTATATCAATACGAGATTATTAAATTCGAAAATTTAGTATTTATAATCTAATAAAATGAGACAGTTTCAAAATGAAAATGCGTTGGGGACATTAAAAACATAGATTATATTATTTTTATTCTTTACGGGACACATTTTAAAAGATAACAAAGAGAAAAAAAACGGAACTACATACGGTCCTAAGTTATAGTAAATGTAATTTACTATTACTTTTTTTAGGTTCAATCTTCTTAAAGTGCCCGTCCTGAATGGATGTAATACTAATTGGGCCTGCAACTCTGTAATGCGTGTACAATACTTAATTTTTTCAGAAATTATTGCTTTTTTAAAAGTGACGTCATGTCACGTAAAAAGTATTCAGTATTCATTAGTAGATCTATTCACTCATAAAGATGCCAAATTATCATTCTAATTATCGCTTTACAAACCCAACAGTTGTTCGGTAAACTAAGACAATTACAAAACGACTACTCAGTCGACTTTAACAAGTTAACTAGAGGACGCCCGTGGCTTCTTACGCGTAGAATTAGTTTCCCGCTACTCCCCCTATTTCTTCCCTTTGGGGGTTGATTTTCATGAAATCTTTTTTAGTGCACCCCTATAGTACCCAAGGAATACACTCTCCATATTCAATTTGCCAGGTCTGGCGGGTTGGCCTGTGCGTCGATTATGTCAGTCAATCAGTCAGTTTCTTATTTTACATATTAGATTAATAAGTATTTTTCAGCGTACATGTAAAGTAAGAGCAAAAATAATTGTTTTACTGTGCACCAACAAGATATATCATTGAACGGCTATAATATTAAAAACCATTATATGCATATCATTCATTATCACGTTTTAAATTTGGGGGACCGGTTAGGATATATTGAACCCAAAAGTGCAATTTTTGGTAAAGTTATGTGTTTCCATTAATTACAGCTAAACTATAAGTACTAAAAATCAGGAAAATATATTTAATTACAGGACATAATTATAACAAATTTGAAAAACAAACTATCACGACTAAGTAGACCTGATTGGTTTTTAGATACTGGTGACTGAAGTGTTTTACTAAAAATCATCACTAATTAGTTCATATCTGTTGTTTTTAGAGATAGTTTTTTTGTATGTTTGTAGCAATGGCGACGGATCCCTATACTGAGCATGGTCCGAGATGCTCTCGCCCGGAGTTTAGTCAAAACTAAACTAGCTCTGCAGTGAGTAATCTATCTAATCTTCTAAGCGTTCTGCCTTCACCCTTTAAAGAACTACTACGTTATACATAGCCACTGAATCTAAATCTATTTTATTTCATAGAATACATTAGTCACTAATATGGTTAGGTTGTCCTACTTGAAGGGCCAACATTTTTTTATAAAGTAAAATATTTTAAAATACTTACCTAGATTATAGTAGTCATAAACGACCGTTATGGTTTTATCACTTTAGTATCATTTCAGGTTCGTCGTAAATTATTTAGGTTGGATTACTTCGGTACCTCTGGAAATACTGATACTCTATTTAACCAATCTGTTATTTTAACCCCCCGGTGACGCACGTGGTCTTTACGCACATTATTTAACATTAAGTAGCCGATATGTTAATTAGGATTCATTTGAAACAAATATGCCATTTTATTATTTACCGCTGGGTTCCCCTAGTTAAAGGTAGAATTTATTGTTTGGCGATCGATGCCTGTTAACTACATGTTTAAAAATCATTTTTACTTAACCCCCAACACAAAAGAGTTAAGTGCCAGCCCGATTATACTATGTAGTAATTTTGTATTTTTTTTAAAACTGTGTTTGAATCAGTTCCTCCTTTTGGGAGCTACGATGTTACAGACAAACACACTGATACACAGATACAAAGACTTACAAATACACAGAAACACTGATATACAGAATATACGAAGACCTACAAATACACAGACACACCTTACAAATTCACAGACACACTGATATACAGAATATACAAACACTTACAAATACATAGACACACTGATATACAGAATGTACAAACACCTACAAATACACAGACACACTGATACACAGATACTAAGACTTACAAATACACAAAGACACTGATACACAGAATATACAAATACTTACAAATTCACAGACACACCGATACACCGAATATACAAACACACAGACACATTGATACACAGATACAAATACTTACAAATACACAGACACACTGATACACAGATACAAAGACTTACAAATACACAGACACACTGATAAATAGATACAAAGACTAGCAAATACACAGATACACTGATACACAGATACAAAGACTTACAAATACACAGACACACTGATAAATAGATACAAAGACTAGCAAATACACATACGCACTGATAAATAGATACAAAGACTAACAAATACACAGACACACTGATATACACGTCAAACTTTCAGTGGCATCGTAGCTCCCAAATGGATGGACTCATTTACACGCGGATTTCTAAAAAGAAAGCTCGTTTAATCGGGTTGGTACTACATGAGCTAAGTTTTATAAAAATTGCTTGGGCCGTTTATGAGATATTGGCCATATTCTCTTAAACCATTCATCTTTCAATTGGTCAGACATTAATAAACCGGCACATTTTACTTGCTGCCAACATATTGTGTAAATAACATAATTATTATTCAGTGCGTGCATTCACAGTTAGTCGCTGGTTTCGTCGACGATATAATTATCTTTATCCCTTTATATCTTATAAAATTACAATGTTCTACTGGCGGCTACTGACATAAATGTATTCTAATCTTAGCTGAGATGCCCGTCACAAAAAACATCAAAAATGACAGTTTTTTATTGACCGTATTAATAAACTAATTTCGAATATAAATACTTCGTTAAATATTCACCATGATAACTTTGACGTATCTTGTGCTGGGATGAGTTTTTTACCACTCACTCTACTAGGACAAGACATCGCTTGGTCCCCGGTTGTAATGGATCATGGGTCCCGATACCAAAACCGTCGTCGTCCCCTCAAGAACCACTGGAGCGCTTCTTCGGCCACTCCAGCCTTCCTCTGCGTGTTCAGCTCGGGGTCTACAAGACCTACGTTAAACCCCACCTAACGTACGCCGCACCCGGGTGGTACGCCCTTCTGGCACAACGCTCGGGAAAAAAATGCGCGTGCAGCAAAACCTGTCCTTGCGCGTCGTGACTGATCCAGCGGGACCTCAGGATCGAAAGCCTAAACGAATTCATCACGCACCTCTGAGCTCGCACCCCACGACGGCAAGGTATACTCCCGCATCCTCGGACCCATGAAAACGCTGCACTAGCTTGACCTCGTATCGTATTAATCCAGTGTTTAATTATCTCCATCCAAATTCGTCTAGCCGTTTTAGTATAGAGGAGTAACAAACATACTTACTCATAGACAAACTTTTGCATTTATACCATAAATTGGATTTTGTTAACCTACTCGAACTATAATCAATGTACACCGCATACAGTATTTTTTTTTTCAGTTTATTGCCGCTAAGTTTACAACGGTAATTTGACTGGTGGAGCTGGAACCATATCGGTAGAATATCGTTATGTTACTTTATGGTTAATTATGTTGCTACGGGTACTTAAACTAGACTTTAAATTATAATTTTCTGTACTTTAAAAACATTCCCAAGCTTGCAGGTATTTCGCAATGCTCGGCACTCTCTTGCGTGCTCGGGGCCCGTTCATTTTACTAAGATCCTTATCACTAAATGAGATGTAACTTATTTGCTCGTTTTGATAATAAAAACACAGTCATTCAAACCTAAATCGCTTTATCAATTACAAATTACGAGTAATGTTTTTTTGTCGTGAAGTTTCTGTTGGTATGCGTTATTCTTACGAGTAATTATTTAAATGCAGGGAAATACTCGTATTTATAATAACATATTTAAAAAAAACTATCGCTGTAGCTCTACCCACCTATCTTCGTGTATAATTCGGTTGTGTAGGGTCTTTCTTGAAGTCATAATTTACACACAGTCGGATGACGTACTTAAGTGCTTAAGTTAGAAAAACTTATTAGTTACATCGCAGCCACTGGGGCTCAAACTCAGTACCTTACGGTATAATAAAAGTAGAACAAGAGTCCATCACCAGCCCTTTAGGATAATTATATACCTACTGCCGGTCTAGCGACTAGTAAGCCTAGGGTTGTCCAAAGTTGTTCTTTTATTTTAGTCACCTACTTGGCCATACTACTGATCTATGATTTTTTTATTTATTTACATAAAACACAGTGAATTTACAGTAAATACCAAAGCACTCAAAATGTTAAACTTGAAAAATAAATCTATTTTGCGTAGATACAAAAGCCATTTATTTGCAAAAATATCAGTATCCTGGACCTTGTCTAGAAGACCAATTAGAAGCATTAAAGCTCTCGGTGTAGGAGCGTTAAGCGCGTGTCGTGTGCAGATTCCCTCGGGAAAAGCGAACAGCCTGAGTCGCCGTCGCACTCCTATTCGCATGAAACGTTGAGGGACAAAAAGGTGCATTGTCTCTAATATTGATGAACAGTTGAGCTGCCCTCTCAGTATCAGACCATAGTGGAAGTTAAGAAGACGTTTATGCCTAAACTTAGGGTTTAGTGTAGAGACCGACCATATCCGTTACAAATGCTGGTGGATAGACAAAACGATAGTATCCGTACATTCTTTTAAATAAATATCTGCCTGATTTCCGCTGTATCCTTTCTATCATTAAGGTGTATTCATGTTCCCAGGGATCCCAAATAATAGCGTTGTACTCTAATATACTACGCACAAAATTTAAATTGCGACGCTGTCCTCAGTATAAAACCCAGTGTCTTGCTGGCTTTCTTACAAACTGCCACGATGTGGTCTTGAAAGTTCAAGGTCGTATTTAGAGAGATTTCTAAATTTCTGACATTCGTTGCACACTCCAAAGGTACACCTTGAAGCACATTATAGAGTACATGCATGAAAATCAGAATTAAATTTCATTGATACGATTTCGGAGAAAATGTAATAAAAGCATATAAAATGCATTATTACACTGTTTTTTTGACCCGTTTACTAAGATTTTATAAATTAAACAAAATCATTTGTATCACACTTTCATACTGAGATTTATTGTAGGTCGGTGGTAAATACACTACACAAAGCCAAATTTTTATATTTTTGTTACTTAAAATTGCAAAAACTAATAACAAATACTTCAGATATCATACGGATATTATAAGTATTTCTTACAGCTAATTGGAGTGGTGTTCTATTAATAGAACACCAGTCCAGCCCGAATCACCCGAACGATACAATACAATACAATACAATACAATACAATACAAATAATCTTTATTGAACACCAAAAAAAATCAGAACACAGAACAGTACATTTAAATTATAGGTAGGGGATCCTTGCGCAACTTAAGTCATTGTTTTTGATCAAAGTAAGTAATTAATTTACAATCAAAGTATATTTTAAAATGACATAAACCTGATTTCAAATTATTTTACTATTATTGGCGGCATAGTACCTACCTATTTATACTACATTTGCGTCACGCGCCGCCGCAAGGCTTCCTTTAAGCATTGATAGCATTTCGCGCGACATTACACCTGTTTATTTGCATACAGACAATATTAAATAAATACATATTAAATAAATAATTGTATTTATTAATATTGATTAAATAAATAAAGTACTAAAACATGGAGTAGCTCCCAATTTACTTGTATAGCTACACACCTAGAAGGATTAAGAAGGAATACAATGTGATGTGAACGATAATAATTAGAGATGGTCTGAATACGGACTTTGCCGGAACACTCGGTTCAGCTCTGTAGAAGAGAATAAGTGTGTAGAAAAATCGTGTCATACATACATACATACAATTAACAACACGCCTTGATTTCCAGAGTGGGGTAGGCAGAGCTCCAGAAATACCAACAACTCTAAAGACTTGTTAATAATTCTGTAACCACATTTTGCACAAGTAGGCTGAGATGTTTACTAGTGTATTAGTGACAGGTTGCAAGCCCATCGCCTAATAATACTACAAGCATTTATTCCCTTAGTCGCCTCTTACGACATCCACGGGAAGACATGGAGTGGCACTATTCTAACCCGGAAACCACACGGGCAAAAAAAGCAGAAAAATCGTGTCAGCAAGTGCAAATTAAAAAAAAAGTGTCATCTTAATAATTTCTTATTCTCAAACTTAACTCAGAGTTTTTGTCAATTCTAACTTCAATGCATAAAACAGGTTGTTTATTATAACAACATAAAATAATTAAAGACTTTAAACTGACTACTAAAGCAATCTAACAATGAAGAATAACAATAAAGAATAGAAAGTCGATTTTAGAAACTAAAACGATAGAAAGCTACAATACTAGGCATATTTGCAACCGCAATGCACTTTACATTTGCCAAAATGGTCACTGGCTATAACTTTCATTTTCCCTAATATCACATACCGACATTTAATTTGCCATAAAGATGTTTTTTCTGAAATCTTAAACCTTTCAGGTGATTTTTACGTGCCAGCGTATAGAGCCCAATAGGTTAGGTTAGGTTTTATTTATTACAATTATAAATAGTTCTTGGTTTTATAAAAAATGCCTATATGGCAAATTAATATTATGGCACATGATTCGTATGGCATATAAAATTATGGAATATGAAATTCGGGCAAATTAAATTATTGCACATGAAATTCGGTCAAACGATTGAGAACCAATGTGGCCACTATAGTTGAGTTTATGGTAACATTAAAATAAACTTAAACAAAAAGACCAATTGAAATTAAATTTAGTTATCAGAGATTCAAAACTTCAAGAACTTTGAGCTATAATTGGAAATCGTATCAGACTGCAACTGTTAGAACTATTGGCGGCTCGAGTCAAACGTTCCTTTTGTCTGTGCATCTTTAATTAAAGTTTAAGCCGCATGATCCTCAGGGAATCTATCGAGAGCATGAAGCAGGGAAGAATGGAGAAGGAAAAATTTAAGACGCTGAAAATAATATTAATAATGTTTATAAAATGCTATTGATTTTCTTCCATCCTCACAATCTCGATGGATGGCAGTCTATTACTACTGTGCATTTATTGCAAAACGTTTTACCACGCAAGACAGTTTCATGAAACCAGCTTATTGCAGCCGTATTGTGGAACTTATGGTATGGTATTTTTTTAACTTCAAAGAAGCAAACAAAAACAAAAAACATACTTAACGATTAAACTGGCTCGTAAATCAGGAGATTAAATTATATCAATTACACATTTAGGCCCTATTTCACAATACCCAGAAATATTTGAGAAATCAATTTGTTGCCCTGTCGTTTTATTTATTTTAGGGGGGGGGGGGGGCAATCTCACACAATTTGACCTAGTACAAATTGAACTAAGCTCTAGCCTTGTACTATGGGTACTAGACAACGATAAACTTACTTATTTAGAGAAATATATACTTAAGTACATAGAAAACATCCA
This sequence comes from Acleris holmiana, assembly GCA_949316455.1. Classification (NCBI taxonomy): domain Eukaryota; kingdom Metazoa; phylum Arthropoda; class Insecta; order Lepidoptera; family Tortricidae; genus Acleris; species Acleris holmiana. Next base: position 12,528,715 of record OX438769.1, read on the forward strand.
AGACTCAAGAACAAATACTCGTGCTCATCACACAAATATTTGCCCTTAGCGGGATTTGAACCCAGGACCCCTAGCTTAGAAGGCAGAGTCACTACCAACTAGGCTAGCGTGTCGTCAATGGAATAAAAATCTATAGTAAATAGAATAAAGACAATTTTCTAATTAAGTTGACATTCATAAGAACAAAAGAAATTCTACCGTGTCATCATCCGTACCTATTTATACAATGTTATGTACAAGGGTCCTGAGGAGGTTAGGAAACACGAAATAGCTGAAAGTTAGCGATCGATCAGCTCAGCACGCTTAATTTATAATTAACGTGTCTCTATTTATATTTTCATGTCACCTCCATGATTCAGTGCTCCGGTTGCTCAGGTCTAGATAAACTTAGCGGGTCTCATTTAACTTGCCGGCGGCTCCGGTCAGTGGGGCTATTCTCACAAGCAGAGACACGAGTTTATTCTATGGAACTGGCCTAATTTGATCCAAATCCCAAAGCATAATATAATATTTCACATTTCCTTATTATTACCTTCCTTCCTTGTGTTTATATTATTTGAGACTGATCATATTGTTCCCATTTGATACGAAAGATAAAATATATATTTTAATATTTTTGAGTTTGTATACAGTATATGTAAGCAATGACGTCAGGTACCTAGAGTTAAAATTCGTATCTACGACGCTGGCTTAGCATAATTTCGAGCAAACCAGTGTAACGGCGTGGTAGAACCAATTAGCCATGAGATCCCATAGCATAAAGAGGTCAAGCTAGATTGATTCGATCAAGCAAACTCGTGTTTGCTAAGTATGAGTAAAGAATAACAACACTGTCTTCGCAGTTTTATTATTATTCAATTACTCCTTTAGGACTTACTTGTCCTCTTGTTTGTTTGTTTTGCTATGTCTCTAGCATTGATAAAGAGTATCCCTGTAAAGTTAAACAAAACTGTATCTCCAGGGTAGAATTGTTAAAAAAAATCTTCTGTTTACAGAAATGTATAAATAAATAATAAATCGTACTTTTATTGAATAATAAACTACATTAAATATACCTACAATCCACTCAATCAAATGTTATTTATAATTTTAAATTACTAAAATAACTTTTGTATTAAATTACTAGACCAAAAATAATTTGAAAATCATTTAAAATTTAAACACTTAACAAACCTTATCCTTACCCGTACATTTAAATCTTATGAATGCATAAAAGTGTTTGATTAGGTTTGCCTTTCTATGGCATAACATTTTTTGTAACAATTGTATAAGCACTCTTGAGTAAAGCATAAAATCCTTTGACTAAAATAATATATCTGCCATTGATGATATATATCTTCGCATATAATTAAGCAGCAAAATATTACCCAGCAATAAAGCAATTTACTTACATACATTCATACATAACATCACGTCTTCATTCCCAGAGTGGGGTAGGCAGAACTACAGAATTACCTACCAACAACTCTTAAAAAACTTGTTTATAAAGCGATTTTATCCTAGCTTTTAAAAAACCGGACTAAGGCGAGCTAAACGTGCGTGGAGGGGTTGCGTTAGTTTTGAAAACTTTCCTATGTTACTTTAAGCACCATAGACTTTATAGGTTTTACTCTTTATTTTAAAACTAAAATCTAAATATATTCGAGATCCGCATAGGAAGCCCTTTCATTTGATTTGTCACATGGTACTTACATTTTGTACAAGTTCTTTTTTCATTCTCATTAATTTACGTTAGGTACACGTTCATGTTTGGGTCACAAATTTTCACATGCGCACGAAATTTAAAACTTAATCGTAGTTCGGACCAAATTGGCTGGGACAGACGGACTGACAGACATACGATTAATCCTATAAGAGTTGCGTTTTTCATTGGATGTACAATAGCCTAAAAAAAGACGTAACATAGAAGGCTTCGCTTCGCTACACTTTCGCCTTAGCTAGCCTTCTAACCTAACTTAGCCAAGTCGCTTCTGCCACAGAATAAGAACGTACTTCTGCCCCGACCCATCTTGCTCGCTCGCTTGCTAATTACTATTTACTATTTCTATTAATTAGATGTTTCTATTAGTTATCCAACATGACCATTACGCGAAAGAAGAGTATTTGTCATGAAACTCTGCTTTGTCTCTCTGTTACGAGTATGGAGAAGGTAAACGAGCATACAGGCCACTTTTACCCTAACCATGAGTTGCCATTACTGTACTCGCTATCGAGTCGAATGCTCTGTCCCTCCCGCTCTATAATTATACTGTGAGGGACAGAGCATTCGACTTGCTAGCGAGTATGTTAATTGCAACTTATGGTAAGGGTTACTGATGGTAAGTGGGATCTGTGACCCATAGACTGCTGATCGGTGATGCCAGACTAAAATGCCAACCCTGAGGACTAAAATGGAATGCCTCTATTAGATGCTAGAAAATTTGTCGGTTGTCTTGTTCCCATACCGGAACGCAGCAGTGTTTGAACACAGCATGCGAACATTGCTGCTTGGTGTTAAGTTAAAGTATAAGACGGTGTTAGCGACCCGGACGGACCCTGCACATGATTCTATACCCTTACCATGAGTTACAGTTACGATACTCGTTAGAGATTCTAATGCTCTGTCCCTTTCAACCTACTACATTACTATGAGGGACAGAGCATTCGACTCGCTAGCGAGTACGGTAATGGCAATTCATGGTAAGGGTACTGCACTATTATATTGCTCTTTTAATAGTACCTAAGTAATCCATTAAATATAAATCCATTAAAACAGTTTAAATCAAAGTTGCATCTTTGGCTTAAATTTCACATGTTTTATTCCACAAATGATCTGTTTAATATATAAAATTTCTCCTGTAACATATGAACTGTAATGTAATATAATATAATAACTGTAATATATTGTAGACCGTGCTATATTATTATTGTTTAATTCAATAATATGCAATTAACTATATTCTTAAAACTAAATTTGCATGCTAGTATCTAGCAAGATATGTCGTCGTACAGGAATAATAAACAAACACCACCTAATTGTACCATATTTTTAAGCAAATAAATGAATTTGAATTTGTAAGTAATTTGTAAATGTTTCGCTTCTATACTTGCTAGGTAATTTTGGACCAATTGCCGTTAATGGAATGGGCTGAAATTTGGACTACATACTTGTAATGAAAAACCCGATAACAGAGCAATTATTATAGTATCAAAAAGCTGATCTAATTATGAAGTCGGAAGGTGACGACAGGATCTCCGCTATACTTATATCGTAGACCCACCGTGTTCGGACTTATTAATTTAAACCTGTTATTCAATCAATAACATTATTTGACAATATATGCTGTAACATTCATTACATTGAGCAATAAATAATCTGATCTAATCAAATCTATTCTAAGTATAACTCCTCAATCGATCGATGTGAAGGTACTGAAATAGTTTCTAGCCCACCGGAGACGGACATGGGACTTTTTTATCAGGAATATCAAAGGGCAGTGTCAAGGGGAATTGCAATAATGCGCCTCGCGCACTCGAACGGAGTTGCAGAGAAAGGTTTACCTAGTCATAACATTATTATAACACTGTTATGGTCAATCACTGCATATTCATGAACAATCGATGAATATTAATCATATTGTTATTATAGAATGAACAATTGCACGTAAAAAATATATAATTATGCAATGTGATGTATTGACATATGTACTGTTTTATACCAAGCTCAAGATTTTTAAATACCTTGTTCTCGTAATGATTATATTATACTTAAGGTTTGTGTCAATCCAATTTCATTAATTACTTATGTATACTATACATTCATTACATCAGCAGTGAATCATTAATTTTACTGAATTATTTAATAATTGCGTGTATCCTATCCTAGGCCCCGATATTAAAATTAATGAAGAAATGAGTATGAGTTGTTAGATTACTGCCACTCCATGTCTTCCCGTGGATGTCGTGATAGGCGACTAAGGGAATAAAGGCTTGTAGTTCTGTTAGGCGATGGGCTTGCAACCTGTCACTAATACACTAGTAAACCTCTTGGCCTGCTTGTGCAAAATGTGGTTACAGAATTATAAACAACTCTGTTTAGAGTTGTTGTATTTCTGTAGCTCTGCCTGTCTACCCCACTCTGGGAATGAAGGCATGATGAGTATGTGTGTGAGTATTATCATACAAACATTGTAAAAGCAAAAGTTTGTGAGTGTAGTTATGTGCGAGTTTGTATGTTTGTTTCTCCATCACGCTGAAACGGATATGAATGATAATTAACCTCCAGTGGTTCTTTAGTAATGTCCATAAAAATTTATAATAAATTACCTGAAAACTTAAAAAAAGAAAAAGAAGAAAAAGTATTTATCAATAAAAAGCATATTATACTTTAAATGAATATATGGAAGATAACTTGTGACAATTAATATTAATAATAATAATCTCTCCTAATGTTGCTGTGCCCTCCAGGGTTCATAATGTTACTGCAATTTCCTAGGATAGGCATGTGACATTATGAAAAAGCAATTAATTGAATTGAATTAAATTGAATAATTGGAATGAAACTGCAGTAAGCCATAGGCTACCTTTTACACCAGAAGAATCACTGTTCCCATGGGATTGTCAACGCAGACAAAGGCGCCGTCAGAAGCTAGAGTTAATATAAAAGTGAACATTTTTGATAATACTGATAATGCTTAGATGTTAATGCCACAATCACGCTGAAATGGCTAAATGGGTCTGGATAAAATTTATCACACACAGATATTTAGTCCACATTTATGCCCTAAGATATGGGATATTATTATACGTCGAGTTCCACGCGTACGGAGTCGCAGGCGGGTCGTTAGTATAAAGAACAGCATTTCATTGAACTTAAATTTTCAACATGAAATTCAATAGCCAATCAGAATACACCAATGTACATTCTACCGCACGTTTGACATCAGATGTTTTGAAAGTTTAAAATGAAATGTACTAACAATTAATCAAACTACAATGATAAACAAACAAATACGTAAAATACATCATTTAATCATCATTTTTATTTTTATTTATTTTAATAATTTAGGCCCGGCGCAGTATCTACGTATTTTTCTTCCAAAGATTTCTTCGCCGTCATCTGAGTATTCTCTTCCATCTTCACATATCGCTCTTCACACAGTCCATCTATTTCTTTTTATGTCTCCCCTTCTATTATACTCTTCTCGTAACAAGACTTTCGTTTCTTCTACATTTTTTCTCTCACTCGTTTAAACATACTGGTTCATGTTAATGAAACAGATATTGTTGGAAACATCCATATGAGATGGAAAACCTTCGAAATATGACGAATATGTGTTTCTAATGGACAAATGTTAATTGTTAATGTGTGTGTTCTTTTGACGAAGTATTAAGCCTAGTTGGTTTTATCCCTGCCTACGGAAGCTAGTGGTTTCGGATTAAATAGTCGGTATGATCAAATATTTATATGACGAGCGCAATTATTTGTTCCTGAGTCTTGTATGTTTTGTATGTATTTAAGTATATTTATTTTTCTATACAAGTATGTAGTACAAAGCTTGACCTCAGTTTGGGACTAGGTCAACTTGCGTGAGATTGTCCCCAGATATTTAATTATTTTGTTTTAATTTCACTTAGTCAAAGTTTGTGTTAGAATCATAGCTTGTGTACAAAATTATTGAATTTGATTGACACAATAGTAAAATATCCCTCCAAGTGCTATTCAGATTCGCGCACCGAGGGTTCCGTTATTATTGTTATTAACAAAGGAAGGTAAAATATGCAAATATTTTGCTTAACGTTTTATAAACTTTCTTCCGTAAGTAATAAGGTCCGTGTTGGCTTAGGAACACTTTCTCATAATTTATTAATGTATTATTTTTCAAAACCTACATACATAACTATCACGCCTTCATTCTCAGAATGGGGTAGGCAGAGCTACAGAAACAATTTTGTCGAATTGTCGAAATGTCGAATTTCAAGTTGATAGCTAAAGTAATTGCTGAAAAAACCGCTGTGGTATACAAACAGACAGACACCGAAGTCTCACCATATTAAGGGTCACTTTTTACCATTTTGAGAATAAAAAATATTTAATTTTGGTCTATGGTCGACCCACCTTGACTCGGCTCAGGGCCAGCTGAAGGTCAAGATTTTGCGTCATCGTGTTGGTTGCCAATATATCAATAAAACGACGACAACGTCAATGATTAGCATGTGTTCCGTCTGGTTTGTTCTTTGGTTTTTTTAATATCCCCTAAAAATAATAAAGACTTCGAGTATGCAGCATGACCCTACCGCTGTTGGACATCGCTCAAAACAGAATATCTTGAAGAGTATTTTGGATCAATACAATATACAAAGTAAAAAGGCAATAAGTTCAGTTTTTTCTGAACAAAGTTTAACAAAATCCGCCTGAATGTAATGTAAAGTTTGCACTAGCTGGCGGTTCCAGGTTCGATTCACGGTCAGAAAATATTTGTGTGATGAGACGCATGAGCGCAAGTAGGTATTTGTTTCTGAGTCCTGGGTGTTTTCTTTATATTCATACAATATTGATACAACAAACAAACAAATACACAAGATTCGGTACGGTGAAATTAATTGTTGTACTGTGTACAGTCGACTATAAAGAGGTTCAAAAGTGGATACATCTCTTTACAGTCGGCTATACGTAGAAGGACGCCCGCAACTTCATCTGCGTAGGATTAGGTACTTACATCGTTTCCTGTTACTCCCCTATCTCCCTGTTAGGTGTTGATTTTCAAAAAATCCTTTATTAGTGTATCTTTTGAGTATCTAAATAATATTCCTCTAATTTTCAAGACCGTCAATTGTCAGTCAGTTAATCAATCACGGAATATATATAATTCGATTGATTGTATGTACATAGAAGGAAAATGTATAGACAGTATATTTATTGACAGAAAACATATTGATGTCCTACACTTAAATAACTAAATTGTACAAACATGTAAACAGGCGAGAAATTTTAAAATTCTTGAATTTCGAAACTTTGCTCTTTGCTATGATGTTCTTTGGTAACTTAAGTGTATAGAAAATATTTCTCATAGCTCAATATTCAATTATTATTGCATTTCATACTGTGTATACGTGGTACTTAAATTCATTTAAAAAAAGAGATCATTATGGACCCTGTGGGCACAGAAACTTTTAAACTAGTAAGCGCGCTTATTTGCTAATAAAACCGCTAGTTTTATAGACAGGGTCACTTGACTACCAATTCGACGATTCGTTAACCTAGTGACCCTGCCTATGAAGCTAGTGGTGCTGGGTTCAATTTCCGGTATGGGCAAATGTTTTTGTGATAAGCGCGAGTATTTTTGTTCTGAGTCTTGGACAGTTACTTTAAATTTAATTATTTCTATTTCTTTGTTTTTCGTTATATAGTACCAAAAGTACAAGCCTAGACCTTAGTTAGGGACAAGGTTAACTTTTGTGCGATATCCCTTCAGTGTTTTTTATACAATTATATTTTATTCTTCACCTACTTATTCTATTAACATTATAATTTTTTATCTAAATATTTATCTGTCGAATAATTAACCCTTTTATATTCTTACGAGTAGTAGTTATTTCTTGTAAATATTTACAAATTGTTGGTAATGCTCTGCAATAATATCATTGTCATAAGCTACATTAAAAAATGTATGTGTGTGAGTTTCTTGCGGCGTTTGTTCTCAGTAGCGGTCTCCTTTTGGGAAGCGCTGGTAGAATTTTGACGTGCAAAAGTGCCCGTGCGGCCTAGTTATTGAAACAACTATTATCTTTTATGTTTTTTATCAATTGCCAACCAAAAGTTTCAATTAAAAAACCTTTTCCTGAATATAAAGCGACAACAGCCTTTTTACTTTGTTTTATTACAGTGGATGCCTCAAGTGGGGCAAACGAATTGCGGCAGCTTATCTGCAGTTGTAGTAATTAAATAAAACAAGGTGCGGGGGATTTACGGCTCCCGGGGGGGGTCGTTGGGGCTGAATGACCAAAAGGTGCTCGCTTTTTAATCTTAGCTACTAATATCGTTAATGTGGAAGTTTGTGACAGTGTTCAGGTGTACACATAATATATTCAAAGAGAAAATTACGATTAATAAATCTCATGAAAAAATCTTTAGTCAAAATTCGACTCAAAATGTGAAAAAAACACCCATTACAAATAGAGTCGATATAAATAGGTATGAACGCAAACCACTTAACACTTGGCTGGTTTTGTTAAGTCTACAGCAACATCCTTTCTTCACAAATCTCAGATAAATCCCTTGGAGGTGTTCAGGTGTACACATAATATTTTCAAAAAGTAAATTAGTTTTTTTATAAATCTCATGATAAAATCTTTGGTCCAAATGCGACTCAAAACGTGAAAAAAACACCCATTACAAATAGAGTCGATATAATTAGGTATGAACGCAAACCATTTAACACTTGGCTGGTTTTTTGTAAGTCTACAATCAAACATCCTTTCTTCACAAATCTCAGATAAATCCCGACTTTGCACTCAATTAAAAGTTTAAATTGCAAGTTTTATCGCTTACGAGAGCGTCTGCCATCAAACCCCACCCAGCTAAGCCGGAAGAGCCACAAACGTCAAAATATATACATATACATATATCTGTCGGACAATCTAAGGCTTACGATGCGTGCAAATTGAAGTTTTTAGGGTTCCTTATTCAAACTACCTACCCTTTTAGTTTCGTCATGTCCGTCCGTCCGTCCGCAGCCTATCTCAGAGGCTCTTACTACTAGAAAGCCGTAATTTAGCATGAATATACATATTAGTCACGCCAAGAAATAAAATGAGATATTAAGCTTTAAAGCGCTAATTTTAATTATGCTAAAAATATGAAAAAAATCTTAAATGAAAGCGCATAATATAACGAATTTAAAAGGAAAACTATCACGACTAAGTAAAAAATCATTGGTTCTTGAGATACAGGCGATTAAAGTGTTTATACCTACTAAAATCATCTAAGACGGCACCAAATAACTTTAAATAGAAAATTTGTTGTTACTTGTTTATTTTGATGGACCAACATGCTTTTGCCCGGTTTTCAAATAAGTATTAGTTATTTTATTTGCAAGCGAAAAGTTTTAAGCCTGTTCAGATATAGTCCACATACTACTATACTGTACGCAATAAACTATAAAGTATATGTTGGCGGCGATCCATGCTGTTTGTAAATACTAGTCTTGATTTTGAATATATGTTATTTTTAATTATTTTATTTAAATAATATAGCGATAATTACAGTAGGGTTATTATTTCATTTATCTTATCTTACAGATGGGCCCTTTCGGATACACTTCGACCCCTTTAGGATCTTTTGTGCAATTATACCCTCTTACACACGCAGCTGTTCGAATGTGCAGGTTTCCACACTATGTTTCTCCTTCAGCGTAAGAACATCGGGTATTGTAGTTAAGTTAGCTCATTGGTACATGGTGACCGTGGCGTTTAAACTTGGTACCTTACGATCGCGAGTCGACACCCTAAGCCACTTACTAGGCCACCGAATGGTCACTATTTCATACGGTAGTCGGATGTGTTTTTTAAGAGTAATTCATTAAACCATAATATTGACAAGTTTAATATCGTCTATGCACAATGTTCTTCATTGATTTGATCACATTTTCACGATTTGACATTTGATATGTGTTATTTTATTAGTGAAACATATTTTATTAATCAGGAATTATTTCCACATACTGGTGACGAAACCTTCAACGATCGCGTGAATCCTTCGAGTAGAGTGAAACCGCCAGCATATATACATATATACGTACCTGTATTAAACATATGATTACATAAATAAATTATAGTAACAAGAGATTTATTTTAATGCTTCCACCAAAATAACAAAGCTAGAGTAAGAGCATTGTGTTGATTTTTTTACATGCAGCAGAGAAGGGTGCATGACTAAGTGAGACATCCATATATATTTGAATATAACTCACTCAGTCATGTACCTGTCATTTTTGATTTGTTGTTGTCTGTATAAGGAATATATATTATATTGTCAACTACTATAGTTTTGCTGCTGAATGGCATTGTATACTTGCCGTATTATTTCACTGGGTCCTGTAACCGAACCAGGATGAGCTGCCTTCAGGTCCCAAACCGCTGTTTCGTGGAAATAATGTTTTTTTTTGACGGAATACTTAATTATTATCATTTTTATGTCCATTTCACATTTGTCAACTCTTGAAATCCTGGTTTGCTACAAGATGTTTTAGCGTCCTCAGTATTTTACCATTACTTCCTTATTATAAGTGATTTTTACTGTATTTTTGTATGATCTTGAGAGCTTCAGAGAAATGACAGATTCATTTCATCATAGATCAGTTTATTGTGTCGGCGAAGTCGCAGGCAAAAGTCAGCATGTTAGTATAAATGAATGTCCGTCTTTAAAGTCCATAATAAGATTCGCATTAATTTGTCACAATTCGGAAAGATTTAGCTATCGCTGCGGAAAGTTCGGGAAGGATTCGAAACAGAAAATTAATCTCGTTCAGCTGCAAAATATTTTATCTTTTAGAAGCTTTATTCTTATTTAAATCGCGCAATTTGTTACTGTAACCCATGTTTATCCTTAATCGACTATAGACTTGGAGGTGCTTGGTAGTTTTCTGAAACGATCCACTTCTCAATTGGTCGTCGAGTTAATAAGCAAGCGATGTTAACAAGTATTGCGTACATTTTTCAGCGGCCACATACGTATGATAAAATCGTTAGTGTTCCGCGGTCAACGTCAAATTTAAATATATTATTGATATATTTAAATTTGACGTTACAATCATGGCGCGCGGAAACTAACCCTATCTCAAATTCTTCGCGCGTAAGTACATCCATCCCCTTTGTATCTTGAGTGGCCGTGGCATCATTTGTGACCACTTAATTTGGTCACCGGACTTGCCGACGAGGCAGCTCGGTGAAGGCGGTAGCGGCAACAATTCCTAACTTTACCTTACGTGCTGACTAGGCCGATTCGCAGGTCATTAAAGTTTGCCAGTTAAATACACTTTATTTATTGCATTATATCACATTGCAAATCAATCATACGCGAAGTAAAAGAAGGTGGAATTCAAAAGTGAGCTACATAGGGGACAAACACCTCTGCAAGTTCCTGCGAGTGCGTTATACAAATTACAGAGCTGGGCCTCTATTCAACTGCGTTATAACGATATCGTGTTTGACGTGTTTCCGTATTGTCAACGTTTTGATAACTCTTATGTCATTTACAATAATGGCGACTGTGACATAAACGATTCTTAAACGAGTCAAACACGATATCGTTTTAACGCACCTAAATATAGGCCCTGATTAACATTAATTAGTAAAAAACGGTAACATTAACAAGGTACTGTTGTGTGTAAATGTATTACATCAACATTTTAACCTCGGGAGACCCGGTGTGCTATAGGAGGTGCATAATCGAGACAATTCAATTTAAATGTGTATTGAGCTTTTTTTTTCAATTTAAAATTGCTTTTAAGACATATTGATATTTATTCACTTGCTGGTAGATTCCAATTCCCAGTCACAAAATCTCTCTGTTTGTAGTAAGGAGGGTCACTGGTCACGCGGTTAAATTACTAATTTACTACATGTGTGAGTTATTTTCAATAATGATTCGTAAATAACAATAAAATAAATAAATATCAGAGGACAATCTCACACAAATTGACCTAGTCCCAAACTAAACTCTAGACTTGTACTACGGGTACTAGACAACGATAAAGATACTTATATAGAGAAATACATAATTAAATACATAGAAAACATCCAAGATTTAGGAATAAATATTCGCGCTCATCACACAAATATCTGCCCTTACCGGGATTTGAACCCAGGACCCCTGGCTTCGGAGGCAGGGTCACACCCTACTAGGCCACCGTGTCGTCAATAAGTATTAAAATGTTGATATTTCGACCATTCTAGAGCCTCATTTCAATATTAGTCAATTTTGAAGTCATTTACAGTATTTGACATAACAACAACTCTAAAAGCTTTTTGATAATTCTTTAACCACATTTTGCACAAACAGGCTAAGATGTTACCAGTGTAGTTATTAGTGACAGGTTGCAAGCCCATCGCCTAACAGTACTTCAAGCCTTTATTCCCTTAGTCGCCTCTTACGACATCCACGGGGAGAAATGGAGTGGACTGTTCTAACCTGGCAATCAAACGGCGCAGCCCAATTGATAATATTATGTGCATAATGATTTTTAAGAGATATCAAGTGATAAAGACCTCATTCGATGTCATAATGTTGAAAAACACCTTTTCACTTCTCTCGCTCTAAAATGACTCATAATAGCCATGTATAGGCGGACTTAAGTGATGCTGTTAATCCCTAGGGACTAAAGTGATATTTTAATCCCTAGGGACTAAACTACTTATTCTTTTTAATTTCCTTATAAAAAGCTTTGGAAAAACAAAAAGAAGGAGATACATGTTGCCATTTCGATGTAGTCGGAGGAGCCAGTGGAGGGCAGGGCAGGCTGGGGCTGGGCATACAACATCCATCGCATCGGTCTTCGTTTTGTAAATGTTGTCTATGGACTATTTGTAATGGTTTAACCCCAAAAACAACCTTGTTGCTGTCTCATTCTGTATTACAGTAACGGATTGCGAGTAAAAATGACAGCGCTATCTAGTTGTATTATTTTAGATGTCCATTTTAAAACTATTACGCTATTATTAAAAAAACTTAGAAATGCCTTAGACATGTTTAAAGTGACAGTTTTCTATGGATTGACAAATGTTCACCGGTTGCTTAAGTTTTTGTAATAACAACGTTTCCCAAAACACAATAGGTATAAACAAATTCTATATTTCTAAAGTTATTTGTTGTTGTGTTAGATGTTTCTAGTACGTATAAACACATTTTAGTCGCCTAGTTATATCAAGAACCAATCAAGTCTACTTAATTGTGATAGTTTTTCTTTTAAATTCCTTACATGTGCTTTCATTTAAGGTCACAGTCCAGTTGTTTTTTTTAAATGATCCCCCAAATCTAAAAAAATGATAATAACATGTAGATATTGATTTTTAAGAGCTATCTAATGTAAACTCACTCGATTTGCTTTATATGCATGAGAAACCGAAAAAAAAGCATTTTACTATTTGTCGGCGTACATACCTAATTACATACATACATAACATCACGCCTTCATTCCCAGAGTGGGGTAGACAGAGCTACAGACCAACAACTCTGAAAGACTTGTTTATAATTCTGTAACTACATTTCGCACAAATTAGCTGAGATGTTTATTAGTGTATTAGTGACAAGTTGCAAGCCCATCGCCTAATATTATTACAAGCCTTTATTTCCTTAGTCGCGTCTTACGACATTCACGGGAAGACATGGAGTGGCACTATTATAACCCGGCAACCACACGGGGTAAATTAAAATCTATAAATATGCCAAAGTACAACTTTACAAAACCAAGAGTCTCTAAGTTAAACCGCGGACAAACGGACAAACGGGACATGGCGAAACTATAAGGTTTCCTTGGTACCTAAGGAAACTTATACTTTTTTGTACCTTCTTCTTTCCAAGAAAAAATATTTTAGAAAACAACAAATAAAACGTGCTGTTGTAGTCACGACGTATTAAAAAAACATGGAAGTCGGACTTGATTTAGGGGGTGAGAACGTTATCTCCCAAAGCTAAATTTGTATGGTTTTTGACACCTATTTGATTTCAGCATCGCCTCACAATCCTCTTAACGTTTTGACCATACGCCTGGCTTCCTGATGTGTTACAAAAACTAAACCCTTCCAATAAAATAAAAAATCAGCGGAGAAAATCTCACACAATTATCTCAAAAACTGTCCTATCCCATACGAAAAAAAATTAAATAGGTACATAAACCATAACTATAGAAGGTATTACATTGTCATGAAACGGGCATGTTATATGAGAAGGAATGAAAGTCACATGACGAGAAGAGTTTAAGTATGAATGGGGAGGGTAAAGATAGTAGGGGAAACTTACAAAGAGATGAACGATACGTGTGGCGAGCGAAATGAAAAGCAAGTGAGTTTAATACTGAAATGGCTGATAGGGATTTATGGAAGAAAAAGACGTTCTGCCCCGACTCAAATTGAACCCGGAACCGTTAGCTTCAGTCATAGGCAGGGTCACTAACAACAACGTTTAGCGTGGCGTCATAATGTCGTCATATACGTCGTTTATGAGTCTTAATGTGTTTTAAAGGATTGTCACTGCTGACACAGTCGTCGGATCGGGCTAAAGTTCCGCGACATATGTATAATATAAATAAACAAAGAAAGTTCTGCCAAGAGCAGTGCGCTTTCAAAGTAGCGACATTCGAATGCATTCGGACGCAAGTTAAAGGAAGACTTACTTTATTTATTTTAAATTATATTTGTTAGAATAGAGAATAATATTATAACGATTGAATAAAGATATAAGATATAGATTGAATCCTAAGTCGGTACACGAATGATGACTTTATGCGATGTAAAACAACTACTGTATTGCTATTGGTGAGAACCTGCAATATTTTGCAATTTATTTCTTATTTTTTGGAGGGTGTCCTTTATCCTATTAATCTAAATTTAAACTATATTTAATTAAATAACTAAACTAAATACAAATATAAAATATAAACTAAATACCTGCAATTGGCTTTTTGAATTTATATAAGTCTCTAAAGTATTTGTGTTACCTGTTGGTTTTCCTTAAATAAATAAATAAATAACAAGAAAAGGATGACGTAGAATTTAAATTGATCATTTTGATTATGCATTTATTTATTTATTTACTTAATCTTTGTACAACATAACACATGCGCAAACATAATGAATAAAATAATAAAATATGTTTGCATGATAAAAGGAGGATTTTTTCATCAATTTTATTTAGTACGAAAAGTCAAAGTTATAAAAATGTAAATAGCATGTTATGGTCCAGAAATAGGTAGTTTTTTATATCCCCCATAATCAATCAAATACGAATACTTTGCGTATATAACAAAGAAAAAACTGTTGAGCAAAGGTACCAGGATCTCGAGCACGATTTTTTTCTCTTAAGAAGCATTTGATGGCGACTGGAACAGCGCCTCGGTGTTCGTATAAATTTAGTAACAAAAAATTCCCAGCACGTATTTTGATAATGTTTTAGGGGTTTGCTTATGGATAGATTCGAATCCAAATATTAATTAATAGCCCAGTATAACGCCAACCCTTTTATTTTTGCTAGTGACCATATTTGTAACACTCGCCAATCGCTTCTCTATTAAACTTTTCGTTCGGTTATGTAGCCGTTCGCTCCAATAACTCTGTCTCGTACAAATGTAGTGCTGAACTAGCGACGTTAAAACCTGCTTTACGGCTTCAATAACGCTTTCGTGCCAAGCTAATATCCTCCTTATAGTTATATTAACAAGTTTAATACTGTCGAGGTTCGTCAAACTAAACTTTGTTTTATTTGTTTGTGATGGCAACCAATTACTTAAACGGAAAAACAATGAAACAATATGCACGCCCAATAAAATGGTCTTATTTTTAGATGCAAAGACGAAAACACAATAGTAGATTGTGTCACAAGGGAGCAAAATTACATATTATTTACGGGGAGGGCGTACATTGAATCTTGAACAATGCTAAGGATTCTATATTTTTTTTGTAATTCTAAAATGGAATCCTAGCGTAGTGAGAGATTCAAGTGTTAACACCCAAGGTGGGAATAATATTGCTACCGTGTGACACATACTGCTTTTCACATCACCCATGAGGAAAATAAAAGATCTTAGTGATGAAACAAATTAAATTATTTACACTCTCTAAAAGTGCTGAAATTATCTATCAAATTAAACAAAAACAAATTATGATATCTATTTTTCAAACCGTACCGACTCTGTGACGGTGACAGATGTCACTAAAACCGTAAACCGCCGAATTCACAAAGCTGTATTAAGATCAATAAAATTATATTGCTTAGAAAATATCCACTATAAATTTAAATATTCATTTATATTTTATTTTGCGTATATATTTTATACTGGCAACAAAATGTCCTTGAACAGAAAAGTGCCACTTTGATCTCTCCTAGCAGGGAAAAAAAGTCCCCTTTACGAATAAGTGATTTGTTTTTTTTTGTATAAGCGCCTGTATTATCAATTACAAATAACACATAATTATCAACAAACACTAAAATAACGAATAGTTTGGAAAAATACTGCAGCATAATGTCCCTAGGTTCATTATTTTGTCTGTCAGTCTATTTTTCTATAATACCTAGCAGATTATGCTCCCAGTTTTCATAATGTGCAGGTGTTTTGCGATGTTATTCTTTCACCCTATAGTCGCGTCATTTTAAAAGGCCCGTTTTGGCAGCTGTCAACTCAGTACTAAGTATGTGTTTGAGGTTACATTTTGTACTGAGTTAACTGCTGACAAAACGGGTCTTTAAGAACCGTGCGACTATAAGAGACCGGTTACCACAGAACTAATAGGGTGTCACCACTCAGTACCTACTTAAGTTTGATAAACTCACTGGTAAAGTCGTCATCAAATGTATCGGGTCGGACAAGGAAATTGATTGAAATATAAACATCTAAACATCCATACACACTTTCCCATGTATAAATAAATATAATTTAATAAAGCAATAACACTTTGCTTTAGGTCATTACGTTACCAAAAGGTCCATTATGTTTATTTATAATGGCCATCCTAAGCGAGCAAGGCCATATCGGGTATAATTTGACACCGCCAGTGAGGCATCACCGTATATAATTACGAATAAAGCCAAAATTACCAATTATTATAAATTATTGTTACCTACCCATACTTAGGGTAATTGTTTAGGATTTGTTTAATAATCTGTTTTTATACTTTAATTACAGCTTTAAATTTAATTTGAGTACTGTTTTTATTTGAGATATTCCTACATAAACCAGAATAATCTAACTTATGGTGGTGTTTGCTACAGGGAACTTAAGATTATTTGCGCATTTTATAAGAACCAGGAGATCATCATATACGGCTCGAGTTAGAAGCAAACTAGAGACTATGCGTCTGGAGTCCTAGTGAGGCCAAGTACAAACATATGTTTGAGAAGATCTAGAAAGCGTTTTTGCGCTTTTTGTACAAAAAAATGTACAGGTATTATATATTTATGTATGGGTATACATGTACCCGACTGATTTTTTCCTTGGCGTCCTAGGCTTCAACACCCTGGAGGTACGGAAAGGGGGCGAACGGTTTGGTACCTATAGCGTTAAAGGTGCTCCGTAACAAAATTAATAGCACGAAATTGCACAATAGACTCAACCGCATCATCGTGCCATCCAATAACTCTCGCCGGCGTGCATGCTTACCGCTGCCATTGGAGCGGGAGCGCGTGCGACCGCCGCTCGTCGCCAATCACCACTGTGCGACATGATCTCTTCACAAAATGGGCTCCTGCGCACTGATCCTCAAGTGTATATTTTTGCTCATCACTGGACCAGGATAATGTCCGGATGTCGTGTTTACTGTAAGGAAGTGTTGAGTCGTATTCTATGTGAATGTAAGTGAATAAACGAGTGTTTCATGTGTGAGTCGGAGTGAATGTGAAAAAAAATGCATAGTAGGTAATGATAATATTTTATAAATTGATAAAACTTCAAATAATACTAAGAATGTTGGTAAGTGTAATTCGTGTTAGCCGTTCTTGTTCATATAAATAAATAATAATAATTATAATAACAGTTGGAGAGGAAAAAGGAAAAGCAAAGATAAGGCAAGGGGTCAGACAGGGTTGCCCACTCATCGCTCATATTTAACATTTTTATAGAAGATGCCATAAGAAAGGTAAATGATTCAGATTTAGGGGGAATTAAATTTAATGGGCAAATAATTCGTTTCATAGGGTTTGCAGATGATATTGCAGCATTTGCTATACCAGCAGTCAACGAAAAGGCCTAGTTGTAAAAATGGAAGAAATTTCAATCAGTTCGGACTTCAAATAAATAGCAGTAAAACTAAAACACTTAATAGGTATAGCATCTAAACGTACAATAGAACATTATTAACGGGTCCACCGGTGGATAATGTATTTTCCCATCGAAAAAAATAGGGTTTGTGATCGCAAGTTTAACCTTACTTTTTTAGGGTTCCGTACCCAAAGGGTAATAATGGGACCCTATTACTAAGACTCCACTGTCCGTCTGTCTGTCACCAGGCCGTATCTCATGAACTGTGATAGCTAGACAGGTGAAATTTTTACAGATGATGTATTTATGTTAAAACAGAATAAAATTAATTGTTAAGTGGGGCTCTAATACAACAAACATGTTTTTTTGGCCGAAAAATCCGAAAACCGTAAGTCTGTGGCAACAAAAGCCTGGAAACGAAATTATCAGAAAAAGTTTGACCTTACTTTAAAGGTTAGACTAAATATATATATTTTTACTTTTTTTTTCGCGTAATTGAAATTAGTAAAATCATGACTTAGTTTACAGTAGTAATTATTGTATTGTAACGAAACCAAAACACAAACAGTTTCATACGTTTGGGCTGCTAACGTCACTTTAACAAAGTCCATAGTCGCCTAGTAATCAAATTGGTTGACTTGTACATAATAACAACGAAACTCCAAAGTGTATGGCTATCTCCTCCTTCTATATACATACACAGCATGTTTATTCTCGAGAGAGTCTTACTATGCCTCCAAAATATTATCATCCTAATTATGAATTGGGTAAACCAACCCGTGTCATAAACTTCACGCGAGGTTTCAAATTAGGGGTTCATAATAAATCGAATTTGTCGAAGTTTTGCCTTAGCTTCAGAGGGACAGATATGTGGCGTGATCTGTTTTGTTTGCTACGCGTAATAAAACCATCCTTTTTAAATGAAACAGTAAATGTTATAAAATATTTTATAGAATTATGTGCTTATGCTTATCAAATAACGATCAAGTTGGTTTGGAAACAGACAGTATTTCGCCATTGTATGACTTTTCTATGGTAGGATCTACGTAATATTAAGGTATCGTACTAAACTTTTTAAGTAATTTGTTAATGATAATTAAAACCGAATTACTAAATTGCGGCTAGTTTGGCATATGTCACCTTGATCTTGAACCGCTCTGACATTAAATACTACGATAGTACTACAAATAGTAAAGGTTGGGGAACACCTACTTTAATATTTTTGTAAGATTTTTTTTTTTTTTTTTAATGTGTAGATGAATAAAAACTTCTTAGGCCTATTCAGTATAACCTACTTTATCACCCCTTGACTCCAAAAGAGATTAATCGCGTTTCACCTTGTAAAGGTACACATATTTTCAAATAACTACACGCAGCATCGTACAACTTACCAGCATAACAAGTTTATTTTATACTACTCGTTTTACCAAATCATGAAAAATATTAGACTGTGAAACCAAACCACTCTCTGCCAATGATACTTCATTGATCCAGCCGGCCCAATTGAGACAAGAAGGAAGTTAATTACAGCTCAGACAAAACAAGGGGCAACTTTATATTGTAGACTGAAACTGCTTACAAGTAGCATTTAAGAACAAAGAGATACAGTTTAGGTATAGTTAGAAGCAAGATGTTTAACTTGCCTTACATAGTTAACCGTGTCACAGACACAAGGCTCTTATTTTGAATTGTTTTAACCCCGATTTTTACCGTATTTTTAACGTTATGATAGCTCTGATTAACTTGACAGTTGGTAATAATTCGTAATTCTTTGTATAGCAAGAATTATACTTTGTTATTCGTGTTAATTATAATATAGGCCAAGTCATACAAAAGGAATGCAAAATAGGATTTAAACGAAGAAGAATAGAGTCTGGGGAGCCTTTCGCTTAGTCTTTTTTTCAGATCATTTGACCAAACTGTTTTTTTTTTCAGAAACTGTAAATATTTCAAGATTTATTCCAGGACCATTGCGTAGAACCCTATAGGTTAACTTAGGTTAGGTCAGGTTCCAATTTTTTTGATAAAGCAGTTTGGTCAAATGATATTTTTAGGAAATGAATCAGGGCCTCTATTCTACTGCGTTAAAATGTTATCGTGTTTGACGATTTTTAGAATCGTTTCTAACTCGGCCGCCATTATTGTTAATGACATAAGAGTTATCAAAACGTTGACAAAACGGAAACAAGTCAAAGACGATATCGTTATTACCGTGTAAAATCCCAGCCCAGTTTGGCAAAAACTTATTGACGTAACGAAGCGAAGGTAACCTTAGAGTCTGATACTCTTACATGTTTAACTCACTGCACTCGTACTTATATAAACGAGATTTTCTCCAACCGACCTTGCTAACTGATAATGTTTATAGGTGCGAAATAATTTTGATGAAGCATCTGTCTAAAACGTAACGTGAAATTACTACATATCTCCTTCCCTTCCTCGAAGTCGAGTCAATAAACTGTACCGAAAGGGATGGCATACGAACAAATAAGCCTTTAGCAGGCTATTTCGTTAAATCGTAGAAATTTTGCGGGGCTTAACCTGAAGGGCCGACGTGAGGAGAATGGCAGAACCCTTTGTTGCCACCTTATCCCGCGTAGGCGTTTGCTGATACAGCGCGACATAACTCTAGGGGCTCCAAGGTAAGGTTTTCTACGTCAAACTTGATAGAATACATGCCCACGGCCCGGAAAAGTTTATAGAGTAAGGGATTTGAATTATTACGCGTCGTTTATGTTATAGTTTTGCCCGACACTTGAGACTTGAGTTTATTCGACTTGGGGAACTTTCCTATTTTCTATGAGTAAGGAGGACATCGTTTTTTGGGGATAAGTATTCAACTCTTTTAAATTTATAAGGTCAAAAGTTGGCACAAACTTATACTTGTTTTCACAGCGGATTAATAAAAACATAAAATTATGTCCAATTAAGTAGCATATTATTATTTTTATATTTATTTGAATAGACTACATAATATCAATAGAGCTACGATTATCTGTTCTTGTGTAATACCTAAATTGGCATTTACACCCACTCGGTGACATCTCTTAAATGCCTTTAACCTTTTCAACGCCATACGTGAAATACAAATGTGTCAATCACACGCCAAACATGTATTAAAAGTTATGCAAAACTTAACTTAATTCATACGAAATAACGTCTCTTTTAAACTGTACCTGTGACAACTATAGGTAAGTGTCGGTGGCATTGTCAGCACGACAGCTCATGGCTACTTTAGGCGTCGTTGGCGTTCAAAGGATTAACTTCGGTGGATCAATTTCTACGTATACTAATATTATAAATGTGAAAGTAACTCTGCATGTTTGTCTGTTAATTACGCTTTCACGAATAAACCGTTGAACCGATTAAGATGTGGTATGGAGATACTTTGAGTCCCGGGAAAAGACATAGGGTAGTTTTGATCGCGGTAAAATTTGACGTTTCTTGACGTAATAGCGATAAGCGACTTCTACGCGGACGAAGTCGGGGAAAACAGCTAGTACCACTAAAATATGTGGTTCGTTCCTTCCGCTCCCTTAGTTGGCAATTCGAAATTAATCCAAAAGATAGCGTTACATAAAAATACCGTTAGAATAATTGCTTAAGCATTGCCGAAAATACACCTGTGAGCAAAGAAGGCACTTAGTACTGATTTTTTATAGAAAGTGGCTCGATTTCGATGCTCCCAAGTATATATAAAAATGAATCCCTATTTCCCTTATTCACGGCATCATGCGTGAACGGCTTGACCTATTTCGCTAATTCTTTTCTTACTGTGTTTGTTACTGTCAGGAGAAGTTCCTTTAAAAAAAAAATCCATCGGGAAAGTCAGGAATTTGCAGCGGGGCGGAGCCACTGGCGGGTCGCTAGTATATATATATATATATTATACCCTGGAAGTATCTTTATCGGTTGATCTATCTACAAGTCACATACACGCAGGCATTTTATTGGGCTCTCGACGACAACCGCTTTGAGAGACTGATTTGTATTTGATAGCTTTTTGTTGTACGTGTCTTATTCTGATCTTATAAGCGGGCTATAGCAATACTAAATCGGTTGAGCGGGAAGTTGATTCTGGAAGAGCCAGTGATATTGTATTTTATTGTTAATGTACTACGTTGTAATTTCATAAGTTATAGCGAATATAAACATAACCTACAAGCAATTTACCGTCCTAATATTGCTACTTATAGGTAAATAATTGAACAGGTGAAGTCTTTGGTTGTGGTGGTTATAATATTCTAAACAAACATTACGGTGCTTGTGTGAGACTGAATTAAAGTTGTGACGTTAAGTTTTGGGACATTCTTTGTATCATTAATTTCACCAATAAACACATAATTACTTTAGCTTTATAACTATAGTAAACTTGATCTTTTAGACGCGTCAGGCGCTTAGTACCTACAGTTAAAGGTAAAAAACAATTAGCAAAAAGTTTCAAAAATATTGTGGATATGTTGCATGAGCTTTATTGCTATATTAATAAGGTCTGTGTTTTTGAGACTGTGGTAAATAAATATGGGCTATGTACGCCTTTCGATATACTTTTCCTAAGTTTTTAACAAATCCATATTGTAACAATTTGATTTGCTACTAGTACCTAGTGTTAATTAATTGGTTACTAGTATTGTTTATTACTAGTACCGAAAATAAAAGTAATCATCGCATAGAAATGTATATTAATAATGTTTTTGCATAATTTGTTTTTATGCCAAGACCATGATTATCGTAAAGAGTATCATTATTTTGGTATGATAAAGCATAGGTAAGCAGAAGTAAGGACATAACATCACGCCTCCAGTCCCAGAGTGGGGTAGGCACAGCTACAGAAATACCAACAACTCTAAAGAGTTGATAATTTGTTACTAGTACTACTTTATAGTAAATGCCCAAAATGAACACCACGCCCGAGGAATTATGTACCTATATTTTACTCCCCGACACAAAAATAGGGGTGTTATAAGTTTGACGTGTAAGTGTGTGTGTGTGTGTGTGTGTGTGTGTGTGTGTGTGTGTCTGTCTGTCTGTGGCACCGTAGCTGTTAAATGGATGAACTGATTTGAATGTGTTTTTTTTTATTTAAAAGCATGCTTTCTAGCGGTGGTTTTTCGACATGTTTTATCAAAATCGGTTCAGCCATTTTTGAGATATTGAGCTTTTAGGAGGTAAAAAGCCCTCGATTTAACGGCGACACCTACTTTCAGAGCTGATATCTCTAAAACGGCCCAAACAATTTTCATTAAATTTTGCTAAGAACCATCTTGATTAATAAATAATGTGTCCAAATCCATTCATCCGTTTGGGAGTTACGTTGCCACAAACAGACACTCAGATGGAGAAGTTTAAAAAGCGTGAAATAAAAAATTCAATTAGAAATTAAAAAAAAACCCGATTCAAAATAGTCTGTAAAAAAACCTCTAAAAAGTAAAAAATAATAAGTAGTGGCCCTATAATTTTACTTATAAGTAGGTATTAATATTTTGATGCAAGCGTCGTCGCGTAGGAGTAAGGGCTGATTGTTTGATAAATAGGTAGCTAACGGAACACTGACACTAACTAAACTGACACGGCGGGGGACCGCTAAGTACATGAAATAATATAAAATACTCGTACCCCAGCTACCTTACCGGTCCCCGCCGTGTCAGTTTAGTTGGGGTCAGTGTTCCGTTAGCTACCTATTTATCAAACAATCAGTGTTTAAATTGACCTTAAGGGAAGAAAGGCAGCAATAAAATCAATAATTACTTGTATAATATATATTGACTATTGCCACTGAACTACGTACAAATCTTCAAAGTAACAATAATTAGCCCGTGAATGTCTATATAATGGGGAAGACAAACGATAGCGCGATGTAGACATTTGTCCCGACGTAAAACGCCATCTATCGCAAACATTATAACTATAATCAGTTTAACTATCTTTAACATACCGCCCACCAAGGACAACATGTCCTTCGTCATAGCCGCCCACCCTGGAGTAGCTACGGGCTCAAGTTAAACTTAAAATACAAAAGTAGGTTGCTTTACATACAAAAAACCTACGAACAACTTTATAAACTACAATAAACTTAATTAGTCCGTTATTGGCAAGACACAGAGTTTGGAAGTTGGGCGCTTTATTAAAGCGTTTTTACATTTTATGGTTACAACTCTTGTCAACAAATCTAAGCCAGGGTGTTTTTGCATTATTCTGCCAAAAAGCCACTTGGCTGGAGGCATGTCATCCTCCTTGATCAAAACGACATCCCCAACTTCAGGTTCTGGAACCATAAACTATGACCGAATTTCCATAGTTCATGACATTTGAATTCTGCAGGTGTAATACCATGAGATGCGCAGTCTGCAAGATTTTCTTTGGTAGAGATATGCGACCATTGCGATGAATCCATTGTGGTCAGTATCTCTGATACTCTATTCCCCACAAACGTCTTCCAATTGCTTGGATGTTTGCTGAGCCACGCAAGAACGACGGTGGAATCCGTCCATGCCCTAATGTTATGCTTGGGTATGTGCATGATTTCAGCTATTTCTTTTAATAATTTAGCCACCAGAACAGCGCCACAAAGCTCTAATCTCGGTATGGAAATTTGTTTAACCGGTGCTACTCTTGTCTTTGCTCCAATTAGAGTTACATGCACTTCTCCGATTGCGCTAACTACCCGAAGATAGACGACGGCGGCGTAAGCAGCATTTGAGGCATCACTGAAACCGTGCAGTTCTATGAGCGTATCCTGAGAATACGTGTGCAGCCACCTAGGCAGTCTGAAATCCTTAAGACTGTCTAACCCCTGACGGTAAGTTAACCAATCCTGTAGTATATCAACTGGTGGCTCTTCATCCCACCCGATTCCAGCTATCCATAATCGCTGAATAAATATTTTTGCTTTAATCACACATGGTGCCACCCAACCTAGCGGGTCGAACAGACGCGAAACGTCCGAAATAATTTTTCTTTTTGTTGCAGGTGGTGACAGCGGCGGCAGATTTACCGAGTACTGAAACTCATCCTTGTCTCTATTCCAGGATAGTCCCAAAATCTTAACAATGTTATCCGTTTTCAGTTCAAGGTTGCCCTTTACTTTTTCCATTCCTAGGTTTTCTTTTTCTCTTTGATTTATAGCTTTAAACAATTCTTCTTTATTGCTAGCCCATTTCTGTAACACAAAACCTCCTTCATTTAATAAATCTTTCATTTCTTTATACAGTTCGTCAAAGACGACTCGTACCTTGGTGGTGCTTCTTTCTTCGCGGATGACCGCGTGATGGGGTAAGTATATTGCCTTCTCTCGCTTGCAATCAGGCTGTGAAACAGGTACCATGTAGCCTGGTTGCTCATATTCGTTAAGTACTTCCGTGTATCTCGCTTTAAGAGATTTATCTCTACTAAATTTCCGCTCTAATGAATGCAATCTTTTTATAGCAATCTCACGTGAGTTTCCTTCACAGGATGGATTTTCGTCGCGGAATGGCAACTTCACCACATACCGGCCAGTGTCGTCTCTTCTTGCTGTAGATGCAAAAACTTCTTCGCACCTTTGTTCTTCTACGGTTAATAATTTAGTGTGAAATAAAGGCTCAGCTTCTATCTCCCAGAAACGTTTTATCATTTCGTCCTCGTTTATATGCGTGTGTAACACTGTTATGCTGTCGCTTGACGCTGCAGAAACCACTGGGCCAGAAAGAATCCACCCGAGAGTGGTGTACTGTGCTACTGGGGTTCCGTTCGGACCCCTTAGCACTCCCTCCTTTAAAACCTGGCAGTATGGTTCCGCTCCCAACAATACGTCGATCTTGTTGGGTGAACTATAGTTTGGATCAGCCAACGAGAGCTCCTGTAGCTTTATCCAGTCAGGAACTACTATTCGTTTACTAGGAAGATAAGTCGTGATTCTGTTCAAAACATACGCCTTTAGTTTCATGTTAAAGGTGGGATCGGTTCGAGATTGAACTTTTAATTCAACTGTATACTTCGATACCACCGACGTCTGGTCGCCACCCAAACCCGAGATCACGCCCTTGATGGGGGTTTTCTTTAACCCCAAGGCCTGCACAACGGCATCAGTAACAAATGAAGCTTGTGAGCCCTGATCTAGCAGCGCTCGGATCACCTGATAGTCCCCTGTTTTCGACTCAGCCTTTACAAGAGCTGTGGCTAACAATATCTCATCCTTCACTATCCCTTTCGTAAAACAGCTAACTATTGGTGTGATCTCTTGTTGTGTATTGTTGATCGCAACATTCGTGGACTCGTTCAATTCACCTTCAGGTGTCTGAACTAAGCTCTTCAGATTGGCCGGTGAAGTTGAAACATCCCTAGGATGAAGCAGGGAATGGTGCCTTCTCTTACAAATTTTACAACTAGTGGCTTTCCGGCAGAATTTGACAGAATGGTTGCTACCTAAGCAATTATAACACATTCGATGGTTGGTAACAAACTCGTGCCTTGTGGCATAATCTTTACTGGCAAATTTCTTACAGAAACATAATTTGTGAGTCCCAGTACAAAATTCACACGCTAAGGGTAATGCGTCAGTCACATGGAGTACATTTGGTTTACTAAAACCACTGTTGGACG
This sequence comes from Acleris holmiana, assembly GCA_949316455.1. Lineage (NCBI taxonomy): Eukaryota > Metazoa > Arthropoda > Insecta > Lepidoptera > Tortricidae > Acleris > Acleris holmiana. Next base: position 12,555,240 of record OX438769.1, read on the forward strand.
GTTTCCCATAAGCACTCGAGGACTTAAAGGCGCTTTTTGGCTCAATGAATTCTAAAGCTCTGTATCGGCTTGTTAGAAATTCTTTAAATTGATCAAATGTGGGTAAAGCATCTGAAGCCGAATTAGCTGCCACATTAAGCTCCCATTGCTTACGCGATTCAGGATCCAATTTCAACGTCAACAAATGAATTACTATAATGTCCCATGTGGAAACATCAATGCCTAGATTAGACAATGCACTTAAACAGTCTGCTGAAGTATCCATAAGATCCTTGAGGAACCCTGGCGATTCCGTAGTGGCATTCTTTTGACTCAATAGTCTTTTTAAAATACAATGCGACAAGTACTTCTTATTATTATACCGTTGTTCTAATTGACTCCAGCACCGAGTGTAGTTCGTGTCGGACACGGGTATATTACGTATTAATTGTTCCGCTTCACCCGTCAAATAACCTTTTAGATATTGCATCTTTTGCACACTATCTAGCGAGTCGTTGTTATGGATCATTGATACAAATAAATCTCTAAATGTAGTCCACTCGGTGTATTTGCCAGAGAACGTAGGTATGCTAATTTTAGGTAATCTTATTATACTTGACTTAACATGCGTATTATCGTCACTAACTTTGCTCTGACTATCATAAGATCCCTTAAATGATGCTAGGCCACTTTTCAATTCTAATTTATATTCAGTATATTCCTCTTCTGTTTGATCGTAAATGTCTTCAGTAAAATACGATTGGACTTTTAACGCTTTAGGCTCAAACTTTTGCATTAATTCTTTGTGTCCCTGTCTAAAGTCAGCCCACAAGTCTTCCAATGAATTTAATCTAGTTTCTATGTAATCCTTACTAATGCGTTCTTTAGGAGACTTTTTAAAATTAACTCTTGATCTGAATATACGCCTAGACAGGTCATCCTGAAAGCTTAGTGATGGTTCCATGATGAAACAAACACAAAATTAACAGCAAATAAATAAATTTCGCAAAACACTTAGACAAATTATAAGTGCTTCTTAAGATTTACTAAGAACGCTACCAATAAGTTATGAAAAAATTACAAGTGTTTGAACTATTAATATTTGGGAAAAATTGGGCATGGATTCCCCGTAAGACCAGCTTTTCGTTAATTATTCTAAGTTAATATTAGAGCTAATTATTCTAAGTTAATTTTACAGGAATATTTCTTCTTAGTTGAATTGAAGAACTGATTTTACTAAGTTAATGTTCTCTTATTGATAAAGTTCAAAGTTCCATGACAAATTTAAAATTACTATGGTCGAGAACATAGGGTTGATTCGCGCACTTTATAATAAATGTTTGAATGTACTCACAGTTGCACTTCACTCACACATACGAATGATTCCACATTCACTGGGCCGCGCCGTGTCTTCTCTCCGTTGAACTTTTCCTCCTTCCGGCTGCAACAAGCGCCGTCTGCAACTCTGCAGTTTAGCCTACTCGCCACTGGATGGCGTGAGTAAGCTAAATTCAGGAACACCCTGCTTCCCTACGGACAGCGATCCACTGCCACTATGGGAGCGTGCGGAGAGTAGAAGCACCAAAAACCATAAATACACTACTGGTATTTACTTCCGATTCGTAAGGACCATATTTAATTTGACCTTAAGGGAAGAAAGGCAGCAATAAAATCAATAATTACTTGTATAATATATATTGACTATTGCCACTGAACTACGTACAAATCTTCAAAGTAACAATAATTAGCCCGTGAATGTCTATATAATGGGGAAGACAAACGATAGCGCGATGTAGACATTTGTCCCGACGTAAAACGCCATCTATCGCAAACATTATAACTATAATCAGTTTAACTATCTTTAACAATCAGCCCTTACTATTTTTTACTTTTTAGAGGTATTTTACAGACTATTTTATACACAATAGTAGAAAAATCCTTTCATAAATCAATCTACAATAATTCATTCCATAACCCATCTAGCATTCCACCATCTTGTTCGCAAGGCTCTCGGCCATAAATTCCAGCTGGTGCGGATCGATGGCCCACTTATGATACATAGTTCCCTGCACCGGACTCTCACGATAAAACGTTGATTTGTGATCTTCGCCGAGCGGGGTCTGTTTCAATCGTGGATGAAGGTAATCGATTTTGAGATGGAGGGGATAAGTGTCGTAAAAATATTAGCATATAACGTGTCCTGAAAGTAAGTGCTTACAAGTATGGTTAGTTCGCTTGTTAAAATGTAGATTTTATGGACTAGTGGGAGTAGCGGGACCCTGTGCGGTGTTTCAAGCAATTTCTAGAAACATACATCACCAGCTTATTGCCTTACTTGATCCTATATTTTTAATTCTTAGACATTCTAGATAGAGCCATAAGATTCTTTACTAATAAAGAACGTGATTGATCACATTAATGGTACGGAACCCTCTCCATGCGAGTTTAACTCGCGTTGTCCAGTTTTTAAACATTATAAAGTATCACATTACACAAACAGTTACATAAGGTTCACAATGCTTTCTTATAAATGCCTAAGATAGTAAAATAATCCCGGAATCCTTTGTGCCCTAGAAACGCGAAATAAATCTAATATTATAATAAGTGTCTCGACTCGTTCCGGGAACTGACACTAAACCATAAATATCTCGAGCAAACAGATACTTTAATGTCTTAGAAAGAACTGCAATAAATGTAGACTATAAATAAAACGAATAAAGATTCAAATGGACCGTCACGTACCCGGATAAGAAATCTAAGATTAAGGAATGTGCGGAGACGAGAGCTTTACTCGTGCACAACTTGGTTAAAATATTCTTAAAATGGGGCTTAAAATGTAATATGCAGTTTTTTGGCTAGTTACTTACATACATACATAACATCACACCTTCATTCCCAGAGTCGGGTAGGCAAAGCTACAGAATTAGGGATAACTCTAAAAAAAAAGTTAAGAATTCTGTAACTACATAGCATTTGGCTCGTTAAAAGTTAAATATTTTTCTTTCAAAATGTTTAAGATTTTTTCGTCTCTTGCATGGGGTAACTATAGGACCCGTGAGCATTTGATGAAAATCCTAGAAAATGATAGGCACATATAGTGAATCTGGTCTGAGATTCTACACGGTAAACGACGTGTTTCCGTATTATCAACGTTTTGATAGCCCTTGTTAGTTAACAGTAATGGCGATGAAGCTTAAAACAATACGATATTCACGTCAAAGCAATATTGGTTTACCGCATTTAATAGAGGCGGGTATTTTTTATACAAATTAATGTCTTAAGCAATGCAAACGAATTCCAGTAGCACTGTTTGGTAAAGTGGAACTGATGATGGAACTGAAGACCAGAGATGACCACCAGAAATTCACAGTAGGTAATATGTATTACACAGGTAGCGTTTACTTATATTAAGGTCGTAAATAAAATGTTAACTTTAGTTTAAATAACCTTTAGATTATTATCATGCATGTGAAACTAAAGGTGAAATACTACAAGACTCCTTAACGATTAACGTCCCTGCATCTTGACCAGCGACATAGTTATTAATGAAAAATTTGCATTAAGTTAGCTATTGTTTATTAATATCGAGTATAATGTCCTATAAGCTCATAAAAATCGTACAATAAAAGCGGTGTTGCCTTGCACTGAATCAGGTTGTTCTGGCTTTTTTAAAGATTGCATGTAATACAGTGGTTATGACAATCCCAAGTTTTTCCAATTAAAAACCTTCTGCATCATTGTTAAACATTTGAAAAAGCTTGAAATTTTCTATATTTCACTTGTGCACTATTTTATTATACACAAACAACAACAAAACTAGATAAACTAGCTATCTTAAGGCACTAATCCCCATTGCCTTAAGATTTATATAACCACAAAAATATTAAGATTTAGGTGCCTATTAATGGTTTTCCGAGCTATTCGTTTCATTTTGAGTTCCAAATCTTTAATGCCCCTATAGCCATCCCGCCGTTATAGGACATATTGGCGTAACTACGACCCTTGACTACCTACTTGTTTTATTAAAAGGTCACACCTTGCTGTATTTGTATTAGGTATCTACCCACATACTACTCTTTTTGCGCTTGCTGAATTGTTTTTTATTGTCTATTGTTTAAAAACTGCTTATCCTGATTAAAATAATCATTTCGTTTACCTAAATTAACTAAAGTTCTCAAAATATTCTCATTTTTTTACGTCAAACCTAGTTCTGAACATTTCCCTTTTAAAAAGCAATACAACATCGCATTTCCCACAAATCTAACTCGGAGCGATAGTAAGTTGGCAACTCCCAACAGCTCTCGAAGTCCATTACCACTGTGACAAGAAGCAAAACAAAGGTTGCAAAAGTCATTGCAATCTGCAAGCCTGGGGCGGTTCATATTGCACCCCGAACAACAATAGGGGAAGCAAGTTTCACAATTTGCGGCCGAGACTGTAAAGGCGACGGCTCGCTGTTTCACATTGAGAAGAAGATTAGAGGTTACTCGTCTCATAGGGTATTTGTCCTTTTAGAATGAGGGTAACTTTCTACTGCAAAATCATGAAAAATAATAGAAACTGTCAAAAAATGGCATTCATGTAAACCATTTTGTGCTCAGTAGTATTTCCTTCCTTACTTTCACTAACTTAACTTGCTAATGCCCATGCATGTCTTATTACTACCAACATCTTCTGCCACTTTCTATTTTGCAAAGAAGAATATGACTGCACGCGAATTAAGGTGACATTAATTCTAACGAAAGTTTGTGCAACTGAGCATAAGACAGTCCCTGTGCAATATTTTTAGACTTATACTTTGCTATAGGACTCCCGCAACTACGCGTTACGACGAGAATTCGTTTTCCACTTCTCCCTCTATTTCTTCCCTACGAGTATACCTATAGGTATGGATTGTTAAAAAATCACAGAGATTGAGGATAATGATGACGGTGTCCTCATCCTTAAATCCTTTGAGTACCCCAGAGGTGCTCAAGAAATATTCCCCCCAAATAACATGTCCCTAGATCCAGCGGTTTTGGCTGTGTTGTCTTGGAGTCAGTCAGCCACGGAATAGTTTTATATGTATTTAATAGTACCGGTCATAAATAGTATGTCACTTCACTAGAAAAAAACAAACTTTTAAGATCAATTCGTACAACAATCGATTGCAATTCAAAAGCTATCCTTACAAAGGCGATAGTTGAAAGTTTCCAACTCTGCCATCCTTGGGTAAAACGGCTTGTTTTCTTTAGGATTCGTGAAGTAAATGCAACTTAATATGTGACATGACAAGGTTGCAATTTGTGTAGGTGCTCATTTGGATATAGGCCTGTTTTTCTAAATTTGTCAGAACTATCGGGACAAGATTTATGACGGTCAAGTTGGACAATAGCTCGGTTATTTGGTGTCGGTCTTGATTTGAGGACTCTCAAGATATCGAGATTTTAACTTTTAAACTAGACTGGTCTGATTCCTTGGCAGAGTTTGGACATGTTTGACATGATGGTAGACGTTGAGGCTTTCTCAGATTTATTTTGTGAGGCAATGGGGTATACTTCTTAGGGGGTTCATTGCTCTTGCAATTTCTATATAGATTACAAACAAAACAAACATATCATCACGCCTTCATTCCCAGATTAGGGTGGGCAGAGCTACAGAAATACAAACAACTCTAAAGACATGTTAATAATTCTGTAACCACATTTTGCACAATTAGGCTGAGATGTTTACTAGTGTATTAGTGACAGGTTGCAAGCCCATCGCCTGACAATACTACAAGCCCTTATTCCCTTAGTTGGCTCTTACGACATAATATATAGAGTACAAAAGATAAAAAAGCATTCGCGTTTTAGTTGATATTTTATTTCAGTCGGGTTTTTTTAGTACCTATTGTACCTAGTCAAATGAGATAACCAATATCGTGTTAAATTCAGATGGACGTACGTAACTAGAACGTTTACAACCAAAATACCTTGCAACTCCAAATTTAAATGCAGAAAGTATTTTTAACCGACGGCGGCAAAGCCCAAAAGGAGGGTTACGTGTTTGACCCGTATGTATGTCGAACTCTATGTTCCCTCTTAGCGGCTGGATGAATGGGCCGATTTCTACTAGCGAGGTGACGTTAGATTCGTCTTAACATCGCGAGTGTCACACTAAAACAAAAACAATTGTAACGACACAAAAATATATAAAGGGTAACTAACACATATATACCTACGATATTATCAAAACATGCAGTTGAGTTTTTAATTTTAAAACTTGCTTTTTGTTGAACTTTTTAAAATCGAAGTGAATTAGCATTTTATTGTGAATTGTTCCATTATTTTAGAAGTATCGGCTGAACAAGAGCCGTGGTTTTATCGGGACAGTCACGCTCCGTTGCTTTCGGAGCCAATACATTGACGTTCTCCGCCATCTAACATAGAATACCCTGTCTAGTTACAAATACAATATTATGGCATCGGTTTAAAATTAAATTGTCGACTTAAAAAAAAATTAAGTATTAAAAATATTAGTAAAATTTTTTTCAGTACCATTACCATTTAAACTAGGTTTTACACTGTTTTACCGAAACTCATTTCATAGAATGTCTACGTAGAATTTTTATTTCATGGAAAGCAAATTTCTGCTGTAACTTTACTGTTTTTAGATTATTTTTTGGTGGTCTCAGGTCTAACCTAACCTAACCTACGTTACTAATTTTTAAGATAATCAAAATTCAAAATTTTGCGAAGTAATACATTCTATGAAATGACATACATACATACATATGATGGATCAATATAATGTGGAAAGCTTCAAATGAGTCTGAACCATGTCGTACTGTTATAGCTTATAACGAAAACTATGGTTCGTAGGAAATATATACTAAACTACTTGCCTAAAACGCCAACCCAAAATAGTATGTCAAAATATTGGGGTCCGTTTATTAATTTGACCATTGCTGATTCAATCACTCCCTCCCCTCCCACACTATGACATATATCTCTGGTATTTTATTTAGTTATTTATTAAATAAACAATTGGTTAAGATAATCCATTTAGATATAGGTATAATAATCATGTGTTTGATGCTGATAGAGCATGTTAAAAAGAAGCAAATATTTCATGCCTAAGTAAACTTGCAATGCGAGTCAAATACTCATTGTTTCATTTAAATAATGAAAAACTGGTCAAGTGCGATTCGAACCCACGCACCGAGGGTTCCGTATTTAAATTTAAATTTATGTCGATGAAAATGATGAGCATGCGCCATCTGTCGTAAAATAGCTAAACCTAGCCAATTTTGTTAACATCTGGAAGACTATTGATTTTTATGACTTCGTTATTTATTTATTTAACAACAGATAAAATACCTTAAACATAACATAAGATACATAAAGCCAATTATAGGTTATCACAGATAGAAATAGAATATAATGAAAGGAACAAAGAGAACCGATTCCTTAAAGAAATTTGCATTACATGCGAGAAATCACTCAAGCCGGAACTACACAGTAAAGACTAACTTAAAATAACAAAGTTTAAATGGCAGCAAACAGGAAAAAGGAAAAGAGATTTATAAAGTGAATTTTACTTAACTATAGATTTTATGGAATGTTACCGTCAATTACCATTATTTAAAATAGTCACACGTTAAATCACGTATATACTCGTACTTTTCCAATAAAATCTAGGTAAAGAATAACTATTACTCTGAATTATTTCATATTCTGATATATTATGTAGGTACGGTTTTGGTCATAAATCTGAAACTGGAAGACTAATAAAAATAAAATTAATTCAAGCGTTTTCATATTATGATATTTATGATACCCCATTTACAATAATAGTTTTACTTTAAAACCTCCCTTTACACCCATTTACAAATTCCTACAAAATATTTTAATTTTACTTATATTTATAAATAGATGCGGGGAAGTAAGTTTTACATCTATGACAAATGTAAATTTGACAGGTTCTGTTGATGAGAAAAAATGCTATGACACACGAACAGATACACACCGAAGTCTGACAATAAGGGTTCCTATTTACCATTTAGGTACAGAAACCTAAAAATAGTGTTAATCCTGTGAACTCTCTCTACAAGGGGTTTTAGAGATAGAGGTAGAAGATTTAAGGTAGAAGTTATATATATTATATATATAGGGCTTGTAACCTGTCACTAATACACTGGTAAACATCATAGCCTGTTTGTGCAAAATGTGGTTACTGAATTACCAACAACACTCTTTGTAGTTGTTGGTATTTCTGTAGCTCTGGCTACCCCACTCTGGGAATGAAGGCGTGATAGTATACATATATATATACTTACTTAATTATAGCCTGCCATGAAGTCTCGGCACAGTCGACTGAAAGAAACATCAAAGGACGATGGGTAAAAATGTCCCCACCCACCAACAGTGATGAAACATGTGCCAGTTTATAGATCTTGGCAATATGATGTATTTTTTCTATGGCGACGATCACCATATGTATGGGGTTTTCTTGAAAAATCATAATCTTATCGTATGGAACTATGGAATTTGTTTGAAAATGAACACGTTATGTAGATGATTTGCCTTGCCTGGCCCTTTGTTTTCATTAAAAAATTCCCATTGATTTTGCTACGAAGATAAGTATTTTGTCTTTTATTGGGTCCTAATGAACATATAGACCTGCAGCCCGTTACTGTTGGAGGGTTGGGGGACGGGGTCCATACAAAATTGCCCATCACCCTTTAGAAAAGGTTGGGGGAAACCTCATGGAACAGTGTCTTAATGCAAAGTGGTTTTCGTTCTTGTAAGTAAATCAAAAAAGATATAAGTAATCATAATTTACTATAGTAGCCCTTATCAACCCATATATTTTTGCAGTTTACTTCAGAATGCAACTCGACTAGCACTATTGGTCAGCACTTGTGTTGCTAGCAACAGCCATTTCCAGCCAAGTGGCAACACTCGTTTGTTTCCAGCCATTGTGAAACACAATGACATTGTTCACGCCGACACTCGCATTGTAGACGCGTGAAACATTTTTGCGATGCAGTTTAAATTTTCATGGCGTAAAGGTGAAGCGTTGTTTGTGCCTATTATGTGTTTGAATTAAGTGATAAAAAGTCGTGGTTTATAGTGCATTCTCGCTCGCTCGTACACGTAGTCTAACAGAGATTAGGTGCAGTTGAATTTAAAACTTAACACAGATACTTGAGGAATAATACGTCTTATAAACATATAATTACGTAATCACTGGCGAATGATTCTCTGTTGTCAGAATTACCAACTTCTTCTATCTCGGTTGTAGAATTACTTCACATTGTATTGTACAATAATTTAATATGCTAGTATTGTATATTGTTGTGGATTAAATATGTATTAAAGAAGATACTAGTCAAATTAATTCGTAACATAGAGAAATTAATCTTTACCTACTAAGGTTTCCAATCGTGATTTAAAAACGTATTTTCTTACGGGTGAGAGGCGTGAAAGAAGAAAACTAAAATGTTTTAGTGACTACTTTTAATTTATACCTACATAAATTGACTTAAAAAGTTGTTAAATAAAGAAATATCATATAGGTAATAAAAGAAGGTACACGACTTAAATTAAATCACAACTCGTTGCTTTCGTCATCAAATTAATATAAATCATGAAACATCCAATTTTAAAATACCTGGCCGGGGTGACAAGTAAAACTCAAAGAAGTTTTAAGAATTTATTTAGGAGCTCCGGTAGCCTGATCAGGGAGAGGTAGTTAGGCTCGTACGTTGTGGTGTGGTTCCGTGAAGGGTAAGAACACTTCCCTCGCAGTTTAGTGGCTGCGGTGGAAGAAGCCGTCGACAACCCGTGGGAGTGTGGTGTCCTTTCTTAGAAAAACTATAAATTTGAAAGTAGCGCAGACGCATTCGAGAAACAAAACCCCTTAGAAATATGCAGTTGTATTTTAGCCCTGGAGAAAGGCAGTTGTATCTTAGTCCTGACGAAAGGCAGTTTCATTTTAGCCCTGGAGAGAGGCAGTTGTGTTTTAGTCTTGACAATATTTTGCTTATTCCTAATAAGAGGAAAATTGATATCAGAGTTCATGTGAAGTTCACAAGTAAGATTTGTTACAATAAATACATAATAAGCAAGTCTAATTTGGTGAGTTTTTGAACTAGATCCCTAGATATTTGATCAATGCTTTTATGTTTAATACTTATTCCTTCCACAGCGTTTCGACTTTATTGACCTGACTAGGTCCTGGTTCAATAAAACCCAGTGCTATACTTTATCTTTATTATAACAAAAGCTCTACATAGTCCTTCAGATTTGTATAACTTCAAGTGATACGGACTTAAGCACCAAATGATGTTTTGGAGTCCAGATGTAGACTAAGGTCTTGCTGGACGTTGCCTCTGAGTTCCTTCACAGTCTCCACGGAGGCTAGCGTAGCAGACGCTTATAACAAACCTGAAATGGCTCTAATGAAGCTACCTTTATCCTACGGGATTATAAAAGAGGCGGTTGAATGCCCATGATTAGGGACTAGCACTGGAGATATTGTGCTAGGATCTGGAAGGAATGATATCCAAAGGCTTGCCAGATCAGCTTCTTCATCACTTTCATCCATATGCATTATCACGTCCTCCATTTCCACTATACCTTTGGCAGTTTAAAAATCCTTCCTAGAGAGCGCAAATATTCTCATATTTGATAAAAAATGTAGGGCCAACTCTCTATAGTGGATCCCTCTTATTCCCCTTGGTTGACTGTAACGTACAATATCCAACAAAAACTTTTAGTTCGTTCTTTTGAATTCACCCTAGCTTCATACTCCTTCCGAGTCCTCGCTGGAAGGCTGTCCCGTAAGAAGACGAAGCCTACAGTAGGGGGCGGTGGAGGTGCCTCCTACCACACTTTGTGGCAAACTATAATCCCATTTTAATATCTTCTCATACATCAATCTTCTGAAGCTGGATTGCTACGTCACAACATATTCCTACCAATCTTCTAGACGATCTCGCTGGCCTTTTTGATTATTATTTCAGTTACTAGTATTCTGAACGTTTAGTTAGATAATTAGTTTTCCTCTTTTAATTACATGGTAGTGTTACAAGACTAAAATACAACTGCCTCTCTTCAGGGCTAAAATGAAACTGAATATTTCTAAGGTCTTTTGTTTCTCGAATGCGTACTTTCAAATTTATAGTTTTTTTAAGAAAGGAATTTCCAGCCAATTACACGAATTACTTAAAGAACCCATTCACTAATTTAATGTGGCCTAAAGATCACACTACACTCTGTACTTATGTTATTAAAGTACAACTACATCATCCAATTTACATTTGTGAGAAGGACAGACGGCTCTGATAGGGTCGTCGTGTCACAGCACCTATGAACTTTATTGACTTGGTATGCACTCTGCTACGGTAATCGAAGTGGTGGAGTCCGTCCGTTGAAAGGTTTTGGATACAGTCTGTCGGTGTTCCAGCTACGTCGTGCGCGTGCCGTGGTTTATGCTGGGGACCATCGAGTGTCTGAAATTCTGGCCGCAAGATGTCTTTCAGCAGTGAGTATGACGTCAGTTCTGACTAAATAGAACTATTGTGTCTCATATATATATATATATATATATATATATGTTAGCCTGTAAATTAATTAAAAGTTTTCTATTCATTTTTTACTAATTGTACTATACCGGAATTGAAACTCATGTTAAATACAAACTGGTTGCCAATAGTAGTATTTTCGGCGACTGTACACCGGAGCCGAAACGCCAACTTTTAAGCGTAGTTGTCATTTTCAGCAATGCTCTGTCTATAGTTTAACTTGCAAACGAACGGGCTCCCGAAACTACTTTTTTAACGTCACGGGCTATTCGCGGGCGTTTATGGCTAGCTTTATTGGCCATTCTCATTCGTTTTATGCGATTTATTTATTTGTTTTACTGGATATAGTTGCGAGTTAACTATCGTTTGAAATGCATTGGATGTTTTTTGATGACATGTTAGGTTTATCTAACAAAAGTACCCGTTATGTAAAACCCTTTCAAGAACAGATGTGGTGTGAATTATTTTATACCGTGATTCACTCAGTTGATAGTGACGTTTACAAAGCTAGCGGTTTCGAGTTCGACCCCCGATAGAGGCAAATATTTGTTTGGTGCGTTCTATGTATACATATATATGTCGGCTCTTGTGTATGGTTAGCAACCTCCTCTTCATCAGGTGTTTCGGATGGCAAGGTGTCCATGGTGTAGGTTATCGAGCAATCAAATCACAAACTCCAAGAAATTAGATAAGTTTGTATTAAAATTATTAAGAGTAGGTACAGCAGGTATAAGAAGCTACCAGGTGTAGGTAAACCGACAGGTTCGTTCAGTGAGGTGCGTTCCCTTCGGCTCTCGGCAAAAGAGTGAGCCCCTCAGCCACCAGCCCCACCTCAACGACTCCGTCTCACGTGACGTCACGGTGTTTACCCACCACTGTTACAGATCAAGTCAAATCAAACACTTTTAATCAAAATCGAGTAATTAATTAGGCATCTTATTCTGCGACACGGCCAGACCTGACATGTCACACGTCCTCGTGTGACTTACCAGTAAACAAATGGAGTATGTCTATAGTAAACATCCGCTCGGCCTAACTGACCTAATAAATCAAGGGTGTTTAAGAATGTCAAGTTCCTCTTGTTTCAAAAGTAATGAAAATAAATAAAGTTACACTCACAGTTAGCACAGTGTCAAATGTCAATACTAGTGACAAATGTCACCCGGGGCTAAAACAAACCCAAACTGTAATAGAGTCACCAAGACTCCCGGGTCGCTCTACGCAACCAAATAACTAGTCTCTCAAAAGACCCGAGCCCTCGCTGCATCATCAGCTGCCCACCGCGCTCTGAACGATCGCAATACTGGTCGCAGTTACGGTTACAACGGATGCATGCAGTGCGGCTAAATAGCTGTTATGCTACCCGTGAAGTAACAATTACTCTAATGTTTTTACAATTAATCAATTAAATCTAACTCAACAGGAACTTGACATTGAGGCATTTTTCGAAGGCGATCGTGTGCATACTTGTATGTCCTGTTACCATTTAGAGCTTTTAACACATAACGGTCGCCATCGAGTTGTTCTACTATTTGAAATGGGCCTTTGAACTTGGGGTCAAGTTTTGTTTGGTTTCTCTCTTCATTTTCAATTAATACAAGGTCACCCACGTTAAATTTTACAATTTTAGATTTGTTTCTGTCAAAGCGAGACTTCTCGTAAACCGCACTCTTTTCAATATTCTGTACCGCGCGTTCTCTCACATCAGCAAGACTAACCATGGCTTCTTCGTCATAAAGAGTCAACAGATTAATTGGTCTAGCGATCCTACCTATTAAAATCTCTAATGGACTTGCTTTTGTTACCCGATTGATAGTACAGTTCATGGCCAACTGAACATCATCTAAAGCGTCCTGCCATGACCTATCAGACGTTTCTACAGCTGTAAGCATGCCTTTTAAGGTACTCATTACCCTCTCAACTTGACCATTTGCACGACTTGTCCCGGTAGCGATTAGATGTAATGAAATATTTCGAGATTCGCAGAATGCCTTGAAATCATTGCTAGCAAAACAACGTCCCTGATCAGCTACAACACGACCAGGAGCGCCAAAGAGACCTACAGCAGATTTTAGAGCCGGGATAACGCTTGAAGTGTCAATGCGCAGTGTATGATATAACAGCACAAACTTGGTGAAAGCATCAATTAAGACAATGACGTATTCTTTTAAGTCGTTTTTTCCACTCAGTTTTCCCGTTATATCAACATGCACCGTGTGCCAGGGCACACTTATTTTGGGGATCGGGTGAAGCTCAGCTTGAACCTTACCAGAAGAAGGTTTCGAAACTCTACACGTGATGCAGTTGTAAACAAACTTTCGGACATATTTTGACATATGCTCAAACCAATAGCACTCATAGAGCTTTTCAAGAGTCTTTTCCCAGCCAAGGTGCATGACAGCTTCATGGACATGGTTGACAATAGACCAACGAAAAGCTCGTGGAACAATCGGTAAGCAGCGAGTACAATTATTTCTCTGCACCTTACGATGTAACACACCTGCGCGAGTCTCGTAGGTTTGCGAAATATCTGAGGAGAGCTCGTTGTTACGGAGCTTTGAAACAATGGATTGAATTTCAACATCCTGAGCCTGTTCGGCCAACAGCCAATGCTGGGAGAGAGTAGCAATGTCGACGCGCTTCTCTTCAATTTTCTTAAAAGAGGCTTTTTCACGCTCTGGGAGGTGATTCCGAGAAAGAAAGTCAACGTGACTCATGCGTTTTCCTTCCCGATAAACGATGTTAAAGTCAAAAGCCTGCAGAAAGGCCCACCAACGATGAACTCGAGGAGTTAGATCGACCTTATCACGAGATGCTTTCAACGAATTACAATCGGTTACGACGGTAAAATTACGACCTTGCAAATAGTGTCGAAAGTGCTTCACAGCGTTTACCACCGCCAGAGTTTCTAACTCATAAGAGTGATACTTTGACTCGGCTTTTGTGGTTCGCTTGCTGAAGTACTCGACTACGTGAAGTTTTCCTTCGACTTTTATAAACAGTATCGCGCCATAGCCTTCCGCACTTGCATCAGTGTGAAGTTCGACTGGAAACTCCGGGTTAAAGATCATAAGCACAGGTTTACTTGTAATAATTGAAATAACTCTTTGTCTTATTTCTTCGTGCTCCGGCTTCCACTCGAACTTCCTACTGGTCGTAAGAACAAACAAGGGAGTCATCATTTTGGAGAAGTTCGACACAAACTTTCTAAAATATGAAGCAAGACCTATAAACTGTCGGAGTTGGTGAATGTTTTCAGGTGGTGGTAGGTTAGTCAGAGCTTCAATTTTCCTAGGGTTGGATCGGACTTCACCAGCGGTTATATCGTAACCGAGAAATTCAACACGTCGTTTAAGAAAGGAGCACTTAGAAAGATTTAGCGAAAAACCGGCATTAGAAAGCGCTTCCATAACTTCGCGCAGCCGGTTCAACCCCTCCTCTCCATCACGAGACGGAATCAGGATATCATCCATATAAAGAACGGCATAGGAATGAGCCAGTTTACCAAGAGCGTTAGATACAGCGCGTTGAAATACACTGGGACTATTACGTAAACCGAAAGGCATAGCCAAATATTCAAACTGGCCGTCGGGAGTAACAAAAGCGGTGCGTTCGATACTATCAGCATGTACGGGTATTTGATTAAATCCGCTAGCACAATCAATGCAAGAATAATAATTAGCGCCTGACAACCTCGCGATCTGATCAGAGATCAACGGCAGAGGGAAGCGATCAGGCACAGTGTTGCTGTTCAGCTCACGATAATCAACACACATGCGGTCGCTTCCGTCTCGTTTTTTGACTAAAACAATCGGGCTGGCGAATGGGGAACAACTAGGGCGTATGATATTAGCGCGCAGCAGTTCGTCTACTTTGCCACGTACAACCTGCCTTTCATCGGGACTAAGCCTATAAGGCCGACGTTGAACTGTACGATTTGGGTCTATTAACCGAATATTTAATTCTCCTGTTGTCACTCGAGTCGTAGGTAAACCGTCAGCAAAAACATGGGAAAACTCATTTAACAAGGTATTTAAACGACCTTGGTACTCAAGAGGCAAATCAGAGACAATATCATTGAATTTAGACGGCTGTGAAGAATAGCAAAAGTTAACATTTTTATCTTTCGATATACGCAGCGTTGATTCGGTCATATAAACAAAAAAACCTAGTTTAAGAATATCTCTGCCAACTATAATGTCATATTTTAAGCAATTGTCGGGTAGAACAAAAAAAGTAAGCGGCATATTGTGACCGTCAATAACGACATCAGTTGAAATTTGTTCGCTACACATTACTTTTGAATTGCCAATACCTGTTATTTCAAATTGTAAATTTGTTCGTTTTCCGGATAACTTAGAAGCCATGTTTTGCTTTACGAGAGAACACTCAGCACCAGAATCAAAGTAAAATGAGTGCGACTCACCGGATTGCGTTAGGTTGCCGCACACGCCTCGTATCTCGCAGGCGTCAACGCGCCGCTGCTGTGGAGTTGCGCCCGGGGCGCCGCTGCTGCCCGCGGGGCTCGCCGCGCTGTGCTGTGGACGCTGTGATGCGCTGGCGCCCGGTGCAGTGCACTGGCGAGAGTAGTGTCCTCGTTGATTGCAGTTGTAACAGACGACAGTTTTGTTGTTTGATGCTGTAGTAGTTGGTGGAGACTTGAATGTGCTTGATGGTGTAGTGAAAGTGCCTTTGAATTTCCTAAGGCGACAATCAATAGCTTTGTGGCCGGGTTTACCACAGTGATGGCATTTAAATTGAGACGGTACTGTGGGGAATCGGGTGCGTTTTGCAGTAGAAGCGTCGTTGCCGTCGTCACTGGCCTTACGTTTGAGGTAAGAAAATGAATTCATCTCTTGCAGAAGCGTAGTTCTATTTGTGACCGTTGTAGTGAAAGCTAATCGATGCAAGCGGGAATCAAATTGTGATGTATGCGCCAACACATACGATATCGCTATCTGCTCTGTTGTCAGATCTTTCCACTTAGCATTAACTTTTGTCAACAAGCGAGCGGCATACGCAGCCAGACATTCTCCTTCCATAGGGCGCCCGTTGTTGATATTGATGAGGGCTGCGGCCACAGTCTCTGCGCATTCATAGCGAGCAAGAAATAGGTCCTTGAAGTGCGACCATTTCATTCCGGCATGTGATACTTGAGAAAGCCACGATGAAGCGCTTCCCTTAAGTGACTTACTGAGGGCAATTATCAGGGCCCCTCCTTCCAACGGACGTTCAGCAAGGCAAATATCAACGGTTGAGCACCAAGCCCGCGGATCTGCATCAGTAACCTCAGGATTAAATTCTGGAAGTGTGATTGAAGTCGACGGTGGTTGTTTCATCGCCTCGATGAGTTGCAATATGGAGCGGCTCTGCAGTTCGAGTAAAACCTTCCATGGTTCTGGATCACAGACTGCAGTTGGAGCTTGTGGTTGTGCCCGAGCGAATCCCACTTCTGATGTCGGCTCTTGTGTATGGTTAGCAACCTCCTCTTCATCAGGTGTTTCGGATGGCAAGGTGTCCATGGTGTAGGTTATCGAGCAATCAAATCACAAACTCCAAGAAATTAGATAAGTTTGTATTAAAATTATTAAGAGTAGGTACAGCAGGTATAAGAAGCTACCAGGTGTAGGTAAACCGACAGGTTCGTTCAGTGAGGTGCGTTCCCTTCGGCTCTCGGCAAAAGAGTGAGCCCCTCAGCCACCAGCCCCACCTCAACGACTCCGTCTCACGTGACGTCACGGTGTTTACCCACCACTGTTACAGATCAAGTCAAATCAAACACTTTTAATCAAAATCGAGTAATTAATTAGGCATCTTATTCTGCGACATATATATATTTGTTTGACGACTATATATATATATATATATACATGTATATAGTGCCACTATAATATGTTTACAATTTAACCCAGTCGTCAAACAAAACAATTCAACCAGGACAGAATCTAAGAATTTAATATAAGAATAAATATAAGCTGTATTAGAGTCAATACACGCAATCAGGGAGCTGGCGGTTGGCCAACCCAAATCGGGCCAGCTATGGACTGCATTCATAAAGATACAAATCTGATATCTTACACAGAAATCACTTAGGAACTCAAAGTTTACTCATGCATCAAAAACAAGCCGCATAAACCAAATCTTTGCTTTTATGCTTATAACATGATAACATTTGTCCGTTCATCGTATTACCATTATTATCGTCAGCCTATGCTAATCCATTGCTGGACAAAGGTAATTTAAATGGAATATTGTTCACAAAAATGCAGAAGACTTCAAAACATCCAGTGAGATATCACGGTTGTAAGTGTTGTAATACCTATGTATTTTTTAGAACAACATCGCTAGTGAAAATTTGCTCTTAATTTAAATGAAGAGCCGCCAATGAATTTTGTAGATTTTGAGTTATGCCCCATGCTCAAATTATCTAACTAAATTATTCTATCAAATATTAGCCTAATAACTCGTGAAATTAGTCCCGTTTGGCAACAATGATGCAATTATTTCATCAGCGGTGATTGATGATTTAAGGCAATCAAATTCATGCGTGATGATTGGTTGTCGAGCAATCACCGTAATTATAATTATATACACTGGTGAGCCAAAGTAATGGATCATTTTGTTAAGAGTTTTAGTACAATATGACCTCGTTTACTTTGTTAATGAATATATTATGAAACCATGATATTATGATGATGTACCTTTAAATTATAAAACTTACATTATATACTTATGTCATCATACATCACACCGTCATTCCCAGAGTGGGGTAGGCAGAGTTACAGGAATACCAACAACTTTAAAAAGACTTGCACTTATTAAACTTAGGTATATAATATAATTTAGTTTTTACTTCATTTTAAAAAACTATCCTATCATTAATTAGCCTTTCTAGATTCGTAGCATTATTTGGATCTCAATCTCACTTCGTCTTAACTGTCTTGGCCGCCTTTAGTACCAATTTCACCATACGATGTTAACTAATTAACAGACGATTAGAGCTTTAACAGTTGTCAAAATGTATGAACTAACAGTCGATAAACATTGATTAAATGTAACATCGTATTGTGAAATTGGTACTTAATCAGCTTTCATCACGTTAGCAATTATGTTGACGATTTAATTTGAAACAGGGAATAAAGACCACGTCCGCTTTTACTCTCAAATTCATAATAACTATTTTATCCGGGCAATATTATTTGCGATATTGTTAAATCATTTATACTAGGCCTGACACGAGCTCTATTTTATTTTACTCGGTAAAACGAATTGCTTCAGACATGTTATCATTTTATTTTAACTGTTATCATAAAATTGACAACACGATAAAATATAAAAAGCTGTTAGGTGTAGCCAAAGTAGAACATAGCCGAGAGAATACACTGATGATGTAAAGTAATTAAAACTAACCTTAATTCACGTAGTGATCTCGTTAATTCCGAGTGGGGGCACTCGTATTTAATATCACAAGCGTAAGAACTTCAGTTACGAGTGTTCATATTCATATAAAAAAATATAAACTAACATAAATCAGTTAAAATCGCCCAAAGTTGAGTTTTGAATAAGATAAAAATCCGGCCCTCAGGTCTAATATAATCTAATTTGCAGAACGGCTTAGAACTTATTCGAATATTTTTGATTTGGACTGAAGTTGCAAATTGATCCCTGATAAAAATTGACCATCACAACTAATATACGTAATATATTGTTATCTATAGTACTACCTAAAAGTTAAGCTTGGGATGTCTCCCTATAGTTATTTTTTCTCTATAGATAATAAAATTATCCCAAGTCTACTAAATCCCTATTCCAAAAAATACTCCAAAAATACGAGTATAGTATATTTTATCCAATACATCATTGGCCCTTACTTATTTATCTGTGACATCTCTTTGGAGTTGTTTGATTGATTGCGGGATGGTTTGCAATAAATTGATAGATTCTGTGTTATTATTTTATCAAATAATGCGTTTCTTGATTCGTTTAGTTGATGGAAAAACCTTTCAGCTTATTTGTCGTAGGCTTAAGTAAAACGCTCGCCTAAACCCGCAGCAAACCGTAACAATTCTCTCCATTATTGATTGATTACTAAATTTGCGTACAAGTTGTTTGTCACTATTCCCTTCGGAACTGTAAAAAATTTCGGGATTAAAACCTGTGCTATTTCTGACTACTTATAATCTACCTGTGCGGCAAATTTCATCCAGATTTAAGCCGTTCTGGCGTGATGGAGTAACAAACATCCAATCATTCGCATTTTTCGTCGTTTTAGGGTAAAGTGGGATGGTTGCCCATGAGGATAGATGCCCCAAATTTTAGGTGTGGGCATAAGACAACCGGTGAAATATATTACTAGCATAGAGGCATTCCATCTTGGTCCTCAGAGTTGGCAACGCATTTGAGGTCTTAGGATTATAGTCTTGAGAATTCAAATGTCTATTGGTCTCAGATTCCACTTACCATCCGGTGGCCTGAGCGCTCGTGTCGAGATTTATTCACTAGAATAAAGGAAGAGTTATTTATATATAGTATACTTAGATTGTTAGCTTGCTAGTTGATAACAGTTTTAAAATTCCGCCAAATCAGTGCTGTTTAAAATCACCTCTGATTCAATACCTCGCTTCTCTACCTCCGTAATTTCCCAAAAAAACGTCATATTGTCACATTAGTTCATAAAACGGATTTCCATTCTTCATTACTTGAATAAATAAAGCTAAAACAATCTTGCAGCTGATATTGGGCCGCCTGTCCTCCGAGGGTCCCCTTGCAAAAACATCCCTTAATTAAATAAGCCGGGACAGGTGCAGACTTTTACTTGACAAAATGTTACATAGTCGGACGAAGGCATTTTATTAGTAAAATTACAATAGACAAAAAAAAAAAACAAAATGTTGATGATTTTGTGAAAACAATATGTTTAGGTACAAGCCTACGAACAATTTAAAACGAATTCTCGTAGAACGAATTCTCAAAGAACGTAAAATGGGAATAATTGGAAAACACTACCTACCAGTGTAGGTATTCTATAATGGAGAAGGTTCTCAAAATTACTGTTAAATCAAAAGTCATTGTTAAACATCGTACGGTTTGAAAGTTTTCATTAATTATATGATAAAATAGCGTTATATTCGAAAAATAAAATTATCGAGGTTTTTGTCATGTTGAGATCTAGATTGCCAAAAATTACCGAGTGCCATTTATGTCCTCTATTAACAAAATTTTACCCGATAGCCCGATGTTAAAAAAAAGGTTTTATAAGATTCGTCTCAGTGTCACAATTGTCTGTTGGTAAAATAATTATAATGATCAAACATAGAAGTTTTTGTGGCACTATTAAAATTGTCCTAGAGACTTCCGAAATATATTAATGTATCGATAAATTGTACTTTCTTATGACAGTTATGACTAGGAAATAACTTATAATATGAACATGCTACATAGTACTATTTTTACAATGTCATACAATTTACCTAAAAAGGCCTTTTGCAAGGCACGGTTGGTTTCAGTTTACTTTGCATGGAAATCGATTTAATAGCATTTAAAGAAGTTTTTGTGTAAAAAACACAAAAAAATTTTTTTTTTTTTTATTACAATTGATGTTTATTTTAATTTTAAAATCCTTAAAAAGTATGCCATCAATTAATTAAATTAAATACTTACTACCTATCATTATAATAACATCGATGGGTTCATTGAGCAGCATTTTAGGTAATTTCTACTTTATCCGGTGAACTTAATACCCATCTACTATGAAATGTCACTTTGAAATAAGTATTTGAAACAGTTATCGATAAATTTGAATATCTGAAGGAAGTCCCTAGTTAATTGACGTTTTTGGCACAAAAACTTCTATGTCTGATAATGGTTATTTTGACAATATCACATTGTAAGTAAATCTCCAATTGAGTCTTTTGCTTAACAGCTGACGTATATGTAAATAATTGAAATATGTTCGTAAGTGAATATGTATAGTGAATTGCAGTTTCAGTATGATAAAATGAGCTTATTGCTTATTGGTTGTGTAGTTACATTGACATTATTTTATCATAATTTAG
Organism: Acleris holmiana; assembly: GCA_949316455.1. NCBI lineage: Eukaryota > Metazoa > Arthropoda > Insecta > Lepidoptera > Tortricidae > Acleris > Acleris holmiana. Next base: position 12,576,825 of record OX438769.1, read on the forward strand.
TGACTTTACCTTTTTATGCCATGGAATAATTTAGCCCAGACACTTATTTGTAGCAAACGATACGGATAATATTAAGTATAACAATCAAAACAACACAATCAAACAATTGTGTTTATATTTAGAATTGTTCATTTATAAACAGTCTGTGAGTCTGTGACACACGCCTTATTAAAACTTGGACGCGGTTCTAAGGATTTCATCAAGCACCAATTGTAGCGTTTTCACGAGCAATTTACTTTTTATTTTGCCTTCATTGTTCGTCGAGTGGCAGGCGCTCTAATTCCCTATTGTCAAACAAATTGAAGGAACGCAGAACGTGATTTGATTTTCATATGCTGAGTTTTAGGGTTCTCTTATAAAATAAGAAGATTACGCCAAGCGAGAGACGAGGCTGTCCGCGCTTCCTAAATTAACCACTTAAGCTCCCAAAGTTCCATTCCCATACGCATCCTATTCAACTAGAAAAATATATTATTCGTAAAACTAGTCTGTTATATCTTAGTTTTTCTCTGTAGTGCACCTGCATGCATGTAGCATACATGCAGCAGCGCGCGCCACTTAAATTGATTATGCGTGGCTGCGTCATCTAATGCTAAAATTCAAATCAAACTTAACGGAAACATTATTACCCATTAAAAAGTTCCTATGGCCACATTCCCTCTCTATCACCACACCACCTCAACGGTTCCATATTATTGTATTGTCATTCTTCATTCATTTTAAAATATTTTTGTTACACTACAATAAAAACTTTATAATAATCATATGTATCAGTAAGACGCCTATCTCCAGACATAGCGTAATCTCAATAAAATTCCTGACATAATGATTGATTCCGTAATAAAAAGCAAAACAAAATACCTTTTAGTCATTTCAATTTGTCCCTTTATACACACTTTCAAGATTTTAAGACTCTTGTTGAAGAGCAATTTGCGAATACTTGAATTATAATTCCTAAACAAGTGTGAAAAATAAACACTCTTAGCAAATAATTTATTTTCAATCGGTGTGATTTTGAATCTTGAGTCGAAGTCTATTGGGATGGGTTCTTTTAGATTCATTTGCAGAGAGCAAATTGAATGTCTTAAAAAATATTTTATTTTATTATTTTATTTTATTATTTGTTCACATTCTTTGAAAATAACAGCGAATCACTTATACAGTTCATGAGATACAAACAATAGTAGTAATAGGTCCCTTTGGCAACCTTTAAAAATGGTCGCTGATTTTCACCATATCGAGCAAAAATGACTTATTTTTTGTAAGGTGGTGCGGTGCGGCTATTGTAACTAACGGGGTAAATGTATATTTTAAAGATTTTAATGGAATAAAACGAGTTGAAGCGACTTTGCTTCCTCTTATAGAAATGTAGGTACTTAAACTACTATAAAAGAGCGCTTAAATTGTTCTAAAATGTTTCGTTCCCTTTAAAAAAAATATAAGATACATTTACCCCCTTAGTTGCAAGCCCCGACCCACCTTATCGTAAGTAAATCACCTTTTCTAAGTTAAGGACCTTTATATGAATAACATAAATCTAAATCTAAGATTGACAATTTCATAAATAACTTCCCTACTTATTATATATTTTTATTTATTATATTTGTTTATTGTACAAATCTTTATATTTACAGCAATTTTAATTTGGGTTCACTATACCTTTTTTCGTTTATTTGGCTATTCGTTGTTATTAATTATTTGTCAATCGCTCAAAGGTAACTGGAGCTGGTTAGTCTTAAAGGAATAACTTCGCCATTGTACATCCCTGCTATTTTTTTATCTATTTTGTAATTGTATCTCTTTTCTATGTACAATTAAAGTGTTTACGTGCATAATGTACAAACATACATACAGCTAAGCTAAACATAACACAGAATGTGGCCCTAAAAATGTGCGGAACCTATTTTATAATTATGTTTGATTCTTAGTTTTTCATGGCACTTCATTTCTCTGAATCGATGTCAAAGAAGAACATTAAAAATATAATTACAAAATTGCCATTATTTTTAACCAAATTTTTACATGTACAGCAATATTCTGAATCTTGGAGACTTCTACGACATGTATTTATAATTTTTATTTTTCAATATAATTTTGTTTTTTGTTGTATAAACAATACCCATGCCATAGTGCAGTCTTAGATGTTAACTAGAAGCCAGTGGTCCTGGTTTCAAATCCCGGTAAGGGCAGATATTTGTGAGATGAGCGCGAATATTTATTCCTGACTCTCGGATGCTCTCTATGTATTTAAGTTTTTATTTCTCTATATAAGTATGTTTATCGTTGTCTAGTACTCATAGTACAAGCCTAGAGCTTAGTTTGGGACTAGGTCAATTTGTGTGAGATTGTCCCCTGATATTTATTTATTTTATTTTGCTCGGGCAATTAGTGCAAGGTTGTCGCTGGATATTTTATTGCAAATGTCGTGATAAAGTATAAAATTATGTACGATAATCTCTTGCCAACAGCATAAAATGTAATAACTTAAACTCCATATTATCAGAACGTGTAGCTATCATACTCGTAAGAAGGTTAACCATTACATATTGCATCTTGAAACCCTCACGGGTTCTTCACATATTACGAACTTATTACAAGGAAGCTAAGCTTAGCTTAGCTTTAGTGGTGGTAGGTCCCAATGCTGGGTCCAATTATCCATTAACCACCCGCCAAGCAACAGTGTTCGAATTGTTGTGTTCTGGTGTGGGGATAAGACAACCGGTGAAATTACTAGCATAGAGGCATTCCATCTTAGTCCTCAGGGTTGGCAACGCATTTGAGGTCTTAGGAGTGTAGTCTTGAGAATTCAAATGTCTATGGGTCTCAGATTCCACTTACCATCAGGCCACCTGATCCTGAATGCTCGTGTGCCTTCTCCTTAAAAAATAAATATGCATGTAGGTATAACTGAAGTAATTTACTTATCCGTATTTTAAAATTTAAACGTGTTAATAGTATGAGATAATTTTGTGTCATAAGGGATTAAAATTATGTTTACGGCGATGGTGGAAGTCAACACTGAAACAAAGCATTATAAATAATCTGGTGGTTTTCCCGAAGCGTGGAAGCTTGTTTAATTACAGTCGTTATCCAAGGGTTCTTCTATAGAACAGCACTAAGATTTACGCCCTGAAAGCGTACTTCTAGTTTGTTCCAAACGAGTTGAACTGGCTGGCTGCAGACCACTTACGTAGAACAAGAAAAAGATTTGCCTCAAAATCAGTCAGGATTCAGAAGGGAACATAAAACAGCAACAGCCCTACCTCATGTCACAGATGATATTATCAGGGCATCTGACGAGCATAAGGCTAGTACACTGGTACTGTTAGATGTTCTCTAGAGCGTTCGATTGTTTTAACATTAAGGTCCTGTTGTTTGATCAGTAGTTAACTCAACTAATTGTCAAAATTCGAAAAAAGAATCGAAAATTTTACACGTTTTCTTGACATTTAAGCATTAGGTACGATTTTTAACCCCCGACGAAAAAGAGGGGTGTTATAACGGTTTTTTTTAATGAAAGCAGCTTTTTAGCGGTGGTTCTTATCAAAATCGCTTTAGCCGTTTTTGAGATATTAAGCTTTTAGAGAGTAAAAAGCCCCCAATTTCAGAGCTGATATCTCTTAAACGGCCCAACCAATTTTCATGAAATCTTGCTAAGAACCATCCTGATTAATGTATCTTTATTTAAAAAAAACTTGCGTCCCAATCCATTCATCCGTTTGGGAGCTACGGTGCCACAAACAGACACTCAGATGAAGAAGTTTAAAAAGCGTAAAATAAAAAAAATAAAAGAAATTTAAAAACCCCAAACTAAATAAATAGTCTGTAAAAAAACCTCTAAAAAGTAAAAAATAATAAGTAGTGGCTCTAAGGGCAGATTGTTTGATAAGTAGATACTTAACTAAACACTGACACTAACTAAACTGCCACGGCGGGGGACCGCTATGTAAATGAAATAACGTAAAATACCCCAGCTACTTAGCGGTCCCCGACGTTTAACCTACTGGGGGGTTATTATGACCTAGCTATGCAGTTTATTTTACGGTGAGCGTAAAGGACAGAGCTGTGGCAGTTATATAGCTCTGTCCTTTTCTCTGAGCGTAAACAGAACTGCATAGCTATGTCATAGTAACCCCCCTGATCAAACAACAAGCTCTAAATCACTACTGCAAAATATGGCATACTACGGTGTAAACTCTGGAGACAGGTTTGCATCGTACCCATTTAACAAATTGGAAGCAATTTGTGTTTGTTGAAAAAAATCAAAGCAACGCAGCCCACTCTTCGCTTTGACCCTGCTGATCAATAGAGGAGCGACACCTGATTTTCATTTTATGTCCAATTCTACTTGTTCTTTTCACCGCCGATTTTTGTATAAAATCAAGATAATGTAAAATATACTTTATGCGGATTAAGTCTACTCAAACTTGGCCTTTTGATGGGTGATGAGCTTCGTTATGGTGAACAGATTATTATCACCAAGATCAGGAACCGTCTGAAGGTTGGGTTCAGAGATTTCTAACAGAAAAAGTTAGAAAGACATTGGTGGAATCACAAGCGCTACATAAGACTGTGAATCCCAGGCATCAAACTAAAGATTTTCAGGGAAGATTTAAATTTGCTGCGTCTTGCATATGAAACGATTTGCCTCCCCCTCCCATTTAATTTAAACATTTTTTTTAAATCCGGTTTAAACGTAACGTTTTACGGTTCCATTGGGTTTTCACTTACTTCTTTATCTCACACTTTCACACGCTATTATATTAGTTTAACCGACTTTACCCGAACCCAAAAAACTTTTTAAGAGCGAACAAGTACGTATGTATGAACATAGTTAGGTTTTCTCTGAATTTTGACACTGCCTCCTAGAATATAAATAATAACGTTAACACAAAATGGTTAAAGTGCAAGCGCTAGCTTTGATATTAAACCGTTAATCATAATAATTTACGCTATAACTAATCTTCGGATCAGTGTATATGGAAGGACTGCGAAGGGAATAAACGTCAAACATCTGCGTGGTAAATGAGGTTGAGGTGCGCGCGCTTTAACACGGTTCTCGGAATAATCTGTTAAGAAAGTGAACGACATTATATTTCAAAAGAAGCGTAACGTCTGAAAAAGACGCAGCTAGATAATTGAAATTTTTGGTTTTAGCTTTAGAAATACGTTCGTCGCTCTTCCTCGATTAACTGCATGAAGACAACTGACGAACTCATTAGCATGCAACTGGGTAGTTTTATTTCCAACGAGTACTTTGTTTGTTTTGGGATAGGTCAGGGGAAAAAATGATAGATGGTTTTCTGACAATTATTGGACGACACGTTGGCCTAGTTGGGAGTAAGCCTACCCCCAAAGCCAGCGGTCCTGGGTTCAAATCCCAGTATGGGCAGATATTTGTGTGATGAGGGCGAATATTTGTTCCTAGGGGATGACTATCGTTTCAGCGAAACACCTTTTTAATCGAATGTATGATTTCATCGCTTTTCATTTCATCGAACGCTATTTTCTGCTGAAACCATAATGTTTACAGGGTATCTTAAACATCTAACCTAACCTAACCTACGAAATAAAATTAATGTTTAAGATGCCCTGATAACATTATGGTTTCAGCAGAAAATAGCGTTCGATGAAAAGAAATTCGATGAAGTGATGAGTTACCGTACCTGAGTCTAGGATGTTTTCTATGTATTTAAGTATGTATTTCTCTATACATATAAGTATGTTTATCGTTGTCTAGTACCCATAGTAAAAGCCTAGAGCTTAGTTTGAGACTAGGTCAATTTGTGTGAGATTGTCCCATGATATTTATTTATTTATTGGTAAGCCTCTATAAGTAAAAAGTTATCAATTCAATTTATGTCAACAAGGACCAAATCTTTCTAGGTTGGTACTCTTTTTTTGTGTTAGTCTTAGCGTGCCCACTTCGATATTAAACCGTTAATGGTTAGTAGGTAAGATCAGCGGATATGAAAGGACTGCGAAGGGAATAAACGGCGAACATCTGCCCGGTAATGAGGGCGAGCTCGCGCGCGCTTTAAGCCAGTTTTCTTAATAATCTGTTATTGAGCGTGAAGGAGAAAATACAGTAGACGCATTTGTTAACCATCTTCCGTCCGTTTTATTGTTCACGGAATTCATCCGGATTGCGATTAATTCCGCTACGTTTTTAATTTTTGGAGGTCCAGAACGCACATGACCGCACGCGAGTTATGTCGCGCGCGAGATCGACTACCTGTCTTTTTCTGACCGTTCTAATTAGACAATGACGGGTAGACTATCTCGCGTGCGCCGCCACTCGTGCGCCGTCATGTGCTAGCCGTGCTGACTCCCTAAAATTACTTCATATAATAAAACCGCTTCAAAAACAGTTTGTATATAATTAGTTAAAATTTTAATTCTTACTGTGTTACTAGTTACCTCCTATTGAAACTAAGACTAGCGTCAACTCTTGCAAATGCCTAAAATGCCTTTGATAAACCTTGTTTTTTTTGTAGTTATATTTTAAGTTTGTATTTGATTATATCATTAACGAAAGCTAGTCTCACATACATTTACAGATTTTAAACGTTTTTTAAATTTGCAGTATGCATTATAGAATATATTATTATATACTCGTAGAACTAATAGTAACAGTTCAACGGGCCTAGACATTATGCATAACCCTAACGTAAACTATATTAAAAAACTGGAACAACGTATGGAATAGGCTGCATATTAATTTTCGATAGGTCACAGATTGAGCTAATTTTAAGGGCCGGTAGGCAACACCGACAACACTTTTAACGCCCCCTCTCTCACTACCTAGCTTTAGACAATCCCACATAGTAGTGTAATTGGGTCTTTACTAATGAGAAACTTTATTTTTATTAGTCCTAATAAAGAAGAATCTGAATAAAGAAATCAATAAAAAAATACGCAATGGACAGAAATTATTCTCTACCACGGAGTTTATGAACTAGGGTTGTTGAACATACATACATTAATAATAACAGCGAATACAAAGTAGTTAAAATTGATTGGTTTAGTTTAAGACTTCGATGTGAATTTGGTACAACGATAGTTTATAGCCCGGAAAACAGTGCTTTTTATACCAAAAAAATGGGCATTGGCCTTGGGAATAGCGATAAACGACTTTTACGCGGAGTCGCAAAAGCTAGTACTTATACTAGTAAGATGTTATATTATTTCTAGTTCGCATTGAAACTCTCAGTGTTCTACTGTCTTTCTGTATGTCACAAATAAAATGAGGGCACGCGTTATTCCACCAGCGGAGCCTTTTCATTTTAAGATATAACCCAACACCCTGCGGAGAGCTTTAATAAAGACATCAAATTTTCTCGTGCTTCTCTACGAACCCATTTAGATTACTTACGTCTTATATTCATACTATTAAATGTGTGTTGTGTTCTAAGTAAAAAAAAAATAGTGTTAATAGGACTCGCGCAACGAGGGTTCCATACCTACATGAGAAATAAACAAATATATATATTTCTATCCTTGTTTTATTTTTGATCTGCACTTTAAACCTAATCTTACTTCTGCATTACAAATGTGTTCTTTATGTATTTGTACGAAGCCATTGAACCGATTTTTCCTGAAATTTTACTTAATTTACATGATGCATCAACTTTTTACACATACACACAGCTGTATTACACATACATGCACACACACACACACACACACACACACACACACACACACACACAACACACACATTTTACACAATGACATGAGAGTTAACAAATCTAGTTTCCATGAAAGAACAAAAAAAATGTTTCAAATATTTTATTTTCTCTCTCTCTTTTTGAAAATAGATCTATTGCTATTTTATTTTTGCTAGACATCGTTACTTTTATGTTTAAAGAAACCAGTAGGTTTCTATTAAAAGCTTTTTTTTTTACCAGCAGCACCGAGGTCGCGATTGCAGTGCTGCCATGCAGACGGCCGAGATAACGGTTTGATGAACACCAACGTTCTTTTTTCAATTCAAATGAAAAGTAACGATTCTCTGGATAGATAGATAGTGGAAGCTGAATACGTTTTTAAAGAAGACAAGCGAAACAAGAAATGCGTTATTATGTACTTTTGATACTGATTTGTTTAATGTCTGTCCTTATAATTTTGCTATTTTTTTCTACATTTAGCATCTTCCTAAAACGATTATTAGCTGGGTCGGTAATGGATTAGATCTATTTCTTCTCGTATATTATGATCACTAAAAGCGAAATGCGCCTTCCATATTAACGGCAATCACAAGTACTCGAATGCAATCAGGTAACGCAGTTACAAATGCGTATGTATAATATAATTCGAAAGATACAGCCTAGTACTCTTTTGACAGATAGGTTTAGAAACGGGATCCCGCGGGCATTCTTTGGCTTTGAACTCTGAAAAGTGTATCCCGAAAACACGATAAAACTTTATAGAAGTTTATTTTGTATTTCTTTTCGACTTGTTTTCTTTCCACGACTTCCCAAATGCACTCGCAAAATGAATCTTTGGGCGAACGCCAAATAAGTTAATGGTTGATAAGCCAGGGTTAATAAATTACGAAACCTAACCATGTAAGTAAAGTATGCAAGTTAATGTAAGTGATGGCATTTATGTAGTATTATAACTAGCTTATTTAACACAATCACGAGCGATGGTAATGTCGCCTATAAACACTAGCAATGCCAGCGGCACAGCAAAGTGGCTTCCTATCAGTGAATACTCCTCACACAGTAAAGGAGTGAACAAAGCTTGACATTTAATAATGGAAAACTTGCGGCACTCAACGCCTATGCATATTCGCAACATCGGGGCAATAAGACATGAGATAAATAATTTGGTGAAATAGGTAGGTAAAGAGGAGGAAATATTAATGAATTAGAATGTAACTTTTGTATCTATTTATTTATTTGGCGACGCAGTTAGCCACCCTAGCTAGCGGTCCCGGGTTTGATTCTCGGACATGGGTGTACCGTGAGAGAATGAGACAGAAACGGGAAGAAAAACTGCTATAGCTCTGTCCTTACATTCATCCTAAACTGAATTTCTTAGGCATGTCATGGTAACCCCCCATGGCAATCATTTGTGTGATGAGCGGGAGTATGTACCTATTTAAGTCTTTGTTTATTGTTTGTATGTTTTTATTGTTGTTGGGTTTTGTTGAATTAGTATGAGATTGTCCCCAATATCATATCCAGAAACATCTGGTTGCCTCGAAAACCAACCGGATATGTAAAAATGATGGTACTCTCGTGTTGGAGGCCAAGATGGCCTTTGGGTCGCTGAGCCAGTGTACCTAGCAAGGTTAAGATCGGTTTTGATTCTTATCATGATATAAGCCGATGTTTAAAAAATATTTTTTAGCCCGTTTTGTAAATATTTTGCAATTAAACCTTATTTATTGTTTTTTGTTAACAAATTAATATGCGGCGGTGGCTCTATCTCGAAGTCGTGATAGTTAACTCAGGATTCGTATGTTGGTCATTTGCTTCGTTTAATTAAATGACGTTAATAACATCCTTATATTTAAAACCATAACCATTCGTCACCAAAACTTTACCGAAACTTACTAATCTCTCAGGTAAATATCATAAGAAACTCCATTACCGAACTACATCCGTGTATGGCATTAAACATACATCATAGCACAAGGAGCCCTGCATTCAGGACCACTCCACCCTCCTTCTATACCAAACACACCTGTGAACAACTTCTTGGGCACTGGAAGTCGTAAGAAAGTCGGTGCCAGTGACCCACCTGGCTTATGCAAATTACGTACAAATGTGAGTTAGCGGCAACGAAATGTAAAGCTAGTCTTAATTACTTAGTCAACAAAGCTCTGCGCTGCTGCAGATATTTCCTATACAGCATTAGTTCTCCAAACTATCGGGTAAGAGACAATTTATGCCCACTTTCAATAGTTTGCTTGCAGAGATTACTGAAAATTGATAGCATTGTTGCAATAAGATGTCCAAGGAAGGACGGAATTTGGCTCCTTTGCCCTTTCAATGGATGTTTGCTTAGACGAAATGCTTCGGACGTTTAGGCCTCAATAGATTTTGAAAGAAATATTTGTTCAAGGGCGCTGGTTTTTATTCGCATTTTCAGAACAGTTTCCTCGACGTAGGTCTATTTTATTGATGTTAGAACTTGAATGTGCGAACGCGAAGCGTAGTAGGTCAGTTTTTGAAATAAATTATAATTTGTGCAAATAGTAGAAATATCAAATATACGATTTCAAATAAGGTACACAGATAGATTTTATAGAAGTGACTAATAAAATAAATACATATATGCATACATACATAAAATCACGCCTGTTTCCCAGAGAGGTAGGCAGAGACCACTTCTACAATCCTGACAAATTTAATCTCTTTCGCTTCTTCCACATTCATACATCAAGTCATGCAGGCACGTCGGTTTCGGGTACTTAGATTCGAAAAAGTACGCCTAGGGTGGCCCCTTCCTACCCTTCCACTCACTATCGCACTGTATATTTCTTTCGTCAACCGTTTTTCATCCATCCTTTCCAAATAACCGAACCATCGAAGCATGCCCTTTTCAATCTTAGTCACTACATCTTCTTTCAGTCCACACAAATAAATGCATACCTTCACATATATAAAGTTTTAAAAATGGGAAAAACTCTACAGCTAGCTAGCTAGCAGGCTCAGTAATTATATTCCAAGTATCACAAACCCCTTTTTTTCCTAATTAAAGAATTTCACTCCATTTTAACAAGGTGTATTTCTCCAAAGTCGGCTTTGAGACAATCACAATGAACTTATTAAAGAAAAAAGTCCATGGATATACAACGCGAGGACAAATTGTTCGGTTGAAGAGTACCTATTAACTTCGGTGGACTTAACATAAGCACACGGCTCTACGCGCTTTTGTCAAGTCCTCGCGCATCACAATATCTTTGGCTTTGGTTGAGTTTGAGGTAAACTCAACCAAAGCCTGAGGCAACGCCAAAGTTTGAGGTAAATTAATTTACTGTTTATAATTAAATAACGATTTAATGAATTATAGTTTCATTAAATTATTTGGTTTTTGCAATAATAACAACAAAACAAAACTCACACAAAACCCTAAAATCAAGAAGTGGCCACTTCCCAACAGGAATCAACTGATAAATCAAAATATGATCCGCATCGTCCTGGGACAATAACAATCGCATCACGTCCGGGCGGCGGCGTGAATAAATAATACCCGGATACCCGGATACCCGGACAACAACCCAGGCATAGCAATATTAAACTTTGAACAACCGGTTGTTGTTCTCGAAAACTAAAACAGGAGCTCAACTTAGATAGGTATATCATCTTATATTGACTTCGAGTCGAGTCATTTCGACCGACCATCACGACTACGTTCGCGAGCATCATGCGTATGGTAGAGACGAGGCGACCTTATCATGTCCTACATTTCCTCCTATATCACGTACTTAAACAACTAAATGGATTCATAGGCCACTATAGAACTAATGTCTACTTATGTAAAAATTATCAATAAAATCAATAAAATCCTAAGATGCCTCTTATGATTTGACTAGTTGCGTCACTGTGACAATAGTTCGATAGTCACCTAGATTAAATATCCAATTTGGTCGAATGTTCTATTTGTTTTTAGGACCTTAGGGCCTTAGCTTTTAATTAACCCTTATTTTGATGTTGTACACTGTGATTGTTGGTGTGGCAGGATAAGCATAAAAGTCGTATAAATGTGTGGTGTGAAACTGTGTGATAGAGTAAGGAATGACAACATCAGAGAGAAGTGTGGTCTGAAAGAAGATGTAGTTGACTAAGATTGAAAAGGGCTGTAGTGTAGGTAGACGTATATTTTGTGAGTTAGCACTGTCATAGTTCTTTAATAAACAGTCTTGCATGAACCGCCATAGTTTCCTTCCAATACACCGCAACTGGCGACGAATCGGTTAGTTTTTAGCTATAAATAGTCAAAATGCCCTTCGGAAAGTTACATGAATTTGATCTACACGGTCCCGGGAACTGGACAGCGTACATACGGCTCGTTAAACAGTTTATTTTGCTGAATGAAATCAAAAGTGAACTGCAAGTAGCCACGTTAGTGACACACGTCGGTTCGGCTACTTATGATTTAATGTGTGATCTGTGTGCACCGGAGCATCCCGAGAACAAGAATCTGGACGACTTAGTTACGTTGGTCGAGAACCACTTGGAACCAAAAAGGTCAAAAATCGCCGAACGGCATGTCTTTCGACAACGACGACAAACAGACTCGGAAACCATCGGAACATTCCTTCAAAATTTAAAACATCTAGCCACCCATTGCAACTTTGGTAATAAACTCGAAGAGAATATTCGCGATCAATTCGTTTCCGGCCTAAAAAGCGAAGAGATGCGGTCACGTCTGTTCGCAGAACCCACTCTGGATTACAAGAGAGCGGTGGAGCTGGCGCTCGCCTTAGAGGCGGCCGAGCGGCACGCAGAGGCGGCCGCGGGTGGCGCAGGAGCACCGGGCTCAGCAGGACTCGGGCAGGGCGCGGCCGGCCTGCACCGCGTGGCCACGGCGACCGCGCAAGGGAAGCGGCGGCCCGCTTGCTGGCGCTGTGGCCGCGACGGTCACACGCCGAATAAATGCCGTTACAAGTCGTACACTTGTAACCAGTGTCAAGAAAAAGGACATTTGTCTAGTGTGTGTAGTAAAAGTGTAAAAAGTGCTGGCAGGTCGAAATACCAGAATTACATGGAAAGGGACAGTGATTCGGACGACTGTGCGAGTGATGGTTTGTACCAGATGTTATCGGCTAGAAGTAAAGTGAGAGATGGACCGTATTACTGTAAGTTAAAAGTTGAAAATTGTATAACATTATTTGAGGTGGACACGGGTAGCAGAATCTCGGCGATATCTAACGAATTTTACAAGAAACATTTTTCAAAAATTACATTAGAAAAAGATGATATTAAATTACAATCATATACTGGTGATGCGATCATTCCTCTCGGGCGCATTATGGTGCATGTGTCGAGTGGGAGCGAGACAGCATATTTGCCATTGTTTGTTATAAATAATGGGGGACCTCCTTTACTTGGTAGGGTTTGGTTACGTCAATTAAAATTAGAATCGATCAGTTTAAATAAAATTGATGTGAATAATTTTTTGATGACGGATTAGGAACTTTTAAGAGTAAAATTCATTTGCATTTAAAAGATAATTCGCCGGTATTCTGCAAAGCCCGGCCATTGGCTCTAGCGCTGCGTGTGCCGGTCGAGCAGGAACTAGAACGCCTGCAATCGGAAAACGTCATTCGTAAGGCCAAAAGTTCCGATTACGGCACCCCGATAGTGCCCGTCATAAAACGGGATGGCTCGATTCGCATATGCGGCGATTATAAGGTTACGGTCAACAAATGTTTAAAAGATTTTCATTACCCACTACCGAGAATTGAACATTTATTTGCGGCTCTGAGTGGGGGTGAACAATTTAGCAAGTTGGATTTAAAAAACGCTTACTTACAACTAGTTTTAGATGATGACTCGCAACCTCTAACCGCTATCACGACTCACGTCGGCACGTTCGTGTACAAACGAGCGCCCTTTGGTTTAAAGTGTTTACCGGAAATTTTCCAAAAAAATATTGAAGAAACTTTAAGCGGGTTGGAGTTTGTAGTGGTCTTCATAGACGATATTTGTATGTCTGGTAGGAACAAAGATCATCACTTGGCAAACCTAAAAGCTGTATTGTCGAGGCTAAGGGAGGCAGGTTTGCGAATTAAGTTGGAGAAATGTGAATTCTACAAAAACGAAGTCAGTTATTTGGGCTATCGAATTAATAAGGACGGTTTGCATACTGATAAAAGTAAAGTGTCAGCGATTGTAGATTTACCCGAACCACAGAACGTGTCTGAACTGCGGGCCGCTTTGGGATTGGTAAATTATTACGCGCGATTTATTCCGAACATCAGCACTACTTTACATCCGCTGTACGCTTTGTTGTCAAAAGGCGCTCGTTGGCAGTGGACCCGTTCATGTGGAGAGGCTTTCCAACAGGTTAAAGAGCAATTGGTGAACGGTGGGGCGTTGGCGCATTACGAGCCGACGCTGCCGCTTATATTGTGCGTCGACAGCAGTGCGTACGGCCTTGGGGCTGTGTTGGCTCAGCGGCACCCCGACGGCAGCGAGCGCATCGTATGCTGCGCCTCGCGCACTCTCAGCGATGCGGAGCGCCGGTACAGCCAGATTGACAAGGAGGCACTGGCCATAATTTACGGAGTTAACAAACACCACCAATACCTCTTCGGGCGTAAATTTACTCTACGCAGCGACCATAAAGCCCTTGCATACATTTTCGGCCCAAAGCATGGTATACCACAGACGGCTGCTAGTCGTCTGCAAAGGTACGCGGTGCGTCTTGCGGCCTATGACTTCGAAATTGAGTTCGTCCCCACCGAAAAAAATGGCAACGCAGACTGCTTGTCCCGATTGCCATTGAAGGAGACTAGCAGCAATAAGCGAGATGAAGACGATGCGACATATCTACACTTTGTTGAAGATACGTTTCCGCTTAGCCACAAAGACGTGGCGAGAGAAACGAAGAAAGATATTACTCTATGTCAAATTTACGGGTACATCATGAGCGGTTGGCCTGCCGAAACGGAATGTGAGAATTTGAAATCATATTTTCACCGTCAGAAGGAATTACACATCGATAATGGTTGCGTCGTGTGGGGGTATCGTGTTGTCATTCCAAATAGTTTGCGTAATAAAATTGTCGAAGAGATACATGCGGGTCACGTGGGTATGGTCAGGATGAAGCAGATCGCGCGCGGCTACGTGTGGTGGCCGCAGCTGGACGCCGAACTGGAGCAGCGCGCGCGGACGTGCGCCGCGTGCCGTGACCAGTGCGACGCGCCGCCCGCTCACGCGCCCGTGCCTTATGCCTGGCCCACCGAACCATGGGCACGGATTCATGCAGATTTCTTGTATCACAATGGCACACATTATTTTCTTGTTATAGATGCTCACTCCAAATGGATTGAAGTGAGCTCCATGTCTAGCGGTACTTCTGCCAAACAGGTAGTGGCAAAACTGCGGGAGATTTTTGCAAGGTTCGGCATCCCGAAGCTGATGGTCACGGACGGTGGACCTCCTTTTACTTCTCAAGAATTTGATATGTTTTTACAGCGGAATGGCGTAAACCACATTGTAACGGCACCGTACCATCCCTCAAGCAACGGAGCCGCAGAAAATGCAGTGAAAACTGTAAAAAAAGTAATGAAAAAAGCGACCGCAGAAGGTGTAAACGTTGATATCGCTTTGAATAAATTTTTATTACAGTATCGGAATAGTACACACAGTACAACACTTTGCGAGCCAGCCGTAGCAATGCTAGGCCGCCGGCTGCGCACGCGCCTGGACCTGCTGCGCGCCGGCGGTACATCCGAGCGAGTGGCCGCGGCGCAGAGTGCGCAGGTGCGGCAAGCGGGGGGCGCGGCACGTGCTTTTCAGGTCGGTGACCAGGTTTTAGTAAGAGATTACACAAGAAATGGAACAAAGTGGAAAGACGGCACGATTACGGAACGAACCGGGACGGTTACTTATAACGTGAACACGGGAGATCAACGATGTTCACGTCATGCGGATCAGTTAATTAAGAAGAAAGTTGTGCGCTATTCATTGCCAAGCACCGAGCTCGAGCCAGCACCCAAGGACATGGAGCCGAATGGGCCCTCAGCCACCCCGGCGAGACTGGAACCAGATGATGAGTCATCATCAGATACACCATTGAAGCAGGGTTCGAAGGCCTCGGCCACGGACGGAAGCTCTTCAACTTCGGTGGAAGCCGCCGGCCGTGCAGTGCTCTCGCCGACTGTGCACCCAATTGCTCTTCGACCACGTAAAACAAAACCTAATTATAAAAATTAAGTATACTTAGTCAATCTTACAATCAACTTAATTTAGATAATAATATGCAATTGGTACTAAAGTGGACTTTTTCTATTATGGGTTTATTACCCTCACCCACCTCTTTAAAAAGCCTAAATAACTGGTTTGTTTTGAATTATTCACACTAAGACCTAAATAATAAAAAAAAAAAAAAAAAAAAAAAAAAAAAAAAAAAAAAAAAACATAATCCGTTTGAATAATATAAGTATTACTATAAGGCACATATCTTAATATTGTCTAAAGGTAAATTTTGCCTAAGCAAGAATATGGTAGTTTGTCTGTAAAGGAAACTCGATTATAAAGTTGTATAAGCTAGGTAATAAGAATCTATCAATAATACGGACTATGCTTGTTTAACTGAGGGGGAAAATGTAGTGTAGGTAGACGTATATTTTGTGAGTTAGCACTGTCATAGTTCTTTAATAAACAGTCTTGCATGAACCGCCATAGTTTCCTTTCAATACACCGCAAGGGCAAGCTTCGATGGTTCGGTTATTTGGAAAGGAAGGATGAAAAACGGCTGACGAAAGAAATATACAGTGCGATAGTGAGTGGAAGGGTCGGAAGGGGGCGCCCTAGGCGTATTTTTTTAAATCAAATCGGGGAAATACTGGAAAAGGGCCGAATCTTAAGTACCCGAAACCGACGTGCATGCATGACTCGATGTATGAATGTGGAAGAAGTGAAAGAGCTTTGTCAGGATCGTAGCAGGTGAAAAGAAGTAGTCTCTGCCTACCCCTCTGCAGGCGTGATTTATGTATGTATGTCCACTAAGATAAATATTACAATGTTTAGGCTATATGAGCTCATTGCGTTTATTTTAGATTATGTTTCAGTATCATATTTTATCAGTCGATTGATATTATTGTTTTAAACACTGAAAAAAGGTTTGTGTAAAATTGCCGTCACGTGACGGAAACAAAAAAGACCACGTGGTCTTTTTTGTACTTCCCGAGATATTGATTTACTTTGGGTATCTTAACGTTGCATTTAGACAACAGTAAAAAACAAAACGGTGTTGGTTTATTGGGAACCTTTGACACTTATACAGGATGTCCCCGAACTTGACGTTTAATAATATAAGAAATAGGTACGTCAGATCGTAAGTGTTGCGCTCCGGGCGTTTCTGTCCTAAATCCATTGCACACAAGCTCCTATTATTATTAATAAATAATGATTAGAAAGCATCTTTATAACCTGATTATTGCGTGCTTGAATAAGGTTAAGGACACTTGGGTTCAAGCCAGTCTAGATCATTCCATTACCACTTTAGTTTCACAAAAATATTGGTACCACGGCCGCTTTGCAAATTAGTTTTAAACGACAAAACAGAGCATTATAGCCAAGATGCGTTCCCTGACTAGCGTTTCGATTCGTTTTCTTTTTAAACCAATCGCGTCGCTTGTAGATCAGGTAATATGAAAAGTCTAGTGATCTACCAGTGACGCCATTGGTTTAAAAACCAAACGAACTGAAACGCTAGTTGGCGAATGCATCTCAGGTCTGCTCATTCATCTTCCAATATCGGAAATATTAGAAAGAACCACTCTCTCTCTTGCGCCCAGCGCGCGACTTGGTGTTAAATCTTCTCCTTTTCTCTAATCTTGGTGAAACACATTTACAAAAGATAGAGCGTGAAGGACGCGTAAAATTCAAGTAAAATTATAAATTATAAGTAAGTGAACATTACCAAATGTAACATAAACAATACACTTAGTTATAGCTACCATGCCCATTGGCTGACCGGTTCAGGTAGACCCATTTTTTTAATACATCGCTGAAATCATCAAAAACCGAGATCGTATGATTTTATTATCTAGTGTCGTAATCTTCTTCTGAAAAGTGTTTCTAAAAATATTACGACACTAGATAAGTGTCGTGATCTTTTCAGAAAGACAGAAAATAGGGGTCACAAAACCGGTTTATCCGGTTTTGATGTAATTTTTTAAACCCGGGTTTTATTTTAACCATAACCGAGTTTTCGATTTTTACGGCACCTGCCGTAAAAGTATTTAACTTCGTTATATTTCACAATAGTTCAGATCAGAACGATAGGAAAGATGAAAGTGTACATTTTACAAGTCCTGATAGCCAACTAATAGCTGAAGTCATAAATGACTTACAAATTATCGGGTAATCTCACAGTTGGAAATTATTCTCTAAAACTAGAAGAGGAAGTAGCTAACCGACCTAACCTAACCTAGTAAACTCGTAGCTTCTATAGTTTCCACTAGAGCTAGGTTCACCTCACTAAATGACAAAACTTTGGAGGAAGAATTACAAATAGAAATTGAAAAGTCCATGTCAAAGCCCGATCCGAGTTCTATCGAAGTGGATTCCGTCTTCGCAAGTGATTTATTGGCTGTGATAAAGGAAGAGATGGCTCTTTTTGAAAATGATGGCGTCAAAGTCAAGATTCTTTTGGAGGAGGATAATAATAAATTATTGTTACACGCACGATACGTAAAGATGTTCGTGTGATAATAAAGACTAATTGGCAATATAATAAAGTGTAGACATAAAAAGGAAGTTTTATTAAAAAAATAAAGTATTAATCGAAAAAACCGTAAAACCCGGGAAATCAACTATAATATAATATAAGCTTAGATCAACAATACACAACTAGATAACGGGTCAGAGAACAAAACACGGCACAGCGAATAGGTACATAGTCACTTCAAATTGGGAGTTTATTTGAATTTAGTTCGTTGTCAACTACGCCAACAGTGAAACGTTTTATAATGCCTCAGTATGTTTTCAGAAACTGTAAAAATAATCACCGTGACAAAAAATTACAGACGGAATATCATACTTTCGGTGAGGAAATGTCGATTCTTAATATTAATGAGTAAATAACAAAGTACTTATTTGTGATAAAATATTTTATTTTAGTTTCCAACCAACAATTGTCAATATTTGGTTGTTGCAGAACAGTGCATCTATGGAGTAGTATAATACTTTATATATTTTGCAGTCGTAAATTTAATATTAATTTGTAGGTTTCCTGGTGATTTCAATGTGCAATTTTGAATTCAATCGTCGCGAATGAACGGCAGGACGAGTTTTTTAGACCAGGAAAAAGTTCCGTAGTATGTTCGATCCATTTCGACAAATTTGATGTCGTAGGAAATTCTCAAAGACGTCGATTGCGTAAAACAGCTGTCTCTAAATTGCAGGTTATTTACCTTGCCAATAATATTATTTGCTATTTATCATTCTTTTTATGACGTGGAACTGAAGCTAAGTATGTCACTAATATCATAAATGATTAAAAACAGATTCTACCACTAGGAGTAGGAGTCCTATGGCCACCCTGAGTCTCCATCATCAGACCAGCTCGATGATACCATATTATTGTATTGTCATCAGAAATAAAGTCGTATGCAAATTTTTAGCTTCATTGGAAACCGGGATGTGGGTCAAATTTAACTTGCAAGATTTGACCCTTACATACTCGTACTCGTACATGCATACATACATACAGAGCAAGTTAAATAAAAGCTTGTAAAATAACGTTGAGTTGTTTCTTATATTAAACCCATACCCACCTGAGACGTCAAAACAGAAATAATATTAAGTGTAAAATCCATATGTACTCTGTTCGCGATGACATTGGCACTTCGCTAATAGAAACTGCATAAGGTAAAAAACGAGCATCTAGTCGAAGCCACATAAGTTGATAAATTGTTTCAAGCAAGATTAAGCATTTTTTACCGACATACCATTTAAATTACAATGTTTTTTTTAAGGATTTTATACAAGTATGAAGTTTGTATAGGTCGCGCTAGCACAGTTTTCGAAGAGAATTTTGTAAGGGATCCGGCGTCTATTGGTTAGTAATTTAGTATGTCGATGAAATATAAGTCAACTAGCGGCCCGTCAGCGGCTTCGCCCCGCTGCAAATGTTTAACTTTCCCTTTTCTCTTTTTTCTGTCATACCTTGTCCTGACAATAACGAAAACAACATGAAAAGAGTTATCCAATTTGATAGAGTCGATCGGAAGTTATGCGCGTACATTATATTTCGGCGATTCATTTTTATATTTATAGACTGCTTAACATAGTATAGACTTCTTAACAGTTTACATAAATAACAGCGCCATCTATTACGGTACTTCAACAACAACACGTGGAAAACAAACAAAAGTTATTGGTTTTACTACTTATTAATAGATGGCACTAACCGAGATTAACAGGTGCGAGTTTTCAGTCGCACCTGCCAATATGCCAATCTTCTGATTCTTCTTTATAAAACACATTTATGTTGCTACTAAACAATAATTAACCGGCAATTATCAGGCTTCAGTCCACATTTAATGATGTTGCTACTCACTAATAGATGCCTTAATTTTAGTTGTTTGTTCTTTGTATCAACACTAAGTGATATTATTACTTTCCAAAAGATGGCGTTAATCAACATTGACATTTGATGTCCCTACTCGTTGATAGATGGCGCAATTCCAGCCTTTGTAAGTATACTACGTTGTATAACTATTTGCTAATAGATGGCGTATAACTACTTGCGAATATTAAGTGATGGTCAGAGATCGGACAAATGGGTGTCATTACTCGCAATAATGTGGACACGACTCCATAGATTTTAATTAAACAAATTATATTACATTAATTGATTACTTACCCTAAAAATATTTTTGATCCTTTGCAAGGCAGTAATAAATGATACAAAGATTTGTTATTGTGTATTATTAAAGAAAAAAAAAGGTATTTCAATATTTTTTCACGGCTAAAATAAACTTATGAGGTGAAAGCTCCTTTCGAATCCACGGAAGTTAATGGAGCAAACTTATGTACTTACATTAATATAATATCAATGGCCACTCCTGTATTATTTATTTATAACTATCCTGCAAAGGATGAAGATTAAAGTTCAGGTAAGAAATAAATTAATAAAATTTAATTTGTTTAATTAAAATTGGAATCATGTCCACATTATTGCGAGTAATGACACCCATTTGTCCGATCTCTGTAATCATTATGTATTTTCTCTCTATTGTACCTATGTAATGTATTGTATTTTACCTAGGTATGTAAAAGTGGTTTAGTCGGCAATTATTCGTGCAAGCATAGAGAGATTAGTTCGGGTCAAATTCAAATTGTGTGTACCTAATAATGATTGTCACTTAAACAAAACGAACACTAAACGATTTACTCACATTTAGTCATTTTGTCGGGCCGTTACCTGACTAATATGTGAGCAAACCGTTTAGTGTTCATTGCATAATAATAACTCACACTAGGTAAAATTTTGTTTTTTGTCAATTATTGTTATTTATAATTATTTAAGCAATTAAAGGCACCCGGGGCAATTTATCGGAAAACTGATGTTTGAAAAAACCAAGTTTTACATGATCATGCTAAGGTGATGTCAAGTTGTTTCGAGAAAATCTGGAGGCACGGTCGTGCCGCCGCCAGGACGAGCCAAGCGAAGCTCAAGGGCACTACCGACCTTTTCTCGAAGCGCTTTTTCGTTTTTTTATACTCTCATAATTTGGGTTTGGATTACACCAGATAAAAAAAACTCGGAATATGGTGTTATTAGTGGACTTATAAAATGATCTCATGTAGAGTCAAGCTTCTAACTCTACAAGCCCTAAACTCTACACCTTACGTCAAAATGTGTTGCTTGGCCATTTCGCTACCGTCACATGGGCGTGAGGTAATTTTTTTTTACGGTTAATTACTTATCTGTTATTCAATAGTTCTTGTAGTGAAACGGCCATGCCACATATTTTGACTAAGATGTAGAGTTTGTGAAGTTTGCTCACACGGCATTGTCCTGCACGTTTTTTCCCATCGAAATCTTACCGTATTCAAAATATATCTTCACGTTACGTGTAAGGCAGGTGCGCAATTTTTTTTAAGATTTAATTTTACCTTTTTTTTTGACGTAACCAATATGTAGGTATATTCATGCCAAATTACAGCTTTCTAGTACTAAGACTCACTGGGCTAGGCTGCGGACGGACACATGGACGGACATTGCGAAACTATATGGGTTCCTAGTTTGACTACGGAACCCTAAAAAGTGTGCAGGACGCAGGGCAATGCCAGGGCTCTTAGGGATTGTAGAGTTAGAAGCTTAGTTCGTCTTGGAAACATTTTACATGAAAATGTTTTTGGTGGGATTGTGTTTTCCGAATCAGGTTTGTAAACTTCAGTGGTTTGAGATTCTAGTGATTTCGAAATTTTATTGGATTTGATTTAAGGGGAATATGGTTTATTGTGAACATAATATTTTAAAATGCTGAATAATGATATAAAAGCGGCCAAGTGCGAATCGGACTTGCGCATGAAGGGTTCCGTACGCATCTATACAGCATTGACGCTACTTATACTAACTTTTTTTGACAAAAAAGGGCAAAAACATCACGTTTGTTGAATGGGAGCCCCCTTTAATTTAATTATTTAATTTTCAAGTGACTATACAACTAAATATTCTGTGAGTATTTCAAGCGTCTACCTGTTGGCGTTATTAATATAGAGCAACAACGGCAAAAAAACTCATTTGTTGTATGGGAGCCGCCCTTAAATATTTATTTATTCTGTTTTTAGTATTTGTTGCTATAGCAGCAATAGAAATACATCATTTGTGGAAATATAAACTGTCTAGCTATTACGGCTCATGAGATACAGCCTGGTAAAAGACAGACAGACGGACAGCGGAGAGGTACGGAACCCTTAAAGGAAACATAATGTATCTGATATTTTGATAAGCATGTATGTCGGCATTTTGATATTTTGCAATTATGGTTTTAAGAGAACGAGCGTTAATGACATCTTTGGAAAGTAGTACCATCAGTTAATGAAACAAAATTATAGTTTAACCACTGACACGCTCCAGCAATAAAAACGTAAAAGATATTTTTTGAGCCCAATGATGGATAATATGACTGTCATTATTTCTCATATAACGTGCCTATTCCATGAAAATCTCATACCTTCCATAATTATATTATTTGAACCTAATTTATTTTCCGATAGAATACCTACGAGTATACGACAGTTTTACAATATCAGTGTGAGTTTGTACCCAGATTATTTATTTTATTGGTAGGGTCAATATTGTAAACACCCCAGGAGGCCAGGCGTGTGGTTAATACGTTAAGAGGATTGTGAGGCGACGCTAAAATCGCGTAGGTGTCAAAAAAACCATACAAATTTAGGTCTGGGCGATAACGTTTCTTACCCTCTGAATCTAGTCCGACTTCCATGATTTTAGAATATGTTGTGACTACAACATTCCGTTCACTTCTACAATTTAGTCCATTTCCGTTTTTTTTATTTGTTGCTTCCCATAAAAAATATTTTTAATACGTTGGGACCACAACAGATTTGTCCGCTTCCGATTTTTTATGAAAACGTATAGACCTAGTTTTTAGGGTTCCGTAGTTAACAAGGAACCCTTACAGTCTTGCTTTGTTCGTCTGTCCGCGGTTTAACTGAGAGACTCTTGGTATTGTAAAGTTGTAATTTGGCATAGTTTGGTTTGGTAGATATTAATTATCTACGCCGACAAACTGGTATAATAAAATGTTTTTTTTTTCGGTATCCCATACATGTAAAGCAAAGGTAAAATTATTATTTTAACATTATCATCATTATGCACATGTTATTATCAATTTTTGGATTTGGGGGATCGTTTAGGAAATATTTAACTCGAAAGGTGTAATTTTCGCTAAGGTTGTGTGCCCTTAAATGAATGCACATGTAAGAAATTTAAAAGGAAAATTATCACAGTTAAGTAGACTTATTTAGTTCTTGATATACATGCGACTAAAAAGTGTGACCTTCTAAAAACATGTTTATACTTGTTGTTTTTTGAGATATTTTTTTGTGTTTGTACCTAGTAACGGCTTTGCAGCCCGACACTGAGCATGGTCCGACATGTTCTTGTCCAGTTTTATATAATATCATCTACAACATAATCAAAAACCGGGCAAGAGCAAGTCAGACTATGCTCAGTGTAGGGTTCCGAAGCCGTTAAGTGCTACAAACATTAAAATCGACAAGTAATACCTAACTAATTTTCTATTTAAAGTCATTTGGTGCCGTCTTAGATGATTTTAGTAGGTATAAACACTATAAACACAAATCAAAAACCAATGATGTATTCTTAGTCGTGATAGTTTTCCTTCTGAATTCGAAATAAGCGCTTTCATTTAAGATTTTTTTCTGATTTTTAGTATTAGTAGTTTTGGCTGTGGGGGGGTGGCACTTGACTTTAATAAAAGTTAGCGCTTTAAACCTTTATATTTCATAAACGAATCCCTTGATAGAAAAATTGTTTTTACAAACCCAAAACATTTTTTAAAGACCTATGTAACGATACCCCACAAGATGGGGTAGATGAGTTTTTTTTTTTCATTTTATTGTACCTACTACTTTTTTTTCATTTTATTGTACCACTTTGTTGGCGTGAGTAATTTGTATATTTATGCCAAATTACAGCTTTCTAGCACTGTGTCTCTGCGCTAGGCTGCGGACGGACGGACGGACGGACATGGCGAAACTATAAGGGTTCCTAGTTTGACTACGGAACCCTAAAAATCGTGTATCTTCGAATAGGTTTAAGGGGAGAGAAACTTTACCGAATTTTGTAATGACATTTTCAGCCTCACCAATTCTCCTAAAACTATTTTTATGCATACTCAAAGAATTCTGATGGTAATTTTAAGGTATGTAGGTACGTTTTAACAAACTTTAATTATCATAAAGTATCAATGGAATAAATCAATAAAATACAGAAAAAATAGTTTTAATCAATTATGCATCAATTGACTTCAAGTTATATTCGAAATAAGGCTATAGAATGGTGCAAATATCAACATTATAATACTTGCTACTATTGAGGAGTTTCAAATTAATTAGTTAAAATAATACACATAGTAAATTAGTAATTAACCTCGTGACCCGCCTCCTACCTTATTACACACAGAGGGTTTTGTGAGTGGGAATTTGAATCTACCAGCAAGTACATAAAGTTCAATATATTTTGCTCTTAAACGCAAATTTCAATATTGGCAAAAAAAGCTCAATACTCAATAATACTGAATTGTCTTGATTTTGCACCTCTTATAGCACATCGGGTCTCGCGAGGTTAAAATGTTGATGTAATAAATTTACACACAAAAGCGCCTAGTTAATGTTAACGTCATCTATAAATTCAAGTTAATCAGCTAGCTATGTAATTTGTTTATAATATACTCGCAGGAAATTACCGAGGTGTTTTGTCCCCTTATACAGTTCACTTTTGAATTCTACGATCTGTTACTTCGACGTATGATTGATTTGCATTATGATATGCAACAAATAATTAATCTTTAAGTAACTGGCAAACTTTAATTGCCACACGTACTCGTCAACACGTAAAGTTGATGAGTAATTAAGATGTCACAAATGATGCCACGGCCACTCAAGAAACAAAAGAGATAGTTGGATGTACTTACGCTCGAAAAACTTGTGATAGAGTCTGCTAGAGTTTTCGCGCGCCATGATTGTAGTGTCAAATTTAAATATATTATTGAGACCCCGACCGCGAAACACTACATATTCTAACGTATACGTATGTGGCTTCTTAAAAATGCACGCAAAACTTGTTAATATGGCCTGTAGGTTAGCTCGACGACCGAACAGCTCCAAGTCTTTAGTCGTTTTAGGATAAATATGGGATAAAACAAGAAATGTCTCAAATTAGATAAGAATAAAGCTTCTAAGAGATAAAACATTTTGCAGCTGAACGAGATTAATTTTCTGTTTCGAATCGAGCGAGGGTGGCTGTAGTTCGTGTGTCATTATGGTTGTTTAGTCTCGCGTTAAACACTCTACTTTTCACTTTGAATGCGAGGAAAAAAACGACGTTCTAAACAATATTGTTTTTTAACAACGTACGCTCAATACAAGTTATGAACATCTATTCAAAATACAAATAGGAAAAAAAAGTTCCGCGGTTTTTTTGTAAAGTGATGTTTTAAATGCCTGCATATTTAGCCAACAGATTCAAACTTAGAAACCATTTTAAAAGTAATTGGACCACGCATAATAAAAGAGTTTGGCCTTACATACATACATACATAACATCACGCCTTCATTCCCAGAGCGGGGTAGGCAGAGCTACAGAAGTACCAACAACTCTAAAATTCTAGAGTTCGGCCTTAATATGATTAAATAGATTCATATTCGTAATAATTAATCGTGTGTCACGAAATTAAATCCTTTTTTTATATATTTGCACAGTTGTCATTTTGAGGTTATTTCAACACCCAAAAATATGGTCCATACACAATCACTGAAAATGGCGATAATCCTCCATTCACAAACACCGTGACTTGTTGTTCAGGGGTTTATGTGAGAAATATATACTACAACTAGAAAAAGCCATTACTAAAACCCTGGACGAGTATGCGCCACTACATGAAAACAACAGAAGAGATCAACTTCCAGAAGAGATCAATAAACTGATCGACGAAAGAAACCAAGCAAAAAGTAAAGCGTGGCGACTACGCTTTAACCCGGACAGAATAACGGAACAAAGAAGAACCTACAACCATCTGAAACGCTTGGTCCAACAAGCACTCCTGGTATGTAGCAATGAGAAATGGGCACGGATAATAAACGATCCACGGAACAACAGAGCCCAGTTGTGGCGAATCCAACGCAGCCTGAGGGCTCCTGTACAAAGACTCCCGCACATCGAGGGTTGCAACAGCGAGAAAGAAACTATCAACGCCCTGGTCGACGCAGCTATTGTCACAGAAGCAGAGATAAACAACGAAGATAAGAGCACATACAAGACCACACCGTTTCAGCCTCTCGACCCAACCTCCATAGAGGAAATCAGATTCGCCCTCAGACGCTTTAAAAACAAGAAGGCGTCTGGGCCAGACAAAATCAAAGCGGATGCCCTAAAACTTGGAGGCGACCCCTTTCTCATCAGGTACAAAGTGATAGCTGATTACTTATTACTGACAGGTTATTATCCCAACAGATGGAAAATTGGGGAGTGCATCTTTCTACACAAAGCAGGAAAGAATCACCGAGACGCCAAATCGTACCGACCCATCACTCTCCTAAACATCATGGGTAAACTACACGAACGCCTGCTCCTATCGCGCTTGCGACAGACGGCTGACAGACTCCAACCACTGTTCCAACATGGCTTTACAAAGAACAGAGGGACAGGCACGCAAATCCTTCGCACCGGCAAGTTCATAACAGATGCGCTGGAAGCGAAGGAGAGTGTGGCCATGGTGTCGACGGATCTCTCGAAGGCCTTCGACTCCATAAACCACGAAGGTCTAACGAAGAAGCTTCAAACAGCTGACGTCCCGAACAACATCATCAAATTATTAGAGAACTACCTGAGCGGTCGCAAAACCTACGGACGTTTCAGAACCACCAACGGCGATGAGAAATCGGTGCCACACGGAGTCCCCCAAGGCTCTATCTTGGGCCCGGTCATTTTTAACTTGTACGTGCATGATGTTTGGGACAAACGCGACCGCATCCGCGGACTAAAGCTTTCCCAATACGCTGATGACTTGTGCATCCTCAACCGATCTCCTGACCCGAACTGCGCAACGCACCGCGCGGGCTGGGCCGTCGACACAATCATCGACTACTACCATCGCTGGGGGCTAAAATGCAACATAGACAAAACGGAATGTTCCATGTTCACTCACAAGAGAAACTACCGCAGAACCATCCGCATCAAAGACGAGGTAGTCGAATACAAAAAGAGCATAAAATATTTAGGCGTACACCTAGACAAGACCATGACCATGGGCAAACAGACGGACCATGTCGTGCAGAAGGTGCGACGAGCACGCGGCGCGCTAGCTCCTATCATAGGCTGGCACGCCAAGACGGATCTGACGGTGAAACTCGCCGTCGTTCAGGCCTGCTTACTTCCTATATTGGATTATGGCGTGGTACAACTACTCTCACGTTACAGTAAGAGCAACTTGCTAAAAATTGAACGCCAATATCGAATGGCCCTGAAGACCACCGGACAATTCCCAAGACGCCTAGAAACCTCAGTACTCTGGGATATGCTCGATTGGGATCCATGGCACCTCCGTGCACAAGACCTAAACGAGGACATGTTGCGCCGACTCCGCGAAATGCACATCGAAGATCTAGACACCCCTGGTGAAGCCTACATCGGATACGGACAGCACAACCCCCTCCTAACCAATACTAGACTAGGTGAAATAAACTACGTACCAAAAAAAGACAGGAGTCGGCTGCTCAGCAAGCGAACAACCGCTCCACGTCCCCATAGACTGTAATTAGCTGTAAATAGGATAAGTAGGGCAATCAAAACAATTTTTTTAAATTTATATAAATTAAATTAATTCTGCATATAGTTAAATAAAAAACACAGCACACGCTACACGACGCTTATACAGATCTTTCAGACAAACATAAGTAGACTGTAAGTAGCTGATGCACCCACAGGCCGAATACACCACCGACCTGTTGGACATACCTAATGTAACATATGAACAAGGGAAATAAACATCTTTCTATTCTATTCTATTCTATTCTATTCAGGGGTTTCCAAAGTAAATTAAAAAAAAATATACATTAATCCCTAGAGCTAAGGAGCTTTAGTCCCGGTTCGCAGAGATTTAAGTAGCATTTTAAGAGCATGAGAAGTGAAAAATATTAAAATTACAATTAAGCAAGATTTTTCGGAGAAATTATGAGTGTAGTCACAAATCGTTATTTGTATAAAAATTCGAAAGACCAATTTGATATGAGCCAATATGGACTCCTTTTAAAAAATGACCCGTAAAGAATAAAAATAATATAATTTATTTTTTTATATTTACAACGCATTTTCATTTTGAAACTGTCTCATTTTATTTGATTATAAATATTTAATTATCCAATTTAATAATCTCGTATTAATTTAGATTAAAGTTAAAAAAAATGTGTTTTTTTGTTTCAGTTCATTCTCGTAATGTAACGCAGCAGAAAAGGAGGTGATTTTGAAAAAAGATGAGAGATCGTTTCCGAAGTTGACGGCCCCTCAAGCTGATGATTGGAAATTTGAACGCTCCTATTTCAATATCGTGGCTTTTAGTTACTGGTTCGGAGCCGGGTTGTACGGAGCCTACCTCGCCTGTACTTCAGCCAAGTGGGCGACTCTTGCTTTCAGTAAGATTATAACCAAAACTCTTTTATGTGCCAATGAGAATGTGTATTGATTCCTGTTTATGAAGTCGTAATCGTAACAATATTATCTATAGTATAAGCCATTTTATTACGTCACAAATATTGACAAAATTGGGTCGTCGAATTTTTATAGACTATCTTTTGCAACATATTTTTTGTATAGTAACGTTTCGTCGAATGATTAAAATGTCAAAAATTGTTTGATCGATTTTTTTTTATTTTTTTTTGTATGTTCACCGATTACTCCGTCAATTGTGGACCGATTTTTAATTTATTTTATTGGTTTGATAGAGTATACTTTCGATGTGGTCCCATTGTCTCCAAATCTGAATCTGATGAGGGGATCAGTGAAGAATTGAGGGAAGTCCTCAAATATTGTAGGCAAACATATAGCGATTTTTGTATTTTTAGTAAGAAGTCTAGCATATGCATTCAGAAAGTATCACTTGGGGAAGTGGAACTGATGATGAAGATTGCAGTTGGTCATCGGAATTCCTCAACAGTACCTATTTCAAGGGTGGCGATAAGATATCTCGATTAAGATAGTTGAGCGACTACAACGAAGAATATTTACTTGTTGAAATATGACTATGACTTTCCGGTGGCGTTGCTTGTGGCGTGCTTGAAACTTAAAGTTCCATATTAATTAATAAGTGGGAGTACGGAACAGCGTATTTATTGATCACTAAAAGTTAAAAATAAAATAAATGTTTAAAAAAAAAAAGCCTTCAAAAACTCAAAAAATAACTTCTTTTAAAGTTGTAGGCACCTACCTAATAGGTTAGTCCCACTGAAGTCGGCGACCACAATATTTTCACCAAAAAACCGACATCAGTGGGACCCCTAGCTTCGAAGGCTGGGTCAACTAGGCTAGCGTGTCGTCAATTTTTCCTACTTCACGCTGTCGGTATTTAAATTTTAGGACATTGTATGCTAGACTAAATAAAAATTAGGCTAATTACCAATATTATGGATAAAATTAATAGATTGTATAAATTTAGACAAAATGTGCTTTAGGACAAAAAATATAGAGGAATTCAATAAAATCTTTATGCTAAAAATTGATCTTTGTTACAGACGCAGTTTCTCTCTACTTCTCTGTGCTGGGTGTAGGTATTAGCCGGAGCGCACCGACTATGGTCCCACAAATCTTACAAGGCGAAGATGCCGCTACAGATAATATTGATGCTGTTCAACACCCTGGCCGGCCAGTACTCTGCCTTCGACTGGGTGCGCAATCATCGGTTGCATCACAAACACAGCGACACAGACGCGGACCCCTACAACGCCACACGGGGATTTTTCTTTTCTCACATCGGTTGGTTGTTCGTCGTCAAGCATCCTGAAGTTAAAAAAAGGGGCATCACTATCGACATGTCTGATATAATTAGCAATCCAGTTCTGGCTTTCCAAAGAAAGTAAGTCTTTTTAAACTGGCATATTTTGTAGTGTAAGTTACTCGTACTACAATGTTGAATGTCGGATTTCATTGAATAACAGTTCCGATTTTTTTATTCATTAAGTAAATACGTAAACTTTTTTTTTTCCTCCCCTTAATCTCCACGAGTTTCTATTTGGTGCCTCTTTCGGCCAATTGCTGAGGAATGCGTCCAAGTCGTCCCGCCATCTCCGTCTCGGCCTGCCTCTATTATGTCGCTCATTTTGCGACACTCACTTGGTGGCTAAGTTAGCCCACCTGTCCGGGTGCATGCGACACACGTGACCGGCCCAATCCCACTTGAGCTAAGCGGTTTTTTCACCTTCGTGAACCTTAAAATATATATAAAATAAAATCGTTAATTAGCACGAGGATGACTCCTCGTTTCAAGGGTTAGTGGATATGCCTATAGATGAATATTAAAATAACAAGGTTTTAAAGACGCCATTTTTTTAAGGTCTATCCACCTACTTAGTTATACTTTTAGTTATACGATGTTATTATAATAAAATGATTAAATATCCAATTAGTTACACAACTTCTTCTATATCGGGCTGGGACGGGCCAAAACAACCCAGAAATAGGAGCTCTGCCCAGAGCTCTGTCTACTCTAATGTGTCTTCATTTGCTTTTAGGACATTGCGACCCCCTCGACGGAGTGTAACTAATTGATTTTTTTGACTATTTTGTTATATCGTATAACTAATAATATAAATACACTCAGGAGCAATAAAAACGGGTTACTTTATATGGAAGTTCTGTACTGAGTGACCAGTTTTCATTGCTATAGTCAAGAGCAGGTGCATAGACCCAAATTTTTGATCCGTGGTCTTACCCGATAGACGAGAGACAAAGTTTCTTCGGTTATGTTCTCTTGTATTCAATATCTGTAAACCTACGTTTATAAACGTTAAACTCTATTCTTGTTAGACTAGAATTGCGTTTAACGTTTATAAATTAAGCATTACAGATAGTAAAAATTAGAGAAGACCTTAACCTAAATATGTATTACCGATGGAGATTTAGCGCTAATAGACCCTTACACTTTAATTTGACTTGCGTGATAAACGAAACATGTAAACTTCCTAATAGATTACCGTAACATATATCTAATTCCAGATATGCAGCTGTATTGTTCACGCTGATATGTTACGTCTTACCGACGGTTATCCCAATGTACTGTTGGGACGAGACGCTCAGCAACGCCTGGCATGTGAACCTCTGCCGGTTCATTATTTGCCTCCACATCATCGGATTAATCAACAGTGCAGCACACAAATATGGCAATAAGCCTTTCGACAAGAACATTTTACCAGTTGAAAACCAATTCGTCTCTTTACTTACTATGGGCGAATGCTTCCATAACTACCACCATACATTTCCATGGGATTACCACACTGCTGAGTTTGGCAACCAAACCTATAGTCTCACAACAAAATTCATTGATTTCTTCGCTCGCTTCGGTTGGGCGTATGACATGAAAACAGTCGACCGTGGAATGATCATAAAGCGGGCAGGGAGAACCGGGGACGGCAGTTATGAGTATAGTGAAAATTAACAATGAGTTTATGTGAAACTCGGCTAATTACATTACTCTGGTAACTCCGTGATACATCCTTATAGTGCCTACACTATACACTACAAGGTTGCATTTAAATAATTAAAATGAGTTCGTGTAGCTCTAAAATAAGCATGAAACATTGTATCACGGAGTTACCGCAGTCATGTAATTAGCAGAGTTTACAAGTCCAATATTTAAAGTGAAAATACTGATCTAAACAAAAAGAGAGGAACGCGCCAAATAAAGGAATGTATCATTTTGTTGGCCGTAACTGTTTTGTTTTAGTGGTGAAAAATAAAAGTACACTCTGTCACAAAACAACTATGACACTTTTCTATTATAAAATTAAACCATGTTTTTCAAGAAAGTATTTTATTTTGTGTGTTTAACTATTTGGAATATTTAAACACTAGGTTCATCATAAGGTGAATTAAAGTCAAATTAAATTCATCAATATAACATAAGTTGTTTATCAATATAACCACCTTTTTGTAAATGACGCAGATAGAAGCAACATTTGGTGATTATAAGCCTAAATAATGGCTTTAAGTGTAATAATTTTAATAAAGATTACTTGTTTAAAACGCTTCCAAAGCACCAAAAATCACAGCTGTAAATTATTATACCTACGCCTTAATCCACCAGTGTAACTGTGTGTATTACTAGTCTAAACCATAAAAAAGGTATCCAAAACGTTGGCCTGGATCCGTGTCTTAAGCATACGAGGGGTTAAGCTAAAATTGCGTCATCTATTAGCGAGTAAGTAGTAACATCAAATTAACGCGAATGGATTAACGGCATCTATAGGAAAATAGTGACATCACTTATAGTATCGATACAAAACTCAAATTAAGTAAGAGCTAAATTTGGTGATTTGTATTTAGATTTATCATAAGTGCACCAGTTGACATATTTATTTACAAACTGGCTGACCTGAGAAGACGCTGTCCTGTCCATTTTACTTTTGTCAATTTCTATTATTTTCCATAAATAATTTATTCGAACTAAGTATTAAAAACATTAAAAAAAATAAAAATATGTCTAGCCATTTCTCAAGTGATGCGGTTACCAACGAAAACCATTTCACTTTAATTCATATAGAGAGATAAAAAAGCTATTATTTAAATAAAACAAACATGACCAGTCAGTTCATAAAAATATCACTACAGTGTTCATAATTTTTTAATAAATGGATAAATAGCTAATAATTGATTTTGCGTTGTTCATTCGGGATCCTATCATTTCATAACCAATGTTTCACAAACTATTAATTTCACAAAAATATCATTTGACAACCTGCTTTTTTTCCGAAACTGTAAATAATTCTGGATTTATTTCATGACCATCGTGTAGAACCCTATAGGTTAAATTAGGTTAGTGTTGAAAAAAAAAGCGGGTTGGCAAAGCAAAGCATCCCACTATTGGTCATTAAACGTAAATTATTCGTCAGTTTGTTTTAATCGTTAAGAATTAGCGCTCATTTCCCCAGTAGGCCAGGCGCGGCCCTGAGCAGGTCCGCGAGCTCCGCCGCGCGCCGGTCGCCGCCCGGGCCCCGCGCGCGCACGTCGGCCCTCCTGCACACGTGCGCGCGCGCGCCCTCCGCGCCGGACCATGCGCGTGCGACGGACACTAGCTTGCTCCACGGCATTGGCCATTCGTTGCGGAGGTACTGTAAACAACAATATATTAGGTCAACTAAGGCCCGTAACAAGCAAGGCGAGCGACGGCACCGTGCAATCTAGCGAATCTAATATTTTGTACTGTCGCACCGTTCCGTGTGCGGTTTGCGTGAATTATAGGGCCACAACCTCGACTCAAGTAGAGTTTCCAAAAATACATAAGTACCTACGGCACTTCTCTAATGACTTCCAACGATAGAAATACGATGTGAGGAATTATAAATAATCATATAACTAGATACCATCAGGGTGACAGTTATCCCAAAATTTTTGTCGTCATATCACGTCGTGTCGTGTAATTTGGGTGACACTTTGGTAGCAGCCAATTGTTTGAAAAACATTGTCATTTTATGCCTATTTTAGTGAAAGATTAGGGTAATGAGAAATATGGTTATGTCCATGTTACGAAAAACCCTTAATTTCATGTATTAATTCATATGTTTTCACTTTTTTCTAGCATGGTTAGAATCACTATGAACTAAGGAAGTTTTTAAAGCTACATGCCAAGTTTTTTTCATGACAACTTTTTGAGTAAACTCACTAAGTTACTTTTTCCACACTAAGAAATCCCCACGTTTGTTTTTCACGTAGTATGGAAAAACAAACTAGGTGCGTTTACTCAAAAAGTTGTCATGAAAAAAAACTGGGCATGTAGCTTTAAAAACTTCCTTAGTTCATAGTGATTCTAACCATGCAAGAAACAACGAAAAAAAATTGAATTAATACATGAACTTTGGGGTTTTTCGTAACACGGACATAAGGAAAAATTACAAAAAATCCGATTAAAAGTCCAAATATCTCGAAAACCGTGCGACTTTTACCAGACCGAGAGTAGTTCAAGGATTATCCACTCATTACCTAACACCCTGTATAATGATGTGAGCACCCACTTGATCAAAGGGACTCCTTCCGATGTGGAACATAACGTAGAGTAGGGGCGCTCGGTTTAGACGCAGGGATGTCCCTGCTTGTTGGACTCCCAGTTCCTGGTAAATCTCTTCCGCGTGCAATTGGAAGTGGTCGTAGATAACCTGGAATAAATAGATAAGAGACAGTTTTAGTATCAAATACCGAGAGAAGTTTACTGTGCAAGAGTAGGAAACATAAGTATCTTTTGTATATATGCATCCATATCTATAGCGCACCCGCTTAGCTGCCTTGCCTTGAAGAGCTCCAGTCAGTGGAAAGAAAATTTAACTGTCGAAAAATTCCTTTGTCAATAACAACCATCATTATCGCAGATTTGAACATCCTTTAACAAACGGGATATGCATCTAGTAGTTAGATGAAACGCACTTTGGACAGAGCTTCCAGTACTGATTGGGATTGATTTTTGCCTAGTCGTGGGCTAATATTGATGAATGTACAAACAGTATTTTTCTATTTACCCTCAAGCTGTCGCGTCCGGGCGGAGTCATGAGGATTTGGCTGGTTAAAGCAGCAGCATCGCTTGCTCGCTCCGCGTTGGACCCGTTTACGTCTCCCTGCAATACCACTATCCAATCATCATAATGTAAAGAGTTAAGTGGTTGAGCCAATGTAAGACCCATACTTCGCAGAATATCATATTCGCAAAACATGATATTCGCAAAACGCGATATTCGAAAAACATGATATTGTGGAATTAGGTTAAAGAATAGAAGAAGGTAGGTTTAGGTTATGTTTGTTTTTCCCGGTTTGTTAGACCGGAGGGCCAAACGAGCCAGAAGTAGGAGCTCCGCGGCAGCGGAGCTCCGTCGATACTGTCTAATTGATGTCTTGTTAATAATGTTGTTTTGAGAATATCATGTTTAGCAATTACGAGTATCATGTTTTGAGAATATCATGTTCAGCGGCGGAAGGATTTTACCTGCTTGGTCCTAATAATGTGCAGATAATATGAAACTTTTCCTTTTTTTCTTGTATAGCGTAAGTTCCAGTTTTTTACAAAATATTAGGAGTCCCCTGTATAAGAACGGCACTCACACTGTGACAAGCGACATTACTTTCGATCAATCTATTCGTGCCAGCTCTTGCGAATCGATAGTTAACGGGACGGGCATATTATAACTGATACATAGCAGCTGTCCCTTTCACTGCCTGTAACTTGGCAGGATGTGACTCTTCTCTACACCCTCCTCTGTAATAACAGACCGGACAGTTCGGCGCATGAGAGAATGAGCCCTTAGCTCTCCAGTGAGTTAAGGTAGGATGATTGGACGGAGGGAACCCAAAGACACACTGACCTCTTCCAGAAACTCCGCAAACTCAGGAAAGTCCTCGAGGCCGAACTGGTCTCCAACTACACTCTTCTTGCCAGCGAGGGTCACGAGCTGCTCTATCTCGCGCGTGTGTTTGTGCTCCTCGTCCAGGGAGCACAGCGCCTCGCCCACCGCAAGGGCTATCGAGGAGTTCGAGCTGTCTGAGCTGACGGAGGCTGCGGATGAAAGATTTTTTTCATCACTATCATACTTTAACGTTTTCAGTCCCAGGTTTTTTGATTACCATATAAAATTGACACGAAAGGCGGGCGCAACGAACGTGTTAACTTCTAGTAAATTCAAGCACGACAATCCTTTTAATAGTGAAGTGCATGACGTGACAATATATGTATATTGCGTGGACCTGTTTGAAAGCACATAAGAATTGTCAATTAAATTAACAAAACACACTGCTTTGAAAAATCTTAATAGTGATTTAATTTGGAACATCAGTCAGTCCGTATTGTCGTCATTAAAATTATGTTGTGGACCACATTTGCTTTTATTATTCATTAGATTACTTTCACGGCCACTTTAAAGTTTCGTTCACCAGGTACTTCATAATTGGCCTTAAGCAGGCAACCGTTAAAATTTGGTGTCAGTATTTCAGCAACATACTTTACTTCATATGTTCGCAGTATCATTTGCTCAGCATCCTCCTAACATTTCGCATTTTTTGTTATCATAATATTAGCTTGTTTCACTCACTGGTATTTACAAGGCCAGCGATCCTGACGTGTTTAACGCGAGGTTTGGCTGTGCTGCAGTGGGGAGGGTCTCCGTTGACTTCAGACGTCACTGGCAATAAAATATGACTCATAGAATCTTTAACTAAATTATAACTTCTTTAAGTGCTTCTGTGGTTTGGAATACACATCATTAAATTGCGAACGATGAAAGCTCATTTTGAACGTAATATTGTAACGGAAAAAAAACGGCAGGGCAATCTTTTAAACTGTGTAGTGTAGTGACATCGAGTCGCTAAAATCAACCAGAGGTCGATAATTGACGACACGCTAGCCTAGTTGGTAGTGACCCTGCCTTCGAAGCCAGCGGTCCTGGGTTCAAATCCCGGTAAGGGCAGATATTCGCGTGATGAGCGCGAATATTTGTTCCTGAGTCTTGGATGTTTTCTATTTATTTAAGTATGAATTTCTCTATATAAGTAAGTTTATCGTTGTCTAGTACCCATATTACAAGCCTAGAGCTTAGTTTGGGACTAGGTCAATGTGTGTGACATTGTCCTGTGATTTATGTGAATTTGCAAATATTGTGGCGCGATACACGTGAAGCGTCGCGCTGCCTTATGGCGTAACATAAAATGAGTTAGTAATAATAATAAATATCAGGGGACAATCTCACACAAATAGACCTAGTTCCAAACTAAGCTCTAGGCTTCTACCATGGGTACTAGAAAACGATAAACGTACTTATTTTTACTTTTTAAATTCCTCCCGGTGCTCTTTGAATCAGTAGTTACCAATAAATAGCAATATACAACAGGCCAAAGAAAGGCAGTGTAAACAAAACGACATAATAATATGAAAGTAAATTAAAAACCCATATCACTTTTATTAAAACAATAATTGTTGATCCCCAAATCAGAGTTTTACCAATTGATTATGCTTTTAAACCGTGATCATGTTATTGGCGTTATTGGGTGAATCAACTTTTAAGGTACTCCCCAATTTTCGACATGTCTCACTATGTCACCTTAATTTGGTAGAATGCAATATTTTTTTTGGTGTGGTCAATATATTGAATAAATCAGACAATTAAACTTACTTTCTAGCTGACAATTTTAAAAATTATTTTATGATTTACACAAATATATCAGGTAACGCAGGGGACGACGTTGTCCCCGGGTTTTGTATGAAAAACGTGCATTTTCCACTGCGTTACCATGTTTTTACAAAATTATATTGGTTTATGATTATGAAAAGTGAAATCCGAAAATCTCATTATCTAATTTTAACATGTGTAAACCATTATCAATCTCACATATTCTAGTAAGTTTTTATTAACGTGTAGAAAAGGAGGACTTTAAAAGTTGATTCACCCTATTACAGTTTGTTCTGACCGTGAAATAAAAGCCAAATGGGCTGAAACATATTGGAATAAATAAAGGCCATGTTCAGTTTTAGAAAAGATTACCTGCGGCTTCCCTCTGGGCCTCCTTCTCCGCCCACACCTGCAGCTCCTCGTAGGCAGCTGCGACGAGCGCGTGCACCAGCACGGAGCCGGCCAGCGGGCGCGCGGGCGCCGGCAGCGCGCGCTGTACAGCGCTGCACGCGCGCACGAAGCTGCGAGGCACGCACGCTAGCGAGCGCGAAATGCATGTCAGGCACAGCGACATCGTCTGCAGCCACAACCAAAATAGATTTCGGTATTGACTTCTAAAGCATCAGGACTAAAGACAGAGATGGAGACATTGACAACTAAGTTCCAGTACTATCACTTTGATTATTAAGGAACTGAATTTCTAATTTATAGTATGATAACCAAACCACAAAGTTTTTGTGCATAGGTTTTGTTTACTTGGTACATGGAAGCTCCGGTTTGTATGGCGCGCACGAGAACTGGTGGGAGGAACTCTAGGGTTGTACCCAGCTGCGCCAGGAGAGCTGCCAGCCACGGCGGCCGCCGCAAGCACCATACCTAAAGGGTACGAGTATTTTAACGTGTGGATTAATAATCCAAACTTATATTATAAATGTAACTCTGTCTGTTTGTGACGTAATCACTGATACACAGCTGAACCGATTTAGATAAAAAAAATACCAAGAGATAGAGTCCCGGGGAAGGACAAAGGACTTGTTTTATTCTGAAAAATAGTACTGTTCCCAAGGGAAACATCTTTTACGCAATCGTGAAAGAGCCATAATTATTTAAACGTACAGCAGTTTAAAATAACTATAAACACGCCATAAAACTCGTTGAATGCAAACCTGTCGTTTGTCCAGACAAGCGGCCCAGTCCCGCCCTGATATCTCTAGAGCATAGCACAGCGTAGACTTGAACTCGGCTTCGCTGCCTATGGTAGCGAGTACGTAGGTCAGCGCTCCAGCCGCCCTGGCGTATTGTTCTCCCTCTGAATACAAAGTTCAGCCACTTTAGAGATTCGAATGATATGTGGTTGTTCATTTGACAAGATTTTTCGGCTAGTGACCACGTATTTCAGGCTCCGTATTATGGTCGCTTTTATAGCGGTGGATAGAGCATCTGTCACTCTCGCATTAACGTATTCCTCAGAAAGTGACAGTTGTTTTATACACGTCTATAAACACGACCATAACAAACCCGCAGGTGATTCCAGGCTACCTGCTTTCATGGTGCTTGTAACTGTGTTAAAATATTGGGTAAGTATAGATATAGACACTCATTAGCCCTATTTTTGACGTGTTTCCGTATTGTCGACGATGTGATAGCTTTTATTTACCGACAGTGATGGCGGCCGAGTCGACACGTCAAAGGCGATATGATTTTACAAAGCTGATTGAGACCCTGGTAATGTAACTTGGCAAGTTTTATAATATCACTTTACAAGTTGTAATTATACCAATCAAAAATTAAAATATTGATCAGATATTCCATACTACTTCTGAAGTGCCGAATCCTAAGTACCCGAAACCGACGTGCCTGCATGACTCGATCTATGAATGTGGAAAAAGCGAAAGAGATTTGTCAGGATCGTAGCAGGTGGAAAGAAATTGCCTCTGCCTACCCCTCTGGGAAACAGGCGTGATTTTATGTATTTATGTATGTGTACTTCTGATCACCTTCTCGTATCAAATACCCTATTCCCACTACAATACTCCAATCGGATCGATCTAATCGCACTAATGCTGTCAATGTCTGTTAAAAAAAGTAATAAAAAATAAAAATAAAATATCAGAGGACAATCTTACACAAATTGACCTAGGCCCAAACTAATAATAATAACAAATAAATCACAGGACAATGTCACACAAATTGACCTAGTCCCAAACTAAGCTCTAGGCTTGTACAGTCGACGTCTTAAATATGTTTACACTTTAGTACCTTGTCACTTTCATTCACTGAGACAATTTCATTGTATAACCATATGTAATTGTCTCAGTGAATGAAAGTGACATGGTACTAAAGTGTAAACATACTAGACAACGATAAAGTTACTTATATAGAGAAATATGTACTTAAATTCATAGAAAACATAAAAGACTCAGCATCAAATGCTCGTGCTCATCACACAAATATCTGCCATCACCGGGATTTGAACCCAGGGCCAAGCTGTAGGCTTGTACTAACCACAGTCGTCTCCTTTAAAGCTGCAGTATCCGTCAGCGGTGCAAAGTACGCCGGTGCAGCGGCGGCGCGCGCGCTGCACGTCGAGCCACAGCCCGCGCGCCGGCCACGCCGAGTTGTCCCGCGACATCTGCCGGACCGCGCGCACCAGCAACCAGCGCAGCAGGTGGCAGTCGCGCATCATTAGCACCTGGAGAGATTGCATTCAAACCTAATTGATTTTAAACAATGACTAGTTGTAATAACTAGTCACACTTAAACCCATACTAATATTATATATGCAAAAAAATATATAAAAGGACAATGCCACACAAATTGACCTAGTCCCAAACTCAGCTCTAGAGCTTGTGCACGGGTACTAGACAACGATAAACATACTAATATACAACTATCTGTCTGCTTGTTACGCTTTCACGGCTGAGCCGCTGAAACGGTTTAGGTGAAGCCATAAACGATATGAAAGCTGCTATAATCAGCAGACGCAGCGAACTGAGGTACGTCGAACACCTGAATATGACTATTCGAAATGCATTCTACAGGCTTAAAGCACTGTACGCTATAAGGGACCATTTAACAGAAGATGTGAGAATTGTTGTTACTGAGTCGCTGGTACTGTCTCTGTTTAATTACTGCGATGTAGTATATGGCCCAAGAATTTACGCAAAGACAGAGAAAGCAATCCAAAGAGTACAAAACGCCTGTGCTAGATATTGCTTTAGGATACCTAGACGTGCTCATGTGACGCCGTATCTCAACAGAGAAGGTATTCTGAAAATGAAGCAACGGCGTGATTTGCATTTTGCATGCTTTGTGCAAAAAACCATCTACGGGAAAAAACCAGAGTATCTGTTTAACAAACTGAAGTGGATGCATGGAGATGACAGTTCAATAAGATCTACCCGGAGAAATACTCTATGGATTCCTAAACATAAATCGGCTGGTCTCAAGGGAGGGTTTACATATAAGACGGCTAAAATATGGAACACCATACCACCACCGTTAAGAAAAAAGATGTCATCATATACCTTTAAACAAAAATTGAAACGATTAATCATTACTCAACAACTTTGGCCGTCAATCTAAAACATAAATGGGTGGTTGGTATATACATATATATGATAGGTTACGTGTATATTTGCATTCCTCTGGCTATTGTAATGTAATATATAAAGAATATTTTTTGTCACTGTTATTTGATTTGATTAGCTATTATTCGGTAGATACTTGGTACAAAAGGGAGCAAACTGAAAATCAGCGCTGCGCAGCAGTCCTGCGAGACTACGGCCGGCACCAGCTGAGTTTGCTCCTTTTGCTGCAGTAAAAAATATATATATATATAAACTGTAATTTATGTGTCCAGCAGCAATAAATATTTTTTCATTTCATTTCATTTCATTTCATAATTGTAGCCATAGCCCACGCGCCGCAGATATTTTCAGTGCTAAATTTAATCGATCAGTGAAGTTTTAGGCATAAATAAAACTGACTGTATGGAAAAGTCAGTAACATTAAAGTGTATTTTGAGTTTGACATTAAACTAATAAATGTTAATGAAATTGCGCCTGTTGCGGCACCTCCAAGCAAGCCAGTCAGTTAAAGCCAAATCCACCTCATAAGGCGGAGCCCATAGAACTATATCGAGATAGAAGGAAAGAGTTCGTCGATTTATATGAGAACCGAACGTGTAACATTTTGCGTAGGTACTGATTATTCGCCGGTACTTTGATGGACCAAATTATCGATATAACTATAATTATTATCCTTTCATCGATACTAATTCATTTTGACCACTATATCATCGCACGGCTACATAATAGTAAGTTTAAAAAGTATTATCCTTTTTTTCTGTGTTCATAATGGATTTTAATCGACTAAGAAATCGACATTGACAATCGCAGGGTAGGTACAACACTATTATGTTACTTTTGACAGAAAATGAGAAATCAATCTTGAACTTTTACTTTCGTTGCTGGTTTTCAATGCATGCCAAGTCTGGCGCGTCAAATTAAAGCCGTAATGGAAAAGTAGCATGAGGCACAGTCGCCCGCTACTGTTTACATGAAATTAATACTGAGCTGATTAAAGAAAATATCTTGATTTACAGCTCCAACTTTTTTGGTGGTTTATTATCGAGCAAGGGGCCATTTTGTTTTTACACTTAAACGTCACACGCGGAATGCGGTCGTGAGTGGACTGTGCATCGCGGTGAGCAACGACGATTTATTTGTCGTCATTTCGGCACGCGAGTACATACACTCTTTCCTTTTATCTCGATATAGTTCTGTGGCGGCGCCACTACTGACCTTAACTACTGAAGCCCACGAAGGCTGTGGCTGAGCCAGCAACACGATCAGCTCCAGAGCGATGGCAGGTTTCAGCGGCATCGGCTGCGCTTCCACGCAATCCTCAAACCGCTCGAATAACCGCGGGCTTACGAATGTAAACCACGGGTATGGACCGTCCCGCAGCTGAGAGTCCGACTGCTCTTTAAAAGCCTGAAAATAGTGAGCAAGTTATACAGAACGATATTAAATGATTTACCAACTTGTTACAAACACATAACCAAACTAAAACAGTAGGTACTTCCACAATGCTGGCTTCCACAATTTGAAAATAATGTTTATAATAACAAACATAAAACAGCATTAAAGCGCAAGAGTATACTAGGAAACTGGAACATGCCCAATTTAAGAAACAATTTACTCTATAAATGATTTTATGACGATATTTAGAACATTGTATTTGATAATATTTTAATTTACTGTAAGTGGTTGTGTTTTCATAATAAACATTTGTACAATAATAGGCAAAATACAGAGTTCCTTATTTCTAGATTTAAAACCTATTGTTGCCTGTGATTTACCAATAAAATATTCTATTATATTTTATTCTACTATGTTCTTCTTAGCAATTTGACGTCGACTAGACGAGTTTATTCGTGTGACGCCAAACCAGTTCAATGCAGATCCCAGCTCTGGGTATTCTTATAAACTATGCGCCAGGCCCTTTTACAATACGAATAAGCCTGTTGCACAGCTGTGAGACATAACCATAGACTAATACGAGACTATATAAACATAATTCATTCCCAGAGTGGGGTAGGCAGAGCTACAGAAATACCAACAACTTTAAGAAGACTTGTTTATAATTTCTGTAACCACATTTAGCACAATCAAGTGTATTAGTAACAGGTTGCAAGTCCATCGCTTAACAGTACTACAAGCCCTTATTCCCTTAGTCGCCTCTTACGACATCCACAGGAAAACATGGAGTGGCACTATTCTAACCCGCCAGGCTAGCCCTAAAGGCCAGGCTTTCTTACAATACGAAGTAGCCTGTTGCACAGCTGTGAGACATAACTATAGATTAATATGAGATTATATAACCCTGTTAATTTACCTGATGTATGAAATGCAAGTCGGCCCCTCGATACACCATGCACTTGAACAGCTCCTGACACTTGGCGTGGACGTCGCGCACCTCCCGCGGCTGCAGTGCCGGCTGAAGACCAGCCAGGTCCGCGCCAGAAGAGCATATAGCCGGTAGAAGCTGAGCCACGCAGAGCAGGATGTTGAGGATGTCGTTGATGAGGAGTGGGGTGGTGTCGTTGGTCGTACTCGACTAGGAAATGAGCAAGCTTGAGGTTTGAAACTGAATCAAAATGAATATTCAGAGATTTGCAGCTTGGGATATGCAATATTTGACCAGAAATGCCTACGCGACTCTTCGCCAGATCACCTTAGATAAAAGTTCTA
This sequence comes from Acleris holmiana, assembly GCA_949316455.1. Lineage (NCBI taxonomy): Eukaryota > Metazoa > Arthropoda > Insecta > Lepidoptera > Tortricidae > Acleris > Acleris holmiana. The sequence continues at coordinate 12,620,905 of OX438769.1, forward strand.
ACTTGATGAACTTAGTTTTTGTAAGTATTTTTAAAATAAATTTTTGGTCATTTAATGAAACTTTATTATGAAAGGTCACACTGTGGGTCAACTTAAGCATCTGTCTTTCACGGATAAGACATGGGAATCAATCGCTTAGTATTGGATTTCTTTGGAATTTGCGCATGATCAAAATGGTTGGTGGTGGGAGAGAAGATACATGTATACTCGTAAGAAGTAACACTCACAATATTGCTCAGGGCCTCTATTCAACTGCGTTATAACGATATCGTTTTTGACCTGTTTCCGTATTGTCAACGTTTTGATAACTCTTATGTCATTTACAATAATGGCGACTGTGACATAAACGATTCTTAAACGTGTCAAACACGATATCGTTTTAACGCACCTGAATAGAGGCCCAGGACTGTAGGCATCCTGAATGATTGCACTTTCTAACATCCTAAGTTAAATTGAGCCGTATTAATAAACTGATCTTCAGCGAGATACCGGTTCCGAAACACACCAAAGTACCTAAGTGTCAAGCCGTACAAAACTGTCATCTACTCATCTCTGTTATCAAGAGCAGTAGCAGTTACATATCCGTTTCATTTCAGCTCTTGAACTTGGCAGGATTTGACGCTTCATAATACCGCTTCAACTTTACGGACCGCAGCCTTTGTAAATATTTACTTAAATGAGTACCGAACAAACATCGATGTCGTATGTTATATTTTATCGGATAACTGTGCATTCGTCTTACTTTCTCAAATCAATAGGCACTGAAGCTGGCTGAAAAAGCAAGATAATTACGACTTTTACCGGTCAAAACCGATATCATTTGATTATTCATATCATATACCAAGGAAATTTCCGGTATAATTTTGTGCAACATCGTTATCCGACGGGCTAAAACAAAACGTAAGCAGCTCCAGTATTAGGTACCTGGCAGTACCGGACCGTCAAGATACTGAGCGTCTCATTCAACATGCCAGCAAAGATCCGCTGCGCCATACGGGGAGGCACCGTGTCCCATAAGTCCTTTCGGCTTCCTTAAAAAAAGGTGTTTTATATCTTAAAAGCAATTAAAATACTCAATACCGGCGTTGTAGTTCAAAGGTTTCAGGATACACACACACAACATCACGCCTTCATACCCAGAGTGGGGTAGGCAGAGCTACAGAAATAATAAAAAATCTAAAAAGACTTGTTTATAATTCTATAACCACATTTTGCACAACCAGGCCAAGAAGTTTAATAGTATTAGTGACAGGTTGCAAGCCCATCGCCTAACAGTACTACAAGCCCTTATTCCCTTAGTCGCCTCTTACGACATCCACGGGTAGACATGGAGTGGCACTATTCTGACCCGGCAACCACACGCAACGGGTTGTGTATTTTTATTATATTAACATTAAAGATAGGTACTTTTAATGTGTTGGAAATCTGTTAAACAATGTACACAGACACGTATCTACGATCAGTCAAGAAGTGAAAATTTCACTTAAGTCGACACACAAATCTCAATGAGCTTATACTTATAACGTGCGAACAAATATACTAGACTACTTTTTTGGTCAGCATTACAATTGCAAAATCAGCGCCATATCCAGCCGAGTGTGCTCACATTTAGTATCAGTTGGTATGCTGTATTACTACCCTATCCTATCCTATCCTCCACAATATAAAGACTGCAGTCTGCAACTCCTCACCGTTCATGTAAAGCCACCAGCCTTGCACACTGGGCGCCCCGGCGGTGGGAGCGCGCGCGCCGTCCACCGGCCGCCCTCCAGCATCCTGCAAGATGTAAAGCGCCAGCACCCGGCAATGCAGATCCAATACACGTTCACCCACAGCCTCAGCCATACTGACGTAGCGTTTGTAGCACGACTGCAAGAATTATATTATTACGAAGAGTTTCTAACCAAATTACTTTTGTGGCGCGTATGTGGGATGAGCAGGGCTCGGACAAGTCATCGCAGAAACTGATATGGACATGGGACAAGACTATTATAGAGTCGCGACTTAAGATTATTATTATCTAAAGCTGATATAATTATTATCGTAATTTATAATTTAACATTTGACCTTTTTAGTCGCATACCTGTCATGGATTTGTCAAAGTGGCTTGAAACAGTTTTGTGGTGACAATTTAAACAAATACAATTATTTGCTTAATTATGGTTATTTCTAAATATTTTAAATATGGTGCAAATAAATACAATTAATAAGTGGATTAAGGACTACCCCGAGCTCCGTTATCAGGAAAATGTCAAGGAAATATTGTGTACAGCATGTGACATTCGTATTAAACAGTTAAAAAAAGATAATATTGATAAACATATTGGGTCAAAAAATCACAAATTGAAGACAGCTCCGCCAGAAATTTCTTATGAAACTTTTTGCATCGATTTGTTGATGTTCCTAATTTCTGTTAATATTCCATGGAATCAACTCAATAATTCACGCTTCAGGGCAATTTTCAAAAAGTATCTGTGGTGCCCGTGGGAAATACCTGATTAATCCTATATTAGGAAAAAAATCTAATTGAAAAATAAATGTAATTGAAAAATATAATTAAATAATATTGTACATAATGCGATTCTATTGATCTTGTTCTATTGCCGTCTTGCGATTGTTTTGCGATGACTTGTCCGAGCCCTGGGGATGAGATTGCTTGTGATAATTATTATCGATAAACTAATGTGCACATATACCTTAGCAAAAAAGTTAAGAACACAGATCACAGTAGGTAAAATATTCTTAAGTGGCAATATTTACACTAAACAGCTTCTTGGTGCCAATTTTATTGTAGAAATTGTTTGTGTTGGGCATAAATATACAACGTGTTACAAAATAATCCGTAAAAAAGAAATTACGAAAGTAGTGTCAACCCTAGTATACTGTATACCTAAGTAAGATACTGAACTACTTTTGTAATTTCTTTTTTACGGATTATTTTGTAACACGTTGTATATACATTCCCAAGACGTCAAAAATATCTATACAGCTTTATGCCACGGAAAATAAGGTCCATGTATACATATACCTGCGATGCCTGTATATAAATTATGCCCATGACTGTACTCCGAAGAAGACAAAAAGAATTTAAAGAATTTTCTGGGGTTCCGTAGCCGAAATGGCAAATGCAACTTGACAATACTAGGTAGTATTGTCATTTTCTTTCGTACGTATGTCACTGGCATTTTACTCGAATCTACAAGATGTATATTAATCAAAATTTTACAGTTAAGTAACAAAAATAAGTATTTTTGGGAAAGCCCAATTCCTACATGTAACAGAACCTGAAAATTGTTTTTAAAACATCAACGCGTGGCACATATTTTGACAGTTCTTTTAAAAACACTTTAAGGGTTTAAAGCATTTTTTTTAGAAATAATCTCTCCGAAAGTTGCATATCTTTGTGTCCCCTCTTTATCTTCTAAACCCTATATCAAAAAAGGTTTTTTTTCCAAATGTAACGCGTAATAATTTCAAGGAAAATTATGCGCTATGAAATGTTTATGGTGGACCTCATCATCGTCAATCGGGTAAGTAATTTAAAGGTCTCATATTCGTATGTAAGTTGCCATAGAAAACGAAAAAATGTAAAGTTTCTTACTGTCTAACGCTGGAATCTTCAATTTTAGGTAACTCACAAGTTCAGGCAGTTCCATGCTACTTGTATGAACAGTATCCTAAATATGAAAGTGATATACTTGCGGTGCTTTTTTTTCGAAATACTTGGATAATACGAATTGAAACTAACAACAAAAAACAGCAAAGTTCTACCTGTAACGTCGCATGCCGTTCAGAGTTGCCCATCTCCTCAGTGTGCTGAAGGTAGCAGAAGAGACTGTTCTTCAGCAGAGCCGCTGCGCCGAGGGTGGACGTCAACACTGGGAGGTCCGCGTGATCCAAAGCCTCTTGGGCCAGCATATGGAGATGTTCTGAAACGAGAAAAGTATGAACGAGCATGATAGTCGTGCTGTTTAAACTATTAGAGATATGTGATTCCTGTATATTAAAGATAATTTTGTCTACCTCTCATGTGAGGAGTTGTTTAATGTTAAAAATACAAAGAAAATGAGCAGCTTCAAACTTTCAGCAATTAAGAGAGAAATAAAACAGCGGATGGCTAATTTAAAAGACAGATGATAAAGATAAAAAAAAAACTAATAAACACGTATGAAAAAAACAAATATTTACTATTGTTTTATATTGTGTTATTATATTATTGTTTTACGATCGTAATGATGGTCTAGTCCGCTCTAGTAGATTCACTCCATATAACCGACGTGTAAAAGAGCCCTCACGTGGCCAATTTACTAAATAAAATATATTGAAGTTTTAATTTTAACTTCTCATATTAAGTTAAGTTTAGTAGTGTACTGTGTGTTCTCTTATTATAAATACTTACTGTCTTTTAGTTTTAACAACAATAATGGTAATTGGTGGTTTGACGACACGCTAGCCTAGTTGGGAGTGACCCTGCCTTCGAAGCTAGGGGTCCTGGGTTCAAATTCCGGTAAGGGCAGATATTTGTGTGATGAGCACGAGTATTTGTTCCTGAGTCTTGGATGTTTTCTACGTATTTAAGTATATATTTCTCTATATAAGTATGTTTATCGTTGTCTAGTACCCATAGCACAAGCCTAGAGCTTAGTTTGGGACTAGGTCAATTTGTGTGACATTGTCCCGTGATATTATTATTATTATTTAATGGGTGTGCCTGGCCAATCAGGGCGCAGCCTTAACTAGTTAATCAATCAGCTAAGCGCGGTGATAAAGCACCCAATTGTCGCTGATTCAATATTGAGTATACTTAAGTGTATTTGCGGCAGGGTGTTATTAAATTATTGTCTAGAGACTTCTAGCTTATTCCAGACTAGTTTAGTCCTGCATTAAGTCCATGTTAAACTCTTAACATGTTCTAATAATGTACAATTTTATTGTGATATGTGTAATCTATTGGACTTCAGGTTGATTTAAAATCTAATGATAATCAAATTGTTACCTAACAGCAAATCCGCCGACTTAACTGCGAGTTGCACAAACTTGTCAGGGTCTGAAGTCTTTGCCACGCCTCCGTCGGTATTTTTGTCGTCCTCCGTCGTCACAAACATACCCGAACCTTGGCTGAAACCATCAGTTTTGATCAACCTGGATAGGTACTTAGCTTTAAACATAACATCACGCCTTCATTCCCAGAGTGGGGTAGGCAGAGCTACAGAAATACCAACAAGTCAAAAAGACTTGTAAATAATTCTGTAAACACATTTTGCACAAGTAGGCTAAGATGTTTAAATAATGTTTGTATTCATCAAAAATTCTACAGCCCTTACTTGAAAGCAATAGAGAATTCTTCTTCAAGCCATAACACTATCTTCACAGCAGCAAAAGAAGCATTCCTTGGGAAGTCGAGTCGACCTCCCACCACTCCTTTGCACACCGACTCAGACAAGACTGTGTGATTTTTCTAAAATGGATATTTGAATAAATATATCACTCTAGCGGTCCATACTCAAAAACTATAAGAGGAGCCATCTCATCATAACCAAAACATGAGTGCGGACTTTTTATTATTGTACAAATCTTCAAACATAATCCCTGTACTACTGTATATTAAATAAAAAGAAACTCGCAGTTCACCAGTATGACTCGCGCATTACCGGTTTTGTTTTATGGTTGTAAAGTATACTATAAGATGCATAATATATTGTTAATTTCATTTAAAGGAGTATCTTACCTCATAATATTCAATATCTCTCTGCAGAAGGATGGGGATACGATCCATTATATTTCCATCTTCAATAACCTCCATATTGAGCAAAATAAAACAACAAAAAACAATAAATAACTATACTTATAAAATAGAAGCAATACAATATACTAATCACAGGTTAAACTTGACTGTGAGAACATGTTTTAAAATCTACACTTTCAACAATCTTGGAAAGTTCGTTTTGAAGTAATTTGTGTAATGTTACTCCGTCGTGCTTGTAGACCCAGTAGCCTCCTTTTTGCATTACAAGGTCATAGCGTTTTGGACCCGAAACGGGAGAACTAAGCCAAATCTGTTTGTTTGGTGATTGCCTATTAATTACATAAGTTCCATATGATGCGCCAAGAGCTACTGTTAAAACACCATCCTGAAACCAAATGAAAAGTAATTATTTTATTAAATTTGACCTAATCTGCCAAATTTCCAAAGTCTATCCTTTTGTCTGTCTTTCCTACATTGAGAGAGTTCATCTTTTGAACTGTAATAGATAACAGGCAATTCCATGGCAGAGAGTAATATAATTATGTTACCAATTTCTAGCGTTCTGCTTGTTTTTTTAGTGATATTGCAAAATGGAAGAATTAAATTGGAAGAAATAAAAAAATGCATTGAAATGGTAGCTTTCATTACATTATTGTGTAATTACCCTAACCAGTTTAAGAGAATATGCTTTATAACAATGGTCTATTTAATAAAAAATAAAATATTAAACCATGATAATGAAACTTTGACAAAATCCGATCTTTGAAAACTCTCACACTGACACCAGTACTTTAAAGGCCAAATCATCTGGTTGATAATGATGTAAGTGTATATCTACCAATTATTACTTCTTTATCATATTACAACCTGATTTTAACTATGACTACAAAAATGCTTCAAGATCAGCATGTTTAGGTTAATATAAGAATAATCAATATAAGTATAAGTATAACTAAGTAGTACCACAAGGCACAATTGTTAATTGCTATGTGCGTATTTAAATTGTAATATTCCAAGACAGTGACACACCTAGCATATTCAAATAACATACAATTCTTATTTGATAGCGGGGATTGCTTGAAACAAAAATGAGCATAGACAATAGGCATTTCAAGCACTCCAAGGAGGGTAACCATATACCATTAAAGTGTTTCATCATCTCTATCTAGTTTTTGCTAACATCACAGAATATTAAAATGCCCACTATATTTGCAATTTACTTCATATAAAGCAAACTGTAAACATGCATAAACTTACACTTTTACTAATTATAACACTAAACGGCCTGTAACTTTATAAAACATACAATGAAGTTACGTGTTCTTGAAATAAAGACAGAAGTAAGCATCTAAACTTTTAACAACAATTGATTTAAATAATACAAAACTTACGCTGTACGTTATGTCCGCTCCTTTTAAATGAGATGCATTTTCCACGATCTCTTCAAAGTGATCACAAAGTGATTCTAATGTTTCGCTGCAGATTTCTTCAAAGACAACCGGGTCAACTTCAACCGTGTTGGGACTATCGGTGGTGACCGTTGTAAAATGGGCTCTTATTGGGTGAATTTTACTAAAACACTCGTACTTGCGAAGAATAGGGCCGAGACTATTGATCTGACGATTCTGCCGTACCAGCCACCGGCTGGTACGTAAGATATTTCGTAGCATTTTATGTAGTTTCTGTGCTGCGGTAACCAAGTTCACCAAGCTGACGGCCGAGCTTAGGTTAGTTTTCTTTCTTGAATGTTATGTTATGACATAATAATGACAGTCAATGTCAGTTTGACGTTTCTTTACTACTTATTCTAATGCTGCCATACCTAAAAAAATCCGCTTTCCTCAAAAGTGCCAGCTCCCCGAGTCTCGCTGGATAGTTTTTATTTCTTTTCACATTATGTGATGCGACTTATTCCAATACATACGAAAACTAGGAAAAGGAACTAGTAGGTATATATCGCCGTTTGATTTGATTTGGCCGCGCATCGGGCCTTCAGACACCTTGCACATAGCGTAGGTCCCGGAATAAGGTCAAATTTAACTGTACAAAACTTCGTCGTTTTTGTTTTGTTTTGTGTCGTACATATAAACTTTATTCTTCCAGAACTTGAAACCTACACTAAGTATTAGTAAATTAGATACGTGTACAAATAGATACGTCAGACACACAATAGGCTACTTGCCTCATATTAAATTTGGCTTAATAAATTAATATTTTCTGTAGTATTAGACTTAAGAAACCAATATTTATCGATTTCAGATATTAAAAGTGTAAGATGGCTACGTATTTTTTATTTAAAGTTGTTCATTTTTATTTTTTAATTTGAACTCTGAAAACGCTGTCGGACTTGTTGTGACGTCATAGGACTCTAAGCAAACTTCATGTCGGTTCTTATACGAGTGAAATTCGCAATGGTATATTCTGTGCTGTGACATGACATTGACATTTATGACTCATGGACTTTGAGGTTGTGTTATGATCGTAGTCGTTTTAACATTAGTAAAAACCTAATCTGTGTATTATTGTTACTGCTTTCTAGTTTTATTGATAAGAGCAATCATTGATGTTGGATTCGTGAATGCAGATAGCACAAACTTACCAAGAATCGACACATTGATGGTCGGTAATTTTTTTGCCTTGAATCCAGATTTCTGCTCTGCCGAGCTTATTATTATTGAAGATAAAAGTTTTTGTAGAAACTGAATAACTTATTAAGTAAATACTAACATCAAAGTGATCTTCGCAAAAAAACAAAAATTGTTTCAGTCGATAAAGTCAGGATCCTTTTTAGCAAGTTTTAGCCATGTATTTCGCATATTTATTTCACTGGGCATTCTAATCCATAATTTCCCTGGGGTCGTAATTGATGCGTTCTTGCATTCTCGGAATATACAGTAACGTTAATTACTATATTTTCCATGTAAACTGGTGGAAGTCATGGTTTTTATTAATAAAAGTATCGAGGTTTCGAAAATGATAAATTGTTTATCTATATGTCAAATGCTCTCCTCAAATGTCAAATGTTTGTTTTCGGCCCGTATGACGTCACAGCACAGATAATCTATAGACTAATATGGCTGTAAGCGTTTTCGCCTGTTAACGAAAACTAAACCTTTAAAATAAAGTTTTGCGGTTTTGTAGGTCCTAAAAAAATATGGAAATATTTTTTTTCATCTAATCGGACAATAATTAATAACTTGAGACCTACTTTAAAACAGAGTCAACTAGCCTATGAATATTAAAAATAAAAACAGCTTCCTAAAACAAAAAAATACTTGACCAGTTTAGATATTTTTAATAAATGGGTAACAATTCTTTCAACCCTTCAGTTTTCGACTGTGTTAAATAAAAATTACGTCTTGACCATGAATTAAGTACCTTTTAAATTGCAATATTTAATTTTATGGCAATACTCGCATGCTCTGTTAACACCATCTATCTATTCAATGTAATTATTTAAGGTCGTCGGGGTTTGGTCAGAAAGGTAGGCAACGTTATGCCATTCGATTCCTACTCGTAGATAATTAAAAAAAATCCTTTTTCAATTTTGCGGCCAATTCAATCTAGGCATTATGACGACCTACATTTTCACGCCCCGTAATTTAATTACTTTTCTTGTTTAGATATAGTTACAACGGGAACGTGTTAAGTTATCCGTAGAACTTACCCAAACTATACATTTCTTACTTCATAAGTTTAGCTAAGCCTAGCGTAGCTATGATAAATAGTGATTGTAGTAATTATCTATAGTAGGCAGCCAACCAAGCTGACTAGCATAGCGAGTTAAGTGCTTGGTAGTCTTTACTAAACTTTACCAAATAACATCAACACCAGTGGATTTTTTTTTTTTCACCTCAGCACCTCAAAAAGTGTCGTTTTACTGTTTAAAGACAGTGAGCAAAATTCGATTTTGCTGCGTATTTTTAATTTTTGTTCACAATACAAAGGTGATCGTGGTGCGGCGCGCGGGCGGCTGGGGTGTGGTTTTATTTTTACCATGTGGTCTTTTTTACCATGTTATATTTTCTTGCTGCTGAGGTGAAACTCAGGATTCTAACCAAGAACCACTCGCTGCGCTCGTGATTTAATTCTAGAAACCTTCGCTTGCTCGGAATTCAAAATCAACACTCGCAGCAAAAACCAACTTTGCTCTCTTGTTGAGTAAATAACTTAGTTCAATTATCAACTTTATAGCCTAGCTGAGCTGACATTGCTTACTAGGTCTAGGTATCTATTTTAGCGTGAAGCGTTTAAATTTAGCGTGAGCTTATTAACAAGCGTTGCTGGCTGGCATTAGATATTATTATTAAGTACCAACAGAAATTAGCAATCAGAGTTAACTATTTTATGTATAGCTGTCTAATTAAACTTGGCCTAGATTGCAAATTTTAGCTATCTAACTTGTGTAGCCTAAAAAACAAGTTTTGGTTTTCTTTATTCCCGATGAAAGCAGCTTCACAAAAATATTGATTATAGAGCCACGTCTACGACTTCGTTTTCATTTTCGACTTCTTCTTCTTCGGGTTTGGGCAGCATGTATGCGTTTTGTTTGGGTAGCATCCAAGGTTTCGCTAGGTACTCCGGTGATAGAACTGAAATGGATTCCTCAGGTACCCTAGGTATGGGTAACGTAGAGTTGTATTGGGCCCATTTGGGGTTTATAAACCAGATATGCCTGAAAAAAACATAACATAATCACAGAATAGATTTAGCGCTGGTCACTAAAAATGGCACACAATAAATTATGTTGTTTCCGTCTCCTGACACTCTCAGCTCAATCACCTAATTACTAGTCATTACAGTAAAACCAGAGGATTCATAGTAGGTACTCGGCGGTCTGTCCCTTTTACACTCACTCTAGCATAACAAAAATATTGAGAGATGTCAGAGAGACTTACTTTAAGCATAAGTAATATTAAATTGTTTCTTTTTGAAATTAAAGAGATAATTTTATAACATTTGGAGTTTACAACATTCCTTGCTGTTTTAAGATACTTCTAGAATTGACAGTTTATGCTGACGACATAGGTATCTTAATTAAAATTAAACCCGGTTTTTTACGCTTCTCGCTCAGTGCGTCTGTAGGCTAGTGAGAAAGGGATATTTGCGCGGCAAAAGCTTTGGATATCTTGACATCTTGTGCTAGTCGTTTGGAGCATTCATTCATGCAAGGAGCCGCCCACAGGAGATTTGATCTAAGGCCCTAGCCAAGATGCAAACGCTGCTAAAATGTCTGTTTTCTATCGACTCGAAATTTATGGACTTAACATAATAAGCGGCGATACAATCCGTCATCAGCTTACGTCAATTCTATACATTCATTTTAGCGATTTCCGAAAATCACTAACTTAGTGTGATGCATCTTGGAATTGGCCCCCTGGTCGGCCATTGTACCTATAGGTGATCCCTAATATCAAGTGGTCTGTTTCTTCTAATATTGGTTGCTGATAAAAAAGGGTTTTATTGTTAAATATATGTACCTAGTTATAAAAAGGTACATGCCTGTTGCTTTTCTCCTGCAATGGCCTAAAGTTGCTGAGATTCGGCTCGTCCCAGGGGTTCCAAAGTTTGCGGAACTCCTTCATCTGCAAAGAAGAAATTGATTTTGTTTGGGACGACTACTAAGATTTGTAGGCTCATTAATGAGGAAAATTAGAGAAATAATTAATGGTTAATGGACATTTTTAAGTATGAGAAATTACAATACTTAATTAGGTATAGAAAGGTCTCGTAACATTCTCTTCTTCATTCATTAATAATACCTATTACTCGTACTCAACATCAGTTTCGACAGAGATTCGGTAAGTAGCAAAAAAATTTTTAAATCTAGTGGTACCGTTTGTTGCCCAAGGTTTTTTTCATTATAAACTAAATTTCCTCAAATAAGCCGAATGACATAAGCTTCCCAAAATCACCGGAGGTAATTTCTAAGTATTTAGTTTTGCCGTTCATGGCGCCCGCCCTGAGCAATGATCCGCTGTAATCCCAACATTGTGGCCATGCCGTAACAGACAAACAGAAAAATCAAATCCGTGGAAATAGGAGATAACCCAGGAACCGAAGTCTCATAAACACGCGGGCCATCACCATTTTTCAGGGTAACGATCACAATTTTTCTAAAAACATCGTGTAAGTCACACTTGGCGGTGGATGCTGGAAAGCCGATAATCTTTTTGAGTGCAAATGCTACTTTAAAAGACGTTACTTAGAATAAAACGTCCACAGTCTCTTTTATTATTGTTTTACCTTTAACCTTGGAACACAGTGGTTTCCGGAAGTAGTATCTATCTGTCGTCAATAATACATAGAGTTACTTTGTTCAATGTAATGCAAGTATGCAGCATTGCCCCGCTGTAAGGTCGAAATTGATGTACTGGATCCAGTCATAATAAAATTGCTATTACAAAATATAAAGTAAGGGTTTCACTTATCTTATCTTGGATATTATGCAGTTTACAAATGAATCGTATCCACTAGAGAGCGATTTTGACGCAAGCTAATACTGGACACTCTTGAATTGTCCGTAACTGATATTCCTATCCTTTTTTAAATGTTCGCCATATAAATTAAACTATTTCTATGTATTGATTGTGATTTATTCATTTATGTTCCGCATGTTTTGGGTACCCGTAAGCGGAAATTACCTAAGTTAGGCAATCTTTTGTTGTCAGTTGTTCAGCGACCCAATCCAATTACCGGCTGGTAAAATACCGGTGTAAAACTCTTAGGTGGACAGCTAGATGGGTAAGGACCAAAAAGTTGGGCATCCTAACTCAAAAGCAATTAAATTTTCCATGATTTTTTTTCCGTTGTGCGATGAAAATTAGCCGTAAGGATACTTTTCGTTGCACAACGGAACTTTTTTCGCCTTCGTTGTTTGTATGGTTAACTATGGTCCAACTTTTCGATCCTCACCCAGACACAAAAGTATCTAAAAATCAAGTAAATCATTGAAACGGTAGTGAGGGTTTCTTTGAATTTAAATTTATTTTTGAATTTTGCTAGTGGTTCTGCCCGTAAGCACTAAATAAAATACAGAAAGGCACTCCGTGCCCGGCACTCCGCACCGGATTCAGCTTTCGCTTTTTGTCTTCTCAGTGACATAAAAAAGGAAAAAGCTACACCATAAAATCACATGTGTTGGTCGACTGGCATAGGCATTAAGTCCACCATATGTGTTTATTTTTGTGTAAATTGTACAATAAGATTTAATCGACTAAATAGGACATCATCACAAACAAGGTCATAAGCTTGAACGGTGAGTTGTTTTTTGCCATTAGAAACAACGGCGTCTTTCGCTCATGAGTTGCACATTCATTGCCCGAGATGCCACTATGCAGGCGAGAACCATTTTCAATCCTCAAAACAAAGCGGCTATTACTGAGATACCACTGCTTCAGTAACACTTGGTTTATTTTGAGGATGAGTGGCAATTTAATTTCAGTTTGTCTGGTAGCGACTATATAGCCCTAGTCTAGCTCCACAGTATTTTTTTTTAAATAAATCCAAATTTTATTACGAGTCTAATGTTATTTTTGGGTTACCCTCGTTTCGTCAAAAAAAATTGCCAAACTGTTTCATTTTCCAAACATCATTTGACCAAACTGCTTTTTTACAAAACTAAATATTTCCCCCCGTGTCGTTGCCGGGTTTGAATAGTGCCACTCCATGTCTTCCCGTGGATGTCGTGAGAGGCGACTAAGGGAATAAGGGCTTGTAGTACTGTTAGGCGATGGGCTTGCAACCTGTCACTAATACACTAGTAAACATCTTGGCCTGACTATGCAAAATGTGGTTACAAAATTATCAACAAGTTTAGAGTTGTTGGTATTCTGTTGCTCTGCCCACTCTGGGAATAAAGGCGTGACGTTATGTATGTATGTATGTATGTATGTAAATATTTCAGGAATCTTATAAAACTAACCTAACCAAACATAATAGTATCGGGAAAAAACCAATTTGGTCAAATTATATATTTGAGGAAGAAATCAGTTTCACAGAAAGTTTTTGACGAAACGAAAGGCTCCCGTTATTTTGTTTTAGACTAGCAAAGTGCTTGACCACAATTTTATCCATATACCTACCTGAAAGCTTTTCAGAAGACGTTCCTTCATATAATTCTGATATTTTTAACTTAATCCTGAAACCGTTTCAAGTTTGTTGATCGCTGTATATTTAATTTATACATTACACGTAATAAGGGCGAATGTCTTCAATGCATTCACCTTCACCGTAGTGAAAATAACACTCGCCTTTTGCATACAAAGGCGAGTGTTATTTTTTACAGAATAGATAATTATACCATTTATTCTTATAACGATATATCTCAACAAGACAGAATACTCTCAAAAATAATGGAAACTGGTCACGATGAAGGTAAATTTGTTCGCACAGTGATCTGTTTTTGCTGCTATTGAGTGTAAAACGACTATTAATGGGGACTGAATCTTCCTAAACGACACAGTCGTCCTTATAATGATAGCCAATTAATTCCGAAATATTTCTCACCATCAGACGGTATTACGGCAAGACGTAAACTAAAAATACCGCCATGAAAAACTCAAGCTAGAGTAGAGGTTTTGGCCAGGACATATTCGTACTAGAACTACAATCTCCACCTTATCATCAGTAACTTCATTGCCATGTTTGAAAATGACGACTACTGCAAGAAAGTTTTGTGGTGCTTTTCCAGGGTAGACGCAAGGAGAGGATTGGATTAGAGTTAATTAAAAGTGGTATGGCAAATTTTCAATCCTCTTCTCCAATGCGCGTCTTCGGTGGAAATGGTTTAGCTTGGTGAAGACGTGCTAAGTCGCGAAAGCTAGGTTATCACTTCTATTGATACTACGTATAATCGCGAGTTTTCGATAGCTGGCTTATTTGGTGGAAATGGGCCGGTGCCATTTTGGTCTCGCCTTATCTCGTCTCGCCTTGCTGGCAAAAAAACAACTTTACTCTTATAATTTATAGGCCCTCCCTATGTGGATTTAGTACAGCGATTTTTCAGAATATGAGTTACATTGATCGTAGAGTACTTATTTATATCAGGGCGAATTTCAAATAAGTGTTTACATCGTTAAGGACAAAAATTAAGAAACTTTCACCTTTCCATTTCGTTACAAAAATTAACATATCTAAATGAACGACTAACTTTCTGAATGTTCCTTAATTTTTGTCCTTAAACATGTATACTTTTTTGAAAACCGCCCATCAAAGAAGAGAATTCCTCGATAGCGTCAAAAAATTCGAACATTTCAAATTTTGGGCACCAGAAAGGTCATTGGCGTCAGAAGAAAATTTCCACGGTTATATCTCAATATAGGTAGCATACGCTTAAGTTTTGTTCTTTTTGGTCGCTAATACGGTCCGCTATCAGCTATCAGGCTATCAATATTATGAGTCCGTGGGAACTGCAGATATTGGTTCATAACTCAACAAGTTCGCTTACATTTGATTTATGTTGCGGAGGCCACACCTATTATAGTTAACTGTGATTCATAACCAATCAAGAGAGGGGGGGAGGAGGGAGTCGCATTCGCTAGATCTTCCAAACAAAAAAAAAAGCGGCCAAGTGCGAGTCGGACTCGCCCATGAAGGGTTCCGTAGCAGCAAGTAACATAATATAAAAGTTCGTTGTAGCTTTGATCAATGTTTTTATGACGTATTAAAAAAAAACTACTTACTAGATCTCGTTCAAACCAATTTTCGGTGGAAGTTTGCATTATTTTAGAAGTTACGGGGGGGGGGACACACATTTTTCCACTTTGGAAGCGTCTCTCGCGCAAACTATTCAGTTTAGAAAAAAATTATAATAGAAACCTCAATATCATTTTTGAATACCTATCCATAGATACCCCACACGTATGAGTTTGATGAAAAAAAAATTTTTGAGTTTCAGTTCTAAGTATGGGGAACCCCAAAAATTTATTGTTTTTTTTCTATTTTTGTATGAAAATCTTAATGCGGTTCACCGAATACATCTACTTACCAAGTTTCCACAGTATAGCTCTTATAGTTACGGAATAAAGTGGCTGTGACATACGGACGGACAGACGGACAGACATGACGAATCTATAAGGGTTCCGTTTTTTGCCATTTGGCTACGGAACCCTAAAAACGCTACTAAATAGGAGTTCGATTGTTACTTCTTTAACAACTCATAAATAAACATCAATATCCATGTACTTCCCTTCCCTAGAAATATTAAATGACGTATAACAATAATATGTTGTATTTTTGTATTTCTTGTGGTCATCTGTTATTGGTTTACTCAAATGTATCATTATCTTAAGTATCTATTTCAATGTACCGCTGTTGATGTCCCAAATAAACTAAATAAATAAATAGATAAAAAAAAACAAGTAAAGGACCTGTTGTATGTAGTTGTGTACAAAAGTAATATGGAGCACACATTTCAAATATAGAATGTCGAACGGTCTATACAGATGTGTTACAACTATATACAATAGGTCATTTAGTTTTTTTTTATGTTAAAGAGAAGGCACACGAGAACTCAGGCCACCACATTTGAATTCTCAAGACTATAATCCTAAGACCTCAATGCGTTGCCAACCCTGAGGACTAAGATGGAATGCCTCTATGCTAGTATTTTTACCGGTAGTTTTATCCCCACACCGGAACACAACAATGCGAACACTGTTGCTTGGCGGGTGTATACAACATGTTACAAAATAATCCGTAAAAAATAAATAACGTCAGGGCCTCTATTCAACTGCGTTATAACGATATCGTGTTTGGCGTGTTTTAGAATCGTTTATGTCACAGTCGCCATTATTGTAAATGACATAAGAGTTATGAAAACGTTGAAAATACGGAAACACGTCAAATACGATATCGTTATTACCGTGTAGAATCCCAGGCCAGTTCAGTATCTTAGGTATTCAGTATACTAGGGTTGACACTACTTTCGTAATTTCTTTTTTACGCATTATTTTGTAACACGTTGAATAGCCCTATATTTTCCTAAAAACCTTCACAGTATTAATTCCGCATAATAATGAAGTAGTCCTATATCCAGCTTGGCCCTTCAAGAAACTTTCGTATCGTAAAACTAAATACCTGTTCAAAGGAAGCAAACAATGGTACTCTTGGCACCAGCCACCGCACTGTGTAATTGTCTCCCTTCACAGTCTTATGTCCACCCCAGTATAGGAAGTAGTCTTCACAGAACAAAGGCATCAGCTGCGATAGAGGATATGGGCCTATGTGGGTGTACGTCTGCGCTTCTTGGATGCGAGGGAACCCTTCTAGGATTCTGGTTATACGAATATCTGGATTCACACCGTACTGAGGAAAGTAAATTAAACACGTTTTACGTAGCATTAATAGAGACGGTAACTTATTGAATAGGTCCTGCTGCTGTACGGTTTTACTTAAATAATTTACTAACTGCGCCGAAGTTTGAAACACGACCAAACAGGAATTATTTCCATGCTGAACCATTCGACGAACTTACCAGTGAACTGCATAAGAGCAATATTAGCCACTTGCCCAAAAGGTTAACTTATGTCCTTTCCTAATATTCAACCAAATATATTTAGATTAAGAATTGGACATTTACCACTTTCAACATTGTTACGTTTTAAACTGAAGGGACTAAATATATTACGGGATTAAGCACTAATTAGTGGTTTTGTTATCCACCGCTCTAATTTAGCGTAAAAGATTTCGACGTGTAGACTATAGGAGTTATAAATAGTAACTATAGAGTTACTATTTATAATATTGTAGTCCAGAACCTATTTGAAAAAAATAACTAAGTGACCTGTTGTATTTAGTTGTAACACATCTGTATAGACCGTTAAACATTCCATGTTTGAAATTTTACGTTATCTCCATATTACTTTTGTAAAAGCAAACTAAATACAAAAGTACAACAGGCCCTTTACTAAAGTTTTTTACCTTTACCACAGTAATCAGCAATTTTTGGGTAATTAGATCATCTTACCAGTTTTATTAGTTTAATAAAAAAAAAACCAAGATTTTTTGGTTTCAGCTATGCTATATAAATACCGTCGCCGATGTCAGCGTAATATTGACAAAATCAAAATGAAAAAACCGAGCAAGAGGGTTCCGAAGCCGTTAAGTAATGTACTACAAACTCAAAAAGCACCAAGTATGAATTGATTTTCTATTTAAAGTTATTTGGTGCCGTCTTAGGTATTTTTAAGTAGGTATAAACAAGTTAATGGCCTGTATCCCAGGAACCAATAACGTATACCTTAGTCACGATATTAAAAAAAATACTTTCAATGTTTTATTTTACCGCTTTGCCTTTTACAAAATATGTATATTCATGCCAAATAACAGATTTCTTTTACTTAGAGTCTCTGAGCTAAGCTGCCGACGGACAGATAGACAGACGGGCGGATGGAACCCTAAAATGACAGATCGATAGCAACTTTGCTGTAGTAAAGTAAAGGTCCCTACTACTATAACTGTAATTTTTTGATCGCTTATAGATGCTACCTACCTTTATAATGTAGCAAACAATTACTACCCCATCGTCATGGAGCATTGCTTGCTGCTGCGTCATATATTCTGACTTAAAGTATGTAACCTGCAATCAACATTCAATTATTAGTTGATTAGTGGCTGTTTACTTCTCAGAGTAGGCTTCCAGGGGCCCAGCAACGGGACACGACACAATTTTAATACTAACGCCACGGCCGTGAAACACGAGCTGAGCTATACGGTTTATTATACTGACTAAACATCGGTTTTGGTTAGATAGACACGACGAACATAAGTTTCTTGCGGCGTGTCTTCTCCGCAATGACGGTCTTGTCCGAAGCGTTAGTAGATTCACTGCATATTATCGACGTGTAAAAGAGGCCTCATGTAGCCAATTTGCTGAATAAATGAATTGAATTTGAGTAGTGACACTTATTTTTGTAGCCTAGGAGTAGTAAGGAATGCCCAAGAAGGAGAGTAATGTTTTTCGCATGTATGTATGCATGTGCGTATGTGTATGGATTATCGTAAACGCTGGCTAAACGTAGTTTGAAGGGTTATCGTTAGATAAGTCCTTATCCAAGGAGTGGCTATAGGCTATATTTTAGCTATTAAAATGCGTAGAACACGTTAATATTTAAATTCGAGAGCATTCAGTCGAGTTCTGTTGAGTATGCCAAAGAACAATAATATTAATATGAAATAACTATGATTTATTCAGTTCAGTGGTCCTAGAGAAGATGCTTAACGCTAGCGTTAACGAGTTTGAAAACTGTAGAAATGTATGTTATTGTCATAAGCGTTCAACACGAGTTCCGGCAGCTTACGTCAATCCTATACATTTTCGATAACGGTAACGTTCTCGCTATGCATCTTGGCTAGGGCCCACTCGTTAACCGTTGTCTGACTGCCTGATCCGGCTGACCAATCTCTCTACTTCAAAATCAAATTTAACGGAGTCGACGGAGCTCCGCGTCATATCCATGACACTAATATCGTTCACCCGGACCACGCAGTCGGACCACGGGACAAACATCCTAGGGCCTTGGTTACTGTTGGTGGTGTGATTTAGAGTTTGGACGAAACGATCAGCGAAAATACTCAAATCAATCTCCTAGCTTGATTACACGACTGCTATAAACCAGTCAGGCAGAATTAATCCATATAAATAACGTTTTCAAACCTGCATTTCTCCAGGATACCGTCTCTTATCGACGGTGTGGTCACTTCCCATTGTTAAATCGGGACCCCAATGAAAATGCACCTGTGACATAACGTGCCTTTCCCTGAAACAGCCACCCTCTAGGTACGGACGCTCGGTCTTCCATTTTGCTCCCAATACCACTGTAAAAACGGGAAAATAATCCTAGGGAATGCCTTCGACATTCAAATGCACATGTAGATGGCAGGGAACATTGAAATCTGCGTATGAGTAGTTATTAATTCCGTGTGTTACGCGACAGTCGTTTATAACGTGATCAGAAGATTCTTCTCGTGACCACGACTGCAGTTGTGTAAGTTAACAAGTACTCGTAGTGTAAACGAACCTGTGTATCCAGTGTTAGTTAATTTGATTTTATGGGGGTACACGTCGAAATTATACCACTTCAGCTCCGGACACTTGTATTTTATGGCACCTGTGATAGACACGTCGATTGGCGTTGGAAGTTTACCCTCGAGCTGGCTCCAATAGTACAAATAATCCACAGTTCCTTCTTGTGGTACAAAGTCTTTCTCAACTTTTACTTCTTCGGCATTTTCATCTTTAATAAAATACGGAAAGCATAAACATGTTTCTTACCTTTATTTTTACCTGACTGCGGCAAAGTCCAAAAGGAGGGTAATGTGTTTGACCTGCATGTATGTGTGTCTGCATGTCCGCTCGTAACTACTCCTACTTTGATAAATGGAACGACTTTAGATTCGTTTTCATGCCGCGAGTGATACAGGTTACTTAAGTGCCTATAATTCTTAATAAAATGGCGGATTCTCTGCGCTTTAATCTGCGGGTTAAAAAAATTGTTTCAAGACCCTCGAGTGACTAAAAGGCTTTAAAAGGCGGAGTACGAAAATATGTACAATCTATATTTTGTTTAAAACAGTTTTTAACTACTTATTACCTGTTTTTTTTTTAATACCTTTAAATAATAAGAATAATGCCTTCAATCAAACGTTTTAATATTTTAATATCTCATTTATAAACGGTTAACTTTTTGAGTTGACTAAGGTAAAAACTCCTATTATGGGCAGTGCTCCAGTTATGAACAATCCCATAAATATAAGTTTCCGAGATTGATATGCTTTTAGCGTTACAATTACATTTTGTTGAAATTTTCGGGATTACCACTATATTACTGGAACAGTGTCCAAAATAGGTGCTTTTACCTTATGCAGTTGCAACCGATTGTCCGCCACTTCCGCCAGCGAATTTATACTTGTCCCACATTTATTAATTACTTACTAAAGTCTTTTCTCGCTTTTGCTTCAAGAACCATATACGCATTTTCCTGGATAAAAAGAAGCTTTTCCAGACTATCAATACATTCAAATCCCTTGAGCAGTTCTGGCGTGATTGACTAACAAACATATATCCATGCAAACTTTCGCATTTATAATAGGATTCCTTATATTGAATTGTCGTGTGAAAACTGTTCACATTATTCTGTGGAGGACTGGAGAGAATAGCTATGATATTTAATGGCGGCCTTCATGGAGTACACACAAAAGAACCTTGCTGGGGTTTAATACCGGATCTCACAAACAGTCCCCTTGCAAAGAGTGCGTAGCGTAGGTACTTCCGTCGTCCTTCGGCTGTGTTTTAGGAAGCAAGCCGTCACTGCTTATAATAATTTGATTAGCTCAAGTGGATTCCAAATTTGGGAACTTACCAGTTTGTTGTACAACGTTTGCAATTTGCATGGTCGGTGGTTGAGCGTGTACCAATTTGTTTTTTTCGATGTTTTTTATTTTATAAATTACAGTTTACTAAAAAAATTGACGGACCAAACAATAACACTACATTGTTGTGATTTGGCCACAGATTATAATTTAATCAGTATGGCTCTTGATGACGATTTGAAAATACCTATCTATAATAGGTACATTATTTTAGTATAACCTCAAGATCCTTGTCTTAAATAGCTTATTATTTTTTAAATAGGGATGGTGCATAGAACCATGGAACTAATAAGTACTACGTACACCTGGAATGTGCACTTCGTGTTTCTGTGTAATTTCAAATGAAAAGATCAGTGAACTCACGATGCGGCTAGTACCTACAAGGTGAGGGTGTAACGTCCCTTTCTTTAACATTATCAGCACTGGTAAATATCAAGTTTAGTACATAGATTTATGGTACAACACTATTGTTATTAAAATGAATTAACGCAAAATTATGCTTTGTATCAATTATAGTTATTAGAAAACATCGTTAAATTAATTTATTTTTTATTAAAATGTACGAGAAGCTTATTCCATTATGGAAGAATAGAATGATAAAATTCAGAATGTTAAAGTAGCCACATTGGAAGTCTTCGTTACTTCAAACGTCGGCCGAAATAATTTCTAGTTACCTACGATGTTGTGTTAAGGATTGCGGAATAAAATATTTGCTGATTGCAATATTTTTTTCACAGGTGAGATTGAACTTTATGAAAGTTACGCGAATTCTTAATATGGAACAATTCGGGTGACGATAAATTTATTTCACCATTTTATTTGAATTATTAAAATGTTATTAATAAACCTAAAGTTTTTCAAACACGGAAGGACTAGTCCGTTTTACCTTGCAAATTCATCACGCAAAGTTAAAGTCCATGGCTAGCTTAGAAAAGCGTGTTGGTTGGCATGCGCCAAAAATTACACAAAACGATTTTATTCAGTAATGTATAATCCTGTTTTACAAAATACTTTTTTGTAAGATCTTTATAAAATAATGAAGTATTATTTTTATTAGAACTCATCTATCATTTATTCTTCTTCTTTTATTTATTATTTATTATTTTTTGGCATCCCTTCTAGATCCTACTAAAGAATCTTACGCGGATGAAACCGCCAGCATCCGACCAGTTTAATGTTAATTGTTGCTTAATACATCCGCATAGCCTGGCAAAAAGTCAAGTCAAAAACTGAGGGCGATTTCAAGGTATACTCGTTTACTTTATTTACACTCTATTGATACTTAAAAATATTGAAATTCCAACTGACACCACGGCTGGGCTGGACTCTTATGCCCTTTACATGTCTATGCCTTTCAGATAGTTATTGAAATTCATTATTGTAAAATTTATTATAATATACAATGAATACAAAGGAACCACATACTTCCACTTTAAGTTCATTTTACGTATCCTTTGAATTAAAGAATTGAGATTGATTGCTGTAAGCATAGTACACACGAAGAAACTGTTAACTGAACACCCATAGACTTTAACACGATGTGATAAGGTTTATGTTCGATTGTAAATGTACAGTTAACAGTGTCTTCGACTGTACTAAATAAAGAATATAGTTACTCATACCATGTCAAGTTTAACCTGCTTTGTCAGCTTAACTTTTTTTTCAACATAAAACACCCGAATACGACATCTACGAGCATGACGTCTCCACATGTCATTATATTAAAATATCCGTCCCATTTTCAAAATAAATAACTAAGGTTAAGTGCCCTGCAGCTAGAGCCATAGTACAAGGAAAAAAAAAGCCACCACGATTGAAAAGAAGAAGAACAACTTTGAATACTTCAAAATAAACCGAAATAATGAAAGAAACTCCAGAACCTAAAAAACCAACAACATATGACATCGAACCTGATAAAGGATTACAAACTTGGGAAAAATGGATTACAATCAGAAAAGAGGAAACAGAAAAATTAGGAAAACATACGAAACGACCGACAGTGGATTTAGTAATGAATGCACTTGTCAATGTACGGAAAGACTTAGAGCGTAAAACTGTTCTTGAGGATGCTCAAATAGAGGTAAAGGATGAATTAAGAGGCGCCGTATGGACCCAGACTCACAGACTTCGGGCACGTTATCCCGAGGAGCCAGTTTTCGAATGTATAAGAACTCATGTTCAATTGGGTGTTCCCAAAATTGCTGAGCACATAGGTGTCCCCATCAGCATTCAAAATACCGAAATGGGTATCGTTGGAGTCCCTGAGCGCTTACAATGTGACGTTCTAGACTTCGAATATCATGCCTATAGAAATAAACGTGAATTCGAATTGAAGGAGAGAATTGAACAGATAGATCCCTTCAGGTAAGTCATAACCATTTTTTAAATTTTATATTAAGTTTATATTTTGTGTCAACCACACTATGTAACTTGGTATTTATTTAATGAACGCTCAACTTTCCTCATATACATTGCAGTAGATCTTAAAACGGCGTTTGGGTTTGTGTTTTTCTCTTAAGAGCGTACGGGTGAAACTCGATTTAACTGCCTGCTAGTTTACGTAAATCTAAAAGGCTGTTTAAGGCTTGTTGCACTTACCTAGTTCAGTTTTTTTATTTATTACGGCGTTGGACTCGCGCACATAGAGTTCTGTAACATTATCTATTCAACATTAGACACTATACTTTAAAAAAAAACGGCAAAGAAATCACGTTTGTTGTATGGGAGCTAGCTACCTTCATTATTTTATTTTAATTAAATTATTTATTTTTGAAGTGAATACCTATAGAAATAAATATTCTGTGAATATTTCAAGCGTCTACCTGTTGACGATATTAATATCGAGCAGAAAACGGAATAAAAATCACGTTTGTTGTATGGGAGTCCCACTTAAATATTTCTGTTTTTAGTATTTGTTATTATAGCGGCAACAGAAATACATCATCTGTCAAAATTTCAACTATATAGCTATCACGATTTATCAGATACAGCCTGGTGACAGACAGACACACGGACAGCAAAGTGTTAGTACTTAATAGGATCCCGTTTTTACCCTTGGGTTGGAACCCTAAAAAATGCTCAATTTTTTTAAATTTACTTTAGTTTCTTACATTGAAAAATATTATTTCTCACTTTTAAACATTGTTGTAACAACCTTGACTTACCTATTCAGAACTACTCTAAGCTGGGCATCGTTCCAAAATGATGGCAGCATTGCTACATTAAATGACAGAAATATTTGAAGTAGCTGCAGTAAAGTTTGGTTGCGTCGACCGGGCTGTATATTGGGGCTGATTCTACGCTTATTTTGTTGCAGACCGGAAATAGCTAATCTGATGATAAGAGGGACTAGACCAAAGCCCCCTCCACCAAAGATATGCGAAGGAGGTCCATATATACCTGCTATTTCAGTGGATCAGATCTATAACGCTACTGAAATTCTTTCTGGCATATATGCTGTAAGAGTTAACAATACGGTACTTTTTAAAGACGCACCTGGTCGAAATTACACGCGGTTAAAAAAAATGCAATCAAAGCCGGGGCATGAAGACTGCACTACGTGGAATTATTACTTTAGCGTTCCAGTCAAAAGAGCTGGCCGTGGCAAGATATACCTGCAAAACCTGGGTACGGTCACTTTACGATATTGCTGGAAGTTGATTAAAAAACCCATACCGTTTATACCTGAAGATACATATGATCAAGTTTTCTTTTTTAACAAAAATGAAGATGTGCTCTCTCCAGGACAAGACACATATATAAGTATTACATTTGTATCTGACAAACCAGGTATATACAGTGAATATTGGGAGCTAAGATTCTCAAACATCTGCTTTTTCGACACAATCGGGACTAAAATTTTATTCAATTTTTACGCTGATTCCGTAGACGATTTAGAAAAAACAAAAAGTATAGTTTCAGCACTCATTTCAGATATTCAAACTAAATCCATTGAAAATATTATTCGTGACTTAATTGACGACGCTGTAGATAAATCAACTGTTATCGAACCACAGATTTATCCTTACAAAAAGTATTTCTTAGAAGCCGAGTATTTTGTGATGAAGAATCCGGTATGTTACTATCACCAAACAGAAGTGATGAAAATGCATGCGACGTATAGAGAGATGAGCCGCAATAAAGAATGGGACCTTTCTATAGGAACTTGGAGAGCAATGATGATGACAATGGAATATGATGATAGGATGATGTACTATGCACTACTTAGGAAATCACATGATGATTTGCTGAAACCTTGGTACGAAGGAGAGGATTTATTGAAATCAAAATATCGTGCTATGGAGCAAATACTCGGACAGTTGGCAGATAAATTTGAAAAGGAAGAGATAAGAATAACTGACATTTATTCACCAAAGGAAGACAGCCTTTTAACTTCACCGATAACGGGAAGTGGAATGATCGATACTCAATATGTGAGAGCTGCAATCACAGATCCGCTGACTACCGCAACCATTAAAGACGTGTTTTACATAACAATGTATGAGCATGTGGCTACTGCTATGGAAACGTGTGCAGGCGTACTCAGTAGTTTAGATTTGAACAGGTGGATTAAATTCGATTTCTGCCGAATGTATTAATTTCTGATCGGCTGCGCTCTTTTGACACATGACTCGAGAAATCAGACTATTCTATTGTCAAAACAATAATTGTACGATTGATGAGACGCCCTCATCTGTGAGCACCTTACAGATATTTGTGGAAAGCGGCGGAGTTATACAATCCCGTAGCCTATTCAATACAAACATAAATCAAAGCGGCCTTGGGACTGCTACACAAGATTATTTATGTATACTATATTAGTGAAGATTTTATTAATTAATATTAAATGTTATGCTACAGTCATTTTCCATCATTTATTACAAGATTATGCCCGCGTTGAATTTGCTACCTCTGAATAAAGTAGTATTTAAGCTGATAGATAACTACACGTAAAGCAGTTGGAGTAAAATAATACTGTTTAAACATTTTGGTCGTCAAAGTGGCTTCGGCCTGAAATATGCGTTTTCTTAAAATGTACAATTGTCAAAACGTCTGCATTCTCACAATGTTAGCACTTCTATTTTGTCAGCTTTCTCAAAATGACTGGTATTTAAAATGTGTACAGTCTCAGGAAGCCGTCTATTCATAATGTTTACATTCCTATAATACTAGCATTACCATAACTTTTACTTTTCCGTTATGTTCTCTGTTGTATATAGGCTATCGTCTTATTATGTTTGATTTCCTATAATAGCAGCGTTTTACCTGAAATAAAACGCATATTAAATACTTACCTCACTGGAAGCTTTATAATTGAGAAGGCATATCCGTTTCCGTTTAATTTCTACTAATTTTCATACAATTTGACTCCGATTTCCGGCTCAGTGGCGACACCTAGCGGCAGTGCGCCATTTTTTAGTTAACGTAAAATAATGTCGAGCTGCCTTTCCTCATTGACTCAATTACACCAGGCAGGAATGAAATGAAAGCTTCCAGTGAGGTAAGTATTTAATATGCGTTTTATTTCAGGTAAAACGCTGCTATTAAATGACTTGACCGTCACTGGAAGCTTTATAATTGAGACCTGTTTGTTATCGCCTGGTGACGCCACGGAAGAAGTTGATGTTAGGATAATTAATGCCAATGTGACATTTAAATAATTAACACATCTAATTATTGATCTAATTTTTTAATAATAATCAAGTAAATAACACAAAATTACATACTGTAGATGAACAATTACAATACTCAATTAAATAACCTTAAGTGTCTTAAATCGGGTTGAATAATCTTGTAACATTACTTGAATCAACATTTGTCATTACTTCTCGCCTATAAAATTGTTGAAAAGTGTTAGCTGATCTCCAATTCCCACGGGCCAAGATTTTGTCCAGAGGATGATTATCCAGCCAACTTTTAGAAGCTACAGCAGAACGAGTGCTTCCTGGAGTTCCTGTTATGCCAGCTTCTTTAAACAGGGTTTTCACCCAGCCTGCTATAACTGTACGTGACGCAGGTTTTGCTTCGCCTTTAATTGTAATAAATAAATTAAATGATTTAGCCAAGTTACGTCTTTCATTTAGTAAAGAAATAGTTCTCTTTATCCAGATTAAGGGATCTAACTTACAATCATTAACATTTGTCAAAAGTTTCCAGCCTGATTGTCTGTAAGTACTAGAGTCAGTTTTTGACCCGAATTGGGGCCAAAGTATAATGCTATCATCTGATATTATGCAATGGCCAGGATCTACCGTAAGTAAAGTCAAGTCATGTATTCGTCGACCCGAGCAGAGTAGCAACAAGATTGCTGTGTGGCGGGACGTCTGAAAGACATTGTTTATGTCTATTACATAGTTAGTTAAAAATGACGTCAGTTTACTAACATCCCAAATTGGTGGGTTGGATGTTTTAGGGTTTTTGAGAGCAATTGACTTCAAAATATGTGTTACAAGAACGTGTGAACTAAGTCGACTTGATTTTTCAGTGTTACACAACGTTGAAACAACAGATTTGTGCAGTAGAATAGTATTGTAAGATAGCTTATTAATTAAATGTAAATCTGATAAAAACTGAACTAGTTCTGCCCCTGTCGGATCTTTACTATTTATATTTTTAGCACAAGCTCAGGACGTCCAGCGTTTCCAAGCCACCTCATAAGTTTTTAAGGTTGATTTTCGCCAAGATTTTTTAAGTAGTGTCAGCTGCTCAGTATTCCATGCTGCTAAAGTCTCAGTCCACCCCCACATTTCCAAACTTCGAGGGTTATATCCTCGACCCTCGGTGGTGGGAGACCTGTCGACGTGTCGAGTAGATGACGTTTCAAGTGCCTCAGGGTTAAGGGTGACGCCAGTGCTCTGGCTTTGAGATCCGCACGCCAAAATACCATCTCCCATCGTGGTACCACTAACAGAAATATTCCGCTCGACTGATTTAGGTGAGTCAGCACTTTGGGAACTAGAAATGGCGGGGGGAAAACCCATGCTAGTGGGTAGTTCCATTGAACACTGAACGCGTCGTGATAAAGGGCTTGGGGATCCGTCAGGTCTCGAGAAACATAATTGCACACCACGTGAGCTGCTGCTGACGCAAACAGATCTATCATTGGAGTTCCCCACTTTGCAAACACTACCTCTACGCAGGCTGGTAGCAGATGCCACTCTGGAGGTCGGCGATGGCGCGACAAGTGATCGGCTTGAATGTTGTATCTGCCTGGGAGATAGTGTATGCTGAAGTGTATTCGATGTTGATCTAAGAGATCTAGAATTTGGTATGTTATGTTGACTAAAGCTGGTGACTTCGCACCCCCTTCTTTTCGTAGGTAGGCAACTGTTGTCATGTTGTCGCACTGTATGAGGATCGTGCTGTGACACAATAGGTGTGCGTGACCCTGAAGAGCATGTAGTATCGCCAGCATCTCTTTTTGGTTGCAGTGCAGACTTTGTTCTTTCTGTGACCAGGCACCTGAGAGAGCCAGGTCGTCCAGTTGCGCTCCCCAAGCAAGGTCTGACGCGTCTGTCGTCAGAAAATGCTTTGGCGGTGGGTAATGCATCGGTGTTGACGACTGGCAATTCTGGACCCACCAGACGAGTTCGTTTTTGACACTCTGTGGTAGTATAAAATGCCTTGTTGACGGGTTTGGCAACGAGTTCATGAACATTAACAGTTGCCGATGGTTGAGTCGGCCTCGAGAAACAACAAAGCTGGCGAAATTCATAAGTCCTACCAACCTCTGTAACTCTTTTAAAACTATTTTGCCTTGTTCGAGCACATGACTTACTTTTTTGTTTATGGAGACAATCTTTTCCTTTGGCAGAGATTTTACATTGTCCCAGGTGTTCCACAGAACTCCCAAATATATTATGTTTTTCTGAGGACAAAGAACCGATTTTTTCGAAATTTATTACCCATCCCAATCTCTTTAGTAGTTGCACCGTGACTTGGACATGGTCCCGAAGTATGTGGGAATTTTGATTTACTATCAAAAAAAGTCCAGGTAGACTAAAATTCGCACATTACACCGTTCCCGTAGTATTTGAGCTACAAAATTTGTCAGCATTGAGAATGTTTTTGGGGCTGTGCTCAGACCGAATGGAAGGCATGCTATTTCCAGTAATTCCTGATTGTATATAACGCGAAGAAATCGTCTGTGTGACTTTGTTACATTGAGGTGAAAGTACGCTTGGGATAAATCTACTTTGCACATCCAATCGTTGGGCTGAAGGAAATCGGGGACGCGATGCATGTTTATTAGGTGAAACGGTTCTGTCATAACATATTCGTTTAGCGCTTTCAGATTGAAAATTGGACGAGCGGTCCCGTCGGGTTTTGGCACCAGAAATAGAGGGGATATGAAACTTGGTGAAAGTTGAGCCATTTTTAAAATGTGTTGTACTTTAATTTTTTCTACAATCACAGACATTTCCCTTGATACAGGGGTATGAAAAGGACCTCTGATTAGATTTGGGTACAAAAGAGGTGGTTTTTGAAAGAATGGTATGCGGTAACCCTTGATTAACCTGAGTATTATGTCTGGTGCTCCTATCCTCTTCCATGCTAAGTGGTAGTGCGCTAATCGACCTGCTTGAAATTGTTTCGAGTCAATTTTTGTACCTTTTTTGGTTCCCCCTACTTCTCGGAGCATACGAGCGTCCTCGATTACTTCCACGTTCGGGCCGCAAGCCTCGGTTGTGAAATGAACCTCTCCCACCGATACCGTAATCGGTTTGACCGTTTACAGATTGATTTTTATAGGAATAGGCAGTATGGTGGTATCCACCCCGCGAGGGTGGATTGTAATTGTTATAACCAGCATGCATATGCATATGCCCACTTTGCTCATGTATTGTGCTTTGAGTTCCACGCGATGGAACTGCTGGTTTACGAATGCCTTGCCCCCGCGAGGGGTGGTTATTCACATGATTAGATTTGACTTGTTCAGTTTTTGGGGGCCAAAATGCTTTGCGAACCCCACCTGCCTTTTCTAAAGCTGTTGTGAAAGGCTCTGAATCAAATATGTATGTGGATGAAGGAGGTATTCTATTTATTATTGCTTTTACTAATGGATCTCGAATTTGGCTAGAAATAGATTCTCGACGCATTTCGATGGCCTCAGCCCGGTGGCCGCAAGCTAATTGCAATAAATCTGAAGAGGTTTTCGATAGATTCCCCTTTTGAAACAACTCGTCAAATTTTACACTTAAATTTTCAAAATTAACGGTAGTTACTTTAGCCCAGGACAGAAGACTACGAATGGCCTCTTGTAATGATTCTTTTTGTTGTAGTATACAAAAAGTTAGGGCCGCATATGATTTATCGGCATAAGACAGGTGACGCAAGGAGTCATATATTTTTACCTCCTCGTTTGTTTCCAGGTCAATGAATCCTGGAGTGTGATTGTACATCTTTTGGGTGTCAGCGTATCTCACGTCTGACCAAGTCTTAGAACCGAAGTGCTGTACTTCATCAAGCATTTTAAGAAAGTTTTCGGGAGTTTTAGGAACAGATGGTTCCTTTAGTTTAGTCTCAATATCAAAAGTGAAGGGTACATCAGGGTTATAGTCATCAGTAATCGGAACTGGTTCACAGGGAATGTCATTGTGCTGTTCGTATAGCTCACCACTAACCCCAGAATAAATTGACACATTATCATGACAAGCTAAATCGTTATTGCCTGATGGAACAATATGTTTACGGAGCTCACCTATTTCTTTAAATAATTTGTCCATCATACGATTAGAACGATGCTTGTGCTTACTTTTCTTACGCCGGTGGCGGCGAGTCCGGGTGCAGTTGTTGGTGGAACACGCCGAGCTCGAGTCGCTGCTCGAGGAGCTGCTGCTGCTCGCGCTGCTGCTCCGGGATCGCTTGCGAGCGCGAGACACTCCGCTTGGGCCGGCCACAGCTTCCGGCTGGGCGGCCGAGTTTTGATTACCACTCATTACTGTAAGATGAAACTATGTTAAGCTTTTTACAACACCACGCTTTCGCTAATTGCTACTAAAATAAACATTGTATGAAAACTAGTTAATCCTAATATAGTAATTAAGTGTAGTGATCCGAACGGCAAATAACCGTTAAAAGAAACGATCACGTACTATTTTGTTACTGATTAGGTTTATAAGTGCAACTTCAAATGGTTACTTACGTGTTTCACGATTTATTTAACACAAATTATACAAATCTTACACGTTAACTAAGTTATATCACTTTTATACTTTTAAATCGTCGCAGGAACAGAATTGCTGCGCACAAGTTGCTTCGACGGAAACGAAAAAGCCAATGAGGAAAGGCAGCTCGACATTATTTTACGTTAACTAAAAAATGGCGCACTGCCGCTAGGTGTCGCCACTGAGCCGGAAATCGGAGTCAAATTGTATGAAAATTAGTAGAAATTAAACGGAAACGGATATGCCTTCTCAATTATAAAGCTTCCAGTGACGGTCAAGTCATTTAATGTCTGCTTTATTTCAAATCGATGTTCTAAACTGAAAGGGTTAATTTCTTGGCGTACTTACTCTTTGATAAATATCTATAATTACTGCGCAGTATTATTCATATTATTATAATAACTATTTTTTAAAATGCCCCCCTTCCTGTTGTTGAAAAACCAAAAAGGAAAAGATTGTAAATGTGGCATTCATGAGTGCAGACATTTTAGGAATAAGACTTTTCTGAAATGCAAAAATTGTAAGAAGGATATCTTGAGGTTGCACCCATTTTGAGAATAAACACTTTCTGAAAAGCGAACATAACATGAAAACTGTCATTCTTGGAGAGAGACAATATTTCCGACTTTTTAAACCTTGGTGTTATAGTCGTTACATGAATTAATACTAATAATTTCAGTTAAAATATATTTTGTTTAATGTCCAATAGATTTCTAGGCCCGTCTCTGGAGAGACGTTGCCGAAAGAAATACCTTAACATCTGTCATTATTTAGCTTTGCCTGGCTTGGGATGGTACATCTCCCACAGAAAGTACTGATACACCTCTAACGCTTTCAGATAAGGGTGTCTTTAGTTTCATCTCCCCGCTGTATGCCCCAGTATTAAGCATTCGAATTAGGTATGTTTGTACAAAAATTACCTTACGTACGGTCGGTGCACGGTGGGTATTAAGGCCCATTTAGATGGTACGAGTTTCTCTCTTCGAGTGTACGATTATCGTAGCACGAGAAAAAATATATCATCATATAAACTACACGTACGATATCGTATGGCAAGGGGCGAAAATCGCCTCGCCTTATATGGTTGCAGTCTCCGTGTAAACATAAATGCAATGCGAGAATCGTATTTCGAGTTAATGTGATAATTATCAAATTTAATTGACTTTCTGGACATTTTAAATTGTTGCTATCGCCAAACCGCACAAAACAGTTCTTTTTTAAAAAAATATTTACTGTTGTTTCCCGCCATTTTTTTATTTTCAGGCAACGGAACGTGTCATTTAGTCAGGAAAATTAGTCATTTATTAATTAGTTACATTATCTTGAAAAATATGGCAATCAAAAAATATAATTAGATAATTATATTTTACGAATATTGTGTAACAAGTGTCGATTAATTAGCAGCGAATCACGTTAATTGACGGGTAAAATTCGTATGAAAATCGGTTCTGACCGATTCGTGCGATACTCGTATGTACGTGAAAAAATGTCATACGAGAACCAGTTTAGATGAGTCGAGACATCGTCAGCAAATATCTCCGTAGAATGCAGCGTCTCGTGTAAACTATGTCGCCTGGCGATAATCTCCGTACGAGTATCGAATGACATCATCGTAAACGAGTTTTTATTTCTCGCTTAATGTAACCATTTTTATACGATTCTCGCCCGGCGATTATTGCATACGATAATGTCATACGATTTCTCGCCCCAAAATGGGCCTTACTACAGGCGCCTCTGGCTTCTGGCGAGTATTAAAACGAATTCACTGTTTTTTTTATTGATACTGTTACTTGCAAAGCAAAATTACTAAACTTAGTAGATTATAAAACTTCTAGATAGTCTAGAAAGCAAATGTGCTAAGTGTAAAGAAAATAATTTGTACATTTGCCTTCTAGGCCATCCAAGCACTTAGCATTGGCTTCTAGACCATCGATATAATGTTAAGAATTGATGCCTATAATTAGCCGTGTTACATTATATTTTAGTTTAAATCTTAAAACTAGCTGCTACCCGCGACTCCGTCCGCGTAGAAGTCGTTTATCAGAATTCCCTCGGGAACTGGCTAATTTTCCGGGATAAAAATACGTATCTCATATTCCAGAAACTAACATATTTTTATGTGTGCTAAGTTGCATCCTGATCCGTTCAGTGGTTGAAACGTGATTGTGTTATTATGAATGAGATATTTTGGATGTTTGGCTCTTTGTTACTCAATCACGTTTCACGTTTTACTACTGATCAAACAACTCGGCCGTAGTATTAGTAATTTTAATATAGTTTTAAACTGAAATTTATTTTTCCCCCGGTATACTTACTATGTGTTTGCCAAAGTTTTGGAACTTATTGTTGAATGTTTGGTTTCTAATATTCAGAATATTAATGTATATTTAATTTCCACTTGTCACCCAGCACAGTCTGTGTTTGTGGTGGGTATCACCCGTGATCCGGCTACCGATATTAGCGTCATAAATAAATTTGGTTTTGAAATAGAAAGATCAGCAGGACCACGCGTTAGCAGTGAGTTTGGTGTAGTAGTTGGGCTGTTGGCGTCTCGTTCACGGAACATAAATGTACGGGGTAACTAATTTTTTTTTTTTTAATAAAACGTATTTTTTTTGTTGTAAAACAAATAAAAACAATTTTAGTCATCATCGTTATAATATTTTCGTAAGCTTTTAATTTAACCTTTGCAACGCAATGTCAGATACAAAACCAGAGCGAGTGTCAACTTTGCCTCATATTATATTCAGGTCTATTTTGCGCTGACAACCGTAACGGAAATATCCGTCAATGGCGTTGAAAAGGTTAATGCATTTGGGATTGGGGTCCGTTTTCAATTGTCCGATGTTGGAGTATAGAATCAATATTGCCTTACGCGTTGCTTTAACTAAAAGTATTCGACATATTGAAAATAAAACTATTTTTTTTAACTTTTATCTAACTTTCAAAACATTGATTCCTTTTGACATAGCATTTGTCTGAGTACAGCAGTCAATGTCATTATGAGCCAGTAATTACTAATTATACATGGATTTTTTTCGGGATTGTATGCAACCGCCTAATTAGGTGACCGAAATAGGAGGACAGACTAATGAAAAGACAAAGTTCGTTGGCCGAAGTGGTTTGAAACAAGTTCAGCGACCGCATTAGCTGAACGAAGTAGTGTAATTGCCGCTTTATAGTTATATTAAATCAACGCGTTTAGGTAATTTTATCGTTCTAGGTAATTAAATTAAACTACGAATATGCAACATACCTTAAAAGATTAAACATAATTACTAATTAAGTCGATAAAGCTTGAACCTCTCATAATCCAGAATCCCAAAGCGCTCAGTTTTCAGGGCCGACTTTACTACCTAATTAGTTAAATACACAGGGTCGCTGATACAAACTCTAAAGCTGTATTTAAATGAAACATAGATTATAGAAACAAGTTTTTTGATAATTATTATTTTTAGCTCGGAACATTCCACTGCTGGGCAAAGGCCTCCTTCCCACCTTTCCATGTATCAAATTTATGGGTAATGCTCCCGCCAGTCAAGCTTGCCTTCTGCGCCGGCGTCTGCCACGTCGTACAATATTCAATTTTGTGGGACCTACTCCGAAATTATTTTAGCCCAAAGGTCATCAGTCATCAGACATAATATTTAATTGTAAAGTAGGAAGCTCTGGTCTCGTAAGTTCAGTTGCCTAATCTTATCAACATAATTAAGAGGATTGTGAAGCGATACTAAAATCGCGTAGCTGTCAAAAATATTCCATACAAATTTAGCTCCGATAACGTTTCTCACATTACTAATTTTTAATATGTTGTACATATTATGAAAATCTAGGTCTTTATGTTTCCGCTTTTGTATTTTTAAACTTTTTTCTTTAACATAAATATTTTCTTGGAAAGGAAAACTTTAAAATCGCACAACGTTTAAGGGGAGAAAAACGTTACCGCATTTTGTATGATTTTTTTTGATTCACAGTCCTCTTATTGACTCAGCTAAAAGTCACAGAGTTAAAGGGACCCTCCATTTAACTCTGTAACTTTTAGCTGAGTCAATATATCTAAAAAAACTTTGACACGTACAGCGGGCCTATTATGGTCGTGTTTATTGGTGTGGATAGACGTAGACAAAACAGCTGTCACTATCTGCCCAGTTTGAAAGTGCGAGAGTGAGGGATGCTTTATTCGTTGCGATAAAGGTGACCATAATACGGGCCCAGATAACAACCTTCGAAATAATGGCGACCACTACCGTTTTAAGATCTGACACATCACGGCTAGATCGATTTTTATGAAACCTAAACTATACTATCCCGATCAGACTGGCTTTCCGGATCATCGGTTCATCAATTTGGGAGCTGCGATACCACAAACAGACACATACACACGTTAAACTTATAACAGCCCTCTCTTTGCGTCGGGGGTTAAAAAAAAGAAGAAATCTGTTATTTTTCTTCTTCTACTTATCTACGAGCAAGGTTTTTGTCGGTAAAATATAGTTTTCACAAATATTTATTATTTTTCTCTAGATTCGCCAATAAAGCCCAACACTATGACATGATAAATTACGTCTAGAACATAAAGAGAAACACTTTTACTTTAATTTTGTAAAAATAAGTCAGGAAAGTTTTGTAGGAGCTTTGAAAAACAACCTTCCGATGTCACAGAATTCGAAAAGAAAGTGCACAGCGATTTTATTTGCTGTACCTAAGTTCAAACAAAATAGTAGAAAATGCAGCGTTGAAAATGTTTCCAAAAGTCGAGATTTATGGTACATCTGGCAACACATAAGTGGGCACTATCGCGTAAGTCTGATTTACCGAGCTCACAACAAAAACTTAATTTGTTTCGGTAGAATAAAATTCGCCTTCACACTCGTCGCTTTTCCCGTTTCGCTTAAATGTGGACAAACATATCTATTATTCATGTTAAATAATGATAATATTTATTAAAAGTTGATAAGTTAACTAAGAACCACACCCTTATTCAACTTGTCAGTCTTGATATTCATTATTAATTTTTTCGTAATTACTTCCGGTTTAATACGTCGTTGGATCTTTAAACTTTGTCACAACTTCCTTAAATTTTCCGGAGTAAAAATCAGCCTTTTTCTGTCCTGGTGCTATAAACTATCTAAACCTAATGCTGCCAAGAATTTAAACAACATGTAACAAGTTCCTACGTTACCATTCTATTACAAAAAACACATTATAAAAAAAATGGTTCAAGAAAAACATATTTAAAAACATTTGTTTTGTGGTTTTATCTTTGCACTTTTTGTTTTCTATTAGTCAGCGATTATCAAATGGACCCTTTAAGCCCCAATGACGTCTAATGTTGTCACAAGCTTGCGTGCCTATAATGCCACTGATGGCTACAGATGTTGTTGATGAAAATTATGAATATCATTATCATTAGGAACAATAAAATTGTGCGTCGTCCTCGACCGCACATTAAATTTGTTTGGTCTTTTTAGACATTGACATTGTTAGGCACCCTGCTCTATTCCTCGATAGAATTATTATCGACTAGCGACCCGCCCTCGCTTCACTCCGGATTAAAGTATTGTACATATAAACCTACCTCTTCAATCACTCTATCTATTAAAAAAAACCGCATCAAAATCCGTTGCGTAGTTTTAAAGATTTAAGCATACATAGGGACAGAAAAAGCGACTTTGTTTTATACTATGTAGTGATGATGATGACGACAATTTTTTAGTAATTAATGTACTATTAAATTGATTTGGTTAATGATTTATTTCTTAACATAAGTATTTATTTATAGTCTATTTTAGCCTTAGGAACATAATGTGCACTAAGAGTCCGAGTGCTCGCCGCTGTACTATTAGTTGTCACCATACTTTGAATTGCGATAAATAAAATAAAATCAACTTTACTTTTATCACAACCTCATTTTAGCAATGTTGAATGTGTTGACTGTTGATATTTTACACGCCAATTTTAAAAATATAGGACTCTTTTTCAATTTAAAGTCCGTCAGTTGACTCATACAGTCCGATTGACTGATTTTTTTTTTCATTTACAGAAATTTCGATATGGTCACCATATTTATCAAATTCGATTTAACAAAATTAAAGGTCACATCTCCCAAAACACATGTAAGTGTTTTGGGTAAATGTATAAATGAACGTAATATCACGACGCAAATAAATATTTCCTCTTGACATGTCGAGCACTCGGACGTCCACCTTATGTGTTCATTCCGAGTAGCAGTTGGTCCGATTGATATACAAAGATGGTCAGTCTCCTTTTAAGTCGATCGGTGAACACACTTTTTCAATATTATCTATGATATTGGTAAGAGTAAGGATAGGGAGTAGGGATGAGGATGACGAGCAAGCGGAATTCAACTTTAAGGGTTTACCTTTATCTGTGCCTTTATATTCACGTAACAAAACAAAACATGGCTAACTTAAACTGAGGGATACTTATGTCTAAAGATGGAGAATTCAGCTTTATTATGCACATGCATAATAAAGTAATTTGCATTTGCACATGCAAATGCAAATTACTATATTTGAAAAGCTTATAATGTAGTCGGAAAAGCGGTTTGATAATGTGTACTAATAATGAATTGAGAAAGACTCGACTATCTTTTAAAAGAACAAGCTAAGTCAGACATGACATTGCTTTATAGATAAATAAAATACAGGTAAAACTTCATTCAAGACGTTTCATATTCTTTAATTATTATAAATTTACAGCATGTATGTCACATAGTTATTTTTCTTACGTCTTCGGGCACCTATGAAAAATGGGATCCTCTACTATTCCTGTATTTTAAATATCATAAATAATGAAGAACAAGAAGAAACATTGTGGAATGGGATAGAGAAATAAAAAAAAAACCTGGTACTTAGAATTATATTTGCAGGTTAAAGTGGTTTTTTTGCTGATGTTCTGATATTAAATACATACATACATAACATCACGCCTTCATTCCCAGAGTGGGGTAGGCAGAGCTACAGAAATACCAACAACTCTAAAAAGACTTGTTGATAATTCTATAACCACATTTTGCACAATCAGGCCAAGAAGTTAAATAATTAATAAATATACAGTAAAATAGACTTAAATCAAGTGGAATAAATTTAGAATTTATGAAAACCTCACGTAATTTTTTTTTTATATGATTCATTTTTAAAATAACTACTCGGTCCTCTTTATCGACAAGATAAGACGGTTTAAGAGTTCCCTCACAGCTTAACAAAGAATTCAAATAAACCTATGTATAAATTAATTTAACTTTTCCCTTTTAAATAGTATTTATTTGATTTCAGGATTTGGGGCGCATTTGGCAAAAATATTTAAGGCAATAAATACCTCGTTGCACACCTAACAAAACTTCATTAGTTGTTGAGGGTTACTCTCAAAATTCCCTTTTCGCCAAAGGACCATTTCAGGTAGATGACATAAGAGTATAATACACAGTCAGCAAAGAGTCAATTCAGCTGAATGACATGAAAGTAGAATACTCAGTCAGCAAAGTGTTAATTTAGCAGGACGTCACAGAATTGAAATTAACAAGTAGCCAAATGTTTGGAAATATAAATAGTCCGTGTGATTAGAATACCTAATTAACCGAAAGTAAAATTAGTTGATTGACATGAACATAGAAGGAGTTATTAGCAAAACGTCTGGAAATTAAAATAGTCCATATAATTTGAATATTTAATTCATCGAAAGCAAAATTAGTTGACTGTCATGACCACAGAACGTGGAAAGGAGTTTGAAAGTACATATCTACAGTTGCCATTTAAAGATCCAGACGTTTTGCGGACGGGCTATTTGGCGTTCAAGTCTATTAAGTAATTAAGACATTTTGAGATACAAACGTTTCGCTACCGGGCCATTCAGCTTTTATGTCTATTAAGTAATAAAGACATTTCTAAGATAAAGACGTTTCGCTACTAGTGTATTTTTAATTGTAACACTCTAAGATCCAGACGTTTTGCTAAAGATACATTTAGCGTTCATGTCTATATAGCAACAAAGACATTACACAATCCAGACGTTTGAGCTATATTGTCATTTGGCGAAAAGGGAATTTCGAGAGTAACCCGTTTTGTAAATACATACATACATAACGTCACGCCTTCATTCCCAGACTGGGCTAGACAAAACTACAGAATAACAACAACTTCAAAGTTGTTGATAAATCTGTAACCACATTTTGTACAATCAGGATAAGGTGTTTTTTGTTTTGTTTGTTTTGTAAGAGCTGATTTTATCATCACGTTACATTTCATCACAATATCGACTAACTATCTATTAATATGATATATGTAGTAAGCCAAGGAATTATGTTTATCATAAGACTAGACCAATGTCGTTAGAGCTTCGACTTCACTTGTTTAACGTATATAACTGAATGTCCAGGAGGGTGCCTCTGCGTTGGTCGCACGTTTCTCTCAATCGGCTTGCTGTCCTGTCCTTCCAGCGCCCGGAGGAGTCCCAACTGTAAAAAACATAATAAATACATTACAGAGGACAATCTCACACAAATTGACCTAGTCCCAAACTAAGTTCTAGGCTTGTACTATGGGTACTAGACAACGATAAACATGTACTTATATAGATCAATACATACTTACCTACTACTAGTAGAGTTTTGACCTGTAAAAGTGCTCGTGCGGCCTACTTTTATCTTTTTTTATCTTAAATACATAGAAAACATCCAATAGGAATAAATATTCGCGCTCATCACACAAATATCTGCTCTTACCGGGATTTGAACCCAGGACCGCTGGCTTCCGAGGCAGGGTCACTCCCAACTAGGCCAACGTGTCGTCAAACACACCTTAATCATGATGCTCTATTAACAGTTCTTTATTTTGGATGAGGTGGAAAATATAATACAATTATTGTTTTTTTGTAAACTGTATTTTACCAAGTTTTATTTTTATTAATAATTTTGCACTGTTTATTTACTCACATTGTAGCTAAAAAAATAAAAATCCAGAAGTACTTGACCATCAAAAATAAAGATAAGATGGAAATGGTAACGACTTCTACATCTAGATCATTTGAGGAAATCCTAGCCTATCTTTCGACTGATATGATGATAAATGATTTATTTATTATAAAAACCCCGATACTATTCTGCCCTGCTAACACAAATTAAAGTATCTCAGATAAAAAGTCCTGTAGCAAATGAAACCTTATTACTATCAGGATAGGATTGAATATCCTATTGAATTTGATATAGTGCGTATTGGCTTCAGAGGGCGTATTATAAAATAAAATCTAGCTAAGAACCATCCTGATTAAACTAGCTCTTTAGCTAAAAAAAAACCTGCGTTTATTAAACTCGGTGTACCCGTTTAGGTGCTGCTATGCCACAAAAGGGCACTATTCTACCTGGTAAAACCTAATTTATTGCTTTAGACATCATTCATCATTTTGGCGTATATTGTTTTTAAATCTGCCGCCATCACTGTCAAGTTAATAAAAGCTATCATAACGTTGACAATACGATAACAGTTACGCAGACACACCGGTACACACATACCCCCTACACCCCCAAATTTGCGTCAGGGTTAAAAACATAGTGATCACCTGTTCCGTCCCGATCGTCACTGGCTTCTCATAGATGATCCAGGTGACGCACTCGGTGTAGGGAGGCGTGGTCAGCGACCCCTTGTACGTGACGTAGCTGCCCTCGCGCAGGTCGTCGCGGTCCATCCACGCCAGTGACTCTGCGAAGTTATTTTAATGACAGATTAATTTATAATTTGAATGTTCACGTGTTTCCTCGTGAGGTTGCGGAGCGTTGCTTTATTTACGGTCCGTTAATTCTAACGTAGTACAGTCAAGGGCAAAAATATGTATACACTTTAGTACCTTGTCTATTTAACGTCATGTTTAAGCTGTCATATGAAATTGTGACAGCGATTAAAGCGGCAAGGTACTAAAGTGTATACATATTTTTGCCCTTGACTGTACAAAGCAGAATTTAGAAGATTGCTACAAGGGATCATAGTAGAAATTTTACTCAATTAATCAATAAGATAAACATAATAATATATTATTACTACTAGCAAACCAGTGTCATGCGTTTGTTCCGTTTTAAATGTTTTTTTATATATTTTTAAAGTTCCGTATCTAAACGGTAACCGGTAACAGACGGAGCTGTGTTATTGCTAAGCCCACGCCTGATTCTGCCCTTCATTTTTAAAAAGTTATCTCGTAACCGTAATTTATAGCCGGTTGCCGGAAAAATAAGCAATAAAAATTGTGGTCAAGTGTGAATTGGGCGTTAGCACTCGTTTACTGACCAGCAGTTACAAGCGCTGTGGTATCCCTCTTCTGAATGCTATCCAATGCTTCGACTAACGTATCGAACAGAGGGTTGGGAGCGTCCACAGCCTCCAGAAGGAAACCGACCACGGCCAGCCCATCCGCGTGACCGACCGCTGCTTCTATCGACGAGTACTTGCTGTTGTAGTGGACGAAGTGGCATTCTGCTGCATATCTACAAATAATAATGAACAAATAACGTTCTACAAATTAACCTGGTCATAATTTATGATTACTTGAAAATGATACATACTTAAATAGATAAATCAATACATAGATAATATTCAAGATACAGAAGGTGCTCATTGCAAAAACATTTTCCCTTACCGGCGATTGAACCCTGAACCGCTCGCTTTTTAGACAACCAATAAGGCTACCCGCTTAGTCAAACAACGATCTAGGATTTTTTTGTACATACATACATAACATCACGCCTTCATTCCCAGAGTGGGGTAGGCAGAGCTACAATCACCACGACCAACAAGTCTAAAAATACTTCTTGATAACTCGTTAACCACATTTTGCATTTTGGGTGGTGTTTTCGTATCACGATTAAGTCATGGATTTAGGACGGTATCTATTCATAGACTGATGTCGACGGTAAAACTCGACTCAACGTTTTGATAACTCTTATGTAATTTACAATAATGGCGACCGAGTCATAAACGATACTAAAACACGTCAAACGCGATATCGTTATAACTCAGTAGAACAGAGTCCCTGGACGTTCCTGTCTCAATCTCGTCACGTCCGGACATATTTTGTGCTTAATTTAAAACAAATGATCGACACCTTGTGCACGGCACAAACAAAAGTGAATAAGACGATTGAGTAGACGAGCAAGATAGCAAGAATAACTACTAAAATTATAAAATAAATAAATCACAGGACAATGTCACACAAATTGGCCTAGTCCCAAACTAAGCTCTAGGCTTGTACTATGGGTACTAAACTTACTTGAGAAATATATACTTAAATTCATAGAAAAGATCCAAGACGTAGGAACAAAATATACTCGTGCTCATCTCACAAATATTTGTCCTTACCTGGATTTGAACCCAGGACCTCTAGCTTCGAAGGCAGGGTCACTACCAACTAGGCTAGCGTGTCATCAAACCCCTGAACCTGATACAATGGCGATCCCTTCTTTGAAAATTAATATCTCTAAAGAGGCCTAACCGATTTTCATAAAACGTGGTAACCATCCTGATTAAAACAGTTTTCTATGAAAAAAATCGCGTTCAAATCGTTCGACACATTTGGGAACTACGATGCCATAGATACACAAATATAAAGATTCACGCGTTAAAATTATAGCACTCCTCTAGTTTCTGTGTTAAATAAGGGTAAAAGCTATCTTTATTCCCATCCTAATCCGTCTAGCCGTTTCAGCGTTTATAATAATGTTAATAATTTGATTGGGCCCTTAGTGTTAGTAAAGTAAATTACCCGTGTCCATCCAGCACATGTTCGCAGCCAGTGAAGTCGTCCACTGACCAGTGGAAGTGCATCTGCTCGAAGATGTATTCACCCAGCAGTGGACCGCCGCTGAGCCGAGGCCGTTGCGCTGAGTCCAGAGTGAAGTACGCTGAAACCAATAATACTTAACTTTAACAAATGTAC
The DNA here is from genome assembly GCA_949316455.1 of Acleris holmiana. NCBI lineage: Eukaryota > Metazoa > Arthropoda > Insecta > Lepidoptera > Tortricidae > Acleris > Acleris holmiana. Next base: position 12,664,129 of record OX438769.1, read on the forward strand.
CTATTTTTTTATTAACAGGTTTTTATCACCTGACGAAAAAGAGGGGGTTTATTAGTTTAATAAGTTTATCTGTCCGAGTGTTTCTGTTTATGAATGTGTCTGTGTATGGTGTGACTGAGCTCTCGAGTGACGTCCGCGTACCGAAAGACGCAGCGTGGGGAGGCGTCCAACAAGGTCCACCAGTCCACCGACTGACGAGGCCTCGGTGGCTAAGATTGTGAGAAACTGATGGATTCAATCGGCGCAGGACCGGTCTTTGTGGCAGACCTTGTGGGACGCCTATATCCAGCAATCGACGTCTTTCGGCTGAAGTGATGATGAGAATCAGCTTTCAAAGAAGGCATCGCCGAGAGGTTTTGATCTTTTAAAAAGTTATTGCTTGATTTTCGGGATCAATCTTACTAGGTAAAAGTCGGCAGGTTGAAATTTCTTAACTAAATATTCAATTAATCAGTGCTACCATATTTTACACAGTTTTTAAAACCATAAGACCTTACAGAGAGTCTTTGTTGTCGTCGTGTAGGGGATAAAGAAAAGAAACTTAAAAGTGAAATAACTTCGAGACATCCGCCACTTTCTCGATCTGGTTATAATGCATCAAATAATTAGTGCTAGAAATCATGGTTGTATTATAACTGGCAAGTTTTACAGTATCTAAATACTATATATAACTAACACGCGAGCCTGTCGGCATACTACATTTCGTCCTAGCAGTACAAGAACCAAAGTTGGAAAATCCTTGCCACTTAATAACATTCAAAAGACGATATAAATGCTGAATTACTTGCTGACCTCTTAGTGTTTGATTTTATTTTTGTTACAAAATATAATATTCTAAGAAATTATAAAATCTTATATTTACTCTTTAATGTGTTTGATGAACGTGTCGAATGAATTAGCTTATTTGTTTAATGAGCTCTAGGCGAGACTTATTGTTTTACCTTTTAGCGTTAGTCCCTAAATACTGGTTAATTGCTGGCGCGTGCCTGTTGTTAGCGCATAAACTTTAAATTATTATTTCACCTCAGCATCTCAAAAAGGGTGGTTTTGCAGTTTAAGGACAGTGAGCAAAATTCGATTTTGCTGCGAGCGTGAGACAATTTTACTATGTTGTTTTTTTACCTTAAGGTTATATTCTATGTATTTATTTATTTATTTATTTATTTAATAAGGTACACCAACAACAAACATATTAACAAAATTACAATAAATTAAATTTGAACATTAATATCGAATATGAATGTCAATTATAGGCGTACACGACATTTGCAATAAGCCAATAAATTTAACTAATTACGATAAAATACAATACAAAGATGATAAAATAAAAATATAATCTGAAATGTACAAAAAAAAACAATTATAATAAAAAAAAAACAAAAGTCAAATAAAACTCGCTGTTGAGGTGAAAAATTGTATGTGCAACACCAGACAAAAGGTTATGTGCATCGCGTGTCTTTGAATCCCTCGCTACCGTCTGGACCTAACCTAGAATCACTCACTACGCTCGTGGTTAAATTTTACACTCGTAGCAAAAACCAACTTAGCTCTCTTGTTGCACAAATAACTATAGTGCCCTCTATGTCGCCATTACAATGCTGCACTGTTAAGATGTTTAGATTACTTAAGTTTCAATGAAATAGTCTACAATTCAACAATTTATCACCTAATTGTAAGTCTTTTTATCTTAACCAATAATACCTAACACTAATGAAAATGTTTTATTTAAATTTCATGCGAAATTCTACAATTAGTGTTAGGTATTTTGGTACCGATAGCAAAATCAACAGAAAACTTACTATCGGTGGACTTCGAATAGGTATAGAAGGTTTATTTTATAGATTGTAAAGTCTGAAAATAAATGTCTATTCTCTTCTATTTTATTTAATAATATTATATTCGATGCAAATACTTTGTTATATGTTTGGTTTTCTCTATTCAAACTACTCATGTAATAAAATGATAAGTATTTTACATTATTTAATTCACTACTTCTTTTGCCATTAGTACCTACTCCATGTAGCAGTGTGTATAATCATTCGACTAAACTTACGTCATGATAACTATATCAAAAAATTTATAATGTTTGGCTTTATCTATTTTGCTTTCCGTGTTTGAATTTACACATTACTCCTTAAAGATAGGATATCTTGAACTTGAATTCCCATGACCATGTCTCTACCTGAGATTACGCGTATCAACTTATCGCCCGATAAGTCAGAACGCTCAATAGATTTGCAACATTTGCGTTATGTAATTTAGTCAACTAGTACAGTCACCGTCATAAATAAGTGATGATTTCTGTACCTTTTCGCTTTCAATCGTTTGACAATTTCGTATGACGTTTCAAACACGACGTTAAAATAACAAGATTCATAAATGATAACTTCCTTGTGCCGGTAACTGTACGATAACATTCTTGGAGTGGCATTCAGATTTCTTGAGCACGTGACTACATTACATCTGTTATTTCCGTGATTCGAGATACTGCTAATCTTAAGGCTTCTGTTAAATGATAGAAAACTTGTCTTAATGTTGACAACATGACACGTCAAGTAAGTAGTAGATTGTGTCACAAGGGAGCAATATGACATATTTACGGCGAGGGCGTACATTGAATCCTGAGCGTAGTGAGAGATTCAAGTGTTAACGCCCAAGGTGGAAATGATTTTGCCGCCGTGTGAGACACACTTCTTTTCACATCACCTATGAGGAAAATCTTAGTGATGAAACAAATTTAATTATTAACACTCTCTAAAAGTGCTGGAATTATCAAATTTAACAAGAAAATTTGTAGTACCTATTTTTCAAACTGTACCGACCCTGTGATGGTGTCTAATGTCACTAAGATACAATTAATAACCTTAAAACGCCAAATTCACAAAACTAAAATTCCCACTGCATGCATACTATTTTCATATTTCATTGCATTTATATTGTACTAGCGACCCGCCCTCGCTTCGCTCCGGATTAAAGTATTATACTTATAAACCTTCCTCTTCAATCACTCTATCTATTAAAAAAAAACCGCATCAAAATCCGTTGCGTAGTTTTAAAGATTTAAGCATACATAGGGATATAGGGACAGAAAAAGGACATGTTTCCAGTATCACTACATAGTATAAAAACTATGTAGTGATACTGGAAACATGTCCTTCAAAAGAAAAGTGCCACTTTGATCCCTACTAGCAGGGAAGAAAAGTCCCCTTTCCGAATGAATAAAATTGATGTGAATAGTATATTATTTTTAGGGTTCCTTACTAAAAATGTAGAAAAGCCGTCCTTATGGTATAGCTCAGTCCGTTTGTTACAGTGACATATTTTAGCAACTAGATGTTGCTCTTTTATCATTACCTTACCTAACCTAACCTAAGCAAATATAAACAAATTAAATTATTTGGATTTCTTATAAGTAGTTAGTAGTGTAACGGCCGAACCCTATATTCAAACCGCGGATAGATAAGGCTTACTTCGGGTTGAAATTTGACATTTGCCTATACAAAATGTGTCAAATTTTAATCCGAAGTAAGACTATCTGTCCGCGGTTTAAATATAGGGTTCGGCCGTAAGTGTGGTATCAGTATCATACCAAAGAATTTTATTTGCGCATTTTGTCTTGAATTTTTTATTTGATTTGGAAAGTTCAAAATCTTGAATATCAATGAATACAAGCTAATTTAATGTAAGTATCAGGAGTAAAATAGAGGGTGTTTCCATCTAACCCAGTTTGTAAGATAAAACAATAAATAAATGGCGTGGTCTGTACAAATACTGGAAATCTGAAACTTATCTTTAATAAAACCGGCCAAGAGCATGTCGGACCATGCTCAGTGTAGGGTTCCGAAGCCGTTAAGTACTATAAACATAAAAAACAACAAGTAATAACAAATTTTCTATTTAAAGTCAATTGGTGCCGTCTTTATGATTTTAGTAGGTACAAACACTTTAATCTCCTGTATCTCAAGAACCAAAGATGTCGTGATAGTTTTCCTTTAAAATTCGGTATTTATTTCAGATTTTTAGTATTTGTAGTTTTGGCTGTAGGGGGGGCCATTTGAGTCTAACAAAAATCGGTCTTTAAAGCTTAATATTTCATAAACGGATTACTTAATCAAAATACTGTTTTCACAAACCCGTAATATTTTTGATTGACCTATCAAACGACACCCTACACTATAGGGTAGACGAGAAAAAAAACATCCCCACGTTACGTGTAGAGGAGGTACCCTAAAAAAATAGATTTTTTTACATCTTTTTACGGACTCTAACATACTTATGAGGTAGGGTACTAGTTGTTTCCCGCGACTCCGACGGCGTAGAAGTCATTTATGGCTATTCCCTCAGGAACTGTCCAATTTTTCGGGATAAAAGTGCCATATATGTTCTTCCCCGGGACCCTACCAAATTTCATCTATGTTAGTTCAGCGGTTTATCCGTGAAAGCGTAACAAAGAGACAGACAGAGTTACTTTCAAATTTATAATAGATCATTAGATTCGTCTAAACTGTTGGAGTGACATAAGATAATGTTAATATTAAATGATAATGCTAAATTTCAATTTCAATGTTTTGTTTTTTGTTTTCTTATTTTTTGTGTATGTAGTTCCGGCTTCGGAACTCTATACTCAGCATGGACCGACATGCTCTTGCCCGATGTTAAGTTAATAAAAACGATCGTTACAGCTATACAACGTGTTACGAAATAATCCTTAAAAAAGAAATTACAAAAGTAGTGTCAACCCTTATTAAATAACGTCAGTTCAGTATCTTAGGTATACAGTTATACTAGGGTTGACACTACTTTCGTCATTTATTTTTTACGGATTATTTTGTAACACGTTGTATACAGATGCGTGTATACAAGAGTGTGAGAGTGTGTATGTGTGCATGAGACTGGTTGTGTGAGTATAGAGGTTTAAGATCTCTAGAAGAAATCCACCAGGAGGGCTGCGCTGAGCAAGGCTATAAAAATTAAGTAATCCTATTGGTAGAATTTTTTTTCCTGCACCGCCTAGCTCTAGCCTAGTGCATACTCACCCTAAGAGGTACGTATAGATAATGTTAATCTTTTAGCAGGCCCAAGGGCTAAGGCACCTAGAAATAGGACCTCCATCAATTGCAAGGCAGTCAGCTTATAAAAATATTTTGTTCAAAATGATGTACGAAATATTAGTAACTAAGAAAAACGCAGTACCTAGTACTGGGCCACGCTATCACCATCTTATCCATTAACCTACCGCCAAACAGCAGTGTTTGCATTGTTGTGTTCCGGTTTGGGGATAAGACAGCGGGTGAAATAACTAGCATAGAGGCATTCCATCTTAGTCCTAAGGGTTGGCAACGCATTTGCAGTTTTATGAATGCGAATGTCTATGGGTCACAGTTTTCACTTACTATCAGGTGGCCTCTCGGCTCGTTTGCCTTCTCAATGCCATAAAAAAGCTACGAAAAAAATATAAACTAACCAGTCTGTCCAGTATTCAGTAAAACGCCGCTTCCTTCATTGTCCCAGTACCCTCTGAACTTCAAGGCGTCCAGAGACGTCCACGTTGGACACTTTTGAAGAGATATCGCTATAGGAGACTGCGATGCACGCAGCCGCGATATTTGTTCAGCTGATGAAGACGGAAAAAGATATTTGACACACAGGTAATCATTTATTTTATTAGGTGAAAGAGTAACAACGAAAAATAATAATGTTAAAAATAATACTCCTAAAAGTGCAGAATAATATGTAAAACTTTTTTTTGTGCAGGTATGAGTTTGCTTACTTACCGTCAAGAAAACACAAAGAAACCGTTATGTTTTCCTGTTTCACTTACTATATATTTTTATTCTAAAGGGTATCCCCTGATTTGCTACAAAATCATTGGCTTCAATCAATTACAGTAACTATCTCTTAATTCATTTGTAATAATCATTCACTTGCTATGAAGTAATTTCCATAATCTTCAATTACCATGAGTTTTAAAAGCTCTAAACTTTTTTCGATGTTTTCAAACTCTATAACATTCCTTTGCTCTAATAACCATAATCGTCAGCCATAAGCTTTAAATGCCATAAGATTTATTTACTTTATAACGTTTAAAATTTTGAATGTTTACTAGGTCTAAGCATTGCTATGACCAAATTAATACTTATTGCGATTGGCAGTGAAAATCTCAGGCCATACGGGGGAATGGGTCGGTAGAACTTGCTAATAGGGGCTGAGGGGCGCAGCCCCGCCATAAAAATCCAACTTTACAGTCATCCTTTGTAAGATACGTAGATTTATTCGTCTTTTGTCCCTCAGAACAGAAAATAGAAGCCCCGCCCAGCGGGGCTCCGTCAAATTTTCTGTAAAACAGCTGGCTGAGTTGGACAGATAGTAAAGAAAGGAAATAGTGAAAGTTTGTTTGAGTTATAATATAGATTTAAACGATAGTTAAATCAAGTTCATAGGAAATAATAATAATAAAAACAATTAAATAGATTTAAAATTGTATGTTTTGTGAATATTAGAAATTTTAAAATTACATACTAAACGTTATAGAAAATGGCTTTTATAGCAAACTAATTATTAGTTTATTACAGCAAAAGATTTGATAGCATATGTATTTATAGCATTTCATTTTATGTCAATACATGTTAAAGTAAATATGTTAGACCCATCTTAAATATACATAATAGTCAATCTTAGGCCGGACTCTTGAAAGTTATAGTAAAACCGAGTTGACAGCAGACAAAGGTTTAGGATTAATTTACACTCGTAGCTTCGTAGTTCTAACAGTTTTGTGACCTGTAACCAAGAGTTATTAAATAGGTACCTTTATTATTTTATAACAAGTAGCCTATGTTCATCAGACATAATGTTGGCTTCTAATGGTAAAAGAATTTTTCAAATCGGTCCAGTAGTTTCGGAGCCTATTCGAAACAAACAAACAAATCTTTCCTCTTTATAATATTAGTATAGACTAGCGACCCGCCCTCGCTTCGCTTTGGGTTAAAGTATTATATATAAATCTTCCTCGTGAATCACTGGATTACACTTGCACCAATTCACGTGTAAAAAGATCAGTGTAGCAGTGTTTTGTTAAAGGTCTAGGTCTAAAGTTCTTTAAGTAAAAGTAAATATTGTAAATGCGATGAAAAATGTATTCTACTTGAGAGCTTTTTATTATTGGAGTATAGCAACTAGTTAGAATGGACTAAAGCTACTAAACCTGACCTGATTAATATTATGATTATAAGGGCCTGTTTCACACTCGACAAGTAAATTCATCTGTCAAATGAAGAAAGCCCACTCTCTGTCTATTTTCTAGTGTAGGAAAGAGCTATTTTTTTGACAGATATGCTAAACCATTGTGAAACAAACAAAATTTAGTTAATATCAACTTCTACACGGATGTGTCTAAAATCATGACACTTACGGCCGAACCCTATATTCAAACCGCGGATAGATAATGCTTACTTCGGGTTGAAATTTGACATTTGCCCATACAAAATGTGTCAAATTTTAATCTGAAGTAAGGCTATCTGTCCGCGGTTTGAATATAGGGTTCGGCCGTTAATCTATTGAACAGTTGTCTAAATGAACTAAAAGAGACTTTACCCATCATAAAAGTGCGTTTGCATCATCGACACGATTCTTCGAGGTAGCAGAAGAGATACGTCACCTCTTACGTGCTTTGAACTAACATGAATAGACATACCATCGTCTATGAGCAAAGTTCTAATATTGGAGAAGATAGCTATGCGATAACTATTATCATCTTCATGTGTTTAAAGAGAAAGAAATAGCAAGGAACCTTCTGATGCAGCTGTTTTCGCCGGGGTCACCACACACTTAGGCAGGAGCTTCATTTTCCACGTGCTGTACGTTCAACGTCCCAAAAACATTGAAAAACAATTGGATGAACTTCAGTGATATGGAATTTGCCTTGATAAGATATGGCAAATATATTTATCGTATTTTTGACACGGAAGGATTAGCAACCTGAAGTATGTCACCTAATATCTTGCGCTACTAGATTTTTTTGCGTCTCTACATGTTAAAGAGTATCGTTATTTAAAACTAAAATCATATCGAGGAACTGTGATTGCTAAATCTATTATATTGCCGTAATAGTCATGATTACAGATGAGCTGCTTGGTAAGATTTTCAGCGGCTTTTTTTATCGTTGAAATCAGTTCACTTGCATTTTAAATTTAATTTTGTTTCAATCTAAACACTTACCAAGTTTTTACGCTCTAACAGTTATACCACGTGATAAAAAGAAGTGTTTCTTTTTGAGAAAACTTAGCTAGAATATTAATTATTATGAGCATGGCTAGCTCAAGGGATTACAAGGAAAACTACGCATTATGCTTCAGAAATAAGATAGCAAACACCCGGATAATAAGATGGATGGTTCGTAGCACCATTGATTAGATACTGTCGGACACGAGTAGAAAGTCTTGAGTCTATGTCGAATGGGGTCGTTAGGGAGGATCTTCGTCTGAAATTATTAAAAAATATGTTTATGCGTAACAACTACTACAAATTCTAAATAAACCTTTATTTGGATACTTACCTATCGTATTAAGATATAAAATCAGTATAATGCAATAGTATAATCGGTTGGTCCCAAAATTATCTTATCATATTTTTTAGACGTTCATTGATACTGCAGGCATTTTTAAAACCGTTTTTATCGGCTTTCCATTTTGCTACAGGGCATATTCAAAATAAAGTGTACCCTAGTTAAGGAAAATTTATAAACGTTAACTTTTGTCAGTTTTGTGACGTAATTAGCCATAATGGCAAATGTTCGTCACAAAACTGACAAAGTTTCTTAATTTTCCTTAACTAGGGTACACTTTATTTTGAAAATGCCCTATAGTTACCATACAATTGGTATTTGGGGCCAAGTTTTTTTTCATGAATCGTTGGAAAAAATCTGTCCACAATAAGTTCAACGCCAATACCACGTACAAAAATGGTCCGCTCCTCAATACTACCCTTATTAGATATTCGGTATTCTGAAAACCTACACGTATATTAGAATATAGTTGAGAAATTATCTTTATAATTTCTCTTCATTTTGATATACAAGTTAGTTAGTTATATAATTTACAGAAATGGTTTGTGTAAACAATACAAGATGTGGTATCGACTGGTTTCCGAATTTGGTTTGTTTGATGACGCGCGCTTTAATAATGTTAATTCCTCTACAATTCTTCTTCTTCTTCTTCGTCGCTTCCTCATGACTGAGGGTCGTGACCACTTGAGGCCATAATTTTGCGCACCAAAGCTCTCCACTCCACACGGTTTTCCGCTTTCCGGATTGACGCCTGTAGACTTTCCTGACAGACGTCTTTCACGGCATCGGTCCATCGGGTCGGCGATCTTCCGCGGCCCCTTTTTCCTTCCACATGGCCAACCACGATGAGCTTTTCCAAATTATCTGGCTCGCGCCTAGCCACGTGACCGAAGTACTGCAAGATCCGCTGAAGGCAGATGGTCGATAAGCGGCTCTTGATCTTTAATTCGGCCAGGATCGACGCATTAGTGCGACGTGCTGTCCAAGGGATTCCTAGCATTTTACGCCAGCACCACATTTCGAATGCGTCAATCCTGCTCCGAATACGTGCCTTCAGAGTCCAGGTTTCTGAAGCGTATAGAAATATAGAGAAGATCAGGGTTCTCATCAGCTTAGTTTTGGTTCCTCTGTTAATACCTCTGTTCCTCCAGATCTTCTCTAGGCGCCTCACTGCAGCCTTTGCAATCTGAGCTCTTCTAACAACCTCTTTTTCACAGTCACCGTCAGCGGCAACTAAAGATCCGAGATAGACAAATTTGTCCACGGTATCAAGGTCGGCTAGTTCTCCCGTTCGCTGCATTTTGGCCGCCCAATCCACAAACATGAGCTTTGTCTTGGACCGATTGATATGCAGGCCATACTCCACGCTCACTCTTTGGACCCTATGCAGAAGCTCAGCAAGTTCACTTTCACTAGCGCCTATAATGGTAGTATCATCTGCAAAGCGTAGATTATTAATGAGATGTCCTCCGATTCGTATGCCTCCATTCCAATCCTCCAGTACTCTTCTCATGATGTGTTCGCCTACAAGATTGAAAAGTTGTGGCGATAAAATACACCCTTGTCTAACTCCACGGTTGGTCTGAAACGGTTCCGATTCGGTGTCCTCTACCCTGATCTTAGAACTGCCGTCGAGGTACAGGTTCTGCACAAGGAAAATGAGATGATCTGGTATACCCATCTCTCTCATGACTTCAAACATTTTCATCCAGCTGATGCAGTCAAAGGCCTTTGCATAGTCAATGAAGCACAGGGCCATCGGCACGTTGAACTCTCTAGCCTTTTCGATGAGCTGCCTGATGTTCAGTATCTGCTCACGTGTACCTCTACCTCTGACAAAACCCGCCTGCTCCCTTGCAATCTGCCCGCTGATGAAATTTTCGAGCCTTTTATTGAGGATATGCAGAAAGACTTTGCTCGCATGGGATGTTAACGAGATGGTACGGTAGTTCTCGCACTTCTTTGTAGAGCCTTTCTTGTGCAGCGGTACCACCACTGACTCCATCCAGTCCTCGGGCCATTGACCGGTCCTCCAAACTTTTAGGCATACGAGATGAAGAACCTTTGTGCCTTCCGGACCCAACCACTTGAGCATTTGCGCGGATACTCTGTCTCCACCACAAGCTTTGTGTTTCAGCCGCAGCACTGCAGCTTCGACTTCATGTAGGAGGATATCCGGCTCCCTATCAGTGAAGTCCATCCGCTCCTCGATGAAGTCATTTTTCTCACTGTATAGCTGTTGGCAGTACTGGCGCCACCTCTCAAGCACAAGATGTTTATCCACCAGTGGTGCTCCTTGTTCATCTTCTATTGTCCAGCTCCTGGGTTTAAAATCCTTAGCAAGGAATTTCACCTTTGCGAACATGTCTTTGGTGTGTGCATGATTTGCCGCTTTTTCCATGTCTTGGCATACTTCGTCGATGGCGGCATTCTTATCCCTTCTGCACAACCTTTGAACTATGCCATGCAGTTCCCGATAGCGCTGCCTCTCCATCTCTGAGTTTAGGCCACCCTCCTTAAGAGCTCTTCTGTCCTCAATGAACGACCATGTGTCGCTCTTCATCCAGTCAGCCTTAGGACCCGACTCTCTAACTTTCGCCGCTACCTCCTTGGCCGTTTCCAGGGCGACAGTCTTCAGGATCTCCCAAGAAGCGTGTGCCGAATCAAAAGGGTCCACTTCCAACTCCTTAAGGCGTAGTCGCGCAATTTTCCGGAACTCATCTTCGGTCTGCATTGGCAAGTTAATAGGTCTCTTCGAAAATTTTATACGAGCAGCCTTTAGTCGGATTTTAATGGCAGCTGCCAGTAGTTGGTGATCACTACCACAGTCCGCTCCTGGTCGCGTTTTGGTGTAAGTGATAGACGACCTCCATCTCTTGCCAGTCATGATGTAGTCGATCTGGTTTCTATATTTACCATTCGGTGACGTCCAGGTGTACAGTCTTCGCGGATGCTGTTTGAACCACGTATTCATCACTGTCAAGTTGTTCTCCGCGCAGAAGTCTAGCAACATTTGTCCACGCTCATTCCGTTCGCCTAAACCATATCTGCCTACATTTTCTCTAAGGTGTTCGTCCGATAAAGTAGCTCCTATCTTTGCATTAAGATCACCTAGCAGAACTGTAATTTCTTTAGATGGTATGCCTTGATAAACTTGACTTAATGTGTTATAGAAGTCAGTAATCTCTTCCTCGCTAGACGCAGAAGTGGGTGCATACACTTGTATCAGATTTATCGGGTGAGGCCACGCTTCCAATTTCAGGCGTGCTATTCTGTCACTTATGGTATCATACCCCAAAATCGCATTTGCTACGTGTTTAGCAATTAGAAAACCGACTCCACTGAAACTGTTCTCATCGCTACCTGCATTTATCATAGTCATTCCTTTGCCAATCTTCGAATGTCCACATTGTTTGAGATGCGTTTCGCTTAAGCCCAGTATGTCCAGTTTGTAACGACTCATTTCTGCCTCCACTACCTCCAGTTTTCCCGCTTTGTTTAGTCCGCGCACGTTCCATGTGCCTATCATTAGAGCTTGGTGCTTGGTGTTGAGTTTCTTGTCAGCAGTAGTCCAATTTCTGCAAGTAGCCTGGTGACCCACTGCATTGCAGCCGGTAGCCAATTTCACACCAGGGGACCCGGAACCCACCTGGCGCCGGGGGTCAGCCGGATGGCATGACAAACTATTTCTTTGTGTGAACCTCATCATAGTTTCGTTGGGATGTATTAGTCACGGTAGTGTCCCAGTCCTTTCCGTACCAGGCTTTTTAGGGAGTTATTTGTGTCCCAAGGCTGCTGCAGCCTCCTCTAGCCGGTTTCCTGACTAGGTGTATGGTTATCCCGCCATTTACTCGGTCGCCAGAGCCTCGTCTGTTGTCAAGCAGGGAGCACCACGGACACCTATTGGTTACCGCCGCCCTCCGGCGCGTGCAGGTGAGGTTGACATTTGGGTCGGAAAAATCTTGAGTTCCGTTCTCCCCTTACTCTACAATTATCTGTTGTAAAAAACAAACATTTCTGTAAGAAGTGTTAAAGTATTGAAGACAAGATAAAAGAAACAATGCAAGCAATTGACGAGATTTACTGCACAGATAATATTAATGATCGACCTTAATTCCATAACAACAACAAGTTTTATTTATTCATTCTCCTGCCCTTATCCCAACTTATTTGGGGTCGGCGCAACATGTATTTTTCTTCGATACTTCTCTATTAGTCGCCATCTCGGTAGCCAAGCCATATCATCTTTCACACAGTCCATCCATCGTTTTATTTTTTGTGGGGAAAAAAACATATACATACAATTCATTTTAATCGTTAAAGAGAAACTCCCCCTAGAGATGATCTAGTCGAAGCACACAGGTGCATTTTCTCATGCATCTTTTAGTGCAATCGATATCACAACCCGCCCTGTTTGTGATGCTACTTTTTCAGTACTTTGTGAAGGGCGAGTCTCATAAAATATTAACAACCTTTGATATAATATCATAGTAGAAATAATAATTTCATCCTTACTAATATTATAAATGTGAAAGCGTGAATGTTTGTTACGCTTTCACGCAAAAACTACTTGACGAATCATCATGAAACTTTGTACACATTCTGGGAGATACTTACTAGAAGTAACATAGGACACTTTTTATAAAAAAAAATTGTTAAGAAAAAAAAATTGCAGCGGGCGAAGCCGCTGGCGGGTCGCTAGTAAACTATAATTTAATGTAGCATTTGTTTAGTTTAACGCTAATTTTATATAAGTATCGTACGGGTTATCCGCTGACATGGACTAACTAGAAGACACCCGCGACTTCATACGCGTTCAATTAGTTTTCCGCTACTTCACTCATGTGTATGTAGACCCCTCTGGCCACGTGGTCCTACTGCCTTTGTCCTACCGATCGGACCACAGGAACTTTTTTTTCCGGTTGGTTCGATTAATCGGATTACAAGAAATTGTAATTCCGCTTCGTCCTACGGACCACATGAACTTTTTTTTCCGGTTGGTTCGATTAATCTGATTACAAGGAATTGTAAATCCGCTTCGTCCTACCGATCGGACCACATGAACAATTTTTAATTGTGCTCAATTTGTATATCTATCTATATACTTCGTGCACGGGACGTACCCGAAGGATTTTAACCATCGATTCTAGAGCCTATTTGGAGTTTATAATGTGGTATAACATGTAGTCCAATATCGCATAATTTCCGAGTTTTTTATTTTTTTAAAAACAATTCCATAGTTAATTTAATTTGAACTCTGTCACCTTAAAGCATTATTTCAGCGTCTAGAATCGATGGTTAAAATCCTTCGGGTACTTCCCGGGCACGGTGTATATTTGTATACCAAAAAATTTACCACACCATTTTTTTGTTAAAATCGTAAAATATAGGCCAATTTAAGTTACTGATTTCATCCGTTTGCCAATTAGATACGTTTCATATTTTTTCCATAGTACGCATTTTGTGATGACGTCACTATTGACTTCACTTGTACTGCAAAACGGCAAGGACAAATAAAAGTCAAAAAACCTTTGAACCTAAGCACGTCTTTTATTGGTATGAGACGTTACATACGACGATATGTTACAACTCCACAAAATAATTCAAACTCAAATTAAAAATAATTACATTCTAATTAATAATATAATAATATAATTTAATTATGTACTGATACTAGAGATGTGTGCTCCAACGTTACATTTTAAAAAGCGAGCCTTTCCACGCTTACCTTTCCAAAAAGAATCCGACTTCCATATCAAAATTAATGAGCATAGTGTTAGTATTCAAGATAAATTCATCACGTCGAATCACTTCTTTTCGTCGTATTTCGAGGAGGCCTCCTTTCATTTTAATCAGATAAAAGTCCGAATCTTTTTTCAAAACATTGAGAATGCTCACCAAATTTGGCTTCCTTCTCCCAACCAACTGATTTATTTTGGAGTGCCACCCTTCTAAACAATTTGTAGTTCTTATGATCTGCCCAAAGATTGACCACTTTGCTCTACGTCATCATCTGGCATGTCATTTAATATATAGGCCCAACCATCCTTTATTAAATACGATGGTAAGAATGGTAGTACTGTAGCCAAAGCCACAATTCTTTTTTGACTTTGTGCTTTTGTCACTTTTAATTTCTGTGCTTGTCTCCAAAGTGCTCTCGCGTAGTGATAAAAGCAGCCTTTTATCACTGCCTGTGGAAATGTTTTTCTTATCGCACGCATTGCTGCTAACTCATAGTCCGTCATGAATTGTTGAGGATTAAAGCCTGGTATCTGAGATTTAACCATGTTCAGCATTATTTCATAGGATGTTGCTTTTTGGTCTGACATTAAGATGTAAATGACTGGAACAACGTAAACAAACTGTGTTGAAGAACCAATATCTGCATGTATCGTATACAATTGCTGAAATGAAATTGGGCAACTGTGAAAAGTTTCATCACCAAAAAAAGACGTAAGGGTTGGTATGAGTTTTCTAGCTTCTTGTGAGCAAAATGCGATGATACGTACATCATCGCAAGCATAATCCGCCAACATAAAAGGTTCAAAAGCCGGCGGTATCTCTACCTCCATGGGGTTTTTATAGCTTAGTTTTTTAACCTGAAGACCTTCCTTCCTTTTATTGAATAATTCACTTTTAACTGCATTGTACGTTGGTATTTCTTTTAGGATTTCGAGACCAGCATCTTTCAGTGGTGTTACGTGTTCGTCATATATGGCTTTTATGGGTGTTAAAGTTTTACTTGCTGCCTCTTTCATTAAATAAAATTGTTTGTCAATTTCATTTTTATGTAAATCAGGAATACAAGAATGCGTCTTGCAATTTGAAATGCGAGAATCCTGTAATTAAATGTACTATTATTTATCAGTAACTAGGGTTTTGGGAAAAATACTTTGATAGGCGTACAGGTATATGACAGTGCTGATTTAATTTTTATTAAATGTATGGAACCAAAAATTTACTTACATGTATAGTAATAGACCCTCGGCATTTTACAGTTTTTTTTTGCTGCACACCCAAAGAATAGATCCGCTGCTGTATTTTTTGTTGCGGTAAAATTGGTATCTGTTGTCAAAAATCAAAATCAAAATGTTTATTCAGTAAATAGGCCCCCATGGGGCTCTTTTACACGTCGGTAATATGAAGTGAATTTACTAGCGCTTCAGATAAGACCATCATTGCGGAGAAGAAGCGCCAAGAAACTCATCAATCTCTCATTTCATTTTTTCAAACAAAAGTACAGAAATACTTAAAAGTAAGTTACATTACAAGTACTTAATAAAGTAATAAATAATAATGATTAAAGCTTGAACAAATAAAATCAATACAAATGTAAGGCAATAACATTAAACTAAAAATAATAAGTCTAGGAGAACAACACGACGAGGTCTCTACGTCAAAAGCCATATCTAGAATAATAAACTGAAGAACCAGTCCTTGCAAACGTGAACAGACCGGACCCCACAAACAGCACCCGTTCACGAGTATGACGCGTATCTCAGCCATATCGCCTCTCTCAACCATGTGTTCGGGAAAGTGGCGACCCGATCAACGACGCCGCCGTAAGCAAAGACCTTTAAGCGAGCATGACTTGCTCAAGCTGCCGGACAACATAGAAGTAATTTTGCGTGAAACAGCTGTCCGGCGAGAAACATCACAGTGTGTTCTCATAAAAGCGTCACGTACGTACAAGAACTAATAAAGATAAAAGACAAATACATGATAGTAAACATAAAAAGTAGTGTTTGAATACACAGCTTCCTTAAGGGCGTGTTTAAAATACAAATGTTATAAATATGCTTAGCTTACGAAATGATCTTACTTTAATAATAGCCTAGATACTACTTAAATACATCTCGGTCACCAATGAAGTCGTTTACAGTATAATATGCCCTACCCAACAAGCAGCGCTTGATGTGAGATTTAAATTCATTGAACGGCATATTGACGATATCAGATGGTATCTTGTTGTAAAAACGTATACAGTTCCCCGCAAACGAAGTGCCTACCTTACGGAGACGGTGCCCTGGAAGAGCAAGCTTATCCCTATTTCTAGTATTTAAATTGTGAACGTCGCGGTTATGCCTAAAGTCATGTATGTGTTTACGTACATACATGATATTCTCAAAGATATACTGAGACGCGACTGTAAGAATATTAATTTCTTTTAATTTATCCCTGAGTGAAATACGAGACCCCAATTGATAAATGTCTCGTACAGCCCGCTTCTGTAACACAAAAATGGTCTTGATATCTGCCGCTCTTCCCCACAGCAAAATTCCGTAACTCATAACACTATGGAAATAACTATAGTATACTAGTCTCGCCGTCTCGACGTTAGTAAGTTGTCGGATTCGCTTTACCGCATAAGCCGCCGAACTTAGCTTACCTGCAAGTGTGGATATATGCGCACTCCACTGCAGTTTTGAGTAGAGTGATACCAAGAAATACTGTTCTATCTTCGAATTCCAGTGCCCATCCTTCAGTCTAATACTAGCCGCATTCACTCTCTTCACGTTCGATAAGGAAAATTCTACGCACTTCGTTTTTTTGGCATTTAAAAGTAAGTTGTTGGCTGTAAACCAGTCAACAATTGTAGACAACGCGTCATTGATGTCATTAAAATTATCCTGTTTCCTATCCGTTTTGAACATAAGTGAAGTATCGTCAGCAAACAAAACTATTTCATGTTTATCGTGCAATACATATGGGAGGTCGTTGATATAGATTAAAAATAAGAACGGACCCAAAATAGAGCCTTGAGGCACTCCCATAGCAACAGATGACCCTGAAGATTGTGTCCTGTTAATGCAAAGGTGGCTTGGTGTTGTAGAGCAACACCAAGCCACCTTTGCGTTTTAAGTATAATAATTCTGGTTCATTATTATCTGCATCCATGCTTTGTCCGACCAGACAATAATTTGTAATGTTGATAATATATCTTTCAATTTCTCGCAAGAAAAGCAAGAACAATGTCGGTGACAGCTATATCTATTGACATTGACTTTATATTATTTCCTAAGGAAGTTACCTAATACGCAGTATGCAGGTCGCATTAGTCGCATTACTCATGTCTAGAACGCGTGATCCGATTGGCGGGACTACGTGGTCTAAGAAAACGTCAGTTTCTATAGTCCGATTAGTTAATCGAACCAACAGGACATCAAAAGTTCACGTGATCCGATTGGTGGGACTACGTGGTCTAAGAAAACGATAGTTTCTATAGTCCGATTAGTTAATCGAACCAACCGGAAAAAAAAGTTCATGTGGTCCGATCGGAAGGACAAAGGCAGTAGGACCACGTGGCCAGAGGGATGTAGACGACACTATTAAATCACGATTTGATAGTGTCGTCTATATTATGTCAAATACCTCGTTTATCGCTATTCTTTCAGGAACTGTTAAAATTTCCGGGATAAAAAGTATTTATGTCCTTCCTTGGGACCTTAGTTATCTTTATACCAAATTTCATCTAAATCGGTTCAGTAGTTACTGAGATTAGCGCGTTCAAGCAAACAACCTCTTTAGCTTTATAGATTAGTATAGATTTAGTTTCTTATAACATACACAAGACATACTTAATAATTAAAATATTTTTGTGTGTTCTTTGTTGTTTGAAAAAAACAATGTCATAATGTGTTTTGGTAATTTATTATATTACTTAATCTTTACACACAAAGTTACTACAGTTATAGTTTATTGTTCGTATGAATTTATATGTTTTATCATTGACCGTTTGGTTCATTGTACCAACGGAATGTTATTATAAATAAAATTATACAAAGTGATACTCCATGGATTATTATATTATGTTATATTAATTACCCGGTTCATGAATGCTTATTTATGAATACTTACCGAGTAATGAATAGCAATTCAATAGTACATTATTGCCTAGACGTGAAAAGTAGGGGATTGCATGACGAGGATCTCTTTTGCCTGTAACATCAAATTTACCATGAAAAAAAAAACCACCCATTTTTTTTAAAAGGTGGCGGCGCTGGGGCGGCGGTGCAGTGCGGCGGCGGGAGGCGAGTCACTGTGAATTCTCAATACTGTCTTGTAGTTTTCAAAAGGAGATTCTCTCTCAATACGTCGATTTTTTTTACAAATAAATACATAAAATGTGCATTTGTATCATTTCGTTGCTTTTTGAGAAAAGCGTTATATATGCCTCGGCGGAGATGGGATTGCCTGACTCGTATTTAACCACCTCATTGCGCCTAGTCAATAATGTACTATTTTACATCTACGCAAATAAAAAGTCAAAAATATTTCAATCTGGATATTTACTCGTGAGCTCATGTCCGACATTGGTGTTTTTAAACATACATACATCTCTGCCACGGAGTGCCTGCAGGGCTCGATTGTGAGAGGTTATCGGCTCCCAGCTGGTACTAACAATGGTATTTGCGAGTTCAATGTTCTCCTAAAAAAAAGTTATACCAATAAAATAATAATAGTACTTAATCGCTGCATAAGCACCACTTATGCCATATGTGTAGTTGAAATTTGACACCATATTTAAATGGCAAATGCAAAAGTTAACCTGAAGAAACTAAATCTATCCGAGCCTCGTATATCCTGCTCGGCCATGAGCCACGCGAAGGCGATGCATTAGGTATATCTATACCCCCTAACTTATAAACGTGGAATAACCGTGGGGTAGCTAATGCCATGCTTTATCACTTTCTGTTAGATGCAAATGTCACAATTACAGGTAAAGACAAAGCATTGCATAAGCTACTCCACGGTTATTCCACGTTTATATATAACCTCGTAAGGCCCACCATACTACAAACAGGGAGATTTTTGTGACTAAGAATTTGAATTTACAAGTAAGGAAATAAAGTTCAATTTTCCTTGCTCTTAAATGGCATTTTCAAGTTTGAAACAAATTAAAATGAACTTTATTACCATTGAAATAAAGTTCAGACTAAATTGGCTTGATTATGTACTTCCTATGGAACACCAGGTCTCAGGAGGATATTTAAGGGGGATAGTGTTTTATGTTAATGCTCCACTTCGGGCCGATGGTAAAATGCCTTTTTTGTTTAAGTTGGAAAATATTAATTGGATACAATGACTTATACAACTGCTAAAAAAATATATTAAAATAAACAGATTTATAAGGAAAACCCGAAGGTTGTTAAAGCAAAATAAACTGTATTATAGAAAATGTATACTAAGTAAAATAAATGTAAAGTTAGTTGATAAATTATATATATATACCACTATGTTAGAAAATAATAAGTTAAAGTATGACAATGACACACAAATGTTACAATTAAAAATTCAGGATTTAGAGGAGTCGTTACAAAAATTGCACAATATGCAGGAAAATTCAAATAAAATTATAGATGAGTATTCTTTAGGAATGGATGATCTAATAGGGCAGCTCAACTATAATTTAGAGTTAGTTCAGTCACTGGAGGACGACCACACATGTGTCTGTCAACACAAGAGTGACTGTCCGGCCCCCGGTGGACTGAAGCAGAGTTTGTGTGTCAGTGTCCCTACACAAAAGGAATATGATGAGAAGTGTTCCTTTCATAAAAACTTAAATAATAATAGTAATACCAATTTGACATCCAAACCTGACATAATAATGTACTGCGATGAGATTGGTAGCAATATGGGCTCATTATTGAACTCATACACTAAGGGACATAGTGTGATCAGCAACTGTTTACCTCTAAGCAGCTTGGAAAATATCCAAAATAAAATTTTAGAGGACAGCTATATTGATATAGACACGACTTTGCTTATTCTTGTAGGAAATAGAGGGAATGTAAACAAAAATAAACTAATTAATTTTTTTGAAACTTTGAATAGCCTTAGTGTGAAACATATCATATTGTTTACATTCCCTTATTGTAAACAGTTGTCACAGTTGGAAAATGACATAAGACATAATTTAAATGTGACACTTTATAACATGTGTACATATAATAAAAAAATTGACATTATTGACTCTAACAATTATGTTAGCAATTATTATATTTTAACAAAAGGTAAATTTTACCTGCCTAATTATTTTAAGAAACAGATAGCTATGTCGCTATCCTATTTTTTTGACATTTCAGCCAAGAATTTGGCTCCTGCTGCTATACAGCAACCTGACAGGTTTTTGGAACATGTTCCAATTACTATCAATCATTTAAATTAAATCACAAGACAACAGAGGAGCTCAACCCTGGCAACCAAATTTGTTATAAATATAAGGACAAATTTAGCAGCAAAGTATTTAATTATATCACTCTGGTTCACCAGAATATTCAATGTATAAGGAGTAAAGACCTGCAAGTCGAGTTATTTCTTAATAGTAATAGCATTGATATTTTATGTATAACGGAACACTGGCTAACTAGTAACGAAGCTATGTTTAATTTTATCAACCACCAGGTCGGCAGTTTATTTACAAGAAATAGCTCGATACATGGCGGGTCGTTAATCATATTAAACAATAAATTAAAATTTAAAGACCGTAAGGACATTGTGTCCTTATCTGTTGAACGAATATTAGAACTCGCTGCAATAGAGTTAGAGCAATTCATAGTTGTATGTGTATATAGGCCACCATTAGGCAATTTCGAAATTTTTGAGAAGATTATGGAAACTGTTCTAATAAAATTATCTTATTCGAGAAAAAAAACAATTATATGTGGAGATTTTAATGTAAATATTTTAGAAAACAGTCCACTAACCAAAAGATTAATAAATCTTTTCAAATCTTTCGGCCTGACACATACTTTTATGGAGCCAACTAGAGTTACTAACACTAGCGCCACGTGTATTGATAACATTTTTACTGATATAATTCCTATTGGTAAGAGTGTGATCAGCAACCTGGAATCGGATCATTTGGGTCAATTAATTAAATTCAAGTCCGTATCGAATAATATTCCAAAAAAAGAAATTACTTTTGTGCCAGTAACTGCAGACCGTGTGGAAAGAATGAGACATAACCTAGTGCATAATTTGCCCTTTCTAACAACTGATAAGGGACCCAATGACATGTACAACTCATTCTTTCACACATTCATGAAACAATTTAACGCAGTATTTACATCCAAATCGGTTGTGGTTGGTGGTGCAAAGGTTTTCAGTGACTGGGCTACTGCGGACTTACATAAGCGTAGAAGAATACTGTATCAACTATATGAGGAACGGAGGTATAACGCGAGTGAGGAGTTTAAGGAACATGTCAAACAGTATTCTAAGCAATTCAAGATAGACTGCCGTATAACTAAGCGAATTTTTTTAAGTAACAAAATCTTGAATAGTTCTGATGTTATTAAAACGACCTGGAAAATAATTAATGAAGAAACAGGTCGCCGAAAAAAGAACATTAACGACTATCGTTTAAAAGTAGATGGTAAAATAATAGATTCCAATCCAGATATCGCAATTGAATTTGAAAAGTTTTTTACCGATATACCAGTGTCCACGACTAAGTGCTTGAACTCTTCGCCTACGTCTGCCATTGTACTTTTAGAAGATAACGTGCCTGAATGCAGTATATACTTTGAATTCAAGCGCGTTACTGCCTTGGATGTAATTAAGGCATTCAACTCAATCAATATAAAGAAAACCAGTGACCTTTGGGGAGTGTCGGTCCATGTACTCAAATCCTTAATTGAAGTCATAGCATCTGACTTAATGGTCGTATTTAATCACTGTGTTGATTGTGGTGAGTTTCCTGATCTTATGAAACATAGTAAGATAATTCCATTATTCAAAACGGGTAGTACTTTTGACCCCACAAATTTTAGACCAATATCCATACTACCCACTTTCAGTAAAATATTTGAGAAATTGATTTTGTCACAGTTAGCGGAACATTTTCGGTATAATAATTTATTACACAATAAACAATTTGGTTTTACTCGGGGTCGCTCGACAACCGAAGCTGGTGTTGAGTTGATTAAAAACATTTTTAATGCCTGGGAAGGGTCACAGGATGCTTTAGGTATTTTTTGTGATTTGTCCAAGGCCTTCGATTGCGTTAACCATGACACATTGATCAGGAAACTACACCACTATGGAGTTAGAGGTACTGCGCTAAACTTAATAAAAACGTACTTTTACGGGAGAATACAAAGGGTAGACGTGAATGGAGTACGATCACCTGGGTCATTGGTCTCAATGGGCGTACCACAGGGCTCAATATTGGGTCCATTTTTATTCCTCATCTACATAAATGACTTACCTTACCTTATAAAGGACAACCATGATATAGTATTGTTTGCTGATGATACGTCACTTGTGTTCAAAGTTAAACGACAACAGCAGTTTAATGTCGATGTAAACAATGCTATATCAAAAGTAGTCGATTGGTTTAGTGTTAATAATTTATTACTGAATGAAAAAAAGACGAAATGTATAAAGTTCATGACTACTAATGTGAAAGATAGTCAAACTACTGTAACTATTAAAAATGACAAACTAGACCTAGTTAATGATACAGTGTTTCTTGGTATAACGTTAGACTCCAAGCTCCAATGGGGTCCTCATCTTGCTGGATTGGCGGGTAGACTCAGATCAGCAGTTTTTGCAGTTAATAAGATTCGGCAATTAATAGACTTAGATACCGCTCGATTAGTTTATTTTAGTTACTTCCATAGTATTATGTCATATGGTATTTTACTGTGGGGTAGTGCTGCTGATGTAAATAGCATCTTTGTTCTGCAGAAGAGGGCTATTCGTGCTGTCTACAAGATGGGCCAGAGAGACTCGCTTAGAGATAAGTTTAAAGAAATTAATATATTGACCATGCACAGTCAATACATTTATGAAAACATTATTTATGTTCATAAAAACATCGCTAAATTTAGAAAGAACTGTGACATACATAATGTTAATACCAGAAATAAATATAAGCTCGCAGTGCCCTTCACGCGGCTCCATAAAATAAAAAACTCTTTTATGGGTAATTGTATTAGGTTCTAATAAGCTCCCAAGTAATGTTACTGAACTATCAGTAAATAAATTTAAGAGTTACGTTAAGCGTAAACTAATTTCTAAAGCATATTATAGTATTAAAGACTATATTAATGATAACAATGCTTGGGACTGAATTGCTTGTAATAAAATGTTTAGTCCTTACGACAAAAGGTTGCGAACGTCGAAAAAAAAAAAAAGACATCCGACAGAGTTTCTTACAGGTTCTTCTCTGATCGGTCGCGATTTGAACCTGCAGTCAATTTAGGCTAAGTCGCTACTATGACGTTTCAAAAGAGTTTATTATTTGTAAACCTACTTGAATAAAGATTATTCTGATTCTGATTCTGATTCTATTTAGAAGAGCCACTTAAGGTGCGAGTGCAAATTTAAAACGCGAGTCGTACCTGGAAATGGTTGGACTGCTTACGGATGATATTTTAACATCGCAGGATAGTCAAATTAACAGTAAACTTGCAAAGTATTGGTTTAGTTTATTTATTTGAATTTACACACTTATCAATTTCCTTTACCCACATGTAAAAAAATAACGTGGACCACGATAAATATCGTTGAAAAAAAAAAACTATAGCAGTGATTACAAGTAAGTTTAAGACGATCATGGGATGATAATCATGGTAACGATGATATAACTCTCTCTTACATTTGAAACAGTCAGTAACTCTGATCGCACCAGCCACAGCACACTCTCGGTGCAGGGAGGCACCGTCAGAGAACCCTGGTAGCGGACGTAGCTCAACAACGGAGGAATAAAGTACTCCAAAGGTTGGCACAAGGCTGTTTTATTTTCCCAGTTTAAGGTAGCCGCCCTAAGAATGATATTCAAACCTGGATCTGTTATGGTTGAGTTCTGTAAACAAAAGGAGTTAGTTTTCTTTCGTTTCGGACACACCTGAAAAAAACTGGTCACTTTTAAATTTTTATTCGAAAGAATCCATTTTATAACAACCTAATTTAAAGCGTTTCATGATTAAAAGTGTTAACGTTATTGAATCATTTATGTGTGGTTGCCACTGTCTTCCCGTGGAGTTCGAATAAGGGCTTGTAGTACTGTAAGGTAGGCTTGCAACCTGTCACTAATACACCAGTAACCTGGCCTGATTATCCAAAATGTGGTTATATAATTTTACGAACAAGTCTTTTTAGAGTTGTTGGTATTTCTGTAGCTCAGCCTACCCCACTCTGTGAGTAAAGGCGTGATGTTATGTACGTATGTATGCATAAGAAATACACAGAAAAATACCACTCTCTGAGTAGGTACTCAAAACCAATAAAAATTATGATATGCTTTTCAGAAACCTGTCAAATATCCTATTAATCCTTTGTGGTAAGAGTAGAGACCGATCAAAGACCTATCAACCTAACCTAAAGGAAAAAGTCTGACCAAGGGGTATTTTATTGCTGCTTCCTTGGCCATAGACAAACTGGCACCGTTAAAGTGTCATAACATAACATAACATAAGTGATGTAAATCATTATAATTATTAAATATTATTATCCATTTCAGCTTGTATGGTTTTTGTGAATATGAGCTTCGTTGTCTGAAATAAAGATTTCTTAGTTTGTAATAAATTAATAACAAATCGAACGGTTTTGTTTTACCCTAATTTTTAAGAGCTTTAGTAAAACCATCCGTAGGTAGTACAAGTAAAGTAGTAAGTTGCATGCGTTGAATATTTTTTTAAACAAAGTTTAGCTAGATCCGCAATTTTGTGATACTTGTTTGATATTTTAGAACTCACAATAAATACTGCTCCTTGGTGTAACGGATAGACAGAAAAAAATCCTGCTTATAAGGTTTCCATTTTGTACCCTCTGGACCCTCTTAACCCGCGGAGCGCCCTATCAACCCCGTGTGTTCCTAATGATATTTGAATTAGGAAAACAGAGTAGTTCGAAGTAAGAGTGATATTAGAAAGTACATATACGAGTATATCGACGGTGGAAATTTCAAATGTCGTAAGGGACAAACGCTTACTTTTCAGGGGAGCCAGAAAACAAAATTCCACTTTATTTAAAATCATAACTTGGAAACTACTCATCCCATTAAGATGATTCTTGGAAGCATACTTTTTAAATAACTTCGCCTACCCTAATTTTTTAATTAACTACTAAACCACTATTTATGGAGGATAAATACAGTGGTTTAGGAAATAGTGTCCCTTACAACAAAAAAATAAGAAGAAAATGTGTGTTATACCTCCGAAAACACAGTATTTATCTGACAAAATGTATTCTTTTTAGTGCCTTACAACATAGGAATTTTAAAATTTTGAGATATACGATATTGCGCTTAATGAAACAAGACGTTATACAAAAATATTTGACCGATACAACATAGCGTTTTAAATATTAGGAAGTTACGACAAACTTTGACCGACTCATAACTTTTTTATTAGAAGTCATATCGAAATTTCAATACAACAAATAGATAGAAAAAAAAAATACTGACTTCAATGGTATATTTAGTGTACTTACGACAAAATGTCCCTTACGACATTTGAAATTTCCACCGTCGATATGGGCGTTTTCCAAAAAAAGTGTATATCGTTAAGGACAAAGTTAAGAAAATGTAACTTTTTCCATTTTGTCACGAAAATTAGCCATACATTTAGATACGTTAACCTGTTCGTCGAGATGTGTTAATCTTTTCCACGTCACTGACGAAAATATCCGCACCACTGGTTCAACCTCAACGACGGATATATCCGTCATGGGTGTCTATGAGTTAAGGTCGACATTAGGTGTTTAGGTGTCATTATCGAAATAGAATGCGGAATAAAGATTTAAAAAAATGCATACCCTACATTCTTTGACATCGCTATGAATAAAGACGTTATTAAATACAAAAAATGAACAATACATAATAATATAGCAGCTGGACGAATTAGGCAATGATACTCGTAACTTGGCAAAAAATAAGCTAAGGCGATTTACCGTAGACAGATGAAAAAGTCCAAGACCGCGTTGACAGATGGGATTTGAATGTCACTTTTGTTACTGTTTGTTTCCTAACCCTTGATGACCGGCTTAACCGTATTTAAACCAGTCTTGACAGAATAATTTAGATCTGATCCATGTCTTTCGCTAAATAAGCCAACAAAAGCATCTATAAAATTAAACACGAACGAATTACAATCATAAATCTGCTTCCTTAAATTGAAATAGAAGGTTGTATTTGGTTTAGCTCTTGCGCGTTGATTTTAGGGCATATTTACATCTTTCCATTTCAGTTTGATTCTCTAGATATTCTTACTTTTTAAGTTTTTCGCTAAGACAGAACGAAAAACATTGAAAGACCTAATGACGCGTATTATATTTTATGATATTAGGTAACGTGACCCAATTTTAGTCCATTACGATAGCAAAAATAGGTTTCTAAATTGACTTCCAAGATTTGAACTACGTAAACACACAAATTTGGCAAGCTTTCATTTAAAAGCTCGTAAAAAGGCTAGACCTATAAATACGGTTGCTGTAAAACTACGAGTATTCATTAAGTTCTTGGCTGTCTATCGCATTCTCACTTTCTCTGGCATAAAAATATTCTGACAGATGTCATAGAGAGAGAGAGAGAGAGAGAGCAAGACAATGCTCAGGTTTAATTATAAATTCAATGATGTTTTATTTAGGCACTTATCCTCAATGCGATAGAATGAACATAATAATGTTGGAATGACGTTGAAAAAAAATGATTCAGTCCGGCTTGCACTATTGATTCATTAAATAGGTTTAATCGCATTATAACCACAATAACCTCACCATGAAATATTTCACGTTTATTTATATGATTTATTTAGCAAGATTTGAAGTATCGTGATCAATCTTTTCGCCAAGCTTACAGTTATCAACTTACTCTGTACATAGAGACTATCCCAAGCATTGCTTGTGAGTCGTTCGACGCCGCAAATTGTGCTGATCTGAAATCATCGTATTGAGATGAAACATATAGCGCCTGGGATTCTATGGGGAACTGCTGCCCCGCTACTTTGTGTTCAGAGGGCCAGTGCAGCACTAAAGAATGGAACCAGTACTTTCGAAAAATCGAGCCTTCGTGTATATAAGGATGCCGAGATCCCCATATTCCTGTCATAACCACTGAAAAAGACAAAAGTTTAGCTGCAATACAAATTTGACAACTCAATAATAATTGTTCAAATTAATAGTTTAACAATGTAATAAACTTATAGGCTTTGGTTATACAGAAAATTATTTTCACATAATATGCGATTTCTGTAAAAACTCTAGGTCGGATTATGAAAGATTTGATACCACCCGAAAGATATTTTTTCTACAATTGGAGATAAGAAGAGGCTTTTTCTAAGGAGACAAAGGTGATTTTCACATTTTCAAGGGTTTCAAACTCACTCAAAAACACTTACTCCTATGGGAATCGAGATTCATAAAAAGGTTGTCATGAACTTAAACTCAATTTTAAGGGTATATTTATAATCATAATAATAATAATATCACGGGACAATGTCACACAAATTGACCTAGTCCCAAACTAAGCTCTAGGCTTGTACTATGGGTACTAGACAACGATAAACATACTTAAATAGAGAAATACATAATGAAATATATAGAAAACATCCAAGACTCAGGAACAAATATTCGCGCTCATCACACAAATATCTGCCCTTACCGGGATTTGAACTCAGGACCGCTGGCTTCGGAGGCAGGGTCACTCCCAACTAGGCCAACGTGTCGCCTCTTCTAGCTAATCGGAATGCACGCATACGGTTTTTCATCGACTGAGTCTTGAAGAATGGGCAAGACTCGGAGGTAACAGCTGAATGCGATTATCATAGGATCGACAAAGTAGGCGATCTTTGGGGTGGCCAAAATTGTTTTGGGTGACACAACGATGATTAGTCCATACACACACTGCCTTTCATCTCATCATAGAAATATTATTATGTTTGTGTTGGTATTCAATGCACCGCGTGTTAGACTTTTAACCATAACAATGCCAATGGTGTGGTTGCCGGGTTAGAATAGTGCCACCCATGTCTTCCCGTGGATGTCGTAAGAGGCGACTAAGGGAATAAGGGCTTTTAGTACTGTTAGATCCGATTTTTAGACGGCCCGGGTTTGTTAATTGTATTCTAATTAGAAAACCAACATCTATCCAGTTAAGATCTAAATCATTACAAAAAAGCGGCCAAGTGCAAGTCGGAGTCGCCCATGAAGGGTTCCGTAGCAGCAAGTAACATAATATAAAAGTTCGTTGTAGCTTTGATCAATGTTTTTATGACGTATTAAAAAAAACTACTTACTAGATCTCGTTCAAACCAATTTTCGGTGGAAGTTTGCATGGTAATGTACATCATATATTTTTTTTAGTTCTATCATTCTCTTATTTTAGAAGTTACAGGGGGGACACACACATTTCAACACTTTGGAAGTGACTCTCGCGCAAACTGTTCAGTTTAGAAAAAAATGATGTTAGTAACCTCAATATCATTTTTGAAGACCTATCCATAGAAAAATTTGAGTTTCAGGTCTAAGTATGGGGAACCCCCAAAATGTATGTTTTTTTTTCTATTTTTGTGTGAAAATCTTAATGCGGTTCACAGAATACATCTACTTACCAAGTTTCAACAGTATAGTTCTTAAAGTTTCGGAAAAAAGTGACTGTGACATACGGACGGACAGACAGACAGACATGACGAATCTATAAGGGTTCCGTTTTTTGCCATTCGGCTACGGAACCCTAAAAAGACACTTTAATTGTAGTAGGCACTGTCACATAATTTTGCACCAGTTTTTTTGAAATAAGGGTGGTCTTACATGTCTTTACCCTTAACATATGGAATGGAAGAGCTAAGTGGAGTACCAGTACTATATACCACTGTTAAATCAAAACAGTATCAACTCAAAATAACACTTTTTTTAAATCCACTTAAATACAACTTTTATAACTTACAAAACTAGCAACTAAAATCCTATTAACTAATACTATTTTACTATTTTAATAACGATGCGATATATCTATCCGATGGCTAGCAGCGGACCATCAGGTTATTGATAATACGACTAACCTCTTTGGCCATCGCTTTCCAATTTCATTAAATTAGGCGCCATGTCGTGGTTAAAATATTGCATCTTAACTGGCTGTTCTCCTGGATATCCCTCTCCCGGTAGATCCACCGGGGACTGTAAAGATCCAGCACACGCTGGATACTTTGTAGGCCACTCATTTTGACCTAAAATATTTGTACATTAAGTATAACACCCAATTGTATAACAACAGCCTAAAATAGGCTATAACAGTATAGGTACCTATGACAGGGATAGTAGAGTTGAAAAAGTCCGGAAAAAAAACAAGTATTTTCCCAAACATCTCGTTCTTTTCGCCTTTTTATACAAATGGACAATTAAATTTAATGCTCTTATTTTAAATCTAAATTCGATCTAATTTGCACTTACAAATGGGCGACATCGACGACATGGAGGCAGAAACAATTGAAATAGGTGACGACAGTGACAGTGATTACAAATTGTCATTATTCATGTATTATTTTTCCTAAAAACCTGAAAAACCTCGGAAGAAACGGATAAAAATGAATATTTCGAAAACTCGAGGATAATTAGTTTTTTTCCGGATTTCTTAATGCTAGACAGGGCTGATGATTAATTTCACTAAGGGGGGGACATATAAAAATGCATATTTAATGATCCATGAACTAACTGCAATATCGTTCCGAGGTCTCATAATTATGCTAATGTTGGTATCGTTTCATTTTTTAAGATATACTAAAAAGGTTTTTGATTTTCCTGTAACTTAAACGTGAAAATACGATTAACGTGAAAGCGGGCCTTAGATGAGCAATAACAAGTTTATAGTGTTATAACTGTAGAAGTTCATTTTTAAATAATTAATGTTGTAAGTAGTTTCTTAGTAAACCGCAATAATTGATTTGGCGTTTATCACCTTTTATTTATTTATTGACACACCGATACAAAATAAGCATCAAGTACATATTAAACTTAACAATCTTGCGGTTGCTGTTATTTTATTGCTTATGCACCAATAACAAACACAGCATGTAATCACTTTAATCTATACAAAACCACTGAACCAGTCCATAAACACCATTACGGTTAGTTTACTCACGCCTCTAGTAAATAAAGCTAAAACGCTAGGGAAATTAACAGTACTCGCATTCAAGTCAGTAAATAATGAAAATAAAGTACCAAATGAAGCTCAATGTACCTGTTATGACTGAGATAGCTTTTTACGGTTCCGTAGTCAAACTAGGAACCCTTATAGTTTCGCCATGTCCGTCCGTCCGTTTGTCCGTCCGTCCGCAGCCTAGCGCAGAGACCTTTAGTACTAGAAAGCTGTAATTTGGCATGAATATGCATATTAGTCACGCCAACAAAGTAGTTCAATAAAATGTATAAAAAAAACAGGGTACCTCCTTTACATGTAACGTGGAGATGTATTTTTTTTCTCGTCTGTGTGGGGTGTCGGTGGATAGGTCTTTCAAAAATATTACGGGTTTGCGACAACAGTTTTTCGATTAAGTAATCGGTTTATGAAATATTAAGCTATTTTATGTTAGACTCAAGTGTCCCCTACAGCCAAAACTACAAATACTAAAAATCTGAAAAAAATCTTAAATGAAAGAGCATATAACCAATTTAAAAGAACAACTATCACCACTAAGTAGACATCATTGGTTCTTCAGATATAGGCGATGAAAGTGTTTATACTTACTAAAATCATCTAAGACGGCACCAATTGACTTTAAATAGAAAATTAATTATTACTTGTTGTTTTTTATGTTTGTGGTGCTTAACGGCTTCGGAACCCTATACTGAGCATGGTCTGACATGCTCTTGCCCGGTTTTTTTTTTATAAAGAAGCGATGTATATGTACATGAAGAGTTTGATGAATGGAGAAGAAGCGAAAGAGGTATGTTTGGACCGGTGCACCTGGCATTCCATAGTTCCTGCTTACCCCTCGGGAGGCAGGCGTGGAGGCATGTATGTATGTCCGCTGCACGATGCAAAGGCAGATTAATACTACACTCTGTAGCAGGGATTATAAAACCGGTTTTATTCAATACTACAGGCACATTTTAAATTGACTAATTTTATTGTTACCGGTAAAAAAGTAATACCTATATTCGAATTAGAGGTATTATTGTCATTCAGCTTTTGTTTTTATCGCTATGTATACTATTTTACAGTATTCAATACCTGTATTCAATACCGCTATTCATTGCATCTGATAAGTAAGATGTCAATTAGACTGTAATTAATTGTAATTTCAGACTTGTCTAAGGCGTGTCTGAGTATTTTGTAATAACACCGAAAACATTTACAGAAACAAATAAACGAGTATATTGACACTGACAGGTATTACTGGTTATGGTTTTTAGGGGTAAAGTATAAAAAAGAGGTATTGTTCTCAATTGGCTAAACCGATAATATATTTGAATACCGGTATTCATTATACCGCTAATCAGAGCTTTAGCGATATAAATAGCGAAATGCAATTGTAACCGGTTATACCTCATTTAAAACCGGTAGTCAGAATAACGGTAACGATCCCTGTTCTGTAGTCAAACTGTGTTATAAGAAAACGTTCTGAGTAGTTAACAGCCTGAAACTTTGTAGTTCTACAATCTTTTCACTTTAGGATGGTG
Source organism: Acleris holmiana (assembly GCA_949316455.1). Taxonomy (NCBI): domain Eukaryota; kingdom Metazoa; phylum Arthropoda; class Insecta; order Lepidoptera; family Tortricidae; genus Acleris; species Acleris holmiana. The sequence goes on from OX438769.1 coordinate 12,696,314, forward strand.
CCTGTGACAGCTCATGTATATTTAAGAGGCCTTATACGAAATCTTGCCGATTTCGCTGATTTACGTGATTTTACAGATGTGATGTTACAGTTGAAATACTTCTTCAAATAATTTTGATTTTCAACGAATGTACCTATTGAGCTACTTTTTTGTTTTATATTCAATTTTGATTAATCGACCTGAAACTGGCGACTTTTTGTGAATTCTGCTGTAAGAGGTATGTATGTATGTATGTAAACACTTTATTGTACAAAAGAAAAACCAAAACAATACAAAAAATAAAAATAAAAAGATGTACAAAGGCGAACTTATCCCTTTAAGGGATCTCTTCCAGCTAACCCTTGAGAGATTGAGAGAAGTGAAAGGTTGTGCATCGAGTAAACAGGTGTACAAATTTATTTAGAGCACACAAAAAACAAAAACTAACCAAAAAGACTATAAAAACAAAAAAAAGAACCATAGAATAAAAACAGAACTAATACATTCAAATACATAAATAGATAGAAAGATATGTAATTATACATAAATAAACATACTTAAACTTACATATACTAAATATATGTATATATCAACATTTAGAGGTTTAGAATATCGCATATTCACGAATCGTTTTGACGTCTAAAAGGTACGAAAAAATTACAATTTATGGCTGTAAAAGTCGTCTAAAAAATGTATGAATTACTTTTTACCACCTTTATTATTATTTTTGTGTAAAAAATATTATTAACCTGGTAAAATGTTACAGAAAAAAGGTTTCTTTTATCAAATTGAAACAACAGTAATAAACTTCAGTTCAAAATCAATCCATTACCCTAAAAAAACATCCAAAGAATTAAAAATAATGGCAAAATATAAATCTCATTCATTCGTAACTCATTTATTCGATCACAACTGAAATGATATTTCATATTGTGCGTTAAGAGGCCGTATATGAAAATTTGCCGATTTCGCCGATTTACTTGATTTTACAGACGTGATTTTACTGTTGAAATACTTTACTTCTACAAATTTTAATGCGCAACACGAAAGATAATTTCAACTTTAAGCGAATGTATGAGCTACTTCTTTGTTTTTATTATTTGATACTGGTTCATTGACCTGAAACCGGCGACTGTTTTGTGAATTTTGCTGTAAGAGGTTTAGAATATCGCATATTCACGAATCGTTTTGACGTCTAAAAGGTATAAAAAAAAACATTTTAATACTGTTAAATTTGTCTAAAAAACGTATGAATTACTTTTTACCACCGTCATATATTTTTTTGTGTAAAAAAATGATTAACTTGGTAAAAAATGCGCAAAACATTGTTTTTGATAACGACTACTTAAAACTTTCGTTCATAAAATTAAAACAACAGTAATAAAGTTCAGTTCAAAATCAATCCATTACTTTAAAAAACATCTAAAAAATTTATAAAAATTAGCAATATATAATGTTTTAAAATAACCTAAATCTCGCATTATAATACTCGTCAAATCTGAAAAAGTACCTCATTTATTTGTAAGTCATTTATTCGATTAGAACTGAAATGATATTTCATGATGTGCATTCAAACTTATAGAATAGCAGTATTTTAACTGTAAAATCTCAAAAAGAAGCAAAACCACCAACATTTCGTGTACGGCCTCTTAAACCTTATAGAAAAGCAATAATATAATTTAACTGTAAAATCACGAAAATAAGCCATTCCGGCAAAATTTCGTATACGGCCTCATAAGTCTTTTGTTTATTTGTTTTATTTAAAAGTGACACGTGATTTTATACATAATGTTGCTGAGATCTATTAAATGAGACATGTTTCATTTCTGTTGGTGGGGGGGGGACATTTCTGCCCATGGTCCTTTACAACAGATGTTTTCATTATGGACGTGGTTAAATAATCGACGTTAAATTAATATTTTGCTTAGAGTAAGTTGAAACTATTCAAGATTTTTCTTTAAAGAACCCATTATTCTTTTGTACGTTTCATGTGATCTCCTGCGTGACACAAGTTTCTTTGTAAACTAAATAGGAGATCTCACAAGATATTGTAATATATCACAAAAAAAAAATTCTTGCTTATTACTATTTTAAAAAGTATACTGTGTCAAAATATACTTGAAACTAAAAACCTAATTTGATTGTATCATAAAACCGCAACAGGATCCATTCATGCCTTCAAAGTTTTGACCTGAAGCCAGTGACCCTTGACGATCAAAGGTCAAAAAGACGATCAAAGCTTTCTCAGTCATGAAAAACAAATGAGCCGTGACTTGCAATATGACCTGTCAAAAGCCAACTTTTAACCCATCTGTTTGTACCCAAAGGCATTATTTACGGCACTTCAAAACCAGAGTTATGAAACTTATGAACTAGCGTTCTCTTGTGACTCCGTCCGTGTAGAAGTCATTAATGTTTTTTCTCATGGAAAACATTTTTTTACTGGGCGTATATTATGCTATTGTCGATATCCATTAGTTCATTCACTAGGTCAATTCGTATGAGATCTCCACTGACATTTAATTATTAGACATGCAAAAAATACTATATTTATGATTATAACGATAACCTTTGTGCAGAAATTGGATTTTATGCTTCTTAATTAAATTAACATATTGCTTCGCAAATAGTAATTTTGATTTCTAAGCGACTCAAAAAAAAAGGAAGAGGTTCTATGTTTAACTGTATTTTTGTTATGTACAGTCAAGTTCAAAAGTATGTATACACTTTAGTACCTTGTCTATTTAACGTCATGTTTAAACTGCCATATGAAATTATCCAAGCGATTAAAGTGACAAGGTACTAAAGTGTATACATACTTTTGAACTTGACTGTACATAATGTTCACCGATGACCCTTTTAATTGTGTCCGTTTTTTTTCTAAGAGTATAGTCCTGAGATGGTCCCATTGTCACCAAGTCAAGATCTGACGATGGGTTCTTAGAGAAATTTAGGGAACTCCTTAAATATTATGTAATACGTGCAGCGGTTTTAGTGTTTTTAGTGGCAAGTCCAGCATTTGCATTCAAAAAATATCATTAGGTGTAGTGGAACTGATGATTAAGACCAATGATGGCCACCGGACCTCCTAAACGGTACCTATTTCCAGGGTGGTGATAGGATATCTCGATTAAAAAACACATTTAAATGGTTTAAATAACTATGAATTTTCTACGACGTTGCTTGTTTCTAATTTATTAAGATGTGGAACTACGTAACAGTAAATTATGATTACTTAAGTACCAATTTCACCATACAATACTTAACAGACGATAAGAGTGTTAACAGTTGTCAAAATGTATGAACTAAGAGTCGATTAACATTGATTAACTTTGACATCGTATGGTGAAAATGGTACTAAAAGTATTAAATAAAATAAATGTTTAAAAAAATAACCGGCTTTTGCAGTGCAAGAAATAATTAAATTTGTTTTAAAATGGTAGTTAATAGGTCAGTCCAACTGAAGTCGACGTCCCACAATAATAATGTGGGACGTCGACAACAAGAACAGAAAAAATGTTTAAGGTAGCTCTTGACTTCTATTTTTATCTATATAAAAAAATACTATAAGCCAACTTCAGTTGGACTGATCTCTGGTTTTTTCTGGTCTGGTAACATCTCATTTCCTTGCAGTATATTTAAACGAATTTAAAGAATAATAAACAACTGTTATCTTTGCAAGGGGGTGGATACGAGTACATATTATATCAAATCTCACCTGAGAAATAGTTGAAGCGATTTGGTTAATCGTTTGAAAGATATTACTAATGGTATGTAATTTGTTACCGTTGTGCCATTAAATATAAAACTGCCCGTTTAAATAATTTATTAAATAGGTTTATACTTGCGAAACAGAATTCTTTAGAAGAAGAATAGATGATAGATGTAAATAAAAAGAAGTCAAGAGCTACCTTCAACTTTTTTCTGTTCTTGTCGTTACAATAACCTATGTCCTTAGAGTTCTCTAAGCGACACGGAAAAGTACTGAATAATTCTTAAGATAAATAAGAAAGTCGACGTGAAACTTCTTATCGTTCAAACTTTTAATTCCCCTTTTTTTCAAAACGAGCAATATTTTTCCTGCAATCTGTGCCCAGCAACAAGGGTCTTTTGCTCTAGCATAGAAAGTAAGTAAGACATATAATTATCGGGCACTATTTTTTTTGTGAAAATAAAAATTGTTGGCGCCGTTGTTGACGATGTCCAGATACAATTTGCCACGGAGCCGAGCAGCAGGCTGTATGAGTTCAGCCGGTGCTTCCATCCACGCCAGAAACGCCGAAAACGGCACTGGCTGACAGGCGGAAGTGCTGCGCGGGGGAGACGCGTCAAGGGAAAAAATGGAGGTGGTTGGCAGACTTGTCATTTTTGGCTGTGGTTGATGCGTGTCTCTAATAACTTTAAAAGACTACTTCTTAAGTATTTGTGCTATAGTAAATACTTTATTAATTGAGTGGAAGTGTTTGTTTCACCCTAACGCTGAAGAAATCTTACATATTAACTAGCCCTATTAATTTAACTTTGTGTGCTAAGGCCAAACGCTTAATAGTTGCTAGTTTCACGTTGCCGTAAAAATGTTGTCAATTTAGCAGTCCCTTATATACTCACGATACTTACGAGTATAGCGCCACTCTACAAGGTGTTCTGTAATAAAAATAACAAGCTCTTTTACATCTTAATACTAATTTCGCTAAGTAAATACTAGTCGTGTGGGATGTAGTTGTTCTCCTGTTACCGGTTTGCTACAACCAGATATCATAATGCCATGTTCTTAGTATGTCGTTATGTCAAAACAGTTTTATGCTTCGTCAATAAATACTTATCTCCAATTTTCTTTCTAGTATTTTTTATACCTAGTCATTTTTTATCCAAAAGGGATTTGTTTTATAAACGTCGAAAATCAGAACGGATTCAATAAAATTCACTTTAGGAGTTCCAATGATTATGAATAACAAATTATGAACAAAAGAATTATGAGCAAAAGTTTTCGGAGAAATGACGGGTATAGTTATAAATCGTTATTTGTATGAAAATTCGATAGACCAATTTTATATGAGCCAATATGGACCCCCCTGAGCTGCTGCTGATAAATAAACCCCAACTAGTTTTCATCAACCTTAGCTAAAATCATTCTGATTAAACTGACTTTTAAATGCATTTTTGGCTTCGGGCTACACATGGCAAAACTTGAGCATGTCATTCTAAATTATGGTTAATAATGGATTATATCAGATTAACATAAATAAATGTAGTTCTAGTTGTAATTCAGTAGAGAACAAAGGAAAAGGTTAATTTTAGTGGAAACCCCGCATTTTATCTTATCAAGCTAACAAGTCGAGGAAATAAAAAGCAGTGGGGCCCTGAAGCCAGGCCGTCAAAGGAAAAATTCGGGGAAAGTAGATGTTGTTAGACTACATTATGATTAACTTGGGACATGTTCCGGAATAGACCGAGTCCTCTGAAGTGAGTAGGTACAATTTGCGTGAGTTAACGTCTCATGTGTTCGAGACAAAAATAGGAAAAAAAAAATTATTATCCATATGGCAAAATTTCCAAATACTTGGGTCGCATAGGTTGGAAGATGAATAACCCAGGGAATGCTGTACCAAATTGGCCGACAGCAGTTGTCTTAAAAACAATCATTACCATTTAATACTTAACTAGCGACCCGCCAGCGGCTTCGCCCGCTGCAATTTTTTTAGACGTGCACGCCCCACTCCTGTATTTCAGTGCCCCCTCCACCCCGCCCGCCGCGATGCCCGGCGCGCTTTTCAGACTGCATCGCAAACAACGGCCACGGCGCTATGGCGGTTTTGTTTACTGTTTGAATTTCTTAATTCGTAATATCTTTTGAATGGAAAGTAATAATTTAAATAATTTAAAAACTATTTTATAGGTAGTTAAATGGTCTTGACCATAAAATAATTTATTTGTATAAGGATTAATATAAACACATAAATAGCATGGTTTGAATTTGGTTAGCATTTTCATTAATGTTTAAAATGAAAAAAGTTGTTGTATTGACATAATTACAATAGTTGGACATATGCTACCGCGGAGTTTTTTGTAGACATTATGATGTTCTTCAATATTGTTGTACATTATTTTGTTCTATCGCTAATAGTTTCGGCAGCGCATTCGACGAAAGACATTTTAAGACTCATTTTTCTACACCTTCGGGTACATTGTTCAAATTTTACCAAGGATCCCTAATTTTTTTTAAAATTAAATTTAGCCTATGTCAAATTGGAAGAATGTAGCATTCTATTGGTGAAAGAATTTTTTAAATCGGCCCAGTACTTTTTGAGCCTATTCATTACAAACATACAAACATACAAAAATAGGTACTTATAGGTACAAATCTTTCCTCTTTATAATACTGCCCTGCTAACACAAAAGGCAGTATCTCAGACAAAACTCCTGTAGCAAATGCAACCTTATAACCAACCACATCGGATTGCATCTGCTTTGACGATAGAATTTGAGATACTGCCTTTTCTGGAAGCAGGGCAGAATATTACTGTAGATAAGGGAAACGTTAGGGTATTTGATACCAAACCATTTATGTTAGAACTCGATAATTTTGTCCATAAACCAACGAATTTCAATTGTTTTAATTTCTAAAATCGTCATAAACAGACATAGAAGTTTTCGAGGGTCGAATAAAATTGGGACTTCTTATGACAGTTATGACTATGAGGTAACATTATGAACATGTAATTTACTATTGTGCTACACAATGTCATTTAATTAAGCTAAATAGGCTTTTGTTGTAATTCACTCTCGGTTTCCGTAGGTATACTTTGTATGGAACTCGATTGAATAGCATTAATAGTTATTTGTGAAACAAGAGAGCAAAGTTGTTTTTTGCTGCGAGTGTTGATTTTGAATGCCGAGCAAGCGAAGGAGCCTAGAATTGAATCACGAGCGTAGCGAGTGATTCTAGTTTAGAATCCTGAGTGCAGCGAGGGATTCAAAGACACGAGATGCAAATAACTTTGGTCTTGTGTTGCACATAAAAATTTTCACCTTAGCAGCGAGAAAATATATCCTTTATCTACACACATATCATAAACCCTCTATGATGCGTTGAAAAACCGCAAATTACTTACGACTACCATTAAGTTAAACTGTTTTGTTAGAACCTATTTCTTATTTGTGAAAATGTTATGTGTTGTTTAATAATAACATCAAATTTCACATCATACTAATTACATTCAAATTTCGAACATCTTTGAAAAACAAAGCAGTTTTACTTGACCTCGATTCTAATATCACTCCAGATGACATTTTATTCCAAATGAAATGTCAATTGCATACAATTTTGACAAATCTCGCTTGTTACTTGATATCGAACGATATGATAGTAGAGACCGACTCTAGTTTGTCTCTGATATAAAAAAAATAACTACGGGTGCCGCCATTTTTGACGTTATATTTGTTTTAACGCAAAAAATGGTTTAGTTTGTTTTGTTTTTTATAATCATACATGTATGTAAATAAATAATTGTATATAACTATATATAATTAGACATTTAAACACTTGTGTGATGTAATTATGTAACAGTCACATAAATTACTATAAGGTAAAAAAGAAACATGGTAAAAATAAAACGACATCCCCAGTCACCCGTGCGCCGCACCACGCTGCCGTCCTTAAACTAAAAGGCGACTAAAGGATCATACGACCTTTTTGAGTTATCTATACAGCGCGATTCAGCTAATTATTAGCTTTCGATCTATCTAGGTTTGGTGCCAATATCTTTAAAAACCACCGAGATACAGCCTTCGCTCTAGCGGCTAAATGACGATTTTTTGGACTATTGCTACTAAAAAGGCAGTTATTTGACATTTGCTTAACTTGAAGGTGATTAAAGGTTGATAGCTGCCAATTTTACGTAATAATGTACAAGACTTAAAGGCGGCTATTTGATTTTCAACGACTTAAAAGCGGCTTTTGGACTTTTGCCGCCTTAAAGCTTACAAACACAATACTCACCTGCAAAGAGGTCACAGATTAAAAGGCGGTCAATCCGTGTATACTTAAGAAAAAAGCGGTTAATGTCCAATAGCCACCTTATTGTTTTGTAAATAAAATTTAATTTTATCAAAATACATACCGAAAATGCCGTCACGGCTTTATAAGCTAGCAATAATAGTAATAAAAATATATCCCTGTTTAATTAAATCACAGCTACACGATATTGCCTAACTAGAAGGCGGCAAAGTGACCCCCGCGCAAGAGTCTCGTTTGAATTTTTCTGCAAGTTCCAAGTATTGTATCTCAGTAAATATTGGGTATTTAGAAATAATCCATAAACCGTATTGTAGCGAATTTAGTCTGTTTATTTTCTTTATAGTAAAACTTCGCTGTTAAACCCAAAGTTTATAACATATAGGGTGCCCCAGATATTGACGTAAATATTATTACATTCCCATAGTTTTAAGTTTCTAATACGTTAGTTAGTTTTAATTTTCTTATCTGTTAATTAGTTTACAGGTATTAAGGTTTGAATGATTCTTATAAAAAATGTTACCTTTGCCTCCCTTGGCTAAAATTACCTATAATTCGTAATTCTATTTGATATTCAATTCTCAATGACGTAAGTAAATTGCATTAAACTATTATTCCAAAATATTGACGTATTCAGAATAAATTCATACTTTCTAAGCCATCACTACATTTCTCGTTTTTCATTCAACAACGTTTGACTTTTCGTACAGGAAAAATAAATTCTTTCGACCAAGGTGGCATGTTCTCAAAAGTGGGCGCAGTTAAACAAAATTTCGAAATTGTGTACAAGTTCTACTTGATATGGGTAAAAAATAATGTTACAGCTTGCTTTTCTTCTAAGTGACCGAATTCAATCGGTTCAATTTCGTACCCATCCGAGGTACTCAGGAAATCTTGATTTGGGTCGTTTATTGCGATATTAAGTACTAGCTACCCGCCCTCGCTTCGCTCCGGGTTAAATTATTACACATATAAACCTTCCTCTTGAATCACTCGATGCATTAAAAAAAACCGTATCAAAATCCGTTTCGTAGTTTTAAAGGCATAAATAGGGACAGACAGCGGCAAGCGACTTTGTTTTATTATGAGGTATGTATTTTGTTGTATTATATAGTGATATTTTTAAACGTTCAGACCTAGTTTTAAATAATATATCTACGACATATTCAACGGTCATCGTCAGAAAATCGATTTCAGCCCAGAACCTTTTTAAGTTTAGGAATCAAAAAGAAGTCGCTGGGGGCCAAGTTTGGACTATACGGTGGGTGAATAATAGTTTAGAACCCAGATTCAAAAGCAACAGCCTCGACAATATGAGCAGTATGCACAAGGGCGTTGTCGGGCAGAAGCAGAACATTCCTGGGTAATTTACCCGCATCTTCTCTTTGATTACTTTCTTTAACTGCCGTTAAATATTAGCGTAGTACTGTCCTGTGATATTTACACGCTTTATCTCTATAATCGATCAGTAATATTCCTTCAAAATCCCTGAATGTTCTGGCAAAGAGCTTGTCAGCTGAAGGGACGACCTTGAACTTCTTGGGGTGAGGTGTTCCTTTAATGTGCCACTGCATGGACTTTTGTTTGCTCTTTCGGCCGTAATGATGAACCCATCTCCAGTAACAATCTTTTGGAGTACCTCATCAGGATTTTCACTGCATAGCTCAGTTAAAGTCAGATCAACAAGCAACAGGAATATCTTTCTGAAGCGTTGTCAGCATTCGCGGCACCCATTTCACACTAACTTATGTATGATAATGTTAAGAGGGTCAAGGACGATATCGTTATACAGTAGAAGTATACATTAATTAATAAGAATTGATTGTTTGAGCTACCGATTTTACCTTCACTCGACCATTCTCCAATATAATTTTCTCCACTTTTTGATACATTTTCCTGTGAAGTAGCTTTGACAGGCCCTGCAGAGGGTCGTCATCGTTGCTTTCCCTCCCACGTTTAAATTCACTTGACCACTTTTGAATTTTAGATAGTGAATAAGCAGACTTATGACATTCATAATAATAATAATAATAATAATATCACGGGACAATGTCACACAAATTGATCTAGTCCCAAACTAAGCTCTAGGCTTGTGCTATGGGTACTAGACAACGATAAACTTACTTATATAGAGAAATATATACTTAAATACATAGAAAACATCCAAGACTCAGGAACAAATACTCGTAAACAAAGTCAATATTCATAAACATAAACATAATCCATCCGTCTCCTGATATTTGTATTTAATTTAATTAACATTGCAAATCACTCCTGTAATCAAGTTTATTAGGTAATTGCAGAAAATCAAACCATCGAATATTTGAATTTAACTTTTTAAAATTTTAATGAATGATACTTAGCGGCCGTATTAAAAAGTTTTCTAAAAATATCAATACCGAGAGCTTATTGAAGGTCCCTCGCATTATTATGGTTATAGGTTGTATTTATTTATATATGGGTTCAGCTGAAAACCAGCGCTGCTGCTTCGGCTGCAGCACTGAGCATGTGCTGCAGCCAGAACACAAGCTGGGTCCTATTTGACTTCACAGTGCAGTGCAACAAATATGGTCTAATTTTGCTTTTTTGTACCTAATAATAATATGTCTGTTCTGTTGTAGTGTATTTTTGACCAGTAAATTAACCTAGTGAGTTATAAGTTTTCTTAGGACTGCATTTAAATTTCCAGCTTTGCAGTTCTCAAGTATTAGAATTACAATTTACATAATGTTTTTAGCCAGCGGAAGCAAGGGCTAAAAACATCACGTACCGAAAGGTTATTTACCAGTATCATGAAAACCATTATAACTATTAAGTTAATTAATATTATTAGAAAGTTAAAACTAAATTCTTGACCGGTATGGAAGAGGTTTTCTTATACGTAATATTTGCGTTAAATTCTGGGACACCCCTCTATTCAATAAACTTCCCCAAGTCATTGGATATAAAAACATATTTTGATTGCAATACATAACAAAAAAGCAGTTATTGTGATTTGTTCTGAAATTAACTGCCTTTTTCTCAAGCATTGAATATTAAAACTATATGTCAGATTTCACCTCATTTACCTTTTCTTAACTAGAAGGCAGTTAAAGTCGCGTGGCCGTTTTCTAGTCATGTATGTTTGCATAGTTTTAAGTAGACATACATAGCTAAAAAGTGGCTATGTCATATAACCGCCTTTTAGTTATGTTTTCTATATAACTTTTGATATATTTGTAAAATGTAACGCAGATAACCTAAATTACTGAGCTAGAAGGCCGCTAAACATACTTTAACCGTCATTAAGCTATGTAAAGTATTACATTAAATTCAACGGGTCCATAGCTAAAAAGGAAAATTAAAGATTTTACCAATAAAAAATGAGTAAAAAAATATCAAATTCATATAAAAATATAAAGCAACCCCCATTACTTAGTTTATAAAAAAAAATACATCGATATCGTGCACCAGTTTGTAGAGACATAGTTTCAAACGTTTTTTGGCCATAACTCAAAATGACCCTCTTGCATTTAACGGCTTTTTAGTTTGAGGACGGCAGCACGGCCTCCTTTATATTTAAAAATATATATTTAAAAGTTACTTTGTCTCACGCTCGCAGCAAAATCGAATTTTGCTCACTGTTTTTAAACAGCAAAACCACCCTTTTTGAGGTGCTGAGGTGAAAAAGAAGTTTTGGGGCTCAACTGCACAATATCTGACGTCGAATTGGGACTTCGTGTTTTTTTATACATAGTACTCATTAACAATAGCTTCTTCACAAAAATTCAAGCTAAGAAAACGAAAAAAATGTTACAGTTTCGATATTAATTGGTAATTTAACAGTATTTTGAACGCCATGACACTTCATTCCGTTACGTGTGTTGATTTTGAGTATTTTATAGTGACATTGTTTTGCGTAACTAAATATTTGAATGTACCTATGACACAATGTTCCATCCATAGACTGTCACAGAACCAAATCAGTCAACCCCGACTCCACGTGGTCTTGTCAGCCCTACTCTAGAGTGTATATGAAAACCCGGAGGCGCGGAGGAGAGGGAGATGGTGCCGCACTATCTTACGCCAGGGCGAGGGGGTTGCTCATCCCGCAGCGCCGGAGCAGATCGGTTCCACAGTAGAATTCTTTTGCGATTCTCAAGTAATGAGACCCCCTAATACTCCCACATCCCACCGGGTCCTGAATGTTTGTTATGGCGTAGCTTTTTTCCTATGGTTTTCCGCATTTTCTCATTTTCAAAAATGCATTATAGAAACTATTCTACGTCCAAAAAAAAGTAAGTACTTATAATCGACGTCAGATATTGTACAGTCCTTCCAGTTGTTGTGTAAGAAATACGTTACTAATATATACATATAAATTTTATTAAAACTGATGTTTATTTGAATTTTAAAATCCTTAAAAAGTATGCCCATGAATTACTTAAATTAAGTATTACTTACCTATCATAATAATTATAACATCGATGGGTAGTGATGAGCATTTTAGCTAAATCTATTTTATCCGGTGAACTCAATACTATGTGATATGTCACTTTGATATTTGAAACAGTTATCGATAAATTTAATATCGGAAGGAAGTCCCTAGTTAATTGACGTTATTGCGACAAAAACTTCTATGTCTGCTCATAAAAAATTTGGTCTTTCGACCATTCGGCTTAAAAGTCAGAGGGGATTGGCGGTCAGATGAACAGACGGACTGACGTCCGACAAAGTTACCTTATGTTTATTATAGGTTCCGTTTTTCAGTATTTAGTACCTACACAATTAACTGGCCACGCAAACTGGTACCGTGTGAAATATCACAATAGGCTAAATAGCGACTTTATGACTAATAAATATATCACTAACTTTGTCATAAAGAGGCCATCAGCCCCCTATTTCACCATCATGACAATGACACGTGTCAGGTGACGATTCGGTATACATTGCAAAGTTAACACGCTGATACATCACTGGGTTTCATATAAGTGCACCATGTACACAGAAATGTCATCAGTCACCTGTCATTGTCAGGATGGTGAAATAGGACGCAGCTCTCGCTCAATTCTATATTTAGGCACGCACCTGATTTAACTTTTTTCGGAGATTTCGTCTTACGACGTTGACCTTTATGTCGGCTCTTTGAAGAAATCTGAAAGAATAGCAATTAGTTAGATCATTTTATCTCCAAGCTTATTTAAAGGGCCATTCTACTTTTCAATGTACATTTTTGGTTATCATCCGATAAAAAGTATACCAAATTATAAATCCGCGTACAATTAACATGGACCGAGAATGTTTAAGTTTAATTCAAACCAAAAAACTAATAAATTACTCAATTATCGTTGAAAAACATTGGTAACTCTGTGGTAAATTGCACTTTTTCCATAGAAAAGGCGAGGACATCAACCTCCACTGCGTTACTCACTTTAAAGTTAGTACAAATTAATTTTGTGAATAAGGATAACTCGAAATATAAGCCTATATACGTAACTTTTCGAGTTTCAAGTTAGAAAACACAACACTTTACCGTTTTATGAAAAAAAATCGTTTAGCGAGAACGTGGCAAAAAATATGTACAACGAAAAGTAGAATGACCGTAAAACTAAGTCATCATACCATTTACATTCGTGAAATGTTATTGCAACGTGTAAACTTGTGAGACTTAATAAAATAATGTGCTCCGAAAATAAAACGGTACTTTTATATCATTATTTCAATAGACTGCGAGTATTTAATACCCTAAAAATAGTCGTAAAAGATGCGAAAGCAAGTTTTATAATTTACAAGTTTTCTTTGACTTTGCTATCATACGGTAAATAATCGCCAGACTGAAGATAGTTTTGGGGGGTCCAGTAGTTTAATTGCCTAAACGAGCCACTGGGCTCACGAATTTATAATGATACAGTAAGCCTTTTATTGTACGAAGACAAGAACTCAGTATAATTCCACGGATAAGGTAAGGATGATGTATGAACTAAATGTGGTAAATAATATTTGTTTGTGACTCGGCCTGCGTATCTTAAAAGGAAAAAGAAACCCTTATAGGATCAATTTTTTTGTCCCTCTATCTGTTTGTCCGACGGACGGACGGACAGATGGACAGGTGGTCATCTTGTCAGGGTTACTTTAAGCAGAATTTGGCACGGAACCCTATAATAATAATTCAATAAGCAATGCCCATAATCGAAAACATTTTAATGTCGTTCATATTTTATTCTAGTTAATGTAAATAAATTGGGTATGCAACAGAAATAACAACCCAAAACATTCGAAACGAACGTGGTGGTTTAATTGAAATACCCGCTGAAAATGTTTTTAAATACGTTACAAAGTTTAGCACGCAGTAGGGCGGAAAATCCCTACAGCGCATTTAAGGGTGGTATTTTGATCCGGCCTTAAATCCACGGGTTCAAACAAGATTATTACAGAAAAAAACATTTTCCATTTGATTGAAAAAATATTTTTTCGCAAAAATATCGTAAGTATTCATGTTAGGTAACCTAGTAAGATTGTGTATTACATTTACAATGATAGTTGGAAAACATCATTAGTCATATAATATATTCAACCTGCAAGCTTTCCAAATGAAATGCTATTAATAGAGAAGATAAGAAAACAAGGTTTTCGATTGCATTTGGCGACGTCCACCTCCTTTTACCATAAAAAAAAAACAATGTCTCTGTATGAATAGGTATGTATTTAATCACTTTATTGTATAAACAAAAGATATTTTTTTAAAAAGACAAACATAATAGCAGTCATAATCCAAAAGCGAACTTATCTTTATAAGGGATCTTTTTCTTTGAATGTGTATGTATTTCGTTTGAGACCCGCAATTTTGCTCTCTAGTTTATTTATTTATTATTTTATTATTTGCAACATGGAGAAGGCGAATGAGCACACAGGCCACCTAATAGTAAGTGGGATCTGTGAATATTTTGGGATTACCCTTATTTGGCATGATATTAATTGTTCAAAATGCACTTCGCATAACATGACATGTATCCCAGAAACACTATTAGTCGAATGATAATTTTGCATAAAGATAATTTTATCTGGCTTTTCTTTGCATTTTGTCTAGCATTACTGTCACTTCCCATACTAAACATTTTGTGGCTTACTTGTGCCGACTTTCGTTTAACATAATTTTAGGTAAATTTAACAATCCTACAGCATACTTCCAATATTGCATAATTGTTTTTTTTTATAAGCAGCTGCGACTGTAACAGAAACGAAACAATGACAGAAAAGCAGGTTTAGTTTAGGTTAGAACTGCAACCGCAACACAAACGAGCTGTTGCCAGAAAAGTAGGTTAGGTTAGGTTAGAAATGCGACTCCAATAGAAACGAAGCTGTGCTAGAAAAGTGTGTTAGATTAGGTTGGAACTTTATGCCACACAAAAAAATATCTGTGAAATTAATATTTGATTAAGTATGTTAATATTATTATCGTCGTCAGTATGCCACATATGCCAAAGAATAATTCTGAATTAGAAAAAAAGGCGAAATGATTGTATGCACCAGATTAGTATACAAATCTTAAGACTAAGACCGAAAATGCGTTGCAAACCCTGAGGACTAATATCAAGCAGGTTATTTCACCGGTTGTCTTATCTTCACACCGAAACACAACGATGCGAACACTGCTGCAAACATAGAATACAATAACAATAAATATAGTGTTTGTTTGAAACATAGAATATCACACCTTAAAAGTTTTTGTTCTAACAAAATCACATGGAACATTTTAACCCTGTTATTCATAAACGCGCAATAACTAAAGGAATTGATTAAACTATGCTTTGGAGTCATCTTTCATTGACATTTGAATTTGACTGAAGGTGGCGAGTATAATTATAATGCAGAACATACTTCAACTAAAATGGGTTTAATGTACGTTTATGAATATATTTAACCTCGTGATGCCCACGTCAAATTTTACTAGTTCAAAAAAGAACCTTGTGTAAGTCAACTAAAGTTTAAAGTCACTTTGACAAATTTAATGTCCTAAATTTAAGCCGTTGGGCCTTACGAGGATAAACCAAAATACTTACTGTTTTCATTTATTAAATGCGAGTTCGAATGCAAAGGTTCCAAGGGGTGACTATCATATTTTCATCGAAACACCTTTCATCAAATGAGTCATTTCATCGAACGCAATTTTCTGCTGAAACCATAATGCTTTCAGGGTATCTTAAACATCTAACCTAACCTAACCTAGTACATAATTAATGTTTAAGAGATCCTGAAAACATCATGGTTTCTGCATAAAATAGCGTACGATGAAATGAAATTCGATGAAAGAAACCTCATAAAAATGTAAGGCATTCAGATATACTCACATAACTTCCAAGACGAGGCGTGAGTTTGTCGAACTGATTCAAATGACTTGGAAAATGGATCACCCATATTGTTTTTGGCTGAAATCGTTAAGTCTTAGACAACACAAGTTAACAATAGCAGTGTAGCGCAATGGCTCTTAAACGTTTTACGAGCTGAGGTGTTCTCTTAAAAAGCGGCTTCTTGTCGAACAGTCGATTGAGTGAGCAAAGTCATACGAGCGCGCTCATACATACATACATAATATCACGCCTTCATTCCCAGAGTGGTGTAGGAAGAGATACAGAATTACCATCAACTCTAAAAAACTTGTTGATAATTCTGTTACCACATTTTGCACAATCGCGCGCTCACTTGACAGGTAAAGAGGGAAACCAGGGAATGACCACTTCATATCACCAGTTAATAATGGCAACAAATATAATGAGCACCTAAATTATCTTTGAGATCCAAATTCAGAAACGACCACCAAATTAAATTTTGTAAATGTCATGGTCATCAGATCATCGTAGCGAGAAAAAATAATACCTATGACTGTTTTAACATGTTATAGTCCTATCTTAGTGTTGTGTGTACTTTTAATTATATCAGCAAACTAAATTAATGACCACCTTAGCGATCAAAATTTAGTCACTATTACCACCTAGATAAACTACTGATTGATATTACCTAAAATATCAAATTAAGTGTAATGGCACCAAATTTTCTTAGGCTAGCAGTTTAATAATAGCTTCACTCCTTTTCAAGAGTTAATTTAAATTAATAGAATAATGTGATGGATGATGAATACTTGGACTAAATTTTTAATTTAAATAGCTTTAACATTTTGGTGGTCGTTTACTAATTGTGGGTTTATTTTCTGTATTCGGATAATAAGATGGTCAATCTTCGGATGTCATTTTAAATTAAAATGGGCCATCAATTTCCGTGATCATTTACTACTCTTGGTAATGAAAGATATTTTTTGTGCGTTATTTATTACCTGATCTGGTGAACATTAAATATAACAAATGCTGTTAATAATTGGTGCGTCATGTTTAACAGCGAGTGGTCTAAGAGAAACACCTACCCGAGTAAGGCTTCGTTAAACAGCCGGCGCTAAAAGACCACGCCGAACGCGGCGTGTTCTAAGCGCGACGCAAGCGTGGCGTGGCAGTCAACTGCAGGAAAACGTCGCGCCGCGCTCGGCTTAGCGTAATCGCACCCAAGTTGTGTTGGCGCGAAAACGCCACGCCAGGCAAAGTGCGAAAACGCCACGCCAGGCACGGCGCAAAAACGCCACACCGGGCGGGGAGTGATTATTTGTGACGGCCTGCATACAAATTGTTAAATTCCACGCTAAGAACAAGCCGCGCCCAGCGTGGCGTTTTCACGTCGGCTGTTTATCGAAGCCTTAAGAGTGTATCAGAGCGAAGAAAGGAAAATACAAACCCAAAGATTATATTAAGAGCTATTACACTGTATGTTTAACAAAATAATTACATCAATGATATTTATGCCCACTGTTTCTTCTTGGATCGTCGTCATATTTTGTACTTATAGGTAATTATTAGATGATAATATACTATTTGTAGATTATCATCTTACGTAAAGGTTTTAGGATTAAACAAAAAAAAAACTGTTACAAACTGAATCCGTCTTTAACGCCTGCAGAAATCCCATTTAAGATTTACAATTTATTATAACTATGATTTACGCTACTAGCAAGCTCACCCGTCCATATAAAAGCCTGTCATGTGCCTCATTATCCAATTGCCTTTGGATGTCATCCGCGTCATCGCTGAGCGTGTTGGGACGAGAGCTGGTCTGGTCTTGAGTGCAAGAGGCTATTAAAAAAAAGAACTACGAGTAACTTGCGCAATTCAGCACACTAGGCGTCCTTAGGCAAGGTGGACAAACGATCTTTGTTAGGTGACTGAGGGTGATGAAGGAGATGAATAGGAAAAATGGAATAGTACTTAGTGGACTGCTACGAGTATATGCTGATAACAAGACTGTTGTGTTTGTTATTTGTTCTCAGGACAAGGTTTGTACGACAGAAAAAAAATGAAACATCGAGCGGGAAAGTCAAATATATGCCGGGGCTGAGTTGCTGGCGAGCAGCTAGTTTATTATAAAAATCAAAACAATCGTGTATGTATGTGGGCCTGGACAAGAAGCAAATGCTCAAATCAATCAATCAATCGAATTGTATGGATTTGACACAAGCGGTCGACGCAATATGTCATCAGCTTACGTCAATCCTATTTCATCTATTTTCAAAATTAATCTAAACTTTGCGCAATGCTTCTTGACTGGTGGTCCTAAAACAGAGTAGAAAATTATGTCCATCGAGCATTAAATGTGCGTTAGTAATTATACGCTATGTTTTGTCTATGTTCAGTGAGAGGATGTTGTCTAGAGAGGCTTCCTTTATTTGATGTGCTTTCGGGGGCATTGTAATTTTGAACTGCAATTAAGATCTCTTTTTTAAGGATTATTTCTCTGATCAGAGGGCGTAATTTTACTGCACTAACAAAAGAAACGGAATGTCTAAGTACTAAAAAACAGTAAAATAATAGTGACACTTACTTACAATATAATATTAATTGCATTTTGCATTTTTCAAAGGATTCGGGTACTTAAGATTCGGCCCTTTTCCAGTATTTCCCCGATTTGATTAAAAACAGTACGCCTAGGGCGGCCCCTTCCACTCACTATCGCACTGTATATTTCTTTCGTCAATATTTTCATCCATCCTTCCCAAATGACCAAACAAAAAATCTTAAATTTTATCTACTCTAAATCTTGGAATATGGTTTTGTCGTGCAATTATCAGCTTGTTTCCATTTCTCCCGCATAAGTACAGTGTGAGAATACCTTATATTAAAATTTCATACGTAAATTCTTACTGGCTTCCTTCATAATAATTGAAACGAGCGAAATCTAATAAGTGTCAAAATATCAGCCTGTAACCCAATCCTGCTGTCAAGTGCCGACTCAGAGCCCCCTGGAAGCCTTTATGATGTTTCCAATTCTCAAAAAACATGGTACTTACAGGTTTAAGTGGATTTGCAACTTTGAAATGATTTGAATGAATAAAAATGCAGGTAATGCGGACCCTTAAAACTGACGGACTCATACCGACCTTATTATTTGATTGCGTTCAGTCAAGTTCTTAAATATGTATAGTGTTTAAATATCTGAGTAACTTTACATTCTGTTTTTTTTCAGAACTCTTAATTGTTTAGATATATTATTATTTAATCTTTGGCTGTAACGTTGAATAAAGGCGCCGTGCTTTATCTGAACATCTTAAGCCGCGCTAGTTTGAAATTGTGCCTTACATTTTGGCATGCATCCCATATTTTCCGTCAAGTATACATTACGCTACTGCTGGATCCTATAATATTTTTTTTGGTGTATGATCTAATAAATTTGTATGGGGTTAGGATAAATAATTTTAAACTGAGTTCAAAAAGGAGGAGGTTCTCAATTCGACAGAAAGTTTAAAAATACTATTTTCTAAAGAAGCCGTGTATATGCATCCGTTTGGGAGCTACGATGCCACACACAAACAGGTACACAAACACACATAATAAACACCAATAGACTCGTTAATTAAGACTGACAAAAACATTGGGGTGTTATAAGTAACACCCCTCTTTAGGCTGCGTTTCCACCAGAGATGTGCGAGGATGCGTTGCGAGGTTTTCGTACATACAAAACAAGTGAAAGATGTGTGCGAGGGATGTGTTGCGAGGCTCGCTGGCTCCGCTGATGTCTCACCGCACCCGCCCGCTTAATTGAAAAGAGCCCCGCTGCACATCCTCGCACCGCTCATATACTCGTACCTCGCAGATTTCTAGTGGAAACGTAGCCTTATTGTCGGGGTTTAAAAACAACAGACAGCTTTCAAGGATTATCTTGAATAAGTAAGTAAATAAACGTACCATAATACTGAAAACTCAGTAGATATAGCCATAAAAATACTATAAAACATAGTGCATCCACGTTTAACACCATACGGCGTTCCGTTCTTACATTTACTTATAATTAACTATAATTGTGTTTGCAGGATTAATTGTTTACAATTTCTGACCACTAAATTAACCTCACATGCGGTGTTTACAACGCGATGGCGTTTGATTAAATGTCAAAAAATCGCCAGTGTTTTGAATTCAAAAAAGTTAAATTGTTTTTTAACAAAGAAGGTCTGATTTGTAATATACAAAATAGATAATAGACTTATAGATGTTATTATGTTATTAAGTAGTAGCACAGGGTAGTAATGTATTATTAGATCGAGAGCCGGCCGCTCAAAGTCCTACCGTATCGAGTTATCCTTTGATTTAGTAATCTATTAGATACACAATCCCGAACAAAATTCTCGTATAAACTGGTTTAACATGTCATTGAGTACTCAGATAAATTTAATAATTGCATAGCTGGATCAAGATTTATACAGAAAGCAATACTCTTCGACACGGCACGTATTGTAAGGAGGTTCCTCTCTCTGCAGCCCTTACCACCGGTAGCTTGAGCCCTGCCCTGCTGCTGATTTTTTATTGTTTGTATTAGTAAAATAACCTGATTTACGAAAGTTTTTTTTAATAACTGAAATTTTAATTACTAACGGCTATAAAACGTACAGAGTAAAGTTTGACATTCATATCGACGCGTTTTAAAACAGCGTAAGTTTTCGTGTATACCGGGTGTGGCCTGTAATAGGAGCAAATAAATTGAGGGATCGATTCTACTCTATAAACGTAGCAAAATATGTTTTACAACTTTAAAAAATTGGGATTTTTTCGAACAAATTAAATAGGATTTTCAATGTACTCCATCCAATAGTCTAGTTGACATCTACTGTCAGCCCACAAACTTCGTAGTTTTCGCAATACATTGCTTGCTTGGAAAATCTAAATTCATTAATATGAAGTAAACAATAAGTTATTTCCAAAATTTGTAGAATAAATGTTGTTACGTTTGTGGTGTGGAAACGATCCCTCAATTTATTGCTCCTATTACAGGCCACACCCGGTACATTAATTTATTATTGATTGCGTACGCGTAGCAATAATAATATTTAATATTTTCATTTCAATATCTTGCAGGATACTGCCATATGCGAAGACGGGTCGTTTTGTACATAACATTTAAAAACAATTTGGCGCGCATACGTTACTCTTAAACAGCAAGCGTAATTATCATAGAGCGTCGGTAGCCTAGTGGCTTACCCGGGTTCCTATATTCTAAACGTCTCTAACGTAACTATGTACCAATGAGTTTTAATTGAAGGAAAAACATCGTGAGGAAACCTGCACATTCGAACAGCTCTGCTGAGTGTGTAAGAGGGTAATTGCACAAACGACTCTAAAGAGGTCGATGTGTATCCGAAGGGGCCCATCTGTAAGATCTACATGCCATAGGGGCATGTAGATCTTCGATAGCAATTCTACCGGTTGTCTTATCTCCACACCAGAACACAGCAAACTCATGGTGGTAGCAATCCGGATGGACCGTGCAAAAGGTCCACTTTTCAATTTGATTTTGATTTAAATGAATTGTTATAATTACTTATCAGTATTTCCCTGCGAAATGCGGAGTTAAAAAT
This sequence comes from Acleris holmiana, assembly GCA_949316455.1. Lineage (NCBI taxonomy): Eukaryota > Metazoa > Arthropoda > Insecta > Lepidoptera > Tortricidae > Acleris > Acleris holmiana. The sequence continues at coordinate 12,718,228 of OX438769.1, forward strand.
TCCAAACGGTATGACGTAACCTTAATTGTAATTGAAAAAATATATTGGTGAAATCGTTTGCAGTCAGCTAACGCCACTTACAGTACAGCACACTAATTCCCTTCCTTAGACGCATTCAGTACTACATACTGGAAATTGTATGTAATTTCAATAAGCCAGACGGGTTTTTGGTTCTGAACAGCATTCCATTTTTCTAGGCTGGTCACGTAATCTTGTCACGCTACCTAATCATTTAATCAAGTCACAAAACTCAAATCCCTCCACAATTGCTGTTTCCGTAACAGTATTTTTCAGCTAAAATTCCAGTTGTTTTCCAGAAATACATTATTATGACAATAAGCTTTTTGTACTGTTACTCGTAAAAGCATTTTACAATATGAAAGTTTTTTTTTGTTATGGTTGGGAACCGCGGTCTTTGTCGTATGTTCAAAAACAAAATAAATGCCTATTTTAAATATCATTGTTACAGAGGTAGAAGCGAGTGATCCCCTGTTGCCTCCCTGTGATACTTACGCAGTGGATTTACAATACTTTGGGGTCTTTTCTGTGGGTATTCTGAGTCCCACAAAACCATCCAGGAACCCCCCAAAATGGATATCTCCCGTAATATGAGGGACTTTTACAGACTTCGAAAAATTCAATTGACTTCACTAGTGAGTGCAATGTAGGCTTTATCGTGAAATTTTCCTTCACAAAAGATGCACATGCCCAATTACTACGGAATGCTATCACAACTTGTAATAAACCAACTGCTGTTCCTATTTTATTCTTTATGTACTAATTTAGCCATAAAGCTTTTTACAAAAATTGAATTTTTGAGTGATACTTACGAATTCAAACTTTGTGTATCTAAGTTCTGTACCTACTGACAGCGATGATCTTGCTGCTAGCTCCCGTCTCCATTAGCATAAGAGCTTTTACCGGCGTTGATTATATACAAGTACCTAGTTCCTTTTCAAACTTACCATCAGGTGGCCTGAGTGCTCGTGTGCCTTCTCCTTAAAAAAAAATCATTATAATTGCTAAGGAACAATTTAATTTATTTCAATTCAAAATTTTATACTAAAACAATAATTTTACATGTCAGTTTTTCAGTCATACATTTAAAATGTATTTTACTTAGCTACTACTTTTAATTCGGTATCAAAAATAACAATTTAATACTCGTAAAGTCGTAGAAAATTGACGACCTCATCGCACACTGATACTTCCAGTGCAATCACTCACTTCAGGGCAGCTAGTGGCGAGTTTTTGGTGAATAGCGACACCACGGATCTGAGTGCTCCCGAGGGAAGATCCTGTTCCTCACCTCACGCTTGCCTTCGCCGGCCGGCTGGACTGTACGATGACGAGGAACGGACTCACCTTGCCTGTATTGGCCGTTCAGAAATCGGAGTGGCAAAAGCTATATGCTCGAAGAGCTGATGTGTTGCATAAGTGGCGAGTGACCATAATATGGTTGTTGAAAGTCCAGAATCACCACTCCAACCTTAGTAGTCTGTGGGACTTCTATAGTGTGAACTAGGGGCAATCGCCGGTTGGTGTCCTATCACTTTACTAACTTAAAGTTATATAAAGGGTATCTGCGTGTTGACTGAGGCTGCATGGACGCCTTCCAAAGGTCTGGAACTCTCATAGTCCCATGTTTGGTAAACACGTACAAATAATATAAAAGGAAGGAAGTGATAGTATGAATGAAATAGACAGGATGATGTTCAAGTAATCGGGTTCACTATTTGCTAGACTTACTTCTCATATTACTAGAGTGAGAGGAATATCATCAGTAGGTTCGATGGTCACAGGTTGTTAAGGTTGAAGATTGTCGTCACCGCGTGATCATCACAATTGCTAAGTAAATAAGTGAAGCCGTTTGATAATGGTTCATGTAGTTGGTTGTTATTGTCGTTATCAGAAAATCGCTCGTTTCAGATGAGCATGCGATCTTGGCACAAGAGCTAATATTTTTGCAGACCAACTTTGAGTTAATTTCTGTCGAAAAGTAAGAATAAAAACCATAAAACAATCAAACACCCATTTTGGAGTTGTTTGCCACAGAAAACATAAAAAATTAAATGAACTTTAAAGGTTTATTGACATTGTTCACTGTGATGAACTGTGGGTACGGAACCCTAATAATTAAATTACAATATTGTTTCGTCAAGATATTTTTTTAGGTAGGTACATAAAATCTGAATAAATACCTTGTAAAGAGTGAACGACTTGCGACACGACGCCATCTAGCTGGCACAATGGAATATATTTATTTGCCGATGCTATGGTTTTTTTTCCAACTTTTTAAACGTAAGGTTACTGACAAAAAAATAATTAATATATTTCATTAGCCAACACATTTGTTTTTATGTTCATAACAGTGCACAAAATGAAATAAAGGATAGATAGGTAGTTACTTCCAAAACTTAAGTAAATAAAAGCACTGTAAATAGTCATGAGGTCTATTTTTTATGTTTACTGCGGTAATAAATGAAACGGTCTGGTTCAGGCTTTACCATAATAGCAGTTACCTGCCCAATGCTAAATGCAGTAGTTCATTGGAATGCAAATGGCGTGCAGTCTATCTCGTCAGTGGACAAACAGCTCATCTACAATTTTCATCTCTAAAGCAAATAGAAATCTCCGGGCTTGTTAATGAATGTGCAAATGCAGTAGGAGTTATGCAACAGATGTGTTGTTTTGTTTACAGAGCAGCACTGTGGAAACGAGCTGTTAGTAGGCGGCCAGACCGTTTCAGTTGTTTCAGCCAAATAATGAGCGGTATAATTTTGCCTAATGAGTGAAAAATACTCAGAATACTTAAAAATGTGTGCACAAAACTATTATGTATAAAACTTTTTCGTGACTAAATTACAATGAAATTGGAAATAATTTTAATTGAAAGGATTTTTGAATGATGCCTCTTACGGATAGCAAAGTTGTAACAGCGAAAACTATTTGTTTATTTATCTTTACCTAGCATTGTGTCGAGATACGTGCAAAGAAAAAGCCGAGTGACAGTACAGGTTGTACAGGGTGGGCCATTGCCTAATGCAATTTGAAAAATTAAAACAATCAATAATGTTCTGTGCTTTCTAATAAACAATACATATATATTGAATTTGAGTTAATTAAATAAATTTTACATTTTAAAATATCATCGATATATCGCCCGTTGCGGTCGCGACACTCTTCCAACCTTGTAAGTAAATTTCTAAAAATCGTTTTACATTTGCGGAGATATGTCTTGACGAATGTTCTCGTTTAACTCGTTTAGTGGTGGTAGGACCCTGTGCAGAGTCCGTCCGGGTCGCTACCGCCATTTTATCCATTAACCACCCGCCAAGAAACAGTGTTCGCATTGATGTGTTCCGGTGTGGGGATAAGACAACTGGTAGATTACTAGCATAGAGGCATTCCATCTTAGTCCTTAGGGTTGGTAACGCATTTGAGGTCTTAGGATTATAGTCTTGAGAATACAAATGTCTATGGGTCTCAGATTCCACTAAGAAAAAAAAAACGGATTATTCAAGTATATTTTACTCTTCAAGTAACACCATAAAAATAAGTCTGCTGGAGTTAAGTCAGGGCTCTTTGAAGGCTAGGCAATATCACCTCGCCTTCCTATCAATTTATGAGAAAACATTTCTCGCAGAACTAAGATCGATTGTTTTCAAAAAATGCTCGGATGCATATTGATTAAAAAATAGAAAAAACAATTTTTACAATGATAACTTTCTCGTTCGTATAGGTTTTTTCACGAAAGAGTTCGAGACGAAAAGAGTATATACGAGTACCTCTGGCCTACCCTGTATATTTATTCCTATAAATGTGGGTTCCTACCCACTCAAGCCCTATTTCCCACCCCTCTAACGTATTTCCCTATACAGTTTAAGTCAATTACACTATCATTAAAGGACACTATTGCGATAGTGTACATACTTAATTATGTTATAATAAGTTAATAAGTATACTTAAATACTGACTTAGGCATTAAGTTATACATTCACTTTAGTAAATTCACAAGAACATGAGAACATAATATTCGCCTTTTCTCTCACTTCATTTAAAAAAATAGGGCTCGAGTGAAGTGAGCTCGAATTCTATGAGAACAAAGTCGCGGGCATCCCCTAGTTATTATATTGTATCTTTCCAATGTTGGTTTTTTATTTATTTAGGCACTCATAGCTAACTATTAAAAGACATGTAATTTTACTTAAGTACTTACCCACAAAAACAGCAAATCAATCAAAAAACTAACTAAAAACTTAACTGCGAATTGGATATCAGTTACCCACAGCTTTGTTCGCGTGAAAGTCAACTTCACAAATTTTTGATTATCCGAGATAAACAGGGCCCCATGTCCGTCGTTAAGCTACTTATAAATCATCTCTGTACAAAATTTCATACCAATTGGTTGACACGTTGAACCATGAAGGGAAAAAATTACACATAAGTACTTTTACAATTACGAGTATTATAAAGATATTCCTATAGTCATATTTCATTTTAGATAATGTAATCCGTCACTAATACACGGGTAAACATCTTAGCCTACTTGTGCGCAAAATGGTTACTGAATTATAAACAAGACAAGTCTTTCTAGAATTTATGGTTTTCTGTAGCTCTGCCTACCCCACTCTGGGAATGAAGGCGTGTTGTTATGTATGCATGTATACGGGCAGTGCTCGAATCATTATTTTGGTAAATAAACAGAAAATGTAACCAAAACTGTTTTAAATCACCATGTTTCAATATTTAACGTCAAATGAATTAGCATTAGAATTGAAACCCACGTGTGGTTGCCGGGTTAGAATAGTGCCACTCCATGTCTTCCCGTGAATATCGTAAGAGGCAACTATGGGAATAAGGGCTTGCAGTACTGTTAGGCTATGGGCTTGCAACCTGTCACTAATACACTGATAAACCTCTTGGCCCGTTTGTGCAAAATGTGGTCACAGAATTATGAAGAATTCTTTTTAGACTTGTTGGTATTTCTGTAGCAAGTTTTTATGACTAGTAAACTTATCCTACTATTTTAGGCCAGTTATTTTTAAAAAATTCTTTCGGGCCATAAAAATTCAGCAAAGTTATCAGCAATTTTTGTTTCATCATGTAGGTGGACAGGACTCTTTTTTTACATAAAGATCACCAAAATGTTCACTTTTTGCTTGGCGTGATGGGAAAAACTCATAATGAAGATGACGAAGCAATAAAACCTTTTTGCAGACATAAAGAATTCCATTTTCGTCCTACACATCTGTTACGTTATAATAAGACCCTTTTTATTTAGTGACAAGTGTTCGTTAAGGAGAATTATCCGCCTTTGAAGGGAAGAAAAATCGTTTTTTTTTAAACTATTATTTAGTAACATTTATCTGTATTATATTGCTTTGTCTTCGCTGTATTTGTTGAAATATAAATTATACGCAAAAGGACAGTGTTTTTCCTTTGAATCATTTTCTGCAAGTGTCTTCATTGGTTCCCAAGAAAGTAATAGTTTACATTGGTATAGTCAACGTCACAGAAAATGTTTACCTTTTTACCTTACAACAATGGAATAAGGGTCGTTTTAAAAAAAATAGTTTAAGGCTTATTAGTTAGTTTTTTTTTGATGTTTATTTTTTTCTATGTGTGTGCTGAATAAATGTTTCTTTCTTTCTTTCTTATTAAAAACATAATCACGATCGCGTCTCGCGTCTCGCGTTTGCGTAACCAAAGTTAGTCATTCAAACTACATATATGGGTATCTTTCGTTACACAAAGAAATCAATTAAGTTTTTTTTTAATTAAAATCTTTAACTATACCTTGAAGTCGAACGTACTTATACAAAATGTTACTTTTTTGGCAACCAATTTAGTCTAGTTCTAAACTAAGCAGCTTCTACAAGAATATTCTTTCTGGAAAAAGTACAACTAATAATTCCTGAATTTATTCCTTAGACGAATTTGAAGATACATTTTACGTGTTTTAAGTATGATCATTTTTGTGTGCTCAATTAAGCACGTTCTAACAAAAACTACTTTGACCAAGTCATAAGGTTGTAAAGTAATTTAAGAAAGTTCTCTAGGCATAATTCTATCTTCGACCGATGTTAGCAAGGTTTCCAATATGAGTTTATATTATGACAGATACGAAGCTTTGCATAAACTTTAAAACTCTGGTCTTGCAAAGTTAATTTGAACTCAACAAGCCCTTTTTAACAAAATATTATAATATATTTTGTTTACCAAAATGTTGTTTTTACATACTCAGTTACGATAGTTCTTCTTCTTCTTCTTTTATATTAATAGCGGTCCACCGCGATATTTCGCAGTGATTTCGCCAATGCCAAGTGAATAGAGTAAAGCAGTAAAGAGAATAAATCAAAAGTTAAAGCCGGACATCTTTCAATCGGTCATCTTCCCTCCCCGAAGGTTACCGGAAGACCCAGTTATGATAGTTATAAAGCATCTATCATTTAGATGAGAAACTAAAAAGATTCTGCGCCTTTTGTTCACTAACGTCCATTCCATGTCATTGTTCCTATGATAGACTTTCCCTTCTATTGCATCTGACCTATTGAATTAATTTTATTTAGAGAAAGTCAAAGAAAAGTTAATCGTTAATATTGAATTTAGTGCCGAAACAAATCCGTATTTGCTGACAATCTGTTGTCCGTCCGCATGTCACGGGCATTATCTAATGACTGAAATAAGTACCTAATGGACCCAAAAATTGGGATGTTGTATGTAAAATGAAATATAACCTGAATCAGTACGTATCGTCTTACGAATTCTTTTTTTTTATATATATATGATAAGGACTCACATTTTTGTTTATAATTTCTTTAAAAAGCATATTAAGTGCTACCATTGACGATCTGTAGTACTTCACACATTTAAAATGTCTAAGAATCAAAAATATCCCGTTTTTTATGTTATGCTATGTATCTCAAATTCTCAATGCAATATATTCTAGGTATATTAAAACTAAAAAAAACTGTAGATAAACACGGCTTTAAAAGATAACAAACTAATTCAAATCCAAGATCTGAAAAATTTCCTAATGGTCCGAAATTCTTATTTTTTTTCACTCTTCCACTGAATCTGATGTCTTGTAGATCGTGTATGTAGGTTTTGTCTTCTTGAATTGAATACCAAAATGTCCAAGTTTCTTAATATATTTTCCTACACCGTATCTAACGCATATCGCCATCCACAGTTATTAGTTATAACTAGAAACTCAATATTACCGCTGAAGATAGAACTTCAACACCTTGTGATCACGAGTCTACATCAACTATGCCACTGAGCCAACAACGCTGGATAAATATAAATTTGACTATAAAGCGGTAAAAGAGGTAATTATTATAATACTCGTAAATGATAGGGACTGTTGGATTGGGGTTCGGTTAAAGTACATTTCTATGTTACGGATAATAGCCGCATGAAATCCATTAAAAGTTGGAATGGATTTTAATAGCGCATCGATGCAGTTTGCATGTTTATTTAGTTTTAATCATAGCTGCCTAGATAGCGCCCGTTCTAAAAATAAACAGAAAAAGTACTCTAAATTAATTTAGAATGAATTTTATTATTTTTCTTCTAGTGTTAGGAGTGGAAGGAAAGATAAATCCTTTTGGACCAACAGTAGTAAGCGATTATGTTGATTGTGTTAATAGATTGATAGACTTTAATTTTGTTAAACCTGGATTACTCTATATTGTCAACACGAATAATGCCAGCAGGTCAGTTGCTGCTATAAAAACGGCAATATTAAAGTCAGTTCATAATAACCTAAAACTTAGTGTAAAAATTTCGAGTCCTACAAAAAAAGACATACCTGCTTGCAGTGAAAACCAAACATTGGGAGCAATTTCAGGCTTACGCATGGATAGCTACGAGCCGATTCCCCTTGCCAACTATGCTATTGGTATCGTTGACGATTATAAGGATTTTACATATATTCTAGGCAGGCTGACAAGATCAAGAAGTTGGAATCCACACGCGCTGTTCATTTTTGTACTGTTTGGCATAACTAGCCTAAATGACCGAAATATCGAAGATGCAGAGAACATGCTATACTGTCTTTATAAATTAAATGCTATTAAGACTGTCGTGATTTTACGACAAGAAAATAATGTCAGAAATGCTAATGTTTATGGTTGGAGACCGTACGATCCTCCTAAATACTGTGGATACTATAATGAAACAATAAGAAATAGATTACTGTTAGAAAATTTGTGTGAACAAGGTAATCTAAGATACAGAAAAGATGTTTTCGAAGATAGGATTCCGTTGAATATGAAAGGATGTGTTCTTAATATTCTTGCTTTGGAGCGACAACCTTTTGTCAGCAAAGAACTTGATGACCCAAATATTGAAAAATTATTGATTAGTGTGGTGGCTAAGTACTACAATCTAACCTTAAGGTTTGAAATTCTTAATTCATTTCGTGGTGAAAAGCAAAACGAAGTTATGATGTGGACAGGAGCTCTTCAAATTCTAGATGCTAGAAAAGACCATGTTCTCTTAGGAGGTATTTTTCCAGATGATGAAGTTCACCAGGAATTTGAATGCAGCGCTTCTTATTTAACTGACTCCTACACTTGGGTTGTTCCAAGAGCTTTAAATAAACCCTTATGGCTTGCCTTATTCATTATATTTCGTAACTCCGTGTGGTTATCGGTCGTAGCCACTTTCATTTTCATTTCCTTTGTGTGGAAAATTTTAGCGAGATTGAGCAGAGATTCAACTTACAGGAAAAATTTAGATCATTACTTAATTAATACCTGGATTAGTAATTTGGGATTTGTCGCGTTCTCTCGACCAGTTACTCAAAGCTTACGTGTGTTTTTCGTTTTTTTAAACCTGTACTGTATATTATTACTGACTGCCTACACAACAAAGTTGATTGACGTCTTGACTAATCCAACTTTTGAGCATCAGATGTCGACCGTTGAGGAATTGGTAGAAAGTGGCATGAAGTTTGGGGGTTCCGAAGAACTACATGATCTTTTTGAAAACTCCACTGATCCCTTAGACATGTATTTCTCTGAACATTGGGTGAACGTCATTAATATATCAAGAGCTTTGATCGACGTGGCATTCCATAGAAACTTCTCTTTGCTTTGTAGCCGAATGGAGTTGGCATATATTTCTGCAGTGGTGCCAGAGCTTAGTGACAAGAACGAGAATTCCAAATATTATGCTTTCGAAAGTAATGTTTTAACTGTTCCAATGGAAATGGTGGCAATAAGGGGATTTCCTTTTATGAGAAAATTTTCAAGCACTTTGGTATTATTACAGCAAAGTGGAATTGTCAAACAAGTGCGCCAATATTTTGCTGGTTACATTTTAAGGCGAAAATCAAAAATACTTCACGATATAGAAAGTGAATATAGTAACAGAGAAGCGTTGTCTATACTAACTTTACAAAGTGGATATGTGGCCCTTATATTTGGTTTTGTGCTAGGAAGTCTAATTTTATTAGTAGAAATAATTATGAACACTGAATTTGTTAAAAATATAAAGATTTTTAGTAAGTGAAATAAATAACAAGCACGCTACCGTATTTTTTTTTATTAAAATAGATAACTACCTACATGCTTTTGTTTGTAACAAATAAAATAATGATTTTCTATGTTCGAATGCCATTAGACAACATTACAAAGTGTCTGAATATATTGTTAAGGTCGTGAAAATGGACTGGATGGATAGGGCAGGACACGATTATTATGGGAAGGAGGCTTGTGGACGTCTATTGGCTGATATGAACTTCATACTGGTAACTTATAAATAAATATGTCCTATTTAGTATTTCGTACCCAAAGAGTGCCCACGGGACCCAATTACTAATGCTGTGTCTGGCTGACTGTCACAGGGCTGTATTTTTAGACCGTAATGAACACTTTCACTGAGTATGTTTTGCTATGGAAGCTATAACAACAGCAAAAAAATATTTAAATAAACTTTTGTATACTGGCCTCTCATAAAGGATGATCCAATAAAAATCTAAAATGTTTAACAAATAAATGTTTATTAATAGCTGTGTATAAATTTAAAAACTTATTGATTTTACCACTTTTATTGTTGTACAAGAATATTATACATTTTTTGTCTTTTAACAATCACTTATATCTAAATAATCAGATAGTTATAATACAAAATCTATCCCTAGAGACTAGTAGCTACTTCCGTGGATCTAATGATTTGATATTGCTTTAAAACTTATTCTTATAATCTGCAAGTTATTGCAACTTTTATAATTTCTTAATCTCACATATCTTTACTTGTAAAACATTTAATTGCCCGAAATGCACGAATGAAGAATCCAAACTATGTTAATGTTGAAAGTTAAAAATACTGTATTTAACTTAAGATCTGTACGACTTGTAATTGTTTATGTGCAATAAAGAGTTCACATACATAATATTATTATTGTCTACATATTTCATACTCAAAGAAATATTAACGCGGCGCTAGAGTTTTATCTTAGTAGTTTAAGCTGTAAATAATATAGATAATTATCACGTAATAGTGAAGTAGATTCGAAGATGAGATTCGTGTATTCTAAACGTTGCATTATTTTTTGTTAAGACCCATTAAAAGGGGTTCCATTTTATTTAAGATTTACACAAAATAACGTAAGAAAAACAAAACTCCTAGATTTCACCTTGTTCTCGTAATAAAAACCAACATTTTGTTTACTTTAGGGGTCTAAAAAGGGAATTACGTATAATTATGTTCATAACATAATATAATTATTTAGCTCCGCTACTTGTCGACGTCCAATTTCGCTTACCTCAGCTTAATATTTATTTCTCTTATTTCCCGAAAAAAAAAAGTAAGTCACATTATTTCCTGTTTACATAAAACGTTTCCAAAACAAAGCAAACTAATATTTCAAGCAATTTAAATCAACCATAGAACTAAGTTTAAACGTTAGTTGATTAAATTAAAGCTGAATTTGATTCACAAACTTCAGAAACGATTTCACCGGTCAATTTCTATGGTCAATTTCATTACCATCATGTTCGCACTTCACTGAGAACTAAAGTTTTTCGCCCTCCAAATGTTGCACATTGTAGTAGGAATGGTCGGGGAACCTTTCCAGTTCGATGTAGTCCATTTCGGTGCATAAGAGCCGTTCGAGCATGGAGACGACCTCTTTGAAATCAGGTCTGGAAGAGCTTTCGGCCTCCCAGCAGTAGTACATAATGTTGTACAGCTCACGGCGGCAATGCTCTGGTTTTTCCAAACGATGACCTTCTCGAACCTAGAAAATAAAGAGATTTTCTAATCGCTTTTTGCTAGTTAATGTATAAATTGTATGATGAATGTATCTAGGTAATTGTGGCCCTTTCTCACGTTAAGTACCAATTATTTGTAATTCAAACAGTCTTAACATAAAATATCTTATCAATGTCATGTTAATCATACAATCATAACGTCACGCCTTCATTCCCAGAGTGCTGCCCAAGCCAATAAGCAGTATCTCAAATTCAATGGCCAAAGCAGATTCAATTCTATTCTGTTAGTAATAAGATTGCATTTGCTACAGGAGTTTGGTGGCATTGACTTATTGTAAACAGATAACATCAAGCTTGCTTAAGATTTTGACTGTTCAACTTAAGTATATTATACAAGTGGTTACGTGTACTGAACAAACGTACATCATCAGCATCTTTAGTACAGTCGAGTTCAAAAGTATGTATGTGTGAACGTCATGTTTAAACTGCCATATGAAATTATCCAAGCGATTAAAGTGACAAGGTACTGAAGTGTATACATACTTTTGAACTTGACTGTACCAATATCACCATACGATCTAAAATTAAATAAATGTTAATCGACTGTTAGTTCATACATTTTGACAACTGTCAACGCTCTAATCGTCTGTTGAGTGGTTAACATTTTATGGTGAAACTGGTACTTAGGATTATAATGAAATTGAAAAATCAATTGAAAAATCTAAAAAATCGATTTGAATTATTGCAAAAGATAACCGCCATTTTAGCATTATATGTTCTACATGTCTTTATTTAAAAATCCAAGTTTTATATCTTGGCGTGCCACCGCAGGGTCTGTCATGTCCATGAAGCAACGAAATTTTTGAAGTTTTTTTTCATTTTGATCGATAACTTAGATTTTTAATAAAGGTCCGATCATTATAAAAACTGCGGGTACCCGCCCTTTTGAAAAGCCCTTAATTCAAATAGGTACATTTGTTAGATTATTCAATCCGCCGCATTATTTATTGAGTTTGTAATGCAAAATAATAGGTAGGTATATAATGTTTCTTCCTTAACTGGGCAGAGTATCTAATAATGCGCATACCACAACGTGCACTTGTTTTTTTATTACTATTTTTTATGCTGATTTAAAATCAAATAGGGAGACGACTGTTAATATTTTTGCCAATTTAAGGGTTGAGATATATTATTGTGATAACTTGTATTTTACTATTTATTCAATGATTTAAGTCTATTAGTTCCAGGAATAAAATTGTTACAATCTTTTTTTATGCTAGATACATATTTCTCTCATATCAGAATTATTACAAATTCATGAATTCGTAATTTTGTAAAATTAAACTTTTTAAAAATTTGTTTTATTCATGTCAAGTGTATGATATAGTTAAAAAACTAACTACCATATCTTTTTATATAAATTATGTTTTTTTTTGCATTTCACTAAAGGATCCAAAAAAAACAAGGGCTATCAGTAAGTTGACTATAAATGTATTTTCATTTGTATTTAACTACCTTTCACGATATTTTTCTATCATTGTTAATTTAGTTTCCCACTCATCCATTACGTTTACGAGTACATTATATAATGGTTCCAATATCCAACCCTTCGGAGTAAGAGGTTAATCCATGACTTCGTAATTCGTAACTTTTTAATGGTTTTTAAAGTTGCTGATGCCTTGTAAAAGCCGTGATCTGGCTTTGTTAGTATGAATTAATAATCATACCTTTTTCATTACGTCCCCGGCTGACAAACCAGGGTATGGCGTGGAGCCGAGGGTGACTATCTCCCAGAGCAGGACACCGAAACTCCAGATGTCCGACTTTACGCTAAATATGTCGTCATAGAGCGACTCCGGGGCCATCCATCTAAAAAAACTCATGAAGGTTAAATATAGCGTAGACAGGGACTTAATCACAGCATACTTATTGTAGATTGTACCATATTTTAGAAGTAGTAGAGCCATGCTTTTGTTAGGTTCCGTAGTCAATAAGGAACCCTTACTTATAATGTCACCATCTGTGCGTCTGACTGTGGTTTTACTCAAAGACTACAAAGCTGTAATTTGGCATAGTATAACTATTCATTCCAAATTACAGCTTTTTAGTATTTAAATTACGCCGACAAAGTTGTAAAATTAAATCTTGGAAAAGGGTTTTTTATTAAATTATTACATTGAGTGAGGTTTTATTTGAATAGTTCTCAAAAAAAAACCATTATGCACATTTTATTATCAATTTTGAAATTTGGCGGCCGGTTTCTACAAACTACAAAGTAAAAACAAACTGAAAAATATTTTTATGAAAACGGATATAATGAATTTAAAAACTCTCACTACTATAAAATTAAATCTCACGTCTTTTTATAAGATATTTTTATATCTAATAAAAAACATCTATCGAAATAATTGTATTTTTTTTTTATGTTAAGGAGAAGGCACACGAGCACTCTGACCACCTGATGGTAAGTGGAATCTGAGACCCATAGACATTTAAATTCTCAAGACTATAATCCTAAGACCTCAAATGCGTTGCCAACCCTGAGGACTAAGATGGTATGCCTCTATGCTAGTAATTTCACCGGTTGTCTTATCCCCACACCGGAACACAACAATGCAAACACTGTTGCTTGGCGGGTGGTTAATGGATAATGTATATGGAAAATTAGTTCATAAAACATCAAGTTTCTCGAGGCAGTTTTTTGTGTTTGTAGTAACGGCTCCGGAACCCTGCGTTGCGCATTGCCGCATGGTCGGACATGCTTTTGCTCGTTTTTTTAAGAAAAATTTGCTTCATTTGTAATAAAACCCTACTGCCCGCATCAAGTGGATCCTTGCCAATCCTTGCGGACTAATTCGGTTTTGATTAAGATCATACAGGGGACAGACTGTGACTGAACATTTTTATGACGTCAAAAATATGTAGGAATAAGTGAACTCTTGCATCAGGTTTTCAGCACTATTCCATTATAATAATGCTTAATAGAGCCCCATGAGGGGATACGCAATTTAAATTTGGTGAAGCACAAACAACGAAGGATACTTATATTACTTGTAGTATTACCGAATAGGAAGTCGCCCGTCGCTTTTTCGTTCATACACGTGCGTTCCAGCCACGTCCCGTGCAAATCCGAAGTCTGCCACTTTGCACATGCGCTCTTCTGTTATCAGCACGTTTCTAGCGGCTAAATCCCGATGGATAATCTGTGAAATTAATAAACATTAAATTAATCAGATTTGAGGTCGTCGACGTTTCGTGATATCGTTTGGTGATAGAGGTTTAAAAAATAAAATTCGAATCGAATTATGAGGCGACATAGTCTACTAAGTCAGAACAAAGATATTAATTTCAAACTTAAGTGCTTATAGGAAAAATGAATTTAATTATTTTATTGCGCGTCAGACTATTTAATTTTGTTTTGGATAGCATTATTTTATTACTTTTTAGTCATGTGTAAGGTCAACAGCAAGTAAAAAGTAAGTTCAACTTTTGTAATTATCATTATGCTACGCTCTTGTCTTGACATATTGATTCGCAATGAGGAAAGAGAGAAAGTAAAGGTACTTTCTCTTTCACTTGCTTAAAGTTAACTTTGGTTAACTATTTAATTTGTTTTAAATTAAATTCAAACAGTGGTGCTTGTTATATTTGAACGTGCTATACCTATATTTTTAGGTACCCTTTTAGTTGTACGTAGCTTAACTACCTATTGAAAAATAGTTAAATAGTTGAATAAAACGAAAACTAAATTACATCTTTTCAGACTAACCTAGACTATTTATGGTATATTATAATAATAGCACAGGAGTTATATTAATAATAGGTTATAGGTCATACTCATACCCCAAACACGGGGTTTGTTTTTAACGGTCAAAAAATAAACAAAAATCGTGTGATATCACATTGCAGGAAAACATTATGATGTTGGTTTTAAAAATAAAAATAAATGCAAATGGAGGCAGAAAAACTGCACTTATATTTTTCTGAACTTATAGTACGTCAAAAAAATAGACACAAAGAACTAAAATAATCAAACATCAGAATTATTATCATCCTAAAATCTCTTCTATTAGGTATAATAGTCTAGTTGAGTTATAAAATGTAATTAGTGTTCGTTTTACTTCGCTAACGTGTTTTAAAATTGATAGAAATAATTAAAATAGATCAATATCACAAATTAATCTTATAGTATACTTTTATAAAATACGAGTCGTTCTGCGACAAAAGCACTCCCATTATCTGTATGTGGAGGTATGAGTGATGATAACGATTTTTAATAAAACTATTTGCTTTCGTTATAATGATATGATCAAGGAAAATATAGCATATTTTTTTGCTAATATTCTCCTTAATTAGCAATGCTTAGCACTTAATTCGAAATAACAGTGATTACAAGATCGTTTTGTTAAATATTTCATATTTTTTTACTTATTATGTCAAAGAAATTATCATCTTCCTTATTTTATATAATTCTTCTGTACGTTACGAATGTAAGTCACTAAACGTCACTTAAATGGCTGAACCGATTTTGATATTTTTTAATGTGTAACCCCTGGATGGTTTAGACTCACAATTGGACCGCTTTTACTCCGAAAGAATTGCCATTCGCAAGGGGATATCAACAAATTACAGCTAAAAATAAATACTTGTTTATATTGTAAATATTATATGTAGGTACTTAATTAGACGTTGCACGGTTGCGTCACTATTATGAAAGTGTAACCCTTTAAAAAAATGTTTCCAAGTCCTTCCAGCCATCTTCAAATAATCGTATAAAATAGGTTCATAAAAAAGATCCCGACGAATTAAGATACTCTTTTTAAAGAAGTCTTAACCGACTTAATTAAGCGTAACGTTTACAAAAAGAATATCGTTATTTTTCAAGATACAAATAAATAAATAAATATTAACCTAGTCCCAAACTAAACTCTAGGCTTGTACTATGAGTACTACTCGTAGACAACGATAGACTTACTTACATAGAGAAATATATGTACTGAAATACATAGAAAATATCCAAGACTCAGGAATTAATACTCGTGCTCATCACACAAATATCTGCCCTTACCGGGATTTGAACCCAGGAAGGCCTTCGAAGCTAGGGGAGCTTGTACACATGCAAGAGGTGCTTTACACAAGTTTTTAACCTATAGATAAATAAATGTAACACCTTGATGATAAACACGTTTGAAAATTTATCAACTGGCAAGCTTACGTTGTCTGTTATGCTCGCATGCATAAGGAGGATACCTACTATTTTTGGTTGCATATGTTTCGTCGTTGAAACCGATTTTCAAACTGTTCATTAAATTATGGATTCTACAATTTTCACAACGATGCGTTGTGTGAGAGGTTGGCTGTAGCTGCTCTAATTTGCAATGCATTTGCAATCTTCAAATGCTTCGATGTCCATATTATTATGCTTCATAGCCATCATCAGATGGCCTGTGTAATAGCTGGCCTTCTTAACCACTACTCGTATGTGGGAGCCGAAAAATATACTAATTTATAGTCTCCTCGGATAACGATATAGTCCGAAAAAATTAGCTTAATTTTTTACAAAAAGATATACCAATTTTTTGATCAGCTCTGCTCCTAAGCACATGAGAGGTTAATACCATAAATAAACATTAAACGGGTTGCTGTAAACCCTAGCCCCAACACTCACTCCTTTAGAGCTGAGAAAGTCCATCCCCCTGGCGACTTGGAAGGCGAAGTGCGTGAGATCCCGAGAGGTGAGGAACTGGCTCCCGGCGTGAGTGTTTCCGTAGTGCCGCTCAGCCCTGGAGTCCCGCAGAAATTGCTGCAGCTTGCCGAGGCTAACAAACTCCATGATGACAAGGGTTGGCTCCTAAAAAGGATATACATGTTAGCTTATTTGGTAGCGGTCTACGGTTAGCAACCCATTATCTCAAGGACAAATACCTATATAAAGAGCTCAAATACATTTCCTTGAGTATATTATGCATTTTTAAGATATTAATGATACATGTAATTATAAAATTGGACGTAGCTTAGCGAAAAGGATTCAACCCAAAATGCAAATATATTTAAATTTAAATCTTATTGCTGTCAATATAAAGTAAAATTTTACTCGTGTGAAATTGATGGGTTGGATCCTTTTCGCTAAGCTACGTCCAATTATGGTTATCCTTTTCTACCTGCTGCCACAAAATCAGGGTAAAACTAAACATGAATTCTGTAGCCAGTGGCAGACGTGAATTAAAAATCCAGGGATTTATCAGTATTAGCTTATGAAAGCATTACCTGTACATTTTGGGAAAATTGTCTGTCTTAATTATTTGCCAAACTTATGAGAGTTTATCATAGGGATAGCAAACGCAGTCCACTAAATTTCGCAAGTTTATCTTAACTTTAAATTACAGCGTGGTTTATGTTTGCGGAATGAACAGACTGTCTTTATTCTAAATTGTCCTATCTCATCTTGGTTGCATATGGTAAGCATATAAGTCATTTACGCTACAAAATATAAAATCAACAATAATGAAAAGGATATATCTAGAAGAAAGATGGTCTTTTATAAATTTGGAAACAGCCCCAGTCATTACATAAACAATTATTAACGTCACTTTCAGTTTATCAGCAGAAATTAAAGTAAGAACCACATGGCTAATTAAATTAAACACTAAACAATGTATGCAGCTTAATTGGAAAAAATTACATTCGTTTTAATTTCCGATCTTTATTACGGACTAAAATTAAAACGCCTAAACGTAATTTAAAAAATCATTGAGTAGAAGCCTAGGTTTGGATGCACAATTATGCGGCATTATTTCACTGAGTCATTCGGCGCATACGATCCATAAATTTGGATCAATCAGCCTTCATTTAAAGTTCAGATTTGAACCAAATTTGTTGGCCGCTTCAGGCAAAAAAAATACTTTAGGCTTCCAACACGGCGACAGTTTAGCACTAAACTATAGAAGGTACCCATGAACTTTTAAAAACCTATCTGGGAGAGAGACCAATGCAAAATAAAATCAGAAGCAACGCGGAAAAAGAACGATAATCGCCAGAGACGATACCTAATTTCTGCCTGAGGGGTTCTAATTCTAATCTAAAATTGGAAATGTAATCGAAACTTATTTATCTAATAAGTATTTCATGATTGCCAATCCCCAATGATACGAACAAAGCTATTTAAAAAGACATTTTTTTAAGTTAATTTACTTTTAATAATATTTGTTCAATTCGTGGTCAGAAACTATTGGTTTTTGACGTATTTCTGTTGAGTAAGGGTGTGTTTTCACCGGTGAAGGGAGACGATACTTTAAAATTGTATAAAAAAAACCCTTCTCAAGCATCTTCGTCCGGATTGCCCATACCTAAAGGGCTTATTTACGGATACGTGATTGACGTCCCGTGGCTCGTTGGGCATTTTTCGGCCGGGTACCACCGTTATTGGCGCAAACATGTGAAAAAACCGCTTTCATACAACGCTACGCGCGATGCCCCGCGCCTCGGTAAACAGGCCCATAGTGTTTATTAAACTCTGCCACATAAACACTATTCCTACAATAGGT